>OX637303.1:14728466-19528466 GCA_951799385.1 Hyppa rectilinea
TTGCATCTTCTTTCCCTTGGCCGAATTGATTATTGTTCTGCTCATCATGTCTTCCATCCAAACATCGCTATTAGCCGTCATCTCATCGTCTGTCGTTATGTCCTATGAAGATACAGAGAAATTATTAATTATGCTAAAGTAAATATTGTTCGCATTATATAAGTTTTATTATACACTTTTTAAATAAAATTAATGAAATATGTAATTAACCAATAAGAGTAAATTTAAATTAAGATTAAAGTATATGTTATTATTTAATCAATTAATGTTACCTGCAATCGCCTGAAAAATCATGAATGAACTTGAAATAGATTTATGAACAATTGTATTCTTACAGACAGTCCTTACATTTTTGAATAAACGTACTTAATATTATTATTGTAGGTATTATTTATTATCTTAATAGGTATTCCCTTCCTAGCCACATGAACGATTCATAAAATCCATCCATGGTTTCGTCCCATTGTTGTGTGTGAAGTTATGATTGATTATTTACGTATGTTAAAGTGTGTAATAGACACCGTTAGTTTTTGTTTTACCACTCTTTCTAATATGTTCGCATAAATCTATCCTGTAATTAAATTGGATAAGCTTTTTCATCCTTAGAAAGCCTGTAACTGAGAGGTCGTTTGCAGTTTCTTTAGCCTTGTCAAAGTTGTATGTTGAATAAACTTGTAGTTAGAATCGAATGCCCATACTACAGAACCTCACTCAATACTCAAGCATTGCTTGAGTCGATTTGTTGAGTCGATTAAAGCTATTTGATTGGTCAAAAGTGGTTTTAAGTAATGCTTGGGTCTTGAGCATTGTTCTGTAATACGGGCCTAAGTCTACCTCTTAGTACAGAGGCCAGCACATCAAGTTACCGCAATCTGTCAATTTCTTTGATAATTTGAAACTTTATAACAAAAACATAAGGTCTATTTTCAATTGGGGAAATTTGACACTTTGGGTTAGCTTGATGTGCTGGCATGTGTACATACCATACCCAATATTTCAATTTGTTTATTACTGAGCTAAGCTGTTTCGTAACACCACATCATATGACTTACCTCCAATGTTTGATACCAATTGTTATATTGTTCTTATCGATAATCGTCTCGTTACCGTAGCATCCCACCGCTGGGTCGATATCTCGTATTGTAACCAAAATGTATACACAACTTTATGTAGTCATTAAGACGTACAGCCAATAACACTGTTATCATCACATTTCTCCAGAGAAAGCTAGGAAAAGTCGTGTCGTATGCGCAAGCGCTCATTACCCGCTAGCCTCTAATTGTTGCGGCTAAAGCGGTCGCTGGCACTGATTGTATCTACGTTGTACATGCTATTGTGGTGGATTATCGTAGACAATTGGGCATAGATACTAGAAAACAAATCACTACATAGTATAAAGCAAAGTCGCTTCCGCTGACCTAATGTCTGTATGTACGCTTAGATCTTTAAAACTACACAACGGATGTTGATGCAGTTTTTAATAGATAGAGTGATTCAAGCCCCTAAGACGACCCACTGACCAAGAGGAAGGTTTATATGTATAATAATATGCAATTTCCGTCCTTAACGCGGGCGAAGCCGCGGGCGGAAGCTAGCATCTATATATAATAGGGGCGGAAAGTTTATCACTGGCATTCAACGTGGATGCTGCAACTCTTTTGGACACGTTTCCGGATGACAGCGATGCAGACGAGTACTTCGACGCCTAAGTGTTCTTTTGTTTTTGTAGTTAATTAGATGATCATTGAATTTTTAGTAAGTACCTAGTGTTTTTTTTAATAAATAAATATTTTTGTTTAGTGGGAGTAAAGTAGGGAAAGATACAAACGTTAAATGGTAAGCGGGATTGTCCGGGTAAGCGGGATTGTCCGAAAGGGTTACCGCTACCCCGGCACATAAAGGGCTACGGAAGGAACATGGATGGGTTTTAGTCAATAAGAGTCTTAACACTCCCTTCCGCTCCACCCAGAGCGGGACAAGTCATTGGATGATTTCTCACCCTCAAAAACAAGATGATGGTGAAAGGTGATGTGGATAGCTAGAGAGACTATTAGGATGACGGTTGATTACAAATGTATAGAAGAAGAAGAAATTTAATCAATTTGCGACAAAAACAGTCGGTCGATTCTGTAGAAATCTCACCGTATAAATATTGTTGAACTAAGCTGTCGCCCCTCCTAATGCTAGTGATTGACACTAATGACAGCTCACTTCCTCTATCACGGTATTTTATTTACAGAATAGCACCACAGAAAAGAATAATATTTTTGAAGTAGGTTTTATTAATTTCCTCACATTGGTGAATCCCCACGAGATATTGTTAACTACAATATTGTGGTTTTTGAATATCCGAGCATGTACCTTTTGTTGCTATACATACAAAAAACAACTACAAAGCGTATTTATAATACGTTTCTTGTTTTTATTTTGTGTAGGTAGGTAACTAGGCAAGTACAGAGGCCAGCACATCAAGCTACCCAGATCTGTCAAATTTCTTTGATCGATTTTCAACTTTATAACAAGAGGATAAGGTTCATGTTCAGTTGGGAATATTTGACTGTAAGTAACAGTATGCTTCACCTGCCTTCCACTTTTAAATTATAGGTTTACGTTTTTTCTTGATTATGTATGACTGGTTATTTCTACACCGATCTTAAATTGTTTTTTTTTCTGTATTAATGAAGTACCATGTTACTTTTATAACAAAAAGTATGACCATATTCAGGGTCCAGTGATGGTTAGGGACAGGTGTTTCGTCTAATGACTAGGTAGATGTATGGCTGTTAGTAGCTATAAGTTTGTAGGTAAATTGGAACATACTTACCTACTTATTATTTTATTTTTCACTTTATTGTTTTTATTTTATTTTATTTGTCTTTGTTTCTTCGTAGGCGCGTCCGTGGGGCATCACAGCGGGCCCTATGAGAATATCAGTGCCGCGGTATTTATTTATTGTTAAATATTGCAACATTATGCTGAGACAGGAGCCTTTTTGGCCCTCTCACTGGCCTTTGTTTTCTTTTTTTTAGTATCGCTTTAATTTTTATTTGTTATTTTCCTTTTTATATTCTGTTTTGTTTTTAAAGGAGGAGAAGTAAAGGAGCCAAATTCGGGCAATAACACTATGCTCGACCTGGGAATCGAACCGAAAATTTCATGCTCAGCTCTGGCGACCACTAGACACAACAAGGCAGTCAAAAGAGATCATAAAAACTTTACATCTATTCTGTGTACTATAATACAAAGGGCATGAAGACATGCTCTATGGAAGGTATAGGTAGGTAGGTCTGCGAAGAGTCGTGGGTTCGCCGTTCGAGTCAGGAGTCACGCACCGCCTCACAATGTGCGCAGGGTCCCTTTATGAGTATTTATTCATTCAACCACTTGAATCGAATGAAATAATGTATATGTCATGTCTGAGTGGCAACGTTTTATAGCTGCGGAATTCATTGAGATGATAATTACTAGTGAGTTAATTAATACCAGCTTATCACTCCATATATTTCCACCAAAAAAAGAGGTTATGTTTTTTTACAAAAATTTTTTTTAGTAATTATAGTAGGTACAGACAAGCCTTTGCCAGCGGCTTCGCCCGCGTGTATGTACGAAATTATTCCACGGGAATCGTAAATTTTTCCGGGATAAAAAGTAGCTAATATGCTATTCCAGACTATAATCTATCTTTGTGTCAAGTTTCATCCAGATCCGTTACGTAGCTTTTGAGTTTATTCGTTACAAACATACTTACATACAAGTCTTTCCTCTTTATAATATTAGTATAGAAAACACAACATAACATCACGCCTTGTTTCCCCGCGAAGGGATTGGCAGAGGTGTACTTATAGTTCAGCTACATTTTGCCGGGTATATAAAGTGTGTTAGGTTAAACGAGGGACATTCTTTCAGGGGTTAGGTACCTACTATACTCATGAAAATGAACAACTTTAACTATGGAACTATACCTGAAATCACGAAAAAAATCAGCTGTTCAGTACACCTATGTTCGCATATTCGTCAAAATGTATGGAACAACTGTAAATAAAACATTTTTTTTAAGGCTGGGAAATCAGCGGCAGAAGTCATTGGATGATTTCCCAGCCTTAAAAAAAAACTGTTTTATTTTCATATTTTAGAGTTGGTCCCAAGGACAAAGTTGTTGATTTTCATGAGTACCTACTATACAAACTGAAAGTATGTCCCTCGTATAACCTAACACACTGTATAAGTAATAGTCGAGCCTAATGCCACGGTAATGTTTCCTTTTGCCATCAACCGAGGATAGACCCAAACTCCGGGCTTTTACTTAGAAATTCTTGATAGAAAGCCTAGTAACACATTGCCTGACCCAGGAATCGAACCCAAGACCTCACACACAGCAGTAGCGCTTGCAACTACTAACCCAAAAAGGCTGTTAGTAAAAAAAATATTAAAAGGAGATTTTAAGGAAAAGAACCCATTATCTCAAAAGAAGTTCACTTGTTTAGAATAATGAAAATAAGAAGTCACACATCAAATTACCACCGTCAATTTTTCTTAATCGATTTTGAACTTAACCGTCAACGCTATATGGTTCAAAAACATATCGACGCTTGAAAGGCAAAAATTACCAAGCGACATGTTGGGCGATTTTGAGTCAATACTATTTCAAGCTCATAATTTTTAAATGCCAGCATTAGGACTTCAGGACATAGTATTTAGGATTCATTGGAATTACGGACTTATGACAAATAGGTGATATTCTACGATTTTTTTCCAAAAAATAAATACTTTGATATGCTCTGTTTATAATCTCTTTAAAGTTGCCGATGTGTCGTTTAGTAAATATTGCCTTTCAAGCATCAAAAAACAAAATGGAGTTTAACAGTTTGTCACAACTTGATGCGCTCGCGACCGTACAGGTAAACAATACCAAATCTTTACTAAAAAACTAGAGTACAATTAGTAGCCTTCAACTCAATTGTTCATTGCCAAACATAAGATACAATATCTACAACAAAAGATAACAAGTCCCCAGCAAAAAGTTCTTGTAGCTGGCAAAAAATAATCGTGCTCTGAGATACAGAGGCCTTCAAGTTACCCCAATCTGTCAAATTTCTTTGACAGTTTTTCAACTTTATTACAAAAGGATAAAGTTCATTTTCAATTGGTAAAGTTTGACAGTTTGGGATAGCTTGATATGCTGCATCTGCACATAATCTACAGTCTCGAATTTTCGCTTAAATCGTACCTGTTTGTTGCAAAAAATACTGTCGAGTGATGATTTTAGATCAGTGAACTTGCTAGCGACACTAATTGACGCAAAAACTCAAGAATAGGTATGAACATGTATCTATTATAAGTACGTACTCTCCAAAACTAATGTTAGTAACATATGTGAAAGGTTTGCTATCAAAAAGTCTGTTGATGGACAGTGTCCTATTCCCCGAGGACAATATCAATTGTCTACAATAGGGACTTTTATTTTAATTATTTGGGAAAAGCAACAAATTGTACACTGTTTTACAAAAAAAGAAAAAAATATATATAAAGGACATATGGTTAAATGTACAATCCACAACGTTTCCACAGATTACTAGTGTACAGAGGCCAGTACATCAAGTTACCACAATCTGACAAATGTCTTTGATAGTATTTCAACTTTATTGCAGTGAGATAAGGTTAATTTTTAATTGAGAAAATTTGACAGTTAGGGATAGCTTGATGCGCTGGCGTCTGTACATTATCAATTAGGTAGGTAAGTACAAAATACATTTACATACTAAATAGATACTTCGAAGTTCTCACATCGTTAATAATATGTATAACGGTGAAAGTTTGTGAGTGAGTGTGTGTGTTGTGTCTTCATGCTTAAACGGCTGAACGGATATGAATGAAACTTTGGACATAGGATTTTTTATTCCGGTAGTACAGACGCCAGCGCATCAAGCTATCCCTAACTGTCAAATTTTCTCAATTAAAAATGAGCCTTATATCTTTGCAATAAAGTTGAAATACTATCAAAGAAATTTGACAGATTGTGGTAACTTGATGTGCTGGCCTCTGTACGTTCCCTTGGGATAATGACCGACACCTACGCGAGTGAAACCGCTGACAGCGGCTAGTCAATCACAATCCTGACAATTTTTTCCTGTTGGTTTGAGGAAAAAACACAACATACAATACAATACAATGTACCTTATCTCTACATTATTTTGGTATTATAGGTAATACATACTTATAGCAATAAGTATTGTCCTGAAACAGTTGAACGTTACCAAAGTACACAGTTGTATTAGTATTCATTATATACGTAATGCATGTTTTGTGAGACAAAATGATTTTAATACTTTTCTTGTATTTAAAACTGTGTATTTTACAATTATGTGTGTCGGATCCTGGATATGAGTGTATAGAAGGTAACTTTTTGAATATTTTAACTGCGAGGAAAGAAAAAGAATTTCAGAACACTGGTTAAATGCGATTCTTCAATTAGTCCGCCAATTGCAATCCTATTGAAGCAATCAATACTTTCTAAAACCTTATATTATAAGTATCTCATGTTCCTGCCGGGTAAGTGGGATTGCCCGAAAGGGTTACCGCTACTCCGGGACATTAAGGGCTACGGAAGGAACATGGATGGGTTTTAGTCAGTAAGAGTCTGACACTCCCGCTCCACCCAGAGCGGGAGAAGTCGTTGGATGATTTCCCAGCCTTAAAAAACGCATCTCATGTTCCTAGGTGCACTGACCTTGTGGTGGTAGGTGTCCTGTAAGTAGTGCACCTAGCTACTGTCAGTGAAGTACTGCCTCCAAAGTTCCTCGTCTTACACCAAAAGATGCTCTGGATAGACAGTTTCATTCATCATTCCCTGCCTTTATCCTAATTTTATTCACAACTACCTTTTGCCAGCAGCTTCGCCCGCGTGTATGTAGGAAATTATCCCACGGGAACCGTACATCTTTCCGGGATGTTAGCTTATATGCTATTCCAAACTAAAATCTATTAATCTTAGTTTTTGAGTTTATTCGTTACAAACATACATACAAATCTTTCCTCTTTAAAATATTTCGCACCTTTAGAAAAAAACGACACAATTCAAAAAAATCAAAAATTGAGTTATCGTCATAAAATGACTCAAAACGAAAATAGTGAAAAGACTTTATTATAATTTGCAGCACAAACAAAGTCACTGACGTAAATAATCACGAAATAATAGACCAAATAGTACGGAAGTGTTAAGAACTTTAAAACTTCTTTTGCTATTTCCCTAAAAGTCACTTTTTTGAGTTACGTCGTTTTCATTCTAAAGGTGCGATTTGTATAGACATGTCTTTTTTATCCAAGTTTCTCTACTAGTCGTGATCTCGGTAGCCACTCCCTTTCTCACCATATCATCTTCCACGCAATCCATCCATGGTTTCTTTGGTCTTCCTCTTCTTGTATAGCCATTCACAGTCATACTCCAAACTTTCTTGACGATATTTTCCTCGTTCCTCCGCATGACGTGCCCATACCATGACGATCAATTATCACACAACTTTTGTATTGAGCGGTGCCGATTTTAAAAGTGCAAATACGTAACACCTCACATTCCTCTTACCATACAAATCTATTAATTACAAAAAGTATATTTGATCCTTCAGTCAAATTATAAAAGAATATTAGACACGAATTTTTTCCTTTATCATATTAACTAGCTGCTTCCGCGCGGCTCAACCGCTGGTCGGCCCCTATTGGTCGTAGCGTAATGTTACATAGCCTATAGCCTTCCTCGATAAATGGACTATCAAAACAAAAAGAATTTCAATTCGGACCAGTAGTTCCAGAGACTAGCGCGTTTAAACAAACAAATTCTTCAGCTTTATAATATTAAGTGTAGATAAAAAATGGCTTAGATAAAACGCTTTAAAGTTGGGAAGCGGGGCCGCTAAGTCACATCTCGTATATAATCTATAAAGGAGTTAGTTAGGTCAAATTTTAACACAGTATATCGACAAATAATTACGTGAAAAAATTAAAAATACGCGTGTCCAATATTTTTTAATAATCTAGCTAACAGACTAAAAAATAAATTTTGGTCATCATTCCTATTGCCTTTCATTCATTCCTTTTGTGGCCCACAATTTCAGTATGAGCAAATTATTAATATGTAGGTCCATTTATTTAAAAAAAAGAGATAAAAGAATAAAAAATTAAAAAAAAAAAATTCGTCAGCATCGCAGTCAACACGAAAAGTGCCCAACAGGCTTGCAGCATTGCAACTCCCAGTCTCAGGACTGACTACCATAGTACCAAATAGAAGTCGTGAAGAGACCGTCCTCCTGCCACATCCTACCACTACTTATTGGCCGCGCCCTTACCTCAGATAAAAGGACATAAGCGGAATTGTCCCAAACGGTTACCGCTACCCCGGAACATAAAGGGCTAAGGAAGGCACATGGATGAGTTTTAGTCCGTAAGAGTTTGACACTCCGCTCCACCCAGAATGGGAGAAGTCATAGGATCAATACCCAGGCTTAAAATAAAAGGTGTCAATCTTTAAATCTCAATCCAGACCAATAACATCTGTTAATTTAAATAAATTTAATATCACATTGAATTGTAAGTTAAGTGATCAGGAACTATCTTTGAAAAATACTAATATTTTGTATAAGGAATTCTTTAGCGTAGTGCAAACCGAGATTGATAATTGTTTTAAGAAGAAAACTAAAACTATCAACACTAAATTTGTATTTAGTGACTGGGCCAGCGGGAGGTGTAATTAGATGATACACCACCCTCAAAAAAAACATGAAAGGACCGGCACAAGGCCTCTTTCTATTGAAAGACTAGAATTGTAAAAAGTAAAGCTAATGTTTTTTCCATTTGTTTCAGATGACTCAAATTATAAGCCCGAGATATTCTTGGCTATAGACGATAAATATTTCTTTGATGTGGATACATTTTATCAATCAAAATTAAGCTGGAAATTTAAAGAGCTTTGTGGGTATTATTATAATGTTACCAGGATGTCTTTAAAAGATGCAGAAAAACATGAGTAAGTATATTAAAACGTAACTTATACAATAATGCAAAAGCATCATAAATACAAACTTCATGTTTTCACTGTACAGTCACGAGGAAAAATATGTATAAACTTAGCCAATTTTAAAAACGATTGTGTCCTTATGAATTGTAAAAACGCGGAATTTGTACGTGATTTGGATGAAATATAACAATGTAACGTCACAGATTTTTAGAATCAAATGGAAAACTCATTAGCATTAAATGCAATTTTACAATTACATCTTTCGCAGCATAGCAGCATATTTAATTTTCATACTCAATACTTTATTGCATTCAATAATGTTAAATAAAACAGTTGGTATGTTAAACATAGAATCAATTATGGACCCTGTCGGGCACAGCAAAGTTAAATTAATTGACAGGAGAGAGGATGAAGGTGCTTTTTTTGTTTTTAATAAGAAAAATTTTAAAAAGAAATTTAGAAGTTTTTAAAATAGCAAAATGGCAATTGCTGTACGGTGATGGAAGTTTTTAAGACAAGCTATCCTATATCTATATGTGATTTCATATTTTATTTTTGGCCGTTTCAAATAGTCACTTGAGCTATCGTATCTTAAAGTTGAAATAGTTATTTTACGATTAAAGAAAAAAGGTGTATACATAATGCTTGTGACTGTACATGTTGAGTGTTTTACTATATGTTTAAGTTAATAAATCGAGCAGTGTTGAACGCAATCGCTACATTGCATATGCACACCACCGCCCACTGCAGGTTTACCACATCTGTAGTGCTATTCTGTAAAAATCTCTCCGTGAAAACGTATAGGTGACGTGAGTATAAACTGAGTTGTCAATAGTATCAATCCCTATCCCCCCGACCCTTGCTCGAGCCAGCCCGCGTTGCCGCTGAGCCAGTAACTTTAAATACCCCCGATCCAGCTGTACCTTGCTGTCCCCCCCCCAGCGATACCCTTAGCCGAGGTCCGAACCCCGCAGGGGGTGCCCTTAGCGTGTAGTCGCTTAGTTTTGTAAGTTAGTTTTAGTTTTTATTAAGCCCTGGCTGGAGGCTACAATTCTTTTGTGGCAGCCACAGGCAAGCCTGATTAAGCAGTAGACAACCCTTTGGTTGAAATGCGAGATGCCATTTTCAAAAAAAAAAAAAAAAACCCTTTTAAGCCCTGGCTGGAGGCTACAATTCTTTTGTGGCATCCACAGGCAAGTCCGGTTAAGCAGTAGACAACCCTACGGCTGAACTACGAGATGCCATGAAAAAAAAGAAAAAAAAAAACAATCCCTTGCATTAGGTGAAATGACAGATCACTTCACGCTCACTTCACCACTTCACATTTTCACGGTGAGATTCCTACAGAGTCGACCGACAGCTGCGTGGTTTTATCGGTTTCTCAGCCACGCATACTGGCGTAAAAGTCCGGGTATCAAAGTGGATGGACCCACCGTTTCTATACACGCAAGGCAAAATAAACGTTCATCGCTTAGCCCTGCCACGGTGTAAGCGGGATTGTCCGAAAGGGTTACCGCTACCCCGGTACATAAAGGGCTAACGAAGGAACATGGATGGGTTTTAGTCAGTAAGAGTCTGACACCCCCTTCCGCTCCACCCAGAGCGGGAGAAGAAATTTGGATGATTTCCAAGCCTTAAAAAAAAAAGCCCTGCCACGAAATGAGCGCCTTGAGGTAAACCCGTATCTTGAAACAGTTGTCTAATAGATGAAGCTTACTTTTAAAATTAAATCAAAATTATATTTATTACGTATTTTATTTGCAGTAACGTGATCCACTTCGCGGTGCCTGATTACTATGATGGAAAACCACTGAACAATTACGTGTACGCCGGTAATATAAGCAAAGCCGACAATGCTGTTTGCACTAAAACGAACAAATCTCAACCTGAATTTGATTGTAACGAAATAGTTAATCTTGTTAGCAAATCATTATTAGAACTAAATGATGGTCATGTATACAAATTTGTACAAGAAATGAATGTTTACGATGAACCTTTTAAAATAACTAACAGTGAAAGTTGTCGCCCTTTTGATCACAACACATTGGACCTAATGAAGGTAGTCCTTTGCTTGCCTAAGCCTTATTTCAGAAAGCAAGTTAATATACATCCCTTAACACTTGTTCAAGTACCACATTATAATTGTCCTTTGTATTTAAATTCTATAACGACACCATGGGAATCTGATTGGAATTCGAATCGTGTTTTAGCCGTGTTAGCCCCTCAACCATTTGAGGTACCCTCCGAAAATTCAGTCCCAACCATATTCTATGAAACTCCATATCTGTTTTCGGAAAATAAGACCTCTTTTCCAAATTCTATGAATCTAGTACCATGGCGACTATTGAAGTATGGATTTTTAAAGTTCATTCAAGCCATGGGCTGGCAAAGAGTGGCGATTGTGACTGACGATTCAGAACACAGTCTAGATTTTGAACTTGAACTGACTGCACTGTTCAATAAAGAAAAAATAGCATACACTGCGATCCGGTGTGAGGATGCTAATTGTGAAATGGACAAGGTAATTTGTTTTGCATTTATTATTATTTTAATATAAGATTGTTAGCAAACATCATTCGGCATTATGGATGAAAAAGGATGCATTGTGTTCTGGACTCCGTACATGGTCCTTCGCTTCGTCGAAGAACATTACTCCCTTTTACTCACTAAAATCTATACTTTCAGGTAGTTCAAGAACTCATTAGAGTTTCAGCGAGGATTGTAATCGCCAACGTCGAAGAGAAACATGTTCAATTCCTGTTCCAAAATGGTAACTACCAGATCACATGGCTACTGAGGGACGTGGTCGAGGAAAAATTTGATAAGGTATTTACTTGTACGAAGAAATGACACATCTGAGGCGTGTAGACGTGACGTATATTCGAAAGAATTTTAAATCTAATATATCTATCATAGAGCATTTCGGTATCAATTTATCGCCCATACTATATGAATGAAAAAAGAGCTCGTGGCTAATTAATAACAGCCGCATGGGTTGGTCCATCAGGTTAAGCTACGCTTGCCAGGGTTAGTCTGTGGATGGGTGACCATCTTTACACACCAAGACTCCTTCGTGAATCGGAAACACGTTAAGCCGTTAGTCCCGGCTATCATTCGGACAGTCGTTACGGGTCGTCACAATCCGAATTCTGACAGTCAGTCTTACCAAGGGGTGTCGTATTACCTAATCATTGGGTTGTGGACGTCAGATAGGCAGTCGCTTCGTGGTACTCAGCTGCATCCGGTTAGAAGGGAAGCCGACCCCAACATAGTTGGGGAAAGGCTAGGCATTGAATAGGAATTACTTGATATTAAAATAAAGAGTCAAAGTAAAATAAAGAATCATTATATGACGCGAGAATTTTCGATCGAAAATTAGGGTTATTTTACTTTAGTAAACAACTTATACATACATACTTTATTTAAAATAAAACAATGATTCATATATACAACCTAAAACTAAAAAATATATCCATTATGTACAAGTGGTAAAAAAAAAAACATTATATTAGATGATTCTAAAATATTATTAGAGGCTGGTCAATATTTATTAATGTAAGTAAAAATAAGTTCATGTTTTTTGTTTAGTACCTGGACTACGAACAAGTCGCGTTGTCGGTTAGTTTTAAAATGGAGACATTCACTAAAGGATGTGGTGTGGAGGATAACATTCTCACCGGTTTGATCAGTATTGCTCAAGCTTACAAAAATATAGCAGAAGAGGACTACAAAGTAAAGAAACATGAGTTTTACAGGTAATATTTTACTTATTATTAAAGTCACTTTTAATTTTTTAGACAGCGTTGTTCTTCTAAATTTCGCAAAAGATTTTGATGTTGTTTTTATAATTATTTAGAAAATTATTTCCAAAGGGTTATTATTGCCAAAACTATGCGAAACAAATAATAATATAATATCCTAGTACATTGCACACAACGCCATATAGTCCCAAGCTAAGCAACCTAATGCTTGTGTTATGGTAACAAGATAGTTTTTTTTGTAAATACATACATATCTATAGATAGAAAAACACCCAGAACCGAAACAAATACTTGCAGGTCGTACAAATATTTGTTCCGTGCGGGAATTGAACCCGCGACATGCTGCGCAGCAGTCAATCTCTCAATCGCTGCGCCAACCATGGCGCCATGCATGCAGCACGCTCGTATTTTATCTACTACTAACTTCTGCCAACGGCTTCGCCCGCGTTGTTGTCGTAAATTATCCCACGGGAACCGACTACCAGGATAAAAAGTAGCATAAGTCGACACGATTGGCGCAGTGGTTGAGCGATTGACTGCCGCGCACTATGTCGCGGGTTCGAATCCCGCACGGAACAAATATTTGTACGACCTGCAAGTATTTGTTACGAGGATGGGTGTTTTTCTATCTATAATATGTATGTATTTACAAAAAAAATTATATATAAGTAGTTTATCAGCCATCTCGTTACCATAACACAAGCATTAGGTTGCTTAGCTTGGGACGATACGCGTTGTATGAAATGTCCAAGGATATTATTATTATTGTTATAAGTGCTATTCCAGACTATATAGTCTATGCATGTGTCAAATTTCATCCAAACCCGCTCAATCGTTTTTGCGTGAAAGAGTAACAAAGATCCATACAATGTCCTCACAAATATTCGCATTTATAATATTAGTACTGATTTGCGCAAGAGTTTAATAGAAAGGCCGGATATAATCTTTAAGGATAGCAGTGTTCACCCCGAAGTCTGGATTTTGTACCAGGTTGATGGCAATAGGCTCACCCCCTAGTACATGGGACTCAAACATAGGTGGCGAAATGTGAGTGTACTGTAGGTACACCTCTGCCTAACCCGGAGGCTAGGAGGTTATGTTAAAAAATCAAAATATAAAAAATCTTTTTTTCAGGCGATTCGCTGATAATATGAAACAATTAACCCGAACAAATACTGAAGCTACAATAGTTGTATACAAACTAGATGGCTTAAAAGAGATTTCAACAATGTCTGTCAACGCCACGGGTGCTAAACTGATCACTTTTTGGAAAACATTTATCTCTGCCAAGCCAATTACCGACGGAACGGCTCACTGTTTGGTAACAAGTTACGACTACCACAAGCCCTGTGAAGACCACCTGGTGTTGATCCTCGTGCTCACTCTCATGCTATTCATGATAACATACCTTTTGATAACTCATTATTTCGCCAAGACCGCCCCGTGTATCGACATGAGATATCAAAATTTTTAGTTACACGTCTTCGTTTCTATTTATGTCTTGTGAAATTTCGTCAGGACATAATTATTTATATTAAATGAGCATCATGACAATAAGTTCGTCTTTTTATGAGCTACTCACAGCGTGAGTAAATCCTCTCAATCTAAATATCTTTGCCACGACACTAAGGTTGACACGATATTAAGTGTCCCATCGTTTGTGGAACTGTACTACATTTACCCTCCAAGACTCAGTATACGGCTACGTGTTTGGCGTCATCACTAGCGTCCATCAGTTCCTATGACGTGCAGACGACAGGACACGCAGGACTCGATATTAAGTGTCCAATCGTTTCTGGATAATAAACAATTTATTATGTAAGAAGCCAAGTGCCCGATTGGGTTTCCCATCGGTAAAATTGATGGATTTTCAAAAATCTGTGCTATTGTGCTCACTTTTGTCATACAAATGCAACTCTTGTAAAAAGTTTCATGCTTCTAGACCCAGCGGTTTAGGCTGTGCGTTGCCTGTCATTGAATAAATGAATTTACCGATTTTGTACATTAAATTTATCCGCCGTATCAGTGATAAGAAAAGAACTGGCCAATAACAATGTTGGAGAGCACAACATCAGATCATAAGGCCGTAAGAGATTATGAATATGGAACAAGAAGAAAAGAACGAAACGTAAAGGAAATCCATCTCATAATAAATTAACTAAAACAATAACACTATTACTAACAAAACAAATACGACGACAACAAACAGAAACAAACAAACATAAACAAAAAACAGTTTATTGAATACTTTGAATGCGCAGTGGTTTCAAATAAATAAACAAATAAATAGTTGATTAGCCTAGAAATAAATACAGTGCGAATAAAAAACAATTAGTCGGACTTGGCATGTGAACTGGATGCAGACGATCTAGATTTAGACAGCCGTCTCAGGATAGAATAGCACACCCAGAAGATGATGTAAATATTAGAGTCTGTAGTGACTATCAAGTATGTAGCTATGAGAGCTACGAGAATTCCTATGGCGTTGAACATCAGTCGCATGGGTTTCTCGTACGGGCTTTCGGTCTTGGTTTTGCATGGGCAGTCAACAGGGCAGCCTAGGGCTTGAGGTTCCTGTTTGGTCTTCGAAGCCAGATTCTCTTTGGTCTTTGGAGACATTATTTGCTTGATCTGGGTTGTTGGCAGGAATTCTGAAATGGTAAGGATGTAAGTTGTTGAATGAATACACTAAATAAGAGGTAAGAAGTCCAACAATTCGATAACGCCTACAACTCTCTTCTTTATAACTCTTTGCTTTTGAACAATAAAAGGCGTTGTGAAATGATAACTAAAAAAGTAAATAAGAGAGATGTTTTGTCAAGCAGTTGACAACCTTCTAGGCTGAACTGCGAGATGTTCATTAAACAAAATATAATATATTGTTAACAATATTAATTGATTTCAAATAAATTGATATCTAATTCTAAACAGTACCTTGCACCGTTTGGGTGATCGTTTGTGTCGCCATAACTGCAATCCACTGTTTCCTGGGTATGAATGATTTGAAAATAATTTTAATCCCCTAAATATAGGTGCACTGTCCAGAAGCAAGGTTGCTTGGGAAGCAGGAAAAACCTTGGTGATGCTTCCTCGATGTTCAACGGGTGTGGTCGTGCGGAACCCTCCAATTAATGGACTGGTTTTCTTTGGTTTAGCTGGAAGAAAAAATATATTGTTAAAGACTTGCTTCATTGGCTGAGTTTGATGCTTGAATGGGTGGAAACGGAAAATTATCTGGAACTTGGATAATGTTAGGTTTATTAATTGCCAGCTTTTGTCCGCGGTTTATTAATTGATTTGGTACACCAACAGCAGTACATACAAAACATTTAAACTCAATAATAAAATAAAAAAGTACTGGTATGTATACCTACTATAGTTGTACAACTGTACACAGCATTCACCACAAAACAACGTCGTAAATATTTAAAAAAAACGTTTGGAGACATAAAAAAACCATTTCAGAAAAAAATGATATTAGGTACATAAAATGTTACTCTACGTCTCTACACCTGACAACGTATATGCAACATTTCAGGATAATCCGTTCAGCAGTTAAGCCCATACACTGCCATTAACACAGCTGTGTGTTTTCTGTTCTATCTCACAGTGGGCCCGCACACACATACGTGCTCAATACATTTTAATACATCATACAGGTGGCCTTCAACACATATATATAGCACCTGTTAAGTGGGATTGTCCGAAAGTGTTACCGCTACCCCGGAACATAAAGGGCTATACTTACCCCGGAACATAAAGGGCTATACTTACCCCGGAACATAAAGCTACGAAAGGAACATGGATGGGTTTTAGTCAGCAAGAGTCCGACACTCCCTTCCGCTCCACCCAGAGCGGGAGCAGTCAATCCAATGAAAAGTCAATGGATGATTTCTAAGCCTCAAAAAAAAAAAATATTTACACCTGTCAAAAAATCGAGGCAGCGTTGGCGGCGTGAAAAGGTAACAAAAAACTGACTAATTTTCTTACCCAATTATAATATTAGTTAGAACTAGAATTCTTCAGAATTGGAATTGTACGAGTACCTTATCTTATCGTATCTTAAGACGTGCCGGTTTCCTCACGATGTTTTCCTTCACCACTGCGGTGATAAAATGAAATACACAAAGTAAAACGCCTGCTTGGGATCGAACTCACGACCTACAATTCGTAAGTCGAGGCCGATACCACTGAGCCACCACTGATCTTTGCTGTGCTGGTGGTTACTTGCTGATGATGAATTGATGATTATAAATATAAACTTCTTGTAGGTTTGGAACATTAGATTCGTCCAATTAATTATTACTTTGATAGCAAACAATCCAATCAACTACTGCCTATTTATTTATTTTGCATAAGTTACATACATAAAATATTAGTCCGTCCAACACTAAAAACTAATTGTCAACTTTATACACATTATTACATACCTAAAAATATGAATAATAACTATGTACAAGTATATAACAGAAGGGAAGAAATAAATAACAATAAATCAAAGAGCATCAAAAAATTCGTCCACATCGCTGTCAACAAGTTCCCAAAAAATAATAATTATGTACAAGTATAGACTGGTAATGTGGTAATGTACCCAGGAGACTGGCGCCAATGCCACGTTGTATGGCAGTGCTTACCTCAGGTCAAGGTAAATCAGCCCTTGTGTCACGGGAAGTGTCCCCTTGTGTCATATAATTAGATATATGTATTTATTATTATATTTATAGTTTGTATATGTGTATTCACAAATAATAAATATTTACACTTTATTTTCTATTGCACCTACCACTGATTATCTCTGCATCACCCAAAGGTTGACTGGTAGAAAATGCCTATGGCATTAAGTCCGCCTCTGTACATTTCTGTGCTTAAAGTATTAAATAATAGTTATTTGTTATGCAAGGCTGGAAAGTTGATTTTTGGCGCGAGTACTTCTATTGAAACCTGAGTAAGCGAAGGATTCTAGGGTTGAACCATGAGCGAAGCGAGTGGTTCAAATATAGAATCCTGAGCGTAACGAAGGTTTCAAAGGTACGAGACGCAGAAAAGCTTTGCTGCCGAGCGCAACACACAATTTTTCACCTCACTACAGCGAGGAAACTGCTAGGTGCAAGAAAACAGGTGTTGTTGAGTTTTATTTTGTTCGAGCGTCTCAGATACATTGACTCATGTGAAGAAAATAACAGATACTTGGCAATGTATCTTATGAGTTACATAGAATATCTCCAAAATTAAAGACCCTGTATTTTGTTCTATATCCTACTTGTCCTCTAAGGAGAATGAAAGAAAAAAACTAATTTAATACAAATAACTAACTAATTTAATTTAATACATATTTATTTTTGCCAAGCAAAGGATTAAATAACATATTATATTAGTATTTATTTTATTTAAAAATTTAAACTTAAATTACTACACAATTGGGTATTTGACAGGGTAGTATTTTTATGGCATATTCAAATGTGACGTCACAGATTTTTTTAATCAAATGGAATACTTATTAACATTAATTCCAATTTTACAATTATATCCTCGCAAAATATTTAATTTCTGTACTGTGATGGAAGTTTTAAGGTGAGCGGTATTATTTAATATTTTATTTTTAGACCGTGTCATGCATTTTCAGTGGACTGGCAGTATAGAAAATTATTAAATAGAAAGGTTCGAATTTTAAAAACTCTTTCCACCGTAGAGAGCAAAAATCGATTTTCGGCTCAGATTTCGAATGACAAACAGACTCTTTCCGAGCATGTGAGGTGAAAATAAATAAATAAGTGTCATCCAGCCGTTTAGAGATTTAGGTAAATAAATGAGCACTCAGACTCCACGCCCTGACTGTTTCAACTACAAGTCGCGTGATGCATCTATCACTAGATAGACAGTTCCATAACCACCCATTCATATTTCATGTTAGAACAAAATATCAATAGCCGTCTACAGTTAAGTATACATAAATGGCTTATTGGTCGATGCGTAAGAATTTAATGGCCCGAAACGGGCGAATCGACTCTTTTAAATAGTATACTTTTTCTATAGGCGATTCGCACGAAGTTAATTTATTTGTGGACGAATCGCAAACTCCGGAAATATGCATTAGGCAATCGGCATATTTTGAATCTTATGCAGTAAAGTTCAGAAAAATAAACCATTTAAATTTATATAAATTCAACCAAACATAAAAGAAAACCGACCATAAATATATTTTTTAACCATAAATATAAATATATTTTTTGACCATAAATTATTTCCTATATTATTGTAGTGTAGTAATAATAGTGGCACCAATTTTTATTTAGCAAAATCTTTGACCGCTGGCAATGTATGTCTAGGTTTCTAACAACAAATACAAGTTCCATTTTCAAATTCAATATTTTATTTTTTATCATCAACACCATTTTTCATTATATCGAGCAATTTCAGTATTATAATAGCTATCAGTTTTTCGTCAGCCTTGCTCCAGATATTGGCAGTTTTTGCGATGCCTGTGCGGTATAAAACATGGCGACTTCTAGGATGGAGTATAGTTTGATGTAAAACTGCAACCACGACGATCAACATGCCTGCTCCCTGTGAACCATGCAAAGGTAAGAAGTTATTAGCATTTTCATGATGTGCAGAGGCCAGCACATCAAGCTACCCCAATCTGTCAAATTTCTTTGACAGATATATTTGCAACTTTATTACAAAACGCTAAGGTTCATGTTTAGTTGGGAATATTTGACAGTTCTGTACTTCATCATTCTGTTCGAACCGTTATTGTATTTTGACTTCTATTTGTGCACGGTAAAATTTCTCAAACAAATTTTAATAAAATTTGAACTCGGGTTTGACGACAGTTTTAAATCTCGTAATTACAAGTTGTCCAAATACAGTTTGAAATTTAGAAATGCTTCGATGGTTCAAACCTTATTCTAAAGAAAACATTTTGAAGGTCGAATAAGTTTATATAAATTTAAAAATGCTTCGATGGTTCAAACCTGTTTCTAAAGAAAAAATTTCGAAGGACGAATGAGTTTATACACGTATAAATAACATACCTTCGTTAAAGAGATCAGCCTAAACATCTTCGTAGAAATCAAAGGCTGTTTCTACCAATCGTGGTTTACTTCTGGTTAATGTTTCATGGATACAAATACACTTACAAGTACCTATATTTCGTATTTTATTTTCCTTGAATGAAGGTCTTTTTCACACTTTATAAACAGGAACCAAGTCTTTTTAAACGTTAGTTATTTATTTGATTTGCTATTGAATAGTGCTTTAGACTAGTGGACAGTGAAATGTGAATTGTAACCTATAATTTCCTAGTACATAGTTTTGTATAAAAGGAATGGATCACCCTTGTTCCGAAATCTTATGAAACGGGCAATACTATAAAACTTTGGCGGTCGGTTTCGTTGTTCCAAAAACCATACGAATAAGTACAGTGTTATTTTCAACCATAACCCTAAATCAGCCTTTCCCAATATGGCCTAAAGGAGACCCAGAAAAATGGGAGCGTTGTGTAGAGGCTTAGGGGGCGATTTGTAATTTCATCTAGATAGTGGTTTTTAAGTAGGTGGAAAGGGACCGCTAAAAAAATATTTTCTCTCAAAGTGGACAGTAGACAAAATAAGTTTCGGAACCCCTGCCCTAAATGTAATGTAATGTATTTAATAGTAACATAATTATCGGTGTTCCTTTCTACATATAACCCGTCTGCCTTCAAAGCAAATGTGAACAGGCTGTTCGCTCTAATCGGGATTGTCCGAAAAAAGTTTCCGCTACCCTGGAACATAAAGGACTAAGGAAGGAACATGGATGGGTTTTAGTCAGTAAAAGTCTTGACACTCCCTTCCGCTCCACCCAGAGCGGGAGAAGACACTGGATGATTTCCCACACTAAAAAAAGGCATGTTCGCTCTATCATAGACCTCATCCATCGCTTTAAATCAGGCGTGATCGAGGTCAAGAGCCAACCCATTCCGCAATTTAAAAAAGTAAAGCTTTACAATTTTATTTCCAGAATCCTGCAAGGGTGGTGCGTGTGCAGACAACTGCGCATGCAAAGAAAAGGGCTGTGACGACTGCACTTCTAAAGGTAAAATTATAATACTGGCAAATGAGATTATTAACAAAAGGTTTCTAAAAAAAGAACGAGGTTGAATAGTACAGTGTACCATTGAAGTGTGTTTCTGATTGCGTAAATGCGTTATATCGACAACAAAACAGCCGACAAAGTATTTGATAAAAGGTTAATGAAGCACTGGAACCTAATCAGAAATTTTCTTTTAGCATTCTTTGTAAGTGAGCTACACAAAATGGGGCTCTAAAACCAATTAAGCTGCCTCATTGGGCTAGTGTCACAAGCGCTTCATGCTGAGCATGAGGTTCTGAGATCAATTCCCAGGTCGCACATAGTGTGATTGTGTCATTCCATTCAGAATTTTCCAGTAGTAGTCTAGAGTCTAGATGTATGCTCAGTTTACGGTAATAGGCTCTATTACATGGGATTTAAACATAACTGCTGGAGAACAAATTTTCTCTACTCCATTCTTCATTTATCCAGGAATTTGTTTTAAAACCATCAGTGTGCTTCTTCCTTCCAGGCGGCTGCTGCTAGCTTCCAAACTTCACCATGGACCGAGACAGGCGCAGTCGTCGCCCCTCCCTCTTCACACGCGCCAGTAAAGTCCTGGAGACCTGCTTCCCCATCACCTTTACTGTAGTCTTCTTTGTCACACTCGTGTTCTTCTACTGTCTCATATAAATGTTCTGTTGACGTTATTTTGATGTTTTTTTTTTTGTTTCAAATTATAGTTCTAAGTATCGTTCCTCCATTTATACCTCGTTTATCTAACTAAACCCAGAATCACCATATTTCTGTGGTATTATTTACTAGAATCATAAGTGTTGTCAGAGTTTTTAAGCTGCCCATGGGCCTCAGACTTAACTTCACATGCTGTTGAGAAATATCTCTCAGACATGCTGGTTTCCTCACGATCAGGTCAGGGTGGGTGTCTCAGGTTACTCACTAAACACACGAAAAGAAGAACATAAGTGTTGTACCTGACAACCTTAACAGTTTCACGGACACTGAGATGCCAGACACAGTCACAGAGATATCAAACACGAAAATACGGCTTTGGCCGAGATGTCAGTGAAAGTATTAATAATAACCCAGTCCATAAATTTACAAAAAATCTATCTGACTAATTTTCCCAATGTTGTCCCTATGTTAGGGTCGGCTTCCAATCTAACCGGATTTAGCTGGATACTAGTATTTTACATGGATGGACTTAGGTATATAGATTTACATAGTAATAAATTCTTATTTTATAGTGAAGGGCCTGATGACGGCTCTTATGACTGATGATGGCTCTTTCGGCTGAACCCCTTTATAATTTAAATTTGCAAAAAAAAATACAATGCTCAGCGACGCCGCGACGTTCAGCCTGGCTGCATTACCGTAACACTAACGTACCTAGCTACTAGTTTATTTAATAATGCTTTTTGGTTCCTATGGCTGCATATTTGGCCTTGTTATTAACGAGAGATTCGTTAGTGTGATTATGTTGATAAAACGCTTCTTAAAAGTCGCAGCTGTTGACCAGTTATAGTCAACTGTCCCACCACGGATAAAAATAATAACAATGAAGCCATTATCGGCCAACAACAACAACAAACAAACCAATGCTAACCATTTACTAACAATTTTCTCGTTTTATCGATTAGACTCGAGTACTCGTTCGTCGAAGCGACAAAACCTGTCAAAGAGTTTTCGCTCGCACATCAATGCTCGCTTGGCAGTAGAGTTCTTCAGTTTAAAACTGCACTCCCACTAAACTATACAATAATTTGAAATAAGTTACATGCAGCAAGCAGTGGGGTGCAGTTTTAAATTAGACGATCTCCACATATGCATAGCAGTGAGATCCCTACTCACCGTCATGCAATCGTGTAAGCGCCTGCTGTGTCCTTATCGCAAACCGACTCAGTCAGACATACTATTTTCTGCTTATGAAACTCATTGACTACCTTCTTACATGCAACATAACTTGAAGCCTTGTTTCCCCGAAGTGTTAAGCAGAATGGGTACATCCCATAGCAGGTACATCCACATTTCGCCAGATAAGTTAAGTCCTATGTTGTCGTAACAAGAGGCAAGCTTATTGCTGACAGCTACCCCAGGAACGCTTTTTCTCGTTGGCCGGAATATAAATGTATATGTTGCAAAGCTGAAGGATTTAAAAATCTGAATTATCGTGCTGAGGAGCACGATAGCACAACTCGGAGTTCCAGTTCGTCTCGTGCTCATCTTACGAGACTTTATGTCAGATCGCACTTTCCTCCCGTCACTCCACAGGCTTCTTCTCTATATTCTATCTTCACGCTGTTCACCAATGACATTACCAAGACTAATAAGGCTTTATCCGCTGAAACCCAGTCATGTACTCAACTTGCTATCAGAACCCTATCGCTCGCACTGTCCAAATCTCTACAAATGTCTTGGGCGCATGGTTCCGGTAATGGAGAATCGAGGTCTACCCCCATAGGAGCCAGGCGGTTCTCTTCTCGAGACCACGTCATCTCATTCTCCCCCTCCCAATCTGTTCACTATGTAAGGCAAACCGATCCCTTGGGAGAGCCGAGCCAAATACTTAGATGTGATTGTAAGTACGGCTCGTTCGTCAGCATCAAAATAATAATATAATATATAAAATTACTTTTTAAATTATTAAATTTTCAATTCAAGGGCAAAAGGCGCATACCGCATAGTGTGATGGGGCAAATGATCACGATCTACATCGTGATCATGACCTATGCCTGCGCCGTTTTCACGTACGCTAAGCCACGCTATATCCCCAGGATGCAGACCCTCTAGAGCTGTTTCTTTAAAAAGGTCACGAGAGCCCAGTTCTATGTTCACAAACAAAATCTTCACCTAGATCTCTAGTATGCAGCTAGCAGTTCATGAAAAGCCTTTCAAATTGTTCCTTCGGGCTCGAAGAAAACAGCAGGCTTGCAGCAGATGCATACTTTGTAGTAGGCATTAGTTATTTTATTAGGCTATAACAGGAAGTCCTTCCACAAAAACAAAAACAGAATGATAGCACCCTTCTTCATAACCTAGACCCACAACGATTGGTTGACTCGTCAGGATCTTATTAATTTTACGCGTTCCTTATCATCCTTCTGGGCGAGTGTTTAAATTAGTTAGGTACCAAATAATTAGTTTCCAACGAATTTACTGATCTTTTAATTAGTCATAACCTTAAACTACTGGCCAAGGAAATAACGCGTTTCGCTAGTAAAAGTTGTATAGACAATATAGCCCATAACTTAAAATCATGCAAAGTCACTATCAAGGAGCTAGATGAATTGATTGATTGATTGACAAAGTTGAACTGTATGTGGTGAAAAGGTGTGAGAACAAAATCGTAAGTATCTAAACCATATTTTTTATTGAATAAATCGAAACCATAATTTTGACGACATAATTATAATTTTAATTAACGTAATACATTGTTATAAGACGTACACGCTCTTTAGCAGCAACCTCCTGAAAAGGAAAAAGAAACTGTTGGTAACATTTGAGAGTACAGAGGCCAGCACATCAAGTTACCACAATCTGTCAAACTTTGATAGTATTTCAACTTTATTGCAAAGACATAAGGTTCATTTTTAATTGAGAAAATTTAACAGTTAGGGATAGCTTGATGTGCTGGCGTCTGAAACATGCTATAACAAAAACGAAATGACAAAGAAAATACCAGGCTTTAGGGTGCCTTGGCACAGAGATATGCCATGCCACGTTGCTACGAATGCTTTTGATATCCACCAATTATATTTATTGGTTCATATAGCATAGCACTGGTGGAAACGGGTTCTGCTAAGCTATGTTTTTTATATGGATGAATGCGTGCTATGGATCGTCGCGAGTGGTGTAGCTATGTGCAGAGCAGAGTGCCTACAGTAAGCGCGCGTTTTTATCGCGGCGGCGTATCTTTATAGCGCATCTTACTAGCTTACTACTACTACATAGCTTAGCATCAGTGGAAACGGTCACATAGTTTCGTAGCTTAGCTTTTACTGCCTCACAGCATAGCTGCATAGCACATTTCTGGTTGAAAGGCACCCTTATTATCCCACTACAGGGCAAAGATCTCTTCTCAAACACAGAAGGCATGAGCAGTGATCACCACGATTGCTCAAGACGGGTTCACGATTTCTGATATACATTAACTGTAACTGTCAGGTTCACCGATGTCCGTAATGCCCAAGATAAACTCAGAAAACATTTGATTTGAAAATGTTACACTACTACTATTAATACTTCCCTGATTTGATCCCACAACCTCGATAAAAGTAACTTAGTAAATAGCAATCGTGATACTTTCATTTTGGACTTTCAACATTCTATGATATTAGAATAAAATATTATGAAGTGAGAAATACCAGAGGAGGAGCAGTCGGTGCAGTTGGTCTCGCAGTTGTTGTCCTTGCAGCAATCAGCATCTTTGCAGGAGTCTAGAATCAAAAAAGGAAAGATATTATTGACATTCGCAACAACAAAAGAGGCAGATGAAAGAAAGAAGTGAATACTAAGATGAAGGCTAATTGAAATGTTTACTCCGACTACACATATGGAATACGAGAGCACAAACTTGAGCACCATAATATCCCCCGAAACGCTATGGCCGAAATTCGGTCTGAACTCTGGAGAATTACAAACCTTTGCAGGATTCCGAAGGAGCGGGCATCTTGGTTGGTATAGTAACTTATTGATTGTCTGACTAAAGAATTGAAGAGACAAAGGTTAACTATGCTTCTGAAGCAATCGGTACAGGTTTATATACCAAACTAAATAAATGTGTAAAAACTACGAACAATAGCGAGGTTGTCGACACCTCGGTGATTTTTTGGATTTATTTAAGGTTATCGTTGATGATGTTCTTTACGTTTGCATCGGTTTTTGGTGGAAAATTGTTAGTGTAGCAAAAACAGACCTTATTGCTTCCCAATAATTAGTTCGAAAATCGTGTACCGCTACAGTAACTGAGCCATGTAGCAACGTTACGCTATTTTCTCTTCCGGGTAAGCGGGCTTGTCCGAAAGGGTTACCGTTACCCCAGAACATAAAGGGCTACGGAAGGAACATGGATGGGTTTTATTCAGTAAGAGTCTGACACTCCCTTCCGCCCACAGCGGGAGGAGTCATTTGATGATTTCCCACCGTCAAATAAAAATGTTTCCTATTTAAAAGCAACTAAAACAATTATCGTTACGACTGTGATCCTACTACATATGGATGTTCAATATGTTGTATAGTGTCTTATTTTTTTTCTAATTCTTTGATTTTATCGTTACCTACTTTAGGAAATATTATGGAAATACCCTCTTTAACCCTTCATTGATCAGCATGAACTCTCAAGTATCTTATTTTTTTTTCATTTCATTTATTTGGAAGAACCTAAAACCCAAGTAAATGGAACAGGTACAAATGTGCAACCAATGTAACAACGTTCTCAATAGATACAAAATTAGAGACAATGTTAATAAAGTACAAGTAAAAGTCGAACACAATAGATAATTTCATGAAATAGAATACACATTTAAAGCTACTGCTAAGAAACACTAAGAGAGATCCATTAGTATTCTTATAATTATTTGAATACGTCAAGCAATATTTTTCTAAATTATAATTTTTAAGAATCCCATGTGCCCTGTTAATCCTATTATATCTATATTTTGGTAATTTCATCACACTACAATAATATTCAATCAATCTACCCTTTTCCGAACTATATAGGGGTCGGCTTCCAGTCTATCCGGATGCAGCTGAATACTAGTTTTGTACATGGAATCAAACTAATATTATAAAGGTGAAACTTTGTGAGTGTGTGTGTGTGTGTGAGTTTGTATGTTTGTCTGTCTTTCACGCTCAAACGGCTGAACGGATCTATGTTTGTCTGTTCTTCACGCTCAAACGGCAGAAACGGATCTGGATGAAACTTGGGAAAGAGGAAGTTTAAGACCTAGATTAACACTTTTTATACTGTTAGTCCATCGATCACTTGATCGATGTGTTAGTCACGAGGGAACGTCCCTTGTGATAATTTCCGACATCGCCGCTGGCAGCAGCTAGTCTTTAATATTTCTTACCATACTTTTGCCACCTATTGGAGTCGTTACGGCTCATTAGATTTCTTTTGTTGCTTAATCAATGCCACTTGCCAGAACAGTTTTTATTAAAGTCGTTTTTTTTCTTATCTACTTTGTGCAGCATACTGAGATGCATTTGTTTCATTGTCACAATAGCTGCGTCGTTAGTTACACGTAACATTTTAAAGATATCGTTCCAACTATTTGTTAAAATGAGGTTGTATTATGGTCGGACGGGTAAGTCTCTGTTTCACTGTCGATTTCCATTTCTACATCAAATATTCATTTATACTACAATGAATTTGGCAGGCACTGCAGTGCCCCAGCCAAGTCGAGCACAAACAAAATAATGTACCCTAGCACCCTTTTCTCGAAGCCATTCGTGACATCCCCATATTAAAGAAATAAAGATGTCCGATGCGGTCACTATAAAGTTTTGTTAGGAATGTTAGGTAACAATTTATGACAAACTTGTTGGATAGATGCTCCCATAAATACGTACTGAATAAATTAACCGACTTGGTTTTACATTATTTTACATAAGATCTCATAACTTTGGCATAAATCAATAAAATAAATTAACCTGAAAACAGGAATGTTGTTTTTAAATAACAGCTATTTCAGATTCGAAGCCTGAAACCCCATGGAGTGTTGACTGCGTACCAGGCTGCGACTGTCACGACATCTATATTGATCGTAAGTATACCAAACATTTTGTGGCTTCCATATCCCATATTGTAAGCAGACTACATTGAGATAAATACTACATTTTATACCGGAGTATTACTAGCGAGGGATTATGAAGAAAGTTGTCAAAAAATATGTAGGAATATTCTTCCATTATTAACTGCCGAAACTGCAGGTGTATTCTGTAAAAATGTCACCGCGAAAACTTAGGTGAAGTCAGTGAGATGCCGGACTAACCGCGCGTGACTATTCCCGCTAGTTTGAACACCTCCATACAAGATAGGTATACAGCTTCCCGCTCGCTCATTTCAGATTAGGTACAGCTTAATTGTGTTATTTTTTAGTATGTGTGAGTCTATGATTATTATTTATTACAAAACAGAAATTGAATTAAATGTGGTAGGAAGACAGGCGATATCTTCACGTAGTTCTAAAGAGGTCAGGATACTATACTAAGGATCATGGATGGGCTTTAGTCAGTAAGAGTCTGACACTCTTTCTGCTCCACCCAGAGCGGGAGGAGACATTTGATGATTTCCCACCCTCAAAAAAAAAATGGTTTACTATACACTTCCACACTAATTAATTCAAAGTAGTTAGTTAACAATCTAGATCAAAATAAAAAAAAAAATTTCTTTTCAGATTCCTGTATGAAGTGAACATTGAGCTCGATTGGATAAATACAATAAGAAAATACATTAATTGATTTTGTTTTTAAATTAAATTATTTTGGAATACTGTACAGTGTAATATAAATTAAGAATTAGTTGGAAGAAATAAAATAACAAATTATGGCAATGACATTTATATTTTATTTAAACAATGATAATATAAAAGAATGTTAAATGATGAAAAAACAGTATTTAATAAAATTATAATATGAAAAATATTTATTGACGACATGAAAATGAAGACTGTTGTGAAAACAAAGAAACGATACTTTAAAACGATTGAATCTTTTCGTATTATTCAAGAAACTGATGTATAACTGAACAATGAAAAAAATATTTGAAATACCACAACACTTCATTATGAACATGCAAAATATTACCAAAACTAAACATACGTAATTAATTTTGTATTTTAATTAGTGTTTAGTCAGATGTTTTCCATCATGCACCTATTTATTTATTGTAATTAAAACAACGCGAAATAAAGTCACCTTGACTTTAATTTCAAGTGCATTTCAGCATAATTTTTGAATTAAGAATGATTGCTTGAATTATTTGATATTTACGGTTGCCCATAGACTATTGAATGTTTTTTTTTTACAATGAAGGTTTAAGTTTATATTTTTAGTTTTTCTTGGCAGTGTCTGTGGTGGTCGTTGCTCGCTTGCAGGTGCAGCTGCAAGATGCATCGCACTTGCATGATGTGCAGCACTGGCTGGTTGTGCATTTGCAATCTGAAAAAGAATAGTGTGCTTTAAAAATATAGATCACTATTTAAACAGCACGCCCGTTATCTCCGAAGGCAAGGACAAGGAGAATGAAATAAAACCGCATTTTGCTGCATTATTGAATGAGTGGAGGGAATATTAACATCAGCTAGATACAAATCCAGACTATAGACTGTTAATAAGGATTAAGACAAAACTAAATCACGCAGGGGTCATATTCCATATTCAAATCTTCATTTGCGTTCCTTAACAAGCCTGTAAGTAGTTGGTCAAGCTAAAAACAAAGCCATAAAATTTTCAAACTTAAAAAAAAAAACCAGGACTCCGTCTAGCCTACCAGGGTCACAGGTTTGTTTGGAAAAAGTTACCATGTCCCCCGACAAGCAACTTAAGGAACACGGGGGGGTTTTAGTCAGTAAGTCTTTTTTTTTTGAGTCTCCCGCTCCGGGTGGAGCTGAAGGGAGTGTCAGACTCTTACTGACTAAAACCCATCCATGTTCCTTCCTTAGCCCTTTATGTTCCGGGGTAGCGGTATACATTTCGGACAATCCCGCTTACCCGGCAGGCTCGGCGCTAAAGGGCCCCTTCAAATAAGTCAGTAATAGTCTGACACTTGAGTAGATTATTAACAGTAAAAATGGAAGATTCTCGCCCAATACTACAAAGATAATGTTACTGAAGATTTATGTAAATGCACTTCAGTTTATTTCCATATTCAGTTGAACAAGCGCTTAGTAACGTGAACATAATAGGACGTAACTAATTTTAACTTTGATGGTAATTATGTTGTCCTGTATTTGATTCATTAATATATTCACTACGCAAGGTACTAGGTAAATAGAAGTAGGCAAGTAATACAGTGATAGCCTAGTGGTGTGACCGTCGGACTGCCAAGTCATAGGTCTCGAGTTCGAACTCAAGGTACCTGATTTTCAGATTCATGTGTGTATTGTATAATAATCACATGCTCAAAATCGGTGAAGGAAAACATCGTGAGGAAACCAGCATGTCTGAGAGATGTTTTTCAACAGCATGTGAGTCAGTGGCCCATGGGCAGCATAAAAACTCTGACACCAGGTTAGTCAATAACCACGCGAAAAGAAAGAAGAACAAGAAGTAGGTAATAGTAGAAGATATATGTATTTCTAGGGATTAGGGGTAAATTAGTGGGATTGTCCGAAAGGTACTGTGCCCCAGAACACAAAGGGCCAAGGAAAGAACATGGGTGGGTTTTAGTCAGTAAGAGTCTGACACTCCCTTTTGCTCCACTCACAGCGAGAGTCATTTGATGAATTCCCACTTCTAAAAAAGTGAAAAAGATTTCACCTTTAATAAAGAAAGTAACCGTTTCATACGAATATGTCTCTGCAAAACGTTGAAGAAAACACTTGAGGAAACTGACATATTCACGTACCTCAAAGCTAAGACACAAAAGGATTGAATATAGAGAGATAGGGAATAGAACACCTCTCTGTTGAACTGTACCCATGAACCCACTCACATTAGAAGACATTTGACATCTATCAAACCGCATTTGGCCCGCTTGGTGGTTTCCTGCCCACTCCCTCTCACAGAGAGAATGCCTGTTTCCCAGCAGTGGGCACATTATAAGCTGATTATAGATCATTGTTTCGTTGAGAAAGAGAAATGGTGCTATCTGTCTTGTATAGCTCTATCTCTTTCTCACACTGGAACAATGATGATTCTAAAAGGTCATAATGAGTGTGTGTTGTCTAGAAGCTCTTTGTGAATGATAATAAATGGCTGCAACACTACAAAAAGATTTTAAATAATATAAAATCCGTGCATTATCCGTTCCAGCTTGTCCCTAGCTGTCCCCCCCCCCCCCCCAGCGGCGCCCTAAGCCGAGTTTCGTACCCTACTGAGGGTGCCCTTAGCGTGTCGTCGCTTATTTTGTAGGGTTTGTAAGCCCTGCCTGGAGGCCTTAATTTTTTTTATTAATTTTTGAGGCATCCATAGGCAAGCCCGGTTAAGCACTGCACAACCTTCTAGGTTGAACTGCGAGATCTCATTCACAAAAAAATCGTGCTAAGGCCAACCTTCGTAAGCGCCTACAATTGTTTTTCAGTATTCTGACACTGTTGTATTATATATTGTACTAGCTGTTCCCCGCGGTTTCACCCGCTACTGCACTCCTTTTGGTCGTAGCGCGATGTTACAGCCTATAATAGCCTTCCTCGATAAACGGATTATCCAACACAAAAATAATTTTTCAATTCGGACCAGAAGTTCCAGACATTAGCGCATTGATACAAACAAACTCTTCAGCTTTATAATATTAGCATAGATTTATTTTAATTCTATAGGTACTCTTTTCGTTATAACATTAGACAAATAACGGTTATCACCCTTTCGTTATTTCCAAACTCCGTTATTTCACGTTACATACGAAGCAAAGTTATCTATTAACCATTTGCATTAAAAAAACAACTGTAAAGTGCAGTTATGTCAACAATATTACACAAGAACTGTCGTTATTTAGCCGTTATTTTTCAAATGTTATAATAAACGGAGTATAGGTGACACCTAAATTAATTCCGGAGGAAGAGCGGGGAGCAGGAGCGTCCAACAATGTAATAATATTGACGCGTTAATTTACATGTTTCCGAAGTCGTTAGCGAAAACAAACCTTAATAATACATCAGTCCTAGTAATTGCATTCCTAACGTTTATTAAGGTAGGTAGTTAGGTATCAGTATCAAACCAAGGTTCTCACAGTTTCTAAACCAACTGAGAACGAATGATAACATTGGAAATAAGAGATTTGTTGAAATTTATCTTTAAAATAACTTTTTTGTTTTATTATTTAATGAGCGACGCACGGCATCTAGAGTGTTTATCTTTGCTTCTGAACATTTCAAATTAAATTATTTTAAAAAAATGCTAGGTAACTTCTACGGAAACAATAATGCATGATTTCCGACATTAGGTAACGCCTTTCCAAGGCAAGGAAGGCTCTTGAGTAATGGATGATCACCCATCCACGGAACGACCGCCGCAAGCGTTGCTTAACCTTGGATCGACCTGTGCGGCTGTTATTAATTAGCCACGAGCCCACCACACACCGATAACTAGTATGTACCTAAATGAAAGCATTGTGTTGTTAAACAATGAAACCTTACATTGACATTGCAATCAATCATTCTTACATCACTTATCCAATATGACGCTCTTTGGAATTAAGTAAATACATACAAACAATAAGTCACTATGCAAAATCCTTTGCGTCGTAGTACTGAATGCATATATTATTATTAATTTTCGCCGTTTCATACTATCGCAAAAGTTAATCTATTTATAAACAAATTAAATGCTGTTCGTTGCTAAGTGCATCACTTGAGAATGACTGGATCGATTTGGCTATTTTTGTTGTTATAAAATAGTCGGTAATAAGTTTTATGATGAAACAAAAATTGTAAAAGTTGCCGGGAAAGCTAGTATTATTACTAGCTGACCAAATAATATTTTTTATTATTATTAATAAAAAATATTCGGTTCAGCTTAAACGGCTATAGCTATAGTACAAAAAAAAAACATTACATAGGAGCCGTTACATACAGCAGTGATAGCTGTGACCGTCGGATTGCCAAGTCTTAGGTCTCGAGTTCGAACCCAAGTCACGCACCTCTGATTTTTCGGATTCATGTGCGTATTGTATAATTATCACTTGCATAAAAATCGGTAAAGGAAAACATCGTGAGGAAACCGGTGTTTGAGAGATATTTACTACTATTACTATTAACTACACGCAAAAGAAAGATAGGAGCCGAAGTATCAATATTTCACTAGTGAAGTGAACGCATCAGCACATATGCATAACGTTCAACAGCTGTGAGTTTCAATTTACCCATGAATTACGACAACGACGCGATTTAATTTAGTATACTGATCGCGTTTAGTTTCATTGGTGAAATTGGCCCTTAAGATTCTGAAATGATGAATTAATTTTAAATATTTCCACACACAATAAGGAACCTATAATCATTATTAAAAACCTAACAGTTGCAATCAGAGACAGATACCTACTCTTCGAAAAACAATCGAAAAGTATCAAATAGTCTAATAAAATTAAACTTATGGTAGGTCAGGCATATCTTTTGGGAACAAACAAAATATTTTAGGAAAAGACAAGCCAACAAATGGTCGAAAAATGGTTAGCTATGGACAAATTACAAACATGGGTAGGTACATACGAACAATGCAAGTTAAAATAAGGTTGTATAAAAAGAAATAAAAAAATACTCACTGTCGCCGCAACCTACGCAAGGCATCTTGATTTCAAAAGAGAAAAAGAAAACTCAAAATTCAAATCTTCGAAAATCGAACACGTCGTGTTGGCGGGAACGCTGCAGTAGTAATGCGCTATAAAACGCAGCCGGCGATTGTTATCGATAATTTAGAGACGAGCTGTTCGGAAACATGACCCATTGTTTATTTTCTTTTGGATGCAGATAATGATGTTGGAAATTAGGCCGAACGAAGGCATTCTGAGATGTTCTTTTTCATTTGTTTGGTTTTAGAGTATGGGTTGATGATTGGTTGGAAAAAACAAATTACTTTCAACTAATGTTTCTGCACCTTTTTCGAGATTGCGAATAATTATTATTAAGTCTTGTGGTTCCTTTTTCAGATTATTTATTTAACCGTTTACGATTGCTGTACCTACAGTCAGTATATTTGCCATAAATTAAAACCACCTGTGTAGTTATTCACTCACTTACGAGTTTAAAATTATAATGACTTTTGAGACAGTACACTTCTGAAATGTCTGACGATGAATATACAAAAACGTTAAAACGAACGAACGATGAATATTTATCATAATTTCTTGTTGGCTTTATCACATAGGTTCACCCACCGGTTCCATAACAACATTATTTGATCAGTCTCTAGACTAAACATACCTGTAGGTAGTGCTATTCTGTGATGAATCCACCGTGAAAACGTTGGTGAAATGAGTTTAAAGAGGGCTGTCAATAGTATTAATTCCCAGCATTAGGTGGAACCACAGCTTACTTCACATTCACTTCACCTAAGGTTTCACAGTGAGTTTTTTACAGAATAGACCAACTGCACCCTAATTGCGTAATAGTGTAACAGTAGAAAGGAGATTGTTCTAGACCGCCCTATAACCAACAAACATTTGACGTGTACGTTAATTTTAATTATATTTTAATATGCTTTTTAAAAATAATAAATTCAAGCGGACACTGTTTAATTCTTAATAGGTTTTTAAAAGTGACCTCATTGATTTTATTACCAACTGAACTCGCCATCTTTCAAGGAATTGTCAATGTAAATGTCACAAAAGATTTGACAGTGTCGCTCTCGCTCATATTACATAAATATCGATATCGACGACGATGTCCATAATATCTAGTGATAAATAATGGATGTTCGATATTTAACACTTCCAAAACATTGAAAATGTGCAACATAAAAGTTTTTCATGCATATTTTTTTCATGGAATTAGTTCCGTGAACATTTTAATGGAACTTATGATGAATATGGCCTAGCACGATTATGATGAAAATATAATGAACAAAACAAACTCACAAAATGTACTTACTAGTCGAATGAGGGATTTTCTTACAAGTGAGAAAATATTAGTTCAAAAGAGGCATTGGTAAAAAATACGTCACTGTCTCAGGTTTTTGACATCAAATAAGCTTTTTTATTTACGGATCTTGTTTTTGTTATCAGTAGCCAGTAAAACAAAGACGTATTTTTTACCCATGCCATCTATTGAACTATGTTTTTTCACTTGTCAGAAAATCTCTCATTTAACGATTGAAATGTCATTTACGACGCAACTCTAGTGAATTGTTCTCATAACCATTTCACGACTTCCAATAGCCATATTTTTACTTTTTAAGTACTTAAACTCTATTTTTAAATGTCGCAAACTAAAACGTTACACATTGTTCGTTGGGAACAAAATACATTTTTTAAGCATTAATTTAATCGAAGTAGAATCATAGCAACAACGTGTTTATGTTTGAAACGGAACAAATTAATTTACTTTTGACATATTGATCTGTCATTTTGGTCTACTAAATTAAAACCACAGATTAAATAGGTGGTCATTGATAATCGATATACAATGATTGATCTTCGAGAGAGCATCTCTACGTCACTACGTCAGTCGGAGCGTCTCACCGAGACGAACCTGTGGCTGTGTTGTGTTGTTGTGACTACGTACCTATTTGGCGATTTCTTTTGGCGTTTTTGATTTTGTTTCTGTTTAACGGACTACAATTTGGATTGCTTTCAACGTGACCTGGCTTCGAATAACTGATTCTGTGATCTGCTTAAACGACACCTTAGCATTTTGACAACGGTTAACGGACTTCGCTTAAAGTAAACTTCAACCAATAAATAATAACTGTACCTAATAGGCATAATACAACTGTATTTACGGTAATATTTTACTGTATTTGAAGTTTAATGCTTTGTAGAAACCAGAAATAGCGATTTTAGAAGGAATTACTTACGTTTTCTTTTATTAAAAATAACCTCAAAATCGGTTCCTTTTCTTTAAATAAATCTTTTCTCTAAAGTGTCCGTCAACAAACTTTGTTCTTATGGGCTACTAAGGGCAATTTACAAATAGAAAATGATTTTTTCTATGCCGTTGGCTCCAGGGCGAACAATGTATGGGCGTAGAACAATCTCCTTTCTTTTTTGACAGTTCATCAATATTCATTGCGTCATAGTACATTAGTGATATCTTTCAAAATTATTCTGATAGTGACTGATACACAATTATTATTTTTTCACTAAAATTCTAAAACAGTTCTCAACATACAGAACCAAAACCAAACCTTCACCAACACAACATTTCGGAACGAATTCATTGCTATTATTTACACAGTTAAAATGCATTATACTAAAAACACTAACTTTATGACAACAACAAAATGACTTCGATAACACTATCAACCATCGACTCTTATTCCTGTACATTATCTCTTACATCCTTACTTGATACGCAATGTAAAGTGAACATAGAGAAATTTACATTACCACAGACAATTTGACGGTGAATTTGCGAGAGTGCCGTGTGCCTGATTTGTTTTGCACTCGGCCTAACAAAGGGCTCTTGTCTGGAGTGCTGTAACTCGAAGGTGATAAAGAGTACAGTGTATCTTTCTAGAATGTGCTATGTACTTACTTAATAGTTTCATTTTGGTCGTGGTCAGGGTTTATTAATTGGATGCACGCTATTCATCCATCCACCATAGGGGGCCATCTATCGATTGTGGAACACAAATTTCATCGTTTTTGGACTTCTCAGCCGGGGGGCTGAAAGGTCCAAAAACCATGATATTTCAAATGAAATTATAATTTCACAGGTTGCATTTTCAAGACCGTGGAGGTCACTTCCTGGTGTGACTCTACATATTTTCCAATTTCAAAACAAACCTTAATACCTACGTATTTTATCGTTTGTAATATTTAAAAAAATCCTAAGTTTGAATACTCCACATTTATTCATATATGACTAATGTCATACGATGTTATTTTTGTTAACCCCCCTCCCCCTTCACATGTGACGTAATACATGGATGGCCCATAGTAACCGCAGCTACAGTACTTCATATGCATTGCGAAAAAATAAAACAGTTTTCTAAACTGAACTTGGTCCTAGAGACCATCATCAACATGACTAGTAAGTGAATTGTATTATTTTTGAGAAATAAATGTCTCAAACCGTATACACACCGCTAGACATTGGCATCTTCCATAGCACCCATAATATAAAATAAGCCTGCAAAATAAAAAATATGCTCATTAAAAAAATGTATTCAGCGTGCCATTCAAGTCTAGTTATAAAATGAAAAACAATACTGGACCCAAATATAAACCTTGGGGAACACCTTAAGAAATTGTCTTCCCATTTATAGAACACTAGCTTCCGCCCGCGGCTTCGCCCGCAAAATATGTCGACAAATTATACACATAAAACTTTCTCTTAAATCACTCTATCTATTAAAAGAAACCGCATCAAAATCCATTGCGTAGTTTTAAAGATTTAAGCATACATAGGGATATAGGGACAGAGAAAGCGACTTTGTAGTGTTTTTATACTATGTAGTGATAATTTAATTTTTTTTTTTTTATTTGGAAAAAGGTATCTATTTTTCTACTATAAACCACCTATTCGTAGTATTCAAGCGCCTAGAAGTATTACAATTTTATCACGTTTTATGACAACGTTTGCGCCTGCTAGTTCTTTGATATCGCAGTAATGTGTATTGCTTACTCTTATTAGCTAGGCGCTTCAGTTTAAAGTTTAATTTGACAGTTAATGCTAGGTTCACATACTGTGATGCTATCAGCACATTTAAACCGCATTCAAGAGCGGTTGGTTGTTAATATTACACTGAAAGCTCTTATACGTGTTTTCAATGGTGTAATCCATTTTTGGTTTTTAAACTTAACCAAATTAAATCAGTGGAGGTGCTTTATGTTCCTAGATTGAACTTAGGTGCGTATTTATAATGTTTTAATGCCATATACATTATTGTACAAGATTGAAATCTATCAACCACCATTCTATCTTAAAACACATGCCTTCTTGATTCCTGTTTAAAAGAATGCCGTGGAGTTTCTTGCCCGTTCTTCTCCATAGGTACAGACGCCAGCACATCAAGCTATCCCTAACTGTCAAATTTTCTCAATTCAAAATGAACCGACAAAAAAAAAGAAAATGAATGAATGTAAAAAGTTGAAATACTATCAAAGAAATTTGTCAGATTGTGGTAACTTGATGTGCTGGCCTCTGTACCTACTGCTTTGGAATGGGCATCAAGCTTCATTTTTCTAACTGAACGACCCTTTAACAATTCAAAAGTGCCTATAATTGGTTTATTTGAAATAAATGCTTTGAGTTTGTATATTTTTAAAATATATTATAATCGCTGCGCCCCGCGGTTTCACCCGCATAAGTTTCGATTCCGTGGGTTTATCGGGATAAAAAGTAACAACTAGATAATATGAGAACTACCTATTATGTTTCATTGCAATCGGTTCACTCGTTTTCGCGTGAAGAAGAAACAAACATATTAAGAATATAATAATATGCACAAAAATTATTAGGCAAAGGGCATCAAAAAATTGGTCCACATCGCTGTTACCAGCAAAAGTTCCCAAAAGGCTGGCAGAAATGTCACGTTGTGTAGCAATGCTGATTCTTTGTCCAGCATTAAGTACATACTTTTTTTAGGATAGAAAATCACCAAATGTTTCCCCCCATTGTGGGTCGAGTGGAAGGGAATGTCGGACTCTTACTGACTAATATATGAGAAGTGGAGAGGTATTCTAAGACTTTCAGAACAATCCCAGAGCTCGGAAGATGTCCCTACGAGCACTTACTGGAATCCTTTCTTCCTCCGAGCACGTTTGCTCTTGCCAATCTCCATTCAAGCCGGCCAATATAAGCAAGATTGAGGTGGGAGCTCTGTTCCCACCTCATTGCACCACAGTGTTCACTCCAGCTGGCCAATAAAGGCACGCCAGAGGTGAGGAACAAGATTTCTCCCGAGAGATAGTGTCCGTGGGATCGCTACTGCCCAATAGCTTGCCACATGCTGGCCTTTTTTTTTGAGCGTAGGAAATCTTCAAATGACTCCTCCCGCTCTGGGTGGAGCGGAAGGGAGTGTCAGATTCTTACTAGCTAAAACCCATCCATGTTCCTTCCGTAGCCCTTTATGTTCCGGGGTAGCGGTAACCCTTTCGGACAATCTGCCCGGCGGGTTTCCAGAGCCACGTTAGCCACGCCAGTAAGTTTTCATTGGTGTCCCCCCCACGTGATTAGATGGTCAATCAGGACGTGTGGTTGTAATAATTATTATTATCGACCCGTCCGAGCTGTGCACTGGTGCAATCTAGATACTATCGCGCGACCGTAATGAAATTAAAAGTCAAACTAATTACCTACTGCATTTTGGTGTTATCAAAAGAGAGTCTAAAAATAAATGTTTTTAATAATGTTTTTGTATAGACATACAATAGGTTACGCTATATAATTTACGCTACTGTTGAAATCAAAACTCAATCTATTGTATCAAGTTCATTCATTACGAATTTCATGGAAAATACTAAGACAATACACAACATCCGGTATGACACATGAATACTGTTTCCGTGACGGAAGTTCTGCTGAAAAATAACTGAAAATATGAATCAGCACGCCCAGTAGGCGATCGGTGAATAAGGTAGGTAAGTCAATAGCGAGAAAACAAACGTTATCTGTTGTTATCACAAGTACCTGTATACGATTACTTACGTTCGTGTGTCGATTACTGAACGCTTTGATAGCCATATAGAAATTTAACCTAACGTAAAGTTTGAATGGTTTTCTTTTCATGCAATCAAGTGGATGACAGCTGCAGGCGTAGCACCACCGCAAGTCCAAATAGAAGTTGCAAGCGCAGTGGAGAAACACAAACAGGAATCTGATAGTAGACATCCACTGTTAGGCTGCCTGTCCATCGGAGCGGAGCGAGGCTGCGGAGCGAAGGATTTTGTGCAACCATAATGGTTAATATTTCTTCGTTTCTCCGCTCCGGTGAACAGGCACTCTTAAGCGCACAAATACCAACACAACCACTAAAAAGCAGGCACGGCTTCTTAAAATCGCTTCTCCTATAAAACCCGACAGACACCCGTTGCAAACTCTGGCGGGATATCATCCTACTTCGGTACTATCTTTGGTCCACTGTGGTCCACTTGGCAGTCCCTGAACAACCTCTGGGTAAAAGTGGGAAGCTGTAACTCTAACCTGGTAAAGTCTACTTCGATGGAACAGCAACGGTGCGTACTGTACGTGGAGGTATATCCCAAACTATGATGGATAGGAGCTAGGCCTACTATCCTGGTCTCTATGTCCCATAACATGCAGAGAAAGTTATCTCTGCGCTGCCAGCCACGACGCTGTGGATTTTTTTTGTGGCGTAGTTTTGGGCCAATAAGGTTTTAAATACAGTCTGAACACCAGAAATATCGTAGGCTTTCCCAGCCCATTGTTTATGCTATCTCATAAATCTGAAACAATACTAGCTCCCATAATCCAATCAATCAATGCAATACTATTCAAACCGTAACTACCACAATGTCCACCATACTTATTTCTTCCGCATACACAAGAATTGTTCTTTGTCATATTCCAGTATAAAAGGCACCAGAGATATTCTTCTACATTATCTCAGGGATCTCTTAAGGATGAACCATATGAGCCGTCGCTGGCTGCTTTTTACAATATATATTTTAATAAATAATTTATTATCTTATAATGTACAAACAAAAACTTTCGAATGAAAACTTTGAATCATTGGCTTTTTTTTTAATGCTGGGAAATCATCCAATGACTTCTCCCGCTCTGGGTGGAGCGGAAGGGAGTGTCAAACTCTTACTGACTAAAACCCATCCATGTTCCTTCCTTAGCCCTTTATGTTCCGGGGTAGCGGTAACCCTTTCGGACAATCCCACTTACCCGGCAGGCTTGACCCTAACATATACGCGCCGTCCGGCACGGGCCTGATCCTGATCGGGTGGTGAGTCACCCATTACTCATCGTCCGCAGGCCCGCGCCCACGGTGGCCGGGAGTCGTCACGTAGCTCCCGACGGCCGGGGCGTATCCCGCAGCGGCTGGGACGGGAGGATCTTTCTCTCTCACATCCCGCCTCCTCCTTCGCGAGCATGACTGTTGCGCAGAAGGAGGTAATTGCCTCCCACTCCCTCTCGCTTCGGACCATGGCTTGCACCAGGACCGGGCGCGAGAGGTCACCGCCGCCGATCGCCTCTACGATGAATCATTGGCTGCGCTCAGGATTCAAAGAACCACTCGCCATAAAAATAGTTGTTTGCTCCCTAGGCAAACATTCTACTTATTTATGTATTTCTTTCCAAAGAAATACTATTTATTGATTAAAAAGCACGTACCCAAGCCAATTAAAATAATGTTATCTTAAAATATGGGTTAAATTCCACTGTTACTAAAGAGCCATTGCCTAATTAGTTTTATCGTGTAATAAAAAAAAAATCAAAATTAAACACGAAAATATTATTTATTTACAAACTTTACATATGACACTGGGGCTGAAGTCCTAGGTCATTGATAACACCTAATTTAAAACAGATCACTGCTTCATTATTTACAATATTAAAGTCATTACTGTCAGTGATGTTGTGTGCCCGAGAACTTGTTGGGGAGGCTTGTTGGGGAGGAGTAAAAGTACATAGATAAAGTACGACGACTAGATTACCTTTTTAAATAATTTCATTGAAAAACGATTAAAAGTGGATCCTATTTTCCTATTAATTGAAAAACTAAGCACCTGGTACCTGGTCGGTCAGACAGTGTGGTATTGGCAATCATAGAAAAATAAGATCGCCCTAAAGTATTTCTCTTTTTGGTTAATGGCTACTCGTACCTAAACGAAAAATGCCTTGCTAGCTACTTTTTCTTGATTCATCATTAACCGAATGTTTTAACAGAGTAAAACATAAAGCTTCAAAACTTATCAAAACACCTTTAATTTGCCTCAAATTATCACCATCAAAGCCCTACATACGAGGGCTACGATTAGGACAAAGAATTTGGCACACCTAACGTTCCTATTTGCTATCTTATCATATCTCTTAAAGCTAATACCATATCATCGGGCACACAATGTTCCAACACTCTAGTCGACCAGCACAATAGCGAGCCACCTGTTGTCGTCAAAACTGATAAAAAAATAATGTGATTAACATTTAGAAAGTGTGAAAATGGGTGTTAAAGTTCTAGCTTTAATAGCACTCCTAGTTGTTAGTGTTTATGGACAAGACAGTACTGTTGAAGACAACATCATAAATAATGTAGTTGAGGACAATATCATAAGTGATGACGCGGCATTATTGGAAACGTCTACAGCAAAGGTTGAAGTAAAGGAAGATGAGATTGTGGATGCAAGTCCTGTGGAGATTTTAAGTGCTACGGATAGATTGCAAGTCAGGAGTGGGAAGTACCAGCTAAGTGATGGACTAGTGGGCGAAGAGCCGGTAGGGTTAGATGCTGTAAATTTCAACACCAATGATGAGGTGATACAGAATGAAAGACAGCTACTGGCTCCGGATACCACTCAAATCACGAATAATGAATATGGTAAGTAACATGACAAATAAATTATTCATTGTATTCGAAGACATTACTGAAAACGTGTTAACTTTGGTGATTAACAAAGTAAAATTTTACAAAACAAGGTAAGGTATCAAAGGTTGTAAAACAAAATCCCAAGATAATCATGACCTCGCTATGTCTACTGATAGTAAATCATTGGTATATTTGTTCAAACGTTGGCTCACATAGTTTTCGTAGATGACACAGAAGGGATGCTTGACAATGTTTGAGATGAGATAGATAAAGATTTTAAACTAGGTGCGTAAATAGAGCTTGGCTATTCTCAAACGTACAACGGTCACAAGGGATCGTCACATGTACCAAGTAATTTAGGCCAAACCAAATGTTTATGACCTATATCTCTTAACTATTGTGTAGTTTTAAGTATGATTCACATGACACAAGATGAGTAACCGTTAATCATAATGTACATAAATCTTGTGTGACGTCATTCCATTCAGTATATAATGATACAAAGGCTGTGCAACTAGGTAACAAAGAATACAATGAACTACCCTGATCCCGTAAAATATAGAACAAACTCAATCAAATAATTACGAGATAATTAGTGCATATTTGATGAATCTAATAACTTTAATAAAGAAACACTAATTAAAAACATGCTATTTTACGAAACAAATACACACATCAAAAGTGTCTAGGGATCAACATATATTTTTGCAATAACTTTTCTCTTGATTGATATTAATTTAAATTTTCTTTAAGGATTCATCAAATAAAGTGTTTTCGTTTGTCACAGTAACGATAAACCAAGTCACCAAGACAGAAAAGCACACGAAACGCCATTGTTCTTCTGCCCAATTTCTGTGTTCAAGAGCCCATTGATATCGAATCCTACGATTGTGCATTGCTGTAGGTGGTACCCGTAGCGGTCTTCGGGAATGAAGGTTCACTTCATGCAAGCGGTTTCTGACTGTTTGGTCGCTAATTAAGTTCCCTGAAGAGTGATGAAGCCTCACGGCTAACATCATGGCGGTTATTGTTGGAGCTCTTCGAGTTAAGATTTGAATGTATCGGTCTTGTCTCCGTGTCGCCAGACTTGAACCCGATTGAGCATGCATGGGATATGCTACAGAGAAGAGCTCTGCCGAATATGGTGGGTATCCAGTTGCAAGAAGACCTTTTTTTGTTGTTGCAACGAACATGGGCGGCCATTCCACAGCGTGATTTGGATGAACTCAATTTGAGTATGCCAAACCGATGTTCTTGTGTTGTTAGTGTTCGCGGTAGAAACACGGATTATTAATTGTTTAAGTTACCCAATAAAATTTTAAAGAAAACTGTTATTTCAGTCTTTTTTTCGAACTTTAATGTTAGTGGTTCAAATGTCAAAAATCCCTTTATTAGGAAAATGGCAAATTTCTTTATTAATGCAAAGGTGACTTGGTTTATCGTTACTGTGACAAACGAAAACACTTTATTTGATGAATCCTTAAAGAAAATTTAAATTAATATCAATCAAGAGAAAAGTTATTGCAAAAATATATGTTGATCCCTAGACACTTTTGATGTGTGTACTAGAACCTACTTCAATAAGAACATTTCAGTTACATTACTCATATAAAATAATCAAATAAATGATGTAGTAATCTATGATAAGGGCCGCGCCTTACATGGTATTACTCGACTAAGTAAAGAAATGCATTACTTTTGCAAAACAAAATTTATGCATAGACTACTTTTCGAATACGTCGGGTTATACCAATTAGGTACAGAACTACAGATAAGGGCTACGCAGGTTATCAGGAGATAAAAAAGCCGGTCAACTGCGGTTCGTGTTTGCGGTAGGGCCCCGTATAGTATAGTTAAGTACTTCAGAACGTTTCTACTACTACTAGGAATGAATGAATAATCGTGAAATTCTGAATTTAATGACGTAAATGAGACTTGTGCAAATGAAAAACAATATCTATATGCGTCACGCTCAATTCTTCATTTGAGGATTAATTTAAGCTCCAGGGGCCTAATTCTGTAACTTTGAGTTAAGCACGCGACATTGACACGCGACAGACTACAGACATTATGTTAGGTTAGGTAAAAACACAGAACAGTCTTTTATCTGTTCTGTGGGTAAAAATTACCATACATCTTGTAGAATACCAAATGTCAATGATTTGTCTATCAAGAGACACTACTTACACACTACCGAGTCGGTACCAATCTTCCAACCAATTGTAACCAACTTGACAATTCTTTACCTTAACGGAATCCGTAATAACACCGATCATAAGGCTGAAAAAACATTCATTTGGAACAAAGTTTTTATTTAGATTCGCTTGATCATTTGCGTTTCATCTCCAGTTGAATGAATTTGACTGAATTTGAAGCGTTATGTTATACCATTTTTTGGAAAACACGCCTTTAGTTGAATCGTATGAAAATCGTCTAAGAACCGTTATTTGACTTAATATAATAATAATAATAATAATAATAAATGTTTATTTCTCACCACAAGCCAAAAAATACAAACAATTATTAACACAGAATAAGTAGCCAACGATTTTGCTTGTGGATCGCTGGTGCCTGTGGTAGGTAGTAACACCTGTAATGCAGGTCACCAGGTCCCCACCTGTTTAAAGTTACACATTTGATAGCTTACATCTGGTATCACAGCAAATAACAAAAGTTTCTAACAATTAGTGAGCTTATTAGAAAAAGAGGCAAGAAAGTATAGAGAACCAAAAGTAAAACAATTAAAAAGTTAAAGTATGTTGAGTGATTTTTATGTAGGTAAGTTTGTGTGGGTGCGCGTGTGTGTGAGTGTATATGTGTGTGTGTGTGCGCGCGTGAGTGTGTGTGTGTGCGCGTGCGAGTGTGTGTGTGTGTGTGTGTTGGAGAGAGGGTTAGTGGATGAGTCTGTTTAGACTAATACGTTAAAAAGAGCTTCTGTGGCAGCATATGTTTGGCTTTGTAGCCAGGTATGTAAAGCAATTTTACAATTATGTTTATTTAATGTTGAAAGAATTTTGTTTAATTTATTGTAGAGATAGGGTCCAAGGAAAACAAAGAATCTTTGACTAAAAGAAGTTTTAAGAGGAGTAGCTAAAGCAACTATACGGTTACGGCGAATTGGTAGCTGTGAGTAGTTGGAAATAGAGTGTTGCTTAATAGCAGTGGTCAGTACAAACAATTGCCTAACCGTAAGGACTTGACAATATTCATAGAGCTTGACGGTAGGATAAAGTCTCGGCTTGAAACAGCACACCTTTTTTTTTTTTTTTTTAAGGCTGGGAAATCATCCAATGACTGCTCCCGCTCTGGGTGGAGCGGAAGGGAGTGTCAGACTCTTACTGACTAAAACCCATCCATGTTCCTTCCGTAGCCCTTTATGTTCCGGGGTAGCGGTAACCCTTTCGGACAATCCCGCTTACCCGGCAGGCTTGGCCCTGAGGGGCCCCTTCATATGCTGACATCTCTTTGAGGCGCGCGTGGAACATATACGCGCCGTACGGCACGGGTCTGGTTCTGATCGGACGGTGAGTCACCCATTACTCACCGTCCGCAGGCCCGCGCCTACGGTGGCCGGGAGTCGTCACGTGGCTCCCGACGCCCGGGGCGTCTCCTGCGGCGGCTGGGACGGGAGGACCTTTCTCTCTCCCATCCCGCCACCTCCTTCGCGAGCATGACTTTTTCGCAGAAGGAGGTGACTGCCTCCCACTCCCTCTCGCCCCGGACCATGGCTTGCACCAGGGCCGGGCGCGAGAGGTCGCCGCCGCCGATCGCCTCTACGAGGACACGGCGGTGCTCTGCCCATGCGGGGCAGGTTTGCACCGTGTGCTCTACCGTGTCCTCTGGGCGATCCTCGCAGTGGTGACACCCGGGCGTTTCCTCCCGCCTGATGATGTGCAGGAACCTCCCGAAACATCCATGTCCGGTGAGGACCTGCGAAACAGCACACCTTAAGAACCGCTCTCTGCGCACGTTCAATCTGAATAAAGTGGGATTTGGCTGCCCCACCCCAGGACGAGATACAATAGACCAATATAGATTGACACAGTGCCTGATATGTCATTTTCATGATAACAGAATCGGCTGAATTGCGTAGTTGTTTAAAAATGTACATTAATTTGCGCACTCTATTTGATAGGTGTATTATGTACTCTTTGAAAGTAAGGTTGCAGTCAATCACTATGCCAAGATACTTTATCGAGGTGACTCGTTCAATGTTACAGTGATCATAGGTGCCACTGCCGTCGCTACTGCCATTAGATAGTGTCAACTGTGCAGCAACGTTTAGTGAGCTTGTAACGAACACATTAATGTTACGAATCGAGAAATTCAGTAGTTTTGTTTTCGATATGTTTAGAGTAAGCAAGTTGTTCTTAAGCCATTCACTGACTGTGTCGAAACCCTTCTGAGCAAGGCGATATCCCTCTTCCCAGCTGTCCGAAGCAAATACAAGTGCTGTATCGTCCGCATAGGAAAATATTGTGCCGCCTTCTAGGCTGAGGCAACACAGGTCATTCATGTAAATTAAAAATAAGCTGGGGCCAAGAATACTGCCCTGTGGCACACCAAAGCCCACATTTAGATCAGAGCTGGAGTAAGTTCCAATTTTGGCACTCTGTGATCTATTTGTAAGGTAGCTCTGAAACAAGGATAGCTGGGTACCTCGTATACCCAGGCATTCGAGCTTAGATATTAAGATGGGAATCAAGACCGTGTCGAATGCCTTCGCGAGATCTAGGAACAGTGCAACACATTTCTTACCGTTGTCAAGATTCTGAGCTATGTGATTAACCAGTTTGTGAACAGCATCAGCAGTGGATAGATTTTTTCGAAAGCCAAATTGGTTAATCGACAAAAGATTTCGTGCCTCTAAAAATTCAACCAGCCTTGAATTTATCATTTTTTCCAGTATTTTAGACATCACAGGCAGAACTGATATGGGCCTATAGTTTTCGACACGGTCACGATCTCCAGATTTAAAAATAGGGTGAAGAATTGCCTTTTTGAACCAGTTAGGGAAGACACCAGAGTCAAGGCACAGGTTGCAAACATAAGTCAGTGGAGGTACAATAACGTTTGTATGTCGTTTTAGGAGACTAGAAGAAATACCGTCCCAGTCAACTGCACAATCACTCTTTAGTGAAAGGATTAAGCGTTCCACCTCTTGCTCATTTGTCTTAAGCAGTACAAAAGACTCCTTCTGGGGGTCAGGTAGCAAAGATGATCGAGGGTCCCTATGTATTCTATCAGCTAGACGTCTCCCTACATTTGCGAAATAATCATTAATTTGATTTAAAGTGTCCTGCTTATCATGAGTATTCGCTAAGAGATCATGGGCTGAAGACTTCTGTTGTCCTAAGTTTGTGACACTTTTGATAACACGCCATAACTGCTTAGAATTTCTACCTGCTTTTTCAAATTCAAGTCTCTCATAATCTCTTTTTGCTTTTCGTAGCCGATTTGTACAAAAATTACGATACCTTCTGTAGGACACCACGAGGACTTCATTTGTTGGATCGGTTCTAAGCTTTTTATACAAATTGTCTCTGTGGCGCATATGAAAGTTTTTAGCGTACAGACGCCAGCACATCAAGCTTTCCCAAACTGTCAACATTACCCAATTGAAAATGAACCTTATTGTTTTGTAATAAAGTTAAAAAACTAACAATGAAATTTGACAGATTGGGATAACTTGATATTCTAGCCTACATTATTAATGTTATTTCAAAGTTCAGCCAAAGTAATTATACAGTGATAGCTTTATCATCTTCTGTTACTTCATCAGCTTCAAAATCCTCAGGCATGGTACAAAACACAACATTCTTTTTAAATATTATCTCTTTATATTCTGAAACAGTTCCATAACCTACAATTAGTAGAGCAAAATGATTTCATCGCAGTGTTGTCAGAGGATTACGTTTTTGGGTCAAATGTGGCGTGCACTGAAACATAGTGAACGAATTAAGTACCTAGCATTGTTTGAAATGCTGTTTCTATTCTCTAATAGCTTACAATTTTCATTGATAGGACTCTCCTATCGAAATAAAATTTTGGTAATAAAGACATTATTTTCGAAAATATTTGACTTTTTGTTTACTGTCACTGTTGAACTTAACTCAGTCTTGCTTCTTTTAATGATGACGATGATGACCATCTGCGTAAACTATCAATCACAATCTTTTGAAGGATATCGCTAATCCATTTCTCGAGGAGCTCGTGGCTAAATATTAACAGCCGCACAGGACGATCCATCAGGTTAAGCCACGCTTGCCGGGGTTGGCCGTGGATGGGTGACCATCTTTACATACCGAGACCTCTGTGCCTCGGAAAGCACGCTAAGCCGTTGGACCCGGCTGTCATTTGTCAGTCGTTACGGGTCGTCAGAAGCCCGAAAATCTGACAGCCAATTTACCAAGAGTATCGTATTGCCCAGTAACTGGGTTGTGGAGGTAAGATAGACAGTCGCTCCATGTAAAATACTGGTATTCATCTGCATCGGGTTAGACTGGAAGCCGACCCCAACATAGTTGGGAAAAGGCTAAGCAGATGATTGCTAATCCATTGCTCATGTTCGCTAGATTTGTTTTTTCATCGACGTCAATAACGCATTGAATGTTGTTGAACTATCAAAATGAAAGGCATTGCTACAGTGACGCAAAAACCACTGTTTGCGGCCCCATCAGCGGCTGCATTCTAAGACTTTCAGATATGGTAGTTAGGAGCTTGAATTTGCTGCTGTTTTGTGTGCTCTCATGTAACTAGCATATCAAACCATTGCTCTTTTAGATGCTTAGTATCAAATGTTGAAATGCTTACATAAAATTCTCACCCTTGTACCATGTCATTTAGTAACTATAAAACAACGAAACGTACGAAAGGAATCCTAACCATTTCATTCATTCAAACTTAGCAAGTTTCTTTAGTAACTCATGTTCTTCATTAATAATGTGCAATTATTTATTAAGATTATCTACGCATGCCTTGTTTGACATTTATTTATCAGCTATAAGTTCTTTATTTGGCACAGTTGCTACCGCGCCCAGACTTGATATAAAGTTTTATTCATTGGTAGGTACAATAAATTATTTCGATACTTCTTTCTAACTTAAAGTCCTATTCTTGTACTCACTTACTTATCTTCTCATCTAGGATGATGATATTTGGCTTCTGTTTATTATTGAGATCATTCTTTAATTTTCTTCAAACTACACAAATTCATGGATTCATACAAAACCTACACCAATCTTACTTGTATTATAAATACCAAGGAAAGAAGAGGTGTGAGGAAGGAGTACTTACAAGATTAAAGTTATTGAAAAAAATACATATATTTAAACTACAGCTTAGAAAGAAAAGTTTTTATTTGGACTCACACACGAAGTTCTCAAATTAAAACACTATATAAAATATTAAAAAAAAACGCAAAAAAAAATTTTAAGGCCTGTACTAAGGCAAAAGTCTGCTATCATCCAGTTGATCCAGCATGATATTGTTTAGTTGCATTATATTATTATTATCAAAACAAAACATAGTACAATTATTGCTATTGTAAGTAAGTTATAAAAATCGAGATTTGTGAGACTATGGATAAAAAATACGCGGCTTATCTAAATCAAACAAACTAGATACTCAGTCTGATAGCTATTCTTGCTAATATTAATGAGTCCGACTGAATGAATGACAAATGACACATGTTTGCTAATGAAACTAAAGCAATTTAAGTCTTAAAGTAGTTATTTCCGGTAGAAAACATGGAAAACTCGACTTCACCAATGCAGTTACTTATAACATGATAGTCTAAGACGAATCAGGACCATAATTGCGAAACATACTATGTACCACGATCCAAAGAGTTAAGAAGGATAACATACTTATCCATTGCTTCATAGGTTCGAAAAACTCGTCAGTTCGACAACGTACACAACGCAATGAACGTGAGTGAACTGTCAAAATTAGACCTATTGCGATCCATTGTCATGTTATATAGCCGAAGCCACACTAGCATTGCTTGCTGCTTAGAGCTACGGTGTATGCTACAACGTGTTACAAAAGCATAAGGTTCATTTTCAATTGGCAAAATTTAACAGATAGCTTGATAGCTTAATGTGAAAGCGTACAGAGGCCAGCATAACAAGCTACCCAAGTCTGTCAAATTTTCTCAATCAAAGTCAAAGTCAAGTCAAATCATTTATTATTACAATAGACACAAGAACTGCACTTTTGAACGTCAAAATGAACAAGAAATAAAATTGATTCTAGTCGCCGTTTCCAAAAGGTATGTAGTTTCGTATGGAGAAGAATGGGCAAGAAACTCCACCGTTACTCTTTTAAAATGTTTTACGATGTTTTGTATACATGAATTATAACATTATATGTGAAGACGATGCACCCAGAATAAAAACACTACCTACACCCCAAAAGGTGAAAAGAAAAACACATATAGCAATGGCAGGTAAACTTAATTATGTCATAGTACAGGATTCTTACATATTAACAAACATTCTAAAAGTTAATAATAATAAATCAGCCAATGAGTGAGTTAAAGGTTTTCCAAAATGTTAAAACAGTATGGTATAAATTATTACCTTATTTACTTAGCAACCTGTTTGATTTTGTCGAGACACTAGATTGTCCTGTGGAGCACGATCAGCATGTTTCCAATTGAACATGAACCTTATCACTATGTAATAATTAGCTTGATGTGCTGGCCTCTGTATAATATTTAAGGACAGCGTTATAGGAATGTCGTTACTAGTAATTGACAACAAAGTACAGTCAAGTCTTTTGAAGCGCAACGATTTGATGATAGATATTGATCATTTATCCAGTAGGTCCTTAGTAACAATATGATAAATTAATACACACAACATGATGCAATATCAATCTGCCTAGCCTTTTCCCAACTATTTTGAGGTCGGCTTCCGGTGTAACCGGATGCAGCTGAATACCAGTATTTTACATGGAGCGACTGCCTATCTGACACCCATAACCCAGTCACTAACTGGGTAATATGATACCACTTGGTAAGACTGGATGTCAGACTTTCAGGCTTCTGACTACCCGTAACGACTGTCAAAGATCCATGAATTACAGCTGGGACCAACGGCTTAACGTGCATGTAGGAGTCACCCATCCACAGAACAACCCCGGCAAGCGAAGCTTAACCTGATAGATCGATACGTGCGGCTGTTATTACTGTTGTTCATACAAACAACATGATGCATAAAACAAAAATTGTTTACAGAAAGTTGTGAAATAAAGAGGCATTGCAAGGTGCTACATGACATCAGCTTGCGTACTAGGAATCGTTTGTCCGATATCAACTGATAGCTTATCACTATCGGGGCCAAGTGTCGATACCAAACCACGAACAATTGCTTGAACATTTCACAAATTATTGATCGACAAAACATTTTTGTTTTATTATAGAACTCTTTAGCGTTACTGACATTGGGAAAAGAAAACATCATGACAAAGTCAAGACTTAAAGTTAGGGCACGCCACGATAGTGGCGGTCAGGCCCCTCTTTGAGGAGTGGCTAGAGAGGCGTCACGGCGCCCTCACCTTCCGCCTGACGCAGGTCCTCACCGGACATGGATGTTTCGGGAGGTTCCTGCACATCATCAGGCGGGAGGAAACGCCCGGGTGTCACCACTGCGAGGATCGCCCAGAGGACACGGTAGAGCACACGGTGCAAACCTGCCCCGCATGGGCGGAGCACCGCCGTGTCCTCGTAGAGGCGATCGGCGGCGGCGACCTCTCGCGCCCGGCCCTGGTGCAAGCCATGGTCCGGGGCGAGAGGGAGTGGGAGGCAGTCACCTCCTTCTGCGAAAAAGTTATGCTCGCGAAGGAGGTGGCGGGATGGGAGAGAGAAAGATCCTCCCGTCCCAGCCGCCGCAGGAAACGCCCCGGGCGTCGGGAGCCACGTGACGACTCCCGGCCACCGTAGGCGCGGGCCTGCGGACGGTGAGTAATGGGTGACTCACCGTCCGATCAGCACCAGACCCGTGCCGTACGGCGCGTATATGTTCCACGCGCGCCTCAAAGAGATGTCAGCATATGAAGGGGCCCCTCAGGGCCAAGCCTGCCGGGTAAGCGGGATTGTCCGAAAGGGTTACCGGTACCCCGGAACATAAAGGACTACGGAAGGAACATGGATGGGTTTTAGTCAGTAAGAGTCTGACACTCCCTTCCGCTCCACCCAGAGCGGGCAGTCATTGGATGATTTCCCAGCCTTAAAAAAAAAAAAAAAAAAGACTTAAAGTTAATATAAGTCGGCAACCCGTCTAGAGCAAACATGTTGATTAATGCTCGTGACTTCTATGTATAAGATGAGGCCTTGGCCCTCAATAATAGGCTGGTAGTACAGGACACATAAAATCATGCCTGTAATATTCAAAGGGCAGGGGCAAAACTGTATCTACTAGGTAGAGGCGATAGCGATCATAACTTGCGAAATGTAGGCGTACTACTGCGTACATTGTACACCTCTCGAAAATGTAGGCGTACTACTGCGTACATTGTACACCTCTCGAAAATGTAGGCGTACTACTGCGTACATTGTACACCTCTCGAAAATGTAGGCGTACTACTGCGTACATTGTACACCTCTCGAAAATGTAGGCGTACTACTGCGTACATTGTACACCTCTCGAAAATGTAGGCGTACTACTGCGTACATTGTACACCTCTCGAAAATGTAGGCGTACTACTGCGTACATTGTACACCTCTCGAAAATGTAGGCGTACTACTGCGTACATTGTACACCTCTCGAAAATGGTTATACAAACAGTTTTGATTAAATTGGTAACGAACCTCTCGAAATCGTTCAACAGAATATTTTAACTATACTATTTTTATACCAACAAAATATCAACAAAAACAAGAACCTCGATTATCTACCACACCATATTTATCTAGTTTAGCGCAGCAAAAACAAAACTTCAGTAAATCAACAGCATCATTATTTGAGTCGAAAGACAACGGAAAACCGAATGCCGTCAACCTTCACTATGTCATCGTTCCACCTTGAAGAAAATGTATAATCCAATCTCAATATCACCTTCCAGCCCACATCGACGGCCGAGTCCTACCCGACACGAGCTATCAGAACAATGGACAGCCTTACGTCATCACAACCGCGCGGCTGGCCCAGATCAGAGGCAACTTCATGTACTGGTTCTACGACCAGGGAGGAAACGAGGGCATCGGTGACTACCAGAGGGACATCCACACGTCTACTCCTCAGATCCATAAGAACTTCAACTTCCAGCTGCCGTTCTTTGGATTTAGGTTTAATTATACCAGGGTAAGTAAAACAAACAGTTCGTTGCAAACTCTACAACTAGGCGTTTTTCGCAGCTTATCAAATGACTAAACAAGATTTCTAAGTGACCAGAGTAACTGGTATAAACTGAGGACGAAGACAATCTTGATGATAACCAATAACTGCAGAACTAATGCTAAAGAAACCCCAGATGCTTGTAATTATTTTAACTAGTGGACTTACTTAGTTCATTTATGTTTATCTTGCTAGTTTTCTTGCTTACATCCCAAAAAACCAAGGGGCACACTATTTATTTGTCATTTTTCTCTCTCTCCAGCTATCAATGAACGGGTACATCTACTTCAGCGACCCCCCAGATCACTACACTTACCCGCTGTCCTTCCCTGTGAGGGACTGGCCCGATGTCAATGACCCCTCGTTCATCGGAATCTTCTTCAGCAAGTGCCGTATCGGCAGTCAGCGTCAGGAGGACCCTGATCAGAGGAGACCTGGAGTCTACTTTAGGATGGACAGGGATTTGCAAGTAAAGATCATTATACGAGCATTTCATATTAAGAGTAATGTCATTGAATTTGTCAACCGGTACATGTTTGACAAATTCAATATTCATGATTAGTCTTGTAAAGGTGTCATTATACATTAAATTAATTTCATAAACTGTCATTGATACTAGAACTTGAGTCAAGCAAGCTCCAAATACATATCAGAATTAACCCGTTGTATCTTGGAGCGTGGATTCACGCGCATTATAATTAAAATTTGATTGTCTTTAATTGCGGCAGTCAACACGCGAATGACCAGTAGTTGTACTTTCTTCATAAAATCATTAGTATCCTTCTTCCCCTTTCTCAACAGAATATATTTAACATTTACTTATTTTCCGCTAGACCCGCACAGACCAGCTCGGTGTTGAGATGAGGGAGCGTGTCACCTGGGACGTCCGTCAGGGCGTCATCGGTTCTGAGACGTTCTTCCCTAAGCATGCGATCACTATCACCTGGAAGAACATGTCTTTCGCTGGAGGCATTGACAACTCGTTGTTCATGGTGAGTTTAAAATACGACGTAGTCTGTAATTTTAGTAATACTTCTTACTCAAGTGTGCAATAACGAAAATTATCTGAAATATAAATTAACAAGGACTTACCCTTGACAATTAACAGGCAATTGCTACACGAGAGTTTTGAAGAAAAGAAAAAAACTAGCGATCAAAATAAACGATTAAAAAATTTATGAATATTGACAATATTGACTCACCACGAAACAACTTTTATCTACATAGATATGGATGCCTTTTTCTTTTCCTTCGCTCAAATTAATCAACATTATTATTACAGACGAACACTTTCCAAATGGTGCTAGCAACTGACGAAGTATTCACGTACGCAATCTTCAACTACTTAGAGATCAACTGGAGCTCGCACACGGAGGCTGGTGGTGATACCACAACGGGAGAAGGTGGTGTGCCAGCTTACGTAAGTACAAGACTTGTTAAACTACCAATTGGTCTGGGTGTCGGTATATCTATAGACATTTCGATAATTCAACCTTATCTCAGCTGGTATTTTAGATGTCCAGGGAGAAAAACCGAATGTGTAAAAAAACCAATAAAAATAAAGATAAATTGGCGATCCATTAGTTGATAAATAAATAAATAATAAAATTGTTTATTTCAATAACTTAAATTAGTTACATTTATACTTTTAGGAATGACCCTTTAAGCAAAATAAATGCTTGTGTTAGGACATTCCGCCCTTCAACTACAGTACAGTGTCGTATTCGAATTATTGAATAATATGATAATAAAAGTACTTACTTAAAAATAAGAGGACAAATCCTCCATATTAAAGGAGGAGTCCAAATTAAACAAATGAAAATTGGGTGATTAAGAGTGCGCACATAGTGATTGTGTGTATGTTCTTGTGTGTGTATGTTCGTGTGTGTGTTATGCATGAGTGAGTGTGAGTGTGTGTATGCGTTATATTATTATGTGTGAGTAAGAGGCCATGAAGTAAGTGCGTGTATGCGTGTATGAGTGAGGAGAGAGGATTGGTGAGGTAGGTGTTGATGTATTATAAAAGTGATTGTACTATGGGGTGTGATTGGGATAAGAGATTGAAGTTTTAGTGTGGATTTTGGAGTTGGAGTTGGAGTTAGCCCTACGACATGTCTTGGGATCGGAAGATGTTGCATGACAACATCTTCCACTAACCGTTGTTTAATGTTTGTATTAAACTTTCAACTTCATCGTACGATTTCGATTGTAGCCATTTCGTCATAATACTTTTACATTCACGATGTGTACGGGGATAAATATTTAGCTCTTTGTTAAGGAGATTATATAAGCGAGATGATTGACTTGCGTACTGTCTTTTTGCAAATGTTGATTTAATCGTGATTGCTGGGGTAACATTATGCATTCTTCTGCTTTTCGGCAACGAGGGGACAAAAACGAGGGATTCATGTTGTTTTAGAATGATATGGAGTACGTACATCTTTCTGACTGACAGGAGATCAGATATTTTATAAAGGCTTTCCGTCGGGTACCTAAAGGGTTTGAAGAGCATGACTTTAAGTAGTGACCTCTGAGCTCTCTCTAGCTCTAGAAATTTGATTTTTGTTGCACCTCCCCAGACCGGGAGACAATAAGAAAGAACCGACTGTGCTAGCGTTGTATAAATTTGAAGTAGAAGGCGTTTGCAAGTGACGTATCGTAGCGTTTTAAAGGTCCAGATAAGTTTTCTAACTCTCTTCATTAACAATTCTGTGTGAAAATGCCAGGTCAGGCGCTGATCAATCATTACGCCCAGATATTTTGTAAATTTAACTTTTTCAATTTTGTCGCATGAGCATAAAGAGTGAGCAGGGTAATGGCATTTGTGAATTTTAATATTGAAATCTGCTGGTGGTTGGCAGGAATCGTACTTGGAGAAGCAGATGAAGCTAGTTTTGGACGTGTTTAGGGTTAGAAGATTAAGGTCGAGCCAAGCAGCAACCTTTTTCAGACCGTCCTCAGCGGATTTACAGACATTGCTCCAAGTTGTACCACTAAACACTATGGCGGTGTCATCCGCATATGAGAAAGTTTGACCTTCTTGTATTTTTAAATTACAAAGCCCGTTTATATAAAGAAGAAATAATGTCGGGCCGATAACCGTTCCTTGGCCAACTCCGTAGGTAACTATTTCCTCCGAACTAACTATTTTACCGATTTTAACTTTTTGTTTGCGACCGATCAAATAATCCGCGAGGAGGGCCAGAGCTGGACCTCTTATACCGCTTGCTTCTAGCCGGTCCAGAAGAAGGGGGACAGAGACTGTGTCGAATGCCTTTTTCAGGTCCAGGAAGACTACAAGACACTTGTCGCCCCTGTCCACCTTATTGGTAACAGTGGAGGCAAGTGCCAGTACCGCGTCTTCAGTAGACCTTCCTTGCCGAAAGCCAAATTGTGAAGGTGATAATTGTTTGGTCTTATTGAAGTAACTTAGCAATCGTGAATTGATTAGCCTTTCTAAAATTTTCGACAAGGATGGTAGTACTGATATAGGCCGGTAGTTCGACGGATCTCTCCTGTCACCACTCTTGTACACGGGAGTTATTAACGCAAGTTTTAGAGCCGTCGGGAAAGTCGATTGCTCAAAGCATATATTTGTTAGGTGGGTTAAAAGTGGGACGATGAGTTTGTGTGCAGCCTTCAAGAAACTGACTGGTATTCCATCCCAGCCAGGGGCGCTGTCGGACTTCAGACTCATTAGTACGCCGTGGACCTCGCAGTGGTCTGTGTCTAATAGTACAAACGAGGAGGTTGGCGGATTGTGCTGTGTATCAGGGTTAGCGTTTAGAGTTCCTGTGGGGTTTAGAAGAATTTCATTTGCCAGAATTTTCCCTATACTGGAGAAGAACCTATTCACTGTATCAGCAGCCTCCTGAGGGGTGGCCTTATGTTCTAAGAGGACATCGTTAGGTGTTTTGATTGGTTTACGTTGAGTAATGCTGTTAATTTGATTGATGAAGAATTTGATGACCATACCTAAGCTTAACTTTCATACACTATCATGACTATACTTAGGAGACAGTGGCGCGTTATTGTTTGCTACCCAAAATAACATAAAAAAATACTGGGGCCTGTATTTTGGATTATCGACCAATGAATCTCATGGTAGAACTAGCTTTGAAAAAGAAATAAAATTATGTTACAATAAATTGCCGTTGTGATGTCTACCTGAAATAGTTCTAATCTTAAAAATCAATTGCAGATTGGTTTCAACGCTGGTAATGGAACACAAAGCTACGAATACAAGCCTTACTCACAAGCGTCCGTACTTCGAGACCTGACGGGCAGAGGATGGGCCAACGGCTTCCCAGGACGACACATATTCAGGATAGACGAAAAAATACTCATGGGGACTTGTAATAAGGATATTGGTGAGTTTCTGACAGACCTTTACTAAAAACTGACAAGCGAAACGTCGCCGACGCCGCGTCATCAGATAGAACACCACACATTAAGCTATTGTCAAGAACTCACTCCTAACAAAATTTTGATATAATTAGAACCAAATGGCCATAGTTATTGCCAAATTATCTAGAATTCTTATTGTTTGATGACAATGTAAATTAATGACAAGTTTAATATTGAGGATTTCGTGTCTAGTACTAACAGCCGCACAAGTTGATCAGCCAGGTTAAGCTACGCTTGCCGGGGTTGGCCGTGGATGGGTGACTATCTTTACATACCAAGACTCCTCCGTGCCTCGGAAAGCACGTTAAGCCGTTTGGTCCCGGCTGTCATTTGTGCATCTTTGACAATCGTTACGGGTCGTCAGAAGCCTGAAAATCTGACAACTAGTCTTTCCAAGGGGCATCGTATTGCTCAGTTACTAGGTTGTGGAGGTCAGATAGGCAGTCGCTCCATGTAAAATACTTGTAATCAGCTGGACCCGGTTAGACTGGAAGCCGACCCCAACATAGTTGAAATTAAGGCTAGGCAGATGATAAAGAAGTTCTGTTAAAACAAAAACCCTATTCTAACCACCAGATGGGGCAAATCTCCCTTTAATGTTCGCGCCGGAAAGCGGTAACATGTTGGGAGGTACCATCGTCAACATCACTGGCCCGTGCTTTAACCCCGACGACAGGATCACTTGTCGCTTCGACACGGAGTCCGTCATTGGAGCCGTGGTGGATGTCAACAGGGCTATCTGCGTACAGCCCAGGTTCTGGCATAATGGGTATGCAAGGTTTGAGATCGCAATCAACAATGAGCCTTACAAATGGAAGGGAAAGTACTTTGTGGGTAAGTGAATGTTGTTTTTTCGGTCGTATGCGTATTGTAATATAATCGTTGAGCTGCAATATTGATAAGCCTTTACAGTTGTGTTCTTTGTAAAATCTTGCTTAAGTAAGCGCATGTATTCTTGTCTTACGAATGGTCGTTTTGAAAATATCATCAAATTTGAAAAATACTCTTGAAAATGCTAAATTTTCAAGAGTATTTTTCAAATTTTCAAATAAGATTTTAACACGTCTCTGCAATTCAGTAATTAACATCCTTTCTAAAAATCTCTTGTCCCCAGAAACTCCTGCAACCGCAACAGAGAAGATCTTCTTCACGGACAACTCAGTCCACGAGAGGTATCCACCAGAGATCAGAATAACTTGGGACCGCTTCAACTTGACGACGAACCTTAACGTCCAACTGCAGATCAGCTTATGGGGATACAAGGAAATTACAATCAGACCACAACTTGAGTACATAGACATGATTGAAGTAGGAGTGTCTAATACAGGAGAATATGTGATCAATCCCCAAAACTTTAGGAACAGAGACAACTTCATGCACAACGACATGCAGTTCGGTTTTCTGCAGATCAATCTCACTACACCTGAAGTGTTTAAAAATGTTCCGATATCACCGTAAGTACTTTTTTTTATATATATTTAGTTTTAAACATTAGGAAATAAAATATAAATTGGATATTTCACATCACGCCTGTTTTCTAGAAGTGTTAGGCAGAGGTTTAATTATGGTAGGTACACCCAAATTTCACTACATGTTTAAGTCCCACGTACTACTCGGGTGAGAGCTTTTTGCCATCAACCGGGTACAAGTTCAGACTTCGGCTACTGAGGAATATTGGATACCTACCTCGTTTTCAATCATATTTAGGGATGAAAACAAAATATTTATCAATTAGATAAACATTATGTGAATTATGATCTATCTAGATGATATGTTATGCCTACTTCATGCAACCACATTTTTTCTTCACAGTGTTTTATGGAGTCGTCCCATCCCCTTGGGCTGGTACTTCGCCCCACAATGGGAAAGAATCCACGGCATGCGTTGGCCCAATGCCCTCTGCAACAACTGGCTTCGAACAGATCGTTTCCTGAAGAACTTTGCCTCCCAAGTGTGGGTGTGCCCTTGTACATTGGAACATGCGTTACTGGATAAGGGCCGGTTCATGCCAGACGTGGCTTGTGACAAAGACACGAATCCTACGTGTAGGTACCACTGGGGCAGTGTGCATTGTGTCAGGAGTGGAGCACCAAGGTAATTAGAACTAAAATCCATGAAACTTACCTGGATGAAAAGATTTGTTCAATTTATGTGTTTGCCACAGATTTTCAATCGAAACATTTTAAAAGTATGTTTTCCGCTACCATAGAGTTTGAAGGGACTAGCTAAGAGATACCGTGACTTAAAATTATATTTGAGAAATCAGTCATATTTTTTTTTGCTCTTCTTCGCTTCGTGTTTGTGCTTCTAGAATACTTTTCTTTCTTTAGATATATGTATAATTTTAGAAATCAAAGATGTTTTTTTTGGCAATTTTTGTCTCGTTCTTAATGCACTATGTTTTTACAGCGCCGAAGGCTCTGGTCAACAATGCTGCTACGACAAGAACGGTTTCCTGATGTTATCCTATGATCAGATGTGGGGCTCACGACCCTTGAGGTCCCACGATTTTGGATTTACTCCTTACAACGAGGCTAACAAGGTAAGACCTGTCAATTGAGACTGTTTATTTTAGGCACAGTTTAAAGTTTTTTTTGACTACATTCAAGATATAAATGCAGCATTGGATGTTGATACAACAAAAATGTTTCCATATACTCTAGAAATAACTAGAGCAATGCTCTTTTATTTATTGTCATAGATATCATATTCATTAATATGAACGGTTTCATTCTTCAGGTCCCATCGCTGTCCCATTGGTTCCACGACATGATTCCATTCTACCAGTGCTGCATGTGGCAAGAAGAACAGGCTGTTGGCTGTGAAACATTCAGGTCGGTACACTCCTAAAATATCATTTAACATCCATAACTTTATCGTGATTTTCAGCGGAAGTGAGTTTGTTTGATACGCTTTTGGGCTAAAATGGCTGATCGGATTGGTTATATCATGACCTAGGTTAGAATGTGGGATAATTTGATTCCGGTAGTCCGTTCCTATAGAATAATCCCCGACCTCGACGTGACCTAAGCCGCAGGCAAAATCTAGTTTTAAAATAAGTAGATAAGTAATAATTATTTATTAATCCTAACAGGTTTGAGCGTCGACCTTCGCAAGACTGTGTAGCGTACCAGTCGCCTGGTGTGGCGGGAATATTTGGAGACCCTCATATCGTTACCTTCGACGACCTGCAGTATACCTTCAACGGAAAAGGTGAGGTTTTAGTTCGGGTGTCTCTCATCTTCTTGTTTCACCTTATGCTATTAATACTGTACAATTAAAATACATCATGCTTTAGTTGAAAGTAAGCAAAGGGATAGCAAGATCGACTGCCTAGGGAGGCTCTCTAATGCTACTGTACTCTATCACTTCCACCTTTAATAAAAACAACAATAGTATTAAAACAAATGAACATCTTACAAAATAAAACAACTGCATGATGTTGAGATCTTCTCAACTTATTATTACGAACTTAGTACTACCTACTATTTTGAATGACCCCTCAGGTGAATACGTGTTGGTAAGAGTGGACCACCCGCAGCTGAAGCTGGACGTTCAAGGCAGGTTCGAGCAAGTTGCGCGCAACATACACGGACGTGTCAATGCTACACATCTTACGTCTATCGTCGCTGCTTCTAATAACTCCGTGTCAGTCGAGGTAAGACACATAAAACTTTGATTACCGATCTATTACATATAGTACAGCAACAGATCTGCTTAGCCTTTTCCCAACTATATTAGGGTCGGCTTCCAGTCTAACTGGATGCAGCTGAATACCAGTATTTTACATGGAGCGACTGCCTATCTGACCTCCACAACCCAGTCACTAACTGGATAATACAATACCCCTTGGTAAGACTGGCTGTCAGAATTTCGGGCTTCGGCACCCGTAACGACTGTCAAAGAGCCACGAATGACAGCAGCACAGAGCACGGATTAACGTGCTTTCCGAGGCACGGAGGAGTCTCGATATCTCAAAATGGTCGCCCATCCACAAACGAACCCTGCGTAGCTTAACCTGATGGATCGATCGGTACGGCTGTTATTACTTAGCCACAAGCTCCTCGCACAAACCCAAAACTATAGCACCCGGGCGTTAATAAAGCACACAGAGTTTTAGAAAGAGATATGAAGGAAAGAGACGATGCTTTACAATGTCGAAAATTGCTCTAACACGCGATGTATTATATCAACGACCGCGTACTGCATAAACCATTCTGCTGCTGTTTCAATAGAAGAAGGGGCCCTAACATAGTCCCTTGCGAAAACAATTCAGACAAACCATAAGAAGATTAAAAAACGTGAGGCGAATATTTATTAACTTTCTATATTTCATTAACTCGGAATTGGTCACACACAAATAGACAGACAAGACGGGACATAACTGAGATTTGTTACAGTTTAAATACTTTTTTTATGCCAAAAAGTGACAATCAAGCAAACGGCTCACCACCACGACGTGTCACGGCCTTGGTCGCCTATGCATACCTACAAAACCTAGGAACTGGATGAATTTGGTCTTATTCATCTACATAATTAAATCTTTTTATAAATATAATATTGTTGTTATTACTTGCAGGTTCGGCTTCGACCGCAGCACGCTCAATGGAGATACAGACTGGATGTGTTTGCTGACAATAAGAGGGTGTACTTTGACAGGCCTGCCCTCAGGGTGCAGTACTTCCCAGGTAACCTCACCAAAGTCTTTCTCTTGGCTAGTCTAGGGAGGCTTAGTCCCTTTCCCTTAAAAACACACGTCTGTTTATTTTATTTTTGCTCTTCTTTCGAATAAGGTTATTTTGGAGACGTCAGTACGAGAAATGGTCAAGTGTGAACTTTACGAATAAATTAATTTTACGTTTTGGGGACGCTGGGAATGAACCAATGTAAAATTCGTTTTGGGGAACTTGAAACTCGGGGAGATAGGGCATCACCTAGATAGGTCTCCAATAGTATATCTAATCCTCTTCCAAGCATCATTATTTGAGACCCTTTATATATTTTATTCATATTTTTCTTCTTCTTTTTCTCGTGTCGAAGTCTCAATTATGTTTCACATAATTAACTGGCCTATTATGTAACTAGGTGTGACTGTATACCAGCCGATGTACCTCCTGAACCAGTCCGAGATCGTGATCATGTTCTCTTCGGGTGCCGGCATTGAGGTGCTGGAGAACAAAGGCTTTATGTCTGCTAGAGTCTACCTACCTTGGAATTATATGGTAAGGCAAGGGAATTTTACTATTTCAAATATTTTTATTCTAATCATTATTTCACCCCAAAGACGTCCACTACAGGACATAGGCCTCCCCCAAGCAAAGTAAAGTGCTTGCCTGAGTTCAAACCAACGACCTACAACTCGTGAGGCGGGGCCGTTACCACTGCTCTGCAAATTCAGAAGTCTATCTACATCAACTTTACTCCTGTCTTGTCCAAGAACGATCTTCATCTACATAATCCTCAACATTTTTGTATACAATGATATTTTTTGCTGTAGAATCAAACGCGAGGACTGTTTGGCAACTGGTCGCTGGATGTGAACGACGACTTCACGCGGCCGGACGGGACGCGGGCCAACGTCGACCTCAACAACTTCCAGACTGCGCACAGGGAATTTGCTCAACACTGTAAGTTCTATCACTATCATAATATCATCATTGATCTTGGAAGTGTTTTGTAAATTTAGATCGAAGTCTTTTTCTCCATCTGTACGAACTACTGGGTATTTGAAAGGGTAGTCAATAACGTTACTTTTTATGAACTGTCAAAACGCGGAATTTATACGTGATTTGTATGAAATATAACAATATTACGTCACAGATTTTTAGAACCAAATGGCATACTTATAAGCATTAAATGCAATTTTACAATTACGTATGTATATCTTCGCATAATATATAATTTCTATACGGTGATGAAAGTTTTAAAGACGAGCGGTCTTTTTTCTAAGTGATTTCATATTTTATTTTTGACCGTTTCAAATAGTAAATTATGGATAACTTATTATCATCATCCTCCTGTCCTTAACTCAATTTATTTGGGGTCGTTGCAACGTTTCAACTTCTTACATTCCTAACCTAGGAAAGACGGGACTACTGAAATTACTATTTTGTAGCCATGATATCCCATCCATCGCGGCATCGTCTTCCCCTACCCTTATAGCCAGTAGTGTCTTTAAGTATTGCATCTGCAAAGTCCTTGCATATTTTACAATACTCGAGCGTAAATATATCACGTCGGATTCAGAGAAAGAGGGAGTGCATCATCAGAAAAAAAGAGAGAGCATCGTCGCTGTCACTGTCACTGTAAACCTCTCATATCTGCCATATTAACAACTCAGTTCTGAAATAAAATTACAAGAATGACATAACCTCCAATTATTATTATTTATTATTATTATTTATTTCAGGGCAATTAACCGATCGAGAACAACGAGACGTAGGCGTAGCAATGTTCTACCGCGAGTACGGCAGAACAGCAGCCTATTATAACGACAACCAATTCATTCCGAACTTCATTCGCGAACCAGCCGACTTCCTTCCGACCAACAGATCGCAGGACGTTGCGAGAGCCATCGAGATATGCCAGGACTCGTACCAATGTCGATACGATTACGGCATGACCCTGAATAGGGACATGGCGGAATTTACCAAGAATTATTTGTCTTCGATTGTGAGTATATTTTTTTTCCGTTATATTACAAACTTATACTGTCCTGTAAATGCATTATCATCTGCATTAAGTCAAGTGCCAGCGGGATTGTCTGAAAGGGTTACCCGGAACACATAGGGTTATGGAAGGAACATGGATGGGTTTTAGTCAGTAAGATTCTGACACTCACTTCCACTAAACCCAGAGCGGAATCATTTGATGATTTCCTTTAAAAAAAAGGCTTAAGGCTTAAGGCAGGTATCAGTGGCAATAACTTGAAACAGAATGATTCATCCATGATTCACCTGAGCTATTAAATCAATAAAAAGCCTTGATTGTCCACCTGTCATACATAAAGACAAATTAATTATTTCCCACACTAAGAATAAAGCAATACGTGGTATACAAAACAACTACACTATTAAATGGTTACACTGAAAAAAGAAAACCCATTTAAAACATGTTAGTAATCCACTGATTACTACTTACCCGGGATCTCAAAATTCATATCTTGTTATTCCCAAGGGGCCAACTACTACCTCGAATAGCAGTAAAAAAAAGGGATACACCTATTTTTAATATTGCTTCATATTAGGAAAGAGATGGAGCTATACAACCTGTACAATAGTCATCTCTTTCGTACACTAAACTATTATTGAAATAATACTTCTCTTTTTTTGGTGCCTCATCGATCGCTTTTTGTTTCGGCCATAATTTAATACCAATGTGTGCAGGTCTAACGGGGTGATTACATTACAAACTAACAGTAGCAATCGTTTTCATTTTGTCAGATCAACAACATTCATTGCGTTATGTAAGTTATTAGGCAAACAAGTTTTTCGAACATAATTAAGCAATGGATTAGCAATATCCTTCAAAATATGTGTGCACCCTAATTACGCGATAGTGTATACGTAATTAGGGTGCTAGTCAAATTTTGACAACTCCTTAGCAGATCCACAGACTTATTTTTGAGTTTAGTTCTATATTTGGTTCTATTATTTGGCTCCGTTCCTAGGCAAACACGGAAAGTCTGCTAAAAACCAAAAACCAAAATCCATAGTCGATACCGGTGGGATACTATTTTTTATATATTTAAATGCTTTTTTTCATTATTGAAAAAAAATGTTAAACCAAAATCCACGAACCACCAAAATATTTTTTTATCATTTCTATTCCACACCAATACCATTTAATGCCTAGTCTTGGAGACTCGCGTGCAGAAGGATGCGTCAAGTCAGCCATTGTTCTTTTAATTATAATGCATCAGCCAAGGCCCCTCATAGGACGGGCCATGGCAAAGTTACACACTTTAGTCGCTAACAGTAATCCATTCATAATTCTTGTATACCTACTAGGAGTTATTTCATTTCTAGTTGGTTTCGAATAGTTTTGTCATATTTTTGCTACCAAGATTTGATCGGTAAGTCAGTGGTTCTGGGAAAGCCCATTATATTAATAGGCGTGTTTATTAATTAATTATATTCTCGAAAGCATTTCTAGTGATAATTTTCACCGTTTTTATAGTTTCGTACCTTGAAAGCAAAAATACCGAACCCTTAAAGGACCCCTTCGTTGTCCGTCTGTCTGTCTGTGAAGATGTAAATGCGTGGAGGTATCAAGTTGAATTTCAGATCAATTAAGTAGGTCTGCGATCCTTTGGATCTTTAAAAAAATCAAGCTTCTTAGTCGACACAATAAAAAAATTCGACCCGTTGATCTAGAAAAATTAAATTTTTAAATTTGTAAATTACTCTTTACTTTTTTTACAAACTTACATTTGCAGTTAAATAAGATTTTTCAATCACAAAGTTGAGATTTTGTTGTTGGAACATTGTAGACTGCAAGTGAAACCAATTTATCCATAAATATTTTTGACTATAGTATACCTACATTGGATATTTGTTTTTCAGACTAATATAAAGGAGACGAACGCTCGACGTGTCATAAGTTGTGGTATCTTGGAGACCCCGCGCTTTGGCAGAAAGAGTAACTTCTTCTTCGTACCAGGAACAAGGGTGAGTACCTGGCTCATTTCTTACTTATTTCAGACTTTATATGTTTAATTTTATTATGTGAGACTAGCTTCTGTCAGCGGCCTCTCCCGCGTGTGTGCAGGAAATTGTACCGCGAAAACCGTATTTTTTTTCGGTATAAAAAGAAGACATAAATCTATCTTGTAGGCCAAAGATTCGTTTAGCAGTTTTTGCCCGAAAGACTATCAAACATCCATACATCCCATGACTAACATGTTTATAATATTTCCATTCCCATAAAATGGGCGCTTTTTTCATATATTTTCGGTTCTTCAGAAAGTTCTTAGATTCTCTTAAAAATGTTCCTTAAACCTTTATTAGTTCTTACCAGTATGTACAGACGTCAGAACATCAAACTATCCCAAACTGTCATTTATTCCCAATTAAACATGAACCTTATTCTATTGTAATAAAAATGAAAATCTATCAAAGAAATTTGACAGAATGGGGTAGTTTGATGAGCCGACCTCTATACCTACCCACCAAAAATTACTACTTACGAAACATTTGGTCATCTATGCCTTGAAGAACCACCTCTAGTAACACTTCTTATTAACATGTGTAAATAAAAAATATTTAATTTTAACGGTTAAACTTTCCTTTACTGGACTGGCATTTATGGGGTGGGAGGGGGAGGGGGAGAAAGGGGGGGTGGAGGGTTACCCCCCTGTACCATCCCCACACCGCGAAACCCCATGGTTATGAAGATATCCATGGTTAAAGTTTTTGAGGTTAGAAAAACAAAATCCATAAATTTCCATCGATTTATGGTGCGGGGATGTCCGGGGCCCCCTTTGTACCTGTGGGGGGTGCCCCCCTCCACTCTGGCACCACTCCCATGATAAGGTAACTCACCATTTCCGAGAAAAATGACTTTTCCTAACTTAACCTCAAAAGTTGCTCAAAAAGCGTAAATGGTTTAAAAAAAAATAACCACGAAGGGGATGGCGGGGTCTGAAAGACCCCGCCATCCCCTTCGTGGTTCCTTCTAACCTAACCTGTCCGAGTCGGGGTAGGGCAAGGCGGTTTTGGATATTTTTCGGATATTCACAACACTTGCACTTCACTACACTCTTCAGACACAGAAGCATAGGGCTTCGGAGACGCCATGGTAGTCAAACGTAAGGCTTACAGGAGTACGTAAAACGATCTCAACTGCAAGTGCAACAAACGATGACTGACACTGACAGCAACACAAAAAAACGCGGTAAACAAGAGGCAACTTTGCGTTCCGTTCCAAGTGTAAACAAAAATTCGTTATTTTTTGTGTAAAAAAGTCTATGTAATTGCATAATATTATTAAAAAAAAATGACATTTGGTCAAATAAAATACACCTTTACTGTAAACGGAACGTGAAATGACAAATTGACGTCTACCATCGTAATTTATCTAACCTAAAAATTGAATTTGTATGGAAACTTTGAATAATTATATCTCGTAAACCGTGAATTTTCGCATAAAAAAAAACTGTGTGCTTGCTTTTTATTTGTGAGTATTATCTACAAACAACATAAGGAACTTTCAAATCCCAGTCCAGTAATGGAAAGTTTAGCCATTTTAACTGCCAAACACTTTAAAAGTAGGTGAAGGGCTTAAAGATGATATATTCCAACGTCGTTTCGGAATGTTGAGAATACAAATTGTCACTCACAAAACCGATATTCGTCATAGGTAGAGGAAACATTGTATGACATTTTGTACTACGTTTCAATTTCCTTATGTGTCATCTATTGTGTTTATGTGCTAGCTATTCCCGCGGTTTCTTACGTTTGACCTGTGATACTCATAGTATTGGTTGGTTATACTACCTATCTCTGCCGCTAAACAACGGTGTTGTGTATTTGTTCTAAGAGTAATGGTGCCGCACCTATAAAGCCTTTCTGTGTATAGGCCTTTGTGTCTTACGCCGGATCCAGCTTGTCCCTTGCTGTCCACCCCCAGCAACGCCCCAAGCCTGGGTCTGTACCCCACAGGGGGTGCCCTTAGCGTGTAGTCGCTTAGTTTTGTAAGTATTGTTGGAGACTACAATTATTTTGTGGCATCCACAGGCAAGTCCAGTTAAGAAGTAGACAACCCTATGGTTGAACTGCGAGATGCCGATAACAAAAAAAAAGGCATTTGTGTGAACTGCATTATGTGTAGAGGAAGATGAATCCCCCTCCCCCGTAAAATAGTCCTGGCGGTGCTCCTGTATGTCACCAACCAAAAAAACCTTTCCAAACTTTTTTCAAAAGGTCGCATTTTTGTGTGTCAATGCCCATAAGCCAAAGGGCGCCATATTTAGATTTTGCTCCAATCTATCCTTTACCTTCAAACCATCACCAATAACGTAGGTATAAAGTATTTCAGTAAATATCAAGTATTTCCCGTAATAAAATTCACCTATCTGTTGTGTTTACGTTCCAAATAGTTTTGGGAACAAACATCATCATTCTCCTGCCCTTACCTAAATTAATTTGGGGTCTGCGAAAAATGTATTTTTCTTCCATACTTCTCTATTAGGCGTCATCTCGGTAGTCAATCCCTTTCTAGCATCATGTCTCATACAATCCATCCATCGTTTCTTTGGTCTCCCCAATTTGTTAAGCCACATTAATACTCAAAACTTTCCTGACAACAGTTTCCTCATTCCTCCTCATGACATAGACAAACAAACATACAGTCTTTTTAATTATATTTTTCCTATTGGGATTCACAAATGTATTGTCTATTGACAGGTGAACTTCGAGTGTAACCAAGACTTCATTCTGATCGGAGACAAGCGCCGTGTGTGCGAGGACAACGGACGTTGGAACCTTCCGGATTATGGATACACTGAGTGTCTACGTAAGTACTTTGTAGTTTATATCAGTAAAATAACAGTTGTAATGGTTTTATTCATCAAATAGTTGAATAAAAGTTATAGGAATTTAATTTTCTGTGAGTGATCAAACAATGTTTTAATATTCAATCTTGAAGCGTGACTTCGTTTCATGTTTATCTATAGGTAAATATAATTATTGCAAGTTATAGACTAAAACATGGACTAAATCGAGGTCACAATTAATATATTTTTGAAGCAGTTACAGTACCCGGACGTTAAATTGGAACATTGAGTTGTATAAAGAGACCGTTACCTTCAGGAACCATGCGCCGCAGTTTTTTTTTAATAAAATTGAGATTAAAGCTCTTCATGCAAAACTAATATTTTTAAACACGATAGGCCACATTAGCAGCCGCGTACTGTACCTACCTATAATCTTCTCGAACAAAGCATTCAGTGACACAACGTTTTATATATCCAGGTAACCAAGAGTACTCTCAACGCGCTCTGTTTATGACGTGGGCCATCATTCTGGCAGTTATTCTACCGTTAGGCCTGTTGATCTGCCTTCTGTGGTTCTGGTGCTGGTACAAACCAAGGTCCGAAGGCAAAGAGGGCTTCCATTTCGAAGACATACCGCGCTCAAAATCTGCATCCAGACTTAACCTAAGAGCAGCATCGATGGGAAACCTCACGGATACAATGAAATCATCCACTTTACGTAGCGCTTCCTCTGAGAAAAAACTTCCATTACCCGAAACTCCTACTGAGGAGACACCAATGACTATGGCCGCCCCTATTACTAGGGCTGCCCCCCCGCCCCCAATTATGCCCACAGATGGTGACAGTTCAGGCATAGGGTACCCAGATTCTAGCAAGAGCGACTCCAACAAATCTGACAAATCCAATCCTAAAAAGCGTAGGGCTTACGACAAGACATACCGAACCAACGAACCTATTCCAAACGCACCCGATGTAGAATTCCCTGAAAAATTATGGGATCTATCCGAAGAGGATTTACTATCTATAACGTCTCCTTCCGACACTGAATCCAATCGAGATTCAACTCTGACTCGACCAGCAAAAGACATAGAATATTTAAGCAGACCACGTCAATTAGGTCGTAGGGCGTTGCCTAGTGACTCAGGATATTCGACGAAAGATTCTGAAGACCCCTACGCACCAAAGTACGAAGGTCAATATAGCCCTATTCCCTCTACTTATTCCCCAACATATTCCGAAATATACTCCCCGCCAATAAGTCCTACCTCAGACAATAGTCCTAGGAACACGTTTAATAACCCTGGGTTACCATATCCTCCTAAGAGCGCTCCAGCTGACTCTATTCAAACATTTACTATGCCACCGCAAAAGGGGAAATCTATGGAGACGCTTATAGACCCACCTAATATGGAAGTACCTACCATGAGCCCTCGCTCTACCATGGTCTGACAAACTTAGAAAAAGTAAGGAATAGTGTCTTTGATCAAGCAAACACTCGATCGAAGAACAGAGTGAACAATTCACTGCCCAATAACGAATGACATTTTCAGGAGTAGGTAGCTTAAGATTTAGATAGGTTACATTATAAGTGGCACATTATTCTAGTATTTTGCACCTAATGGTTACTTTAATTAAGGTCTTAGTGGACGTTCGTGAGTTTCCCATCGTTGTTGTATGTTTGTAAATTCTATTAATTTTGAATAAATCTATTTTAAATCTTATGGAGTCACATGAAGAGGAAATTTCTGTTCCCATTTCGGTAGAATAACTTCCAAGTGACGTTGTTTTAGGTAAGAAAGCAAGGAATGACGTTGATGATGCTGATGATGAATAGAAATTTTCTCTGAATTGTGATGAGTTATTATTTTCCTTCTTCCTAATGTCTATGGTTATTACTTGCTTTCTTATCTGTGTACATAAAAAACCAGGTCATGTGAACAGGTACGTTTATCATTTATTTTTTTATTTGCATTAGCGTGATATCTTTTAGGGCTTTGATAACGTATCTTTGTTTGTTGATAAATTGCGTTATAAGGGCCGCGTTTTTTTTGTTTTTCGTTGGGACACGGTAAATGATTGATTAGTAACTTTAACCTACTTTTGTAGGTAATAACATTTTCATTATTAGAGAAAATATAAATTGACTCATGTGGAAATACTTTCAAATTAATTGTCACCCTTTTTTTATTTTTTTTTTTAAGGCTGGGAAATCATCCAATGACTGCTCCCGCTCTGGGTGGAGCGGAAGGGAGTGTCAGACTCTTACTGACTAAAATCCATCCATGTTCCTTCCGTAGCCCTTTATGTTCCGGGGTAGCGGTAACCCTTTCGGACAATCCCGCTTACCCGGCAGGCTTGGCCCTGAGGGGCCCCTTCATATGCTGACATCTCTTTGAGGCGCGCGTGGAACATATACGCGCCGTACGGCACGGGTCTGGTGCTGATCGGACGGTGAGTCACCCATTACTCACCGTCCGCAGGCCCGCGCCTACGGTGGCCGGGAGTCGTCACGTGGCTCCCGACGCCCGGAGCGTCTCCCGCGGCGGCTGGGACGGGAGGACCTTTCTCTCTCCCATCCCGCCACCTCCTTCGAGCATGACTTTTTCGCAGAAGGAGGTGACTGCCTCCCACTCCCTCTCGCCCCGGACCATGGCTTGCACCAGGGCCGGGCGCGAGAGGTCGCCGCCGCCAATCGCCTCTACGAGGACACGGCGGTGCTCCGCCCAAGCGGGGCAGGTTTGCACCGTGTGCTCTACCGTGTCCTCTGGGCGATCCTCGCAGTGGTGACACCCGGGCGTTTCCTCCCGCCTGATGATGTGCAGGAACCTCCCGAAACATCCATGTCCGGTGAGGACCTGCGTCAGGCGGAAGGTGAGGGCGCCGTGACGCCTCTCTAGCCACTCCTCAAAGAGGGGCCTTACCGCCACTATCGTGGCGTGCCCTGCGCTGGGTTGCGACAGTCGCTGATTCCAGGCTGCCATGAGATCGCGCCGGAGGTCCGTCCGCTCCGCCGCAATTTGCTGCGGAAACGGAGTTTCCCCCCGGCTTAGTACCTCCGCGCGCCACTCGTACAGGCGCGCGAGGACTATCGCCTCCAGATCCCACGGCGGCAGTCCGGCAAGGAGGCTTGCCGCCTCGCCCGAGATCGTGCGGTACCCCCGGATTAGCCGAATGGCTACCACCTTTTGGGGCGCGTTCAGGTAGTGGGCGGCTCGCCGCCGCAATGAACGCGCCCACACCGGGGCCCCGTAAAGGGCCATGGACCGCACGACTCCCGCGTAAAGCCTCCGGCAGGAGGCGTTTGGCCCCCTCAAATTGGACAAGAGCCGCTTTAAGGCGGCCCCAGTCCGTTCCAGCTTGGGGGCCAAACGTCGGAAATGCTCCACGAAATTCCATCGGCTGTCGAGGACCAGACCTAGGTATTTCATCGTGGTCTCGACGCCGATGTGAACCCCTCCTTCCGTGAGTTGGGATCCCGATGGTGGCCTATTCCGAGGCCCATGAAAGGACATGGCCTCGGATTTGTGCAATGCCACCTCGAGACCCAACTGCCGGATCCTCTCAACGACTATCGCAACCCCGCGTGTCATCGCGTAATTGTCACCCTACATCAAACATTTGCTAACAATAAATACTCTTAATTTCATGTTAATCATTTACTACTTCCAATGTGAAACTAAAACTCCTGCCATGCTGGAAACGACTATACGACAATAAATTAAACTTTGTATTGCCACAGATAGTTATATTATAATTCTAACGTAATAGTAGGTACCTATAACAAATAACGTCTGCATTCAAAAAATCAGCCAAATATATCTACCCATTAATTGAGTTACTATAACTAGTCAAAGATTGGCAAAACACATTGTCGGCCATCACTACTATTTAGTTTGTTTAAACAATCACTTATTTCGATGTTATGCTATGCTGTATTGCCAGTGTTACAGTCATTATTGTCGTATTTTCGGCTTCACATTATACTCCTTTACTACATTGAACATAACATTGTCTACATTCCAAAATTATCATCATCATAAAAAAAAATCAATGAGAAAGTGTTTATTAACAGTAATACATTTAAACAATATAAATATTATCTCTGCCAAACTGCAAAGCAGTTTGTTGACAGATATAGCTTCTTTTCCAAGCCATTCTCATTCCCTTATCCCAATATATTAAACGCCTGCGCACCAGGTCTTTTTCTTCGATACTTTCCTATAAGTTGTCATCTCGATAGTCACCTTTTAGCCATAACATCATTCACAAGTCTATACATCGTTTCTTTGGTCCAAGAACCATAAAAACTGACGTATTCTTGTAAACCCCAGGCAAACAAGAGTACTCCTCCCGTACCCTGGGCGCGACATGGGGCATCATCAGCGCCGTGATGGTGCCCATCATCATCGTGCTGATCTGCATCGCCTGGAGGTTACTCCTGCGCAGGAAGGCTGAGGAAAAGGAGGACAATGCCTTCTTGACTATTAAGTAAGTGAAAGTTTGAAAACTAGACTACCAGATTTTCCATGAACAATTCGATTATGTCCCAAACTTTAAATTTTATGGGAAAGAAAACCGAAGCTATTGAAATACGGGAAATGGTTTCTGTGAACATTGTAATGACACCGACTTACAAATACTTTGTGCAATAAATTGCACAAAGTATTTGTAAGAGCAGCGGTTAACTAAAGTTAACCGCTGCTCTTAAAACGGCGAAGAAAAATATATAAAGATTTAAAAGTAAACATTCAAAAGTCATGTAAAATCCATCACACGCGCGCGCGCTGGTCTTATCTTATCATGTTATGTTTTTAATGACATTAAATAACATCATTCAATCCTGTCCCCAGACCATTGGACCCAGAAGAGTCTCTCCGAATAAATTCGGACGATGAGAGCATACCCTACAAGAAAGATACGACCGATGATACTCCTGAGCCAACGGAACCTGTGAACGTGGTAGATAGTCCTGATCAATACCAGTATGGTACTCCTTACGACCAGGCAGTGAGCAGGACACAAGCCCGGCCGTATGCTGGGGAGACAGAAATCAATTAGGTTAGGGAAATCCAACATGGCTGCGGTGACAGGAAACAATTGACAGTGCCAAAAGACCAATGATCAAATTGGAAATGGGTAAAATAATCAGCGAACAGAAGGTTCGATATTTGAAATATCAACGGAATAATGTTGCCGCGCTGTGGTTGGTTAAAATAAATTATTTTTCAAAATAATACAGTTTTGGGAAATAGTCTATAAAATTGTATAAGTTAGTTAGATTATAATTACTTTTTAATGCGTGCATTTGTAAGTTTTATATTGTAGGTAAGTATTCAAAATAGCTGTAGCTATATTTTATGTACAAAATAGTGTTAACTGCTTTTTCAAAACTTTTGTATTAATACTTTAACTACGACTATGGAGATCAAAACACAGAATATGTATTACTACGTAATTGATAAGAACTGTTTATTGTTACATTCGATTTAATGTGAACAATTCTACTAAGGTTTAACCAACTTCTTAAAATAATTAAACCATTTTGAAGCCATTAAGTATTTGGAATCCATGAATAATCCCACCATTGAAATAACTTTAGTTATAAATAAATATATTTAATACCTTTGTGTTTATTGTATCATGACAACAATAAATACAAATTAATATAATTACGTATACAGGGTGGAATTTTGTAATGCCCCCTGGAGGGAAAGTACTCTTAATACTGTAGATAGAAAATTTTACTCAAAGGAAACATTCCTTTATTTTTGAATAGAAAGAAAACTGCATTCAAAGATTTCCAAAAAATCGCCTGCCACACCCGGGAATCGAACTGACTAAAATCTGCAAAAAGTACACCCTGTACTTTTATTGCCGCGATCGTTAGTATCAATTATAAGGATGAAATCTCTGGAACAAACTTGATAAATTAAATGATAGGAAAACCATGAAATCTTTAATTATTTACAAAAAATTGTAAACTAATTAATTAGTTGCTCGAAATGGGCTCCATTTTCTTGGATACACAAATGTATTCTTCTAAATAAAAACCTTTAATATTATTATTATTATTATTTATTTATTTCATGAACAATTTTTACACTGTATCGAAATGTCGAATACCTGGATTGGTACAAACGGCACAATCAGATGGCCTGCGAGATCACCAGATCTCACCCCTTTAGATTTTTTTTTATGGGGATATGTTAAAAACCAAATTTACATTAAATCTTATGCGAATGTAAACGAGTTGAGAGTTGAAGTTCAGAATACGATTTATAATATTCACCACAACACGTTATTAAAGGTTACAAGAAATGAATTTGTTAGAAGAACACATTTGTGTATCCAAGAAAATGGAGCCCATTTCGAGCAACTAATTAATTAGTTTACAATTTTTTGTAAATAATTAAAGATTTCATGGTTTTCCTATCATTTAATTGCTCAAGTTTGTTCGAGAGATTTAATTCTTATAATTGATACTAACGATCGCGGCAATAAAAGTACAGTGTGTACTTTTTGCAGATTTTAGTCAGTTCGATTCCCGGGTGTGGCAAGCGATTTTTTGGAAATCTTTGAATGCAGTTTTCTTTCTATTCAAAAATAAAGGAATGTTTCCTTTGAGTAAAAATTTCTATCTACAGTATTAAGAGTACTTTCCCTCCAGGGGGCATTACAAAATTCCACCCTGTATACAGTGCCATTTACACATTTTTTGTTTCATTTCACCATAATTTTCCACTTGTTTTTATTTCGAAACTATGTAATTCAATTAAGCTAATTAAAAAATATCTAAAACTTTGTGTGTTTAATTTTTATTATTATAACCATTAGAGAAAGGAGGAAGACGAGCTCGTGGCTAAGGTAAAACAGCCGCACGGATCGATCCATCAGGTTAAGCTACGCATGCCGGGGTTGGTCCGTGGATGGGTGACCATCTTTACATATCGAGACGTTATCGATTCCTACGTGCGTCGGAAAGCACGTTAAGCCATTGGTCCACGTTGAACGCCAACGCGGTCACCGTGTGTCCGACAAACAATAGTTTTTCTATTGTGTCTGCTGCGTGGCAGTCAATGCCTTAATGGATCTTTGACAGTCGTTACGGGTCGTCAGAAGCCCGAAAGTCTGACAGCCAGGTTTACACAGGGGTATCGTATTACTGACTGGGTTGTGGAGGTCAGATAGGCAGTCGCTACATGTAAAATACTGGTTTTCAGCTGCATCCGGGTAGACTGGAAGCCGACCCCAACTTAGTTGGGAAAAGGCTAGGCAGATTGATAATGATTGGAGGAAGCTTACAATATCGATGCGGTATTCTGGCAATACAGATCTAACAACTGCTCCGGACAATAAATGTAATTAAAAGCGAGAAATAAAATTATTTAATTTAATTAACATCTAGCTCAAGGTATTTTAGAGAGAAGTCGAAAGGAGAAAGGGAGGTCTTTGCTCTGCAGTGGGGCAACACACCTCATAGGCTGAAAAAAAAATATCAGTTTACTAGACAACGCAAACCGCGTTGCTATGGTAACGCGTGCCAAACATAAACATATCCCATTGACAGTGGAAATGTAATAAAATAATTTGTGAGTGCATCGTTCATTAATATAATAAGAAAAATGGATCTAAAACTTATGGATAAACTGCGCTTATTAAAAATTGACACCGAGTTACGTTCGCAAATCAAAATGAAACCGATGAGTAGATACTATTTCGTCACTGGCACGAATCCTGGCGAGCAATTCTACGTATTTGCATCCACTGCCGCATGGCTCATCAGGAAAACTGGCAAAGAATTCGAACAGCCCAACGAGGAGGACGATCCAAACAGTATTATAGCAACTATTCTCGATATTTTAAGAGAAAAAGAGATCGTCGTTGATTTCTCTTCGCACAAACTAAAACAGGGCTACGGCGAACAAGTGTGCTACATATTAAACGTTTTAGCTGACGAAGCTTTGAAGACAGAGGAGTTTGAATGGCAGCAGCCAGTTGTGGACATCCCTGAGCCTGAAGAGGCTGCGGATGATGTAGACCAAGTTGAAGATGAGACTGAAATCTTACTCGACAAAGTCGAAGAAGAAATGGCAATATATTCCGGAGAATCCGAACAAGAGTTTGATGTCGAAGAAAAAGAAACTAGCTCGGTTAAAAAGGTCCACGATTGGGAAGCATGGAAGTTAGAATTAGAAAGAGTAGCGCCCGCTTTGAGGTTAAAAATATCAGCGGACGGTCGCGATTGGAGAGCAAGACATTCTCAAATGCGGACGTACCGAGACGAACTGTTTGAAAGATTCAAAACGACAGGATCCCAACTGAATAAACTACATGGAAATATAAGTTCTGTAATGGACAAGATATTAGCTAGAGAGAACATTTTGAACGAACAATTCGAGCCTTTGGTAAGAGAGTACGGATCTTTGCTAGACGAGTTTAGTAAAGTCATGAATGAGTACAAGGACGTTAGTGTAGGAGTGACTGAGAGGCAAGAAATACTGAATGAATTAACTTCTAAAGTAGAAAATATAAAGCAGAGAACAGAATCCAAGGGTTCTTCCATGAACGATAATTCTCCCTTGGTGACGGCTAAGAAGGCGGTCACGAATTTGAAGAAGGATATACAAGACATGGACTTCCAGATTGTCGTATTGCTTTGGCTGTTGACGACCAAAGAGAATCCCAATAGTAATAATTTATTTACCAATGCCGAGTCGAAGATGGTTGGGATTGAAAGTTATTGATCCTGTGAAAGCTAATAAAACTTACTTAAGTCAGCCGATCTATTCAGTAAAAATCTCACCATGAAAACTCAAATGAAATGAGCTTGAAGTGAGTTGTCATTACTCCTATGTTAGGGAATAGCACTATTGACAGCTCACTTGAAACTCACTTCACCTACTTTTCTCATAGTGTGATTTTTACAGAATACGTCGCCAGAATCATAATACATGTGTGATATTCTTAATGTTTTTTAGATTTAATAAATGAAACTCTTTTCTTTGTATATTTTTTTATTCTTGCAATATTTAAATATTACGTAAAAATATTTAACTCTTAATACATTAATTTGCCAATGTGTCGCCATGGCTGTACGTACAACGTTGTGAAATACCAATTAAATTATCTAATTAAAATACTCGTAAATAATACAATCTTTGGCTATAAAAAATTAAAATAAAAAGGTAACTTATTTAAATGTTTACTGGATACCTACTAAAAATATAAATTTAGACTTTAATATCGACATTTAATAACTGTGCCTAACAAACAAACAATAGTGATGTACCTAATTGTAAAATTTCATAAAATATGAAAGCATTTTGTAAAAAAATAACAGATTTTTTGCTCATCACAAATTACAACGCGGCTAATATGATATAAAAATAATTAAGTAGCGATTAAAAAATATAAAATATCTTGTTCCTTACGCGTATTATAATCCATCTATTAACATTAAATTGGGTACTTGCGAATATCTACAACAAATATTTCTGTACAACATATATTTTCATCATGCTAGTTAGTGTGCAAGTGATTAAATCAATTCAAATATACATTTTCACATTTCTTTGGTTTTGCAAGGAACAGGAAGAAAAATAAGTATCCACTTATGTATGATTTTATATACAACAAAACGACTTCATGCATCTATTTACGTCATTACTCGGCTGATGCTGTCAACCGAAAATAACCACTATAACCTTTTGAACGCCAGTGAGTAAACGCTTCGACGCCCTTTCCCACGCCAAGCCACAAAATTTTAGATACTTATTTATTTTTTAATTAAAAATGTCGTATCCTTATCGGTTTTAGCCGACTGTGGCGTTTTGGGCATGTTTTCATTTGTCGTCTTTATCCGACCGTGGCGTTCAAAAGCATAATGAATGAATCAAACGTGCATTTTTAATGATCTATAATTCTATATTCAAAAATTGAAACCCTTCTTTGGAGTCGGAAAAAACTCCGTTATAATTAAAATATTTTCACCTGTTTTCTTAAAATATAAGGAAATATGTTGCGCTGCCACTTATATAAATAAAATAAATATTCTAAAACTATTAATTGTGGAAATATTCCATTCGATTGTCTAGATATAATGCGAACTCATTTCTGTCATTGAGTGTGTAAGCTTGTAAGAATGCATTTCATCAACTTATTTACAGAAAAAAAAGGCTTAAAGTATTTTGAATTAAAAATATTATGTTTATAATATTCTGATTGTGCAAGTGTTACTAGTTATTCTATTTGACATTTTTAACTATCCCATTAATAATTATTGTGTAAATCGTAATTGAAATCAGTACAACGTCTTAAATCTGTTCATAATACGTTTTAGAAAGGAGTGGCACATTTTTTTGTATTTTATCATCAACAGACTATATATCTTTAAAATAAAAAAAAGGCAAAAGGAATGTAAAAATGAGATAAATTCAAAGAATTATAAACACAGTCACCTTACGGAATAACCCGAAAGTCAGAGGAGACAAATTCCTTAAAATCGTTCAATATCTTGTAATATCAGAAATGTACAGACGCCAGCACATCAAGCTATCGCAAACTGTCAAATATTCCCAATTGAAAATGAACCTTATACTTTTGTGATAAAGTTGAAAATCTATCAAACAAATTTGACAGATTGTGGCGGCTTGATGTGCTGACCTGTAATTTACGTACAGTCTAATCTCAGTCTCAATCACGTACACACTGACCGTAAAAATACGAGAACTGGTGGAATATAATTAAAAACTTGAGAGGTGTCAAGGGACACCCGGATGGAACGAAGTTCCTTTCGATTAATTATTGAAGGAATTGTAATAAAATGTTATTTCTTTTAAGTTATAATAATCAAAAAAAGTCTGATAAAAAAATATTGATTAAAAAGACATCATATTTTACTACAAAAAAAAGAGTCGTTACAACTTTTGGTCTTAAATACGTCTAGCCCCCTTTCGCAACGCGCGATAAGGAACTTCGTTCCAAAAACGAATGACACTGGTATACAATAAGTTGAGTTGAGTTGTTGTTGTTATAGTTGTAAGTTTGTCCGACACCGCTGTAGAGAAAAACCACGATTACATGGCGCGCTCCTCTAAATTACTGTTTTAATGTTTGTAGTCACATCCTTACGAAAGATTTTGTATGTAGTTATAAGTATTCGTGTTCAGTAGCAGGCCGGCAGCAACATGCGTTGTGAGTCTTAGTGGCGCTTTGTAATTACTTTCACAAATACTTTGAAACGTTGCTAATTAATGAATACTAATAATTTTGTAATGAACTCATTATCAATGTGACATAATACTTTGACTAATTATTAATATACGTTTTAAATTGTGACATTTTACTAATTCATTGACATACCCATTTTTTTTATTTTTTTTATTGTAATCTGATTGTATTTGAAATTATTAATTGATTCTTATTATTTGTTTGTTATAACCTAATTTTGTACGCCATCTCTTGGCAAAACATAGTGAGCATGTTGTCTAACCATAATTACTATCTGGAAATTAACCTATGTTTTACAGAATAAATGATTTGATTTGATTTGATTTGATTTGACGTTATGTTGGGGGGGCGGGACTTGTTATCGTAGTTTATCTCTACCGAACGTTAGGTATGTGCGTGGCGAGACGGGAACAGTGCAAGCCACTCAGTCGTCAACCCACACGACGTCCCCCCGCCCCTCGCCTCGCCGCGCCTTCCGGAACACCGGTTTCGGTCAAACTATAGGCCTGGGGCCATGGGGGAGGGGGGGTTACTGACTGGTTTTACTTATTAAAAATATAACACAATATTAATATAAATAATTAGTTACGACGAAAACATTAATTGTTTCACAACATTTTAACAACATCATAACTATATAAAATGGATGAATTTTATAATTACTGTTTTCTTCAAAACCGGCTGCATATGGCTCACGTATTGTTCACTTTTTGTGGGATCTGGCAAAGCACAGACCACCATTTCATTGCCAAACAAATATCAACATTACATTCGTCATCAAAGCGGACAAAAGCTCGTATTTTTTTAATTTCACACCTTATTTCAATGTATGCAAAGATGATATTTGTTAAGCAATATATCCGCACGTATGGGAATACTCACTAAATATACGAGTAGTCACTCTTTTTTTCAGGTAGATTCGTACCCGAAATAATTGGAAATTTTAGGCCCTTTTTCTATCCTTGGATAACCACTATCCACGAGATATATTAACCACCGGTTAAATTAACTGGAACTCATTAGAAGATGTTTAGACAATCCAATATAATTATACTAATTATTTCAACGAATATCAAAAATCAACTTGCCATAGCAAGCATTAGATCTCTTGGGGCATTTTTATAATAATTTATGCTTAGGGCGAATTCAACCAAACTTTAACTTAGTGTAGTCTTAAACTGTGAATAAATTTTGATACTTTGACAATGTTTCTATGCAAAAGCCGCGTCCTAACCGAAAGCGATCGTTGCGATCTTTTACATAGATGACATACACAAGCGATAAATCAAGTCGCATTTGTATGCACGTAAACAATTTAACGTTCGCGTAATCGTATTCGCTTTCAGTTATGACGCAGGGTAACATAATAACGTAAGAATTACAGTAACCGAAGTAAAAAAAACGGGTAAATTTAGACCTTAATAAGTGAGTTATAAAGACTACTACAGTATAAATAATGTATAACAGTCAATTTTCCTCCAGCTCGCCCGCCTGGTTGAATATTATACTCTTGGCCTGCGCTAGGAACACGGGGTCGGGTTTAGACGGCTCTTCAAACGTTACGTTATACTTTCTCTTGAGATCTTCCATGAATTCCTGTTTCAGTAGAGCTAGGCAGCTGTAATAGGGATAAAGGGGTTTATTATAATACTAGCTTTTGCTTTTGTCATCGTATGGGCATGTTATGCGGAGTCATGAGGAAAATGTTGTCAGGAAAGTTGTGAGTATAAATGTGAATGGCTATACAAGTAGAGGGGGACCAAAGAAACGATGGATGGATTGTGTAAAAGCTGTGGGATATGGCTAGAAAGGGAGTGACTACCGAAATGACGACTAATAGAGAAGTATGGAAGAAAATGACATGTTGCGCCGACCCCAAATAAATTGGGATAAGGACGGGAGTTTAAAGGAGTTTAAAGTGAGATGTCACTAGTGTCAATACCTAGCGGTATGTGGAAGAACAGCTCACTTCACCTAAGTTCTCACGGTGAGATTACCACATAATAGATGAGCAGTACTCACATGCGGTAGTGCGGGTCTGCGCGGAAGGCGGTGATGTCCTGCGAGGGCGCGTGCGGCGTGTGCAGCACGAAGGCGCCCGGCAGCACCACGCACTTGTAGCCCTGCGCGCGGAGCTCCACGCTGTGGGATACCTGGCAATACCATTTCAAAATGTTGAACAAACGATGAGCAATGCGATGAAGATGCCCGAAGACATTTAACACAATTTTTTTTTAACAACAGATCTATAAAAAATCTAAAATAAAGTCTGATGACATTACAAACTATTTAAAAAAAAAGAAATCTATAAATATTCTGAACGTCTGTCTGACACCTCAGTTCTTTTAAATTCTTAAAAATATAAATTAGACATTATATTCCGGAAGGCATATAATGTATACAACGTGTTTTTTTTTTCAAGTCGTTACTATAGGGTATGTATCAGACTATATCAAAGAGTCAACTGGCATATGAATTATTTTTCAATTATATATATTTTTTTGTTTTATTTTTCATAGAAAATTATTCGACAAAACCACAATTACCTATTAACACTTTCGCTGCCAAGCACCCAGCTCCCGGGTCGAACGAAAATTCGTTCAGGTGCCCACAACCCGACTCCCGGGTCCTACATATAAATAGTTATATGTGGCTTGTGGCCATGCCCAGCACCCGCCTACCGAGTGCAAATCAAAACGTGCTACTAGGGTTGTCAAAAATAAGCTAGGTGAGAATAGTATGTACTTTTGAGTAAGTCTTTCATCAATTATTTATTTACTTTAACAGTTTCGCTGCCAAGCACCCGGCTCCCGGGTCGAACGATAATTCGTTCACGTGCCCACAACCCGGCTCCCGGGTCCTACATATAAATAGTTATAATATGTGGCTTGTGGCCATGCCCAGCACCCGCCTACCGGGTGCAAATCAAAACGTGCTACTAGGGTTGCCAAAAATAAGCTAGGTGAGAATAGTATGTACTTTTGAGTAAGTCTTTCATCAATTATTTATTTACTTTAAATGTTGTACGATTTAATATTATGCTGACAAATCTCTAAGAAACATACTAAAGTGGATTTATTATTAATTGCCTTTTCATCATAGGTACCTATACAAGCCTATGGCGCCACGCAATTTTAATGAGATTTCTTATTATTAGGTAACTATTTTTCTTTATCTGCGCGTGTTTTATAGAGGTAAAAACCGCCGCTGAAGGTTTAAAAAATGAAAACAAAGGGATCGGTTTGGTTTTATTGAGATTCGAAACAAAAGAAGGCAAATGTTAAAACTTTTCCTTATCTGTATGTGTTCGTTCTATTGAAGCAAAAACCCTCGTTAAAACATGAAAACAAAGGTATCGGTTCGGTTGTATTGAGCTCAAAAACAAAAGAAGGCAAATGTTTAATCTTTTCCTCATCTGCACGTGTTTTATTGAGGTAAAAACCGTCGCTGAAGGTTTAAAAAATGAAAACAAAGGCATCGGTTTGGTTTTATTGAGCTTTAAGGTTTTTAATCCCTTGCTGGCGATTTACAACTTTAGCTACCTTACTTTAATTCACTTAGCTTAGATAATTCTGTTGTTATGCGTGTGAATCATCTGGCATCAGAGGGTTAAAAATCTGCATCATTGGCTGTATGAAGATTTGATATTTTGACATTTAAAAGTTTTTGACTAACAACAAGTTGAGATTCAGAAGGAGGAGCAAGAACATTAGTACAATGTTTTTCGTTATTTTGTGGAGTGTTTTACATATAATTTCACAGAAAGTATTCTTTGTTCTGTATTGGTTACATCTCCGATAAACATTCTTGGATAAAAAGTATCGTATTCAATAGGAAATACATTTCATAGGTTATCATGAAACTTAAAAAGAAAACCACTTAAAAAGAAAAACACTACAACTGCGGATTAGGCAAATCATGTAAGGTTCTCTTGGCGTAAGTTTTATGATTTTTAAATACCTAGAAAAACAAATAAAAATATAAAAAAGAACCGTGTAGTTTATTTCTTTCAATAAAAATTAGACGTTCGACAACGCTACTATCGCTGGCTGGTCGTGGGCGTGGCTTAGTGAACTCGGATTCGGGTGCTGCGGCATACGGGTCCCGTTACGTAACCGTTGCGCCGATGGACTCAACAGATGGGTTGTTATAGATATGCGAGACACATTTTACGGCATGCCAATTGTTATGCAATAAATGTACTTGGCAGTGAAAGTGTTAAATGTTGTACGATTTAATATTAATTCATACATTCATATTTAACATAAATATAATAAAAAAATTATAAATATTAAATTTACTCAATCAATGATAATAATTCAGAGATCAGTGTTGTCAGAAGTTTCTATAGACCGAGTTCAAGGTAACCATAGACAGAGCGTTAAATAATATAAGTAGAAAATTACCTTATTCCAGCCAAAACCGGAAAATCTCGTATCGTATTTGGGCACAGATCTGTGAACGACTAGATACGGCTCGTAGTCCGACTGCCATTCGACCTGAAATTTTAAATGGAATAATAGTTTCATTTCTATCAATAGGAGAAGAACATGCGTTGTGAGTCTTGTTGGCGCTTTGTAATTACTTTCAAACGTTTTGAATTTTGGAGGGGTCGGCCATGTTATAGTAGGCTATCTTTACTGAGCTAGTAGCACGCACCTCGTAGGGCGCGGCGGCGTTGGTCCAGCGCGAGTAGTTAGTGGCGCGGTGTCCGCGCGGCCACTCGCGCGCGCGGAAGGGCTGCATGTTATCGTTAGCTGAGCTACTAGTAGCACGCACCTCGTAGGGCGCGGCGGCGTTGGTCCAGCGCGAGTAGTTAGTGGCGCGGTGTCCGCGCGGCCACTCGCGCGCGCGGAAGGGCTGCATGTTATCGTTAGCTGAGCTACTAGTAGCACGCACCTCGTAGGGCGCGGCGGCGTTGGTCCAGCGCGAGTAGTTAGTGGCGCGGTGTCCGCGCGGCCACTCGCGCGCGCGGAAGGGCTGCATGTTATCGTTAGCTGAGCTACTAGTAGCACGCACCTCGTAGGGCGCGGCGGCGTTGGTCCAGCGCGAGTAGTTAGTGGCGCGGTGTCCGCGCGGCCACTCGCGCGCGCGGAAGGGCTGCATGTTATCGTTAGCTGAGCTACTAGTAGCACGCACCTCGTAGGGCGCGGCGGCGTTGGTCCAGCGCGAGTAGTTAGTGGCGCGGTGTCCGCGCGGCCACTCGCGCGCGCGGAAGGGCTGCATGTTATCGTTAGCTGAGCTACTAGTAGCACGCACCTCGTAGGGCGCGGCGGCGTTGGTCCAGCGCGAGTAGTTAGTGGCGCGGTGTCCGCGCGGCCACTCGCGCGCGCGGAAGGGCTGCATGTTATCGTTAGCTGAGCTACTAGTAGCACGCACCTCGTAGGGCGCGGCGGCGTTGGTCCAGCGCGAGTAGTTAGTGGCGCGGTGTCCGCGCGGCCACTCGCGCGCGCGGAAGGGCTGCACGTCGCCCGCCTGGCCGCGCGCCGAGCTCGCCAGCCGCGCCAGCAGCGCCGCCTTACTGCGCGGGACGGACGTGCGGTAGCGGGTCGTCTCGAACGCTGCTACTACTAGGCACTACACAAAAAGTTACCCTTACAGAGTTGATACGACAGAGGGGCTTTCCTTTAACAGCTTACTAGGGACCATTTTCAAGCTCTGTACCAAAAATCAATTAAATAGGAGCAGTAGTTTAGTCGCAAATGTTTTTTTAAGTTTTTGCCCCGTTTGAACACGATGTATTTTTCCTAACAGCGCTCCGGCGCGCACGCGTCGGAGCCGCTGCGTTACAAGGTCAGTTTTTATTTATAAAGGCTGGTTGCTTTTTACTCTGATTTGTAAGCTATTTAGTTTGTTTGAAAAAATAAAAACCTCATTTTTGGTGCTTTTTATTTTTATACCGTACCGAGTTAATACTAAACACGTATAGTATACGTAGTGTAATTTAATGCCCCTCTGTCATATCAACTCTGTATATAAAAATCTATTAATATCAGTTAACAAAAAAAACATAATTCTACTGGGACTATGAATATAAAGGTGACTTTTACTGCCACTATGAGTACAAAACTTATAATATAGGACTTCAGGGCAAAATTAGAAGCCTTCTTGCCGGACTGCCGCCGTGGGATCTGAAGACAATAGTCCTCGCGCGCCTGTACGAGTGGCGCGCGGAGGTACTGAGCCGGGGGGAAACCAAGTTTCCGCGGCAAATTGCGGCGGAGCGGACGGACCTCCGGCGCGGTGAGTAATGGGTTACCGCTACCACGAAACATAAAGGGCTAAGTAAGGAACATGGATGAGTTTTAGTCAGTAAAAGTCTGACACTCTCTTGCGCTCACGCTCCACCGAGCGCGGAAGGAGTCATTTGATGATTTCCCACCCTCAAAAAAAAAGGGCAAAATTAGAATCCATCTGAAGTAGGGTGGTTAAATTAAACTTGAACCCGATTGCAAAGAAATCTGTATATATATATATGCATGTCTATAATTCGAGATTAAAACTTATTTAGATTTTGTTTCGTCACTGACAAGTTTATTTAAATAAATCACGCTGTATTATTTTATCTAGTGTTGCAAGGGACAAACGGAAATCGAAATGTTACGAGACCAAAAATGACTTAATTTTCAACCTTTCGATCTGTGTTACTCACCTTCTTCTGTGGATAAGGGTTGACCAGCTGGATGGCACTCCGCAGATGGTCGTAAAGGCCTGCCATCGGGACGAAGTCGACGTCCATCAGAAACACGTACGGCGTGTTCACGTTCTCCAGCGCCACGTTACGGAGGTAATTCACTGGGTAATGCACCTGTATAAACCACAACCAGTAGCTGTCATCAAAAGAGAAAAAGATAGATGACTAGCGCTATCTCTTTTTCGCACTGCATTAATAATTGTCTATAGAAGTCGTGCTCGCACAATCAGAGCGCAATATTGTAAAAAAAAGATTTATTCAGTTTTATACTAGTTTATACCAGCGGCTTCGCCCGCGTGGATGTCGAAAATTACTCCACGGGATAAAAGTATCGTATGTGTTAATCCCGGATATAAACTACGAGTATCTGTGTTCCAAATGTCATCCAAATCCATACTACCATAATAGTTTTTGCGTAGAAATACATGTGGTGCGGCCGATCGGATTTCCTTTCGGCATAAATTATGAACTTTCATATCCTTAGGGGATGACTTTTCAAAAATTCTTCCGTAGAGCTAAACTTCGTTTTATAAGGAATCGCGCGTCGTAAGAATTGTGCAAAATTTAATACATCTAGATCCAACATTTTGGACTGTGCGTTGGCAGTCAGTAGGTGAAACATACATAGGTGAGGTATCAAGTTGATATCAAATACCTACCTACTGATTAATATAAAGTCATAGAATCACCGATAGCCTAGTGGTGTGACCGTCGGACTGCCAAGTCATAGGTCTCGAGCTCGAACCCAAGGCACGCACCTCTGATTTTACGGATTCATGTGCGTATTGTATAATTATCAGTTGCTTAAAAATCGGTGAAGGAAAACATCGTGAAGAAACCAGCATGTCTGAGAGATATTTCTCAACAGTATGTGAAGCTAAGTCAGAGGCCCATGAGCAGCTTAAAAACTCTAACACCAGGTTAGTCACTAACCACACGAAAAGAAACACATAAAAATCCAGTTTTTAGTATAATACAAAAAGACACGGCCGCGACCTTTGCGTTTATGGGGTTTGGAACCCAAATAATTAAAAAATGATTCAGCTTACCTTATCATGCTTAAACACCAGATGATATCCAATATTCTTCCTATCTCTAAGGGTGTCGGACCAGTCTCCGATAAAGCTCCACAGTCTTGTCACTTCGCAGTCTGATAAGTATATGGCAACACTCAGTGGACCTGTCAAATTAAGGTTACCAAAATTAATATGGTAGTTCAGAGATGTGATATAAAGCTATGCTGCGAGGATGTGAAAGCTAAGCTACGAAACTATGTGAACGTTTCCACTGACGCTAAGCTATGTAGCGGGCTAGTAAGATGTGCTATGAAGATGCGCCGCCGCGAGGTAGCTGTGCGAGGAAGATGCGCAGCTCGAGCTACGCGATGTATCGACAGTAGGGAGCGGCGCTCTGCACATAGCTACACCACTCGCGATTATCCATAGCACGCATACAGAGCATGCATCCATCCATATAAAAAATATAGCTAAGCAGAACCCGTTTCCCCCAGTGCTTTGCTATATGGACCAATGAATATGATTGGTGGATATCAAACGCATCCATAGCAACGTAGCATAGCATATCTCAGGTAGAAAGGCAGCTTAACGGCTGAGTCGAGACATTGTGAACTTACTGCTTCATTTAAAACTGATACACAAATTTAACTAACGCCATATACAAGATAAGCAACCACTCCAAACGCGTCAGGGTAGCCCGCAATATTAAATTGTTGTTGTTGTTTGGCATTGTGGTTTTGAGTTGTTGTTGTTAACGTACCTTCCCAGTAGTTGACGAGTCTCTCGAGGAACTGAAGGCGGTCCATGGACAGTTGCAGCGCGAGGGTGACGTCAAAGCTGTCCACGTCAACGTGGCTGTAATCCATATAGTAGAGGTGCGTTCGGAGTTTCACCTTTTGTGCTGCGCGGAAACTCACGCAGAGATCTGAATGATTTACCTGAAAATAGATGGAATAAACTTGTAACACCATAAACAACTGTCAATGGAGCACAGTATATGTATAGTACATATGTCTGAAAGTGACACCAGTGACTGAGTTGTGTGGAAATATGTTGTCACGGTATGGGCATGTTATGCGGAGCAATGAAGAAAATGTTTTGAGGAAAGTTGTGAGTATGAATGTGGACGGCTTTACAAGTAGCGGGATACCAAAGAAACGATGGATGGATTGTGTGAAAGATGATATGGCTAGAAAGGGTAGGACTACCGAGTAGACGACTAATAGAGAAGTATGGAAGGAAGAAAGAGACATTTTGCGCCGATCCTAAATAAATTGGGATAAGGGCAGGAGAATGACGTATGGAGCGCAGAACACAGGAACACAGTACTGCGCTCCAAAACAAAGGTAGCAGTCGTGGCTCAAAAGGCTGCCCAACTTAAAAAGGACTGGGTAGGACATGTATGCCAGACAAGCTGTGGGGCAGAATAGCACAGAATTGGTGCTCTGAGACAGTGAGGCGGGATCGCGGCAGACCACGTGGGAGATGGTGGGACAAGCTGGATAGATTTCGTAAAAACTGGAAGGAGGACGCGTGGGCTCGCGAAAGATGGAAGGAGTGGACAGAGGCCTTTGCCAAGGAGTGGGACAGCGTAGGCTAAATAAAAATAAGAATCTCTTCCCAATTATGTTAGGGTCAGCTACCAGTCTAACCGAGGGCAGCTGAATACCACAACTTTACATGGAGCCTATTATGTTCACCCCAACTTGAGTTTAGTTAGTACATGAGTATTGTTAACCAATATGAATTGAAAAGTCACATCTTCTTCTTTTCATTTGGCTAGTGACTAACCTGGTGTCAGAGTTTTTAAGCTACCCATGGGCCTCTGACTTAGCTTCACATACTGTTGAGAAATATCTCTCAGACATGCTGGTTTCCTTACGATGTTGAAGTCACATTGGTACTTGGTACGGGTTTCGTGCGTGAGAGTAGAGTATGATTTTTTTTTAATATTTTAACAGGCATGGTAGATCAACTTGTGTTCATGTGATAACTTCATCACCACTTGAAAATATCTAACGACTTGTGTTTGGACTTCTGCCTACCCCATCGGAAAATAAAAGTGTGGATAGCAGTGGCGTAATTATAGGGTAGCACGACTGGCAAAATGCCACGGGCCCCCGGCCTGACAGGGCCCCCGGCCCGCTAGGCTGCGTGCTCAAAAGTGACCTAACATTTTTAACAACAAACAAGGTAAAAAATACAAATTTGGGGCCCCATGCAATGGATTTGCCAAGGGCCTCAGATGGTATAGTTGCCACTGGTGGATAGTGATGTGTTATGTTGTCACTTACTTTCATCGTGAAGTGCTCTATGAAGGAGCACCGGTGTAGTTTCTCCCGCAGCAGGTAGCCATCGAAGTTGACATACGACTGGTATATGTCGCGGAAGAAACTAGCGTCGCGGGTGTTGATAAGATGTTTCAGCGGAGAATTCCAATGAATAACCTGGAAATTACAATCAAATGATTACTTTGACGCCTAAGTGGCCTTTTTGATTTTGTATTTATTTGTATATTGTTACTTAGATAGTCATTTAATTTAAAGTTGTTATAATGTATACTCGGTTGTCTGTTATTTCACTTATTTTATATACTAAATATTTATCACAATTATTTTATTTTAGTCCATGGTTTTCGTATTTCATTTTTTACCATTGACTTCTCAAATTAAAGTTATTTTCACTTTGTAGTGTTTTTTTTTCTTAAATCGGTTGTGTACCTATACAGGGTGGAATTTTGTAATGCCCCCTGGAGGGAAAGTACCCTTAATACTGTAGGTAGCAAATTTTACTCAAAGAAAACATTTCTTTATTTTTGAACAGAAAGAAAACTGCATTCAAAGATTTTCAAAAATTCGCTTGCCACGCCCGGGAATCGAACCGACTAAAATCTGTAAAAATGACAACCTGTACTTTTATTGCATCGATCGTTAGGATCACTTATAAGGATAAAATCTTTCTAAGAAACTTGTTAAATTAAATGAAAGGAAAACCATGAAATCTGGACTTATAAATTTAATGAATCAAGTTAAAACTCTTTAAGTTAAAGTTCCATCTGTCCAATTTTACTCAAAGAAAACATTCCAAGGAATGTTTTCTTTGAGTAAAATTTGCTATCTACAGTATTAAGGGTACTTTCCCTCCAGGGGGCATTACAAAATTCCACCCTGTATATAGTATATCTTATAATATGTATATATAAAATTCTCGTGTCACAATGTTAGTTACCATACATCTTCGAAACGGCTTGACCTATTTTTATGAAAGTTTATATGCATATTCAGTAGGCATTTTATATGCATAGTCAGCTGAGAATCGGCTACTATCTATTTTTCATACCTCTAAGTAATTAGTAGGTTGGGTAGGTTGGTATTATAGATAAGACAGGACAACGTCTGTCGGGTCAGCTAGTATAGTACATATATTTCATAATACATACCTTAACATTATTCCTATCCTCGCCATAACAATTCTTAGCTAACGTTTGCGTAGACATCTGCACATTGTACTGACAGCTCATATTATACACGTACCGCGGCTGGCTCTTAATAATCGCGTTGATAACATCCTGGTCCGCTAGCGTGGTCTGTTTGAGCCTGCCTAAGTTATTGTGTACAGCATCGTGCCATAGTCTTGTCCAGTCTGTGGTTGTTCGTATCTTCTTGAGATCTAATTAACCATAGACAAAATATGACTATCAAGTTATAATAAATCATCATCGTTCTCCTGCCTCTTATCCCAATTTATTTGTGGTCGGATTAATATGTCTCTTTATCACATCTATTCAAAAAGAGCTATTTTATTATTCGTAAACAGGGGCTTTTTTTTGAGGGTGGGAAATCATCAAATGACTCCTCCCGCTCAGGGTGTATCCCGGAAGGGTCCACTCTTACTGACTAAAACCAATCCATGTTAGCCCTTTATGTTCCGGGTAGCGGTAACCCTTTCGGACAATCTCGCTTACTCGTAAACAGGGGCTAATTTAGCTCTTTAATCGCTAGGGAATAAAATGATTTGAATTTGGAATGTGGATATTGTTACTACAAGTTCCAATCACCAAAGAGATCAATGTCTTTGATCTTCCTCCAGTAGATACACTTCTCGCCTTAACCATTTGAACGCCAGTGTCACATATACGTGACAAGCAAGCGCATGGCCTGTACACCAACTACACAAATATCTGACAATACGGTACACTATCAACACGAGAGATAAACAATGAAATCATTACTTTTGTGTGTGTTTACATAGATATCTTAAAAATTGAAGCTCTCGTACGTATTTAACGACATGAAACCGTTAAAAAGACACCATGGATATTGGGAAATTCATGATAACAAGAAGAAATAAATGTGTAGATTGGCGTGGAGGGCACGCGCATGCTTTTGTGCTTTGGCGTTCAAAAGGTTAAAAATATTCGTTTCCCTAGGCAAACAATCAACTATTCTTCTAAACTTCTCTCTTAGTCGTCATCTCGGTAGTCACCCGTTTCTAGCCATATCGTCTTTCACACCGTCCATTTCTTCTTCCCCTACTCTTATAGCCACCCACATTCATACTCAAACCATATACATATTAAAAGCTGCTTTCGCGCGGTTTGACCCGCTGCTCGCCTCCTATTGGTCGTAGCGTGATGTTACATAGCCTTTAGCCTTCCTCTATAAATGGACTATCTAACACAAAAAGATTTTTTCAATTCGGATCAGAGATTAGTGCGTTCAAACAAACAAACTCTTCAGCTTTACAATATTAGTATAGATTTAAATATACTACCTAAAAGCATCACTCCCGTGTTGTATCCTCTGCCAAGAGCTGGCCAGCGCTTCGCCTTATTCAGATACCAGCTGCTTTCGTTTTCGACAAGGCCTATAAACTGTAGACAAGGTAAATTATTATTTTGCTTAAAATCCGTTCAGCCGCTCTGTTGTGTTTGAGCGACCAAACATCTATTCAAAGTTTCGCATTTATATTTATAATATTAGTGAGGAAGTACGGATTCTTTTTGTTTTTTTTATTTGGCCTACATTGTACCACTGCTGAGCAAAGGTCTCCCCCAAATCCTTCCAGACAACTTTCTCTTGGGCCACCTCGATCCAGCCTTTGCGGTATGCGTCTAGGTCGTCTCGCCATCTCTTCCTGGGCCGGCCTCGACGGTGCCGTCCATCCTAAGGCACCTTGTAGCGACTATTGCCCAACGGTCACTATGCATGCCGCTAACGTGACCCACCCAATTCTATTTTAGCTTCGCAGCCTTTTTGCCAACGTCAACGATCCCAGTTTTGGAGCGCAGCAAAGAAGGAGAAGAAAAAGCAAGAAAGCAAAGATTTCTCTACAGTGGTGTCTGAAATAGTTTTTACGATAGGCTCGTCACTTAAGCTGCGTATCCATCACAGAGGTAGGTGGGCGGTGGGCGAGGAAAAAGGCAACAATAGGATCACTTCATTTTCATAGCCTGAGCTTTCTTTTTTTTTCAGTGTAGCTGTAGTGATTTCCCATCATCAAATGACTCTACCCGCTCTGGGTCTGGAGAAAAGGGAGTGTCAGACTTTTACTGACTACCTAAAACCCATCCATGTTCCTTCCTTAGGCCTTTAAGTTCCGTGGTAGCGGTAACCGTTTCGGCTTACCCAGCAGGCTTCGGCCCTAACGGGGGGCCCGTGAAACGCCCGTTCAAATGCAATGCTGACATCTCTTAGAGGCGCGCGTGGAACACGCCGTCCGGCACGAGCCCGGTCCTGATCGGACGGTGAGCTACCCATTACTCATCGTCCGCAGGCTTGAGCTAAGTTAGTGTTGTTATTGCTTAGTTTGAGGCACATTCACCGCTACGCATCCTCACTCTTATTACCCGGAACTTTCATATGCTAAATGTAGATGGCCCAACTATACACATATGCATAAAGCAGTGATAGCCTAGTGGTATGACCGTCGGACTGCAAAGTCCTAGGTCTCGAGTTCAAACCCAACGCACACACCTCTGACTTTTCAGATTCATGTGCGTATTGTTTAATTAATACTTGCTTAAAAATCGGTGAAGGAAAACATCGTGAGGAAACCGGCATGCCTGAGATATATTTTTTAACAGTATGTGATGATAAGTCAGAGACCCATGGGCGGTTTTCAAACTCTGACACCAGGTTAGTCACGAAAAGAAGAAGAACTATATACCTCGGTCTTCCTCTTCAAGAAATAGAAGACTGATGTTTTGTATCATCAATAAATGTTTTAAAATAACCTTACCTGATCATCCGTCATATTTCTGAACATAGCCCACAGTTCGGCGACATCACACAGGAAGGTGAGGTCAGAGTCGAGCACAATAGCCTGGCTCAGAGTATCCGGCAAGATGTCCGGGAACAACAGTTTCACTAGCGCGTAGATACCAGAGTAATGACTGTTGGGGATCCATCGTACTTGTGTCAGATACTCTTCTGCATTGTAGCATGAGTATTTTACTGGAAAAAAAAACAGATTTTACCCAACAGGACTGAGGTCTAGACTACATCCGAACCGATTCCGAGCAACGGCAGTCCGAAGTAGCCATAGTACTATTTGTATGGATTGAGCACCGGATCCGATCTCTGTCCGTCCAAATCAAGAACATTTCTAATTCGGATTAAACTCGGATTCAGATATGGTGCAGTACAGAACTCTTCTACGCTCTTAGTGAGGGGTTAAAAATGGGTCTCACACAGCGGTGTATCTCGGGCAAGATTCGGAAGTGCTCATACATGTGCTTACAGCAGTAACAACGAGATTGTTATTGGGTTAAAATATCTCATGAACAGATGCCAGCACATCAAGCTATCCCATACTGTCAAATTTTTCCAATTGGACCTTATTCCTTTGTGATAAAGTAGAAAACCTATTACAAAAAAAAATACAAATTGGGGTAGCTTGATGTGCTGGCTTCTGTACCTACAGCCTCCCAAGAAAAGTGCGCACTTCGGCAATCATCGTCAATCCTACAGAAACAAGAATCCCAAGAAAGAAAGAAGAAAAGACTATAGACAATGTAGAGCTATATTGCATACACTGCCAGTATTTTTGTCAGGTGCTATTCTAAGCTCAATGCCTTCTACGGGTTGTACATGTCACAAAAATCACAACACACATATTGCAATGTTTGGACAATAAACATTTTAAACATATATTTAAGTGGAAGGACTGGCTTAGAATGGATCAAAATGTACAATATGTATTGTGTGTGCAAAGCACTGTGAGATAGAGTAGAAAACACACAGCTGTGTTCATGGCAGTGTATTTGATATAAGCCTATATTGAATTATCACAATCATAAAATATATAGATTAAAAAAACCAAAACACTCACCATCAGGCAAATCCCATGTATCAAACAGCTTGTTGACGGTTCTATGAGAACTGCTATCTACAACGAAATGGAAGTGAATGGGGTTCTGTCGGTGGTGCATCAAGGACTTCAGCATGGGAGTGATCTGGCGGGTACACTTCCCCATGCACACTAAGGCTATGTGGACCGTCTCGCATAGAGTACCGATCGCATCTGGTATCTGTTGAAACATAATTTGTAAATTAAATCTAAATTTAACTCAAATAAAGTTGGCAAATGTATACCCGATTTGAAAAATTTAAGATTTTTAAACCATATTCCTCTATTTTTTGTTTTTTAATTGTATATTACTACTTTGGCATCATGTTATAGACTTTTTCATTATATTGAGCTGATCACTTCATTAATATACATACATTATGCTTGCATAACTCGTCAAAACGTAGAGAACAGCTGATTTTTTTTCGCGATTTCAGGTGTATTCCAATAGTAAAAGTTGTTTATATAATGATGTGTACAATGAACCCTTAAAATATTGCCCATGAATTAAATTTTACCCCATATAATAACTACTTTGTGGAGGTCAGATAGAAAGATAATACACATTTAAAATACTTGTATTTACTTGCATCTGGTACATAAATTATATGATCATGAAGTATCAAAATTTTGTTGTTCTAAAGTGATGAACATAAGTGCTTTTACATTTTAGAGTTAAATGATTTTAATTCTATGCTTAAAATTTGATCAACATACAATTGACTCTGTACAGGTCAGAGTCAATTGTATGTTGATCAAATTGCAAAAAAATTAAGAAAATTTCAATGCAGTCAGCTACTTTAGCACACCCTCCTTAATTATGTACATATTTCCTTTCCTTTCTACTAAATCCTACTACTATTATAAAGGCGAAAGTTTGTAAGTATGGATGTATGGATGTTTGTTACTCTTTCACGTAAAAACTACTGTATAGATTTGGATGAAATTTGACACAGAGATGGTTTATATCCTGGATTAACACATAGGATATTTTTTATCCCGGTAGAACATTCCTGTGGGATAATTTCCGACCTCCACGCGAGCGAAGCCGCGGGCAGAAGCTAGTCAAATATAACAATGAATAAAAAAAAATATACTTAGGTAATAATAATAAAATTAATAATGAATGAATGATGATGGATGAATAATAATAATATAATAATATATGTTCTGTCAACACTATTACAATTAAATAAGCTCATTACATTAACCCGTTAAAGGACAGACACAATAGAAGTTTTATTGTTATCACGTCTATAGGCCTTAAGTGTCCGTCAATATGTTAACACTTTCGCTGCCAAGCACCCGGCTCCCGGGTCGAACGAAAATTCGTTCAGGTGCCCACAACCCGACTCCCGGGTCCTACATATAAATAGTTATATGTGGCTTGTGTGTGGCCATGCCAAGCACCCGCCTACCGGGTGCAAATCAAAACGTGCTACTAGGGTTGTCAAAAATAAGCTAGGTGAGAATAGTATGTACTTTTGAGTACGTCTTTCATTAATTATTTATTTACTTTAAATGTTGTACTAATATTGATATTATGCTGACAAATTTCTAAGAAACATACTAAATAGCACTTACTTAACAATGTATTTAGAAACAAAAGACGACAAATGTTTAATCTTTTCTTTATCTGCGCGTGTTTTATTGAGGTAAAAACCGCCGCTGAAGGTTTAAAAAATGAAAACAAAGGCATCGGTTTGGTTTTATTGAGCTTAAAGGTTTTTAATCCCTTGCTGGCGATTTAGACGACAACTGTTTATACAACTTTAGCTACCTTACTTTAATTCACGTAGCTTAGATAATCTGTTGTTATGCGTGTGAATCATCAGGCATCAGAGGGTTAAAAATCTGCATCATTGGCTGTATGAAGATTTGATATTTTGACATTAAAAGTTTTTGACGTTTAAAAGCTACAACTGCGGATTAGGCAAATCATGTAAGGTTCTCTTGGCGTAAGTGTTATGATTTTTAAATACCTAGAAAAACAAATAAAAATTAAAAAAAGAACCGTGTAGTTTATTTCTTTCAATAAAAAATTAGTCGTTCGACAACCCTACTATCGCTGGCTGGTCGTGGGCGTGGCTTAGTGAACTCGGATTCGGGTGCTGCGGCATAGTGGTACCGTTACGTAACCGTTGCGCCGATGGACTCAACAGATGGGTTGTTATAGATATGCGAGACACATTTTGTGGCATGCCAATTGTTATGCAATAAATGTACGTGGCAGTGAAAGTGTTAACTAAAGTTCTCTACTCACCACAGGAACTTCATAAGTTGAAACAGAATCAACGGACATTTGTTTCATGACACTCTGGGACAGTCTAAGTTGTGTCTTGAACACTTTGTTCTGTGTTTCGAGCACGCTGATCCTGGATATAAGCCACCAATAATAGACAATGGACACCGCTATGCCTATACCGAAAGGCACTCCCAGCCATGGCCGAAAAAACAGGCAGTACAACAAATTCTTTATCTTCATGTTTGTATTGGTTCATTTCAGTTTCATAATTGTTTTTGATATTCTGCTTATTCGCTGAAAAAATATAATTGAGCAATTTAATTAAGTACCAAATGAAATTATAAATTAATTATTTTCATTTACAAAGTAGAGACTATAATACGATCATAAATGACACTTTGTATATCTAAGGCTGTCCCCAGCTTGAATATGACAATTCAATCAAATATATCCAATAGTTTAGTCAAAGATTGGCAAAACCCATAGTCAGTCCACCACTATTATCTATTTAGTTTGTTTGAAAATATCCCTTTTTAAATTTCGGTGTTAGGATTTATTTGATAGTTCTATTATCAGTGTTTTCATTTATAGTTGTATTGTTATCTCCACATTGAATATAGCTCGCCAGATAACATCACTTACATTCTGGCGATTAAAAGAAGCTGTGTGCTAGTGATTAAGTGTCACAGCTGATTAACAGAACATTAATTAGGTGCACTTAGAGTATATTGTGAAAACTCACTAAAAATTAACTCATTCAATTAACGCATGCAAATTAATTGACCATAGAACCTTTATAATTCTAATGAAACTAGTACTTACTTTTTTTAATAGGATTTACACAATCGACTTCTCTACATAATTAATAAGAGAGATCGACTTCTCTACATAATCATTTGATATGCTTTAAGTCCTTGCATGTGTTAGTAGGCCATATTTATTGGTTTTCTTGGTTGAGTACCAATTACGTATTTTAGGTAGATTTTTAATTGTTTATTTACACATTTAATTTAGAAAGGGTCGTATTGCTATCCTTGAACACCGCGTACGAAATGTCACTGTGACATTTATTGTCTGACAGCTTATACTTATTGACAATGACATTTATTGACTGTTTTGAATGCGTTCATGAACCAATTAAAAGTGAATGACCTAAAAACTTATTATTAAAAGCTAACTCAAAAACCAAGTTCATTAGAAAACCTTGATATCCTTTAAAAAAAAACATGGCAGTGCTGAGTAACTTGAAAAACATCTCTGGCATATAACATTACCTACATAAATACATGCCTTCTTCCCATGGGGCCAAGCAGAAACTTCAGCGACCACCACCACCTGCTACGATCTACATACATTTTAGTCATAATGACTGAATGTCATGTGAACATAATATTATTATGTCTTTTACATCACGCGACTGTTTTCCTCAAAGGGTTAGGCAGAGCCATAGAACCTCCTTTATCTGTACTGTTCCTATTACAAGGACACTGAACAATGTGCTCAGATACACCTCCGTTACACTCAACCACCACTTTTTATAGCAACACTTATTATTTTAATAGTAAATGGAATATAATACTATACTACAGTGTTAAATTCATTCCCAACAGTAAGTAACACGACTTCCTTTTATATTCCTTGTGTTGGGTTAAACGAGGGACATTCTTTCAGGTTGTATAGTATCCATGAAAATCAATAACTTTGTCCATGGGACCAACTCTGAAATATGAAAAAAAATATCACCTGTTCCATACATTTTGACGAATTGTGCGAACATAAATGTACTGAAAAGATAAATCAGCTGCATTTATCTTTTATGATTTCAGGTATCGAAAGTCATAGTTGTTCATTTTCATGAGTTTAGTACATACCCCCTGAAAGTACGTCCTTCGTTTAACCTAACACACTGTATAATATAGATATTGCTTCATCTCTTGCCCAATGTGAAGGAATATTGAAATAAAACAGTTAAAGATATGGTGGTTGGACCTCTGTGAGCAGAGACGTACCTAAGCACATTTTGGCAACGTTCATATCCCTGTACCAGGGCTGAGCCAATTGCCATTTCTCTATTGCCGATAGCCCCAAACGGCTTCTAAATCTGATTTCGTCTTAGATCCAGTGCCGGATTAACCATATAGCAACAGTAGCAATTGCTACGGGCCCCGCGTAAAAGGGGGCCCCGCGTAACCAAACCAATCTCCATCTAAACGTAATTTTTGAATGACACAGTGTAAGACGAGGTGTAATGAATTTACTTGATGTCACATTCATTAAATTTAGTTGCTAAGTGCGCTGCGGACTTTTGTTGAAATGCATTTTTTGTTACCGGTGCTACACATCGTCGGGGTTTTCTTACGGAAGCTTTTACTTAAAAACATAAAATTTTGAAAGGGTTGTCGATAACAATTAAACGGTATTATGAGTTGAATTTTTTTGACCACTTTTTACATAAGGAAAACCTACTATTTAAAGCACCTGCCATCTAATCTCTTCACCACCCTTGGTTGACTGGTAGAGAATGCCTAGGGCATTAAGTCCGCCTTTGTACCTTTATTGTGTGCGAAAAATTTAATTAAATAAATAAATAAGAACCCATTGCAGATCAAAGGGCCCTGGATAATATATAATTTGCTATGGGCCCCGCGCTTGCTTAATCCGGCACTGCTTATCCCTAGGTGGGGTATTGCTGTTATTGGGTTGTGCCCTGATAAAAAAAATCTGAATAGATGTCGATATGGTATTTCGACTAGTGACTGTAAATAATTCTACATAAGTATGCGCGTACATACTAATTAGCAGCTAGCTAACTTTAAATTTTAATTATATTATTAACTAAGGTTACTCATTATCGGATTTAGCTAAGTGCATGAGCTTAATTATTTCGATTCATTTTTCAAACGATTCATTTTTACATTAGAAAGTTTAACTTTACTTAATTATTCAAGTAATCTTTCTTTACTCCACTGCTGCGAAGTTCAAAAGGAGGATAATGTATTTTTTCAAGTCACAATTCTGTAAAAAAAAAACTCGCCGTGAAAACTTAGATGAAGTGAGCTGTCGTTCCACCATTTGTCGTTCAATTGACAGCTCACTTTAAACTCACCTCACCTCACTTTTGTCAGTGAGATTTTTACAGAATAGCTCTACTGGATGTAAATTCGTGAATAGTCATGGAAGTTTACAAAACACCAGATAATGTTATTGTAATGTTTATATAATTAAATTCGGAACGGCCACATTGTATTTATTAGCAGCTAAGGCCGAGTGACTAATGTCTGTGACACACAGCCTTGTAGCGCGTCAAGGAATACTACCAAAAAATGATTAGTTTTGCGGTTTTGAGTTATTTTACCATTTCAAAGTGAACATTCAGTTTTCATGTTGTTACTGGGTTTTTCCATCACCCATGAGGATTTTTTCAAGGTTAATCGAGGTCTGGACAAATGTGTGGCTTTCAAAGCTTTTCATATATCGGCTTTCAACAGGATTGACATAAACTTTTCGGTAGCTAATGTCAGTCCAACACAGTCCAAAACATTTTTACTATTCTATCATCATTATGTCACTTTGTCTACGAACTTAGTTGTTTGGCAGATCTATAGGGGAAGCAACTACTTATTAACTGACTCCATACGCAAAAAAACAACATTTCAGACAAGGTGTGTGGTGCATTCTTGCATAGATCTGGCCAAAGCGTTCGACACTGTTTCTAGGCCAATAATGCTCAGAAATATGCTTGTGGTATCACGGTTCGACATAAACTGTCGCCGCGCAAGCAAAGCGTTTAACCCTTTGATGCGATCCCATTTATTATAATGTACAGTTATCTCTGTGAAATCAACTACAGTGTTCCTCAAGGTAGAGTCTTGGGCCCATCACTCCTTTCAATTACCTACCTATCGAATTCACATAAGCATGGCATCCCTGCTTTTGTCGATGACAATTTAATTGTTCTCCTCAGCAAGGCGGTTCTCGCCAGGTGTGCATGGACCAATCTGTTGCGTTAGCTCGCCGTCCGTAAGCTTCGTGTGTAGTATGAACATGTCATTAAGACACACAAGCGATCACCTTGTAACACTGGATCCGTTTATTTTACCATGTTTATATGAAAACACTAATTACTACTTACTTACCGTTTAATATAGTGAACAAGACAAACTCATGAAGGAATGGATAATCTTACTTAGATGACATAATAGTAAGGTCCTCTTGAGTTTGTCTTTCTTATAAGAAACCTAATTAATGGGTAGTAAAATAACGAAATACTAAGCAAAAACATAGGATTTAATCGAAATTCACCAGATAGTCATTATAGAGTCGCCCGCAGCGCGACACGACTCTAGCACCTACCAGCATCGCGCTTGTCTGCGGGAGCCTTAATAAATAAGCGGGAAGAATGGATAGATTAGAAACGAGTGCCAATGTCATTGAATACCAAACTTCATTTGTTTCATTATATTGTAGTCACGTAATTTATGGAACTCATGCCAAACATGAATACCTACCGTTTGGTTTAATGGGTACCATACAGCAACGGTCTATTTGCGGGTAAGCGGGATTGTCCGAAAGGGTTACCGCAACCCCGGAACATAAAGGGCTAAGAAAGGAACATGGATGGGTTTTAGTCAGTAAGAGTCTGACAATCCCTTCCGCTCCACCCAGAGCGGGAGAAGTCATTGGATGATTTTCCAGCCTTAAAAAAAAAAACGGTCTGTTTGTTAACGCATGAGAACCGAGAGATTTAGATGACCAGGTTCTGACTGACGCAGCTCATATCTCTGATTCATTTATTTAATCATCGATTTTCCTTTCGAATAAAATAAAATAAAAAAAGTCTCAATAAAGACCGGCTTTATCTCGTGTTACTGGCACGGTAAAATTAGAAACGTTGCCTGCCATCGAGTTCCAGTCCGTTCAGTCGCGAGCAAGCGTTCGCCGCGAACGGACGTCATATACAACTGAAACTAAAAGAATAACAACTTTTAAATATCCCATTTTGTTTTCAACACTGTGTAAAGTGACGATACTATATAAATACTGTGTGGATGCCATATTAACCGGTGTATGTGCTTCGTGTGGGTTTTTTAATTCAATAAAGGATATATCTTTGGATGCTTTCGATTGTAATGTGAATTTGTTTTTCGGAGGCATTAAAGGTGAGTTTTTGTTTTTCAACTTTTATTTTTTATAATTTCCATTATATACCTAAGTAATTGTAAGGAAAATAGTTTAGATAAGTTACAAAGCGCTCTAAATAGTCAGGTACTTACTTGACCTGTTGCTTTCAAAAAGTTTTTAACAATTGCAGGGTCTGCGACAAGGCATCTTAGATCAAACTTCGAAAAAAGTCAAAGAAAATTTGTTTCTGAACAAACTGAAAACTATCTACACCCTAAAAAGTGCAGCTTTTTCTTCAGTTAAACTTTTATGACACTGCACGTGACCAAAAACTTTCTCATCGTCTGAGGCACCGACACAAAACTTTTAAAGATTGCAATCCTGTTTTATAGCTTCGACTCGAACTGTACATACGGAAAAGTACACTCAAGAACAATCACTTATTAAAGAAACAGTTCAAAAGTTGAAAGCTATCTAATCCGGAAAGTCTTTGCTAATATCATTCCAAGAAAGTTGCATCCATTAGGTCACCTGCGAGAAACTGGTTTGATTTCACATACGATAAACGTGCATTAATAGATGCACAATGCACTGTTCTCCATAAACCGAGGTTTTGCTAATACAAATAGGCAAAAGGCTAGCAGCTAGAAGTAGTCAACTAGGTATTTAAAAGGAGTTTTTGCGTACGTAGGTTCATGTGACACGCGAGAAATGGCCACGTTTTTACACACACGTTTACTTGAGACCTACTTTGTGGAGATGTGACGATATGCAAAGTAAAGAATAAAGTTTTGGAACGCAGACCTTCGCTGTTGCAATCGCAAAGAGGGTCCTTATGAAGTTTGTTGTTACTTTTACATTTTGATAGCAAGGTTATACGTTCAATTCTTTGAAAGTCTAAATGCTAATCAAATCACGAACTGAACCTCCTTTATGAAATAGTTTTGTCTATTGTATTTGACTCCCTCTTTACTTTTTAATTTTGCCATAGTATTTTATGTGTTCCTTCTTTTCTGTTTTATGGGTTGCCATGCCATTTTGATTAACTCCCGCTTTACCGTTTACAGCCAGGACATTTTCTTTAATTCCCTCATTATCATTTTATATTGCCACGGCATAAACATATCTAATAGTTACCTAAAACGTGTAATCGTCTTTATTTAACTCATTATCTTCTTTATTTGAAGGCGAAAGAGATTATTAGTGCAACAGACTTGATTAGATAGGTACTTAATACATTGATATAACGAAGTTATAAGTAGGTAGGTATACTGTCGATGAAACAATAAGCAGCTAGATTGAAACACGTTACCGTATCGGAATTTGTACTGATAAGAGGTGATAGCCGATTGCTAGTGGTTGAGCAATCAATATCTGAGTCTCTTACAATATTATCGTTCGATATTTACGTTTTTTAAGAGATTTCTTTTGTTTTTTGTTGACTTCCTGCCAAAGAATTTGTTGTAGATTTATTAAAAATGTTGTGGTTTACTGTGATGATTTTTTTGAACTATTCCTTGACCCATCATCATCTTTATATCAAATACTTGCATCTGCCCGCGACTTCGTTCGCCTTTTTTTTTTTATGGCTGGGCAATCATCCAATGACTGCTCCCGCTCTGGGTGCAGCGGAAGGGAGTGTCAGACTCTTACTGACTAAAACCCATCCATGTTCCTTCCGTAGCCCTTTATGTTCCGGGGCAGCGGTAACCCTTTCGGACAATCCCGCTTGACTTCGTTCGCCTACGTTATTATAATTGTCTGTGAAAACATTTTAAAAGAGTAACGGTGGAGTTTTTACCCATTCTTCTCCTACGAAACTACCTTTTGGAAGGGGCGACTAGAATCAATTCTATTTCTTGTTAATTTTGACGTTCAAAATTGCCTTTTTGTGCCCATTTGAAATAAATTATTTGACTTTGACTTTGTACGACTTTCAGCGCAATCCGTTCAGTGCTCTCAACTATGTATGTGTTGATAGATAAGTCAGTCAGTCACTCACGGTTTCCTTTTATTTATATACAGTTTATTAAGGTTCAGTGCAGTCTTAGCTTGGCGATTCCGTCTCATGACGAGCTAATATAAAATCAGCGTTTCCGTCAGTTTCCGTCGTTTCATAGCCAAAACAAATGGAAGATATTGTATTATAAAGCTATCTTCACACGAACACGTAAAGCGAGGAATGTATGCCAGCCGTTTATTTTCCACCCAATCGTAAACACGGGAGAAAGAGGTAACCGCATAGCAGATAAGCTAGGCCTTATCAAATAAGGAAATGTTACTGCATTCTCCATCATTATTGTGTTTCATAAAAGAAATTAGGCATATGCAGTGTTTTGTTTTCTATTCTTATTTTAACTAGACGATCTGCCAGGTAATGTCTTGCTCGTTGGTCTAGTGGGCGCATGCCCTTCTGCTTAGTCAAAAGTCAAATCATTTATTTCAAATAGACAGAAGAAAGGCACGTTTGTATGTCAAATGGAACAAGAAATAGAATTGATTCTAGTCGCCCCTTCCAAAAGATAGTTTTGTATGGAGAAGAATGGTCAAGAAACTCCACCGTTACTCTTTTAAAATATTTTGTATGTAATATGAATTATAAAATTATATTTGAAGACGATGCACCAAGAATAAAAATACTGCGAGCCGGAGTTTCTTATTCGAGATTCTAAGTCCAAAGTTATTCTTTTTCTCCATCAGGATTTTGACAGTAGTAGTAGAGTCTGGATTTGCTCGCTTTTTATTACATGGAACTTAAACATCTGTAGTGGTAATCTGTAAAAATCTCACCGTGATGACGTAGGTGAAGTGAGTTTAAGGTGAGCTGTCAATAGTGTCAATTCCTAGCATTAGGCGGAATGACAGCTCACTTCACGCTCACGTCACCTAAGTTTTCACTGTGATATTTTTACAGAGTCGACCAACTGGTGAATGAGGTTACTAAAAGTACACCTCTGCCCACTCCCTAACCCTTTGGAGATTACAGAAGTGATGTTATGTTAAGTTATTTTAGTTAGAAAACTTTATATCCAAATTAATCTTGAAAACAGACTGAACTAGCGTAGGACTTGGACAATTTATTTTAACTACGACAAAGATTTAAAACTAGTTCTATTTACTACCAATGATAAACACGACAAAGAAGGAAAACATAGTGAGGAAAACCTGCTAAAATTCCAAAGATACGTTACATCCAGCAACCCGCACGGGGCCTCCGTGGATAGCGGCCCGATCCCGCACACAGAGTGGAGGCTTTTATCCCAGGTGTGGAAACATTAAAGGCTGATTATGCTAGGTAACAACACCTAGAGAAAATGATAGCTATAGAGCGAAGACAACAAGGAATACAAACAAAAAGTTCCATACACGTAAAACCTTATTGGAACTTTTTTATTTCCACTATGAAAATTAAAAACGGCCAGTTGAACTGTCAAAATTTAATCAATTATGGTAATTGATTAAATTTTGACAGTTCAACAACATACATTGCGTTATTTACGTTTTGGAGCAGACAATTTTATCGAACTTATGAAGCATTGGGTTAGTGCTATCCTTCAAAATGATTCTGATTGTGATAGTATGTTACGCAGTCAGGGTGCTGTATCCTAGAACACTCTAGAATTTCCTTCAGCGTCCCATTTGGTGTAGTACAGAGGCCAGCACATCAAGCTTCACCAATCTGTCAAATTTCTTTGATAGAGTTTTAACTTTAGTGCTGAAGCATAAGGTTCATGTTCAATTGGGAATATTTTACAGTTTTGTATAGCTGGCGTCTGTACCTATTGTTATAGAGGAACAAAAGATGATCAAAAGATGTTACGCACGGAACGACTATTGTTTAGAAAGTTATTCTTTAAAACAATAGCTTAGGATGCTATTTAGAAACTGCGAAGGATCCTAAGCATAGGTAACCTTTCATTAGCAAAGAATTATATGGAATTATTCAAATGCGACAGAAGTACAGCTCTGTTCCAAAAGTAACTAATGAAAGTGCAAAACAAAGTTAACTTTAACATACTACAACGTCTTGTTTCCCCGAAGGGTTGAGGGGTGTACAGACGCCAGCACATCAAGCTATCCCTAACTGTCAAATTTTCTCAATTAAAAATGAACCTTATGTCTTTGCACTAAAGTTGAAATACTATCAAATAAATTTGACAGATTGTGGTAACTTGATGTGCTGGCCTCTGTACCTACAATATATTCACATTTCGCCAGTCATGTTTAAGTCCGATGTAATGGGGGCGAGTCTATTGCCATCGACCGAACACAAACTCAGACTGATACTGAGAAATTAAAAAAAAATACCCAATAACATTTAGACCGACCAGACCTGGGAATCGGAACCCAGGACCTCGTTTGATTTGTTACCAATATACAAACTATAACACAAAGAATGATATGGAAACGGTGAAGGAAAACATCGTGAGAAAACCAGCATGTCCTAGAACCAAACATTCGAAGACATGTGACATCCACCAACCCGCACTGGGCCCGCGTGGTGACCTACAAGCCTGATAGAAAGAAGGCCTTTTTTTTTTGAGGTGGTGATATCATCCAATGACTTCTCCCGCTCTGGATGGAGCAGAAGGGAGTGTCAGACTCTTACTGACTAAAACCCACCCATATTCCTTCCTTAGCCCTTTATGTGCCGGGGTAGCGGTAACCCTTTCGAACAATCCCGCTTAAGAACCCTTAGTCAAAGCAGTGGAAACATTATAGGTAGAATATCCAACCGAGTTGAACATGGTTTAATAAGGTGTATTCTGTGGTTACAGCAGACACAAATAAACAAGACTAAGCAAAAACTATTTTTATACGGCAAACTAGAAAACGACCGCAACATACTACCTTAAGTATCGTTTTTCATATGTTATTCGATCTATCGCTACCTCAGAACACAGCTGGTTAGGAATTATGTCCCTATATATACTATTTGTTTTTTAATATACACACGTACCTACTTATGTACTGTAACTTTATTACCAGTAACTTAGATATGACAAAATTGACAGCAGTGATAGCCAGGTGGTGTGACCTTAGGACTGCCAAGTCACAAGTCTCCAGTTCGAACCCAAAGCTCGAACCTCCGATTTTTCCGATTCATGTGCGTATTGTATAATTATCACTTGCTTAAAAATCGGTGAAGGAAAACATCGTGAGGAAACCGCCTTGTCTCGGAGATATTTCTCAACAGGAACATAAAGGACTAAGGAAGAAACATGGGTGGGTTTTATTCATTAAAAGTCTGACACTCCCTTCTGCTCCGCCCAGAACGGGAGAAGTCATTGGAGGATTTCCTAACGTCAAAATAAAAAAAAACCTTATGTGATCCGGGGCAACGGTAACCCTTCCGGAAAATCCCGTTGACCCTGGAGAATAGACTAGCTCGAAAGTTCTAACTGTCATTCCATTGTATTCGTATATGATGTACTATTCTGTTATCTACGCCTCGCTAATGTCGCCTCATTGGCTTTCAAAACTTTTTCCTATCAATAAATAGCTGATGTTTGTATACTCCCGAGACAACAAAAGAAATATTGTTGTAAAATATGTATCTACGTTATTTTCCCTTTATCTCGAATCTCGAGGCGCCATTTATTCAATCTCATTGTTTACTAACATAACAACGCTGGCTGTTGAACATTGAGATACTCGTAAAAGAAACATAAACAAACAAATTCCTTGTTGGTTTTCCTTTCGAACAATATTTGTCTTGTAGTACTGAAGGCCATTTTTTTATGTTAGTGTAGGTACTTAATATCTTTTACTACATAACATGTCTGGTATATAATGCGTCATATTACATGGTGAAGTATTTGGCCGTAATTGATTTTCGCCGTGAGCAGCACGTAGCTTTCCTCGTCTTGCCCCGGAGGTGATAAAACTAACTACAAATACTAGTTCCAAGTGTATTTTAAAATTAGAAAAACAAATGTAGGTACGGGAAGTACAAACGGTTTTTGAAAAACGTCTATAACTCTTGATATATCCACCAGACCCCAGAACAGCTATTTATTCTCGACAATATCAAAATGAATCCTAAATTCCATGAGCTTTCATGTCTCTAAATCCTCCGAAGTCACTGGTTCTGACTTCAATGGTCGGACAAAATTGAAGTCGTAACGCATAGCTGGATTTATGGATACGGGAAGTATTGGACTCGTAATGTACAGAATGCAAGTTTCCTTCTAGCGTTGAGTAGAACATATTCCCCTTTTAGCCAAATAATCTACCAACGGTAAAGACCATGACAATATCATAGCAGAATGGAGTCGCATACTCAGAAAACGCTTCTGCACGTGAATGACTAGCTTTGAGAGACTCCTGAAAACTAAACTAGCTAGCTAACAAGTTAAGAAATAATATCAACTTATAGCCCAAATAAAAACTTCCGTAGGTATGCTTTACGTCGAACGCACCTCGATAATATGTTATACATAGGTAACCGACGAAGGGAACCAATGACGTTAGAGTAATGGTGTCTAACAATCGAATGCATCTTGATCAAACGTGATAGTAGCCGAGGATCGAACTATTAGTAAGCGAATTGAGAGCCCTATGTTCAGAATATTGAATATTGTAACAGTAGCAAACAAGTGATAAAATATTATTTATAAACTAACAGTCAAGAAAAATCTGTTTCCAAGACGCCGCTGTTGCACTTTAATAACCCATTCGAATGACTCATAATTTTCTCTAAACGGCAACTGACCAGTTTATTGATTAGTTCCACTTAGCAGACATATAATTTTAGCCACGGGTAAGTATGAATGTGTGATTTTTTGCAACGTCTCGTCGGGTTGGAAATAGCCTGTCTGGCTGGCGGCCTCGCGTGGCTCGACTCACTGACACCGCACTACGCTGCACATTGCTACCTAGATTTTACGGAATTATATGACTACTATCTTGATAGTAAGCCACGATAACTCTTTTGTCATCTGTGTCATCAGTCTTGGACTCACTGAAATCTATTTACCGGATTGGTAATTTGTTGTGTCTTGTTTTCTTTAAAATAGTATTTCAAATTTCAGTCCAAGTAGACAATACTTTTCAAGGGTCCATACTAGAATTATCAATAAAGCTGACTGTATAGACTCATCTGCCTAGCCTTTTCCCAACTATGTTAGGGTCGGCTTCCAGTCTAACCGGATGCAGCTGAATACCAGTATTTAACATGGAGCGACTGCCAATCGTACCTCCACAACCCAGTAACTGGGCAATACGATACCCCTTGGTAAGACTGGCTGTCAGATTTTCGGGCTTCTGACGACCCGTAACGACTGTCAAAGATGCACAAATGACAGCCGGGACCAACGGCTTAACGTGCTTTCCGAGGCACGGAGAAGTCTCGTTATGTAAAGATGGTCACCCATCCAAGCGGAGCGTATAGACTGTATGTATAATAACCGACATTCACTCATGTTCCAACAACAAACTTCAATTTAAAAGACTGAAAATGTTACTGGTCTTCAAATTGCACTCCTGATAAACTTGTGTGCTATCCTCTTTAGTTATAGCAGCTAATCTATCTACTGACTGCAGTCTTTTTCATTCATTATAGATGGAGGTGTCAGATGATAGGTGAAATCATTGTGTGATTTTTTGCGGATATGCGAGTGAAAGTCGCTGAGTTTATCAGATCCACGAACTTTAATGTCAACTAAGTGATCAATGTATGGGGAAACCCGTTGTAATGATTGTAATGTAGTTTATCTTGTATTGTCTTTGGTAGTATACTTTCTTCTAACACAACGTTAATAACCTTACAGTGATTGATACCAATGAAAAGATTAATGCTTCACTTCCTTCTATTTCTGAGGGTCCTTTCCCCCACAGTAAGACTCTCAATGCTATTTATTTAAACTTTTCGCACACAATAAAGGTACAAAGGCGGACTTAATGCCTTAGGCATTCTCTACCAGTCAACCAAGAGTGGTGAAGAGATTAGATGGCAGGTGCTTTAAATAGTAGGAACATACAAAACATTGAGACTTGAATAAAATGGGTCTCTCAATGCTATATTGCTCCATCATCTTCTTATCCTTGATATTTGGGGTTGGTGCAACACGTTACTTTCTTCCATTTCCCTCGTCACTAGTCACGCTATCATTCACTTCCTTCTTGTTCATACATATAATATAATCAAAATAATTTATTTGTTTCAGTAGTTTGTAGTATGGTGTACAAAGTTCTCTTAAAAAAAACTAAATAGAACCAGTACATCACATATAAAATGGTATGTATATTAGGAAAGAGTATCCATTCACAGTGAGTCCTAATACGGTTACAAAAACATTGGTAGGTACGTGCAGTAGGCGAAAAAAGTATTTACTACTCTGTCAAGAAAGTACCGGGAAAAGATCAATAATACACAAAATGTTTTGTTATTAATCCAAATTTATTTTATCACCTTCAAAGTATGCTCCTTTAGAAACGATACACTTGCGCCAACGAATAATCCATTCATCAAAACATTTTTTAAACGCTGCTTCCGGAATTGAGTTCAGTTCTCGCCGCGAATTCTCCTTTATGTCTTCTATCGATTGAAAACGGGTGCCACGAAGTGGTAATTTGAGTTTAGGAAAAAGAAAAAAGTCAGCAGGAGCCATATCTGGTGAATATGGTGGTTGCTGGATGGTATTTGTTGAGTGTTTGGTCAAAAATTCGTTCACAATGATAGCCTTGTGCGAAGGCGCATTGTCGTGGTGCAAAATCCAAGAATTTTCTTTCCACAAATCTGGCCTTTTTCGTCGAATTTGCTCTCTTAAAGGCCGCATAACGCTCAAATAATATTCTTTATTTACCGTTAGACCTTCCGGTAAGAATTCAGAGTGCACAACACCGCGATAGTCAAAGAAAACAGTCAACATGACTTTGACTTTTGATCGACTTTGGCGTGGTTTTTTCGGTTTCGGTTCAGTTGGAAGGCGCCACTCCGAAGCTTGTCGACTAGTTTCCATGTCAAACTCGTAAACCCACGTCTCGTCACCAGTAACAATGCGTTTCATGAATGTTGGGTCCGAACTGACTCGTTCTAGCATGTCCTCAGCGACTTTCATGCGATTGAGTTTTTGGAGAAAATTCAGATCTTTTGGGACTAGCCGAGCAGCAACATATTTCGCTTTTGAATGCTTTGAACCACTCATAGGCACGAGTTTTTGATAAAGTCGATTCACCGTAAGCCTTCTGTAACATTTTCAGTGACTCCGAACACGAAATTCCATTGGCGATGCAAAATTTAAGACAAACTCTTTGTTCGATATTTTTGTCCATTATGAAATTCGCAATACACACTATATATGATATTACTAAAACCAGCACTGTATTTAATATAATTAGCAGATGCAACTCAAACTCCGCGCCAAAATGGAAAACAGTTGTGCCAATCTAACAACTACAAAAAAAACAAAAATTTGAATTTGGAACCATAAACAAATCATCCATTCCCGATACCTTTTTGGCTGAATGTATGTCAAATTAAAGTACGAAAAAAAAATGAAATATCATTAACATTCAGTACTTATAAAATTTTCTTCAAGGGTGATTTTGGTTTCCAGTGTCTTTAGAATTAACTGAATTCTTCTTTGCTAAGAAGAATCGTCTGCTGTTGAAATGCTCAATTTATTACTGGAAGTTTCCTTGGTCTTCCGAGCTGTACCGTCATCAAACGAGCCATAAGCGTGTGCGCAATATTCTGTTGTACCATACAAGGCAGCACGCCATATCAGTCCGTCTATTGTTGTGCACGTTTGCTAAATACCTATCGCTGACTGTCCTTGTAATGAAAAGGATGTTTTTACATTACGTTACATGTATTTTTAGTGGTTTAGATAGAGTTTAGGTTATTAGGTATGTCGCCCCGAAAATGTCCATTTGGTCCCATCCATGTAAGTTTAAGAGCTATTATAATCTTTGGACGCAAATCTCATCGAAAAAGCGAAAACATGATGTGAAAGAAAACTCTTTAATTGGTCTTAGCATTCGAAATGACACGAATGACGATGATAATTAAGAAAATAATAAGTGTGTTTATTCTTCAAACATTTTAGTATCCCTTTGTCAGTCTTTCATTATTGTTTCAGCCTTCCTCAGATAGTTAAATTTTTATTCGCATTCTTGGCAAGTATTTGAAACTAATTAACTATTTCCATCAACTTTATACTCATAATTATGATCAGAAGACTAAACAAGCGATCTTATATACGTTGTCAACCACACAAATGATCAGGGTTCGGAAGATCCTGAGTTTTCCGTTTGTCACTGTTAAACCAACATCGTGAAGAATTTGACGCTCTTTTCTTGGTTGTCCAGACTTCAAATATTTATTGCTTTTATGTCTGCTTTCTGTATGTATTGAAGAAAAATAAAATAATGTTGGCAAGTGATGAAGCTCTAAAGGTTAATGGTAGACATATTATTTGCTGTAGTTTGTGTGTATATTGCAAGAAGTATTTACACAAATAAGGTTTTATTTATTGCTACAAAGAATGTTTTAACAAATTCTGTGTATCGTACGACATTTCTGTTGGTCGTGGGCACATATGTAACGTGTTCCGTGTGAGCCTTTTATCAGAAACAAGTTTGGAAAGTTAATTCCGGTCGACGAACCCAAGAGCATTCTCCTATCGGCGTGTCGCGCCGAAGTGGCGGGTCTTGCTCCTCGACCGATTCAAATTAATTTTCGAACTGAATATCACACGTGTTTGTTATGCAACCTCTTTTTACTCAGTTTTTTTTTCCTTGAGAAACTTCATTAGCATTGAATTTGTTTATGGTTGTTTTTTTTTAATTCTTTCTATTTTTATTTCAAAAAGATTTCGTTGCAAATGTATTTTTATTTTATTTTCTATTTTCACTAATTTAATTGAATATATATTATGCATATTATTATAATGATGTCTGCAGTTTCTCTAACGTGTTAGACTTTTAGAGATTAATAAAAACAAGTTTCCTTTGAAATTTGAAATAGCTGCAAGCAAGGACTTTTGAAGGGGCGCCCAAAAAGTTTGTCCGCAATCTAGTGTTAATCTGTTTCACCCCCAAAGGAACACTATAGTTACAGAATATAATATTTATATACGCACAGTACAGCAGCAGAAAGACGCACTATACCTAAGCATATTATGGTACCACAGTATCTATAAACAATAGTAAACAGGATACGAACATGGAAGTCGTGACGAATTTAAAGTTGTGTGAAGCGAGCAGTTGGCAGTACACTGGTGCCAAATTTGAGTAAATGATAGTTGTTTTAAGGGTTCCGTACCTGAAAAGGAAAAAGCGGAACCCTTATTAATAGGACAACGTCGTTGGACATCCATATATCTGTCTTTTTGCCAAGCCCCTTTTCTCAGGAACGCGTGGAGTTAATAAAGATGAAATTAATATCGAAAACGTATGTTTACGGCGGCGGCGGTCTCTTGAAGCTCTAAACAAATCTAGCTTCTATAAAGTCAACGCGATAAAAAAGGACGGCCGCTTATAGAACATTTTTGATTTTTATTCGCAAGTAAATTAAAACCTATAAGGGTTGTTCCCGTTAACCTAGAATAAAGTGAATAAATAAAGTTGGTAAGAAGCAAGGTCTCGCAGAACAAAAGAAACGTTCAAAAATCGTTAAGTTGTAGTTTTTCGCATAATTTTGTTTTTGCGATACGAACTAACATTTGAAGTTGGAGAAATTATCGTGAATTCGTGACGCTATATCGATATATGTGAGAACATTTTTACGACTACAAAGTTAAGTTTGCTCTTAGGATAAATTCATTCCAACTACGGAACCCTTCATTTTGTGTGACCAGACACGCACTTGGCCGGTTTTTTTCTTCGTAAACTTGGTCTTTATTTAGGTACTACCTAACAAGTAGGCACTGGTACATATGTATGATTTGTTTCCCGTACTAAGAAAATACAGTTTTAAACATTGATTCCCTTTCAAATAATTTAACACGAGATTACGTTACGTATACCCGTAACTATAATATGTTGATACAAGAATGTTAAGTGTAGTCATCCATCTAAATAATTAATGGCCCTTGATATTAAAAATTACAAATCACTCTACGGACAGATGAAAATATATTAATTAATGTCTCGTGCTACGGACAATTGGCCGGTTCCCCTTACAATAGCGTCCATTGGATACGAAACGCATTCCATGTATGATGCCAATTGATTCATCGACGTATATGTATCTCACAAAACAATATTCAGTCAATTCAGTTAGCCATTGTCACTTCCTTATTCAAATGTCCCGTGCTTAATCAATGGACCAAAAAAAAAGAGTTTTTATTCTGGTGGTTCTAAATTTTAAATGTTACGTTTGGCCATACTGGCAGTTTGGCGGTAATTTTAGTGATGTGTTTTTGTTTGTTTTAATTTTCTCGATTACGAAACAGTGCAGTGGAAAATTGTTAATTTAATAAGATTGAACTCACAAAAAAACAGTTTTATCCGTCATAACGTTCATTAACGACGGTTAATTTTACCGATTTTACACAAAAATGGTATTTATTAAAGTACAGAGAACCTTAATTACACAGCAGAAGTACCTAAATTAGCTTGAAAGTTTAATAATAGTGTACTCGTTGATATTCCGGTAATTTTCTCTCGTTATGGATGAACAGCATTCATTGCAAAGAGCCACTTAAAAATTCAAGAGATTGAGCGGTAAATAAGTTTTTAAATTCCGAACTATTAAATGGAATATTTAAAAACAATGTGTTCCAATTTTGAATAATTCACGGAAGCCAATAAAGTGTTTTGTCAGTGTGTTCTCAATTAAATTGTACGTTCCTTTTTATTCACATGGTTTTCTTTGCGAATAGAAGAACGAAAAATATTCGTTTGGTTCTACAGTGGTGCCGTACAAAGTTTTAGTGAAATAGATAAACATTTTTCTCAAAATGAGTCCATTAGCGACATTCAAGAAAACTAATAGGCAGATGTAAGTAATAATAATTAAGTAATAGTTTATAAAATCAGTCAACAAAAAAACCAAACTTTTTGTAAAGTACCTATTTTTTGCTCTATGTAACACTTTCTTTGGTTGGCAACACACATGGGTCCAATTTGCATCAAAGGGTTAAATTATTTTTAATTTCTCGCCTTAAAACCTGAATAGTATGTATCTTTTTTCACTTACATAGTAAATAACTCAACGTTTCATGTCTGCCACTGAAACTAAATAAAAATGTCAACATAAACTCAAGTCACTGGTGGTAATGTACTGCACCTACTGTTTAAATTGGGTTTTGTAGTGAATTTCAATTATAGAAATACTGAAAACCTCTTTGGTACTGTCACCGTCAAAAATAAATGAGCGAAGAGTTTGTTCTAAATTGTATAAATAATCACATACTTTAATTGTACGTTTCTAATCCGTTTGTCCATTTAATTTTCGACGCTGACTGTACCTAATACTTAATTTATCATTTTATTTATAATCGCATGCGCCGGTATTGTAATGTGTATGTTATTCAATTAAGTATCAACCGTTTATACATTCAACATATGTATAATTTTATTGAATACGTTGTATAACACAGCTCAAAAGAATTTCACCTTGAGTCGCGAAAGCTGTGTGCAGAATTGTTTTGTGACCCGACTCATACCCGCTGTCACTTAAGTCACACCATCTTATAAATTTGACACACGACAGTAATCCTTATTCGTAAATGTGCAAGACTTTTAATTGTGTATAGGTATTTGGTGTATCGCAAAACTTGGGTTTTCGGTTGTACGCAAACAAAACTGTCGACAGTTGGTATGAATACATATTAAGTAGTAATGATAATGTTAAAAGAAAAACCTACTTGTTAATTCAGTAATAATGGCAAAAATTCCATATACCTATATTAAGGAATCTAAAGATGGGTGTCTGTTTGACATTTTGAACGCCAGAGCATAAACGTCTTTTAATTTGTTTAATTTCATAAAATGCGTCCGAGAGCATACATTTTTAAGATATGTAATGTATCTTATAAACACTCTCAAAAGTAATGATTTAATTGTTTATTTCGTGTTATAGTGTTGTTGCCATTGCCACATATACGTGACAATGGCAACAACACTATAATCAAAACAGACTACTACCTACTGTAATGAAAGGTCGTTGCGTGTACCCGACAGCAATCGGAGTAAATTAAAGCAAAGAAAGAAAATACAAGACTAGCGAAGAAAATAATACAGCACTGTTTTCTACTGCTTCTTTTACTGCTGAATTGGCCTGCTCTTGATCTCGAATTCTCGATAACGCCTGATGGAAAGCAACGGATGAGATCTACGATGGAACGAGTATGTCCAGAAGTTACCTGTTCACTGAAAGGGAACACAGACGCTGTCGGTGAGTTCCAAACTGACAGTGTAACGTGCATAATGCATAAGACCGGCTGAATGAGACTCTTATACCAGGACACCATGACACAAATGGAAGGAGGCCTAAACTCAGGAATGGGTGAAAGAAGGCTGCCATAGATGATGAATCAATAAGATTAAGGGATTAAATGTAATTAAAGTATGAATCAGCGTGGGTAAAACACCCACTGATAATCATTATATTAATAACTTAATAATGAATTATAAATTAATTGTCCATGAGAACTTATAATTTATTAAATACTAGCTTCTGCACGCGGCTTCGCCCGCGTGTATGACGGAAATTGCATGTTATTATACATATAAACCTTCCTCTTGAATCACTATATCTATTAAAAAAAACCGCATCAAAATCCGTTGCGTAGTTTAAAGATTTAAGCATACATAGGGATATAGGGTCAGAGAAAGCGACTTTGTTTTATACTATGTAGTGATTTACGTAAAGAAGTTGAGGGGCGGACTAAAGAGGCATTTGGAGAGGAATGACTGCTTAATAAAAGGCAGTGTCAGACTTAATATTATAAGCGAGATTGTCCGAAAGGGTTACCGCTACCCCGGAACATAAAGGGCTAAGGAAGGAACATGGATGGGTTTTATCTAGTAAGAGACGGACACTCCATTCCTCTCCACCCGGAGCGGGAGGGGGTCATTATTTTGATGAATTCCCATTATCAAAACAAAAATATTTATTAATAAAAAAAGACTTAGTTCGAATTTAACCAACAAACTGGACTCGATCTGTACCTACATCTAAAACGCGTACAAGAGCTGTAAGTCGAGCCGTTAACATCTAGGTACTACATAGTTCCATCCATGAATTTTTTACACATTTCTTCTTGTCTCTGAAAATTATCTGCTGAAAAAAAAGACAATTTTTGCAGGCTCGGTACTTGTTGTAGTTATTCAGCTTTTGCTGTCTTGTATAGTGTAGTGTACGCGAATAAAACTGAGTAACTAACCTGATTATTTAAAATAAACATGCAGTCAAGCATAAATCAAGCGAAGTGTGCAAAACCTTATCTGAACATCGGCCTCCTTTCCTCACGTGGAATATGTGTTAATCTAACTAATTAGGCAACACCTACATACAACCTAAAATTAACTCTAAAAACACCACGACTGAAGCTATTTTAGAACAGTATGAAAGTAGTGTTTACTTTTGTCAGAAATATCTTCGAAGGAGGTTTAGTTTAAAATAAAAACGTTTAAGTAATGCATGTAATTGGGAAATGTAGGGAAGTTGAATTGAGTGTGCAATGAATATTTCTAAATGATCTGCAGCTTAGAGTTGGGGAAATATACTGGGTATCTCTCTCACTATTCGCTCAATACATCAGCCCAGCCTTTTGTCAATCTTAAATGTCGTAATTCTTTTAACTAAGGTAATAAGCAATTCTCTCATCATGGGAAGCAAATATAAGCAATTGATAAGTAAGTAAAGTAAGGCACAATTTCAAAGCTATATACGACTGTTGACCGGCGATTCTGACGTTGACAGCCTTTTGCTTTTGCTAATTATGTTAGAGTCGGCTTCCAGTCTAACCAGATGCACCTTTCTACCAGCTTTACTTAGAGCGACTGCTTATCTGTCCTGTACAACTCAATTACTTGGTAATAGGTACGAGACTCCTTGGTAAGACCGATTGATGGATGATTTTATTTAGCTCGAGCCCCTAATCACGCATAACAATTAAGTAACTAGTTCAAACAATGAGTTAAATGATAAACTTACTCCTAAGAACACCACGTCATATCCCATGGCGGCCATGACACAAGCTTCCTGTACCAATGTCACTGGCCAGATATAATTGCACCGAATCAATTTGATGAATACTAAACCATGTGAGTGTAAACATCTCAAAGGTGAGCCGATTATAAGAATGTATGAATTATAAAAACCATCGCCCATTAATTTGGCAGAGTTACATTTTGGAAAAAAGTTACGAGAAAAGGAATGTTCAGTGGTACTTAGATGTGAATGTTTCAGAGGGGCTCGTGGCTATATAACAGGCGCTCAAGTTGATCGAAGGTTAAGCTACCCTTGCCGCGGTCGGTTCGTGTATGGGTGACCGTTCATTACATATCAAAACCACTGTGTTCCTTAGGAAAACTCGTAGATATGGAGGTGTCCCGGTCCCGGCTGTCATTCGTAGATCTTTGACAGTCGTTACGGGTAATCAAAAACCTAAATGTTTGACAACATAGCTTACTAACGGGTGTCGTACTACCCAGTAACTGGGCTGAGGCGATCAAATAGGCAGTCGCTTCGTAATATATACTGGTATTCAGCTCCATCCCGTTAGATTGGAACCCGACCCCAACATAGTTGGGAAAAGGCTACGCAGATTGAGGTAAGGATGTTTTAGGGATTTCCATGTCTTAGGCTCTTACGTAGTTCATCATGATTCATGACCTATGGTCATTAAGGCGCAATCTACTCCAATTTGTACAAAGTATATCAAATAACCTCTTTGTTAGAAGAACATTATTCAACTGAGAAGCACAACGCAACTATACTAGCCAACTAACTAGTCGAGAAACAACTGATACTTATTTTAATTTATTATTTTATCTGTCTTTACAACTATTCGATACAAAATTAAGCCAAAGGTTTTTATTAATTACCCAGTCTTCAACGGAAGTAGGTCGGATCACCAGATTCCCTCGTTACACCAACCTTGCTCCATTTAAAAAAAGAATGTTTGATTTTTCTTTTTCAATGTTTTTTTTACGCCCCAATGAGCTTGTTTACGATCGGAATACTGGCTGAATGTAAATGTTTGAGCGAGTTTTCATTAAAAAAAAAACGCCATTGTGTAGGTAGTGATTTTTGAATCCACGTTTTCAGTTAGTGAGATAAAAGAGATTCTGTGAAATGAAAGGTTTCAAGTTCATTTTGCAAATATCAGCTATCTATTCCAGAACATTTCTCGTAATTTTCAGTTATGAAAGCAAAAACCTGTTCCTTTTTGTTATTTGTCCCAGAAGTGACATAACAAAGAAGGGTTCAAAATATTTTCCGTAGTTATGGGAGCTCCGCAGTTAAGTTTTGAACTGATTATGTACTTCGTAATTTTCTCGTAGGTATGTCAAGGTAGAGGAAGCTTTCTCGGGAAAATAAAATGTGAATGAAAGGATCCTACAAAAATAACGTAAATGATACTTAGAATATGGATTCTCTTCACACCAAATTTCCCCATTCATAATCGTTACCTATAGCTAAATGTATATACACCAATGACAAAAATACAACAACATTAACTGTCCTAAGTATTTGCCAACATTGACAAAGCGAAGCAATAATATTGAAATTCGAACAGCGTGATTTAAAATATGAAATACTTTTGTGTCCGTGCGATCGACACGATATAATAATGGGCCACAAATGTTAGTTCGTAAATAGACGACCCAAATCCCGAGTGATTCCGAGTGCACGGCTGGACTGCAGAATGTAGTCATCTGTTCTACGACATGAAATAGACAAATTGTCAAGATGGAGGACTATTTGTGGTGACAGCTGTTTTTTTTTTAACGTTCTAAACTCTTTGGTCACAATAAGTATTAGCTCTCATTGCAATTTGTAACTTGGTATATGTTGATTTTACGTAAAATTAAACAGCTGCCTCTTCTGCTCACAGTAAACTTTTTGTAGTAAGTAACACTTTCAAAAGCATTTAAAGAATGACGAAAATTGTTGAACCTCCATTTTGACACAACTCCCCTGAACACGTTTGTGATAGTTCCATTCTAGTTTCAGACGCATAAATGACATAACATAACACTGTGATAATTTGTAAACATAAACATTATTTTTGATGTTTACATGAAAAAAAAACTTTAAAAAATTGGCATAGGTGGTACTATTGTTGCCATGCCCATACGCTCAATACACGTTTAGACCACTTTGGCTGGGTTTGGCAGTTACTAAGCTAAGAAAAATTTCGTATGTATAGACAGATCAAAAATAATAAAATAACAAAACAATGCCAAAATAAAAAGCTGTTCAGCTTCAAAAGTTCACGGCCGTCATTTGTTTTTTAAAAGTACAATCTCCGATGTACTTGGAACGAATTAAAACACGACTAATGGTGCCATAAACAATTTCTAAATTGCTCGTTGAGCGTTTAATATATCATTTGTTTGAGTACCATCCTTAATTTGTGCATTAATTAATTCTGCAGCAGTTTCCAGCAGAGCTATTTGCATGAATATTTATAGTGAATGAAATACTTCAATGTTTATTTTATTGTTTCAGATCATCAGAAATGATCCACGTTGACGAAACGGATCCCGTTGGAGGTAATATTTTATTTATGTACTTTTTCCTTTTATTACTTTTAAATACTTAAAGGCTGTACAGACACAATGTCATTGCCGGTTTTACTGAAAAACACATCGCGAATAACGGATTTGAATTCCGAAAGTATGACGTCACAAAGCTTAGTTGTTGATTTTCTGTACCCTTAATTTGTTCGCAAATATGACAATTAACACCTACAGGGTCATATACTTATTTGGTGCCTTTGTTTTCAAATAATTTAATGAAGGATACTGGCACATAGTGTGGTGGAGAAGTTTCTTGCCCATTCTTTTTCACCCGAAACTACCTTTTGGAAGGGGCGACTAGAATCAATTCTATTGCTTGTTCATTTTGACGCCTATTCGAAATAAATAATGATTTGACTTTGACACATACCAGGGCAGCATGGCATACGATGACAAAGGCTACTCAGTAGCTTTTGAAACTCGGCTGCTAGTGATGTTGATGATGAATTGAAAGATTTGGACTTTTAACGGTCTAAAAACCAATCCACACTAAGCCAGGGTGGTGATAAATGTTCATTCTTTCTTTGTACGACCACACTACTGGTTTCTGGAATACCCTGTTAAGGTTAAAGGGGGACGCCTAAGGGTAGTCCGTTTTATTGAGTATTTCAATAATAACTTTTACTTATACTAGGTACGTGAAACCTCTAATTATGGTTCCTTCTCGATGTTTTAAGATAAAACCTCCCACAGCTTCAACAAAATTACTATGTGTGAAACTAAACATGAAACACATAAGTCAGTGTAAAATAAAAATCGCAAAAATACTATGTCAACATCAATTACTCTTAGCACTTAACGCACATTCTATTAATTCCTCAAATCTAGGTTAAATCTAAAGTTAATTATCGCTACGAGTAGTTAGCTAAACTGAAGGCAGAATAAAAATAAAGTAAACAAACACAATATTTGGCAGGCGAGTGGAATCCGTCTTTATTTTAGACTGGGCCGAATATTTGGAATCGCGCGCTCGATGACAGTATAGTCGTCATGTCGGTAATACACGCAGACGACTCGTGAATACAATTCTGTCGTTTCTATGACGAATATTGACGGCAATTACGTCAGATAGTCTTCTTCTTTTCTTTGCCGACTGTACTTTGTTTCTACATGAGGACAATAATGAATTGTACCCAGCTGATCACCGTAACATCAACACTCTTTATATTATTAAATTGAAACTAAGTGTACATACGGCCTCGTTGGTCTACTGATAGCAAGCGCTACTGCTTAGCATGAGGATTTGGGGGCTGGGAGGGTTTGTCAGACTCTTACTGACTAAAACCCATCCATGTTCTGGGCTTGGCCCTAAAGGGCCCCTTCATATGCTGACATCTCTTTGAGGCGCGCGTGGAACATACATGTACGCGCCGTCCGGCACGGGCCTGGTCCTGATCGGGCGGTGAGCCACCCATTACTCACCGCCCGCAGGCCCGCTGTCTAGACCCCCTGGGTTCGACTTTCAAGTCTAGCTAACTTATTCGGTTTTTCCATCAGGAATTTCACAGTCGCAACCAGGAGTCTGGATGAATTGTGCCCAGTGGATGGGAATGGGCTTACATGGGACTTAAACTGGCGAAATTCGGGGATAAAAAGAGTGGCCTACAGCTGCTGACAAGTGATGTATTTTTTTTAAATTTTGTTTTTACATTTTGTCAAGTAGGTATTGAAATATTGTATGGGACGACTTATTTTTTTTTTACAATTACGATGTTGGTCCCCGGGAAAAACTTGTTCCGTTTGATGGTCTGTACCACACGCTTAATTTTCGCTACTCCTTTCTCAGACACACTGTATAGGTACACAGTAGGTAACCAATTTCTCATTCAAACAAAAATCAATTCCTAAGAATGCAGTCTCTAGGCAGTCAAAGCATTCTCGACTCGCAGTCACAAGAATGTCCGGAATTCCGATTCGGATATGACGGTATCTGACGACAAGTTATGTCAGGTTCAATTATTGTGCCTGTGCACAAAACAACGACGAACGTCCCATCCCTAGGCGTCCAGGCTTATACATACCACAGGCTTTAATCATAAAGCATTCTTTGTGTGACGCATACATCCTGTGGATGTTAACTTTTTTTACTTGAAACGGCAATGTGGTCTGCTAAGCTTGTTTTAAGAACTTATGTTATATTTAAAAACTTCTTTCGATATTCCTGTAATGTTTGTTTGTGTAAATGCGTATTTTGGTTAAAAAGAATCATGTCTTGTATCATACGCAAGCAGCGAGAGGTTGGCTTTTTGTAGGTATGCATCTGTTTTCAAATTTGGAGTTCGAATCATCAATTAGCGTTTTGCATTTTTTCTACGAATGAGTTTGAATTATGTTCCACAACTCATTCATACACGCCTTTCCGTTCCTAATTTAAATAGTTTGCTTTTTAATGCTTTTAAGTTGCTAAGCAGCAGTTTATTGTACGTTTATATGACGTTTGAACAGCTGTTTTACTGAAACGTCTGCTGAAAGAAATCACTTAATCAACCTACAATTCAGTATCTTTAATAATAACAATTTTATTGTTGTACTGAGTACGTACTGGCTAATCTTCTATATAAATAAAAAGGTCACTCATTCATTCATTCAATCAATCACAGATTAAACACGAAATCTCAAAAACGAATGGACCTATGAAGATGAAATTTTGCACAGAGACGTCAGTCAGAAAAAATGGATTTTAGGAAACTCCCCCATAACGGGGGGTGGGTGTAATAGGGAGTGAAATTTGTTTTTAAATGTTTCACATTGACGCGGTCGGAGTCGCGGGCAGCAGCTAGTTATTTATATTCTCAAAAGTCATGTCTTCTAAGTACTCTTCAAATATCTACTCACACTGTAAATGTGAGTATACTTGCTGTACATATACATTTTGTTCACAATTTTATTGTGAAAGGTGAATGACACTGAAGGCGAAAACACATTTTCGCGTTATCACATTTTTCAGGCAGCAAAATACATTAAAGAAAATAAAATATAGGGCGTTTTATATTAAAAAACGATATTTCACAGGCGCGATGGATATGTACGGGTATTAAAAGAAATAGAAGATAAAAACTTTTTTTATTGAGCTAGAGTAGGTAGTATACTAAACAATTTTGATACTTATAATCTATACTAATATTATAAAGAGGAAAACTTTGTTTGTTTGTTTGGTTGTAATGAATAGGCTCAAAAACTACTGGACCGTTTTAAAAATTCTTTCACCGTTGGAAAGCTTAGTTTTCTAGGAGTAACATAGGCTACTTTTTATCCCGGGAAAAATAACGGGTCCCACGGGAAAGACCACGGGAGCGAAGCCGCGGGCAAAGTGCTAGTATGTAATATTCGAAATGTGGGTGTACTATAGGTGCCTCTGCATAATCCCTTGAGAAATACAGGCGTGATATTATGTTATGTGTGTTATACTTACATTTTTTTATCCAGTTGTATGTCAGTAAACTTTTTAGCGACCAAATCTTGTAAGTTTTTTTTTTAAAGGATGACAATGCAGGTTTCAGTCATATATTTTGATTTAAGTTTATTCTCAATACTCTTACGTAAACAATAGTATTTTTTATTTTAAAATTGCTCAAATCCTTTTCTTTTGGGAAACGTTTTACCAAGAAGATCGCACGCGCGTAATACGCGCGCGAAAATCGGTTGCGTAAGACGTTAGCCCCCTTATTAACAAAAAAACCATAAAAACAAAACCTGTGGTTTCTGATTTTCCGCAATGTATTTTTATATTTATCAACGCAATTGTTTTACAGAACACAACTGATTACATTTTAAATTTAATTTTCCTATACCTAACAATCGGATTGAAATAAATTCATAACGCGGCCGCACTTGGCGGAAACAATTGAATTTTTCAACACCATGAACGGTTAAGGTGCAAATAATATATGCCAACGGCCTTGAGTGCATAGCTTGCGTGTTCTGTACTGAGCTCACGTAATGCGTTGTACGTCCAGCCAGTAATAGGACTCGCCCGGCAAAGAGCGTTGTTCTAAATTAAACGCATTTTTTATTTATTACAATAAAAATAATATAGGTATATATTTTTTTGTATTTAAAGCAGTCGATTTGTTCTTTTAATTAAAAATGAAGAAGTAAAATGGTTGCATCTCATCTATTTGGAGGTGATTTGGTGTTTTTTTTTTCTTATTATTTGGTACCGATAGAAAAATTATGGCTAAACCAAATTACGTATCATATCATGTAGATAGATTACTCACTATTTCTTTCAGATGTAATTTCTCTGGAAAAGCTGCCTTATTGGGCGCTTTTTTAAGCTATTTTCGAGAGAGCCGCCTTAACAATAATTTCGCCTGATATTATGAAAGGTCAGACAGAACAAATTAGGTGAACAGTCTACGTGAATTCGACAAAACGAAAAGAAAACGAGTACCTAAACCATTGACGGAGAGACGGACAGACGGACGGGAAGGGCGGACAGACGGACATTTTGAAACTATAGGGTTCCGTTTGTGTCAGAGTCTAAAATCTTTAAATGATCGGAGTGATGCTTGGTGGGAAATCATCAAATGACCCCTCCCACTTTGGGTTGAGCGGAAAGGCAGTGTCAGACTCTTACTGACTAAAACCCATCCATGTTTCTTCCTTATCCCTTTATGTTCCGGGGTAGCGGTAACCCTTTGGGGCAATCCCGCTGAAGTTTGATACTTATGGTAATTTTGAACATTAGTCTCTTTCAAACCGACACGCACTAACTCAATTTTAATGAATAACTGATACATTTAACAAGCTTTATGCAAAAACATAACGACAAATTGGCTTACTAGAAGTAATAAAAAAAGCTAAATCGATATCGCTATGACTAATTTTAAAACAATGCCAGACGCTAGGCAGATACTACATCTATTTTAATAGCAGAATTCGCGATCCGATATAATTTATAACTGGCTGAGGGCGAGACAGTTTTTATAACGGCATGATTTAAACGCCTATATTTTAGTTTTTTTTCTATCGTTAGAAGTAATGAAAATTGGGATGGCGATATTACAGACATATAAAAACTTACCAAGGTTGATGACCTTTTTTTGGGTGAGAAATCATCAAATAACTTCTCCCACTGAATGGCGGAGCGGAAGGGAGTGTCAGACTCTTACTGACTAAAACCCATCCATGTTCCTTCCTTAGCCCTTTATGGTCCGGGGTAGCGGTAACCCTTTCGGACAATCCCGCTGACCTAGTTTCTACTGCTGGGACACAGGCAGAGGGAACGGTCTCTAGGGAGTCTCTGGGGTCAATGCAAGAAGATGTAAGCCGTAAACAACCACGCGGGCCAAACAGGACAGAAAAGAAGACAGACAACTTCACAACTTTTACTGTCTTAAAAACCGTAAAATAAGTCCAGGGCACAAACATAATCTTCTTTTCGTATGGTTAGTGACTAACCTGGTCTCAGAGTTTTTATGCTGCCCGTGGGCCTCTGACTTAGCTTCACATGCTGTTGAGAAATATCTCTCTATCGGTTTCGATAAACATGGTGTTTTCCTTCACCGATTTTTAAGAAAGTGATAATATTATATAATACGCTCATGAATCCGTAAAAAAAGAGGTGCGTACCATGGGTTCGAACTCGAGACCTAAGAGTTGCCAGTCCAGCGGTCACACCACTAGACTATCACTGCTCAGCCATAATTACCTACACCGTGGCGGTAAGACTATTTGAGTTAGAAATAAAATACCATGATGTAGGAACACGAGCAAATCAGTAGCCAAGTTTCCAACCGGGATTATGTTAGTTAGCCAGAAGGTCGACAGATCTTTGCCCGTTCGGCGCCCGCGCACCCATTCATACGTTTTTATTTTTAAAACTAAAACGACGCAATAGTGTTAATACCTAATTATTATGTTTTTAACTGTCATTGCCTCATTGTGCTAGATGTCAAATGTTGTGTGAATGTCAAGCTGGATGATACAATTGCTTGGTCCTCATCATCGTCTGCCTGACTTCTCCCTCTCTGACTGGCATAGAGTTCTCCTTGCTTATCCAGCTTTTTTTCTTCATTATCCTGGTAGTGCAGTGACTTATTGGAAGTATTGAGATTTCTTTCGCACATCCACTGACACACACGCACACACACAAACACACACGCACACACGTTTTTCTTTCCACATTGTCAAACTGTCAGCTGTAACTTGGAGTAGGTACAAACGCCAACACATCAAGCTATGACAAATTTTCCCAATTGAAACTAAACCTTATGATTTTGTAATAAAGTTGAAAATCTATTAAAGATATTTGACAGATTGGGGTAACTTGATGTGCTAGCATCTGTACAGTATTGCTTCTACCTCGTGAAGGAACCACGGCCGATGACCGCTGATCAAGCCATTTTCTGGCCTTCAATAATTCTAAATTAAGAAACCACAATAAACAGAAACAAACCTAGTTTTTTTTGCCTTTACCAAAAACAATTTCATTTATGGCAAACCCATAAAACATCAGCGTCGTTTATGGTGGCCATTAACTTTAAAACCTCAGAAAACATACTTCAGTTTCTTATTTACTACAAGTAGGCAATGATCGAATGGTGATCGAAATCAATCAATCTGCCTTGCCTTTTTCCAACTATGTTGGGGTCAGCTTCCAGTCTAACCGCTGCAGCTGCATACATGGAGCGACAGCCTATTTGACCTTCACAACCCGGTTATAAAATTGTCGGTAGGTACATTCAAATCACTGTCATTCTTTGACAGTTAAGTATCAAAATTACAGCACGACAAACAGACGTAGAGTGTCATTTTGTTTTACAATTAATTTCCCTGACCCTAAGCGGGATTGTCCGATGAATGAAATGATTGAACATGGATGGGTTTTAGTCAGTAAAAGTCTAACACACCCTTCCCTCCACCTAGAGTGAGAGGAATCATTGATAATTTCCAACACTCAAAAAAAAAACAAAACTGTACCTATGGTACATTTGACTGGAGTTATATTATAGAGTTCGGCCGTAAGACTTGAAGTCCATCTATTCAATTCGTTGCATAAAGTTCAATAAATATAAACGATGAAGATCTGCCTATATCAAATCGATGACTAATCAACTGCTTGCTTTAAAGGTGGATGTACGCGTCATAGGCGTCTGTGGTGCGTTCACCCCGTGCACTGTCCAACGTAGTAAGGCTGAACTATATTAATACTATTGTGTGCCTACTATTAATATTACTACAGGGGCGGATTTCGGGAGGGAAATGGGTGCATGGAGACATTCTTTTTTTTTGAATCCTTTGCAAAATTTAATTAGTTGCAGTAATAAAATACTTTTGTAAATGATGATTATAAATATAGTATTTTTCGTAACTTTGTACTTACCTATCAATAATCAGAGATAGAATAGGATGTGAAATTGTAAGTGAAGTCGGAAACACACAACAAAATGACATACATAAATTCGGCATAAATATATGTATGTCAAATTATTAGGTACAGAGGCCAGCACATCAAGTTACCACAATCTGTTAAATTTCTTTGATAGTATTTCAACTTTATTGCAAAGACAAATTGAGAAAATTTGACAGTTACGGATAGCTTGATGTGCTGGCGTCTGTACATTAATAATGTTTAAACTGAAACTAACGAAATTAAACTTGTTAATTGGCAACAAAACTATAAATTGACCGGCCTATCCAAACACAGCCTCCAAAACTTTACTAAATAACAAAATTAACATACGAAATTAGGTTGATTACCATTGAAAATTAACTAAACAAGCCAAATGTATGCCGGATACAAAAATATGTAAACAAGATACAGCAAAAACGTTGAACACAGTCATGTTCGTCAGCTAAACAATAGACGGACACTCCAAAAATCGCAATGTCGTGCTCGACACGCGTTTTTTACGTCTTGAATTGCTGCCAAAAAGATGCATGACGCATTAGTGGGTGCACTCCTAAGTTTATTATTGTTTTTTTTATATTGTCGCTATAGAACTATCGTGAAAAGCAATAAATTAGAGAGACAAATGTGTTGAAGGCAGCTTTTTTGCCAATTTTGCTATTTGTAGATGTAATTTATTGGCTAGATGAAACAAATCACACCGTGATTGAGTAATGACGTCGTAACGTCACACCTAATTTACAAAATGATTAACTGAGTTACAGATATTAGATAGGACCTATGACATTACAGAGGTGATGAAGTAATTTTACTATCTACTATCTTATCTACAGTGTAAATGTCACTACAATATTTACGCTAGCGTAGATTTTGCTGGCAACAACGATAAAGCCTAGTCGGCGACGCGAGCAGTGCTCGAACCCCGTTTCTCCATATAAAATATTCGTTGACGTGACTGCCATAGTAACAATCAAAGCTAAGGTTAAGCATACAGATTGGCTCATAGGATACCTAGCTACAAACACACACCTGTGCTGGATTTGACTCGATATTTATCCAAACATACAAATCCAAACATACACTACACACCTAGGTCCGTAACTCTGTAATGTTCTTTATAGCGATGAGATTAAAATTAGTTCGTTCATTCTATATGGAGTACTTTTATCTATTTATAAATACAAGGAACAACATCCTAATCAGTTTAATTACCGATACGGAATAAAATATCGGAAAGGAAAAACAATTTCTACAACAACAGACAACAAAGTATAGTCTACAACCAAAGTAATTTTCCCTGCCATTCGAACAAGGAACGAAAGCAATTCATCAGTTACAACCATCCATCGTGCCATGTCATAATATGACGGGAGAAACATGCAAAGGTGACCACAGCATCGTGTCTCCGGTAAATCAAAGTATGCTTAGACACGTGTTCTAATCATTGAGTAGATAAAGAAGTTAAAAAGGTCAGTAGAGAACACTAGAATACTATTGCTTCTAGTATTGACAGCGAATAAGCAATATGGATTACGGCAAATATGTTACCTATATTTTGACTAGAGCAAGCTTAGATAACCGAGATAACAGTAAAAACGAAGACACCAGTAAATCAATTAGGACAGATCATGAGATTTCAGTTCACGATAGTCTGAGCCCGGCGAGATTCTCTTCTATGAACGGTGCCGAAGGGGTCAGGGCTTTTAAGTTAAGTATAGGAAGCCAGCTAATATCTTACCCTTTGATGATAGTGAACCTGAAGCTCTTTGCTCGTAATCATTTATAGAAGTTCTCTGACACAGACATTAGTTTCGCATTGGGCCTAATATCTTCCCTGAGGAACTCCAACGCTTTTATCAATTAACCAGAGTCCGTAACACTCTTCTGATCCTTCCATTTACCTTAATATTGACTTGTTTATTTTTACAGAGATCGAGCCACCTTTCCCGTGCCGCGATGTCTCCATCAAAAGAAGTACAGATGTCAATGAATTTTATGAAATGCTCTCCGAGATTGGAAGGTCAGTTTATCAAATGTATTACTCAGACTTCAATAAGTGTTTGTTGAACACATGAAATTTGTTTAAACAAGGATTATGAAGATAAGCTATCGTAATTGTATTTGCTGAACATGTCAATTTAGGTGTAGTAAGTAGAAAGTATATACAAAAACAACAAAGAGTACCTATGTACTTTACTGTATAGGTTGTTGAGGTGTTGACTGTAAGATATCGATGCGATTTGACCATCGAGTGTATGTCTGTGATTTTAAAGTAGGTAAAATAATAGAATGATTCAGAAAATGTACATTGACGATGTATTCTAGTGGTTTAAACACCTCAATGTAGTAGGCTAAAATTTATGAATTCCATTTGACAAATTATCCTTCCTTAAAGTCAAATTTGCTAGCTATTTTAAATGCCTACCTCGTTCTATGAATCATGGCATGAATTTCCTGGGTCGTTCTCCAATAAACACTAAAATAACTACCTTGTTATAAATATGAAACATGGCACATCCATGCGAAGACAATGCCAGTACCATTCGTAATCGTCTTATAATTAGATCCCACTAAATTTAATGTCGGAATCGATAGTCCAAACGCTTACACATAAAGGTTCCCTCGGTATATGACTCATAATATAACAGGTGGGAACAATAATTGAACCAAAGCTATATACGATTCACTTGATAGTTTATTAACGTTCATTTATCGACTTAAATCCATAGAACTTTATGTATGATGTTCGTTACGCAACATTTCTCCATCTGAAAGGATTTCGTTTGCCATGGAATTAATCTCACCATTGTAATGGCTTCCTTTATCAAAAGATGTATACGTAATTTATTTTCTTAGATCAGCATTCGAATCTATTAAAGGCACTTTGTCGAGATTGTTCTCTTTCATAAATCTTGGGGATGCTTTGTGTTGTAACTGACATTCAGGCAAATCTGATTGGATTTAATGTCGATCTTCGGCTGCTTAGGGAAACTCGAGAAAGAGGAATATGACCATTGTGCTTTATTATTCGTATCTCAATGCAATTTTGAAAGAACCTGGCAACATAACACTCTACAAACCTTGTTCGTTTCTTCCTCTTCACGTTTAAGTAAACATCCAATGTAGTTTCTTGCGATTCTATATATTAATTTTCGCTAATATTTTCTTTTTCAGAGGCAAATTTGGAACCGTATACCTATGCCGAGAGAGAAGCACTGGGTTAGAGCTTGCAGCTAAGCTCGTGTCCGTTAGCAGACGTGATGAAAGACGCAACGTAGAACGAGAAGTGGATGTGATGAGGAGGCTGCGACACCCGAGACTCATACAGCTCTATGATGCCTACGAATGGGGCAAATACATGTGTGTGGTGCTTGAACTGTAAGTACCATTCAAGTTGAAAGAAGTACCGGAATGATAAGAGGAGAATGTCGGAAATATTAATATGTCCAGCACTTCAACAAGTCATTTGATTGCATGAATGAAATCATGTACTCAAATGATAAGAACGGTGTTATGATCATTGATAAATAAAAAAGGAAATCCTGAATAATTGTATTAAAATGTACAATAGATATTTATTATGTAGACTTTGTTCAGTCTCCGAAAATAGTACCTTAGGTGACGCATTCTATTTTAAATCATAGACCAGCGGATGTGAAATTTAAAATTATTCTCATAATATTCTAATTAGTTGTAACACCAGTCACTTGATCATTTCAAAAGTCAACAATGCCAAGAAATCTACCCACGGCAGTCCATATAGCGTGGGACATACCAGATGCGCGTTTATCTAATTTTATTCAACGACCTTTCTTTTTTATAAATACTGAGCGCAACTAAATCAAATAATCACAGTATCACGCGACACGACACTTGCGGAAAAACTGGTGGAGGAGCCGACGATTCTGAAGCTTCCGTCATACCAGTTTATTTGTATCGTTCACCGTCCACTAGCTTCGCTCAGGAATTTATGTTTGTAATAGTTATGTATCATACACACGACGTAGGAGGTAGCAGATTCGTTTGTGCTTTATACAAACATGCTCGCTGCATTTCGATTTTGCAAGTCCATTCAAACGGTTGCTTCGCGAGTTGAGTCATGCTCGCAAAAGCTGGACAATATCGGGGTTATGTTTGGCTTCACCGATGTGGGTTAAGGACGCCCGTAATTTTGACGTGCCGGAATTCTAGGCCATTTGTTTCCATTTATCATTTCACTAAATGATCTTAAGTTTGCATTGTTTATTACCATTTGCTGTCACTCTCAACTTATTCGCACAATGCCTTTTTTTTTAGCTTGACAGTTTTGTAGATTAATGGAAGCATCTGTTAGCGCTGAAATCATACTTGTTTTAATTTAACATCTCAGAAGGGCACGCTAATGTGCCTAAAAATATGCACCCAAAAGTTCTTGTTGGCAGAATTTTATACCGCCTGAAGACATATGATATTTTATAAACAACGTCAAAAAATACATCATTATCTTTGTTAGAGCTCCGGCTGTCATCGCTTTCAATTAGAATATGTATTTTTTTACTACGCCGGAGTTTCCTTCCTGTACCAAGTCTTCTATAAATAGTAATTATGAATAATCCAGGTGTAATTAGGTCGGTCGTTGACAGACCGAGTGTGCTGACAGGTGCGACAACGCCCGTTACACATTAATTATGGATTATTACCTTTTATACGTGACGTCATACTAATAGTAAATAGTTTGATACGAACTCATCTGGATAATGCGTATGTTCTATTTATTCATTTACTTAATGTAAAATTAGAAGGCAGCTGTTCGTCATAATTATATTTTAATGATGCTTTAATTAGGTGTAGTATGACTAACATTACATTGTTACTTAATCGACTGCATTAGTTAGGCAGTCCCTCATTTGATGCAAATTACTTTGGCATTCCCTAAATGACTTCCACTATTAAAATCAAAAGCAGGAAAACACATGTCAAATTCTTTTATTTGAGATTGTGTTTATGTACAAACTTTTTGCACATACATACGTAAATCAGATCAGTGACATGTCAAAAAGGTGAAAGTCAGTCAAGTGATGAGTCACAAGAAACTGTGTAGTATTACTTTACTATTGGAAAGTAACACAAATGTACAGTTAAGCAAACATGAGGTGGTTTTCTTATCGCCTGTTCTGCGGTTAAACACGATGAGTGCAGGAATCGCACCGTACAGTCATAGGTCTTGACCGTTGACGTTGTTTAATTTGGAGATACCCAAATATGGATCGTTGCGGTAGGAAAACACGATTATAATGCCTATCAATTATTGACAGAAGTTGGTAATCGTCGGTTTCTTGCGGTATTATAATTATTTTTTTATGAAATTGCCTGTTTCTTTCAATAGTCCAAATAGACATTCATAAAAATGTCCGTTTTCGAGAACAGTTAAATAACTTAAAAATCACTTGCACATTATGCACCTGCACTGTCAGCACTAAATGCGGCCCTGACTAAGAAAAAACGATACCACTCAAATAAAAAAAAAGCCTATAAAAAAAGTTGTTTAGTACTCAGTGTGTATAAGGCCTCTCTATCTTCAACTTTGAATCCGAACCCTCAATGAACCTATCTTGAATACCGTCTTTGTCTTCCTCCGTGACGCATATCCTGGTATAAAAGCGCGCCAAAGCGTAACCCGTAAATGGCGACGGCCACTCCACAGATACAGAATGAGTCGTGGCGTCAAACCACGTCAGAAGTTACGGCGCATAGTTGGCGCTCGGCCACGAGACGCCATTCTATCAAACTTGACAGGGCTGCTAGTTGTCATCGGACTTTTTTTTATATCATAATATCACGCCTGTATTTCCCGAAAGGTTACATAGAAGTGTACTTATTTTACACCCACAAATACAATCACAATTTATTTTATAACTATTTGGATTATAATGCCAGGATCATATTTTGGCGCCTGGCGTAAATGTGAGCTAACGACGCCATCTTGATTTTTCAATACAATTTCAAAAAACTATTCAGGAATTTTTACTGACAAGCCCTCCTGTCAATGTCAAAGTTAGCCTTATTGTTTTGGGACAGACAGTAATAATAAGAGCAAATTTCACCAACGAAACTGAATGCGATCAGCGTCAAACGTCTAAACCACGTTCATGAGCTGTTAATGTCCATATTTCCCTACAACGTTGACACAAATAACTCTTGAACACGGTTTAGATGTGGTGAATGCGTTCAGTTACATTAGTGAAATTCGCCCTAACTGTGACAGACGGTAAGTTATGCAAAAGGTATAACTTTCAGAAATTATCAAGAGAACAGATGGTGTGATTCACAAGAACGCTTACTCAATGGGAAAATTAGTTGATCTACGCTATCTTATCGATTTCAATTACTGTGTACTTATTATGGTTTCCTGCGATACGGTTATTGTATCATAGGTACTTACCTACCTAATCAAGATTTCTTGTTCCTATCTTTTGTTTCTATGATTACCTAAGTACTTATTACCCATTACTAGGGAATCCAATCCCGCAAACGCGGGATCCCGCAAATACGGGATCCCGCACCTTTTTTGCGGGTTCAGAAATGCGGGATTACACCCGCGGGATCCCGCAGGTTTGCGGGATTGAAAAAAATATATAAGACACCTCAGCACAGCTTATTAATAAGTGATTTAACAACTTTCCCATAGAGCTCGTGACTTTTATATAGAATTTGTATAGAAAAAAATTTTGATTCAGTTTTTAACTTACAACTAAATAAGTTTTGAATTTCTATTTTGTGTCGCATGAACCCTGTATCGGAACGGAACGTAATCAATGTCAGTTCAGTTCAATCAAATACTCTATGACTAGGGATTTCCATACGGTGCACTAGAAGAAGAATTAGAGCGCAGTCTCCGTACTGAATGGGTACCCGAGTCTAGACCTGCTGTGCGTGCGCACCCACTCGAGATAATTCAGTTGATCTGATATTGAAACGTGTAATGACACTTTTTGAATGTGGAGGGAATAGACGGAAGTACTTGGAAACTGTTTATACTTATTTAAAGCCAATTCCGCCTACAAGTGTGGAAGCCGAGCGTGCTTTTTCCGCCGCTGGCTATTTATGCAACAAGATACGATCTAATCTAAAAGATGAAACGTTAGATACCTTATTGTTTCTTCGAAAGCATTTTCAGAAAAAATAAGCTAACTTTTAACCCGGCGTTTACTTAATTCACCTCTTTATGTCTCTAAAACAAATGAATATGTTTTATTTTCAATACAAATTTAAATATGAAACGTTAAATATTGTATTATATCGTTTCTTAAAAGAAGTTGATTATATATGCTTCTTAAACATCATTATATTCAATTTAAAATATGAGTAATAACTTTGCTTCATATTGATAATAATAATAAAAAAATACTTGTCTTTATTTCTTTCATTTAACTACACAAAACAAAAATAATAGTAAATAAAAGCAATCCCGCCAATCCCGCGGATTGATGACATTGATCCCGCATGCTTGCGGGATCGCGATTTTGATGCGGGATTGGATTCCCTACCCACTACTTACCTATGTAAAAACTAAAACAAACAATTCGTGTTTTTTGATGTTTTATTGCCCTCCAACCCTAATTCAAGCATCGAGGAAATCTGCCAATCGGTCGTCGTACTCTAGTGTTGACATGTCTACTACATACCTACCTAATGCAGGTCACACACGTAACGATGTACTTGCGGAAAGGACTTGCACAAGTATATACCCGTGCGTGGGATGAATTAGCACAAGTACCTAACCATTCGGCGTCACGCGTATGGTATGTGCCTAACATTACTCTGCATAAAATATTCCTGACTCCTAAGATGTTCTGCCAAATGTCTATCTTCACATCAAACATGTGACCAAACACAATTTATAATAGGCACTAATTACATAATTTCCTTTTTGGCCACACAAAGATATTATATTTTATTTTTAAAAGTTGGCAACCCTACTGCAAGTGGACGCGTTCACAGAAAATGATTAACATTAAAGACGAAGCAACACTTAAATAACTTTTTTATTTAAATCCTGTGACTTTTGGCTGACGCCTTATAAAACTATTACGTTTATGCCAAGGATATCTTTTATCTCCTTATAATACAATTTTCTGAATCACGTTCATGAGACACTTTTTCGGTTTTGGTTCGTGTTGCTGCGCTTTGTATTGTTTGAGCCTTCACCACTAACTTCACCAAATGCATAATTTAAGGAAACGTGATTTTCATGCACAGACTGTCAAATTTTCCGAATTGAAAATGAACCTCATGCTTTTGTAATAAAGTTGAAAACTATCTAAGAAATTTGACAGATTGGGGTAACTTGATGTACCGCCTCTGTACTGAAATAAGCATTTTGTTTGATTTTTGTCTCGGCTAGATACATACAAAAATATCTGAATAATGAAAAGGGATTATATTATATCCCTTCATATTATTCTAGTATGATGTCCATGAAACATTTTATGATCAGTTGTCTATTGCCAAAATTAAGCAGTCTGTGATGAGAAAGTAGGTTGGTAGCTTTCAATCCTATCTCTAGAAGAACATCGCAAAAACTATCAATGTAAACATAGATAAGTATTGATGTTACGACATTGATTGATCATAGTTTAAAGCAAATAGCTTTGCTTATAACTACGTGCATTAATTGCCTTTTAATGACGTATAGGAAAATCCGACTTTCACGCAGTATTGTTTATGTATACAGCAGTTTTAAACAGTTTTAGTATCCGAATTATTCGAACAACCCACAGAGTACTTTTATATATAGGTAGAACAACCGACGCTTCTTACGTCAAACTACACGAAGCCAGCCATAAATTCGGAAAACTTACCACAAACAGTGACGTCTTCGCGAAAAACGAAAAATATTGGTCAGAATCAGCTGTTGACGTTCCTCCCCATTCAAACATTCTACTTTTAAATGAGAAGATGACGTTTGAGCGAGAGAAGTAAACACACGTATCGGTAAACGGTGAAATCCGACGTTGATGCTTCATAACTCGCAGATAGCCGAGTCAGGGTCGTCCCAACAAGAAAAAAAGTTAGTAACATCTCAGGAATGTATATTTTTAGATGCAGTTATGGGTCAAGGAAAGAATTTTGCCGGTCTCGCCGGGTAGATAAACATTTACGTCCTTTACGAGGTACATTTCAACTAAAGTTACATTAAATCTTGACAGATAATCAAAGATCTTCAATAAAATGTCAATAAAATACATCTGTACAAAGAGCAGGAATAAAATTTTTGGACATATCTTCGATTCGTTTATTTTGGCATCGTACCACATTCCTTCACACAGTCTGCACAATTTGGAATGAAAAGCACTTGTGCAAATCACAGCCGGATCGTAACACGTAAATAATAATTAATGTCGCTGTAAAATAAATTTATTTCGACGGGTAACAGCTTTCTGGACGATCTTATTGGCCAGATTACTTTATTCATAAAATAATTTAACTTATTTCGACGTTGGCTACAATTTCCAGGATGGGCCTACAAAGTCAGTTAATTTACTACTAAATAGTGGCAGTATCCGTGTTTATTAAAAGGCATGGCTCCTCAGTCCATACAATAAATATTGAAGGCGATATGTAGTGATGTAGTGTAATGATTAAAACTCTGGATTTGACAAAAAACATGCATGGCGATCTTTATGCAAAGTTTATTTAATGCAAAGACTTGTGCAACCATATTGCCGGCAAATTGCTTTGCAGTTCGGCACGTGTTTTATAAAAATAAAACTCTGTATCATTATGGATTAAATAAATTAAAAATTTATATCTAAAAAAGGCAAATAAATACCTAGAGATGGACACGCAAACCTTTCATTTCAAGTGAGTCAATAGTGTCAACCCCTAGCATTAGGTGGAACGACTGCTCACTTCATCTAAGCTGTCACAATGACATTTTTACTTTTTTGACAGCCCTTTGAATGATTACCAACAATTCTATCAAAGACAATTCTAACGAAAGACTCGAAATAACTAAATATCTATTATAGTCCCCTACTATTTACGTTGGCTCCATTCAGTTCCACGTGCAGTAACCCATTCTCTCAGTTGAATTCCCAATTATTTAGCTATTTCAACACTTTGTTTGAAACCTGCCCGTCTATTGGACAGTCAAAATAAATGGTCCAGCCATTTGTTACTGACTCAAGTACGCAAATGGAAGCATAGCTGTAGGTTAGGTTTGAATAGGGCTTAAAACAATGACTGAAATATATTTGAACTAGCTAGTATCTACTTTGCATCCGTGTGAAACAGGGGCGGGTCGCTAGACACGTGGCGCCATCTATAATTTAAAAAAAAAAGTTGTTTTCCTTGGGTAAAATACTTTATTGGGGGATAAAAGGTACCTTATGTCTGTTTCTGTACATCTGGCAACGTTTATGCAAAATTTCAGGATAATCGGTTCAGTGGTTTAGGCGCGAAAAGGTAACAAACAAACCTACTTTCGCATTTAGAATATAAGTTAGGTCATCTGGAGAAACAGTCATTTTAATTAGTAGTTTATCTTTACTACTAAATTCTTTGGTCACGATAGCTGGATTTTTGACCTTACCAATTGCAATGTTGACAAGGATAAATAAACTGATTCCTTTGCTATTCGATATAGTTTCTAAGTGTTATTATAATCATTGACACCCACGTCAAGAGACCGTGCGTTCTATTTTTAGATGATGCCATTGCACGATTTATGAACAATAGATCGAGCATTCCTGACATAAGACAGTGTGCATACTAGAAAGAAAACAGTTTTGTATATCATAGACAAAAGTCCTGTGTCGAAACAGGTATTTCACTACACTGTTTAGTGTAGTGAAATACCTGTTTCGACTTTGAATATGAGACGCGTTAAGTCGTGTGTGTGCTCGCTATCATTGTTGTCACTGAGTGATAGTCTATCGACAGTCTTGTCTCAGTCTGCACGCAGCCTAACATCACGTTTCACGGACAGTGGACCTAGAACCCCTGACTAATTTGATCGATAGAATATTTATACAGCATAGATTTATGAGGAACCTGAGTTTATCTTATTGTCTTACGTTTCCGATTACGCACAAGTTTCCATACTTACAGCAACATATATATTGTACAAGTACCTATACAGTCTTATATTATAATACCATAGTAACGAAGTCAAAACTGTCCATAGAGTTTTTTTTTTAAGTAACTTCTACGTGGTGTGGGAACGAGTCTGACGACGAAAATATACACTCGAGAGCAATGAATCCGGGTCACTTAAAGAATGTTAAAAATCTCGGAAACTAAAAATGATAGGTTAATGCAATAAATTGTATTTAATAGACTAGTGTTGCCCAAAATCGGTCTTGGTCTTGCAGTCTTGGTCTTGTTCTTGCATTTCCGCAAGACCAAGACCAAGACCAAGACCGCCTTATTGTAGCAAGACCAAGACCAAGACTAAACCCTGCAAGACTTGAGCAAGACAAGACTTAAGCCTGCAAGACTCTTGCGTCTTGCAGTTAAGACAATTTGAAATTTGGGCGTTATTAAGTAGGTACCTCTTTGGTTTTAATCCCGATTTTGATAGACGTTCCCCAGTATCAAAACCGTATCGTCATAACACTAAACTAAGGGCTGCAGTTGTATCTGCAGTTGGCAACGTGCCGCTCGTCTGAAAGAACCCTAAAAGGTATTGTATTGATTAGGTAGGTACTTATTATATTTCAACTAATTATTAAGTAGGTAGCGTGTTAATACTCACAAATCTGTTCCCATCATCCCATGTGATTAAATGTACCTAGAATAACTTGCTAGCAAAGTTCATACCTTGTAGGTATCTACCTATAATAATATATATTATGCTTGTTTATGTCTAATGTGCAGATGTAACGTTAGTAGGTTGGTATGTGCTTAAAATTATAGCCAACAAAATTATATAAACATTATGTAGGTACCTACTTATGTTTCAAAGTTTATATTATTATTCTTATTCAGCAAAATTTAAAACTAACAGCGAGTCGAGTAGGTCTAGTAACAGTTTCTACGGCAGCCAATGTTATGGTACAGACGCCAGCACATCAAGCTACTACAATCTGTCAAATTTCTTTAACAGATTTTGAACTTTATCGCTAAAGAATTAAGGTCAAGGTTGATTGGGATAATGTGACGTTCCGCGAATAAACTGTTGGTCGGTCGATGTATTATATACCTACTTATTTGATAATTTACCGACAAAGACGCCGCGGTTTGCAACAAGTGTATCACAGCATTTGACACTGTTTGAGCGCCGCATTCGCCGACAAAGAGTACGGAAAGAGCACACAAAATTGTTACCTATTTTGGTAGGGTTGGTACAGGAGGATAAAATTAAATGACCTTGAAGATGTCTCAGCAGTAGGTAGGTATAAATTGAATGCTTTGAGTTTCTTGTATAAATACATTCTCACACTGGCTCGAATTCGAACACTACAGCGTTTAAAGCTGTCGGGCGAGATGATAATTAATAACTAAGTAGGTATCGCATCTATTGAATTGCAAATATTTTGATTTCGAAATAATCATTGTTAATATCGGTAAATGATAGATAGTGAGTGGTACTAAAATGTGAGCAGCAAGATTGAAAATTGTATAATTATGTCATGTCAGGGCTTTCCATAATTTTATTTTAAAAAAAGCTCTCAAATAAGATTTAGAGTTTACCATTCAATTACACACAACAAATTATTGAAAAATAAAAATTATGAAAAATATATTTAGACTGATTACTTAGGAAATTAGTAGAATAAATTTTCTATCGTGGATACCTAGTTATTAAAAAGTTGATAAACGTTGTGTTTACTTAATTTTATTTTTCTGTACTAATGCCAACATTGACAACCCTACCAAAATAGGTAAAAATTTAGTTCGCTCCTAGACTTTGTGTCGCCGCCGCCGCTTTCATATCAAAGGTCGCCGCCACTGCCCATGTTCAACGATGACAGACTACGTAGGTATAGCAAAGCGCGCCAGACACGAGTACGACAAATTGCCTAAAAAATGTACCTACGCACACTGTAATGAAATCTGCAAATGTCAACACGACACGCACTTCCTTATTTTGGCCGCATAGGTAGGCTTTGCCTGTAGTCTTCTATTATTGGTTGATTAACATTGTACATTAGTGAATGCTCCAGGATAGCCCGCGAAATTCAAATTTTCTTATTTTTTTTGCAATTTGCAAGCCAGTGCTAGATTGTTTGTTGATTACAATATTATTCGCGCTGTAAGACGTATGTAGTTACAGAATTATAATCATCAAAATCATCAATACAACTCTCCAAGTTCATAAAGGTCGAGGAAAAATTAAAAAAAAAATGACTTTTTCAAAGTCAAACTCATTCTAAACTAACGTGTTCAATAAATAGCAATAGGCTAATAGGTATTTGCAAGACTTGCAAGACTTGCGAGACTCTTGCTGCAAGACCAAGACCAAGACCAAGACTGAGAGCGCAATACCAAGACCAAGACCAAGACCAGGTGTATTGACGCAAGACCAAGACCAAGACTGGCCTAAGTCTCGTCTTGGTCTTGCATTTGGGCAACACTATAATAGACAATGTAATACTCCTTAAATGAAAGTAAAAAAAATATGAGTCACCATACATTTTATTAACACAAAATTACATAAAGAAAAAAACTGCTGATCTCTCCTTAAAACAAAAATAGGAAACATGAAATTTTTGAACTTTATTACGATTTTCTTGAATTTTAATACTTCGTATTGCCTCCTCGTGCTTCCATTACTGCGTTTACGCGGTTTGGCATGCTGTACACCAAGTTCCTTATACGATTTTGGGGAATATTCTCCCATTCCTCTGTGAGAGCAATTTTGAGCTCACGAAGCGTGATTGGGGGAGGGTTTCGTTGTTTTACGCATCTGCCTAGCTCGTCCCAAGCATGCTCGATCGGGTTGATATCCGGGCTGCGCGCTGGCCACTCCATACGAGTAATGTTCATCTCTTGAAGGTAGTCATTCACAATCCTACCTGTATGAGGTCGGGCATTGTCATGCATAAATATAGCATCCTCACCTAAATTGACCATAAATGGACCAACGTGATCATTGAGGATTTCTTCCACATATCTTACGCTAGTTAAAGAGCCGTTTTCTATGATCACCAGCTCTGTGCGACTTTCAGAAGAAATTCCGGCCCACACAAGTACAGACCCACCACCGTAGGCTACTTTTTCTTCGATGCATGCTTGCTTGAATCTTTCCCCTGGTCTTCGATACACTCTGTGTCTTCCATCGTGCTTGTAGAGCATAAATTTTGATTCGTCGGAGAACATAACTTTTGACCAATCTTCAATACTCCAATTTACGTGGCCCTGGGCATATCTTAGTCTTGAAATACGATGCCCACGCTCCAGTTTAGGGCCGTTTGCAGGTCTAAGGGGTTTTAAGTTAGATTCAGCAAGCCGACGTCTTACTGTCCATGCACTTGGGTTACTTCCTCCGAGGCGTCGAAACTGATTTGTGAGTTCAGTTCCTGTGAGAAAGCGATTTCGAAGCATGGTGTTCACCAAGTATCGGTCTTCTCGTGCTGTGGTACACCTGGTTCTGCCCGTTCCTGGTCTGCGTAGGTTAGAACCAGTTTCTTCGTAACGTCGGAGAACTCTTTGTACTGTTGACAGCGACACACCGACAGTCCTGGCTGTATCGCGCTGACTCCGGCCGGTTTCCAGCATTATAAGTATTCTGGTGCATTCTTCAGGCGTAAGCGACATAATTTCAGCTTGAATAATGAATATAGAGCACTATCAACATGGTTTATGTACCCACATAAATGACAGATTACAAACAAAAGCAAAACCAAATGCTGTAATTTCGTAGTTCCATCTTCGAAAGTGGCCCTTTTTCAAATTTGATTTTTTTATGATATAACTTTACAAAAACTAAGAAGTTTTAATACCTTCATTTAAGGAGTATTACATTGTCTATTAAATACAATTTATTGCATTAACCTAGCATTTTTAGTTTTCGAGATTTTTAGGATTCTTTAAGTGACCCGGATTCATTGCTCTCGAGTGTAGTTTCAGAATTTTTATTCGACTGTCTGTTTGGATGTTTGTTCCGGATTGTCACAAAAACGGCTAAGCGGATTTGGATGAAATTTTGCACATAAGTAATTTATAGTCTGGATTAACTAGCTAGACATAGAGTACTTGAATCCTGATAGAATGTCCCATGGGATATCGACATTCTAGCTCGCGACGCCGCGGGCAAAATCATGTATTGAAAAAGCAAGCCAACCTATGATTTATGTTGGTTCATGTTTTACTATCATATTTTTATTCATGTTGAATCATCATAGTGCAATAAATAAATTGCGAATAAAAGAAAATATAGTCTGACCTAATAACACCATTGCAGTAAGTCTATTGATCACTATTTAGTATTTTATTGCGAAATATTGGACGGACGTGCTTCTGCAAATAAAATGGAATTTTAAATCCTTGGAACGAAGCGTTCTCCAAATGAAACCTTTTTCGTCGTGTGCAGGTTTTTTTTATGAAGGCTTCTGTAAAATTTTACCACCAGATTTCTCCAGCTTTCGTCTCTTCGCCATTAAATACAGTGGCCGTAAAACATTGACCTCTAAAGAGCCATGAAGGCGTGAACCAATATTGCAGTACAAAAGTTCTAACCAGGACTTGAGTGAAAGTGTGCCACAGACAAGCTGTTTATACGCTTCAAAAGCCGTGGAGTTTTATCGCTAATTTCGCGTTTGCGGGTATTGTTTAAATTGTGATGTATTCGTAAACCAAACAAACTAGGTAGGTAACGTACGGCATAAACTTAGCGTTAAATGCCTTTTAAGCAATCAACTTAAAAATAAAGCACGTTTTTTAGGTTTCCGTAGACGGAAATTCTTATATCATCTATCTTAATCGTTCTGGAATTTAATAAACATACACTTTAAGAACAGTGCAATAATCTCTAGATCCCTAAAACCTTAATATAGCAAGACAGGACAACAACCTTGTCCGGGAACTGGACTGAAGCAAAAAATACCGTCTCTTTTAACAGCTCACACACAAAGAGACACACAGTCATCGCTAAAATAAAGAGCAGTTAGTCGCCAGCCTTTCCGAGACATTACTAAAGTACCATTAACGTATTCGTGCACGTGTATGCTAAGGACGTGGTCGAAATAGCATCGTGACGACCTGTACGGAACTTCGGAACTCCATTTTAAAGTAAAAACGTTAACGGCCAAGTAAAGGAAGATAACGGACTGGTTTCGGATCAGGAATGCGGTGTCAAGAATGCATTAAGGCAGCTTAGGGCGATTTAATGGTCATTCTGGATTTGGAGTTCGAAATGTCGGGGTTCTGTGATATCTCCCAAAAAGAGATAATGCTACCACTTGGGGTTGGTGACCGCAGAAAGGCCTGCTCCGGTCGCATTCTGGGCTTTGTCGTTTGAAAGGTAACTCGTGGGTCGAATCGAAAATATCACATAATTTTATGCTTCTCTGGAACACATAACTACGTTTTTAAAGCCAGAACATCGATAAACACGAAATAAACGGCTTGACATCAACCTTCAACACCTCTATTTAAGTTTATTTTGGCGCCAACGCACACGTCGATGCTAATTCGATCATCTTATTTTTTTGGCAACCTTACCCAAAGCACGCTTCAGTCGTGCAATTTGTAGTTTTTCTATATATAAAAATAACGTATTTTCTTGTGTGTTACGTCTGTTTTTAAGTGGCAAGTTTGGTGATATGCGTAGGTATTGGTTATTTGTTTGTTTTTCGTGGATGTAACAACAACAAATAGTTTAGAATTCACATCATTTTAAGCAGGAAGCTGATGGTGATAATACAGGTCTGGTGAGTCACACATAGCTTGAATTCTAAGGCTTAGGTGCCGGCCATTCCGGCCTTGTGATAACAATTATGCACTTTGCATTGATAGTGCATAAATATGCCGTTTCCTTTACCGGAGAACCGAGCTTCAACGTGCATTTCAAGAGGGACTACTGATTTGGAAGATCTATCTTTGGACTTCAATAACGCGGAAGGCGGAAAGCCGGGTATTGTCATCTACTTGGAAGAGGACCAGGATGGACCTGTAGACTGAAAGACATAGAAAAAAAAATATTGATTTCCCCATGATTTAGGTAGCACAGAATTCAGTGTTTTTTTTATCGGGGTTAGGCCAGATTCCCATTAAGCGGGATTGTCCGAAAGGGTTACCGCTACCCCGGCCCATAAATCACGCTACTTCGGACGTCATCATGACCTACATACCTGCGCCCATTGAACTGCCTACTGTAAGTTAATTTAATTGTTAAGCAAATTTTTTTGCCTGCTGTATTTTGTTGTGTATTTTTTAAACTAGGTCAGATAATATTTTAATGTTGTGTTAACTATTATGTCCCAACAATTGCGAGATTTACATACTAAATTAATTTATTTAAAGGAATATTTAGTTAAACTTGGTCCTGAAAGACGTAAGCAAGAATTAGCGAGTAAGAAATTAGAGGAGGCTGAAAAAGAATATAGAACATTAGATACTATTTTGACTCAGTTGAACCGGGAAGTTACAGAGAAAAAGCTAAGCACTGAATCCTGTGAGGTTTACCAAACATTAATTAATGATATTCAGTTAACATTTAAGAAAATTAAGAGTTTAGTTTCTAGTATAGATAATAGTTGCCAAACAAGTTCTGAAACTTTTGTTGAGCCTAGTAGTTTCGAAAACATGGCTAATTCATTTGATATTAAGACTGCTATTTCCCTATTGGCAGTCATAAACGGGCAAGAACAGGTGACCAATCAGTTAATCGATGGTATCTTGCTTTACAGTTCACTTATAAATGATACAGGTAAAAGCCAATTAGTTGAATTTGTTTTAAAAACTCGTCTTTCACCCAGTGCAAAGTTACGTCTTAAACCTTCATATGCGGATGTTCAAACTTTAGTAGGGGATATTAGAAAATTTTTATTGCCTAAAAAGTCAGCAGTGTCCCTACAGTCTCAGTTATTTACAGCTACTCAAGGTCGTAGGAGTATCGAAAAATTCGGTACAGAGTTAGAAGAGTTGTTTGTGAATCTCACAATGACTCAAGCGGATGGTAACCAGTCTGCTTATGAGGTCCTTCGCCCTCTCAACGAGAAGACTGCGATAATCAAAGTCAAATCATTTATTTCAAATAGGCACAGAAAGGCACTTTCAAATTAATGTCTAAATAAAAAATTGTAATCTTGTTTTATTACTTAATGATCCTCTCTTATCTGGTGTTATCGCCAAAGAAGCCAAAGGAGTATAGGATAAAAGGAAGGTGGTCCGAACTCGTCCTATTTTGAGGTATTTTTATTGGTATTGGGCCCACTTGTGACCCCCCCAAAAAATTACGTTGTTTTTCCTACGTCAATCCTTTATCCACCAAATCCAGGCATCACCAAGTTCTTCAACTACATAGTAATGCTATAAAAGGATTTTGTGACCGTTTTACGATGTTGAGGTGTTCAACGTGGACTAATGGCAGTACTAGCGTCGATTTTGTTTGTCCGTCCACACGATCGTGATTATGTTCACGCGGTTTTTCTGGGTTGTTGCGTAGAAATGACGTAGTTGGTACATTGTTTGGTTCTTGCATGGGATTCTGACGCTTAAATTGCATCTTTAAGATCGTCATTAATAAATTGTTTTGTAAACGGTGTTAATTGTATTTAAGTCTGGCATAGTTTATAGGGTTCGCAATTCAGTGTTCCGATTATCTTCTCATCTTCACATATTTGCGTTTCGGAAGATACTCCTATTGACTTTTAAATTATTTAGACGAGTCACGACTGATCGCAATAATAATAATAAATATTTTTATTGACATCATATTTTTAACCTTTTGAACGCCATTGTCACATATATGATGTACGTGACAAGCAAGCGCGTGCCCTGTACGCCAACGACACAAATATGTGCCAATGGCAACAACACTATAACACGAAATAAAAAATTAAGTCATTATTTTTGTGAGTGTTTGTATAGATATCTTAAAAATTGAAGCTCTCGTACGTTTTAAATGACATGAAACAAATAAAAGACATCATGGATATTGTGAAATTCATGATAACAAGAAGAAATTAATGCTTAAAGCTTGGCGTGAAGTGAAGGGCACGCGCGTGTTTTTATGCGCTGGCGTTCAAAAGGTTAAACATTCAATGTAGCTCGTCACAACATAATCATAAGTTTGATAATTTAATAATGTTTTCTCTATTATTTCCAGTATAACCGGTGGGGAACTGTTCGAACGTGTCATAGACGAAGACTTCGTGCTGACGGAGCGAGCATGCACGGTGTTCATGCGACAGATATGTGAGGGCATCGAGTTCGTGCACCGACAGAACATCCTGCATCTGGACATGAAGGTACATTTGAACTGGGATTTGGGATTAGAGCCCGCAACTTTGTTCCAGCAAAGCTTGCCATACTAAGGAGTAGGTACTACTAATATTACTATAAAAAGTCTGTTTTGTGACAGTAGGTAAATCTACCTATAGTCAAATGTAAAATGTATAACAAAAAAACATGTTTAAATCATCTGGAAATTAGGTTATTAGAGCAAAGTTTTTGTTAATGGTGCGAACAAGACATTTGGATGTTTTTTAATCATAGAAGTTGGAACAGCAATATGCTGGACTGCCCCTTCGTTCTACTGTATTATACCGATATTATGAAAAACTTAAGGGAGCTTAGGCGTCTAAAAGGGAGTATCCCTTTATACGGACATCCTAGACTTTGCGCTACAAATAACTAGAGTCATAAAATAACTATTTAATAAATATCCAGTAGTTACAGTTAATTCTGTGTAAGAGCTAAAAATAAAACCACTTAACGTCTATACGTGATCTTCTAAACGTTTAAAAAAGTGACGTATCTAAATAATTGCAAGTGTAATGGAGAGGAGTTTTTCTGTTTGTATAGCTAAGTTCTGGTATAATGATGTCATTCGCTTAGAATTCTACGATATTTCGTCATCTGCGATATACCTAGAAGTTATAGTTTTTTTTGTCTATGATGCACTTGACTAAACTACGACGAGACTTTTTGAAAAGTTTCCCAGTTAGATGAAATTCTGGTTTTAATAAGGTCACAAAAGATTAGCGTTTCGATAGGTAAGTATTATTACTACACCCACAGATGAATTAATTAAAATTCTCTAAAATAAAGGTTTATGAAAAAGCGAAATGGCTTCACCCTTGACTCCAACAATAAATACAGACGTAACTCCGTACAATTATTAAAGTAAATAAAGAAACGATTACATTGTTCAGCTGTTGCGGTCCCGCCATCTTGGTCCGCGTCCAACTAATAAATCAAAATGGCGGAAAAAAGCGCGCCACTTTTATTATTACCGGCCAGTTCAGAGTTTATTTGAAGATGTCGCTTTTGAATTTCAAATCCGTATTTCTGTCATCTGTCGGAAACGTTGCAGAAATAACTATTTTATTTTTGTTTTTAAAGTTTTCGATCCGGTAGTGATCGATGAAGATTTTACGCTTTATTTACTTTGAAGTGTCTTGTTTACATAGGGCACTCGTGTGCGTGTTTTAAAATATATAACTGGTATATACACCTACCCCCTTACTAATTAACGTACTAAATCAGGTGAATGTTACACACCGATTTCTCTCTTTCAATCGACAGAAATTTGACTACCGCAAGAAGAAGACATAGTATTTATTTACATTTGCCTCAATTCTTCTTTTCTATTGCAGCCGGAAAACATCCTCTGCCTAACAAAGCAAGGCAATCGCATCAAGATCATAGACTTCGGTCTGGCCAGGTTCTATGACCCGGAGAAGAAACTCCAAGTCTTGTTCGGGACTCCCGAGTTCGTGGCCCCAGAAGTGGTGAACTTCGATCAGATTGGCTATGGGACTGATATGTGGTCTGTGGGAGTCATATGTTATGTGCTGTAAGTATAACCATTGTTATGGTGATGGATATTAGCTATTTCTTAAAGATGGTCTTCAGATTTCTTTTCAATAATTAGTTAGTCTGTTGAAGACTACGAAGGATCCTAGAAAAATCATATCGTTTTGGACAATTATTAAGGAGTTGCTAAAGGTTTCAGATAAAACAGTTGGTTGACGCTTAGTTGAGAACTGAATCCAGATTTGACCACTTCAAAGCAAAATTAAAGAAATTTTCCTACACGAACACTAATCTACTTCTGACGAAGCAACAATGTAACATTTGCCATCATTTTCCAGCCTTTCAGGCTTATCGCCGTTCATGGGCGAGACGGACATTGAAACGATGGCCAACGTCACAGTCGCTAAATACGACTACGACGACGAAGCTTTCAACGAGATCTCGGACGACGCTAAGGACTTCATCCAGAAACTTCTCGTTAAGGACAAAGAGTAAGTGTATTGCCTGATTAGTATTTGTCGTGATATATCCAGGGCTTTAAGCCCTATAGAGCCTGAACTTTTTGCAAAGAAATGTTTGAATGTTGTTGGAATGATTGCTTATCCATGGATAGTTTTTTCCTTATCCTTGAAGGCCTCCTGTTCTTTGGCTTGATGATATCGATGATAGACAAATATGAGTCCTAATACCATTTGCAAAAGGTTTAGGCCTAAAAGTATGCCTGTACAAATTATGAAGTTTACTTCTTCAAGAACCTTAGTTCAAAATGCGTGTCAAAAAACCTTTTATCTTCGAAAATATGCCTTCAATCCTCGCAACCTTTCAAGTCCGGTATGATCTTAAAATAATCGCGGATTTTCTAAAGCTGTGTATATATACCAGCCTGACGATAAAGAACCCTTGTTACTCGTTTTATCCAACACTAGTAACTAACCTCACATAAAACATTGCACGATGTAGAAAGAATGATCTAACTTTACAATAATACTCTAACCCTGTACGTACCTACTAGTTAAGTAGTTGTTGATTAGAATGTATTTGTAGACCACCATAACTGTTCCTTCAAAATTTTGCCCAAATTCGGCACAAACTGTCCAATCTGCAAGTTAACCTATTAATCCTTCCGAAACTCCTTCCTCTTTTGCACGCATTTCCTCTTGCACCCCACTTTGGCGTAGCTGGGTCCAACCACTTGTCTATGTCCGTCCCGTAGAGTTAGTGACGCCACCCCTTAACTGTTGTGTCGGTGTTGGGCGCTAGTAACAAGGGTCTTTGTCGCAGGTTGCGGCCGGGCGCTACCGAGTGCCTCAGGCACGCGTGGCTGCAGCGCAGGCCTCCGCCCCCGCGCCTCCCACCACATGCACCGCCACCTGTCCGCCCTGAGCTCAAGAACCCACTTGACGTAGCCAAGGACAACCTGCGACTCTTCGTCGAGCGTTGGAGCGAACACCCAAACTCACCATACGTATTCGACAATCAAGCACACGAAATCACAACTCTCACAAACGGAAGCTGTGAACGATCCTCAATCGGAGGATGTTCACCTTCACCCAGAAGTTCCCTCAGCAGCTCCCCCGACGTAGTATTCGATGAAGACGACCTGGAACCACCTCCGCTAAGAGAACACAACTTCTTATCCGCGCCCAAATACAACCCCGTCGAAAGGCGAGCCTCCGACAGCACTTGCTTCTTACACAAGAAACAAGACGTTCTCGTCAGGAAAAACTTAGCGGAAGAAATAAAAAAACTATCCGACCACTTATACATGCTATCTACAATGAACACTGATCTCGCAAACAACAACAGCATGAAGGAACTAGACAAAAATATTACGGAAACTAAATCGACCAAAGAAGAAAAACTACCGAACGGTTACAAGAAGGAAACAAGACACACGAAACTAATAACTAATGGCGACGCGTCAGGCAAGGAGAAGAAACTGTTCACTTCAAAGTCAACGACCAAAATAACGTCATCATTCTTAACAGAGAGAGAACCAGAGAAGCCAATGACGAGTAAAATGCCGTGGGCGAAATCAAACAGGTCGAAACGAGTAACAAATATGAGTCGAGATGTCCCAGAACAGCCCGTAGAGGTGCGGAACAGTTTCTTCCAAGAGTTCGACAGACGAAGGGAGAAGATAGATAAACTAGTAAATGGTTCTGAGAACGGGAGACAGATGCCTTACCGGAGAGGTGATGAAAACAATGCACATCGGACGAAAGACCTCCTGTTACATCTGTTAGAAAAATGGGGGGAGTCAGAAGAAGTGGAGGCAGAAAGATCGGCTGGAGGAACTTCAAGTGGGGGCAGACACCAGTCGATATCCCTAGAATGGTCGCCCTCCAACCAGTTGGGACAGTCCTCCATGTCAAGTCTACACGCGTTCTTCCAAAGACAGACTTCGGATGAGAAGGCGCAAAGGAAGAAAGTTACTAGTAATGTAGCGAAATGACTGCGGTTGTAAGAATAAGTGCCATGACACTATGTTACCAAAGTACGGTATGAGATTAGTTAATGTTCTTATAGCCTAGCGCATATACTCGAGTTTGACTCGCAGCATCACGGATTTTAAGTACATGTTATGTTACGTATTTTTTTTTATCATAGAGCCCATACGTAAGTGGTCGTATCCAGAGGGAAAATTGGGACATAGACACGAGCTAGAACTGAGAATAGTCTAACAAATAAGTTAAATCGACTTCTGTTAATGCAAATTGTGGTACAAGAAATTCCAATAAACCTTGTTTGGAATTGACAAAGTTTCTGAATTTTGTTTTTTTTTATTTAATTTAAGAACGGTCGTTTATATGCGCTAAGTCTTAAAAAGGCAGTTAAAATGACAATAATAAAAATCTAGTCTTCAAAATTTTACAAACAGATTTAGATTCAAGACTGAGAACGAATTATATCAACATATTGAACACATTTTGGTAATTTTTTAATTTTTTTTTGTAAATAAGACATGTTTTGAAATGTAGGGGTAAATAAACTTAAATTATGATTGTTCCTTATCTGTACTTATGTATAACTTAAATGTAATTTATTGTTATTGCGATACGTATGTTGTTAAAATATAAGGCTTTATTAAAATCTGTTGTTTTATTACTTTAAAATTACCAACGACTTGCTGTGCCCCACGGTTTTATTCTCATAGAGATATTCCTTCAGACTTCGTGCATTAAAACTATCCTTTGTCATTAATGAATAGTGGATTTTCTATCAGTGTAAGATATAGGATACAAACATGCTAGAACCCAAATTACGTAAAATGTTTTCAATCAAAAACTGAATCATTTTGAAGGATATTGCTAATCCATTGCTTCGTATGTTCGAAGAACTTGTCTTGCGTCAAAATGAAAGCCATTGTTAGTTATTAGTATTACCTACTGTTAGTTTATTAAACAATCAGGGTGGAGAAAATGCAGTTCCTATGGAAATCCCCATGCGGAATTGCAGATGAAACGGGGGATACCGGTAGTAAATTATAAGACTTATTTTGGCCATAAATTAATTAATTTGACATCATCTTTATCCAACTTCCACAGCGATCGTCTATCAGCGTCATCAACTCTGACGCACCCCTGGCTGATCCAATCAGCGCTTTGCACAGAGCTTCACGTTACCAAGTCCAAACTGAAGAGATACGTCATCAAAAAACGGTGGGCCAAGGCAGTATCAGCTGTCATAGCTCTCAAGCGGATGGGAGCCAAGTTCGAAGACCATCATGACGAAAAAGTGGAGAAGAAGAACGGAGAAAATTGATTGGAGACAGGTTTCTTTAGTTGAAAGTTGATTGGGCAGTGTTGTGAAAAGGCTAAGTTAGAATAGGTTCACTGCTGGACACTGTTTATTTTGACTGAAAGGGAACCAAATTCTTTGCTAAACAGGGCACTGTACCTACCAATTTCAGGGGATCTTGTATCACAATCTTGAGTACGCTCATGAATTTTATTTATCAGAAACATCCGTGGACTCTAACTGCTTTTTTTATGTCCTGTCATATTTCCCAGCATATTGCTTATTGACAGTTCTCTATTTTTGCCTGTCAGTAGTGTCAGTCCCTTTGATGCCCCATAATAAGCCCAAGTTTTTCATGGCGATGTTTTTATTTTACCGTACTTTGTGCGCACAGAGTACTTTATATTTGTGCGCTTTTACCTTGCGATAGGGTGTGCCCTGTTGGGTTCTCAACGCTCTGCTTTAGTTGAAAATACAGAGTAAAGTAAAAAAAAACGTGCGAACGTGGGCTTACTCGGGTTCAGTACGATCCCTCGCAATCACGGACTCGCATGATTGTTGATTTACAAATACAAGAATATTTTCTGCTAAATTAAAGACAATTAACGATGCGTCTGAGGCTGACTTACATATTATTTGGACTAACACAAATTACGGCCTGTATAAAATAATATCATGACTGGATTAGATTTTTTATATTACATAACACTGCCCAATCTTTGACTAAATAAAATTTAGATGTATTTTAAGCTTAAGACAATTGGTTAAACGCACATTTCGCAATAAAAAACGCACACATGCATATCTAACATAGTTGTAATTGGTTAAAACATATTCTTATATTTATGTTAACGACAGTGTAATCAAATTCTATAGAACGTTGACCTTGCCTATAATCCGTTTATGATTTCTGTTGATTTTTTGTTTCTTTTTCTCCAATAATCACTTGTTAAGTCGCTAGAGTTCAATGTTGTTTTAGGGATAAATATGATATAAATAATATGCATAATAGGTAGCATATTTAAACCATGGCGTTGTGTTGTTTAGGTACTTCAACAATATGCCAACAATACGCATTTTGTAACGAAATTTTAATATTGTGTGCTGCGTCGATGGCGTCGTCTGGCGTCGATGGCGCCCAACACATAGACAAATTCTGGACCGAGTCCATTTAGATTGCCATACACACGCTAACACGTGCTTCTACGTTTGGAAAAAAAATATGACATTGTGGCAATTAAAAAAATAATATTAACTAGGTACTTTTTAGACAAAATTCAGTATTAAATGCCTGTACTTAATACCATTTTAATTACCTAAGTACCTACGGTAAAATGGGTACGTTAACGCATAGTGCGAATTGGCACAATAGGTACTTTTAAGTTGTCCCAATTCGCCAGTAAATCACAGTAACAACCCCATTTTACCAATAAGTAATTTTGTCGCTTTTGTACATCCTACCTACCTCCTACCTATTTTCCTACATCGAAAAAAATAAGGTACAATTGAATCTAAATACCTAAGTACTTTAGTTTTTGAAGCTATTAGAGGCAAAAAACCTTTGGTTTGGACTAAAATGGTGCCAAAATATTTACTAACTAGTAACACTAGGTGTAATGCAGTGCCTATAATAAAAATAATACTTATATGTAATCTCATTAAGATCTGTATATCAGGAGTTTTCTATACATTATTATATTTTATGTAATTAGATTAAGTAAATGGGGTGGCCCGGTACTGTCCCAGGCAAAGTTGAATGGCCCACTCAGCCAGTTGAACTGCCACTCAGAAAGTAAGTTTATTAATAACGTCAACTTACTTTCGTTGCTGTCCGTGCACGAAGGGTTCCGTATACCGTTCACTATTCAATTTTTTTTTTTATTTTTACACAAAGATATAAGATTATTACATGTGTTAAAAATATAAAATGTGATGTCACTATGTGCTGCCTTGTAAGGCATACACACATTGCTTTTAATACGGTAACAAATGGATCTGATATATTATAATATTCTGGATTTTATTTTTCTTTTAAATATTCATTTATTGTATTGGGAACTTATGAGTGTTTTTTTGTAAATATTTAAGTCTTTTGAAGTTTTTATTGATTGAGGTAGTTTGTTAAAAATATTTGGTGCCATCTCTAGGAAACTTTGGCGGTTTGAAGGGTTTTTGATTAAGATCACCAGCTTGGCGTTTAGTGGATAGGGTTTCAAATTGGTTGTAATTATTATTGATAAACATCGCTACTGCATCAATTTAACACTAGATATAAAAAAACTCCTATAAAAAGTAAAGTTCGGTTGTAAAATCACATATCTTGTACGGAACCCAAACACAAAAAAAAAAAATTTTTAACTGAAACCTTTAATTTTTATTAATTGTTGTTATATCGGCAATAGAACTACACAATCTTTGAAAACTTTAACTGTCATTCCCTTTCACACAGGTACGGAACCCTTATAGGGTAAAGCCTTGTTCATGCAGTGGGACGTGACGAGCTCGATAAATATAAAAAAAACATCATAGATAGGTAAATAATGAAAGACATTAACTTCCAACATTAAATCTAAGTTTTGTGCTAATTTAAATTAAATATTAATTGCAATCTCATTATTAGATGCAATGGTTGTCATTGCCTTAGTAATAAGATTATTCTTTATCAGCCATGTTTGTATACAAAGGAAGCTTTATTACAAAAAAAAAAATTCAATTCTTTGGAATGGTTCAATCGGACAGTATATCGCATTTAATTTTCCATGTAGGTAATTGACTCTTATAAAGACATTGGATTGTGTATCTACGAAATTTTTAGTGTAATATTAAATCTTGTTGCATCAAAGGCGTTTTTTTCTATTTCCTTTATTTTTTCCCCTTTAGGTACTGATTATTTACAACATCTGAGACTCGTGCTATAGCTGTAATTGCAACATTATGGAAAACTCAGCTGTTAAATTTATCATATTTAAAACACTTATAGCTTCTGCCCGCGACTTGGTCCGCTAATGACATAGGTACTTGTTTTAACATAATATTTATCCATGACACTGCATACTGCGTGGCGGACACACGCATGGCCACCATCAGGGTTTTTAATATTGATAACAAAATAATTGTCTCTAAAGGTGTGTCCAGACTGGCGAATGCGCCGCTCGCGAGTCGCTTGCGCACCGCACTGGTTGCTTGCGTTGGTTACAGCCTTAGTTTGGTGCGCCGCTCTAGTGCAACTCCGGCAAGGCTCGAGTGGGGCGCACGTGCAGCGCGCGCGTATCTCGTACGCATATAGCTTCTTTCGCGTTTGAACTATGAGCCCATATATTACTTTCCTCTATGTATGAGCCTCAGTTATGAAATTGCTTCCGAAGCACCGCGCGCACCTCCTGCGCCGCTCGAATACGGAGCGTAGATTGCGCGTGGAGGATCGTCCAGAGGACACAGTACAAACCTGACCCGCTTGGGCCGAGCACCGCTGTGTCCTTCATAGTCTCTAAATATCAGAACCACCCAGTCTCGGTCACCGGTTCAAAAGTTATAACGACCAGGGGGGGGACAGTCGCTATGTGGTGCTATTTCGACTGATAGTGGCGCTATCTCCTATATGTTTCATGAAATGTGAAATGTCATTATGTCATGTCATTTTTAATTTATTCAACAGTTGTGTAGATGTCACTAGTTTCGTAAAACAATCTGTAAATGACTAACAAAATCAAAATATATTCACAAGAGATTTCAAAATATTAAAACTATATTATTTTACATACATTCACAGTAAAAATTAAATATTTGATAAAACCAACCGTTAAAAATTACCCAACTGATAATGGCAACAACTGACAAACGTTAACCATTGACAACTACCGTCAAATTCTCAAAATGGTGGCTACTTTCGTAGCGTTGTTTCATGTTTGTAGAATATCTCCGTTTTTTCAGTTCTATTTCGGCTGTAAATACTTTCAGCTAGTGCGCCGAGTTGAGCTTTGATCTCCTCTGCCTTGTTGTGGTGTTTTCGCCCCGAAATAATTTGAATTGTGTTGGACAAGATCGCGAAAGGACGCTGTTTTTGTGTTGTGTTCAGCGCTGCCAATCGCGGGGAAAATCCCCGATTTGCGGGGAATTGAGGGTTAGCGCGGGGAGAGCGCGGGGAATGATAAAAATCGGGGAATTTCGGGGAATCCAGAACAGTTTATAACTAAAAAATCACGTTCGGACTTGGCAGTTACAGCTCGACACTACTAACATAATTTTGAATGGCAACACCACTCAAATGCCTGCTCAATTTAATGTGTCTCTGGAACGCATCCATTTCTATATCATTAATTCATTATTGTTTATGGTTGTCGTTTTTTTAAATTGGTGCGAACAGTTGAAATTTTCAATAAAATTATGGAAAAGTGGTTAAAAAGTGCAGCTACTGTTAAAAAACAGGTAAGCTGCATGTTCAGCATTAAAATATAATAGATGTGTGTACTGAACTTATTTTTAAGGCGAAAGCGCCATATATTTCTTTTTCAATTGTCAGGTCGGTGTTAGGTTGTGTGTTGATCGAAATATCATTCTCGACCATAACAAATATGTATTTACATAAATGCAATCATTAGAATCATCAATAAACTTATGTACTTTATGACCAAATTAACGTAATGTCAATTTCATGAAATGAATTAGATTTTAGTTAATTCTAACTAAGACAGTTGTATTGATGATTCTCATTCTATAAATATACATAATTGTTGTAAAAGTGTTTGTACAAACCTACTTATAGAAATAAAATCATTTATCATTTGTTACGGTCGTGTATCATACTTTGATTTACGTGCAACGGTATAACCTGATATTGACCTGCAAATGTCAAGGAACGTGAGAGGGTTTGAATTTCGCGGGCTACCTTGGCATTTGGCAACATCGCGTATGTATGTCGGCCGCTGACTGTCAAAATGTACGGAAAACAGAACTGGCGGCGGCTGAAGAAATTTTTTCATACATTTTGTACTAGATGTTAATAGTAATTACTTTATTTGAATAGTAAGGCTGTAGATGTAAGTGTTAATTTTGTTTTATGGTATATTATTTTATAAAAGTTTTAGTACTTATTAAACAAATTTTGTATAGAACAGTGTTTTTATTCAAAAAATATCATTTCGGGGAATTTGTGGTTAATTAACCAAAATGAAGCGGGGAATTTCGGGGAATTGACAACACTGACGCGGGGAACCGAGATTTTTTTATTGGCAGCACTGGTTGTGTTTTACAATTACTATATAGTTCATAATGCATAAGTTATGTGCATTTGGATGTGCTCCTGGTGGTAAGTTTTATTTTCTTCTTCTCTACCATCCTTGCAAAGTCACAAACTATGTGTTTATAATACTTACCCCTGAACTACACTTAGCAAATAGCTGAATAAAATGAATTGCTAACACATTTTATTTTTTCTTATTTTTAGGCACCCCAATCCATCGTTTTCCAAATGCTGAAAAATGCCCTGAGCGGTTCAAGACTTGGGTCACTCCCATTGGTGGAAAACTCGAAACAGCATCTGATTACGAGTATTATCAGAAGAAGATGAATTGTGACAAACATTTTACAAATTGGTGATCGAGTTCGGAATAATAAATTAAGTGCTTTGGGCTTTGGCTATTCCATCACTACATTTACATGGTATGTATGCTATTTATCTTGCGTTTTGAATAGGTTTTTTATATTAAGTTTGAACGAATTTTAAAATAAAACTGTTTTAACCTTTGTTTTATCTAGTATTTAAGAGGCTTCGGTTCAGCCTCATAAGATCTCTCACTTAGTTGAACAATTGGACAGGCCCCCATTATTCTATTCTAGTACCCACTCATATCTTAGACTAAAATTATCTTCCATACAATTATTATTAGCTCTGTCCCTATCGATCATTTAATTTCTCTCTTTCAAACAATGTTTCAATTATATACATAATCATATAAATAATAACATAAGTTTAAATGTGTTCAATAGTGAACTAGTAATAATTTTAGCTTTATTTTTACTTCAGAACAATCAGCCAGTTTTGTGTTGGATCAAGAATCATTTTTAGTAGAAGCTAGTAAAAAAATGAGCCAGAATTCTGCTTCTGAATCACCACAGTTGCTGCATCATATAAATACAGGTAGGTTGACCTATAATTATAATAATTGTAGTTTCTTTCTGACTGAATGTCAGTCATGCTGGCCAATCTCAACTAAGATTAGCCAATAAGTGTGCATGCGTAAACACAGGTGCTCTCTTTAATCTCTCACTCATTTGCCGATGCGATGGCTATCCGAAACTACTGGAGATATTAGATCAGATATAGAACAAACGGACCAACTAATTATTAAACCTACCTACAATTAAAAAATTTACTTTCTAAAACATAAAATATGTTTATCTAGCTATTCAACATGATATCACCCATGTTAGTGTTGTTGGTCCGCTCATGTAAGTTAATGTTAAGCAAAAAGTTAAACCTAATGTTATATAGTTGTTATTCAGAGATTGGGTGATTTTTATTTAAATCTATCTAATTAGCTTATAATTATCTGTTATGGTAATTTTATTTTAAATGTTTATTCGCCTACATTCTTATCACATAAGGCCTCACAACAATGTAGTCAAAAGTATTGTACCTAATCCATCTATTTAAAAGAGCAACCACATATTTTTTACCAGAATCTTCTTTACATACATCTAAATACATAAATGCAAGCATGCAAATCTTTTATATTTATATTATTACTGTAGATCACATGCGATAAAACCCTGTAAAAGCATTATTAATTATTCACTCAATTATTTCAGGCACAGTACATGACAGCATTGCACCTGCTGTAATGATTGAACACAATTATAGCGCGGCTAGCAGAAATGTTAGAAAACAATTTGGAAAAGGTACTTTTTTAAATAGTAGTCAATTTAATGCTGTATTTGCAGAGTAGTTACCTTTTAATCATGCTTGAGCATAATCGCTTTGCATGAATAGCGCTTGAGTATTATTAAAGGGCAAATAATAGTAAAAAGGTTTTAGACAATTTTTTTTTTTTGTAAAAGTCTAATAATTATGTAAATTCTCAGTAAAATATAAGTAAATAAATCGTTTCCTAAACTGACAGAGTTGTAACACCTGATTATAGTATTTGCCATTCACTGATGAATATTTCATATAACAATTAAATCTGTTTCTGATTTTTTTTTTAAACCGATGCCGGTATCGGTTACGTAACTGAAACTGATGTAGTAATTATGTGTATATACATATATCTTTTTTTTTTTCAGATTCTGTGCGTTCATTGGAATTCAATTGTGTCCAAATTAAACCCTTCACCACCAAAATCAAGCATCTGCAGTCAGAAATAAGCCGTTTGAGAAAAAGAGGCTAATCATACAAGGCAAGATTATCAAATGCTTTGAAATTGTGTAAAGATAAGGTATTTCAGCAAACTATCTATAATATGCGAAAACCTGCACAGTTATTTTTACATATGCAGCTACAGTCCACTAAGAAGCCCAAAGGAGGACGGTTTACTTTAGATGAAAAAATTCTTGCGTTATCGATGTACAAGAAAAGTCCGAAGGCATATTCATTACTGTATAAATATTTTACATTACCTTCAGTGAAATTAAATTGTATCCTGGTATAAACCCAATTGTATTTGAAAAAATAAAAAAAACTGTTCTGGCAAAGGATAGTCCTGAGTTCCTGACCGACTATGCAGTCTTATATATTTTGATGAAATGTCGTTGACCCCGCAAGTATTTTATAACAAGCACAAAGATGCATTTGAGGGATTTGCCAATTCACAAAATGTTAGGTTTGCTGACCACACTCTTGTATTCATGGCCAAAGGCTTAAAACATAATTTTAAGCAACCAGTAGCTTACTATTTTACTAATGGCTTAAATAAAATTGAATTGAAAAATTTAATTAAAAGTGTTGTATCAGAAATACAAAAAACAGGGCTTATAATTATAAATTCTGTGTGTGACCAAAGCTCTATTAATGTCAGCGCTATAAACGAGTTAGTTAATGATACAAAAGCGTCGTTTCTACGACTTGGCAAAGATTGGTGTCATGACTTTATACTTTTTTACTTTATACAGTAATGAATATTATGCCTTCGGACTTTTCTTGTGCATCGATAACGCAAGATTTTTTTCATCTAAAGTAAACCCTCCTAACCTTTGGGCTTCTTAGTGGATTGTAGCTGCATATGTAAAAATAACTGCAGGTTTTCGCATATGACTGAGAAGCAAGATTATGTAACTTCTGATATTCGATATTGAATCATTTTTAAGAAAAGAACGTCCTAAACGCGATATTTATAAAATTAGTTGCAGATGTACTTATTGATTATCCTTTTGAATGTATTAATCACAAAGAAAATCTGAAAGAATGCTTCACAGACTTAACTATTACTGTAATATTATATAGTTGGTGCAGATCTATTAACCGTATTTTATCCGGAAAATTAACATACGCCAATGGTGATGATAATACCAAAATAGCAGCTCAAAGATATTACAATAAAATAGTTTTTTTTTTATTTTTGTTTATTATGTTTGTTTTGTTTACTAACATTAGCTATTAAGTATTTTACTATATATACATTAGCTCTTAACCTTTTGAACGCCCATCTATATAATACGCGATGTGTCCTCCAGCGCCACGCTACAAATGTATAACGTATCTATAGTCAAACGTAGGGATGGGATTAATGTCCTATCGACAAATAATATTATAAGTTGAAATTAATGTTTATTCACCAATTTACGAAGCTAAATAAAAACTGATACCGTATTTTCAAATTTTGTTTCATTTCATAAAAAAATCAATATGAAAACCTGGATATATTTCCCATAATAAAAGAAAAGAATTGTAAATTTATTAGACGTGTGTTCTAGAAGGCACATCCCTATTTGTCTCCAAATGTAATCCTTCTACTTCATATCAAGTCGTTGGCGCTCGAGGCACGTCAAAATCCTTTCTGATATAAGGATGTCTAGATGTCGATGTCTATTTTTGGTTGATGGTATTTTTGGGTTGTTGTACATTCGTCACTAAGTAATTTCGTCATATTTTAAAAAATCCATACATTGAAAGTAAATTCGTTACACGTATTAAAAATATGTGTAAATTCATCACAAACCCTCTTTTAAAAATTTTTATTCTTTAAGTAGCGATTGCAGCCAAAATTTTTTATTTAAATCATTCACTGTAATTTTAATTTTAACATTCGATGTAAGGTAAATTAGTAAACGTGCTGTGATTATGAAAAATATACAACATTTTCATTCTACTTCTTATTTATTTTTTGGTATCGGTACGGATTATAACGATGTGACGAATTTACAATAAACAAAATTAATATATTGGGAATTGTGACGAATTTACACATATTTTTTTTGTGACGAATGTACAACAACCCGTATTTTTCTATTCACTGTGGTCGAGTTACACGTGCATAACCTCAACCTATTCATGCATTTTATTTCGTTTACTTCAATCAATAGAAGCTAGATACGTGGTTTTCTACGTGTTTTTTTTTAAATGAAAATGGAGGGTAAGTCACTGTTTTACGCAGATGTTACAGATTTTTTTAAAATCACACCTTGTAAAACTCGCAATAATTCGTCATATTCACCGTCACTCATTTTTTGTTAGAACACGTGCGCCAACGCAATATGTTGCACTACACTAAAATGCACAAAGTCACTATGACCTTGAAACCCGTCCGCTTATGACGTCACAGATTTACTTCTATACACGTTCGTGGCGTTGTGGGCACTGACAACTAGCCACTTTGTAGGGATGGGTTTTTCAAACGGTGTTTCACTATCGACAATGATTAGAAAACCTATTTATTCTTGATTAAGGTGAATAAAACGTAGTTTATAGTTTGCAGTATTTATAAAATATTATTTATTCACGTCATTTTCTTGCAATAATAGTATTTATGATCGTTTCGACGAGATGAAATATAGCGAGGTCTTCATCGTGTCCCATCACTGGCTTACTTTATATCAAGTACTTGGCGTTGGGGGCATTGAAATATTTTCTGGCGTTTTTGTTTCTATTGAATATAAAACAAACAAGAACTTATTATGTGTGAAAAACTTAAAAATATGGCTTATAACAGGGCAATTTTCCATAAAAACAAAATAAAAGGTCTTGTAAAAGTCGTAAATTTATTTTTTACCATAATTACTTCTAATCAAATAGTTGCGCTGAGGGCACGAAAATCTCGAACTTGTATAGAAGTGATTGGCGTTCAAAAGGTTAAGTATTACTATATATTATATTAGCTCTTAAGTATTATAAGTTACTAGCAATTTATATGGAGAAATCTAAATTAAAATATTATTATTACGATAAACATAAGCATTACGAAAATAAAAAATTAAATGAATTTTCCACTGTTTTATTTCAGCCCGCCACCCGAACTACTAAAAGTTTCAATAATGAAACTTTCTGTACAATTGAAAGTTTCAGTTAGCTTATATCTATATATATAAAAGAAAGACGGGTTTGTTCCCTTCGTTATAACTCGAGATCTGCTGGACCAATTTTCATGGTTTTTGTTTCGTTGGATTTGTCTCCGCCCTGAATAGCAGAATACATTTTTTTTTTTTTTTCTTTTTAGGTAGGGTAGGGTAGGTCGGTAGGTAGGGTAGGTAGGTAGGGTGGGTAGGGTAGGTAGGTAGGGTAGGTAAGTAGGTAGGTTGGGTAGGTAGGTAGGGTAGGCACGGTAGGTAGGGTAGGCAGGTTAGGTAGGTAGGGTAGGTATCACAGTTAAGACAGGACAACGTCTGTCGGGTCAGCTAGTTATATATATAGTGTTTCTGCAAATTAGTTCGGAAACAATTCACAGGTGGCGCTGCTAGTTCGATTTAGTTGTCAAAAAAATGCTTCAAGAGGGTTCTCTTTATCAGTCTTATTATTTTACTCTTTGATAACGACTACTGCTACTGTCGCTCAGATCAAACAAACGGCGGCGCACTCGGCCCTAAAAAAAATGGGGCCCCAATGGTACTTCTAAGATTAGATAGCTGGGCCCTGTAGGTAGGTAGTACCTATGTTAATTATTTAACTCCACCAATCATCAAAAATAAAACGGCCCAAAAACATTTTATACTTTTTTTTATTTTTAAAAACACGCAATGATATCGCACTCCCGGTTCCACAGCAATGCAATACCATACCGTGGTACCAAAGATGGTATTAACGGTAAGATTTCTGGTAGCGTGCGCGAGCACCTGGACCACCAAACTTCTTGGGCTCGCAGCGACGAGGGTCGGCGACCAGCAAACTCCTATCGTATTGGACGAGGATGTCCTTGATTTCCTTCTTTGATGCCTCGTCTACATCTGTAATGAAATAGTCAATTGTTAGAAAGACTGCTATAAACATTTTTTTATTTAAATGAATAAATCATCTTTAAAAGTTGACACCATAATAAATGACAAGATTTATAATTTTTGTTTGTAAATTGGGGTTCAAATATTGGATCAAAGTTCTTTTTAACAAATAAAATATCAGTTGGCATTCTAATAAATAAATGTTGTGTACATTTCAAACTAGCAAGTTATTGAGATACATTGCTGCTTGGTAAATGTCACAGTTGATCTGCCCTCCCTGAAATGACTGAGTCACATTTGAGCAACACAGCTTTGGAAGAAGGGGTAACATTACATTTGTTTTCTGTTACTGATGAAATGGCTATCATTTTCATAAAATAGCCAATCACCGAACAAAAATAAAAAAAAATCATGGTCAATATGAGTTTGTCTATACTTACATTTCTGGTAGAAAGCAATGAGTGCCTTAGAGATAGCTTGTCTGATAGCGTAAACCTGGGCGACATGACCACCACCCTTAACGGTGACTCTGATGTCGACACCAGAGAATTTCTCCTGTAAAAGTAGTATTCATATTTTATTAGTACAATGTAATATGCACAAATGTAGTTTATGAATGATTTTGTTATCAGAGTGGATCTTTACTACACATCCATAGATGCTCAGGTTCGGAATAAGTGTAATCATCATTAAAAAGTTAAAAAAGATAATTATATTTGTACTCTCTGGTCTCACTCAATAGCCTCAGTGCAATATTTTATGACTTCTGGTATTGTGTTAGTAAACAGTTCGACATAATTAGTTGAGACACATCGATCACTAATAAAGAACTAGATACACAATCAGCGTCAAAAAATGTCCTCACCGAATGACCACCCAATTGTACATTTGGGTGGTCTTTTCATCTAGTAGCATTCGAACGCTCCGACGGTAAACATGCCTCAGTGCTCGTTTAAAAACTGCAAAAATCACACGTCTAGGACGCTAAAAAAGGATGGAGTTTCTTATTTTTGCTAAGTATTAATATTATCATTATATAATTGTTAACACTGTATTGTAAATACTAATATTTTTCAAGAAATCATCGTAAAAACTTTATTTTAAATTAAGTCGTAACAAATAGCAGGCGATATAATGCAGCTCAATTGTAAAGACTCTTACTAAACGTATTAATCATACTTACGCATGTCCACTTAAATTGTTTGGGTTATCCGCGTTGACTCTGTTCCATTTGTTGGAGACGCTATTATAGTTCTTATTTTTTTTAATGCGAGATTTGATTTTTGTTTTCATTTACCTGACTGCGCGATGCAAGGGAGGGTTATGTGTTTATTAGCCTATGTATGAATAATTGACCTAAAATAACTGCTACTAACTGCATAAGACTACTTGAAAAGTGACTTGTTTGGAACTTGTTAGTTGTTTTTTATCAGTCGGGTTTTTTGATATTCCCAATATTTTTTTGTGGTTGTTTAGTCGGGACTTTTGAAAATATTCAATTATTTTTTGCTTTCCTCGTGATCCAGTGAGGTGTGGAGAATCGATATCAGTTACAGCACGTCAAAGATCCGAAGAATTCTTCGATCCGAAGTATTTCTTTTTATTGACATTTGTAATTTATTATGAACAATATGTCAAAAAATTGGGACAATAATATTCTTTGATTTTTGTATATTCTTCCTCACTAATTTATATTTACTGAATGTAAAGTTCTGATTTATTTAAAAAAATACCAAAATCGCTAATTGTATGCCTTTAATATTTAAGGCGTTGCCTAAATTCCTAATAGATTCCATCATCAGAACAAGGATTAGATGTAAACAGGACCAACTTGGGAACAAACCTAATGTAATGAATCATCTCAATCGGTCGATTCGTCTTCGACTTATCGGTGGTGTGCAAACATAAAAAAAAAAAAAAATATAAATACGCGACGCATTGAGTAACCTCCTCCTTTTTTTGAAGTATGTTAAAATACCATACATAATAATTTACAGTACAAACAAAAAATATTGTTCTGGTTCGTCTCCACTCGTTCCTTGTGCTAGTGGCGAGCCTCGGTTGTAAAATTTTATTACTTTTTTTTGACACTTAGTAATTGTTACTTTAAATCATGCGTATAAGGTTGAAATTGTTTTGATGTATGTTGAGCAGCGAGTACCGGTCGTAAAATTTTATTGCTTTTTGCAATAGCTTTGTGAATACGGCTTTAAACCTTGCAGGTAAGGTTGAAATTACATTAATATAGATTTATTTTACCTAAACACAATTGGCGACATTTTTAAGAGAACTTTTGTATGAGATTGTGTATCTAGTTCTTTATTAGTGATCGATGTTGAGACATCACAAAATTAATAATGTTACATAATTTAAAATATGAGAAGTGGGAATACAAAAATTACAATGCAAAGAACTAACTAAAATAATTGCAATGTTAGCATGCTATCTACTGTTACTGTACAAACATGAGCAAACTAAAGAATGTGAAGTAAACATGCAAATGAAATGAATGAATGAGTGTAAAAAACTAAATTCAAGATAATATGTTCAACAAAAAAGAAATGCCATGATTTCAGAAATCATTTTAAAAGTCATGAATTGAAACTGAAGGCTGTTTTAAATAAATGTTTTTTTTTAACATCTGACATGAAAAAATTACTGACTAAAAGCTAGCAAAATCTCAGTTATCAACAGTAACTACTTTCACAAAACATGCATGAACATAAAAATTATAAGCAAAATTACCAGAATATTATGATTGGTAACCATTGGATGAAACACAAAGTTATATGTGCAGTTAAACAAAACATACAAGTATTGCATACTGAACATGAAAGTTAGTGTTGATTAAGTTAGAATGACAGTGAACACAACAGAACAGAGCGTTCAAACAGCAATAAATATTTCTGACCTTGCCGAGTAGTAGGATTGGCTCCTGCAGTTTGTACTGCAGCAGACGGGGCTCCACCAGGTCGAGTGGGCGACCGTTCACGCGCAACACACCATGTCCACGTTTACAGTAAGCCACGGCCGTAGCGGTTTTCTAAAAATATACAAAATGCATTATAAAAAGGTCATGGAAAAATAATTGTTGAAAATTGTTCAACATGATTATTATGAGAAAAATATGAAAAAAATTGTGCATGTTCTAAGCCAAACTCGAGTGAAGAATACTGAATTAGTATACATTAAGATGTACACTAAAATTATTGTGTCTGAAAAAAAAACATTGTTGTGAGGTTATGTTGGTCACATAAATAAAAGTTGCAACAATGCGACTTGGATCACAGAATCATTCATTAATTACTTTGATATTACTGTAAAGCTGTAATATTACTGTAGATCAAAGGGAGATTGGCTCCCTGAGTTGGCCAAGTCAACGGAAAGAGAAACATGCATGCATCCATTTGAGTCGGTTGCCCCCATACAAGATACCACATTGATGCGGATGAAGTGTCTGTATTTCAATTGTTTTACCACTAATCACGTATCGCACGCTATAACGAGGTTAAAATATAGACTAAGTAGGTAAAATAATCACTTAGAAATCGGCACAAACACGTGGAAAGAACAAACACTACTAACCTTGCGGCCGAATACTTGGACGGCCTGGATAGGTTCACGACGCGCCTGAAACACAGGTAAGTAGAAAACTAATGAGAATCAAATCAATTTATAAGGTTTGATAAAGGAAGTACTAGTAAAATTTGATAATTACAGAGCGCAAATCTTCACGCACCTCCTGCGGGGCAGCCATTTTGACAGAGAAAGACTGAATGAATGAATGATTATCAGAGAATAAACTTACAAGTTGAACGAATGACTATTAAAAACCGGAACTTGTCAAACAAAAAGGACGGGCATTCTCGTCGATTTTACTAAATTCAACCACCCCGACATCTGTTGGCTAGTAGTCAAACCTTTCGATTTAAACATTCTGACATGCTACCGTCTTAGTGTAAATATTTAGAAATAGATGACGCTTTAGTTACTTAGTACACATATTTGCCACTAGATTGCACAAAAACGCATACATTTTCACTCTACACGTTCACGGCGGATGGATGAGTCAACCACATAGAGGAAAGTAATATATCGGGTAGTCAACCAGCCAATCCATCACACATAGCAAAGCGGGCCGCCAAGCTTGTTTTGTATTCGTCGAACGTAATTGCTGAGGTGGAGTCGTGCGGAATGTGCGACAGTAGTGCACGATCACGACAATGTGCCGCGAAAAACGCTAACTTGCGAACATTCCCGCGCTAGTGCATTATAACTTGAAACAAAACAGTGTGAATTTGTTATTGTACGAGAGAAATTTTGTGAATATTGTTTTGTTTATGTAATGAACAGTTTGTGTAATATTTGAACTGCAGTTACTGTGATTTACTTGTGCGAGTAATTATTGAAAATTTGGAGGTAAGTTGGAAATATTTTTACTATTAATAAAATAAATAACCACATGCTTAATTATTTAGCATCAATAGCAATAGCAATAAGGTACTTACATTCAGTTTTAAATAGGTGCGTGCCCGTGCTTACAACATCGAAGTTTTATAAAACTTTTTACAACATATGAGAATCAAAATGACTAAAGTTCCAGTGAATATGGTTAGTGGGACGATTTTCATGAGTATATTAAATTCCCAGAACCGATGTAGGTAGGTATATTGTAAACACTAAACGTGTTTTTTTACTATGTATTAAAATTACTCAACTCGGTTCAATAATTCCTATGCACACAAGTCAAGGTAGGTACTTACAATGAGACTTAAAAACTTTTTATCACTAACTTTTTGTTGACTTTATGCGTCATTAAAAACAAAATGATTCATTGAAGAATGTTAGCCACAAACTTACGTACGCCAGTAACGAAGTACAATATCCAGGAAAAATAGAAAAATGGGAATTTATGTCAAAGTAATTCATTGAATAAGTGGTAAAACCAGTGTGTAGTAAATAGGATGTTTTGCAAATAATTTATACTATCCGACGTCAATATCTGCCTATACAACCATATACATTACAAAGTTACGCACATTACAAAGTAAGTAGGTAACCATCGCAATAGTCTTTTCCCAACTATGTTGGGGTCTGCTTCCAGTCTAACCGGATGCAGCTGAATACCAGTATTTTACATGGAGCGACTGCCTATCTGACCTCTAGAACTCAGTAACTGGGCAATACAATATCGCTTGGTAAGACTGGTTGTCAGACTTTCAGGCTTCTGACTAGGTAGGTACCTACCCATAACGACTAACGACTGTCAAAGATCCACGAATGACAGCCGGAACCAACGGGTTAACGTGCTTCCGAGACACGGAGGAGTCTTGATATCTAAACATTGTCACCCATCCACAGACCATGCAATATAATTCATGCCTGTTAAGTACAACTTATAACTGAAGAGTCGGCAAGTGCAGATTCTGTATACCCATGATATATGTCCGATTGAAAAGGACGAATCATCATCAATTAGGGAGGTACATCTCAAGATTCCCGCCTCGACTCAAAATACTCTGCAATCAGACCCAGGAACTCACGCGCCACCTAGCGCCTGTTTTGACCATTGAACCTACGGAGATATTTGTTTTTTTTGGCGTAACACAAAATATTGCGTTTTCTGAAGACTATTACTTATGAATGAACACTGCATCCTTAAAAATAATAATACAGAGTTACAGATATATTTATTTATCGGAGACACATTTTTCCTCATACTGAAATACAAGATAACACCAAAAACATATCTGTTCCCGTAAATCTAATCTACCAGTAACCACAAATTCAATTCAATCGGATTAGCAATAAATATCGGTCAGTCGCTATCTGAAGGCATTCATTTATTGAGGCATCCACAGGCAAGTCCAAATAAGCACTCAAACACCTAGGTAAAATTGCGAGATGCCATTATAAAAAAAGATAACGTAATTTTAATCCGATCCCGACTGTCCCTTGCTGCCCTCTATCAGATACTGTACCCCACAGGGGGTGCTCTTAGTGTGTAATTTTTTAAAGCCCTGGCTGGAGTCATGAATTTATTGAAGCATCCACAAGCAAGGGCGGTTAAGCAACCAACAAGCTCCTAGATTGAACTGCGAGATGCCATACGACGCCATAAGAAAATAAGTGATTATTTTGTACCCTATATACTATAAAACTTACTACAGTTTCCACAAAATTATTTACCTTTGTCTTTTTCTTCCAACCCTAAAATTTTGGTGTCTATTTTTTTAGGCCAAAACAAAATCTATCATTTTCATTTATTACTGATTTACATACAAAAATGTGAAAATGTGAGATACAAAAATGTGCGACCAGTCTTCTAAGATTTTCATCCCGCAGCATTTTTCCCTCGAAAATTACATCCTAAGGCAAGGGCCGAGCCTGCCGGGTAATCGGGAGTATCCGAAAGGGTTACCGCTACCCCGGAACATAAAGGGCTAAGGAAGGATCAGTAGTCAGATAGTCAGTAAGAGTCTGAAACTCCCTTCCGCTCCACCCAGAGCGGGAGAAGTCATTGGATGATGTCCCAGCCTTAAAAAGGCATTTACAAGAATTCTTGTCTAAACGGACGGAGTCACGCACAAACGCTAGCTCATCTAAAGTGTTACGATGTACGAACATTATAACCTATTATAATTTACATGTATTATGTGCGTCTCATTAGTGCCCCTATCCACGACTAAGTTATGTAACAATACCAGTCCAATACATCAAGCCGTAATTCCCTTAGTTTCATAATATTATAATCACTTGTAAAAATAAATTAAAATAACCAACTATACGCATCTACGATTCCAAGTCGTTGGATATCAGTCAAATATTGAGATTTTGAAAGTGTAATAAATTAGAGGATTTATTATTACTTCCGTCTGTCAAATGTAACGATTTATTACGAGATTATCTAAGCACAATAAAAGTGATGTCTCATTATTTATTTATGTTACGTTCAGTAACAAGGAATGGAAAACTACTATGCAAAATAATAATAATTATATTTAGTTAAGTAACTAAATATAGTCATTAGTAATAACTAATAATATTGTTTCTCAATTTGTATTTATCTCCAGTAACATTCGGAATCTCCTCCTACAAATCAATGTATATGCTGTAATACTACGCTGTTTTCACGAATAAAAAAAATATCAACTAGATCAAGAAGGAGGAAGACGTGAGAAAAATCTAATCTAAGGTTTGGATCGATCCGGCTCGGTAGTCTTTCCAACAATTTTTGTATCGCTTTTTAAAACATAAGCAGTAAGTTTAAAAAATATTAAATTGGCCCACGTTATTATTATCTGATGATTTTGACAAGTAGTCTAGACTACTACTATAAACTTACAAATGGTCTATGACAAACTTTTTCATACTTTTTTTTGCACATTGTCTATGTGATATAAAACCTATTTTTCGTTTTAATTAATAATGTTGTTCAGATGTAAGTCGTGGCGTTTATCGGGCGACCGTTGTGTGACCGAGATCATGTCGAAGTCGACACGGCTTCCTGTCAATCGCATACATCACGTAATACGGTCACGGATAATCCATTTTAGGATTAAATGGGCCGAAGAAATGTGTTAGGGATAGATTATAGAACCATGGAGCTGGGTTCGTTCAAAATGTCGTTATTGGGTTGTACTTAGGTCAACGAATCACAATGCACCCTGAGTCCTATTTACTAAAATAAACAGGCGTTTGGTGACAATCTGACAATTCGACAATATTATAATAGTTTTTTTCTTTTATTACACAGCACTAGTCGTGAAAATGTGTCAATGATGTAATTTTTTACGATAAAAAAATAAAATGGTAAACTGACTGACTGGGTGATATATCAACGCACAGCCCAAACTGCTGGACATAGAGACATGTTTTATTGTTTATTGTAAAGGGCCAATGGAATCAAGATAATATAGATACATCATCCCTAATGTTCTGATAAAGGGGTCACAAAATGAATGTTGTATTCGTTAGAGCACTACAATTCTATCAATCGGTGAACCAGAGGTAGAAGCAGAGGTGGTCTATATTTATTGTAGTATTCTTGAATCGTACTCGTTGCAATTTTTTGTATGGCAACCATACAAAAAATTGCAACATAGATAAGTTATAGATCTAGCAAATTAACTATCATTAGGACTTAATCAAACGCTTTAAATCGTAATTAACCGCACAATAAGAATTTAACATATTTTTATATGATAAAAACATATGGCAGTAATTAAACGTATAAAAAACATTTAAACAAAGCTCTAGGCATGTTGTGTGGTTCCCAGAAGACAATGCGAAGCTATTAATAGTTAAAATATAAGGAAAATTAATTAATAATTACATTTTATTGTTTGTTTACTTCGTTTTAAACATTCCTACATAAGGATTTATATTTATATTAAACTTTATATTGTGTATAATGTAGCACTTAACTACCTATTATAATACATAAGGTGTACTGTCTCGTTGGTCAAGTGGTCGCATTCGCTTGTGGTGAGCATGAGGTCCTGCGTTCGATTCCCGGGTCGGGCAAAGTATTATTGAGTCTTTTCTTTGGAATTTCTCTGGTGAATCTGGAGTCTGTATTAGTGCCCGGTTGATGGTAAACCCTCCGTGGATTATACAGGTACGATGATCTTATAAATATACTTATATAAAATTCTCGTGTCACAATGTTAGTTTATAGTTACCATACTCTTTCGAAACGACCGATTTTTATGAAAATTATATGCATATTCAGTAGGTCTGAGAATCAGCTGCTGTTTATTTTTCATTAGGGATATGAATTATTAGTTAATTAATGATTAGTTAGGTAGGGTAGGTAGGTAGGGTATCACAGTTAAGGCAAGACAACGTCTGTCGGGTCAGTTAGTATATTTATTTAAGTTACACTCACTTGAGCTCACATACGGCGTATTTTACCTCAGAATTTACTCCCTTAATCATTCATTTATGTATTTATTTCTGTTATTTTCCCTGAAAATACTAAAACTTTGGGTCATAAATAATATAAGGAAGAAAACAGCCTTATTAAAACTTCCATTAAGTAGCCAAAGAAATAAACACACTTTCCTTACCATGTTTATTTTGAGGTGCTCGTGGCATAACAGCTAACAGCCACACAGGTAGATCGTCAAGGTTAAGCTCGTTATTCGTGTATTTATTTTAGTAGGTATAGCCGGGGTTAGTTTGTGGATGGGTGACCATCTTTAGATATCGAGACTCCTCCGTGCCTCGGAAAGCACGTTAAGCCGTTGGTCCCGGCTGTCATTTGTGCATCTTTGACAGTCGTTACGGGTCGTCAGAAGCCCGAAAATCTGACAGGCAGTCTTACCAAAGAGTATCGTATTGCCCAGTTCCTGGGTTGTGGAGGTCAGATAGGCAGTCGCTCCTTGTAAAATACTGGTATTCAGCTGCATCCGGTTAGACTGGAAGCCGACCCCAACATAGTTGGGAAAAGGCTAGGCAGATGACTAGAAGTACTTATGTTTATTTTACGGAAGGAAATACCCATGACAATTAGTGTAACTTTGATTTTCCCGTTGCTAATAAATAAATACTCATAATTATTGTCAGTAGTTATTATTTCAAGATTATGTAGTGTATAAATGATGTTACGTGGTCTGATATAATCCAATTGGCTATAAGCAGTAAACAAACCAATCAATCTGCCCAGCCTTTTTTCATCTACATTGGGGTCGGCTTTTAGTCTAACTGAATGCAGCTGAGTACCAGTATTTTACATGAAGCGACTGCCTTTATGCCTCCACAACCTACCTATTCAGAAACTGTGTAATACGATAAGACAAGACCTTGGTAAGACTGGTTGTCAGACTTACAGTTTTCCGACGACCCAACGACTATCAAAGATCCACGATTGTCTTGCTTTCCGAGGCACAGAAGAGTTTCGACATGTAAAGATGGTCACCCATCCACGGAGTAACCCCGACAAGCGTAGCTTAACCCGATGGATCGACACGTGCGGCTGTTATTATTATATTAAGCACAAGCTCCTCTGGCTATAAGCAGTAAGAAAATTGCATTCAAAATAAAATGTAAGTAGCTAATCTCTAATCCAACCATACAAATAAGTATTAAATCTGTTTGTCTGTCAACTTTGCCCGCCTTTTAATGGTTGAATAGATATATCAATATTTGGCACACAGGAAGAACAAAAACTGGGTTAAGACATAGGTGGGACTTTTTATCCCGGAAAGCTTTAAAAAAAATGTATGTAGTTCATTAACTAAAGTAGGTACAATTTACTGATATAACTGATCTATTAGTATCATGTCATTTCATTCGTAACCATTATCACTAGCTAGAACCTACTACCAGCACAGCAGTCATAAAATACACAAAGTCTATCTGTGCTAACGATATTAGAAAAGAGATGCACAACAAAATATAAACCACACTGCATTAAATTTTCAACCTTATTCACTTACTGAAAACGGTGTAAAATGAAATAAAGAGCTGTGCAATAGGCTCCATGGTTAAAAGTACTAGGGTTTCATATAATATTGTTAGTAGATTAGCAATGCACGCCGCACGCAACGGGAGCCGGGAAGCCATACTTATTCTTACTGCAGATTTTTCGCAGAATAATGTGTACATAAAGGGTATTGGAAGGAAGCATATTGTTCTGTAATTCAATTTAAATAATAATAAATGTATGTTTGTTAACGTGTGATGGACAGCTTTGGGGAAATGAGGAATGTATCCCGATGACTATTTTCTATGTATATTCTTCTTCTTATTCAAAACCTTCTTTTTCTTCCTATATTTATCCTATATAAGTTGGTGTTTGTGTCCACTTCGCTTTGCAATGTAAATGTGGTGCTGTTCCACAAACGATGGGATACTTAATATCGTATCCTGCGTGTCCAGCCGTATGCACGTTACAGGAACTGATGGACGCTAATGATGGCGCCAAACACGTAGCCGAATTCTGGGCCGAGTACATTTAGTTTGCCATCGACACGCTAAGAAGAAGTTGGTGTTGCGCAAAATGTTTTGTCTCGTCCATTCTTCCCTGTCAATCATCACTCTACCCCTTCAGCCGCTTTTCATTCATACTATCCCACACAATAATTTCTCTATCATTTCTTTGGTTTTCATTTCTCTAAATATTGGTTAATATTGAGTTTGATCGCAAATGTATTAAAAGCTTCGTAAGCGACAACGCTTTTAGTATATTTGGCACAGTCAGAATAACTAATGCCATGGTAAAAATAAAATATTAAAAGCCGATTAGCGAAATGGAATGATGCGCCCGATCTACACCATGTATAGTGTCATTGTTCAAAATGGTTTATTTCTACTTCGACAGTAGTTGGTGATTATAACCTTCCTACTATAATGTATCTAAACAATGTGGCCGAAACAGTATAAGCTCCATACAGGGTGTGGAAAAGGTGTGGTCAAATTTAAGAGTGCACACGCACCTTTCGGGAGCAATATCGTGATCGCAAAAGAATAACCAGCCGTCCCATACATTTGGGTCGAGTAGGTAATGAACTTTGTTCATAATTTTTTCGCGAATTACGATGTTGATCACATGGAGAAAGTTCTTTCGTTTAAAGGTCTGACAACCACACCCTAATAACCACCTTTCTGGTACATACAATTGACATGCACCGTCGAAACAAAAAGAAGGGGCATAATGTTCTTTATTAATCCAGTTTTATTCCCTCCCACAGCCATATGATCGAAAATTCTTGATTCAGGTCATCAACAAGTAGTTCTAGTTCATAATCAGATAAGATAAATATTTTGGGAAAAAGCAAAAGTATTTTAGGCCATGTTTGCTATTGATAACCGAATGTTTATTCACGATAGAAATTATCAAACGAAATAATTCTGTTGCTGACACCAAATATATTTACCGAACCGATTTCTTTATACATAAAATATGATCGATTATTCAATTAATTCCTACTAATATTAAAAACGTCAAAGTTTGTGAGATGTATGGATGTTTGTTGCTCTTTCATTTAAGAACTGCTGAACGGATCTCGATGAAATTTGGCACCGAGATAGATTATAGTCTGGCATAGCACATACACTTATTATTCCTGCAAAATATACGGTTTCCGTGGGATAATTTCCCACATACACACGGGCGAAGCCGCTGGCAAAAGGTAGTATTGTATAATAATATTCAAGATTTTAACAAGGAAACAAAATAAGGCAAATTAGAAATGCAGGCATTTTATCTGTCTAAATATTTTATCAGTCAGCTGGGCAAAGCTCAGTTCGTCATAAGCTCATTATCTTAATCAACATAATCCATGGCAACAATGCTGTCAAGTCAAGAAACTTTTGTTGTTTTTAGGGTTCCGTACCTCAAAAGGAAAAAACGGAACCCTTATAGGATCACTTTGTTGTCCGTCCGTCCGTCTGTCAAGACCGTTTTTCTCAGAAAATTATATCTCTAATACTCAGGTCTACTGTCCGAGACTCGCACGGGAATCAAAACCTACAGGGTACTTCCCGTGAACTTAGAATCTTGAAATTTGGTACAAAGTAACGTCTTACAGTGCAGATAAAGGAAAAATTTCGAAAACCGTAAATTTTTAGTTACATCATATAATAAAAAAAAAAGTTTTTTTTTTTCAAAATATAAAAATACCATAACTATGACTCGATTCTCGTGATGGGTGAACTTTTACTTATATACCTACAGGTTTGTACGGAACCCTCGGTGTGCGAATCCGACTCGCACTTGGCCGGTTTTTTTTCTGAAATGACACTTTTCGCCTTAGTTTTAAGGTTGAAAAATGGTCAACTACCAGTGACCGCGATGGTACCTACTACTTTGTTACGCACTTTGGTATCCCTAAACTGAAGTTAGATAGCCTTGCCTTTCTATACTGTCTTTGATATTCATTCTTGAGATCTATGTCAACAATATTCTTCAATAAAACTAACAAACAAGTTGTAGAATTGTCAAATGTAGGTATATAAAGTCATAGCGCTAGGGTAGCCCACAAACTTATTTTTTTTTACATTTTTGCAATTTGCAGCTCAGTATTAGGATTTATGTTGATCAAAATATGATTCGCGACCGTAGCAAGTCGTATTTAGAATCATTCAAATCACCGATACAACTCATACAACCCTACCTAAATTCCAAAAATTTGAAGAGTCATGTGATTCATGTGCGTATCGTAAAACATCGTGAGGCAACCAGCATGTCTTAGAGATATTTCTCAACAGCATGTGAGGCTAAGTCAGAGGTCTATAGGCAGCAAAAACTCTAACACCAGGTTAGTCACTAACCACACGAAAAGAAAAAGAGGAAGAATGAGTAAAATGCTTGAATCTTTCTCAAATATATTTCAAAGAATTCAAGTTATTTAACCATGAAACTGACAGTGACAGTTAAGTTCATTGACAGTTAAATTAACAGACAACTAGTAATATCTTAGTAGGTAGTAGAATCCTACAGGAGAGTTTAAATTTAAAATGCCACCCAGAATAGTTAATGTCGGAGAAATCGTTGGAAGGCTTTTTGAAGGCTCTCTTATGGATTCAAGTTGATATGTGTTGTCTATGGGTAAAAGAAAAGATAAGGAAAGGTAAAAGAAAGTCGTAAAGTTTTTAAAAGCTGTGTAAGTGGTCAAAGAAACTAAAATGTTAACGTTGTACAGATTGTGTTTGGGATTCGTTTTTTTATTTGGATTACTAAAACTTGACACGGCTGTGGTGGCCCCGTGCCAACGGCCGCGACTTTCGAGTTTTAATCGTAGGTTCGAACCCTCACTGTTTGTTACTATATTACATACAGGATGAAATTGAATGCATGGACTGACTGAATCGGCAATTCAACTGCATTTTCACGAGTTATGCGAACATAATGTATGGAACAGCAGATTTTTTTTTGCGATTTCAGATTTGTTCCCATAGTGAAAGTTGTTCATAATGATGAGTAAAATTACCCGTTAAAATAATGCCCATGATTTCAATTTCAGCCTGTATAAACAGCTGATCTTATTTAGATAAAGTTTTGCATTAAAGTACATCCTTGTAATCAAGATACGTGAAGTTTTTCCCCACGTAAAACTTTAGTAAATCGGGATAAAAGTATCCCATGTCTAAATCCAGGTTAAAAACTGTTTACGTGCCTTCATACAAACTCTTTCAGCCGCAAAAGCGTAACAAACAAACAAACTCACTTTAGCTTGTATAATATTCGGTAGTTAGGGTAACAGTGAACGATAGGGACAGGTTTTTGATACATTTAAACAAGAATTTTATTTAACGAGCTAATAATTTATTGCTTGCATAAGTTACGTCACTTTTAATATAACTTATTATCGACTTGAAATCTTATTTTTAGTTGAACTTTTACTAGCACTTTCATTTTATATTAATGGTTATTTCAAAGGCTCAGTTTATCCGATAAAAATTGACTAGCTATAATTTGGTAAAAGTGAAAACCAGAATTTGAATTTTAATAAAATGTTGTGTATAGAATAAAATTCTTCTAACTTAACAGATGGTTGGGGAGCTTGTTGCGAGAATTCTCCTTCCCAGCTAAGCCACTAAGAAGGGGTGAGTGGCCAACGTTTTGGGGAACTGTGACATTTTCCTCATTCCTCCGCATAACGTGTCCATCCCATGACCACCGATTTCCACACAACTTTTCAGTCACCGGTATCACTTTCAGCCTTCCTCGTATATACCCATTTCATGTATCCATTCGCTTAACACCACACCATCCCTCTTGGCATTTTCATCTCAGCTGCATGTAATCGCCTTTCATTCATTCCTTTTGTGGCCCAATACTCGGGTAGGTACCACCTATCGTTGCAAAAACCGCTCCTACTCCTCACAATACAAGCCAATAATATTTTATCACTTTATTCTCCATTCCATATAAGTCTTCACCCGGTGTCGAACCGCCGATCTCGTATAACGATACATAAACAATTGCCAACCGTCTCCAGTTCGCGCCTTATTCGTGATCATGACTTATTAAACGAGATGTTTTGCCGACTCCACACTATAAATTAAATCTGATAAGTAAGCGAAGAAGCAATGTATGAAGAATTGTGATATTTTATCGCTGGACCATGTTGGAGGAAAGTTGCAGTAGTTTAAGTGGAAGACAACAGTACTTTGTCTAAACTGTCTGATGGTCTGTGACTTAGGATAAGCTTTCATTATCTTAGCTTCATAAGGATGTGTCGAGTGGCGTTACTTTGAGAGCTATCAATGATAAAAGCAACAATATCAGACACAAACATAGATACTTACCTGTAGAAAAAAAAAATAATAATAAAAAAATATGTAACAATCTCACCGTGAAAACGTAGGTGAAGTAATAAAAAATAATAATAATATCCTTGGACATTTCACCCAACGCCATATAGTCCTTTGGGTGTTTGTGATCACGGCGAAGTACGGTGGATGTTGGTGGAAATGAAACCGCTTCTCACTTTGTAGATAGTTTAATCACACACATTCCAATGTTAATTATATTAGTTAGATGGCACAATCGTAAGTACAGGATTCTTTTATGTAAGGGAGCAACTTGTAAGTATCGTTCTTTGTGTCTGGATTGCAGAACCTGTATCAACCTGCTAACCGTCACTTCGTTAGTGGCGGGAAAAACTAGTGTTGCCACTACGGCAAGATTATTGGTGCGTTCCAATATCGAACGCCACACCACCCCCCTACGGAGAAAGGGAACCGCAGGTTAAAAAAAATTACAGATCTAAAATTTGTTTAAAACGAACCCTGCGTCCGGATCTGGTCACCGGAGGCGCGGCTGGCGCAAGGGAGGTAGAAGGCGCATGTTCTGGTGCAGTGGCTGATGGAGGAGTTTGTGAAGCTGTTGCAAATTGAGAAGTTTTCGCCGGTTTGGCAGGAGCACTCGCTGTCCTAGAGGGTATTGTGCAGAAATTCGGTTCTAGGTAAGCAGGTTTCACCCTATCTAGGCTGACCTCAACCGGCTTACCTTTAATGTCTAACTTGATGGTTTTGTCTTTCCTGGAAATCACTTGATAGGGGCCGGAGTAAGGCGCCGAAAGGGCGCGCCGGACGGAGTCATCCCTGAGTAAAACTTGTGTCGCTAGTGGTAGATCCTTATAGATAAAGGTAGGTGTTCCACTGTTTCCTAGATGTCGCGAGGCAGGGACAGGTCGCAACTCCGACATGTGCTGACGAAGTTGGTCGACTAGGTCGGTCGGGTCGTCGATGTGGCTAGAAGGTTCACGGACAAAGAACTCGCCAGGAAGGCGGATAGGCTCACCGTAGAGTATTTCGGCGCATGATGTTTTTAAGTCTTCCTTGACCGCAGAACGCATACCGAGCAGAACGATGGGTAAAGCCTGTATCCAAGAGGATTCGTGGCACATGATTGCTGCCTTTAGTTGGCGATGTAGTCGCTCTACCATTCCGTTGGCGCACGGGTGGTAGCTAGTAGTGCGCGTCTTCCTAATGCTGCAGAGCTTCATAAGACGATTGAAGAGGTCGGACTCGAATTGACGGCCTTGGTCAGTCGTGACGAGCAAAGGAACGCCGAAACGGGAAATCCAACCGGACATGAAGGCAGCTGCGACTTCTTGTGCCGTTATGGTTCTGAGGGGCCATACCTCTGGCCATCGAGTGAAACGGTCGATTGCTGTTAAGCAGTAGCTGTAGCCCTCGGTGGTAGGTGGTAGGGGGCCAATGATGTCCACATGCACATGGCGAAGTCTGGCGGTTGGGGTGTTAAAATTTCCCAATGGGGTTTTAACATGTCTCGTCACCTTTGACTTTTGGCAAGGAATGCAAGCGCGTGCCCATGCGTGAACATATTTTTGCATAGAAGGCCATACGTAGCGGTCAGCCACCATGCGAGCGGTTGTCCGCGCGCCAGGGTGACTGAGCCCATGAAGCTGATCAAAAACGCTTCTGCGAAAGCTGTGTTGCAGAAGCGGTCGTTGTTTGCCAGTCGACGTGTCGCAAATGATTGTTGAATCGGTACCTGGAATGGGTATGCTCTCGAGCTTTAGAGTTCTTCACAGTTCTTTGCTAGTTCTTGCACTTCCTCATCTGCCTGCTGGGCTGCTGCTAACCGTCACTTCGTTAGTGGCGGGAAAAACTAGTGTTGCCACTACGGCAAGATTATTGGTGCGTTCCAATATCGAACGCCACAGTCCCAAGCTAAGCAACCTAATGCTTGTGTTATGGTAACGAGATGGCTGATAAACTACTTATACATATACATATTTTTTTTGTAAAAACATACAGTGAAGAAGTGAGAACTGTAAAAGTGAGTTTAAATTGAGCTGTCAATATTGGCAATCCAGCATTACGTGGAATTTCACAAAAGTGTTCACGGTGAGTTTTTGACAGAACTGACCGACAGGACTTCAGTCAAGTCGACAGTAACCTTCTGCTAAGTTTCTCACAAAGTTAATCTTCTGATCATATAACGTGCTCTAACGAGGGCTTTAACTCCCATTCGCAACCCGAGCGATATTATATTTCGTCGAGCCAAAGATTAAGTTACAAGTAAGCAGTTGTGTGTGGCCAGTGACTACAATAAAAGCTATATGGCTACTGACTTATCGCCGATGTCCATCCGGTCGAGATATCAAGACATAAACAAGACTAATGAGGTAGAAACAAGTGCCAATTAAAGCAATTAAACTGAACGTGATCAGCAAATCTCCGCGTTAAAGACTCTTTATGCCTCAATAAATTAAGGCATCCAGCCGGGGCCTATAAAACTTACAAACGAAGCGACTACACGTTAAGGACACGTTTAACATCCTCTAAGACAGGCTGGATCGGATAACGAATGACTTTTTAACCTTTTGAGCGCCACGGTCGGTTATAGGCGACAAATGAAAATGCCCAAAACGCCACCGTCCGACTTTTTTTTGGGGCTTGGCGTGGGAGGGGACGCCGCCGATGCGTTTACGCTTTGGCATTCAAAAGGTTAATGAAAATATTAACACTTTATATCAATTCTTACTAAGAGAGATGATGGGTTCATTAATTTAATTCAAAGTCTTTAATCTTATTAATACGTCCACCAACACTGCTGAGCGTGCCCGCCTACTGGCTGTGGGTGAGTGGGAGTCGGGCCTCTGGCTTCAGGCACTTCCGTCACCCAACATAGGCACTCTGCTGGGTGACACCACTTTCCGGCTCGCTACATGTTTGCGTCTGGGCGCTCCTTGCGTGGCTCCGCATCGCTGCCAATGCGGTGAAGTTGTCGACTGCCTCGGACACCATGGTCTATCCTGCAGTAAAAGCGCAGGCCGGTTAGCACGGCACGCCAGCATTAATGACATAATCCGTCGTGCTCTTGTCACCGCCGGGGTGCCAGCTGTTTTAGAACCCAAAGGCTTGGCACGCGACGATGGGAAGAGACCAGATGGAATGACACTAATGCCTTGGAAGGTAGGTAGGCCTTTGGTGTGGGATGCAACGTGTGTCGACACCCTTGCGCCATCCCATCTTCCTTGTACGGCGGGTTGTGCTGGGGCAGCCGCTGCAGGTGCAGAAAACCTCAAACGGCGCAAGTATAACAACCTTATTGGAAGTTATATATTCGAGCCGTTTGGGGTTGAAACACTAGGGCCATGGGGTCCGAGTACCCACTATGTTTATCGAGACATCGCCAAGCGATTGGTCGACTCTTCACGTGACCAGAGGGCTGGCCTATTTTTCGGTCAAAGAATCAGCATTGCCATACAACGTGGCAATGCTGCCAGCCTTTTGGGAACTTTTCCTGTTGACAGCGATGTGGACGAATTTTTTGATGCCCTTTGATTTATTTTATTTTGTTTCCCTCCTGTTATATACTTGTAAATAGTTATTAGTAATGTTTTAGGTTTATAGTATTGGTTAAAAATGTAAGAGAATTTCATATTACAAATAAACTGTATTATAAATAAATAAAATATGGAATTCAAAGTCAAAGTCAAATCATTTATTTTAAATAGGCACAAGAAAGGCACTTTTGAACGTCAAAATGAACAAGAAATATAATTAATTCTAGTCGCCCCTTCCAAAAGGTAGTTTCGTATGGAGAGAAGAATGGGCAAGAAACTCCACCGTTACTCTTTTGAAATGTTTTACAATGTTTTGTATGAATTAAAACATTATACCTATGTGCAGACGAAACACACAGGACACTAATTCTATTACTTACCATTGAATTTAGCAGGCTACGTCAACTTTATGAACTTTAGGATTTCGCTTAATGAAGTTTTTCTGTCACCAACGACACCTCGTTTGTGTTTTTAAGGATAAGTAAGTCTCCGGGTAAGCGGGATTGTCCGAAAGGGTTACCGCTACCCTGGAACATAAAGGGCTACTGAAGGAACATGGATGGGTTTTAGTCAGTAAGAGTCTGACACTCCCATCTACTGCACCCAGAGCGGGAGAAGTGATTGGATGATTTCCCAATTTAAAAAAAAAGGATAAGTAAGTCTTATCCACATCGTTGAAGCTTTCTGAATTCCTTTTAAAGTTCCTGTTCTCTTCACAATGGAGCGAATCCACTGCGTAACAAGTTAACAAGTAAAGCGTAGTCAAATATGAATATATAATGCGTCGGGTATTGTCACCAGGCTGTCAGTGAGTCAAACAAGTAACGAAATAACTGAACACGCCCATTCCAACTTTACATACAATCACTGCATTATAATAATCATTATAACGAAGTTGTACGGTGAAAATATTAGTATTTTGTGTGCACATTGCTTATGTAATACTAGTTAAGGTAGGTTTAAGTCGGGTCCGCCGGGATCACACATTGTGGTCGGGGGGGTCCGCATCGCTGTCGAGCCTACCATGAAGTACCTAGGATTGGTGCTCGACAGCCGGTGGGACTTTGGCCCCCACTTCCGGCGGCTTGCGCCCAAGTTGTTGGGCGCGGCCGGGGCGCTCTCAACGCTGCTTCCCAATCTGGGGGGCCCGAGCGCCGCCTGTAGGCGGCTCTACGTGGGGATCGTGCGATCGATGGCCCTGTATGGGGCACCGATCTGGGCGGCTGACCTGACGGCCGGGAGCATCTCTGTCTTGCGTAAGCCACAGAGAGCTATGGCCGTCAGAGTCATTAGGGGATATCGCACGATCTCCTGCGAGGCGGCATGTGCACTGGCCGGATCCCCGCCCTGGGACCTGGAGGCGAAGGTCCTCGCGTCACTGTTCCGGTGGCGCGAGGAAATGCGGGCGCGGGGCGAACGACCGATGCAGCAACAATTGGAGCTGCGTCGGTCTCAGCTCCACGAGGTCCTGGTGGCGGACTGGCGGGACAGGCTCTCACGCCCTACCGCCGGCCTCAACACCATCGAGGCGATCCGACCAGTGCTCAGCGAGTGGCTCGGAAGAAGGCACGGCTCCCAGACCTTTCGGGCGACACAGGTTCTCTCGGGGCATGGTTGCTTCGGGAAGTTCCTGTGTCGCATAACCAGGGAGCCAGACGCTCGGTGTCACCACTGCGTCGACTGTCGGGAGGACACGGCACGGCATACGCTGGCAGAATGTGCCGCATGGCTGGAGCCGCGCCGTGCCCTCATCTCTGAAGTAGGCAGTGACCTGTCGCTGCCGGCCGTAGTTAACGCCATGGTCGGCAGTGAACAGGCCTGGGACGCGGTGGTATCCTTCTGCGAGCAAGTCATTTCGCAGAAGGAGGCTGCGGAGCGGGAGCGGGAGATCACCTCCCTCAACCCGGCCCGCAGCAGGCGCACCGGGCGTCGGAGGAGGGCAGACAATGCCCTCTTCCAGCCCCCCTAAATGGGTCCAGGGGCGACGGACGCGGGGCTAGACCGTCGCCCCCCACAACAACATCTGGACCCGAGGCGGCGGCGCGTAGTGTTCCACGCGCGCCCCTCCAAGACGGTACGAGGGGAGTGTCGTACACCTCACTCCCGCTCGGCCGAGACGAGGCCCGCTGCGGCGGGCCGGCACCACGGGGGTTGCGGAAGAATTATTTTTGATTCCCGCTACCCCCGGCGAAGGTGTGAGAGGGAACACCCGGGGTGGTTTTTAGTCAGTAAGAGTCTGACAGACCCCTCCGCCCTCCCCGGGGCGGGGGACATCCATGAGGATTTTCCCCCCGGATCAAAAAAAAAAAAAAAGGTTTAAGTCGGGTGAGTATGGAAAAGCGTTTAACTTTTACGTTGCGATGCCATTACACGCTTTGTCATTTAGCGGAAGCTCATTTAGTTTCTTTCAAGCGAATATGCCACTTAGCGGGATTGTCCGAGGGTACCGCTACCCCGGAACATAAAGGGCTAAGGAAGTAACATGGATACGTTTTATTCAGTAAGAGTCAGACACTCCATTCCGCTCCACCCAGAGCGGGAGGAGTATTTGATGATTTACCAGCCTAAAAAAAAATATCACTTCCTCTTACGGCTTACATTATGTAGTTCTATTCAAAAGATGGGAGGGCGCGCCATGTTATCGTAGTTTTTTTTACAGCTAATATGATGTATGTATAGATGTCTCATTAACAACCGGAAAAGAATAGGCATTGGGTATTAAAACTATTAGATAATCTAAACAAATACTAGCCTGTATGTAGAAACTACAAGAAGGAAAAAAATTGAATAAACGGTGTACTCGATACGAGGATTATGCTGTATTATATAACGCTTTGTATTTGCAAGTTTATTACATAAGTGTTTACATTTGCCAATTTGTTTTAATTGAATCAATTATTGGTTTTTACGCCCATCTGTTCATGGTTCCTGACTGTAAGGCTCAGCACAAACGAGCCACCGATCACACACATCGATAACACAGGGAAAAGCAGTCCACGTGCTTTTTCATCAGTTTTGTATGGATTCATCGTAGGGCGGTGGCGGCCACCCGCTTTAGCATGTACTCAATGCCGCAGCAAGAGGCGACAGAGACCAGAAGCTGTGGTTGTAGGCTCGTTCGCGCCAAGCCTTAGGTTTACCTTCCCTATAATCATTCCCTGATCAAAAGATCTACACTGCGTTCAAAAGAAAATAATAATACTGACAGCTCTTAAATACGGTATGCAGTTTCAATGGTGAAATCCGCCCTTAGTAGGTTTTTAATTTAAGTGTCCTAATCAGTCAGTTCGGTTATTAAATCTATACTATCTATACTAATATTATAAATGCGCAAGTTTTGTGAGGATGGATGTTTGTTTCTCTTTCACGCAAAACCTATTGAATGGATCTGGATAAAATTTGATACAGAGATAGATTATAGTCTAGAATAGCACATAGGCTACTTTAATCCCGGCAAAATATACGGTTCTCGTGGGATAATTTCCTACACACACGCGGGCGAAGCCGCTGGCAAAAGCTAGCTTTTAATAATCCTATTAATTAGCACCTAAATGTCTTCTTACTGACTATACTAAATTCTCCTCTGACGTATAGAACGACACAAAATGGGAGACGTGAAATTGGGACAATTCTGCAACAATTATGGTTACCAATCAAGTGGATCTATGTAATATGTTTCCAAGAACAAATTAATTGAGCTGCAATAATTACAACTATTACACGAAACAGGTCAATACGCTGTACAAATAAATTGAACGCACAGTCCTCTCCACATTTTCTGTGCTAAATCATAGTGAAATATGCCTAACATTCGTTCGTCCCAGACACGCCACCATTACAAGCTAATGGCGGTAATCGCTCGTGAAACGGTAAACTGCACACTTGATCATCTAAATCGATGTATTAGCGGTTAACATGGGTATTACTGAGGTTTATTGATATTATCGGCATTTATCTTTACACTACTTTCCTAGAATTGTCGTTAAAATGGTATAATGATAATTGCTAATTTCTCAATTGGGAACTGTTGCTGTAAGCTCCTGATCAACAAAATGTCTGACTTTACAATTCAATGTATTAGGGCTTTAGACTTCTCTGAATCTACGGTACTTCTCACCATAAACAAAGCTAACGAGTAACTGTTAGTTGTCGTAAGAAAAATCAGTTCTCATAGCACAAATCATGTAGAACGTTCCTTTCTTTCTGATCATGTCTCTGATACAAATATGAAGCCCATCAGTCAGATGTCAGAACCCAACTGATAAAGACGTCTCGATAAATCACAACATATTTGTCGCGATCCATAATCAAAGTCCATTAATTTCACGCAAAGAAAAATTGTTGCAAAAAATGAATAAAAGAATGTTAGAACTTTCTACAGGGAACACATTTCATGCATTGTCATGTTACTGTTATCATTAAACATTGTATGCTTTTGAATTATCATTTAATTGGTATGAATTGATTTCTTAGACATTACGTTCTATAAACGGAGCTGTTTTTGTAGTCTATGGTTTTATAAACATCAATAATGTTACAATGTCTGAAAATATTCAAACTCCTTTGAACTGACGTTCCTACTAGTGTTGTCTGTAACCATGTTTTATTTTATTTTTATAAATATTTTTTTTTATCTTCGACGTAATCTTACATTAGTAAAAACTTCAGCTTGTCTTATATGTTAGACTAGATTACCGGGTGAGATCACTCCGGAACGAAACCTAAGGGTGCGTCCACATCTGGTGAATGTGCCGCGAATGTGCAGCTCGCGAGCCGTTTGCGACCTGCCCGCGAGCTACGCGCGTGCATTTTTGTTCGTGCGCCGCTACTGCGTCGCGCGCGCGCAGTTCGCGCGCGACCTAAGCGCCATACGCGACCAGCGCGCGGGCGGCGCGCTAGTTATTAAATAATACTTACCCGCTCAGTTCGTTTCTGATTACTGGAGGCTAAGTACGTGTTGTCATGGAGTGGACGGAGGAGAATTGTTTACGCTTAATTGAAACATATAAAAGATTTCCAGTATTATGGGATCCTAAAGATCAATATTACTATAGAAAAAATCACTGAGCCAGTAAACGGAACTGTAAGGGCGAGAACTGAGTGCGCGCAGATCGCGCGCCGCTCGCGCGCTCTATACGAGCCTTGTATGAGTTGCGCTAAAGAGGCGCACCAAACCATTGCAGTGACTGCACGCGCGCAGCTCGCGGGCAGCTCGCAATCGGCTCGCATGCTGCACATTTGCGGCACATTCGCCAGATGTGGACGCACCCTAACGCCTTGAATTCTTGATGATTCAATCACTAATCCCTTTCATTTCCTCTACAGGTTCAACGAGCAGTAATACCTTTTCCGTGAAGTGCGTCTTCAAAAGGTAATCTTTCTTTATTACATAAAAAACCTTTTTGAACTAAACTGCTTATTACCTGCTGTTCAAAAATCGAACACTTAGGTAACGCTGAATCATTCATTCAAATTAGAATAGAAAATGATTCTCCAAATATCTTTAATATGTATGTAGGTTAATTATAAAAGTTGCCATCATTTTAAAAACATGAATGCATTACATAACTATTATTATGAGGTGTAATAAATTGATTTGTTTAATATAGTAGTTAAGAGTAGCTCTATCGGCAACGCGAAATAAAATTATTGTTCATAATTATTCACGCTAAAGAATTACTCAATAAAATAAGATACGTATATTATCAGATTTCTACGCTTTCTTCAACAGTTGCAATAAACTTTACACTAACATAAGAATGTGGGTTATGATGAATTGTTAACTTGCTTGTTTATTTATTTAGTGGGCCACGAGAGGTTTTTGTGGCATAGATAATCTTATACCAGCTCGGTTTGGACATATTTAGTCTACTGTTAAATATGGGACATTCGTCTCCCAAGATAACATGTAGATTAAAATAAAATCACTCCAAAAGATTGAACAAAACTGTTTAAAAAGACACCAAAAAATATGATTTCTAAAATCACAATCATTGCAGAATCACCCAGTTCAATTATTTAGCACATGAATATTTGCAGCCTAATTTTTGACGCCAATAAATATCTTTTTTGTTTTTTTTTTTTTTGACATCAAGGCATTAAAGAGCATCCATTCTAGATGGAGTCATTACTTTTATTAAAACAGTAGCGAACTTTTTTTTCGTTTGGTAGACGTGGGAATCTTTGTCCGGTGCGTCATTAGAAAGTGATAAAATATATTTTAAGTATGTACTTGCAAGTGAAACGTTACGTCATTTGGTTATGAGATTTCTAATAAGGTGCTTTCTTTACACTATGAAAGGTAAAGTCTATGGTTTTCTTGTTTATCGATTTGCATAGGGCCTTAGTGAGAATATAAGCAACAGGTTTTGTTGCGTTGACGTGCTTTCCCTAAACATCAAATATTATATTATATTGTATTATATATAAACCGATTTCTTATCCTTATCCTAATTTATTTGGGGTCCATACTTCTCAATTAGTTGTCATCTCATGAGTCACTCCATTTTTAGCCATATAATCTTTCACACAGTCCATCCATCGTTTCCTTGCTCTTACTACTCGTATAGTCATCCACATTCATACCCAAAACTATTCTGACGACCTTTTTTCTCATTCCACCGCATCATAGGCATATATTTCTCAGCATGTGAAGCTAAGTCAGGGGCACTGCATGGGGTAGTATAAAAACTCTGACACCAGGTTAGTTACCAGGTTAGCTAGACACCAGTTTTCTTCTTCACCAGACGAAGAAAAAAAGACAGACTGGCCCGTATCATGACAGCAATAGCAGTACTAAAATATCTAAAGCTTATATTTTCTTACTTTTCTACGGTAACCTAAAAAACTAACCGTAGCAACTCGATGTAGAATTTAAAAAAAATACTTAGCTCTATTTTACCAACTAATACTCAATTATGATTCACATAATAGCAAATTCAAGTATAATTTTAGTGTAATGACGCAGCAAGTCAGCAACTGGTTTTCCCTGGTCGATACCCTACTTGGGAAAAGTATTTTGTACCCTGTCACAATAATAGTACAGACTTTCCTGTAAATCTTGTAAAGGCATTACGTTTTAGGGAATTCTGGTCGAAACAATTTTATTGATAGTTACGAATTTATGTAAGTTCTGGGAGAAAGAACGCTAACATACACTGCTCTCTTTGGTTTTAAATGTCTTAGGGCTGATTTTTCAATCTTCAGCCAATTTCTATCTGATGTATAAATATTATAGTTTGACAGTTTTATGAAGAATATGTTAAACTGTCTTATTGATTCTTCTGATAAAAGTTATTTGACTATTGAAAAATCAATCCTTAGTCTCGTTTTTCTTTTTTTTGTAATGTAGTCATTCGTGTCCTTTTCTGAATTACCCTATTTTTTCTAGTGCATAAAACAGTTGTAGCAGAAGCGTAAGACGCGACGTTAAAATATGGAGGAATCTGTGAAAATCAAAACGATCGCAGCATATTTTGTTTTCTAGTTTCTATTTTCAACCTACCCTTATCGACAAAGGCGCCATTTCTATATTATTTTTGCAATTATTCTTATAATTGTATCGTCATCCGACTATAATCCTGTTCGAAGCCGGACGTTTGGACGCAAATGTTCTAGGGATTATCGGTCAGTATGGCTTATAGAAAGACTATTAATTTAAATATTTATCTTTTAAGTACCTAGTGCATAACATACCAGTCTATTTTTGTTTGATAAGATTCTTTTATTTTTTAATACCTAACTTTTATCTTCGTTGATGCGTGCCAGCTGTTATGCTAGCAGCAGTTTATTCTAGCTGAAAATTGATAAATTTAATCGCTCTCGACAGGAAATGTGCCCAAAAGTCAGGCAGCATTGCCACGTTGTATGGCAATCCTGATTTTTAGGTCAAAAACTAGGCTAAAACTCTGATCACGTGAAGACTCGACAACCGCATCGCGATGTTTCGAAAAACTAAGTTGGGACTCGTTCCCCATAGCCCTAGTGTTTCAACCCCAAACGGCTCGAATGTTTTCATCATAACTTCATGAGGTAATTTGGGAGTTCTTCAAACTGGTTTACCTAATTTTGGTTCGACATTGAACTTAGTACTTACGTACAAGGTTATGAAGTAAAACATGTTGATAAAACATCAAATTACTGGTTTGGAGAATATTAATTTGAAGTCTCGAAGCAACAAACAATTTATCCGTTAAATTATGAATTTATTTAAATCTCTTTTGAGTGATCTGTTCAGACTCAGTCTGACTGTTTTTTACAAAACATTTAATTTTATTCAGCTCCATTCATAAAAAAGAATTGATGGTGAGAATCAATAGTGACCATATTGAATCTATCAATCAACACTACTTCGTGAAGTACCTACTACATTCTATCAAATAGTATGACTTTAATTCTTTAAAAAAACCTACACATCTTCATTCATAAAACCAAAACGGCCAGTATTTAATCTAACAATGAACACAACTACGCGAACTATTCGATTTTCAAATTCACTATGCCAAATGAGTCAGGATGTACCTGGTGAACTTGAGTTCCGAGACAACTGTGTTCTCGGAACAAATCTGACATTCTCGACCACCTTACTTATGAATGGGCTGCGTCATCAATGACTCATGATCTTACTACTTTTACGTTCGCTGTTTTTTTTGGAGCGTATTTGAGACTGAAACTTGTTCCTGTCTTGATGCTCAAAAGGTAATTTGCCTCGGAGAACTTATTGAGAATGAGTCATCCACCAACACGCTTTGCTACTTTTTTGCAGGTCATAAACCTTTATTGAAAAGGGTCTGCAAGATCCTGTACCTAACATGGTACCTAGCTAATAGGGAATTTTAGTTTCTTAACTGTAATAATCACAAGACCAAGATTTTATCGCTATACGATATCTGGCAAAACAGAAACTCGATACGAAATTCTAAGAACTCACTTTTACTGCAACGAAAAACTTGTTCCAGTAAACTCTAAAACATAATTCAAAACGTTTCAAAATGAAGAAAGGCCAGTAGTTAAGAACCTACATACATAACGAAGTAAGTCTAAAGTAAAAACCATAAACGCAATGGGCAAAATAAAAATACCAATTTCCGTAGCAAAACCTTTAAATACTTATCCTTTTTAATCATAGAGGTGCGTAGTACATATATATCGATGTTTTTAATTAACTACGACCACATTATTAGACCGCCGTTATACTCCAAATTGTATAAGTCCTCATTTAAATGCTAAATTAACCGGATGAGATACAATCTGTCACAATAGCGCAGTCTCATTGAAATCTGTGCCATTGTGTGGCACACTGGCCCATACTGGCATAAAATTATTGTGCTGGTATGACACGAACATTTTATGACGTTAGTGGGGCAATAAGGATGGGTGGCAACTTCATAGTCACATCACTGCACTGTTAGCTTTGTTGACCCCAATATGCGGAATATTCAACGTTGTGCCCACAGATATATAAAAATCACAGATTTTGCCAGAATTCAAAGGCCGTTTTAAAAAAAAATTGCTGTGGAACAAAAAAAAAATAGGTATTTTTTTGGGAGCAAAGAGGTCGCTTAATGAAGGACAGTAGTTACTACTAAACCAAATGCATGTCAGCGAATAGGACCATAATGTAATGTAAGAAAAGGTGTAGATAGACTATACTTATGATTCTCATAACTGTAACTGACGCTTAGATGTTCGTTATATAACACCAGTGAGCATTTAGAACCAGCAACATCTGATACCAGAGCAAAAAGGGAAAAGACAATCCTCTGGCCAAGCGACTTGACGAACCACCGATGCAGAGCAAAAACATTAAGTAGTACGCTAATACCGAAAAAAACAAAGAAACATCTAACGGAACAAATACAAACAATAACAACATTCTTGATAGTTTTTTCTCTAATACATAAATAATGATAGTTTGATCACCGGAGGTGTTAATACCTCAAACGGGAAGCGATGCCAATCGGTTTTCAATTCGATTCATAAGAATGTGAATACATTTTAGTTATTATAACATTAGTTTTTCGAGTGAACTTTCAATGCTTGAGGCCTATATTTATTTATAACTTTATTGAGGCTCCGTAATCTGTGGTGTTTGTTTGTCTTTAATTGTCTAACAGCGTAGAGATAATGACTTGGTAGAATTAGTCTTAATGATCTTTGGTTTTTTTTTAAACCGCTGTTCGAAGCTTCTAATGGCCCTGCAGCGAAAAGAGGTGAACGCACTGTAAACTAAACTTAAAACCTTGTTCTTGATTCTTGGAGTCGTAAAATGTCTTTGTTGAGTCATTTTTATCACAGAGGCTGCTATGACTAGAATCTTTCATAATGACGAAAACTTATGACTACAAAACAATCTTGCACAGAGGCCAGCATATGAAGCTACCTTTAAGTCTTTCTTTAAAATATTTTCAACTTTATTACTAAACTAGCTTTCGCCCGCGGCTTCGCCCACATAATATGTCGACTAATTATACACATAAACCTTACTCTTCAATCACTCTATCTATTAAAAAAAACGCAACAAAATCCGTTGCGTAGTTTTAAAGATTTAAGCATACAGAGGGATATATGATTTAATTAGGAAATTTTTGACAGCTTGGGATAGCTTGATGTGCTGGCGCTTGTGTGTGTGCGCGTCCTCTGCTTGTTTCAGAAGCAAAAGTAACTCAAAATGGGACTTTATGCAGAATATTCAGAACTGTTATATTAGTATATTGCAGAATTAGCTTTCGCCAAAGGCTTTGCCCACACTGTAAATTTCGAACTGTAATTTTTTCTGGGATAAAAAGTATCTTCCAGACTATAATCCTTCTCCATGCCAAATTTCATCCAGATCTGTTCAGTAATTTTTGCGTGTAGCATCCACATCCTCACAAACTTTCACGTTTAATTATAACATTAGTAGGATACCAAGCCATGTCCTTAAAGAATAATTCACTCCAACATTCCAAAATCCAAATCAAAAGAAGTACCTACACATTGACACAAAACACTTCTCAGTTAAGGCGTTACATTGGGCATAAGTGGACACGGGCGTTGTATAAAGTTGTCACTTTGTCACGTTGGCAACCTCAATATGTCATGACAATTTCATGCCACCCACTTGGGTTGTCACGACTGCGTGTCGCATGTGCGTTGCATAATTGAAGAACTTGCTGCTAATGCTAAATAATTATAATAAGGCGGCTGATAGCGTTTCTTTACTTTCAAGTGTCAACCTCCGGCTTGAGCCCTAAGGAGTCATAAAATGAAAGTTCCGTTGGAAGACAATGATGTTGATGACTGTCGTGAAGTGTCGTGGTCATACATTATAATATTTTTATGTTTAACGAAATCTCCAAACGGCTGGTCGACACTTCCCGTGACCTAAGGGCTGGCTTTAACAATGGCCAGAGACTAAGCAATGCCATACAACGTGGCAATGCTGCCAGTCTTTTGGGTACATTACCAGTCGACAGCGTTGCGGAGGGATTTATCGACGCCATCATTATTTTAGTTTGTTAAAAGTTTTAGGTTGTATACTTATTGTGTTTAAGAATAGGAACACATAATTTGTGTGTTATTTGCCTTTAAAGTTATGGACGTTTCTTCAAGTAATGTCAGTGATAGATGACTTTTTGAGGCCCAATAGCTCACCCAATAAAGAAAAAACTTGAGAGGTGTCAAGGGACACCCGGATGGAACAAAGTTCCTTTCGATTAATTGGAACGAAGTATGGCGGCGGCTTACAACTATAGCAAAAAGTGTCATTACAACTTTTGGTCTTATTTTTTTCCATCTAGCCCCCTTTCGCAACGCGCGATAAGGAACTTCGTTCCAATTGGTGTGATAAGTCTTCAAGTTATACTCCAATCTTACGTTCGCCATCCATACCCTCCTGCTTTTTTAGTTTTGGAACCAACACTACTTGTATTTATGTCTTTGTAATTTTGACCATCTCCTGTAACCAGAAAACGAGTAGGTACCTATTATGTAATCTCCTCAAACCTTCCAATACCTGATAATAGATCTTTATTAATTACTCGATTAACGCTCTCTACTCACGCTCGACTCCACCATGGGCTCGCAAAAACTATCTATCCCTGGATTTCTTACAAGTTACATAAGTCACGAAATACGCACCCACGGCACGGTATTGTTCAATTGTTTGTCAAGATTACATAACTACGGTATACATCGATAATTGAACTAATAAAGCTATTCGCTAATCGTCTAGGTAACATCGGATCACGCAATGGACAGGTCTTTAAGAAATTTAATCACGATGACGATAATGATCGTGTTTTGTCTGCGTTTGCATATCTAAACCTGATTTGCGGGATAAGACTAAGTGATTGTTTGTTTTTGTGGTTCAGTTGTTTTTCATCGGGGACTAGCGTTCGTTTTTCTAGCATATCTTACCATGCGGCAAAAATGGATACGTGTTCTCGGGCGTCTTTGAAATATTAAAAAAAACCATATTAGTCCATTGCAAGGGTATATCGTCATCCTAACATGTTTCAGTCTCTAATTTAAAGATGTCGCAGAAATAGATAGGGTGTCCTACTCTTAATAGGTAACTCTCTTCGAAACCTTAAACCTCATCATACTCAGTTCCCTTCTATTGGACGCATCAAAACGTTCTTCACACCACACAGTTGCGAACGCACCCTTGAAAACTAAACCACTAATTACTAGAACCAAACAGGCGAACAGTAAACCATAAAGGTACTTCCTCGTATGCGGCACAAGTACTAGAAACAATACAAGTTGTACGTAACGCAGTAGCCACCATCGCACTACGTGATTCGACTCCACACTGATTCATTCGGGAATCTAAAATGGCCGACTGTTCTTTTCGATTGTGTTTTGTTTTTAGAGAATTACTGTTAGAATAATGGTTTTGGAGTGCATATATAGACTGCTTTTAACTAGGAAGGAACTAATGATACAGTCCTTCTTCAGTCTTATGTTATTTTCGTGTTCAAAGAGATGCGTATGACTTTATGACACATGTTTTGAAGACGTCATGGTTTTTACTCAATTGCAGACGCATCATAACAATTCCTCAAGTTATTAGGACTTTTCTTGGTTTTCTTCCACTATTGGGAGAACCCAAGAAAATATTGAATACCCTATAGTTATTTGGAACGGTCAAGTTGCAGAGGATACCTTTATTCAACTCTTCATGAAGTTATAAAACATTTTTTGACTCTACTACGTCTAACCACAAAGGCTAATCGACAATTCTAGCCAATCGACTAGGGGTCATTCGACTACTATTTTAAGAAGTGACACTAAACTAATGACAGTTCCTTTGTGTTCTTAACAAAATGGCGTCACAGATGGTCTCGTGTCACGGCTAGCTAACTTTGACCAATCAACGGGCTAATTGAGTTCTTGAAGGAATTCAATTGTTGATTTGTGTATTTAGATGATTTTGGTGTAAACTTTTCAGGACATCATGTTCCCTTAATTTTGGTTGCTTCGTTTCTGTTATAGGTCTTTAAGCTATGCTGTATGTTTTTCATACATTAATTGCTTATTCTACTTGTTATTCTTCGCCTTTTTAATGATGTTTTATTTTGCGCCGCGCCTTGTTTTTACGGCATTTTCCCTTTTAACCTTACGTTGGTTAACACAATATTGTATATTAAGTATTTACCAAATTATTTATTCATGACGATAATTCTTAGCTAGACATATACAATAATATTGTCTGTAATAGCTGTGATATATTAGTAAATGATTCATTCCTTTGTCACTTGAGGTGCTTGTAGAATATAAATATATACTACGATGATTACATAATATAAAGTACAAACTGACCCAGCTTAGTAATCGCTAAGAAATGTTCTTTGACCCTAGAGTACCTTCCTACGAAGGAGATGCCACTTGATTCTCAATGTCAATTCTAACCTAAAAAGAAAATTTTAAATCATATAAAAATATATTATCTTTATTTTATTTTTAATCTTGATATTGAATGATAAACCGACCGTAAAAGTCAATGCATGGATCAGCAATTATAAATAATGAATGTCCAAAAGAAGTCAAAATGAGATCTTAGAGACGTCAATGAGTCTAGCCTTTTTAATTGCAAACGTAGATTAGTTATTAATTCATCATATAGTTTTTCCGTACCTATAATACATATAAATACTGGTACTCTTACAATTATGATTGAATATGATAATTTATTCTGGGATCATCACCGAGCGGTGTTAATGAGTCTTGAGAAACATTATCAAGCAGATTACATAAAAAAAGAAAACTAAGATGAGGATTGGAATGTTCAGAACGCAAAACATTAATTAACCGTTAATTTGAAACAATTGGTAATGGATGACAAAGTTACCAGTTATAAATTGAATATCGTCGAGTGAACCATCAATATCGTAAGCAGTGATAGCCTAGTGGTGTGACCGTTGGACTGCTAAGTCATAGGTCTCTCGAACCCAAGGCACGCACCTCTGATTTTACGGATTCATGTGCGTATTGTATAATTATCACTTGCTTAAAAATCGGTGAAGGAAAATATCGTGAGGAAACGAGCATGTCTGAGAGATATTTCTCAACAGCATGTGAAGCAAAGTCAGAGGCCCATGGGCGGCTTAAATACGTTACGTTAGTCACTAACCACACGAAAAGAAGAAGATGAATATAGTTCGGATGGCCCTCGGATCCGTAGTGCTGATACTTACTAGACACGTCATTATGAACTTTGAAATCCGTAAAGAGCCTGGTACGATTATCAGCACAATCATGTCTTCGTGGAACACGAAATTGAACAAAAGAAATTGAAATTTTAAAGAATGCATGTTAGGTAGAGGTTGAATGATATGGAGATGACTCAATCAATTCAACCTTTTCCAACTATGTTGTGGTCGGCTTACCAAGGGGTATCGTATTACCCAGTTAGTGACTGGGTCGAGAAGGTCAGTTAAGTAGTCGCTCCATGTAAAATACTGGTATTCAGCTGCATACGGTTAGACTGAAAGCCGACCTCAATATAGTTGGGAAAAGGCTAAGCAGATTGATTGTTGGGTTCGGGTTTCAGTATAACTGGATGCAGCTGGATACCACTTGTAGAATACAAGAAGCGACTACCTATCGGACGTCCATAACCCATAACTAGGTAATACAATACCCCTTGGTAAGAGTGGTTGTCAGAATTTTGGGACTTATAGCGACCCGTTATACTGTCAAAGATTCACGAATGACAGCTGGGACTAACAGCTTAACGCGCTTTCCGAAGCACGGAGAGGTCTTGGTATGTAAAGATGGTCACCCATCCACGGAGCAAACATGGCAACCGTAGCTTAAGCTTCCATGTAATCTAAAAAACCTTTGGGTCTGTTGATGAATACTAAACTCCAGCAGCGCCAGTTAATATTGTTGAATAAAAATTATTTAAATTTTCTTCTTACAGGTAGCTATTGTATGTAGTCGACAGCGATGCGGACAATTTTTTCAACGCCATATTTAAATTTGATAATAATTATTTTAGTTAGGTTATTATATTTTTTAAATAGTTTTTCCAGTGTAAGTTGTGATTCATCCATTTTAATTAATACATAGGTATCTGCTGTGTTCGTTATCACTTCTCAAATATAATACAGCATTCGCCGAGAATGGTATCATTCAACATTCCAGGAGTTCAAAATGTAAAGATACTTTTGCTCTAAATACTAGCGTAACAACATCTATTCCAGCTTCAATTCCTAAGATAAATTACCTAGGCTTAAGTCTTAATACAATCCCATTAGTATTCATTCCACGGCGAGCACTGAGCAGGTGATCTTTACCACACTCCACTTGCCGCATTCCTCACGATATGAATCGATTTAATTACAATTGTGTTACTTGCTCATTCGGTTTTGCTACTAGATTGCTATTTATGTCATTAATCGATTCGTTTAATCGTTAATAGTGCTAGTAAGACAGTTGAGAAAATTTCCTAGTTCTGGGAAATTGTTCTTCCATGTTCTGGGATTTTTAACCTGATGCTTGAATCAATAATTGTTGACGTTTTTCATATTCTTATGAGTTGCACACTTCATAAGAAAGCCCTACTCCCAAAACTTATAATTAGGTATAGTCTGCATCAGCGAGATTGTCCAAAAAGGCTACCGCTGCCCCTGAACGAAAAGGGCTGAGGAAGGAACATGGATTGTCTAGTCAGTAAGAGTCTGACACTTCCTTCCGCTGGGTGGAGAGCAGGAGGAGTAATTTGACGATTTCCCATCCTCCAAAAATGCTATAGTCTGCAGCGTTTCTGTGTAACACAAAGAAATTCGGAATTGGATACGGCCCAAATCACTCACTGGGTAGACACATAATAGTGACAAAATTATACAATGCAATATTATTTCCTTTCCTTTGCAACCTTTTTCTCAAAACATTGTCTGGTTTGCCAAGCAGTGGGAGTAAAATGAGAAAAAGGTTTTGAATTACAAGTCAATAACACATGCAATATGCGTAGTTGATTACAAAATGTCAATCGTCCTCAGATAGTGATTGTAATCGCATCTCGCTACGCGCCGATACAACTTTTAACGATTAGATAAACTGAGATGTTTGTTAACGATATGTTTGGAAGCAGTTTTGTAATACTGTATTTTATTCTTTGTTTGTGATTATCATTTGATGCGTGAATACGACAGCTTAAATGTTAAGATGATGTCCAAAATTGTAGGTGATTTTCGGAATAGAGCACAGATATTTGATAATAATTTGTATTTTGCACACGAGAAGACATTATAAAGTCGGTAGACATGACACAACCCTCCGAGCTCATAAAGGTGTAAAAATGACTTTTTACAAGGTCAAAGTCATTCCGGAACCTTTATGAGCTCGGAGGGTTGTATTAATGATTTTGATGATTATAATTCTGTAACTACATACGTGTTACAGCCGCGAATCAAATGTTCATCAACATACAACCTATCACTGGCCTGCAAATTGCAAAAAACTTTTTTTGCTGTTGGCCACACTGGTTTATTAAATTCCTTATTCAAACTTACATTATGTAAAGGCGTGTGGAGACAAACACAGATGTTTCTTGAAATACCTTCTTGTATCATTGTGATTGTTGCTATCGAATATTTCTTTAGAATTCACTTGTTATTACGGTGTGTTTGAGTAGTATATTATTGGGCATTCTGAGCCACTTTTACCAGTAGCGAAGGCTAGGTCGCCTTCGCTACCGGACAGTGCCTCAGAATGCCCAATAATACACAATCAACTTGACTGACACAGTGATTCAGGACGCTTAATAATGAAGAATCGACTAACCTGTTCAGTTTACCATGGTATTCTACCACTGAGCATTGTTAATAGTTTAAAACTCAAACAAGCACGAGAACAGACTATTTAGTGTTTGCTGACGTAATATTATTTATAAATGTGAATGTAACAAATTAATTGAGTCATTATTAGTCTATTTGTTTCATGTGTAACTATGAAGTTTGTGAAACAACCACAATCATTACATGTGAATACAGTTTGCGTTGAGCCTCAAAATACTGGTTCTCGTCATGGAGAGCTACTACCTAACTCTGTACGTTGCATTATTTGCGGGCCTTCCAATTGTGGAAAAACTAATTTGTTAATAGGTCTTCTCATACATGAGAATGGATTAAGATTTCAAAATGTTTATGTTTATTCGAAAACTCTACATCAACCTAAATACATTTTCTTAGAACAAGTTTTACAACGAGTTTCTGGTGTCTCATTCCAGAAATATCATGGTAATGAGGAAGTACTGAGTATCCAGGAGGCAAAACCTAATTCTGTGATCATATTTGATGATGTTGCTTGCGAAAACCAAAACAATATGCGTGATTACTTTGCGATGGGAAGACACAAATGTATTGATTGTTTTTACCTTAACCAAACGTATAGTAAAATTCCTAAACAGTTAGTTAGGGACAATGCTAACTTAATCATACTTTTTAAACAAGATGAAATTAATTTGAAACATATTTATGAAGAACATGTCAACACTGATATGACATGGCTCGAATTTCGTGAAATGTGTTCAAAAATATGGAATGAACCTTACAATTATGTAGTCATTAATAAGGATTGTTCCAAAAATAATGGATGTTACAGAAATAAATTTGACACATTTGTAGTCTTTGATTAAGATAATTAATATTTAAGTATCTTACCTTTGCAATATTATTATTCATTAAACAACGCTTAATCTATCAAGATCTAAAAATGGAAAAATCATTAAAAAGACAAATTGTTGATGCTGCAGAAGCTGTAAAGAAAAAAATACGAAAGATGAAAGACATTGAGATTGATAATAAACAGACACTGGAGTCAGTGTTCAAGCCTGTAACAGAACCTCTCAACCTAATTGTAAATGCAAGCCAGCAACCGCCTCGTTTACATACTACGGGAAATGAAGAAGCAGATATTTCATTTATTGATTCGGCTTCTCAGAAAGGAAACCTGAGTAACGTCGACAACGACTATGAATCTGACAAGGAAAGTGATTGTTCGTTTCAATCATTAGTTGAAAATAAACAGGGTGATACATCCTCTTGGTCAATATCACCGGAAGCACTCGCCGGGGTCCCATATGGTGTTAGAGTGAAGGACGGGAACTTGATGCTAGGTTCAGCTCACATAACAATCAGCGATGAATATATTATCGTGTCTGGACACAAATATCAAAATACACCTGGTTTGAAACAGTTGTTGCTAAAGAAAGATGTAGATTTAAGTTTGGTAACCGACAGTGATATGCAACACTATAAGTCGATGCTACTCGATACAAATGCTCATCGACGAGACTATGATTCCAGTAAACCAATAAAAAGTAATAAGGGACAGAAATATTTACAAGTTATTAAGCCACTTTTTAAACTACAAAGTACCATTCAAGACCCTCTGCCGAAGGGAAAAGGAATGTTATTGACAAAAACGTGGAAAAAGAATACAGATTTTGTATATTGGAATGATCCAAATGAACTAGTGAATAGGTTAAAATTACTGATAGCTTCTCGAGATGCTGGTAACACTGGAGTAAACAATGAAATTATATCTATCATTGAAGAATTGCGTGAAAATAAAATTATAAATAAATAAATGATTTTAAAAAATGTATTCATTTTATTGTTAACCTTCCATTAATATACATCTAAATATGAACGTAGACAAATTTGGACATCACGTTCATAAAAGATTACGATTAACAGAGTTACTAGACTTTAATGAGAACGCTCTGTGCAAGTCAGAAACGGGAGACTACGATTTAAAATCAACTAGACTGAAAGGAATCAGATCTCCCGTAGAAGGAGACGAAGTTGTGAACAAGGATTATGTAGATCAAATGAATGCTCACACGGTACAAGAATTTAATAGATTGATTTCTTCATTGCGTTCTCAAATTATATTGGATGGGCAAAATGCCGTTAAGTCTTATTTAAAAACAAAGTCATCGGACGTTTTGATTCATTTCGAAGACAAGTTTTATACCAAAGCAGAGGTAGACAAGTTAATTAAAAATCTTCCTAATGGCAAAACAGCAAATAGTCAATGAAATACATAAAGCCGCGCGAAGAAGTTTCCTGAGGCGTTCAGTTATTTTAAAAGGGATCGATGACTTGTGGCAAGCCGATCTGATGGACATGCAAAACTTAAAAAAGTATAATAAAAGTTACAATTATGTGCTAGTGGTTATTGATTGCTTCTCAAAGTATGCTTGGGCAGAACCATTGAAATCAAAAAATAAAGAAGATGTTACTCATGCATTTGAAAGGATATTGATTGATAGTAATCGCAGACCTGTTAATTTACAAACGGATATGGGGACCGAGTTTTATAACAACACGTTTCAGAATCTTATGAAGACGAGCAATATTAACCATTACTCAACGTTTTCAACCAAAAAAGCTTCGATTGTTGAAAGACTAATAAGAACTATTAAAAATAAGTTATATAAATCTTTTAGCTACAATGGAAACTACAAGTGGTTAGGACAACCGTTAGAAGTAATATTGAAGACATATAACAATACAAAGCATCAGACTATTAAATATAAACCGATTGAAGTAAATAAATATAATGAACACGTTATAAAAGAAAATATTAACAGAACATTTAAGAAAATATCCTCTCTCCATACAAAGAAACCTAAGTTTAAAGTAGGCGATTATGTACGCATCAGTAAATATAAACACAATTTTGAGAAAGGTTATACACCTAATTGGTCAACCGAGTTATTTACCATAAAAAAAATTAATGATACCTACCCATTAACGTATTACATAGAAGACCAGCGAAATCAACCCATAATAGGAACCTTTTATGAGCAAGAACTACAAAAATCTCACTGTCCCGGTGTTTATTTGATTGAAAAGGTTTTAAAAAGAAAAGGATCAAAACTATTTGTAAAATGGCTTGGTTTAAACAAAGAAGAAAACAGTTGGATTGATAAATCTGCTATAATGGGTTAAATAATTTTTATATTACCTATATAAACATTAATTATTGTAATCTTTGCTTCATTAAGCTTTGGACAATGCAAGGTGGTGAACTAGTTAACACTATAATTGATAATCTGCCATTCGAAGTTCATTTACCAGGATACAATTATTGTGGACCAGGAACTAAACTAAGCAAACGGTTAGCACGAGGTGATATAGGTATAAATAAGCTAGACGAAGCTTGCAAGCAACACGATATAGCATATGCAAATCATAAAGACTTAGACAATCGTCACAAGGCTGATTTGGAATTACTAAACATGGCGAAAGAAAGGCTTAAATCGAAAGATGCTGGTAAAGGTGAAAAACTTAGCTCATGGATAGTAAGTAAAGTAATGAAAGCCAAAATGAAGTCTGGATCTGGTGCTAAAACATTTAAAAGTTTTGTATCAAAAATAAAATCAAAAATAAAGAAACTGAATCCCAAGGACAGTAAAACATTAATTAAAGCTGCTTATTCAGCGGCAAGGAAAATAATTCCTTGCATGCAGAAGATTCGAGTACCGCGAGTGATACCATTACCAAAAACAGGAGGTGTACTACCTTTGATTCCGATTTTTGCTGGTTTATCGGCTTTAGGAACATTAGCAGGTGGTGCGGCTGGTATTGCGAAAACAGTTAATGATTACAAAGCTGGTCAACAAAATTTGCGAGAAACAGAACGACATAATCGTGCTATAGAGTCACTGAATTTAGGCAAGGGTTTATATATTAAAGCACATAAAAATGGTAAAGGATTGTATATAAAATCTCCAAAAAACTGAATTTTAAGCTACCTAATCGTGCTCTAACAAATATAGACATCCAAAAGTATGCACACCAAATCCCATACTTTCGAGGAGTTTACATGAGAGATAGGTTGCCCAAGACACCGAAACGGATTGAATGTGGTATCATTAATTTAGATGATTCTAAGAATGAAGGAACACATTGGGTAGCTTACGTTAAAATATACAACTACTGTGAATATTTTGATAGCTTCGGGGATTTGAAACCTCCAATGGAACTGATTAAATATTTTAAGAATTGTAACATTAATTATAACTATACAAGATATCAGATGTTCAACACTGTAATTTGTGGTCACTTATGTTTAGAATATCTATGGACTTTTTGGAATAAATTGTATAAATTTTATGCATTTGTTTCATTTTAATCATTTGCAAGATGTCCCTCACTTTGTCGATTACTGGAAACTCATCCACTTTATCTACGTACTATCCTACCACATTGCAGTTATATGGAAAGTATGAGTGTGCCTTATTACATTTCTCAACATTTAATTCTATTCCCAACATTGACAAAACGAATAACAAGTTCTACTACGGTTCCAACGAAGTTATTGAAATACCGGAAGGTACATATGAATTGCAAGATATAAGTGATTATTTAAAATCTGAAATTAAGGATGCATCAATTAAACTACAGTGCAATAATAATACATTAAAAACTGCTATTAACTGCACAAAAAGCATTAATTTTAGTAAAGAAGGCACCTTTAGAAGTTTGTTAGGGTTTAGTGAGCAGAACTTAAAAGCAAATATATGGCATGTGTCACAGTTTCCAGTCAACATTTTACCTACGACAGTGATCAGGATAGAATGTGATATTGTAAGCGGTTCATATATAAACGGAGAACCCAGTCACATTATCCATGAATTTGCACTCAACGTGCCACCAGGGTACAGGATTATAGAAATCCCGAAAAACGCTATATACTTTCCAATTAACCAAAACAACATAAGCTGTATACATATAAGACTTTTAGATATAAACAATCGCTTAATCAATTTACGTGGGGAGGAAGTGCAGCTATATCTACATCTTAGAAGAAAAAATGATTGACTATAATAAATATGTACATCAAATCAAACGCATTAGTTCTGCTCAAGCATCCAAACAAATAAGAGCTCGCACAAAAAAGAAAATAAAATTAACTAAAGACAATAAGGCATTTCTTAAAGCGATTGGATTGTTAAAATGAATATCTTAGATGTTTTGGCCGCTCCAACTTACGACAACACTGTGGAAGGAATTGAATTTCATTCATACAAGCCCTATGTAACAAGTTTCAATAGAAACGATGAAATCCGAATACCTATCAATCAACAGGACCTGTATATACTACCGTCAGCCAGTACCCTGTATTTAGAAGGAACTTTTATAATTAGCAAAAGGGATTCTAAGGATAAAGTTACTAGTGTGCATTTTACAAATAATGCTCTCCTCTATTTATTCCAAGATATAAGATACGAACTAAATGGTGTAGAGATTGACAAAATAAAAAATGCGGGCATAACGACCACCATAAAATCTTTAATATCAATGAATGAAAGTGAATCAAAGGCTTCCAATGCCTGGGGCTGGAATATTGATGGTGTAAAAAATATTAATGGAGGTAGTTTTTCAGCTTCTATACCACTCTGTAACATTCTTGGATTCGCAGAAGATTTTAAAAAAGTTGTGATAAATAGTAGACACGAACTGATATTACTAAGAAGTAACACTAACCTGAATGCTGTAAAACTTAACACCGGTGAGATTATAGACGATGTTCAAATTAATAAAATCATATGGCGCGTACCGCATGTAAAAGTATCAGATAAAGAGAAAATAAGTTTGTTAAAAGTGCTAGAAAAAGACCGTCCACTTCAAATGATATACAGAAATTGGGATCTTTACGAATATCCAGCTTTACCTAAAACTACAAAGCATACTTGGTCAATCAAAACTTCATCGCAAATAGAGAAACCTAGATACATCATTGTTGGTCTACAGACAAATAGAAAAAACAGTGCAAGTTCTGACATGTCTCAGTTTGATCATTGCTATATTCGTAATGTAAAAGTGTACCTCAATTCAAATTACTTTCCATATGAAAACCTAAATGTTAGTTTCACAAATAACAGAATTGCTTTATTATACGAGCAATATGTACGATTTCAACAGTCATATTACGGACGTCGTCCTGAACCCTTATTAAACGAGAAACAATTTAAAGACTTGGCGCCTCTATTTGTTATCGATTGTTCTAGACAAGTGGATAATATTAAGTCAGGTCCTGTTGTGGATGTAAGAGTAGAAATTGAGAGTGAATCCGACATACCTGACCAAACTTCTGCATACTGTCTTATATTGAATGATTGTATAATAGAGTATAAGCCGTTAAGTAATATTGTGAGAAAAATATCATGAATTCGAATACTATAATATTAGATATTCAAGGATTTAAAGATCTGTACAACAATTTTATAGTAAAAGAACTAGCGTTCGCTACACGTGATTATACACAACTGTTCTTAATAAAACCACCTTATTTATTCAAATATTTAACAACTGATGAAAAAAGGCAGGTAAAGTGGTTGGAAAAGAACAGAGGCATTCGTTGGAACGAAGGATATATTGACTATAGAGAATTTCACCGTATAATCGTACCCTATTTAGAGAACAAAAATATATTAGTCAAAGGTTTGGAGAAGGTGAAGTGGATAAAAAACATTTGTGAAAATTGTAAAGTGTCCGATCTTGGTGAAGACCAGTGTCCCAGCATGTTTGAATTGCATAAGAAATACTGTGACAAAAAAACTAATTTTAATTGTAATGTACATTTAAATCATTGCGCTCTAAAAAATGTTTTATGTGTAAAAAAGCACTTGGGATATGAAGTGTAAAGTGTATTGTTTTTGATTTTGAAAATAAAAACAAGTTTCTTTAATAAAATGCATTTTTATTTGTTACACATCGTAAATACGTAATAGAAAGTAAATGAATTAATATAACATAATATTGAACAAAAACTAAACTTAGCATAAAATAATAACTTTAAATAACAATATAATAACAGGAGTATCTTTAAAAAGCTAACTAAAAATCATTGTCTATTAAAGATTTCGATATTTTCTTAACTAACGATTCCGTTTCGTCCATAACACTGTCTATAGCGTCCTTAACAATGTACTGCGCACTTATCACAACGTTCTCACTTTCACTATCACTGTCACTTGTTTGAGAATTGTTGCAGAGATCAATTACAGTAATTTTAATTAACTTAGTGCCTCGTCGTTGTAGTCGGCTCATAACAAAAGATTTCGTGGGTTTATGTTTTTTCAAAGGTTCTCTGCGACGTTGCTTCTTCGTCTGTGTCTTTTTCGTCTGTTTGCATTGCTCAGGTTCACAGGGATACATCTCAGAGAATCCTTCGTAAGGATCCTGAGCATACTGGCTAAACACAATCTCAGAATCAGATACCTGGAACAAGATATACATAATGCATTTTAAAAATTGATGTACACATACATAAAATCACTAGTAGATTAGATTAAAACAGGTACTGTACTCACCGTTGACATGATTATGATAATATCCTGTAATATTCCAAAAACGACTAGTCAATTTTAGTAATATTTTGTAAATAATAAAAAATAAACTGACGATTAACTGTATATATTATGTTAAAATTGTTAACTTAGCATTAAGTCAAGCTTACATTAGGTAGTTGTTTGAAAATCACTCTTTAGGCAATAGTCTTATAGATCAATATAATAAAAGGCTTTAGTATGAATTGTAAACTGCTAGCTTGCATAATATTTCATACACTTCATATAGTGCAATGAACTGTGACCTTGTACGCAAAACGTGTACATATCTGTATAAACAATATCTACCATATCGGAGTATTATAATATGACTTGCTGTTCCCTGCGGTTTCACCCACATATCGATAGACAAACAAACAGAGTTACCTTCATATTTACAATATTAATACTAGTAAGGATTATGTTTTCAGCCATTGTTATGTGTTGTAAAGACTATTTTTAAGTATTATGAATAAAATGCTAACCGAACAACGGTAAGACTATATTTGTTAAGTTCAATAAAACAAAGTTGATACTTAAAAAAAACAGTTTATTATACTTATGCATAAACATTGAACATACTATTTACTTACAATCTAATTCGCATTCATTTTATTTTTATATAAAACTTAATCACTAACTGAATACAAAAATTATATTTATAGTAATTGCAAAATTGCTTTCACAATGATCATTAAAATACATTACATATTTTACTTTGTATATTAATATTATTATCTTAAATTTAAACAAATTAAACAACTATTTGCACTTACATCATAGAAATATTTGTGCTGTGAAAAAATCGAACCTGCAACACTTAGCACAGAAGCCGATCGCTCAGTTATTGCGCTCAACTGTACTGTGTTCTGATTACATTATATTAAACTTATTTATCAAAGTTCATTATTATTCTTTAAAATAAATGAGTGACCCCAGGCTCGCGTTGATATTTTATCTGATGATATCGATCGTTTATCGTCATTATTAGATAAGACAATTTTGTTGACACTCCGTGTAAATACTTCGTGCTTTATTGATTTAAACATTATATTCTTTCTACGAATAACTCCACCATTGAATAATATGTTTTTATAATCTGTGATGTTTAACTCCTTCACTACACATGATTTTACACCTTTCGCTTTTTTAATTATATTATCAGGAGTTTTTATAGAATATAATTTCGATCTCAAGCCCACAAAGTCGGAGATATATCTCCCTCCTAATTCATCTTTAAACAAACCGGGTACTTTTTTGTTAATTATTGGTATTCTAAAATCATTTTGGTTGTCATAGTTACTGGTGTCAAAGTATTGCAAAAAATGAAATTTTAAATCATAATAAAAATCATCAGTATATATTTTATATACAAAAGAATCGGTATCTGTATAACATAGCTGCACTCGATTTTCATAAAAAGGCTTGATAATATTATAATGAAAGTCATACATGTGTGACTTAGAAAGTTCTAAAACGCTAAAGCCAATATAAATAGGTTTATCTAAAATTATTTCGTCTGGTTTCATTTGGATAGCAACTAAATTTTCAGATAAAATAGTTGCACTATGGAAATAAGGGCTAGCTACAAGTCTCTCGGCGGATATTGATTTCTTGGTTCGATTAAACGTATCTGACCATTGATTAACTAAATGAACAGTTACTCTAGTTTCAGTGTTTTCTAATGTTTTACCGAAAACACTGTTGTTCAACAACTTGAAAAAGTCTTGTTCGAAAGAACTTTTTGCCTGTTGTCTTAATTGAGTGTTTAATTCTATATACTGTTTTAAATACGAACTCTGTCTAAAAGTAATAACTCTGTGAATTTTACGTAGTTTCAACCCTTGCTCTAAACACTTTTTTAAATGAACATAATGTATTACATATTTATACTTATTATACAAATTTGCAATTAATTTTTTTGCTTTACCTCCTGGGGGAATACATTTTTCGGGACAAAATGGTAAATCATTATGATGGTCATGTAAATGCTCGGGATACAGAAGATCAACTTCTAATATGTATCCCCAGTCGGCATCATCCTCAACATTTTCGATATGTAAATTAGCTATTTCATTTTCAGTAAGAAATCTGAAACTAGAATAAGGTAAATACTGACACATGCTAAAGCCATAAAGATTATTACAATCCAAATATACTATGAAACAGTTAGGCTCTGATGAATTATATTCTTGCATATACTTATGATTAGCTTTTGCGTACCGTCGGGAACACATACACAATCCCCCACGTATACCACTTTGAATCATTCTGACAATAGCCAAGTCTGACACGAGTTCTAACGTGATCCCAGTTTTTAGCAACATTGCATCAAATGATAAACTAGGGGCAGTTATGTAAAATGCTGGATCCAGTTTGTAGTATTTTTTACATGTTTTTCGAAAATTTTGGAATATATCTGACAACAAGAGCACGTCCGTTTTTAAGTATAGGTCTGTATATTCCCCTAAATCATTTATATTGAATTCGCTCCAAACTGTCTGAGCGTGATTATAATCTTGTTCACTAATGTCTTCGTTGGTTAAGGAATTATGAAAATGATACTTTGACGGTAACGATTTCTGTTCATAACATTTCCAATCTGTCATATAATCATAAGGGTATATCCCTTTTCGTGTCAACAAATTAAACTGTTTTTTGTCAGGAAAATGAGTTCGAAGATTAACATAATCTTCTACTTGTAGTGTTTTAGCAAGTTTATCTAAACTAGTACCTAAAAAGTTGAAGGAATCTAAAAACCTTAATTGTATATAATCGTCACCAATATGTATAAACTTTGTGAATGCGATATATTTTTCCTTGGTCTTAGGTATTATTTTAATTTGCCCCGGAATTTCACCTAATTTTTTTATAAATAAGTGACAATCGTATCCCGATAAATTATGAAAAAATACGGGAACAAATTTTGGTATTCTATATTGTAGATTACAATACCGATGTGCTGCACCTCGGTATCGACCTGTTATATGACAGTGGTCCCTAACCTTATCATTCCACAGTAAATGATCACATATGTGACACTTAACGGTTTGACTAAAATCAAGAGCATCTTTGTCGGTGAATTTCATGGGTTCGTTTTTGGATATAATTTTATAAATGTCTCTAGCATCTTCAATTAAAAAATTTACAAATTTTGAAACACAATCTACACCGCGATAATTTCTATACCTATCGACAGTAGCGTTTAATGATGACACAACATTATACCCGAACGCAGCCGGCACGTGCCGTTGTAAGTATGTCGTGTTAGCGGTATCAAATTCATCGTTGGATATTGGTTCGAGTAATGTTTCGAAATCGGCATATATGACAAATGGAATGTTTTGTTTCCGATTATAATTTGTAAATTTTAAAAATGATCCTTTTTCTGGTAATACCGTGACAACTCCTCCGCACGCATGTGTTTCACATTCACTGGACGTTGGAAAAAACAATAAGCATGTTTCGCAAAAATGTAGTTTACCGTGATGCTTAGTCATCTGATTTCTAACTAGACGAGGTAAATCTTTGATAAGACAATAGTGAGAATTAGTATTATTTTGTAAAAACAGTAAATGTATGCTCTTAGATTTATTATTGTTTGAAGTATACAAAGGTCCTATGATTGTCCTATCATCTTTCAATCCATACACAAATATATTTAGAGACGGATTATTTTTCTCAAAAACAGCTATGTCTGAAAATGTGATTGGGAATGTTAAATTATCGACATTTAAAACATCCTTGAAGTGAGGATAAGATGAAATCCTATTAGGATGGTGGGTTGCGGGGTACAAGGCAGCTACAACAGCCCATAAGAAACAATACTCATCATTGTTTTGAATATTCAAACAAGCTTTTTTATTTCTGATAAATTCAGGCAATATTATATGTTTAGATCCGCCGAGAGGTTGATATTTACTTATGTTTATTTCTAAATGTGAATTGCACAGATACGTCCAACCACTATCTCTCTCTTGAAATTCCTCGATTTTCTTTAACAGTGACACAACTAATGATTTATATATTGAATCAAAATCGTAATTAAAGTGAACAATATAATTTTTTGTACTAAATGATTTCAGTTCTTGTTGATCATTTTTAAACAAAAGAAAAAAGGAAAAAAGTTCAAAATTAATTTTCTCAGATGTATGTTTCTGTAATGTTCGATCTATTAGATTTTTAATTTGTTTACGATTATCATTGAGAAACATTTCAGGGAAGTAATTTTTTTGATCATTAGTTGCAATGATCTTGTAACTTGCAATGCGATGTTTAAACGAAGAATTAATAATAGCAATATTATCACAAAAAGGAATGGCGCTATTGTTTTTATGAACATTACTACGTAAATGACCAGACCATCGACGATTATCTACAAATACTTTGCAAGCCGAACAGTGAGGCATTATTAATGGACTTTATCAGAAAATAGACTGAATTAAAAGTTAGCAGTGCGGTGGGCGCAATGAATGAGCGATCGGCTTCTGTGCTAAGTGTTGCAGGTTCGATTTTCTCACAGCACAAATATTTTTTATGATTTACATTGAGTTGTAATGTGTAGGTAAGATTATGATATATCACGATATTATAGAAATCGTAGTGTAGGAAAAAGATTACATTAAATACTTACAACTAATATTCTTGATCTTATTAATACATAGATAATATCCGCTTCAATAAGTCATTGGAGTAACTTCAATAAGAAGATTGTAGAATTATCGAGTTGTTCAAATACAATTATTTTTCACAGGACTGAATATACCAAATATTTCTGAAAAAATAAAATAAAATAAATAAGTAAAAAGATTATCGGTGACAAAACAACAAAATTAATATTAGATTTAAAAATTACCTGCAAAGTATCTAATCGATACAAATAATAATATTAATTATTATTATACATTTCCAATATAGTAGTATATAATATATTTTTCATGAACAGGCACCTCTGCTGACCCTCAGTTCGTAATAAGTAATCGCCTGAAATTAAAAATCACACTTATTATTATTCTGGTAATGACATCAATTATAAAACATTCAAAATAAAGTGCATTATTTCTAAATAAAATAATATTTTAACATAATTACTATTACCTTACAATAATTCTGATAGCAATTTTGCAACTACTATAAATATAATAGTTATTCAGTTAGCGGACAAGTTTTATTCAAAATGAAATAGAATAGTTAAAACATAGTTTTAACAAATTGAAGACACATTTTACGTGCAAGTAATGCAATACCTAATGTGTGCATTGTCAAAAACAAAAGTAACATGTTAATATTCGTTGCATCCGGTCGCAGTTTACCTAAATGTATTTTGCAAGAATGCAATTTCGTACAGGGTTGTGATCTAAATGTAAAAAATCATGTAGATATTATTTTTAAACGCTACATAGAAATTTTGTAAAGGGTAAATTGATATAGCTAATTAATAAGAAGCATAAAATACGAAATAAATAATTCCAAGGTTTACTTACCTTAAAAATAATTATAGTTTGTTCTTGATTTATTTACTTATATGTGCCAGTGGTCTATAAATTTATTTACTAAATTGTTTAAGTAGGTATCATTCTTAATATTTTTTTCGATAAACAATTACACTATATAAAAGACCCTTTTAATCATAGATCACAAATATTTTTATCTTCGTATTTTTAATTACACAGTTTTAAGTTGTATCGTTTTAAATATATCCTGTCGGTCAACCCTAATAAAAAACGTTAATTAGAATAATTTTAATAGTTGCTTGGTATATGATAATAAAAGTATCATATTTACAAAAAAATATTTCTGATTACTACACTACGTATTTAAAACTGCTATTTAGCAATAGTCATCTTTATTTTAACGCAGCGAATTAGGTTAGGGATGACACTTCCACACATTTACTGCAAAAATGGATTCAATTCTTACATATTATGTAGTACTAGCTTTCCCCACCCGTTTTCACCCGCGTCCTAAGGGAACTACTTTGCGTACCCGCACAATTTATAGCCTATGTGTTATTCTAATGTATAGGTAAGTTATATTACTGCAAAGTTTCATCCAAATCCGTTCAGTTGTTTTTGCGTGAAAGAGTAACAAATATACATGCATAATAGCATGCATTCTCACAAACTTTCGCATTTGTAATATTTTAAGTAGGAAGGAAAAGATGTATGACACTGATATTGACAACCCTGAGTGCTTTCGCAGCGTTAGCAAATAGCGATTAATATAATTGTTAGTTTTCATTTTTACATGTACTTATAATCCGTACAAATAAGAAAGGTCTCATTTTTTGTTGTTTTTATTAAATATACACTAACATTCAATTTATCATTTTTACATGACTAATCTGCCTTAAAAGCTTGCGTTTTCGGAGTTCAATTAATCGAATTCGAGCCTGATCCCTCGATACTACAGTGCAAGCAGTCGCAGTTCAGTGTTTAAAACAATTATCATATTGTTTTAATTATACTTCAGGCCGCCACCATTTAAAATGTAAGTCTTTATATTTTTTATTATTTCCTTTGTTTATTTTAATTTAACAAATATTATACAGATCATATGTAGCCAAATATCTACTTGTAATATTTATTAACTTACTGATAATTAGAATCGATTAAATAAGTACGAGTTCAAGTACACATATTAGGTATTAGTTAATTACCAATAATTATCGTAAATATTTTGTTTTCTTTCAGCATAATTATTTCAAGTGATATTCATTTAAATTAATCTGATTATTTTTTAATATTTTACAGGTCGGACTCAGAGTGTGATCAACGCAGCAACTCTACAGATGTTGAACGAAGTGCCGAGTTCCTGGGAAAGCGTTCTACGCCTGCAAGCAAGCGTAAATCTACTTCCGTTAAGAAATCGCCTGCTAGTATAAGGTAATCATACTTAATTTATATCAATCAATTATATTATATTTTTATCAACTTTTGTACTTATGTCTGATATATTTATACAGCGTCGGTTAGTAGTTGGTTAATTTATTCCATATCATTTTCGTATCACTGTTCGGATATGTAAATCACAGTAACACTATATTTTTTAACTTAGTAAATAATAAGTTGTTTTTGTACTAAATAATATTTTTGAATCGATACTGTCACTTACGAGTAAAAACAATTTATTAACATGACAATCACTTTGCAGTTTTTATACTTATTAGCCTACTGACTACTACGGTACCTACTAAGGCTGTATTAATTGTGTTATTTTTGAAATGATTTTGAAACATTCTTATACGGGTTATTTATGTTTGTTTCAGAAAAAAAGCGAAGTCTGCGGACGTGTTTAATCTATGTCGTGGCGATGGCGAACCCAAAAATACTTCTTCGTCCGTACTGTCCTCGTTCTTCGTTAATAAAGTTGCGAACGGCAACGAACGTCGAGTGATCAACACGGTGGGAGACTACCTTATCGATTTGAAAGTATATCAAACCAACGATGCACGCAATACGGATTCTCAAGAACTTTGGAAGAAAGCGCTGGTTCGGATAAAATTCCAAACGGAAGACGATACACCTCAATGGCGCAAGCTTCAATCTCTGGTTCACTCCATAGATGCACTGTGTGAGGACCACCCTACATTTATTTCAAATCAAAACTGTAGTTAACTATATAACTAGCAATAAATCTATTTTTTATAATATATGATGTTTCCTTTCTGTGTTAGTCACAACGACGAACAGTTCGCATGAAGCTAGCTGCAGTCGTTTTGCATTTCAAATGTTAGTCACAACGACGAACAGTTCGCATGAAGCTAGCTGCAGTCGTTTTGCATTTCAAATGTTAGTCACAACGACGAACAGTTCGCATGAAGCTAGCTGCAGTCGTTTTGCATTTCAAATGTTAGTCACAACGACGAACAGTTCGCATGAAGCTAGCTGCAGTCGTTTTGCATTTCAAATGTTAGTCACAACGACGAACAGTTCGCATGAAGCTAGCTGCAGTCGTTTTGCATTTCAAATGTTAGTCACAACGACGAACAGTTCGCATGAAGCTAGCTGCAGTCGTTTTGCATTTCAAATGTTAGTCACAACGACGAACAGTTCGCATGAAGCTGGCTGCAGTCGTTTTGCATTTCAAATACCTTGAATGATGTTAGTCACAACGACAAACAGTTCGCATGAAGCTGGCTGCAGTCGTTTTGCATTTCAAATACCTTGAATGATGTTAGTCACAACGACAAACAGTTCGCATGAAGCTGGCTGCAGTCGTTTTGCATTTCAAATACCTTGAATGATGTTAGTCACAACGACGAACAGTTCGCATGAAGCTGGCTGCAGTCGTTTTGCATTTCAAATATCTTGAATGATGTTAGTCACAACGACGAACAGTTCGCAAAACTGAACAGGTGAGTCGATTCTTCATTATTAAGCGTCCTGAATCACTGTGTCAGTCAAGTTGATTGTGTATTATTGGGCATTCTGAGGCACTGTCCGGTAGCGAAGGCGACCTAGCCTTCGCTACTGGTAAAAGTGGCTCAGAATGCCCAATAATATACTACTTGTTTGATTTAAAGAATCTTTCTTCGAAATTCAAGTATGTTTGTTCGTCCTCGCATACGTATTTTCATAGCTGCTTGTTTTTATGTCTTGTCCTTTATTTTTATCACCACCACAAATATGTATTATACTTTTAGATAACATTCAACTCTCGAAGGGCTCATGGCTTTTTAACAGCCGCACTGGTCGATCAATCGGGTTAAGTTACTCTTGCTGCGGTCAGTCCGTGGATGGATGAACATTCTAACATACCGAGACCCATGCCTCGCAAAGCCCTTTAAGTCGTTGGTCTCGGCGGTCATTCAAGGAACTTCGACAGTCTTTACGGGTCGTCAGAAGCCCGAAAGTCTGACAACCAATCTTATCAAATGGTATCGTGTCACCGAGTAACTTTGTTGTGAAGGTCTCGCTATGTAACATATTGGTATTCAGCTGCATCCGGTTAGACTGGAAGCAGACCCCAACATAGTTAAGAAAATTATAGGCAGAATGAAACACAAAGGGTTCACATTTCACGCACTAAGGACCAAAATATGAGCGTTAGTGTCGACAAAAGAGTTCAACTACCACACCTCATCGTATAGCCCGATTATAACTTTATGGTAGTTCGGAACATGAGCCGAGTCGCTGCGCACTAACAAATTCATGGTACCCCGTAGGGGTGGGGACTGCGCACCTAGTAGCTAACTTCAGAGATGCCATAAAGTTTGACGCGTACTTTACCTAAATTTCACATTTCCTTCACTACTTTAATCCTTATTATTTACATCTATATCCACTACCTTCCAAAGCTACGTTTTTAGGCCTTTAACAAATTAAGTAACATGTAGTCCACCATGAGAAGATCGTGGCTAAGTAATAACAACCTCACGGATCGATCCATCACGTTAAGCTACGCTTGCCGGGGTTGGCCCGTCAATGGGTGACCATCTTTACATATCGCGACTCCTCCGTGCCTCGGAACGTTGTGGATCTTTGAAAGTCGTTACGGGTAGTCAAAGGCCTGTAGGTCTGACAGCCAGTCTTACCAAGGGGTATCGTATTACCCAGTTAGACTGGAAGCCGACCCCAACATAGTAAGGAAATTTTATGATTGAGATTGATCCACTACCCTTAAATGCTACACCTTTAATAAATTAAATAACATGTAGTCCACCATGGAAGTGTATCAGCTACTCGGTGCAGTATCGTTTAGAAAAGTGGTCAAGCGCCATTTTCTAGTTGTAGAGGAAGTGCTAACTGGGCCCGAGCACGTCGGTTATGGGTAACTTGGATACTTATTAATTACTGCCGGATGCTTGCGATTTAGTGTTGAGCATTCAACTACTATGACAGTTTTAGCTTCACTTATTAGTTTTTGAAATTTATGCCGAACACCCGCAAGGTTTGATCGAAGGTTAAGCTACGCTTGCTTCGTGGATGGTCGACCATTTTTACTTATCATTTTATCAAGACCTCTCCATGTCTCGGAAAGCACGTTACGCCATTGGATTTGGCCGGCTTGGTCACCGTAAGTCAGAAACCAGACATCAGGTTTTACCAAGGGGTCTATCGTATTACCCAGTAACTGGGTTGTGAAGGTCACATAGGCAGTCGCTCGCTCCATGTAAAGTACTGGTATTCAGCTGCATCCGGTTAAACTGGAAGCTGACCCAAACATAGTTGGGAAAAGGCTAGGCCGCTGGCCGATGTAGATATGAAATTCTAAAATAAGTTGCCTGACGATGTTTCCCTTCACGGTTTTGAGGATTGGATAAGTGCGTAGGACTAAAGTAACAACTTCTTAAACTACTGTTAAATTTATTAACCCAACAAGGCACAAACAGTGATAGGTTATATTAACTACTTAGTAGCAACTTTAAAATTGCCTTGTAAGTACATTCAATTGCTTTCCCTTTGCGAGCTTCTAGCCTTCGAAAGAAGTTTCTTCCAAGTTTCCTTTAGAAACATTAGTTTGGCGTGTTATTGTGAAGAAAACGCACGTGTATTGTGCATTCCACCTCCATGATTAACTCTCCTAGTTTGGAACTGTTCGGACAAAGAGCATTCCTATACAGTAAAGGGAGACAGATGTATGCGGGATTGCAGCCCTATTTGTCTTTGTACATAAAATGCAATTAGAGAACAGTTTCGTTGTCAATGGATTATACAAAAAGGTTATATATATAATATTGTACTTTTGTATTTCTTTTTCTGATGATAGCGCCTTTATGGCGTATTAGTACAGACGCCAGCACATCAAGCTATCCCTAACTGGCAAATTTTCTCAATTAAAAATGAACCTTATGTCTTTGCAATAAAGATGAAATACTACCAAAGAAATTTGACAGATTGTGGTAACTTGATGTGCTGGCCTCTGTACATAGGTAATAGCTGGCTTTCTTTTCTTTCTTCGTGTGGTTAGTGACTAAGCTGTTGTCAGAGTTTTATATGCTGTCCATGGGCCTCTGCTTTAGCTGTATAGCTGTTTTCGTAGTTCAAATGTTAAGTACCAGTGGTGACTGGTGTGAGCTGCACTAACCTACCAACGAAAAAAGTTAACGTCAAAATTGACATATTACAGATCTTAAGACAAAACTGTTGTAACAAAGCGTTATTTATTATAAACTAAACAATTTTGAATTCTTCCGTTTTTATTTCCAATACCTTAGATATATATTTTTCTGAAGCTCTTGTCAGCTGGATAGCTGACTATCCATTGTCAGCTGTGGCTATAGGTTCAATCGTTTCTTCCACTTAATTAAAATGGCCTTTATCTCATAAAAAGGTTTGTTAGAAAAGGTTTTATATGTATTTACCAAGTAGGTTAAGTTTATGTATAGTACCTGACCATTTTGAAAATTCTTTTGGAGGGAAAGAGAAGAGACGACAAATTCACTGTGAAAATTGTATTGTTTAGTAGCAGTTCCTATTCTTATGAAAGTTTATTGCATCTATGATGCGCAGCAAAAAACATAAATGCATATTAATTTTTATCTAGTTTTTATTAATTAATCAAATTGCCTTCTGAACTATTTGCATTTACATCCAGTACCATGCCGCCATCAGCTATTTGTTCCGTTTATGTACAAGAGTATTACTTTTATAGACAAAGTAAAAATAGCCTTAAAATATTTAAAAAAAAATGCAATTTATAACAGCGTTCTAAAATTGAAAAAAGTCAAACGGCTAAAATAGCGAACGTAAGGCTAGCCATACACGGTAACACATCTGCCGCTGAAGTAAATAATTGTTAATTGCGCTGCTGTAATTCGCAGCTGCCCAGCCGTTAAAACTAAATGTCAAACCTGTAATCGATTCATTGCCAAGAACAAACGACAAGGTCGGGGCATTTAATCCTTATTAACTTTAAACGGATATGAGTATAAATGACTAATGCGTTTTACTTCATTGTATCATCTTGCTACCGATATTGACAATGTCTGGCAAAGTATTACTCATGCAGCATGCTTAAACTTACATTACAATGTCATGGACATTTCTGATGCCTGCGTCACATTTTATCCCTTACTTTACTCAGTAGGTCTAGGTAGGTATTTAATACTGACAAGAATTTCGAACCCAGTTTTAAGATACATAGATACTATTTTCATAACTGTTAAACAAAACCAGTGTTGTAATACTTGTAATACAAAATGCACCCACCATTTTCATACTCTACTGAGTTTAAAATAAAAAAAAATAAAAAAATAATACGAAACTAACCGCTGGCACGTGGCTCGTTTTTTTTAAGGCCTGAGCTCGAAGCGTTATCAGCCATATGCCACCAACGCGTGCCCTATGAACACCTCCCTTTAGTTCAACCGACCGTGCCCGCTCGTGCTGATAAAACAACCTTTTTAGTTTTTTTAACCATCATTCTTTTTTCAAAATTAGCAGAACAAGGTAAGTATACAGTGAATTCTTGGAGAAAAACAGTGCTGGCGTGAATTTTAATGCATTCGTATGCATTTAAAATATTAAATAGGCTTTTTACGCGTCAATGAAACATTCACATGCTAAAATAATCTAATACTAGGATGTTAGAATGGATTTTCTATTGATTTGCATTGAAAAGGTGAACAACATTGCTGTACGATATTACTTAGTAAGGAGTTTTAATTAAGAATAGAATTAAATAAAAGAATATGAAGTTTAATTGCGCCAATATTTTACTTGTTGGACAAAAAAAAGAGTTCTTAGATAAAATCGGTTATTTATATTTTATTACCTTAGTTTATGACATAGGACACTTTTTATACCTACCGGAGTAGGTACACTAGATACATTCGTTCATGGCAAAAATTGGTCTAAAATATACGAAAAGAATATTTTTAATTAAACGCAGAGAAAACCAAAAAGCATCAAAGATAAATGTTTTAATTTTGTAATATTTTTATGGAGTTTTAGTCGACAACCACCACCTCATAAAGCAGTACCTACTATTTTATATTAATTCAACCACCACCTCATAAAGCAGTACCTACTATTTTATATTAATTCAGTATGAGAAAGAGATGAAGTTATACAGGAGTTATATCTCCATCTCTTTCCCCCCAGGACGTATTCATCAAAACGATTCGATACTTTCACTACTTGGGACTTCGGGAGCGGAAGTCCCAAGTCTTTACTGTATCGAGTTAGGAGCAGATGTCTTCGAACCAGTAAGTAACCGTTTGGGGAACCCCTTAGTACGGGCCGATCGACTAACCTTATACAGGGTGTATCAGATTAAAATATTTTTAATTTTACGATGTCTGTTAAATGTTGAGCGTTCTCAAGATTTATTTTCAGAATGTTAATGTAGCAATTAATTTGAGTAATAATTCTATATTATCTTTTTTTTAATTATAAAAATATAAAGTAATTAAGTACTTATATTCTAAAATTTATTACACCATCAAAAGAATGGTCTATTTAAATTAGCGTTACAAATATTATGTTAATTAATTAATGACAACTAACATTGCGAGACTAGACGTTCACCATTCGTGTGCATTACGCAAGCGCCGAACAATAGCAACAATCATACGCTGAAAATGAATTATAATGTCACACACCTGTGAAATGGCGATTTGTTATAGTTAACAATATCATAGTGATTTATCACGTTATAGATAGCAGGCGACTAGTTATGTCTTTCAAATTGGACTGATTTACATTTAAACTCTACGCTAATAGGCAAGCATGTTGGCCATGTTGTTTTAATCTCTCGCTGCAAATCTAATGAGTTACGAATAGATTGGTAGATGAATTACGAATTGATCTTGTTGTACGATATACAGAGTCAGCATCTTTCATACGTTTTTCAACTTCATTACCAAAGAATAAGGAGCAGCAGGAGCTCCTGGCGCACGGATAGATATATAATGTTAAGCTACGCTTTCCAGGGTTGGTCGATGGATGGGTGACCATTTTTACATATCGGGACTCCTCCGTGTCTCGGAAAAGCACGTTAAGTCCCGGCTATCATTTGTGCATCTTTGGCAGTCGTTACGGGAAGTCAGAAGCCTGAAAGTCTGACAGCCCGTCTTACCAAGGGGTATCGTGTTACCAAGTTACTGACTTGGTTATGGAGGTCAGATAGGCAGTCGCTTCATGTAAAATACTGGTATTCAGCTGCATCCGGTTAGGCTAGAAGCCGACCCCAACATAGTTGGGAAAAGGCTAGGCAGATTGATTACCAAAAAATAAGGGTCATGAGTCATTGGGAAAATTTGACAGTTGAGGTGCTGTCAGTCTGTACGTTTCACCATTTAGTTCTGTCAATGTTGTTCGTTTAATTCATTTATTTGCGTCCTTGTGACATCAAGTTCCTGGTACCGTCGCACCAATAACCGAGGCCGATGAACAACTGATATTTTATTATTTTGTCAACTTTGCTTTTACTTTTCAGGTGTATTTTATGGTTTTTGTTTTAAAGACTAACTCTTTTGGCTTATCTCACAATAAGAGTCCTCGCTGTATATCGCTGCATGTTCCATTTTTTAATTTACAGTGACCGGTGCTTCTGTTGAGCATGAGATCTTGGGGTTTGATACCCAGGTTGGGAAAAGAGTTATTGAGTTTTGAGTTTTTTAGCCAGGGATTTCTCAGTAACAGGCCGAAGTCTGGATTAGGGCCCGGTCAATGGTAACAAGGCTTGCCTCCTTCCATGGAACTTAACTGTCGAAATTTTGTCTGTCACAAATCACTTTTGCCTAACTCTTTCAGGCGTGATGTGATGTCATGTGAATTGCCTTAAGAGTTGAAAACCCTGACATGATCTCTAATCAAATCCTACACGCTCTATAAAACCCCACATTTTGATGTCCATTAAGTAACGAGGACTTTTAATCGGCTTTTCCCCATTTAATCCGATTCTAATTCCCCAACTACTTACATACTACAGGTTTCTCAATTATGTCACCAAGCCTATTATGAACGCAGTATTTCTTTCAGCGTAATTGCGTAACATCTTAATGATTTTGAAGGATATTGCTAATCCATTGCTTCATATGTTCGAAAATTTGCCTGCCCAGCAGTGTGAATAACGCAATGTATATTGTTGAACTGTCAAAATGAAACCCTTTGCTACTGTTATTGTGTTACGCAATTACCCTGATGATATCATATACTTAAACAAGTATGACTCTATGTAATAAAATAGTATTATGTACAGACGCCAGCACATCAAGCTATCCCTAACTGTCAAATTTTCTTAATTAAAAATGAACCTTATGTCTTTGCAATAAAGTTGAAATAGTATCAAAGAAATTTGACAGATTGTGGTAACTTGATATGCTGGCCTCTGTACAATAGATACTGAATATTTTACATTACAAACGCAATTAATTATTATTTTAATGCGTCATACCTTCGATCAATTATTGATCGAAGCGTCATACACATACTTATCACAAAAAAATACTTGATATAATTAAAGTAACGTTTGAATTTCAGTTAATTTATTTATTCAAGTGTAAATTAGAATTTTATACCAGTTGCTAAAAGTTCACATTTTTTCTAAAGTAACTAAGTTATAAACAGCTAATAAGAATTAATTGACGAGGAGCGCTAATGATTTAGTGGAACTAATTACTTAATTTAATTATTGTTTCCGCTATCGTTTTTTTTTTTTTAATTGGTATCTCGCAGTTCAACCAAAAGGTTGTCTACTGCTTAACCGGGCTTGCCTGTGGCTGCCACAAAAGAATTGTAGCCTCCAGCCAGGGCTTAATAAAAACTATACCTAACTTACAAAACTAAGCGACTACACGCTAAGGGCACCCCCTGCGGGGTTCGGACCTCGGCTTAGGGCGTCGCTGGGGGGGGACAGCAAGGGACAGCTGGATCGGGGGTTTTTAAAACTACTGGCTCAGCGACAACGTGGGCTGGCTCGAGCAAGGGTCGGGGGGATGAGGATGGACAGGGTCGTCGCGACGGGCCTCGACGGCGAGGACGGAACGACGGAAATTTGTATTTGTGTGCTAATCTAACAGCCGGGCTGCTCTCCTGGAGGAGAGTGGTGGCATCGTCGGGGGCAATGAGGGTATGCCGTGGACGGCGAACCTTACTTATGCGGGACGGGGTGTATCGGGAGGCGGCCGCAATCAGGGGATTGCGGTGCTTTATGGCAGTGTCAAAGAAACGCTTCGAGAGGCGTTTCATGAACTGCTGAACTGTGGGGAGTTTAAAATCTATATGAAGGTCCATGTTACGGACGTCTGAGACCCTACGGAGGAACCGGTTTTGTAGTGTCTGCATTCGATGCAGATACTTGGGTTTGGCGTGCGCGAAGACGACGCAAGCGTAAGTCATGATGGGACGGATTACAGCCTTATAGAGACGCAGTTTGCACCGGAGTGACAATTTGCTGCGTTCTGTAAGCATGAATTGGAGCCTACCGAGAGCGAAAGCGGCCCGCGAACGGACCTGCTTTATGTGCTCTGCGAAACTGAGGTGTTGGTCGAGAGTGACACCCAGGTACTTGGCATGCTTCGCCCAAGGGATCGGCTTGCCGTACATGGTGATCGGATTAGGGGGGTTGGGGAGGGCCCTACGAATTCTCCTAAAGAGAACAGCCTGGCTTTTATCGGGGTTGACCTCGATTCTCCATTTCCGGAACCAAGCGCCTAGGGCGTTGGCCGAGTTCTGGAGAGTCTGAGCTATAGCTGGCGGACTGATCCCCGTGTAGTAGATGGCCGTGTCATCGGCGAATAACGCCAATTGGGCCTTTTTACTCTTAGGGATGTCGCTAGTGAACAGGGTAAAGATTAGGGGGGAGAGAACGGAGCCCTGGGGGACTCCGGCGCGAATCGGGTGGGGGGAGGAGAGAGCGCCCTCGATGCGGTAGCGGAAGGTGCGGTTCGACAAAAAGTCCCGTAAGATGAGCACGAGACGGTCGGGCACGCCGAGTTGGTATAGCTTATATATTAAGCCATTGTGCCAGACTTTGTCGAAAGCCTTCGCTATATCGAAGAACAGGGCGCCAGTCATAGCGCCACGCTGGAAGCCGGCACTGATGTGCTCGACTATGCGGTGCGCTTGCTGGACGCACGAGTGTTGGGTACGGAACCCGAACTGCTCGTCCGGCTCAATCAGGCTCTTCGCCTCGGCATAGTCCTTGAGTCGCTTATAAATAAGCCTCTCGTAGATTTTGCCGAGCACGTTGAGCAGACTGATGGGGCGATAGCTGGTGGGGTTGGATTTGGGTTTGCCGGGTTTGGGGATACCTATAACAGAGGCCTCTTTCCAGGCTTGTGGGAACATGTTATTACTCATAGCGCCATTGAAGATGGCGGTCATGAGCATGATCAGTTGGGCGGGGAAGAGTTTGAATACCCTATTGGTAATTCCATCTGAGCCGGGGGCTTTACGAGCCTGAAGACCCTTGATGATGTCTTGCACCTCGTCAGGGGTGACGGGGGGCAGCGGATCATCAGGGTCTTCGACGGGCGGGAGAGAGGCTCTACGTTCGACCTCGGCGTCGACTTTGGCGAGGTGCTTTGGGTCGACCGGAAGGGAACTGGGGGAGCATTGGGAATTTGGGACTCGAGACTGTCGGCTAGGAGCTCGGCTTTTTCAGAGCTATCGAAAGCGATGCTCTTGTCGGGGCGGATGAGTGGAGGGGTGGAAGATTCTTCGGGAGCGCGAAGCTTCCTCTGAAGGTTCCAGAAGGCTTGGTGATTGGGCTCAAGTTCACCGAGTAACTTGTCCCAGTTGTCCGAACGAGCTTCCGCAATGCGTTTCTTTACAGCACGCTGTAAATTGCGCATGTGGGCTTTGTTCGCATCGCAGGGGAAAGAGTCGTAGGCACGGATGGCTGCGTTCTTCTCGGTTATCAGCTCACGTACGTCAGCGGGTAGTTTCCAGCGGTGGTCTTCCACCGCGAGGCGATCGCGCCAGTAGCGCGATCGCCTCGTTTACATCGTTGTCATCGACAGAGACAATGAGGTCAGGGATGGATTCCAGCTGTGGTGACAGAGTGTCGGATTTAAGCTTTTCGCTTACTTTCCTCCAGTCGGTCACCAGCTGGGTGCGGGGCGGGTGGTCGGGGTCAAGCGGACCCCCCGTGTAGGGGGTGAGGTGCATGACGACGGGACGGTGGTCAGAGTTAAGCTCTTGTAGCGCCTCTAAAGATTGCAAACGGAGGTTCACATTCTTGAGGAGCGCTATGTCGAGGACGTCGGGAGTATGGTTAGGGTCGCCGGAATAGTGGGTGGGAGTCATCGGAGCGATGACGTCAAAGTTAAGGGAGGCCCCTAAGTTGAAGAGTAATCTACCTCTGGTAGAGGTGAGGTTTCTGTTCCAGGCGGGATGTTTGGCATTGAGGTCGCTCGCCAGCATGACGGAGTTGCTCAAGCCGAAGAGGAGTGAGAGGTCGGCGGCGATGGATATATGATCCTCGCTACCGTTGGCCGGTGGGAAATTTCCGCTATCGTTACGTTGTAAATTAATTTATAACAAGATTTTATAACAGTTTAATATGTAACGTCCCTTTTTCCTTAGCCATTATTTTTTTTAATTTTAATAGTTTTTTAGATCAAAATACGAAACACCATGTATATTGATCGGTGTGCATCGCTTCCCGGGGCGGTACGGGCGCCATCGCGACCCGTGCGCACACGCACAAAGTGCCAACACCTGGCTGTAACCATAGAGATCAAATCACTACATCGAAAACACATATTATTATCTCTTTTACTGCTATTCTAGACTTTAAACTTCAATAGATAAGGTACATTTTCCATAGTTTTAGTGGCATTTTTTTTAATAGGATGAAGCTCGGGCATTATCGATTATTCGTGTGAATTATAACGGTTTTCTTTTGTTGATTTTTTGACAGGTGAGCGCCACAAAAACGCGTGTCTCTAAATCTAGTTTTCAGTATCGCACTCAATTCGTTGCATAATAGTAGCATTGTTAATTCCATGTCGTTTTTATGTCAATGCACTTAATTACGTTAATAGTCGTCTGTCGTGTTTTTAATCGAGACGCATTGTTTTTGTTCAATCGCCGCAATTACTGGCCATATTACATTGTAGAAAATAATTTAAAAATTGAAATTGCGACGTACTTAGAACTTCAAATTCCGTTATTGGAGCAAAAAATAGGCGTGTCAAAAGAATTCCCGTTCGATTTTAAATTTGGAGCGCAGGATAGGACTGGGACGCGCATGCGCGTGCCATACTGCGCGGCAGAGCGTGGCGTATGGGAGCAGATGACACGCGACCGTTACACCAGGTGCACGTGCCTGCATATTTTTCACATCGGAATTTATGAGCTGTACACATAACGAGTGGGTGCGAAAGATAAGAGATGGGAATATGAACTTGTTAGGGAAGTAAAAGTATACATGTACCGTATTCCAATTGGGTATTTGAAAGGGTAGACAATAACGTTACTTTTTATGATCTGTCAAAATGAGGAATTTGTGTGAAATGTAACAAATGTGACGTCACAGATTTTTAGAATAAAATGGAATACCTATTAGCATTAAATGCAATTTTACAATAATGTCTTCGCTTGATATTGAATTTCTGTACGGTGATGGAAGTTTTTAAGACCAGCGATGTTTTATCTATGTGATTTCATTTTTTTTATGACCGTTTCAAATAGTCAATTGACGTGATTTTCTGTAATGAATGGGATTTTTTCTTCGTTCTCGGCGCTTATGTTTTCAAAGCTATTTGCATAGGAGATTTGCATCATAAAATCAAAAGTACTAGTGAAATCGCTGAGATCTCAGCACATAGACACAAGGTCACGTTACAGATACCTACCTACGTACTCTGCACAGATCATTTGCCCAAATTGAATAGCGAATCGTTCTGAATTCTTATGGGTTACATTCACCAAGTTAAAAGGTCTGACCTATCCTTGGCTTCGATTTGTAGAAAGGAACTAGGTATTATGTATTTCCTTGCTCACGTAGCAGATGATTTCGTGCAAATCCGCATTCAGTTAATCGTAAAAGTTTTTTAGGGTTCTGTACCCAAAAGCTGCCAAACGGAACCCTAAGCTACGTGCTTAGCTAAGCCTCTGCTGTCGGTCCGTCCTTCCTTACGTCTGTCAACAGTCTATCTCATGAACCGTAATAGTGTGTAAAATTGTGTATGTGCGAGTATGTTTGTTGCCGCTATAATAAGAATAAAACCAAGTTAAAAATTAAAGTAAATATTTTTTTAATGTGTATCCAATCCAACTCGCACTTGGTCTGTTTTTAAGACTTGATGATTCATAAATCTTTTTTAGCCTGCAAGAAATGCACTATTCTCCCATAAGTTAAAAATGTATTTATTTATTTAAACGTACACCCACTACTGCTTACAGGTCACCCTAATTCAATAGTGGGTAAAATAACATACTGCCTATCACCAATCGTAGGCGTCTCATTAAAATTAAAAACTATACATATATAATTATATGTTGAGATTGATTCGTCGATAAGATTAAAGAATTTACAGCAATCTATCAAGATTTTCGGAATCAGAGCAAAGCTTGTTAAATCCCAGACCATTAAATCTATATCATTTCTACTATATAATATATAATACCTAACATAATATAAAATATGAGTGATTATGATTTTACGATATACCTACTTTTTATGATTCGTAAAACTTGATCGCGTGTAATGGAGCGCAGTCAATACGCTACGGTATACTCGGTCATGCTTTCCCTTTTCCGTGACCATTTCCACTTATAAATATTATATCAGCTTGTTCCTAAAAAAACTAGACGGAGATTCCCCACTTTTTGTGTCGTTTATCGTTTTATTTACTTTTTTTTAGACAGACCTCCCGCTGAGAAACTGATGTCAATTAAGCCCCGTTCCGTTTTATTTTCATGAAAAACAATGTAAGCCTCTTTGGTTTTGTCTTCACAAGCTATAGGTACTAGGCAAAAGGTTTTTGGCTAGTATATTGGGTTTTGTTTCATCTGGAATTTCTCAGTAGCAGCCCGAAGTCTGGATTTGTGCCTGGTTAATGGCAATAAGTAGGCTCTCTTTTATTACATGAGACATAAAACATAACTGACGAAATGTGAGTGTACTATTCGTACGCTATGCCTTACCTTTCGGGGAAAATAGACGTGATGTTTTGTGAAAACCAGTTATGTCAATTTCTAAGCGCAGCAGCGGTTGCATAGCAAGTCGGCGGAGTTGAATATTTTATTGTTATTTTTTGAGAAACGAAGCCGTACAAATTGCGGTAAAGAAAATGATAAACTGCAGTAGTTATTGATTATTGATGGGCAGATCCGATGGTAGAAAGTATTGTTGTTGTGTTGTTGTATTGCTCGTAATTTGGCAAGAATCGTTATTTTTGTGTCTGAAATATAAAGATGACCATATAGGTATAGATGTACTACATTGATGTACTGGCCGCATCAAGCTATGCCAAAATTTACAATTTTATTACAAAAGTTTAAGGTGCATTTTCAATTGGGAATATTTGACAGGTTGGGCCAGTTGACATGTCAAAACTTGCAAAAAGTATTTAATTGCCTAAAGTCAAACGGTCCTTTAAAAAAAAAACCGGTGCTGAAAACAAAAACCTTTAACACTCGATTAAAATAATTCAAAGTCAACACCCATGATGGAATCAGCCATTGTCAGCATTGAAGCGTGTCTGTCGCGGAAATGTAGGAAGCTGTCAGAACTATCGTACGTCGTGAAGGTTTGGTGATAACTCCAAGGTTCCCAGTAATGTCACTATTTAGGTCGATTGATAAAATTCAGTGTCAAATTGTCTAGCGATTGTATTTTATTTAAAGTTTGGCGCCTCGAATTTGTTATACTAAACGTAATTTTCCTTGTCATTCAATAAAAAAAAACAAGTTGAGTAACAGCATTGTTTTATAGCAATCCGATTGAAAAAAAGGCTATTAAAAATAAAATTAAGCACCCTGTATAAGACCAAAATCCTTCAAAACTAAGCCGGGTAGATTAAAAGTGTTTTACGCAATTTGGGTGCCGGGTAGACCATAAAGTCCGAAGTATAATAATAGAAGTATAATATACACTCATACTTATGACTTAAGTCGTTTTCCAGCAATCTAGGGGTCTAATAAAAAAATATCGTTAGTAGTCGTTATCCCGCATAGGTAAAGACCCATAGAATAAAAATGAGAATGGGACACCTTTATATTTCGAAACATATAAGCACAATAAGTCTCAACATAACAAAATGAGCATCACGATTTTATAAACTGTTGTTCCATTTTTAATTAGTTTTTTTCGTCACCAATGGATAATTCCCATAGATATACGTACCTACTGCCCAAGTAACTAAATTAATTAATTAACGTTTTGTCCCTGTCATCTTCAAACGATTGACACAAAAAGGACGATTTTTTAAATTAATTTAGCGCTAAATGTATTTAGTGACTTATGCTGCAAGCGGGCCTTAATAATTTAGGCCTGGAATAGGGTACTTTTTTATGAACTGTCAAAACGCGGAATTTGTACGTGAATTGTAGGCACTACTAGACAATTGTTTCTATAGTGCCTACCACAGATACTAGTAAATCTGTGGTAGGCACTATAGAAATGTGACGTCACAGAGTTTTGGAATCAAATGGAATACTTACTTATGAAATCTAATTTTACAATTATATCCTCGCATAATATATTATTTAATTTCTGCACGAATATCGAAGTTTTTAAGACGAGCGGTCTGTTTTCCATGTGATTTCATATTTTATTTTTGACTAATATATTATTGTGTCAAATAGCCAGTTCTGGATGGATACCTAAGTATTAACTAAGATTATTGATTAGTCAATAATCTTATTTATTAGGTACACAACAGCAGTAAATACAAAAAAAAAGAAAACACAATAATTTAATCAAATCATAAAAGTGCTGGTATGTTCGCCTATTATAGGTGTACATGCACTAATCTTAGTCGGGATGTTTGCGCGTGCGATGGGATTGTTTCATTAATTTACACGTGCATTACAAGGAATTTTGCTGCTTTGTTTGTCAATAGAGCTTGTTGTAAACAATTACTTAGGTACAGACGCCAGAACATCAAACTATCCCAAACTGTCAACTATTCTCAATAGAACATGAACCTTATTCTTTTGTAATAAAGTTGTAAATCTATCAAAGAAATTTGACAGATTGGAGTGGCTTGATATGCTGGCATGTACTTGATTAGCATTTAAGGAATCCCTGGAAATTCTTGTTTAGAAATTAATTTTACATGTCTGTGACGAAATAATCACCATTGCGCATTTCAAATAGGTGATAATGTTTAGTCGTTAGCGACTTTGTTCTAATTATTTTAATTAGTTGCAGAATGAGAATATTTCGCCATAGATCTTCGCAATAGAGGATTAGAGCTTATATGCTAACTGTAAGAGCAAGGCGCATGCGCAGACAGATAGTGTCTTATTACATAATAATGAAAGATTAAAACTTTTGACAGTCTCCTGTTGGACATAGGACTCTCCCAAGGATCAGCGAGTCTGTCATAGTCGAGCTAAGGAAGGAACATGGATGAGTTTTATTCAGTGCTAGCTGCTCCCGCGTGGTTTCACCGCTACTCGGCTCCTATTGGTCGTAGCGTGATGTCACATAGCCTATAGCCTTCCTCGATAAATGGACTATGCACAAGAATTTTTCAATTCGGACCAGTAGTTCTAGAGATTAGCGCGTTCATACAAACAAACTCTTCAGCTTTATAATATTACAAACTCTTCAGCTTTATAATATTACTAGCTTCTGCCCGCGACTTCGTCCGCGGAAAATTGCGATATACTGTAACTGTTTAGGCAGCGCATGCAAATAATTCTGTTTTCGGAGGTATTTCTCTCCGACTTGCTAGACGAAAATTGCGATAGCTCGGCTAATATGTATGATATAAATATAATTTATAGCCTATAGCACTCAGGAATAACGTAGCTTTCTATCAGTGAAAAAATTTGAAATTGGATCATTAGTTCCGGAGATTACCCCCTACATACAAACTTACACCTCTTTATAATACTAGCTTTTGCCAGCGGCTTCGCCCGCGTGTTTGAAGGAAACTATCCGACGAGTACCATATATATTGCCGGGATGAAAAATAGCCTATGTGCTATTCTAGACTATAATCTATGTCTATGCCAAATTTTATCCAGATCCATTCAATAGTTTTTGTGTGAAAGAGGAACAAACATCCATCCATCCATCCTCACAAACTTTCGCATTTATAATATTAGTAGGATAGTATACAGGATGGAATTTTGTAATGCCACCTGGAGGGAAAGTACTGTTAATACTGTAGATAAAAAATTTTACTCGAAGAAAACATTACTTTATTTTTGAATAGAAAGAAAACTGCATTCAAAAATTTACAAAAATTCTGTTATCACACCCGGGAATCGAACCCACTAAAATCTGTAAAAAGTACACCCTGTACTTTTATTGCATCTATCGTTAGGATGAATTATACTGCACATCATCAGGCGGGAGGAAACGCCCGGGTGTCACCACTGCGAGGATCGCCCAGAGGACACGGTAGAGCACACGGTGCAAACCTGCCCCGCTTGGGCGGAGCACCGCCGTGTCCTCGTAGAGGCGATCGGCGGCGGCGACCTCTCGCGCCCGGCCCTGGTGCAAGCCATGGTCCGGGGCGAGAGGGAGTGGGAGGCAGTCACCTCCTTCTGCGAAAAAGTTATGCTCGCGAAGGAGGTGGCGGGATGGGAGAGAGAAAGGTCCTCCCGTCCCAGCCGCCGCGGGAGACGCTCCGGGCGTCGGGAGCCACGTGACGACTCCCGGCCACCGTAGGCGCGGGCCTGCGGACGGTGAGTAATGGGTGACTCACCGTCCGATCAGAACCAGACCCGTGCCGTGCGGCGCGTATATGTTCCACGCGCGCCTCAAAGAGATGTCAGCATATGAAGGGGCCCCTCAGGGCCAAGCCTGCCGGGTAAGCGGGATTGTCCGAAAGGGTTACCGCTACCCCGGAACATAAAGGGCTACGGAAGGAACATGGATGGGTTTTAGTCAGTAAGAGTCTGACACTCCCTCCCGCTCCACCCAGAGCGGGAGCAGTCATTGGATGATTTCCCAGCCTTAAAAAAAAAAAGGATGAATTATAAGGATGAAATCTTTCTAAGAAACTTGATAAATTAAATGAAAGGAAAACCATGAAATCTGGACTTATAAATTTAATGATGGATTCAACGGATTTTGATGCGGTTGATAGCACATGTCTTCGAATTTATGGTTCTAATTTCTAGAACTGTTTTTCTTTCACCGTTTTGAGAGCAGTGGCAGTGAAATAATTTACAAAGTTAAGAATGTCCGGGTTCGATGCTACGTCCTTCAACTCGTAAGTCCCCGCCATAACCACTGGAGCACCACTGCGTTGTACGATTTGATAAAATACTTATTAACGAATGAAATAGACACAGTCTAAGTACGTCAAGTTATAGAAAATCTTTGACCAGGCCAAAAACCTACATACAAAAAACATTAAAAAAATAATTTCAAATATACAGCATAATGCAGTAATTCAATGATTTCTAATACATTATATACTTCTTTAAGAAAGACAACCTAATCTAGTATTCCTTCGATAAACTTAGTTTATTATCGATCAGTAAACAAAATTATCGACTGAGTAATAGCTGGCATGAATGTGTATTTAGTTATAATTATGTTAGTAGTACAGACGAATGAATCAGATAGTCCGTTGAGTCAGACTATCTGACAACCGCAAACCGTGGCATACTTCGGTTAGAGATGTTAGTAAAGAACATTGTTTTATACGAAAATTACCCCAAATAATAAACATGTTAGTTTAGTGTAAGTGTAGCAAGATTCCTCAGCAAACTACTAGCACAGTTTTATGTATTGTAAAATTGTGCTAGAACATGGCGGACGTAAGCTTTTCGTCTGTTTTAAGTATAATTTCATTAACAAACATGCAACTATTTATTATCTGAGGAAAATATTTATTTCAAGTTTTTCACCCTGATAAAAGAAATAGGTAGGACCAGGTCTATGTCTTTACCAGCTTGCTGTTATGATTATTTTGTATTCAAAGAACCGTTGAACCGTATAAAATCTCAGCAATCTCCAGAGCAAATCTCAATAGCAAGACTGTTATTATTTGTATTCGTACGGCGAACTGAAGGGGAGAAATCACAGCCGATGTGTGAACGCCCTTGCTTTCTGTGCACAATAGCCTCTGCAACGGTTTTTAACATCTGCCGACCGGCCTGTGGAGACTCTCGTGATATGCCACCATTATTATTATTTCAAAAGCACGCGTCATACCGCCTTGGACTGTGTTTTACTACTTTTTTCTTCAACTTATTGTAAGTAATCAACACAATAGGCGTACCAAATTCCCATGACTATCAAACAAAAACAAAACAAACTTTACATACCTACGAGATAATTTGGCCTCGAAGGCCGTCACGCGTCGCGGGCACGCACCTCTGATGATACTCCTCGTAATGGACCAACACATTACGTCACTGACACCGATCATTAAACCCACCACCTTAGACACGCTGTTCCCACGACTCATTGATTTTTTTCTTTTGCAGGATGTCCAATTTTCAACGAACGCGCAGCAAGGTATGGTGGGGTGATTCACCGCCGAATGTAGGAAGTCCGGTGGCACAGCCCGACTGGAACCGAAACAATCGCGCACGAGACGATCCCGAGTGGGAGCCCCAGCTACCTCACTGGATAGCCAATCAGCCCGAGGTGCCGCAGAACAATAGCGCCGATGACATCGCGCAACCCGTACAGATGAACCAATGGCCTCTGCGTCACGGTAGCCCCGGCAGCCACAAGAGCCAAGATTCTGGATTCTCGGATTCAGATAGCTCTCCGCCGCCCTCACAGTATTATCAGTCTCCAGAGAATACAGACAACAACAAATCAACAAGTAGCAGCGATTCTAACAACAATCAAGATATTACTGTGAAACAAGCTGCGGGTTTCAAAAACACATCGCAAAGCAGTGTTGCAAATAATGCGTGTTTGCCTGATAACGTCAGTATCGGCATGCCGACGCCGAAGCCTCGGCTCCGGAGTAGCAGTGTCATACAGACTCCATACGACTTGCAGAAGTATTGCGAAATACATCAGGACGAGGAACACATGGATCTGTTAAAAGATAAAGACACAGAAAATGTAAATAAAACCGAACAAAAATATCCAACGCCGAAAAATATAAATAACGACAAAGCAAATAAAGAAAACTCGAAAAATATTTTAAATAATAACTTAATCAGTAAACCTAAGTTAAAAATTGAAAACAAAATAGACATAAAGGTTACACCTCCGAGTAACGTAAGTAACAAAGAAAATAACATAGCAAACAAAAGTGCAATACAAAAAGATACCAAAGATGTACCAGTTAAAAATATTAATGTTATAAGTCCCTCGAAAAAGTATCCGGCGAAGAAGTCCTTCATATCTAGCACAGATAGCGATAGCACCAAAGTCATTAAAGTAGCTAAAGTAAAGGATTTGGAAACAAGCAAGAACAAATCAGATGACAGTTTAGAATATTTGAAGTTAGAGGATAATAACCAAATAGCAGTACACAATCAGCCGAGAGTCCGTACACCGATATCAAACATATCCTACGTACCGACTGAGAGATCATCTGCATCAAAAGTAGAGTACACACGAAGTTTATCAAATGAGGATACTATTCCTATAACCACAACTCCAAAGTTCCAAAGAAATAGACTAAACAAATCCCTTAACTTCGAAGCACAGAGGTTAGACCAACAAATACTAGACATCCAAGACGGCTATCATTCGTTAGGATACATTGATGAGGAAGCTTTACCAAACAACGACATTTCCTACGAAACCGAGCAAATGCATAAACCCGCCAAAGCCATCCTTGGTAAGAATATAATGGACAGTCTTCATTTAAAACCGACCAAAAAACCAGGACCCAAAGCTAAACAGCGGATGGCCACCAAAGGAGACAGAACGAAGGATATATTCAGAATATTTCCTAAAAAGGAAAAGCCAGGAGTTGTGGACAGCCACGCTGGTGGTCATGTAGCTGGTAGTCGAGTTCCTGCTCTCGGTCTACCACGAGCTAAAGACCAAGACTCGTGGGTGATTGTTGCACATCCCGAAGAAATGCTGATACCGCATTACAATGAAAGACTAATTGGTACGCAGGCCGAATTAAATATGAGTTCTAAAGAGAAACTTGAAGAAGACTACCTCAAGAATGGACGAGTTACTCCACCACCTCAATTCCAAGATAAGCAGAAGACGCCGTATGAAACGAATTCTAATACGAATAAAAATCTAACGCATGATTCTAAGAGGGAGAAGTTAAAAGCGGAGATGGACTTTTTGGATGTCCAGCTGAACATGGCTTGCACATCGACGCCAAAGATGCTGACTCCACATGAGTTTATGGATATTCCAAATAGCGAGAGGAAAAGTACTCGGAGAGTTAATTTATTTGAAAACTTTAACACTGGGTAAGTTTCATACTACTTCAGAAGTTAAAATAGGAACTATCGCTTCCCATAAAATGTTTTTTCTATCCTATCCTCGTCGAATCGAGCCAAAAATTGATTCCACCCTTCTCTTAACTTATATTTCATTGGAAACCTTTTAAATTCTTACGATTTCCTGAACACTGAATTAAAGCCATTACATTTTTAAGCACCCTTTGTCTTTACAATGTTCGACCTTATTACAACAATTGAATTTAATTCAATATCCATTATCCAGTGTCAACTAATATTAAAAGGTCAACCACTCACCACTCGAAATCCTTTGTCTTACGTAATTTTAAGTGACTAACATCTTCCTTGTGCGGTGCCCATTCGATAAAACCCTATACGATTTTCACGTATACGATTAACGGAATGAAAGCCCTATTATGTAAGTAACTGCGAACAATGGCAAACTTAAATTTCATAGCTTTATCCGCCCAAGACTCATTGAAGCTTAAAAGTGTTTTAATAGTTTCGATACTTTTCTCACCGACGTTCTATCCTATAGTCTTGCTCAATATTTAAATATTTTAGACCTGAGTAATTGGATTTATAATATTCCTACATATGGTACAGTCTGGTGATGGTGGCTATAACTCGCACTGTTTTTCCTCTCTTAACACCTTGATTTTAAATCTTTCTTATAACTTACTAACACATTCTTCATCATTGCTCAACAGCGAATACCATTCCAGAATAGTACTGAACAACCAAGACGAGATCTTATACCGGGAGCGTTCCATAGATCAGACGTGTCTAGAAAGGCTCTGCGAAAGGAAGCCAGAACCCGTCCAATACTGGTTGTGCGACCTGGTCGGGTCTTGTGAAAACGAGTGCATGACGACGCTACAGAGTAAGCCACTGGGTGCTGAGATGAAGGCAATGGTTTCTGCCAGCTCCGCGACTATCACGGGAAATATAAAGAAGGTCCAGACGCATGGGCAGATCATTGTGCATCAGTACAGTGATGTTTTGAGGTAAGAACTATAGAATATCCCTGAAGTTGATTAATAATGTTGTGTCATTACTAAATGGACTTAAAACTTAAAGTCCGCAATAGAACACTAAGATCATCGATCGATTCATCCGGTCGCAAAAAAGAAAATACAATAAAATGAATAGCATTAAGTTATCATGACCAAGATCTTATCGATATATCGATAATAGAAAGTAGTTTCCTGTTGCAACTTTCACAGTAAAAAAAACAGTAATAATTTTCATTTCATTGGTCTACATCCACACCAACTCCGGAAACACGTACTTTTCACAATTGCCATCTTAGCATATACACATTCGTGATTATGCAAAACACTTTCGCGTTACAGGCAAATCGAATCGGGGAAATCGAGCGAGGAACAAATCTGCTTATTAGTAGCAAATATCAACGAGTTCGTACTAGCTCACAGCATTACTCTAAACACAAAGCCACCGGGAGAAACTCCAGAGAGATGGGACAAGATCAAGAAGTCCCTACAGCTGTACTTACAGAAGTTAATAGATGTAGGAGAAGATGTGAAGGTGGAATTAAACGAGAGCAATACAGAATGGAGCCTGGTTCTGAAACATTTGGACACGTTGATTGAGATTTTCTTGGAGACTACCAAAGCTGTACTTGTTCAACAGATGAAGGTAGGAACTGAAGAAAAGTCTTGTTATCTTTATAGTTTAAATCCTTTTTGAACATGTTGCTATTGAGTATATGAATGTAATACATATGTAATGAATACTTGTAATTGGTCAATCAATTAATCAGAACTTATACCTACAATTACTTTTATTAATCAATGTAGATTGTATATATTGTTGTCGTGTCTATTTTAAATAAATAAAAACAAAACTGGTCATTCGAAAAAAGATTTCTGACGAGGGAATCTTATGGCTTATAAGTAGCCGTGGTGATTTTTTGCGTCTCTTTAAGTCGCCGAAGAATACCTATTCAAAGTTTCCGATATGTATATTTGTTTCTGGCACTTCAATAATAGCCTTTCAGTTAATAATTCTGACATTCACCTTCCAATAGGAAACCATAGGTGGTCATGTTTCACCAAAATCGATTCTCTTACAATTACATCATTCAATAAGTTCCCAATCGAATGAGCACATTTTCTCAGTGTCTTTTAAACATTCAATATTAAGAATATCATGTTATATTTCACATTAAACAAACCAATTTACTTTCCCACAGACTCTAGTGTCAATAATCGAAGAGCCACCATCGGACATGATCCTCAAGAGCACTCTAACATCAATAGGCCATTTAGCCATGCTAAGTGACAGCACCGAAAGTTCATTACACGAGAAATGTATTAAGATTATGAAGAATATCACTGAGTTGCCGTTTGTGGACTGCGCTGTGCCCAGGGCGTTGTTGACGGCGATCATTGAGTCGAATAAGAGCTCTATAAAAGCGCTGTCACTGCGTGCGCTTGCGACGGTCTGCGTTAATGGGGATGCGGTGAAGCAGTTTGAAGAGGTAAGGAATCCATAAGGTTTTTTCAAGTATAGGTAGTATCTGGTAGTAATCTTATCCAGTTTTAATCTTCATACCTAAAATAATCTTGATAAAGCATTCTTACGCTATCAGCTTCCGAGATCACATACCGTTACATTCGCATTTAATGTTGGATATTGCAAATCAATCTGCCTAGCCTTTTCGCAACTATATTGGGGTCGGCTTCCAGTCTAACCGGATGCAGCTGAATACTAGTATTTTACATGGAGCGACGACCGACCTCCACAACCCAGTCAGTAACTGGGTAGTACGATACCCCTTGGTAAGACTGGCTGTCAGACTTTCGGGCTTCTGACTACCGTAACGACTGTCAAAGATCGACGAATGACAGCCGGGACCAACGGCTTTTTTTTTTTTTACGGCTGGGAAATCATCCAATGACTGCTCCCGCTCTGGGTGGAGCGGAAGGGAGTGTCAGACTCTTACTGACTAAAACCCATCCATGTTCCTTCCGTAGCCCTTTATGTTCCGGGGTAGCGGTAACCCTTTCGGACAATCCCGCTTAGGGACCAACGGCTTAACGTGCTTTCCGAGGCACGGAGGAGTCTCGATATTAGAAGATGGCCACCCATCCACAGACCAACCCCGACAAGCGTAGCTTATCCTGATGGATCGATCCGTGCGGCTGTTATTACTTAGCAACCATATAATTTGGTAAACACTAGTAGGTTCTGCTAATGTCTTTCGAAATTGAAACTCTTCTTTCAGGATTCTGTATTAGATCGTCAAAATCCACTCTACTTTTAACGATTACCGTAAAGATCCAGATTCTCTGACATGAGAGAAGATTCATTATTTACATACTCTACTATCCTCAGTTAACTCATTAGATGTTCGCCTATTAGAAGCCGTTTGCTCAACGATTTTTACGGTCAATTTATTGTCGTTTCAAGAGAATTTTTTTATAAACTTATGGGGTTCATATAACATTAGAGAGGTTAACCACCAATTTTTTTATTTTATTCTCTTCAGGGAGGTGGCATCGAGATAATATCAGACATCCTATCAGACCGGTCGAACCCGGAGCCACAGATGCGAGAGGCGATCACTGTGCTCACACAGATCACAGCGCCGTGGCTGAGAGGACACTACGACCTGACACAGCTGCATCTGTACCTCAACACCATTGTTGATAATATTACCGGTAAGTTAAAGCGAAAAAAGAATTACCTGTTAGAGTAAAAGACGCCTAGCGCCATCTAGTTTTAAAAAATCGTAGCAATATTACGATTTTTTCCATTGTGTAGTGACATCTATTGATGACATAAGACACTGTATATTCTTTACTAAGTACAGAAAAAAGACGTCATTTATGAAAAAAACGTATCGAATCCAATAAAAATTTACTCTAAAAACAAATCAATTTTCCACTTCAATAACCATATGAAACACACCTAATAAAAACTGAAACATGTATAAAAACTTCGTTTAGTGAGTATTTTGTAGGTAATTTCATAGATAGGTAGGTGTACTTTTTATATGATGACGTAACTGTTATGACATGTCTATAGTGTAAAATGTAATGTATGTTAAAACTTAATAAGTATGCACAATGATTATTGATTAGGTAATCAAATATTACGAAAAAATTGGTTTTTCATGTCTTATATATTTATAACACTTTAAAGTAATACGTCGCGTACCATACCACCTCATTGAACACGCAACTTCGTGCTAATAAAGGGCGGTTCTCACAGATAAAATCATAACAATATTGTCTATTCCTCAGGAATTCTCTCCCGCACCGACTGCTGCCAACTCCTCCTTCTGTGCACCGCATGTCTCGTCAACTTAGTGCGAGAGTTGGAGCTTGAGAAGAAAGAAGATGACGTCACCACCGGCTCTGATATCGTTGACGTCATCACCAAGCACAGGACAGTCGAGAGGCTGCTGGAGGCTGTCAAACGACGAGGACCAAATATCTCCGTGTTTCTACAAGTAAGTTGAAATTAGTCAACATCATCTGAATCGATCTATCTCAATCTGCGCGTATATGAGCTTCCAGGATCCCGCTTTAGAACCGTTTATAACCGCCAAATATGGTATGGAATTAGTAAGGACTAGGCAAGTGAATGGCGTCCTGACAGTTGTATGGAATTTCGTCGGCTAGATCACAATCGTAAAAGCTGAAGATTGTATGGCGACGTTTCTGTGTTGTAAAAATTATTTTATGAACCGCCATCACAGACAAGGGAAATGATAATCACCATTCACCACTAACATACTAAACTTTACCAAAAACGCTAGTGCGTTTAAAAAAACCGTTAGAGGAGTTTTTCCATTTCGTGATGCTCTCGTATTTGCTGCAAAACGTGACAACGAAAATAGTAGATGAAGAAATATCAAATCACGTTCCAAATCAGGGTCTAACTTAAATTTTCTTTCCAGGAACAAACAGCTTCTCTCCTAGCCTCATTGTCGCGAATCCCGCGCTGCATGCTGCTTCTGTCTTCTATCACGTCTTCCAGCGTGGCGCTAGTGTGCTTCGCGCGCAGCACACCCGCGAGTTGCGCGCGAACTGCCGAGTTGCGCGCGCAGGCCAGGCTACACTGCCATGCTGCTGAGGCTATTGCTAGGTAAGTGTCGACACTAGATTCAAATTCTTCTTTTTTAGATCTTGTTGGGCCATAACTTCGCCACTTTCACGGCGTCGATAGCAGCGTAGAGACCACTTTGCTAGTTTAATTCTAAACTTACTAAACCATCATTTTATCCACAGGCTCTCAGTATTGCCCGACGTCTCCCACCAAATCGTGCAACTAGAGGGCGTTCCCCTCCTTACTAAGTTGGTAAGGCTGCAGCGAACGCGCCCCCCCCTCGACACCAACCCCGACCAGACCCTGATTCACTGCCTGAAGGCTTTGAGGACCATCCACAAACATTTCCCGAACGCTATCGATGATGAAAAGGACGTGAACGACATGATCAGACCTCATCTCATGGAATCACTTATGCTGTTCTCGGCTAAGAAGGAAAGTTATGTCTAGTTGTAAACGATTTTGTTGTTTAATAAAATCGGTATGATTGTATCGATATAAAATCGATTAATTTTGTGAACTCCAAAAAGAAGAATAAGACTATAACCTCTTGAATTCAACCAATCAAAATGTAAAGGTGATGTGGTGTTTACACTTACTTTTAAGTATGTATACGTAGTAATCATTCCAATTCTTGTGGCTAGAATATTCTAGAGTTTTATTTCTTGGTTAAATGTAAATTAACCTAGCTCGAATATAGTTCTCCTGAGACTGAGTTATAGAAAATTATTTTAGTGCAACTTAATAATGACTACCTACATAATTGCAGGTAACGTAAATTCTTATAATGGATTTAATAAGTTCTTTTATAGATCCGAAAGGATCCGACTATAAAGCAATATAAACGCCTAGAAATTGAATAAAACTAAATAAAATCTGACCAATGAGATATTATTGCACCTTAATTATTAGACATTTCAATAAGCTATTTGGCAAATATAAATAAAATACATAGATAAACTTCAAAAGGGAAGATACGTTATTCGGTCGGTCCTACTTAGTCCAAAGGACGCAGTGACTCTCACACGCGGACCATCGTATAAACAGGGCATGTCGATATATTATGTAAGTATATTTGTAATTACAAAATGCCTTCTTGTACATTTAATAAGTGTTCTAATCACTCAAGAAACAAACATGAGACACACTGGATTACTTATCATGCGTTATTATTTCAGTTATTGGAACGAAGCTCCTTATCGCGCGTTGCGAAAGGTGGCTAGACGGAAATTAAGACCAAAAGTTGTAACGACATTTTAATAAAATTTTATTACAATTCCTTCACTAATTAATCGCAAAGGTCCCGTCCGGGTGTCCCTTAACAACTCTCAAGTTGCGCAATGCGTACTATCCAAATTCATAATCCTATCCTATTTCAGTCCCAGTCTATCCTTAATTTATTGTAAGTATGCTGTTACCACAAATGTGTGAATTTTTTTGCATGTAGTTGTGTACCGAGCCCGGGTTAACAGATGGTGTTACAGAGTAAAATATCTTCCCTTTTTAAGTTTATCTAGCGTAAAATATATGGTTCTATACGAGATTGCCATATATTCCACTTGGTATAGAAGTGTTGCTGTATATAAAATTTTAATGTTACAATAAGTACATTATTAGCTTTGTAAATAGCGTAATATTCCTATTTGTTTTTTTATTTATCTTAAATAGTTTAGTCCTGAGGCCATACTATCGTGAAATTACTTTTACTAGTCTTTAATCATTCGTGTACACTTAGCTTTAGAGTTGTATAAAACGGCATTATTTAAAAAAAAATGGAAATAAGAATCCTGTAACTTAAAAAAAAAATATTACCTCGTCTACACTATGGCACAAATTTTGTGGCTGACAACATTTGGCTGATACTGGCGTTACGATTCAAATCTTGCCCTAGTGAGGATGATGCCCTAGAAAAATCTAGGGATTTGGAAGTAATATGCCACCTTTAAAGATAAACCCTACCAACATTTTTTATTCTCTTGACTTACAGTCTAAAAACATTGCTAAAAATCTATTGTTTGGTATTCCGATGGATTCATTTGTATTGTATTTACATAACATCACTCATGACAAAACTCAATAGTATTAACATTGATACCACCCTAATACTATACCTATCTACTTATACATGTATTATACGTAAAGTTTGTAAAGAAATTGCGATATGCGGCGCCCGCCACTGTTATCTGTTTATAATAAATAAAATATATTATCGATTTCATTTTTTGTTTTATTTGTGAGGAGAAGAATGTTCTAGATATCATAGGGCCAGTTTAGGTTTGAGTTTGAGTTTAATTTTATATTGCCTATGGAACAGAAAGTCCCGTTATTAAAATATCCTATGGATATGGGAAGTCCCCAGTCACTAATTACGATAACAGAACCATATAGTCAGTCAACTAATAACTTCCGCAACCTATAGACAAAGGATTTCTAGGTAAGTATATTACAGCAAAATCAATATTTCTAGCTAGAAATCGAACCAGTTGATTGTGAAAAAAAAATAGTATAATTATTATACCATTCGAGTACTAAGGAGTGTCGCTACTAAGGATCGAATTCTGGAAAGCCATACAGTGCATTTTATTTTTTTTAATCAACGGGTTCGATTCCTGTCTTGAAATGTTGCGTTTTCAAAAATCCAATGATGTAATTTTACTTTTCGTTATTCTTCATAGGATCGGATTAGTCCATCCACGCCAACTTGAAAAATTCACCTGTATATGGAGCCGCATTCCAATGAGGTGTCTAGTTAATTAGCACGGTTTGTTCTTTTTTTGCAATCGTCATTCAATCAATCGCAGTTATTACATAACGGAAACAATGTACTTATTGTAAAACTTAATAATGACTCAATTTGTGGGTGCTCCATACAATTAGTCATTACTAGAGCACAAACAAAATGATCTAAATAATAATGATATTGAAAGAGTAAAATACTTATTACAAAAACATATTTAATTATTCTTTTTCTTATGCTAAGCAAGTGTCAAAAATACATTAACAAAAAATATAGATATCATCCATAGGATAGTTTGACATTTTTAGAGTGTACAATGTCTACAGTAGTCTCATGGCAACTCCTTAGATCCAAGTCATAGACACCTAGACAGAATTTGTTCTCTGGGGGCTTGAAAAAGTCTAGACCTCTGCCAATTTTAATAATCCAGCCAGAACTCAATCTGAAACAGATGAAACAAAATGATTATATCATGTAGAGTAAATTTATTTAGGAGAAATTCACCAGATGGACATGAAGCACATAATTATCGTTATGTTTATTTTAAAATAAATAAAAAATAGACACTGAAATTATAATTAAAAAATTTACCCTTTTCGATTTTCTTATTAAAAAAATAGAGTTAGATAAAGAAAAAAAAACAAATTGGCAGTATCATAATACCATTCAATCTTTACATAATCATTTAGGGGTATTAGAAATTACCCATATTAAGCTATTTTATTTTAAAAGAATAGATTTCAAATATATATTCATTATGCCTAGGTACTGTGTACAGAGTTGTCTTTTTAAATAAATATAATATTTAATTCAGATAAAGTCAGATTAAGATTAACCCCATAGTTGAAGAAGTGGGACGATCATAACATACTTACGTAATCTGTCTATCATGTAAAGTCTCAGAGAATTTCACAACCAGTTGGATCCTATATTTAGACAAGTCATTGCTCAAGTTTGTGAACCACTCCCGTTGATCACCTTCTGATCGGCCATCCTTGGATGTGATCAACTCTATTAGTTGGAGATTTGTACATGAACGGACTAAGAGCTCACACAGTCGAAGGAAATTCTGACACTGCAACAGAAAGTATGACAAATGTCATGTGTGTGTTAGTACTAAAGGCATATTTTTTTTCTTGTACATGGAATGGGATCTAGTGTAGTTGTAAAGTAGCTGATAGCCTGGTAGCACCTAACCTTTAGAAAAGTAAACCATCATTCTCCTGCCCTTATCCGAATTTATTCAGGTTGGAGCAACATGTCTTCTTCTTCCATACTTATCTATAAGTCTGACGACTTATACGAGATGACTCTCGGTAGTCACTCCCTTTCTAGCCATATCATCTCTCACACAATCCATCCAACGTTTCTTTGGTCTCCCTCCTCTTGTATAGCCATCCACATTCATACTCACAATTTCCCTGCCAACATTTTCCATATTCCCCCGCATAACATGCCCATACCATGACAACCATCCAAAAAGCAAATCATTCCACTATAAAATATAATATCATGAATTAATAGACTTAAGAAAACATAACACAAGAAATAAAAGGTGGAATTCTTAAAACAATGTAGTTTTAGCTTATGGTTTATTAAATTGCAAGACAATGTTCTATAAATACATTTTAATTATAAAGTTTTTACTCACCTGATGAAAACTTCTAATATATGGGTCTTCAACAGAAACATATTGTACTTCGTCATCTAAAAACCTTCCAAATAGAGCTTTATAACTGTGTCCCGTGGAATTATTCTCTATTTGCACTTGTTCATGAAATTGACCAGCCTCCTTTTGATGTAATACTAACTTTTTTATTGTCTCTGCCCTATTCATGTACTCCTCAACCTTTTTCCTAAGATAAGCTTTGTTGGAATCATCAATTTCTCCTGCGGAAAGAAACATTGTTGTAAATTATATTTTATAATACCTATGTAAACAAAGATAATTTTTGCTTACCCTTTATTTTGTCTACTAATATCTGTAGGCCTTCTTGATAACATACTAGCGCTTCTGTGTACCTTTTCTTTGTGTCTAATTCTACACCGCGTTTTAGAATATTCACAGCAGCACTTTCTATATTCATTTTGCGTTTAAAAAATATTCAAACAAAGTAGAACTTTCTCACTTTGCTGCATTTCAGACTGTAGACTAGACAGTAGTCAATGATACATGATTAAACATTATTAAACTCAGAGGAGACAAAACTCGTTTGCAAAGAGTGATAGCAATTTAAACCCCAATAAAAACAACAACATTAAATTCAAAAGTCAATTTTTGAGGACTTCTAAAAATAGGAATATTAAAGTAATTAAAAGTTCAAAGACAGATAAAACAAAAGTAATCAAAACTGTAACTTTCACTCAACGAATTTCTTAATTCCAAATAAAAAGAAGAACAAAAATGTCGTAGGTCTACTTTTTTCCATCTTCGTAAATGAACATCAAATGAATGAACACTTTTGGTTTATAGTATGGTATTCCCGAACATGTTTCATTTCACGTAGTTTTATCAAAAGATGCCTATTAGAAAGTTCTCATAGTGAATAATCAGTAAACAATATACTGATGTGAAATTGAATTTAAATTAAATTAAGTTTTTCCGGTGTTTTTTTATAGTTAAAAACAAACATCGGAAAAATCAACAAAGCGTATTACGATACCTTTAACACTGAACGGAACGTGAATAAAAAAATAAAAAAAACTAATATGTCAAATCAATTGACATTTGACATTGTAGTTTTGTAAATACAACATAACCTCTCCAAGTTTTCTTTTATCTATACATTAAATAGTTATAAAAGCTTAAAAATATGATTTAAAATAAACATTTTAATTTGTATGTATAATTTTACATCCATCAGAGCATTATTTTAGGTGAAAATGTCGCATCAACTGGGACGTGTAGTGTCGGCAATTTTGCACCGATATTTTGGCGAAATCGTACAGAAAGTTGGCGACGACTTGTTCACTTTTGGCAGTAAGCCTATAGGCATGATAGTGAAAACGACCAGCCTCACTCGAACCCAGGTAATTAGTGACAAACGACAACCAGTGTAATACTATAGGTTATGATATCTAGTAGGTGTAGGTAAGGTGATATATCTTTTGTTTTACTTGGTTAGAGTATCATATAATTAAGCAGATACCTAACAGTTGAGACTATCCAGCTGCCATACTGCAGCAAATTAGTCACCAATTATTTTATTTTTGTTTTATTAGTATAACTAGATTGCACCCGCGATCACATCGCCTGCCCGCACTATTCGTTTTCTTTGTCTTTTTTCTTTTTCCTAGGCTGCTAAGTATCCTTGGGTAATGTTAAGTAGCCTATAGCATCCTCAAGAATTGGGCTATCAACTAAAACCGAGGTTTTCAAATCTCACTGGTAGTTCTAGGGATTAGTACTTTTGAACGCGAAGACAAGTGGACTGTATGTATTGGTAGTTGTTGGAATGAAATAAAACTAAAGCTCAGCATGATAAAAATATTTAAATGGGAAAAATGATAAAAATAACATAAATTGGAAAACACAAACTGAACCTTTTGACAGATACAAGAAAAACCGCAGAAAAACAAAAAAATAACATTTAAATAAAATTGAAAACTCTTCTAAAAAGTTTACATTAAAGTTCACAACAGCTTTCAAACATACAAACTCTTCAGCGTTATTATTAGTACAGTATTTTTTTCTATATCAGTAACATACTTGGTCCAACCGTCTATCTGTTGGCTATAATAGATAACACTTGTTTTCAGGTCATAGAAAGTCTCCGCACACTGCTCAAGTTTGATCTGGCCACATTTGAACCATCAGCTAATGAAGTGATAGCTGATTATAAGTTGATTCCTGATAATGTGCTTCTACTTATCAGATATCCAAGGTAATTATAAAACATGCTATAATATAACAGCTTCATTCCACAAGGTGAATGAGAGTGTATGGTAACCTTAGTTCACCAGGTAGGATGTATGGAGCAGAGGGTAGGCCTATTTATTTAACCTTTTGTACGCCATTGTCACATATACGTGAAAAGCCAGCACATGCTCTGTACGCCAGCGATGCAAATATGTGACAATGGCAACAACACTATAACACGAAATAAACAGTTAAATCATTACTTTTGTGAGTGTTTATATAGATATCTTAAAAATCTTAGCTCTCATACATACTTAATGACATGAAATAAATTCAAAGACACCATGGATAATGGGAAATTAATGATAACAAGAAGAAATAAATTTGTAGCTTGGCGTGGAGGGCACACGCATGCGTTTATGCTCTGGCGTTCAGAAGGTTAAAACCAAAGGCACAAACTTATGGCTACTAAAGATTTATCCTACCGCCGACTAGGAAGCAACTAGCTCTCAAAGATTTTCAGAAAAGATAAAATTCATATAAATTTTATTTTTATTTTTATTCAAAAAGGTAAAATGGAATTTCTAGTAATAATTAAGCCATTTCTCTGTATCAGGATTAAAACTGCAGTTATTATAGGAAATATAAGAAATATAGGAAATATAAGGAATAATTAGGAATAGCATTTTACGCAATTTTCAATGTACAACATTTTTATTTTCATCAATAGTGAATACAATACAACTATTGTTTTTTTTCTTTCTGATAAGAAATACCTTTCAAACATATTTCAGGTACCTACTGCAGATAAAGAGTAAGTATGGCAGCGAGGCCGAGCTTTTGATTGAGGAGTTACTGCAGCAAGCCATCTGCAGCGCTACTGTGCTGCTGTTCACCATTGCCATGAAGTACAAGGATGATAAGGTAAGTTTTAACTTCAGTCAAGTTAGAACATGCTGGAGTGGAACCAAGAAAAGGCAGTATTTATTATTTAACAAGGTAGAATAGAAAACTTATTCATTACAATTTACAAATCTAATTTGTTTCTCACCTTTCTATGAGACATAGAATAAAAATTATATGATAATGTACACCTTTAATTATTACTTACCATAAACACAAGATAAAATTAAAAAAAAGGTTGCTCTTTTTTGAATTTTACACAGACTCCCAGCAGACAAAACTCAATAGCTATTTATAGTTCATTCAGTAATAATAACTATTTCTTTTAGCCCTGATCAGAAATACTTTACTGCTCAACCACTTCCTACCCTTTACCCACTCATTGCACGGCACAGTTGGCGCATTGACACGGTTGGCGCAATGGTTGAGCGATTGACTGCTGCGCAGCATGTCGCGGGTTCGATTCCCGCACGGAACAAAAATTTGTACGACCTGCAAGTATTTGTTCCAAGTCTTGGTGTTTTTCTATATATAATATGTATGTATTTACAAAAAAAAGTGAAAATAAGTAGATTATCAGCCATCTCGTTACCATAACACAACCATTAGGTTGCTTAGCTTGGGACTATATGGCGTTGTGTGAAATGTCCAAGGATATTATTATTATTATTATTGCATGTATAATGATGAGACACACATAAACATATGATGGATTGCCACTACATAGAAAAGTGCAATAGTTCGGCGCCATACAACTAAGTGACGAAAAATGCTTATTTCTTTTCCAGGAGAAAAACATAACAATTGTAACCTTAAAGGACATGTTTATAAGCCTGGTGACGGCCGGCTACATCCAGCAGGCTCCCGTGGCGGAGCTGAAGGAGGGCAGTGAGATACCAACGCTGGTGCCGGTGGCTACCATCGTGCCAGATCTGCTGGTGTCCAGGAATGGCACGTTGGCACTGGTGCAAGCTATGAGTACTGGCAGTATTAGTGATATTAATGACAGTTAGTATTATTTTTTTAATCTGTATACAACCTACTAATATTCATAATTCTCCTGCCCTTATCCCATTTTATTTGGGGTCTGGGCAACATGTCTTTTTCTTCCATACTTCTCTATTTGTCGTCGTCTCGGCAGTCACTCCCTTTCTAGCCTTATCATCTGTAACACAATCCATCCATCGTTTCTTTGGTCTCCCTCTACTTGTGTCTATAGCCATCCACATTCATGCTCACAACTTTCCTGACAACATTTTCCTCATTCCTCTGCATAACATGCCCATACCATGACAACCGATTTCCACACAGCTTTTCAGTCACCGAAAACCTACGAATATTGTATTACTCAATCCCGCAAGTACAGATGAAATCTAGATTAACACAGGATACTTCTGCTCAAGCGAAGTCGTAGGCAAAAGCTTATTATTATAAATTTATAGGAGTATTTACACTCACTTATGCATAGTTTTGATATCCTTACCCAAAAAAATGTGTATTTATTTATTTATAACATAAAACGGCCAAGGCCACTTTAGTTACCCGTTATACGCCAACAGTTTGCATTGTGTCTGCTGCGTGGCAATCAATAGTTTAATCACATTACATAAATGTAGTAACTATGTATACAGTAATTCAACAGTCATACGCTTATCTCACATTACTCCAAACATACTGACAAGATCTTCTTCCAATAATAAAATGTGTCTCTTTTTTCGCAGATATCTACTGGAGAGTAAACTATGACAGGTTCCACCTGGACTTCAGAGATGAAATCATGATTAAAGCTATCACACGACGGATCGATGAAAATGGTGAGTAACTTTGCTTTTTAGTGATCACTTTGTCTCTCCTTTTAGTAGGTATTGTAGAAGACGAGACGACAAAGAGAAAGTAAATGATCAAAGGTCGAGGTCAAGGTCGAGGTAAGGTCAAGTCTGGGGCCGTGCAAGAGATCAAAAGGACGAAAAAGAGATAAAGCCAAATATTTAATAAAAATATTATTGAAATACTTACTCCAAAAATATAAATAATAGAAGACGGATAAGTAGTAATATAATAAAAAATATAATTACACTAAAATAATTTAAACAGATAAAAAATGTTTAAATGTTTAAATTATTTTCTCTCTCCTAACTAGTATGTTGTGCCCAACAGGACCCATATACATACATTTTAAACCAACCAACTGTATTAACAATATTATGGAACACAATCAATAATTGAGAAAGTTATTAACCTATTAGTTCAGTTAGTGCAAAATCTCTTTACACTTCACTATTCTGTCTAATATTGAACTGGACCTGAACTTCTTATAGCAGTATTATTTCAATATTACTTCAATGTGAGAATGAGACGGAGCTATGCAGTATATATCCTTGGACATTTTACACAACGCCATATAGTCCCAAGCTAAGCAACCTAATGCTTGTGTTATGGTAACGAGATGGCTGATAAACTACTTATATACATTCTTTTTTTTTGTACATACATACATATTATAGATAGAAAAACACCCAGACCCGTAACAAACACTTGCAGTTCGTACAAATATTTGTACCGTGCGGGACTCGAACCCGCGACATGCTGCGGAGCAGTCAATCGCTCAACCACTGCGCCAACCGTGTCGTCAAACTAATATTATATGTTTTGTCATTTTACAGCTGGAGAACTAATGCGCTTCCTCCTAGAGAAAATGTACCTCAGCTCAGCTGCGTGGGCGCCTGAGTCAAGTCCGTTGTGCGCGATAGAACTGAGGGATCGATGTCGAGGCGCCGGCACCGACAGGCCGATGCTGCATCAGTTTGTGGACCAGTATCTCAAAGTGCTAGGTATGTGAAAACGTTTTATTTTATTTTATTTTATTGAACGATGGGATAAAATTGCTACTTTTTATTTAGACTACTTTAACATGCCATGTCGACATTGGCAGAATGGTTGACATAGGCTTTATCGCCATAGATAAAAAATAGAATAGAATAAATAACATGCCATGACGTAACTATCCTGTGTTTTCCAGTGTTAAAAATAAAATGTTGTAATCATTGCTAAATATTGTAAATATTTTGGAACATTTCGTATTTTCCTTCTTGAAACCTCACGCAGGAAGTGAATCGGTGACCTGATTTAACCAATTCATGGCCAATGGCGCCTCTGGCGCGTCATTAGTAAACATATTGGGTGGCCCATGACGCGCGTGGTGCGTCATTTTTTAATTAACTTAAAACAAGCCTAAAAATTATGAGATTACGAAAACCGCCATTTTTTATCTTACATTGAACATTAAAGTAGTTACTGCGCCTGGCAATTAAATTTTAATATTTAATTTACCAAACAGGGATAGCACACCTTTGGTAACAATATAAAAACTTAATATATAATAGAGTAATATTACGAATACATACAGAATTTCAATAAAGTAGGCTGCGGAAATTATTGCGTCTTGGTATTCTGTTTAAAATTTATTAGGGGCGTAACTGAATTAAACCAGTGTTGTTTTGTTTTTTTTATTGACAATTAGAATGTTTTTGTATTATTTTTATTATTGTAATCAGCATGAACCAACAAAATTTTATATGCCGATGACGGCTTGACATAGCGTTCTTAAATTATAATAACATCTGTACCCAAAACCTAATATGTTCAACAAATAAAATATTTGAATTTGGAACTTTATAATTAGCCTTCAAGTTTTCTACCCCTGGTAGGAGTAGTAATATTATAAAATGCCTACTTCATAATACTAAGGGTCACTACTGCCGCTCCTTGTCAAAGAGCATCAATAAAGCAAGCGTGTCTGGTACTAGAAAAATTAAGAAATCCTTAAAATTATTTAGCAGATTTTTCCTTATTGATTTATATGCCAACGCAGTGATTCTAGTAAGTTGTTTCAGAAAATATTTTACATGCGTATGGCAACTTTGAACAACCCCGCGAAATCGACAACCCAAAAAACATATTTTCATATACATATTGTGTATTCAGTTCTGCATTAAAATCTTTTGAAAACAATGCATCAAAATATTTTTTTGCTGCACGACAATTAGAGCTTGATTTATTTTTGACAGGTTTATCCTTAGATAATATTATACCCAACTGTTTTGTTTTATTTTTCTCACATTCGTCTTCTTCAGAATCCATGATTTCTTCAATGCTGGTGTCTGTATCATAATATTTATCTTGACTATAAGAAGAACTCGCTAATTTGATTTTTTTAAATTATTTTGCAAAATCGATTGACTACATTTAGAAAAACTTTCATTCTCTTTATTATTATCTTGCTCACAATGTTTATACTCGTCAGTAAACAATACCTGGCTACATTCAGAAAATATCTTGTCTTCTTGCTGATTATCTACAAAAAACACTTTTATCATTACAAATAAATGACTTAAACAACAAAAGATTCCAATATGTTTACCACCCCTGTAGCATTTTAGTAAAATCAATAAATCCTACCTAGAAACGCCATATTTCCTTCGTAATATCAATGAATACGAATGTAAGAACACCAAACAACTGTTTCCTCCTCAAACAGACAAGATAACGGAGAAATACGTATAAAACATCACAAGGGGCCCGTGACGCACCAGGCGCGTCATCCTTTAAAGAGGCCCATGCCGCACCTGGCGCGTCATGGACAAAACGTATGGGGCCTGGCTAATGTGTTGGTGAAAATGAAGGTGGCAATGAATCGGGTCGCGGAGACTCGTTGCGTGTGGCAGGTCTATTTCCACTAGCTGAATAATAAGGATGGTGTCTTTTTACCTCACACAGCCTCGAACTATAAAATATATAGTGGTCCGATCTTAGAAATGGCTATATCGTGATCTGCTTTGCTATCTCACTCCCGCCATTTCATGATACCACCTGTATGTGGCGGAGTCATCACATATACACAGTGGAAACACAAATATCTTTACGTGAATTCATGTAGTGATTCAAATAACTTATATGATTCACTACATGATTCTAAAAACCCGAGCTATACCGTCCGTTTAAAAAGCATGAATTTAATCGAACCTCAATTAACCTTTTAATCGCCAGAGCATAAACACCAAGCTACAAATTTATTTCTTCTTGTTATCATGAATTTCTTTTAATTTGTTTCATGTCATTAAATATGTACGAGAGCTTTAATTTTTATTTTAGGATACCTACCTATCTATATCAGCTGCATGGGTATAACACCCACAAAAGTAATGATTTAATTGTTTATTTCGTGTTATAGTGCTGTTGCCATTGTCACATATTTGTGTCGTTGGCGTACAGGGCATGCGCTTTTTTGTCACGTATATGTGACAATGGCGTTCAAAAGGTTAATTCCTGAAAATATTGAACAGCCAAGTAATTACGATCAACTTGGGTGTTGGTTGGTTAGTCACAGTTTGAACGTAACCTAACCCCAGTGGCGTAACTATAGGGTGGCAGGACTGGCAAAATGCCACGGGCCCCCGACCTGATAGGGCCCCCGGCTTGAGAGGCTGCGAGCTCAAAAGTTACCTAATATTTTTAACAAAATTATGTAAAAAATATAAATTTGAGGCCCCACGCAGTGGATTTGCCAAGGGCCTCAGATGGTATAGTTCCGCCACTGCCTAACCCATTTGGTTGGGGAACAAATGATATAATTTAGTTCGTACCTAGAGGAGAATGGCGGAGGCTTCATCCGCCGCGTGGGCGACGCGGGCAGCGGCCAGTACTGCGTGCGCGCCAGGCACGCCGCGCAGCAGCTGGTGCTGTGCGCGCTCGAGCACACCGTCACCGAGCGACTGGGCTCTAAGGCCGCCAGGATATTTAGGTAAGAGACATATCATGAGCAATGCATGCCGTTTATGGGGCCAATATTCGTCCAGGTCTACAAACCTGTAATCTAATCCTGTAATATCTTTACAAACCGAGACTCCTCCGTGCCTCGGAAAACACGTTAAGCCGTTGGTCCCAGCTGTCATTTGTGCAGTCTTTTACAGTCGTTACGGGTCGTCAGAAGCCCGAAAATCTGACAGCCAGTCTTACCAAGGGGTATCGTATTGCCTAGTTACTGGGTTGTGGAGGTCAGATTAGCAGTCACTCCATGTAAAATACTGGTATTCAGCTGCATCCGGTTAGACTGGAAGCCGACCTCAACATAGTTGGGAAAAGGCTAGGCAGATGTAATCAATAATCAAAAGGAAAACGTGACTGACTGACTTATCTATAAACATATAGCTCAAAGCAATGAACGAATTCGACCGAAATTTGGCATAAGTAGAGATAGTTATAATGACTAAGGCATACGTTAGGCTATTCTTCGTGAACCAAGTCACTGACACCAGCTGCTAAATATATAAAAGATAATAGACTTGCCTCTATGTCGTGGGCCTTTAACAACATAACTTGCGAAATGTGGCTCTGCATAACCCTTGCGTGAATAAGAAGGCGTGATATTATGTTATATTAAAGATACAAAGTGGAGACCACAATACGATCATAAATTAAACTGCGTATATCTAAAGCTGTCCCCAGCCTGCATACGAAGTAAGCGGGCTTGTCCGAAAGGGCTACCCCGGAACATAAAGGGCTAAGGAAGGAACATGGATGGGTTTTAGTCAGTAAGAGTCTGACACTCCCTTCCGCTCCACCCAGAGCGGGCGAAGACATTGTTAGCTCCGTCTTACACTGCATAATAAGTTAGTCGCAATAAAATCGTTTCACTTTCAGGCTAGTTCGTTCCAGAAAGTACATAGAAGAGGATGACATACAAAAGAACGCGATGTTAGTGAACAAAGAATGTAAGCAGCTGACGTACAAACTGCTGGAAGAACATTTTATTAGTGTACAGGTAATATAATAGTTTTTTTTAATGTACAGACGCCAGCATATCAAGCTATCCCTAACTGCCAAATTTTCCCAATTGAAAATGATCCTTATGCGTTTGTAATAATGTTGAAAAACTATCAAAGAAATTTGACAAACTGGGGTAACTTGATGTGCTGACCTCTTTACTTGACCATTTTATTGTGACGTGTAGAGAATTGGGAATATTGAATTAGCACCTTAAGGTGAATCCTCCAACCAGCCCGCGAAATTCAAATTTTCTTAAGTTTTTTGCAATTTGCAGGCCAGTGATAGGTTGTATGTTGATGAACATTTGATTCGCGGCTGTAAGACGTATGTAGTTACAGAATTATAATCATCAAAATCATTAATACAACCCTCCGAGCTCATAAAGGTTCCGGAATGACTTTGACCGTAAAAAGTCATTTTTACACCTTTATGAGCTCGGAGGGTTGTATTAATGATTTTGATGATTATAATTTGAATTTCGCGGGCTACCCTGGAACATCAACCTTAAGACGAACTTGGTTTAAAACGCCAATGGTTTTCACGAATTTCGCCAAGTTGGTGACCTTAATGTCCTTAACCTAAAGAGCGTAAACGCTTCGGCGTCCTCTCCCACGCCAAGCCACAAATTCTAGTACCTATATTTTTTCTGTACGTAAAAATGTCATTTTCGCTTGTCGGCCTTATATCCGGCCATGGCGTGTTGAGCACGTTTTCATTTGTCGGCTATATCCGACCGTGGCGTGTTGAACACGTTTTCATTTGTCGGCTATATCCGACCGTGGCGTGTTGAGCACGTTTTCATTTGTCGGCTATATCCGACCGTGGCGTGTTGAACACGTTTTCATTTGTCGGCTATATCCGACCGTGGCGTGTTGAGCACGTTTTCATTTGTCGGCTATATCCGACCGTGGCGTGTTGAGCACGTTTTCATTTGTCGACTGTAGCCGACTGTGGCGCTCAAAAGATTAAATAATGTGTGTGCAGTAGATTTTGCTACTGTCCTACTGTAAATGTAAAACTTATGTTTTCAGCCAATGAGAAAAGCGGCTTCGGCGGGCGGTCTGGCGAAAGCTATCTATTTGTATCACATCAAGTTACATGACGTAAGTAATGATTATTTTTAACCTTAACTACGCATCTGCAAACACTCTCTTACACTGGTGCTTAATTTAATATACAATGAACTAATATTATTTTGTGTATATCAAACCTTGACTTTTGGGAGACACAATTAGTGCCAATTTCAATAACTTTCAATATTCTTCAACAATGTTGTCACTGATATCTCTTAAATGCGGTTTAGATGTGCTGATCGCGTTTAGTTTCACAGGTGTAACCGGCCCTTAACACTTTCACTGCCACGTACAGGTCTCCAAAAGTGATAATGCGCATAGAAATCTTCGCCACTGTTCGGCAACGGTCGTATTTCCCGAGCGTCGGAAGACGATATGTATATAGAGTGGTTAAGTGCATTTTCTTCATGCATAATTTAGTGTGATTATGTGTTTTGTCCTAAAAGAGATAAATATTGATTTATCAGTAACGAAATTTGATTCAATATTTCCATGTAAGTAAATAGCGAGCTATAATTCATATAAGCCTAAATGTGATTTTTAATATGCTTTTTTAGTACTTAATATGTATTTTACGTTGGTATTTTTAATTTTTTAGTATTGAAAAAACGTGAAAAATGTTAGTATATTTATATATTTTACAAAATTAACTATTTCAATTTGAATAAGATAATTAAAGTTGAAATTAAATTCACCTTTAAAACAAAACCAAGAAAGGTGTGTAATAGTAGCTCTATATAATTCCAGACAAAGAGAACACGTGCAGTCACCACCAATATGACAAGACGACTGACGGACCTTTGACTGACCGCCGACCGCCCGAATTGTTTTCGATTGTGTACACATGAAATTGACTCCTATTTCTTTCGAACAAGGTGCAAAATGCAAGGGACTCGAACGATTCAATGATTCGGGTGTTTCCGGGAATACGACAATTAGCGAAGATCTGCATGTGCATTATTAATTTGGGAGTACTGTACATTTATTGCATAACAATTGGCATGCCATAAAATGTGTCTCGCATATCTATAACAACCCATCTGTTGAGTCCATCGGCGCAACGGTTACGTAACGGTACCACTATGCCGCAGCACCCGAATCCGAGTTCACTAAGCCACGCCCACGACCAGCCAGCGATAGTAGGGTTGTCGAACGTCTAATTTTTTATTGAAAGAAATAAACTACACGGTTCTTTTTTATACTTTATTTGTTTTTCTAGGTATTTAAAAATCATAACACTTACGCCAAGAGAACCTTACATGAATTGCCTAATCCGCAGTTGTAGTGTTTTTCTTTTTAAGTGGTTTTCTTTTTAAGTTTCATGATAACCTATGAAACGTATTTCCTATTGAATACGATACCACACTTTTTATCCAAGAATGTTTATCGGAGATGTAACCAATACAGAACAAAGAATACTTTCTGTGAAATTATATGTAAAACACTCCACAAAATAATGAAAAACATTGTACATACTAATGTTCTTGCTCCTCCTTCTCAATCTCAACTTGTTGTTAGTCAAAAACTTTTAAATGTCAAAATATCAAATCTTCATACAGCCTCACAGATTCACACGCATAACAACAGAATTATCTAAGCTAAGTGAATTAAAGTAAGGTAGCTAAAGTTGTATAAACAGTTGTCGTCTAAATCGCCAGCAAGGGATTAAAAACCTTAAAGCTCAATAAAACCAAACCGATGCCTTTGTTTTCATTTTTTAAACCTTCAGCGACGGTTTTTACCTCAATAAAACACGTGCAGATGAGGAAAAGATTAAGCATTTGCCTTCTTTTGTTTTTGAGCTCAATACAACCAAACCGATACCTTTGTTTTCATGTTTTAACGAGGGTTTTTGCTTCAATAGAACGAACACATACAGATAAGGAAAAGTTTTAACATTTGCCTTCTTTTGTTTCTAATCTCAATAAAACCAAACCGATCCCTTTGTTTTCATTTTTTAAACCTTCAGCGGCGGTTTTTACCTCAATAAAACACGCGCAGATAAAGAAAAATAGTTACCTAATAATAAGAAATCTCATTCAAATTGCGTGGCGCCATAGGCTTGTATAGGTACCTATGATGAAAAGGCAATTAATAATAAATCCACTTTAGTATGTTTCTTAGAGATTTGTCAGCATAATATTAAATCGTACAACATTTAAAGTAAATAAATAATTGATGAAAGACTTACTCAAAAGTACATACTATTCTCACCTAGCTTATTTTTGGCAACCCTAGTAGCACGTTTCGATTTGCACCCGGTAGGCGGGTGCTGGGCATGGCCACAAGCCACATATAACTATTTATATGTAGGACCCGGGAGCCGGGTTGTGGGCATGTGAACGAATTATCGTTCGACCCGGGAGCCGGGTGCTTGGCAGCGAAAGTGATGTTCCAGGGTAGCCCGCGAAATTCAAATTTTCTTAAGTTTTTTGCAAGTTGCAGGCCAGTGATAGGTTGTATGTTGATGAACATTTGATTCGCGGCTGTAAGACGTATGTAGTTACAGAATTATAATCATCAAAATCATTAATACAACCCTCCGAGCTCATAAAGGTGTAAAAATGACTTTTTACAAGGTCAAAGTCATTCCGGAACATACGTCTTACAGCCGCGAATCAAATGTTCATCAACATACAACCTATCACTGGCCTGCAAATTGCAAAAAACTTAAGAAAATTTGAATTTCGCGGGCTGGTTGGAGGATTCACCTTAATATAAATTGTTCGTGCGTCTCTTGGGAGTCAGCGCATTTCGAAATTTATACTTACGTGAAGTCAGGGAAATTAATTGTAAACAACACGGTTAATTGGAGTGTCAAGTTGCTTAACAATTTATTTCCCGGACTGTAAAATATATTTACGAATCATATCTTCACTCCGTTCCCAGGTGGCCCACGCGGCGCAAGAGATGTGCTACCGCTCGCTGCACAACGTGCTGCGCCGCCACGCACACGAGCGGTCCGCGCACGCGCGCCTCGTGGACAAGCAGCGGCGCGTGCGCACCATCGTGCACGGCATGCGGCTGCGGGGCGAGCCGCAGCAGAACATAGATGACGTGAGTGTACTGACACTCCTCTGACAGTTATTTTAACACAGATTATGCATCACTGTTAAATAAAAATTAATACCATTTATTCTGATTATAATAGTAAATGTAGGTACTTATTATTAAGTCGTTTTTTGTTTATTACATATCATAGATCATTTTTTTTGCTTTAAGAGTATAGAAATCAAAATTACGAATGGGGCTAAAAGTGGAATAATCGAAAATGAAAAGGGGGTTTTCTGGATAATTTTTAAACCACAGTCCAGTTTTCTGCCCTGATGAGGATTCTCTCAGGGGAGAAAAGTGGAATAAGCCTTGACTGTTGATAGTTCAGTCACAGCAGTCAACATGCGCTTGAAATTTATTAAATAAATTTAGTGCTGATTTTCGTTCTACAAACCGGGCACCGGGCGTTTGATACCCATATAATATTCTTACTTGCCAATAAAACTATAGAAAACACAAAGATGTTTCAACTTTTATCTCTAAAGGTAACCCTGTCATAATAAATACTCCAGGTAGAAGAAACCCTGACTCCGCCCGAGCTGGCAGTGCTACAGGGAGTTGAGAAAAGACTGAAGCAGCTGAGCACAGCAGAAATGGAGCTCGATAGGAACCTGTTCATCTTTAAGTGGTACTTCATGTTCCCGGAAACCAAGTGAGGATGGTTGGTACGCATGTCATGACAGCATGTTTTATTGCTGATTCTGTGGCTCATTTAGTAGAATTGTCCGGTGACAGCAAGCGACGAATTGTCGCCTGTCACTTCAGGCGATGATCAGACAATTTTACAAGTTTCTTCATATATTTTCTGTTTTATTAACAGCGCCTGTCGTATAAATATGTTATTTTTGTCATATTTCGACAAATGTGTCGCATCGTTATTTATGATAAATGATGTCTATAACAAGTCTAAAAAGGATTTTAAAACGGAAACATTAGGCTTGAAGCTTTAGAATTAACTAAAGTGTGTATATTGTTTTTTTTCCGAAAAAAACTCAATCTGTAAATAAAGCTAGGATAAGGAAAATGAATAAAATTCTCAAAATACGTTCTTAAAATTTTATTTGACCCCATTGATACTCAATAGTTGCTCAAACATGTACAACCTATTCCGTCGATCGATTATTATTACAAAACATATCCGACTATCTACCCGGGCAGCCGTCACACGTAATTTAAAAAAAATGGCGTATAATTTGAAGCGAATTTACAACTACCCTCATAATCATTGCGAACAATGAAGACTTCTGTAAATACCTAATACTGGTTAGTTCACCGAGGAATAATCTGAAGCTCGTATTGTAAGTTTGTTTTTAAATGTTTTAATAAAAACAAAAAGACAAAGATTTTAGGATAATGCGAGAGTATTTTATCCGGAAGACGTAAGATGCAAGTGGGCTTTGTTCTGTAGAGCATAATAATAATTATTATTATAAAATGTTCGTTGTGACCAGTATTATTTTAGTTATGCCCCAGCCTTTACCTCCACTTATTAATTAATTATTAAATAAATTAACAATACATTTTCATGAACATTTAAAAATTAGTATAAGTTACACAGTGAAAAAAATATTATTGTTTTTAATGTTATTAGTTAATTTCCTAACGTACAAACAACCGCGTCGTCTCGGTGAACTGAACCATAGAACACTTCGAAAGGAAATGACAATTAATCAACATTGTTATAATTATTAATTAATATTAACAAGTATATAGATTATGTACGTACGTAGTTAAACACCTGTTAAACAGTGACATCTAATATTTTTATTATTTTTATTTATTACAAATCTTCGTCGATGTGTGTCCTGACAAAGATTGTTGAGAATATTAAGAAATTAGGTTTTTAATAGCAATTTCTGCTTTTCGATAACTGTTGTAGAAATTAACGAATTGTCTTAATCACAATTTTTTACGAGCCACTTTATTTTTATCGAAATAATTTCACAACGGGGCATTTTTCTGCATGTCAAAAGTAGGCGTCTAATATAAACTACTTATATCTTTGCCAACACACACTCGGCGCTTCGTAAGATATCCACTTCAAGCTAAATTAGACTTACACTAGATTCGTCTAAATTAAAAAGTCGTTGAATATTTACACGCGTCTGCCTCAGCTTGATATCTCGTATGAAACTCAATACAAATACCAAATCTGTCGAATAAATGCATCTACATTATCGTTCTGTTTAAAGTTTAGAATACAGGAATATTTTTAATGAATAATTTTCATTAGTTCGCAGTCATTTATTCACTACAACATGCTTTATTTAAACACTTTTAAAATTACAATTATTTATTCATTTATTCGACAAACTATCGAACGAAATAAATAAAGATAATAAAATTATATACGAAAATAAAACGTATTGAACACATCTTATTATTCAGTCATTTTAAATTGATGTTTGCTAATTCTCATCTTATTATTTCTATCCGTACACTTGTATTTATCTGGCTTGGTTTTTGACTCCTGTTGCTTGTAATGGAGGCAGATAAACGAAGACAAAATGCATTACCTATATAAAATTTGTGCGCATTTAATTTTTCATGAACCGAAAATCAAATCTATAACTTGGAACTTAGAACTTATTAAAATACAAGAGACATCAAGCATGGCCACAAAAACACCCATTATATTTAGTCAGATTATTTTATGAACTATTCTATGGAAATATTAAAAATACAGTGAAGACATCGACTATCTGGCCTAAGATATCACCTTAACGCGAACGAATCGACCTACGTTATCCAACTATACATACTTAAGATGTTTACAAAAGCAATTATTTTTATTTAATAATTATTATTGTTATGAATAGTGTGTGTGTAACTCAAGCTCAAAAATGCAACTAAAATAATAACCACGAAAAATAATCCTTAAAGGCGGAAAATGCTTGACAGGCAGTAGTGTCGGCGCACTTATAAGAAACCCAGCTTTTTCAAAATAATGTTAAGTAAAACAGCGACATCTATATAAGGTGTTAAAAAATTAACTCTAAGAATTTCGTGGGAGCATTGTACTCGTCGTTATGAACAACTTTTACTATGGGATGAACCCTGAAATCGCGAAAAAAATATGAGCTGTTCCATACATTTTATTGAGTTACGTGTGCCTAAATGTATGGAACAGCTCATATTTTTTTCGCGATTTCAGGGTTCATCCCATAGTAAAAGTTGTTCATAACGACGAGTACAATGCTCCCACGAAATTCTTAGAGTTAATTTTTTAACACCTTATATACAAAGGTGAGGTAAAAAGCGAAATAAAATGAAACATGCAAATTAAAATTGTATTTATTTTATTTTATTTATAAACTAGGTATTTTATACAACTTAACAAAATACATACATACAGTAACTAAACAGAGCAACCAAAATATAATCATTCATACTGGCATTGAATCTTTATCAGAACATAACTCATATTGCTGCATTCATTCCTGGGGATATTGGCCACCACATCATCGCTTCGAACGGTTTCGAATGGCAAGAACCATCTCAGTCAATCTTCTAAGGTATCAGAATAAATGAAGCAACATGTTAATCACACTACGCAGTGCTGTCAATGTATTTTAGTTTCTCTCTAATACTGTTAAGTTTAATGTTATCACTGACTAATTAGATTCCTTCAAATGTATGTCTGAACGTAAATAATTTTATTTGTACTATCACAAAACACTTCGCACTTTATTACGGGATGGAAAGTCCAAAAGAACACAAGTTTAAAATTACTCAAGATATTTTAGCTTATAACAAAAATTAAGGCTAAGCCGAACAATATTCAATGACAACTTAATCCTTAAAAGCCAATTTACTAGAAGAGATATTTGTATGACTACATTAAGAGGCCAAATAAAGAATAAGTAATAATAGGATAGATTTGTGATGTAAAATAAAAACATAATAAAAAGCTCTAATCGATATTTACAAAAGTAATCAGACTGTGGTAACGGTAAGACATGAGGACCGAACTATGGGTAGACGATAACAAACCAAGGCGAGCTCGAGCCGCCAGCGAGCGGGTGATGCGGTGCTGCTATATTATAATGTAGGCATGTACAGACTTCATAAGCGAGACATTAAAATTTTCCAAATTTACTCTAGTGCTTTATTACTATAATTTACCACTCTTGAGTGAACCAGTCGCCGTGTCGTGAACATAACATACATATTGTTTCTCCGAGTAAACATTATGTATGGCGCGAGTGGCGCCACCTGCCGCCTCGATCCGGCACTACGCTCCGATACAAACTACATCTAGCGCAGTAAATAGCATAATTTAGATTAAAAACATAAAAAAACGTCCAAATATATTGCAAGAACTTATCACAAAAAGTAATAAAAATGTCTCCTAATTCAATTATACTATTTACAATGCAAAACAGGGTAATTTACACACTTCGTTTGTTTCACTAAATAATTTGTCATTTTTAGATAAATATCTCAATAATGTAATATAAATTTATATATGATGGCCTAAATAATAATACTAACATTTGTAAATTAACGTGGCTAGCCGGGATGAAGTAAAATATTAATGTGAAGCCAAACACCTATTACGTCCAGGAACTATGAAATCATAGGCTTATTTATACCGACGAACCTTATCCCATATATCTACTAACTTTAACGTATTTGGGCAGCATGATATCTTTAACACGAGCTATAACTTACGCGGTGAGATATACAGTGTCGTTTAATAAAGCTATCCTTAATGTTGTCGAAACGTAACAGCGCTCACGAGCGCAACTTGCGACATTTTCAAACGAAGCGTCCATCGTGGCGTTGCATCTTTTATAGTCTCGTACATTGTGCATGATTGTTTTATTAAATAATTACTACGAAAATTGACAATAAAAGATATCAGTGAGCTACACAAACTTTTTAATTTGTAGTTACTTCATTTAAAAACATCACAAGGATTGTTCTGGGCGACATGGTATCCTGGCTTCTACACTGAACACATAGGAGTCCGTCTCCCGGCAACGCTGTCGCTGTCCCTCGCGCCCACTGCCGCTCGTGTAAGTGCGTCTCCCTCACACAGGAAGCCATTACAATATGCAGCAAGACGCTGAACAACAACTGCTAGAACCACCTTTACTTTTTTGCCGTTGATCTGGAAATAAACAGAAGTACAAGTGTAAAATTATTGGATTTATAAGACTGAAGTCTGGAAATAAAATACTCTGTAAAGTTAATTTTAATTATACTAGGTACTAAGATACTGCCAATACAGATTCCAGCTCAGATAAAAATACACTGAGATGAAGACAACGCAGGGGATTGTTCTTTGAGGTGTATTGAAAACAATATAGCTCCAAGGAACATACATCAAAATTAATGAACTTTTAAAAAATGTTAGTCATTGTGTTTTTTCGTTCTTAAATTCATCCAGCGATGCTAGCACGGAATAGATAAATCGATTCTATGTAATTCACGGATGCTGGTGCCAAAATTATACAAAAATTGATGCAGTATCGGCAGTACATTCAATTGACTCTAAACTACTTTGAAACTAAGGCCTCTATTCTAGAAAAATGCTCAACAATGAGCCCTGACTTAAAGATTCATAGTATGACATTGTTTTAGAATCTGGGCCTACTTAGGAGGAGTACAGTAAGTAGCACAAGGTATTACGACTTACTAAAAGGAAGAGGGAAGTAGGGAACGGGAAAGGTATCGTTAGGACCACCGGACTTCTGTAAAACAAGCCTTAATTTTAATCACAATGTTAGGTTGCACTATTTTTCTGTTTTCCAGGAAAAATAGCCACCTACCACTAATTACTGCACTATAAAAACGTTCAGCCATAAATAGCCAAAATATTTTAATGGACTACACTGCCGAAATGTCGGTGTACTATTAGGTACACCTCTGCCCCTGCCTAACCCTTCGAACAGTACAGGCGTGATGTCATGTCATGTTACCAAACTACATTTGAAAATAAGTTAAATGATCGACATTTTCATATACATGTATTTTCTTTTTTATACATACAGCTAAAGAAGACAGGAGAATTGTAGACGTTAGGCCCATGTTTGGTATTGAACATCATTCATTGCGTTGATCTAGTTGTTGGCAGCGATTTTTTAACATAATGCGCAGTAAGCACTGTTTCCAGTATTTCGTAGATTTTGTATAATTGGATGACAATTGTTTCTAAAATAAGGGTTTTCTGGAATTTATGGTAGTAGACGGCACATGTCACACGTCTGACTACGAAATGATAACCGTCCTAGGAGCTGAAATAATTCAAGTGCCTTATAGTTCAGCATCATCTGCTTAGCTTTTTCCCAACTATGTCGGGGTCGGCTGTCGGAAATAGAAATAACTGAATAAAAGTATTTGACATGGAGCAACCACTGGATAATACGATACTTAGTGGCTGATGGGTAAATAAAGAAAGTGTTGTCGTACCGTGTGAGTTAGGCTCGGGCAAGTGCTCGCGCGGCACGAGGTGCATGACGGTGGTGCGGCCGAGCGGGAGGCCTAGGGCCCCCAACGTCACCGAACTGTGCAGGAACCGGCCCTGGTAGATCAGCCGCAGGATCTCTGCGCGCGACACGCATTCCGTCGCCCAGTCCGCTGGAAAAATGCAAAGATAATATTTGAATAGGTTTAAGGCTCACGCAGATTGAAACACAGCGCATTGCATCCTCCTTCGTCACATTCGTACAGTACACTATAATCCGGCCGCACCGCACTTTTTTGTATCAAAATGCGTTGCGCTGCGGCCCGTTGCGGCTGGAATTTGCGCTTGGTTTTACAGTACAAAATTATAGGTACAATTAAGGAAATAAATTCATACAAATGTGGTTTTGAATAAATATTGGAGACATTAATTTGATAGTCAATTTGCGTAACAATTAATTTCCTTGACTCTCCTAGTTATACAACCGTTATCGTAAAGAGTGTAGAAAACAACATCCGTTTATTAAAAAAATGGTAAGATTTTGTTTTTATTATTAATCAATCATTTGTGTAATCGAGTAATTAGGAGAATATTACAAAAAGGCTTAAAAAACATAAACGAACAATAATTTAACAGAAACCACTACAAATAGTATAATTACTCACTGAAAACGAATAGAAGATGACTAAAATGATTACAAAAAGTTATTTTAATACCTGCCCCCAGAGAGATTTGAACTCTCGACCCCTGGTTTACAAGACCAGTGCTCTAACCCCTGAGCTATGGAGGCTGACGGTTGAAGCGCCGTAAATGTTGATACGTATTGACGGCGTGCCGGCTACACACACTACCGTGAATCATACAAACACAAATGTATCACTTAGGTATACGGTTCAAGTAGTTTTGTTCCAACAACTAGATGGCGTTGTAATACATCGTTCCAAGTTCAGAAATAATATTCCGGTTTGACGTATTTATTATCCTTGTTGATCAAATAGATGTCGTCTAATTGTTTTTGTTTTTTTTTAACGAAGGTTGTATAATAAACACTGTAGTTAAGTATAAAGTACTCGTATGTATGCAGAATGTGTTTGGCAGTAACTTGCTTGTGTAGGTAACATGTAAGTTGTAAGGCATGGCTATCGGTGGCTATAAATCGCGTAATTCCTCGCACTAAGTATAGGGGTGGTAAACATGCCCAAACCATGTAGTGTAGTCCGTAATTTAATTTTTTTTTTTACCTTTTGCTGCAATTCGTCGTATAAATATTTGCAACGCATTTCTCCAGAAATATTTTATTAAATTATAGAGTCATATTGAACAACAGCACCTTTATTCCAATTGATTCCGTTGTTAACTTTAATATGAAATACAAGTGGTAGGTATCAGGAACATGAAAATTAATGAAGAAGCAGAAAACCATACGGTTTTTATTTTCTTGAATATGTTTAATAACTAATTTATCACGTTGCAAGTCATCAGATATTTAAAGGAATTTAAGCTTTAAATTAAGTGGTAAGATAGCCACGTATGGCCCTAACTTGCATGTCTCCCCTTAAAGCCCTAACTAACCCTAACATACCACTAGCCAAACTAACAAGCAAGTTATATAAATCACGTGCCACCAGGAGGCGCCACTATCGCTGGCTACAGGGACAATAATTTGTGAACCAAACACGAAGCACGTTGTTTGCTCGCCGATAAATATCTACGTATCTACGTATTTACGTGCTAGATAAACTAAGATATTTTATTGAGACTTTTCCTTCAGTGGAAATCTTTTGGAGTTGTCTACAAGTTACATTATACCTCCTTGGTGGTTAGATAGTGGCTTAATTTTCGTTGTGCATGCGATAGTTGTGTGATTTTGCGGTTGAAGTAATTTATGGTTTCTTTGGTATGTGACGTTCATTAAAAAGCTCTTGTTCATAGTGGAAGAATTCGTTTTCGACTTGCAAGCTCTTGGTAGATACAATTTCATTGATTTAAGTTTAAAAAGGTCTTCACACGGCCACATAATGGGAGGTTTTTTCTTTTTAATTCCCATTACCTGGACGCGATTAGAGATTGGGGCTAGTGGCTCCAGTGGGGATATGTCTAGTATATTAATTAGTCATATATCACTGATGATTCCTAACATTTATTTGGAAGGTTGAGTGACTTATCAATGAATCAATAAGAAGCAGAATCTATAAATATTCAACTTAGAACCACAAATTGGTACCTATCTTCCAAAACGTAAATAACAAATTTGTTTTCGCCATGGTGTAATTATCAAGTTAATATTTTACAAGATCACATAGCCCGAGGGCAAATAAAAAAATTACGGCACGGTAGGTAATTACACCAATAATCGTTTAAAGGCATGTTCACACCTATCCAAGCGCGGTAACTGACCTCAGGCCATTCGCTGACAACGAACTCACATTATTTGCACTTATTTGTACTTTTTTTTTAACTGCACCAATGTGTGTGTCAGCCATATGTTATGTCGGATGCAACATGTTTTGGATCGGACGGATATACAAAATAAATGACTTAGGTACATATATGTAGACACTTCCGTAGAATATTGTTTAAGTTACTAAAATAAAGTTTTGCGTTTTTAGAAAATGTCCGCGAGATGGCGCTGTTTTAGGTATTTTTGTAGGAAAGTTTTGTTTTTAATTAAAAATACAAATGTGTTGAGGTCATAGTAGGTTGTACTCCGCAACATGCGTCAAGATTTTTTTTCGTACATTAAAAATATTTTCCTTACGACCGTACTTAAGGCACATAAACAGGAAAACCAGATGGAAAATCTTTATTATTTCGGTAATACAATAATAATCAAATAGAATACAGCAATTATGACAAGTTATTATAATATAAAGAACGGCAAAGAAACGTGTTTGAAGCTCATATCATTGCGAGGGACCATTGATCCGATTTAATATTTCATAAGTAAAGCTGAACATACACTGTTCCGTATAAGCCGGTACTTACTTCTCTCCTTTGTGAAACGAACGATAAAAAGGAACCGACAAAAACATAATAAAATTACCATAGCATAAAATCCGTGGAATTGTAAGAATTCTACGTGTTGTGTGAAAAGTATCAGGGAACATTTTTAATATCGTTTCTCTTTAGCTTTTCAAGACACGTAAAGGCGCAACGCTAAAACCTTGTTTGGCTGGGACTTTAATTCTCGTTTGGGAACGGTTTCCGACGTTTCTCAAGTTACCTAGAATCTAATAAGTGTGTCTGTTTGATATACAGGGAGCCTCTGCGGAATGCGCATTTAAATATGACCTTTTTTGCTAAAACTCGTTTGTCTTCGTCAATGAAAGCACCCCTTTAGGCTCCTAATATGTACGTAATCATAACTAGTAGTGAACATCGTCTGAGAACTACATCATAAAATGGCTGGCCAAGTTGCGTCATTTTCAAATTATTCAAAATATTATTTGAATTAATCAAAGCTAGATCGACCAGTTTTTCATTTTATTTGCAAACGCATGTTAATTTATTATGAAACGCAATCATTAGTGTGATATGTTTATTTTATAACTGCAAGGACAATTACGAGTATTTGAGTCGAGATCGCTAATAAGCAGCTGACCTAAATTAGGTGTGGTAGTTTTAATTTCTAGTTTCCATGTTCCAATCCCAATCAACAAGGACATGCAAATATTAAATATGGCCGCGTCTACGTGGACCATTTACCGGGATCTTCTTCTTATCGTGTGGTTAGTGACTAACCTGGTGTCAGAGCTTTTATGCTGCCCATGGGCCTCTGACTTAGCTTCACATGCTGTAGAGGAATATCTCTCAGACATGCTGGTTTCCTCACGATGTTTTCCTTCACCTATTTTGAAGCAAGTGATAATTTATACAATACGCACATGAATCCGTAAATTCAGAGGTGTGTGCCTTAGGTTCGAACTCGAGACCTATGACTTGGCAGTCCGATGGTCACACCACTAGGCTAATCACTGCTTTTTTACCGGTATAAAAACTAAAGTATTATATTATCCGCCTATAATGTTCCCACTGCTCTGCTGGGACACAGGCCGGCAGGACATGCCGGTTTCCTCACGATGTGTTCCTTTACCGATTTGAAAAACGGTTCAAAAAGTTTCTTATGTGTTCGGGCTATAAACTATCTGTGTGCCAAATTTCATCCAAATCCATTGAGTCGTTTTTGAGTGAACTCAGTCAGTGGGTAGTATGAAGACGGACATGTTGCGTCGACTTCAAATGAATTGGGATAAAGGCAGGAGAATGATGGTGAGCAACAAACATACTAACTTTCACATCTGTACTAATATTAAAAAGAGTAAAATTTGTATGGGTTATTTGTGGTACTACTGATTCCGAAAATTCTTTCACTAATGGGAAGCTACATTATCCCAGATGTCTAAGCTATAATTTAATAGAAAAATCCGACGACGTGCTAGTTTATAATATTATAGTAGGATTTATAAATGTTCTAAGTTAAATCTCCTAATTCTGCAGTACTCAACATAGCTATGAACTTTGACGATAGTTATAGTCAAAGTTCTAAGGCTATGTTGACGAGACCAATTAGCAGCCACGCCCGTTGGTATGGGGACTCAAGCGAGTCTAGTTTACCCACTCCACTTGAGTGTATAAACTTAGATTTGCATCCGTAACTTGGACATTCTCTCATGTGGTGTGGATTGGCATGACGAGTTTAGATAAGCGATGCTGTTTGAGCTATGCGACCTCACCGTAACAAAGTTGATTTATTTATATTTCACTAGCTTCCGCCCGCTGCTTCGCTCGCCTAATATATGTTGACAAATTATATACTTAAACCTTCCTCTTGAATCACTCTATCTATTAAAAAAACTGCATCAAAATCCGTTGTGTAGTTTTAAAGATCTCAGCATACATATAGACATTAGGACGCAGGAAGCGACTTTGCTTTATACTATGTAGTGATGTATAGATGCCAGCATATCAAGCTATTCCTAACTGTCAAATTTTCCCAATTGAAAATGAACCGTATGACTTAACAATAAAGTTGAAATACTATCAAAGAAATTTGATGGCAAGAGGCTCGCCCCCTATTATATGGGACTTAACTAGCGAATTTTGGGTGAACCTACTGACTTTGGGTACAACTCTACCTAGCGATTCAGGGAAACAAGCCGTAATGTTATTATTAATTCATTGAAAGCGGCGACTCACCTAATTCTGGCGATCAATGTACGTGAAAAACTACTACTAAAACATAATAACGTGTCAAAAACACTCGTTTATTCGGCAATTAATTAGAACAGAATAATTTACGTTGATATTATCGCAGGTTTTATTTCGTCACACCTCACTGCTAAAATTGTTATCTGCAGTTAAACATGCACAAACATGTTAAAGTCATATGACTAATTATGTTTGTAAAAACAGAAAAACAAAGTCTTAAGGTGAATCCTCCAACCAGCCCGCGAAATTCAAATTTTCTTAAGTTTTTTGCAATTTGCAGGCCAGTGATAGGTTGTATGTTGATGAACATTTGATTCGCGGCTGTAAGACGTATGTAGTTACAGAATTATAATCATCAAAATCATTAATACAACCCTCCGAGCTCATAAAGGTGTAAAAATGACTTTTTACAAGGTCAAAGTCATTCCGGAACCTTTATGAGCTTGGAGAAACTTAAGAAAATTTGAATTTCGCGGGCTACCCTGGAACATCAACCTTAACTCTGCTTTTGTTAGTGGGTACTTATTGACAAAGATTTACGGAAATTATATTTTCCATTCCAACATTTTAATATCTTTAGACGGAATGATAACATGATGGGAATTAATATTATTAACAAACTCGAAAATACATTAGCAAGGAACCCAGAAAAAATGCGTAATAACAAACTAAAAAACAAAAGAATACCATATTTATTACGGGTATATCTTAAGTAACTATGTCCACTGATTCCAAACCTCATTGCAAACCGCTTAGCAACATAGCAAATAAATTTCCATATCTGCAGGGCACTTATAACCAATCACTCATACTCTGTACACATCAGCAGGCCAGCTATTTATAGTCCTTTGCCAAACGCAGTAAATACTATCAGTTGGGACTGTTCAAAGCTAAGTGAATTACGGCCAAAACAGACACAAATTGATTTAATTCCAAAGTAATTTCACAGTTGCGCTGTGATACAAATGTCCGAAATTCCGCAGCTGTGGCTTAACAAAGAACAATAGTGAATGGATTAATTTGTAATCTACATATTAATGTAATCCCCTAAACAATTTAAAGGAAGCTGGACTGATTATTCTGTCTTATAGGCATAATCAGCCTAAAATGTTCCCATGGTTCGGACACAGGCCTCGTACCTGTGAGTGGGAGTGGGCCATAATCCACCACACGGGTGCAGTGCGGGCTGGTGGATGTCACATGTCTTCGAGTTTTATAGTTATAGTTCATAGTTAAATAGCATCGCATTTGTGGATGCAAGGCCCTAAGACTGTTCCCTGTGGCAGTCTGGAAGAACATTTTTATAAATATAGGTTTCTTGGTGATCATGTCGATTCTAGTAACTTAAGACTAATGGTAAATTGTATTTGATATATTTTCGAGTGCAGATAACGAGGCTGTAAAAAAACCTACTTGACGAACGATAAACGGATTTTCTGAATTTGTAGGATATCAAGTTTTATGTCAGGGTTTGGCAAAATGACTATGTGAAAACAATTTGCTTCTACATATTTTCCACACAACATTCTTAGATATAGTAGAACTTCGTAAACCAGCACACACAACTAAAGATGACTATGCCTATAAATGAATGAACTTAGGGTGTGTATGATAGTGATTATAGGAATATAAAAAAACTTCAATCTTATATCTATGGTGGTGCTGAATTTTGTATGTAATTGAATTCAAGTGATTACCTTCAGGCCAGTTATCGTAGACATGTATCGCGATATCGCCCGCTGAGTCGACAGGATTGAACACAAACTCCTTCGTTTTGCCAGACACCAGAATTAACCGAAGATTTATCTGTGGAAGAGGAGAAAATAAATATAGTTTCATGTTTATTTTAATGGAGCTTGCGGAATCGATATGTTTCAAGGAAATTGTTGAAAATTTACATTATCTAATATTGTGAAACAAGAACATTGGTAAGAAAGAAGTTGACTATTTGCTAGTAAGCCATTCAGTCAGATTGCATATTATGCGAACAAACAGTAACGGTGGAGTTTCTTGCCCATTCTTCTCCACACGAAACGACCTTTTGGAAGGGGCGACTAGAATCAATTCTATTTCTTGTTCGTTTTGACGTTCAAAAGTGCCTTACTTGTGCCTATTTGAAATAAATGATTTGACTTTGACTTTGAACAGTAAATACTTCAGAAACATGTTCCAGTTTATGTAAACATCCAGAGAACAAATAAATTATCTGTTCTGTGTAAACATCAGATTACTAAAGTTGGTTACTATATTCGTAAATAAATCAGTGTGCACACAATTAACTTGTCACAGGGCAAAATAATCATAACATGATAATCAATGATCAGCAGGGCATAAGTATTAAACATCGCCCGTAGTTTAAACTGCACTGGAAAACCGCTAATTATCACCACAAACAAGACAGGAACATTCCATCCTAGAGTAAACTTCATTTGTATTTCAAAATCCAGTATTCGCCGAACACAAAGAGTTGTACAAATAAACAGTTAGGTACAGGCTTCTTCGTGTGAGCAATGCTTCCGATCACGCTACCAGGGTGTAGTTTACATTTATATTTTGCTGCATAGCGAAAAATTGTTTTTGATACTACAGAATTCAAGGCCTTGACCCAAAAACGAGCGCAGACAACCTTAATATTATGTTTGTAGGAAGCCAGAATGCTATTTGGGTCAAGGATAAAGAATATCGATTCTCGTATAAAAGTATATGAAACAATTATTCTTAGCTAACAGCGGCATATTCAAGTGTTACGTGTTAATAAATGGCTTCAAAGAAAACTAGAATGGACCAATTTTATAAATACTCCGCTTAAACTAGGCTGAATATTCGAGTTGACCTGCGCCTCAATAAATTGTTAAAATAATAGTCTACTTTGTCTTTGTCGATCATAAATTAAGTTTTATTTTTCTTGTCACCATCGACATTAATATAATCGACTAAGCAATTCGACGAGGCGACGTACGACGAGGGCGTTGTACTACTGACGCTGGTGTCACCCTAATAAAGAACATTTTTAGCGCCTGGGAAGAAGCACAAGATGCCATTGGAATCTTTTGCGATCTCTCTAAGGCGTTCGATTGCGTAGAACATGAGACGCTTCTGCTGAAACTAGAGCACTATGGAATTAGAAATACAGCCCTTGATTTACTTAGATCATACCTGAAAGATAGAAAGGTTAAAGTTCAAGTAAATGGTGTGAACTCGCTGGGGTCGGAAATGACAATGGGCGTTCCTCAAGGTTCGATATTGGGTCCATTTCTCTTTTTAGTTTATATTAACGATTTACCCCAATTACTTCAAAATCAACCGAAGATGGTGTTATTTGCAGATGACACTTCATTAATCTTTAAAATTAATCGACGCTCACAAAATCTTGACGACGTGAATAACTCTATTCTTCAGGTCCAAGATTGGTTTACGGTAAATAATTTGGTACTAAATGAAAAAAAAACCAAATGCATTAGATTTACATTACCTAATGTTAAAAGTAGCGATTGTGACATCATATTGAACGGAGAAAAGCTGGAATTTATTAAGCAGACGGTTTTCCTGGGAATCACGCTAGACGACAAGTTGCAATGGGGTCCCCACATAACAACTCTTGCGGGACGGCTAAGCTCGGCCGCTTATGCTGTTAGAAAGATAAGGCAGTTAACAGACGTAGAAACCGCGCGTTTGGTCTATTTTAGTTACTTCCATAGTATTATGTCGTATGGCATTTTACTGTGGGGTCGGGCTGCTGACATTGAATCCATTTTTATTTTGCAAAAGCGAGCGATCAGGGCTATTTACAATCTTCGTCGTCGCGAATCGCTTAGGGAACTATTTAAAAGGATTAATATTATGACAGTACCTTGCCAATTCATTTATGAAAATATTATGTATGTAAGAAAAAATAGACATCTTTTTAACAAAATAAGTGATAGGCATAATTTTAATACTAGAAATAAAGATAAAATAATTCAACCATTTTTTCGATTGTCAAAAGTACATACATCTTTTATGGGGTTCTGTGTTAAATGTTACAACAAAATACCTTGTGACATACTGCAATTAAATGAAAGAAAATTTAAAACTCATATTAAAAGTACACTTTGTAAACAAGCTTATTACAAATTAGAAGATTATATCAAAGATAAGGATGCTTGGAAACATGCTGGTCCTGCTCCACAGGACAATCTAGTGTCTAGACAAAATCAAACTGGTTGCTAAGTAAATTAGGTAATTTGTACCATATTATTTTATTATATTGGAATAACTTCTCACACATTGATTAATTTATTATTATTAACTTTTAGAATGTTTGTAAATATGTGAGCACCATGCACTTATGACATAATTAAGTTTACTTGCCACTGCTACATGTGTTTTTCTTTTCACCTTTTGTGATGTATTGTTTTTATTCTGGGTGCATCGTCTTCACATATAATGTTATAATACATGTATACAAAACAATGTGAAACATTTTAAAAGAGTAACGGTGGAGTTTCTTGCCCATTCTTCTCCACACGAAACTACTTTTTGGAAGGGGCGACTAGAATCAGTTCTATTTCTTGTTCATTTTGACGTTCAAAAGTGCCATTCTTGTGCCTATTTGAAATAAATGTTTTGACTTTGACTTTGACTTTGACTTTGACTCGGGAACCATTAATAGCTGTTCGATTTTTTAAATTAGCCAGTTGTCTCGCTCCGCGAATTAACGTGACAAAGCCGCAAAACAAGGTTTATTTAGTTTAAGCAGCTTATCCTTACCACATTAATATGTATGAGAATGCGTGAAGCGTAGAATGTTGTGGCGTTTCGTCAGTGCGGTGTGTTGGCGTCTTAATGCATGGTAAATGAGTCTCATAAAATTTAATCTGTAGCTTTGATTTGGCAATTCTGTCTTGGAGGTTTAATGAGAATTTAAAAATCGACACTAATTTATTTATGATCAAGCTTTCGTGGCCGCAGGTGATTGTGATTGTACTTTCGATTGAATGTAAAGAATAATAAATAAATAATAAGTACAACTATAACTATGTATTTTGTAAACTTATCATCAATAATGTTAATGTGATTCTAAAATAAAGGGAACTATAAAATGTATGTATTCGTATCTTATTAATAAAATTATATCCAAATTTTATTTGACTGTAACTTTTACTAAAACTTTAACAAAATAAACAAAAAGGGATTCGCGACCCTGCCAGGATTCGAACCTGGAATCTTCTGATCCGTAGTCAGACGCGTTATCCATTGCGCCACAGGGCCGGTATAATAGGGGACGAAAATAGCATTGATAAGGCGTTTGCAGTCGTATCCGGAAAACAGTGTCAACTTGTTTCTTTTTCAATATTAGTAGGTTTCTTACGGTACCATAATACGTTTTCTTTGCGAGTAGAGGTTTTCTTAGAAATAAATTTTCTATTCACAGGTATCTGACGTTCACCAACAAGGTTTTTTAATTTTACACCTAACGCAATGAACTAAAATAAAATTAATGGGTGTGCGGCGACCCTCCTATACGTATATAACAAGTTAACGTATAGGGCACATTTTGTTCGTGGCGGCCGGCTCAGGGGACGCAGGGTCTTGCGTCGGCCATATTTCATTTTTCCCACCATCCGGGAGTCATCCGCCATTTTCATTCTTGCATCAAAACGTACGCAAAGTTTTTATATTTTCCTTTGTGTTTTTTGTGTCTTCGCAATATTTCAAGGAAATCTGGCGTGGCGCAATTTCATGTATATGTATGTATACGTAAATAGACAGACAGCGGCCTGGTTATTTGTATGATATTAATATTAATCTCCTTGTTTTATTATAGACTAACAGTTCGCGGTTTCTTTTGTTCCTCGTTTTCATTCAGTTACAAAGAACTTATACGTTTTGTTTCAAGCTTAGCTGAAGCTTTTTGTTAACTAAAATGACTAACTCCACACACGCACCTCCAAATCAGAACTGTATTTTACGAATATCTTGCTAAGTTTTCCGTAGACGATCCTGCAGTTAGTTTCATCGAGGTTATTGTCGAAAAAGCTTTATAATTTAGTAAAAATTATGTTACGCTCATTGGGGTCAAGCGGTTTTGAAAAACGGTCTTTCTTGGGCGAAATTCTTCAATGATTAAGATTCTTTGCAAACATTTCTTGTAGGGGTGTGTTATGGGGGTTCCTGATGTTTTCCTATGGGGTCCGTGTTATTTATCGTTTGTATTGTGCAAATAGACGTTTTTCGGGGAGAGCGTTGTGCTTTTTTTGTTTTTGCTCCTCCCACTTTATTTTATGAAGTGTAAACATAAAGGGAGCCGTGCGTATGAATCTATGAATTACTCATTGATTCTATTACGAGTGAATGATGAAGTAGATACAGTAATATGAACTTTCATTGTATGTTAACTCAATATCGTCAGCATATTAGATTCTTTGAATATAAAAGTGAGAACAATTGAACAATACGTATTTAAGGAAACGACATCATAAAAGGCAAGAAAGACATTACTTTTGAGCGTATATGACATGTGACGTCACGGCCGTTAGCGGCCGTAATGTCGCGATTTACGCCATAGACAATAAGCTGCAAGTTTTATGGTTCCATCCGCAATGCGGGGCGACGCCAGTGTACGGAACCGACCACTAGGCCGCTTCCGCTGCATACAACGGCATACCAACGTAATTGATTACCCTGCCATTATAAAAGTGTCAATACTTAACTGAAAAAGTACCGTCGTCGTAAATAGCATGTTTCTACTTTTAAACGGTAGGTATATTACTATTAAAACAAAAACATACTCTTAAATACGATGCAGGTACGTGATAATGCGAATCGCAATTTCTTGTATTTTAAAATTTACTGCCTAGTTCTGAACTGAAACTGTGTTGCATCAGATCGTAAGCTGATTTATACTACTCTGTCAAGAAAGTACCGGGAAAAGATCAATAATACACAAAATGTCTGTTATTCATCCAAATTTATTTTATCACCTTCAAAGTATGCTCCTTTAGAAACGATACACTTGCGCCAACGAATAATCCATTCATCAAAACATTTTTTAAACGCTGCTTCCGGAATTGAGTTCAGTTCTCGCCGCGAATTCTCCTTTATGTCTTCTATCGATTGAAAACGGGTGCCACGAAGTGGTAATTTGAGTTTAGGAAAAAGAAAAAAGTCAGCAGGAGCCATATCTGGTGAATATGGTGGTTGCTGGATGGTATTTGTTGAGTGTTTGGTCAAAAATTCGTTCACAATGATAGCCTTGTGCGAAGGCGCATTGTCGTGGTGCAAAATCCAAGAATTTTCTTTCCAGAAATCTGGCCTTTTTCGTCGAATTTGCTCTCTTAAACGCCGCATAACGCTCAAATAATATTCTTTATTTACCGTTAGACCTTCCGGTAAGAATTCAGAGTGCACAACACCGCGATAGTCAAAGAAAACAGTCAACATGACTTTGACTTTTGATCGACTTTGGCGTGGTTTTTTCGGTTTCGGTTCAGTTGGAAGGCGCCACTCCGAAGCTTGTTGACTAGTTTGCATGTCAAACTCGTAAACCCACGTCTCGTCACCAGTAACAATGCGTTTCATGAATGTTGGGTCCGAACTGACTCGTTCTAGCATGTCCTCAGCGACTTTCATGCGATTGAGTTTTTGGAGAAAATTCAGATCTTTTGGGACTAGCCGAGCAGCAACATGTTTCATACCCAAATGATTAGTTAAAATGGTACGGATCGACTCGTGAGATACAGAAAGTTCGGCGGCTATCTCTCTCAGAGTTGAATGGGGATTTTCAGTCACTATTTTCTTCACTTTTGCGATGTTAACTTCAGTTGCAGACGTTGACGGCCTACCAGAGCGAGGCAAATCTTCCATCACATCTCGACCGCTTTTGAACGCTTTGAACCACTCATAAGCACGAGTTTTTGATAAAGTCGATTCACCGTAAGCCTTCTGTAACATTTTCAGTGACTCCGAACCCGAAATTCCATTGGCGATGCAAAATTTAAGACAAACTCTTTGTTCGATATTTTTGTCCATTATGAAATTCGCAATACACACTATATATGATATTACTAAAACCAGCACTGTATTTAATATAAATAACAGATGCAACTCAAACTCCGCGCCAAAATGGAAAACAGTTGTGCCAATCTAACAACTACAAAAAAACAAAAATTTGAATTTGGAACCATAAACAAATCATCCATTCCCGATACTTTTTTGACTGAATGTATACAAATCGATTATGACTTTATGGTCCTGAATCCCGCGTATCGCCCAACAAACATAGATCATATTATAAGAAACAACAACGTCTAACATTAACAGCATAGCAACTCATTTAACAGAATAAAGCCGAGATACTTCATATATGCCATGAATTGGTAACGAAAATAAAACAAAATATCGTATACCTGTAAAGTTTTCAAGTTGGGCTATATTAAATTTTCGCGGTTCCGCTACGTCGTCGGGCGTTGCGTCCGCGCCTTTTCAAATTAAACTTAAGGCAGCTCGGTTTCACAAACTATACCGGATTGCTCGACTTTAAAATGGCTGCCATATAATGTTGAACATGGTTCGTAAAGAACATTATCATACTGTCTTCATATTTTATTCGATGCTCGTATGCTTTTAAAAGTAAAGCCAGTTGGCTTTTACACCTCTTATAGAGAAAACCTGGATATTTAAAGACCATAAACTAAACAAATACATTCCGACTATTTATCATTCAAACCATTACCAAAAGCCGTCTAGAAAAAGACTATTCAAAAGCCTTGACATTTGAAAACCTTAACTATATCAGTTCTGAAAACTAATACCTATGTGTTAGAAATTGTTAACGTTATTCGGCATGTCAAAAACGTCATTACATTATGGGTCAGTTTTATTAATACTGGCAGGCGAACCACGCCAGATATTTAATATAAATATTGATTTACCTTTATGGATGACGTGCCTACTGAAATAGATGCCCTTGTAAAACCATTACGGGCGTTCTGTCTTATACTCCAATTATTGGAATAAAATTAGTAGTCAGTGAAGGTCACATCGTACTTTCTTTTCTTTTCCATTGGGCGGCACTGGCAAGCAAACAGTAACGAACAGAATCCTGATGGGTCATGCTCGCAAACGGGCGCCACGGTCGGTTGTGACTGGTTATTTCTTAACTGCCAGGGCTTATGTTTATATCTTTTTGTTTACACTGTCTCGCATATATTTATATAGAACCAACATGAATAATGTATCCAGGTTTTTGTAATATCTTGATTTAAAAGTGTGTCCTTTGAGTTTCTTGCCCGTTCTATTGCACAGAGATCTATATTTTTGAACCAGCTTCAACTTTCTAACTGACCGACTCGTTGACAATTCAAAATGTAATTGATTTAATGAAAATAAATGCTTTAAGTTTTTTGAGTCAAAGGTGCATAACCCTAGAAAAAGCTTGTCTTGTCTTATGTAGTGACCGGAATAAAAGCGCTGTGTAGCGTCAGTTATATATATTGTAGGTGATGGCAGTTCTTCCCTGGGCGAACTCTTTCACAAAGAACAAACTTTTAATTGAGTAGTCAACTTCTTCCCCTTAAGTCGACTCTTCAACAGGGGCAGTTGGCAGGTCTGTACAGTTTCGCATAACTTGTTGCTGTTTTACTTAGACGGTACTTAGCATTCAGTTGTTGGAACACAAGGGACTTGTACAGACGCCAGCACATCAAGCTATCCCTAACTGTCAAATTATTCTCAATTAAAAATGTCTTTGCAATAAAGTTGAAATACTATCAAAGAAATTTGACAGATTGTGATAACTTGATGTGCTGGCCTCTGTACAAAAAATTAGCTTAGCACTTAATTATTTTCCCAGTGCAAAGGGCAATGATGAAGTAATTACATATTTGCAAAGATGCTTTATTTTACTCCCAGATTCCCTAAGACACGTTGACAATTCGGCATTTATTGTAAAATGTCGTAATAGTAAAAGTATTTTCAAGACAACGCAACCCATTAATTTAAATGAATATTTAAATTCACTGTGTTGAAAAAACTTTCAGAGAAAAGAACGGCAGTTAGTACTGTAAAAAGAAACGAAGTCCGTGTTTTTTTATCCATACTTCCGCGACTAAACACCAATGAACCGTTTCCCTCGACTTGCAATTTTATTAGAACAACAGAAGAAACTTCGGCGACCGTTCTCAAAAAGAAACTTTCGCCAAAGTTTTTTTTCGATTTGACTCGCTGGTCACGGAAGGGCCGACCCTCACAAATATTCAAGAAAATGATATCGATACACCCTTTAGTCGAATTATCGAAACAAACATCTTCAGGACCTTTCCGTTCCGGGATCCTGGCTACACTATCGGCACAATTTAGTAGGACACCGGACTTGACCGAAGCTAACACCTATTATTTAGGGTTTCCATGTGACTTGAGTTTGCCCGTAATTTGTGAATGATGGCTCCGTTCAAATCAGTCCGCTTCAACGGTTTTCTTCACAATTCATTGGAGAATATTCAATAATCATTGAAGCCGATTTCAATACACTGAAATGAAATTTCAAAGTCGTGATGGTCTCCTGAGTTGTTCTTGCTTTGTATTATTTCTTTAGTCATGTCAATTTGTGTAGAAACATTATTGCAGCTCTTTGGTTCCAAGGCTTTGGTTGTAAAATACTTTTTCCTGAACTCATTATGTATTCTGTTATCGTTTTTATCCTTGAATGGCAACCTAATTGTTTAGCAGAGCAAGATAAGCTATCAAAACGGTACACTTTACTAGTGCAAAAAAAAACTCGGGAGGTGTCGTGGGATACTCGTTTGGAACCCTATGTATACATACAAAACTACGTACATAACATCACGTCTTCTTACCGTAGAGGCAGGGAGAATCTTCAGAAGGCCTTGTGCTACAATCCTTACATACTTTCGCTTTATTTTTAAATATAATGTGTTATATGTGAGCCATCTAGTATAGTCTCAAGAACGGGACCTCGGGATCTCGGGACCAACGCTTTACAATCCGTAATTATTTCTGTCACTTGACTTCTACCGGAAGCCGCCTTAAAAAACTTCGTTACAATAATTTGAATTCGCCTTATCGTGTACTTGAACGAGAAAACACTTTTTAAGCTGATTAATCGCAAAAAATACATAACAGGAACGGATATTTTCCTCTGCTGCGTGTACTGCATGCCGCTGTGTAACTTAAATTCTTTATGTAGAAAGGCTGCAAAAGACAGATAACAAGCTAAACCCAAATGCTCGCTTTTTCAATTTGGTCGTCGTAGTAGAAAGAGAAAAAACATAGGTATTTACTTAATCAGTGTATTATGCCGAGCTACCCAGTAACATGCAAGCGGACTCCTCTGGCGCAAAGCCAACTAATGCATGAACATGTTTATACTTTCCCGTGTTCGGGAGAAATTCCTGCCGCCGCTGCTAGCAGGTTGGCTTCGACCACAGCCAAAGGCCGTGTTATCAGCATTCTACTTGTTTTATTAATGCAACGTGCACTTATGCAACGTCCGGTTTTTGGGTCTCTCTCTAAAAATCTGGCTATTTTCCTTGTTTTAGGACGAAACAGGATACGAAATGCTTCAGTTAGTTCATTAATTTCGTCCCCATTTCGGTTTTGAGCTTCATTGAGAATAAGTAATGGAATCATTAAATTCACCGGCATGTCCCATGGGTTTACCCGAGCCCAAATATAGGGAATTTAAAATTGTTCTTTCATATTATTTAATGACGTATCGTTTTGCAAACTGCTCTGAATTTCATTGTAATGATGAGACTTTGTCATGCCGTTACGTCTACGAAGTAAAGTGAAAGGAATCTAATTGCAATATGCAGCTGCACCTATTATGCTTGATGTAATATTTTTTCCCATATTAATGATGCCAGGTTCTGCGAATCCAAGATTATGATTTAACATTGTAATGTTTACACACTGCAAAAAACTAGCGTAGATTCCAAGAATTATTATTAAAACTAGGCTAGAGGAGAAAAACGATCGTGCGATAAACATAACAACAAAGTGCTCAACAAAAACGCCTCAAGGCTTTTACCACAAAAAAAGAATCTAGAATTCGATTCCATTCTTCATAGTCTTGACATTTCAATTTGTTAATCCATTGTTGTGTACCATTTACTTATAAATGACGTTCTTATTGCTGGGACCTATTCGAGATAACAATGGGCGATGGAGCGGTGGCTCAGTGGGGCTCACTCCGGCTCACTCCCGATACCGACCAGATAATCACATTTAACGGCAAATAGAGTTTGTGCTCTCTAGAGGAACACTCTCGGCTGTATGGGCCATTGCTGGGATAATAGAATAATAGATTAGTGCAGGAAGCTGTGATGATCATGTTGGTTCGACATTCACCGACTTTTGATGGTTAGCGACTCACTTAAAGTGCAATCCTGATTCTGTTTGCAGATTAGTAACTCCAATATTGTATTTTGGAACTATGCTTGGTCCCCACTATGTAATTTTCCCTTGGAAGTCTTAAATTCAATAAGATATTGCTTTTTAGACTACCAAAAAGTAATTGTCAAACTTTTATAAGAAACTGATGCTCCTATGTTGTAATGTCAATTCTCATTGACAGTAATGTCGATACGTACGATACTCGTATGCATCGAATCGCTGACTGCTCCCGCGACTCACGCTCGGACCGAAAAATTGTGGGGCGCGTCTTTGTGGACGGCACTATCTATATCTATTTGTATGTTGTCCTGATGTAATACAATTTCTAGGCCCAACCGGCACGGGTAAGCTTAAATGGGCTAGACTTTAGCTTACACAATGTTTTTAATAAATAAATAGCTGAATGCTTTTCCATTATAAGTCAATTGCAATATTTTGTTAAGTATTTGGTAACCGTGCATCGTGCATCCTCAGAAAGCCTATTGTATTAAATATCTTTAAAAGAGTTTAAACAGTCAATAGTAGTAATTTAATATATATTTACAATAAAACTCCTGAAGGCTTCCGCAGACAGGCATTTATAAAACTTCATCTAAATTGATCTACCAGAATCGCGTCGCACCGTGTCGGTCGTCGTGTCTGTCTTTACCGACTCAAATATAGAGTACTTTTGATAATTTGTCGGTTTGTAAACGCACACTATAACATGCTTATCAGCTCAACATAAAACAGTTCAATGCCATGTTCAACTGATAGTTCAACAATATTCGTAAGTTTATAATTTAATACAATTTTAGGATTAGTGTTAATTTTACAACATTTATTTTATTAATTACTAGCTGCTTCCGCGCGGTTTCACCCGCTGCTCGGCTCCTATTAGTCGTAGCGTGATGTTACATAGCGTATAGCCTTCCTCGATAAATGGACTATCCAACACAAAAATATTTTTTCAATTCGGACCAGTAGTTTCAGAGATTATTCGCGTTCAAACAAACTAACTCTTCAGCTTTATAATATTAGGCTTAACGTGCTTTAGTATAGATTCTCACTCATAGAGGCCTGCGTCCCAGAAGTGGGATCATTAGAGGCTGGTTATCAATATCAATAAGTATGTATAGCAGGTGAATTTTTTTGGAAGGTTTGTCGCATAAATTAGGGTGAGATTATTTTTTACGCATGCGCGTTCTACCCTCTTATGTGGATTCTCCGAGATCATAAATCAACCAATTACTGTTTTGGGAATATTTCCAATTTCTTCGTTCAATCAGACGCGTTCCCTTGGGGCTTGAAATTATAAACGGCAAAAGTATTTCTGGGATTCCAAAAACATTTCCATAATATATTTATTAGAAGATCTGTAAGCAGAGCCATTCTGCAAAAAATAGGTGAAAACTCAGGTGAAATGGGATTGTAGTGAGTGTCAATAGTGTCAATCCCTATCATTAAGTAGAATGACAGCTCAATTAAGTTTTTACGGTGAGATTTTTACAGAATCTACCGGCTGAAGTAGAACATGAACGTGGAGTTCCTAGACACTAGATACCTTCCTAGAGACAGAGAAAAATCTTAGAAAAGAAAGAAATACACAAACTATGGAAATTACTGTTACTATTATTCTTCATGATAATGCTGAATTTTGTGCCAAATAAAAAAAAAACGTAATTTTTACAACGGACACGCTAAGAAGGAAGCATTATAAAAATCCATTCCTCCGTAAAAATATTTCATCTGACCCCTATTTCCTGATATTTAATATCACAATATGAGTGTACCCTTTGATCCATAGTCACATCTTTGTTAAAATATCGTCCTTTGACATCCAATAACTTTTGCTAACAGAAGCGAGTGGGCCGGCCGGGGTAACTATTTTGGTAACAATCGACTACGAACGGGGGAATTTAATATTCCACTTTAGTGGTCCAGTGTACGGGGTTGGGGGATTCGGTTGAAAGGTATCATTGGAGATTAGAATGTGGTATTTGAGGAAATGTTATAAAAGGTTGGTCCAAGTTCTTTTGTGTGGACATAACTGCTGCAGTTCGAAATGATAATACCAAACGTGACAATCGTTTTGTAAATTTAAAATCCTAGTTTGACTGATACTGAGGAGCTCGTGGCTAAGTACTAACAGCCGCAAAGGTCGATCAATCAGGTTAAGCGAAGCTTGCCGGGGTTGGCCGTGGATGGGTGACCATCATTACATACCGAGACTCCTCCGTGCCTCGGAGAGCACGTTAAGCCGTTGGTCCCTGGCTATCATTTGTGCATCTTTGATAGTCGTTACGGGACGTCAGAAGCCCGAAAATCTGACAGCAAGTCTTACCAAGGGGTATCGTACTGCCCAGTTACTGGGTTGTGGACGTCAGATAGGCAGTCGCTCCTTGTAAAATACTGGTATTCAGCTGCATCCGGTTAGACTGGAATACATATAAACTTTCCTCTTGAATCACTTTGTCTATTAAAATCTGCATCAAAATCCGTTGTGTAGTTTTAAAGATGTAAGCATGCATGCATACAGACATTAGGACGCAGGAATCGACTTTGCTTTATGTAGTGATGTTGAAATATACTGAATACTTAAATACATAAATTACTGACGGGGTTATTGCAAAGAATTACAATTAACAATGTTAACGCAAACACTTCGTAGCTAACCATGTTTTTGCGAAAAAAATAAATTAAAACACAAATTAACATCCGCAGGAAAAGCCCCTACATCTTTCGGCAAAAGAAATACATAGAAAATGAATGTCTTATTCCTTAAATTTATCATTCGGAATAACGCGAATCCAGAGGCAATTACGTGCAAATCCAGTATAATTTCCATGAAAACGAAGCCCTTATGAAAATTATGAAAATACCTTAGAAAATTGCGAATTTGTTTATTATAATAAAACCAAAGAGCTGTTACAAACACGTGTCTCTGGCCGACCTTGTTGTTAATTACGTCCTTTGCTATGGTAATTTAAACTTTATGTCGAGGGAATAAGGTCCGTAATAATTGGGCATGTTTCCATTAACTTTTTGACCGATTGCCGCGATAACGCGTCACGAACAAAAGTTGTAATTTGTTTTTTTTTTTCCAAACGGCGTTCGAGGTTACGAGCTTTTCAGCGAGTCCAGTTGTCGCAAACCTTTTCATACGTCCATGTAACTAAAGTAAAAAGTTTCGTAGCTGGCAGTTGACAAATTAATTAATCCTTGCAGTAAATTATGTAATGCGGTGTAATTTTTTAAGGGTATAATCCGCATTGCTACAATATGAAAACACCCGCAAAAAACGACTGCAAAATAAGCTGTCACAACATAACACATTTGATTTATGTGTATCGCTCGTGCTTTGAAAAAGTTGAACCTATTAAGCTGTTAAGCGAAGTAGAAATGCTAGAAAGTAGAAAACAACGTTTAATTAACACTTGCTTTTTCTAACTGTAGTTTTATTATTTTTCTATAAACCAGGCTTGATAATTTTTAATGCCAAGAAAAATATAGTAGTATGAAACCCATTGGAAAAGGAAGAGAATATAACAAAAAATATTTTCCTTCTCCAAAGGGTTTTATCCTACTATAGTTTTATTTCACTTTTTACCATTTTTGTGGTGTGACCGTCGGACTGCTAAGTCATAGGTCTCGGGTTCAAACCCAAGCCACGCACCTCTGATTTTACGGATTTACGTGCGTATTGTATAATTATCACTTGCTTAAAAATCGGTGAAGGAAAACATTGTGAAGAAACCGACATGCCTGAGAGATATTTCTCATCAGCATGTGAAGCTAAGTCAGAGGCCCATGGGCAGCTTAGAACTCTGACACCAGGTTAGTAACTCACTAACCACACGAAAAGAAGAAGAAGACCATTTTCAAAAGCTTCAGCACTGGTCAGCACTAGTCAAGTCGTCCTTATCAAGATCCCAAATCGATATCACACGCCTCAATTTATATCAAATATCAATCTTCAGGATTAAAACTGCGATCAATATCACGCTTCACATAAATCACTTTCTCACAAAAATGTTGATAAATCAGCTCTTAAGTTTGAACTCGGTGTGAACTTTGTAGTCTACGACCGCAGTCACCTTCGTATCCTTGAACCCGGTCCAAGTAATCACTGTTGGAAAATCTTAATACATTCTGTTGAACATGTTTTTTCCAAGAGTTGTAGAAGTGTGGACTCACACGAAAAGGTCTTACCGAAACTTAAGGTTATCGATGACAAAGGAGGTTAGTTAATATTTTGACGAAGGAGTTGTTAAACTCTGCCTTTGTCGTCTCATTATACAGAATAGAGAGTTTTGAAATTAATTTGTATCAGAATTCAGAACCATATAACCTTACACTTCGGTCACCTTTACCTCTAGTTTTTCTAAGCCAGAGCAGAGTCTCTGACGCGCGAATCTGCTTAACCTCTGGATTCTGAAAGCCTCATCAGATCGTTGTTTCGTAAATCTGACATAAAACCTTACGTGATGTGGCTGTCCAAAAAAAGAACAAAATAAGAACAAGTATTGAATTGATTTTGCCTTCATGCTGACTAAATTGCATTAGATTTCATTAAATTCGAAGAATCGGTGGTCAGATATTTCGCTGAAATGTAAATTCAAACTCCTTTAAAATCCCGGTTCTTGGGAACCGTGTTCGATTTCTATGATATTTGGTCTCTGAAGCCATCGGCTGCAGGTGCTCTACAATATTGAATTCAATATGAGAGTGCACTCTGCTAAATTTGGTGACGCTGTTTACGTAACCTTCAATATACTTTTACAGCGAAAATGTAACACTTTCTGCGGCACATTTTGAATAGCGTGTTAAGTAAACACTTGCAAATATGAACGAGGGATACATTTATGGGTAGAAATATTTTAAAAGTGGACGGTGGTGGAGGCGTTTCACGTACTGCCAACCTCACAATAGTGTTAACAATTAATTTGAAATTGACAGCGTCAACGTCATTAAAACGATTTCCGTAGCACAAGTGTTGCTATTGGTGACTGTCTTTATTTATAACGACAGGCTTTGACATGGAAAATTAATAAATTTTATGAACAATGTAGGCAATGGCAGTACGTGTTACACAGACATCACGCAAAAATTCTGCATCGCGCAAGCAGAGTTTACCGCGCAACTAGCATAAGCAACGTCCCGGAATCGATCGCAGGGTAGTCGCCCACCAGACAACACCAGTGTGGTCGGAAGATCCTCCCTTTTCTATAGAGAATTTGTGAACTTTGCGAACTTTATCCTGTTCTTCATACCTTTATAGTTGTTTCTGGAAAAGTCATCCCTTGTAAAAGTCCGTAAGTCCTTGAAAAACTTGGATTCAAGTACAACCCGTTCAACCACACAGCTACTTCTTATACTCGCAAGAGTCAACAATAAGACGGTTATGAATGGTACCGAAGACACCGGATCAACAATTTGTCATGTTGCTATTTTTCATAGTTGTGTTTGCTCTGCTGCCGCTACCCTTATTTCGGTTTTGTACAATTTTATATCCACGGGTGTTGTGTAGAATGTTTGTACCGGAAGCGGTTAATGCACAAAAATCTGTTATGATAAACCTATATTCATCCACCATGCTTAAAATGGTTGGCGTGACGATCCATAACTACGTGTCAAGTGCACACAAGGAACTTTCACTGCTTCCATGAAACTAATATTGTATATTATGTTGTTAAAAGTAACTTGAAGTGACGCAGGGTAGAAAAACTGTTTTTCTAACATCGTTATACACCGAGCTATTCTTCTTCTTCGAGTCGCTGGAACGACTGTATATCAAATTTTGTTGGCCCCAAACTTTCACAGCTGGCTATTTCCACGGGGTCGTCGGTGTCAGCGCACAGATCACATAGGCTGCATGTTTTGTGGCAAAGACGGCAGGATTGGAGGCGGAGCATAGTTTGCGATAGCTCCACATACACACCCTGCTGCCGTACCGTCGAGCTAGCCCCACTTTACCAGGTTGGAGTTACATCTTCACACTTGTCTATAGTCTTGTTTATAGTGTTGTCTAGTCTTGCTATTAATCTACCATTTCTGTCACCTCACAACGGTAAATCCCTGACTACACCCACAGTTCGCCTATAAAATAGTTCCATTATGCGGATACTAGGCATAACCAAGTGATAGGAAATGTGTATTTTACGATCCATTGGACAAAATTCCAATTTCCAACATCGAAACGTATCACAAAAGATTGCTGGAACATAAAAATCCAATGACGCTTGGAGCTTGAATTCAAAACTTTACGACTAATAAACAGAATCATAATAATTTCACAGTAAACTGCAATTTCCGAATCGGTATCTGTCAGGTGCGACGGGCACAAGACCGGTAAACTCTGTAAGTCCAGCTGTAGACGTCTTTCGTTTGAAAAGATGTTAAAGAAACTATAATTGTTCTGTCTTTGGTTGACACACCATCAACCATGAAGCTTGTCCTAGAAACGCTTCCTCCGAAACATTGACAATCAACCAACTGGCATCGCCTTACAGCCGTAACTTTCACTGTTTCCATGAAGCCATTACAGTAACTAATTGACACATCACCTGGACAGCAGTAACTCGGCAGAACTTTTCCCTAGCGTGTCACAACTTATGACTGGGCGATCAATAAACATATGTCAAGTTCACACATGGTCGGGAATGTTTCTACGAATTTTTGTGTTATGGTCGGTCCGGTAATTGACTTGTCGTCGGCTCGTCGGCTTGACAGCTTAGGACTTTTCTGTAGCGTGCTATTGTGTTAGGGAGTTTGCAGACAGGCGACTTTAGTGCAGTCGCTTTTCAAAAAGCTCTATACAGCGACTAAGTTCAGAACCTAAAACCTAAAGGAAGCTAAAACAAAGCAATAAATAGATGCATAATTATGATACCACACTCAAACGCAGCGAATTGCCAAAACGAGATGCAGTGTTGAACCAATCGCTGAACCCCAAGATTTTGCTTTCGAAATCGAACGCAGTGTCGCCAAAACGCAAAATATCGGCATCGCAGTTACAAAATCGCCAATCGCTAAACGTAGCATATCTGCTGATGCCCTTAGAACTTATTAACTAGTCGATCAATGAAGGCAATATGTCAAGTTCACAACGTGATTACGTGACACGAGGTAAGATTATTAGTTTCAGCGAATTTATTTCAGTACGGTCGATAGCTCATTAGCTCCGTATTGTTCTCCTGTCGGATTTGTGTTACCGCAGAATATATTTAACGTTTTAATTGATTTAATTGTTGCGCATCCTTAAAGTAAGACTTTTTAGAGGCGTAACCGCAAAAGTTAAAGTGGGCCTTAAAGCCTTGTTATTTCGGAAACAATATGGATTTCCAAACCTGGATTATAACAGGGAAGGATTACACACTCACAAGCTCGATGTTTTTTACTACGTTCACCTGAAACTGCTTCCAATCAATACAGCCGCCATTAAACCAAACTAGGTTAGCTGAGCGATCAGTCCGGAACTCCCGACACATGTCAAGTTCAGACGGCGGCAAGTCTCACATTGTCCATAAAACGACATAGTTACAAATGGTTAATGGACGCATAATCTCTGTTCAGGACTTACGGTACCTTGAGTGACCCTAAGTATGGTGTATATGGCACTTAGGAGGATAGTGCGCAAATTGACGGTAGTTTGTCACGGGAGAGCCTCTTGCGGGTTATGAAGCGTAGTTTTGGACTATTTTAGAGGAATTTATCTTAGTAATACGACAGTAATGTTTGGTCATGATAGTAAAAGTTTTGGCATAGAGTATTTTATGAAATTAAATGAAAAAATGCGGCGAAATGCGAGTCCGCATCGCACAAAAAGCGTTCCGTACAATATTGAACACTGTTTTTTTTTATTTGTTGTTATAGCGCCCATAGTAGTTTTTATTTTGCCTGTGACGCCCTAGCCCTGTGACGGATGGACCGATAGCTGAGGCTAGTGATAGCCTAGTAGTGACCGTCGGACAGCCAAGTCATAGGTCTTGAGTTCGAACCCAAGGAACGCACCTCTGATTTTTCGGATTCATGTGCGTCTTGTATCACTTGCTTAATAATCGGTGAAGGAAAACATCGTGAGGAAACTAGCATGCCTGAGAGATATTTCTTAACAGCATGTGAACTAAGTCAGAGGCCCAAGAGCACCATAAAAACTCTGATACCAGGTTAGTCACAAACCACGTTAAAAGAAGAAGATTGGTACCCCTAGGGTACGAAACCTTAAAAAGTGAACAGTTGATTGACAGCAACTACGTAGATAAAGCATCTTGTTATCATTCTTCTAGAAAAATCGATAAAGTTTAACTTTGTTCCGTTGCGACCCACTTCTTACCGTGGACAGTGAGCCCCTCCCCCCTGAAATTATAATGAACCGAGCCCGTCACCGCGGTTTAAATATACTGTTTCATGAAACCGCCCCGACTTGATAGGCGAAACTTTTCGAATGGGTTTTTTACGAGTTTCGTGCAAATTGTAAATTATGCAAACCAGTTGCTATATTACTTTCCCACGAATTTTGCGAAAAATATAAACAAACAAATAAGAAATCGTGGATGTTATAATTGGTAATACGAAATTGAACCAGTTTCCCTGAGCTTTGGTTGATCTTCCTAAAGTAGATGGTTTTTTTTTTGTGTTCTGTACGGAATCTCATGAACCGCAATGTAATAGGTAGACAGTTGAAATTTTCACAGATTGTGTATTACTATTGCCGCTATAACAACAAATAGATATATAAAAGAAACGTGTTTTTCTAAATATCGTAACGTAACGTGGTACGGACTTAGTACGGACAGAGCCCTGCATGTGAGAGTACGACTCGAATTTGGGCCAGTTTTTTTTTTTACATTAACAAATCAAACTGCCGTTATTAGGTAAACCTAATAGACTATTACAAAGAAGTTAATGCCACAAGGAAAAAAATTGAATCATTAATGAAGCAAATAAGAACAAGAAGCTCACAAACGTTAATAGGATATAATGAAAAGGGGTCTTTTACAGACGGTAGGACAAGGGCTACAAATGAATTAATTAAACACAATTTAATAAAATATAAACAGTAAAAATGAGATAAAAATACTTAAAAGAGCAATAGAGGCAAACATAAAAATTAAAAAAAAACTGTGCGCATTCTAAAAGGCTCCTATCTCAGCATAATACTGCAATATTGAAATAAAACTTTTTTACAAAAAATAAAACCGACTTCCAAAAAAAACAATACAAAGTGAAAAATAATTTTGATTTCGGAAGTCGGTGTCTTCGGTTTTGTATTTTCATTTTTTGCCACCGACTTCACTTTTTAGTTGTGGTACCTATGCAACCCCTCCCTCTCCCCCCCAAAATTTAAATACCACTACCTGGTATGTAAAAATGCCTTTGATATTTCAGAAGTTGTTTTGTGGACACATTGATGATAACATCAGAACTAAATTTTCAATGGCACCTTTCATTCAGAATGTATCTTATGACAGTTCTTTAAACCCAAATACTGCTAGGATACATTGTTTTATTTTGAAGTTCTCATGCCAACCTTGCACCTTCCGGCTCCATCAAAATTTTCAACATAACTATTCAGGATTGTATGTTTATTTGTATTGTCATAGTTGCTTAACTATCTTGATTGTGATATCTATGCGAGTGTCAAGTTCCGTTAGCCATATCTGATCTTCTTCACCAGTTCCACTTCATCAAATGTTACTTTTTGACTGTAAACGCTTGATTTCTCGATGAAAATATTAAAATTACTATATAGTTGCCTATAATATTTGAGGAGTTCCCTCGATTCCTCATGGATCCCATCATCAGAACTGGATTTTGAAAAAAATGGGACCAATCTGGAAGCATATCCTTTAAAGTTTAAAAAAAAATTTGCAAATCCATCCATAAACAACGGAGTTCTGAGGTAACAAACATAAAAAAAAAAAAAAAAAAAATACAACCGAATTGAGAACTTCCTCCTTTTTTTGAAGTCGGTTAAAAATAAATAAATACCGCAACTCTGACATCCAGGAGCTATTACAGCATTTTCAGCATTAATTATTCGGTGGTACTGTAGAACTTTATGGAAATATAGATTTAGAATAAAGCTTGCGCTTCTTTATTATAAGTGAATGACAGATTGGAGACGATCATTAATTTAGATCAAGAAAAGAAGATGAGACAGCTGCCACAGCGGACAACAAATAGCTGGAAAAAATAGTATAATTGACGACATATACAGATATATTATAATAATAATAATAAATAATAATATCCTTGGACATTTCACACAACGCCATATCGTCCCAAGCTAAGCAACCTAATGCTTGTGTTATGGTAACGAGATGGCTGATAGACTACTTATATACATTTTTTTTTGTAAATACATACATATTATAGATAGAAAAACACCCAGACTCGTAACAAATACTATATATTATATATTAAACTAAATTAAATAAAGAATTGAAGGTTTGATTCACGATTCTGTACCGTAATCTTCTTCTTTTCGTGTGGTTAGTGACTAACCTGGTGTCTAGAGTTTTTTTTTTAATGCTGCCCGTGGACCTCTGACTTAGCTTTACACGCTATCGAGAAATATCTCTCATACATGCTGGTTTCCTCACGATGTTTTCCTTCACCGATTTTTAAGCAAGTGATAACAATACGCACATGTATCCGTAAAATCAGAAGTACCGTAAGGTAGTTATTCCAGTACTGCCTAGTTGTGCGCGCTACTGAATATGTGGTCCTACGTTTGATTCTCAGGTCGCGCAAAGTGTTATTGGGTCTGATACTTAGCAGCCCGAAGTCTGCACTTGTGTCCAATAGGCTCGCCCCCTATTACACGGATCTTAAACACAATTGGCGAAATGTGTACTACCGGTACACTTCTGCCTCACCTTTCGGGGATTAAAGGCGTGGTAATATATTATGTGTTATTCCGTGTAATGTTATAGCGATCCTACAGTGGAGGCCAATAAAGGCTAGTAGATAATGTTGATGTTGGCGAAAGATTGTTAAGTTTATCTACAAACCTTCCATCGGAAACGAAGCTCTGTAATTAAACCTAAAAGTCCAACACCTATTAATCCTGATAGTGCTTGCAAGCAATCTAACAAATTGCTTCCATCCTTGTTTGCACTATATCCCCGGATCGGTGTTAACTTTTCACACAATCACCCGGTTTGATTGTACGTGATTTTTTAACTGTAAAAATAAAACTGCGTCAATATGAAAACTAAACAAACCCGAATAAAAACAGCTGACTTTTATTCATGGAATTGGTTAAAATGGTAGTAGTGGAATTAGTTTATGGACTACTTACTTTGACGATTGTATTCCACATGATCGTAGGAAAAGAATTGAAGAAGGTTGAATAGGCGTGAGCTGTTTTCGTAGAGCAAGAAAGTCAATTTGACTGAAAAGTTGAAAGGAAATCCTTTGGCTTGGTAAGGGCATGTGATGAGAAGGAAACGCGTGTGATTAAAAGAGTGAAAAATATTGTGGATTGTGGAGAGGAAGGCCGAAGAAAACATGGTTGGATTGTATGAAAGAGAAGGCAGTGAATAATAGCGTGACGGTTGATAGGGACGACGACAGGGAAGACATTTTGACGACCACAAACAACATAGCAAGGACAAAAAATAAATCGAAAGCAGAAACCCATTTCTTGTAGTTGAAAGATGTTCAAATCCAATTTACAATCTCATCTCAGCGACAATCAATATCAGAAACTTGACAAAAATGTAGGCAAAATAGATTAAGGCTGAAAATAGAATACGAGACGTACCCCACAGGTCTCCTGCTTTCAAATAATGTTCATTATCATTGAACTATCAATGTACAGATGCCAGCACATCAAGCTATCCCTAACTGTCAAATTTTCTCAAATAAAAATGAACCTTATGTCTTTGCAACAAAGTTGAAATACTATTAAAGAAATTTGACAGATTGTAGTAACTTGATGTGCTGGCCTCTGTACTACAAAAAGGTCAACAACCAGCAATAAATGCCAAGAGCCTGTAAACTATACTCTAATTAGTTTATAATATGAATTGCAATTAAGTATTTATCAACATCCTAGCACGCAGTTTGTACAATAAATAACTAGCCCATAAAATAGGTATTTCAATAAAATGTATTTTAATGTCAACAAGGATAATAATAACCGTTGTTATAATAATTAATAGTCATTTTACAGCTGTGGACGTAAATTATTAATAATTACTTTGAAACGTGATACATAACTTAAGTTGGTACAGTTATGATGATATCTAGTGACTAATGGACAATAATGTTTTAAAGAAAGTAAGGTATTTCTAACTGTATTTGTCTCATTATGTTTGTTTCAGATCGTTAGAGCGCAAGGAGCAATAATTTAGGTACCTTATCATAGTCGTCCGATCCGCGTAAAACAAAATATTTTCTTAATTAAGAATTTAAATGACTTTCGGAAGAGTACTCAATACGTCTTGGCCTAATTTTTTTCATCCTAGAAATGTGTGGTTTTAAAAATACTTGCTTATGTTTAGAGGACAAGAATTGAAATGATAAATGATTTTATTTTTGTAAATAGGTTTCCACAAACACTTTCACACGTCAATAATATTTTTTTAAACTAGATGAGGTCGGCGTTTCCTAACTGAATATTCTGAGAAGAAATACCGAAGCAAACTCAGAGGTCACAGTCTCTTTTAATGTTTATGACAGCTTCTGATACTTCTACAGTCTTCAGAAAACCCCATTGCTATTCCGTACAGGTTTGCGCACAACTTTGATTGACTGATTGGCAATTCATTTGAAAAGTTCTGAAGAAAAATAGGTCGGCCGAAAAGTGTGTCAGCCATCTTACTTATAATTCCGTCACGGCCTAAAGTTGGTGAGACGGTAGATCCTTTAAAGGCTGCTTGTATCCTAGAAGAGACACGAACAGGTGGGGGGGCTCATACAAAGTATTTGGTGATGTCTATGGTGTTTGAAATGTTGAACCTAACAGCCATGTCTATATTACGTTTATAACACGCCATAATATGCTAGACTTAGTTCGTGTGCTACAAACATTTTATACGAACACCTGCCTCTACCCGCAACTTCGTCCGCGAGTTTATTGTATTTTTGAACGCCAGAGCATAAACGAACACGCGTGCCCTCCACGCCAAACTTCAAATTTTATTTCATCTTGTTAACATGAATTTCCCAATATCCATAGTGTCTTTTTATTTGTTTCATGTCGTTAAATACGTACGAGAGGTTCAATTTTTAAGATATCTATATAAATAAACACACACAAAAGTAAGGATTTAATTGTTTATTTCGAGTAATAGTGTACCCGCATTGTCATATATTTGTGTCGTTGGCGTACTGTTCATGCGCTTGCATGTCAGGTATATGTGACAATGGCGTTCAAAAGGTTAAGATCCGCTACATGACAACTCATAAATTTTAGCCATTAGTATATTATTAGTATAGAAGTATGGATTGAGGTGTAAGTTCACTGTTCACGTAGGTTAGATTGAGCACAATCCTCCATGGACGAACTTCGCTCGCCCACATTTGATTAGATCCACTCGAAGTTTGCTTGGATCCATCATGATATAGCAATGATCCTCTTACTTCGACATTAGAAACTTTAATACTTTTTACTTAATGGGCTTCATGCCGACCCCAACCTAGTTGGGAAAAGGCTAGGCAGATGATGACTATATGGGGCTATCGACTAATAACATCACACGATTTTTATGTTTTTTTTTTATATGTGACGTCAGATAAACTTTGTAAGTCGTATGTGTCATCGTTATATTGTTTAAATGTTTATCAGTGAATAAACACTTTTTTATTTTTTTTCTTTTCATATACGTCACACATTTTTTATTTTAAAGTTTCTCGTAAGAATTGATATTTAGGGTGTTGATACTTTATATACACGTGGCTTATGATTGCTTCTTTTCACACGCTGTCACACTTTATTGTTCCCTTCCCATGGCCCTTGCCCAACACTAACGAACTTTATAATATAAAAAGTTTTAACTAGATACTATATATGGAACTAAATAGTCCATAATGTTGTTACCAATAGATCCGTGGGTTCGTACCCTAAGGGCAGACCGTATGTCCGTACCCCAAGACCAAACAAGAGGGTAAATAATACCACTAGTGACGTTACAACAATTTAATACGTTAATTAATCCTATAATGAGACCCCAGACGGATTTAATTACGTATATGAATTAACTTCACGCCTAGTACCTGAAGGGTGAGGAGGCGATGAATACCCTTAGTCGTTTTTGGCCGTATAAGGAATCATGTAATAGGAATTAAAGAGGGATCTTACAGTTCTTTTGGCACTGCGACTGGATTTTCTTTACAGAATAATCTATAATTGGATTTTCCAAAATGCATTAAGGTAAATCCAATTCATTTTGTATTTTGGGAGATAATTAATTTTGAAATTATAACCCTTCAACAGCTATACTTTCTTCTGTTAGCTTTATTACAGAGATGGCTTCGCGATTATTCTTTAATCCTCCTCCGCATTGCATCAAGTGTTACCTGAAACAAAAAAAAAACAAATTAAATACATTGCATGAAAAATATTACGTACAAAGTTTGTATCAGCCGCCAACTCAATTTATTGTTTGCAAAGCAATTAAAATTCTAGGGCTGTTTGCAGTTGTGCAAACATGAAAGTTCTACATATAGTATTAAAACATAATTCCAAAATTATTAATGTGATTTCCAAATTAACAACTTAATTTAAAATATTTGGAAGGAATGACAATTAAAAAAACCTTGGACAGTAAATATAATTTTTATTATTGCAGCTAAACTTTTTTGTCATCAACTCGGAGCATCATATATATAGCTTCCCTAGACCCAGATCAAAGGCCCAGCGAAAGACACTAACATCATCAGACAGGCCTAGAAATATCCACTATTAAATACGTTCTTCCTAATAACCTAACTACCTACTACACATAACATAACATCACGCCTATAAACCCTGAAGCGTTAAGCAGAGATGTACCTATAGTACACTCACATTTCATGTTTAAGTCCCGAGTAATAACTGGTGAGCATATTGCCTGCAACCGGGCAAACAATCTCTGGGCTACTACTGAGAAATTCCAGCTGGAAAAACCCTAAAACACTTTGACAAACCTGGGAATCGAACCCAGGACAGCATGCTAAACAAACGCGGCCTACCTGGCCTTGAAACATCCATTACTAACCTCTTAACTAACTAATACGGACACCAGTAAAGAGATGGCGCGAAAGAACATTCCACAGCAGTACCAAGAACAAGAACCAATGCAAAATTACAAAGAGCGTGAATTCGGTAGTAAAGCTATTTATAGGCCTAGAATATAGTAAAGTGCAATAACTAACGACCCTGGCGTCGTGCCAATGCCAGTTTAATTACACACACGGAGACAATAAATCGTGACTACACTACAACACACGATAAGTATTTATCAACTAACATTCTGTTACGAACTAGCAAAAATTAGGGAGGATAAGACAGTCTTTTGTCTGATTTTGAGGTACAATTTAGCCTACTCATCTCTGCCAGTCTATCCTGTTAAAATTAAAGTTAATTGAGCTGTCATTCCACTTGAGAGCTCACTACACTTAGGTAAGTTCCCAGTTAAATTTTTACGAAATTTATTTGCTGGTACTATTTAACTACAGCAAGAAGTCGAGTAAATAATGTTTGAAAAAAAATACAGTAGTGGAAGTAACGCATTGGTCAGACAAACGACGAGCTAATTTAGTTAAAGAAGGATGAGACCTGAAAACGTTACAATTGAAGAAAACGTACATCAGCAGTTACTTAATAAGTACGTCGGTTATTAGAAATACCATCTCGATATGTACTTATTAAATGCTTTTGATTCAACTGCGCAGCCCAACGACAACTCGCGTTCAAAGCCTCCGCCGCGACAGACGATACACATAACTAAATTGATTGTCTGTCTGGGAAAATGGACAGAATAATCCTTACTAATATTATAAATTCGAAAGTAACTGTCCGTCTATCTGTATGTTACCTTTTCAAGCCTAAAACACTGAACGGATTTCGATGAAATTTGGCAAAGAGGTGATCCCGGGGAAGGACTTAGGTTACTTTTGTCTCAAAAAAAATGTCCCGATATTGCGATATAACCGAACTCCACGCGGACGAATTCGCGAGCAAATGTATGTATGTTATGTATATATTTGCAAAGTAGAGACGACGGTAAACCATTGCTTATTTCATATAGTAATTTTTTTATTACAACCCGTTATCCGAGCTAAAAATATTTGACTCTTTTACACCCAATCATTAAAAAAAATGTAGTGACAAAACGTTAAAATCTTTTATTCCACCATGAATTTTCTTAACGACTCTTAAGGGGAAGTTCTTAGCCGGTGGATGAACTGCCATGCATTCAAATTAACATTTTTCGCGAATTTAGTTGGAAAAGTTAAATATTTTTAGGAACATTTTGCGTGAAAGATTATTACAGTTATTTTTTATGTTGTCAGGTTTTTATTTTAAAAATCGTTTTCGCGAAACTGTGAATATGATTGTTATAATTAATTTCAGACTTCAACAAAAAAAAAACTCTAGAAAATGGAAAATAACTTTAATTGCGAAAGTCGGTTGTTTTTTTTTACCAGCACAAGGTTTTGTATAATTTCCTCGCTAAAAATGCAAGGTCGTAAAAAGTTTTGAAAACGACTGATCCACACCTAGACGTACATTGCACAACATTACAACTTGCATTTCAGCCAGGAGTCGTTTTGTTAGAGACTCGTATAGTATGTGTTAGTTTTAGTCCGCCGTATCTAACGGCGGAATGTCTAGCGATTCTTTAATTGTATGAGCTTTGAAAGTTGCGGTGTGGTGCGGAACTTTGGAAATTCCTTATGAAGTGGGCCATATAGTATGTATGGGCAGTAGCATCGTAAAATCTACGAATATTCTCCCATCACTGACCCGTCTGCCGATCGTTTTGTTAAGACAACTTTGTCTACTTTTACCCTACTTTTGCACCTTTCAGTTTGTTTCGACAGTTCTTCTTAGGTAACAGACGTGTAAAAAGTGGCTTAAAACATCTATTTACAGAAATAAACATTTCAATATAAGAAGTCACTAGAGTACCTTAATCATTTGAAGAAAGTTCAGCACTGAACATGAACATGCCAATTCTTATACCACATCCTTTTCCTGTATCGCATAAACGCAGTGAGAATACCTCATTCCAAATTCAAAACAAAGCTTTGGAACAATCTTCGGCCAGCCAGACTGGCTGGCTGGCAGACTGGTAGACTGACCTAATTTGTGCATATTTCCAGAGGTAATTAAATATAGCTCAGTCGCAATGCTGACTAGTCGGCGATTTGTTTCTGTACCGCTAATTGCTTTGCCACTAGAATGAGGAAGGGTGTACTGTTAGCTATGTTAGTGTAATTTGTTTCTCTTTATACGTGTTTAGTAGTTTATCATTTGAGGATGGAATACTGAAAATTTTGTTGCTGTTATGATCTAGTATGTTCGAATTCTCTGTGACTATTTTGAGAGAAATACTTTGCCAAAACAATAAGGAAACGCCTGCATTGTATGTATGTAGTACAGAAATAGGTCCAATTGTTATTACTAACAACATCTTCTGGTGGTAAATTACTAATTTATCAGCAATGCAATCACACCCAATAGTGGAAAACTACTTGGAAAGCCGTTCGCGACCTTGTTCTTTATGGCTTCATCTTCCCTAATCATAGCTACTGTCTATTGTGGATGAAACCTAACTTCTGCAGTGAAAGTTTGCTAAGGCACTGAGTGAATCCAAATATTCCGAATATTGAATCACCTTTACTGCTACAGTGCCAAAAACCGCACCCACTTACGGTCCCACGCATACTTCTTAAAACAAAATTTCCTTTCCGTTCCACCCCCCTCCCCCTACCCCACTGGGCCGTGACGTCACATGGCGGTGGTCGTCAGCGTTTCGCCCGCGGCAAGTAGGCCAAGGATCCCTCTAATTATTATCAGTGTAGACGCAATTACACGGCTTCCGTGAGTCTGCACACTTTTAGGCAAAAAACTTGCGAATATGTAGCTAGAGGATAGAAATGTGGGCGAAGTTTTGTTTTTGGGTAGTAGTCAATAATGAAGGCAGACTAAACATAGGAGATATCTTTCCAGAACTTTATTGCTCCAGAAAAACAGGACTTTTTCGGTCTAAATAAAATAAATGCAAGAAAGCTGATAGAGGAAGTACTAGCACAAAGCGTGATGCAAACGCTAACGCGAGTGTCATTGGTGAAAACTAACCTAACCTAACTTTACAGCTAATTTAGTTGATCAACTACAAAAATATCAAAGGCAATAGAAAAAGAGAGAAACCTCCTGCAAAAATACAACAAACATTGAAATGAGAACCTTCGCGATCGGAAATTTCGGAAGTCGGCTAAATGGGAGGATATTCAATTAGCCAATGAATCGGGGTGTTGTTAGCGTGTCTAATACACTTCCTTCTAAAGAAAATAACCTTGTGACGTCGGTCGGTAACGAATGGGCATTAAATGCTGTCGGTCGGTTACGACTTACCATTCTATTTACGACTGCACGTAATAATATTACAACTTAACCTAATTCTTTTCACGCATCTACGTGATGAATGAAGGAACCTGTTATTTTAACGGTCTGTACTTTAATATTGCATTAATGTCAATAGTTTGGAGAGGTGGTCCATACTTATACAATGCATCATTTTAAATTGCTTCCACAAGTATTGCTTGCCAGCTTTTTCTGAAGAAATTCTTGTTATAACATAAAATATATCCAATGACATTAGGAGTCCGTAGGTCCGAAGATTACATGCATACACATTTTGCCTCTTTGTAATATTAGTGTATATAAATAGGTATATAATATAGGTCTGCAACCATCCTAGGCAGACAACCATAGGGCCGGTTTGTAAAAAACAAAAAAAAACATTAGTGGGTCGTGTGGTTGTGGGGCAGTTGATAAGTATGATGCTTCTTATGAGGACTTTGTGGTCTTGATACTTTAATGGTGTGGAAATGCGTCTTTCAGGTTTGCTAAAATTAGTGTTTTCGTTGGTGTCCTGTATATTTTTTCATATTTCAATATAGTTTTTTTTTTGTTTTTAGTTTTTTGTGCAAATATTTGATACCATTTGTGTTTGTATTTAGATCGTGTGTATCATTCTTTCACTTCCGTGTAGCCTTCAATTTGCTTGTTGTTTTTGATCAACCGAAAGGCGATTTTGACCACATTAAACGTTTTGAAAACCAAACACTAATTATTATTTTGTACTATTTCCTCTGCCATTCCCATTACATATGTATTTTTGTCCCATTTCCAGTTATTGTAGAGGCATAGTTTTCTCACCATACCATGATATGTCATTTGTGTCTTTGTCATGACGTGTGTGTGACAAACATGGCCATGACAGCTATTTTACACAGATTACTCACCAATAAATAATTAGTTACATGGCGTTATTGTATGTTAATGTGTTGAATTGATTTTCATTAACTTACACTTTCTTCTAGGTAAGCGACTAAGCGTATAAATTACAACACGTAAATCACTAGTCACGGTTATTTGCTGGAATTCTCTGAGAAGTCTAATAATCAATAAGTGTTTGATTTGCAATGAAGGTTTAAAATAGAGCTTAAGCTTAATTCGGGTATCGTTGACTCTGAGTGCAGGGTAGAAAGATTAAGCGCGAATATTCTTTTCACATTTTTGTATGTACTAACAGGCGCACAGGTCGATCCATCAGGTTAAGCTACGCTTGCCGGGGCTGGCCGTGGATGGGTGACCATCTTTACATACCGAGACTCCTCCGTGCCTCGGAGAGCACGTTAAGCCGTTGGTCCCGGCTGTCATTTGTGCATCTTTGGCAGTCGTTACGGGTTGTCAGAAGGCCGAAAATCTGACAGCCAGTCTTACCAAGGGGTATCGTATTGCCCAGTTACTGGGTTGTGGAGGTCAGATAGGCAGTCGCTCCGTGTAAAATACTGGTGTTCAGTTGCATCCGGTTAGACTGAAAGCCGACCCCAACATAGTTAAGAAAAGGCTAGGCAGATGATGATTTATAAAAATGTAGGTAGTTAAGAATTCATGGACCAACTTTATGAAATAGCAAAAAAGTTCCGGTGCGGGCTGAAACTAGTACGGCACCCAAAATTCGGTGCCGGTTTGGCTGAAAAAGTTGTTTCACTCGAACACTACTAATCAAGCCTAGCATTGTGAAAGTGAGAAACAAAAAGTTAGCTGCTGACTATTTTTGGAAAGTTTTTTTAACATTACTTTCACTGCAAACATTTAGAAATGAATAAGTGTTTGAATGTGTCGAATCAATGTACGGTACGTTTCTTTTTACGATGTATAGAAGACTTCGTGAGACATATTCATGTCATTTAACAAACATTTCAGTAAAACCAAAAACTCCAACAAACTATGCGAAGTTTCTTGTCATTATTAATTAGTAACTTGATTCTCGGCCCTGTCACGATCGATGCTCGTCATTGCCATTCTATTTTCTAGCTACCCTCAGCCGTTTTGAAGTCAAACATATTATTAAGTGGATTGTGACAATATGGAAACTTGTCAGTATCCAATCGCCTGGCCTTGGAAGGCAACGTGTTCAAGAGGCTGCAGCGAAGCCAACACTGTTAGACTTCACACAAGTACCGCATTTTTATATCTATGTCCAAAGATATAAGGAATAGCGGTTTATATGGTTTTAAACAAAGACCTAGCATTATACATGGTGTTATTCAATTCACTATTAAACTTTCAGGAGATGTGATGTGTGTTCTTATTTCGATAATTTCAGAGTTGATCTTTTAGTAAAAGTTACTCATAATTATTGGTACTTTCACGCCCTGAAAGGGCGAATAAAAAACCATGGTGTATAATCTACAATTGTCTTTATTCAAAAGCTATTTTTTGGAATCCCGGTTCAGTTATGGAGCTGCTCGAAGTATAAGCTGAGAAGAAAATAATTTTCAAGTCAATCATTTAGATATTTGAATATGGCAAGAAGTCAGTCAGTAACATAGAATGTTGTTTTCGCTGAGGAAGCTTCAAGTTCAAAATCTATCTATATAAATAAAAATCAATTACTGTTCGTTGGTCTCGCAGATTCCGCTAAAACTCGAGAACGGCTGGGCCGATTTAGGTGATTTTGATTTTAAAATGTTTTAGTCCAGGGAAGGTTTAAAAAGTGAGAAAAGTTAGGTAGGTGGGTAGGTGGAGTAGTTAGGGTAGGTAGTGTAGGTAGGGTAGGTTAGTAGGGTAGGTATGTAGGTAAGGTAGGTCTCATAGTTAAGACAGGACAACGTCTGTCGGGTCAGCTAGTAAAATATATTTTTTTACACGAAAACAACCCACCAGCTTTGAAGAACTATAAAACAGCAGCCATCAAATGTTTACAGCAGCGCCTCGCTGTTCGCTCATAACTCGGCACACCAGCATTAGACTGACGGAGCTGCTAGTTTTATTGGTGCACCTAGTTTGAAATATGGTAAGAAATGGCCGGGAAACGTGACCAGAGTTCGCATTTCCAGCATAATGGCGTTGGAACCAACTCCCTTTGCACACTCCACTGTTCTTTAATCTTATTTGCACGCCATTTTCTCTACTGTACGTGGATTTAAGGGGAATAGTTTTTGGTTGAATTATGTTCTTACATTGTAATGTGTATGGTTTTATTGGATTGCTTTTATATACCTTAACTGTCGTTAAAGGCACTCGTGTTTATAATAACTATAACGCACAAGCTTATGAATAAGGGGAGTCTTTCAGGCAAATACCGTATCCCGTAAATAAAAATTAGCAAGTAATCAAACCCATCAATCCACACGACGCCCGCACGTCAAGCTTTCCCTAACAGTCATATTCTCCCAATTGAAAATAGACCTTATGCTTTCGTAATAAAGTTGAAAACCTATCAAAGAAATTTGACAGATTGGAGTATCTTGATATGGCCTCTCTTAAGTAGGTACCTTTTATAGAGGCAAATATTGATTGTAATGGTTAAAAAACAAAAAATCAATCAATCATATTTATTATCATCACATTTAGGTGACAATTTGCACTATCATGTTAATTGGCACTTACGTGCACGACACGTTTTTGTTTATTTTGTGAAACTATAGAATTGTGTCAGTACGATCACGGTTGAAGTATTGATACTATCCATTTGTGTCAATACAGCACTAATTGTTAATAGTATGGGTAGAAGAATGAGAGTACTCTGAATCCTTTTGTTTGCGAAATATTTTATCAAAGTGATATCGACACATGTGCGAATAAGATAAATAAACATTATGGGAGAAACAGTTGCTCCAGACACCATAGTCAATGATAGTTCAAAAGTTTTGCTAAAGTAAAGCAGTATCATCCAAACCTCTTTTGAATTCGTTCATAACAAATGAGACAAAAACGTGTTCCAAGACGCCTAAACCAATTTAGAACAGCCCCATCAGTCATGCACAAACCTTCCTATAGCCGTCTAACCCGTAAAAAATCACAAACGACCCACAAAAAGCCAAGAGAGCCAACAGTCACGAAGTGTGAATTTCGAATGCGCACGAAAAGGTTAAGTTCCGTGGGAAAGAAAAAAAAACTATTTCCGGTCGGTCGGGTCACGGAAACAAGATATCCGGGGATGGGAGGCCCAGGAAATAGTCGATCGCGGCCTAATGAGGAGAGGAGGATGAATAGAGGTAGAGATCCTTCAGCGAGCCTCGTACGGAACTTTTACGTGTGGCTTAAGAAAGAATCCATTGCAGCTTTGATTTACTTCCCGCTATCAGTAATTATTTCGGTTAAGTTAGGGAGTAAAGGCAACGGTTCTCGCTTTATTGTTAACGAAGAGCGTATATAAGTCCGTATGGAGCAGCGATCGGCGTACTGCTTTGTCCCTTTGCTGTATATTAGAAGTAGGATTTTTTTAAATCACAAAATCCAGAAATTTCATTAAAAATCTAAAATCCGTGGCTAACTTGACTTTGAGATATGAGAGTTAGACAGTTAAGTCTATGATTACGTATAATCAGCCTATAATGTTCCCAGTACTGAGACACAGGCCTCCCCTCTTTGAGAGGAAGCGGTTTTTATTTTTAAAGTTTATTGATCAAAAAAAGAACACAGTACATGCAATAGTTTAACATACCACTCAAACCATCGCGGGTTTAACAGTGGTATGGTTAAGTCTATGATTGTATTACTCATATCTGTATTACTATTATTTGTAGAAAACCTAACTTCTAGTAGCCCCTGAAGCCGGCCATAATCACCTTATTGTTTCGTGATATTGAAACTATGTAGGTACATATCCCAATCATGTTGAAAGTTATGGAAGAAACTTATACTTGGCTACCCAACTTAGGTCTAACAAGTGTGCTGAACCAACGTGAACTCGAAAGTTTCGTTATTGTGAATATTTAGTTGTCCCTTTCAGGAGGCCTGGAGGCCTGGAGGCATGCATGATTGATACGTCGCTCGGTCGGTGATATATTTATTGAATGTGTTTGAAAGTCACTGCGATGGTGCCCGTGGTACCTGCGGCAGAGTGAGGGTTCGTTTTAGGGTTGCCTGAGATGTCATGGAAGGCACTTTAAGTATGGAGTTGATACGGGTAAATTCATGCTCTGTTTGTAGACATTGCATGAAATATCTTGTTGAGAAGATTCAGTAGCTTGATGAGAAACGTTTCTTCAAAGCCAAGAAGTAAGACTAAGGAGTTGCAATCTCATTCATCAATACAGCATTATTTTAAGACCATAGAAGGATAGGCCCACTCTCTTTCCAAGAGAGGCGACCTGTGTCCCAGCAGTGGGAACATAATAGGCTGATTATGCTAGATGGATGATTTCTAATTGACATTTGCAAAATAACGAGTACTTAGATCAAAATTTTATTAGTAAATAAATGAAATACCAGTCGTTTTACTTAATCATTCAAATAAAATAAAAAAAAGGAATACCGTAAATATAACCGTAAAATTAAAAAAAAACACACAAGTGTCTCAACCACAAAATGCACACGAAGTGGTCAAAACGACCACACCGCTAACTTATTCTTATTGGCACTTCCATTTGTGCCCGAACAAACCGCACGGTACTATTATGCCCACTTTTAACAGCATTACAGCGTTATGGCGGTTTAAAAGCCCCGGTGGTACCATAATGGTGGTACTTACTGCTGTGATAGCAATGTGTGCGCGGTATTCGAATCAGGATCTAATGATCACCTACGATTACGGAAATTTGAACTTATTTGTTGTGATAAAAATTTGTGCAGGCATTCAGGCACGACATTTTTTTCTGTATAAACCTTGAAGAAGTGTGTTTTAATGAATATTACTAAATGTAATAATATCAAGTATTCTTGTGTACCTTTTGATAAAACTAAAAGGCAAAATCTGTATGAAAGAACACCATTACTCAACAACTCTCAACTTACACCGCCACACACTACATATTCTATATCTAGTCCACTAAAGCTTCTACTGTATAAATTACACTAAAGCTGAAATAATATCGTCTTAAGGCGGGCAACCCTGCATTGTTATAACTATAAGAGATGACGTGGCGGATAGCCATCCGATGATGGATAGGCCCGCGAAACGTATCTCGGGGTAATTTGTGCCACCCGACGTCTCGCCGTCGACGCCTTCCGGTCCGTCGCGTTCGACGGGTTAAGGAATGCGGGAATTTATTTAATTTAATTCACAAGCGCCTTGAGCAGTGAAAGGGTTAAGAATGAGGATGCATATCGAAGGTTTGTATGAGTATTTTAATCCGTTACGATTTTATGTTTTTAATACTTTGTTTAAAGCTGAATTGAATGCTGAAAATTCGACACATCCCAATATTGCGGGATAGACTCTGGACATCCTTCCGAAGCATCGCCACATCAAATGGTCCTGTACTGCCCACAACCAGCGGTTTCGCAATACATCGCATAGGTTGCCCCAAATAAAAATCATCCCTACACAAGCAATACATAATTAATGTAACAGCTCAACTCAGCCGAAGAACACGTGGGTTTAGCGTATCCATCGTATCCATTATATAAACCCGTTCAATGCTGAGCTCCAGTGGCCTAGTTGGCGCGCGAGGTGGCCCCTCGAAGAGTGACGTCACCGCCCCCGTGCACTTGCACTAATGGCCCAGCCGGGGCCCGGGGCCCAGCTACACATGTCGGGCTCTGAAGTGTTACAACTAAAGCATTTTTAGATGAGAATTGGTTTAGTGTTTTCGTGGTTTTAGTATTTGTAAGCTTGTGTGGTGGCTGTTTTGTAAAGGATCTTTGCAGTTGTGGTATTTCCATGTTCTTACAGTTGAGAAAGCGATAGAGATTTTTAGTTACTGCCTTGTTATCTTATTTCGAATGTAGCCTTGTACAGACGCCATCACATCAAACTACCCCAAACTGTCAAATATTCCCATTTGAACATGAACCTTATCTTTTAATAAAGTTGAAAAATTTTCAAAGAAATTTGACAGATCTGGGTAGCTTGATCTGCTGGCCTCTGTACCCAAGCATTGAATATAATTATTTTCAATGTGTATTAAGAGTTTACATTTCGATTTCGCCGATGCAATACTCGGTCAGTCTATATTCTGTGAATAACATCGGTATCCCACAAATAAATGTCTACTAAATTCAGCAATTTGTTAGGTTTATCTCCTGAATGTGGCCCATACTATCTTCTTCCTTATATTCTCGCTTTCGGATCCATTTATTTGTTGTTCCGAGTAATCTGTTTTACCACAATTTAAAGTGGAATTACGTTCAATGGAGTTTTAAGAAATGAGATTACAAGAACTTTTATCATTTGTTTTGTCTTTATCTTCTCATAAGAAATAATGTTTTACTTATTGTGTCCCTCTTTTTACCTTTACTGTCCATAAATTAACCAAAGATGTTGCATCAAACAATACTTATAGTTGAAAAACAAAGAAGAAAGGAAATACATGATGATGGAGAGGCGGGAGTCTTGCGATATTGCCGGATTTTCGCTATTACTTAAGCTATGTAATTACTCAATTCAGTCCTAAAGTATATTTTAACTATCACAACCATCGGTAATCCTTAATGCCATAAACAAGAGCCGCACATTATCGCGCCATTAAGGGTTCGTCCACATCTGGCGAATGTGCCGCAAATGTGCAGCACGCGAGCCGATTGCGAGCTGCCCGCGAGCTGCGCGCGTGCAATGACTGCAATGGTTTGGTGCGCCTCTTTAGCGCAACTCATGCAAGGCTCGTATAGAGCGCGCGAGCGGCGCGCGATCTGCACGCACTCAGTTCTCGCCCTTACAGTTCCGTTTACTGGCTCAGTGATTTTTTCTATAGTAATATTGATCTTTAGGATCCCATAATACTGGAAATCTTTTATATGTTTCAATTAAGCGTAAACAATTCTCCTCCGTCCACTCCATGACAACACGTACTTAGCCTCCAGTAATCAGAAACGAACTGAGCGGGCGGCGCGCTAGTTATTAAATAATACTTAATTATTTAATAACTAGCGCGCCGCCCGCGCGCTGATCGCGTACGGCGCTTAGGTCACGCGCGAACTGCGCGCGCGCGGCGCAGTAGCGGCGCACGAACAAAAATGCACGCGCGCAGCTCGCGGGCAGGTCGCAAACGGCTCGCGAGCTGCACATTCGCGGCACATTCGCCAGATGTGGACGCACCCTTAGATTTCGAATCTTTCGGTGTAGCCAGTACAAAAAACTGTTTTGTACAGACGCCAGCACATCAAGCTATCCCTAAATGTCAAATTTTGAAATACTATCAAAGAAATTTTACAGATTGTGGTAACTTGATGTGCTGGCCTCTGTACTAAGTTGTAAAATATATTAAACACTCATACCTGACTGATTTAATGTTGCCATTATACATCCAACATTTATGAATGCATGGTGCATTCATAAATTTAACCCTAACACAAAAATCACACAATAAAAAAATGTAATTTAAGGACCTCACGTTACCAAAACGTCCCTTATTCTTTGATTATAATAAAAGCACACACAAAGGCAGAAGGAAAAACATCATGATTTGATTGAAAGAAATCAGAGCGTAGCAACCGCCCGTCGCGACATAAGCAGCACTTCATGTGTGAAGTCCCGTTTCATAGCAGAATAACCCGCCAATCAGCTATGAGGGAATCTAATTAATTTTACTACTGGAACTCCGTCAACGTGGAAGCTGCCAGGGCAATTTTATAAGAGGAATCGGAGACGGGTGGGAATTTTCAAAAGGGAAGTCGGTTTACAAAATGCTGTTCCATCGACATAAGGGAAAATGAGGAGAGCTTCCTTCACGCATACGAGTTTACGAATCCTGCATGATTTGGGAATAAGCCTATTCCCAGTTAACACTAAAAAAAGTCTTATCTTACGAATTTTCTATTGTAAAATGTTTGAATTAAAATATTTCAATAATGTTTGAATTATATATATATATATTTCAATGAGCTCTAGTCCATGAGCTCATATTTTTGGCTTTTGAAACCAATTCTAAATATTCTATGTCCATTGTGATAAATAGCAAAATTAAACTTAGTTTTTTGCTACTGCTTGTATTATGACTCAAAACTCATGGAGATAATTAATTATACTTTCGTTTCCATAACAATAACTCGGGAATCCAAGCAAGCAGAAAGCAATTTTGTAACCAAACAAAATAAACATGAAAAGATTACGATCGTAAGCGTCTTTTGAAATATGGGATCATCTCAATGTAGAGAAACTCCGCCACTTCTGACCCTCATAGAAACAATGCTAAAATTTCACGCACTCAATAATTTCACAGTTGACGGAACCCTTACAAAGTAACTAGAAGGACGCAAGATTAGCTTCGGCCCTCCTCGGTCAATTTCGGGGACCTTCGTCTATCTAATTAAGGCCTCGCCAACCATGGTTTCTTTTGCGTAAAAATCGCATTGTCTGTAACGACCTCATTCCATGGACACTTGTAATTGCGAACGGTAGTTTTAATTACTTTTTCGTACGCTTATTACCTAACGAATGCTGTGTTCTGGTGCGAATTGGGGTTTAGTGTTTGAAAGCGGAAGTGAAAAAATGTTTGGTGCTCATGATGCTAAAGTGTGAAAGAATGATAAGGATGATAAAAACCGGCCAAGTGCGTGTAGGACCTCGCACAATGAAGGTTTCTATAGTTGGGATGAACACATCTCAAGAAAGAACTTGGTAGTTGAAAAAAGCTTCTCCCACAAATCGATATAAAACACGGACAATTTTCCAAATATAAGTTCGATATCGTAACAAAAAAAAAATGTTGTCTACAAATGAACGATTTTAGGACTTTTCCTCTACTTGTGCTGCGAGACCTTGCTTCTTGATGAATTTATTGATTCTAGGTCAGCAGGAATTACCCTGTCGTATTTGACTTATCTGCGAGTATCAAAATATGTCGCATAATAATGGCCGTCTGTATATTACCTTAACTTAGAAGCTTGATTTTTTAGAGCCACAAGGGACACACCACACATTCCTGAGAACAAGGATCTTGACAGACACTCAGACCGCCGGACAATCAAGTGATCCTATAAGGTTTCTATTTGTTCTTTTGTGGGACGAACCCTTAACATGATAACATATCCTACAAAGTGGAATAACATATATTAATTTATTTTATTTTATAAACTTAAAGCTTCTTTTTGAGGATGAGAAATCATCAAATGACTCCTCCCGCTCTGGGTGGAGGGGAAGGGAGTGACAGACTCTTACTGACTTAAAACCATCCATGTTCCTTCCTTAGCCCATTATGTTCCGGGGTAGCAATAGCCCTTTCGGACCCGCTTACCCGGCAGGCTTCGATTTAGTCTTGCCTTAGAAGGCAAATAAGGCCTAAATTCCTGACTGTCACTCCTACAAGCCGATAGAAGCTTTGATTCGCCTCGTCCTTTGACTGTTATACCTTTAAAGTTCCATCAAATTTCGTCTAGTCAAAATTACACTTATTCATATTTAGTAGTGTTCGGTTGACATAACTTAGGAAAGCAGTTTTATCTACGTGGAAAAAGGGAGCTGCCAAAAACTGTGGGCCAAGTCAATATTTTACACGGTACTACAAAGCCACAAAACTAAGTTACTTGTACTGGCACAGTTTTTGTGTGTGAACTGTGAAGCTGGCTTCCTCCTCTCATTTATTTTGTGGTAAGTACAAATTCCATTGTTTTTTGTACAACACTGAAATGTGAGCGTTTATCTCAGTTTGTCCTCGATTTTCTTATATTACGTTGTATTTAGATAAATAGTGGTACGTACATTACGTAGTAACCTTTTTGATGCTATGGGTGTTTGAGTTTGTTCTAATCACAGAGAGTTTCAAGCGCTCTACCCTTCAATTCACGGATATTAATTTATCTATATCACTATACTTATTTTTCATCACTTTTTTTCTGTCGTCTGCTTTCTTTATACATATTATCTTGTAGTGGTTGAATAAAAAACAATGTTCATTAAAGACCGTCAATGAATTGGCGTTTCTATAAACATTTCAAGCAAAAATCAGAGAACTACCAGACTGGAAGTTTATTAACCTTTTCCAATTATATTTATGGCTTCGCTATTCGACGTAATCTAATGGATGAGAGAATGAAAGTTTTCAATCTCTAGTTTCAAGACTAAATTAAACAACCCAAGACTTAGCTTTTTAGTATAAAAAAAAAACCTCATGAAAAAAAATCTATAAAAATAATATAAGATCAGCTTTCGTTACTACAACTGAACTTGTACTTGCAGCCATTGCCAATCAAGTGAAATTAACAGTGAATACATAAATAGCTTGACACATAGAGCTCAGAAGATGGATGTCTAGACAGCTAATTAAGACAATGTTATTAATAGCTCAAACAGCACGCTATATTTAACGTAATCTGTTGTTTATTAGCATTTCGATGCAGTTACGCGCTTTGATGTGGATTAACACTTCATTTCTTTGTATGTTGCATGAGTGCATGCTCAGTTGGTTTGTTAATGGGCCAGTAAATATTTGTTTTAAATAAGCAGACGATTGCGTTTTTTGTTGAAACTTGAGAATTAACTGAAACTGTTACAGATATTAATTGCTTACATATTCATGTGCGTATTGTATAATTATCACTTGCTTTAAAAACGGTGAAGGAAAACATCGTGAGCAAACCGGCCTGCCTGAGAAATATTTCTTAACAGTAAGTGAACCTAAGTCAGCGACGCATGGGCAGCATAAAAACTCTAACACCAGGTTAGTCACTAACTACACGAAAAGAAGAAGAAGATTACTTACATGTTTTAATTAATTTACTTAGTTAAAAAAACGATATCTGGACGACATGACTTTTTAAGATAAATAAACTATGAAGCTTTGTTAACAGAGAACGCCAATATTGGCACCCACCAAGGTAAGAAAAGGCTGTCATGATTTCTGTCATAGTTCTATGTCAATTATTTACTAATAGAATTATCAAACAATACAATCAACACGGAACCGTCACAGCCTACGATTAGCTCAACGTAGCTAAACATACCATTAGAACGCGCATTAAATTAGCATTGTTCGACTAATTAGCGCTAGTTGATGGCACATTAACAGCGCAGGCTCCAAGGATTTGCGCCAGCTGTTGATTCAAAATGGAAGCATACCCTGGTTTGTGATGGTTTTACCTGAAACAAGAATAATGTTGGGTTAGAAATTAGAATAACAGGAAAATTCTTATCTGCGGTCAATTAAATCAGTATTATAATAGTGACCGCTGGGCAATAGTCGCGACAAGTTGGGTGCCTGAGGATGGACGGCGCCGCCGCCGTCGAAGCCGGCTCAGGAAGAGGTGGCGAGACAGCCTAGACGCATACCGCAATGGATGGGATCGAGGTATCAGGAGTAAGATGTCTGGAAGGATTTGGGGTAGGCCCTTACTTAGCAGTGGGACAGTGTAGGTTTTGTAAAATAAATAATAATAATAATATTCTACTGACCGTTTTCGGTCACGGTGGACAATTTTAACGGAGATTAACCAATTACGCAGGAGCGCTGTTAAGTGTGTGCGCAAACACAGGTGCGCTCCCCGTTTCTCGCAAAGTTCGATAGGACCGCAATCCCACACGACCAGGGGAGATCAGGTGCAGAACCAACTTCTTAACGTACTTTCCGAGGCACGAGGGTATCACATCACCGAATTCCAAGGACCGGGTTGCTGCTGAGAAATGCCTAATGGAATGGGAATTTTTCTTTGATATTTCTATGACACTTTGCCCGACCTGAGAATCCAGCAGCCGATCGCTCAGAAGTCTCAGATACCAACGGGACAGTTAACACATTAGATGTTCGCCTATTAGAAGCCGTTTGCTTATAAGAGCTTAACGATTTATACGGTTACATTTATTTATTTGAAATTTTAGGGCAATGGATGGGGTCCTAGTGCCCACTACGTTTATCGCGACATCGCCAAGCGATTGTTCGACTCTTCGCGTGACCAGAGGGCTGGCCTATTTTTCGGTCAAAGAAACAGCAATTGCCATACAACGTGGCAATGCTGTTAGCCTTTTGGGAATGTTTCCTGTTGACAGCGATGTGATGGACGAATTTTTTGATGCCCTTTGATTAATTTTTTTCCTCCTGTTTTATATACTTGTACATAGTTATTATTAATATTTTAAGTATTTTTAGGTATGTAAATATTAAATTATAATCTTTTATAAGTTACATTTGTCGTTTCGAGAGAGTTTTTCTTATAAACCTATGGAGTAAGGTTCATAAGAAAAATTCGACATTATTTTGAGGGGTTAAATATAATAGGCATAAAGTCCACTGTTGGATATCGGTCACTCCAATGTTAGCTAGGATATCCAGTTTATAAAAGTTTTGATGCGACAGTTGCTAAATAGCTTCCGACTGACGATCAAATATCGTGATTTCAGAGCCATCCGTTTGTCCTATTGTGGTGAACCCGGTCGCACCACAAACATATACATATAGGTATATATATGTGGTGGGGGTTGTCAGCAATATTAATAACTTGCAGCACATGATTAATGATTATTGTTGCCATCCCTCCCAACTTTGTCCTATTTTCAACATCTTCTACAGCTCATTGGATTGTTTAAATAAGGTAACTACCGAACCGCCCCTGCTCCGCGCGGTTTTTACAAATAATGAAAACAGCCAGATTTCTTTATTATATTTCAGTGTTCATTTGTGTTTCTTGTTCATTTTGACGTTCAAAGGTGTTACTTGAAGGTTACTTGTGCCTATTTGAAATAAATGATTTGACTTTGACTTTGTGTAACAGTAATAGTATAATATATAATAATACACATAAACCTGGAATAAATTTTCTAAAGGACGGCGAAACCGCATCAAAATCCGTTGTGTGTTAAAAAAAACAACGCGGTCACATAGACAGACAAAAAGAGAATTGTTTTATGAAATAATATTTAGAGAAGAATAAATTGTGCATTAGCGTTGTAAGACGCGTCGTATCGCTCCGTGCAGCACCAGTTTAGGAGGAATTCCACTAGTTTTAATATCCAGCCAGCATAGTTTCATATCACATATGATATTCCAACGACAATAAAAACTATGACAATCACCGTAACTTGTACCATAAAATAGCTCATTTAATTTCTTTCAAACAGCTTTATTTTATTGGAGGAAAACTCATATTTTTTTCATAAATTTCCCTCCAATAAAATAGAGCTGTTCGTTTTGATGAGTGTGTTCACCCCCTTTAACATGATAGTCCACTATTCCGACTTGTTTATGACGTTTCTAGAGGTTTGGAGTCCAATAAACTAAAGATTCATAGATATCAATAAAGTTTTATCTAGAGGCTTTAGCTGTTCCTACAAGTCTATTGCATGATGCATGAGAATGCGGCTACGAATAACCTAGATTGGATGCTCAGAATAGGAAAATTGACGATGATTACAGCGATGAAGGCACGCTTTCTTTCTTCTAAAAGGCAATTGATAGTGGTTCTGTCTATTAAGCCTCCTTTTGTGAAGATAATGTATTTTTTACAGTACAAAGTCAAAGTCAAATCATTTATTTTAAATAAGCACACGAAAGGCACTTGTTAACATAAAAAAAATATAATTACTGATTCTAGTTGCACCTTCGAAAAGGTAGTTTTGTATGGAGAAGAATGGGCAAGGAACTCCACCGTTACTTTTTAAAATGTTTTACAATATTTTGTATACATTAAGTATACGTAATTAAAGTGTATTTATTATGTTTACTGCCTCTGCATGCGATAAATTTTCGATTAAACTAAATGATTTCTAGACAGCTATACGTAAACGAAACTCGACTATCGTTTTACGTACAAAACAGTATTTGTGCCCCCCCCACTCTATATCCCTAGGGCCATAGCACACATAAAGCGATTTTTAAAACACATACCTATTCCAAAAGCGTTTTATAAACGGATATTTTAAAATAAGAAATTCTAAATTCAATTCTCGCGCTCAATATTTGTTATGTCGTCGTAGAGCGCTCGGCAAGCGATTGCTGGCCGATATGAAACGGAGACGTGAACGAAATACCGTTAAGGACGCCCGTCCATCGGTTTACATGGCGAGAGGAAATTCGATTTTACTGGAAGGACATATTCATATTATGTTATGCAGTGTCACGCTCCTCCCTCGGGAGGTGAACAAAATCTGAAACTAAAATCACTGAAGTAATAATATTGTCTTTGTTGGAAGGCACTGCAACAATTTTGCATTATTCTTAGAAAATAAACAAGATGAGGTTTAGGTGCGATTTCCCATATGAATTTATTCTACAGGGTTACTGGTAACTCGACGTATTCCTTGCAGGACGTCATAGTAGGGTTAAAATGCAACAAATTAAGCCACCAAATGTTCTACCGAAATTCAGTAGTTTTTGAGTTAGTTCGATTTTTAGAGTTTTTATGAATAATCCCAGATTAAATCATTTGAAACCAATTTAAAAATTATTTACGGCGCGACAGTACAGAAATTTTAAGTTATTATCGTAGTTGATGCCGTAGCAGATCTTTGTTAATAATTAAAAGTTCAAAAATGCCTTAAACCTTGGCAAATATCACTAATCAAACATTTTTTTTTTTGTAATTTTTGTTATTACTCCATACAAATTGTTGTCTAGTGCAAAAATAAAATACTACGCCTGATGTACAAATTACTAGGAAAATATCCTTGTCTTATCAGCTATTCAGAAAGGTATGATTGTCAATACTTTTGCATGTATGACAGGGTAGAGAAGAGTTTTATGGGGAGCAGGTAAAATTGTAAGACAATCAACATTTTGTTTGTTATTCGTAGTATTCGTAGTTTTACCTGAGCTTGAACTCCAAACACACGGTAAGCTTTGTGATTGGTTACTATTGTTCTCTCGGCATGACTCGGGGTGCGATTTTCTGGTCGTCAGCGTTAGTCAGTCTCAACTCTACGTCGCGTAAGCTCGTGTTTTGTTATCTGGCTATCCCTATCGCGTATCTTGCTCTCGTGCTGTGCTGTGCCTTCATAAGTGCTGACTATGGCTGCATATTCTAATCCAGAATACGCTGACATAATTTACTGTTACGGACTTTGTGACGGTAACGCTGCTGAAGCGCGGAGAGAATATGGACTTCGCTTTCCCAACCGCCGACTCCCACACGTTAGTGTCTTCGGATCGACTTATCGGCGAATATCTGAAACTGGCAGCGTCCAAAGAACCAGGCAAATTGACACTGGTCGTTCCCGGAGATACACGGCTGACGACGAAGAGCTGATTCTTCAACGTTTTATTGACGACCCCAACATATCGACAAACATCGTAGCGCGTGAGCTTGGTATGTCACAGTGGAAAGTCTGGTCTGTAGTTCACTTGTCAGGCCGACATCCATATCACTACCAACCAGTCCAGTCATTAGAAGAGGGAGATCCGCCGAGACGGCTTGAATTTTGTCGTTTCATGCTGAGTGCCGACGCCGAAGGCGAAAACTTTTTAAAAAACATTCTGTGGACCGATGAGTCATGTTTTGACCGTGATGGTATCACAAACTACCACAACTTACATTACTGGGCACCGAAAGCAGAAGCAAACCCTAAAAAACTGAAACCAACCGCATCCCAGCGTAGGTTCTCGCTTAATGTTTGGATGGGTATTATCGACGACAAATTAATCGGCCCACATTTTTTACCCCGAACACTAAATGGGGAACTTTATGAAGATTTCCTTAGAAATCATTTAACACCACTGCTCGCGGATGTACCGGAAGAAAGAAGAGCAAACATGATTTATCAACATGACGGATGTCCAGCCCACTTCCGAATCACAATTCGACAATTGCTGGATGAAAACTATCCAAACCGATGGATAGGGCGCGGTGGGCCGATTCCGTGGCCTGCGCGAAGCCCTGATCTGACGCCCCTAGACTTTTACGTCTGGGGTCATATGAAAGACCTAGTTTATGTGACCCCAGTAAATTCAATTGAAGAACTAAGGGAGAGAATAACAGATGCGGCGGACCAGATGAGGGCAACAATCACATCAAGAATCACAAAAACTGAAATGAGGAAGCGAATAAGAACATGTATTCGAAACCGAGGGCAGCACATCGAACAAGACGTGTGAAATGTATGTCATAAAAGTTATTAAATTGAAATTTATTAAAAATAATAATAACATTCACGAAATTGTTTTATTTGATTTTCCGAATAATCACCTTTTTGTGAGACGCACGTCTTCCTGTACTAAATCAAAAACGATTTTCATAATGTAGTCCATGACTTTGTATTAACATTCATACCTTTTTGGATAGCTGATAAGATAAGGATATTTTCCTAGTAATTTGTACATCAGGCGTAGTATTTTATTTTTGCACTAGACAACAATTTGTATGGAGTAATAACAAAAATTACAAAAAAAAAAATGTTTGATTAGTGATATTTGCCAAGGTTTAAGGCATTTTTGAACTTTTAATTATTAACAAAGATCTGCTACGGCATCAACTACGATAATAACTTAAAATTTCTGTACTGTCGCGCCGTAAATAATTTTTAAATTGGTTTCAAATGATTTAATCTGGGATTATTCATAAAAACTCTAAAAATCGAACTAACTCAAAAACTACTGAATTTCGGTAGAACATTTGGTGGCTTAATTTGTTGCATTTTAACCCTACTATGACGTCCTGCAAGGAATACGTCGAGTTACCAGTAACCCTGTATATGCTAGCTAAGTGAACGCCAGTTCCTCGGATTAGATCAAAGGAGAAGATATTTGTACTCTACCATTATTTTCGTACATTGCATCGTTCAAGACCGACATCAGGTGATAGTGGGCAACAAACCTTATTTACACACGACAGCAGTAATCGGGTGAACGAACGATCGGACCGTTTTATTACTAAGATCTAGAATTAGATTCAGACAATTTGAAACTATAGAAGTTGGTAAGAATATATGTTTGTACTTCAAACAAGACAAGTATTTCTTTGTCTAGTGAACCGCTTTGAATGTTAAAATGTAGAAGCTTATGTAGTAACTTTGAGTAAATAACATGATAACAAGTTTATATTACAAGGGTACGTTTTATTGGTCTCGATGTCTAGACAATAATAGGCAGCTTTCACCCTGTAACTTTGACTATTTCCAGTCACAATTCCCACTAAGTTCCAGAAGCATAATAATTCTCAACACGAACCACAATATTCAATGCTTTACACAACTCCTACAACTACAAATTAAAATTTATATAAAAACGCTGCGAATTCCAACTGCAGAATTTCATTTCATTCATTGAAATTCCGTCCAGCTACCGTTCAAAGTATACAAACATACAAAGTTTTATTTATGCGTGTTATTGTGCAGCGCGTTCCCGCAGCGTGACGGTAGCGTGGCGGTGGCGTTGCGGCTGCGTGACTGTGGCGGCGCATACTAAGCGCGCCGTAGATAAATAGTGCGGGGTAAGCGCCATCGTGCATGCATGGCCTTTGTTTTGCCTTTTTATTTCATAACTTGTCCACAAAGGGCACATGGCGGGAATTTGTGCGCTGTGGAGCGGCCAATATTGTTGTTAGGTTGTGCGTGGATATTGATAGGTTAGGTAGGCACAGATTATAGTTATCAATTCAAACCTTGTTGTATTATGTCGCCGAGTTCTTTTTTGTCAGCAACTACACACATCAAAAGTGTCTAGGGATCAACATATATTTTTGCAATAACTTTTCTCTTGATTGATATTAATTTAAATTTTCTTTAAGGATTCATCAAATAAAGTGTTTTCGTTTGTCACAGTAACGATAAACCAAGTCACCTTTGCATTAATAAAGAAATTTGCCATTTTCCTAATAAAGGGATTTTTGACATTTGAACCACTAACATTAAAGTTCGAAAAAAAGACTGAAATAACAGTTTTCTTTAAAATTTTATTGGGTAACTTAAACAATTAATAATCCGTGTTTCTACCGCGAACACTAACAACACAAGAACATCGGTTTGGCATACTCAAAATGAGTTCATCCAAATCACGCTGTGGAATGGCCGCCCATGTTCGTTGCAACAACAAAAAAAGGTGTTATCAGTCGACTTTGGACACGTTACCGAAGCACTGGTACCGTGGCTGAGCGCCATGAAGTACGGTATCGCTGCACCACACGGAGACAAGACCGATACATTCAAATCTTAACTCGAAGAGCTCCAACAATAACCGCCATGATGTTAGCCGTGAGGCTTCATCACTCTTCAGGGAACTTAATTAGCGACCAAACAGTCAGAAACCGCTTGCATGAAGTGAACCTTCATTCCCGAAGACCGCTACGGGTACCACCTATAGCAATGCACAATCGTAGGATTCGATATCAATGGGCTCTTGAACACAGAAATTGGGCAGAAGAACAATGGCGTTTCGTGTGCTTTTCTGATGAGTCTCGTTTTGGTATGAGACCGGATACAAGACGTATACGACACTGGAGAACCCCTGGACGCCAACAGCGATTAAAATCCTGCCAGGAAGTCCATCCTTATAGTGGTGGAACCATCATGGTATGGGCGGGTATTTGGATCGGCGGAAGAACTGAGTTGATTTGGATCAGAGGCAACCTCAACGCTCAAATTTATGCTGAGACGATTGTATCTGACGTCATCGTTCCTCTACAAGTGCAAATCGGTCCCTTATTTCAGTTAATGCATGATAATGCACGACCGCACACCGCAAGAGTTGTAAGACAGACTCTCGCCGAAGCTAACATCAATGTCCTGCCCTGGCCTGCTCAGTCGCCAGACTTGAACCCGATTGAGCATGCATGGGATATGCTACAGAGAAGAGCTCTGCCGAATATGGAGGGTATCCAGTTGCAAGAAGACCTTTTTTTGTTGTTGCAACGAACATGGGCGGCCATTCCACAGCGTGATTTGGATGAACTCATTTTGAGTATGCCAAACCGATGTTCTTGTGTTGTTAGTGTTCGCGGTAGAAACACGGATTATTAATTGTTTAAGTTACCCAATAAAATTTTAAAGAAAACTGTTATTTCAGTCTTTTTTTCGAACTTTAATGTTAGTGGTTCAAATGTCAAAAATCCCTTTATTAGGAAAATGGCAAATTTCTTTATTAATGCAAAGGTGACTTGGTTTATCGTTACTGTGACAAACGAAAACACTTTATTTGATGAATCCTTAAAGAAAATTTAAATTAATATCAATCAAGAGAAAAGTTATTGCAAAAATATATGTTGATCCCTAGACACTTTTGATGTGTGTATATATTCTGAGCCCAAAAAAATCCGAATGCCGATTTTACCTCCTATAATGAACTGAACTCAAACTACGTTGAGCAATTAGGCGTCACATGGGACTAGGAGCTTAGATCATAAGACCATTGCGTTGTATAAAGCAAGAGAGCTGGGTTTTAATAATGCCGCTTCAGTTTATGTTGAACAAGATATAGGGCTCTTTATTCAAGAGGGGGTGTTGTACGACTCTTTGGGGTGGCCATTGCCCAGCAGTGGACTGCAAGATTGACAGAGAAGGGTACAATAAAAGACCCTCGATAAATGGCGATGTCTGAAGAATAGTATTTTAGTTGATCCTCAAAAGACCGCTTTACATCCCTTCTTACTTGCTGGTTAAATTTTTCAACCAGCACAGAATATAAGCTATTCTCAGTATAGATATAAGACACGACCAAAGAAGCCAGTTCGGATAAAATCCAAGCTTCTTCTCCACATTATAGGTGAGGTTTAAAACAATTGGTAGACAAATCGGGAGTTTGACTCGGATTGGCTTGGATTCAATTGTGCGTCGTGCACTATTCTATTAGACTGCAAGCTATCGGCTTCGGGTAACGGTGGTTGGACTAGAATCCCGTTAGGATAATATGGTGCAAGATAGGAACTTGCAGAGGGATTGAGAGAAGTTTCTTTACAATTGAATTGATGGACATGAATTTTCATACCATAACGGCTTCTATTACTCCCACTGAAGAAATTTAACTCTTCTCTCCTCAAACAAAGAAGAAAGAAAGAGTTTTTTTTTTGGTTTTCGGTAGGTTTGTCCGTGGGCATCACAGCGGGCCCTATCAGAATACCAGCGCAACAGAATTTATTTATTTTCTAAATATCGCAGCACTATGCTGAGATAAGGGCCTTTTCGGCCTCGCACAGGTCTTTGATTTATTTTTAAATAAAAATTGCCTTTATTTTTTTTTGATAATTTTTGTTTTCTTTATTTTTTTCTATTACCTGTGCGTGTCCCGAATTTTTTTTTTTTTTTCTAGATTTTAGACCAGACAAAAGTAAGTAAATGAACGAACATATTTACTCATACTCAAAGCATTTATTTCAATTAAACTATTTATAGGTTCTTTCGAATTGTCAAGAAGTTGATTTCATTGAGTTTAGAAATATAAAGCTAGTTGCTCAATCCAAAGCGCAGTAGGTTCAATGGAATGGGCAAGAAGTTAGTACGTGCTTTCGACGCTTTCTAAATACACGTAGATTTTCTAAATAACATGAAGCTTTTAAGCAGAATTAGTTTGTGGTTTTCAGGTTTCCGACATATCAGATCACGGACATATCGGATTTCGTTAGTTCGCTCTACAGGTCTAGAATTTGAAAGCTAAACTATTGCTAACTTCGTAAACATTACTTGAATCTAGTTCACTGGCTGTGTGTTTGGGAATCTTTGATGCTTTCCCATCCCTACACTCTCTTTTGATAACGAAAGTAGCGAAAATGCTGAATCGTTAAACATTTTTTGCGCTCCCCAAAAAATATTAACGTTCCTTATCACCTTGGCAAGATAGCTGATTTTATACGACAATCATTAAACTGACGACACTTCTCACGAGCGGTTTTTGTCGCATCACCTTTTCACTTGGGCACGGCAAGCGGTTTTAGATATAACCGTAACGACTCGGATCCGAGTCAGCATTAACTTTAACGATTCGATCGTTGCCGACTAAGATAACTGGTCGGCAATGCCTTACTTACGTCTTCGTATTTGTCCGTATTTAGATCTGCGTGCTAAAGTAAAAGCATTTGTTATGATAGCATGAACTGTTACTTATTACCGTTGCTTGGTGTTTGAAGTCGGTTACTGTGGTTTGCTGTGATTGGGTCCATACTGGACCACACGCAGTTTCCTATGTTGATCTTTGTTCAGATGGTGGAATATTGACTTTTGACAATTTAAATGGATGGGTGTTTTTTTTTACGTAGCCTACACTGTCCCACTGATGTGCATAGGTCTCCCCGAAATCCATCCAGACATCTTTCTCTTGAGCCACCTTGATACATCCTTTGCGGTATGCGATTAAGATAAGTAATTAAGCGCATTAATAAATTATCGTAATTATACAATCCAACTGAAATGCGACGCTGAAAAAGTAAGTACATATTGGTCCAGATCTCCAAGTGGAACCAACATACGTCAGTAGCACGTAGGTGAGCAGAATACCTTACATTACGCCTCTCTCTTCTTAACTTTACAATGTGACTAAATGAATCCACAAAGGTTACGTGAATAATGTATAAACTAGCTGATACATAAACTAGCGTCTTATATTACGTTTTTTTCAGAGTGGTCGTATCTATTTTACTCAGGGGACGCGTCGGGCGCAGTTGATTAAAGAAATTAATTGTTTATCGTCGACGGAGACGTGCTGCGAATATATTTAAACTGAAAGACTCTAGAAATTTATCCAGTGTAAGGTTGGCAGGTTTTCTTTACGGTAGGAAAAATCTAATAATAAGACAGATGTATTACATCAATTTTCGTCATAATTAGCATGCTTTTCGACGCATGTCCTTTGCACATATTTTAGCACAAAACCGCGCAATGCGCTGCAAAAAGACATAGGTTTTCATAATATACAATACAACAAAAATATGAGACAGCAAGTGTTACCCGGACATTTATATTTACGTTCCAAACATGGCTCGCGGGAATGTTGCAATGTCAGAAGTTCACAACCCTAAACCCCGGGAAAGAATATTAATCATACCGTCCAGTAGCGGATAAAGGGGGAAGCAGACTGTTTGTTGTCCTGCTACTGGGATATCATATGATAATAGGGCTATCAGTAATAACCAGAAAAAGACCAAAAGAATTTAAGGCTTTGAGAGATCGCTCATCAGTCTCGAAGATCACAAGATGTAATGAGTAGCCCCATTATACAGACCTCAAGGAAGAACAGCCGATCCGGTAGGTAAATTACTATACTTAACACCGCTTTTGATGATCGCAGTAATTTTGTGCCGGAGGTTGCCAAAAACTACAAAGCAAAGAATACAGAAAATGGAGCATAGTAAAGTTGACTGAAGTGGCAGCCCTGACAAAGTCCCGGGTAGTATATTCGTGGAAAGTTTCGATGTCGCCCGGACGTGACACATTTTTGAAAGAAAGTAGGTAATGTGGTTATGTACGAAATTTTACCGGCGCGGCGAGACGATCACCTCGGAATACAAGATATTGATTTAATCAGTGAGGCGGTTCGCCTGAAAATCTTTGTGTGAATGAGTTTAGAGGAAGATGAGTATGGAGACGAATGATAGTTTCATTCGCACAGATTGGTGATTACGGCCCGCTTACCACAAACGAATCATTAAATGAAATCAGTTAAACATGTTTCAAACATCACCTGGTCTTCACAGAAACCGAACGATGTTTAAATTCATTTAGAGCTTAAAGTATTTAGTCATTTGTGGTGCAAGCAGGCCAAAGTAAATACTATATAATTGTATGACGGTTGTACTTGTACTCCCTGGTGCAGGATCATTAAGAGATGCGATGCCAGCAGTACCTAGACGTCTCGATGAAGACGTGCTAACCTTTTAAATGAAAATGGCACAGTCGGGGCTGCATATCGTATATTCCCTATAGTAGAAGAATAAATCTGTCTCGAATAATTTATGTTTGGAATTTATACATTGGCTATCAAAAACTACCTATACATATTATATTAAAATTATTAAATTCTTATTATCTAAGCTACAAAACTTAACAATATTATATGGGATCACCGCGGTAGCTTCCTCTAACAAATGAAAAAGAATTTTAAAATCGGCCCACAATTATTGACAAAAGTATCGATGAAAAAACATTTAATAAAATTTTGGAAATCAGTAGGCTTTCATAAATTCACTAAAACGAAAAAGCTTTCGGGTGTAGACCTCAGGACGAGCTACTTCTCTCACGGACAACTGTACGTCGCTTGTTCCCGCATCGCCAGTCCTGATTCTTTTTTGATTATTTGACTGCTGAGACCAAAACCACAAACGTAGTACATAAAGGGAGGTTTCATACAAAATTAAATGTGGGTCTTCTTCTTTTCGTGTGGTTAGTGACTAACCTGGTGTCAGAGGTTTTATGCTGCCCATAGGCCTCTGACTTAACTTCACATGTTGTTGAGAAATATCTCTCAGACATGCTGGTTTCCTTCGCCGATTTTTATGCAAGTGATAATTATGCAATACGCACATGAGTCCGTAAAATCAGAGGTACGAACCGCATAGGACTTGGCAGTCCGACGGTCACACCACTAGGCTATCACTGCTATAAAAAATGTGGGTGATATTTTAGTATTATATTGTGGTGCTTTACGAGTTCCACGCCTACGAAGTCGCGGGCAGAAGTTAGTCTGAGATAATATTTCTTCAAGTTATTGAATGCAATAGATCTCAAATTGCAAACGAAGATAATATTTTATTGATGGAAAGGGTTTCAGAATTATTGAGTAGAATTTATTAGCTTCGTTGTTTCTGACAGCTCGTTAGGATAATAAAACAAGAAAAGTGTAGACTGAATGTTTTTAGATCTACTCGAGTTAATAAATATTGGAAGCCTTTGGAAGTTCAATGTCTTTAAGTTCGTGAACTTTGACTTTGATGTCGTATATCTCAATACAACATAATATTATTAATTTGAAATATTTTAAGTTTTATAGCTTCGTTCGAGACTTCGAGTGGGCGTACTCATTTTGCTATTGTTCATTCATATTTTCACTTAACTTGATTTTCTTTTATTAAATTCATAAAGGGTCATTGGTAAGTTAAAAATGGAAAGCTTATTTCAGCTGGGAATACATTGGAGTGAGCTTAGTAGCACTATGAATATTGTATAACTTGTCAAGACACAGAAATAAACCTGCATCAAAGGGTGATTAACTGTCTATTAATTGAAAACTCTTGGACTATCAGATTCAAACAGCATTTAACAAGCATGTTACATATATCTTTACAAAGTTCTAAGCCTCACACTGCGGTGCTGAAAAATGCCACAAAAACTTTGCCAAATAATTTTTGAATTAAGTAACTGGGATATAATGTTTTCGAAAAGAATTTCCCAGCGGCTTTATTTTCAGAGACTACGGTACATATTTACATAGCAGGGGACTTAATAACAAGCGTTGCCGCTTCCCCGCATTGTCTACAGAGGAGACTGTCGCTCCCTTCATTTTTATGTGCTCATAATTCCCCTGCCTTTTAGTAACAGAGCAGACATCCTTTATTCACGTATTTGCCTCATCCCTTATTGTCCTTTTTTCATATCTACGCCATTACAGCGTTTGTTCATATTCATTGTAGCATGTGCTTTTGCTGTGTTTCAGGCGAATTGACGAACTGTGACGTTTTGAAACAATGATATCAGAATCGGACTGAATTTTTTGTGTAAACAAAAGGAATTTTATTCATTTCGTTTTTATATTAAGCAATCGGGAGCAGTCTGTTTATAATAACGAATTTGTAAACAAAAGATTGTTTATTATAATAAAGTTTGCGTTAATATTTTTAATTATGTTTGCGAAAATCTGTCCAACTGTTTTCTTATTCAGTTTATATTTTAATATTTTATCGAGGTAAACAATCTTTACAGCGCAAAATGGATATTATTTAGTACAGATTTTTCAACTGCCACGTCAATTTCGTTAGATTAATTTATGTAGACGTCAAAATTATTCCATTGTAAGTTATCAAACACAATCACCCCACAATATTTATTATTCAGAAACAATCTCCAACCGAAATGAAAACCAACGAGAACCTTTTCGGAACTAAATATCACTGTACTCACATTTAATACAATATTTTTTACAACATGTCCTAAATCCAATTCAGCGGTAAATCCGGGGCCATTTCTCTCGTCTATTTTGCTTCCCATACATTATTCAAAATTATTCCAAGTGAATTACATGTTGCTTGTGTGCGAGTGTACGAGTTTGCGCGACTTATTGTGGATATTGTGTCTTACGTGTGTTTTATTGCAAGTTTGTTCGCATAATAAATGTGGGCAGTTTAATGCGGGCGCTGCCGAAGGGTTAACTGGGTAAAGCTAGGTCTTTGCTGTAACGTGGACTTAGTTTGGGAATATTTTGTTTAATGTATTTTTCCCTATTATAATTTAGTTTTATTTAAAAAAAGAATGAGTTCACATCATAGTGACGACCTTAATCACCATTGCAGTATGAATTGAAATCCACCGTTTGTACTAATTAAAAGATCATTTATAATCTAACCAAACACACCAAAAAACGAAGAACAACGCCTTCAGTAGTTTTCTGGTCAGCCATCTGAGTACTGTGGGAATCCTTGCCTGCATCATCATGATCATGATCATTTATCGTGCGGCTGTGTCTAAGTCAACACATGATTGTACCAACATCTGGGAAACGACCCTAAGCATTTTGTTTCTAAGAACTAAATTGTGTTATTACAGGGTGTAACCGAAGGGTATATAGGTACATACAAAAGCAAATGCTACAGACCGCTAAACAAAACAACTTTTCCAATAACAATCCTTTCGTATGTATATACCCTTTCGGTTACAGCCAATATAATATATATCTGCATATTATCAGATGTAACAGTAGATAGGAGTGTCGGAGCGTTTGAGGAGTGCACGTGTCCAATTCTCTCTCAAAAATAACAATAAAAATACTAAATACTACAAGGGACTATGACCCACAACTTACAGTGATAAAAACTATTGTGGAGTGCAGTGTAAACAAATAAAAAATAAATAAAAAAGCGAATTAATAATAATCCGATCGTGCACCTGCGCCGAGGTAAGCTCTTCTCCCCCTCGCGGAAAAGAGACAGGACGCGAAATCCAAATATTTCGTTCTTGTCGCACGCGTGTAAATCCGAAGGACGGCACGCGCCGATTGCCGAAATCAAGGACACGACCTACCGAGCTTGCGCGAAGATCTCCGATCCATCTCGAACTCAACATACACATTCCTAAACAAGTAAACAACAACGCTATTTTTAATTTTGATTTTCTAATCAAATAGCATAATTCAAAATGGTAAATACCTGCGCTACCTGCGCTAAAACACTCAGAGCCAACCAGTATACTACATGTATTGAATGCGACAATTGTTACCATCCTTTGTGCGCCAAAATAACCGACTTTCGTAAATTATCAGAAACCGCGAAGGCAACATGGGTATGCACGGGCTGTAGGAATAAAAAGCTTAACTCGAGCAACACTATCGCGCCACCAGAACAAAACGAACACGTCGACCACAAAATTGATACCAGCAATAGCTTGTTCCTTAATACACCAACCGCTACATCGGACTCTGCTAGTTTGTTTCAACTAACGTCTGAAATAAAACTACTACGAGAAGACGTAGGTGATCTCAAATATCACCTCAAAACGCTCACTGAACACCTAACACTGTGCAACCAACGCCTTGAAGTGTCCGAGGCTAGTTTGGCCAGCGCAGAAGCCAAAATTGAAGCACTTGAGGAACAAGTCCGTGTAATCCCTTACTTGAAGTCCACAATCCAACAACTCAGTGAACAAGTACAGTCACACGCACAGGCTAACTTGAAAAACCAAGTCGAAATACTAGGCGTAAACGAAACGGCCAACGAAAACCCCGTTCACATCATTCTCACAGCGGCAGTGAAAATTGGCATAAATCTCGAAGACTCCGATCTAGAATACGTTACAAGAGCTGGGCCACGCCATGGCAACAACACTGAGAACACCAGTGCCCCAGTGGAAAAACACCCCCGTCCACTGGTAGTTAAATTTCTGCGGCGCCACAAACGGAATGAATTTCTACGCGCAGGGAAAACTAGACGCAATCTCTCTAGCGATGATCTAGACATACCCGGTGTTCGCAGGACTGTATACTTCAACGAGCGCCTGACAAAAGAAAACCGGCAGTTATTTCGAGCAGCAAAGCCACGTGCCAAGGAATGCGGCTACAAGTATTGTTGGACCAAAAATGGAACTGTCAATATTCGCAAGCAAGAAGGTAATCCTGCCATCGCTGTTAGGAACCAGCATGACTTATCCCGCCACTGCCCCATCTCAACTGTACAAACAGAGGCTTAGCGAGTCAGAGCAGTCCTCACGTAAGCACCTGTTATGTTTTTCGTTAAATTTTGTATTTCTTAAATATTATTATTACTGTCTTTTTATAGAAAAGGTCGATTACCTAGAAAAGGTCGTAACCAAGCACCTATTATGTTACTTTATTGACCTAACATTTTTTAAATATCTTAAACGGTTGTTTATTACGTTAAATTTGCTCAAATACAAACAAAGGCTTGTAAACAAGCTCCCGATATGTTTCTCTATAAAAAAAAATATTTTTAAATACTCGCAGTGCCTGTTCAAATACACAGAACTCAAGCACTTATTAAATTTATTTATAAGTTTAACACAAATGTTGATTATTTTTAATTGTTTGTATGAAATGTTTTTTGTCAAATACCTACAAGAGCTAATACCCATAAAGCTCGCATTCTTTACTTTAATCTTCAAATTTTATAATTATTTTTATTGTTTGTTAATTGCAATTAATTTGCTAAAATTTTTACAAGGGCTTGTATTTAAATATACACACCATAACTCTCCAATTTTAATACTTACATCAACGCACACACCCTTACTAAGGCACTCACACAATTACACACTACATAATTGGTCTAATGGAAGAATCTTCTGGAACATAAAAGTATCAAAATCTCTTGCAACAACAAGCATTCTAGACAAAAGCACCTCACTGAGTCTCGGTACCTATTCCTATATTATAACACTTAAAAATGGCTTTACTTAGCGTATCCAACGACCTAGATGAAACCTTTAATATAGAATGCCAAACTGTAGAATCCCTTGAAATCTGCAAGAATATCTTAGATGCTTCCAAAGACAATATTAAGGTGCTAACATACAACATCAGAAGCTACCAAAAAAATTTTGATGACTTCGTAATTGCTCTAAATCGGTTAGACTCGAATATTGACGTAATCGTGCTCACTGAGTGTTGGCTATCTGACGGCTCCATAATAGAGGACCTACAGGGATATAGCGCATACCGAACATCTAAACAAGTAAATAAAAACGGCGGAATTGTTGTTTACACTAGAACAGCCTGGAGCAGTAGTGTTGTTACTGTTGAAACTAACCTTTCTGACGCCGACAGCATATTAATAAAAATTAACAATAAATTAAGTCTCCTAGCCATTTACCGGTCTCCGTCTTTTATAAACACCGAGCAATTTCTTAATTCTCTTGACACCACCCTGTGTGATCTTAAAAACCAAGAAACAATAATTGTGGCTGGCGACATTAACCTAAACTTAAACGACCCCACTAATAACCAAGTATCAAACTACGCTTGCGTCATGGCCTCACACGGTTTGTCCCCTGCTATTACTCTCCCTACAAGATGCGGTGCATGTATTGATCACATATATATAAAGTCACCAACATCACCTTTTGGTCTCGTCTGTGACTTATCCATTACCGATCACGACCTAGCTCTGTGCAGTGTCCCAGCTAAACCGGAACGTCCTAAAAACACTAAACGCTGGAGAGTCAGAACTGACTGGACCGCTGTAGCTGGAGAAATCACTAATACAAACTGGGATCCAGTTACTAACACATCTTGTGTAAACACTGCTTTAAACTACTTCAACGACATTATTTCACGCGCCGCCGACAAACACACACAAAATATTAAAATTAGTCGTAGGATGGCTAACATCCAACCCTGGGTGACTCCTGGATTAATTAGGTGCATGAGACAACGCGACAAACTTCATCTTGAATGCAAAGCCTACCCTGATGATCACACAAAACAATTCATTTACACTAGATACAGAAACTTCGTTTACACACTTCTTCGAAAACTCAGAAACTTACATAACAGACAGGAAATTGAAGGGAACCAGAAAAACCCCAAAAAGCTTTGGACGGCTATAAAAGATATTTGTGGAACTAACAGTAGTCAAAATTCTTCATCACACCTAATTAACTCCAGTATTTCTCCAAGTTCATCACTTGACAATTGCAATCGATACTTTGTCTCTGTCGGGGAAAAGCACGCCGCCAAGATCCTAGACAAACTGTCAACCACACACCATTCTCTAATTGAATCGAACGTAGCTTCAAGATCTGTCTCACAATCCTTCTATCTGCATCCGACCGACGAGGAAGAAGTCTCTAATATAATACGCAACTTGAAAATAGTGTGCACCAGGGCCAGACCAACTAACCGTTCCATTGCTCATAAACTGCCGTGAAAGTATAATCAAGCCACTAACGCACATCTTTAATTTAAGTTTTAAATCAGGTGTTTTTCCCGATTCCTGGAAAATTGCTGCAGCGTCCCCCATCTACAAAAGTGGTCCCAAAGACATGCCGGAAAACTATAGACCTATTGCCTTGCTGAGTATTGTCTCTAAAATGTTAGAAAAAATTGTAAACAACCGACTAATAAATTTTGTAGAGAAACATAACATTGTCTCAGAAAGACAATTTGGATTTCGTCGGGGAAGATCTGCTGAAGACGCGGTGTCACTTTTAACGAATCAAGTCGCCCATCACATAGAAAATGGAGAATGCTGTATTGGTGTCTTTCTAGACTTGGCAAAAGCGTTCGACACCGTGTCACCAGGATTGCTTCTGAAAAAACTCGAGGCAATAGGTATACGAGGAACACCTCTAGAATGGTTCCGCAGCTATTTAACATCGCGGTATCAATATTGTCAAATAGGTAGCCACCGAAGCAGGTCCCTCCCAATCGTGTTTGGTGTTCCGCAGGGCAGTACCCTTGGCCCAACGTTGTTTACGCTATATATTAACGACATAGTAAAACTCCCTCTTAGAAACGCAACAATTATATCCTACGCTGACGACACAGCCATCGTTTTTCACGACACGTCATGGGACCGAGTGTATCAGCAAGCAGAACAAGGCCTCTCTCATATAGCGCATTCTCTAGACACAAATCTACTAACACTAAATGTTAATAAAAGTAAATACATTGTTTTCTCCAAAACAGTCTCCTCCAGTGCCCCTCAAACTATGTCTTTAAAAGTACACACCTGCCGCCAGGAACAACATATTGCCTCACACCTGCGATACCACTCCTGCCCATGCACAGTTCTTGAACGTACTGACACGATTAAGTATCTCGGAATAATCATAGACAACAACTTGACGTACAAAGCCCACATTTATGCCCGTTCCTCCAGAGTTCGTAAACTTATACAGGATTTGAAAAAACTCCGCGACTGTACCCCAATCGACATTTTGCGAATGGTCTACTTCGCACTCTGTCAGTCGATCATACAGTACTGTATCTGCATTTGGGGACGCGCCGGAAAAAGCACATTTATAACACTAGAGCGGGCGCAACGGGCACTGATCAAAGTTGCACTAAAAAAACCTTTCCGGTACCCTACAGACCTTGTCTACCAAAAGTTTCAAGTCCTCAGGGTGCGACAAATATTCGTACTCCAAGCAACACTGAAATATCACGCAACAATAAAAAAACGGCCCGACTACAGCGATATAATAAACAAGCGTGTCTTCAGAGTACCTATCCCAGATACCAAATCCGAGCTAGCTAGACGCTGCATTCATTTTTCCCATCCCAACACTTACAATAAAGTGAGCAAAATTTGCGACCTAAGGGACTGCTCCATCAGGACCTGTAAGAAAACCCTAACTTCAGCTCTTTTGAAATTATCATACGATGACACTGAAGCCTTGATATAGCACCTTCACGCAGTACACACAGCACACACACACACACACACACACGCACACACGCACACACACACACACACGCACATAAACACCCGACACAGCTCAAGCCCATAGTTCATTTATTTTATTTTGTGTTCAGAATTGAAAATATGTTTTTGTTTTATTATTCTTGATTTTTTTTTTTTTATTACTGTCTCGTTGTTTATCCTTAAAAATATTATATGATATCATCCTCAAACTGTACCTAATGTAACCTTATTTGTAAATTCGCACTCCTGAGCCACAAGATACAAGCGACACCGCTTAGTTTGTGGCTCTCTGAAAATGTAACATTGTACCTACTCATATTTTGATGAATAAATTTATTATTATTATTATTATTATACCTATACCTAGGATACCTACCTATCGCAATTATTAGCTCTCCACAATTGTTGCGTATTCGATATTTATAACTACTTATTGCAATAGCGTCGTTTATGGTTAGATTTCCTCTTTCTTGAATTCTGTTGCAAGAAGGATTAGCAAATGCATACCGCAATATTAAAGTGGGTTTTTTCTTCTTTTTTATGTATGTTTGTATGTGTGTTCTTTCTTTGCCTCATGTTTACCGCAAATAAACGTTTCTTTTTTATTATTTTATTTATATTTCAGATATTTGTATTATACAACGCATGATTTTTTAGACGATCATCAATCGAAACAAAAAATAAACCATATCTATTTCAGTAATTCGAATTAGTTCTTGTCATGTCCAACATAATGTACAAAATCAAAAGTCATTTATGGTTTTAAGGTTACATAAGACAGTCCCCCATAAACGCCCACCCTTCACAAGTCGCTACTCGTGTAAGATCATTTAAATAATAACAACAGACGTAATTAATGCCAAACCCCGTTATCAACACAAGATGGTCCATATTACCCTATGCAGTGGCGTGCACACAGTTTTAAGACAGGGTAGGCAGAAAATTTTACTCACCAAAAATACTACACGTTGGTTTTGGTTCGTCATCTTGTCGATTGATAATGTAGGTAATTGCCAAATGCCAACTCAAATATCCATAGATTGACTGATTTTATAGACATATCAATTTACGGATATTCGAAGTGGCCTTTCGGCGCGTTTATTTGATGTTTTGTAATGTTTGTGTGAATTGCAAAATTTAAATAAAATCATTGAAAAGATGGTGGTGTGAGTATACTAAGTATAGGTATAGGATTGTTTTATTTGTATATTAAATCTACACGCCTTTCTTTCTGTAAGAATATCTGCAATATGGAATCGTAAAAGTTGGGAAGGCGTTTTATTTCCGTAAGAAGGTTTTTTTCTATTGAAATCGTGGAAAGATCTGTAAGTCGTTGCTGGCCTTGTGTATTTCTTAAATAGGTGTATATACGTTTTAGCGACGAGAATGACCTTTCGGTTGAAGCACTGCTCGCGGGAACTGTAACAATTAATTTTGCCAAACGCAGTACTTCGGGAAAAACTGTAAATTATGTTATTTTCGTAAAAATGTTCTATAATTTTGTAAATACTAAGGTTTTTGAATTCGGCAGATTTATAAACACATTTGAGCTCATTGATAAGGCGGTCTTAGTTAAAGTCGTATAATTTATAAACATTTACGAATTGCTATACTAATTCAACCGGAAAATTGTAATTATATTTATTGAAATTTACGCATGAAAGTAGTTCAAAAAATTTTAACTCTTTCAGATTTTTATATCGGTCGCGACATTCGATGGATATATTATTGTCTATAATTTCAATAAAAATCCGCTTAAAATTGGTTTTCGCGTCCTAAACATTACGTTTTCGTTTTGGCGGCCCTGTGCTTATTTTTACGCCTTCAAAAATAAATTCAAACCTAGATCTGAATGATTCCAAAAACGATTCAAAGTCCCTAATTTTTTTTATGCAATAAGTCACATCTCATGTCTTTTTTTGCATAATTTCGTAAAGCACATCAGTTTCTGCGAATATTAAATATTATCGAGATAGGTCGTCCAACACCGGATTTGCAATTAATACAAACTAAAGGTAAAGTTAATCGTAAATTTAATACAAAACAATATGATTCGCGTTGCTTAACGAAACTTCATGTGTTTAACGAAATTTTCGTTAAACACATGAAGTAAAAACTGGATTAAAAGTCTTTTAAATTGTGTAACAAATACGAAACTTGACTTAATGTCTCGCCATCCCAAGAGTCTTCGTTTTCAGCCATATCCTCAAATAAATCAATTAAATGTAAAGAAGAATTGAAAATTACATTTACAGTACGCGAATTGTAAGTCCATAGAGTGTCAGCAACGCGAATCATATTGTTTTGTATTAAATTTACGATTAACTTTACCTTTAGTTTGTATTAATTGCAAATCCGGTGTTGGACGCCCTATCTCGATAACTTGTTTTTTTTCACTGAAAGATAGTTTTGAAAACACATCATATTTTATTTTCTCAATACACACACCATCTGAACCACTTTCACAGACAATATTATCCATTTTTCACTCTAATAACAATGTTAAAATCCTAAATCTGATAGCTCAAGTCACAAACACAACACACATAAAACAATATGGCTGTTAATGACTATTAAAATTACGTAGTAAAGGAAAATTTAATACGACAAAAAAATGATGGCCATCAAAATACATAAAATTCAATGAAACAATGTTACTTCTTAAAATATTTGCACTGCATAGCAAACTTTCGTTCGTAAATGTTCGGAAGAGATCGTAATTTTTCGTGTTAGCTTTAAAGAATAACCAGTGAGACACTGGCTGTTCATGCAGTTGTGTGCGTGATTTTTGTCATTGTGTGTCAGCAAAGCCCACGTAGCTATAGGAACGCACACACATAAAAATCCGTATCACCACGACATTCTACTGAGCACACATACAAAACATTCAGACACGAATAGTTTGTGTCTATGCCGTGGCGCTAGTGCAGCGCGAATCGATGATGTGAAATTACTTGAACGACCAACTGTATCGGATCATAATGATAACACACCGGCCACTCGATAGGTGGAGCTGATTTATGTTTTAAGATTTTTATGTTGTTTTGTTTATTGATAAAACAATATTAGATCTATTATCAGAACTAGGGTAGGCAGTGTCTTTTTGTCTTTATGAAACGCACGCCACTGACCCTATGTCTACTTAATAATTACTTATATAACCGCATAAACTTCGATAACACAATGTACCACACAAACTTTTAACAACCCTATTCCCGTTACATTATTGGTATTTCTCAACAAAACAGCAGCAAATAAGCGATTCAGACAGGGCATCAACCGTGGGGTATTTTCGACCGCGCATGTGATGTTTTCGACCTGACGACCAATAGATGCACATACATAATTAATCGAGAACGAGGATATCGAGTTCACAGCAGTTTCCTATAATCACAATATACACGAAATATAAGCAGAAAATCCACTACAAGTTAAGCAAACTGAAACATGTAATATAACATCCACAAAAGCTTGAATGAACCAGAAGCATCCAAAACGCTAACTTTGTCTCATCAAATTCAAACCAAAACTAAACCAACGTTGTTTGTATTCGGTGTGATAGAACTGAATACTGGTTCTAGATAAGAACTCCCAACTTGCTAAGCTTTATGAATAGTAAATACGTCAACTGGTGTGGCTAGGCGGCCTCTGCAAAGACCAAGAGCTTCGCGTATTTATAATAGGTATTTTCGCGGAAAACGTAAACGTAGCGTGGGAAGCCCTTCAGTAAGATAGACCGATGATCTGAAGAAGGGGGTAGTAGCTGGATTAAAAAGGCGGGAGGTCTTGCGCTATGGCGCTTCATGGGGGAGGCCTGTCTAGCGGTGGACTGCTATAGGCTGAAATTTTCGCTAAAAACTGGTTTGCACTAGTCTTCAGTCTGTAGGTTGGAAACCTTTTTTCAACAATAGGCACGTACGCAGACTATACAAGTAGAGGGAGACCAAAGAAACGATGGACGGCTTGTGTGAGAGACGATATGGCTAGAAAGGGAGTAACTAAAGGGTGACGACTAATAGAGAAGTATCCTAAGACCCAAAATAAATTGGAATAGGGGCAATAGAATGATGATGAGGCACGTACGCAGACTTCAAGAACTCATCATGTCAATAATCAGCACATTGGACGCGCTGAGAATGAATATTTTATGGTTAAGGGACTGTCAGTTTTCGCCAGACATACGTCTTCGACTTGACGTAGCTGCGTTTTGTCAGAGATTATCAGATTACCGCTGCACGCTAGCCTTGCGTTCAGCTTAGCAACGTATACGAGTAGGTTTTCTGCAAGTACATCTGTAGAACAAACATGTAGGTCAATATAAATAATGGGTAGCGACAGATGCCATTCGACACCGATATTTATTTCAATTTGGGCTCCGGTATCGCTGCAAATGAAAACGATGTGTCAGCTTATTTTCACAGTAAATTTATGACCGGATTAATGAGTGTTATAGTACTTACTGATAGGTTTTGAATTATATTTGCTCTCAAGTTCGGTTTTTTCTTATTAATTAATGCCATTTTCAGGAGAAACAGTGAAAACATTGATTCTCCAGGAATGTCCTTTGAAATTAAATAAATCAAGCGGGGTTGTTGCAGTTTGCGGAAGTACTTGCAGAGTCATCCTAGAATTAGAAGCATAGAAAATCGAGCAATAAATTTTACTGGCTTTATTACCAGTTTTTGCATAAAGATGCTATCCTCAGCTTGGACTCTTGGAATAATACCGCATCAACGCCTACGTTGGGTACCAGGTTCAGGGTAACGTAGCACACAGAAGCAATGGCGTTATTTTGGCAGTTCATCAACATTTGTTGCGGTCTTTACTTTGTTGAGTGGACAAATTTTTCGCACATATAAAAGCAATGAATTAGCAATATCCTTAAAAATCAATCAGATTGATTGAAATTGTGTTACGCAATCAGGTAGGTCAGTCCTCTCGGGCTTATAAGCGTGACAGATATGTCACATGTAATGGTGTGTGTTCTTGCGATGTTACAAAATAATGTCACAAAGCATTCCTACGACAGGTATACCACTGATTTGTGCCGCGTGATTGCAAACTGGACATGTCTTTGCTGAATACTGATTCATTGCATAAAGCGAGAGCTTCCAACAGTATAAATGCTTGTTGTAAATTATTACAATCCTGCGTCATCGTATATCGTAATTTTATGTTCGTTTAAATGAGCTTTTAAGAAATATGGTATATGGTATGGAAGCTGCGTTGCAAAATTAAAAAAAGCCCTTACTGCAAGATTACAACCCAAAGAAAAGTCATCCCCGGCCCGGGTCCTATTAATAACCCTACGACAAATTTCAGTCACGACGCATCCCCTGGTCCCTACGGCCCGGGTCGGCGATTAATTCTTTAATTAACCCTACAGCGGCGCGGGTCATTGGCGCCGCGAATTAGAAGAAATGGCGCCGAGATAACTCTGCGAACGCACTCGCCATTTGTCTCCATTCAAGATGGCACCCAGTTAAATAGAATAAAAGGAATCCTGGGCTGTAGGAAATATTATTAACTCGCTGTGTAAACTGAGCGCCTCAGTTATCGGCAGTGTTGAGACAGTTGGAGTTGTGGGCCAAGAGTATTTGTAGTGCATTCTGAAGTTAGGAGAGGATATTATACCAACTTATCGTTGTTGTGTATTGTTGGTCTAAGCTTCACTTTTCCGTTTTACCATTATTAAAGGGGCAGTTGATCTCAAGAAACTTGCCGACAGTGAGAATTTAGTGTAGATTCTTAGGTGTCCACCGACGTATCTTGGCGGTCCTGAAGTTAGCTGTTGGCTGCGCAATGGATCTTTTAGGAACGACATTGTCTAGTGCGCAGCTAATCGGCTAACTTCAGGGCCGCCCAGATACGCTGTATTGTATAAGAGTTGATTTTTTTATCGCCTCTGGCTGGAGTAAGTTCTTTTGCGTGGGTAATAATCAATTAATGCAACATTTTTCTTACTTAACGTGGATGAAAACATGAATGAGGATTAACAGCGTCAGTCAGTCGGGTCATATTGGGTGAACCGGTGTAAAAAGGGCCGATGACGCGCCTATCAAGTCACCAATACATCAAGCGTATTTTGTTTTTCCGGGCCACTGGTTCTAACTCCACATTTCCTATACAGCATATCCAAGTAATAAATCTACCGTAGATATACGATTAGATGCTAGTATATAAGGCAGGTAAGGAATTCCTTAGGGCCCAACACGGCAAGCAGTTACCGTGTCGGGCTGACATTCAAGTATGCGGAAGTAGTAGCGCAATCATTTCAAACATGTATGATAGATTTATTACTTTGGATAAAATTGAGAAATACGTCAGGTGCTTTAATATATCATATCGTGTCGCCGATTGAACGATAACTGCTGCAATAGAAATTTATTGTTAGGAATTGTTACGATTTATAGAAACAGAAATAATTTACACAGTCAAGTGCCTTCCTGGGTGCGGGCCCACGACATAGAACTCGTAAGTCGTAGCCGTTACCAACGGGCTATTGTGTAAATTATTTCATCGCTACTGCTTTCGACACGGTAAAGGAGAACATAGTGAGGAAACCGGTGTGTCCTAGAACCGAGAATTCGAAGTCATGTGACATGATTATTAGGCCTACTCTTTCTGTGAGAAAGAGAAGGCCTCTGTCCCAGAACTGTGAACATTATAGCCTCAAAGGCTGGGAATTCATCAAATGAAGGAGTCATTTGATGACCCGCTCTGGTGGAGCGGAAGGGAGTGTCAGACACCTACTGATTAAAAGTTTAAAACCCATCCATGTTCCTCCCTTAGCCCTTTATGTTTCGGAGTAGCGGTATCCCTTTCGGACAATCCCGCTTAATATTATAGGCTGATGGTATGTTACGTACAAAACGGAGCGGGATCGACTCTTATACATTAAAAAATATTTGAATGGACTACAGATATTGTTTCATAATGGCTGTTTGCTGTGAGGGAGAGGTTGACTGTATAAAATACATGTTTCCTAATCCAGTTAAAACTCAAAATTGAAAAAGGGGCGAAATGATTTCCTTGTCTGGAATGCTGCATTGAATCAAATCTGAGCGAAGCGTGAAGGTTCCGCGCTAAACGCAAGCAACCCTCTCTCTCCCGGGGGAGTCGCAAATACTTCGCTAAGTAGCGCTAATTAACGTTTAGTCTACGTCACAAGTGTGCGACACTTGAATCGCAATATGTTACGCGCTGTTAACTTTGAAAGAAACTATATTGCATAGGAAGCATGTACTCGTATGATACTGTGATGTAAACCCCTCAGACATTATACTACACCCTCCTACCTTTTTACATAGAGTAACTAAAGACACATCCCCTTATTTATAAACGTAACTTACCACTAACCTAACGTAACAGTCAAAAGTGATGATTAACTTCTGTATAATCAACTTCGTTTATAAATAAAGGGGTAGTTTATAATTATTATGTGTATAATGAAATGAAGACGACGTAATACAAAATAAATCAATTCGATTTACAATAATAAAATTAACAAGCCAATTGAAATTACATATTTTATTAACATGTCTAACGATCCTTTCGTTTAGCATAATTATAATTAGTACGGGATAACGGGACCCGTCGCGATGGAGAGTTATGAACGGGAATAAACCGGACAACGTGTTCCATGTTTGAATTGAAGACACAAACGGTAATAAATTCAAATACCTATGAATAGACTGTGAGAATGATTTATAATAAACAGTGTGATTTTTTTTTATAAGAAGATGAAAAAGGATTTATACAACCTTTTCTTTGAGTGTCTTTTTTTATTACGGTCAGTAAAAGTGTTGAAACAACAGATGAAAGCGTGATGCTGTAATGCTGTTTTATTGCATGTGATAATTTGTATGATGTAGCTACACAATATAATATTATTGTTGCAGCGATTATACCGTTGTAGTTGCCATGTTTGTGATTGTCTTGTTTTTTTCTTAAACAGATTAAACAACGGAACTGATATATTTGGAGTATGTCAGTTCAGAACCATGTCATTATAAGAAGCTAAATTTCCTCATTCATGTCCAGGGTTAGTACGTATAGAAACAGTAAGTATAGTTAAGGAACTTGCTGATAGTATATAAGCTACCACGACCTACAAGCGGTGGTTGAATATTATAACCCCGTTAAGTCTATGTGTGTTTGAGTATGAGTAAATGCAATTTTTTTATTATTAATTTTATCATGTGTAAGTGTAGCCATGTACAAAAAATAGCATGGCGATAAAAATGATTTTTATATATTTAAAAAAAATATTTATATTATTACCCAGAACTCCATTCACATTATAGGTAAAACTTTAATGAACCCTTACTTCCCGCAACAATTTTTTAGGAACCATCCACCCTATTCCCACCTGCTTTCATTTTTTAATTCCTGAACCAAATCTGTCTAAACAACAGCAATAGAACAATTAAAGAGCAATAACAAGCCAGCAGCCGCAGCTCCCGAGCAATAAATTGCACGAGCTAAGCTGCACGCGAAAGTTGGCAAGATGTATACGAGCCAGATTATACTGCTATGCAAATTCTGTAGATGTGAACTTCCTAACTTCGGATATTAACATAGCTCGCGGTGGTTGAAACGATTTTCGTCGGCACGTGTGTGGTATTTGTTTTCGGGGTATGAAACAGTATGTTGTGTTTATTAGCGGCAAATTACTTGGCTGAACTGGGCGTCCTGCTAAAGATGTGGAGGATAAAAGGTCTCCATAGGTATTAGTAAGTATTTTGTTAGGTAATGATAGGTCTCTCACCTATCAGTTTGGCTGCAAAAAATATGTTAACATTAGTGCTCTTCTCCTTAGCGTAGTGCAATCTAAATAGAATGAGCACAGAATTTGATTACTGACTTGGCAGCTTCAGTAGCGTCTATCAGCTCCTGTAGCGTGAAAAAATAATGTTGTTTCGGAAGAATTCGCAGGAAATTATAAACCAAACCAGCGCACGCATTCTTCGAAACTTGTAGAAACAATCACGAATTCCCCTCAGCCACAGTAAATATTTACTTACCATCGCCGCATGAATTCTGCGAAGTTTTGAAGTAAGAAACAATAGCCCCCCACTAAACATCTAGCTCTTTCCCAACCTTCACTGCCATAATAGGTCCGTCTTGATTTCCACCTTTAATACCATTATCAGATCTGCAATGCTCACAGCGTGCTACTGAGTGATACGGCAACAGTTGCGCGCGACATAAACTGCGCTCGCTTCTCGCATGCCTAATGCCTTCCGTGACGTTAGATTCGATCGTGTCTCATGTGGAAACACTTCCGCATTCGCAGGGTTAATATCAGTTAAAACTTTTGGGTTATAGCCGTTATTTGTAACGTTATTTAAAGTCATTTTCAACCCTAAAGTTTTATTCTCCTGAGATGGGGTCCGCTTTTATGATGTTGGTTTTCCATTGGTTTATCACTTGCTTAAAAGCAATGATAGCCTAGTGGTATGACAGTCGGACTGCCAAGTCTTAGGTCTCGAGTTCGAACCCAAGGCACGCACCTCTGACTTTTCAGATTAATGTGCGTATTGTATAATTATCACTTGCTTAAAAATCGGTGAAGGAAAAGATCGTGAGGAAACCGGCATGCCTGAGAGATATACCTCAACAGTATGTGATGCTAAGTCAGAGGCCCATGGGCAGCATAAAAACTCTGACACCAGGTTAGTCAGTAACCACACGAAGTTAGTTAGTCCATTGCGCTTTGTGTATGGTAGGTCCGTTTCTGTTTCTCGTCAGAATAAACATTTGACATTATTACAATAACATTTTTACAATAAATAATCAAGCTTGGCAGTTTCAAAGTGTAAGCCTGAGTGCGCATGGACGTAAAAATATCGCGGCGCCATTTTATCATGTAACGGTTTTCAACTATCGGTGTTAGCCCGAGAGAATCCACGAGAGCTTCCCAGCGCGCCGAAAAACACACACTGTTAGATTTTCAACGCTCAGCACTAGGCAGTGCGATGAAAATACATTGCGCGAAAAAAAAAGCTGCGGAATATAATCGCTCGTGCGTACGTAGATGAAGAACCAATCACGTACTACATATCCTAAACCTAATAGAAGAGATAATTATGACAGGCTGGGGAGAACTATTTTCAAGCAACTAATTACTTCGCTTTTGATAGATTTCTGATCACCCCTTTCATCAATCAATCAAAGAGATTCAATACTAATTATACCTAGGCTTTTTATCGACGCGCGAATTAGTATAGTTCTCGTTCAATTGTTGAAAGATATTGGTATAAGAAAAAAAAGAAAATACATTTTTCTTTTTTTTTTCTTATATCAAATCTCGTCTCTACTTTAACTTACACAATAAACTCGTTTTCATTAACTTGAAAGGATGAAACTAATGGATATTAAGTCCTTGCAAATTCCCGGTTCAATACTGGGTGCCAATGAAAAACGACCAATGCTTAATAGTTGGAACTTGGAACCCTTCCCAGTGGGAATAAATGCAAATCCGATAAGTGATTAAAAGATGGTGGCGAATCTTTTTAACTTGAAGGCATTTCTCTAAGAATGGCTGTGCGATTAGCCAGAATGCTGAGTTGGTTAAATAAAATAATTATTTGGCAGATCATTTGAAATGGTTAGAAACGATATAATAAAAAAAAAGGAAATACTTGGCTTCAACTTTTTCTTTTGGATGGCACTGCTGCAACCATGGTTCTCACGTTGGTTTTAGTTACTGCGACCAATTACTTACTACAACAGCTATAATTTTCTTAGAATCCAAGAAATAGTGCCTGATTTCATTGTCATAGTTAGCAAATCTTTAAAACTTCAAGGGGGTTCAATCAATATCAATCTGGTGAAGAGTGGCAGAGCTTGTTAGGTTACAAATTGATATTGACTCGATTGACGGCCCGGGGTCAATCACCAATTAGAGCGAGTTTTTAGCTGGTCGTGTCGCAACGTTGTTTCGTAAGCGATCGATTATTGGCAACGTGACAACTTTACTAAATGTTTATTGATCGAATTGAGCTGAATCTTGCGCAGTTTCAAGGGAATGTTGATCAGAAAAACGTTTTGCTATTAGGACGATGAAATAAGGCAATAATTATTGGCTCAAGTACATATTAACAAGTGATGAAGTACCAGGAAGCGGGATTGTCCGAAAGGGTTACCGCTACCCCGGAGCATAAAGGGCTACGGAAGGAACATGGATGCGTTTTAGTCAGTAAGAGTCTGACACTATCTTCCGCTCCACCCAGAGTGGGAGAAGTCATTGGATGATTTCCCAGCCTGAATAAAAAAAAAGTGATGAAGTACTGGTTCACGATGGTGAAACACTGCGAAGGCTTACAAACAAAAATTTTACCCAAAACATCGATTCTCAACCACAAGGTTTGATGCACCATCAAGATACGCCCATCGCTACTGACGACATAGCAGGGAGAAATAAACCGTTATCGTGACTCTGACCAGCGACATATAACTGCTGATAAGAAACTGAAAAGGGCCACGAAGGCTTTATGGACAACGTAAAAAGACAATCCAAATAACAGCCAATGGTGCATGGCAGAGATAACGAAATACGATGGTGTTTTTCAATGGTTGAATTTGTTGTTTTATAGTTTTGGGTAGGCTCATAAATGTCAGTTGTGGGTTTTATAAAGTTCAGAAGAAAATGCGGTTTATATTGTTCAGTTTTTATGGCAAGCTTATTTTTTTAACTTCTGTTTTTTTAAAAGCATCGTGATTTCCATTTGGTTGTTGGAACAAAGAACATACTTATATACAACATAGAAGTTGTTTCGAACCCGTTATTGGTGGCGATGACGACACTATTATAGCTCATTAGGCACTAGCTTTAAGCAGAGCAATGGTGGCATAGAGGAATGTCTAAAATGAAACAATTAGCACGAAAAGTATATTATTTAGACAAGTCAGATTAGGTATAAGATACGACTAACTTGCAACCTAACGGAGAACGTGTAAGAACAATATTAAAATGATATAAAGTTATATTAGATTCTAAAAATCATAAATCATATTCTAACGATCATGACCTCACACGTTTCACCGCTTTATCGAATACATAATCAATCGCCTATGTATACATTTGAAATTTCGAACTATTAGATAACCGATAACAAAGTAATAATCAATGGATAACGCTAGGATAACAGATAGACAAGTGATATTCTTACAAAGGTAAACACATGTATCAGTTCATCAAATGTTATCACATCATGATTCACTGGGACCAGTAGATAATAAAGATACAGAAGGTTCATTGAAACCTTATGAAACCTTAATTAAGACCGCAAAACTGAGTATGTATTTCGTACTATATGTATTGGTAGATAGGCAGACAATCCATTTTGGCTTAGGCATGGTTGTAATTCGCACAAGCTTCCATGATCCCCTGTCCAAGTGTGGAAAGGGAACACCGGGGTGGTTTTTAGTCAGTGAGAGTCTGTCCTCCGCCCTGGAGCAGGGGAGAGGATTTGCCACAAAAAAAGGTATCTTTTTCTTTTTAGTTTGAACTCAAATTTTTTATACTATCTGATGTAAAACTTCGTAAGTGAGCTTGTTTATTTTGTATGTTTCGCTTTCACGCGAAAAAAAGGACGAACTGATTTGGAAGAAACTTGGCACATGTATCCATGATCTGCCTTGCATCTATAGGTACACGGAGGTTACAGGCTATCTTTGTACTGTTTGCAAGTCCTCATCATCCATCAGGATAAGCCTTCTGTCGCTATCCGTTCTGTGGTCAAAGTCCCTGGTGAAGTGAACCGAATTAGGCAATTAATGGGTGCGGCAGCACGACCGCAGTCCCAATTACATTGTTAGTTAGCGAACACTTTATGTGCCAATTGTATGGTGATCGCGGATAGGATATATGGCACTGCTCAATTTTGAACTTGATAGCAGCTGATTTCATACTACAAATGAACCACTTTTGTTGGTACGGGAGTAAAGTAACCCAAAATATCAGAATTTATGGGCAGATACCCAAAAATTTAGAGAATTTGGGTGCTGCTGTTCACGTGATCTTATACCTAAACACACCTTTCCATACAACTTCAAAACAACCGCTTACTACGAAACAATACTCTTTGTAAGATGGAAGTATATAAATATAGCACCTGTCATAATAGGCCTAAGTTAATGTACGTCAAAACCCAACAGATATTACTAGTGCCTACATAGGTACTAGGTACAAACTAATTGAGCCTCAGGAACACATGCTCTGGATGGATATTGCTCCGAGCTACGCACAATGATGGGAGCTGTGTTTGACATTATTAATGGTGAAACACATAGTATACAAGTTAAGCTAACAAGGGCTTCATCTCATATATTATTTTGGACATGTCCTGCTTTTATCGTAGCCAACAGCTTGGAACTCGGTTTACCTGTAACAAGGGAAATAAATTGATTAGAATCTTGTCATCGAAAACCTAAGTTTTAAACTTCTGGCCAATTAAGAAATCCTTCTATCCTACTAATATTATAAATGCGGAATTTTGTAAAAATGTTTGGATGTCTGTTACTCAATCACGCAAAAACTCCTGTATGCATTTGGATGATATTTGTTACAGAGATATAAACTGTGTACTGTATATGAAGTAGTTCCTAGGTTTGAATCTTACGACTTATCTCTTTAAATAACTGGTACAATAATAAGATAGTGCAACCCTGAAGTTATAAGCAGAGCGGAAATTGAAAACGTAAACAGTAGCAAAGCGAAATATTTTATGTGCAGTCGTAAACTTGTAACGATTGCGTCTGAAGTTATAATATTATGTGCAAAAGGAGTAGCACGTGTCGCTCTGTATAGTTTCCTTTTACTACGCCCATGAGAGTAAGGATTGATTTTATGATTATCTATCTTTGCTTTGCTTACATATACGTAATTAAATCACATGTATTTATTAAGTTATTATTTTAACCATATCCATAAACTTGTTTCACCCTTAGAAACGCATTCCAAAAGATCTTTGTCGTCTACAAATACGTCGCTAGCGCTACGTCTTTTAATCCGTATAATATCATCAGATACGACTAAAGTAGATAATATTATAGATAGTTAAGCGAACTATGTTAATGCCGACCACATCACGATACTATTGCCGGAATCAGAGGGAAAATTGAAGAAAGAGACACTATCGTAAAAAGCCGATGATACTCTGTAATTGTAACTGTGTCAAATATCTGTATTGACTTAGCCCACAGGCTATAACGCAATATCCTTTCAACGTCTCTCGTGTTTGCTTTGCCAGTACCTCCTTAGCTAGTTACGTATGTATCTATAGAGTTGCTATCGAAAGTCTGAGAGCCCAACACGGATATGACGCGATGTTTTGATAAGCTAAAGTTAGGTGAAGCTATCTGATATATTATGTTACCTAACTAATCTGGAATTAAAGAAAAACAGAGGATATATTCGTTACACTTTGTGTCAAGGAGAGATCCTTGCGAAGTTTGGATAGCTTGGAGCCGAGCGGTGCGGTAATATAATATGATATGACGTCAAGGTTTTCTATATCGGAGAAGCGGGGTCTTTTGTGTAGGTACCCATTGTTCGGTGAACTTTAATATGAAAGGAGCCAAGTTTCGATCCCTTCAAATCAATCAAATCGGCAGCAATCAATCGCAGTTAAATTTGGACATAAGTTTTTTTTTTACACACCATACCTCTTGAAGACAATGGAGAAAATAAAACAGAAATTTAAAATCAAACAGCCGAACTGTGACTATTACAAAGTTTCGTAGTCATTGAAGTACCAGGGTACCAGAAGTTACACCAGTTCTTACCGATACTCGAAAACAGCACAACTTTCCTTTGTTGATAGTTTCTGCTCCAGCAAGATCTACTTGAGCTTTACCGTGCACAATCTCACTTAATTAAAGATTGCTAAACGCCCGTCCATTGTCTTCGAACATAGTGACGTCACTTTCAGTCCACTACTGCATGGATGAATTGGGTGTCTTCCAGCGGCTTTTAAGAGGCAATCGAGGGAAATAGGTCAGGGATGTGAAGCTTGCCTATTTTAGGGATATAACCGGGTGTAAGAAGTGCTGATTCAGCGCGATTACATTGCAAATGTGTTGGTAAAAGCAGTGTATGTTTAATTACATACATTAAAACTACCGGGTTTGGACAATTCATCATGATTATACTGCTACCAAAGTTTCGTGTTATGTATACCATAGCAATCTTTTCAAAATCTACCTTTATTATACTTTCATACCTGGTTGGTATTAAGTAGTAGTAGTGTTTAAGGAGGATGCACAAAAGTAGCCCACGAAATTAAAAATTTCTTGCGTTTTTGGCAATAAGCAGGTCAGTGTCAGGTTGTATCTTAAAAGTAAGAGTATAATATAATAATGAGAATAAAATATAAGATACGAACAAAACAAATATTTGTTTTTATGTAGACACATTTTATTTTTGTTCATGAATTACATTTATATACATAAAGAAGATTCGAGACCTAAATACAACCTGACACTGAAATGGACTACACCCTCCATACAGACTACGTACGGCAATTTGGTAGGTACGCATGTTTACACACGAAAGTTGGGTACTATCCTTAAAAATCACACCATAAAAGCTAATTCTTATTAAAAAAAAATCCTCTTCACCGATAATAATAATTAATTATCATTAGCACGTCGTACCGACGTATGCGCCGGGGGAGCGTACGTCGTTTGTAATCAGGCCTGACCTGGATACTTCTTTGTTCGTCGCTGAATGAGAGCCGACGAGCGCAGGGTTAATTGCGTGGCTGGTACACCCGCCTTTGGAGGGTTACAACTAATGCACTAAGTGCGTATGTTGGTGTCGTCAAGCAATGATTTGTTTTTAAATTCTTTCAGGGTTAAACTGGACTAATACGATAAAGAAAGGAATAAGAGAATTTACCGACTTGTATGAAAATAACTAAGCAGGCACTTGCCACGCAATATTTTTTTGCATCTTTTTTTTTGAAGGTGCACTTCAAAACTGGAAGGAGGACGCGCGGGCTCGCGAAAGATGGATGTAGTGGAGGGAGGCATTTGCCCAGGAGTGGGACAGCGTAGGCTAAATAAAAAAGTTGCACTGTTGAGTATGGACCTTGTCCCCTATGTGCCATGCTTCCCCCGGGCTTGTCTGCGCGAGTATCATCCGGTATTTCTTCAGCTTCAGCAGTGGCTAACTTCTTTAACGTAAGCTTTTAGTAAGTAGTCACTAGATCTAGGAAACCTTTGTGATATGGTGAGACCATTGAACAAAGAGCATTTTATTTTAAGAAACTCACATTTTTTTCATGGCGAACCTACTACACATATATAAAATTTATCAGTCAATTTACTAATGAGAATGGGACACCCACGCACCTAACACCCAGAAATAGAATAAGTTACAAAAGAACGAAACTGTATAGTTAACAGTAATGAGAAAAAAAAATCAAAAGACTTGAGTTTATTTCTATAGTTACGCGTTGTGTTTATTTTCAGCTTACGACGGGTTCCAGAGGAAAAGTAGGGTTTCTCGTTTGACCTCACCCTTATGCAACACGACCTGTTTTTAATGTAACAGTGACCTTTCAGGCCTATCTTTGACACACATTTAGTAACTGTATACATATAAGGTGTTCAAAAATTTACAAAACAGCTCATATTTTTTTCGCGAAATTCTTAGACTTAATTTTTAACACCGTACATTAATAAGTCTCTTCTATACAAAACTAAAGAGCCCTATTTTGCACGGTATATACGACTTGATAAAAAACCAAGATCTCTTTATTATAAACAATTTTAATAATAATGTATTAGACACCTAAACCTTCCAGAATAAATTGTCACATTGATGTGAAAACTTCAACAAAATCTGTTCAGGAGTTAAGAAGAACAAGGCGATAACACAGAGACATGAAAAGCTACTTTAGTTTATAATAATTATGTAGATATAGATATAGAAGTTATAGGTCATGTTATTTTTAGATGTCGTTCTGCCTTTAATAAGACAATTTAGAAGCTGATGATTACCACTAGTTTGTACGAAATTAATAACAACAAGATTTTGTACAAGACTGCATTTTATGGTAATGGTGGCATGACATATTTTGTTTTTAGCTCATAATGAGAGCTGATTTCAACGTGATTATTTTGTAATTTAAACTGTGTGTTCATATTATTAATATTATTACTCACATATTTAGAAATGATTATGCATAAGACTCGACCAGAATGCAATTTATTATAAACCATTTATGTTTTTTTGTAACCAAATGTTTGTCGTCAAGGTCGCCGGAATCGTAGAAAAATCATATTTTAATAATTTAAATACACTTGTTCGAAGAGTTTATCAATTTGCATTCGCAAAAGTTGACCAACTTAGCAAGATCGCCTCAATTTTTGTTAGCAATCGCATGCATACGCAAGCTTTTATTTTCAAGGTTCAAACAATTTATTTTAACGAGCTGACACAAACAGGTAGCTGTGTACGAAATCTTTTGAGTTTCAACACCAATTAAACTATTAATGAGAGTACACACGTGTAAAACAATATCATCCTTTGGGCTTGTTAGCTTAGAAGAGGAATTCATGTTATTCATACTCAGTATCAGTCTATCAAAAATACATCTAATTTACGTTTTTGACGCTAATTGTGGCTGATACGGTAATTAGCCTTCAGGAGTTTCAGTTGTTCGTTCAATTCCGAACTCTAACGTTTTGTAACAAGATCGTTTCCTTTTCGACAGACGAACAAAGACTGTACGTTTGTATAATGATACATTAATGCAAACGTACTGTCTTTGTTCGTCTTTATATAAAAGAAGTTGGTCAAGAGAAATAGTGACAGCATTGTAGTCATAATATTTACAACTAGCGACCCGCTCCGGCTTTGCACGGGTGCAATATAGATACTATCACGCGGGCATAACCTATACGTATAAATCTTCCTCTTGAATCACGCTATCTATTGATGAGAGCCGCATTAAAATCCGTTGCGTAGTTAAATAGATCTAATCTTACAGATGGACAGACGGTGGACATGGAATATTCTTCCTTGTTTATCAGTACGTCATTGCACAAAGAAGTCGCTTTGATATAATTGCGAAAATCTGATGTCATTGAAGCAATAACGTTTGCAATCATGACAGTGAGTAATGGATAGCTCACCGTCCGATCAGGACCAGGCCCGTCCCGGACGGCGTGTACGTGTTCCACGAGCGCCTCAAAGAGATATCAGCATATGAAGGGGCCCGTTAGGGCCGAAGCCTGCCGGGTAAGTGGGATTGTCCGAAAGGATACCGCTACCCCGGTACATAAAGGGCTAAAGAAGGAACATGGTAGGGTGTTAGTCAGTAAGAGTCTGACGCTCTCTTCCTCTCGGGAGGGCTTCAGCGGAAGGGGTCATTTGATGATTTCCAACCCTCAAAAAAAAAGGACATCGCAGAATAAGACGAAATTATTTCTTCGGTCATCATGGCAATAGTATTCGACGCATTAACACTAATGACTCAGAAGCTCAGTTGGTATACGTGAGATGAAACTCTGCAGTCTAATAAGTATCTGTCTTCCCAATCCCAAAGACCGATAACCCAGCAAGCATCAATATTCTATACAAAGCGTGTTCAGTGTTCAAGCTAGTAATGCACTCGGCTCTATTCCCACTGGATGGTCCATCGAAGGAAGCTTTCCATCTGACTGGCGATCAAAGGATAAATAAACATGGACGACGTAACCTGATAGTTACCACCGTCTAAATATGTTTAGTTCCACGTCAGACAGACTGACTTGATCCATTTGATTGGGTTTCGGAATATTCCGAGGAATATTTACGAATATGTTGAATTTGTAATTAGTTGTTCTCATTTCTCTTGGGGTATTCAGAATTGGTAATTTATTTTTGGTATTGCTTTTGGGGCATGTGGGAATTTTGGGTATTTCAGAAACTAATAATGTTCTTTGCTGGAAATCATGATTTCTGTAGCTCTTCAATATTATCTGGCTACAAGTGTGAATGTAGAAGTAAATGATTAGTAGTTAATGTTATCCTTTTCAGCCAAACACAAAAATAAGCTTTATTTTTTAACTGCAGTGATAGCCTAGTGGTGCGACCGTCGGACTGCCAAGTCATAGGTCTCGCATTCGAACCCAAGCCACGCACCTCTGATTTTACGGATTCATATGCGTATTGTAAAATTATCACTTGCTGAAAAATCGGTGAAGGAAACATAGTGAAGAAACCGGAATGCTTGAGAGATATGTATTCTCAACAGCATGTGAAGCTAAGTCAGAGGCCCATGAGCATGAGTCACTAACCACACGATAAGAAGAAGAAGAAGCTTTATTTAATTAAGGATAAGAGCAGTTTATGAGTACTTAACGCGCCGCGTAATTTAGCTGCGAGCTTTCGTACTAAACATGTGAAATATGAGCTCTCAATACGGTACCTTACGAACCTTATATTTGGATTTAGATCGTTATAACCTTCATGAACGAAATGAGGCTCCGAGATAAAAAATAATAAGATCATTAGGAAAATGCCTGTTAAAAATAAATGTACAAATTATAATTAAAGATAACCTGTGAAAACATGTAATTTTCCTAGTGCAACTTTTAATAGTCAACTATAAGTACGTTATAAAGTGGGTGCTACGTAATTTCCGCTCGAGGGAGACAGGGAATCGAATTAGGAACACTTAGGTAGCTACTAAGTTAATTTTAAAATTATTTCTTGCTAACACAAGCTTCTGACACGTTACGTTTAAGATTTTTAATCTTCACTTAATTACTAGAGTAGTTAGGCGTGTGAGGTATTATGTTACGGCATGTTGACACATTCAGGAGTGCCCAGAATCCTGCCGGAGGCTTTACGCGGGAGTCGTGCGGTCCATGGCCCTTTACGGGGCCCCGGTGTGGGCGCGTTCACTGCGGCGGCGAGCCGCCCTCTATCTGAACGCGCCCCAAAAGGTGGTAGCCATTCGGCTTATCCGGGGGTACCGCACGATCTCGGGCGAGGCGGCAAGCCTCCTTGCCGGACTGCCGCTGAGGGATCTGGAGGCGATAGTCCTCGCGCGCCTGTTCGAGTGGCGCGCGGAGGTACTAAGCCGGGGGGAAACTCCGTATCCGCAGCAAATTGCGGCGGAGCGGACGGACCTCCGGCGCGATCTCATGGCGGCCTGGAAGCAGCGACTGTCGCAACCCAGCGCAGGGCACGCCACGATAGTGGCGGTAAGGCCCCTCTTTGAGGAGTGGCTAGAGAGGCGTCACGGCGCCCTCACCTACCGCCTGACGCAGGTCCTCACCGGACTTGGATGTTTCGGGAGAGTCCTGCACATCATCAGGCGGGAGGAAACGCCCGGGTGTCACTGCGAGGATCGCCCAGAGGACACGGTAGAGCACACGGTGCAAACCTGCCCCGCTTGGGCGGAGCACCGCCGTGTCCTCGTAGAGGCGATCGGCGGCGGCGACCTCTCGCGCCCGGCCCTGGTGCAAGCCATGGTCCGGGGCGAGAAGGAGTGGGAGGCAGTCACCTCCTTCTGCGAAAAAGTCATGCTCGCAAAGGAGGTGGCGGGATGGGAGAGAGAAAGGTCCTCCCGTCCCAGCCGCCGCAGGAGACGCCCCGGGCGTCGGGAGCCACGTGACGACTCCCGGCCACCGTAGGCGCGGGCCTGCGGACGGTGAGTAATGGGTGACTCACCGTCCGATCAGCACCAGACCCGTGCCGTACGGCGCGTATATGTTCCACGCGCGCCTCAAAGAGATGTCAGCATATGAAGGGGCCCCTCAGGGCCAAGCCTGCCGGGTAAGCGGGATTGTCCGAAAGGGTTACCGCTATCCCAGAACATAAAGGGCTACGGAAGGAACATGGATGGGTTTTAGTCAGTAAGAGTCTGACACTTCCTTCCGCTCCACCCAGAGCAGGAGCAGTCATTGGATGATTTCCCAGCCTTAAAAAAAAAAAAAAAGGTGTGCCCAGAAACGTCCCCTACTGATGTAAAGCTTGTAGGCTTGTGCGACGAAAGCTTTGAAAGATAAAGCCTTAATAACCACGCTCGTTCAATGTCGATAGTAAAGCACTAAATGATCTGATGATCCTAAAAGTGACCACAGTGTAGTGCACACAGATAAAAACCAAGGTACAGTTGTAACACGATGAGTTCCTAAACAGTAGTAGTCTGCCAACGTAGGCACGGCTGCCCGCCACACCAATTTACAAAGGAACAATGCAAAACCTGAGGTTAACAAATTAAATTTTCCGGACAGTTTAAAGCCTACTTCTGAACTGGGGCGTGAAATGTAAAATATAATTAGAGGTAGGCCGTGAGAATCGTGGGCAGATTGTATTTGTTTTAACCCCTAACGTGTCGCACCCAAATTAACAGTGGACTTTGTAAAAAAAAAACAAGTTGAAGTCAAAGTTCGTCCGACTTTTTGTTTTAGTGTTTTAATATTTTATGTTCTGGTTTTTGAGGTCTTTTTGGGATGGCAGGTAAACATTTTGGTGTTGTCGCAATTGACATTAGCCCTAAATTTTGTGGGCTCGAAATAATTTTCGCAATTTTTCATCTTTAGTTGATGTCAGGAGTACGTATTGTTTGTAATAACATGTGTTACTTTCCTCTCTGAGACAATATGCTTAAAGAAGGTCTACAAAAATCAATACCGGCTCGTCCTTATAATTTTCTTAATAAAATTTCATGCCTTATTTTCTTACAGTATTTCCGTCGGTTTAGCTCTACTTCTAAGTACCCATATCAAACTTTTGATAAGACGCTTGCCCTCCAAAACTTTGTAATGCTAAAGTCTAGTTTTGTTTACCTTATTCTCAACGGACCCAAGAATGACGATAAAACTTTCAGAAACCCCAAAGTACCCACTAGCAACTTATTTACTTTTTTGTTGTTAAAAAAGTGGTCTACCTGACCTTTGGGAGAAAATGTTTTTTTTTTTGTATTTAAGGAACCGCTTCTTTCGTAGGTAAGATGTTTATTCCAGAAAGGTTAAACATCACACATTACAATGATACAATTGGTATTTCGATCCGAACAACAAGAAACAACCAGACGCCGCTGGGTACTTATTTTTTTATCGCATTTTTATTCTAAAAGGGAACATCGTCACCATTCCCAAAGGTGTAAACAAAACTTCCGCTTCCCTTGAAACTCACACCATTAAGCGTAGAAACAATATGACGTAAGAGGGTTCATTTGGGGCGAGTTAAGCCTTCCGACCTATTTCTCTCTTACAAGTTACACTGATACTGCCACAGACAACATACCTACAGATGCTTCACTTCCTACATCCGTGACCTAGCCTACGCACACACATTGCATCTCTTGTTAATACAGATGTGAACGGAGAAATAAGGGGATTTCGAAAACGGTAAAATCCTTGTTTGTTAAATAAAGTCTCTTACTTTACTATCTATGGTACAGCATTGTATAGTCTGTGGTTCGACCTATTTTCATTCAACAATCTACGTTGATTCCTGTGCTGTTCTCAGCAGATCCCTTTTTGTTCGTATCTTCAGATTGCAATTATGGACCCAACTTATCTTCTTTCTATTTTCGTTTCATTAACTCTTGGTATCCACAAGAAACTAGGTGTTTTGATTAATTTGCTGATACGATGTAAGTTGATCTTGTTCAATTGATTGATACGAGAAAATTGAGACTGCTTGGAAAAACTCCATTCTATTTTTGGTGTGTGAAAGTAATTATTTTGGGGCTTCGATATTTTTAGGGGTTCCTATTTAAAGAATCACGTACCTTAGTTTAGGCACATTTATGTTTATGATCGATTAGGGTTTTATTTGCGTGTAAATTTCGGGAATGCCCGACTAGATTATGCCTCGTACGAGGTTTTGATCGAGTGGTAATTTCAATTCTTCATTCAGCATGGCTAATAAAATCAGTAAGATAAGTATAAAAAAATTGGTACAGTACACTGCTCGGTCCTCGAAGTTAGCAGAACATACAACGGCCTTTCGAATTGGATTCATAAGGCTTACGAGGATACCCATCTCTAATTTACATAGGAAGGCTTTTGTTCAAGTTCTTTGCAACCCCTTTGTATATTCAATTGTAAGTTTTTTTCTCTTTATAAAAGATGGACAGGAAAAGCCGGTTGCTACGTGAAAAGCTCCCACATTTTATGTAGTTTTTGCTGAAAAATAATTAGCTGGTCTACACATTATTATGTTTGGGAAAATGTATAAAGAGCTTTTTGAGAGATATTCCGAAAAAAAATTATGTCAATCAAATTGCAACGGATAACTCTGTAATTATTCACTGATAAAAAGCAATTATGTGGTTTTTACAAGATCTTCATCTGATTGTGCGGACTTTTGACTTTGTTACATAAGAAAGCACGTTAAGTCGTTGGGTCCTGCGCCTGATCGCTCTCCGGTCGTGTCGGATTGTCGCCCATCGGATAATGAAAGTGAGGGAAGAGAGAGTGCACCTGCACCTCCGACAGACGACATCCCATGCACGACCACATCCTTGTACCACAAAAGCCGAATCAGTTTTTTTAAAGTGTGTCGTTCCACTCATTGTCGAACCATCAAAAAAAAGACTGAAGTTGTGGCGGCGAGACAGTGCTTCCTTGCCCACACCATTTCTTCGGAAAACCTGCTCAGATGGGGATTCATAGACAACTCTGCTTTGGTGTGTAAATGTGGTGCTGCTCCACAAACGATAGGACACTTGATATCGTGTTCTGCGTGTCCTGCCGTATGCACGTTACAGGAAATGATAGATGCTAGTGATGGCGCCAAACACGTAGCCGAATTATGGGCCGAGTCCATTTAGATTGCCATCAACACGCTGAGAAGAAGAAGAAGTGTACATGGTGACGTGCCGAAGACTGGTATCCGCTGAGATTGCTCACTATAGCCGAAATACGTTCTGGACTATACGTCTCACATCAAAAGCAAAAAATCACGCAACCAGATTAAGAACGAAGCAATGAGGCCACCATTGTGAATTAAATTTAGTGCAACTGTCGCCATTTGTTACGTTTATCTCAAACTACGTTCCTTTTATTTGTGTATCGTTCTCAGCGAACCCTTATCGGTGTTACACTTTTGTTTTAGAAGGTTATCCCAACTTGGAACTGCTAAAGCTGTTTTTCGTACTTTTTTTGTATAGATTCGGGGCCTTCGATTTATGAGAGTAAAACGATTAGGGGATGTTGAATTTAGATGTAATGGTTTGTTTTGGATGTAGATAAAACTGAAATAATGCGAGCACTATGATGTCGTAAATATTACGCAGACAGTTCCACTTTGCACAAAAAATATTTTTATTTCTTTTCTTACAATTACTTAATATCAATATCAAGTTACATATTGTATCCTTGTTTATTTACTCGTACACAAGTAAATCTCGCCGCAAGCCTTTAATGAAATAAATTGATGGGTTGAATTTAGTTAAAATATTATTTTTAAATTTAATTTTATTTTATTACTTAGTCACGAGCTCTTCAAACATACATGCATACCTACATTTCAAGTGAATTCAAGAATTTTAAAAAACAATATCTATCTAAGAGTCGAACAAAACTTTGTGTAAAATGTGTAGTGTTGTCCGTAGTCTTGATGAGATTTTATTAGAAGCGGAAACCCTTGAATTTTCTTTAAAGAGGTACTGTTTTGCTGGCATTTGATAATTCCTATGTACGAGTATATTTCCAACCCGTACATAAATACTAAACTTTATTCTCAACCCACCAACTTCATTTCCATTTATATTTATCTCAGCAGGTAAATACGAAAGTCACCAACTACAGTACGATCATATAAAAACTTAGTTATTGCTTTGTTTCGAGTATTACGTTACTCTAAGGTATTTTCAATTTTATCCTAAGACATTCGCGAACTGTCGACGATCCCCGTTGATTCATTAAGCGTTATTTATTAGATAGCCTCGTCGAAACTTCGCTCGTTTATATTAAAATTCGTAACAAGTTGGTAAGTTTAAAATTTTTGTTTGACAACTTGTCATATCGATTTTGTCTGCGAGGTGACGTCATTTTTGTTGAGTACGCCTCGAACCGGTTGTAACTACAGAAGATATTTTCATGCTTATATACTGTGAAACTCGTGGCTAAGTAATAACAGCCACACGGATCGATCCATCAAGTTAAGCTCCGCTTGTCGGGGTTGGTCCGTGGATGGGTGACCATCTTTACATATCGAGATTCCTCCGTGCCTCGGAAAGCACGTTAAGCCGTTGGTCCCGGCTGTCATTCGTGAATCTTTGACAGTCGTTACGGGTAGTCAGAAGCCCGAAAGTCTGACAGCCAGTCTTACCAAGGGGTATCGTATTACCCAGTTATGGGTTGTGGAGGTGAGATAGGCAGTCGCTCCTTATAAAATACTGGTATTCAGCTGCATCCGTTTAGACTGGAAGCCGACCTCAACATAGTTGCGAAAAGGCTCAGCAGAAAAAATAAATACTGTGAAACTGGAATAGATAACCCTGCCTCCCTTAGGTGACGTAAGAGCAGACTTACCTACAGTTTCAGGAAAATATACAGAAGCCGCGAACAACCTACAAGATGACGTCACACTGACATCACCAGTCTACGTTAGCTGGGTGATCCCCTAAGGTTAATTTGACATTAGTATACCTATGTTTAGCAATGAAGGTCCATTACCTATATCTGGTTTTTCACGACACCTACGCTAAGGAATATAGGCTTTCATTGTCGTGCGAGCACACAAGGTTATATTTTATACTGTTGTTTTAATCCTACTTTCTTGTACTGCATCTCGGACACTTTTGCAATCACGTCCATGTCAGTATCACCCTTTAACTAATAATATATTAAAAGCAGTGACAGCCTAGTGGTATGACCGTCGGACTGCCAAGTCTCGAGTTCGAACCCAAGGCACGCACCTCTGACTTTTAAGATTCATGTGCGTATTGTATAATTATCACTTGCTTAAAAATCGGTGAAGGAAAACATCGTGAGGAAACCAGCATGCCTGAGAGAGATGTTTCTCAACAGTATGTGATGCTAAGCATGGGCAGCATTAAAACTCTGACACCAGGTTAGTCACTAACCACACGAAAAGAAGACTAATAATATTTAGAATATAATTAACCGTAAATAATGAGTTAACGGCACAGATCAGCTGCATTAGAAGCCATTACTATGGGTGTTGTTGCCAATGGTTGATTATCAAATTTATTGTATCTTAATTAGAATCTGTTAAAGCAATATCGTGTACATCATATCAAAGGCGAAGTTAAGCCGGGCTTTGTAATTACTGTAATTATATTCTATGTGCGCAGGGTTATTATTACGGTCTAATCAAAACACGGACCAATTCCGTTTTCCCTAGTATGGTAGCATTGATTAAAATTGTAATTGTTATAGTGTTTTTAGCTGAAAATGCCCTTGGTAACTATATATAAATACCATGGAACATAGAATTAAAAAGGTATTTTTAATTACCTAGTATTAAGTGAAATAGTGCAGAAATAAAAAAATAAAAGAAATTCGTTTATTTACGGCAAACAGAAAGAATGCAAACACAAAAGAACAAGTTGGGGTGAAAATCGTCACAGCCACGCAAAACGGCCATCATTCAGCATATTGCTGCGACCCTATGCGAGCCAGAGCCCCAGCGGTGGCCTTCAGCTTCGATGCCGTGATGAATTTAGTTAGCCGGTGCAGCATATAATGAGAAAATAACAAAATAGGTTAATTAAATAAATATCATAATTATGTAGTTTATATAAATATAATATCTAAAAAAGGAAAAAAGGCTACCCCCACACTACCATTCACTAGTATAAATGCAAATATTTTAACCACAAAAGGATTTCATTAGTTTCGTGAGTGGTTATCAAGAGAGAGCTTAGAAATATTAATTTCTTTATGGCGGAAATCGAAACCAATCGATCAATCGAAACGCTCAGAAAACAATCACACAACGAAGCAGAATTGCCCGAAATGCACGACTATACAAAACTTTTTACTTAATAATTAACCCGCAATTCAGCGTGCCAACACTGTCAATACCGCAATGGCATACAAGCTCTCGTAATACATTGCTATTTGATTCTGAACCCGACGACTTAACCCGTCAATATTTCTCTGTAGGCCTACTTCGGCAAGCTTCGGCGAGCTTCGGTAGGTAGGCCTCGGCAATACATCTGTATTGTACCCTCGTTCACTTGTCAATTATTTGGGAAAAATAACCGGCTTCAGGTGACGTGGGTTGGTTGAGCGTAATGTATACGTGAACGTAATAAAATTGATGTGAGAGAAACTAATTATTGTTTTAGATTGGTTGTCTGTTAGACTTGAAATTAGAGGGTATTCATTTAAAATGTGTAATCTTGAAGTCAACAAAGCGCGAGAGGTGAACAAAAGTAATGTTTTCCTTGATGTTTTCGTAAGAAATGGCAGGATAAAAGGAACTCCTTTTTATAGGATTCGCCCTCAATCGCAGTCGACCAAGAAAAGTGGATGAAATGAAGACTTACCTTACAGTGGGACTGCATGGGCTTATAATAATAACAGTGTATGTAGTATGATATCATCTGTAGCACGCAATCGATACAGAATTAAAACATACAAATCTCAAACATATCTAACACTTTAATAATAAAAAAACTTGAGAGGTGTGTGTGAAACGAAGTTCCTTTCGATAACATCGTGAGGAAACCGGCATGCCTGAGACATGTTTCTCAACAGTATGTGATGCTAAGTCAGAGGCCCATGGGCAGCATTAAAACTCTGACACCAGGTTAGTCACTAACCACACGAAAAGAAGAAGAATTAGTGAAGGAATTGTAATTTCTTTTTTTAAGTTATAATAATCAAAAAAAAATCTGATCTAAAATGAACCAATCAAAATATATTGATAAAAGACCACATATTTTACTCCAAAAAAATCTAGGTCTTAATTCCGTCTAGCCCTCTTTCGCAACGCGCGATAAGGAATTTCGTTCCAAAAAACCCTTGTGTTAGTTGCATTCATTTATCTAAAACCGAGTTTCAACCAATATCCAAACTTTAATCCATTAATGGTGGATATGGATGGAACATTCCAGAATGCAGTTGTGAATTTCAAATATTTTCTAGCTACAAAAATTGTAGCGTTCAGCGCAGAAATGCAAAAACGCTGGAACACGTTGTTATTGGTGTCCGACATGTCCCAGGTTTCTAGGGTTACCGGATCAACACGAATGGTGGCAGAACGGTGAAATATCTTGGTGAACCCTTTGGAATAACAGTGGAATAGGAAATAGGTGAACATTTTTTTGAGTGGATGCCATGGCACGAAGGCTTAAAATTGCGAAGAATAATACAGTGGCAATATTGGAGAGTTTGGGGTTACTAACTTTCCGCATAGCAGCCTGCCTAAGAAAAATATCCATAAAAAGAAAGGTTAAGTCAAAGATCCTTTGGTCTACCTACTCTAACGTTTTCGTTTATCCTCGACCTCGTGTCTCAATATTCCTTTTAGTTGTCAGGCAGTCTGTGACTGTAAGTTACCTAACACTTCAATCAGGTTTACGTCTAAGATTGACCAAGTTTAATTAATGCATTAAGAAGTTAAAGTTCGTTTTGATTAGAATATAAATTACAACATAGTTTACGTGTATTAGTTGCGACTATCAACTACGCGACTCATTGTCGTCCTCTCGTATCTCCATTTAAATGGGTTCAGCGCATCACATCTTCTAACTCAACTCTATAAATTCAAGTTTTATTTTGGCAACGATTCCCATCAGGATCAGCCCTAGCAGTCGCTTTGTATTGAAACGCGCCGCGCGTTGTAACAATCATCGCCATCGCATACTCATCAACTAACGCTCGTTCAACAAACGCTGCTTGTTTATTTGTTGTACCAGTTTATACATGAACGTGGCTTGATTTTATTACTACGATGTACATATGGAAGATACCATTACTTGATTTCGTCGCCTGCCAACCAGACATCTCTTTTCCTCACCATACATACAGTTATAAAGTATTTCTCGTTTTCACCTCCTTTCTTTCCATCAGATGGTGCCTCACACTCCCCTTTGTCCATATATACTCTCTTTCTGATTACAGTCATTGCAAGAAAATCATTGCCAACTGCAAAGCTTAGACGAATCTCGTCCCATTCCATCTGAATATCACGAATCCACACGGAAACCTTGCAGAGTGTTTATTTAGTTGCTTTAGATTCTCTACGTTTGATTTTTCGGCTTTTATTGATAATCATAGTGCTCATACAAAAATCCTTGATCACTTACAAAGAAGTTCTCACCTAGACCGATACGAAATAAGATAAAAACTTTACTCGCAAGAAACTGGCAGTCGCAAGTTCGTCAGAAAATATTACAGGTCACAACAATCAACAAGGTCTGGTTGATTTGTATACATTTTCCTTGTAAATACAGGAAAAACTGCAATAAAATGTCCCTAATATTGTATGTACATTAATGCTTTTATTAGAACCTACGTTTTATGGTTTTCCCATGTAATATACAGAAAATAATTACGGAAAACGAGAAGCATAAATGCTAAATGTGAATTGCTATGAATAATGGTTCTATGATAATTGAAATGGTAAACGTGGTATTTATAATTTTCTCTTGCTTCTAACGACTCACTTGATACAAGAGGTAATTTAATAAATTTTCTTTATTACACAGAGTGGTGTTACTAATAACATTGTTACTACGTTTTCAAGTACGAGGCACTGGAAGCAGTGATATTAATATGTCACGTTAAACGTTTGTTTTAATGAAATTATTTAATTTAAATAAAACGTACTACATAACAAGAAGTACAGTTGTTTCAATAGATACCATACCATAACACAAGACATATTTAATTCAGCACCAAACAGTTTAATAATCTCAAAATCATTTAGGAAGTTGATCATAACTGCTCCTTGAATTAAATACCACCCCTTCGACACACGAAACACAGCAATAGGCCATTTTGCACTTATATTGCCTACCTACTAAGCAATTATAGATCGCAATGATTGTGTGAGTGTAGGCTTCCGCGCATGAGTATCAAATATTCCGTAGGGATTCATCAAGCCGTCCATTCCCGCTTTGACGGTCGTTTAATTAAATTCAGGCCTCGGTTTAGCGAAACAACACTACAAATTCGACCTCCACACCTCTTTGTTCCTACAATTATTATAATTTCAAAGCGTACTTCGTCATCAGAACTTGAGTCAGTTCGGAATAGACTCGGAAACCAGCGGACTGATTTCTGTCAAAGTTTTACGAATATTAATGAATGTTATTCAGAACGGTTATAATTAAAAGACGATGTTTAGGAATGGGAATAATACAGAGTTTCGTAATAAAATGAAGTTACTACAATGAACATCTTTCTGTTCTTTTGAAACAAAAATAACAAGGGACAGACAATGCGTAGTTGTTAGTAGAGCCAGCGAAGCGACAAGTGGGTTCAATAAAAGAATGCGCCCAGTGAAAAATGATAGGGCGTTTTACCAACGGTACCGGTTTAAAAAGCTGCACTAAATGCTGCGCGAGAGCACATGACGTGAGGCCGCGCTTGCGCTATGGCTCCAGTACTCCACGCCCGCACGCACATGAGTCAGAGCGCGTTGACCCGCAACGCGGAGCGGACGCCTCTGACACATTAGATACCGCTTTAATAACACACTGCGATAATTTTACAACCGGTTCCACGTACATGGGACTGTATTATTATGATAATTGAAATTACTACTAGTGCGGTTTCTAGAGTGTAAACAAGATAACGGTAACGTGGCTCGCGACTATGTATACTAAGCAAATATTTATTATAAATATTTGGACAGTCCATGATGTTTATTGTGTCTCAAATATAACAAACATTCGTTTTTACTCCGTTAAAAAAAAATTCAATTGACGTCATGCATGTGTTGACGAAAATAGATGACGTGTGGTGAGTCCATTGTGTTGGAATTTAACTTTCCCTTTTGCCCTCGTCATTTTCTAACTGGTAAAGACTTTCCAAGGTGAAAATTGAATGACGAGCCGAGTATAGATACAATAAAATATTGAATTAAAGTACATTTATTTAACAAAGATAGTTAAGTCTTTAGAATTCTTTAAAGTTTTTTCAAAATCGAATCAATGAAATGAAGTAGTGAAAGTTGAAGAAAGCCAATGAAACGTGACTGAAGAATACGTGAGGACACTGAATGACGTAGAAAGCGACACAGTAATTTGACTCAGACCTGAATCAGGAAATTTGTCAATGATAACGAAGAAGAAGAAGAAGGAAGAAAGGGTTCATATAACCCCTGGATGGCTTTATACTATTGCATATTACTTGGCATATAAACTCATTTTGTCGGCCTTGTTACATTAGTGATCATTCCCTTATCCATTATTTATTTGGGGTCGCCTCTACATGTCTTTTTCTTTCATACTTCTCTATTAGTCAACATCTCAGTAGTAAATTCTTCTAGCCATATAATTTTTCATAAAGTCCATCGATCGTTTGTTTGGCCTTCCCCTACTTTTATAGCCATCCAAAATGTTACATGACATTTCCTTTTACGTTAGTGATATGAACAGATATACAAGGAAACGAAAATGAGCCAAAATTTCTATATAAAATATTTGCTAGTGGAATGAAAGCGAGTATTTTATAACGAAAAACCGATTTATGCGGGATGAGAAATTTCATTTAGAAGGTAGTAATTCAGTTTTCTAGGTACCTGGAGAAATTGCGTCTCTAAAAATAAAAATTGTAGCGATAAAGGTCAAGAGTCTAATCTAAGCTTCATAAAGCGTGCAAGGAATTTCAACCTGAGTGCACATTATGATAGGTAGGTACATAGCTAGTTATTTTATGATGCAATTAATTAATAATGAATTTCACGAAGCTAGTATTTGGTTGAAGTCCAAAACAAAAGCCGGTGTTCAAAAGTAATGTAGGAAAACTAGACTGAGGGCATACCGAAATTTTTTCGGATCATCAGATTAAAAAATAAAGTGTACCTACTAACAACAACATTTTTCTTTCTTTCAATAAAAAAAAAACTCACAAACAATTTCAGTTCCAAATGAAAATTGTTACTTTACACAACGCAAGAAAACGGCCATAATAAAGAAATCTCGAAACGGTGAAGCTGTGACGTCCAAGTTTCTCAGTAAGCGGCGTCCTTATTTCACCTGAACTTCTTTACGATACAAGTTCGGAGAGTGCCTGTAGAAACTATTTTAAAACGACTTTTATACCACTATTAAAACTTTCCAAGGGTGTGTAATAAACGGTCGCCAGAAGACCGTGAGATTCAAGGATATTGTTTGGTATTTAATATTATTGCGGGTATTTTAACATTTATCTTGGTAAGAAGCGGAATGCGGCGAGTTGGCGACCAGTTTTTGTATTTAACAAATGTTCAGATAAAATAACGAAGGAATTTAGGGAATCTAAAAGTATTTAAAATTCTCTGTATATTCTGTGGGATCCCAAACGGGCTTGTTTACAAGCAAATGGGAGTCGTTATACCCAAATCATCGGAATCAACCGTTAAATCAATTGGGATATATGTATTAGGATCCCACATGGAGGTAAAACAAGAAGCCTGTATTGACATAAATCTAATTAATTAATGTGTAAACTGTTTTAAGCAGAACTCAAGTTGTGTGAAACGTTTATGTTTCAAATAATGATGATCTACTTAAATCACATTACGACTGATCAATCATTATAATCTTAATCATCATTATTGAAGCCCTTCTTTCAACTTACAAACCATCGTTGTGTTTTATGATCGAGCAATTTCTGCATTTTCAATTAGCTGATGAATTTAGAGTCCATACGGTTTGGTAGTTGTCATCAAATCCTGAACTAAGTACAACAAAGAGTTCACAAAATATATTCTATATAACTCTCTTATACCTATCCTTGCTGCAACCGTCAATCCCACCAATATTATAAAGTCTAAAGTTTGTGAGTGCGTATGTGTGAGTGCGTGTGCGCGTGAGTGCGTGTGCGCGTGAGTGCGTGTGCGCCTGTGTGTTTGTAACTTCTTCTAACGCAAAAAAATCTCAATTTACCTGAAATGAAACCTGGATTAACACGTAGGTTAGGCTTTTCAGCCCGGAAAAATGTACGGTTTCCGTGGGATAATTTTCGACATCCACGCAGGTGAAGCCGCGGGCAGAAGCTTGTGAGGTTATAAAGGAATCCTGCTAGTCTTAATAGCTATATTACGTACTAGGTCATTGGAACTGCCGGGATTCCAATCGCGACCTTTATTGACCCTAATAGCGGGCGTCGATTGAATCATAATAGTACTCCATCGGTATAGATATTTTATTGAACACATCTACTTTTATAAAGCGCCTGTAATAGATTTTAATTGGAATATTTCCGATGTTTTCTTTTCTAATACTGTTTGTAACGTTAATGTTAAAATAACAGCTCATGTATAAATTCTTCTGCTATCTCTTGTATGTGATAACTTTGACTTGTCAATTTTAACATAGTCCACTTTTGTAAATTAAAATTATCTGTAAGTAGCAATAGGAACCAAACTAATTTAGACCGTAAATAAAACGTAATACGTTTTGACGAAGTTTAATAAACGTGCAATATAAGCTTACGCATTGCAGATCACTACCCCTTTTCATCTACAGGATGGAAAGAAGTTAAATTTAAAAGCATAATTTATATCTGCATAAAATTCCAAAATGTTTATTATCGAACTCAATTACGCTTTAAAAACATTGTAGAGCACATATTTCCGTTTAAACTTTATTTGTCGAAAGTTACGATGCGGCGTAATAACTCAATCTACATATTTATCACGTGCCCTTGATCCGGCACTTTTTATAGTTTATTGGGAATTATATGCCGGAATTTAGCCGGGTAAGAACCGTTGCGTAAAGAACATTATATTTTTTACTTCATGGTTTGAGCATCGTAGAATAAACTAGAAATGCTCTTTGTTATGTATACCATAAAAATCAACATTACTATTGATACGGTTAGCGTGTCAGGAAAATCGCATTGTTTAAAAATAATACCTATTTCAGCATATTTTTCAGTTCCCAAAACAACGCATCTATCAGTCAAAGTTAGTACCTGAAACAAGGAAAAATATTTATTAGAACAAATATTCCTGGAACACCATTTTTGGCATTTACCTATGAGTGTTAAAATATCAAAATATCAAAAAAAAAGCAAAGTTACTTCACGTTATATGGAATGCAGTTGCACTTCAAAAACAAGTTTTGCCTCTGTAGTCTGAATTCTGAAAGAACGAACATTACATTTATTGAATAGTCACAGAAACTGCGTCGGGGATTCTATTCATCAGCGCTGCAGTAAGGAGAACAGCGGAGCGAACGTACGCTCTCGTTCGGTGTAAGTCATAAACTGACGATATCGCCTCGAAGCTCGAAGTAAAATGCTATGACGGTAGTATTATAAAATTAAGTAGTTGAACTTTTCGTTCTTGACTTTCAAAATTTTAATATAAAGAGGTATCGGAGAAAGTATTTGAAGTTAGTGTTATGGTTCGATATTGCAAAAATATGTTTCGAATATAAAAACAGTTTAAAACAGTTTTATAGGATATTGCTTTTATTTGAGTAAGACAAGCACGTCGTGGAATACAAATCGGTAAAAAAAATATTTAAAAGAAGAAAACCATTCAATAGGAAATAGACGTTGTTGACTTCCGGCTCCTTCCATCAAAATAATCTGCACCCAGAGTACTGTCAACCGCTTATAACATGCACCTGTCCTCACTTACATACATCGAAGTGTGACAGAGAGCGTTGACAACTTTACCACAAAAGATCAGTCTGCGGACTCAGCAGAGGCGGACAATGAACCACCAGAAACACACTGTTATGATATTTTATAGTATAGAACCCTGCATCTGAAATACTGTCAGTAAACATTTCACGTTGCTAAAAAGTCCGCAATATTGATTTTATATAATATTATCCGTACATTTGCTCTGACACAGGGCGCCCTGTCGGTATGTCTTTTGACAGGTCATTTGTCAAAATCTGTCAGCTCATTTATCAGAAGCGGTCCAAACATATGTACACATACAGGGTAGACATATTTTAAGGATATCAATACAGGAAATTGTGCCACACAAAGAGCATTATCCTTGTAGTTCTCCTACAACCAGTAACATCATCTGCCTCGCCTGGCCATGGAGCGCCTGCCTATCAGACCTCCACAATCCAGTCACTGGGCAATACGATACCCCTCGAAATCTGACAGCTAGTCTTCTAGGGCTTCTGACGACCCGTAACAACTGTCAAAGATGCACAAATGACAGCCGGGACCAACGGCTTAACGTGCTTTTCGAGGCACGGAGGAGTCCCGTTATGGTCCCGTGATGGTCACACATCCGAGCTCCTCCTACAACCAGTAACGACCGTTTGAAATAGTTGTTTAGTCTTCCGCTTATAACATACACCTACCGAAGCGTCACATTGGAAGTTGACAACTTTATCTCGGTACGGACTGTACTCGGTGAGCGGTCGCGGAAAATGAACCACGCGCTAATGTCATTTTTACGCCTCGCTACCATTCGCCTCGCCTCCGACTGGCCCTGCCTCACTGAAGTATTGAAAGGCTTTCTCGTTGGACTAACACTTTGTTGTCGCTGAGGCAATACCTAAAATATATTTTTAGGTGAAATATTACGTTATTATTTATAGTAAAGTCTGCATTTATAAGGAAGATTGTAATTTGTTTGAATGTCATAACATACACAAGTCGACAGTAATAAATGAAGATTAATTTTATTGTTTGATTGAATAAATCTTCTTTATTCTTCTTTAGTTTTACAAGATGTAGTGGCCAAAATTGAAAAGAGTATATGTACTTAAATGGTCTGATCATGTCAAGAGGTTGAATGAAAGCGACAAACAAAAGGTCCAAGGCAGGTGTCAGTGGAGACGCCGGGAGGAGACATAACATAATGTTTTGACGCTAGCACACCCATCTCTCGAGCAAGTGACATTAATAAAGTTAGGCATTTAATGCTGTAGGTATTACAACCGCGCACAGGACATAGATTAGGTCGGCGCCGACCGGGCTTATCTTACCAGGCTGGTGATATATTCGAGCACATGATGCATGTTGATACAGGATACATACAGCTAGTTAGGCCAATGACTCATAGACTATAGTGACATTACATTCCTGGACTCCTAAATCGAGCCACCGTGCATTTTGTTAACCATTGACAATGTGAACCATGGATTTCTACAAAATTTCACGGTAATTTTGCCTCTCACAAGCGCGAAAAGACCAACTTGTAATTAAACTGTTTTTCTTTTTAGTATTCCGATTTCAAATTTGAAACAATGCAAACGGAAATGATAGTGAGCGACTGGCTTCATAAACCACTTTTTGTTTTTCTTCGTTCAACCATTATTTAAAATGATAGAATCAATTAACAAAATTATACAGTGTGAATTTCCATACTCGATTTAGGGAAAGAGGAAACCAGGAGATAAGGATATTTTAGTTATCATAAACTGGGTTTTATTACAAATGTTCACTAACGATGAATCATTTAAAACAAAGATAAAAAGAACTATGGATGGTTAATCCGTCTTAGAAGGTTCCTTTAAAAAATATGAAATCAAGAAAAGTTTCATACATTTCAAATAACCATTCGGGTTGTAACAATAGTAGAGCATGCTATGCTTGTCAATTCGTATGATATTCTAGGTCGAGCAATGAAAGTGAAAATGTAAAGTAGTCTTTGTTAAAATACGTAAAAAGAGAAATCGTTTTTCAGTCTGCGACAAACGCATGCAAATCACTGATCTAGTGCAAAGGAAATCCTTGTGTGCTACTCACAAAGCAGAGCAGTATTTTCGTTTTTTTTAACTAGAAAATCTCGATTGTCTTGAATGCAATAGAAAATTACAAACCATGGAAATTATTTTCACAGCAAAAGTGGACTGAAGAGGCAATATCTTGTTGTCATGAAATTGTTTTCGGTATTATGTGCGACTTCTACATGACTACTGAGAAAACCTAGAAAAGCTCTGGTCCTACACTGAACAGCTGAGAATTGCAAATAAAGAGATTGTAGCGGCATTGACATCGCCACATGCGAACTACGCGTCACAATGACGTCACGCAAAATCCTGCATGGCGCAAGCAAAGTTTGCCGCGCGACAAGTATAATATTCAACATCCCAACATCTATCGTCGGGCAGTAGCTCACCAGACACAGCACCGGACTTCTAGGATCCTCCCTTTTTGAAGGAGGATAAGTGAACTTTACACGCTGTTCTTCATACTTCTTTAAGATCAGCCCCTGTATTTAGGTTTTCAACTCTATTCTACTCCAACAAAAATCCTCATTTCCCAACTCACATACAAGTCCTATAGACTCCAAATCTACAAGTTCTATAACACACAACGAGCGTTTCGAACAAGTATATATAAAACGCGAAAACTTTCTAACTGCACCATCATCAGTGGCATGCGGGGACTTTGTTTTCGGTTCACTTCCCGGCTCGTACATTTTTACTCCTAAGGCTCGTAGCGACTACTGTTATGTCCGTTGAACTGGCAGGCTAACATGTTGTGTCTGTGTGTGTGTGTGTGAATGCAGTTTGTTGATGGTCTTGGTACGTGTTTCAGAGTTTATAGATCGAATCAGCGTGAGAATCAAAGAATGCTGACTTCACTGTGAAAGCTAAATAAACCTACGTTAGTGATTGAAATGTAATTATAGCTTTTGCAAACCGACTTCAAAAAAACTGCCGTCGAATTGAACCTCCCCTAGGTTCAATTCGACGGCAGTTTTTTTTAAAAGGATGATTTTCGCACAAACGGTCTCCTCCATTGTTAAAGTATCTTAACCTCTAGAGGTACTCCATTTGTGATGACAAGGAGAATGCACAAACATCTAGTCCCATTAAGTTTTCCTTTCAATAGTCTGGCAGGCACAGTTTCACGTGCCTATTGTGCCAAGTTGCACATAGAAACAGGACAGTGACCGGCGACGAGTTCCGGAGTACTGAGCTCACTGAACATGGCGGCGATAACGCAGCGACGTTACTGTGGCCAAGTCTGGACACGACTTTATGCGAACACGGCGGAGTTGAGCGAACTTCCTTGATGTGATTTGAGAGAAACGATAAAGACTTACTGAATCTGATTCCCACGCTAGGATGTCTCCTGTATCATTGATCGTGTTCACGTATAGTTTACATTTACAGACACGAAACTAGCACAAACAACATAACTTCAACGAAGTTTTATGGAATGTCAATGATATTAATTATTAAAAACTTTCCCCGAAATAAAAGCGTACACCAATAATAGGTAATAGCAGTACCAGAGTGCGAAATAAAAATAATAATTTAATATTTCAATACCGAAGTAAAATGCAATTTTGTATATAAAACTCTACATGGTTCATCCATTTGCAAAATTGCATGTACTTTAATCATAACATGGACTATCGGCTTACCTAGCATAACAAGATTGAAAATCGATTTTCTAATACGTATGTTTTCAACAGAGATATTCGTTCGAGGCGTGTGTTAAAGCTAGCAAGCTATTATATGGACGAGACGACATTGATAGGGTGGCGGGACTATAGTATAGACTGCACAGTCTACTGGACACTGGCGACGAGACATGGCGATAACGCAACAATAACATTTCAGAGGCGACGTTTGAGCACGACGATTCGATCAAGATTTAAAAATGTGACAACGTGGGTTGAAAGACTGAAAAGTGTTGAAGCTTTAACATTTTTGTTTTAGTTGTCTTGAATCTTATCATTCAGACGAACTACACTATTATACGACGGCGAAAGCTTTATAAAATGCATCAGTTACATAATTTATTGTTACCAACGTCACATGCTTCTAATGATAGCTAGGTGTGACCCTCGAACTGGCAAGTCATAGGTTTCGAGTCAAGTCAAGTCACGCACCTCTGATTTTTCGGATTCATGGGTGTATTGTATAATGATCACTTGCTTAAAAATCGGTGAAGGAACCATCGTGAGGATGCATGCGTGGGAGATATTCCTCTACAGCATGTGAAGCTTAGTCAGAGGCCCATGGGCAGCATAAAAACTCTGACACCGGGTTAGTCACTAACCACACGAAGAAGAAGACTATAAACTTGGAATTTAGTTATCATATAACTAAGTATCAACCTCTCCTTCTGTTCTTCTCACGAATTAACCGAACGATGGGAACTTTTAAAAGTAGTTATACAAGACTAAAACAGAAAATCTAACAGTATATTCGACAACATCCATTGCTGACACGATACAAAACGTCAATATTAATTAATGTCATCGTCACTCAGGCACACTCAGCTCCATGGTTTTATCACGTTGAGTTCCTGTCACGAACCGAGGAGACCAAATTCAATCAACGACGTTTAGGCCGCAAAAAATATTCTGGTATGGATATTGTCGACAGGGCTGCTGAATAAATATTAAACCCCTTACTAATAAAAGTTGTATAGCGCATGTATAGTAACACAACGCGCTCAAAAGTCAAATTCCGACGGTTGAAAGAGAGAAATCGGTGTGTAACTATTCACCTGATCTAATATATTTATTAGTAAGGGGGTAGGATTTTAGTGTGCTTTTCCAAATACTGAGAGTTATCTACTATTAGAGCACTAGAATGCTGTAGCATAAGCATAATTAGCATATAATGTTGCCACTGTTGGGACAGAGGCCTCATCTCCGTGCGATGGAATGGATCGTAATCGACCATGCGAGCCCAGTGCGGGTTGGAAGATGTCTGATGTGTCTAGGACATGTCGGTTTACTGATGTTTTCCTTCAACGTTTTGAAAGCAGTGGTGATGAATCGAACTCCCGACACTGTTATTATAATTGGGTAGCGCTTGTTAGCAATTTAATTAACTTAATCAAAACGAAAATTAAAGATTATCAAAGATCTTTTAACTTTCAATCCGAACCAACGTTGGTCAAAAATTCATTAAAACTAGTTGTAATAAACTCCTAACCTACTGCACCAGACTTTAATCTTAAGACACCTCTAGATTTTAATTAATCTAAACACTATTTGGTTTATCGTATCTTGCATCAGTAACTACTACCTACTATTAAACTACCATTTACTGGGTACGTGTTACATTGACTTGAATACACCCTGGCGCCTGAGAGCATGTCATGCTCCCTGTAATTTCTCGTTGATGGTGGCGCGTGTGTTGGATCATTTAGCTCCTTCAAAATGGTTGAGTTGAATGGTGCTAATCCATGCGTCATATTCGTGAACGGGTGCCGTCATTAGGGACTGGTCATCTCTCTGCCCCACGGCTGCGTTAAAATCTAATTTAATTTTGTTCTTTTTTTTAATCTTTTAATAATGGACGCTTTTTTACGTTCTGCATTGTTCGCACAAGCATATTTGAACATGAATGATGTAACCCAGATTTTGTAACCATATTTTGATTTAAAAGAGAGTCCATAAAGTTTCTTGCCCGTTCTTCTCCATAGGTACCTACTGCTTTGGAATGGGCAACATTTTTCTAAAAGTTCTTGAATAACTATTTAATTTTACTCCATTTGGTGTTAAACCAAAGGCTCTTCTAAATCATGCTTCATACGTCAAGAACTATACCCCAAAAATTCACATTCCGCACCATCCCTCGAACCGGGACATTTCGCCGGCCGCCCCCAGCAGTAGGTGAATTTAATTACAGTGTAGCGAACGATAAATCGCTCCAGGCAAGCGACGCGCCAAACAGACTATGTACTGTTTCATTATAATATTGAGCTCTGGGGTATTTGTGGGGTGGAAGCGTGGATCATAAATTAGTACACATGCTGCCATATTTTCTTTTGAGATTTAGTCATGTTTAAAAAAGTTTTTGGTTGATTTTTTTTGTCTTGGATTTTAAATTTGTTTGCGCAAATGCTTCAAGGTTTCTATTTTTCTCTCAGGCAATGGTGCCGATGTCGACAATTCTGCAAATTTCAGATGTGTTAAGAAAACACTTGTAATAAAACAAGATTCAATAGTATTATTTTAACACGTTGAACGCCAACGCGGTCACCGCGTGTCCGACAAACAATAGTTTTTCTATTGTGTCTGCTGCGTGGCAGTCAATGACTTAACCTATACTGTGACCTTTTCAGCCTTCCAAACAACCTGCTGCCAAAACTCACGATCAAATTCATTTCCAATCCCGCTATGTTTAAGCCCCATGTAATATGTATAAATTCTAGATAATTATAATATATATTAAATTTTATAATTATTAATTTTTATTAAATGTATGTGATAATTAAGAAAATAAACCAATAACTATATTTTCTATTTTGATCTCTGTAATTTTCAATGTTCTCGATTAATTCAAATTGGAACACTGACACAGTCGGGCTTTCTAGAGAGTAGTTACTTTTGTGAGGCTAACCCGCAGTCCATTCTTAAGTATATGGTTCACAAAAACCCTGGCACCAATACGTCATAAATGCACTAATTTGCAATATAAAACCATTAATTAATTTAAAGGCTAAGCATACTATTAAATGAATATCAATTCGTGTTGCAATCCGGCATCAATGAACATTTAATTTGTTTAGCGTAATGGGTAAATATTGCATAATTGCATTATTTCAAATAATGAACAAAGATAGTTAATTAATGTTTTCAATTGTCAATTCCATTTGGCAGACTGTGCCGGGCTAACGGTTTGAAGTAGGGTTGCCACCGTTGTGTTGCCAGATTTAATTTATAAAATCCCGTACACACTGTTATTGAGTCCGCAGCATGTTGGTTGAGCTATGTGGTGAAATAAAAATACATGAAAATAGTTTTCTAGCTCAGCCATTGAGGTTCTGTCTTCTTTCAGAGAGGGATAAAAATTCCCGGAACTACAATCCTTGGTGTTTGTTTTAGAAACTCCAGTATGAATGGGTGTGTCTATGTGCCTTTTTTAATGTCTCATAAAGCTGCTCTAGAAAATATCATTGATGGTAATACTCTGCTTACCTTTCCAAATAGTATGACACATTAATGATACGCATATCACTCGTTTAAATTTGAATACAGCAATATAATTAATCATTATTATGTTCTGAATCGATACTGTTGAACACTTTATTTATTTAATTAATTAGTAAGGTAAAATTAATAAAACAAAAAAAAATTGCAATACTTCAATCCCTCTCACAGTACTACTGACATGCCAATAAAACATTCGTCCATTAATCCGCAAACAGATCGATTGTTGGATTAGAATCCAAGAGATCATTAAGTGCAGCCAGAGTGCAAGGTACTGGGGACTTAGCACGTGGTACATGCACATGGCACACACACACACACACACACTATTCTCATAAATTAATGAAATTCAATCTGCAATATTAGTAAGTAGCAAGCCCTAATGAGGATTGCTGGACATAATAGGTATAATGGGTTGCTCGATGCAGATTTCTGTGATGTATGGATTTATGCTCTTTGTGTTTTGGTAGCTGCACAGAGTAGGTATAATAATATACTGTATAACTACACCTTAATCCCTACCTCCTGTATCACTGAAATAGCATCAACGATTTAGGTCGTGGTCGAGTCAGGATTTCTATCGATATTCTCGTACAAATCCAATAGTGATATTGGAAACGCAACAATCTAAAATAAACTATGTATTAGGTACATACAAAGTCTATTATAGTCCCATCCAATTCAATTCACTCGATTAACTTGAGCAACTCACTAAAGACGAGAAGTTGAGTCACTACTTTTCTTGACCAGCTGAACTGACCTTGTGGAACAACTAACTTAAATTAGAAATGTTGGACGCCCACTCTGTTTCTTTTTTTTCGAGTATAAAACTATTAAAGTATGTAGGATTGTGGGTGCATGTACGGATGAGGTAGCGATAATAGAGTACTCACTGAGATGACGCAAGTCTTGTGAGAAATGCGATAGGGTTGAAAATTAAATCATTAGATAATCGCCACCGCGTAATGATGCCTCAAAAATCAGACACAATGCAAAAGAGCATGCAAGGCAACACAAACGGCAGTTTATTAAAAATCAGTTAAATCAGTTGAACGGTGTGACCGGGCCAACGCACCATTCGCAGAAATATTCGTCGATATCGGCAGAGTTACAGTTGCACGAACTGACTGACCGCATTACACTTATCCGCTCTAAGGGGGAATTTTAGGGGGGATTCGAGGAATAAGCCAGCCAAAATATGCCGTGCTAGTCAGAGACAAGTATCCCACACAGACGCTCTCCATTCCATCATACTCCGTGACCGCACTACACAAAAGCCGAAATAACGGGACAAGCTCTACATCAAACCAAGTTGCGGGAACTTTCGCCACATAAGAAGAAACTTGAAAAATATGTGTACCTATAGATAGACCAATCAATGATCGATGTTTTAATCTAATAATGAAGTAAATATAAGTCAAACAAGGATTGTAACAGCTAATAAGCCAGATAATAATATGGCTTTCCGCCATTTTGATGGAATTGATCAGTTATGATGTTAGAATTGAAAAGAAATAGAGGTTCGTAAATTCAAAGGCATTTATAATTATTTTTCTTACGTTTCTTAACGTTTAAGTTCGGAAATTAAGATTTATAACTGCAACCTCTAGGGAAGTTAAGATACGAGAAACGAAGCACTGAAGGAACCACAGTTTATTTGATCATCAAAAATATCTGTATATATAAAGTAGTAGTGCCCAGTTTAAAATACAATTAATATACTAAATCCAGAACCATAACTTGTGTGTTAATAATTTCAACACACAGCTGAACTACTTAGTTCTTAATTCGTTGCGTTAATTTAACCAAATGAGAGTGACGTAATTCCGTTTTAAAACGTCGTGATTACGAAACCGTTTGGCGGAGGAAATTACTTATGTAAATAAAAGAGGAGGAACCGAGTGCCTTTTTCTTGGGTAAAAACGAGTCTTTATTGAACAAAACAAAATGTTTTGTTTGGAACTAAAGCATTTAATTGATAAGTAAGTTGCGAAGGTTTTCTTTTTTTAAATGGCTCAACGTATCGAGCATGGAATTTCAGGGTCTCTTATGTGAAACTCTTTAGAGTTCTTATTTGAAAAAAAAACATACAATGTTATATTGAAGTTTTATATTATATTCCAATTTCTGCCTGAAATAAACTAGCCTAAAAATCTTTTTGATAAATTCAATACAAAAGCAACATGCATCAAATGCAAGCCAAAAAAGTTATCGCCTTCAAATTGAAATACCAGAATAAAGGAAAAAGATATAGCACATGTACTAGATATTTCAGTCACAAAAAATACTTTTTAGATATAAAAAGTTATATTGCATGAAATCTCGGTTAGATTGTATTTTTTGGACCAATGTCACGTACAATATTGAAGTATTTTGTGGAGATAGAGATCAGACGGGTCCGTCCAGGTGGTGTTGACCTTTCGACTCTAAAGGAATCTTTAATATCAATTTCGGTGGCTGGAGAATGTCTAAGGAATGTTATGGATAGGTAGACGAGCTAACCTTTAAAATAGGACGGATTGATAAAATAGCATTCGGAATAGGTACCTATGAAAAAGAAAAATATCGTAAAAGATTCCAAAACGACTGCTTGACCTATTACTTAAAATAATTAATCGAGAAGTCACAGAGGGGACCGCTAACGAATGCATTGAAGTGGACAAATTCCACGTTGGGGATCGGGAAGCAATCTAATGACAGCACTGGTGCAAACTAAATATGTCGAGCCAGAAGGCCGTCTCCATAGAACGAGCGAAAACGCACGCGCACACACTGCCGCGCGCCGCGTCGCCTTTAGACAGAGTTTGGGCTTTATGATTGGGCTCACGTATGCGTGTGTGCGTACGCTTTCTATCCTCCATGAAGCTGGCCTTCTGTATAACATATATTCGACTGTCTACTCTGCGGTTGTACTGGAGAGATACACCACGTGTAGTAGAAGCACATTTGTTGTCCCAGGATTTCCTTCATTACAGTTGTGTTGTCTGAATTCATTATCGTTTTCGTGGGTAGGTTTAATGTTTGATGGGAGTTTGTGTGATGAGAAGAGGGGAAGTTTATTAATAGTCCAAGAGATTTAGTGGTTTGCTGCATGCAGTTAATGTTTGTTTTAATTACCTCCAAACCTTGTTACCCTCGCTCGACAAAGTTACGCCATTTCTTCTTAACATTCACATCTGTTATGTTTGCATTTCGTGTTAATCAATCTACAGCAGAAGTCCTGACAGACCTAGAGAAGTGGTTCATATTGAACTAGATTAGGAATATAAACGATGAGCTGGCAAATTGCCATTGAACTACTAACTAGTGCTCAGTTATCAATATTTAACCCTCTGTGTTTATGCCAAATTGTTTCAAGTATAGCTTTGGCAACAATATCAGCTAAAAGATACTAAAGTTTACGGAGGTACCCATGTTTTAGTTACAGACAAATATAGATTTCCATACAAAGATATAGAATTTATATTCTTGGTGATTGAGGGCGAAGCTATTTTCATCACACGCTAAGAATTTCAAATTCCCGGCACAACATCACTGCAAAAACATATTAAATTAAATTCTAAAATCATTTCGCACGTCCGGATCCCCTTAAAATAAACGTTCGTTCGTCCTAATCGCTTGTTCAAACATCTTTAAACGAGGTTTATCACTGAATTGAATTTTCGAATGCAAAAGTTCAAAGGGGATGAGATTCCAGATTTTTCATTAGTAAACGAGCGAGCGTTGCTCACACCAGACGTCTGTGTTTACCACCCCAAGATTCAATCTAGCTATTTGCTTGTTCTAGAGTGTCGCTGCATGACGAACTACAAATAAACATCTTAGTACTTCAAAGTTCCGTCTAGTCTTAAAGACGTCGTACGCTAGGAATAGTGATTGCCTTTTTCTGGTCATGTGAAAGTTGCCGAGTCTTTCATATATATATCTACATCAAGAAAGAACTTAACTAACTTCAGAAGTATGTAAAGTCAAAAAATTCAAACGAATTTTAACATATTTTGAACCGAAAATAAATGTGGAAACATTTTAATTTCAGAGAGTTGAAGTTGTCCCATCTTTTGCTGGAAGCGAATTGGTGCGAGAAAACCTTTGGTGTTGAATAGCTGTTGAACTCGATATTGGTGTGGAATGGCGGGTTTTGTGACGTAGTATCGTTACGGTTGCCAGTGCATATAACGTTAAATAATAATAAAACAGTAGGTATGTGTTGTGCGACGTCATGAGGTTACTGAGTAGTGACACGTGAACAATGCGATTGTTTTGAAGTACGAATTGTTTGAAGCGTGAAATGTTTGTTTACGTAGTGCCGATGTCCCATATTTACGTAACGGTTGATGTTTTGGGAAATCTCTTCTAGAATAATGGATTATTTTTTCTGCTGTCAGTCTAGTGGAAAACATACTTTTACGCCAAAATCGCGAGTTCGTTATTTCAGCACTTTTCCATTATATTATAGACAAGTTAATTTCACAGTTAACGTCTGGTACGTGCAACTGCAACCATTTGCGCGCACTGACAACCATCTCATTCTCTTTTCTACGAACAGTATGGAAATCTATTTCGAACAAAAACCGTTCCGAATACGACGAGCAGGTTACTACATCGAGAACTTTCACGAGTCAACAACGCAGTAACTATGACAACAATAAGAGAAAGGTAAGCCATAAGTCTTGCGCCCGCGCCTCTGGACAGACACGACGTAAATGGAGACAGACTAGAAATTAATGTTAGTATTTGGTATTTGTGTTTTCAATGAGGATTTACTTAAGTGGGTGCTTACATATAAGAAGAGAACATTGTTAACATTTGTAAATAGTGAAATCTTGAGAGACGACGTGTTTATTCCATTTTAGCACTCTAAAAATACATGGATTGTTACCTCTTATCTAATAATCGCATTGGACAATGCTAAATTGCTAGTGCTCTCAATAGTTATGTCAATCTTTTAATACAAAGTATTATTTAATCACCCCGATGCCATTACACAAAAAAAACACTATAACAGGTTCTTCCAAAAAGATTAACTGCATCAAAATCCATGCACTAATTTTCGAGATTACCGCATACAAACCATTATGACATTGACATTGAATGACGTTTAGTTATCATAACTCACTGATAAGCGGAACCCACACAAATAGAACAAACAGTGAATAGACTGTAGTCATCATAATGATTATAATTAAATCATAATTTTCCTTACCAAAGATTTCCTCCGGTTGACTTATGACTATTGATTATTCGATAGGGTTTCCATCCGTCCGGATACGTCCGGTATTTTGCCTGTCCGAGTTTTGCCCGGCCTCGTCAGCTGTCAGAACATTACGAAATAAGAAGACATTTTCATAAATAAAAATTGTTAATTAGATGAACGAAAGATTAAAAAGTTTTTTTCTTCTTTAATAAAGTACCACAGTAGAAGACAACTCCTAGATAACCATAACAATGAGACAGCCGGTCTTTTTTTCGAGAGTCCAGCTTTTAGTCACGACTTTTCAAAATTCGAAATGGTAACCCTACTCGCGGAAGAATAACTAGTTTGTTCCTAATCAATATTTAATACGACGCTGACGTCGGAATGACGCTTATCGTTATAGTGGCTCTTACCTTCTGTACTCTGTCGCCCATTCCCATCATTGGGGCAAATATTTGTATGGTGGGTAATGTCTCTCAGCTGTTATTTGTTCCAAGTATGTGCAGTCGGTCTCTAAAAGATATAATATACCTTGACATTTTGACATTGGAAGCCGACACCAACATAGTTGGGAAAAGGCTAGGCAGATGATTATGATTTTGACAATCTATACTCCATACACATAAATAACATTGGAGCGTCTGTTTGTAATATTGAATTAACCGTATTTTACTACATGTATATGAATATAATACGGTACATACACCAAAATAACCATTTTTAAAATTTTTGTCTGTCTGTTTGTTCCGGCTAATCTCTGAAATGGCTGGACCGATTTTGACGGGACTTTTATTGGCAGGTAGCTGATGTAATAAGGAGTAACTTAGGCTATTATAACTTAGGCCTTTTATTTTAGAAAAATAACTAGGCGGAACGAAGTTCGCCGGGTCAGCTAGTAATTCATATAATTGCCTACAATCTTTGATCCATGATATTGTATCAATGTGTAGGCACATAACATATTTCGCTTTGGATACTTTATTATGTACCTAAGAAAACATGGTAAAATGGAAGAAAGGTTATGTAATCTTCCTCCACATTTGCCATGTTTTTATGGTCGGCGCAAAAATACAAAATAAGGAACACATTTATTGTATTATTATACACAATCAAAAGAATACCTGTTGGTCGACGTATAGGACTTTGAGGCCAACTGAACGTGTATGTTGTTTGTGTGTGTGTGTATCGGTACTACAAGGTTTCCTAATTACTAGTTTTGATTCTGTTAAGCGTAGGTTTTAATAAATATCACCTACAGACCATCATCACCTTACTTGCGTAACACATTTTCAATCACAATCGAATGAGTTTGAAGGATATTCGTAATCGATTGCTTCATTACATTGGTTTTTTTTTAATCCGATAAAGTGCAAACGAAAATTTACGGCCACAGGGCAAGAGCAAATATCGTACATCTTATAAACTTGTTATATATATACAGAAAATTAGTAGGCAAAACGAGAAGCATAAAGGCTTGTCAAATTGTTACTGTTTTATGCAATTACCATGCTGATCCTTTAACACCTATTAATACCTAATGGACAGTGCAATAATTCTGAGCAGTTTATTTAAGAAAAATAGACGTTTATTTACCATTTTATTTATTCGTTTATCATAAAATGACACACCGACTCAATAAACTGCAGGTCAAAATTACGCGACAATAATGACTAGTTTAACCAATTAACGTATAAACGGAATTCAATCATCTGTTCATAATGTTATACAACCGCCATTTTATGCCACAGTCAATTTAAACTCTATTTTCATAAGCATTAGTCAGTAATCAAAACAAGACACGGTAATGAGAACGAAAGTTTTGATGCGTTGCACGTTTTTGCAATGTTCAATTAACAATTTGATACGTTGATTCGTTTCCGATATTTAATTAAGCAGATGCTGCATCTAATTATGGATAGTACGTACCAATCAGCGAATTGCTACTGTATGTGTGAACGGATTTAACTACGTATTACGATTGGCGATTGTAATGTTCAATGATATAGGTACTTACAGACGCCAGCACATCAAGCTATACCAAACTGTCAAATATTCCCAATTGAACATGAACCGTATGTTTTTGTAATAAAGTTGAAAATGTATCAAAGAAAATTGGCAGATTGGGGTAGTTTGATGTGCTGGCGTCTGGATATACCTATGTTCTCTCTCTCTCTCTTTTACTTTTACCATAAAAAGGGATGCAGAGAGGACGGGGGAAAAACAAGAGATTAGGATACCCTCGTTTTACAGTGTGAATTAAATTCTGTAATCCGAAAGCGGTCTCATCAAGGACACGGCGAAACGACTGTAGAAAAACAACTACCATACTCGCCCTCAGCAAGTGTCTTTCATTAAAATAACAAATTTACTATGCACTAAGAATAAGTCTAGTTTAGAAAAGCGATAACAAAGACCGGAACTTAATTCCCTATTCAAAACCAACTGTATAACAATGTAACTGTAACTCTTTTGTCGACTGTAAATCTACATCTGTTTTGTTTAGCCATGCAAATAACAAATTATATCACTGACAAATACTGATCTATCCTGCGTTCGTAATTTTGTTTCCAAACATGTAAACACAAATAGCCATAGACAAAGTTCAGTTTGCAACTTCAAATTATATTATGAAAATCAACTTAATTCACCCACAAGTAATGCTGATATTTGTAATGTTCAAATAACATCAGTTGGGTTTGAATTTGGAATACATAATTATATTTTCAGACATTTGAATAGACTAGACTCCAGTCAACCTCAGAGTATTTGGAACTAATAAGTCACAAGAATGATAAAACCTTCATCATTTTCATAATTAACCAATAAAATGGATCTTACTTACAACAACTCACTTCAATATCTCCTGCCCAAAATATCCACCAGTTACTTCGTGCTCTTCCCCATCTGACAGGTCCGTGAAGCCAATTAGCTCAGCACCTCACGTGTAAAGTATTCCGTATATTTTTGTGCTCGACGACGCCACAAAAAAAGAAGGTGGAATTAATGCAACATGGCGCTCACATTGTTACAATTTCTACATATTTTCAATTTATTGATACAGGATATCTATCGGTTATAGACGCTTGTTCGTTTGGACGATGTGACGTATTGATTTACAACTTAATTTGTGTATCTTAATAAATTTAAAATACCTTATTTAACATTACGTAAATCTACATACACACTATACACAGGTATTAGAAACGGTTCCAATTAGTGTTGCCCAAATGCAAGACCAAGACGAGACTTAGGCCAGTCTTGGTCTTGGTCTTGCGTCAATACACCTGGTCTTGGTCTTGGTCTTGGTATTGCGCTCTCAGTCTTGGTCTTGGTCTTGGTCTTGCAGCAAGAGTCTCGCAAGTCTTGCAAGTCTTGCAAATACCTATTAGCCTATTGCTATTTATTGAACACGTTAGTTTAGAATGAGTTTGACTTTGAAAAAGTCGTTTTCTTTTTTTAAATAATTCCTCGACCAGCGTCGTCTTACAGCGCGAATAATATTTTAATCAACAAACAATCTAGCACTGGCCTGCAAATTGCAAAAAAAAATAAGAAAAATTGAATTTCGCGGGATATCCTGGAGCATTCACCGATGTACAATATTAATCAACCAATAATAGAAGACTACAGGCAAAGCCTACCTATGCGGCCAAAATAAGGAAGTGCGTATCGTGTTGAGATTTGCAGATTTCATTACAGTGTGCGTAGGTACATTTTTTTGGCAATTTGTCGTACTCGTGTCTGGCGCGCTTTGCTACGTAGGGTACTGTCATCGTAGAACATGGGCAGTGGCGGCGACCTTTGATATGAAAGCGGCGGCGGCGACACAAAGTCTAGGAGCGGACTAAATTTTTACCTATTTTGGTAGGGTTGTCAATGTTGGCATTAGCACAGAAAAATAAAATTAAGTAAACACTTTTTAATAACTAGGTAATTTTTTCTACTAATTTCCTAAGTAATCAGTCTAAATATATTTTTCATAATTTTTATTTTTCAATAATTTGTTGTGTGTATTTGAATGGTAAACTCTAAATCTTAATTGAGAGCTTTTTTTAAAATAAACTTATGGAAAGCCCTGACATGGCATATACAATTTTCAATCTTGCTGCTCACATTTTAGTACCACTCACTATCTATCATTTACCGATATTGACAATGATTATGTCGAAATCAAAATATTTGCAATTCAATAGATGCGATACCTACTTAGTTATTAATTATCATCTCGCCCGACAGCTTTAAACGCTGTAGTGTTCGAATTCGAGCCAGTGTGAGAATGTAATTATACAAGAAACTCAAAGCATTCAATTTATACCTACCTACTGCTGAGACATCTTCAAGGTCATTTAATTGTATCCTCCTGTACCAACCCTACCAAAATAGGTAACAATTTTGTACTCTTTGTCGGCGAATGCGGCGCTCAAACAGTGTCAAATGCTGTGATACACTTGTTGCAAACCGCGGCGTCTTTGTCGGTAAATTATCAAATAAGTAGGTATATAATACACCGACCGACCAACAGTTTATTCGCGGAACGTCACATTATCCCAATCAACCTTGACCTTAATTCTTTAACGATAAAGTTCTGTTACTAGACCTACTCGACTCGCTGTTAGTTTTAAATTTTGCTGAATAAGAAGAATAATATAAACTTTGAAACATAAGTAGGTACCTACATAATGTTTATATAATTTTGTTGGCTATAATTTTAAGCACATACCAACCGACTAACGTTAGATCTGCACATTAGACATAAACAAGCATAATATATATTATTATAGGTAGATACCTACAAGGTATGAACTTTGCTAGAAAGTTATTCCAGGTACATTTAATCATATGGGATGATGGGAACAGATTTGTGAGTATTAACACGCTACCTACTTAATAAATAGTTGAAATATAATAAGTACCTACCTAATCAATACAATACCTTTTAGGGTTCTTTCAGACGAGCGGCACGTTGCCAACTGCAGATACAACTGCAGCCCTTAGTTTAGTGTTATGACGATACCGGTTTTGACACTGGGGAACGTCTATCAAAATCGGGATTGAAACCAAATAGGTAACTTCTTAATAACGCCCAAATTTCAGTTTGTCTTAACTGCAAGACGCAAGAGTCTTGCAGGCTTAAGTCTTGTCTTGCTCAAGTCTTGCAGGGTTCAGTCTTGGTCTTGTTCTTGCTACAATAAGGTGGTCTTGGTCTTGGTCTTGCGAAAATGCAAGAACAAGACCAAGACTGCAAGACCAAGACCGATTTTGGGCAACACTAGTTCCAATTGGTCGTTTCCTATGGAGAGGAGAAGGCAAGAAACTCCACGGTTACTCTTTTAAAAATAATTGGCTTTTAAAGTGTTTTCAAATTACAGTGTTAACAGGTATGTTAGGACCACAAGTCAGTGATACAAAGGATCCGTATATAAAAAAAAGATCGCAGAATAACTTAGTCTTTAATCAGTCGAACAAATAGGCATTAAATAGGAGACAATAATATATGGTCTTGTAGTATAAATTTCTTTGTTTTAACAGCCAGCTCTCGTCACCTGCAGTTTTCGTGTCACGTCGGAGCTCGGGAGCGTGATGACTGACGATAACGATGGCTACACTCATTCTAATATCTCACACAGATTTTAATTGACTTTAAATTAATTAGTAATTACTTTTTGAGGTTAATGACCGGCCATTTGGGGTGATTGATGTTTGGTAGGTAATTTAATTAACTTAACGATTCAGCGGTACATATTCATTAGACAAGCATTTCCTGAATCCGTGCAATAATGCCTTATTAGCTTGATTGCGCAATCTAGTTTTTCTATCTGTGGGGTACGTTTTCACGGTTACTACTGAATTAGTTTCGAATTAATTGGTAGAAACGTACCTTCGTCTTTTGAGACAAAGTTAGGCAAGTAAAAGCAGTGTAGTTGACATGAGTTCGTTCCTCAAATGAGCCTTTTAAAGAACGCTTAAAAACTTTGTTAATATATTGTAGGAAATTCGCAATCGCTTCTACGAAAAGAAGTACCCTATAATTTTCTTTTTAGTAAGCATTCAATTCCTCTTGTCCTCCGCTAAAGTGCACTTGAACCTGCTGAAGTGGCCTCTTCCTCATTTGATCAGTCTGTCACAAGCAATCTTACTGCTCATGTGTAATTTGTGAGTGAGGAACGCGTGCGACGAATCTAATTCGATTCTTCTTCGATCAGGGCAGTGAAATAAACATCAACTTTCGAGTATTATTATTGCCTACATTTAAGTACATGAAGTACGCTTTTTCGGGTAAGCGAGATTGTCCGAAAGGGTTACCACTACCCCGGGAAAGAACATGAATGGGTTTTAGTCAGTAAAAGTCTGACACTCCCTTCCGCTCCACCCAGAGCGGGAGAACCCATTGGATGTTTTCCCAGACTCAAAAAAAAAGAAGTACATAAAGTACGCTTGAATGAGCGAAGGTCTAACAAGTTTAACTATATTAATTCACATTTTCGCTCTATGAAAAAAAAATACGCAGTCAAACAGACACTGTCTGGCGTGTCACCGATAGACAACCACACTACGCACAGCTTTAAATAAAATGCGATTCTGCGATTTTTATCCACACGCTAAAAGTCAATTATAACGAAATAGTTTTTGCCCATGACCTTGCCTGTGTGGAGGTCGAAAATTATCCCACGGAAACGTACAGAGGCCAGCATATCCAGTTACCACAATCTGTCAAATTTCTTTTAATAGTATTTCAACTTTATTGCAAAGACATAAGGTTCATTTTTAATTGAGAAAATTTGACAGTTAGGGATAGCTTGATGTGCTGGCGTCTGTACTACAGTAATGGGCAGACCAGTAAAGCTACCAGTCGTCATAATTGTTTCCAACATCTTCAACTGGACTCGTCACGTTTTAGCCAATTACACAAAACCTCAATGAATTATCATTTACTCCATTGGTGAAAACTATATGAAAATCCGTTTGGCAGTTTTTGGGTTTATCGCGTTCAGACTGACAGACGACCGCGGCGGGGGAACTTTGTTTTATTATATGTAGTAAAATATGAAAAAGACATTAATAACATTAATGTAAACTGTCAATGTCAACTTCGAAACGTCGAAGAATCAGACGATCGATTTTTTATAGCTTCGTGTTGTCACTGGGTGTAAACACAAACTTGGCACAAAACATTGTTATAATTATTTCACATCACTCCCGTTATCAAGCAAAACAAATTAATTCATCAGACACTGAATAATTTATGAATATGTTCAAACTAATAAACAAGGTATAATCAATAGAATTGTTTTCATATTAATAATAAAAAGGCAATACGACCCTGAACTTCGAGTAGGTCGGGACATGCAAATGAAATCCGGTGCAAATTGGCTCCTATTGGTTTAAATTGGCGTCGCTGACATGTGCGAGACCTTGCAGCACCAATGAACCGTGGTTACTAAGTGCTTTCAACGAGCAACAGAACCATAAATCGATTTTTCCGAAGGTTTCCTTAGATTTCCTGGTAGACTTTCTGTAATTGTTGATGCATGAAAACGTCGAAACGGATAGCATTGTTACATTTGACAGGCGTATATCCATTGTTCCACGCTCTCTACGTGATACCTACCATGAATTAATTTTTCATGGTAACCACTCCTTGCATCAAAGAGCACATCACTGCGTCACTACTACTATTTTCGACTGTCAAAATCTGTTAAAAATGGAATCCGATTCCGATCCGGTTAGCCAAGATGACTACGGCCGCTAAGGCCAGCTGTACTTAACATAAAGACTTCTATAAAAAATACATTGTTCCTGGCTGTCATACGTGGATCTTTGACAGTCGTGACGATTAGTCAGAAGCCCGGAAGTCTGACAGCCAGTCTTACCAAGGGGTATCGTATTACCCAGGTACTGGGTTGCGGAGGTCAGATAGACAGTGACTCCATGTAAAAAACAGGTATTCGGTTAGTCTGGAAGCTGACCCCAACATAGTTGGGAAAAGGCTAGGCAGAATAGGCAAAAATAGAGAGAGCACCATAACAACAAGAAGACCTTTACAAAATGATATAGCACAGCTCATAACTCAAAGGTAGTCGATTTCACACCTTACACATTTTCCGCCTTGCACGTTCATATATCGTTGCGGAAGGCATCACGAGAATTTCTCTAACAGACGGACGGATGGACGTGACGGAATTATACGAATTCCTAATGGGCAGGGGACCCTAAAAAGGTTCACTTCTTTTCGTAGTTTTCTCCAGTTACAAGGAATGTTTTCGCTCTAGTTACAGTTTACATAGATGATCTGCCGACCGGTTGTCAGGGACAAGTGCGCCACCAAGAGTTCTTGAGTATGATTACTACATCTAAAGCAGTGACAGCCTAGTGGAATGACCGTCGGACTGCCAAGTCTTAGATCTCGAGTTCGAACCCAAGGCCAAAACTTTTCAGATTCATGTGCGTATTGTGTAATTATCACTTGCTTAAAAATTGGTGAAGGAAAACATCGTGAGGAAACCGGCATGCCTGCATGAGAGATGTTTCTCAACAGTATGTGATGCTAAGTCAGAGGCCCATGGGCAGCATCAAAACTCTGACACCAGGTTAGTCACTAACCGCACGAAAAGAAGAAGAAGACTACATCTAACAACGACGTTTTGACTTCTATGAGATGCAATATCCGTATTGCGACAAATTATTGTAAATATAATAAAATGTAGATGTAGAACAACCAGTACCTCTCCATCTATTTCTCCTAGAAATACAGACGAGATTTGAAACTAGTATTCATATAATTCTCAGCACGTTAAGGTGGTTCTGTATGCAAATGCTCATAATCTTGTTACAAAGATGTACAATAGCTAGAGCCGTCGTGAAAGACCTCCGTAGCGGCATACTGACTGACTAATGTTTGCTTGGCAATTTGTAAGTCATTAACGGTATGCAAATAAATAAACAAAGTAATTGGTGTTGTACCGTGACAAGACATGTGTCACATATTTTGTCGTATACCTCACGAAGTTGTGATTAAATTCGTGACAATGATGGTACGCTTGTTACCATTTTAACATTGTATATTGTTGCAGTGGTACTTAAGCTTAATAATGCACCACTATATCACATACAACATACTTATTATAAAACGGTCCCCCCTTCCGCGTCTGTCGTCTGTCTCATCTGTCTGTCTGAACGCGATTAACTCTAAAACTACCGAACGGAGTTTCATACGGTTTCCCCAATGGACGGAGTCATTCATGAGGCACGTTTAGCTGTATAAGTGATTAAGGTTCTGTCTGTGTGACCTAATGGTTAGAAAATTGAAATCTATGACGATTATGGTTTATTAAATTAGTTTTAGGTGTGCTTTGAACTCTTTTTATTTGACACTCTTTTTCTTAACTAATTAGACGGTCTGACGACCAGCCACTAGCAATTTAGATTCATGAAATTTTTAACAACATTTTCCAGCCAATGAAAGAAAAATAAGTAGATCGATATATCAGATAGATTTCCAATTAAAGCCCACATAGACACATCCAATGGCGCAACTAAAAGATTAATATCGTACAAAAGTAAAAACTTGTTTACAGCAAATACAATATTGGCCGTAGAAGCCTCAAGCCGCAATCTCAGCGGTAATTAAAAACTCGCCACAAAGGAACAAACTATGAGAAAGTACCACACAACAAGCGATAGAAAGGCTATAAAAGACTATACTTGTCTTGAAAACTAGTGAAATCTTGAATCTGGGCCTCGTCTCTACTAACATGGTGTCTCTTTATACTGTCCAATATTCAGACCACAGAAATATTAACTTTATTATATCTATGACTAGCTTCCGCCCGCGGCTTCGCCCGCAAAATATGTCGACAAATTATACATATAAACCTTCCTCTTGAATCACTCTATCTATTAAAAAAAACCGCATCAAAATCCGTTGCGTTGTTTTAAAGATTTAAGCATACAAACAAACAGACAAAAATAGCGACTTTGTTTTATACTATGTAGTGATTCAGACTATTACATTTGTCACTCTGACTCTATGTGAAATGGTATTTTGTTAGACTCGTAAAATTGTTTTGATAATAAATGAGTTTGACATACTAATACAGGTATGTTTGGGTCGTATGTGTCAAGTTTAAACACTAAGTAATATTTTATCAAGGGGCAAAGCGTAAGCATTTTTAATTAACTTATCGCAAAGAAGATGCGACCAGTTTTTGTTAAGGCAATTATAGTATTTCGGGACGAAGGTAACATATTGTTGGGACGACCCAGGATGATTTAGAACTAAAGTCAATTTTACCAAACGAAGAATAAATCCATAATAGTTTCGCTCGTCGTGAAAAGTCAGCTTTAAGAAGAACATGAAAAGGAAAAAAACAGCGCAAGCTCCGTGGAAGTTAAAATGAGTTGTAAATGTAAGTGAAGACTCAGTTACCAACAGGTGATAATGAAAAAGTTAACTGTTACTGCGAACTCGACAGGCTTTAGAACAAACAACTAGCAAGTGTCGAGGAAAAGGGTGAATAAGATTACGAGGACGCGACGGTAGTTTATGTAGACGATATCGTAGTTTTTATTTTGATGTCGCGGATAAGCCAAGAAAATATTCAACTTTTCTTTCTAGGAAGAATGAGGTAAAGAAAAGTATTGGGCATAAGCATGGATTGTTAGCGGGACAGTCCGAAAGGGTTACCGCGGCCCTGGAACACAAAAGGCAAAGAAAGGAACATTGATTACAAACAAGGATTTTAGTCAGTAAGAGTCTGGACACACCCTTTCGCTCCACCCAGTGCAGAGGGCGACATTTGATAACATCCCATAATAAAAAAAAAGCATGGATGGTAAGAAAAGAGGCAGACCAAGGAGTTTATTGTGTGAAAGATGGAGAAAATAGACTGAGAGTTTGAGCTAATTGCCAGTATTAAAAAATTGCCAATATTTTCGTTAATTTCCTGTCTACAGTATGACGTGCCTGAAACAAACAGTATCCAGCCCAGACTAGACTTGGGCTCGAACGTTGCGGATGTAACAGTTTTGGCAGATGATTGCGCACTTATGTCTTCTTGCAGGCCATTTGGAGATTTTATCATCATTAAATGAGGTATTATGAATCTTTGTTTGGTTCAAGGCTGAAATTCCCAGATTGTGTAGACAGATTATTTGGGTTTACATTTTTAAATGACTGCATCGTTGGCCTAGTGGTCGCAAGTGCTACTGCGGAACAAGAGGTCGTGGGTTCGATTCCCAGGGCGGGCAAAGTGTTATTGGATTTTTCCATTAAGAATTTCTCAGTAACAACCGAGTCTGGATTTGATCTTAGGTTGATGGAAATAGAATCGCTCCATGTTACATCGGACTTAAATAAAACTGGCGAAATATGGGTGTACATATTATATGTGGGTGTACACCTCTATCTAACCCTTCGGGGAAACAAAGCGTCATGTTGTGTATTTTTTTTACTTAGCCTACACTGTCCCACTGCTGAGCAAGGATCTCTCCAAATCCTTCCAGACATCTTTCTCTTGAGCCACCTCGTTATGTATGTATTTTTAAATTATTCTGGAGTGTTTACAATTTGATATTGCTTTCTTATTAAGATTGTCGAATTATGTCCATCGAACTAAGCATTTATAATGCCATGGGATTAAAACAAATAACTATAGGTGCAATTAAGATATTTTCCGAGAAACCTAAATTATTGATTTTATAGAAACAGAAAAAACCCAGCTTGAAAATAAACATACATAATGAATTGGTACACTCTACCTTCGGTTCATTAACTGGTCATAAAGATTAAGTACTAAGGTCACCTTTTAATCCCTACAAATATAATACTGGTTTCTGCCAGCGGCTTCGCTTGCGTGGATGACGGATATCATCACACGGTAAAATACTACCGGGATAAGAAGTCCTACATGTTAATCTAGATTATAAACTATCTGTGTGCCAAATGTCATCCAGACCTGTTCAGCCGTTCTTGAGCAAGGAACATCCATCCAAACTTTCGCATTTATAATATTAGTAAGGCTTCGTAAACAACTTTCTTTACATAATATTTTCTAACGTTAGAAGAAAATGCTATGTTAAAGAGTCATAGTTCTCAAGTTAACAACTACACGCTTGCCTTCACCCGCACGATGCAGTTTCCACCGCGCGGTTCTACATGCTGAACTTTACAGATATTAAACTCAGGTTAAATGCATTAGCGTCGTCAGTGTCGTACAGTAAACGCTAACAACATGTTTTGAACACGAGCGTGCAATAATCCGAAGTTGAACGGTAAATGGTGCACTCCACCGCTCTCAGACTTGAAGCGTGAAACCTAAAATTAGGTGCGTGCCTTGTTAGAATTTACGAAGCATTTCACCACAAATGAGTGTATTATTGATTCATGGAAAGTGACAATAGCTATTCAAATCGGAGGATCAATATGCTTATAGTCACAAACGCGGACTTATTGTTCGAACTTGTTGTTCGAAAACTCTATAGATTTATTATTAGAGTTCTTCTAAAAGTGTCATAAATCATGAAAAATTGTTTTTATAAAACTTTTTCCATTCAGTGTTGCTTAGCCTTAAAAACATTACCTCAAATCCCTTCCCTCCGGTAGACCGATTAAAACTCAATACAGATTCCGATACTTCAATCCTCTACGTCATTTCCGCTTCCTCCCTTACCTGCAACAAAACAAAACACACGTTAATACAAACAGATCGAAGGAAAACAAGTTAAGACGGGCGTCCAGTCGAACAAGGTCTCCGGTAAACAGGTAGCTTTAGAAATTATATTCTCAGAAAACATTAGGGTTGCCAGGATTTGGCTGGAGACGTTACATTTAATAACCTCTGTTGGGCCTGACAAAAAAAAGCCCTGTTCCACTACTTCTTCATAGGAGTCAATTATTACATTTAAATGAACTCGGAATTAAATGTGACAGCACTCGTTCTTTGCAGGTGTTTGGGTACAGTGGACAAAACCAGCAAATGGAACATCGACTGATTTTCGTTGACGTAGTCTTAATCTTTGAAACCTATTCATTTTACGTAAGCTTTGAGAAAGCCAAATTATCACGAGCTTTAGTATTTCAATAAAAATGAATACAAATCAAATTGAGGCTCAAGCCACAAGTTCCTGGCAAGAATGAAACAATATATAGGTACTCCGTAACTTCTTGATTTTAGTTTGGCAACCCTAACCAGAGGTCTAAATGAATTGGTGGATTTGTCTGGCGTAAGTCAAATCAAGCGTTGTTTAATTCTTTAGGTAAACACGGTCCCTGTTTTTGAACCCCGCTATAATTAAGATAAGTTTTCGAGTTATGAGTGGGGATTTCGTTCAATGCAGTTATTTTACGTAAATCAATAAACTAACTTGTTATTTGAACGGATCCACCAGCCATCGAATGTATTTTATCCACTACAGGTGATATTAGAAAGGGCACGATAATTGCGATAAGACTCAATTCAAGGGAGTGAGAGGCAGTCACCTCCTTCTGCGAACCACTCATGCTAGCGAAGGAGGTGGCGGGATGGTTGAGGGACAGAGCTTATGTCCCAGCCACCACGGGAGACGCTCTGGAAGTCGGGAGCCGTGTGACGACTCCCGGTCACCGTAGACGCGGGCCTGCTGACGGTGAGTAATGGGTAGCTCACTGTCCGGTAAGGACCAGGCCAGTGTCGGACGGCGCGTTCGTGTAAGACACGCGCCTCAAAAGAGATGTCAGTATAAATGAAGGGACCCACTAGGGGCCGAAGCCTGCCAGATCAGCGGAATTGTCCGAAAGGGTCTCCGCCACCCCGGACAGTAAGACTCTGTCCCTTCCGCTCCCGCTCTGGGGTCATTTGATGATATCCCTCCCTCAAAAAAAAAAAGGTACAAAGAAAATACTAGATGTCTCTATGTAGTATGTCTATAATAATAGTATGTCTGTTAGCGACGGTTTCACAGACAAAAAAACCTGAGGTTTAGTTTAATTTACTTCGTTAAGTTTTTTTGCGAAGTATTTTATTTATATGCTGGGAATTTTAAACGACTCAGGTCCCCTGGGCACTGTTAGTCTTACTCTGGAGTTAGTAAAACTAAAAACAAAACGATCATGTTAATAAAATCTCGAACTTCTTCTTCAAATATAATTATTTTTAGCTTCCTTCTCAACCGTTATTTTCCAACCGAACTGATAGAGGTATAAAACAACAAAATATTTATCAAGTCTTCCCAGTAGACAAATCGGTACATTATAAATTACCAATAGCATCAAAATAGCCATTCGCACTGACCCAATAACCTAGATACGGCAGTTAATCTGAGACCTGTCTACCCATTACCGAAATGGTATAATCGCATTAATAGTTAAATGTTCTTTTTATGTTATTAGGATTTTATATATTTTAGGCTATATTGATTCAGCAGCGAATATCACGAATATGCCACCAGATATTAATGGTACCGAACTAAAAATCCGCAATGCCAAGTAATAGGTAGTTTGAATAGAAAAACAGAGTATCGACGTTGAATGATAAAAAATAGCGAAAACAACATAGCCGGTAAAAGGTGTATCTAATAACGTAGGCGTTGCGTAAAATTGTATTACAATCGATGTACTCAAGTAAAAAAATATATACTTAGAAGATTTTTTTTTCTTTCGTTTAGATACGAGCAATGGATGTATCCATTTCTCGTATCTACATAATTATGTGAAAATAACTGTACCTACGTTATGGGTGTTCGATACATCAAAAGACGGAAATAAGAACGACGCAAGAAACTTTAACATTTCAAGAAGCTTTCAGAATGAATTACAAATCCCTGTTTGACATAATATACAAACATCGTCGACGTCAAAGCGAACTGAAAGCGCACAACTAGGAGCAAATGAATATAATACCAAACTATGTTCATTCTTAAAGACTTATGTAAGATAACAGCAGTCTTTATATAAAAAAGTACAAAATAAATACAAACAGAATTTGTAAAAAAAATAAAGAAGACAACCATTACTCGAAAAGCAATCAAAACTATCGAGTGATCCAATTCCAAAATCGCGTTGTTTTTTCGGAACGAAATCGCCGGGAGCGCCAATCGGGAGTTCCCTGTAATTTCCGCGCACTAACAACAACTATTGAGCGCGCCATTGTTTCCAATCTTTTTCACGATTTAGCAGTTTCGCAACACGCTTCGCCGGAGCTCAACACTTGAGTTCTTTTGCACTCTGAAATTCCTAAAAAACATTGCATTTAATCAACATTAAGAGAGGCCTCCCCGGAAAAAAGTATTTACAAAAAGCTAACCTTGCACACGTTGTTCGTTTTCTCTTTGCAGTTTCGCTGTAAAAAGCTGCAGCATAATGAAGATAATTAAAATTAAAGTGAAGTGGAGTTTTGCATCCCTACGGGCAAAAACGTAACAAATAGATGCTGCGGAAATGAATTCATTTAGTTCGGTTTCACTTACGTACATTTCTTCCTGCTCATTAGTTAAAGGCAAAAAATCCTTTGCCAATAACGAATAGAGAGGGAGTTCCAGCAATAACACGATATGGAAAACAAATGTAGCCATTACAATAAAAAATCGTGTGCGGCATAAATTGTACATTTATTAGAGACGAGGCACGCGGTAGACATAACGAGACATAAAAATGGTCATACGATCGACTGGCTAATCTACAAATCCCGGCTGAGATAATCCGAACGACAAGGGTACCGGCCTGACCGTGACAGCGATCTGCGGCGAAATTTATCGAACAAGAGAAACAGTTTATTTTCCGGACATAAAAACTTTGTGAATTTCTTCGCAAGTTTACAAGTTCACAATTATTATTCAGATCACACGTGTCTTCTAAAACCATTGGGCTCTAAACCTCCACAGGAAAGGGGACACTTAAGGCGCAGGGACCGCCGAAAGGGGTTCGGTAATGAGTCTAAAAGCACTTCAGTTGAGGTACGTTATTCGGCTTAGGAAGTTGTGGCAAACGGATCACGACTATAAAATGTTGAAAACTTGAACTTGGTATAAGTCCATTTAATCAGCTAGAGTTTGATGGATACGGTGATTAAACAAAATAATTAAGCCCCGGATAGATACCACAATTCTAAGACCGCGAACTCTGTAGATATTGTAAATCTTAAATACATTTTCTCCAATCTCGACGCTTACCAATAAACTAGTTACACACTTAAGCAACTCAATTAATTCACAAAGACAAATAAAATTACTTACTGGCAAAAGCGGTGTCACGAAAATAAATAAATCAGTCGATCAAAAAAACAACACCACGACATCTCCCAATCGTTTCCAATTGAATTTATCTGCATTAACGTACAAATTTTCAAGGCACTCAAGTAATTTGTAAACTGTGCCATGAAATTTTGGGCAAATCCCGTGCAACTGTGTAGAATAAGAGGTAGACTCATCGCTAGATCGATCGGTCGAGACAGCCCTGTATATATGGCATTGTGACCCATTTCCCAAAGCGGGGCACCCGTGTCGAAGCATTTTGACTATTTTTGCTAATGTATCAACTAAATACGGTGGTACTGTTAACGAGGGTTCACCAGAACTTTGAGGTAAGCTTCGTTTTATGAAAGAGCTGTATGTTACAGGTGTGAAACGCCGGTGTTTCTAATCTAGATTATGCATGCAGATTACATTCAATGACTCAGTGATCCGTATTTCTAAGAGTATGAAAGCATAAAGCATCTATTTTCGGAATAAACTCGAAGGTTGAATAATTTACACATTTTATTTTTGCTAAATGGTTTTTTTTTCAGTAATTCCAGCGTGTTCGTTATCACCCGGTTCTTTTGTCGGGCATCGCATAAATTGAATTATCTATAGATAACGCAAGTACCGGTCAGCTAACAGGAAAATTTTAGATCTTTTGTTCCAAAAACCAAACGTACAGAAATAAACTTTTTATCATACGAGCTAAAGCTCTTCATAAGTTTGACCCAAGAAAATAAACTACTAAATAACTTCTGAAAAAAAAAAACAATGTATCATACCGAGATTCTGACACGAACAAATCATGTCGGCTTCTCCGAATATAAAGCAACCTACAATACCAGCAAGCTACACGTGCGAGTTGCCTCCCTATCAACTGAACTACGGGCAAATAACATACTCGCATAAGCCGGAACCATGAATAATAGAACGGACACAGACAGGAAATTAAACACTAGGAATAGATGAGACCTTTAGTTAGCAACTTAATGAAATTGAAATTCCGTATAGGTCGATCTAGTCACCTGGATCCGTTGCAAGTGTACAGCAAATATGTGCCCTGACATTTGAGAAAGCATTAAATAGAAGAGTTCGGTCAAACACACACAAAGGTATGATATGTTTTCGCTGATATTTCATAAGCTTTAAAATTTAGATGGAATTATTTTCTAGTCCTAATGTTCGCCTAATTTAAGCTGTGGTTCAATTCATAACGAAAACTGAAATTCAGTTTCGCAACGAAACTAAGTAGAACCGAAAAATTGGACGTGGCCTTCGATAGAATCTATTCCATGTATTTGTCTCTTTACAATTTATACTAACTATAGCCTTTTCCCGGGACTTTGTCTACATGAAATTTCTTGTTTCTCCGACCCACCCCATCGCATCGTAATGCCCGCCCTAGCGTAAAGTTAAGTAGCATATAACCTGCCTCAAGACTTAGGCTATCAAATGCAAAAACATTTTGTCATTTCAATTGACTGTTAGTTCCAAAGCATTCAGACAAACTCTTCAGTTTTATTATATTAGCATAGATATTTAATGTATTTTTTTTAATTATATTATAGATGAAGCTCGAAATAATCATAATGTTGTTCACATGGAGCGTTAGTCAGGGAGATAATGTCTTTGTTCATATTCTTGGAAGTTGTGATGCCAAGCTTGAGTAGACCGTGGAAAACATCAATATTAAATCGGACGACCTTATGAGCACTCCCACCTTACTTAATTAATCCCAAGAACATCACGCTTTGTTTCCCCGAAGGCTTAGGCAGAAGTGAACCTATCGTGCTCCCACGTTTCGCCAGTTTTGTTAAGACCCATGTAATAGGGGCGAGCATTTTGCCACCAGCCGGACACAATTCCAGACTCGAGGATCGAACCCAGGACGTCATGCACAGAAATAACGGTTGCAACAGCTAGACCATTCAGGCTCATTCAGGCTTTTAGTTACAACTTGACAGCTGAATACTAGTATTTTACATGGAGCAACTGCCTATCTGACCTCCACAACCCAGTCAGTAACCGGGTATACGATACCCCTTGGTAAGACTGGCTGTCAGACTTTCTGGCTTCTGACTACCTGCAACGACTGTCAAAGATCCACGAATGGCGGCCGGGAACAAAAACTTTTTTTTTTTTTTAAGGCTGGGAAATCATCCAATGACTGCTCCCGCTCTGGGTGGAGCGGAAGGGAGTGTCAGACTCTTACTGACTAAAACCCATCCATGTTCCTTCCGTAGCCCTTTATGTGCCGGGGTAGCGGTAACCCTTTCGGACAATCCCGCTTAACATGCTTTCCGAGGCACGGAGGAGTCTCGATATGTAAAGATGGTCTCCCATCCACGGACCAACCTCGGCAAGCTTAGCTTAACGACAGTACCTGTCTACTTTAACTTCATCTTCAGTTGTAGTTTGTCAATGAAAGAATAAAAAATAGTTTAAAAAAACAAAAAAACTTAAAAAGTAAAATTTATTTTCTATTTTTAGTTCGGTTTTCTATAAAAAGCGTGTTTTTTGGTTTTTTTTAACTATTTTTTATTTCCTACTTTTTAGTTCAAATTAATGTATTGTCATCGGTCCTCGATAAATCTACAAAGTTTGAACGAAATCTGGCCGTTTAAAGTGGGTCATAATCGCTTCCAAATGAGTCGGTTACAAACATACATACAAGTGAAGCTAATATAAAGCGTGTAAAAATAAGGATAATGGGAAACTATTATCAAATTATTGCATTGTCATCGGTCCTTGAGACGTGTGCAAAGTTTCAAGTTGATGCGACTTTTAGAAACCGGTGAAAATTAAGCTCAAAGATTCCGTTACATACATACATAGATACAACCCGAGCTAATAAAAGCGTGTTAAAAAATAGAGTACTCATGCTTTTAAGCCATGTGCAATAAGTAACTGTGATTTAGTATTTGAATAGCTTTACTTTTTAATGGGGAAAAATCATCTCAGGTACCTGCAAGATCAATAAGAGCAGTAAGTAAGCTATCCCAAACTATCTAATTTTCCCAATTGAAAATGATCCTTATGGGTTTGTAATAAAGTTGAAGAACCATCAAAGAAATTTGACAGATTTTATTTTAACTTCATGTTGACCTCTGTACATACTTTTTAATGGGGAAAAATCATCTCAGGTACCTGCAAGATCAATAAGAGCAGTAAGTAAGCTATCCCAAACTATCTAATTTTCCCAATTGAAAATGAACCTTATGGGTTTGTAATAAAGTTGAAAAACCATCAAAGAAATTTGACAGATTTTATTTTAACTTCATGTTGACCTCTGTACATCTAGTTTCAACAAAGCAGCTCGACTCTGAACTCCTCATTAAGATTTTCTCACATTATAATACGGGGGTAATGTGTAAACAAATCGTAATCAGAATCGAACTACGCGAGTTTCGTAGTGACAAATGATTCGATGAAATCAATTGTGGCGAGTTCCTATAAACAATTTTTGTTACGTAGTGTGGCGAAATGACCTACGTTCACAACAAGCGTTTGCGTGAAATAAATAATTAATGAAACGTAATTATCACGGAGGATGTTCTAGTATCCTGATCATGGTATATAATTAGAAATTCCATATTATTTGCAAGACTGAATATTCACGCATCACTTTACAAATTGTTACTTTTGATAGTTTTGGTTTCCATTATTAGGTACTCCTACCATACTTGGTTTGCGGATTATTCGGTTTATCCGTTCGTTCGTCATCTCTTGACTTGTAAAAAAGCCTTTAAGAAACCGATGCAGGCTACTATCATTAAGATAAAATCATAATGTGTTCCCAGCATATATAACATTATCGCCCCAAAACCGTTTCAAGCAATCTATGGGAAACGGCCCAGTAGGGAATGCTATAAGCCTTTATGCATGTTACATAAACCATAAACCCAATTTCTCGCGACATAAAAAATGTCTACGTATATTTTCTCTGGGATAAGATAAATTTTAAAGATGGATGTCTAGTTTAATGCCGGCAGAGCTAGGCCAGCCAGTTGTGTAGGGTAGCGACATTGTGCGACCTTGTGCTCAAACGCGGCCAATCGATACTGCGACACTGGCACAACACTACACGATAGTAATCGTTGAACTGTGCAGGCCCTTCCGCCTGGAATTTTATCGATAAAGTGTGTATTTCTAGTTATGGGATGTGGGAATTAACCTCTGTAAATTAAACTCCCTGTTGGACTTCTTCGGATGCTTTTATTTTCTTTATATGATAAACTAGCGGGCGAAGGCATAATATGTCGACAAATTATACACATAAACCTTCCTCTTGAATCACTCTATCTATTAAAAAATACTGCATTAAAAGCCGTTGTGTAGTTTTAAAGATCTAAGCATAATACAGACATTAGGACAGACGCGGGAAGCGACTTTGCTTTATACTATGATAGTGAAGACACAGAAGTAGGTATGCCTCAGGAAGAGCACTCATAATAACTTCTTTTACAGCTTTAAACAGGCACTTATTATGAAAAATACCTTAGTTAAAGAATTATTATCTGAAATCTTATTAAGTAACTTTTGTTCTACAAAATATATTAGTTCATTCGAAACAAATTATATAAATTGTGAAGCAACAAAACTTGTACAAAGGAGGTTAAAATGTGATTTATATCAGAGCAGAAAACTCTCGGTCGTCATTTCTCATTTGTTAATTTTGGTTTATTACCTAGGCGCTGTATTCTTGGTAAACCAAATTACTTCAATGTCTTGGAAGCTACTTGTTATCTTATGTCATATTTATTATGTCTTTCATTGTTCCGACTTCATTTTGCTACATCAATTTGCGGAACAAAAGATTTATAATTTTTTTGATTCTTTAAAAAAATCTTGATATTTCAGTAATTGCATCCAAACAATATGCAAAAATATAGTTTTCATGTTAAACTGAAATAACGAATAAGTAGATCTATGCTAATGTAATCAATGTCTTTCATGCGAATCGAAGTCAGTGTCACTTGGTATTCAAAATAAAGGAAACAAGAAACATGTCGGATATCCTTGCTTTCGATGATAAATTATTAGGCTATTAATCAAATATCCTAAATTTGTAAGTTCACTAGCAATTACTGTGTGGACTAGCCACTAAATGATGATGTTGATGTTATAGTAATAAAAAAATATAACAATTTGAAGACTTTTAAAAATAATAAAAAATGGAACAGTTTTTGCATGAAACACTTCGGATCTGCCAACAGTACCTACCCTGAACCCAAATCCCAGGGTTTTTGATTAACATTAAAGCCAAATTAATCGGAGGTGCCTGGTCACGTTTGATGGATCGAATCCGGACAAATCGACGTTAATTGAGGTTGGCAACCCAGCGTTAGGACCGATGTCCACGGGAAGGTTTAATTATGCAAGTTGACGTTTACAACCAACTTGAACATTTATAATATTCACAATTCAAAGCTAACTTAACTTACTTTGATATCAATCAACTAAAACAGATAAAACTTCAATTTTCGCCAGAAAATTTTGGATTAAGACTTGAATGCTTGTGAGGAAACAGATTTAAAGGTAGATAAGATAAAACCAATACTTCCTTTTTAAAAGGCGGAGTTAAATAAAAAGGCATAGAGCCTTAACTTGCAAGAAGCGATCATCAAGTGTTATGAATTGCTAATAGATTTCAAAAACAAAGAAAAACTAGAAAATGCTGTCTAAATTCCACAACAAAATGTTCTTAATACCCGTAATAACTCATCTGAGCGCGTGTGATGCTTAATCAGTTTCGTCTTAATTTTTTATTGTCTCTTTAATTACATAGCCTTTAATGTTGTTTCTCAAACGACAAGGACATCTCATCTCGTCTCATTAACTGCACAATTCATGGGCTATTTTCGATCTTAACCTTTTTTTCTGCTGATTCGTCGAACGTACATTCCTAATTTGAATGCGCTCAAACATCAAACTTTACCGAGTACCCTCACTTAAGCGCTGAGCTATAAAATATGCTGTGATCGTCGAAGCGGGTCGGGGGCATGTCTTTCGTCCCAATTTTAGCTCAAAGGGCTACGCAAGCCAAATAACATGCTACGCCCACTTTGATTCAATCCATACAGATTTAAGGATCACGATTTGTATGGTATCTTTCAAAGCATATTTATTGTCATTCATATGTTGAGCGTCAAGTTTTCTTTTCATCTCAAGCTTGACACACTTCGCTAAACTAATACAAGGCCTATAATACTTGACACCGATTCTGTGTATATGAGGAGTACTTATGTGATTTTGTTGGAAATTAAAATTATCATGAAACAATGATAAGTGTAAAATTAATTAGTTCACCATTTGAATATATATATTATATATCTTCTGTTTAATAATGTCATCTTTATAGAATTAAGAAAGGTAAAGCTGGTTATTACGACATTTCAAAGTGGATCTAGAGTGAGGGTTTCATCAGGTTCACAAGTAGTTACTGCATTTAGTCAGGGGTTAAATTCAGCAGTGGCCATGCTGCGGCTGTTGAGAATGTAACGAGATAGCGTTCTTATTAGCTTAGTTTACGTTATTAGACGTAATATAATTTTGCGAACTGCAATTTCCATAAACATTTAACCAGGCTTGTCTGCCAGAACTGTTTCAAGTAAGTAGTGCTTTGGCACGAATTCTAACAATACCTAAGCCATTAGTGATAATAAGTGTGATGTTATGTATGTATGTTAAATTATGGCACACATCCAATCAAATGCTTTTATGTTGTTTCTGGAGTAAAAGAACAACAAAGTTTTCGTTGCTCATTTTCCTTGTATGGAACTGTATAGGGCAATAAATGGGAATAGGTTACAGAAGATGTTTGTATTGCTTTAAGTTTCCTATGTATATAGGTATAGAAAGAAGAAGGAGCTTCATTCTTTTTCTTAAAAAAGATCATCGAACTCTACAAGAAAAATGCTAGAAGTGAAATTAATATTTTAGAACACAAAAAACTACTTAAAGTTTTTTGTACTTGGCTTGCCCAAAATCACCAGGTCTGACAAACAGATTATGGTTAGATTGGTTAGCAGCAGAGAGGATGACACAGCTATCCACATTACGAACCATTGGTAAAAAGGAGTGACATATTGTATGCCAGAAACCCCATAAAATTTATTCGAAATCCCTGTAAAACATCAGATTATGATAACATCCACGTAAATAGAAAATTAATCCCAAACATGGAACTTAAGCAATATTCTCCGTCAGTAATATTTGATGTGCAAATAAACAGGGGTAAGTATGCTAAGTTTATTGCTTCACTCGTATGAGAACCTTATACGGGCGACGTATAAAGACACCATTAAGAGAGATTATCGGATACAGAAGAAGATCAGCAAGTGAATATAATGAATGTGAAACTACTATTATTTAATTCGTGTGGATATCACGAAGTGTTTTCAGAATAATTAATAAATGCTTAGGAAAGATGAGCAGTACGCTTTTGTCATCATCAACCGGTCATTTTTCATCGTCGTATCGATGATTCTCTTTAAATTAATTTTACACGTCCTGGTTTTTAGTCAATGTCTTAAAAGACATTTAAATGGTCGAAGATTCATTTACCAAATAGGTCATAAAGGGGAATATGATTTTCACCACAAAAAAGGCTCAAACACCACACAAAATATCATGGGAAAGTAGAAAAAACCATAAACATTACCTATCCAATTTCCTACACAATACTACATGATCTGCTACATTTCACACTTCACCAGTATCGATTCTAACACTACACTTCCGCAATGCACAATCGTACGGGTATACAAAACACGTAGAGTGCAGAGTCTACAGTGAGTGCCGAGAGGGTAAACAACCACCTTTGGTGCGCCAAGGTTGCAGCGCTGTTTGCGAATCTTCTAACTTTGCGCTGCTTTCAGTGGATCTTTGGATGCAACTGATGGAAGGATGGAAGTTTACTTAGAGTAATATTTGATTTAAATTTGTAATGGATAACGTGTTTTATACTGAAGAAAGGTTTGCCTTAGATATGCTCTTTACTCCTGTTCATTTAAAACCTTTGTTAACGCCACCCAACAACACCTAAGCCTGGTAAATATTTTCTTAAATTTTCGCTTAATTCATGAATTCATTTTGTATACTTATCATAATTTTCAAATTCAAACTTTGAAACAGTAACTGTATTGCGAAAGGGATTTGGGATTTTTGATAAATTGGTAAGTAATGGTTTTGGTTATTATAATCTACTTTGTGGAGCCCTAGGCGACTGCAATGCTGAGGATTAAATTTGAATTTGCACTAAATTAATGGCAGATGTTCTGCTACGAAATAACAGTAACTTATCAAGCCAGCCGGGGGTGAAAGGTGCTTTGGATGCGTATTAGAATTATTTTCAGGGAACATTAATTGCAATATAAAACAATTGAACAATATACTTTGTAGCAAAAAGTGAACACGCAATATAAAACGAATCTAATTTGAACTTCCAGATGAGTTTTTTTGCCCGTGTTTACGGATTCGGCCACGTAGCAATTCCCGGTCGTAATTAATGCATTTCTCGATCCCAAGTGTCCCGGTGTCCCGGCCTGTTCAGTATTCATGAGAGGGCCTACCGCTAGCACATTACACCCAGATCTGCTTGCAAGTAGTTTCGGATTAGGCTGCCCCACTCACGATTGCGTTTCACTTAGAATTAAGTAGTTTCAAGTCCTCGCGAGCAATTTGTAAGCGTTGCTTCAAGGAAGTTAGGTAAGTTTGAGTTGTGAGTTCCTTTCGTTGCGTTGGTTTGTACCGTTAATGTTTCAATTTTATTTAAGCATTGCAAAAACTGTGTTCTTTTATTATTTTATCATTAGTATACCCCTTCGTTGTGGTTACGAGATTCATATTATTAGAACCCGTCTGACATGATGAGCCTTAAAACTTCAATACAATTCATTAAACCTGTGTTGCCTATATTGATTATCATTTAAGTGAAGGTGAACCTTGTTACTAATTGTTTATAATAAAACTAAATTATAAACCAGCACTGCATATAAATTATTTGCGAATCTAAAAAGTCATGTGTATCGATCCTATTCAGGCATGTGTAAAATGTTGAGCATTGAAAATTCTGTCATAGAATAGATAAGCGGGTATGCCAATTTAAACAATGTTCGATAAAATAATGTGAAATTCAGTAATGCGTCTGACTTTACAGGTCAATTTAGTGTAAGACATCGAAGTACTGAAGAAGAAGACACAAGTCATGATGAGCAATATTTTTTTTTACATGGGAAATCATCAAATGCTCTGGATGGAGCGGAAAGGGAGTGCCAGACTCTTACAGACCCATCCATGTTCCTTCCTTAGCCCTATGTGTTCTGGGACAGCGATAACCTTTCGGACAATCCCGCTGACCATTCCAATCCGCTGGCCTTTATTGCTTGAGACCACATTGTCCCTTACCATGAGATCTGTATTTGCGCCTTATTGTGAAAGCGTTTCATGGCGTTATATTTCAGTATTTTTTTTCATTGTCTAGGCAGTGGATTGCGTTACTCAAGTTAATTACAGTTTCTTTTTTTAGAGTTTCGCGTGTTTTGGAACCTGTTTCGGCATGGCCAAAACATATTGGCCATGCCGAAACAGTACTTTTTACTTCTTGGTTAACATTTCTCCTATGAAATTTTAAACTAGCAATGAAACCATGAATTTCCGTTTGTGTAGGTATTAACTAAATAATGCCTTATTATATTGGGGTTGGCTTATTGGAAGTTTTTACTTTTGCTCGGAAAATCTGCAATGTCTCGTCATACCTAGTGACTTATGAGTCTGTTATTTTTCGGCCATCTCCTCCCAATTCTTTTTTGGCATTGGGTATTTTTATGCAAATAGTGTTGGGAACACTACCCGCTCTGTTTAATCCCGGTCTTTATTACGAGGGGTTCCAATCAGCCCCCTAGATCCGATGCTGGATTACGTGATACCCGCGAAAGTCTTATCAATATTCATGAGCAGGCGATCGACGATGAATAGTCGATGAGTATTGGACGTGTCGATGTCGTGTCGATATGTCGATCCGCTTTCCATGTTGAACGTCACTAGTTTTCGAAGTTTAAAAAACTGATTCCACATTTAGATTTCTTCTAAATTGCATTCCGTTAATAGGTTAAAAATAGATAAGAAAAACTTTAAGAATGTTTATTAGTTATATTTATACGTTACGATTTATTTGAAATTACAAAACGACTGTCCATATTAATGTAGGCATGGACGACAAAGCTCTGGCCGGCAATCTCAACGTCCAAAAATCAGGTTTATATTATGAGAGTTCCCTCTGAACCTTCGTTACATTAGTATGCAAATTTTTCATATCACCCCACGACGAATGGCCAGACTATCAATCTAAAGCGTCCAGGTGTCGGCCAGTTGTCATGGTAACGATCTTCTTTGTTCCGCCGCTTTTAACGATGTAACTTGATTTTATTAGGGACGTTCAAGTTTTTGTCCAAATAACGAATGCGAATAACAACCCTTTTGCAGATGAACAATCGTGTTTAACTAGCCCGGTGGAGAAAAGATAATAAAGATGCATTGAAGCAGACATAAATTATAATCATAACCATTATGTGATGCTATCGCTATTCAGACGAATGAAACATGTTGACGTTTGAATATAACATGTTCATATCCAACTGCGAATAACTCATCAAACGACCAGATTTTTCTAGGGTTGACTTTCAAAGGACAGACGTCCAACGCGGACAGAAAAGCTCTTTTAAAAAAAAGTGACGAATTCGCACGTGTGCCAGCCAGAGCTGGCAGCAATTATTATAAAAACGAACTGTCCGTTTGGCCGACCGTCCACTAATACCCCTCAAACCCGCTGGATATCCAGCCTCGAAATAGACATCCAGGTCAAACGGAGTCGTGCAAATTTTAAAACAAATTGACCTAGATTTAGTGTCTCATAAATATTAAATTTTTGCCCCGTTTACGCGATAAGCTTTTGTGCCAAAGTTATTCCAGTTCCATATGCAAAATTGGATCGGCATACGAGATTGTTTGTACCGAGAGGATTAATAGCGATTTAAAGGAGAGTGACGTGATTTCACTATAATTATTAAACTGATTGGCTAAGCGTGCGTTACTTCATACGTTGTATAATATTATTTGCAAGCATCTTATGGGACTGGTGTGAATAATTAGCTTGTATTCGGTAATAAAAACAGGTCTGTCTATCCAATGCATAGAAGCTAAAACGCTCAAGTACGTATAACATTAGGTACATCAATCTATTATCTTCCTCTAGTCTACTAAGTGTAGAGCTATGAAATAAGAAGCTCTTTCTCGAATACTGAAATAGATGAATAGTAGATAGTGATCCTACACAAAGCCATAAAAGAACTCCCTCCCAAAGAGCTTAGTACGATATTTGTTCAGTTGGCCACGACTACGAGAGCAGAGACACTATTGTAGTAAATTTTGAATTCCATTGTGTTATATAATAGTAAAAAGTACAAATTTACCACAGGCAAACGTTGATGAAACGAAACTAAACCATTAAGTCGTTTTAAAAATTAATAGCCCATTTGAAACTAAGCTAGCTGGTCGTTATTCACGGTTCGTTTCGGATACGCGTGGAAATCGCCTGTTTCACGTCGGGTGACAATTTTTTACGCCATTTTCAAATCAACTTTCTAACGCTTAACTGGTAGTTATTACATTTTTATATCACGGTAGCTCGGGTTAACAACAGGGTTATTTTGGTTTAATGACGTTCCACTTGTCTGTAGTTCTAAACGCGTTTTTATACGCAACTCTGAAATAGGTGCAAAGATAGAGGTCGTAAGAAACTCGATAAAAACGGTCAGCTGTATCAAAAACCTTGATTTATGTGCCATTGATGTCAATGACAAGGCATCCTAAAATCTAAAAAGGTTTTTACTCTAAAACCCGAGCCTTTGGATATTCTCTTTCGAGCTTTCAATGAATCAACCAATATTCGCTATCAGACTATCCGGCTCGTATCTAAATTTGAATATTCGAGCACAAACCTCGCGCGTCCGTATCGCTGAATCGCTTAAATACAGCGATGCATCGCTTTAAATCATCACAGTGTAAATGGCAGAAAACATTGTTCTGGGTTTACGTTGTTCGAAAATTTCGCTGAAAGCACGTTTCAGCGGCGTTGCATTACGCCATGGTTCATTCGGCTACGGTCGCTTTGAAGCGGTTAAAGCTTGATTTACATTACCTATAGTTAACGGTCCGATGAAATATTAATCACTTATGCATTTCCATTTTCAAGTTGCACTTGGAAGCTGAAGTAATTTTAAATTATGTTAAATAATTATGACGTTATTCAGATTATTTTGTGGTGCGGGATCTTTGCATTTATTACATCCATCACTCGAAATCAGTTTTGAATGTTTTGCTTTTGGCTTTCAATAAAGAACTGGACATGGTCTTCTCGTCGGTCACAAGACTGTGATTTGAAAACACACATACATTTATAAAATACTAGCTTCGGCCCGCGGCTTCGCCCGCATAATATGTCGACAAATTATACACATAAACCTTCCTCTTCAATCACTCAATCTATTAAAAAAAAACCGCATCAAAATCCGTTGCGTAGTTTTAAAGATTTAAGCATTCATAGGGATATAGGGACAGAGAAAGCGATTTTGTTTTATACTATGTAGTGATTATGAGATCATAGTAACTTAAATATTTAATTAAACATTCTTAATAAAGATAATTACTCACAAAAACTATGAGGTCCAGCGGCACTGCGGCAGGTACTTGTAGCTAAAAAACAACCTTATTTTTTGACAAGATTTTAGAAACATAATGTAACATCACGCCAGGAATCAGCGAAGGTTAAGACAGAGGCGTACCTAATAGTACGCCCACATCGCCAGGTACTTAAACGGTACCATGCAATACCGAGCCTAATGCCATCAACTGGCAATCCGAAAATTATATTTTGTTTAAGCTTTCAGTTACCTTTGTTATAGAAATCCCACTTATCTAATACAAACTAGCCCACGTGCATCAGTCCCTGCGTTGTTTATAAAGCGGGCCACTCACACGGCGATGTTTACGCGACGCGAGACGCAACAATCGCACCCGCTTCATGTTTGTCACACGCGTAGTAATGTTGTTCTACGTTATCGGCGTGATTACTTTTAAACCGTGACTACAATTTAGTAAGGGAAAAGAATACAGTAACAATCAATAGATTTAGAACGCATAATCATCATCCTACCTATCAGCATGTCTTTTTCTTCTATTAGTCGTCATCTCGGTAGTTACTCCCTTTCTAGCCATATCATCTTTCACACAGTCTATCTCATAATATCATTGTGCAAATACTTACTTTTTTTTCTGAACTGCGCTTGGTAGTGGATATGCCAGCGCAAGATACATTATTAAGTCTGCCTCTAAATAGTTTTGATACGTACGTATAGAAGAATAAATGAATAAAACAATTGTAGTATATACGTATTTTACGACATAACCATGCTACTAAAGGCTGGAGAGCATCCTGTCCGAGTAAAAAAATCGAGAGCGTGAATTAAATCACGCTCTAGGTGTATTAAAACCACACTTTGGTGATGCTTCGCATCTTCATGACGGAAGGAAACAAATCTGTTATCTAGAATGGGGTTTAGATTACTGAATACGCTCAGAAAGAAAACGCTTTGTAAATTCTAACTAAAACTTTAAAAAGGAAAACAAAGATTAATAATCACAACAATAAACGAATATCATTTATGAATGAATGATACTAAATAGCTTGAGCATGACATCTAATGTGGAAATCAATTTGCGTCAGTATGCCGATCCTGACCACACACAATAAAGTGAGATTCCCGCTAGAGCCAATAAAAAGCGAAATGAAACCATAATCTGGATTAGATGGACGAACAAACGACGAAGCTGCATACATAATAATGTAGCAGGGGTCCGTAATGGAAATCAATAATCGATTCACCTCAGAAGCATGTTGAAAATCGTGACAAGACTGCGATGGCAATTTTTCATCGACAATCGCTTGGAACTTAATCGTGTGGAAAATGCAAAAACATCGAGCCGCATCACTATCTGTCCGCGACTCGATACCTACGCATCGATATGTCGAGTCGCCGACTCGATTATTTTACGTCATAACGTTACCGGTTATTTCCGTTTAAATCTGGTTGACATAAGCGGATATTAACGTTTTTGTGATTCTGATTTCGAAACGTCTGATACCGGTTTTAAATAAACATAGTGCAATGCGAGATACCTGTTTGCTATTGCATGGATGGTGATTTAAAAGCTTGTTCTGACGTATTTGATGATTTTGAAGTAGCTTAGCTAATCATGTAATTATTTTTTTTGATCAGGCAATAGTTGGTAGTGTTGGTACACCGTACTGACATATTTGTAACTAATTAATGCTTAGTTTTCACGTGTTAAGCGCTTTATTTTTTCACTCTGCTTTTGTTCTACACATTTAAATATCCACAGTCCTCACACTCGATTCAAAAGGTTTTAGTTAAATCAACATAGTTTGAATGTTAATTTGCGAACACAATAAACGTTTTAACAAACTTTAAAAAAGAAAACACATTTAAGAAAATCTACAGTTGTTACTTAAAAGTCGACTATCGTTAAAGCAATCAACTAATGGAAAACAGTCACCCCATATATTTTCTCGCTCCATTTTCAAACACTATTATAATACAAAATCGTGATTTCATTTCAAATTAAATCTTATCGTAAGGTGAAAGAACTTGTTATTGCATATCACTATAAGTTTGCCATTTATGGGACTTTTCACATGCAGTGTTTGGCGTTCGAAGTCACAAAATCAATTTGTGAACGTTTTATTACGAAGAAAAGTGTTCTTTATTTCATGGAAGATTGAGTTTGTATTTCGACGTGGCAACGTACTGGTGTGAATGAAATACTGAGAATTCAGAAAAAGTTCTGAAAGAGATTAGACAGAAGAGATGACGATTGGTAGACGTCGAAACTCTTGAGTCTTTTACACATTAAAACGATACCTAAATGTTACAAGTTACGTATTCGTATCCTTGAAACGATAGTCTGCAAACAAAAACGAAATAAGTAGAATTCGGGTCGATGCCTTCTTAAGGTGATTGATCGTATTCAACGTTCTTATATCTTTCCGAAAGTGACTAATTTCAATTAATTGCCCGACGTTAACAAGGAACAATTTATCTAATCCATAAAAACCTTTTAGCCATTAGCCACAACTTCACAAAAAGAAGCAGCAAAGCAAAAACAATTATACAAAATATAACAATTTCGTGATTCACGGCCATATTAACATGATTACTGCGTAACAAGGGAATATTTACTTGACTATTCTGAAAATGTAATAATGATTAGCATAAAACATAATCAACATTAATTAAAACATTTTGTTACGCAATGATTTATGTACCGTGAATGGTCCTCTTTAGGAAGTGTATTTTACTAGATCTTTATTATATAAAAGACACAATTTTACTACTACTTATTGCTTATTAAAAAAATAACTTTGCCGAGACCTTCAATCTGTCAAATAATCTTAATTAGCTTGATTATTTTCGTGTAAACGACTTACTAATTAATTATTCAAGCAACAACAGCCATAAATTAAAACAATGATAAAACAAAGGTTAAATAAATAAAAGTTAAGTAGTTATTCTTGTATTTAACGTTTAGTGCCGTGCCATTGGCCTATATATTCACGAAATTCAATATCGAAAAGAATTTAAATGTCAGAGGCAGGCAGGAAACTCAGAAATGAAAATAAATTATTCCCTCTGTACAAAGCACACGAAATAATAGAAATTCTAATAAATTACCCATATTCCGCTGGCTGAAGTGACTTTATCATCAAGTCGGAGCCCGCCTCAAATCTAATTTCCTTTTAATATGTCGAGCGCCTTGCAAGCGCGTTAACTAAATCTGTTATCCCTGCGAGAATGAAGGTTGAATACTAATACGCGAAACGATCATTTTGGGCGCAAATCCGAATAGAACCGAGTTAAACTTACATTCTCGTTATGGGCACCGAATATCGAGTTTCTGGTATTACTAAGACACTAGCGAGTTTATGAATAACTTGGTTAAGATAGGTGAGACTTATGGGCACACAAATCTGCGATGCGAAGCGATGCGAATTCGCAAAAAAAATTCCTACCATTTCCCTACGCATCAAGCCTAGAGCTCGCATAATCTTAACATGCGACGTCGCATTCGCAGTTTTGTGGTTATTATCTTACGGTTACAGTTTCAGTAGTTCTGGCCAAATGTTGACTTGTACCTGCAAAAGAATAAAACGGGTGATTAATAAAACCTAGCACGAATTCAGAACTGTAACGTAACCACGAGTTTTGTGACATTTTAAAACGAAGCCAATATTAAAGAGGGCAAAGAATCACGAAATCACGACCCTCCGTTTTAAAACTTCTTAGTGAACGTTTCTTTTATTTATTGCTGTTCGTTTGTTTGTAAACTACTATTTCTTTCTTCTTGGTTATTACAAATGGGAAAATTATACATATCATGCGACGTAAGAACAAACATTTCTTTATAAAATATAATGCGATGGCTTACACGCGGAGTGATTCATGACATGATTCTTGCCCTATTATACGAATACATATTTAGTTCTTGATTATTTCAATAAATTAAGTCATTTATTACATGTATAAAAATGTTTGTTTCTTATGTTTAAGTAAAGAGACAGTCATGTTTTCAGGTACCGCAATTTTCCGCATTATTCATTTATAAAAGTAAAAATACCAGGTACTTATCGCAGATTTTTAAAATGATATGTTCCAAGAAAGAAAGCTTCGCAGATTTCTATATTTCGTTGAAGAAAGAAAATCAGTCATACCCTCCCACGTAGGTACTTAACGAGTAAGTAGCGCAAAGGGCAATGGAAAGCAAAATGGTGGGTGTGACATTGAGGGACAGAAAAACCAATATGTGGCTTAGTAAACAGAGCAAAGTATTAGACGTTGTAAAAAGGGTAGCAAAGTTGAAGTGGAAGTGGGCTGTAGCCAGAAAGCAAAACACAAGAGTGTTAGAATACAGACCATGGGACCAGAAAAGACAGAAGCGACCACAGATGAGATGGAAGGATGGATTCAAAAAAATGGCGAGCAGCAACTGGACCCTAATTGCTCAAGACAGAGGAGTGGAGTGGGTTAAAGAAGACTTACACCAAATATTTGGTCGATTAAGGTTAAAGAAGAAGAGAATAAGAAGAGGTGAATCTATGCATATACAACAATATTTTAGTTTTCAAAATAGACAGTATCGTTTGGATTATAAACAACATGTCAATGTTCTCTGTATCACAAAGAAGATTCCTGCATGTAGGATATATCCACGAAGCTTTCTTGAAAGTAGCAGTAGCGTGGCAAAGAGGTTTAAATATTTCAGTGCGAACAACTATGAAGTTAGAACTTAGGTGTCAAAACTACACTATTCTTCTTGGAAATAAATAACCCGCAAAACACTTAGTTGGCGCTCCTTTCAAAGAACACAACACTTAAACTGTACTCATAAAAATTCAGAGGTAGCAAAAGCCTCTTGACACAGCCAACCTTTAACCCTACGACCTTTTTAAACTTAATTGGTGCACTGCAGTGAGTTTATAATGGAAACACAAATTAACCGAGCAAATGAAAGACGACTAACGAGTCACATCCGCATCGTTTAATTAGCTTCACGGGGTGTGACGTCATATTATGTCCTTCCAGTGTACTATTAAGGACGAACCATTTCGTAGTCTGTTATTGGACGAGTGTTGATGTTCTTTTATGTACATTTTCGCTTTCGTTTAAAAAATATATATAGTAATAAAACAACGGTCGCTATGTTATGTTAAAGCTATTTGCACGCGGAATCCTGGGAAGTTGCTACTATAAGTGAGGGTGAAATTGCCCCGTACCTTTGATGTATGCGCTCACACAAGAAATAGGTTAAACATCAGGGATCAGGGTAACCTTTTCTTTCCGTAGATCTATCTGCAGCGATCTGAAGGTACCGGATCAGCTGCTTTAAGCAGCAGATGCGGGTTAAGCAGCTCACTTCCAATATCTTTGTTCTTCCCATGCTAAGAATCTGCGTTCTTCTAACAACCTTCTCCTACTCTGTCCTTCTCATACTTCTGACTTTGTTCATTCCTCCTTTCATATTCAGTCTATTCTTCTTTGGAATGCGCTTCCTCTCGATATCAGGACGGCTACCAGTCGTTATGCGGAAATTGCTGAGTTATTTTCATAACAAATAGCGTAGAGTTATCTCACCACCTGTCTTCCTTGTATCTATATATATATGTATGTATGTATGTATGTATATATGATATATATATATATTATAGTTATCTATTATAGTAAATAATTATGTATGTTATGTATTATAGTATGAACTGTTATTATAAGGTTTTAACCTATTTATGTACCCATTTTATTCAAGTCTCAATGTTTTGTATGTTCCTACTATTTAAAGCACCTGCCATCTAATCTCTTCACCACCCTTGGTTGACTGGTAGAGAATGCCTAAGGCATTAAGTCCGCCTTTGTACCTTTATTGTGTGCGAAAAGTTTAAATAAATAAATAAATAAATATACGCTCCCGCAGACGCGCGTCACGACAATACCACGCGACTTTCATAAAACAATTTCCATGAAATTTCATAGAGATTGTTCTACTAGAGTCGCGTCATGTTCGTCTATGAGCGCATTATTTCAAAGGAACCTACCCTGTAAAATGGACGTACGCGTTCATTGACTTTCATCAATCATTCAAATTCATCGAGGGATCAATAACCGCCTGACCTCTGCAACTTGTTAACCTGCGTCTACAATGCTTTTTACCCCACTCTGTCATGTATGTTAAGGTGCTCCAAACACTATGTTGTTTGCGCTAACTATAGCCTTACAAAAAACACAACGTGTTGCGCTAGTAGAAAAACAACAACACCACGTTCAAAGCAAAGTAATTACAATAACACTTCAGGTTAAAAGATCACTAAACAAATAACAACATAGTACCTTTTGCTCATTAATACTGTATTATCTTTACTTGTAATAGTAGTTGATGGTAACACAGTAAGCAAGGACAGGAGTAAGGTCACGTAAGCGGAATTGTCCGAAAGGGTTACCGCTACCCCGGCACATAAAGAGCTAAGGATGGAACATGGATGAGTTTTAGTCAGTAAGCGTCTGACACTCCCTTCCGCTCCACCCAGAGCGGGAGGAGTCAATGGATGACTTCCCAGCCTTAAAAAAAAAAGGAGTAAGGTCACGGGAGTACACCTGTGACTCTACCACCGGGCAATATCACTACATAAGCAAACTCGCATCCCGCGTCTGTCCTAATGTCTGTATGTATGCTTAGATCTTTAAAACTACACAACGGATTTTGATGCAGTTTTTTTAATAGATATAGTGGTTGAACGATTTTCTCTTAGACTCAATTTACATTGCCGCGGGACAGAATAGAAGCGAATTTTTGGAACGAAACTGTATAAAGCATAATGTACTTTATGTGAATTATGTAACGTACAACCAAGATATGAGCTTGAAAACGCGAGAATTCTACAGAAGAGGCTACCTGTTATTTGGCTTGTATCTAGTTTATGCGATACTCTATTGACATAAAGTTCATTATGCTTTGTACAAAAAAAATTGCTTCCATTCCGTATCGCGACAATGTAAATTCAGCTTTAAACCTAACTTCGTGCCCATCCGACACAGTTCTCGGAAGATTAAACAACAAAAAGTATATTTTAAAACTATCGTTTTGCCGCAAAGAAATCCAGACAAACCTGTTTGAAACAGAACTCGTTTTAAACAGGTGGGTTTAGTCCTTGGCTGTTTGCTCCAGAAAATAGCTACATTTTTGGATAATTGTCTGCAATTTTCTTATGTAAATTAAGACACATCTAATGCATATAAACACGTTTAACCACCAGTTTTGGGATTACCTGTTAAAACGAAAGCATATTTTTAAGGTTTAATGACTGGATACAGAAAGTATTAAAAAATAAAATAAAGTAATAATTGTAAATTAATTACTACTAGCTAAAAAGCGCATGCATATGTAGCTCTGATCTTCTTAAGGTATCGATGGCAATCTAAATGTATGTAGCCGAATTCTGGACCGAATGTCCAGAATTCGGCTACGTGTTTGGCGCCATAACTAGCGTCCATCAGTTCCTGTTACGTGCATACGGTAGGACACGCAGGACACAATATTAAGTGTCCCATCGTTTGTGGAACGGCACCACATTTACACTCCAAGGCGGAGTTGTATAAGAATCCCCACCTGAACAGGTTTTCCTTGCTTCGGCCAACATGGGTTCGGAGTTTGTTTAGAGACTTCCAGGTTGGCGTAATAAATACAGACGCCAGCACATCAAGCTATCCCTAACTGTCAAATTTCTCAATTAAAAATAAACCTTATATCTTTGCAATAAAGTTGAAATACTATCAAAGAAATTTGATAGATTGTGGTAACTTGATGTGCTGGCCTCTGTACATAGTTCCTGGGCACGCAATTACATTTTCTGCGTCCTAATATAAGTTTTCTGAACGCCTTTTATTCATATACCTACCCGTAGCGCGACGGCGACACTTTTCTATGTAGGAATGACATAATTATTTTATTATTTAATCAAGTAAGTGCATTGGGCACATGTTTGCGCATAAACCGAGCAAAATAACCGCGTTCCATTTTAACTAGCAACACTTTCGCAGCCAACAATAGTGAGATAGTATCGCAGTGTGGCAACAACTGTATCATCAATAGACGTGTGACTAAACAGATGTTACGTAATCGGTTACTTTAACTGCAGTTTATGAGTTACACAAGTGGATTAACTGTGGAGGCGATTTCAGAGGTAATTGACTTCATTTTCTTCAAATACTTTGGGTGATTAATAAATCATCATGTAAGAAATCGCGGCATTATCCGGGCAGATAATTAATATATAATAATAAAATCTTTGGACATTTCACACAAAAATAATAATTCCAAGCTAAGCAACCTAATGCTTGTATTATGGTAACGAGATGGCTGGTTAACTACTTATTATACATTTTTTTATTTTTTGTAAATGCGTACATATAGATAGACAAACACCCAGACCCGGAACAAATACTTGTAGGTCGTACAAACATTTGTTCTGTGCGAGAATCGAACCCGCGACATGCTACGCAGCAGTCAATCGCTCAACCACTGCGCCAACCGTGTCGTCAGATATCGCAGCCAGGTATGGATTGTAACTTGAAGTAGAACATTCACGGTCAAGTTTGACCTTCATAAACCGACTACCTAAGTCATTGCAACGAAACTCTTCACTCGTTGTAAAATTTAGAGTTATTTAAAACTCTCGGCAATCACTGAAGTTTATACCCTACCTTATCGAGATAAGAATTACATTGCAATACCTTACTATTGGGTTTACGTCGATCGTATAATTATGGCCTACCGAAGACTACTATGGAAACCATTTCCATGAGAAACAATGTGCGTTCAAAAACCACATTATCATTTTAAGGTTGTACAAAAACGATGAAAATCAATTTAGCACCTACTTTAAGTAGAGATATAAAAAAGCAGGTTATCCGGTGTACAAGATCGCCGATATTATCTGCCGGATGCAATGAAAGCTTTGAGCCATACAAACAGTATTAAAAGGAGAGGAAATTGCTCAATACTGTATTGCTATCAGCAGGGACTGGTCATCTTTTAGCTGCTCTTTTATTTTATTTTTTTAATCTTATAATTGCGGACCCTTTTTTAAGTTCTGCATCGTTCTCACATGTATATTTCAACATGAATCATGTAACATAGTTTTTGTAACATATTCTGATTTAAAAGAGTGTCCATGGAGTTTCTTGCCCGTTCTTCTCCATAGGTACCTACTGCTTTGGAATGGGCAACTAGCTTCATCTTTCTGACTGACCGAACACTTGACAATTCTTAAGTAATTGGTAAGTAAATAATTGGTTTATTTGAAATAAATGCTTTGAATGTCAGTTTGAGTGAGCTAAGTTTATTATATTATAGCTATAAGTTATAATCGACTATAAGTTATAGTCGATATTCTTAGTGCCAATTTCACCAATGAAACCAAAACCAATTAGCACATCTAAACGGCGGCGGCGTTCAAGACCTGTTAGGGTCATAATGTTACTGACAGCCCTTTAACGGGGTTTACTTGCTGATCAAGTTCAGTTTCTTTGGTGAAATTAGCCCTTAGTCTAGTACTCGTTGAGTACTTATAAATACTGTAAATAGGTCACTTTGTATGAAAAGTTTTTATTGCAAGCACTAAAAGTGCAGTTTGATTACAATTTTTTTATGGTGTTTTAAGGTAGCTAATAAGAAATGAAACAATATTACGTCATTTTTGAATTGTTCGTTTCTGAACAAAATGTGGGATGGTTATAAAAATTGCATTAATGAATTTATTTTATGCGACTATAAAAATAACTAGTGTCCAGTTCCTGAAGTCCTTAGATGACCTCTCAGTGGCTATTATTCTATTTTTTCTTCCTAAACTGAGTTTAACGCAATGTGTCAAGTTAACGAAACAATACTCCTACGATAAATACCTCAGAAACTAGACCTAGATCACATGTCGTTTTGCTTTCATTACCTAATTTGCGAGTGCGGTTATGAAATATAAAAGAAGTAGATACATCGACCCATTGACCTGGGCGCGCGACCTTTCAGACAAAGAGTTCACAGCCACTGCGACGCGAGTTCACTTTCAATGTGGCCAATTGAATGAAAATCCTTTGTTTTGTAACCGTACTGATGATATCTTTTTCTCACAACGTGGGAGGGAACAGTAATTAGGTTTGTATGTAGAGGCTTTTACCATATACCGGCAAAGCTAGCTGTGGTAATGTGCTTTGTTTCCTGACTAAGCAATGTGCAATGCATAAAACAATGAATTTTTATAAAATTTTTGCTTATTGGAAAACTAAAAATGGTTTTAATATTAGCGTTTTGTTTGGTTTATAGTACTTTTTATTTACAAAACTAGCTATTGCCTGCGGCTTCGCTCGCGTTAATTTAGAATTTTACGATCAATTTGGATGGTTCTCTGCTTGTAACAATATAATTCAACCATGATTCGAAAGACATGTTGTGCCATCTATTATCATAAGAACGTTATTGATGTTTTCCTCGGGAAGAGTACTTTTTTCGGAATTAAAGGTACCCTATATCCGTTTCTGTACACTTGACAACGTATCATCATTCTCCTGCCCTTATCCCAATTTATTTGGGGTCGGCGCAACATTTCTCTTTCTTCCATACTTCTCTATTAGCCGTCATCTCGGTAGTTACTCCCTTCCTAGCCATATCATCTTTCACACAATCCATCCATCGTTTCTTTGGTCTCCCTCTACTTGTATAGCCATCCACATTCATGCTCACAACTTTCCTGACAACATTTTCCACATTCCTCCGCATAACATGCCCATACCATGACAACCGATTTCCACACAACTTTTCCGTCACCAGTGTCACTTTCAGACTTCCTCTTATATACTCATTCCGTATTCTATCCATTCGGGTAACACCACACATCCCTCTTAGCATTCTCATCTCAGCTGCATGCAATTGTCTTTCATTCATTCCTTTTGTGGCCCAACACTCTGATCCATACAAGACGGCTGGTCTAATCATGCTTTTATAAATCTTCCCCTTGAGTTTAAGGGGAATGCGGGAGTCACAAATTGTTCCCATGACCTGCCGCCATTTCATCCACCCAGTGTTAATTCTATGCTTAACAGTCCGATCTATTTCGTCATCACTTTGCACAAGTGAACCGAGATACCGAAAGTCGCAGCAAACTGGGAGAAGCGCGCCATCAAGCGCTATGACCCCAGACTAGAGAGACCGCCGAAATCGCAGAACATGTACTCCGTTTTGGTTCTACCGATTTTCAGGCCAACAATCTCCAGTTTCCGTTGCCATTTCTCCAGTCTGCTCTGGATCTCAGGTCCATCTTCACCGACAAGAACGATGTCGTCGGCAAATAGCATGCACCATGGTGCCTCTTCCTGTATGTCCTCCTTAAGAGCATCCATAATCAAAAGGAAGAGGTAAGTAAGGGCTTAAAGCCGACCCCTGGTGCAAGCCTACCGCCATATTGAACTTGTCGGTGTTGCCAGCAGCCGACCGAACGTATGACAACGCAACACTTGACACCGTATATACATTACATAAATTTCAGAATGACCGGTTCAGTGGTTTAGGCGTGAAAAGGTAAAAAAACATAGTTGCTTTCGCATTTATCATATTAGTTAAGGTAGGATAAACCACTGAGAGTTATTAAGAACTATTTTTGGCAAGTTTTTTATTTACAAATCCACCATTCATCACGCCGTACTCAGCTACATTTGGTAAGCAATATGTATCTCGTCATGTTCGAATCCCTGCGCTCCGCGTTGGTATTAATTAATGCACACAATCTAGGGCACACCAAAAATACCATGATTACATGTAAACACGTGTGATCGTCTATTCAAATGCACTTATTACTATGCATGCAGCATCCATTGGGGATGCCACCGGCATCGCAATGACACGCAGCTGTCTATTGTTATCACGGTAATGTATGCTTTATTTAAAGTGGAATAGAAGTTGCAATGGCATGTAAGATGTAATGTCGTTGGAAACCGATTTATACAACACTTGTAACAGATCTTGATGGCTTCAAGACGTGGGCGGTACTCGAAGGCATTTTTATAAGAAACTTTCAAAACGATGATACCTACTTATGTCTCATCTTATGCAGCTACTAGACAATTAGTAAACTTAGTGTTTTTAATCAATATGAATACAGAAAACTCTTTGACCAAAACAAAATAACGCCAAATGAATCCTACTAATATTATAAATGTGATAGTTTGTGAAGATGTTTGTTACTCAATCACACAAAAACAAACTACTGTATGGATTTGTATGAAGTTTAGCAAATAGATAGTTTATATCCTGGATTAACATATTATGATACTTTTATCCCGGTAGTACGTTGCCGTGAGATAATTTTTGACATGCGGGCAAAGCTTCTGGCATCAGCTAGTCTAAAAAAAGCATTCATCCGAGTCAAACAATGAACTCATCACAAAATACCTGACATTCATATCAAGTAACACGATACGATACACAGATTGTATCATAATTGCTTATTTATCAAGTTTCTTTTTTGTAAACAAACAATGCGAAATACTCAATGAATTTCAACAACAGACAGCCTAATTGAACAACACACGTTATTACAACATTTCTTCAGTAATTCATCGCAATCAGGTGTTGATAAGAGCCGGCGTAATAATAATGAAATATATATGCCTCTTACAGTATTTCTGCTTCTTCAGGGGGTTGAAGTCTTTTATGGACTTGTTATTAGAGTCAATTGACCGGTTGGTTGACGTCATAGTTTCTTGTCCTCGGCCTAGGGAATCACTTTACATGCTCGTTGTAGAGAATCAGGCATATTATATTAACCAGGATCAATTGCTCTGATTATTACATTGCGTATTAGAACAGCATCTGCGTTTCTAGGAATGAGAAATTTAGACTCAATTGAATTACTACAGGATGCAAATATTTATAATGTCTTTTTTTACTCCCAGTGACGGCTTTTTCATTCGTGCAATAATCCACATAGATTATAATGTTTAACAGCATTATATACATGGCCTAACTGTAAGGTAGACCGATTTTCAAGATTTTTACGGTTTGAAATATTTCACTAAACTTTTATCTTCTTTGTTACTACTATCTGAGTTCGGTAATATCAGCTTTGGACCGAATTAGCTCCAAAGCTAATATTAAATTCTAAACAATTCAAACTCCCAACCAGCAAGATTAATGTCTACCCAATTTTTGTATCGCAAAGTTTTACTTATTAGTCTCACGGTTAAAAAAAAACCAAGGTTGATTGCAACAATCGGTAGACGATAAGATTTCGCGTTTTTAATCTTACGGAACGATCCAAGGGTATTTAACGAGTTCAGTTTCACGCTCCGTGATTAGAAAATATTACTCTACAGGCTAGAAACAGTGAGGACAGTGGTGGCAAGCTTACGAGTTATAGGAAGAGGTTCGAACCCTAGTAGGCACTTTACTTTGTGTAAATTATTTAATCACTACTGCTCTCATCACGGTGAAGGAAAAAGTCAAGAAACCGGCTTGTCCTAGAACCAGAAAATCGATATCATGTGATATCCGCCAACCCGCACTGACGCCGCGTGGTTGATTATGGTCTACTCCCTATCACAGCGAGAAGGCTTGTGTCCAAGCAGTGGAAACGGTGTAGGCTGATTATTAAGAGAGGACCTACTACTGCTAACTTTATAGAAGGCAAACACGTTCCACTTATTTGTTACTTCTAATATTATGTGGCAAGTATTTTTCTTATTTATTAATTCTAATAAGTGGAAAGTGATCATCATTCATCATTGCGCCGCCAATATCATCAAAAAGTCAGATTGGAATTTAATCGTAAATATTGGAGAACACGCAAAGGCTAATAAATAATCAATTTATTAGCCTTTGCGTGATCATACCCTTGTTTGCAAATTGACTTTTAAGATTAAAAAAAAATCGTATCTATCTACTCATGTTATAAATGTATTGTTCGACCTACCGCCGTCTGAACAGTTACCACCTTTCACAATTAGCCGCCATTAATTTATTAACTGACTCCAACCGATAAGTAGTTTAGACTAAGCAGATAGTTATAATAACATGGCTGGCGCAGCATCTATGTAACCATAAACAAACTTATCGATTCAACCACACTCAGCAGTGATCCGTCATGTATTGACACTAACCTTTATGATAAATCGTTTCGGGGGAAACGATAAAACCCCGCCAATATGGCGACCAGCCGTCTGTGCTCCTGTTTGTTTAGATAACAACTTAATCTATTTACCTAAAATATTACATTAAATTCGATTGCTTTGTGTGCTTTCTTCTAATAGAACTTCCCGTGTCGATGAACTTTTGTACGCGTTTAAACTTTTATTGGATTTTCGATGGTGTTATCGAAATTTAGAGCAAGCCAACCTGGTGTAATCATAACAGACAAAAATGTGGTTTTGGACATTTTAAGGAAGATTTTATTCAATGGCTTTACTTTTCCATGTCTTATTTACCGCACTGTATGAAAACATTACCATAAAAAATATAATAACACCCCGAATCACTAACGAATGTAACGTGTCATTTCCAATAATGAACAACACATGTCGCCCGCCATTACTTAACGCGAGGGTAGAAATAACGAGGAAAAAACAAGTTAATGGCGTCATATTTGAACAGGATAATGTTAAAGTACGAAATAATGAAGTGCTCACAGAAGGTTTACTTCTTAGACGTGGATTTGGGGAAGACGCCCTTTGAGAATTAAAAAAAAATGAGTAGGATCACTGGTTAACATACCAAAAAAGTTAAATCTTGCATTTTTTTTTGTTTTGATAATGGCATCTCGCAGTTCAACCATAGGGTTGTCTACTGCTTAACCGGGCTTGCCTGTGGATGCCACAAAAGAATTGCAGCCTCCAGCCAGGGCTTAAAAATAACTTACAAACTAAGCGACTACACGCTAAGGGCACCCCCTGTGGGGTACGGACCTCGGCTTAGGGCGTCGCTGGGGGAGGGCAGCAAGGGACAGGTGGATCGGGGGTATTTGAAGCTACTGGCTCAGCGGCAACGAGGGCTGGCTCGAGCAAGGGTCGGGGGGATCTTGACTGCATTTCATTCTAACCTATAAATACCGGTGAAGCTTTTACATTTAATAATCGAATGCAAGCAGTGATAGCCTAGTCGTGTGACTGTTGGACTGGCAAGTCATAGGTCTCGAGTTCGAACCCAAGGCATGCACCTCTGATTTTACGGATTCATGTGCGTATTGTAAAATTATCACTTGCTTAAAATCGGTGAAGGAAAACATCGTGAGGAAACCATCATGTCTGAGAGATATTTCTCAACATGTGAAGCTCAGTCAGAGGCCCACAAGTTGAGACGAAAAGAATTTGTGATCTTGGTAACAATGGACATTACCTTCTGCAGATTTCAGGAGAAACCTTTGTCAGGAACCAGGTCTTTGTATGGTAGGTAGAAAAACTGCAACACAAAAGGCGCAACCAGTTTGCGGTCGATGGAAGTCTAACTTAGGCATAAAATGTGTCACCTCATACATCCCAATATGTCACAATCGGGCGCGAGTTGGTTGCATCCAAGTCAGACTTGCTTAGTGAAAATAGACCTTCTGCATCTTGGTTAATGATTGTTTTAAGAAAGTGTTTAAGCACGACTTTCAATTAGTGTTCTGCGCTAATGTAAATATTATCTTCAAATAACGCGTTAAGAGCTCGTTAAGATTACAATCGTAACGATCCAACATCTTTGAACGTTGAAAAGCTTTTTTAATTAAGCATTATTATTTTACCAAGTGCTGTGAATAGGTGTAAATATAATTATTACTCGTTATTTTAAAGGTAATTAAGTACAGTTTAAAGTTTTAATTAATTAGAAGTTATGATTCCCCAATTAGCGCTTGTTTTGTCCTTATGACAAAGTCGTGTCTTGTCATCACCCGTTCCGTTATTCACTGAGCAAATTAATGTAAAATAATAAATAACACGTCAGTGACTAGATAATAATATAATATAAGTTTAATATAACAAAATAATAGAATACTTGGGCTAAGTTTAAAAAGCATAATAATTTCAATAAAGACTTCATTAAATTCGTAAAACTAAGATAACTTAGTTTAACTTTCTACCGAATACAGGCAAAAGCTTACTTAATATTCTGGAAACTAAAACATAAAAGGGTTTATATATTTAACGTTCAAATCTCGCCTTACTTGCTCGTAGAATAAGTTTTTAATGTTTTAATAACAAAATTACATATTCTCGACTTGTTCGTTACTGTTCAAAATAATATTCGGGGTAAAACTCCACTGTGAAGTAAATTAGGAATCACGTTTATGATTAAACATATTGTTCTTGAATAAGTTAGTAAGTACTTGGTTATCATTAGTGTCTGAGTTATTTAATGCAATGAAGTATATATAACTAACGTAACTTCTGATTCAAATGGGATTGAAAGATAAAAAAGCACCGACTTGTTTCAATTTTGATGTCAAAATGTGGGTAGTTCGCAGTAAAGCGATATATACTATGTGGGTAGTTGTTAGTTAAGCGATATAAAACAACGCCGCTCATGGGTGCCACCCACACGTGTGGTTTTCTTATTTAATACTATCAACACATGTTCCCCTTTACAAAAAAACAACATAAATAGACCGTCCCTAGACGTTTTATCGACCATAAACAGGCGTGCGGACTCTTTCGCCGATAGATCACGTTCACACGGGGGACACTTTTTTTCTCCTAAACACAACACATCTTTTCCTTAAGGTAAGGTGAAAAGAAATTTCGCAATGTTCACCCCGTGTACTTTCGAATTTTTTCGTTATTCAGTTCATGTTGGAACGGCGATGATCGCTAGAAACAAATTCAATCAAGCTTTAGATGTCTCTATAGAGAGAAAAATACTGTAGTACTTTGCCTTGGAAACAAAAGCTTGGTGAGTTCGTAACGACGCCATCTGCGTTGCTATATTTAATCCATTAGAAATGGCATCAAACAAATTAACAAAAAAAAACCGATAAAACCAGTAACAAATCACGAGGCCATAGACACAAAAAGAAAAAATCAAAATAAATAGTTTCGTAACAGCATCAAGTCCAAACATTAAATCTACAAAGCTATACCAACTGTCATCGTGCAGAATCAGTAAATTTTGACTTGTAAACCGGTAAGAAGATCCTAAGGAGGCGTGTCGAAAAGATTTATTATCAACCGCTGCCGCTGGTTCAGTGTGGGAGCCATCACGGAGATTTGTAACTCTACACCCTGAGGCGAGGGATACGCACTAAAAAGCTGTTTAAGAAACCGCCTCTATTCCCGGAATGGAAGGAACTACGGCTCTTCTATGGATATTTAGTTCTAAACAGGGTTTTTTTCTATTTTTGGGCTACGATTATAATGTACCAGTATCTCGCTTGGGTTTGTAGGACACCCTTTTCGGAAGTCTCTCTTTGTTCTCAAAATAAATATTGGTGCTCAATGAGGGATGTTGAGTAACAAAGGATGGAGTTTCAAATTTGTAATTTTAAACATTGGTTCACTTGTTATATTGGTTCTTCCTTTTGTGTGTCGATTTTGCGCAAAGTGTTTTGCTCGGACTGGTTCTCTTTCAGTTGTACACTTTAATCACTCAAAAGTAACGATTCCTTTTTTGAAATTGTAATTTGCTTTACAACGTTATCAAACATGCCTTCATCAAATAATAAATTGTCAATGCTTTTTTACCTTGTCCCCATTAATTTTTTTAGAACAATTGGTTCTATTTAGAACACCATATTTCAACGCAAATCCACTTAATTTTAAGTGTGTGTTGCTATGTTTTGACAACTTATTTTTAGTTTCCAGTTTCATTATAAAAGTATTTCCCTCTATCTTTCCAATTCTCTGGGATATAAATCAGGGTTTATCGTGGAGTAAATCTCCCTCTTTCTCAATGGTCACAGCACGTGTCTCAAAGTCATCATTATCATAATCCTATTTTGCAAAAATAGACGTAGCCCCCTCATCTTATTCACCTCATTTGAATTATTGCTCTTTATTCCTTGGGGACACATTAGGCCCCCAAGATTTAGTACATGCGATGCGAAAACACGTTTCTTATTTAATATTTATTGACTGAATTAACATGCTAGTTTTGCAGTTTTTTTTTTTGTGGAGATTAAACAAGTTATTATTTACATAATATTTGTTGGCTGATACAATAAACATGTCTAGGTGTAATAAATTATAAAATTAATGATATTATATTCTACGGTACCTACCGCAAATCCTAGTGTGAAGATTTTAATATACCTGTCAAAAAACTCAACTTCAAAGAAGCAGACTCCAAGTACTTCTACTATTGGCGTTTTCCGAACAACATTATGTCATTTCTTGTCAATGTCCCCTAGACGCTGCATTTCATAACTTCAGCAAAACAAAATTGACTTTACGACCCTTACCAATCAGTTGACGAAATCGATATTCCCTTTGTTCTTAGTAATTTGCCGTAACGAGAAAAAGCCCAGGAGACGATCCGGTGAATATTTTATTTACCCAAAATTTATTTTCTAAAGAAACACGTCCTCGCCAATTAAATTCAGGGCTGAGTCTTTAATGAAATGTACCAATGTAATTCAGTTTTGTTTTAGTTACGTCGAGGTGTCCAATTAGTTTTGAACTCGACAAGCTTAATAATATTATAGCGCTATTTTTATAACTTAATACCGCGTGAAATTCGGAGCCAAATTCTACATATTTTCATTATTATGTTTAATCAGAAAACAAATCGTTAGTATTATACTGCTTACATCGTTCCCCAAGGACCGCAAAAGCGCTTCTGGGAAGATTAGTAGGTAATCGCATTATGTTGTCATTCTTAATTGGACTTTAACAACCTTCCATCATCTTTATTCCACAATCATTTAGTTTCTTAGAATGCTAATGATTGGTCGTAAATAGCAGATAGATACCACACGGCAATTTGATAGAGAATCGATTGAGTTTACAACGAAGCTCTGAGCAATGGGCAATGCATTAGCTGCACGTACAGTAGTTATTTACTGTTATGTAATAAAGTGAGTTAATACATTGGTTCCTTACGTGGCTACGAGCGCAGTCCAGTCTAAGAGGTGTACGAGAGTATTTCTGGAAAATCCTGTGCGGCGTTTTATTAGGTGCTCGCAAAGAAAAATTGTGGCATCCAACTGCAGTGGTTTTGGATTTTAGAACAACATTTGCTGATCTGGCCTGTAAATACAGATTATGTTCTCTGTATGTTCATTTAAGTCTAAGTGCTTATACACACTAGCGACATGCGTTGATGACTGCCGTCGACACATCGCCGCCCATGTTTGCGTTAATTACAGTCTTCGATGCAGATGTGGCGATGACTGCCATCGCCTCTGCCGTCGACGAGCCGCCCGCTAATATTCATTAAGGCCGGATTTTAGTTACCCTCAACAATATCCTTATAACAATAATTTGCAAAGTTTCTTTCAACCGCCTATTAAAATTCAACCGGAGATAATGGATTACCAGCGGTGGAGGCGATAGCAAGCGCCCGGGCGCTGCTTACGATGTAAAAGATACAATCTTGTCCATACATCGCTGTAGTTTACTTCGAAACGGATCTACGGGCGGTTCGAAACAAAGCAAGATAAAGGGACATGACTAACACACCACCTTGAACTTTGGAATTTTATTGCTCATAAAAAGCTAGAATGTATTTGATACTTTGACCGAATGCGTAGATTGGCACGTTACTATGACATCCATTTTGAAATATGACCAAAAAGCTTTGTACCAAATGCGATCAATAAAATCGAAGTACTCGAAGCATTGCAATTATTGTCACGAATTGGGTTAAGAAATTCGCGACTTAACACACGACTTAACCACGAGTGTGCTTTATAATAACTGTCTGAAAAGATGAATATATCATCGGCAAGGTAAGAAGTTAAACGTTAACTCGGCACGGTAAGTTACGTTTCCCAGTGGTTCGCGATGCGGATCATTGGCGGAAAGTTTAATGACTTCATACCTAGTTAGTTCCTAACTGTACCGCACTTATTGCCGTTTGGAAGTTCTGCCGAGCGTCACCAGTCATGCGATACCGACATTTATAAAACGCGACTTCTTTACAATTCTCTATCCGGCTGTCCCAATAGAGTTTATATGAATACAAATTGAAATGTAGATGGTGTTTTCGCAGTAGCTGTCTTATCAGTGGACATGTCATCGTAACTACCTGCATTATGGATGAAAAAAAATCTCTCCAAATAAACACCTGTAACAAAATTCCTGCGTTCCTTGTACAAGGTTAAAGAACCGGTTCGTGCTCCAAAGATAACTCAGTCGCGAAAATACTCAAGTAGGTAATTTAGTTGTATTTTGAATCATCGCCAATAGCACTAAGCGTGGTACTCCATCAACAAACGTAAGAAGTGGCCACTTTAAACATCGCTCCCTCGGGGCTGGCTTGGAACGTCAAGCTTAAAGCCTTTAAGAATGAAAGGCGCCTGATTTAAGGCCCCCTGTCGGCGATAACGAGGAAACAGGCTGCGCCAGTGGCCGCTCAATAAAACTTCCAACTAGCCAGGTTTTATCGGCGCTCACCATCTACCCGCCAGTACCCGCATCTCCGCAGTCTAAGCGTGTCAGTGTAGAACCTCCATGCGAATTATGTAGCCATTATGCTTGACGTACGACTCCTTCGCCAGATGTTCCAATAAATTCGACGGTTTATGTCTTAAGTGACCTGAGCGTAATTCTCGTTCAAATGCAACTTTCAATTTGGTCTAACAACAAGATTACGCAGAACCACAGGTTCAATGTTTTGCCTTTCTCTTTTGTCTAACGATTGCTCTGCATTTGCTCGTTAAATCAAGATATTTGAATACACTTAAGATCGTCTGTCTTTATAAGAGGAAGTGAGGAACTCAATAAGAAAATAAATATCGAAAATGTTCGAAGTTCTCAGATGGGGGAAAAATTGCCTTTACTTTTATATTAGGCAAGACATTAAAGCGTACCAATACAGCTCATATTACATAGGCATGCGAGACGCGAATCCCGAGCGACTTGCGACGAGGGCGAAATAAAATTACACAACGTCCCCTAAGGACCGCGACACGCGACAGTTACGATATAGAGGATTATTGCCTGCACTTGAGAATGCACCCTCGATGATACGCCATAACGACACATATGGACTAAAGGGCGACAGCCCTAAAGGACATTAGTACGGATTAGATATGAGCGCCGACAGTCAAACTGTCGGCGGCGGCGCGCCGACTTTTCGAAGTCGACGGCGGCGGCGTCGGCGGCGTGACCTTCACATAACTTCTAACTGAAGAATCCAACTAGCTTCTTACCTTCATTTAAGAAAAGAAATGAACAATAATTTACGTATAATTAAGATTTATTATAATTTTGACGTGACTAATTAACACACTATTCGTTGTCGTAACACTATTCGTTTTCTTCCATCAATATTAATAACTAATTGACCAAAATAAATCCAACAAAAACTGTGTTTGTTTGTTGATAACTTGGATATGATAATATAGAAGTAGTAATGTCAAAGAGTTTTGTTTTATAAACGTCTACGTCTTTTTTTTTTTTTTTTAAGGATGGGAAATCATCCAATGACTGCTCCCGCTCTGGGTGGAGTGGAAGGGAGTGTCAGACTCTTACTGACTAAAACCCATCCATGTTCCTTCCGTAGGCCTTTATGTTCCGGGGTAGCGGTAACCCTTTCGGACAATCCCGCTTACCCGGCAGGCTTGGCCCTGAGGGGCCCCTTCATATGCTGACATCTCTTTGAGGCGCGCGTGGAACATATACGCGCCGTCCGGCACGGGTCTGGTGCTGATCGGACGGTGAGTCACCCATTACTCACCGCCCGCAGGCCCGCGCCTACGGTGGCCGGGAGTCGTCACGTGGCTCCCGACGCCCGGAGCGTCTCCCGCGGCGGCTGGGACGGGAGGACCTTTCTCTCTCCCATCCCGCCACCTCCTTCGCGAGCATAACTTTTTCGCAGAAGGAGGTGACTGCCTCCCACTCCCTCTCGCCCCGGACCATGGCTTGCACCAGGGCCGGGCGCGAGAGGTCGCCGCCGCCGATCGCCTCTACGAGGACACGGCGGTGCTCCGCCCAAGCGGGGCAGGTTTGCACCGTGTGCTCTACCGTGTCCTCTGGGCGATCCTCGCAGTGGTGACACCCGGGCGTTTCCTCCCGCCTGATGATGTGCAGGAACCTCCCAAAACATCCATGTCCGATGAGGACCTGCGTCAGGCGGAAGGTGAGGGCGCCGTGACGCCTCTCTAGCCACTCCTCAAAGAGGGGCCTTACCGCCACTATCGTGGCGTGCCCTGCGCTGGGTTGCGACAGTCGCTGCTTCCAGGCCACCATGAGATCGCGCCGGAGGTCCGTCCGCTCCGCCGCAATTTGCTGCGGAAACGGAGTTTCCCCCCGGCTTAGTACCTCCGCGCGCCAGTCGAACAGGCGCGCGAGGACTATGGCCTCCAGATCCCACGGCGGCAGTCCGGCAAGGAGGCTTGCCGCCTCGCCCGAGATCGTGCGGTACCCCCGGATTAGCCGAATGGCTACCACCTTTTGGGGCGCGTTCAGATAGTGCGCGGCTCGTCGCCGCAATGAACGCGCCCACACCGGGGCCCCGTATAGGGCCATGGACCGCACGACTCCCGCGTAAAGCCTCCGGCAGGAGGCGTTTGGCCCCCTCAAATTGGGAAACGTCTACGTCTAATGCCGCCATTTTGTCAACATTCACACAGTCGTGCGTTCGATTCGGTCCGCGTGTTTGGTTACACTGACCGAGCTCGGGCTCGCTCGGCGCGCCGTCGCCTAGGGTCGGCGGCGGCGGCGCGGGGGGAATCACGGCGGCGGCGGCGCGCCGGCGCAGCGCTCATGTCTAGTACGGATTATCGTTATATCTTTACAAAGCATTAGTCGATAAGTCACCTTAATCTTGACTCTCTTTGTCTAGATTATCAATCCTATTGTTCACAAATCACAATTGTCGTTAGATTAGATAAGGCAAGACAATTAGAATACTAAAGAATTGTTTGTTGTTGCCGTTTGTGACGCATACAGTAAGTTGAAACATTTAATTTTTATAGTTTTCGTCGAATTCACTCTTCCGATATACACAAAAAATGAGTGATCCTTCCTTACACAGTCCACGAAATGTGATCACGAAACTTTCATTATATCAAGGGACACATTGGGCTATTTAGTCACGGTCATCTGGTAGCCTCATAACTTATGTAGGTAGACGGACGACACCCTCGACTTTCCGATGAGTCACTGGGCCCGACGACAAATGAGCTAGCATGACCACTACGAGGGTTCACGTCAATTAGTTCAACAGCAGGACTCATACTTAGAACGACACTGCGATTTGTTAAAATCCCCTCGCACGTTATATTTATTCAATTTGGATTCCGGTGGGGAAGAGAATGTTTTCAATTTAGACGCTTTTAGTCCGAATGGCTCCAGCTTTATACGTAGCTTACAATGAAATAAGAGTACCGTGCAAACTTTACGAAGCTGGAAATAAAACAATGTGTACGGTTTCTCCGATAAAGTTTTTGCGGAGAGGGCTGGTCTTCAAATAGAAATTGCAATGGTCGGTAAATGAAAATGGGTTACAGTGGTCAAATACCGAAACGTCGCGGTCGCGCAACCAGCCGGCATACATACTGTATATTGAATTCTTTATTTTAGTGCGCTGTGTTTGCACGTTGGTTTAGAATTGTTTCACCAGCTAGCAGCGGCGAGGTGTGAATATTTGTAAGAGTCAAGCCGGTTTAACTTACTTATCAAAAATATTTTTTTAAGTATTTACTTAAAGTAAGTCTTTCCTTTATTGAAAATGATGAAAATTTATTAACATTAAGTGAATCACCATCTATTGTAAAAAAGTGGGGTATCGTATTGCTCAGTTACTGGGTTGTGGAGGTCAGATAGACAGTCGCTCCATGTTAAATACTGGTATTCAGCTGCATCCGGTTAGACTGGAAGCCGACCCCAACATAGTTGGGAAAAGGCAACAACTATTGGCTGTGCCATTTTTCGATAGCGGTAGAGTTGCTGGTGCAAATTTAAGGGAAGCCGGTAGTAATCGCGTTTCAAGGTACCTTCGCCACTGCCAGCTGGAATAAATTTCAATATTCCGGGACAGATCAAGAGGTAAGGAGAGTTGAGGAGCTCGTTCGGCTTAGTAATAACAGCCGCACAGGTCGATCCATCAGGTTAAGCTACGCTTGCCGGGGTTGGCCGTGGATGGGTGACCATCTTTACATACCGAGACTTCTCCGTGTTTCGGAAAGCACGTTAAGCTGTTGGTCCCGGCTGTCATTTGTGCATCTTTGACAGTCGTTACGGGTCGTCAGAAGCCCGAAAATCTGACAGCCAATCTTACCAAGGGGTATCGTATTACCCAGTTACTGGGTTGTGGAGGTCAGATAGGCAGTCGCTCCATGCAAAATACTGGTATTCAGCTGCATCCGGTTAGACTGGAAGCCGACCCCAACATAGTTGGGAAAAGGTTAGGCAGATTGATCTTTTTTTATTCCGGGACAGATCAACCAAAAAATCTGTACCTACTCATGCACTCACTCTTTGTTAAATGTAAATAAAATCTCACACAACACATTACGTATTTCAAAAGCACTTTCTAACAAATAGTTACCCAATACGGTTAAATCTTATAATCGGATAGTAGTCCCAGGTCTCAATTACTCGTTCTAAGATATAATAATCGGATTACATCGCCACAAAGAAATGTTGAGTGACTTTAGAAAACTACTTGGCTATAACGAGCCGACTACCCGCTTCGAAGATATGTTTTATTGAAACCAAACGACAATCAGATTGGATTTCAGGGATTGACGATTCTGGTTAAGATCTCTGGTTGGTAGAAAAGATTTTTATTTTATCAAGGTCGGGTGTGGGAATCAAATTCTTGTGTGTTTCAGGATTCTAGAAACTCTGTTTAGTATGTGTTTTTTGTATTATATTTTGTTATGAAGCAATAAAATTCAATTCCCTGTCGGGACATCCACCGAAGAATAGATGCCGTGAGGAATATTGAGGACAGGTTACAGGAGACAGGCAACTTTAGTTAAATGGTAGACCATTTGGTAGGCAGGCGGGCAGTATTACCTACAAAAAATCTATTAATCATGTGAGCAGTGAACAATGTCATTTACAGACAAAGAGCTAAGGTTACAACCTAATTAAAACACCTTTCTTTAAATGAATAAACACTGTAATAACGGTGCAAATCTATCTCGATTTAGTTCAGGGCTCGACACACATAAACATAAGAAATGTGCTACAATGTCACACAGTCGAGTTGTTGATTGAAGAATTATGCTAAGTATGTCGCTCGTCATATCCTATTGAAAATAAAATATTCAGCAGCTTCTTTATCCAAGAGAATCGCGTGAATTCCGCGGGCTCTTCTCGACCCATTTGCGACGTAATGGCCCGTCGGAGTCTGCCTTCAGGATTGTAATGGAAAAACGTCTGAGTCCGATCACAGCCTTTCAACTCTTATTTCACTTTAGCGTACAAGCACAAACGCTTTGGCGGAGGTAATACGTTGAGAGCTGTTAAAAAAAGTAAGAAAACGTTTCAATTTTCATATTGACGATATTTTTGCGTGTCTTTACTGTTGAAATTTTCGCAATCTGGGTAAAGAAAACGCCATAATGCAGTTTACCATGACTTTTATTTTTTAAATAAATAGGATCTGCCAGTTTCCCCACACTATTTTCATTGTGAAGCGTGATGTAAACCTATTTACACGCATGTGTTCGATTACCAGAGGGGTGGGTGTTAAACTAACAAGGGTGCAGCTCTTATTAACGGCCTGTCAAAAGTGTTATACCCAAATCCCGGCTGAATCATATCCCTTCAGATGCAGTAGTATTGATGCAATGAGTCAGCAAAAAAACTGCTTTGTTTATGCCAACGTTATTTAAATAGAGTTAAAGATTTTTTTCTGGTATAGTAACGAAATATTTTGATAGTTTTAAATTAGAATGCGAAGTTCTTTTCGCTTGTTTTTATTTATTGTCTTAGAAATTATGAAAAGAGGAAGAACAATCGGGTTAAAGAACTTCGTTTTTCTAAATAATAAAATTACAATTCTTTTTCGAGCAGTAAACCATAAGAGGGTCTCAAAACGTCTACATTTCGTAACTGTCTCACACAAGCCAAATTATGTTAAAGACAGTAATTGATGACAGAATTAACAAACAGGTAAGCGGTTTTGATATTGATTCCATTCAGCGGGACCCGGGCGGCCGTCAACGAGGTGTTTATATCGAGTATTTAAATCTAAACGAAGTCTTTCAACTGAAAAGGCGGTTTTATTTCTAAGAAAAGTATTGACGGAAGATTATAGACTTCGACATGTTTTTCATACCAAATTAAAAGGTTTTAAGATGAAAACCATCTACGTTAAAGCCACTTCAAAAGGTTGTAATGAGGTCTTAAAACACCGATTTCGACAGAACAAACAGCTCAGTCAGTAACAAAGGTACTAAAATTAGCTCGTATTGTCTGAAACATAAATACAGCAAAAAAATCAAATTCGCCTTATAACGAAGCACCTTGAGTTACTACAATGATTTTATGTAAACGAATTACCTTCAGACACGGCCGAAACAAAGCAACGGCCAATTTATTTATTGTTCTACTTGTGAGAGGTGAAAACCGGGTGGCTAAGGGGCACCCCCAACAGGGGTGGACCTAGTGGGCCTTCCATCCCCCGGGACATTGGGCAGGCAAACACTTTAATACGGCACGAAGCCATTCGTCTAACATCGAGTTTCATTGAGGAAATTAAGATGAACCGCATTACGAATGGGAGAAACAATATTGACTGGTAATTTAATTTGGTTTTTACTAAAGTAAGTAAGGAAAATTCTTATTATTATTGACATTTTTCAATCACAATAATAAATAGCAGAAATAAGAACAATCAGTAACTAAATTGTAGAACAATACTTGCTTACACAATAGTAATGGCGCAATCATTTGGACTGACATTGAAGTACAGAGGCCAGCACATCAAGTTACCACAATCTGTCAAATTTCTTTGATAGTATTTTAACTTTATTGTAAAGACATAAGGTTCATTTTTAATTGAGAAAATTTGACAGTTAGGGATAGCTTGATGTGCTGGCGTCTGTACAATGATTAATATCTAATAGTGTTTCTGACATTTCTATATTTTCAATCAAAGTTCCGACCTAATCAGCGCCATGTAGTTTTCCCCCCCTGGTATAACAAAGGAATACGTGACGAAGTTACTGGCCAATCTCAGCAAGCCAGGGCGGTAATTAAAAATGTTTTCGATGCTCTACCGAGGAAGTTTACCTCGCCAGTGGTCGGTTTTCTAACGACGAGTAAAGTTTTTTTCTACCGCACCAAACTCTACGTAACAACTTTCTATATAGGAACCTGATAATAATCTATTGCACAACTACCCTCCTCTTAAAGTTTTACTTAGGTGGAAAAATCCTGAGGTTCTTTCGTGGACTTGCGATTTTAAATTAATATTGGGAATTTGTGACCAGTTATTGTGGTGACAAATATCCAACTACCGACTAATAATAATATAAACGTGATACGTTGTGAGGATGTATGAATGGATGTTGTTACTCTTCCACGCAAAAACTACTAAACGGATCTGGATGAAATTTTGCACAGATTATATATATACTTATAGTCTGGATTAGCATATAGACTATTTTTTGTCCCGGAAAAAATGTACGGTTCCCGAGGGATACTTTCCTACATACACGCGGATGAAACCGTTGGCAAAAGTCAGTAATTTTATATTCCTTCTTCGACACTTCGAAGACTATTTAGATATCATGTAGGTTTTTCTCCCAAATACCTTAGGCAGGCATTGAAGTAACTACAAAAAGAACTCTCGTGTATTCATATCAGCAGCTCCTACATTCAAATTACCAGTCATAAAATGCTTGAGAGAACGCAATAAAGCCAGATTTACAACTTGATTAATCGAAACAAAGTCGTTTCTTTGTCCAGGTGCAATTAAGAGTTTCCACAACGCCTGATATCGTACATTGTGAATGCGTGAATGATAGAACAACAATAGGAGCAGGTTACAAAATCTTTAAGATGTGAACGTCCCTCATCAAGAGTTTCGAGATATTATGAGTCAAGTCTTTGTTAGATCGCCCACGTCGTGTTTGTTACCTCTGTGGTACAGAGGCCAGCACATCAAGTTACCACAATCTTTCAAATTTCTTTGATGGTATTTCAACTTTATTGCAAAGACATAAGGTTCATTTTTAATTGAGAAAATTTGACAGTTAGGGATAGCTTGATGTGCTGGCGTCTGTACATGGAGTAAAGACATTTTCGTAACGGTAGTCACGATACTTGTACTCATATATAATATGTGTCATATAACTGTTTTCTTAGATTTCATCCTGATATCATCGGTCATTTGGGAGTAATAAATCTTGCAAGTGTCTGATCAGATCAAAGCATCAGTTCGAGGCTTTTTATTCATAAATCAGATCACTGTATAATTTAATCCCACTCACAATCACGACGTTGGTAGTTCAATAGAAAACCTCGCAAAAAGCAACGATCCACAATATGCGTAAAGCTAAAGTTGAATAAACTATTGAGCAATACGCAGATAAACAGTAATCGCTAGATTATCACGTAGAGATCAGAGCAATAACCACTTGGTACCGTTAGAATCATGTCACGCCCATCACTCGTACAATCAAAGGCACGTCAGCAGAAACGCTTGAACTTAAAAACGAGCCTTATTGTAAGGAAAAAATGATGCTGTCAAAGTCTAATCGGCACATGGGCGGGTAGTTGACTGTACATAACCAACAGTAATGTACCGAAGTATTCGGGAAATGTTCTTTTAAATGTACCATGAGACAGTTTCAACAGTGCATGGTGCTTGAATCAGCGTTATTTAATGCTGGGATGAATGTACCTAACGTATGTAAGCTAAGTGCCTTGATCTAATCATATACACTACACATGTAGGTACTACACACTACATTAAAAGTATGTATTATACAGCATGTTTCTAACATAAGTATCTGAGTAACTGACACTTGATCCCAGCTAATAATATGATGACTAGCTAATATTAATTATTTTAATAATGCAATGCAAGTACTCGTTCGGAGTTCTTTCGCAGCGATTGCAATCATCCAACACTTGGACGTTGAACATCAAGCACTACTTTGTCTAAATTATTGAAAGACTAGCTATTGCCAGCGGCTTCGCCCGCGTGTATGTCGTAAATTATCCTACGGGAACCGTCCATTTTCCCGGGATAAAAAGTAGCGTATATGCTATTCCAGACTATAATCTATCTTTAGGCCAAGTTTCATCCAGATCCGATAAGTAATATAATAATAATATATAATAATATCTTTGAACATTTCACACAACGCCCAACGCATCGTCCCAAGCTAAGCAACCTAATGCTTGTGTTATGGTAACGAGATGGCTGATAAACTACTTATATACATTTTTTTTTGTAAATACATACATATTATAGATAGAAAGTAGTATTATAGAATAAGTAGTTTTTGAGTTTATTCGTTGTGTACAAACATATTTACATACAAAACTTTCCTCTTTATAATATTACTAGCTGACCCGACAGACGTTGTCCTGTCTTAACTATGATACCTACCCTACCTACCCTACCTACTCTACCTACCCTACCTAACCTACCTACCCTACCTACCCTAGCAAAAATGTGCAATAAAAATATTTTTCCCATACAAACTTTGCCACCCCTTGTAACCCTTTTAGGGGTTGAATTTCCAAAAAATAATATGCCTATGTCCTTCTCATGAATGCAAACTATCTACATACCAAATTTCAGCAAAATCGGTTGGGTGGTTTAGGCGTGAAAAGGTAACAGACAGACAGACAGAGTTACTTTCGCATTTATAATATTAGTGTGGATGGTATAGATCATTTTGAACATCAATTTAATAAATGAGATCCTACAATGAAGGTCTTGTCTTTTAAACCCCGATAAAGACTGAACTCTCCAACATCAAACAAACGTGCATGAATAAAGACCAGCCTATTCCAAACCACTTTATAAACAAACCCGCTGATTTGTAGCCGTATAATTGCTTGTTACAGTGTAATACTAATTGCTGGTAACATTCTGGAACGGGAACAGATGCCCGACCCGGAACCTGTCTCTAAACAACTACCAAGCCTTACATTTTATGGCAAAACAACCTGACAACTGAATGTTAATGAAAATCTAGTTACATGTTGAGATTCGCTTGTTTACTAGAATATAATGAGTACAAAACGTGGGTAGATATAATTTGTATTTTAAGTGTATTCAAATTGTGACTTAAGAACGAAGAGAAACACGAATGACGTAAGTATTTTGATCATGGTTTAGAATTTTCAAATAGAGGGTATTTATTTATTTATTATAAGGGTATTTAGAGATTTAATGTAATCATGTCTGCGTATGCGCAAGTCAGTTAGAACTACATTTTAATTGAATGTTATTAATTATACATGCCAGTAAGTTTAAGCTAGTTTGTCCTCTTACCTCTAATTATGCAACTATTTATAGATTTTTAATACAAGGAAAACATAAGAAGACATTAAGGTAAATTGCAATTAATTATAATGTCGTGTATTATAGATGGACGACCCACGTGTAAGCCTTATGAGGCGAGCAGATGATGCATCGGTATTAAATATTCATGAGACTGCTAATTATTGTAAATGAATCATGCAAAACATTCAAAGACTGCACTAAGTAAACTTGTTCAATGCAATGCGAATATCCAGACTTGCGAACGAAGTTGTACTCATATTTTGTTCCATTGTTAAAGACACAATACGAAAATTTTAAAGCGAAATTCGTTTAAATTGTAGCGAATTACTTGAAGTTATTGGATGAAATATTGAGGTCAATAATACAGGTGGTATTGTCCAGTGTCGTCACAATACAGCAAAATTGTTTAAAAGGTTATTAAAGCAGTAAATTACACATTTCGCAGTCGTTTGTAAAACGTAACGTATTGCGTTAACGGTTCCAAGATAATTACGTAACGGCATACAAAACTCCTAAGTTTCTGATGAGTCATCCATCTAATTAACAGAGCTGTCCATTTCGAGTGTTGTAAAAAAAAAACAGAAAAGCCTAGTTAACATGCTGAAAAAAATTAAGATCACAGGGGCTTTTGATTCCCATATGGACGAACTTGTGAATAGAAAACGTAGTTCTTCACGTACAGACAAAATATTCTGTCTATCCTATCCTTTTTCGCGGTGGTTTTCTCACGGGAAATCGGCTGTAAATTTACATCGAAAGTTGTGTTTAAGAACACAAACGAATAATAATTTTGTTGCTGCAAAACTTCTCCTAAGTCTTGATATATTACGTTTTCTACAAAATTATTTTTTCTTTCTCCCTCACCTGAAGTTGAAAGTACTCAGAAGTCAGATGGTTCGTGATTGCGCGACGTTAATCAAAAATAAACGTTACATTGTGAAACACCGAATCCAATCCGATAATTGTGGCAGAACATTAACCCAGTGGCTATCGACCAGCAGTCCACCATGATGTTGCGGAATAAAGTGGATCAAGGGGCTTAAGCAATGGCCGTCGTGACGAAAGACTGGAGTACAGTTAACCGAGGTATTGTTCGGAGTCAGGGAGCGAGACAACTCATCTAGACGTCATAATTGTAGATCGTTAACCTCTCTATTTTGAGGTCGCCAAAGTTGACATGGTGACCGAACACAACAGTTCGGTAAATTAAGGTACCGCGTATTCGTAGATTTCCAGTTTGGAACTTCAGCTTTACAAAATGTCGGTGATTTATTCGGTTCGAGGTTTGGTTGTTTCACTAAGGGCTGATTTTTCAATAGTCAGATAAGTATTATTAGTCGAATAAAAATGACAGTTTGACAGCATAGAAAATATGTGAAACCGCCGCGCGCCGACGCCATTCTTCAGACAAAAGTTATCAGGCGATTGAAAATCGGCATTAAGTAGAAACAACGAGGGAATCCTATTTTTTTTTTGTCAGATTTAGGGATTCATTGTAGCTAGTTAGAAAATATCGGATACTTAAGGCAGGTTACTAGTTTCACCGAGCTATAAAACAAGTTTTCGCAGTATGATGCTATCAGTGTTAATGTACACAAGGCCGATGTAATGACTAGCTAAACATGACTAGGTGGAAACATGCGAACGGTGTGATTCGAAGAAAAACCGTTAAGTCCGGTGCGAGTGCGACAAGGGAATCCTGCTTGAAATAATAGAGTTCAACTAACCGTATGAGTGCATGTGGTTCAATTATGAAATTTTATAGCGGTGTTTATATAAGTAATTAGGTGCAATAAATTACGTTAATATCACAACACTTAAACTACACTTAATTACAGGGCACTAAAAGAAGCGTGCGTGGAAAGCTCCCAAAGTTCTTAATTGCGAAAAAGCTCATTAAAGCAATTAAGTAAGCTAGCCAAATTATGATTTCCTTTTTCTAAGTTAAGATTGATCACTTTGAAATTGAAATAATAATTACTTATCTCTTTACTTTACGCTTACTTGAACCAGCTTACGAGTAATACTGCTTAAAATTATGTTACATTTTAAGGAGACACACAATTAGGTCGTGCTCCGCAAGCTTAACGTGCAGGTAATTTGAAGCGAATTTAAACAAAGCACAAATAATCGCTGGTTCCTACAAAGTTCTTATTTAATTTGGACTGATCGTATATTAAAAACTGATCAAAATAGAACCAAATAGGCACATGCATCAGTCCAAGACCATAAAGTCTACAGCCTAAACGGATCCTTTTCACAATTGAAGAATGGTAGACAAAAGGCATTGTTTCAGCTGAAGCCATAGCTATATATAAGTAGTATCAGAAAAAGGGGTAAAAACATAAGCCTCCCCTAAAACAAAACCTGACGACTGCTCCGCCGTTGTCCGTTGTTTTGACATTGTACTGAATTGTAGGGCTCAAAGAAATACAAGTTACAATCTATGTTTGCTCTTGAATATGTATGGAAGGAAGTATTTAACGTAGTCTTTTGTTTTTAGGGAGGTTATCCATCGGAAAAAGCTTTGGGGTATAACTATCTAGATTAGCTTTTGTCATGATAACTTTAGTTGGTGGGTAAAAAAGTTTATTTTTTTTGTTTTACAATTAAAATGCTTTCATAACAGTATTTTAATGTTTTTAATAAAGCAAGATTTTCATTCTAACTCTTTTGGACGCTCTCATCCAGTTTTATACGAAGTATTTTGTTGGAATTCGAAATTTTCTTTGTAATAAAAGTAGTGCAAAAACGTAAATTATTCGCTGGACAATATGCTGCGTTGCCTGTTGGCTGACGCAAACCCCATTGTATCTCTCATTTTCTTCTTTTTCCGCACTCTTTTGTTTCGGTAATGAAAAGTATTCCCATTCAGATTAATGAACGTTTTGAAATCGAGACTATTTTGCTATTGTAACACAAATTAAGTATTTATAGACCTAAACAATAACGTAAATGAAAAAATGCCTTTTAGTTGCCTAACAATAGGTATTAACTTTCTAGGTAGGCTTAAAAAGTTTCGCTAATCACTAATTGAAATTCTAAATTTCTGATCTGATCATTATGATGCAAATCCTTTTAGTAGATGGCTTTATAAATAAATTAAAATGTTTATAAAAAAGCCATACAACGAAACAAATTGTCAAAATCGTTCACCAATTACAACATGGCAGTTATAAGTGTGAAATCTACATTGATCAGAGAGAAGCCACGGTAAATTAGTCTACTATTACCTTACAATAGGTGTAATTCGCACTTTAAAATTACATACTCAAATGCACAACGATAGTGAATAGCATATCATTGATTCATTAAAAACACACGCTTGCATAATTCATAGAAGGGAAAGTAGTTCCGTTGGTAACGGGTGTTTTGTTAATGACCGCATGTTTTCTAATAAACATTTGCATATGTTTTTATTCAATTACAATACCTGTATTAAGGATCGACGTTTGGTAATGTAAGGATTGTACTGCAAAACTACATGATCAGGTATTCAGGCTACCCGCTACCCCGAAACATAATGGGTTTAGGAAGGAACATGGATGGATTTTAGTCAGTAAGAGTCTGACACTCCTTTCCGCTCTACCCAGAGCGGGAGGAGTCATTTGATGATTTTAATGACGTCCTTTGAATAAAATTTGTGAAAAACACGTCGGCAAGCAACTTAACTTCACAAACAATATTATCATAAGCACACAACAAACGGGTTCTCATTGCTCATCACATTAAATCAAGAAATATCTTCGTACAAATAAAAGATTACGAACCGACGCGATCCCTCGAACAAAGGCTTGATTAAAGACATCAAAAGCGTGACGCTATGTTGCATTCTATTTAGATGCTTCTCTCGTAGATAAACAAAGTATCTCTCTGTAACTTCAATCACTTGATCCCTTGTATTTACAAAACAAAGGTTAATGGTTAATACAAAGCGCGGGAAAGTGGAGGTTTCAGAAGAGTGGGCCCGCCGCATATCTCAATCCCATTGCCAAAAGGAACCATCTTTATTCTTATAACGTCATTGTCATGTCGACATTAAAAAAAACTCGCGCTTCGCTTTGAATTTAGAATGCGTCACATATATTTCCCGACTGATTCTATTTATTCGGGTGGAAACGCGTAGACATAGACATTTGCGAAAAAGCTTGTTTGCTCGGAAATCGGTTGAACACGTGCCATTTTTCGAGTGTTTCGGTGAAATTGGGATCTACAAATAATTTAAAAAAATGTCATCCTAGCGATTGTCTGCTGCTACTAATAGAATAGGACTCTGGGAGGAACTTTGACTCAATCAGTTTTATAAAAATAGAAGTTACTTAATCCTGTTTAGCTCGTATTAGAGTAGATTACTCGAATCTAATCGACCAGCAAATACACAATCGACTACAAAAATGCATGTTGTGCTAGTAAGGCTAATTCAACGGTACACTAACTTCGTTTTGTAGCTAGTTTAATAGCAAATATTTGAACAAGAATGTGGAGTTGGCGAGTGGCGTGAATGTGGAGTGGATGTTTGGCGATAATTGGGATTGCGAAGTTAAACAGCTATTTTCATAGTTTGTGATTATGGAACAAGGCTTTGTTCAGTGTGTTAAATTCTGACCGCCGATGACTGTTTGATATCAGCCTCCTTTGCTTTTGAAGGTTTAAAAAGAGACTTAGGTGTGGATGATAAGAATCAGAGAGTTACGTAACATTAAAGCAATTTAGCAGGACTGAGAAGCGATACTTATTAACCAACGAAATAAAGAAAAAAAAGCGGCCAGAGACCGCAGAGACCAAGAGATTGCGCGCAGATTGTCGGAGTCTCAAATTGCATAATGTTCCGATGGCCAACAGTTAAGCCAGTCACCGACAAGATTGAGTTGTGTAGCCACAAAAGAAAAAAAAACAACTCTCGCCAAATGTTGGTGGATTTAGAAATTTATGTTGGTATAATCTGTAGTTACGTTTCACTTCGCTTTCATACCCGCAAATGTGGGCCCGTTGGCTTATTGTATAAAAGGACCTCCGCATTTCGGGTCCTTTAAGGACTGATTTACTGGGACACCGACTTTTGTCGCGTTGACCTACTTTTTGAACAGATATCGCAAAGGCTTTGACCGTCTGTGTTCATCGCTTGAAGTGATCAATCGGGGTCTGGTCATTGAAATTATGGTTGCAGTAAACTGTTCGTGGATTATGCAGATCAATAGGACGAATCTTTATTTTTTTATCGATAAGATTTAAAATGTAATGTTTGTTGTCAGAATGTTGTATTTTAAGGTCGATAGTTGGTCTCGTTTCGTGAAGGGGGTTGCGTGTCGTTGGCGGGGATGTTCAACGGTGCGTTCAAACGGAAGACTTGTCGGTGTCACTTTAGTTTATTATTGTTCCTACTGCCTGTACTGCATGTTCAGGTTCTATACACATCTATTGTTTCTGTCAGCTTTCTAAATTCGAGTGAGAATAACAACTCAATATCATATGCGTGGGCGGAGGCTTTTTTTTTTTTTTTAAGGCTGGGAAATCATCCAATGACTGCTCCCGCTCTGGGTGGAGCGGAAGGGAGTATCAGACTCTTACTGACTAAAACCCATCCATGTTCCTTCCGTAGCCCTTTATATTCCGGGGTAGCGGTAACACTTTCGGACAATCCCGCTTACCCGGCAGGCTTGGCCCCTTCATATGCTGACATCTCTTGGAGGCGCGCGTGGAACATATACGCGCCGTACGGCACGGGTCTGGTGCTGATCGGACGGTGAGTTACCCATTACTCACCGTCCGCAGGCCCGCGCCTACGGTGGCCGGGAGTCGTCACGTGGCTCCCGACGCCCGGGGCGTCTCCTGCGGCGGCTGGGACGGAAGGACCTTTCTCTCTCCCATCCCGCCACCTCCTTCGCGAGCATAACTTTTTCGCAGAAGGAGGTGACTGTGACTGCCTCCCACTCCCTCTCGCCCCGGACCATGGTTTGCACCAGAGCCGGGCGCGAGAGGTCGCCGCCGCCGATCGCCTCTACGAGGACACGGCGGTGCGGAGGCTGGGCTTTTGTTGAAATGGAAGTGCTGATAAAGTCAAAAAATAGAAAATAAAATGAATGGGCTGTATATGGTCTTACAAAAAGGGCTTTTGAGAGAAAAGTTCTAGGATAGCTTTTCCAATGAAATAACATTAAATTTATTGTAGGTACTTAGGTAAACAATATGATATTGAATCAAACACAGACTAAAAAATCAGAAAGAAACAACAATAATAGAACGTTGAAAAGCTTTATTGTCACTATTTTTTCCAAGTTCCAGAGACAGTGAAAAACATGGAAAATTGTCTACTTATTAAAACATGACAGCAATATACATGTACAACAAAATCTCAAATTTATTCCAATATTAAATAGAGCAACTTTATAACACAAACTAGGATGTTTACATCTGCAACAACCCCATGCCTGGTTTTCATGGAATCAATTTTAGTTTTCACTAGTTTGTTAAGTTGCAGAATTGTTCCACAAGTTGTGTGTACTTTAATACATACATATCCTAACATTCACATTCCAATAGGGGCAGGCAGAAACAACAGAATGCCACCTGCTATGATCCCTACATACTGCTTTTATTCATACATCTAGTCATACACATACACTTGTCTTCTTGTGAGTACTACGCACCTGACCTACCTGTCTTTCCTGTACTATAATGTTGCTAGAAAATTTCATTTTGCTCAAATTTGTTTTGTAATTAGACTGTATGTTGGTTGAAAATTTTCTGTACGCAATATTTGAAAGCAATTTCCCTAAACTTAATATTATTTGTGTCTGGGTGTTTTGTTTAGGTCATGTTTTTAACGCAATTCAATATATTTTCTATTCTCTTTTAGATGTCAAGCAGTCAGCTTCAAGCTATATTTCTTTGCAATAACAAAAGAGTACCTAGATGAGAACTTTGAATGAATTAAGTATTATAAATTTTAAAATTGATTGCCGTTGACTGAACACACAGACCCGGTTCAAGTGGTTGTGCTTGGGGGAGGTCTCTGTGTCCAACAGTTGGACGTCTTTTGGCTGAAATAATGATATTGATGTGAAAATACATTGGTATCACTTAATTTATCATGGTATAATTGGGATATTCCAACACAAGATCTTGGAACCAAAATTATGAAAATCAGAAGTTTTAGAAGAAAATTTATAATATTACAACTAATACTGATAAAATGTATAATACTATTTTTTTTTTTAATATTTGAAAAATCTAATTTAAAGGTCTATTAAAATAATGTGGATATTACGGATGATTACAAATATTGCCACAAACAAAGCAAAGTGAAGTCTATGTCCAGTAGTGGGTGAAACCTGTCTGTGGTTGAGGATAATGAGGACTTAATGAAAAGTTGTGTGAAAATTGGTTGTCAGGAAAGTTTTGAGTATGAATGTGGATGGCTATACAAGTAGAGAAACCAAAGAAATGATGGATGGATTGTGTGAAAGATGATATGGCTAGAAAGGGAGTAACTACCAAGATGACGACTAATAGGGAAATATAGAACCAAAAGACGTGTTGCGCCGACCCCAAATAAATTGGGATAAGGGCAGGAGAATGCTACTGTAAATAAGATTTTTTACATAAAACAACTTTCAACATAATGAATAGGTAACAAAAAATCAATTTTTGTTTATTTAATCCCTATTAAGGCATAGATATGAATGACTCCAAAATTGGGTCAAACCAATTTTATTTGAATGAAAGCACAGGTTGGAAAACATCAATGATAACTAAATAGTGCCAAAATTGTTACAACATTTCAAACGGCTACATCAAACACATAGTAAACTGTTCATGTAATCAGCGTGAACGCTGGCCACAAAGACGAGAGAAAGGAGCGAGTTTAGAAACAAAAAAAATATGACCTTTACGGCCGAAAATGCTCTGCTACATCGCCAACTCACAACATACCTTATCTCCTGGTAGGTTTTTCGACGACATGGTGTGTCACCTTTCTGTTCTGTGTTCTGACGTCGTCTTGGGGACGATTTATCCAGAGAAAGGATCTCACTGTAGCCGTGAGAGCCCAGCATACGACACAAAACACTCCACTTTACCAATCACTTGGCCATTATCACTGATCGAAAGATGCATCAAAGCCACAAACACAATAATCGACCCATCGTTTGGAGTCGTAATCAGCACGATTTCCCATTGAGATTCATCGACACAGATAATTTTTCACAACACTATACACAAACACAGCGACTGACAGAAGCTAACTTGATTGAGTTGAGCTTGACGGAAAATGGCGAGGGATGGATGACGTCCCTCCCGCCTCTCACCCCGCGCATGCCATCTATGTCACTATTAGTTCCCAGAGTATTTCTAGAGGGCAGCTCCAAACAATAACAAACAATGTCCTTGAAAAACATTTTTAGTTTTATCAACAGAATGCGCTTTCATCAATAACTATTTAGCTCCAGTTTTAAGCGCGGTCTTGTGTATAGTTTTCTTATTCTAAATTATTAGTAACATACAAGAACTGTGCCCTTCTATTCCTGGCTTAATCATAAGTCTTAAATGGATGAAGAATGAAGTTAAAAATATTTTTGGCTCCTATTCTAGCTACATAAAAAGCTTGTATTGCCATCTATATTCATAAAAGTAAACAACTTAATAGTAACGTTCCCGGATTAAGATAATTACTGTTCGAAAATCGACTAGCACAAAAAATTATATGTCACATACAACGTATTGATTTCTATCAATTTAAATCTTAGAGCATGCTCTAAGGTTAAATGCTCTAAGACTTAAATCGCTATGTATTGATAACTAAAAATTTTTAAATGATGTCCGGAGATAAGAATCGTTAAACGAGTTTCGTATCAACAAGTTATGTTATAAGTAAATGTTTGGCCAGTACGATACAAATGAATCTGAGGTGTGAACGCACAGTTATAAGGAAAACACTGGCCCATGCATTTTAAACACAAACTATAGAATAAGTTTCGAGATACAAACATGCATGCAATAGTGCGAGCGCAATCTTCACAAATCTCTATACAAAACCAGTACGAATATTTTTCTAGAGAGTGCGAATACAGCTAGCAGCAAAACTCGAGGTCTGTCTCATAACTTACTCTTGTTTCGTGCAGTGCAAACGCTATTTTAACAAAACAAATATGTTTGAGTGGAAAGTTTTAAATAATTAAATGTTGTAATGATGTCACGCGTCGTGACTTCGAAGGAAGTGTTCCTGACCGTGTCTTCCAAATAAGAGGATACAATTTTGAAACATGCCATCCAAAGAAGATCCTTGGAATATATATCAAAGTCTCCAAAAAAACTTGCGGTAGTAATACTACATTTAAATTTTTTACTTTTCTGTGGCTTTTTCGTCGTCCCTTTCAACTAATTTTTTTGAATTTTTATACTACAAAATATGTTTTAGCTACCATTGCTTCCATTTAAGAGATCAGACATAGACTATAATCACCTAAAAAATATTTATAGAAATATTTACGGTAATCGTCATACAACACTAGCTTCCGCCCAAGCAGGCTCACGCTCACGCTACCAACCCCAGCGAGAAAGAATTTAGAATTCGCAAAATGGCGGATGGAGGCGTGGATATAGATTTGTACGCCGATGATATTGAATCCGATTTTAATCGCCAGGTAAGCAATACGTTACGCAATGTTTATTTGAATCTCAATAATGCTGTGGAAATAAATTCCGGCACGTTTCTGACTTGCTTATGTTGGTTAATACAATTTGTTCGGGCGGTCTCCTTCAGGACGAGTTCGGCGGTGAAAATGTGGATTTATACGACGACGTGATTGCCGCACCTGCAGCTAAACCGGATGATGGCGATGGACCTCCGAATTCGGGAACGCAGCACCAGCATCCACCGGAGGAGACGAATGGCAGCATCCCATATCACAACAACGCATCAAACCACGGCCATCATGGCCGCCGATTTCAGCTATACGTCGGCAACCTAACTTGGGTTTGTACATGATTTTGTCTCATTTAGATTATAATGTAAATATAGGAGAGTTTTTATTGTTTTGGATGTCTGTTTTTCTCTTGGTAACGAGAAAAACAAATGTCTCTAGAACTGCCGCTCGCCACTCAGGTTTTGTTACTGAGCCGTTAGGTATTATTTTATTGTTTTTACATAGGCTAATTTAATTATGTCTTTAGAAGCTGAAATTCATTAGTACAGGAATGAGTTTGAACTAAGTAAGTTATTTAGCATAGTTCATGAAACACTTGCTGCTTGCAGTACTTAGATCAAACTCCCAAGACTCTGTATAGAGCAGGATTATAATAAAATTATTTACCTACAAGCGTCCAAATAAATGTTGGGATTGTTTACAACACATATTTTGATGTTGGGATTGTTTACAACACATATTTTGATATTGTATGTCAATAGTATAAAACATTAATGGTTTTCTGTAACTTACTTTTTTGTATGTGAAATAATATTAAATCTGGATGTCTTTAAATTATAAAGTCAAAATTTGTTGTCATTCATAATGTTATTAACACAAAACAATATTTGTAATTTGACAAGTCAATAACTTTAGCACCACAACATTCAACAAATTATTGTACAGTCCATTTTGGGTTTAATAAAAATCTTGTGATAAGTTATTTAATAAATTCATATATTGGCGAAGGTACCAAAATCTGAGTAAAGATGGCAGTTCTTTCGGTAACCAGATGAAAAAAAATTAGATGTATCTTCTATGTGATTTTATTAATATTATATTAATAATTACGATGACAAAGTTCATTAGAAACAAAATGTTTTTCATTTGGTTGCCATTTCTTTCAAGTCAATGTGCATCTGTGTATTAAATCGTATATATTATAGCACAGCCGCACATGTCAGTCACAGGCCTTATTTTTTAAAAAACATGCATATTAGAAAGTACACATTTTGTTTTTAAAATAAGGCCTCATGAATTATTTGTTTGGCTAAATATCTTACTAAAATGAAACCACTTGTATAGCAAAATCTTTCAATAGGAATTATTCCATAACTTTTGAGCAATCAAAAACATTTTTCTTTTAATAACCACATCAAACAGTTTTTCTGTGGATTTAATAATCATGTTCAGAATTTATTGTCAGTGATTTTGCTATACTAAATACTTAGAAGCAAAAACAAGGAATGTAACCTTTGACAATTTATTTTAAGGTAAAATTGTCAGCTTTAAATTATAATTATTTGGAGGCTGGATTAGGTACTTAAAAATAAATATTCAGTATTAAGTTCTTCAGTGTCATATTTGGCGCAAATTCTTTTGATATTTAATAATTTCGCTGAATTCTTGTTAAGCAAAAATGTAAGGTTTTATATCTTTTTGGTCAACATTATTAATGTTAATTTATCCTGTTATAATAAAACTGCATTAGGTTTCATGCATGCCAATGTTTTTCAAAGACATAGCGTCTTATTTGTGTCCTTAAATCTGCTAATGTATGTATGATCAGTTGGGCTTTTGTCATGCAGTATTGAAGTTTTTATGCTGTACATAATCCAGTCTCCAGTTATTCAATTAATGTTACATGTTTAAAAATGTCATATCTTACACAATGATAACTGAAGGTAGTGTTTCTGTCAACTGGCTTGTTCAAGTGTTATAGTATAATCATTCTCTCAGCTTGTGTAAAGGAATTGATAGTAGAAAATTAAAAAAAAAGCTTTATTCATAGTGTCAGAACTAAAAAGGATTTGTAAAATAATTTAACTGTTTCTGAATATTTTTCACGCAACTTGTTTTTGCTTCATTTTATAAAAATTTAAATACTTATCGATATTTTAGGAGCAGTAAATTATTCACACAGATGATACCCTAAAAAAAAATATTATCTAAATGGTGTCCATTATACTCTGTGTGAATTAATTTACAATATTATAATATAAACTTTTAGTTTATTAATGCACCAGTCAAGGAAATGATCTTGATAAAAAAGATTTTTTTCTGAGATATTGTTTCCACATTTTCTGCGTTTTGCAGAATGTCCAACCTGTGATATTTTTAATAACTTGTGCTATTGTTTTCATATTTTTATTTCGTATTTATGGTTCAATTATACAAAGAGATATTTGCATTTTAAAATATATGTGTTATTATGGTTTGTACATTCAGCACCATAATCACCTACACATTTATAAAATTAGAAATAGCAATGGTGTTCATTAGTAAGTTGTCATCATATTTGTTTCTTGATTGTTACTGTAAATAGTTTCATATATTAATGTCTTGAATAAACTCATTCTTTATATGCTAGTAGATTACATTCATTCATTTGTGAGAAAAATCAAATTATTTGTTGAGAGGGGGCTACTTTTAAAACATGTTAGTTTTATTTATTTTAGCTGACATGCGATATGCATGTCACAATGCGATAAGTACAATCCATATTGAAACTTGTAAATATCTCTTTGATGTATTGCATTGTTGGTTTTGTGGCAGTAATTGGTACTGCCTTTGTGATTAAGGTTAATTTTTGGCATGTTGGTATGGGTGTAACTGAGGGAAGTAAGTATAACAAAAGTATAGAACAAATCTAGTTTCATGTTTTTCCATTTAAGATCTTGGATATCCTGGTACCTTAGTGAACCAGCTCAAATGTAATGTGTGAAACTAAGAATCAAAATACTTTTGTTGTACATATTGTGATTTTTAAATTCTGAGTGTTGAAGAATGAATGATTTCTATGTATTTATATATATTTAGTTCATAATATATTTATTATACATAGATCCCCCTCCCGGTGATTACATGTTAACTACACAATCATGAATATTTTGCTTCATAAATTAAACACTGTCTTTGCACATATTTTGATCAAAAAACAAGTGTTCTGTATGACATCATATTAATAATGACTTAACAATACTGTTGCAATGGTTGTCTGTTATAGATCTATACATTGCTTTAGTCAATAACAAATAGAATTTATGTGTAGGCTATGAACTAGTTCTTCGGGCATAGTGCAGACAAATCGTTCTACATGAATTATTATTTCCTATTAGTAGTGACGTATATAGCGTTATTCGCCTGTTTCAACATGCTTGTCATTTGATAATTGGAATCTTGAGGCGGAAATTACACGAAAATTTGAGAATTAATAACTCTGTTTCCCCCAAAATTCTGGTTTCGTTGACCTATGTATTTTACTTAACTAATGTTTTTCTTTATCAGGTTTACAGAGGTAAGATGTTTGAGCTTGTTCCGCGTAATTATGTAGCTATTTGTGTCTTAATTTGATTATATTTTATTGTTTTCTTTTTGTTCTTTTAATCTTGGCAGATGTATTTCACATTTTGTCTGTATTCCGGTTGGATCTTGTCCAATTTTTTGTTGTTGTGTAAACATTTATTATGTACTATTTTTAAATTGGCGTTACATTGTTCAAATATCTCTCTACAGTAAATTTATAAATCTGTCTGTATGATACTTATCTAAAATATTGTTTATATCCGGGCGGAAATAGAATACTGATAAACCGAAAGAATTCACACTATACCATTATTATAGTGGTAGTATTTAAATTCAGTTATGTACAAACATGGATAAAATTTATGGTTCGCGTCGTCTTGCGTAATTTTTATTCACTGTCACGACTTTGTAATCACGTTTTCTATAGATTTACAAGGATTGTAAGTAAAAACTATCCATATTGTTATGTCCCCTGTAACATTACTATTGGCAGATGGTTAATAGCATACATACATAAACTGTTATAATGCTAAAATAATTATTACTTATAATGTAATAAACTCCCTGCTTAAAATATTTTTGTACGTTAGATAATATCTATTAAAACCTTGTCTAGTTTAGCAAAGTATTTATCATCTAACTTCATTAGATTGGTTTCCGATAAATTAAGTCCTGATACGATTTTAAAGTGTAATAACTATGTTAATTACCAACGATGTTAAATCCTTGTACTAAGTGAGTTAATTATCCTTCCGTACTGTTATGAAGGATCTCGTGTCCCGTTTGAGAATGATGGAGTCTGCAGTTTTGCGAACTGCTCTATTTATCTTGATACTGCCAATATCTGTGATAAATTTATTAATGACAATAAAAACATGGTAACACTAAAAACTGTTTCCTTTCTCCCGAAGTCTCCTGTTACGAAATGAGAGAACGACAACTATAAAATAACAAAACCAAATAATATCTAAGTAGTGCTTCGTCTTACAATTCGTGCAAAGATTAGACTGGTGTAGGGTTCAAAACACGTTTTTTTTTGTGTGACACAATTTTGCTTGCTTGCGGTAACTACAGAAGTTAGGGGCATTAATAATTACCGAAATTCGTGTTAAAACTTCGGCGGTTTTTTTATTCGCGCTAAAAGGTTTGTTTTTGGACGAGGTTTCATACGTCCGAGTCGTGGCTGGCTTCATCACGTATGTATACAACTTATAGCTAAGTTGCCCAGCTTGTATCGTGGTTTAGTTTTTGGTAAAACTTTTGCAGTGGGCGACGGATCAAGACATTGCTAACAACATCGCAGACGTTGGCGTTACTGACTTCCAAGACGTGAAGTTCTTCGAGAATAGGGCGAATGGACAGTCGAAGGGGTTCTGCGTCATATCCCTGGGTTCTGACCAGTCCATTAGGATGGTAATGGAACGTCTGCCCAAGAAAGAGATTCACGGACAGCATCCAGTCGTCACGTTACCCACTAAACAGGTAAGTAGCTAGACCTTCACTGGGTCTCGCTGACACATTTTGTCGCCTTATATAACTATACCTAGGCATTGATAATTGCCGCTCGGGTCACCTCGTGCTGCGTTTTTGGGTTAGTTAAAAGAGAAAACTTACACCGAGCTTTATTTTTCTGAAGTTATGGGAGATTGAGCTCTCAGGTGATAAAATAAACCCTTGGCACGAAACCATAGGTTACATAGAATGTTACACCAAGGTTATGTCATCTGATTATCATACCGAGAGCCTTTACTGCTGACCTTATTTCCTGTAAAAACTTCATCATTCCAAATAGCTAACGAAAAATTGATAACAAATTCCGTTATTTAAAATTTTCTTATCCACCTATCGATATGAAATTGCATGTTTTATGATATCAAAACTTCTGCACAAAGTAGGTCAGGGCGTTACCATGGGCCATGAATTATTTCTAGCCTGCCTTACATCGAGATTCTATAAAGTATTGAGACCTTGTAATGTGCATAATGTGTTTTGTAAGTTTTCAATATCCGTGCCACACCGCGACGTAGGATTTAGTCAAACAGTCTATAAAATACCCCTGCCATTCATCGCGATTTCGGAGTTCGTCTCGCGCCCACCGGGGTTAACAATATCAAAACTATAGAAGGGCAATGTGTAGGAATATCGAACTTCTTGACATTTTCTTTAATTAAAATACTAGCTGCTGCCCGCGGCTTAGACCGTGTGGAGCCTACTTTACTAAAATAAAAGCCAAAGTTACTCCTTGTAGCGCCATCTATCTGCCAGTAAAATTGCTTTCGAAATCGGTCTAGTCGTTACGGAGATTAGTCTGATCAAACTGACATACCGACTGACAAAAAAAAAAGATGTACACTGTAAACACTTTCATAATTATGCATTGACCGATTATAAGCTGTCATTTTGTCATTACAAACAGCCACTTCAGTTTATTTATTTGTATAGATCGCCAGTAGCGTACAATGAGCGAATATTTCACAGGCCTTGAACCAGTTTGAGAGTCAGTCTAAGACTAGATCTACACCGCCTGGACCTAACCCAGGTATGAGAGGACCACACCCTGGTGGCCCGCCCGGGCCACATCCTGGAGGTAAACCTTTGTTATGATTCTGGACAAAAAATGCTTGTTTAGCCCATTTGACTACCTCACGTTAAGAGTCGAGTTTTATCATGACAACACTGAACCTTAACATGAAAAGTCGTGGGACTATCAGGTCAATAAAAGGGTTTTGGGGATCGAGAAGGGAATACATTGAGAATAAATAAAAGAAATACGTCTATTATTTCTGTTAACTCCAAGATATGGGGCAAAATTTACTATCCAATTAAATACTGGTCCAATAATACAAAAGAACCCTGAGAATTTTATTTAACTGCTAACAGCGATAGTGAGAAAACTACCTTTCATTATACCGGCGGTACCTATGCTGCTATTGCGATAAGAACGGGCCATAATGTAGTACGTTTACTTTATATTTATAATTCATTTCGTGTAAACTAGAAAAACGTGTCGCTGTCGACACAGTCACTGTCTGATACAGTCGACCTCATGTCAGTAATATTTAAACTTTGAAAACCGTTCTTCCTGCTACGAAATAAAGGCTCAGTAACGCCAGCCAGCTTAGTCTTAATTGTTACCATGGAACTGTGGCTGACTGAACAATAACTGTGTACATAGACTTCTTCGGTGGCGGTCCAAATGGGCCGGGCCCCAACGGGCCGCGCATGATGATGGCGGGCGGCGCGCCGCACCACCAGCTGCGTGGCCCAGCGGGCGGCCAGCACGGCCCACACGGGCCGCACGGGCCTCCTCATGGCCCACCGCACCATCTCCCGCAGCACCAGGGCCCACCACCACATCATTTGCCGCATCAAGGACCCCCGCCGCATCAGGGTCCTCCGCCCAGAGGTCCACCAATGCAGGTAAGATAAAACTTTCAAAATAGCGTTATTTCTAAAAACCGGAGTTACAAATGGCTCCCGTTGGTGCCTGACAGAGGACTTACGGACGCCCTACAAGTATTCGATATGGAGGATTCTTACTATTTCTAGCTCACTCGAGAGTAACTGACGTTGTACTACTCTGTCAAGAAAGTACCGGGAAAAGATCAATAATACACAAAATGTCTGTTATTCATCCAAATTTATTTTATCACCTTCAAAGTATGCTCCTTTAGAAACGATACACTTGCGCCAACGAATAATCCATTCATCAAAACATTTTTTAAACGCTGCTTCCGGAATTGAGTTCAGTTCTCGCCGCGAATTCTCCTTTATGTCTTCTATCGATTGAAAACGGGTGCCACGAAGTGGTAATTTGAGTTTAGGAAAAATAAAAAAGTCAGCAGGAGCCATATCTGGTGAATATGGTGGTTGCTGGATGGTATTTGTTGAGTGTTTGGTCAAAAATTCGTTCACAATGATAGCCTTGTGCGAAGGCGCATTGTCGTGGTGCAAAATCCAAGAATTTTCTTTCCACAAATCTGGCCTTTTTCGTCGAATTTGCTCTCTTAAACGCCGCATAACGCTCAAATAATATTCTTTATTTACCGTTAGACCTTCCGGTAAGAATTCAGAGTGCACAACACCGCGATAGTCAAAGAAAACAGTCAACATGACTTTGACTTTTGATCGACTTTGGCGTGGTTTTTTCGGTTTCGGTTCAGTTGGAAGGCGCCACTCCGAAGCTTGTTGACTAGTTTGCATGTCAAACTCGTAAACTCACGTCTCGTCACCAGTAACAATGCGTTTCATGAATGTTGGGTCCGAACTGACTCGTTCTAGCATGTCCTCAGCGACTTTCATGCGATTGAGTTTTTGGAGAAAATTCAGATCTTTTGGGACTAGCCGAGCAGCAACATGTTTTATACCTAAATGATTAGTTAAAATGGTACGGATCGACTTGTGAGATACAGAAAGTTCGGCGGCTATCTCTCTCAGAGTTGAATGGGGATTTTCAGTCACTATTTTCTTCACTTTTGCGATGTTAACTTCAGTTGCAGACGTTGACGGCCTACCAGAGCGAGGCAAATCTTCCATCACATCTCGACCGCTTTTGAACGCTTTGAACCACTCATAAGCACGAGTTTTTGATAAAGTCGATTCACCGTAAGCCTTCTGTAACATTTTCAGTGACTCCGAACACGAAATTCCATTGGCTATGCAAAATTTAAGACAAACTCTTTGTTCGATATTTTTGTCCATTATGAAATTAGCAATACACACTATATATGATATTACTAAAACCAGCACTGTATTTAATATAAATAACAGATGCAACTCAAACTCCGCGCCAAAATGGAAAACAGTTGTGCCAATCTAACAACTACAAAAAAACTAAAATTTGAATTTGAAACCATAAACAAATCATCCATTCCCGATACTTTTTTGACTGAATGTATAGTCACGGTAAGGCAGTAGTATTATGTTTTTGTTATCTTGCTAGGTTATCTTACAATATTATAACTCATCTGGTTTTAGCAGTTTCAGAAGAGTAATACCTCTTTTGTTGTTAGTTCCAAGGCCCGCCACAACTACAGCGAGGCCCCGGTGGCCCCGGCGGGCCAGGCGGCCCAGGTGGACCTGGCGGGCGACCGGACTGGGGACCGCGCGGGCCCCCGCAGCAGTTGCCTCCGCACCCTGCGCCGCAGTACGGCCCCCCGCAACACCAGATGCCGCACCAAATGCCGCCGCCGCACCCGGTTAGTACCTACCTGCCTATTATATGCATAATGCAACTATTCAACAATACAAGGTCAAATTAAAAGAGTTACCGAAATGATATCTAAACAAAGTAAAATGAAAAGATTTGACGTGCTTTTTGGCCAGAGCTTAGTTTTTTGATGTAGTTTAGAAAATCAGATATTTTGATATCAATGTCAATCACTTCTGAAGTTTTATTAGCCGATATTTCAAATAACTCAATTACCTGCGGTCTTTGACCCTAAATCAAATCCATTTAATTTTTGTTTTTTCATATTATGTAAATATCAATAACAATACCTATCACGAATATGTTTCGCTAGCTGAGTTAATTTTACCCTGTATTTTTAGTCAATATTTGGAACTGGAGATCGCCTTTTGCGACTTCAGCGTAGTATGTTCTGTATAAACTAACTTTCCTTCACACTAAGAAAATGTTCAATGTACATTGATGTATGCCATAATGCATACGATGCTCTCACTTCGACGTGATTGTATCGATAAAACTTCGCGTTGGCTTAAGCCAACTTTAGCGCGTTAGCGTTGATTTGCAGTGACGTTACCTACGTTGGACCAACGCCAGATACAATTTTTACATTCAACTAGCTGAGGAAAGACTTTGTCCAGTCCAAACAATAATTCATTCCAAAAATACCATTGAAAAAAGGATTAAATTATCAAAATGATGGTGAAAACCGAAAATGACGCTTTTTGTGTATGCGTGTAATAAGTTATATGACTGCGTTGTTCTTCTGAACTACGCAACGATTTTTTTTTGCGGTTTTATACATCATTTAGGGCCCTATCTCACTAGGACAACCATGGTAGCGCTGCCAATAAATGTATGCTTGGTTGAGCAACCGATCGGACTCCCGGTTAGATACCCACCATAAAGCTGCGTAGATTTTGCTGGCAGCTAGACCATGGTTGCGCTTCCACGGTGTCCTAGTGAAATAGGGCTTTTAGACTTAATCTTGCGACTTTGACGGCGTGAGATTTCGGCCCCAAAACCACCGCGTCAGATCGCATCACCCGCCCGCGCTATTACTTCGTTTCCGTATTACTCTAAGCATTCAAAACAAAAAGGGGCGTTTCACTAGTTAATTTGTAATCCTCTTTTCGATTGATTGATTCATTATTATTGACTTTTGGAATGTTTGTAAATATGTGAGTACTATGTACTTATGACATAATTAAGTTTCCTGCCATTGCCATATTATGTGTTTTACTTTTCACCTTTTGTGGTGTAGTGTTTTTATTCTGGGTGCATCGTCTTCACATTATAAAGTTATAATTTTATTAATGTATACAAAACATTGTAAAACATTTTAAAAGAGTAACGGTGGAGTTTCTTGCCTATTCTTCTCCACACGAAACTGGAAGGGGCGACTAGAATCAATTCAATTTCTTGTTCATTTTGATTCAAGTGCCTTTCTTGTGCCTATTTGAAAGAAATGATTTGACTTTGACTTCTTTATTTATAAACGTTGCTTATGTAGGAAACGTTTAAATGTCAAACATTTAGTAATATTTATTAATAAAACCCAACAAGTGTGGAAGCTAACGCCGTGCTATTATGTTCACCAGCGCGATGTTCGCTTGCAGGGCGGCGCGGGCCTGCCGCTGGCGGGCGTGCCGCGCGGCCCCGCGCCGCTGCCGCACCACCCAGGTATGCCCCCCTACCCAGGTACGCACACACCTTTATTATTTTATTATTTATTAACCAACTAACGCTAATTGTTTCAAACACCCGAAACTATGACAAGCGGTCTTGAGTTACCCAGTTACTGGGATGTGGAGGTAATGTCACATAGGCAGTCGCTCCATCTAAAAAATAATAATTTTCTGAGGGTTAGACTAGAAGCCGACTTCATCATATAAGGGCAAAGACTTTTATTCTCACGCAAAACAGTCGATCTTCATACCTTGTTTTTGCACAAGAAAAATTGGTTCACAGGTTGTGGTGATCACTTATCTTGAGGGCCACCTCTTTGGCCACTATTTTAAATGTCTGACTGACCTCATTTTTTAACGAGTGACTGCGCGACAGTGAGGTTTTTTTTTATTAACATACTAACCAATTTTAATTTGCTATTTTCTGCATGACATTGAATGAATTTATTTCTCAAGAAATTTTGCTGTTCTCATATCATTTTAATTTTGTTTTTATCCCTTTTTTTTTTGCACCATATTATGACATCATGATTTGTGTGCCAAATCCTTCTCTCAATATTACAATGGCACTATAATCTTTTATCTAGTAAAACACAAACATCCACAAACTTAAACATATTGCGGTGAAATCTGAAATAAATCCATCAAGCACATGCAACTAAATACTTATATGTAGTAGGGATGGTCGGGTGTGGTGGGATAAAAACACAAACCCGTGGAAGTTTCTGGCAGAAACTTCCATGGGTTTGTGTTTTTGGAAGCCAGAAACTTTCTGGTGCAACAATAAACTTATTTGGTTGCATACAATTTATCAACTTAATTATAGTTTATGTTACAACGGTTTGGATGTGGGAGACAGGAGCCCATACTAAGTAAAATCTGTACTTTGGGTCTCCTGGCCTCCTTATCTCGAATACATAATTTGAAACTTCGCTAAGGACCACAATAACAGTAGCGGGGCGCTTATATCTAGTGATAATTTTAATCATTTGAAAAATAATAGTAACTAAAGAACAAGTTAGTGGTTGGTTGTGTTCTATATCCCCCTCGACCCCAAGACTTTCTGCAGTTGTGTAAAGCCGCGCGTGCGTTGTCCACAGGCGTGGGAGGCGGCGCGCCGGCCCCGCACGTGAACCCCGCGTTCTTCGCGCAGCAGCCGCCCGTGCAGCCCCAGCCGCCTGTGCAGCCGCCGCCGCAGCCCGGCCCGCCCGGTAAGCACTGGCTTTAAACGCAGCTTCATAATAATATGTGGTTTGGTCAAGGTCTGCTGCAAACCGACGAGAGATATCCAGTCATCTTGTCTGCTTATACTGGGTGGTAACCGAAAGGGTATATACATACAAAAGCATATCATACATACATGAAAAAAAAATCAGCTCTTCCCTACATTTCGATGAGACACGTGACCAAAAATGTATAGAACAGCTGTTCCCATAGTAAAATTTGTTCAGTTTAGTGGTCTGTAGCATATGCTTTTGTATAAATATACCCTTTCGGTTAGCGTACGTATTATTCCTTCTGTATAAATGAAAGAGTTGACACATGCGGCAATCTTGAGGTGTGACCTTGGGCATTACTGGACTGAAAAGTTGAAAGGACATAATATCACTTGGTATTGTTATGTGATGAGAAATGAGGCAACACATGTGACTAAGAGAGTAAAAAACAAAAAAGTTGTTGGATAGAGAGGGAGAGGAACACACAAAAAAATATGGATGGATTGTATGAGCAATATAATGATAAGTAAGAATGAAAAAAATAAACCTGTGTTGCTGAGCCTAAGTTACATGAAACAAGGGCAGGAAGATGAGAGTGTTCTGTAATAGACGCAGTACAATCGATTGAAATTTGACTTGTACAATTTTTCTTATAAATTGATTGCACGTGTGCGCAGGCCCGGGCGCGCCGTACGGGCACCCGGCGCACGCGCCGCCGCCCACGCAGGGCCCGCCGCCCACCACGCGCCAGCCCTACGGGAGGCCGCCGCAGGTTAGTCGTTTTCAGCCAAGTATTCATATTTGTTACCTAGAATAACCCAACTTTAAATACAAAGAAAATAGATTAAGATTCGTTAACTGAATATACAAAATTTACGTATTCATCAAAAAGATAAATATTAATTTATGAATGAGAAACGACAATCTTTGCCAAGGTGAGCGTCACAAAGAAATTATTTTTTAAAAAGCTTACATAGTGTTTTTTCAGCTCAATGCGTCATAATACTGAACGTAAATACGCAACGTGCGTTTGATTTTGGCCTTTGTAACCTGTCGTAACCCACCGTGTCCCGCAGAGCTACCCGCCGGGCGGCGAGGGCGCGCGGCACCACGCGGGCCCGGGCGCGCACGCCCCGCACGCGCCGCACGCGCACGCGCCGCACGCCGCGCACGCGCCGCACGCGCCGCACGCCGGCATCAGCGAGGCCGAGTTCGAAGAGGTCATGTCTCGCAACCGCACCGTGTCGTCCAGTGCTATCGCCCGGGCCGTCAGTGACGCCGCCGCCGGAGAGTACGCGTCGGCTATTGAGACGCTTGTCACGGCTATATCGCTAATCAAGCAGAGCAAGGTGGGTTTATACTGAAGACTTTATATATAAGGTGTCTATTCTCGTCTATTTTTGTATACTCAATAGCTGCTAGCAGCTGATCGGCGCGAAGGTCATTGAACTTTGCGCTCGCCAATTGTATTGTTATTGTGATAAAAATAAAACTATTGAGTATACAAAAAAAGTTTCTTTGGGAAAGTTGATTGTAATCATGAGTACAATCACGTTTTTAATTTCGGTCACTAATTACCAGTCACCTTATATTTCATCATAATGAAACTGTCTGTTATACTAATACATTTGAATATCTCTAGGTTGCACATGATGACCGCTGCAAGATCCTGATCTCCTCCCTTCAAGATACACTCCACGGCGTAGAGACGAAGTCGTACGGTTCAGGCGAACGCCGCCGCTCCAGGTCGCGCGACCGCGACGCTCGTGCTCACCACCGCACACCGAGGCGCCGCGAGCGTTCTGCGAGCCGGTACCGCGACCGCAGCCGGGACAGGGAGGATAGAGATAGGTGAATGGATTGGATTTATGTTTTGTGCTTTGCTTTTACGCTTCATGCTGTGTGTATGTCTGTCTTATGATATTGACAATCTCAAAATATCTTATATAGGGTTCAATGTTAATTAATTGGAGAATCTTCATAGACGTGATGGAAGAACGATACTTACAAGTCCGCGTGGAAGTTCCGCCTCTGATTGACCGCGTCGCATACCATCGCCCGCGCGCGCTTTTACATTTTGTTGGGCCCAAGAGCCGTACAGTCATCAGCAAAAGTAGATGATCAAAATCAGAAATTGAATACTAAAGAACGGAGTTCACGTCAGACCTGTGTGGCGTCAGAGTGATTCTAAGTTTGTGATTTAAAATTATACCAAACTATTACTACTAGTACAGCTGCCATATTCGTGAACTCCGTTCATTAGTATTGAATTTCTGATTTTGATCATCTACTTTTGCTGTTGACTGTACCGTGGTGTTAATTAGTTTGTAACCTTCTTCAGGAATTGACCTAACAAAAATATTATTTCAAACCCGACTGGGTTCCTCAGCTTTATTATTAGTATCGTTAACATGAAGGAATCGTAATCCTCCGCGCACTGAGTGCATTTATACCTTCAGAGTTACAGGAACTGCCAAAATTGCTCAGTCTGTATGCGTTCGTCGTATTTGAAACAATTCAACATTATTGCACATTCATACAAAATTACTATATTTATTTATGGTGTATTGCGCGTTTTACAATCTTAAAAGTACACGTCATAGTAGTAGTTTAGTTAGTATTAGAAATTCGGGTTTTAGAAAAGGTTGGTATACTTCGTGCATTTTAGTAATTAGAATTCCAAATACACAGTAGAAAAAACACCCTAATAACAGACAAATAAAAATGCAGCAATCTCGACATGCTGGCAGTGAAACTTCTTCATGACCTAACAGAAAATAATAGAATAATCCCCAAAACAACCAATCCAAATACAAAGAGCGAATATAATAGCGGCATCAAATCATGAGGGCTAACTAGGTAATACGACCTCTGGGAGAATTCTGCATCCTGCTGAGAATTGTATAAGGACAGGGCGGGTAACGTAGCATTATTTCTATAAAGTATTACTGACGCTATGCCCTTGCTTGCAGGTACAGAGAACGCTCGAGGGAACGTGAACGCGATGCGTAAGTGTCGCGCATTTCTACACGTTCGCTATCGTCACGCACGTTTACCTTATGGCGTGACCAGTATTCTAGGTTTATTTATGTCTGACTGATACATTCGACGTTTTCCGCTTTGGTTTATAATTTTCAAGTTCCTTTGACCTTGACTGTCCTGGTATTTAGCGATGGTAGAAGATCACTGTATTTCTTACCTATTTTGACAAAGTTGCGTCGTGTATATGCTTTTCGAGCTTTGGTATGGAACTATTTGATGGGATTTTTTTATCCCTAGACTTCTCATTTAACACTATGAAAATGTACGTTATTAATGGTGATAATGTCTTTGTTTCAGGTATTACAGAGATTATCGTGAGCGTGAACGCGACCGCTCTCGCTCCAGGGAAAGGGAACGTGCTGAACATTATAATAGGGGCCACAGTCGTGAAGAGAGGTAAGCACTTTTCTTGTTTATATTGCCAGTAGATGTAGCTAGTAGAGTCATGAAGAGCCCTAATACCCTAAAGCCTCTACATTCGCTCGGCAGCGCTAAGGCATATCGAATTTTAGAAAATTTAAAGCACTTAGGCGTGTTGCCACACCTATCAATACTGTATTCATTATCACCACTTCGCTTGAACCTGAACACACTAACTACTTTTTTTTATTAACCTAAATGTAAATTTATCAGTTGTAGATGTGACTAATTAATAATAGTTTGAGGATAACATGTAACTTACTTATCATCAGCTCTACCACCAGGCCGCGCAAGTCGCCTGTGGAGCCTGCGCCCGAGACCGGCGGCGGCGACGCGACAGGCGTCAAGAGCCGCGCGGCCGCTGCGCCCTACTACGACGAGCGGTACCGCGAGAGGCGCGAGCGGGACCCGCCGCCCGCAGACCGCGACCGCGACCGCGACCATCGCCGCGACGCGCGCCACTAGCACGCACACCCATTACAGCGACATGATCCTGAGCCCTACCGTTACGATATACCGTTTTATCAAATCGAGTCACTCCGGACATATATGTAGGACTACGAACAAGCTTGTGATACAATAGGGAAACTACATGAACAAGCGAAAGTAGATAAAAAGGATACGTGCATTTTTCTAAATAAATCAGATTGAAAACTTGGTCTCAATTAGTTTCACCATGTTAGAATAAGATTTGTAATCCTCCTATATTCTAAAGCAGTTCTTCATTGCGCTCGAGCTCTAGCGTTGTGACAGTCATAAATACTAATGTCTTGTGTTATGAAAAACTCAATTCTGAGCTAAATGGCTTGTTAGTCTGTGTGTGGTCTGATGTAGTCCGTGCAGTTCATACAACGAGTATTCTGGAGCAATACGATGGCATTCTAAAGCTTCTGGTATTATGTTTAATAAGAGGAGGACAGGGATTAAGAAAACTGGGAAATACCGGTTTGGTATACAATATAAACAATACATTTAGAACACAACACATTGTGGAATAGAATCCGTTTGTCAATTTGGTATTGGAGTGGAAATGGCTTGATATTAAATCTGCTATATGTATGTATGTTTAAGACAATTTTATGTCTAAATGCCTTACGTTTTAAAAGCAGTTAGTACTGAAATGAGTTGATGACGTTGTATATTTTTTTTATTCGCTTGCGTCCAAAATAGTTGGATTGAAAGCAGGAGTAACCAAAGGATTTAATATTAAAATCCGCTTTTTAAATAAAGTAATAAGTTAGACATTGTATTATTGCCCTTGAATGAATGAATCCTTTGCCAGACAACTGTTTTGTTACTAAATAAAGCAAAATTATCCCATAATTCACAGAAGTTAGACTAATTTGACATTCCAAAAATATACCTTGTATCCTTGACGCGTAAAAGCCACATTATCTGTGAATTTTCTGTCTATTTTGATTTGATTTTCCACCATGTGCAAACCTGCGTTAGTCAAGATGTATTTTATTATTTTCTCCAGAATATAATTTCATTGTTTTTATGAGGTCGCCATGGTTTTAATTTAAATCATAGTCATTTTATTACTGTAAATGCTCCTGAGGGTTCAATCAGTTTTCCAATTCATGGTTTTCTAGGGAAATCTATCAGTAATACTGTTAAGGTTAGTCACGTAAGTTTTAAGATATTCTTATTTATGGATTGTTCCATATGATTAGATTATGACGCTAATTTAGTAGTTAATTTAATAAAATTGATGTAATACATAATGCAATCGTTGTTTTGAATGAATCATGTGCTCCTTTTGTTCAGCTTCCTATGGTTTCTCTTTGCAACTAAAGAGTGTTCATGCTATAAAGTTTTGAGACTGACAAAGGCCTCTATTACACATAACACTACGACTTCGAGGGCTGTCTGGCTGCAGTTCTGAGTCTCGAGAAAAAAAAGTTTCGGTGCTGTCTCGAAATTCCCGGGAAAAAGTAAGTTTCAAAAATTCAGGTAGTCAAAACAAGATACTTCTAGCAAGTACCTAGCAGAAGATAGAAATTGAAGTCAAAGGACGTCTGTCTGGTGAGTTGCGAATCTGGTTAATTGAGATCTGGTGAGTTGAGACTGGTGAATTGCTAATAAGCGGATATAGTTTGAGACGGGCTCTATTTACTTGCATCGTGTTAGTTAGACTAAGAGAGAGAGTATTTAACCTAAATTCTAGCTAGAAGCCGACCCCAACATAGTTGGGAAAAGGCTAGGCAAATGACCAAAAAAACCCGCGCTAGAAAAACGCTCCGTGCTTCTATTCTACGCTGGGCGGGGATAGATATTATAGGTACATTGTAGCAAAGGTTTAGCTTAGGTTAAGAACACGTGTGGGTTAGTCAGTGTTATTTGATGATACCCCGTCCAAAAAAAAGAAAAACTTGATAAACTTTGTGGAAATAAAAAACTCAACTGACGCTCAGTGTCGCCCACTCAAACAAAGAAATACAAGCCAGTTTTTTTTGCAAATATTAACATAATATAAAATACTTTACATCCATTCTGTAAGATTCACGCAAGAGCAACTTCATCCCTATTCTTGACATTCTTGTTCAACATGGCAGTAAAAATGAACGGCAAACGTCAACGCCTCAGTGAACCAGCCAACAATGCATTTTAAAACAAAGAGTTTCTCTATGTGCGGGCAGGTATCGTGGGGGATAACAGGTGTGTTATGTTGATTATTAAATCCTAATAAATTACGTTTTCACCTCACAGGCTCGGAAAGAGTCTGTTTGTCATTCGAAATCTGAGCCGAAAATCGATTTTTGCTCTCTAGCGTGGAAAGAGTTTTTAAAAATCGAACCTTTCTATTTAATAATTTTCTATACTGCCAGTCCACTGAAAATGCATGACACGGTCTAAAATAAAATATTAAATAATACCGCTCACCTTAAAAACTTTCATCACAGTACAGAAATTAAATATTTTGCGAGGATATAATTGTAAAATTGAAATTAATGTTAATAAGTATTCCATTTGATTAAATAAATTGTGACGTCACATTTGAATATGCCATAAAAATACTACCCTGTCAAATACCCAATTGTGTAGTAATTTAAGTTTAATTTTTTAAATAAAATAAATACTAATATAATATGTTATTTAATCCTTTGCTTGGCAAAAATAAATATGTATTAAATTAAATTAGTTAGTTATTTGTATTAAATTAGTTTTTTTCTTTCATTCTCTTTATAGGACAAGTAGGATATACAACAAAATACAGGGTATTTAATTTTGGAGATATTCTATGTAACTCATATGATACATTGCCAAGTATCTGTTATTTTCTTCACATGAGTCAATGTATCTGAGACGCTCGAACAAAATAAAACTCAACAACACCTGTTTTCTTGCACCTAGCAGTTTCCTCGCTGTAGTGAGGTGAAAAATTGTGTGTTGCGCTCGGCAGCAAAGCTTTTCTGCGTCTCGTACCTTTGAAACCTTCGTTACGCTCAGGATTCTATATTTGAACCACTCGCTTCGCTCATGGTTCAACCCTAGAATCCTTCGCTTACTCAGGTTTCAATAGAAGTACTCCCGCCAAAAATCAACTTTCCAGCCTTGCATGGCTTGCATAACAAATAACCACTTTCACTGCCAAGCACATTTATTGCATGTCTATTGGCATGCCACAAAATGTGTCTCGCATATCTATAACAACCCATCTGTTGAGTCCATCGGCGCAACGGTTACGTAACGGTACCACTATGCCGCAGCACCCGAATCCGAGTTCACTAAGCCACGCCCACGACCAGCCAGCGATAGTAGGGTTGTCGAACGTTAAATTTTTTATTGAAAGAAATAAACTACACGGTTCTTTTTTTAATTTTTATTTGTTTTTCTAGGTATTTAAAAATCATAACACTTACGCCAAGAGAACCTTACATGATTTGCCTAATCCGCAGTTGTAGCTTTTAAACGTCAAAAACTTTTAATGTCAAAATATCAAATCTTCATACAGCCAATGATGCAGATTTTTAACCCTCTGATGCCTGATGATTCACACGCATAACAACAGATTATCTAAGCTACGTGAATTAACCTTTTGACCGCCACAGTCGTGTATAGACGACAAACCAAAATGTGCCCAGCACGCCACGGTCGCGACTGGGTGACAGAATTTTAAACGTAAATAAATAATAATAATAATTTCGACCTCACTACTATTTTGTAGGTATTAAAGGATGAATTCGGAGCTTGGCGCTGAGGGCACGCTTTTTCATTTTTGTCGTGGCGGTCAAAAGGTTAAAGTAAGGTAGCTAAAGTTGTATAAACAGTTGTCGTCTAAATCGCCAGCAAGGGATTAAAAACCTTTAAGCTCAATAAAACCAAACCGATGCCTTTGTTTTCATTTTTTAAACCTTCAGCGGCGGTTTTTACCTCAATAAAACACGCGCAGATAAAGAAAAGATTAAACATTTGCCGTCTTTTGTTTCTAAATACATTGTTAAGTAAGTACTATTTAGTATGTTTCTTAGAAATTTGTCAGCATAATATCAATATTAGTACAACATTTAAAGTAAATAAATAATTAATGAAAGACGTACTCAAAAGTACATACTATTCTCACCTAGCTTATTTTTGACAACCCTAGTAGCACGTTTTGATTTGCACCCGGGAGGCGGGTGCTTGGCATGGCGACAAGCCACATATAACTATTTATATGTAGGACCCGGCAGCCGGGTTGTGGGCACCTGAACGAATTTTCGTTCGACCCGGGAGCCGGGTGCTTGGCAGCGAAAGTGTTATCGAATCGTCCTCTGGGCTCATTTTATTTTCAACCAAAATCAAATAACCTAACCTAAATAACTACATACATTCTTTTAATCAACTTGATAGTCGATACGGCGTTCTTAAGTAATCGAATATGTTCATCTTAATTTTATTAATGTTTCATTAGGTACCGATTATTTTTTTTTACCCTTTTGACCTTTATATTTTGCTTATCCATATTTGTATGTCTTGATGGCACAACATAGCGCACTACCTTTATTATATTTAAGATCCTCAAATGTTTACCTATGTTTCACAAATAAAATATTTTGATTTGATTTGATTTGATTTATGTTAATAAGTAGATATTCCTTTCATTCCAACCAAAAATCTGTGACGTCACATTGTAATATTTCAAGCCACGTACGTTTTGGCAGTTCATAAAAAGTAACGTTATTGACTACCCTTTCAAAAACCCAATTGACAGTAGGTACTGCCAACTTACTGCACCTGAGTTTTCACAATTAAATTTTTACAGACTAGATCAGCAGGACATAGACTTGGGTAGGGAATGCGGGTTATTTGGTGCCATAACCCAAGTTATACCAAACTGACAAATTTTGCCAATTGACTATTTGAAACGGTCAAAAATAAAATATGAAATTAAATAGAAAAAAGACCGCTTGTCTTAAAAACTTCCATCACCGTACAAAAATTAAATATTATGCGAAGATATAATTGTACAATTGCATTTAATGCTAATAAGTATTCCATTTGATTTTAAAAACATGTGACGTCACATTGTTATATTTCATACTAATCACGTTCAAATTCCGCGTTTTGACAGTTCATAAAAAGTAGCGTTTATGACTACTCTTTCAAATACTTAATTGAAATTGAATCTTATTTTTTGTATTCAAGTTGAAAAACTATCAAAGAAATTTGAGAGATTGGGGTAACTTGATGTGCCTCTGTACGTAAATGTGGGTTGGAAACTAATACCTAACAAATTCTCACGTTTTGTTATAGACGTAAATAAACAGTCAACTGTTCGTTCGGAACACCTCTTCCATCGCTGACGTAGTAGGTGGTATGTCGCAGGATAACTGGAAAAATAGTTTTTCGTTAATTTAAATAAAGAAAAGTCGGTGAAGTTGGGACACCCGGTTGGAAGGAGGTACCTTTCGCTGCATGTAATAGGTAAGTACACCTTAGAGCATTTAACCTAACAGAACAATCTAGTATAATCTAAAGTTTCAAGTACCGGTTATAACGGGGTGAATACGGTAGGGGTGAAGACCAGGCTACAAACGATATTATTTGAATGATAAAATCCCTTAGTTTCGTCCCGATTCATCTCTGCATCCCTAACCACCCCATTGACGGTACATATTATAAGTTTTTGTTTTTAGTATTGAAAAATATGCCAGTCGACAGCGCATAAGTTTTTAATGCTTTTTTCGTTGCACCCTTTTTTGGTTGTAGATAGAGAAAACTACACATTTTTCTGCCCGTGTACTCCTACCACTACCACAAGCCGCGTTAGAGAACTTAGTTCCAAAAATAGCGAGAAAGTGGTATTGATAATTCTTTCTTAACCCCTTAAATGTCGTATGAACCCTTAGAGCATTCAGGCTAAAATATTATGCTCTAAGTATGAACCCCCATTGGTTCATAAGAAAACATCTGTCGAAACGACAATAAATGTAACCGTATAAATCGTTTAGCTCTTATAAGCAAACGGCTTCCAATAGGCGAACATCTAATGGATTAATGATTAATGCTGATACTATCTACCTATTTCTTCTTCGTCATTCATTAATATGAAACCGTCTGTGTAGACCGCGAAATTCAAATTTGCTTACGTTTTTGTAGCATTTGATTTGTTTTTGCAAAAATCCTGATATCAGCTCGTATTGTTACGAAATCTTTCATAACTGTTTAGTTACCGGCAAAATTCATAGATATTTCGCAAAAAAAAAAACAATTTGTTATCTAAAGCAACAGATAAAATCTGTGCGAGTATAACAACGGCTGTACACCAATGGATAAATACATACAGATTATAAGGAAAATCATTTTATTACGTGGTTGGTAGAGCCTTTCGTAAAAGGGTCAGTTTAGCCTAATGTAAGAAGGGATCCCTCAGGTTACTAATGGTTTAGGTACATTTACTTAGGTTTAAAATGTCAACGTTTTTATTCTGGCTTTGTCACTCTTTCGTTTGTTGTTTATCTGGGTATTAATTTTGATTCGAGAATTAGTTGAATGTGTTTTTTTTTATTCAATTGCGAGATGAGTGATCATTGTTAGGTAGGTTATCAGAAATCCTTCATTCATACTTTTTTTAGTTTTTGGGGTTATTTAGTACCTAGGCAAACGCCCCTAAGGCTACCCACTGACCAAAACTAGTTTTTTTAAACAAATTATACTCCGTTTATTATAACATTAGACAAATAACGGCTTTATAACGACAGTTATTGTGTAATATTGTTGACATAACTGCACTTTACAGTTGTTTTTTTAATGTAAATGGTTAATATCATTGCTTCGTATGTAACGTGAAATGATGGAGTTTAATATACGTCTATACTTAAAGAAATAACGAAAGCGTGATAACCGTTATTTTTCTAATGTTATATAACGAATAGAGTATAGATGAAAAAAAAATACTACCTAGACATTAAAATATATATGTTCTGCCTGACGGTTCCCGGCTATTACAGAAACATAAAACAGTTGGTACAAAACTATTAGGTTTCGTACACCAAACTGAACCAAACTGTTCCCTACTAAAGTTAGGACCACACGATCGCAAATGGCCAGAATAAAATGGTAAACACGGAAAAGTTCGCTTTCCAATCGGTGCCTACATAAATATAGTGAGTTTAAACAGCAAGTTAGATTGCGTAACACGCTAACAATAAACAATCACTACCTTTTATTTTGACAATGTAATTACATCCATTGATCGATTTTAGTTGCCGAGTAGACAAATTTTTCAAACAAAGCTTTGGATATGGAATTCCCATCAAAATCGATTGTGATAAAAAGTTGTGACCAGACAACTTTTCGTTCAGCGTTTCGCTTGTATCCTTGGGTTTAAAAACGCCTTAATAATATGTTGGTTTGCATTGACGTCAGTACGTTTCTCAAAACTAAGGAACGGATGGAGATGTCGCCTCAGGGTTATCGTTATCTTACCCTGTTTTTTGATACTGACTGATAAATTAATTTGCCAAAATCTATAATGGAGGGTTTTTCCAATAAAAGCCCCAGGATATCTCCTGGGGCCGAAAAACCTGTATCGATGGGTAAAGGAAAGAAAATTAGTAAGTACCTATACCTACTGTTAACTTCATTATTAGGAGGTAGGTGGGGACTTGATCAGGCCACGGTTTGACACGTGTAAAAGGACTTTAGAGATACAGGAAACTCTGTATAGTATGATGACTATAATTTTAAATTCACTTATCTTTTAATTTATCTCATTTTTTATCAAGGTTCTTTCATAATGTTTCCTGGTGCAATAGAATTAATTTATGAAACGCCGTAACAAAACCGCGGTGTATGGAATTGAAATTTTTCGGGATAATAAGCTTTTGTGCTATTCCAGACTATAATCTAACTCTTATCTCAATTTATATGGAGTCGGCGCAACATGTCATTTTCTTCCATGTTTCTCTATTAGGCGTCATCTCAGTAGTCATTTCCTTTCTAGCCATATCATCTTTCACACAGTCCATCCATCGTTTCTTTGGTCTTCCTCTACTTGTATTCACAATCATACTCAAAACTTTCCTGACGTTTTCTTCACTCCTCCGCATAACATGCTCATACCATGATTTCGACACAACTTTTCAGTCACCGGTGTCACTTTCAGACTTCCTCTTATATACTCATTCTTTATTCTATCCTATCGCATAACACCACACATCCCTCTTAGCATTCTCATCTCAGCATGCAATTGCCTTTCATTAATTCCTTTTCTTTTATCCATATAGGACGACAGGTCTTAACATGCTTATATAAATATTCCCCTTATGTTTAATGGGAATGCGGGTGTCGCAAATTGTTCCGGTCACCTGTCGCCATTTCATTCATCCATTGTTAATTCTATGCTTAACAGTCCGATCTATTTCACCATCGCTTTGCACAAGTAGTGAACCGAGATACCGCAAGTTGGGCAAACTGGGAGAAACGCGCCATCAAGCGCTATGACCCCAGAACTGGAGTCCGCCGAAATCGCAGAACATCGGCCGGCATCTACTCGGCTTTTGGTTCTACTGATTTTGAATCCAAGGCCAACACTCTTCAGTTTCCGTTGCCATTACTCTAGTCTAGCACCCTTGATAAAATTCGTTAAAGTCTAAGAGGAAGTACGATAATTTCTCAATTAATCTTGGATTCTCGGTACTCGAAGTTCTATAAAAATACTTACATTTTATTCTTTTAATTTAGCACCAATAGATGAAAGAAAAGGAACTTAATTTTGTTTTATATATTTTTTTAACAATTATTAGCTTAACTAAAATATCTATATATGTCTTATGTTTTTTCTTACGTTATTATTACTGTAAACATTAAATTATTGCACAAGGCACTTCACCGTTCTTTGTGTACTTTAAGCAAATAGTAGTCTCAAAGTCACGTCTTCCTTTATCTGACAAAAACGTGTCTCGTTTGAAGATCCCAACAGGGAATACTGCAGACCGATCGCTTGGCAAGTAAACTTACGGAGTAAGAATCTGAATAAGCAAATTATATTACGATCTTCATATTTCTTCTAACTTTATTACCTTCATGTTTACCTACTTATAATATGCTTCTGTATTGTGTTTACATTTCTAAACAGAGGGTTTTTGAATAGGCAGGCAATACGTAATTTTTTTACCCAGAATTATTTGTTGAACCCCCTTTTTCAAACTCGATAACTATTTAAAGCAAAGCATTTTGTAGAACCCTTTGAATTGTCAAGGTGTCGGTTAGTCAGAAAAATGAAGCTAGTTACCCATTCCAAAGCAGTAGAAAGGAAAGAAGTTGTAGTGACAAAAATTGAAAAGTTGGATGGTTTTGTCGCGTTGAGAGGAAATACACGTGCCCATCTTTATGTCTTTCTCCTCGGTGTATTGTTTTATCGTACCAATATAAGAAAATAAAAAGAGAATTTATCAAATAACACCCGCCTCACTACTTCGTGGGCTATATTTTATTTGATTCAGATACATTTTTTACACAATACCTTCCGTAGCAGTCAAAAGGAAAATGTATCCACTTTCCTGTTGAAGTACAATATTTTCAGGAGTGTTACTTCAATAAATGGGCTGTAAAAATGTAGGAGTGAGGGCGGATAAAGAATTTGTTTTAATGTATTTTATTCCTCACCTTCGGTAGGTATTTTAATACGATTAGTTATTAAGTCACAGGAACGTATAAATTAAACAAACAGTTAATCTGATAATTACGCCTAGACAGGACTTTACTTTTCTTCCACGGCAGATTTAGAACTTAAAATTGGAATATTTGAAAAACCGTTAGAATTGAACGCGGGGCGAGGGGCGCAGAATATTTATTGTCAACAATAATAAAAGTAATATTACGTCATTGATTGTCAAAACGAATTTGTCATTCACGATGTCGCAGTGCAGCAGTTGGTCGGGCTATTTTAAAATGAGGAGAATCGTATCTTACGGCACTTTAGTTTTGTTTCCACTACAATACCAGACATCGCTTTTCTTCTAGCTGTCGCTAGTTAGTTGGAGGGCTGACTGTCAAATCCTTTCGTATTCGTTAGGTATTTGACTTTCGTAATGGCTTTTATCTTATAATTACTAGAAAAAGTTTCAAAATGATTAAAAATTATAAGATCACTACATACAGCATGCATCTACAGTTCGTTCATGACCCCCACATTGATGAATTAACTTTCGTTACATTAAAAAACTCTAGAATAAATAATCTTTTAAACAACTTTTTAATGTAAGCTTTATAAAGGTAATTAATTTTATAAATTAATTACCTTTATAAAGCTATAATTAATTTGATTGGGAGATAAAATTCAGAATAGTCACTAGCTAGCACACTAGAGGACGCTGCCTACCCTTCTTCCTAACTGAATTCTTCATACTAAAGAGGATTTGTTTCGGAAACCAGAAAGATCATACGGGTACTTTTTTTTACGAAAAACACAAGATTGGTATTCTTAGGTCAAAGTCAAATATGCAAGCTAATTAGAGATTTCAGGAACTGGCACATAACCAAGTCACATAACCCCAACAAGCAAAGGCCCCTTATTATGCGACTGGCATACTTTGGGATTTTAGCTACATAATGAAATGGGTAGGAGCTCGTGGCTAAGTAATAACAGCCGCACGGATCGATTCACCAGGTTAAGCTACGCTTGCCGGGGTTAGCCCGTGGATGGGTGACCATCTTTTCATATCGAGTCTCCTCCCTGCCTCGAAAAGCACGTTAAGCCGTTGGTCCCCGCTATCATTTGTGCATCTTTGACAGTCATTACGGGTAGTCAGAAGCTAGAAAATCTGACAGCCAGTCATACTAAGAGGAATCGTATTACCTAGTTACTGATTGGGTTGTGGAGGTCAGATCGGCAGTCGCTCCATGTAAAATACTGGTATTCAGCTGCATCCGGTTAGACTGGAAGCTGATCCCAACATAGTTGGGAAAAGGCGAGGCAGGTTGAATAAAATGACTTGTCGCTAAAAGTTAGAACCGGCCACGTACTAGTTGGACACGAGGAGTTCTTAGTACCTCCCCACAATATTTAATATTATTATTGTATTTTCATAAATGCTTCAGTATAGAAAAACACTTTTCTTGTCCAGGGTCCAGCCGTTTCGTACAGTAGTTTGAACAAACTGACAGACACACAAAAATGAAAAAATATAAAATGTTAACATTATTTATTTATTTATTTCTATATGTATAGGTAAGTGTATAGATTTGCATAAACCACAGGCGACAAGTTAAAGGGTAATAACCTCTACACCAAAGAAGAGGCCAACGACCTCTGCACTGGTTTCAAAGCTGTGATTTAACGTTTACAGGTGAAAGCGGAAATTAAACCATTAAGTATAAGTATTGTTTTACGTTCCAATTTATAGGGTTGGCACGGGTATATTGTGTTTTCTGGTTATTTATGGAAATTCTGTGAGTTAATGGCTCGTTTTGTAAGTTAAGTGGAAGTAGATCCCAGAGTTCTCTAATGTATTACTTTCATAACATTACGCCTTGGTTTGTTTTCATATTTCGCCAGCAACTTCTAACATAATCCATTATCCATTGTATTAGAGCACCATAAGTTAATAAAGTACAGGAATTATTAATTAAGCCTCAATTTTAGGCTTGTTTCTATTATTTAGTTTTGTTTGTATTTTTGCTTGAGTATTAATAGTCTGTAATAATTTCATTTTCACCTCACAGGCTCGGAAAGAGTCTGTTTTTCATTAGAAATCTGAGCCCAAAATCGCTTTTTGGTCTCTAGCGTGGAAAAAGTTTTTAAAATTCGAATCTTTCTATTCAATAATTTTCTATACTGCCAGTCTACTGAAAATGCAAGACACGGTCTAAAATAATATATTAAATAATACCGCTCACCTTAAAAACTTCCATCACAGTACAGAAATTAAATATTATGCGAAGATATAATTTTAAACCTGCATTTATTGCTAAAAAGTATTCCATTTGATTCTAAAAATCTGTGACGTCACATTGTTATATTTCATACAAATCACGTACAAATTCTGCGTTTTAACAATTCATAAAAAGTAACGTTATTGACTACCCTATCAGATACCCAATTAAACGTTAGGTGCCGTCCGATCTAGGTTTATTCAGACCTGTATTTCAGACTATCAACAAGTGCCTTTTAATAAATCTAAACACAAAACATAGTACGTTATACTCAACACTGATCCCTTTCTGTCGATATAATGAGAGAGACCTCGAAGCTTGGCAAATAATGGAGTTAATATAACATGGCAGGATAACGAGGGGTAGCGGAAAAATATGTTGTTACTGTGTGTAACGTCAAGGTTGGCTAACAGGGAAGTTAAACAGAAGTACTGAAGGGAATTGGATTAGTTTTAGTTAGCGTAAAATGGACCGTCTGTGGGTAAAAGATCTGTTTCTATACAGAGAACGATTAAGCAGAACTTGTTCGGATTCTTACCGCTTAACCCCTCAAATCTCGTATGACATTCAATATTTCCACTGAATATACATATAAATTGTAAAAGGTATTCGTCAAAAATTACTTTAAAGAAAAATGACGTGCGAGAGGGAATTTTTCTGGGATTATTTCTGTTTCATTCTGTCAAACTACAGAATACCTTTGGGTGAGCAGTACCAAACTACTGGCACAGTATAAATATGAAAAACTGTGCTACTGGTGATAGTAATAATAGTAAAAAAAGCGTTTAACCTCTCAAATGTTGTATTAAAAAATCTCTTGAAACGACAATAAATATAACCGTATACATCGTTAAGCTCTTATAAGCAAATGGCTTCTAATAGGCGAACATCTAATGGATCAAACACATTTTTTGTTTTCCAGTTTATTGGGTGTCGGTAAAATATCATAAGTACAGATGGTGTTCCAAATAAGTAATCAATATTATGAGAAACTCTTGTAGAATGCGTAGGTGTTATTTGAACATTTCGCAATTCTACATTGTTGTAAAGTATCGTTAGTTATCTTCAGTTTACAGGACATTACACAACATGTTCGATAGTACCTCCCACACGATGTTCTTAAAGCTAAAGAGGCATTGATTTATAGCAGCTATGCTATATTAAAACGAACTTGCGGTGCCCGGGATTCTTGTTCTAATCCCGAGGCTAACCCGGGATTAGATTACGTGGTTTCTAATTGGTCTCAAATGTAAAAAAAGAACGAGTAATTTCTTGAAATATACTTAACTATTTTTAATTTTTATAGCACAACACAAATCACAATATGTAGTAGGTACGTATCGTACACGTATCAAAGGGTTGCTTTTTTGGCGATATGTAATAAATGCTATTAATATAATCTAGGAAAGGTCAAGGCGCAACGGACTACAGAGTGCAAACTAGATCTGCTTGTGGTAATCCCGAAAAGCCCGAGATTAGCCAAGCATAGTCCCAGGATTTTCAGGTCAGAAAACTGCCGGGATCCCGGGAACCCGGGATTCGGGATCCCGGGATTGTATTCGCTAATTCTATGACATTATAGGGTAAAGGAGAAGCAGTAGGGTAGCCCGCTAACTACAAATTTTCATACTTTTTTTTGCAGTTTGTAGTTCAGTATCAGGTTACATGTTTATCAAAATAATTATGACGAACGCAGCAAGTACGTTTTTACAGAATTACAGTCTTTAGTTTTCCACTGATATTGGAGCCGCAAATCCTGAATTATTTAGTTACTAAAAGTTCTCGTTTGATCTTGTAACTAAAATATAACGTAAACAGGCAAATCAACAAACTGTAGTCAGTCTCCGCGAGTCACAAAAACTGTCTCCGCGACTTTATTTATGATTAATGTCAGTCTCAACTTCCTTCGTTAGTATTAATTTGTAAATAAAAGTTTTAATTAAAAACTCGAAGTGTGTACGAGTTGCTTTGATCTTGTTTTTTCGCAATATTTTCTAAGCTTTTGAATATTGTATAATGTTTATTTTGTAACTTCATGTTGTTTGGTTGTTCCTTTTATAACGCTTCTAGAACATTTTCCTGAAGATTAGGTAATTGTATCAATTCCCGAATTTTTAAAGTATGAGCAGGGGTGGCCTAGTGATATCCATCCCGACTTCGAGATGTAGGTCCCGAGTTCGCACCCACGCAGGCACTTTACGTCGTGTATTCAATTTCATCACCAATGCTATCAAAATGGTAAAGGAAAACATCGTGAGGAAACCAGCATGTCCTAGACCAAAAATTCGGAGACATGTAACAGCCATCAACCCGCAATGGGAGCACTCAGAGAAGAGGCCAGTGTCCCAGCAGTGGGAATATTATAGGCTGATTATGCTTTATGTTTTCACAGAAAGATATTGTTCTGGAAACAGCCAAAATACGCAGCCACGTGGTTTTTATCCCGGTAGTAGGGTCGTTCCCTTGGGATATTCTCCGACACCCACGCGGGCGAAGCCAGATAGTGTGACTTAAAAGGCGGTGAACTATAACACAAAATAAATAAATAAAATTATACTTTTGAGTGTCTTATTCATTTCATAAAAATTTAAGCTGCCGTGCAAATTTAAAATACACCATGAATATTGATAAACCCATACATGATGCAAGAGCACGAACGCACGCGCGTGCATTTTGGGCGTTCAAACAATCTGCCAAGCCTTTTCCCAACTATGTTTGGATCGGCTTCCAGCCTAACCGGATTCAGCTGAATACCAGTATTTTACATGGAGCGACTGCTATCTGACAACCCAGTTACTGTGTAATACGATACCCCTTGGTAAGACTGGCTGTCAGATTTTCGGGCTTCTGACGACCCGTAACGACTGTTAAAGATGCTCAAATAACAGCCGGGACCAACTGCTTAACGTGCTTTCCGACACACGGGGGAGTTTCGGTATGTTAAGATGGTCACCCTTCCACGGCCAGCCCCGGCAAGCGTAACTTAACCTGATGAATCGACCTGTGCGGCTGTCATTACTTAGCCCCGAACTCATTCGCTTATAATAGCCACGAGGTCCTCCAGTTTTTATGGCGTTCAAAAGGTTAAAAACCTTTGCCATACCTAGTGGCTTCTTATTATTTTAGGTGTTATTAGCGTAAGTTCGGCAGGGGATCACCAGTCGATATGATTATAATGATAAGGTAATAAGGTATTCTTAGAACCTTGTTTTCAAATTGATTTATTATCTTGGAAGATAAGAAAGCCTCTTTCTTATAAGTAAACAGATCTTTGAAGAATATTTTGTGACGCTCTTGGCTCAAAGTTACAACTACGTTGTTTTTGTTAAAATCAATCACGAAATGGACGTTTCATAGAAGTTTGGAGTTTATTTACATTAAACTATGCTTTTACTTTGAGTTACATTTACTTTATAGAGAATTACATAACAGTGGTCCGTCTGTTGAAATTTATTCGTTCCTAATATTTTATAAGAAATATGTTCTTTGAATATCTATTTTTTTAAATTATTATTCTTAAACTATGAAAAATAAGCTTGCTTCCTGCGATAGCAAAGTGAATTTCGTCATTCGCTAGGCTGTCATTTATATTTTACATATTTTTAAGGTTCCAAAGGGTAACGAGACCCTATTACTAAGACTCCACTGTCTGTCTTTTCGTCCGTCTGTCCGTATGTCACCAGGTTGTATCTCATGAACCGTGATAGTTAGACAGTTGAAATTTTCACAGATGATGTATTTCTGTTGCCGCTATAACAATAAAAACAAAAAAACAGAATAAATTAATATTTAAGGGGTATTCCATGCAACAAACTTGATTTTTTTGCTGTTTTTATAGAAAACTAGCTTTTGCCTGCGGCTTCGCGCGCGTTAAATTCGTTGTAAAACAATTCCCCTTTTCCTACATTGTGAAGATTTCCTGCTATCTTTCGAAAATCTAAATCCATATACAGCATTTTACGACTTCGCTTTAGAAATCTTGAAATTATCAGTGGTTCTCTAATATATTAAGCATGTTATTATACATATAAACCTTCCTCTTGAATCCGTTGTGTAGTTTTAAAGATCTAAGCATACATACAGACATTTGGACAGACGCGGGAAGCGACTTTGCTTTATACTATGTAGTGGTAGAGAACTCTTTGTGCACGAGTCCGAGTCGCACTTGGCCGGGTTTTACAAGCTATTGGCGAATGCCATTGGCCAATGTAAAGAAAGTGTGACAAATAATTAAAATTACATCTATAAATAATTAATATCTTGCTCGCTGCGCTTGAGCGTCAAGGGAAAGACGAAAAAAAAAAATGTTGCTATGATCAAACTGTCCAAGAATTCTCCACCAAACAGCCTAAGGATCAAAATGTATTGTTGAAAACCTTTGTAGACCTCTTCAACTAAAAGTCTCAATACATCAAAGCACATCAATTCATCTGTACATTATTTCGCATAAAGTTCTGTCCATTTCACCTGAAATCCGTATACATGACGAGGGTTCCTGTAATGTCATATTTCGGCTCCATTTACGTCCATCGGTCACACAATGGGCCATGTTTCATGACGTCTATAGGGCACCCCGGTGTAATGTTTCTACCTTTTCCAGAAGTAGGAATGAATGGTTATGTCCAAGACTACAAAAAAACAAGTAGTAATTTGACGAGTTCTATCTGTTTGTATAAAATTATCATAAAAGCTGCTGATTTTGACTAGACTTGAAACAATCATTTAAAATAGTTAAAAAGTCGAGTGCGGGGCAGTGGTCCAACTGCTCCGTCCAACTAGTTGGACCACGGGTCTTTACTAGGGGCAGTTGTCCAACTTTAAAAATAGTTAGACCACAGCACCTTTTGCGAGTTCCGTGGTCCAATTCATTTAAAAAATAACTTGCCAACTTTAAAAACCTCAACTGCATCTTTGTGTATATAGTTACCTACTGGTTACGGGTATATTGACCTATTTAAAGTAAAATAACAAAATTAAAGTCGGGTGACCCATTTTTATTAGGTTCACTGTCCTCAGACCACTTACGGTCTGTTGAGAGACTTCCATACCGGTCCACAGACCGTATGTGGTCTGTTCGCCGCCCGGTACAAATTCTTAACCATCTGATACTGTGGACGTAAGAAGAAAGTCTCTTATTTAATGCAGACTTGGCAGGACATCATAAGGATTACTTTATGATCAACAAGTCTCTCAACAGACCGTATGTGGTCTGTGGACAGTGAACCTGATAAAAAATTGTCACCCGACTTTAATTTTGTTATTTTACTTTAAATAGGTCAATATAACCGTAACCAGTAGGTAACCATATACACAAAGATGCAGTTGAGGTTTTTAAAGTTGGCAAGTTATTTTTTAAATGAATTGGACCACGGAACTCGCAAAAGGTGATGTGGTCCAACTATTTTTAAAGTTGGACAACTGCCCCTAGTAAAGACCCGTGGTCCAACTAGTTGGACGGAGCAGTTGGACCACTGCCCCGCACTCAAAAAGTCGATGTTATATAACCTCATCCTCTTTCGAAGTTTGTAAAAAATCAGCGAAATATATTGTTTAGTAACTTTCCTACCTTAACTTAAATTGTTATTATCAACTTGTATTTTTAATCACAACTGTTACTCTTTGGCAGTTGTATTAAATTAATAGATATAAACCCGTGGTCACGAGCCAAGTGACACACAAATCTTGCAATAGCGGTTTCGGAAAAAACAAATAATAATAATAATAATATCCTTGGACATTTCACACAGCGCCATATCGTCCCAAGCTAAGCAACCTAATGCTTGTGTTATGGTAACGAGATAGCTGATATACTACTTATATACATTTTTTTTTGTAAATACATACATATTATAGATAGAAAAACACCCAGACTCGAAACAAATACTTGCAGGTCGTACAAATATTTGTTCCGTGCGGGAATCGAACCCGCGACATAGTGCGCAGCAGTCAATCGCTCAACCACTGCGCCAACCGTGTCGTCAAATGAAAGAAGTAGTGCTATTCTGTTAGAATCTCACCGTGAAAATGTAGGTGAAGTGAGTTTAAAGTGAACTGTCAATAATGTCAATCCCTAGCATTAGAAACAACGGCACACTTCACGTTCGCATTAAAGTTTAACGGTGAGATTTGTACAGAATCGACCAGCAGTTGAGCACGAGACACTAGACACAAGTCGTGTTGTTAGCCGCATCGCCCGAGAAACGAAGGCCCCGTTCACGACCTCAGGCAGCGGGATTTTCCGAAAGGGTTACCGCTACCCCGGAACATAAAGGGCTAAGGAAGGAACATGGATGGGTTTTAGTCAGTAAGAGTCTGACACTCCCTTCCGCTCCACCCAGAGCGGGAGAAGTCATAAGATGATTTCCCAGCCTTAAAAAAAAAGGCGAGAGATTTGTACAGAATAGCACCACAGGAATCCTTGAATGGAGACCGTGAACTTGTTAAGTTAGCGTCTTGTTTGGATCTAGCAATAAGATAATATATTTGGTAAGTTACATGCATTAAATCAAAGATATTTCAAATATTCAGTACATGTTTACTTTTCAAAGCGATATTATTAATAATGGAGTACCTTCCGGGCTATAACGACAGCTGTCTTGTTGTTCTTCAGAGATAGTGTGATGGTGTGTTCCTAGGAAATTGTTCCGAGAAATGAGTCGTGTTGAAGACGCTCGTGTAAGTACCTAATTAATCGATACTAATTGTTGGAGCTTTGTTGACTGAGAAACCTTGGCATTGCGATCGCGTCCACATTATTTTAGGGACTGAGGCCAGCACATCAAGTTACCCCAATCTGTCAAATTTCTTTGATAGTTTTCAACTCTACTACCAAGTTATAAGGTTCATATTTAATTGGGAAAATTTGTCAGTTTGGGATAGCGTGTTGTATTGGCTTCTATTAGATACCAAACTAGCTTTTGAACGATGCGCGTTGTTCTACGTTGTTACTAAATACTTGAGGTTTTACATCGCCGATAATTTTCCCATTTCTGGTGCATAGGCCTACTGTCCAATGACCCTAAGGTAACAGCCGCGACTTACGAGTTATAGGTCGTATGGTTCGACCCCAGACAGGCGCTTTGTGTAAATTGTTTTATGAGAACGGAGTTGCGTTCTCAAAAAACGGTGAAGGAAAAACATCGTTAGGAAACCGGTATGTCCTAGAACCAAAAATTCGATGTCATGTGTCATCTACCAGCCCGAGCTGGGTCCGCGTGGGGTATAACGGCAGAGCGGCATTTTACTTTTACGTTTAAATGGTTAATTTAATAATATACACAACTTCCAATAATTAGTTGGTCGTATTTCGACTAAAAATTTCCAAAAAATGTGACTGTTCAAAAATATGTCGTTGTGCGAAAAGTGTTCAAGTATTTTATTCGGCCAAACTCCTACTTCGTTTCTACACCATAAAAAATACTGATATGTGTAGAAAATTTTACAAGAGGTGACATAAAGTATTATCGCTGGAAGCAAATACAAGAAAATATTCAAAATGCAGAATACACGAAGACCCCGCCCCACTAGTTTTTGGTCCAGTGGCCGTGGGGGTAGTCGTCAGCGGTTGGAAGCACGCGAGAAGGGTATGTATCGACAGCACTACTACACTAGCATAGTATCAACGGTGGAAACAGAGTGGGGTGCGTCTTCGTAGATGGCACTATCTGTATACAATTAATATGAGTGTCAAAGAGGACATCATCATCATCATTCCTGCCCTTATCCCATTTATTTGGGGTCGGCGCAACATGTCTTTTTCTTCCATACTTCTCTATTAGTCGTCATCTCGGTAGTCACTCCCTTTTTAGCCATATCATCTCTCACACAATCCATCCATCGTTTCTTTGGTCTCCCTCTACTTGTATAGCCATTTGTCTTGACATTATTTTGGGTCAAAGAGGACATGAACCCACCAATCAACGCGTTTTAAAATAAGTACTATCAAAACGTATCTATTTCACTTCTAAGATCTCTGTATTGTCTATTTCTGGACGATTGAGATTCATTGAGGCTGGAGGTCGTCTTTCCTAACCCTTTGGGTGAGTACATTAATCTCCAGTTCGTTATGCTCACAGTTCGTGTTTCATAGGAGTGTTGAGATAAACTACATGGTGCCTTTCCAAATTACTGTTTTAATGTTTGTAGTCACATTCTTACGAAAGATTTTGTATGTAGTTGTAAGTATTCGTCTTCAGTAGCAGCAACATGCGTTGTGTGAGTCTTGGTGGCGCTTTGTAATTACTTTCAAAAATACTTTCAAACGTTTTGAATTTTGGAGAGGCGCGCTTTGGTATCGTAATTTATCTCTAACGGCTTTGGCTTGATGTTATCAGGGTTCTTCATCATCTGCCTAGCCTTTTCCCAACTATGTTGGGGTCGGCTTCCAGTCTAACCGTATGCAGCTGAATACCAGTATTTTAAATAGAGCGACTGCCTATCTGACCTCCACAATCCAGTAACCGGGTAACGATGATTTAGTTAAGGTAGGTATTATATAATACCTACCTTAACTAAATCATCGTTAATATGTATTGTTATCCACACTTAATATTATAAATGCGAAAGTAACTCTGTCTGTCTGTTACCTTTTCACGCCTAAACCACCCAACCGATTTTGCTGAAATTTGGTATGTACGTAGATAGTTTACATTCATGAGAAGGACATAGGCATATTATTTTTTGGAAAATCAACCCTTAAAAGGGTTACAAGGGGTGGCAAAGTTTGTATGAGAAAAATATTTTTATTGCACATTTTAGGTAGGGTAGGTAGGGTAGGTAGGGTAGGTAGGGTAGGTAGGGTAGGTAGGGTAGGTAGGGTAGGTAGGGTAGGTAGGGTAGGTAGGGTAGGTAGGGTAGGTAGGGTAGGTAGGGTAGGTAGGGTAGGTAGGGTAGGTAGGGTAGGTAGGGTAGGTAGGGTAGGTAGGGTAGGTAGGGTAGGTAGGGTAGGTAGGGTAGGTAGGGTAGGTAGGGTAGGTAGGGTAGGTAGGGTAGGTAGGGTAGGTAGGGTAGGTAGGGTAGGTAGGGTAGGTAGGGTAGGTAGGGTAGGTAGGGTAGGTAGGGTAGGTAGGGTAGGTAGGGTAGGTAGGGTAGGTAGGGTAGGTAGGGTAGGTAGGGTAGGTAGGGTAGGTAGGGAAGGTAGGGTAGGTAGGGTAGGTAGGGTAGGTAGGGTAGGTAGGGTAGGTAGGGTAGGTAGGGTAGGTAGGGTAGGTAGGGTAGGTAGGGTAGGTAGGGTAGTTAGGGTAGGTAAGTTGGTAGGGTAGTTAGGGTAGGTAGGGTAGGTAAGTTGGTAGGTAGAGTAGGTAGGTAGGGTAGGTATCATAGTTAAGACAGGACAACGTCTGTCGGGTCAGCTAGTTATATATAAAACACAGACAGTAGGTAGATCAGTAGGTACTCATAGTTTGCCTCCATTTCATCAGTTCTGTTGAAGCCTTTTTTTTTACCCAGAGCGGGAGGAGTCATTTGATGATTTCCCATGAAATGACTCCTTCCGCTCTGGGTGGAGCGGAGGGATTGTCAGACTTACTGACTATAAAAACCCATTAAGGGTTACCGCTATCCCGGAACATAAAGGGCTTTAAAAAAGCCCTTTATGTTTTATGTGCTTTATGTGACCTGAGCATCGTGCCCACGCTCAGCAGTCACACAAGAGCAACGAAGCGCTTTTTGTTTATTTATTATTTACAAATACAATAGAGGTCACAACACTGCAAAAGACTGATTATGCTATGCCTGTTTATGCTAAACTAGCTTCCGCCCGCGGCTTCGCCCGCATAACATGTCGACAAATTATACACATAAACCTTCCTCTTGAATCACTCTATCTATTAAAAAAAACCGCATCAAAATCCGTTGCGTAGTTTAGAAGATTTAAGCATACAGACAAATAAACAGACAAAAATAGCGACTTTGTTTTATACTATGTAATGATACTTATAAAAAGTAAGAGTAGAAAAAGAAGGATTTAATCATCAATATTAAATAAAAAAATGTAACCCATACTTTTCTGCGGGCAAAAAATCGATTACAATATGTATTGTAACGCACACCAATTCAACACAATATCTACGTTCAATATAAACACTCGTAATGCACACAGTATTGAATTGCTCTGTACACTCTGTCGGCTTTTACAGCCACCCGTCTCGATATCATTCGTCGATAACATTGAAAACGGACTCGATTGTGAATCGAACCGTCAAGCCTTTGTCTCGATTGTACCGAATATCGATTAATAACGATGCGGCCGTCAAACTTTGTGTCGTACAGTTAATTGTGTTTGATCTGTTCTGGCGATGTTGATTTGTTGTTATTAATGTTCTAATTTATAGGACGGAATTTGAATTTGGTGGAATAGGATTGGAATGCTTCGTCATGCTTCTCTACACAAAACTACCTTTAGGAAGGGGCGACTAGAATCTATTCTATTTGCCCTTCTTATATTTGAAATAAATGATTTGACTTTGACTTTGACTTTCATATTTTGCGTAACCGTTTTCCAATAATATCAGGGTCGGTTTGGTTATTCGTCTAACCAAATGCAACTGAATAACAGTAATAAGTACACATATAAAATGTTTTTTTAAACCAGTGTATTAGTCTTTCAGAGCATAATGTTCGGCTAAATATGAATCTGGCCTGGCAACCCTAGGCACATACAAAAAACTGAACGTTTTTTAACACCCAGGGTGTCATTGACTGCTTTAACATCACATATTTTAGAGTTAGAACTACGAATGTAAAACTGAGCGATTATTTAGAAGACAAAAATTTACATTTAAAAAGGAAAATAAAACACTTTTTCCTTAATGGCAATGCATCTTTATCTTCAAATGTGAGTCTTTGAACTCTAAAAATAATAATGTTGGTCTTGTAGCTGTAAGTAAATAGGTACAGACGCCAATACATCAAGTTACCCCAACCTGTCAAATATTCCCAATTGAACATGAACCTTATACTTTTGTTATAAAATTGAAAATCTATCAACGTAATTCGACAGATTCGGTTTAAAGACATTTTTATTTTATTTCTCAAAGAACAAATTACAGTTCACTTAAAGAGAAACTTAACTAATTAACAATAAGTTGTAGTTTACATTACGACGTTCAAACCATCCAAGAAACTGAACATTATAGTTCCATTCATAAAGATAAGTATGGTCTGACCTTTTCAAAGCCCGACAATTTCATCGGAGGAACAATTTTGAATTTTTGACAGCTCTTCCATACAAAAAAATGTCGGACGTCAATTCCATTCCACGAAAACCGTCTAGATTGAAAAAACCAGCACTAAATAAAATACAAAACAGTTTAAGCTAAACTTATGTGTCCAATATTAACAAATATAAAAAAAAAAAAACTAAGCTTATGTATCTAATATATAATTCCTTAGGCCTTTTTTAAACGTTGGTATACTTGTACACTCTCTGACTTTTTTAGGTAATTTATTATAAAGCCGAACCCCTTCATACTGTATTGTTTTCCTGCCGTGCAGGGTTCTCACTCTTGGTACTTCTAGGTCGTCTTGATTACGGGTATTATATCTATGAGTCTTTTGTGTGAATGAGATATTTGTGTGTATGTTGGTCTTAAGGATCTTCCGGATAGTCATGCATGTGTGGTATGTATACAGTTGTTGTAGGTTAAGTAATTTTGTTCTTTTGTAGAGTAATTCTGTAGGAGTATAGTAGTTGTAATTGAAGAGGACTTTGATGATTTTATTTTGTGTTCGTTGTAGGTGTTGTTGATTTGTTTTAGCAGCCTGTCCCCATACCTGGATCAAATATTCCAGATGTGGCTTGACTAGCGTGTTGTAAATAGTATGTCTTAGTTTGTAGAGTACGCATTTTGCAATGTTACGTATGGCTCCGGTTAGTGGGAGTATTCGAGATCTTACGTAGTCAATATGCGCTCTGAATGTCAACTTACTGTCCACAATTAGGCCTAAATACTTTTCATGTGTTGATTTTCGTAACGGTTGGTTATTTATTGTGAGAAATTTGCTGCGAAAATTATGTAAGCAGTTTTACTAACATTCATAGTCAGAAGGTTTTGACTAAGCCATACATTCAAAACATCAAGATCCTTCTGTGCTTCTGAGACAATATCAGTGATGGAATCGCCAAAATAAAAAATACATGTGTCGTCTGCATACAGTGATATGTGTCCAGTCAGTCCAGCGGTACTAATGTCATTGATGTATATGAGGAAAAGCAATGGACCCAGGACCGATCCCTGAGGTACTCCGCACTGCATGTTGGCCGGGGCACTTGCAAATTTATCAATTTTGACGATCTGTTGGCGATTAGTAAGATAAGACTCAAATATTTTGTAGGCTGTGGAAGTAATTCCTATGAGTTTTAGCTTTTTCAGAAGGATGCCATGACTAACAGTATCAAATGCTTTTTTTAGGTCTATAAAAACACCTAGAACTAATTGTTTTTTGTCTATATTATCTTTTATTTTAGTAATTAAATCAACAGTAGCCGAAGTGTATTCGAATGAGGACGAAAGCCATATTGATGCGAGTAAAGAAAGTTGCTATTGGTTAAATGTTTAAATAGGCGCGTGTATAAAACTTTTTCAAATATTTTGGAAATAACAGGCAGCACCGAAATTGGTCGATAGTTGTCGGGGTCAGTCCTAGTTCCAGACTTATATATAGGGGTTACTTTAGCTATCTTAAGACTGTCTGGAAACACGCCACTGTCGAAACAACTGTTTATGCAATTAGTTAGGTTAGTTAGAATTAGGTTCTTAATGCATTTTATAGATTTTGTTGTTATTCCATCAATTCCACAGCTGGTATCATTATCCAATTGATCTATTATTTTAGATACCTCATCTTCAGAGCAATGTTCTAAATTTGTAAGTTGAAGGTCTTTATCTTGCGTATTTAATGTGACTTGTGTGTCAGGATTACTTTGTATTATATTCTGGGCCAGCAGAGAGCCAATAGTAGCAAAATAGTTATTAAACGCGTTACAGATTGCAGTGCCGTTTGTTATTTCCTTGCCGTCAAGCATGAGTTTAGGAAGAGCACAACCATCGTTTGTCTTATTTTTAGCTAGGGTGTTTATCAATTTCCACATTTTTTTGGGATTCTTACTACATCTTGAAAATGCATCATAATAGTAATTCTTTTTATCTTCTTTTATTTTGCATTCTACTTTTTTCCTAGCAGTTTCATATTTAGATTGCAGTTGTAGATTTTCTGGATCTATCAAACAACCATGCCATAGTTGATTTCGTTCATTAATATAGTTAATTACTGTTTTATTGATCCAGTGCTTTTGTGGTAGGTTTAGAATTTTGTATTTTATTATTTTCGAGTCATTTATATTCTTTATTATGTATTGTTCAAGAATAGCATAGTGGTTCCCTACTTCTGTCGAATCGTATTTTAGCATGTTCTCATACAGAGCTTTGTAATCAATCGCATCATATTGCACTTTTTGTTTTAGGGTCTGTTTGTATTGTTTGAGTTCTAGGTATATTTGTTTGTGGTCTGATAGTGTTGATTCAATTATTGCCATGTGTACCTTAGCGTTCCATATATTTGTACATGCATGGTCAATTATGCTTTTTGTGTGCTTAGTTTGCCGAGTACAGTAATTTTCGTGTATATTATTTAGTATGTAGTATCCTGATTCTTGTATAGTATCTGTGTAGTCGGTTGTTTTGCGCCCACTACTTAGTAAGTCGATATTAAAGTCCCCAAATATAATTGTCTTGTGTTTGCTTTTTTCCAAACTTTGTGTGTACTGTTAAGAAAGTCGCTCAAGTTCGTATTTGGGGGTTTATAAATTAAGCCAATGGTCAGAGAGTACTTTATTAAATTTATCCATAAAAAATTAAAGATTGGTGTAGCTTAATGTGCTGGCCTCTGTACTTTAACTACCTACTGGATATGTTCAAAAAGATTATTTCGGATTTATAGATAAACTACGCTAACATGGCCCGCCCCTCCAAAATTCAAAGCCTTTGAAAGTTATTACATAGCGCCAAGACTCACAACGCATGTCGCTGCCGACCTGCTACTGTAGACGAATACTTACAACTACATACTAACTCTTTTGTACGAATGTGACTACAAACATACAGTAATTTGGAGGGGCGCGCCATGTTATCGTAGTTTTTCTATACTTTCCCGTGGCTTAAAATCCGACCTCCTCTCCTCCTCCAACAGCGCGGGGAAGCCGCGGGCAAAGACTAGTGCTACATAAACGTAAGTTAAGCAGTTGTCCTTTTCTGAAAAAATCTCACTCTGATAACGTAAGTGAAGTGAGTTTTAAGTGAGCTGTCAATAGTGTCAATCCCTAGCAGTGCTAGCCTAGTGGTGTGACCGTCGGACTGCCAAGTCATAGGTCTCGAGTTCGAACCCAAGGCACGCACCTCGGATTTAACAGATTCATATGTGTATTGTGTAATTATCACTTGCTTACAAATCGGTGAAGGAAAACATCGTGAGGAAACCAGCATGTCTGAGAGGTATATCTCAACAGCATGTGAAGCTAAGTCAGAGGCCCATTGGCAGCTTAAAAATCCTGACACCAGGTTAGTCACTAACCACACGAAAAGAAGAAGTGTCAATCCCTAGTGATTTTTACAGAATCGACCGACTGAACGTCACGTGCTACAATTCTGACGTATTAACGGATAAAATGCGTCAGTACGATGCTGACGTATACACGTGGGACAATCACGAGTTTCACCTGACCATAATGAAGGACGTCATCAATAAGGTCAGGGTGCGTCCTTCTTCTAATCCTCCCGGCGTTACCATGTTTAACAAGACAGTGTAATCAAATAAATAAATAGTCCATCCTCATAAATATACTATGTATCTAATATAAAACAATAATGAAAACTAAAAAAGGTTGGTATTTAGTTAGTAGATAGGTATAAACGAATCTTTTATATAAAGATAATAGTTGTCGGAGCTCTCTTGTAGTTTTTTTTTGCAGAGAGCTCCAACGGAATGAGAGAAATGAACAGATGGCCAGAGAGGTGGGAATGGAACAACGAATAGAATGGAGATGCATTTGTTTTTATAGTTGAACTAGTGACCGTTCGTCGCTTCGTTCACGTGGACCCACTGGTGCCAGCTGTCATTCGTGGCTGTTTGACAGTTCTTACGTAGCCCAAAAGTCTGACAAAAAAAAAACTGCCTAGCCATTTCCTATCTATGTTGGGGTAGGCTTCCAGTGTAACCGGAGAATACCAGTATACCCGATAGTTTGACAATCAGCAAGATTAGTAGTCGGTCCATGTCAAATACTGGTATTCAGCTGCTTCCAGTGAGGCTGGAAGCCGACTCCTTGAGATAAGGCTAGGCAGATGTTTATGATCAGTTACTAAGTCGTGTATATAATTTGTTTACCTACATAGCATTTTTCTACCGTAGATCTAGTTATTCTTTGTAAATGTTTGAGCCAACTAAATTGAATTAAATGAAGGCTTTAAATGATTTGTTTCTTTAATAATGCTTACTTTGTCTTGGATTGGAGTTTTATATAAAAACTTATATTTTCCCATATTTTTAAGCAAACGAAAATGTTGTACTTGGCTGCAAAAAAATAACAAGCATTTTTTTACATCGGTGGAGCCGCTACCTACTCCATAAATTTCTCTGGCCATTGTCAATAGTCGGTATTGGAAAACATTAAAACGAGGGTATTCTGCCTTCCAGATGACAACACGATGGCCGCCACGAAGTTACTGGACTAGCAATATGATTCGAACGAGTCACTGGCCACTAACCAGGCAATATTGTCTATTCTTGTCTCTGGCCAAGAATAGACTTCGCACTTCGTGATTAAATATTTCTTATTGATTGAACTTTGAATTCGAATTCAGACCAATGGGCACATTTTTTCCGTAGGCACAGGCATTCAAGACACGGTCTTTTCTATTTTTATCTATGGCAATAAGCCGATGTTGAACATTCCGCTAATGTCTAGTGAATAGGACACGGTCTTACTCTGTTTAATTAATATTTTACTTATTCGACCACAAACAAGGTGACATTAGTTATTGCTGGTTAACAATGAAATTTTATCAAGATCAACTTAGTAACTCCATTTTCCATGTACAAGTTAAACATAGACGAAATTATCTATTATTTGTTTGATTACGAAAAAGGAGCTTCTATATTTGTTTTAAATCATGATATTATCATGATTTAAAATAATAATAATATCCTTGGACATTTCACACAACGCCATATTGTATAATAATATTATTAACTTAATAAGACTATTGAATTTTTAAGGTTTTACAACTGAAGCAATTTGTTTTCGCATTATTTTGGAGTACGAATATATTTCACCGTTTGAGTAATCTATCGGTTCTATAAATATTAAAAAGTTATCGCTCTCGTTTGTCGTAACTGTGGCTGTATACTATACACTACAAAAAGAAATTTAAAAAAAAGTAGGATTTACTTGGCCGTCATGTTAGCTGATTCTGAGGTGGTTATATAATCCATAGCATAGTACAGGAGCCAGCACATCAAACTACCCCAATCTGTCAAATTACTTTGATGGATTTTCAACTTTATAACAAAAATATAAGGTTCACTTTCAATTGGGAATATTTGACAGTTCACAACACTTAACACATCGCGCCTTGTTACCCCGAAGGGTTAGCAGAGGTCTAACTTTAGTAAGTACACCCACATTTCGCCAGTTATGTTTAAGTCCCATGTAGTATAGAGCAAGGCCAATGTTCTTGATAATTAAAACGATGTTGGCTCAAAACACAATTACTACGAAAACGTAGATCTTACGTAAAATGGGGTGAACAGGGATGCAGGGGTGAATTGAGACGAAACTTTAAAAAGGGACTTTAACAGTGAAATAGTACAGTTTGTGGCCAAATAAAGCTTTAATAGGTTTTCTGTATTATATTGAACGATTCAGTGTCCACGTTGACAATTAACTACCTATATCATTTCAACGTTATAATCTATATTAAAATTCTTATAAATTCGTAAGTAACTCTGTCTGTCTGTCTATTACATTTTCACGCCTATACCACTGAACGGATTTCGATAAAATTTTGGCAGAGAGATAGATTGCATTCTAGGGAAAGACATAGGCTACTTTTTGTCTCAAAAATATCCGGGGGGGATATATTGGGGATGATTATTGCGATATAACCTAACTCCACGCGGACGAAGTCATGGGCAAAAGCTAGTCTATTATAAAAAGCTTTTAACGTTCTACATCGTTCTCACATGTATAATATTAATATGAAGTATGTAACCAATATTTAGTGATATTTTGTTTAAAAGAGTGTCCATGGAGATTCTTGCCCGTTTTTCTCCATAGGTACCTACTGCATTGGAATGGGCAACTAGCTTCATCATTCTAACTGACCGACCACTTGACAATTCAAAAGTGCCTGTAATTGGTTTATTTGAAATAAATACTTTGAGTTTGAGTTCATTCCTATTCACCTCGTTTTACCGTACACCTCTGCATGACCCTTCAGGGATTATATGCGTGATGTTATGTACGTTTTGTAACGTCAATAGACTAGTTTAATGTGTGCCTATGCATGTAATCATGTCTCTATTTCTGTGCCTACATATAATGGCAGAATGACTATGACGTCAGCGTCATATTAACCATCTTTCTCAACTAATCTCACCGGGTTTACGAACATCGTAAACTGGTGTCAAGGGCTGGGGGATTGTGGGCATTTTAATAGTGTGCCATTTACGTGCAAGAATTTACTGATAGATAGAGATTAACATATCTTAAGGAAATGAATGGTATTTTTTTCTGTCAGCATAAGGAAGGGGTCTGTTAGGGCTGAAGCCTAGCGGGATTGTCCGAAAGGGTTACCGCTACCCCGGAACACAAAGGGCTAAAGAAGGAACATGGGTGGGTTTTAGTCATTAAGAGTCTGACACTCCCTTCCGCTCCACCCAGAGCGGTAGGACTCATTTGATGATTTCCCACCCTCAAAAAAAAATTGGGTCAATTGCCAGATACCTTTTTAAATGGTTTTTATTTACATTTTTCGAATTTGAACGACTTATTGACTTAATTCGGTTGTGGAGGTCAGATAAGCAAACGCTGCATGTAAAATACTGTTTTTCATTATTTCTTATTCATTATGCGGTTAGACTGGAAGCCGACCCCATCATAGTTAGGAAAGAGCTAAACAGATGACGAAACTTTAACGACAATGTACTGAGTATGAAATTAACAACTATTATTTTTTTATAAACGCCGATACAAAAAGGGAGGTGTTATAAGTTTGCCCGCTATATGTGTGTATGCGCGTGGAGGGTGCCGTAAATGTAGTAGATAGTCAATCCAATTGTCTGACTTACTGAAGCGGTACCCCACCGCGACATTGTAGCACTATGTCAATGAGCATGATTTCTTATAGTGCCATATATCAATTTCAGTAATTAAAATAATAATATTGCTTAATCGAATTTGTTGGCTTAACGAAAAGTATTATTTTTGACTTTTTAAATGTTCGCTTTTCTTTTTTGCGTTTGGGTTTTTTTTTAATTTCAAATATACTCTTGAAAAGCACTTCTGAACGTCAAGAAATTCCGTTCGCAATCCACCTTTAAATCCGCTAAAAAAGAAGTAATGTGATTGTTCATTTTAATATCCTATTTATATTTATACTGCTTTACGAATGTATGGGAAAGATTACGGAGGTACGGCGCTGAAACAATACGAAGGTGAGCCTGAATATAAATGTGTTGTCGTTTAGACGAGATAAATGATTCGCATTTGTCGCGCCATGCCGGGATTTTCTGTCGGGGTTGCCATGACAACAAATAAAGTAACACATTTATATTCAACCTCACCCCGTGCAATTTTATACAATTTTATTGGATCGAAAACCTTGACGGTAGGCTATCTTATTTTGTTCTTTTAAACAGGAAAAGTAAACAACAACATTTTGGAAATCGTTACCCTATGTTTTGGTTTTTGTTATATTATGAAAATATGAAGTATAGTATGGAAGAAAAATATTGTATTAATTTGTATGCACCTGTTAGTAAAGAAGGGGCAGTAAACACTATAAGTATACAGGGTGAAATTGAATTTGTATGCACCTGTTAGTAAAGAAGGGGCAGTAAACACTATAAGTATACAGAGTGGAATTGAATTCATGGGCATTATTTTAAGGGGTCATTGTACTCATCATTATGAACAACTTTCACTATGGGAACAAATCTGAAATCGCGAAAAAGAATTCAGCTGTTCCATACATTATGCTCTCATAACTCGTCAAAATATAGGGAACAACTGATTTTTTTTTCGCGATTTCAAATTTGTTCCCATAGTGAAAGTTGTTCATAATGATGAGTACAATGACCCCTTAAAATAATGCCCATGAATTCAATTACACCCTGTATATACAATATGGGGACCACAAAGTTATACTCGTCCATACAAGTATGGCTTTAAAAAGTTTAATTGAAAAACCATAAATTAATAAAAAACAAACAAATCAAATATTAAAATAAATTCAGTAAAAAACAAGGCTAGACATTTATTTCAATTCATCATTCGCGAAACTAGGTCTTAATGGAGAAGAAGGACTAGAAACTCCACGGAAACAGTATTAAACTATTCCATGAATACAATTCTTACATTCCCATACATTATTGATATATATCTCTAAAACAGCTAATACTATATCTTGCCACATTACTCAGAATAATAATAATAATGAATTAATTATAAGAAAGCAAGGAAAAAACACAAAGTCCATTATACAATTTAACAATTGGTTTCCTCACGATGTTTTCCTTCACTGATTTTTGTGATGATTATACAATACGCACATGGATCCGTAAATTCAGAGGTTCCTTGGCCTTGGGTTCGAACTCGAGACCTATGACTTGCCAGTCCGACGGTCACACCACTAGGCTATCACTGCTGTAACTTAACTTACGTGGCATCTGATCCGTCTATCCATACAGCAGCGGCACTAAAACCAACCAACTAAACCACTACCAAGCAACTGACACGATACACGTATATTTTTTTTGTATGGCAACACGCAAGGGAAAGTACCCCTAATACTGTAGATAGCGTATTTTACTCAAAGGAAACATTCCTTTATTTTTGAATGGAAAGAAAACTGCATTCAAAGATTTTTAAAAATTTGGTGCAATAAAAGTACAGGTTGTAATTTTTACTGATTTTAGTCAGTTCGATTCCCGGGTATGACAAGCGAATTTTTGAAAATCTTTGAATGCAGTTTTCTTTCTATTCAAAAACAAAGGAATGTTTCCTTTGAGTAAAATGTTCTATCTACAGTATTAAGAGTACTTTGCCTCCAGGTGGCATTACAAAATTCCACCCTGTATACTATAATATACCAGGCCGTACAACGGTAAACGTCAAAAAATATCAATTGACTGTCAAAGTGTCAAGCGCCGTACAAAGGATGGCTGCTGGCGGTACGACACGAAACGAAACGAAACTAAATCGAATCCATGGCACTGGTAAGTACAAGTTATGATAGCTAAAATGGCGTCAAAATCAAAATGTCGGGTATTTATATTTTTATAGTTAATTTCTCAACAGAATCATCAGAATAGAACACATTTTAAAATGAAGGTAGTTTAATGGAGATATTTTAAAATATGACTTAAACATTATACCATGACTCAAAACAATATCTTAAAAAATAGTGTTTGACGATCTCCGTGGTCGAATGTTTACGTTTGTGATGTGATGTGGTATTGTTTTTATCATGTTGAACGTTTTTATGTGTGTGTACAATAACTTACCCCATTAGATGTTCGCCTATTAGAAGCCGTTTGCTTATAAGAGCTCAACGATTTATACGATTATGTTTATTGTCGTTTCATAAGAATTTTATGGGGTTCATACGACATTTGAGGGGTTAAATAATAAAATTAACAAATGTTCACAGTAATTAGTAAGTTGTTCAATGTGTTGGTGTGTTGGCGCGGAATTCTGTGACGTATTGCCGATATGTGAACAAAGTAGTGATTGGTTTTAAGTGATTAGTGGTATTGTTTCATTGGTAAGTGATTATTCCTACTTTGTAGATAAAATCATCTTAGACTAAGTAGAATTTTGACGTCTAAGGTCTAATAGCCAGAATCGTAGACTTTAAACGCAAGTAGTTCAAGGTCAAGGCTGCTAGCAGACCTGCCAATTTTTACGTATGGCGATTATACGACGCGCGACCCGCAAAGGGAATCGGAGATATACTACAAATATCATTAAAATTATATCGTAATTCGTAATCATCGTACATAGTACAAAGCAAAGTCGCTTCCCGCATCTGTCCTAATGTATGTATGTATGCTTAGATCTTTAAAACTACACAACGGATTTGATGCAGTTTCTATTAATAGATAGAGTGATTCAAGAGGAAGGTTTATTTATGTATAATAACATGCTTTATACATTAGACAACCACTGATAATTTCAAGATTTCTAATGCGAAGTCGTAAATAAACACATTTTTTTGCGCTTATATTTAAAAAACGCTGGCGGAACTCTACGAGATAGATCTAAATAATGTAGTATAGGAAAGGGGAATTGTTTTACTACGTATTTAACGCGTGCGAAGCCGCGGGCAAAAGCTTGTTTATAATATAACACCTAAGTGATTTTTTCAATTTTAAAGTGCTACTTAGTTCTGGTACAACATGTGATTGCTTTTCTGGGGCTATCCCAAGTTTATAATTTCGAAGCTTAGCTGGTTGACCGCCACGTTCGCCTTTGAAGATTCTGACATACATTTATATCGGAGTGGCAGTCGTTAGTGAAATAGTATACATGTCGCACACCTGTTTGTCGAACTAATGATATTTACTCAGTCAAATTAGGTACTTCTAGATAGTCCCGAGCTTTGTAAACGTGACTTAGACCATTATCCAAGGGTTCCGCTACCCCGGAACATAAAAGGCTAAGAAAGGAACATGGATGAGTTTTAGTCGGTAAAAGTCTGACACTCTCTTCTGCTCCACACAGAGCGTCAGGAGTCATTTGATGATTACCCACCCTTTGAAACAAAAAAAAGGCCATTATCTAACAAACAATATTCTAATATTATGATAATAATGGAACATAAAGGGCTAAGGAAGGAACATGGATGAGTTTTAGTCGGTAAAAGTCTGACACTCTCTTCCGCTCCACTCAGAGCGTCAGGAGTCATTTGATGATTTCCCACCCTTTGAAACAAAAAAAAGGCCATTATCTAACAAACAATATTCTAATATTATGATAATAATGGAACATAAAGGGCTAAGGAAGGAACATGGATGAGTTTTAGTCGGTAAAAGTCTGACACTCTCTTCCGCTCCACTCAGAGCGTCAGGAGTCATTTGATGATTTCCCACCCTTTGAAACAAAAAAAAGGCCATTATCTAACAAACAATATTCTAATATTATGATAATATCAAAATTAATTATCTATCCCACCCAACCCTTTTTTTTTAAGGCTGGGAAATCATCCAATGACTTCTCCCACTCTGGGTGGCGCGGAAGGGAGTGTCAGACTATTACTGTCTAAAACCCATCCATGTTCCTTCCTTAGCCCTTTATGTTACGGGGCAGCGGTAACCCTTTCGGACAATCCCGCTTACCAACCCACCCAACCCTGAAGCGGTTCAATGAAAAGCAGTAGTGGCTCAGTAGTAACGATTGCGACATACGAGTTGTAGGTCTTGGCTTCGAACACAAGCAAGCACTTCACTTTGTGTAAATTGTTTCATCACCATTGATCTCAAAACGATCAACGGAAAATATAGCGAGGAAACCGGTATGTCCTACAACTAAAAAATCGACGGCCGCGGAGGTCGAACTGCAAGATTTGCCCGTCCCAAAAAAAAAACTTATGAAAAACTCTTTGGTCATTGGGTGGTCGTCAGGTTTCATTGGATTTTTGTAACGGAGTCTTACAATCACGCATATGGTCATTCACAACCAAGCGTGCAACCCACTTGACGACAAGTAAAGTATTGTAATATATCCGAACCAAAAGCAACCATCGCGGGAGTATGTTGGACATTTGCCGTACCAAACGTATAGACAAAGATGCATTGTCTTCCCTAAGAGGGCGCTGTCTTCAAATTCAGATCCATAATTCCCGGAGCCAATACATCCCATGAGTCCTCATAAATCTAAAAATAAATCCAGTAATAAACGACTGGATAATAAAAGTAACACTGTTATGAAAACCAAGTCTTCATTATTGGCTAATAATTGAGTTATATCAACAATCTGAGGTTTACTAACCGCTGCGCTGGAGGTCGATCAATGACGTCTGTTTAGTGGTATTGATTTTATAATAATGTTCTACTTTGTTATTTACTGGCTTTTGCCCGCAGCTTCGCACGCGTTAAATTCGTAGTAAAACAATTTTCCTTTCCCTATATAAACGCAAAAAAATGTGTTTATTTACGACTTCGCATTAGAAATCTTGAAATTATCAGTGGTTCTCTAATATATTAAGCATGTTATTATACACATAAACCTTTCTCTTGAATCACTCTATCTATTAAAAAACTGCATCAAAATCCGTTGTGAAGTTTAAGCATGTTATTATACGTATAAACGGAGAATGTCCGTAACTTATAAGATGATAGTCAATTTGCTTAATAATTGATTCCCCAGAATTCACTGACCTGAAAAAGCCGTACGTACACATAAACCTTTGTCTTGAATCACTCTATCTATTAAAAAACTGCATCAAAATCCGTTGTGAAGTTTTAAAGATCTAAGCATACATACATACAGACGCGGGAAGCGACTTTGCTTTAACTATGTTGTGATTTATCCCTTTACCTCAATTTGTCTATTGTTGGTGAAGGAAACTGAAGAGGAAATGGAGAAGACTAGAGAGTGATGGAAAACTATTATGTTCTAATCTAAATGGGAATGGTCATAAAAAGAGATGGTGAAATCAATTGTTGCTTTTATAGCAAAGCAAGGAGTTTGACCCAATAAAAAGCTTGAATACTTTTTCACGACGGTATATAAGGTGTTTTTAAGGTTTACTAAGCCTCCGCTGTCCGTCCGTCCGCCCGTCTGTTACCACGCTGTATTTGAAATTTTTGAAGTAATTCGTCATTTTAATGGATAAATTACGTCAATGATAATTAGTAATTACTAACATAATTAAAGAGATGGATCTTTGAGTGAAAGAGCTTTAACTTGACTTATTGAATTTTAAGTTCAGATTTCATAGTTTTTCTTTCATTTTTTTTATCAAGTTTGTTAAAGAGATTTCTTCCCTATAATCCTAACGATCAACGCAATAAAAGTTCAGGTTGTAATTTTTACTGAGTTTAGTCGGTTCGATTCCCGGGTGTGCCAAGCGAATTTTTGAAAATCTTGCAGTTTTCTTTCTATTCAAAAATAAAGGAATGTTTCCTTTGAGTACAACTTTCTATCTACAGTATTAAGAGTACTTTTCCTTTAGGTGGCATTACAAAATTCTACCCTGTATATGTTTCTGTTTTTATTTTTCAAACAAAAATAATTCGACAGTCATTATCAATCATAATTATTACTGTAAAACACACTTACGTGAAATATGACAACGTCGCTTTTTCATAGCTTTAATTTTTAAAGAGAGTCACGTTCTTAGCAAAGTATTTTCCAAGGCTATCTGTCACAATTATATTTTACCTCGTTTAAACAATTATTGGAAAGTGTACATTATATTGAATGAAATACAGTGTGTTAGGTTAAACGAGGGACATAAACGTGAACGTAAAATAATTGAACAACTATAGGGCATTCCCTAATTTGTATTTTAACGTAATAATTACAAAACATACACTACATGATGCTTAAGTCATACCTTTTCTTTTTTTGAAATCATTAAATGACCCGTCCCACTCTGGGTGGAGCGGAAAGAAGTGTCAAACTCTTACTGACTAAAACCCTAGTTCATTCATTAGCCCTTTATGTTCCGGGGAAGCGGTAATCCTTTCAGACAATCCCGCCGATACGTCACATCTTCCGATTGCCCTTGGTGTTACCAGCAGTCGTTAACACTTAATATAATTTAATTTTTGACAATAATGCAGTCTATACAAATCTGACAGCCAGTCTTACCAAGGGGTATCGTATTGCCCAGTGACTGGGTTGTGGATGTCAGATAGGCAGTCGCTCCATGTAAAATACTGGTATTCAGCTGCATCCGGTTAGACTGGAAGCCGACCCCAACATAGTTGGGAAAAGGCTAGGCAGATGATGATGATGATGACTGCAGGAAATACACGGACGATTTCTTAGAATTAAAAAAATATGAAACCTTCGCCAATGTTTTAATTGGCAATCAGACCATGTTGTTTATTTTCTGCCTCTTTCTTTTTTTATCTAGTCAGAAAGTGTCACAAGGGTGGCAATTGTTATACCTGAACCGCTTTAGGGTAGCGGTCATCGACCCACCTACATTTTCTAACATGTTCTTCAACATGTTCCATTATTAGTTTTATTATTTGAGTTCGAATAGAGTAAGTTTACGATCAAACCGTTGCCTCTTTTCATAAAACTGTAGAAAATGAAGAAAAAAATAACAGGCCATGATTTTTTCCAGCTCTCTCAATCATTACTCTTTTCAACAAAGTTGACCAACAAGTCAAAATCCTTAGCCTTAAGAGTGCATTCGTACATTAATAGATCTCAAGTGTTTGAACTCACCAGAGGTGGTCACGTGAACCGGCCTGTGATAAATGTACTGGCTAAGTTAGTGTGGAGGTGGCACCTATAGTAAAAAAAAAACATAATATTAGTACGTCTTTAGGCTGCCAACAGAATGAGTCAAGACTATCTAAAGACATACTTTCATAGTCTAACTAAAAAATCCTGAGGCGCAAGCATTGTTTTTTTTAACGATCGACATGTTTTAATCATTTAAAAGTCAAAGACATAAAATGTTAGCAATTTTGACTGTTTTTTGTCTCATTCTAGAGTACAATTGTCGAATTTTAACTAACAGCTATCGTAACTTGAATCTTAGTCGAAAATATTCTACGAAGGATTTCACCCTGACGAAACTGTTTCCAGTTTTGATGCCGGACATCTTTGATTTTAATTTTATCTTTATTTTCGGCATCTGCACTCGCGAAAACTACGAAAATTACACAATAGACGTTTGAATGACTAAAATGGTGTAAGGACCGTGCAGCCAAAAAGACTGTAGTTTGTATGATAGACTGAAGTGTTTTGTCTCTAATGTGCGCTTAGTCTCAGAGAGTAGTCCTTAAGTTAAGTTGAACAAACTCGAAATTAATAATAATATCCTTGGACATTTCACACAGCGCCATATCGTCCCAAGCTAAGCAACCCAATGCTTGTGTTATGGTAACGAGATGGCTGATATACTACTTATATACATTTTTTTTTGTAAATACATACATATTATAGATAGAAAAACACCTAGACTCGTAACAAATACTTGCAGGCCGTACAGATATTTGTTGCGTGCGGGAATCGAACCCGCAACATAGTGCGCAGCAGTCAATCGCTCAACCAAGCATTTATGAAGGGGCCCCTCAGGGCCAAGCCTGCCGGGTAAGCGGGATTGTCCGAAAGGGTTACCGCTCCCCCGGAACATAAAGGGCTACGGAAGAAACATGGATGGGTTTTAGTCAGTAAGAGTCTGACACTCCCTTCCGCTCCACCCAGAGCGGGAGCAGTCATAGGATGAATTCCCAGCCTTAAAAAAAAAAAAAAAAACCGTGTCGTCAAATTCAATTGGCTTAAGTGTGTGTGTAGTAGATGAAACTTTTAAAGATCATGTTAGGTTGATGTCAAAACCAATTTTGACTACACCAAATTCATTGAATAAAAAAACAAGTTAAATGACTAAGTGGTTCCCTAATACGGATAATCCTGGGTTAAAAAAATATTAAGTCCGTCAGTAAGATAATAAAAATTATTAGACCCGTGTTTTTTGCTTTTTATGATAAAATAATTGAACAAAAATTATATAGATAAAACGCATTAAAGTTGGGGAGTGGGGGTCCGCTACGTCACAAGTAAGCATAAAACCTAGGCAGTCGTGACGTCATGCCACATTTTAACTCAATGTATCAAGTAATCTTTGGATTACGTAAAAAATAATACGTGTCCAATATTTTTCAATATTCTATGTTACGGACAAAACAATAATTTTTAAGTCATTATCCCTAATACAATTATACTCACGGATACACAAGCAAAGAGATGTTGTTTATATAGGAACGGTATATTTTGTGTTATACAAAATTATAGTCTACTTGATGTTGTAGAGCAATCCATTCGATGCGATTCCGAGTAATGTTGATCCGAAGTAGCCATTTGTATGAGGGTTTGCGCACTAGCTTCGAACTTGGCCCGTTCGAATTTAGAACATTCCTAATTCGGATTGAACAGTGCAGAACCGTTCCTAGGCATTCCTTTCTTTACGTTCGTGAGAAAGAAGTTTTAATGTGGAAACAAAAAGATAAGGAGTGGGTATTACCGGTTCATTACCATAGTATTTTTCTCTCTCCGTGTTTGACACAAAATAAATCGTGTGAGATATGCTGTCCTTTTCGTCGCATCTCATTATAATATGTAAATGTATAAGACAAATAAGTAGGTAGTTTAGTAGAAAATATATTTAGGCGTCGAGTAGTGTTAGTGAGAGGCAGTCACCTCCTTCTGCGAAGCAGTCGTGCTTGCGAAGGAGGTGGCGGGATGGGAGAGTGAAAGGTCCTCCCGTCCCAGCCGCCGCGGGAGACGCCCCGGGCGTCGGGAGCCACGTGACGACTCCCGGCCACCGTAGGTGCGGGCCTGCGGAAGGTGAGTAATGGGTAGCTCACCGTCCGATCAGGACCAGGCCCGTGCCGGACGGCGCGTACGTGTTCCACGCGCGCCTCAAAGAGATGTCAGCATTTGAAAACGGCCCGTCAGGGCCCAAGCCTGCCAGATAAGCGAGATTGTCCGAAAGGGTTACCGCTACCCCGGAACATAAAGGGCTAAGGAAGGAACATGGATGGGTTTTAGTCAGTAAGAGTCTGACACTCCCTTCCGCTCCACCCAGAGCGGGAGAAGTCATTGGATGATTTCCCAGCCTGAAAAAAAAAAGCCTTATTGCGTCATGATTAACATTTATCATAAAAATTGCATTACTTACGAGTTATTAAAACAGCTGTCTGCATACAATACAGCTCTGCGTGGGACGTCGCTTAGCTCAGCGGAGCGCATCACTGATGCCGCAGGTTCATTCATACATTATGTCGTAAAAACCGTGAGCTCTCTTCAAAAGCGGTGCCCTATCGATTTGATGTTCAATAATGTGTACTATCGGCTTCTAAACACTGAGGTTTTATGGTTTTTTTTTCAAATAACTTACTATTTAGCAGAAAAGTAAGGTAATGTTTGGAAATTAAAATTTAATGTGAAAAAAGAAGTCTTGCAGTAATATATAGGACTATTGTAGAAATATAAAAGAAGTCTTGCAGTAATATATAGGACTATTGTAGGTAGAATATATTAAGTTATAGGAGGTCAATCACCGGCAGCGCTCCCAGAAACCTGCGACAGCCTGAAAAGACTGCTCGCTTTCTGGGAGGGCCTGTGATGGTTGAAGTAAAAATAGGATTTTACACACGTAAACTGGCCCAATAAAGAGGCTTACTGCAGAAACAGCCAAGCTATCCAACCAACTACCACCTTTTAATGCAGTACACATACATACATAATCACCACTGCTGGGCCGCAGGCCTATACTCTCTGTGAGAGGGAGTGAGCCAGTGTGGCTCGGTGGATGACACTTGTATTCAAACTTTTGGGTTCAGTTCATGTCGGTTTCCACACGATGGTTTTTTTCACAGTTTTCGGAGCGCTTGTGATGAAATTAAAAACATAATGTAAAACAGTCTAGGTTCGAACTCATGACCTTACAACTCGTAAGTTGGGCCGCCACTGCTCCGCTTATACCAATATTAATTACTTATACATATGTATGAATGTTATCGGGGTATCGTATTGCCCAGTTACTGGGTTGTGGCGGTCTGATAGGCAGTCGCCCCATGTAAAATACTGGTATTCAGCTGCATCCGGTTAGACTGGAAGCCGACTCCAACAAAGTTGGGAAAAGGCTAGGCAGGTGATGAATATGTATGAATGTTGTTTTACATCAGGAAAATATGGAACTATACTTCGTGTATAGTTCACCTCGACAGTGGACAGGTCAGGTTCATTCCTGAAATGACCATCTTCTTTTTCTTTTCGCGTGGTTAGTGACTAACCTGATGTCAGAGTTTTTATGCTGCCCATGGGCCTCTGACTTAGCTTCACATGCTGTTGAGAAATATCTGTCAGACATGCTGGTATCCCCAAGATGTTTGCCTTCATCGATTTTTAAGCAAGTGATAATTGTATAACACGCACATGAATCCGTAAACTTACAGGTCTTGGGTTCAAACTCGAGACTTGGCAGTCCGACGGTTACACCACTAGGCAATCACTGCTGAAAGACCATTTCAAAAATGGTCTGGTCTTTATGTCTGGACGTTAAAAGAGACAGTTCCGCTTTGCCTTCTCTGAGTAGTTCGATAGGAAACACTGAATACATTTGCTTTAAAAACAAAAACAACAACATAATTTACTATCATATCACCATCAAATGAAGAGAATGAGAAATTTATTTATTTGGCATAAAGACCGCTGCTTTTAGAAACTATGGCCACCTTATTTTAGATGTTTCGGGTTGAAGCACAAGGGCCGTGGGGTTTGAGTGCTCATCGAGTATTTCGGGACATCGCCCAGCAGTTTGATAACTCTACACGTGACATGAGTTTGGTCAATTTTGAGGTCAAAAAGTCAGCATTGCCATCCAGCGTGGCAACGCTGCCAGGTTTTTGGGGAATTTTCCCATAACAGCAATGCGGACGAATTTTTTTAAGCCCTATGATCTTTATACATGTTTTTATATATTTTTAGTTTAGGTTCTATATTGTATTTGTGTAAATAAATTCGACTAAAGAAACTGTATTCAAAATCCAGTATTTCATTTTATAAACGTATTATAATAACTTTAATTTAATTTAAACAAAACGTTTTACTTAAATGTCAACTTTGAGAATTTGCCTTTTAGTGCTTCAAACCTTTACAATTGAGTTTTGAATACAGTTTTAACTTGAATCTTATTAAAGTTCTTTGCACCGTGGGTAGCGATATAAGTAGATTTATTTTTACTTTCGTATATCAATTTGTGTCTTCCAGTCGTAATTTTTTTAATATACCTACCTACACACTTAGATATGTGCGCAAAAATCAAATTGAATTGTCTGGAATTGAATCGAAAATAAAAGCTTTTTACTAAACAGCATAATTGTGACGAAATATACAGTAGACTTTAATCTTTTTGTCTGTCTTCTAGTTCCGGCTAATCTGAGAAACGTCTGGACCGATTTTGACGAGACGACTTTCACTGGCAAAAATTTAATTTTTTTTTCAAAAAAATTTAATCCACGAGCATTGGTTAGTTTATAGTATTTAAAGCTGATTTCTATGATAAAATATCAATGTAAAAATTACCCTTTGATATTTCTTTGCCTATTTTGTAAGTCATTCCTAAGTATTTAAGCGGGATAGTCCAAATGGGCTACCGCTACCCTGGAACATAAAGGGCTAAGGAAGGAACACCTGACTAAAACCCATCCATTTTCTTTCCATAGTACCGGGGTTGCGGTAACCCTGCTTACCCGGCAGGCTTCGGCCCTAACGGGCCCCTTCACAACAAGTACACCCCTGGCTAACCCTTCAGGGATAACAAGAATAGTGCAATGTTATTAACAACAAACTGCAGTCATCGTTATTGGTGATTTTGACACTTTTCTAGACCACCATGTATCACTCACGAGCTGATGAATAAAATTGATTCGGATTAAATGTAAAAGGCACCCATAAGTGTGGTGACATCGATCAAAATCCTGACATTGCGAACCCTCGTCAAACGTCACATTAATTTAATGTATTATGTATGTACTGCTGCTTTGTATGCGAGAACATACTACATGTTAATGACAATTTAAAAAATTTTAAGTACGTATTCTATAGTCATTTTGAAAAGATTTAATTCTTCCCTCAGAAAGTGTGAATTATGATTTTAATGCGAGGTATATTTTCCAGGTTTTTTTTCTTTTCCACGATGGCTTGTCTCGGGTAAAAAGTAATCACCTCTGCATTAGGACACTCTAAGAATGTTGAAAAGGTAAGTGAGAGTTTTATTTTATTTTTTTGGTGGTGGAAGGTCAACGGGAGTGCCAGACTCTTACTGACTTAAATCCATCCATGTTTCTTCCTTCGCCCTTTGTGTTCCGGGGCAGCGGTAACCCTTTCGGGCAATCCCGCTGAAGTACTATATAACGGATATGTAATAGGGTTGAAACTTTAAAATGGATTTCAACCTTGAAATAATATGGTTTACCGCCATCAAGGAACACGTCTTAATTGTTATTTAGAATACAGTCAACACATTAAAGTCTTTTTTGGCAACAAAGTATATTATTTCATTGTTAAAATTCTTTTTAAAGTTTCGTCCCGATTCATCCCTTTTTGTGGTATTAATGTCAGCTAGACCTAACTGTTGTGTTATTCTATAAAATCACACTGTGTATGTGAAGTAAGTTAAAAGTGAGCTGTCATTAGTATAATATAATTGAATTGGCATCTCGCAGTTCAACCAGAGGGTTGTCTACTGCTCAACCGGGCTTGCCTGTGGCTGCCACAAAGGAATTGTAGCCTCCAGCCAGGGCTTAATAAAACTAAAACTAACTTACAAACTAAGCGACTACACGCTAAGGGCACCCCCTGCGGGGTTCGGACCTCGGCTTAGGGCGTCGCTGGGGGGGGGGGGGAGGGGACAGCAAGGGACAGCTAGACCGGGGGTATTTAAAGCTACTGCCTCAGCGGCAACGCGGGCTGGCTCGAGCAAGGGTCGGGGGAATCTGTAATTAGTGTCAACCCCTGGCATTATATGGAACTACAGCTCACTTCATCAACGTTATCACGGTGAGGTTTTTACAGAATCGACCGACCTATTCCAGTATTTCTTACTCAGTATGTCAAAAATACGTTTTAATTTCATACAGTATCACAAGTTTTTAACATTGATTGTCGCGATTACATTTTCCGAATTGGCCTTCTGAAATGTCCCGAAATGTGTTTTTGATTTCACTAGCGCCCCGGAACACAGCATAGCAACAGCATTGGGTATTATTACACAACGACAGAGGTACTAGTAAAATCAGGATTCATCCCAATATTATGTTTGATTCTTTTTTGAGGAGTCTACACATATCACAATCGAATAAGATCTCTAGTTTAGTAAATGTCAAGATCTTTAACATTTCGGTAATATTACATCACACACATTTTCTAAATGTACATGTAATATGCGGCTAAGGGTCCCCGCCTACTACAGCGTAACGTGTGAGACCCTACAGCGAACGGATTATGCTAAATTCGGAGTGTTTGTTTATATTGGGATCTCGTATTTCAATTTTCACGCTCTTTATCTTTGACATGTCATAACTTTGTGTCTGCTATAAATATGTATTGAGATTGAGTGGTGGAACAAGCCAGTTTAAGTTCAATGGAAATAAACTGGGATTTTGCTAGCGATTCGAACATAAAATAGCGTTTTATTTGAACAAAATATAGTTTTGATTGATTTGAAGGATTTATAGTGATTTGAAAGAACATAGCTTGCAAGATTAAATTGCGTATGCATTACGAACGATTTCTTACAATTGATGACTGTGAATATTTTTATATATGTATATTCAGTTGCTGTAATAATAAATCATTCTCTACAATCGGAGCAATGAACTAACATGGCCAGCTTTGTAAGAAACACAAGAACATTTTAATCCTCTAAAAGTGCAAACAAGCGTTCAGAAGTTTGAGATAATAATAATAATTTTAATTAAATGTCCCGTTGGTGTCAATCAAGCGAGTCCCTTCGCCTCAATGTGTGCCTACCCTCAACTACAAGGTCAAACTGTGGGTGCTACCGCTTAATTATATTTTAATTATTTCAACACAAATGTTGATTTTTGGTGTGGTTTCTGCAAACACATGAAAGCGCTCGGCGCTCGCACAAAACGGCTACTTTTATTTAATTAGTTTACTACCTTAGTTCCACACTACCTTTAATGCTTAGAAAGATATTGAGTTATGTGCGATTTTCCTAGTAGTCCGTCTAATTCATGTTATATTATGTTTGATTAGGGTAAGTGGTTCCTATTTTCAGAAATGTTTTAACGTAATACATCTTGTTATATTTTATGTACAGAGGCCAGCACATCAAGTTACCACAATCTGTCAAATTTCTTTGATAGTATTTCAACTTTATTGCAAAGACATAAGGTTCATTTTTAAATGAGAACATTTGACAGTTAGGGATAGCTTGATGTGCTGGCGTCTGTACCTACTGGCCCAGTGGTACTTACGAGTTGTATGTCGTGGATTTGAACCCAGACAGCACCACTGCTCTTAAAAGGGTGAAGGAAAACGTCGTGAGAAAACGCCGCATGTCCTAGAACCAAAACCACAAAAGCATGTGATGTCTACCAACCAACACTGGGCCAGCGTGGCGGATCACAACCACTCCCTCTCAAAGAGAGGAGTCCTGTGTCCCAGCAATCAATTAATCTGCCTAGCCTTTTCCCAACTATGTTGGGGTCGGCTTACAGTCTAACCGGATGCAGCTGCATACCAGTATTTGCAGCGGTGAGAAATAGGCTGATTACGTTGTTGTGTCAAACTATTTTGAAAAAAGCAGCTACTTTTCAGGGCATTTATAAGCTACTAGTTTTTGCCAGCGGCTTCGCCCGCGTGTATGTAGGAAATTATCCCACGGGAACCGTACATTTTTCCGGGATAATTTCCTACATACTAGCTTATATGCTATTCCAGACTATATCTTTGTGCAAAGTTTCATCCAGATCCGTGAAGTAATTTTGGAGTTTATTCGTTACAAACATACAACTCTTTCCTCTTATAATATTAGTATAGATATAGCAATCAGTTTAGAATGCTTGTACTTCGTGGAAGCTAACATGACCGGGGGTGTGGCCTGGCCATGACCGACGCCCGTGGCGACAGAAATGTCCTTGAATAGAATTCGAGAAACCGTAAAAAACCATCGCGTACAAGACTTTGTGTTATTTGGTAATTAACACAAATTTTCGACACAATTATTAAATATTCATTACGGAATCATAATTATTATGATTCCGTTACAAATCCACACCTAATATTATAAATGCGAAAGTAACTCTGTCTGTCTGTCTGTTACCTTTTCACGCCTAAACCACCCAACCGATTTTGCTGAAATTTGGTATGTAGATAGTTTGCATTCATGAGAAGGACATAGGCATATTATTTTTTGAAAATTCAACCCCTAAAAGGGTTACAAGAGGTGGCAAAGTTTGTATGAGAAAAATATTTTTATTGCACATTTTTGCTAGGGTAGGTAGGGTAGGTAGGGTAGGTAGGGTAGGTAGGGTAGGCAGGGTAGGTAGGGTAGGCAGGGTAGGTAGGGTAGGTAGGGTAGGCAGGGTAGGTAGGGTAGGCAGGGTAGGTAGGGTAGGTAGGGTAGGTAGGGTAGGTAGGGTAGGTAGGGTAGGTAGGGTAGGTAGGGTAGGTAGGGTAGGTAGGGTAGGTAGGGTAGGTAGGGTAGGTAGGGTAGGTAGGGTAGGTAGGGTAGGTAGGGTAGGTAGGGTAGGTAGGGTAGGTAGGGTAGGTAGGGTAGGTAGGGTAGGTAGGGTAGGTAGGGTAGGTAGGGTAGGTAGGGTAGGTAGGGTAGGTAGGGTAGGTAGGGTAGGTAGGGTAGGTAGGGTAGGTAGGGTAGGTAGGGTAGGTAGGGTAGGTAGGGTAGGTAGGGTAGGTAGGGTAGGTAGGGTAGGTAGGGTAGGTAGGGTAGGTAGGGTAGGTAGGGTAGGTAGGGTAGGTAGGGTAGGTAGGGTAGGTAGGGTAGGTAGGGTAGGTAGGGTAGGTAGGGTAGGTAGGGTAGGTAGGGTAGGTAGGGTAGGTAGGGTAGGTAGGGTAGGTAGGGTAGGTAGGGTAGGTAGGGTAGGTAGGGTAGGTAGGGTAGGTAGGGTAGGTAGGGTAGGTAGGGTAGGTAGGGTAGGTAGGGTAGGTAGGGTAGGTAGGGTAGGTAGGGTAGGTAGGGTAGGTAGGGTAGGTAGGGTAGGTAGGGTAGGTAGGGTAGGTAGGGTAGGTAGGGTAGGTAGGTAGAGTAGGTAGGGTAGGTAAGGTAGGTAGGGTAGGTAGGGTAGGTAGGGTAGGTAGGGTAGGTAGGGTAGGTAGGGTAGGTAGGGTAGGTAGGGTAGGTAGGGTAGGTAGGGTAGGTAGGGTAGGTAGGGTAGGTAGGGTAGGTAGGGTAGGTAGGGTAGGTAGGGTAGGTAGGGTAGGTAGGGTAGGTAGGGTAGGTAGGGTAGGTAGGGTAGGTAGGGTAGGTAGGGTAGGTAGGGTAGGTAGGGTAGGTAGGGTAGGTAGGGTAGGTAGGGTAGGTAGGGTAGGTAGGGTAGGTAGGGTAGGTAGGGTAGGTAGGGTAGGTAGGGTAGGTAGGGTAGGTAGGGTAGGTAGGGTAGGTAGGGTAGGTAGGGTAGGTAGGGTAGGTAGGGTAGGTAGGGTAGGTAGGGTAGGTAGGGTAGGTAGGGTAGGTAGGGTAGGTAGGGTAGGTAGGGTAGGTAGGGTAGGTAGGGTAGGTAGGGTAGGTAGGGTAGGTAGGTAGAGTAGGTAGGGTAGGTAAGGTAGGTATCACAGAACAGTTAAAGAGGTTAGAAGGGCCTTGTGGGCGGGACAGGCGCGCCACACATTTGCGCGGGCGCTCCAAACCCAACCGAAATTAGAATCACCGGTCAACAGTCACGCTCTTATTGTGAAAGCGTTCAATTCTCCGCGGAAAAAAAGAATTATGCCGTCTTGCCCAATTAAAACGTGTCGGAAAAGAAGTCAGGGGTGTAATGTGGCCCCAGGAAGGAATTATTTTCACCGGTAACTCCAAAAACCTTAAAATACGAGTGATATTTGTAATTATTACAAAAGTATTATGTAGTTTGTAGACAAAAACGATAAAATCGCATTCAGATGCAAAATTATACATTGCTTGCATTACATTGGTACGATCTTGCACGACGTGAGCGGTCGCGCAATGTATTGCGTTCACTGCGAACGTCGCGTGCGTCGATCCAAAGCTTCAATTCTGGGAAATCTATGCGCGTCGATAGTGTTGTTCCAAATTGTAAACAATGTCGATATTAAGATGTGTATACGAATGATTATTGTCAGTAATATAACAATGAAAATAAATTTGTTTATATTAACACCAATTATTGTATAATGTGGATTATTAATTTAGTTTCTTAGTTGGTTTTTCGTCTAAAATCAAATTTACGATGCAAACACTTTTTTTTTAATTTTACAAAAGATCCAGCTACAAGAAAACTGTGGTTTGAAGCAACTGATAGAATTTAATGGATACGTACTAAATGTAGCACAATTTATGTTTGCAACATTTTGCAGAAAATGATTATGTAACGCGGGTGAAACCGGCGGGCACAGCTATTATTAATAAATTAACATGCCACAATTAATAAATACTTTTTCACGGAGTAGTTCACAATAAATTAATTAGATTATATATTATGTTAATTCGACTTAGCATTCGATATGGACGTGAAATTTAAAATTTCTTTATAGTTTTTTTGCATATTGTAGCGTTGTTTTACGTTTTATGTTATTCAAAATTCTCTTTTTCTTACTTTCATTATTATGACGTAAAACAGCGCTGCAACTAGCATAAAACTAAAGAAAATAAAAATTTCGCGGCAGTATCGGATGTTCCCCCTTATTTGACTTTGATTTAAGTTTATTTATATGTAATTAGGAAGTTATTCGTACCGTATCTGCAACTTGAAAAAATGCAAAACTTTAATTAACTAAACTACAGTCATTTTATCGATATGATTAATCGACCTTTTGGTAGCCGTAACATATATGAGAAATAAATTGCTTTTACACGTGTGTGAGTGTACGTCCAGAGCAGTATTTGCGTTAGTGTGACAACCAATAGTAAACACGCGATCTAAGTGCGTGTGGTTTATTTGTGTGTGTAATGCGCGTACGTATTATCTCTTGCTTGTAGTTGAGAGACAAGAGTGGGAGACATGCGGCGACACGCGTTCTAATACAAATCAGGAACTACTTCCATTCTAACTTCTTTATCTGTTCTGTGGTAGGTATCATAGTTAAGACAGGACAACGTCTGTCGGGTCAGCTAGTATTTAATAAAACAAACAAGCTAAACAGAGTTCATGAAATATTTCTGTCAGACTATTTTGTAAAAATATCTGTAGAAACTTGGGTGAAGTGAGCTATCAGCTACAGATGGAATGACAGCTCACTTCACTTAAGTTTTCACGGTGAGATTTATACAGAATAGAACTGCATAACAACTAGCGACTACTACTATCCCTTCCTTCGCACAAAGGCAATCTATTAATTGTTCGACTTGTCAAAAACTCGAGATACCTGTAATAAATCTAATATTAAATGCGGTAATATTATTATTATAAGTTTGTGTTTTAAAATTTATAATATTTATTTTTAACTAAATGTAATTACACTATTTTTTAATCGGACAGCCAGTCTTACTAAGGGGAATCTTTTTACCAAGTTACTGGGTTGTGGATGTGGAGGTCGGATAGGCAGTCGCTCCATGTAAAATACTGGTATTTAGCTGTATCTGGTTAGACTGGAAGTCGACCTTAACGTAGTTGGGAAAAGGCTAGGCAGATTGATTTTTTAATTACACTATTTAAAGCAATTACTACTAAATTAAATGTCTCTATTATCTAACTTAGTATACAAATAAAAACGAAACAACACTTAGGCGTCGAAGACTCGTCCTCATCACTGTCATCTGTAAAGCTATATCTTAATTATATATTAATACATTAAATATATAAACCTGCCGAAATAATTTCTCTAAATGATGTTGATAACCACATTTAAATCCATCGCGTATTTTAGAAGAACAACGCGATCGCATAATCAAACACAGAAAGATACCTAAATGTATGATATATATTGATATTAATATTATTTAGTTTGTGTTTACATAATTTAAACGCCTTTTTGCTTGTTTCAAGGTCTTTCATTACTTTCAAACGAGTGTTATCACAGCAATCAGAAAGCTTTCAAACGGTTCTTTTATTTATCGTTCAACGCAAGTATTGTAGCTGGAATTTCTTTGATTGCTACCTACCTACATATTTTGTACGAATGGTTTAATGACACATTTTAATTAGCATCTTATTTTTCTTCCCTTTTATATAATCGTACATTATTATATTTATCTATCAAAACTTTATAACACTAGTTATTATGTGCAAGTATAATAAAGTTTATAATATAATAAAAAAGCGATTTCTATTTTAGTTTTAGGTTGTATATATTGTGTTTAAGATTTGTTCTAAATTAATATCGTTAGTCTGTATAAAAAAAAAACTCTATGCACAAATAAGAATATCGTATAAAGGCGGACTTATTGCCATAGGCATTTTCTACCAGTCAACCTTTGGGTGATGCAGAGAGTAAATATGGCAGGTGCAACATAGGACAGATAACACGAAAATAACTATATATTATTATTTTTTAAATGTCTTAGACGTATCTCGGGACCCTGGCGTCCCGGACCTTCGGTAGGCGTACGAGAGGCAGAAGCTTAGACAATTAGCTGGCTTAGACAATTTTAAATGATGAAGAGTCACTAACCGACGATTGTCCCTGTATGCACTATGCAAGTGCACCCAAGGTCGACCCTCGGTGGGCCAGGACTATTGCTGAATATGAAAACAAAACAATTTGGGCTATTGGTTTGGGTGGTTATATTATTATTAATATTTTAAGCTTTTAAATCATGTAAATACTATACTTATTTAAAAGAAAGACAAAGTCAAAATCATTAAGATCTTTTAAGTATTTATGATATAATAAGGAAATTATTAATATAAACCAACCTCGCGCCATGAGTGACATATAAACGCTTTTTTCACTATGATATTCATGGCCAGTAGTGTGGTACTGGTCACACACAGGTATTCCGTAGTGTGTATGAATGAAACAGAAATAGTCCCAGAAAAATTCCCTCGCGCACATTATTTTTCTTTGAAGTAATTTTTGAAGAATTCCTTTAACAATTAATTATTGAGTGGAAATATTGAAAATAGGCTCACGAATTAAGTGTTTTCTGAATGGTTGCTTAATTAAAGATGTAAGTAAGTGGAATTGTGTCTCTTGGGAGTTGTTTCCAATTGGTTGACGTCTACTTATGTTGGCATAATTTTGAAATTGCTTACAATCAATTTGATACGGATTGGGAATTCATCGATGTACGTAGGAATTGCAGGCAGTTTGTAGCTCTATTTTCGTTATTTTGAAATATATTTCTTTTATTAAAATAGTTTTTGTGCAAGATTTTTCTTCTTTTTCGGTATTTTAAGCCGCAATAGGTACAGTCGCGTGTAGTAGTAATATTTATACACTTAGAAATATTCAAAAGTCATTTTCTCCTGGAATAACGATAACTTTGAGATAATAGAGCCCATTTCATATTAGTATGGATTCCCAAATACTAGGCCCGTAACAAAATAAAATTACATTAAAATATATAGAAAGAGAAAATCACTTTTTGAAGATGCTTAGTGCTCGTGGTCTAGGGTCGCTAAGCTGTAAGTGTTAGGACTTACGCTGTCGTGCGGTCGACTGTACGTGGGCCGTAAGTAAGGTGTGAGTAGTTTATCGAATTCCTTTCAATTAAGTCCTAATCAATTGGTGATCCTATTATGTGTTTGTCAAGTCCTCCCATTCAATTGACTGATAATCCACACTTAATTATCTATACCTAATTATTATATGTATCAACTAGACAAACATTTCCCTGCTCAAATTTCAACCGTCATAAAAAGCATATGCAGTACAGGGTATTTTTTCCAATTATTCTTTGCATAAAAATCTAACTGGAAATATTTCGAACATCATTATATAATCAAATCAAAATTACTTAAATCGGTCCAGTCGTTCTCGAGTGATGCTCTTACCAACAAACAGCATCTAATATTTATTTGAAAGAATAGTCCTAATAGAGAAGTATGGAAGAAAAAGGCATGTTGCGCCAACCCCAAATAAATTTGGATAAGGGCAGGAGAATGATGATGATGATGAGTCCTTTAAATAAAAAAAACTATTACAAATGACCTGTTTTATTAAAATAAGGGGAACATCGTAAAACTTTGTTTGGTTGGCACTAAGCTTATGTAAATTTAACTTTTTATAACCTCAAATAACCCCTAATTATTGACACAGCCGCCCTCAAATTGAAATTTTAATTAAGAATTGTTTACTTGGTTTTATTTTAACTTTTGTAAGTTTGAATGTGAATTAAATGTTACTAAAAGAGGTCACAGACAATCATTTATATTTCAAAAGGGGTAAGTAGACTTACAAATGCTTTTGTTTGCAGTTCGAACGAATAGTTACCAGAGGTCTGGTCGATTTTTAGGTCCAACAATCTGCATTGCCATGCAACGTGGCAACGCTGCCTTTTAGGCACTTTTCCTACTGACAGCGATGCGAACGAATTTATTAATGCCGAACGAGCTCTTTCCTTATTTTTCTTTTATATACCTGTACATAATAAATATATATGTATATTATTGTATAAAAGATTTGTGTATATAACAATAAAGTTTAACCGCGTCCTAAGTTGTCTTAGAATTTGAAATTAATTACTTGTTCATTTAGCGCGAGTTCAAAGGTGAACGACCTCTGAGACTTATTTAATGTTGTATGTTATTTTAACTTCCTTAAAGTAACTATCATATTATTAACGATCAACGCTAATATCGTAGGAAAAGAAATCTGGATATAAAACCCTGAAATTGATACAAAGTGTCATTAATCCGCGTGGTTTTTCTGTATGAAAAGAGAGAAAAATTAAAGTCTGAAATTCATTTATTATCCTAGAGGAAATCAGTCCAATATAATGAGGTTTCAATATGCGAGGTAAAGTTTTTTTCAACCCAATTTTATTGCACGTTATTGAAGCTAGCGTGAGTCATCATCTGCCTAGCCTTTTCCCAACTACGTTGGGGTCGGCTTCCAGTCTAACCGGATGCAGTTGAATACCAGTATTTTACATGGAGCGACTGCCTATCTGACTTTACCCCTTGGTAAGACTGGCTGTCAGATTTTCGGCATTCTGACTACACGTTACGACTGTCAAAGATGCACAAATGACAGTCGGGACCAACGGCTCAACGTGCTTCCCGAGGCACGTGAGTATAACTATAATATTAATTGTAGTCTGCTCTGCTTACCCACTGAACCTCTAAGACTAAGCAAGCAACATAACACAGATGTGAAATGTGATTCAAAACAATAAACAAAGGCTCTTTCATTCGTTCTAACTGAACTCCCATTTGTTAGAAAAACAACCTTTTATGTACCACCAGACCTTTATTTATCCGCGGTAACAATAGTAAAGAAGTGGAGAGTGCTTTTCTTTATTAGTCTTTCTTCTTTTTTGTGTGGTTAGTGACTAGCCTGGTGTCACAGTTTTTAACCCCTCAAATGTCTTAAATGGGAATTTTGCTGGGACTATTTCTGTTTCATTCTAAGAAACTACAGAATACCTGTGTGTGAGCAGTACCACACTACTGGCACGATTTAAATATAAAAACCTGTGCTACTGGCCATGGTTAATATAGTGAAAAAAGCGTTTAAACTTTCAAATGTCATATGCAACCCATAGGTTCATAAGAAAAAAACTCTCGAAACGACAATAAATATAACCGTGTAAATCGTTGAGCTCTTATAACGGCTTCTAATAGGCGAACATCTAATGGGTTAAGCTGCCCATGAGCCTAAAACTTAGCCTCACATGCAGTTGAGAAATATATCTCTTAGGCAAGCCGGTTACCTCGCGGAGTTTTCCTTCACCGTTTTTTAAGCAAGCGATGGTTAAATAATACGCAAAGGAATTCTAAAAGTCAGAGGTAAGGGGGGGGGGGGGGGTCCTTATGAGTGTGAGTTCCATATTCAACAAAAAGTATCGTTTATCAGGGTTCCATTCTCAAAATTATAGTGAAAACAGCATCAAAATCCGTTGCGTAGTTTAGAAGAACAACGCGGTCACACCACGACCACGACTCGACTTCTACTTTAATTTGTAATTTGTATACAGCATGCGTCCGAAAGGTTTGGTCAAAAAGCGATTACGATGTTGGCTCCATCCAGAGTTTTGTTCAGTTAAAAAGTCTGACACAGCCTTAAAGGATAATGCTCAAAACAAGGCGTCAGCCGTCTTACGTTGGGACGTTATGCGCATGTAATCAGTATGTTGTATTATCTCGCCTATGCTAGACATAAAGTCAACAACAGCTAGTTTTCTAGATTTTTTTTAGATAATATGCTAACAGCTGTGTATTTTTGGAATTCAATCTACCTACGCTTTTTTACAAGTATCTTTTTGCAAACTGCTAACCAACTCTATTTTCAAGAAAATCGTTACTTTTTACTAAAATAACGGGGATAATTTTTAAAGAAAGTAATTTCATATTTGTATCCAACGTTAGGGCTTTTTTTAACCCACGTAAGTTTCTTTTCTATCGACTCTGATCATACATTTTTGGGTATTCTTCTTCGACCACGTCCTTCTGACACATGCTGTAGAATTAGATGTATAATCGAAGTACGAACTCCCGCTCCGGCTGGCGTCAAATGGCAAGCGTTTTGGGCACCTTTGCGCCGCGAACAGTTTACGGCGGATTATTTCACTAGTTTTTTTATGACATGTTGTTACGGTTAAATATATTTATTCCTGAAAAGGATTACAAATTCACCTATAGAGAAAACATAAATAGGTGTAAAACAATGTTATTTGCCAGTAAGCATAGATAAAAAACCAAAATAGACTACAATTCGTATACTATAGTTTTAGCAGACTAGAAAATGAAACAAATCAGAATAAGGTTGGTTAATAATATGTAGAATTTGAAAAATACAATTTTTATACATAGTTGTATTTATGATTCTAATGATTATAATTTTGTAAACACACACTTGCCATTTAAATGTATTTGATAGAAATATTGATATTAATTTTAAATATATGGAATGATTACTTGATAGTGTGCGCCCAATGGGTATCTTGCAGCTATCGATATTATAATTATGCTAAGAACTGCTCTTCCACCTGTAGTAAGTAATAACAGCGAAACCCATCTGTGCTCTTGTGATCCACAATGTCCTTAATTGCGTCTACCTACACACAGGCAAAAGCTATTAAGAAATTATGTGAACAAGATTGATAGTAAAGTGAACACGTGTGGGACTTAATCCTTTTGAATCCGTAGAATCAGATTAAAACCACATTTGCACTTTGACAAAGGGCCGTGAAACTTGAATCGCGACTTACTAGACGCATGTATCTAATATAAGATGACTTTTTTCACCAAATTACGTACAGAGATACAAATTAAAATTAGAATTTTGTAATGAAGATCTCTTTTTTTTGGTCTTGAGACCAACGATAAACAAATACTGCTCTTTAAATGGCGAACGAAAGCAACAGAAGGAAAACTACAAATTCAAAGACATATTATGTGATATCCACCAATCTGTACTGGGCCCGCGTGGTATATAATGGCCCACTCCCTCTCGAAAAAAGCTCTGAATCCCAGCCAGTGCGAACATTATAAGCTGATTATGATGACTTTTTAATTATTCGACCAACACCAATCTGAAACCCTAAGAGAATAGTAAATAAATTGCGTGCCGTCGACAAATGTGATAACATTTGTCTCTAGGCGATAAATCTGTTCGCAATTAGTGGGCTTAAACAAACACCGGAATTACTATCGGAAATACAAAGTTATTCTACACACGAGCCGTGTAAATGGGGTTTATTGCACAATCGTATTACGGGATAACAAGGGAGTTAGTAAGGGAGTTATCCACATTCGACACCACGGCCTTAGTAACAGTTAGTGGTCGACATCTGTCTTCGAACTCAGTCCTAGAAAGACATTAACAATATTAAGATCTTCACAAGCTAAAATGGGATTGGGCGGGTCACGTTAGCCGCATGCAGAGTGACCGCTGGGCAATAGTCGCTACCAGGTGGGTGCCTGAGGATGGATAGATCGAGGTGGCTCAAGAGAAAGATGTCTGGAAGGATTTGGGGGAAGCCTTTGCTCAGCAGTAGGACAGTGTAGGCTAAATAAAAAAAAAAGATCTTCACGGTACTTTTATCCATACAATTTCAAGACATTATGACGTCCACCAACCCGCAGTGGGCCCGCGTGGGGGCTAACGGACCCCTCCCTTTACATCCGGAGGCTTGTGTCTTATAGTATCAGCAGTGGGAACGTTGTACGCTGATTTTTATGCTTATCCCTTAAATGCATACGGTATCAAAAATGATACCTAAAGTTAACATCGGTTATGGCCTCTTTACTAGAATGTTAGTTTGCTTTTAAAATATTTATGTACCTTGATTTAAAAAATCATGCATTTAAGGGTTAAACATGGAGTTTCTTGCCGGTTCTTCTCCATAGGTACGGTCTACTGCTTTGGAATGGGCAACTAGCTTCTTCTTTCTGACTGACCGATCCCTCGAGAATTCAAATGTGCCTGTAAATGTTTAATCACTACATAGTATAAAACAAAGTCGATATTTTTGTCTGTTTGTTTGTCTGTATGCTTAAATCTTTAAAATTACGCAACGGATTTTGATGATCGCTCCGTGTCGATTCGATTTCGATAATTGTTGATCGAACAATTCGTTATCAGCTTAGCGTTTATTTATTTTACAATAAAGGTAAAAAGTCGGACTTAATGCCTTAGGCATTCTCTACCAGTCAACCAAGGGTGGTGGTTATTAATCAAATTTTTTTTTATGTCATTGACGGACTAAATACAATTTTTTTTACCCTGTCATCATGCACATTGTCATCTACTGACATGACTGGCGATGAGTGCATTCCGGTATGCTGGCTGGTTTTTTTTAAATCTGTGCATGCACTATACACATGTATACTGCCCGTAACAAAAGAAGAAGAAGTGAGCCTTTACAGTCATAAGTCGCGTCAGTTGTATGTATGGAAAACAATGTATTCCAACTTATCAAGCAAAATGCTTTACTAATTCGAAAAGGGATAGTTTGCAAGTGCATATCTGAAGATTTCTGTCCAACAGGATGCGATCGAGACTTAGCTTAACTACGAATTTGCTTCACGAAAATTAACCTTAATGTCGTGGTTTTAAGGGTGGTCTACTCTGTAAAGTTAATTTCTTGAGATGTATTCGTGAAGAGCAACAGAGAATACATATTCATGAATGTTCTAAGCGCATGCATGGCGGGTATTTGTTCGAAAGCTGCTTTGAGTCAAATTGTGTACGTATTGACGATTGCATTAGGAATGGTAATGGTAACATACAGAGGCCACATAATGATGTTTCAGGAGTATCACTGTTCCGTTGTGAGAGAGAGATGGAGCTATGCAAGAAGGATAGCACCATTTCTTTTTCGCAACGCAATGATGTTTAGCTTAACACTTCATAATACATAAGTGCGAGACAGTGGGCCATTATCCACCACGCGGGCCTGATAGACGACATCAATCTACTAAGCCTTTTCCTAACAATGTTGGGGTCGACTTCCAGTCTAACGGAATGCAGCTGGATGCCAGTATTACATGGAGCAAGTGCCTGCACAACCCAGTTACTGGATAATATGATACCCCTTAGTAAGAAGGTTTTTAGGCTTTCGGATAGAAGAGTATGTAAAAATAGTCACCCATCCGCGAACCAACCGCGGCAAACGTAGCTTAACCTGACCCATCGACCCGTGCGGCTGTTACTTAGCCAGAAGTCCCCCAAGATTCAATGTTAATTAATATTATCAAACTTGATATTCCATTCTCCGTCTGCGAGCATTTCAGGGTTTTAATTAATAAATTGCAAAGACAGTCTTTGTGTTATAAATTAAAATTAAATTCCACAATGTCTTTGTAAGTTTGTAGTGTTTAATTAATTATTAGTTTTGATGATGGTGCGGTGACTGAAATGAGACCATTACGACCGGGGTTCTATTCTGTACTGTTCCTTTTACTCTCATACTCCTACCAATTCGACAGTAAACTCATTAGTTTTAAGATTAAATGTGGATGTAATGATAACACCTCAACATCGTTCGATTTTTAAAAAGCGGGTGCTTATTACAAATAATTTAATCATACTTCACGTAAGTTTTCCTTCGTGCCTTGAATACTGAACTTTACACAAAAATATATTTTAACATTAATAAATCACAATATATTAGACGCATTAAAATTCTCAGACAAAGACATAATAAAAGTTTTAAAACAAAATATTGAGATACGTTTAAAATCTAATTGTTTCTAGATAATATAACACATTTATTCCTCAAAAATACTACAATTCACTTATCACGAGAAATACAAGATAATCTTATTACTAAATACACGAACTTAATATTGACTACGTTAAAACATGTACATTTATTATTCGCCTCATTGGATTTTATTATTTCAATTTCAGACAAGTTTTGGCGACCCAAAACATTGCAAAATGTTGTTTTTTGTAAACTAATCTAAACCCACAAATGAACCCATAATTATTTTTTTAGTGACTTATGGTCGTTTTCATTATTATTCAGAACGTTTAAGCGCCAGCCTAGTGATCAAACACACAAAAATGAAACCCCCTTTCGTGGAACAAGGCAAGGGCGAAATTAAAAGCAAAGCACTAATGATTACCCAATCTGTTTACCCTTAAATGTAAATGATGGCATGATAGCATCAATTTACATGCGTAAACAGAACACAGCCTTCACGATAAACTATCTTGTTAAACAAGCCGGCCGTCTCAAAGAGCTACGGCGTAGCGCTACGAGGCTACGGCGTAGCGCTACGGGCTACGAAATACATAGACGAAGTTGATTTCTAAGCCGACGTCAAAAAGGAGGCTGTCAATCCAATTGTTTGTTTTTGTTTTTAATTGATGTTTGTTACGCAATATCTCCGACATAACAACAGGAATTTCTGTTTGTTTTTTTTAAATCAAATAACAAGTGGCGTGTCCGATTTCATTTCCTATCGATGAAAGTTCCATCCACACATATTACATAAATGTACATGTAAGATCTTTAGGAGAATAATTTTTAAAAATCCTCCCTCTTTGTCCATTTTTATTCCACAAGGAGCGCTTGTGCTAAATTTTATGCTTCTAGAACCAGCCACTTACGTTGTCCGTGGTCTGTAGGTAAATTTAATATTTTGTTGAGGTTACATTTCTATGTTTTTCAGTCTCTTTAAAATTATATTTTGATGTCATCCCTTATCAAAAGCGATTGGCAATCGTGGTGTTTTGGGATTGGCACGTTTCTTACCTTTGTTTGTGACGTCATTTGTTGCTTACTCATGCATGAAAAACGTTGCAGCTATTTCTTTACTGACACTGTATTTTAGATATATATATTTCAAAGGTCCGGTACGTATTACTAGCAACGGGCGTGCGAGTATGACCAGATGTATGTACATAAACGAAACAAGAGGAGTATATAAGTATCGGAAAAGGTGGCGTTCGGTAGTTTCTGCATACTCCACGGTAAAAGGCATGTGTTTATGTATTATAAATATTCACACATTTTACCTGAGAATAGGGATGATAACTGTTTTTTTAATAATCTGTCAGCTACGTTATTAAAAAAATATGGACACGATTTTTTTCTTTTTTTACGTTATCTAAAGATTACGTCGATACATTGTGTTAAAATGTGGCAAGACGTCACTCCTATGTAGATTTTATATTGAGTTGTGACGTAGCGCGCCCACTCCCCAATCTTTATGCGTCTTATCTAAGTATTTTTTTATTCATATGATAAAGCAAAAAATAAGTGACTAATATTTTTATTATCTGACTGCCGAACTAAATAAATATATACAGAGTTGATATGACAGAGGGGCATTAAATTACACTACGTATACTATACATGTTTAGTATTAACTCGGTACGGTATAAAAATAAAAAGCACCAAAAATGAGGTTTTTATTTTTTCAAACAAACTAAATAGCTTACAAATCAGAGTAAAACGCAACCACCCTTTGTAAATAAAAACTGACCTTGTAACAAAGCGGCACCGACGCGCGCGCGCCGGAGCGCTGTTAGGAAAGATACATCGTGTTCAAACGGGGCAAAAACTTAAAAAATCATTTGCGACTAAACTACTGCTCCTATTTAATTCATGTTTGCTACAGAGTTTGAAAATGGTTCCTAGTATAAGCTGTTTAAAGGAAAGCCCCTCTGTCGTATCAACTCTGTATTTATTTAGTTCGGCATTATACACTTAAGTCTCTATTGAAAACATCTACTTCCAATGATGTTAGTAAATTAAATTGCAGTCTCTCAGTTTTCAATATACGGTATTAAAATGTAAATCAAGCTAAGTAATATACTCAAGTTAGAGCTAAGTAACTAAGTAAACCAGTCACTTAAGTTTTATAACATTGTGCTTGAGCTTAAGTAGCGCGGAAGTGCGCTTGAGGTTGTTAGGGCAAGTCGACACTGACGTGTGTCATAAAAGTGTTAGGTATGTGTATACGTAACAGTTATTATGGTAGTAAGTATTATCGGTTCCACGGTTAGGTTGGGGAGCATTCGTTTGCGTAATCTTTGCTAGAGTGCAATGAAAGATCTTCTTTTCTTTTTCGTTTGGTTAGTGACTAACCTGGCGTCAGAGTTTTTATGCTGCCCAAGGCCTGTAACCTAGCTTCACATACTGTTTAGAAATATCTCTCAAGGATGCCGGTTTCCTCACGATGTTTTCCTTCACCGATTTTTAAGCAAATGATAATTATACAATACGCACATGAATCCGAAAAATCAGTGGTGCGTGCCTTGAAGCTTGAAAGGTGACATAACAGGCTATTTTAAAATGAGAACATTTTTTATTACATCGTGCGTCAAGACGTAAGTATCGGCAGGGCATCGTGTAAGTATTGGCTAGCCTGCCGCTGTGCATGACAACATGCTGCTTCAGATTTGTTTCTATGTGTAATCCCAGGCCCGGCAGTGTCATTAGGTTTATTCCAATAAGAATTACTCAGTCCAGGTTTATTCGTGCCTTTTTGATGGTAAACCTCGCCTCCTGTACTAAATCAGCCTATTAGTAGCTCTGATGATAAAAACCAGGAGTAATGTTATGTATGTGTCATTTTTTGCCATCGATACGATGAAGAAGTTACATTCTGAACACAGCCTATCTCCAACAGCCCACTAGTGAGATCTCATACATACCTACACTGTCAGCCACTCGGAGATACTCGCTCCACCAAGCCCGAGGGCGCCCTACACTGTGATTACAGGTCCTCTGTCTCCGCTCTTGGACATTTGTGTTTCAACTGCAGTTGAAGATAGTTATGTTGTGTTAGGTTAAACACATACTTTAAGGGAACCATCATCATCTGCCTAGCCTTCTCTCAACTATGTTGGTTATGTTGGAGTATACTCATGGAAATAAATGACTTTTGTTAGACTTTTAACCGTTCTAGTCGGATTAATACGACAAAAGTTCTCGTGCCCGTGCCGCCTGAGTCGGGTTTATAGGACTGAGAATCTATGTTCAGTTTTCGTTTTTTTATGTAGGTAATTGTAAGACCCTATTCGTCTGGAAAAAAAGTTTTCTTTTTTTAATGAGTTGGGCGCTGGGGCACGATAATAGATAAACATAAAACCAAGCAGTCAATAGTTTAAAGGATTAACCCTGAAATCGCGGTAAAAGAATCAGTTGCTCCGTACATTTACGTTCGCAATAGCTATTTTTATTTCATATTTCACAGTCTTTGTATTATTTAAATGTGAATCGTTTTTTGGCTTATTTAGGTACTAAATTAAATGACTAACCAAAGTTCCAATAGATACAAAAAGCTAAAGGGCACTTGGGCTACGAAAGGAACATGGATGGGTTTTAGTCAGTAAGAGTCTGACACTCCCTTCCGCTCCACCCAGAGCGGGAGCAGTCATTGGACGATTTCCCAGCCTTAAAAAAAAAGGCGTATAAGTATTCGTTCGCATGACTTTTTCAGAGTTGGTCCCTCTGTAAAAGTTGTTCATTTTCATGAGTACTACATTCTCAAAAGTATGTCCTTTGTTTAACCTAACACACTGTATAAAAGGAAGAAGCAAATGGCTGTATAAGCAAAAAGCTGTTTTAACTGAGACTTGCTTTCGGTATGTTTTGTACCGAATCTTCAAGTTTCCAACACAATTTACCATTAATATTATTATGTAGCGACGCCAGCACATCAAGCTACCCCAAACTGTCAAATATTCCCAATTGAAGACTTTAAACTTTACTACAAAAGAATAAAAGAATAACATTTATTCTTTTGTAGTAAAGTTGAACATCTGTCAAAGAAAGTTGACAACTTGAGATAGCTTGATGTGCTGGCGTCTGTATTTATTTCAGTCTTTCAACGAAACCAATCGATGATGTTTGAAGCACGTTTATGTACAGTACAAAAGTACTCGTATAAGCTGGCGTTTTATTCTATTGTAACTATTTGTAACTCCGTACTCGCCTTAGCCAGCTCAAGGTCAAAGTGTTATCACTGTAGACCAGTCCACTGTACAAGCAAGAACACTAACTTTAAAATCATATTAATCTATATAAATATAAAAGCGAAAGGTCATTCATTCATACATTCACAATGTCAAAAACTACTGGACCTACGACACAAATCTGGCACAGAGGTAGATTATGAGTAGGAGTCGTTACCTAAGAAAGATATTTAGAAAACTCCTAAAAGGGGTGAATAGAAAAAAAAACATTGTAAAAAATTGTTATTTCATACGAATAAATCCAATCACACTTTACCCCGAATTGGGAATCGAACCTGTGACCTCATGCTCAGTAAGAGCTAGAGTCTAATTTCAAAGTTACAAAAAAAAATAAACTAAAATATCCAAGCCATGCCTTAAAATATCCAAGATAAATATTTAATCTCATTTGATATTCATGTAATTCCGCGCACATTATACACGAGTCTTTAACAAGTTTCAAGGTGCACTCTAAATTTTGTTTCAAGATACATTATGGCTTAATTAAACTACTTCATTAAACAATGCACTCTCACAAGTATCGGCGGAAAAGGTCGTATAATGACGTATCGTGTATTTCTTTTACAGTGTCCAATTTTGTAAACAAATACGGGTCGAAAACTATGATTTTCGGCAATACGATACCCCTTCGTAAGACTGGCAGCCAGATTTTCGGGCTTTTGACTACCCGTAACGACTGTCAAAGATCCACGATTGACAGCCAGGAACAACGGCTTAACGTGCTTTCCGAGGCACGGAGGAGTCTCGATACGTTGAGATGGCCATCCATCCACGGATCAACCCTGGCAAGCGTAGCTTAACCTGATGAATCAATCCGTGCGACTGTTATTACTTAGCCACGAGCTCCTTTGTGTAATACACATAAGACATGAATTATAAAAAAAATGCCTCGGAGACATATTCATTACATAGAAATCTTAATATTAGTCCGCGGCATTTGTTTACCAAATGATACAACTAAAGAAAAATACACTACAGACCTCTTAACTCGTGTCGGATCTATGTCAACATAGGCTTGTGCTATATTAGTCGTCACCCTGTGAGTGCTACTCATGCATTTAATTATTGTATTAGTTCGTTAGCGGCTGATGTAGTGGATCTTATACATATAGTTATTGTGGGTACAGTCTCAGGCTAACGAACAGAGAATATGGCCTTTATGGCATGGCCTTGTGATTTCCATTAAACCAAAAATAAAAAAGTATAACTAGGCAGAATGTTTAATCAATCAACTCATCTTATGGCAGTGCACTACTGGATAGCGGCCTTTCCGAGCCTATGCCACACCCTGTCCTCTGCCTTCAACCTACAATCTGTCCCAGTTACCTTCTTAAAGTTATCCGTCATCACCTGGAGGGCGACCCACACTACGCTGGCCAATACGCGGTCTTCACTCCAAGACTCGTCAGCTCCCCTGCCATCGGTCCTTTGACAAACATGGCCATTGAATTCCTGATTTTATCAAGACGGAGCATATCCCGCTCCATAGAGCACTAAGTGACCTTGAATTTTGCTATGACAGAATATTACGATGTAATAATTTGAAATGAAAAATATGTCTTTTTCATTTCAAATTATGTAATATTCGTAATATCCTCTCAAAACTGTTAGGAATTTCGTAATCCTAGTACTATTATGTATGTTTTCTCTGTAACGCAAAACGACTGGACGGATGAAATTTAGCACACAGATAGGTTATGATTAGACTTATGAACACAAAACATAAATATTCGTCAGCTGCTGCTGAGACTATGACAAGAAGGCTTCCACTCAGCATAATGCTGTGCAATGGCGGAGTCACGCACAGCGCTGATTAATCTTTTCCAATCGAGTTTTTTGATTCTTCGCAAGATTATGTAGCGTCGAGTTCAAGTCAGTTTCATTACGCCTATTTAATAATTTAAGAAGAGAAGAGCCTCATGTTACTAAAGCCTTTTGTCAAAACTAAAGTACCTCGTAAATATTTTATAGAGCTTTGTATTGTATCAGGCCTTTATAATTTTAATTGTTTAGTAATTAAAAATAATGGCCGACTTTAAAATTGTATCGGTGTTTTAGGAATATAATTGTTTGTTTGTCATTTAAAAACTATTTGAAGGGCCGTAGAAAACGTGATTTCTATAATTTAAAAAAAAATGTGTCTGGGACAGACTGGGAGAGACCTATGTCTCGCACTGGACGACCATAGGCTGAGTTGATTGATTGAAAAACTGATTTGGCTTGTCTATTGAGGGCTCTCTGTCTACCTCTTCCAAGAATACGGCGTAAACATGATGTTGTATTGAAACTGAGTTTTTTATCTAGACTTTTAATAGTCTAAACATTTTATTATGACGGGGACAGGAACCGAAACATTTTATTCTTTAAAGAAACAACTAGTTCAATTCCAGATTTCATACACATAATCATCCATTTTGCGCAGTCGGATAAAAATATGTAGGAAAGTCAGACAAAGTACTGAATACTACGAAAAACCGGTCCGTAGGCGCTAAAGTGGTTTGGGATTCACTCTACGCGTGTAAAACCCCGGATACTGTTACAGTCATCGAAATGGCATTTGACCTTGAAATTGAAACCATTGTTACTCTATTAGATTCTTCTATTCTGAAATTATTTACTTACGTCTAAACAAAATTACAAGAAATTCAACGTAATGAGTCACACTTTGAGGTGCATTACGTTAAAATAATCCCCAAAAGTAAAGAGTCAATGTAGGTATGAACGATTGTCGCTAGCAATCGTAGATAAGAGATTTCGCTTTCTAAAAATCTCAAAATATTCCTATATTAATAATACTTTTTCGACATTGGTTGTCGCTTAGATGAAATTGCGACTAGAATTTACGAAAATTGCCCTTCTAAATAGGCAATTAGACAGTCGTTTTAAACTTGTTACGATCTAGCAGACTGGCTAGTATTTTTACTACGGCACAAGATGTTTTTATTTTTCCATACGAGAGAAGAGAACAGACAACCCGATCTGTCAAGTACAATCGAATCGAACGTACAAAGCGCAACCCTCAAATGCAGCTCGCAGACTCACACCTGCGTATAGGTGGCCCCGCACTGTATCCGAGGCACATTCGCGCTCTGACCGTTGAACGCGATGGGCGTTCCCCAAGTCGGTACGACCGTTTCACCCGCCGAGCCGGGGCTCGAGCGACCGCGCCGTCCTCACCTGTTGATCGTCGACGATTCCAGGGAAGCGAGAGCGGCTGAAGGTTAGTTTATTTTTTTAAATTATATTTTTTTTATTGTGGTGATTTTTTGGTTTAATATTTTTCTTTTTGTGATAGGGCTTTTTATTTCTGATTTTTTGAGATAATTGTTCTTTTTTTTTCGAAGATTACATTTTTTACGGTGTAAATAAGAGTCAATTTCTAGTTTCGATTAAAATTTAAAAAGGAGTGGTACGATTTTTTCTACAATTCTATTTTCAGATATAAAAATCATATTTAAATAAATATAATTAAAAAGCTTTAGAAAAATAAAAACTGCGGATCGAAGTGGGTGTGACAGTGAAAATATTTAAGTTGATACAACAAATTAGTACATTGCATAAAATCGTCATTGACATTGAATCAAAACAGCTCTTTAGATAAATATTAAAATAAAAATAAACGCGAATAGATAACAAAAAATATTGCAATATTTTATCACCGGATTCCACTATCAAACTATTATTGTGTAGGTTTATCCGTGTGACACTATTGAGAACATTACTGGCAGTTGCTTGATAAAAACTGACGGGTAAGTGTGGCTCTGAAATATTTATAACCCGTCGTAGTATTGGCAGTAAACGTGTTACGGCTCGTAAAGAATATTTTGTGGCGTTCTTTGGTGGACATTTTAAGAATAAAAAGGTTAGTTTATTTTTTTATTTTTATTTTTACTAAAAATAAAAACTGTTATATTTTTTTATTATCATTATTATTTTCAAGAACTTGAAACAAGTAAGGGATCTTCATTTGAATGCACGATAAAATTGTGTACCAAAAATCTAAGACCCAACGTAGGTTGTTTTTTTTTACAAAAATTGTTCTTTTACGTTAGTCGCCATACAAATAATATGTTACACATCCTGATTGTTGCCTCGAAGCTAAATCATTTTAATAGAAAAATACACAAGTTTAGAAACTTTAATATAATATGTTCCCAAAAACGAAACAGTGAGGAAAAAATAACAAGTGAAGTATCAAAATTCATATCCGCTTTGAACTAAAATAACAAAAGTAAAAGTAATTAAAATGGTGACTTTAATATCCGTTTTCCGGGGCCTCCGAGGCCTTTCTGCTCAACTGAACATGCTCATAATAAAGTCTGTTGTCTTTGGATCGCCGTTCATTTTTTAATGTACAAAAATTCAAATTCATTTTGAGCAAAAAGTTTAAATTATGTGAAAAGCTTTTAAAAGTAGTTCTCCGTGTGTTCGTGATAGTTTTGAGTATGACGTTAACATTATTTTTTTGAAACATGTTTTTGTTAAGCGTGTTAAGACTAATTGGCAGATATATAATATACACAAGTTACTAAAGTCCAAAATAATGATTATGATTCTAGTAAGGATGATGTTGGTATGTTTTACCTAATAACGATTATTCTTTTCTATTCTATTCAATGAAAGTCTAGGTTTTTTTTGCTAAACTGCAACTGCTGCCATAAATATGCGCTAAACATCAATGTAGTGTGTGACAATTTATGTCAAATATTTCATAACGAACTTGCCAGAACCGAGTCTGTGGACTATGGCATATGTTTTGTCTTGTCGCACGAACAATGCCTGTTGCGCTTGACACAAGGTCAACAACTCTCACGGGATAAGATGGGGTTAACATAAGGCTACGAAATCAACATTTTAACCGCAATTATACAATAATAACCACCTTCAGTAAATATTTTATATATTTTGTATTCCAGTAAACAACGTTGATAATAATGTATAACAGTTAAATAACGACTTGATTTGAGAGAACACGTAGCACTATTTTAGATTTTTCTGTAAAATATTTATCTAGGGAGGCAAACTGTCTTTCTATAATACTGGTTGCTTAGCTACTTAGCTAGGAGAATAGTAGTCACCCCTACCAATATTTGTTACAGTTTCAAAACATTCAACTTATTACAAAATGTTAAACCAGTGTGGTACCAACTATAAACAAATTTATTATAATTTATTACAATGTTTATACAGAATCTGTTCAGATATTATTCTAAAAACAAAAATCTACGCGTTCATTAAAAAAATATAAAAAGTTTTATATTTTTTTCTTATTTAATTTTATATCAAGTTTGAAAAAATATTTAACAAGGTGAAGTTTTGATGAAACTTTTTAAGATAATATTAGAGTTTGGATTGAAGAGTATAATGTAATTTTGTGGGTGTAAAGAGATTAAGTCATACATCATTGTTGGTACAGATAGCTGGGGTATAAAAGTTAAAAAAAATATAGTGATGGAGTAGGTTCGGTGTATACCGCAGTTTATTTTATAGGTATATATTATAAAACTGTCTAGTTTTTTGTAGCGAAACTGAAATGCTCTTTTGTTTTTCGAACCAATTATTTGAAAAATTTGCTTTTTGTTCTGTACAGGTAATTTGTATGGTATAGGTTGCTTTAGAAAAAGAATATGCAATATTAATTTAATTGTCTGCTAGAATACACCTCTGCTAAACCCTTTGGAGCATATAGGCGTGATTTTATGTTACGTGTTACTCTATAATTCATTATTATATTTACTGAGATACCTCGATGTTTGAAAACAGGAATGTAATTCTTATTCATATCATTATTTATGTACACATAGTAAAATACATTAAGATAGGACATAAAATTAGAATTTGTGTACAAAGTTACTGCTTTTTTTTAGAGAAATTTATAGTGGGTCAAAAACAGAAGAGAAAAGTATAAATATGTGGCGTTTTAAACAAAAGTATTATAATATTATACTTCGTATAATCCAAGAAAGAATACGCAAACATAAAAATGCACCATGTTATCTAAAATAAATAAACATATATAAAAAATGTAAACAAGGAAGAATATAACACTAAAACTAAAAAAAATATAAGTAGGTACTGTATAGCTTTGGTGAAACCTTATGTTGAATAGCTGGCTGCTTAGAAAATAACTGTCAGCTTTCGAGCTTCACTACATAGTATAAAACAGAGTCGCTTTCTCTGTCCCTATATCCTATGTATGCTTAAATCTTTAAAACTACGCAACGGATTTTTGATAGATAGAGTGATTCAAGAGGAAGGTTTATATGTATAATAACATGCAATGTCCGTCACCCACGCGAGCGAAGCTGCGGGCAGAAGCTAGATCAAAATAATTTAAATACATTGTTTTATTTATTTTTTAATATTCGAATGGGGACTTGTTTGGTTGGCGTGCTACGAGCGGATGTATTTGTAGTTTTAAATTCATTAGCCGCTCTCTCTATGTTTTTTTCCTTATTGGTCTAGGACAGGGGTTCCCAAACTTATTTTGTGGAATGCCCACTATGAAAATACATTATGTTTTAGAGCCTCCATTTTTTTTACCTACTTATAAGCCACTATCTAGATGAAATTACAAATCGCCCTCTAAGCCTGTACCCAACGCCCCCATTTTTTCTGGGTCTTTTACTGCCCCCCTTTTAGACCTGCAGCGCCCACAAGGAGGCGTTATCACCTACTTTGGGAAAGGCTGGTCTAGGACCTCACACTATACACAGCACGAGCTCTTCTCCTCTGAGTACTCAAAAGAAACAAAAAAAAAGAAAAGAAAGTGAAGACCTCTTTGGTCTTTACAGTACTATGTACAAGCATATAAAACTATAAATCACATACATGTATACAATGTGTCTGAAAGGGTCTAGCGAAAAGTAAGCGTGTGGTACAGAACATTAAACGAACTACTTTTTCCCGGGGACCAACATCGTAATTGAAAAAAAAAAGATTTTCAATACATTTTGACAAGTAGGTTAAGGTAAGGTAGGTAAGTTTTGTATGCGACGACTTATTTTTTTTTGCGACGGCTTAATTTTCGCTACTATTTTCTCAGACACTCTGTTTAATATAAGTACAGTTAAGAGGAAAGGTAACGCTCTTTTACTCGACAGTTTTAATAGTGAAGTAGTTTTCTAGCACAATTATTCTCCTTCGCTAACTTTTCAGTTATACGGGATAATCTACTGCCGCGGTAAAAAGATTAGCCTCTTAGCTAATCAGCGAGGTTCAACGCGCGGTTGACAATACGTCAACCGTCAACGTTGGGTGCGCGCGACGTTTTAAAATATCTATCACTGGTTTAGGCTCTTTTGTTAATGTTTTATTTAACCTTTTGAGCCCCATTGTCACATATATGTGAAAAGCCAGCGCATGCCCTGTACGCTAACGACACAAATATGCGACGATGGCAACAACACTATAACACGAAATAAATAATTAAATAATAATTATTTTTGTGAGTGTTTTGATAGATATCTTAAAAATTGCTCCCGTATGTATTTAATGACAACAAAAAAATTAAGAGACACCATGGATATTGGGAAATTCATGGTAACAATAAGAAATAAATTTGTAGCTTGGCGTGGAGGGCACGCGCGTGCGTTTATGTCAAAATGTTCATTATCTGCCTCCTAGGTCTAGTGGTCGCAAGCGCTACTACCGTAGTACCGCTAGTATGAGAATCCTAGGGTTTCAACCCCAAACGGCTCGAACATATAACTTGCAATATCTGCAAACAAACTTTAAGAAATAATTCAGACCGCAAAAATAAGGACAATAAAAAAAAAACGCATTATACTTACAAGAAGTGTGCAAGTACCTAATGGATGTGTTTATTCTAGTGTGCCGGCAATTTATTATTTTAGGTCAAATTAAAATCACTTTACGTTGTTTTTTTTTTGCTTGGTTATCTTCGAACGTACTGAACGCTGTGTTAAAATTTGTCCATCAATTTTAATAGTACCATATATAAATATGTATAGTAACTACAGACAATGTGATTGTGGTATAAATATACCATATATAATCATAGCTTGTTATTGGAATTCGAACTAACTAAGTACGGTTGATTACGCTAATAGTGATATGATTAGTATCTAATGCACTAATTAGGTTTGGTAATTGAATTATTTAGTGTAAGAGGTATAATATGGAGTGCGCATATAACAATACTAGCTGACCAGGCAGACGTCGTCCTGCCTTAACTATGATACCTACCCTACCCTACCTACCTAGGGGTATGAAAAATAGATAGTAGCCGATTCTCAGACCTACTGAATATGTATATAAAATTTCATAAAAATCGGTCAAGCCGTTTCGGAGGAGTACGGTAACTAACATTGTGACATGGAAATTTTATATATATATAAGATATTATTGTGTGATAATAAGTTAAATTATTGATTGACTTCTCATTGGTGTAGTGGTTATGAGCATTCTGCTGAGTATGAGGGTTTGAATCCTGGGTCGGGCAAAGTGTTGTTGAGGTTTTCTATTTGGTATATTTTAGTAGCAGTCCAGTATCTGGATTTGTGCCCGGTTGATGGCAATAGTCACGCCTACTAAGTGGGACTTAAACATATATTGGTGATATTTTAAACACCTGGTACATCTCTCTTTTATTCATCGGAGAATACAGGTGTTATATGTTCTATTATTAATGACTTGCAAGCACAGCTTTGACAGTCAAAGGTTTGATTCCCGGGTCGGATTTCCGTATTTTGTTTTCTAGACATAATTAATACCTGGAACAGCACGGTCATCCAGGGCTAATGTGTCTACTGCGCTATCGTGTCTTTTGTGAAACATCACCATAGCCACGTAGACACATTGGCCCCGGGTGATAGTATTGGGTATTTTTTATTCGGAACGTGATGGCTAAGTGGTTGAGGCGCCTCTCATGCACGAGGTTTGTGGGTTCAAAACCGGACAAGCACCAAAGTGACTTTTTCAAAATAGTCGTATATGTATTTTTTAAGTTTATCTTGGGCATGACTTCGTTGACAGAAAACATCATCGTGAGGAATCCCGGGCTTTTAGTTTATACTAGCCTGAAATCGCTAGCCCAACTTGAGCAAGAGGCCTTTGTCCTGCAGTGGGACAGTAATAGGCGTGTTTTATTATTATTTATCCGCGTAAGCCGTACATGTAGTAGAGATAAACTACGATAACATGGCGCGCCCCTCCAAATTACTATTTCTATCTTTACGAAATAATTTTTATGTAGTTGTCAACAGTAGCAGGCCGGCAGCAACTTGCGTTGTTAGTCTTGGTGCGCTTTGTAATTAGTTTCACAAATACTTTCAAACGTTTTGAATTTTGGAGGGGCGGGTCTTGTTATCGTAGTTTATCTCTAATTTAATAAGGATGCAAATTAAATACAGAAAACCGCTGGTTTGCAAAATGAACATTTATTTTTATTCTATCTGCATCAACCTTTTTAATTACTGGCTGGATTTTAGTCCGTTTTTCACTGAAACTCTGACTTTATTCGGTGAAAGAGTTTTGCTTGTTTTTTTTCTTTGAAAGCCATGAGCCGTACTGCCGGTGACAGCAGCCAGTATTCTATGCTTTTTTTTGTTTTGGGTGAATCTGACAGGCACGTGTTTTGGTTTAGTATTTGATTTTTGTGGAATCCACGGTTGTAATACTTACTAGTCGTGAATTCTGTGGGGCCCGATCATTGACCATGAGTTATAGACAATGAATAATACTTTGTAAAGTTTATGTTTGTCTTCGACACCGCTCGTGAAAGATGTAGGCTGCAGCATAACACGAAAAATAAACGTTTTTAGGATGGAAAAGTTTTGAGGGATTATTAACCCATTAGATGTTCGCCTATTAGAAGCCGTTTGCTCATAACAGCTCAACGATATATACGGTTATATTTATAGTCGTTTCGAGACAATTTTTCTTATGAACCTATGGGATTCATACGACATTTGAGAGGTTAACAAAAGGTTAGTCATAGTATTACTAAACTCCGCCTGTTTTTTTTGTTTTATTTCATTACTTTTATTATGCGTACAGTTAAGGAGTAGAATTCCCTTCCGGAGTCTATGTTCCCGGATAGCTATAATCTCTTTAAGCCAAGAGTGAAAAGGATTCTTCAAGGCAAGCGCGCTTCGCTATCGACTATCATCGCTACCGTCAGGTGGAATAGAGGTCAAGCGCGAGCCAATTTTAATAAAAAAATAAAAATAAAAAAAAATTCATGTGTCGAGCAGCTTGGACTGCATTAAAACTATGAAAAAAACCTTGTAGGATTGTCGGTTTGTCACCTGTCGGTTTTATTAAATAGTCCCTTGTGTACTCTAACAGTATTTTTCTAAGTTAATTGTTCCATTAGAAATAATAATATCCTTTTAATGTTTCGTAATATTCATAAGTTTTTCATTTAATGACGCAAGAACGAACAAACTGTAATAAACTCTAGTGCTAACTGGAATTTGTCATTAATATTGGAAAAGACATATATTAATAAAGCACGGGTATGATTTAATTGCAATTTTTGGAATTTTTAACGAAGATTTGTGTGTATATAATGGTTTTAAGTTCGTTGCCATGGAGATAAATGCGTTTTATGTTTGAGATCGCTGAAAATATACCTTTTATGACAAACCTTTAAGGCCTAACGGAGCCGTCAGAGGTTAGTTAGATTAATTAGCTAGGCGGTTTTGTATTTAATTCTAAGCTTTTGAATAGAATTTGCGGATTATAAGAATTTCTCTAAATTATGCGTCATATAATGCTGATTAATACGATAACGAATCTCCTAGAATTGATTAAATATCTGGGTTTAGTTTAGCGGTTGACTGAAATAATACGCATGATTTTAAGGTTAGGTTAACTTCGACTGAATATTTCGGTAGCAGATATGGAGCTGCACAGGTCAATCCATCAGGTTAAGCTACGCTTGCTGTGGTTGGCCGTGGATGGGTGACCATCTTTTCATACCGAGACTCCTCCGTGCTTCGGAAAGCACGTTAAGCCGTTGGTCCCGGCTGTCATCTGTCCATTTTTTGACAGCCGTTACGGGTCATCAGAAGTCCGAAAATCTTAACAAGGGGTATCGTATTACCCAGTTACTGGTTTGTGGAGGTCAGATAGGCAGTCGCTTCATGTAAAATACTGGTATTCAGCTGCATCCGGTTAGACTGGAAGCCGACCCCAACATAGTTGGGAAAAGGCTAGGCAGTTGATATAAATCATGAAAACGTCTTCTTCGTGTGGTTAGTGACTAACCTGGTGTCAGAGTTTCAATGCTGCCCATGGGCCTCTGACTTAGCATCACATGCTGCTGAGAAATATCTCTCTCTCTAGAAGATGAAAACGTCAATATTTCGTAGTAACTACAGACAATGTGATTGTATTATAAATATCAATAATCAATAGCTAGTACTGGTATTCAGCTGTATGCAGTTAGACTGGAAGACCCCAACATAATTGTGACAACGCTAGGCAGATTGATGTGGGACTGTGATATGAAGATGACTTGAGTCCAAACCCAAGTTTCATTTAAAACGTACATGATTAAATGGCTTATTAAAAAAAAGCTTATAGTAAAATAACATAAATAAATCCTAATTGTATCTTTAAAACGACTTAACAATTTAAGAGATTTATGAGAACAAAATTCAACTTAGATAAACAAATCGTTTAAAATAGAATAAGGCTCAAAATTGCATAAATGGAATAAGTTTATAGAGATTTGTGGATGCGAAAGAATAAATAACGGTTTCGTAAAAACTTTTTGCTTGAATTGAGGTTCTTAATTAATTAGTAAGATCGTCGAGACCTCTTAGGGTGATGAGGTTTAGTTCATCCCCTAAACCAAGTCTTTTATAGAAGAGTTACTCTTTGTAAAGGTTTTTGCTTTGCCTACAATGAATCGCACTTTAATCTTTTCTTTTATTTGACACTAGTAATTTTCCTCATCTCTTACCTTTGATCTCATGGTAAAGATATAACGTTCAAGTCGTATTTTATCCAACTTTGGATTATCAAGATTAACTCCCGATTTTTTTATCTCCTCAAGTTTGACTTTAAATTTTCTTAGCAAAGTAATTCAATGACATTGAAAGATGTTAAAAGACATCAGACTATGTTCAGAAAATGAAATATTTTTACTTACTGCCCTTCACGCTCTATTGCTTTAATGTTTTTAAGCATAAACATGAAGCAAAAAGATTTTTATCTTAAAGTGATAATTATCGCATCAACGGGTCAGTACATTTATAGGCTAGAGTTTTCATAGCGTGTTTTATTTATTTATTTTGATTACTTTTAGCACTAACATTTGTTTTAACGGTCGGGGTCGGTCGGTCGGGGTTCCCAACCCAATACAACAATGTAGTAACAATTCCCACACTCAGAGACGTCACCCATAAACCAATTGAACAACAAAATTGATTGTCATTCGTCTTGTCATGTGTCGTGTGACATTTTTGACTGTCAGGGATTGTCCGAAAGGGTTACCGCTACCCCGGAACATAAAGGGGTAAGGAAGGAACATAGATAGGTTGTAGTCAGTAGTAGTCTGACTCTCCCTTCCGTTCCACCCACAGTGGGAGGAGTCATTTGATGATTTCCCAACCCTCAAAAAAAAGACATACGCTTGCGTCGTCTTCGCGCACGCCAAACCCAAGTATCTGCATCGAATGCAGACACTTCAAAACCGGTTCCTCCGTAGGGTCTCAGGAGCTCCCTTTTACGTCCGTAACATGGACCTTCATGTAGATTTTAAACTCCCCACAGTTCAGCAGTTCATGAAACGCCTCTCGAAGCGTTTCTTTGACACTGCCATAAAGCACCGCAATCCCCTGATTGCGGCCGCCTCCCGATACACCCCGTCCCGCATCAGTAAGGTTCGCCGTCCACGGCATACCCTCATTGCCCCCGACGATGCCACCACTCTCCTCCAGGAGAGCAGCCCGGCTACTAGCACTGTTAGATTAACACACAGATACAAATTTCCGTCGTTCCGTCCTCGCCGTCGAGGCCCGTCGCGACGACCCTGTCCATTATCATCCCCCCGACCCTTGCTCGAGCCAGCCCGCGTTGCCGCTGAGCCAGTAGCTTTAAAAACCCCCGATCCAGCTGTCCCTTGCTGTCCCCCCAGCGACGCCCTAAGCCGAGGTCCGAACCCCGCAGGGGGTGCCCTTAGCGTGTAGTCGCTTAGTTTTGTAAGTTAGGTTTAGTTTTTATTAAGCCCTGGCTGGAGGCAACAATTCTTTTGTGGCAACCACAGGCAAGCCCGGTTAAGCAGTAGACAACCCTTTGGTTGAACTGCGAGAAGCCATTACCAAAAAAAAAATCAAAAAAAGAGTCCAATCTAGATTCATGACTAATTAAGAAGACCCAAATAACTACTCTGAGTACCAGAACAAGTTAGACAGATGATAATACGTACATAGTGTTATCCTTTGGAATTCTGCCAAAGAGCAAGTAAAGATATCCGCTGAGATCAGAGAGACGCTGTTTGAGTGTCTTTGTCATTATTTTTTTAAGGCATTTTCCAGTTGTAGACACAAGTATTTGTAGGTAATATATTTATATTAATTTTAAATATCAATTGCTGTATTAACCTGTACCCATGTAAAGTACCTACGTGCGCGTATGCACGAATTAAAATACAATATATGTCTGCTTGTATTAGTCCCTTACAACTAGAATCAAATATCCCATTTTCACGTTTCTTTTTAAGCTAGTTTTGTCCTTGCCGACTAGGGATTTAGTACCCATTTTGTGTTACGTAACGCAATATAGGGCACAGCAGGCTAGTAAATAGAAACTACCTACGTACGCATATATATAAGTTTAATACTTCTCCACATGTACTATATTCTAGCAATAAAAAGCTGCTCTCAGATTTTATTCTCAATCTCAGTAATGGCAGTATAAGGACGTGGGTTAGTTCACTGTTGATAGCGACGCTGAGTGAGACCACTAAATAAAAAAGCACAGAAAGTTATCTTCATACAGCGAACTAAAAAAGGCGCCCGCTGAAAATTGCTGTTGGAAAACATTTGTGCAATTGGGTATTTGAAAGGATAGTCAATAACGTTACTCATTATGAACTGTCAGAACGCGGAATTTGTACGAGATTAGTATGAATCAAATGGAATACTTATTAGCATTAAATGCAATTTTACAAAATTATATCTTCGCATAATCTTTATTTTCTGCACGGTGATGGAAGTTTTTAAGACATATTTTATTTTTGATCGTTGCAAATAGTCAATTGTATAATAAAATGCATTAAAAACAAGATGGTCAGTGCCCGTTCCAATTTTAAACACGCGGCAAGAGTATAGAAAAGAGGCTCGGCGACGCAATCTGAATAAAAAAAAATATTGAAAAAACAAGATGGCTGATGTTCGTACCGATTTTCGCCACGCGGCAACGGTATGGTAGAGCGGTGTCACGGAGACGGAATCTCGCGCGTTTAAGCTTATTTTATAAAATCGTGCGTTTAAGCTTATTTTATAGAGCCTACCTTCTGTACCTTTCTATTTTGTGGTAAGACTATCAACAAAGCCCTAAGTTATTGAACTGGACCGCTAAGTAATATATATGATGTACAAGCTGTTCAATGTTAGGGTGTCAACATTACATACTTGCGTTACTTACACCCCTTTGTGTATGTTCTCTCATAAATGCTCCTAGCATTTGGTGCAGGGACATTTTGCTGTTCAAATTTGTTTTTGCTGAATATCATGTTACTGCACTCTAGTGGAAACGTTATATGCTGATTATATTTGAGTTATGTTATCACTGGCTTGCTTGGGGACCTAGTTCATGTAGATATCCAGATTAGAAGCTTATGTTTGTTTATGAAAAAGTGTATGAAATAGTCTATGATTACGATGCCTTTTATCGAAATTGATACAGTTGTTTTTAAGGTTCCGTACCCAAAGGGTAAAATGCGTTTTTTAAGTAATCACTACATAGTATAAAACAAAGTCGCTTTCTCTGTCCCTATATCCCTATGTATGCTTAAATCTTTAAAACTCCGGATTTTGATGCGGTTTTTTTTAATGGATAGAGTGATTGAAGAGGAAGGTTTATGTGTATAATTTGTCGACATATAATGCGGGCGAAGCCGCGGGCGGAAGCTAGTACGTAATAATTTGTAAAGATTTGTGTTTTAGGTGAGTTCCAAATAATGATTCTACATTTATATCTGTAATCCTTATAGTGTACATACATAATAAAGAGCATTATATTCTGGCTTAACTATTTAATTTAAATTAAGTAGGTATATCATTTTGGTTTTTTTAATAAAATAATATTGTGTGGGTATAAACCCACACATAAAGTACGGCAAGCTCATATCAACTTAATTTACATGCTGTAAAGTATATATTTGTTTAAGTACAGATAACATCAATTGGAAAGAAGTATTTGAATATGATTATGAATATATTAATACCAGATAATTATATTTTTTCGTGTGCATAATATACAGTGTGTTAGGTTAAACGAGGGACTTTGACGAGACACACTGTATACGAGTTACGAACAACTTTTATATATGGGATGAACCCTGAAGTCGCGAAAAAAATATGAGCTGTTCCAATACACTTAAGCACACGTAACTCAATAAAATGTAATGAAAAGTACAATGCTCCCACGAAACTCTTAGAGTTAATTTTTGAACACCTTATATATTTTGGCATTGAAATACACGCACTTTTCACTTGTAAATGATTACACGTGTCTTGATTATAAAGACCTTTCTCGTAGACCTTCATAATGGGGAAATATCCTCATTATAATAAGAAAAATCAGGTTATTGTATATACAATGTAACGGTACAACCTGCCTACAGGTACAACCTACCTCCCTACCTACTCATGCGATGTTACCACCGGAATAGAGAGAACGATTATTTTTAGCCGTATTTAAAGGACTACACGGTCTGGCAAACAAGCGTTATTTACCCCGAATAAGTTCACAAATATAGGTTTAAGTTGAAATTGTTTGCTAACCTTTTTATTTATTTATCTGCCCTCCTTTAAAACTGTCGTACATTTATCTGAGTATCTGTCTATATTCTATCTAGATCTAGTTCTTTTACCACTATTATATAACAAAGTACCCATGTCACGTTGGTCTGAACGCGATAAAGAAAGAAAGCGCACAGGAAATACACAAAAAAAACACAATATAAAAAGGAAAGTAACGAATAAAAATTAAAGGAAAAAGGAACTAAGATCTGTTCGAGACGCAAGGGCTCTTTCTCTCTCTTAGCATAATGCTGCGATGTTTACTGAGAAATTCCAGATGGAAAAACCCGATAACTCTTTACCGACCAGGGAACCGAACCTAGGTTCGGTTCCCTGGTCGGTAAAGAGTCCTCATGCTCAGCACTAGCGCTTGCGACGACTAGACCTAAGAAGAAACATTCAATACTACGATTTTTTTAGAGACTCTGTTGTCCTAAATATCGAAACTGAGTTTATCTGATGAATAGTGCTTTATTGGTTGCTGACCACTCTGTTATGGAAGAAAATCGTTGAAATAAATTTGGTTTTTCTAGCGGTTGGTCATATCTACACGTGGCCAGAGGGTTGGTCAATTTTTAGGTCAAAGAATCAGCATTGCCATCCGTGACGCATGTTTTCCCCAACCTCTTTTTTTTTGTTTGTGTCTACATTCTTTTTTTAATGCGTCATGTTTACCGCAAGTAAACATATTTACTTTCTTTCTGTTTGATGTCCAATGAGTACCACACACACAATATAAGAATTTTAGTTTTAGGTTGTATACTGTATATTTAAGAGACTATATCTGATATCCTTGAAATCCGATCACAAAACGAGCTTTCAAGCTAGTTTGACAACAATGTTTTGGTTAGCAACTAATCATTTATAACAATATTAAATTTCAAATGGGAACGTCCTTCACCCCAATTTCACTCACATAATACAAATTCACGTGTCTTCCGAAATTCGTAGACTATAGAAAAAGGTATACTAGTAACAAGTTGATTACTCTCTGAAACTGAAAACTGTGGGGTGTTGTGTCCTACCACCGAAGGGGTTTTGACTGGCAAAATACACATTTCAACATACTCCGATTAAATATAAAACGTGTTGGTTATATACTTACTGTGTTGTCTGACACTTATTTAAGCCGTAATAAGTGTTAGGTAAAGTACTCTTGTATACCTACAAAATTATCTATTGTTTTTTTTTTGTATATTTAAGCTTTTCTGTTGACCAAAGGTAGCTCAATTTTTATGGAACATTTAACCCCAATCAGATTAATTGCTATAACACTTATCTTTAACAAATATAAAATACACAGCGCGTTATAATTTGTTGTGTGTTTTGGTAGATGGAAAACGTGATTTATTAGCATTTTTTAAAATTAAACATAGATATAAGTTTAGCATATAGTACATAAATATTGCTTCATTCGTAAACCAAGCCTTATCTCTAATAAAATACACGGACTACCCAATTTGATTCACTTTAAAAAAAAACCAAGCTTGAACATACAATTTTGAATGATTTACTTTTAAACTAGCTGACCTGACAGACGTTATCCTGCCTTAACTATGATACCTACCTACCTTACCTACCTACCGTACCTAACCTACCTGCCCTAGCTACATAATCACTTAGGGGTATGAAAAATAGATAGTAGCCGATTCTCAGACCTACTGAATGTGCATATAAAATTTCATAAAAATCAGTCAAGCCGTTTCGAAGGAGTATGGTAACTAACATTGTGACAAGAGAATTTTATATAGGTATATAAGACTAGCTGACCCGGCAGACGTCGTCCTGCCTTAACTATGATACCTACCTACCCTACCTACCTAGGGGTATGAAAAATAGATAGAAGCCGATTCTCAAACCTACTGAATATGCATATAAAATTTCATAAAAATCGGTCAAGCCGTTTCGGAGGAGAACGGTAACTAACATTGTGACATGGAAATTTTATTTATAAGATGATACACTGTATCAACTAAATTTAAAGGCTTCAATGACTGTCGAGCAAACCCAGACCCAGACAAACCCAGACAAGCACTTTGTTTCATGTAAATTGTTTTTCTCAAAAGGCGAAGGAAAACATAGTGAGGAGACCAGCATGTCCTAGAATTAAGCGGGATTGTCCGAAAGGGTTACCGCTACCCCGGAACATAAAGGGCTATGGAAGGAACATGGATGGGTTTTAGTCAGTAAGAGTCTGACACTCCCTTCCGCTCCACCCTGAGCGGGAGCAGTCATTGGATGATTTCCCAGCCTTAAAAAAAAAAAAGCATGTCCTAGAACCAAAAATTCGAAGATATGTGACATCTACCATCCGCACCAGGCTCGCGTGGTGGATTATCCATTCCCTCTTACAGAGAGGAGGCCTTTATCCCTTTTTATTTTTTTAAGGCTGGGAAATCATCCAATGTCTGCTCCCGCTCTGGATGGAGCGGAAGGGAGTGTCAGACTCTTACTGACTAAAACCCATCCATGTTCCTTCCGTAGCCCTTTATGTTCCGGGGTAGCGGTAACCCTTTCGGACAATCCCGCTTAAGGCCTTTATCCCTGCAATGGGAACTTTTTAGGCTGATTATGCTAATTTACCGTTTACATATTTCAACTATGTTTTAAAATATCATAACTAATGTGTAATTAAAATGTATTTTAATAAAAAAAATACAACTGCCAATTATAAGTTAAAACTTCTTAAAATTAACTTCAACAGAAAAGGATTCTTTTAAAATAAAACTCCAAGTAAATTTAACGGAGTAGGCTTTTTTTAACGATATTATTTTATCGAAACGAAATGATTTTATAACGATATCGATTAGACAGTTTTCCTTTTACGAGCAACACCATTTATTTTTGTTAATTGGTTTCATTTTAATTGAATCGTTCTATGACCCTTAGAGACGAAGGGTGAATTTCACCAATGAAACTGAACGCGTTCAGCTCATCAAAACCACGTACAAATCCGGATGTCAGTGTCAATATTGCTGTGGAGTATACTGACAGTTCTTGAACGCGGTTTAGAAGTGTTCGAGAATCGTGAATCGCGTTCAAGTTTATTGGTGAAATTCGGCCTTAGTCTCTAAGGCAAGTCTGAAATCCGCACTTAGTTGTTTAGTAGTTAAGGGGGATCCGTCAATGTAGCCCTCCAAATAGAAAAAATATTTTAAGCTTTTCGCCAATACTATCGCTTTTCTTCGTTGTATCATATTAAAAATTAATTACGAGGCAATTATGTTAAAGTAATTAAAAAATATTTGGTAGGATCGGATATTGGAGTTTCCTTGCTTGATCGAAACAGATTTTCTTTCAAGTTTAATTAATAACCGACGAATAATTTCAACGCAGTGAGGTTCGGAATAATGCATTGAATCCATGGTAAACGACTTCGCGTCGATGTCCCTTCCATCCCGTATACACTGATTAGTTTTCAATTTTGTTCAAATGTGTTCCAAGGATGGGATGCAAAAAAAAATTTTTTTTTTGTTGAGTCTCCTTTAGATAATTTTTGCTTCTTCCACCAGTGTTTCTTTAGGTCTCTGAAGCCCTGAACATAATATCCGTTCAATGTTATTTACTTTCTGTTTCTAATTCTCAAGGGATCTCCTGTAGATTAACAAACGGGTTTTGAATACTAACATGAAAAGGTAGCCACTGAAAATGTACTAAATACTGAAATATTCATCTCATGATTTGAGTAACATTTTAATCTGTTTCATCTTTTAATTAATTAAAGCCTTTCGCTTTCCCACACCCGGGAATAGGTGATTTAATTTGTAAATCAATATAACAAATTGAAGAAACCAGCATTTTATTATAACACTAGCACTTTGCCCGCGGCTTCGCTCCCGTGGTCTTTCCCGTGGGACCCGTTATTTTTCCCGGGATAAAAAGTAGCCTATGTTACTCCTAGAAAACTAAGCTTTCCAACGGTGAAAGAATTTTTAAAATCGGTCCAGTAGTTTTTGAGCCTATTCATTACAACCAAACAAACAAACAAAGTTTTCCTCTTTATAATATTAGGTTAGAAGAAACCATCCAAACATTTGAAGACACGTGACAACCCGCTCTGGATCTACGTGGTGGATTACGGTCTACTCGCTCTTACATACAGAAGGGCTGTGTCCTGTGCCTCGCTCCCAATAATAGGTTGATTAAACTGGCTATGCCACCAAATTGATATTTTTCTCAAACTATTGATATCGATTTACAAAATAATAATTATTCTATATGCCATCTATCGGACTTTCAACACACATAACCACTTTCAAAGCACACTTCCACGTCCACGTGCTGATATTTTGTAAATTTTATTACAAAACTGTTCACTTTTATAATTATTTTGGCTTCCTTTCACGTGTAAACAAATTAATGTAAATAATATGAAACTGTTATTATCACCCCTAATTAAATGGCTATTAAACAACTGTATAGGCGACTCGGTTAATTAACCCGTTACGTTGTTATTTGGTCGGGATTTTGACAAAACATAAAACAATCCGGTCTGGTCATAAACGGGCCAAAGATTTTCAGTCTCTTTATAAAAAAATAGTAGATTACGGTAAAACTGACACCCTTATTGCGTAACCCGCTATCAATCACAATGTAAATTATTTTGAAGGATATTGCTTGTCCATTGCTTCATATGTTCGAAAAAAAATCTTCTCAAGAACGTAAATAAAGCAGTGAATGTTGTTGAGTTGCCAAAATTTAAGCCATTGCTACTGTTACACAATGATGGTGCGAATCTATCGTTCAACACTAAAGGAATATATTATTAATTGATAAATAGTAAAGAAAGTATCAAAATTGGAACGGAAAAAAAAATGTAGGACTTTCCCTTAAGTAGCTCGCGCCAGTGAAATCAATCCTCAACAGAGTAAAAACACCAATTCATGTCCTAAAAAAAATCATTAGTCATTAAATATTTATCACAAAAATGAGCCTAATTCCGAGTCCTTGGCAACAAGGAAGTTTCCCGATATCCGGGCGAACTGGGCTCGGTTATCCAGCCTCAAGGGTGGGTAGCAGGTGATTTTTGGCGCATTATATACGTCATGATGGATGGGTTCTCGGGCACTGAATAAATTATTGGAAAAGCGAATCGATTATAGCGTCGTAGTTAGATAGAGTTAGAGGTAGAGTTAGATAGGCTTTTGTTTATTTGTATTGTTATTGTTTATGTTTGTGTCTACTGAACTTAACTTCGTTATTTTAATTATACAATAGTTTTGCTGTCTTATACAGTGAGCAGTAATTGCCCAGTGGTATCAGCCCTGACTTACGAGTTGTAGATCATGATTTCGAACCCTGGCAGGTACATTACTTTGTGTATTTTAATTTCATCAGCACTGCTCTAAAACGATGAACGAAAGCATCGTGAGCAAACCGGTCCTCGAACAAAAATTTCAAAGAGATGACTTCCACCAGCCCGCATTGGGCCCGGGTGGTGGATTATGACCCACTCCCTCACATAGAGAGGAGTCTTGTGTCCCAGCATTATAGGCTGGGTATGCTTGCAGTCTTAAACATATATAGAGATTTTGTCTTGGATTAAGTTTAGTATGTACTGTACCTAATGAGATATCTAAATGCATACACAGAAACGGGCAGTCGAAAAACGAAATGATTCCAAGAGTTTTTCTTCAGTGCAATAAGATTCTTATGATGTAATTTGTTTCTGCCAGTCGCAGCGGCTATGCCTGTGTGGATGTTGTATCCTGTAAGCCAAATTTCATCCAGACCCGATCAACCGCCCTAGCGTGATTGAACAACACTACAACATGAACAACATAAATTGCATGCACCAAGCTCACAGCTAATTAAAACGGTAATAGTACGGAGCTTCCCTCTCTTTGTCGTGGCCTCTATCGAGTCTTCTTCATCTTATCTGAGCCCTATTGAGACGAGCGGCGTCCAATAACTGCATAATGAACTACCGTTGGTCTCTTCAAAGGTAATTGCTTTGAAGGGGAGGTATTCTGTTGAATACTGCTGTATTTATTTAAAACTAGCTTCTGCCCGCGACTTCGTACGCGGACCCTGTTGCTTATGCCAGCGACAACGGGGTCGCCATTTATGTTATTTTTTATCATTTTTCCCATTTAAATCTTTTATCACACTGAGCTTTAGTTTTATTTCATTCCAACAACCACCAAAACATACAGTCCATTTGTCATCGTTTTCATTTTGGTAACCGCATTATTATATGCCTCCTCTAGAGACCTAGAAGTCGATGCGTCGTGAACGTCTCTGACTCGCGAGACAATACATGACGTTCACGATCAGCGGTCAGTCGCGCATCATATTCTTCACTGGTCTCTAGAGACCTAATGAATACGCTGAGAACGCAGGCGTGCTTCGCGACCCGAAGAGGTTTCCACGGAGCGAGTTGCAGCCTAATGTTCTTGAACAACATCAAGTCTCTCCTGACGCTCTTCGGTAGATTCTTGGGATCTTATGATCCTCAATCTTTTAGGTCTCTTGGAACATTGGGAAAAATTTGACCTCTTTCTTGGCATGGTCATAGTTTTATTGTGAAGATACCTGATCAATAAAAATCTAAATTAAAATGACTGCTCCCCTGCGTTACCGGGTAGGCTACAGTGTCACGAAGATAAATGGAAAAGGAAATTAATCACTCAAACAACATAAGCCCGAAGGCATATTCATACGATAAAATAAAATAAAAAATAGGAGTTTTAGCCAGTAGAGTCAAATTTTCAATGATATACCATCGTCATCGAAAATCAGTCCTAAACTGTTACCGCCTTCACCGCGTGCAGGTACTCCCAGTTTATGTTATTTTATAATTACACAGTAAAATTAGTGATAGCTTTGATTTCCACATCAGATGTTTCTGATCTTCGATTTTTATAAGTCAACAGGAAATGCCCATCATATTGAACAACAAAGACGTCAAAGACGTCATTCCTATATGTGTTATGTTGTAGCTAGGCTCTTGGAGTTCCACAACAGGTGTTCCAGATCTTCGATTTTTATAAGTCAACAGAGAGTGCTCATCAGATTGAACAACTTGTGCTAAGACGTTATTCCTATATGTGTTATGGTGTAGCTAGGCTCTTGGAGTTCCACAACAGGTGTTCCAGATCTTCGATTTTTATAAGTCAACAGGAAATGCCCATCAGACCGAACAACTTTTGCTAAGACGTCATTCCTATATATATAATGTTATAGTGTAGCTAGGCTCTTGGAGTTCCACAACAGGTGTTCCAGATCTTCGATTTTTATAAGTTAACAGGAAATGCCCATCAGACCGAACAACTTTTGCTAAGACGTCATTCCTATATATGTTACAGTGTAGCTGGGCTCTTGGAGTTCCACATCAGGTGTTCCAGATCTTCAAATTTATTTTCTCAGCAGAAAATGCTAATCACGTGGAACAATTTTTGCTAAGGTATCATTTTTTTATCTCTTATAGTTTAGCTGGTCTGTTGCGGTTCTGCATCAGGTGTTCAAGTTTCCAAGATAAATTATAGCCTATATGTTGCCCAGACTTAATACCTATACAACAAAAAAAAAAACATTCCAATCCGTCCAGTAGTTCCGAAGATTAGCGTGTACAAACAAACAGACAAACAGACAAACAGACAAATATTTTTTTTTGGTTTCATGCTCTATTACTGTTTCTAAACCCCCCTCAATTTTTTTTTTTTAATATATTCAATGTACAGACACAGTTTTTTTACTGTTTTATTATATGTATAGAATAGATGGTGTAGCTAGGCTCTTGGAGTTCCACAACAGGTGTTCCAGATCTTCAATTTTTATACATCAACAGAGAGTGCTCATCAGGCTGAACAACTTTCGCTAAGACGTCATTCTTATATGTGTTATGGTGTAGCTAGGCTCTTGGAGTTCCACATCAGGTGTTCCAGATCTTCGATATTTATAAGTCAACAGGAAATGCCCATCAGACCGAACAACTTTTGCTAAGACGTCATTCCTATATATGTTACAGTGTGAACAACATAAATTGCATGCACCAAGCTCACAGCTAATTAAAACGGTAATAGTACGGAGCTTCCCTCTCTTTGTCGTGGCCTCTATCGAGTCTTCTTCATCTTATCTGAGCCCTATTGAGACGAGCGGCGTCCAATAACTGCATAATGAACTACCGTTGGTCTCTTCAAAGGTAATTGCTTTGAAGGGGAGGTATTCTGTTGAATACTGCTGTATTTATTTAAAACTAGCTTCTGCCCGCGACTTCGTACGCGGACCCTGTTGCTTATGCCAGCGACAACGGGGTCGCCATTTATGTTATTTTTTATCATTTTTCCCATTTAAATCTTTTATCACACTGAGCTTTAGTTTTATTTCATTCCAACAACCACCAAAACATACAGTCCATTTGTCATCGTTTTCGTTTTGGTAACCGCATTATTATATGCCTCCTCTAGAGACCTAGAAGTCGATGCGTCGTGAACGTCTCTGACTCGCGAGACAATACATGACGTTCACGATCAGCGGTCAGTCGCGCATCATATTCTTCACTGGTCTCTAGAGACCTAATGAATACGCTGAGAACGCAGGCGTGCTTCGCGACCCGAAGAGGTTTCCACGGAGCGAGTTGCAGCCTAATGTTCTTGAACAACATCAAGTCTCTCCTGACGCTCTTCGGTAGATTCTTGGGATCTTATGATCCTCAATCTTTTAGGTCTCTTGGAACATTGGGAAAGATTTGACCTCTTTCTTGGCATGGTCATAGTTTTATTGTGAAGATACCTGATCAATAAAAATCTAAATTAAAATGACTGCTCCCCTGCGTTACCGGGTAGGCTACAGTGTCACGAAGATAAATGGAAAAGGAAATTAATCACTCAAACAACATAAGCCCGAAGGCATATTCGTACGATAAAATAAAATAAAAAATAGGAGTTTTAGCCAGTAGAGTCAAATTTTCAATGATATACCATCGTCATCGAAAATCAGTCCTAAACTGTTACCGCCTTCACCGCGTGCAGGTACTCCCAGTTTATGTTATTTTATAATTACACAGTAAAATTAGTGATAGCTTTGATTTCCACATCAGATGTTTCTGATCTTCGATTTTTATAAGTCAACAGGAAATGCCCATCATATTGAACAACAAAGACGTCAAAGACGTCATTCCTATATGTGTTATGTTGTAGCTAGGCTCTTGGAGTTCCACAACAGGTGTTCCAGATCTTCGATTTTTATAAGTTAACAGGAAATGCCCATCAGACCGAACAACTTTTGCTAAGACGTCATTCCTATATATGTTACAGTGTAGCTGGGCTCTTGGAGTTCCACATCAGGTGTTCCAGATCTTCAAATTTATTTTCTCAGCAGAAAATGCTAATCACGTGGAACAATTTTTGCTAAGGTATCATTTTTTTATCTCTTATAGTTTAGCTGGTCTGTTGCGGTTCTGCATCAGGTGTTCAAGTTTCCAAGATAAATTATAGCCTATATGTTGCCCAGACTTAATACCTATACAACAAAAAAAAAAACATTCCAATCCGTCCAGTAGTTCCGAAGATTAGCGTGTACAAACAAACAGACAAACAGACAAATATTTTTTTTTGGTTTCATGCTCTATTACTGTTTCTAAACCCCCCTCAATTTTTTTTTTTTAATATATTCAATGTACAGACACAGTTTTTTTACTGTTTTATTATATGTATAGAATAGATGGTGTAGCTAGGCTCTTGGAGTTCCACAACAGGTGTTCCAGATCTTCAATTTTTATACATCAACAGAGAGTGCTCATCAGGCTGAACAACTTTCGCTAAGACGTCATTCTTATATGTGTTATGGTGTAGCTAGGCTCTTGGAGTTCCACATCAGGTGTTCCAGATCTTCGATATTTATAAGTCAACAGGAAATGCCCATCAGACCGAACAACTTTTGCTAAGACGTCATTCCTATATATATAATGTTATAGTGTAGCTAGGCTCTTGGAGTTCCACAACAGGTGTTCCAGATCTTCGATTTTTATAAGTTAACAGGAAATGCCCATCAGACCGAACAACTTTTGCTAAGACGTCATTCCTATATATGTTACAGTGTAGCTGGGCTCTTGGAGTTCCACATCAGGTGTTCCAGATCTTCAAATTTATTTTCTCAGCAGAAAATGCTAATCACGTGGAACAATTTTTGCTAAGGTATCATTTTTTTATCTCTTATAGTTTAGCTGGTCTGTTGCGGTTCTGCATCAGGTGTTCAAGTTTCCAAGATAAATTATAGCCTATATGTTGCCCAGACTTAATACCTATACAACAAAAAAAAAATCATTCCAATCCGTCCAGTAGTTCCGAAGATTAGCGTGTACAAACAAACAGACAAACAGACAAACAGACAAATATTTTTTTTTGGATTCATGCTCTATTACTGTTTCTAAACCCCCCTCAATTTTTTTTTTTTTAATATATTTAATGTACAGACACAGTTTTTTTACTGTTTTATTATATGTATAGATATAGATATAGATAGTTGATAGAAATTGATACAGGATAAATAAATTGCCGTTGAATTGATACTTTACATATATTATCTATATCTATACATATAATAAAACAGTAAAAAAACTGTGTCTGTACATTGAATATATTAAAAAAAAAAAATTGAGGGGGTTTAGAAACAGTAATAGAGCATGAATCCAAAAAAAAATATTTGTCTGTTTGTCTGTTTGTCTGTTTGTTTGTACACGCTAATCTTCGGAACTACTGGAGGGATTGGAATGATTTTTTTTTTGTTGTATAGGTATTAAGTCTGGGCAACATATAGGCTATAATTTATCTTGGAAACTTGAACACCTGATGCAGAACCGCAACAGACCAGCTAAACTATAAGAGATAAAAAAATGATACCATAGCAAAAATTGTTCCACGTGATTAGCATTTTCTGCTGAGAAAATAAATTTGAAGATCTGGAACACCTGATGTGGAACTCCAAGAGCCCAGCTACACTGTAACATATATAGGAATGACGTCTTAGCAAAAGTTGTTCGGTCTGATGGGCATTTCCTGTTAATTTATAAAAATCGAAGATCTGGAACACCTGTTGTGGAACTCCAAGAGCCTAGCTACACTATAACATTATATATATAGGAATGACGTCTTAGCAAAAGTTGTTCGGTCTGATGGGCATTTCCTGTTGATGTATAAAAATTGAAGATCTGGAACACCTGTTGTGGAACTCCAAGAGCCTAGCTACACCATCTATTCTATACATATAATAAAACAGTAAAAAAACTGTGTCTGTACATTGAATATATTAAAAAAAAAAAAATTGAGGGGGGTTTAGAAACAGTAATAGAGCATGAATCCAAAAAAAAAATATTTGTCTGTTTGTCTGTTTGTTTGTACACGCTAATCTTCGGAACTACTGGACGGATTGGAATGATTTTTTTTTTGTTGTATAGGTATTAAGTCTGGGCAACATATAGGCTATAATTTATCTTGGAAACTTGAACACCTGATGCAGAACCGCAACAGACCAGCTAAACTATAAGAGATAAAAAAATGATACCTTAGCAAAAATTGTTCCACGTGATTAGCATTTTCTGCTGAGAAAATAAATTTGAAGATCTGGAACACCTGATGTGGAACTCCAAGAGCCCAGCTACACTGTAACATATATAGGAATGACGTCTTAGCAAAAGTTGTTCGGTCTGATGGGCATTTCCTGTTAACTTATAAAAATCGAAGATCTGGAACACCTGTTGTGGAACTCCAAGAGCCTAGCTACACTATAACATTATATATATAGGAATGACGTCTTAGCAAAAGTTGTTCGGTCTGATGGGCATTTCCTGTTGACTTATAAAAATCGAAGATCTGGAACACCTGTTGTGGAACTCCAAGAGCCTAGCTACACCATAACACATATAGGAATAACGTCTTAGCACAAGTTGTTCAATCTGATGAGCACTCTCTGTTGACTTATAAAAATCGAAGATCTGGAACACCTGTTGTGGAACTCCAAGAGCCTAGCTACAACATAACACATATAGGAATGACGTCTTTGACGTCTTTGTTGTTCAATATGATGGGCATTTCCTGTTGACTTATAAAAATCGAAGATCAGAAACATCTGATGTGGAAATCAAAGCTATCACTAATTTTACTGTGTAATTATAAAATAACATAAACTGGGAGTACCTGCACGCGGTGAAGGCGGTAACAGTTTAGGACTGATTTTCGATGACGATGGTATATCATTGAAAATTTGACTCTACTGGCTAAAACTCCTATTTTTTATTTTATTTTATCGTATGAATATGCCTTCGGGCTTATGTTGTTTGAGTGATTAATTTCCTTTTCCATTTATCTTCGTGACACTGTAGCCTACCCGGTAACGCAGGGGAGCAGTCATTTTAATTTAGATTTTTATTGATCAGGTATCTTCACAATAAAACTATGACCATGCCAAGAAAGAGGTCAAATCTTTCCCAATGTTCCAAGAGACCTAAAAGATTGAGGATCATAAGATCCCAAGAATCTACCGAAGAGCGTCAGGAGAGACTTGATGTTGTTCAAGAACATTAGGCTGCAACTCGCTCCGTGGAAACCTCTTCGGGTCGCGAAGCACGCCTGCGTTCTCAGCGTATTCATTAGGTCTCTAGAGACCAGTGAAGAATATGATGCGCGACTGACCGCTGATCGTGAACGTCATGTATTGTCTCGCGAGTCAGAGACGTTCACGACGCATCGACTTCTAGGTCTCTAGAGGAGGCATATAATAATGCGGTTACCAAAATGAAAACGATGACAAATGGACTGTATGTTTTGGTGGTTGTTGGAATGAAATAAAACTAAAGCTCAGTGTGATAAAAGATTTAAATGGGAAAAATGATAAAAAATAACATAAATGGCGACCCCGTTGTCGCTGGCATAAGCAACAGGGTCCGCGTACGAAGTCGCGGGCAGAAGCTAGTACTATATAAATATGTACCTTCTATTGAATTTTAGTACGATAATGTATACACGCAAATGTTTCATGATTAGAGAAAGCTAAACTTTGGTAAGTGTACGTCAGCGACTACGAACTGAGCTACGTCGTAGCGCACTCTGTGCTACGGCGTAGCGCGTTCTGAACTACAGCGTAGCACGCATAGCTACGACGCGGTGTCTTCACGTTTCGGAAACTTTATAGTTGCTTCTAAACGGACCATATTTATTTCTAAATTGGCCGTAAAATATTGCCAATGGCAACAATAATATAAAAATAATACTGCCAAAGATTAATTTTACTCGATGATTCGGGTGTAATGTCAGCTCAACCCTCTGTTTGGAATTCTTGCAATATTAATTGCACGTTTTTATTGAAGCGGACATTCCTTTGGAAATACGCGACCGGTGCGGAAATGTATCGATATTGAAAATGTATGTTCGGCATCTGTGTAATAAACACATTCCTGTCTCTTAATTGTGAACTGCGGACAATCACTACTGAGTATATACGTATTGTATCATAGGAACGTATTGCAGGGGTCGCCCGGTTGACGGTTGTCGCCAAGTACAAAATAATACTAAAGATGCTTTTCACCTACGATGGTTAGTGTAGTATGTTTAACAATCGTATGTAATGTTTTCTATTTCTTGATTAATAAATAATGAAAAAACTGAATTTGATACAAAAATACAGTGCGGGTTAGAAATGTGTGTAACTTTCTATAAGATAGAAGTTATCCTTTCATGGTGAAATAGCGATCCAACGCAAGCCTATCAATAATAATAAAAAAATTAAAAACATTTTTCTCATAAACAGTGTCACTTTTCATCACAAAAACGTCATAACTCTTTATTTAACCACTACTAACCTCGATACATTTTACTACGTCTAGTACAACTCACACACACACACACACATTCTTATACACGCACACACATAAACACCGACAGTTATCAACAAACACAGGCGACTTCCCCGAAACGTAGGCGTGGCTGCCTTGACTGTACTGTTGCCGACACAATGTCTAACTTCACCCACGTGTATGGGAATACTATTAATAGTACTAACTGTTGCCATGCAGTTAATAGTCTAGTGTCTAGTCTGTCTGTCTAGTGTTAATAGTCTAGTGTCTAGTCTAGTCTAGGTCTAGTGATCACGAGCGTGACCGCCCAAGTGCAGATCCTGGGTATAGTGTGATTGGGTATTAGAATTTCCATTAGGATTGTTTAGAAAACGCTTCTATGGTGTATGCCCGGTTAATAGAAGTATGCTTGCTTGCTATAATAATATACTGCTCTCTTAAAACTATGCCCCACAAGACTGTTTTCACTATCTGAGGCAACCGACCAGACAAATAAGGATTAAGTTTATGACATAATTATATATAATAACGTGAGACTAAAACATAACTGGTGCAATGTTTGTACTTTCCACGTCTGGCTACCACTTCGGGGAATAACGCCTCTTGGAACCTGTTATACCCCTTGGGGGAAAACAGGCATGATATTATGTTAGTACGGTGTATTAAAAACTCTTGCATAAGCATAAAATCAGTCTATGATCTTCCAACTGCTGTGAGACAGGTCTCCTCTCTGTGAGAAGGAGTGAGCCGTATACACCACGCGGGCCCAGAACAAGTTGGGGAATGTCACGTGTTTTCGAATTTTTAGTTCTATAGTTCTAGCATATTATACCAGTTTCCTCAGGTAGAGAGAGCTTGACCTTCACCTCTCTCCTTAGTTTGACGTCCTCTGATTGGATTCATGTATGACATCAGTGCAGTGTAACACACTAGCGCTAACAGACGTCATTTTCAAAATTTTCTGTCTTATTATAGAAGTTTAAATAAAATCACAGACACTTTTCTTCGTGACTGTTTTTGACGTTTAGCTATTGTTAATATTTAACAGAATTTAGAATGGGACGAGATGACGAACGAAAAGAATATTAATTTTGAAATTCGTCAAATCGGCCCAATGGTCCGAGTTTGTTTTGGGACGAGCTGACGCACGAGCCACAATATTTTCCTTCATCGTTTTGAGAGCAGTGGTGATGAAATTAAATACACAAAGTAAAGCACCTGACTGGGTTCGAATCTGGGACTTACAAGTCGTAAGTCACGGCCCTTACCACAGGGCCACCTACTGCTCTTGCTGCTCAAATCTTGCGTACTGTAGAACATACCTTTGATCTCAAGGATTGTGTTTGCGAGTAAGTCTTTGTGTTCAAATACTTCAAGAGACTGCATTGTACGTTTTTCTCTCCCGTTTGTGGATTTTCCTTCCCTTTTTGTTGAACAATTTTCTCGGCGCGTGGGCGTCGTCGTTCAAATCATCATCATTTTTTTGGAATTTATATTTACTGTGTGGGATTTTCTTTTTTGTGTCGGGTTTTCATAATCTTGCCACGTATACAGGGTGTAGTAATGAAATACGGCAAACTTCAGGAGATTGCCGTGTGTGACACTTTCCAGACGACGCTAACGAGTGTAATAATACGGTACGTTTTTTTCAAAATCAAAGTGTTCGATTCCTGGCTTGAATATTGATTTTTCAAAAATAATTTTCATCAAAAACGAGCCCGTGACTTCGCTCAGTACTTTTTGCTATACTTCATAGTTTCGGATAAGGCCATCCACGAATTCACAAAAATCCACCAATATGTTTTATGAATTACGAATGCCTATATATTATGCACTATTATAAATACGAGTAAAGTTATTAGCTAGTGCTCTCTCAGAAAACTATAGCTCTGTTTTTAAACCAGCTCTATTGCGGGATATCTACCCATAATTCTTTCATAATAAGAATACTTTGGACTTTTATCATATTCTTTACGACGTTTTAAAACCCGTATATTTCTTTTAACTTTTAAAATTATGCAGTAAAAACTGTTACTTAACTTACTTTTCCATCGTTACAGCAGTATTTTAATGCACAAAGAACCGGGATTTTGTCCCGAGGGTGAAAACTGGAGAGATACAACACATTAGCTAATTGAAAAAAAAAAGATCGCAACACAAGGTTTCTTTACTTACGGATTGCTTGTGTTCGATGTTGAGGTTTTTTGCTGAGATGCATTTAGTTGGAAAAGGTAGTGTTTTAGCCCGAACTAAAAATAAAACTTGTTAAGTTACTTACTCTAATTGGTTATAACGACTTCGGTTTAGTTGTTATTAATCACACTAATATTATAAAAGCGAAAGTTTGTTAGTGAGTGAGTGTGTGTGAGTTTGTATGTTTATCCATCCTTCACGCTCGAACGGTTGAACGGATCTGGATGAAACTTGGCACGGAGGTAGTTTATGACCTGGATTTACACATAGGATTTTTTATCCCGATAAAACGTTCCTTTGGGATAATTGCCGACGTCCACACGGGCGGAACCGCTGGCAGCAGCTAGTTATTTATAAAAAAACATTATGAACAAATAACCGTACAAAGGCGGAGTAAACATTTAAGATATTTTCTACCTTACACATAACATATAAGGTGCTGTATGTGTGTAAGGTGGTGTGTGTGTGCTGTAAGATGGTGTAAGGTGCGGTGGTCATTGTTTGTAGTGAATTCATCACAAAGTCATTTTCTTCAAACCTTTTTGGTATTACAGACGTGGTATTAGGTCATGTTGGTTAGCCTTGTAAGGCCTTCGCAAAGGGCGGCTTATCTTGTCATTCGGTGGCTTATATTTCCAACCAGGGAATCAAACACGTTTGAAAGTTATCCCATCATTATATAATTATTCATACAGACATATAATTCTCCTTCGGAGTCTGTTTTTTCCGATAACTACAATCTAGGGGTCCTTAAGTCAAGAGTGAATAGGTTTCTTCTAGGCCTGCATGCATATTCGCCTACCATCAACTCAGATAATGGTAAAGCGCGAACAAATAAAAAATTTACAGTCATTTATTTGCAGTTAATGCGATATGTAAGATGGTAGGTATGTAAATTGTCATTGCAAATATTGTGTGTATAAGGTTTTCATCACACTCGTCTCTTGATGGACCTAGTTGCCTATTATTCTGTCTTTGTACAACAAAAAATAAAATGACTTACAATGAACTCATTATAACAAAGAGTATTTGAGCATTATTAGCGAGTTGTACAAACTTTCCGTCAGCAGGGGTTCGCGAGGGTCGCTGTTATTATTATATTAAGCCCTCTGTTGTCGAGTGTACTTGCCAAGAGTTTAACAACCATTTTGATATTCATTATTTTATTGTGTCGTTGAGTGGTTTGTTTTTGCTAATAATTCTTTTGTTAAAAAGCGGTTACTTTTGTGGGTTTTATTTTGACAGAAAGACCGGCCAAGTGCGTGTCGGGCCACGCACAATGAAAGGTTTCGTAATTGAGAGTAATTTATCCTAAGAACAAACAGTATCTTTGTAGTTGAAAATAATATGTTTTCTTATACATTGATATATGTCACTGACAATTCGCCAACAGCAAATGTAAACTGCAAAAAAATGTGGTAAAACTTCAAATTAATTATTTTTGGTCTTTCTCCCTCATTTGTACTACGAGACCTTGCTTGTTGCCAAATTTCAAGAATCTAGGTCAGTAGGTATTACCTTAGGTCTTCATTTATTTGCGAGTATCACAATATGTCACATTAATGGCTATGATTTTATTTTACTATTTTGACTTAGAAACTTGATTTTTGTAGACCTCCAAGGGCATTTTATGACGATAACTCAATTTTTGATTTTTTTGAATTGTGTCGTTTTAATTCTAAAGGTGCGATATTTGGTATTAACAACTTGATCCCTCCACTCGATTCTAAGAAAAAGGACAGACTGACAGGCTATCAGACGGTCGGATGGACAACGAAGTGATCCTGGGTGCCGTTTATTTTAATGGAACCCTTAAAAAAGGATTAGTAATAGTCTGTGAACGTTGATTGAATTGAAACAATGTTGTAACTTATAATATAATAATATAATATCCTTGGACATTTCACACAGCGCCATATCGTCCCAAGCGAAGCAACCTAATGCTTGTGTTATGGTAACGAGATGGCTGATATACTACTTATATACATTATATACATTTTTTTTGTAAATACATACATAGTATGGATAGAAAAACACCCAGACTCGTAACAAATACTTGCAGGTCGCATATTTGTCATATTTGTTCCGTGCGGGAATCGAACCCGCGACATAGTGCGCAGCAGTCAATCGCTCACCCACTGCGCCAACCGTGTCGTCAAAATTAGCAACATGGCGGTTGTAGAACCTACTACTAGTAGTTGGTCGAGTCTTCAGCCTATAATGCAGTCCCACTGCTGGGACACAGGCCGGCTCTCTGTGAGCAAACTATGACTGGAATTTCTCTGTAGTTGGTCGCAGTTTAGATTTGTGCCCGGTTGATGTCAATAAGCACGTCCCCTGGGACTTGAACAAACCTGGAACAAATGTGGGTGTATCTCTGCTTAACCCTTGGGGGCTAAAGGCGTGGTGTTATTTATGTAAAGTTCAGAATGAAAACAAGATCCAGAACTTCCTTACACGTGTCCGTCGTTGTAATCATTATATCGCGGGAAACAGCTGATTGGCTTAAGGTTGTCTTGAGAGAACTTTACATCCTGGATTTACTTTATGTTACAGTCTTCGTATATACTCATGAAGGATTACACTCTGTGTTGAAATTGTTAGGTATAGAATTTCATTAACCCATAACAATATAACATTAATAAACGTGATCTGTTTCAGCATATTTTTCTTTGTGAATCAAAATTGTCTGTTGCGAAGTATTGTTTCTCATATCAAGCCTTTTCAAGGGATGTCCAAGGGAAATTGCGAAACTATTTTCAAAACAGAATAGAGTCACCTCAGTTCCTCTCTCCCTTGAATTCGTATATGTATGCATATAGTATAGGTATATAAAACTCTGACACCAGGTTAGTCAATAACCACACGAAGAAGAACAAGATAGGTATATATTATTATAATTATGTACGTATGTGTGTTCACATAGGTAATTTTGTTTTTTTTATCTTAATGCTCTTACTAACTTAAAACACCTGCCATCTAATCTCTTCACCATCTTTGGTTGGCCGGTAGAGAATGCCTAAGGCATTAAGTCCGCCTTTGTACAGAGGCCAGCACATCAAGTTACCACAATCTGTCAGATTTCTTTGATAGTATTTCAACTTTATTGCAAAGTCATAAGGTTCATTTTTAATTGAGAAAATATAACAGTTAGGGATAGCTTCATGTGCTGGCTTCTGTACCTTTGTTGTGTGTGAAAAGTTAAAATAAATATCGTGTTACCTCATAACTGAGTTATGGAGGTCAGATTGGCAGTCGCATTTTGTAAAATACTGGTATTCAGCTGTTGTTGGACTGGACGCCGATCCAAACATAGTTGATAAAAAGCTAGGTAGATGATGATTCCTAGTATCAATGTTGTTCAGAGGAACTAGGTAAAGTGACAGTGAGACCGACAGCAATAACATAAACTATCGAAAATAGTACCTACGTCAATCCTGTTTAAAAGTCGTTGTAGAAATAGATACGCTATGAAAGCGATTTTCTCTTGTCTAGTCGTTTCGCTTTTGTTTTCTGATGAATACGACTTTGACCACTACACCGGTTGCCAAGAAAAAGTTGCTTAACTTTGTTTCCATATGATAGATTGAAGTCTAGTGGAAAAATTGAAAAGAATCCAGTATAGGATCATGATATTTGCTTTCACAATAACAGCATTTGATGAGTGAATGAACGATAGCAAAGAGCCGTTCATTCGTCATTCACCGTGTCGTAGTTAGTGTGATGGATGGCGTTACCTTTAGAAGTGATGTGAAATTCTGAAGTTATGAGAATTTTCTGGATTCCATCTGTAACGATGGGTGATAAATCGCTTCGAATAGTTTTGTATATATTTCATGACTATCTCTAGCCTTTAAATATCTAGAAAGTGTAGCTCGTGATTTATAGTGAACTAGCTGACGCTGGCAGCTTCGCCCGTGGCCTCTTTTCTTATTTTAAAAGAAGTAACATTGACTACTTCCTAAAACATCCGCTATCTGCCAGTTTAAATCCTGTCAAAGTCGGTTCAGCCCTTTCAGAAATTAGAAGGAACAATGAAAACTGACGGACATGTAGTTATATTATAAATTTGTTATACTACCGTATATACTTTCAGATGTATTTATTATTAGCAGCCCGGAGTGATACCCCCGTGCCTCGGTGCGAACGTTAACCCGTTGGCCCTGCGCCTGATTTCTCTCCGGTTGTATAGAGTTGCCGTCCCATCGGACTATAGAATAAGGGAAGAGAGAGTGCACGTGTATTTATGCATATACCTACTTGTGCACTATAATATCTCCCGTCCGAAGTCTGGTCTCGGAGGACTAAATCGCACCTTTAGAATGAAAACGACGTAACTCAAAAAAGTGACTTTTAGGGAAATAGCAAAAGAAGTTTTAAAGTTCTTAACACTTCCGTACTATTTGGTCTATTATTTCGTGATTATTTACGTCAGTGACTATGTTTGTGCTGCAAATTATAAAAAAAGTCTTTTCACTATTTTCGTTTTGAGTCATTTTATGACGATAACTCAATTTTAGATTTTTTTGAATTGTGTCGTTTTAATTCTAAAGGTGCGAAATATTTATTATTACATAATATTTTCAAGTGACCAATAAGATATATAGATAATAAATAAATTTTATTTAGGTCCTTTTTTCAAAGTAATTTACTTACATATAAATCCTCAGTACCAAGTACTTTAGATTGGCTTAAGTATTTATATAAAGCTAGTTTAGTTTACACGTTTATTCATTACCTATGAAAGGTGCGTTGGTACTGACATTATAACTTGTGGTGACCTGCCCGAGCTAGGTTAATTAAAACCTGTGTTTCAGGCCAATAAAAGTATATAAATTAACATATAACATTTTCGAGTAAATAAAAGGAAAAATAACGGTCAGTAAAAATACAAAGTAACCGCGTTATCCTACCTCTCCTATAAATATAGAATCCCCGGTCCACAAATACATTTTCAAGGTTTCATGAAGTATGCGGTATTGATGTACCAGGAAACGGAAGCAAGGTCGGAGGCTGCGCGGGACACGATCATGACCTAGTCCCGGGTCAAGATCACACGGAATGCGGGGGTGGGGGGAGAGCGGCGGATGTGCGCGTGCCGCCATATTGTTGCGCATAGTGAATGAATTTCAAAGTGATTCGTTTGAATTGTTAGGATGTTATTTCCTGAATAGTTTTATGTGTATTTGATCAGGAGATTACTTATTTATGGTTAAAATACAATGAGAGTTTATGAAAGTCGCTCCTAAAATATAAAAATCTAGCCTAAGCAAGGCGAAATAGCCATTTAAAAGAAAAAAAATTGTAACACCTGCTCTCTGCTGTGTATTTTCCCAACTATGTTGGGGGTCAGGTTCCAGTCTAACTAATGCAGCTGAATACCAGTACTTTACATGGAGCACCTGCCGACCTAATTATTATTTATTAATGTTTGCATTGATAATGCGAGTTACTTGCGCGGGTCTCGATTTCATACTGGTCCCGGGTCAAGATCAAATGGAAGGGGTCGGATTGACCCTAAACGGCGTGTGCGACCCGGCTCGTGAATGAAGTTTATGTAACAAGTTACAGTTTTATGTGACACGTTATTAAAGGAAAAAAAAATCTGTTCATGTTTTATTTATATACATAGCTTATAAAATTATGTTCAATATACGTAAGTACCTGCCTTATCTTTTCATGAGTTTTCTAAAATATACAAATTAGGCCTTTTTTTACTCACGATATAATCACTCAATTATTTCCGTACCTCGGAAAGCACGTTAAGTCGTTGGTCCCGGTTGTCATTCGTGGATCTTTAACAGTCGTTACGAGTGGTCAGCCACTCTTACCTAGGGGTATAGTATTGCCAAGTCACTGACTGGGTTGTGGAGGTCAGATAGGCAGTCGCTCCATGTAATGTACTGGTATTCAGTTGCATCTGGTTAGACTGGAAGCCGACCCCAACATAATTGGGAAAAAGGCTAGGCATATAATCAGTCGATTATTGAACGAAGTTCCTTATCGCGCGTTGCGAAAGGGGGCTAGACGGAAAGTAAAACCAAAAGTTGTAACGACACTTTTTTTGGAGTCTTTTTAATCAATATTTTTTGATTGGTTAATTTTAGTTCAGTTTTTTTTTTGATTATTATAACTTAAAAGAAATAAAATTTTATTACAACTCCTTCACTAATTAATCGAAAGGAACTTCGTTCCACCCGGGTGTCCCATCAAGTGAGAAGAATTCAGTTTGACTGGCGTTTACACGTATTGCCTATGGAATACCAAACGAAAAATGTTGAATAATAAACACACGAAGAGATACCCACTAAACTTTTTGGAACGCAGTTCTCTTACGCTAATTGTTTTAGGAGTAAACTAGCAGAAATCATCACGTAACGAAAAAGCGTTATGCCAGAAAAAGTCAGCCATCCTTAGATAGCTCTGTATTGAAAACGCAAAAACTTTTGACATTTGAAACCCAAATCCTTCCTGGATGAAACTGTATTATACATAATAATAAAGCGGAAATTCGTTTCAACCATGTCCCAAGACACCGCGACTTTATTGTTCTTGAAGAAATAATGTAATACTCTTCGACATTTATTTAAAAAACTAGCTTTTGCCAGCGGCTTCGCCCGCGTGGAAGTCGGCAATTATCCCAAGGTGACGTACTATCGGGATAAAACGTATTCTATGTGTCAATCCAGGTCATAAACTACCTCTGTGCCAAGTTTCATCCAGATCCGTTCAGCCGTTTGAGCGTGAAGGACAGACAAACATAAAAACTCACACACACACTCACACACAAACTTTCACCTTTAATATTAGTATAATTGCACAGTTTGATAAACAACCTTTCAAGTATAAAGACAGACTTACTTATACCAATATCCAGAAGACAACAGAAAATCCCCAGCCACATAACGTAACTAATATTCCCCTGTCCGAGTTCGTTACATAATAAGCTGCACAGAGTAAAATGGAAATACCCAGGCTTCATTTCCCCACAAGGGGATTACCTGGTATGCTAATGAGAACGTCCTATATTTAATGCCTGCCAATATACCGATCGGGTATTATGTTATGTTGAAGCCGTGGAAGGTAATATCATCTTTGTTCTGATTTTAGCTCGCCTTTATTATCCGTGTTTGGTATTGTTGTTGTTAAATCAGGCGTCCCTTATCGGCTCGAGTAGGTTTTGAATTTCTATATGTGATTGTTGATAATTTTTTCGTCTTTACGATGTTTTTCAAATGGAGAAAGATGTTCAGTTTGGTGGTCTTTACCACGCCCTTATGTAGACTATTTTGTTGTATCATGTTTTGATATTGGTATCTATCGCGTCGGTGGGGTTTTGCTAGCTAATTTAATTTGACTCTGTATATAAATAGTAGTACCTATATTGCAGAAACTCAGTCTGTCTAGCCTTTTCCCAACTATTTTAGGGTCGGCTTTCAGTCTGACCGGATTCAGCTGCATACCAGTATTTTACATGGAGCGACTGCCTATCTGACCTCCACAACCAAGTCAGTAACTGGGTAATACGATACCCCTTGGTAAGACTGGCTGACACACTTTCGGGCTTCTGACGACCCATAACGACTGTCAAAGATCCACAAATCACAGCCAGGACCAACGGCTTAACTTGCATATTGCAGAAAAATATTGTAGAAACTCAGTGTTCAATTTTAATGCATTGCCACTAAGTTTAATTCAATCAAACAAATGAAACTCAGTGGAAACCAGATACAATTTGAGCAGAGAATTCAGAATGTTGTAAAAATAAACAAACGAGTAATGGTAAAATATTAATATTGGTTCGACAGTTCTTTTGTTTTTTTCTGTGTACTCGGAGGATAGAGGTGAATGCTCCAGTTATGTTCTCCAGCTTTATGAAATATGGTAATGCGAAATTCTTGTAAAGTAACACAGGTGGGCAATATCGCAATGGACAGAAGTGGTAGCATTCTTAGTTTATTGTGGCTTGTTCTCACATTTGCTTTTTGTTAAGGGAAATAAAGTATCTAACTCATTTTTCGTTAAGGGAAATAAAATATCACTACATAGTATATAGCAAAGTCGCTTCCCGCGTCCTAATGTCTGTATGTATGCTTAGATCTTTAAAACTACACAACGGATTTTGATGCAGTTAGTAGTAGATAGAGTGATTCAAGAGGAAGGTTTATATGTATAATAACATGCAATTTCCGTCATCCACGCGGGCGAAGCCGCGGGCAGAAGCTAGTATTACTATAAAAATAAGTGTGTTCGGTCAAATATAAATCATTCCTTGGCTTTATTATTCCTATTCCATTATAACCTCCATTTGCCGTATAAAGAATCAAAATAAGAGTGAATTCATTCCTAAAAAAATTAGAAAAACCAATTAATAAAGTAATTAAAGTTGAATAAAAAATAAAAGTTCCAATTATTATTCCAATAACTTTTTCAGACATTTGCTTCAGTCAAAAAGCCTCAAAAATTCATTGAATCTTAAAAGATATGTTCTTCATTCTGAACGGCTTTGGATGGAATTTGGCGCACTGATAGTTAATGTACAGACGCCAACACATCAAGCTATCCCTAACTGTCAAATTTTCTCAATTTAAAATGAACCTTATGTCCTTGCAAGAAAGTTGAAATACTATCAAAGAAACTTGACAGATTGTGGTAACTTGATGTGCTGGCGATGTGCTTGATGTACACAGGTACGTGGATTAAAAGATAGCATACTTAACCCATTTCATGATCGCCTATTAGAAGCCGTTTGCTTATAAGAGCTCAGCGATTTAAACGGTTGTATTTATTGTCGTTACGAGAGAATTTTTCTTATGAACCTATGGGGTTCATACGACAATTGAAGGTTAAAGCCCGGTTGTAGTGGTTCTCATGGGATATTATCCGATCTCCACGCGAGCAAAGCCTTGGGCAAAACTAGTATATGATAAAGAAATCTAGATTTGTCGCCGAGTCGTAAAAAACATACGAAGCCGGGGTGGGTCTTTAGTTTTTTTTAAACCAGTATTCATGTCATAATTTTCTATTGGTAATTCCGTTTTATAATACTTCTTTGTATTGGACGACGTTGATTGATAATTTGACAAGTATTGCACCGATAATTCAATTGATATTTTATATTTAAGAATCTTGAAGGGTTTCGATCGGTTCATAAATCGAATGATTGACGACGCTATTCAATGTTTTTGTTTAGGCACTGTCATTTTAATGTAATTAATCATTTTGGAAATCAAACAACTCTTTCATAGAAAACGTGTTAGGCATTTTTGATAGCATATTCAGCTTATATTATTCCAACTACGCCTCCTATTTAAGTGAAAGAGAGTGGGCCGTAATTTACCATGCGGTCCCAGTGCGGAGATGTCATAGTTCTCGGACATGCCGGTTTCCCCACGATGTTTCCTTTCACTGTTTTGAGAGAAGTGGTGATGAATTTACACAAAGTGAAGTGGCTGCCCGGGTTCGACCCACGACTACTCGTAAGTCACGGCTAGTACCACTGAGCTAACACTGGTAATTAAATATTATAATTAATTGACATCATAAATGATTTCACAATTTACTTTAAAATGCGATGTCTTTTGTTTCTGATTGAAGTGGCTTGGTTCTGAAACTGTTTTGTATGTTATCTTCCTTATTCTTGTAAATGCAAAAGTTTTCATGAATGGATGTTTGTTACTCACTCACTCTCGCCAGAACGAGTGAACAAATATGGATGAGATTAAAGTCTGAAATAGTACATAGGCTACTTTTCCCGGCAAAATTCTTACAATCCTGTGGGATACTTTCCGCCTATCACGCGGAACCAACTTTTGTAGGCTAAGAATATGCACCTTGTCTCTTAGTCTTTCCCGAAACTGTTTTGTATAAAGGCGCCCGCATGGCATGACGCGTCGTTTTTGTAGAGTTTGGGTTTGATTCTGGTAGAATATTCAAGAAGATTTCATAGAAATCTCGACTCTCTGTTCTACTAAAGCCGCGTCGCGCTGTCTTGTCCCACCTGTCTGTGCCTTCAGAAGGAAACATCTCCGAACCCGGTTCTAAGTACTGTGAAGGCCAGAGGGACCTTTACTTAGAGAGCTCAGAGGTAGAGCTCGTGTATTGTGTTGTGGGGATTTCTATCCTACAAAATACGAACACACGGGGCAGCAACTATTGAATTATATTACTTTTAACGAATACATACGTCAAGCTGCTCCTTCATACGGTTACTGACAAACTCCTCTCCATTTCTTTTATAAAAACCTATCAAGCTATTCTAACATTTTAAAAGGTCGAATGCTGTCAGTTATATTCTAACCGGCCAGGCTTCAAGTTCCACGAGGTTTCACTTAGGCTCTATAGTACCAACTCCATTTTACATAATAATTGTACGTAGAAACCGAACAACAGGTGAGATTAATAATAATTATAAAACCTATATAAGTATACAGTATAAGACTAGGTATTAACGACACGTGCACACCCGACTGTGATTAATGATGTGTACCTACCCTATATCTCGGAAAGTTCGTTAAAGGTTCCCGCAGACAGGCGCGATTCTACTCCAGTAGAGCAATTTCTGTAGAAAATTGATAAAAATTGTTCTACTTTATGTATATATATATATACTTCATACAATGCGAGCTTTTACAAAGCTTGATTTATTTACTAATTAATTATTGATTTTGGATAGCAAATAAGTAGATTGCTATTTAAAATGCTTGGGAAGTAGTAGTTATACTTTACGCTGCATTCTTTTAATTGATCTCCTCGCTACTACTTTGTAGTTTTAAGAAAAAAATATACGTTTCTTTGCGGCGAACACGACGCAGTAAAAAAAGCAAACAAAAAAAAAAACAAGTTGTGGGAAAATATGCGTCAGACTTTTACTAAAACCCATTCACGTTCCTTACCATACCAAACTTCTACAATTGGGCTATCAAATGCAATAGTTATTTGTTATGCAAGGCTGGAAAGTTGATTTTTGGCGCGAGTACTTCTATTGAAACCTGAGTAAGCGAATGATTCTAGGGTTGAACCATGAGCGAAGCGAGTGGTTCAAATATAGAATCCTGAGCGTAACGAAGGTTTCAAAGGTACGAGACGCAGAAAAGCTTTGCTGCCGAGCGCAACACACAATTTTTCACCTCACTACAGCGAGGAAACTGCTAGGTGCAAGAAAACAGGTGTTTTATTTTGTTCGAGCGTCTCAGATACATTGACTCATGTGAAGAAAATAACAGATACTTGGCAATGTATCTTATGAGTTACATAGAATATCTCCAAAATTAAATACCCTGTATTTTGTTCTATATCCTACTTGTCCTCTAAGGAGAATGAAAGAAAAAATTAATTTAATACAAATAACTAACTAATTTAATTTTATACATATTTATTTTTGCCAAGCAAAGGATTAAATAACATATTATATTAGTATTTATTTAAAAAATTAAACTTAAATTACTACACAAGTGGGTATTTGACAGGGTAGTATTTTTATGGCATATTCAAATGTGACGTCACAGATTTTTTTAATCAAATGGAATACTTATTAACATTAATTCAAATTTTACAATTATATCCTCGCAAAATATTTGATTTCTGTACTGTGATGGAAGTTTTTAAGGTGAGCGGTATTATTTAATATTTTATTTTAGACCTTGTCATGCATTTTCAGTGGACTGGCAGTATAGAAAATTGTTAAATAGAAAGGTTCGAATTTTAAAAACTCTTTCCACGCTAGAGAGCAAAAATCGATTTTCGGCTCAGATTTCGAATGACAAACAGACCCTTTCCGAGCCTGTGAGGTGAAAAAATAATTGTTTTAATCGGACTGGCAGTTTCAGAGATTAACGCGTTCAAACAAACAAACACAAATACAAATAAACTCTTCTTCTTTATTATTATAGATAGATTTGAAAACATGAACACGTTCTTTTTTCCGCCCGCATTATCCTTGGAGCGGCGTTATTTGTTTAGTTCAATATGGCGTTTAGAATTATTATTATACAGGGTAAAATTGAATTCATGGACAATATTTTAAGGGGTATATATTGTACTCAAGGGTAGGTGTTCTAATAGTAAAATTTGTTCATAATTATGAGTACAATGACCCCTTAAAATGTTGCTAATTATAATAATATATTAAACAGGATGCTGTACATAACAGTCTCTGCAAAAAAAAACAATTTTTCCTCAAAATCGATTCTATTATGAAAGATTAACATGAAAGATAATTACATCCTGTCAAAATATTAATAAATATTCCACCTATCGCTCCTTTTACTAGCAGTAATGATACAGGATATAATATTTTCTGCAAAACATTCTCATAATAATGTTTTATTCAAAGAAGATTCTTGATAAAAACGTTATTGATCTCAGTTCTCATACAAAAGCGAGTTTCTGTTCCAACATCCTTCAGCGGACCGAATAATGGCATTGAAAAGGAGTAGGTCAAGACCGTGCCCGCGCCCGGCCGGGCAAGCGACTCGTTTTCGGTCAAGACCAACATCCTGAAACACGCCCACTTTTTATGACAAGCATTTATAATGCCCGGACATGGAAACCTTTTTTATCATCCCCGTCCTATCATGACAGTCTAATTTTATGTTGCCGTAAAAACGTTTTAGTGTTTTCTTCGGTGTTTTTCAAAGTTGTGTCAGTGTTATTCGAGGAAGGGACCTTGTTAACATTTATCTATCGTCACACATATTACATCTCCTACCGAGGTGTTCTATTAAAAATAATGACTTCTACACTAATATTACAAAGTAGAAAGATTTGAATTTTTTAATGTTTGCAACATATGAACTACAACTACTGGGTGGAATTTAAAAATTCATTAATAATTAGAATGCTGCATTTTTTTTGAGTAAACTAGGCTATATTTATAATTAACTTTCGCTTGCGTCTTTGCCCGCGTGATAGTGTCTACATTGTACCCATGTGAAGCCGGGGTGAGTTGCTAGTGAATTATAAATAAGAAAGTAACTCAATGGCTGTATGTTATAATTATATTCACGGCTGAACGGATTTCGTCAAAATTTTTGGCGGCATAACACTTAACGGAAGACCGTTACCTAGTTTTTATCCCGGTTGTACACTCAACTGGTAAAATTTAAAACCGCAGGGAAAAGCTAATATAACATCGCTCCATAATGCAGTAGGTACTTAAACAAGTCATATGGTGCAGTAACCTTGACAAATTCTCAGGAGTTTTCACAGCCAGCAAAAACTCTATACCTGTTGCCATTGACAATGCCCGGACTAGGTCATGACCACGCTCCAGCCAGGTGACCCGATTATCGGTCATGATCACATTTGTACTAGGCACTGAAGCCGGTTGATATAGATATTATACTATCCGTTTCATGAAAGTGGGAGTTCGCGGCTAAGTAATTACAGCCGCACGGGTCGATCCATCAGGTTAAGCTACCCTTGCTGAGGTTGGTCCGTGGATGGGTGACCATGTTAACATACCAAGACTGCTCCGTGCCTCGTGAAGCACGTTAAGCCATTGGTCTTGGCTGTCATTCGTGGATTTTTGACAGTCGTTACGGGTCTATAAAAGCTGGGATACTGTCAGAGATTAAAAAATCTGTTAGTAATTTTTATAATAAATATAACTTGTTTCCCCTCCCAATTATATCATTTTTCCCTGTCAGAGGAGGGCCTTTACCGAAAAAATAATTGTAACAAAACGTAATTCGCTAGCTCTGTATGGGTACCAATTTAAACAAATTTTCCTTCTGATACAAATGTACATTTAATACCAATATACAATACTAGCACTTTGCCCGCGGCTTCGCTCCCGTGGTCTTTCCCGTGGGACCCGTTATTTTTCCCGGGATAAAAAGTAGCCTATGTTACTCCTAGAAAACTAAGCTTTCCAACGGTGAAAGAATTTTTAAAATCGGTCCAGTAGTTTTTGAGCCTATTCATTACAAACAAACAAACAAACAAAGTTTTCCTCTTTATAATATTAGTATAGATTAATTATTTATTCGTACTTACTTTTATGAAAGTATAAATATAATATTTTCGTGAACATCTTATGATAGAATAGGTAAAATGTTCGATAAAACGTGCTGTATTAGGCTCCGGGGATCTGGGACCAGGCGAGGTAATTGCGTAACTCACTATAATTGGCAATCCCTTTCATATTGACAGTTCAACAATCTCCATTGCGTTATTAACGTTGCTGAGCAGACGATTATTTTAAACATACGAAGCAATGGATTAGGAATTTCCTTCAAAATCTCATGATTGTGATTGAAGGCGTAGTTCGCAAGTACTGGTCATAGACACACGCCGATAGCGAGTACTACGCATTTGACTTAATTGAAGAACATCACCACTAAGGTTAGTATATGTCTTTCTGTCGTTTCTATTCAAACCTGTCCTTCTAGGGCGTCTTTCTGTCGTTTCTATTCACACCTGCCTTGTAAATACCGTACCGTACCGTTTTAAATATTACTTTCTTTTTAGTCAACAAGGAACCCTTACAGTTTCGACATGACCTTCCGTCCGTCTGTCCGCAGCTAGCTGAGAGACTCTTAGTACTAAAAAGCTATAATTTGTTATGTATATACATATTAATCGTGCAAAGGGTAAAACGGGACCCTATTACTAAGACTCCGTTGTCCGTCCGTCCGCCCGTCTATCACCAGGTTGTATCTCATGAACCGTAATAGTTAGACAGTTAAAATTTTTACAGATGATGCATTTCTGTTGTCGCTATAAAACTAAAAAACAGAATAAAATAAATATTTAAGGACGCTCCCATACAACAAACGTGGTTTTTTGACGTTTTTATAGATAACTAGCACTTTGCCCGCGGCTTCGCTCCCGTGGTCTTTTCCGTGGGACCCGTTATTTTTCCCGGGATAAAAAGTAGCCTATGTTACTCCTAGAAAACTAAGCTTTCCAACGGTGAAATAATTTTTTAAATCGGTCCAGTAGTTTCGGAGCCTATTCATTTCAAACAAACAAACAAAAAATTAAATCTTTCCTCTTTATAATATTTTTATTAGTATAGACTAGCTGACCCGACGGACGTTGTTCTGTCTAAACATATGACCTTACCTACCCTACACTACCTACCCTAGCTGCCTACATTTTTTTTTAATGTAAGTTCCTTCTCCTGACAATAATAATCACAACAAAAAATGAATTAGAGAAATTGCTTCAGCTGCTTTCGAGATTGGCGCTTAGCAACACATTCAGCGATTTATTTTTATATTATAGATGGTACGGAACCTTCCCCGTCTACCAGCTAAACGGTTTTTATTCCTCGTTTCTCCATACGCGGAAATTGCTTTAATAAAATAATGTTCTTAAGCTACTTGCATACGAACTATTTCACCGTGTGCGGTCGCCAGCGCATCAAGTTAACACAAACTGTCAAATTCCTCCAAATTATTTGATACCTTAATACCTTGTTTGTTAAGTTCAAAATCGATTGAGAAGATTTGACAGTTTGTGGTAACTTGAAGTGCGGGCGACTGTACATAACAATCAAAACATTTTACCCAGATTATTACCCAGTCAGCTGTCGGTAATCCCGGCACGTTTACCGCCTTCCTTATAAACTTCTTTACGCTTAATGTTTTTAAGACCGAATTTCCCACATACGTCCCAGAAAATATCTCGCCAAAGTCTTTTACGTGAGCGAATTACTGAAGGGAGTATAACCGGTACATTGCTTGCCAAACCACGTCTTTTTGATTAAGACGACGCCCGATGTCTGGATCTGTTTTATTTTTGTTGGTCAGAGTTTGAAAGCTCGCGGCTATATAATAACCAAACGGCTTAATCGAAAGTTAAGCTACAGTTGCCGCGGTCGATTCGTGGATGGGTGACCGTCCATTACATATTGAGACGCCTCCGTGTCTAGGAATGCATGTTAAGCTGTTGGTATTGGCTGTCACTCATTAATCTTTGACAGTCGTTAAGGGTAGTAAAAAGCCCATAAATATGACAACCAGTCTTACCAAAGGGTATCGTGTTACCCAGTAACTGGGTTGTGGAGTTCAGGAATTTGAAAAAGGCAGGCAGATTAGTTGAGAAGAGAGCAAGACATGGGTTTATTAAAAGGTTCGGTTTGTGTTGGATGAAATTATAATGAGGTGAATATAGATTATTTTTATCCTGCATCCACTGTCCCCCAGTTAAGAATTCTCGCGCTACGACGTACCTGTGTCATTTTCAGATTATAGTGCGCGATACTCGCGTATGCGTCATTAATCGTTGCAATCGCTCGTGTAATACTATTTTCGCGCAACAATCGCTTTCGATTCTAGTCGCCCCTTCCAAAATGTAGTTTTCTATAGAGAAGAATGAGCAAGAAACTCCACCATTACTCTTTTAAAATGTTTTACAATGTTTTGTATACATGAATTATAAAATTATATGTGAAGACGATGCACCCAGAAAAATACTACACCACTAAAGGTAAAAAGAAAACAAATACTATGGCAGGTAAAATTAATTATGTCTTAAATGCATATATGGTGCTCACATATTTACAAACATTCTAAGAGTTACTAATAATAAATCAATCAATGTGACTCACACATTAATATAATAATAAAGAAAAACATTAAAAATACTAAACATACAACGCATTTAGAAGCAAGTTTTTTTATTACATATTCCAAGTTTTATTCATCACAGTTCTTACTTTAATGATTAATTAACACGTTTTTATGTAATAAAAATAATTCTACCAATCCATAACATTAATTTTCATACAATCACGCATGCATACTAATAACCTTAGCATGTCATTAAAAAAATAAACAAAAGAAAAACCGTTCTAAATTCGAAACCTGTTGAAAATGTGACGCTACCAGCAGGTTATGTTTGAAATGCGTCGCGTGACCGCTACATAAAAGATTATAAACTTAATTTTACAGCCGACGCCTTCTCAAGGTCACAGCCGTACAACCTTTGCAGGGACACAGCTAATATAGAAGCTATTTTTATAATTTGAATTTTTATGGAAATGGATAAAATGTTATGGTTTTACCAACTTTTTTTGTGATGTCTGTATTTATTACTGCCTTTAATTGCAATAGAGTACGGGTTATTGGAACGAAGTTCCTTATCGCGCGTTGTGAAAGGGGGCTAGACGGAAAAAAATCTTACGAAAAAGTTGTCACGACACTTTTTGTAAAACATTTTTTGCGGTAATGCTGGCGGCTTCTACAAAGGCAAGCAATTCGAACAGAAAAATGAATCGTTTCGTCGGTCGAATAGAGTTCATTATTATTTGGACGAGCTTTTCTCTATGAAAATATTGGACCGAATTAAGACCTTATTTTTATTAAGTTAACCGCGTAACTCGGTTGTGCATCTTTGTAAAGTCGGGTCCGACACGAGACAAAAGGTTTCTCAGAATAATTTTAGTAAACTGCGTATTTAGGTACCTAGTTTGGTATTTCTAAATTTTACCGTTTACTGTTAATAAATAAAGTCTGAATTCGCTTTTCGTGTTTTTATTTGTGTAGTTGTGTACAGACGCCAGCACATCAAGCTATCCCTAACTGTCAAATTTTCTCAATTAAAAATGAAATACCCTCAAAGAAATCTGACAGATTGTGGTAACTTGATGTGCTGGCCTCTGTACCTAACCTATTTATTTTTCGCGTAAAATCGCGTATGTATTTTTATTTATGTTTATGTATCTTGAACGCAGGGCGGCGGCATGCGGCGCGCGGCGTCGCCGTCGCGGCATTGTTTGTTTTCGTGACTGTGGTGTCGGATGAACTAATTAATTAGATACTTACATACCTACCTACCTATACGAGTGTAATTTAATTCGAGTTCCTTATCGCGTGTTGTGAAAGGGGGCTAGACGGAAAAAATTCTTACGAAATTACAATTCCTTCACTAATTAATCGAAAGGAACTTCGTTCCATCCGAGTGTCCCTTGACACCTCTCAAGTTTTTTTTTTTATGTTGCACCTCCTAACAAACCTTCCTTTGCGCAAACAAACTTCAACAACTTTGGCCAAAAACGTAAGCTAGGACTAATCTTAGGGAACGCGCTAGCAGTTGGGTATTTGACAGGGTAGTCAATAACGCTAATTTTGATGAACTGTCAAAACACGGAATTGGTACGCGATTTGTATGAAATATAACAATGTGGCGTCACAGATTGTTGAATCAATGGAATACTTAAGCATTAAATGCAATTTAACAATTATATCTTCGCGTAGTATTTAATTTCTGTACGGTTATGGAAGTTTTTGAGACGAGCGGTCTTTTTTTATATGTGATTTCATATTTTATTTTTGACCGTTTCAAATAGTCGATTCCTTATAGTTCAAAGTTTCCTTAAGGTATCACTCCTTGCTGGTATAAAGAACGCAGTTTCAAAACCATCTAAGTAAACGCCTTAGCATGAATAATTAATGAGTTAGTGTATCGTATTCGGTTTAACATTTATTTAATACAAAATATTTGTTTAAATTGAAACCTTTATTAACATGACATCATACCCGAAGGGTCAGGCAGAGGTGGTTCTAATTGAACACTCACATTTCGCCAGCTATGTTTCAGTCCCGTGTCATAGGAGACGAGCTTATTGCCATCAACAGGCCACAAAACCAGACTCCGGGTTGCTGCTGAGAAATTCCAAATGGAAAAACTTGAGAGGTGTCAAGGGACACCCGGATGGAACGAAGTTCCTTTTGATCAATTAGTGAAGGAATTGTAATGAATGTATATTGTTATTATTTTTTATTATGTACAAAAAACCTGTATAGACTCAACAAAAATAATGGTCGCGCCACCACACTGTTCAATGCGAAATAGAAAGACGAAACGAAAATAACTGGCTTGCTTTCTATTAGAGAGCGAGAGAGAGATAAAACAGATAAACACGCGCACGCCGCACGGCTTACAAATATAGCAAAAAGTGTCGTTCCAACTTTTGGTCTTCATTTTTTCCGTCTAGCCCCCTTTCGCAACGCGCGATAAGGAACTTCGTTCCAAAAACCCAATTATACATATTATTTCTATACATATTATTATGAATATTTAGATTTAAAATGTAAATATGTAATTATCATTATGTTGCTTAATGTTTTTAAATATACTACTCTTACAAAAATATTATTAACTAGCTGACCCAACAGACGTTGTCAAAAAGTCAAATCATTTATTTCAAATAGGCACAAGTAAGGCACTTTTGAACGTCAAAATGAACAAGAAATAGAATTGATTCTAGTCGCCCCTTCCAAAAGGTAGTTTCGTGTGGAGAAGAATGGGCAAGAAACTCCACCGTTACTCTTTTAAAATGTTTTACAATGTTTTGTATACATGAATTATAACATTATATGTGAAGACGATGCACCCAGAATAAAAACACTACACCACAAAAGGTGAAAAGAAAAACACATATAGTAATGGTAGGTAACTTAAGTATGTCAAAAGTACATGGTGCTCACATATTTACAAACATTCTAAAAGTTAATATATAATAAATCAATCAATGTGTGAGAAGTTATTTCAACATGTTAAAATAGTATTTTATAAATAATAAATTATTACCTTATTTACTTAGCAACCAGTTTGATTTTGTCTAGACACTAGATTGCCCTGTGGAGCAGGACCAGCATGTTTCCAAGCATCCTTATCCTTTATATAATCCTCTAATTTGTAATATGCTTGTTTACAAAGTGTATTTTTAATGTGAGTTTTAAATTTTCTTTCATTTAATTGCAGAATGTCACAAGGTATTTTGTTGTAACATTTAACACAGAACCCCATAAAAGATGTATGTACTTTTGATAATCTAAAAAAGGGTTGATCTATTTTATCTTTATTTCTAGTATTAAAGTTATGCCTATCACTTATTTTGTTAAAAAGATGTCGATTTTTTCTTACATACATAATGTTTTCATAAATGAATTGGCATGGTACCGTCATAATATTAATACTTTTAAATAGTTCCCTAAGCGATTCGCGGCGACGTAGATTGTAAATAGCTCTGATAGCTCGCTTTTGCAGAATAAAAATGGATTCAATGTCAGCAGCCCGACCCCACAGTAAAATGCCATACGACATAATGCTGTGGAAGTAACTAAAGTAGACCAAGCGCGCGGTTTCTACGTCTGTCAACTGCCTTATCTTTCTAACAGCATAAGCGGCCGAGCTTAGCCGTCCCGCAAGAGTTGTTATGTGGGGACCCCATTGTAACTTGTCGTCTACCTACCCTTCCCTACCTACCTACCTACCTATCCTACCTACCTACCCTACCTACCTACCCTACCTACCTACCCTACCTACCTACCCTACCTACCTACCCTACCTACCTACCCTACCTACCTACCCTACCTACCTACCCTACCTACCTACCCTACCTACCTACCCTACCTACCTACCCTACCTACCTACCCTACCTACCTACCCTACCTACCTACCCTACCTACCTACCCTACCTACCTACCCTACCTACCTACCCTACCTACCTACCCTACCTACCTACCCTACCTACCTACCCTACCTACCTACCCTACCTACCTACCCTACCTACCTACCCTACCTACCTACCCTACCTACCTACCCTACCTACCTACCCTACCTACCTACCCTACCTACCTACCCTACCTACCTACCCTACCTACCTACCCTACCTACCTACCCTACCTACCTACCCTACCTACCTACCCTACCTACCTACCCTACCTACCTACCCTACCTACCTACCCTACCTACCTACCCTACCTACCTACCCTACCTACCTACCCTACCTACCTACCCTACCTACCTACCCTACCTACCTACCCTACCTACCTACCCTACCTACCTACCCTACCTACCTACCCTACCTACCTACCCTACCTACCTACCCTACCTACCTACCCTACCTACCTACCCTACCTACCTACCCTACCTACCTACCCTACCTACCTACCCTACCTACCTACCCTACCTACCTACCCTACCTACCTACCCTACCTACCTACCCTACCTACCTACCCTACCTACCTACCCTACCTACCTACCCTACCTACCTACCCTACCTACCTACCCTACCTACCTACCCTACCTACCTACCCTACCTACCTACCCTACCTACCTACCCTACCTACCTACCCTACCTACCTACCCTACCTACCTACCCTACCTACCTACCCTACCTACCTACCCTACCTACCTACCCTACCTACCTACCCTACCTACCTACCCTACCTACCTACCCTACCTACCTACCCTACCTACCTACCCTACCTACCTACCCTACCTACCTACCCTACCTACCTACCCTACCTACCTACCCTACCTACCTACCCTACCTACCTACCCTACCTACCTACCCTACCTACCTACCCTACCTACCTACCCTACCTACCTACCCTACCTACCTACCCTACCTACCTACCCTACCTACCTACCCTACCTACCTACCCTACCTACCTACCCTACCTACCTACCCTACCTACCTACCCTACCTACCTACCCTACCTACCTACCCTACCTACCTACCCTACCTACCTACCCTACCTACCTACCCTACCTACCTACCCTACCTACCTACCCTACCTACCTACCCTACCTACCTACCCTACCTACCTACCCTACCTACCTACCCTACCTACCTACCCTACCTACCTACCCTACCTACCTACCCTACCTACCTACCCTACCTACCTACCCTACCTACCTACCCTACCTACCTACCCTACCTACCTACCCTACCTACCTACCCTACCTACCTACCCTACCTACCTACCCTACCTACCTACCCTACCTACCTACCCTACCTACCTACCCTACCTACCTACCCTACCTACCTACCCTACCTACCTACCCTACCTACCTACCCTACCTACCTACCCTACCTACCTACCCTACCTACCTACCCTACCTACCTACCCTACCTACCTACCCTACCTACCTACCCTACCTACCTACCCTACCTACCTACCCTACCTACCTACCCTACCTACCTACCCTACCTACCTACCCTACCTACCTACCCTACCTACCTACCCTACCTACCTACCCTACCTACCTACCCTACCTACCTACCCTACCTACCTACCCTACCTACCTACCCTACCTACCTACCCTACCTACCTACCCTACCTACCTACCCTACCTACCTACCCTACCTACCTACCCTACCTACCTACCCTACCTACCTACCCTACCTACCTACCTACCCTACCTACCTACCCTACCTACCTACCCTACCTACCTACCCTACCTACCTACCCTACCTACCTACCCTACCTACCTACCCTACCTACCTACCCTACCTACCCTACCTACCTACCCTACCTACCTACCCTACCTACCTACCCTACCTACCTACCTACCTACCTACCTACCCTACCTAGGTAGGGTAGGGTAGGTACCCTACCTACCTACCCTACCTACCCACCCACCTACCTTTTCTCACCTTTTAAACCTTCCCTGGACTACGACAAACATTTCAACACCAAAATCAGCTAAATCGGCCCAGCCGTTCTCGAGTTTTAGCGAGACTACCTAACAGCAATTGATTTTTATATATGTAGATTATTATGTACAAAAATTCTGTATACACTCAACAAAAATAATGGTCGCGACACCACACTGTTCAATGCGAAATAGAAAGACGAAACGAAAATAACTGACTTGCTTTCTATGAGAGAGAGAGAGAGAGATAAAACAGATAAACCCGCGCACGCCGCACGGCTTACAAATATAGCAAAAAGTGTCGTTACAACTTTTGGTCTTCATTTTTCCGTAGCACCCTGTCGCAATGCGCGATAAGGAACTTCGTTCCAAAAACCCAGTAACGTTTTGCCGAGCTGAGAATCGAACCCAGGACCTCTTGCTCAGCAGCAGCGCTAAGACCAGCGAGACTATCTAAACTTAACACATATTTAGAAATTAAATAAGAATGTTTTATTGTAAAATTCATCCAAAATTCACATGTGTGATTCATGCTAAGGCTACTGTTTAAAATGACGTCAAAATAATTAACGTTACTCTCCCTAAAAACAAAAATGGCCGTGTATACAAGGTCACGTCTAACGTCACTCTAACTGTCATGGCGACGAAAGCGTGCGATCGAGTGGAAAATGGAATTGGTAATAAAGCCTTTACAGCGATCTCAAGGGCTGTTCTCGTATAGTTAAAGGATATTGATACTTCATCTTCATAGTAATTTTCTGTACGTTACGACTTTGGAAACTATTATTAAAGTTTCACATAATAGTTTCACGCTTTGTTTACCCGAAGGGATAGACAGAGGTTTACCTTATATAGTAGGTACATTTCGCCATCTTCTTCTTCGTGTGGTTAGTGGCTAGCCTGGTTTTTATGCTGCCCATGGGCCTCTGACTTAGCTTCATATGCTGTGGAGAAGCAATATCTTTCAGGCAATTCGCCATTTCGCCTGTGTCTAAGACACATTTAATAAGGGCGAGCCTATCGCCATCAACCGGGCACAAATCCAGACTCCGGGCTGCTACTGAGAAATTTCAGATAGAAAAACCCAATAACACTTTGTCCGACCTGGGCGATGAACCCAGGGTCAGTTCAGCACTCATGGCAGTCATGTTACGTTTTTTTATCGATATTCAATCCACGTTTATCTATTCCGTACCTGATATTAATACGTAACGATGGATGATGATGGAAAAAAATTGTCTGACCTCAATGGTCACGCTTGCAACCAAGAGACCAGGGCGACATAACTAATACTAACATAAACGTAATTTTTAAGTCGTGAAACCATTGAGACCACACTTTTTCCAAAAATGGAACGATATTCCGACATTCTGCCTGGTTCATCTTTTTTCAAAATGTTGAATACTTTTTATAACAAAACGATACGACCAAAGCAGAATTTTAAAAAAAGATTTCAAGCAGCCTATTCAATATTTCCTTTTTCTAAAATATTAAATACACCATTCTTCCCCAAATAATAACCCCTAACAGGGTACCATAATAGAACCTTCTTGAATAGATTGCCACGTTTCCCATTAGGTCCCATGAAAGATTCCCTATACAAAACCTTTTGTATAAAGTTCGACAGATTTGAATGCCGTGGAGTTTTCCTTGCGATTGGGTTTCGAATATCGATCAATGTCGTTTCTCTATTCTGATGTGTATCGCCGATGTTTGTAAATTGGTTATGATTAAGATGTTTATCTGTTCAGCCTACCTGATTAGGTATAGAACTTAGTTGCGGAGGTAACCAACTGAACACGGATTAATAATGTTAATGTGTAAAGCGACGTTCTAGACGAGGGGCAGTCTTTAAAAACATAGCTATTTTATCACTTGAACTACGAGAAAAAAGAGGTATGCCACATTGGACACCCGTGTAATGGCACATGAGGTATTCCAGATACACCCATCGATATTTTCCGCAGGTGCTTTTAGTGGAATCATTTATTATTAAAAATATAATCCAGAAAATATGACACCTTTTTTTTTTGACGGGGGGAACCTTCAAAAGGCCCCTGGACTTTCGGGTAAAAGACCAGGGAGTGTGGGATTCTTACCTCACTAAAACCACCCCGGTGATCAACATCAGCACGAGGAAGGGGCTCCGTTTCCTCTTAAAAGACCACGCCGGGACACCTTCTGTGCAACGCCTGTTAGGTCACATACCTGAGGAGTCTCTCTCGAGTCTCCCCTGAGCCTCGCTATGCACGGCAGCACGTGATCACTATCATATGGCACCTACGGATCTGTAGGTATTAGTGATGGGACCCAAATGAGAGATCTAAACATGGATGTTGTATGCATGACGCATACGAAATCTGAATGGATTTATTAAAAAAACCTACTAAGTATCGTAAAATCTCCTTTAGGATTTTCTTCACTTGATTGAAACCACGGCCGATTAATTTTATTATTTATTTGAAATGTTTCCCCATAAACACGTAATTTATTACCAACGTATTTGGGTCAAACTGGGCTTATATTTTCCGAGAAAACTACCTTTGTTGTATTTAACAGATCATTAACTTTTGACTTTTCTTGTGTTATCTGATCGCTTTTCCCGGAAAATCACCTTCCAATGGCGTATTGTCGTTAGAGTGAAGTATAAAAAAAAAATATTAGGTGTCTCAGCTTGCGAAGGGCTGCTTTAGAATATGGGTATACACATAATTTGAGATCAAACAGGGTCGTTAGTAATGTATTGTTATAATTAATCATCATTGGAACGGAAATCAGGTTACAAATGTTAAAAATAATACAAAAAAGGCTTTTTTTTTCTTTCGGAGTGGATTGTCGAAATTCCGACTGAATGACCTCGACCTTAGCGCAACCGTCAAAAGTCAAGGACGATTTCAAAAAACGAATACCACCGCATTCGTTTCTTAAAATCGTCATTTGTGAACTCGCCAATCAACATCGTTTTGAGTGTGACAGGTGTACGACAGCGGAGTGACAAGCAAAAAACAATTGAGCATCTACTTACATATCTGGCTCCACTGTCTTTACTCCTCAGAGGCGTCTCAGGTCATCGCTCTATATGAAGAAAATTGCTTCTGCCAGGGGCTCCGCCTGCGTGTCTGTAGGAAAATATCCCAAGGGAACGTACCACCGGGTTAATATCCTATGTACTATTCCCGACTATAATCTATCTCTGTGTCAAATTTCACCCGAATCCGATCTGTAGTTTTTGCGTGAAAGAGTAACAAACATACAAACACACCGACTCACAAACTATCGCGTTCTTGAACGAGGTTAAGATGCTGATCGCGCTCAGTTTCGTTGGTGAAATTGGCACTTAGTTGTAGCTATTAGTGTTGTACTGTTTTAGGGTATAGCAATATCAGTATCGCTCGTTATAATATTTAGTGCTACACAAGATAATCGTTAATTGATTTTGCAATTATTAAGATAAATTGAAAGATGAAAGCACCGAGATAAAAAAGAGAGAGGGAGGATCTTTTGTGTGCTACTCTGACACACGTTGCCTATACATCTCTTTCCATCTACATCCTCACAAAGTTTCTCGTTTATAATATTAGTAGGGTTCAACACTCGTTTTTAATACAGGAATTTTATGACATACGCTGCGTAAAACTAAATAATAATACGTTTGTTATTTACTTAGCCGAGATAATTCTAGTACGAGGGAATCAATCTAACGAGGGTTATGACCCTAAAGCCTTTGAACTGATGGAAATGAGCACACAATAATGCATGAATGTAATAAAATGATCGTAAAAAGTGTATGTATATTTTGCTATGAAGATCAGACAATAGACCTTGTCGGCTGATTAGATACGTGGGCGTAAAATTCGATTTTTCGTAGATGTAGATTACCTACACATACGCACTGTTGTCTAAAAAACTTAAAAAGTATACTAAAAAATACATTAACTTATATAAGATAAATATAAGCAGAAAGTAAAATTAATCGTAAGTAGTAACGTTTGTGTATGTACTCTAAACATTAATAATAATTTAAAAAAATAAACTACTCGCCTCGGCTTCGCACTATTTAAACTAATTGATAAAAAAAATATATAAAGATACTTGTGATATTGTGATGAAAATATCAATATGTCTATATTATACGTAAGTTTTTTATATGCACATAAACCTTCGAGAATTTTTTTTTTAGATGATGTTGATGTATGCATCAAAATCCGTAACGTAGTTTAGAAGTATACCGTCAAAGAGATGTCAGCATATGAAGGGGCCCCTCAGGGCCAAGCCTGCCGGGTAAGCGGGATTGTCCGAAAGGGTTACCGCTACCCCGGAACATAAAGGGCTACGGAAGGAACATGGATGGGTTTTAGTCAGTAAGAGTCTGACACTCCCTTCCGCTCCACCCAGAGCGGGAGCAGTCATTGGATGATTTCCCAGCATTAAAAAAAAAAAAAGTCACGCAAACAAATTCGAAAATTGTCTTTTAATTTATGATACATATGTATAGACAGATCACAATTTTAAATTTATGAACGTTGACTACAACAGACATCCCAAAAACCTTCTAAAAAGAAAGAGAGAATATCTTTTATTTGGACACAGTTCAGTGCGTGCAACACAGCGAGCGCCCGTCCATAGCAAGGCTGCAATATGCTAAAATATCTTATATTTTTGTGTCAAAATATGAAACAGTTTTCCTTGGGAAATATCAATTTCCTCATGGACGAAGTAACCGAAAAAAATCTCCCACAAAATATATGGAAAGATACAAAATATCCGCTCGAAAGAAGTTTGCCTTTTAAAAAGATTAGTATCTTTCCATATCTTTCCATGCGCGTAAAAGCGAGTATTATTTTTATTATAAAAATGTACTGAAAGCATTAAAATTTTGCTTAAGAGTTCTCTAATTCAGCTTTTAATATGAAAGTATATATAAGAGTACTTGGTTTCAAAGTTAATGGAACGAGGCGGTCTGTTATAATTATGGTAATTTGTGAAATTATTATGTTTTCTTTCATTTGAACGCTTGCTTTCTGTTTTGGTATTAGCTGGACTTCAAACGAAAGAAATGGGTTGAATATTTTTTACATAAATTGTTAAAGAATTAAAATGCGAAATGATTTTTACATTAACACCTGTAATTACGCAAAAAAAAATTGTTTAGTATTTTTTTTTTTAATATTTAAGCTGTGATCGGAGTCTTTTCGGGTTCGCACAGGTCCTTATTTCGGTTTTTTATGTTAATTTTGTTAATTTTAAATGCACCTATTTTATCGTAAATAAAGTATTTTTCTTTTCTTTTTCATTTTATGGTGTGCATAATAAATATTCTATCTATCTATCTATGCCTTGAAATATAATAATACAACAAAAATGATTGTAAGGTATAGTTACCGAAGCTTTCTGAGTTTATGTAATTACCTGAGTAATAACCTGAAGCTCGTAAAAAAATGCCTTAAATATGAATACCAAAATGGGAACTTTTTACTCTCAATTAGATTTCGATATCTTCATTTAACACTTTGATTTCTGTGTAGTAACAAACATAAGATGAGTGAGAGTAGTGATAACGGCTGCGAATGACCTAGGGCCCTATTCTGTAAGATAACCAACTTGTAAATAGTGTGTCGGTAGTGTGTAAGTAGTGTCTCAATAGAATAATCATTGACATTTGGTATTCTACAAATTATTTATGGTATGGTAAGTTACGTAAAAATTACGTAACTTACCATACTGTCTGTAGTGTGTCGTTAGAGTGTCAATGTCGTGATGCTTAACTCTAAGTCACAGAATTGGGCCCCAGTTGTAGGTTCGAACCATGACAGGTGCTTTAGTAAATTATTTCATCACCACTGCTCTCAAAACGATGAAGGAACACATCGCGAGGAACGACGTTCTAGAACTAAAAATTTGAAGACGAGTGATATCTACTAACCCGCACTGGGCCCGCGTCCCAGCAGTGGGAACTCAAAATCAAACTCAAAGTATTTATTTCAAATAAACCAATTACAGGCACTTTTGAATTGTCAAGTGGTCGGTCAGTCAGAGAGATGAAGCTAGTTGCCCATTCCAAAGCAGTGGGTACCTATGGAGAAGAACGGGCAAGAAACTCCATGGACACTCTTTCAAACAAAATATGCTTACAAAATATTGGTTACATAGTTCATATTAATATTATACATGTGAGAACGATGCAGAACGTTAAAAGCATCCGATATAAAATATGTAAAAACTATTCAAGAATTAAATTAAAACAAGCCTTAGCCGCTAAGAGATGACCAGTCCCTACTGACAGCGCCCGTTCACGAACGTGACGCATATATTAGCACCATTCAGCTCAAAAGAACATTATGCTAAGCTGATTATGGTATCCTTAACCTACAAATAAGTTAGCAATAAACAGCTGTAGGTACTAATACCCTTCTAATAAGCGACTTGAAAGCCACCACAAAGCCCGAATCCCAACCAAAAGCGTCATTTGAATACCAATTAAAATATCCCATTAGTTTTGCTCTGGCCGAGACAAATTAATACCAATGAATAAATGGGACGGTCAGCAACAAAATTCGATTATAATTTTTTCAAACTTAATTAATGACTAAAGTATCCGTAAAAGATTTGATTTAAAATAAAAAAAAAGTGTTAACTTCTAATTGAAGAGCAATGTGTCTAATTATTTTGTACTAGCTGCTCCCGCGCGATTTCACAGACGTAGCGTGATGTTACATCGTGTCCTCGATAAATTGACTATCCAACACAAAAATATTTTTTCAATTCGGACCAGTAGTTCCAGAGATTAGCGCGTTCAAACAAACAAACTCTTCAGCTTTATAATATTAGTATAGATAAATTTAAGTGTAATGTAAAAGAAACAGTGTCTATCTGACTTTTTTGTAGACTGTACCAAAAGCGTAAAGGGTTTTTACGACAATGACTTAGGACCAATCAACCCTTTCCGATTGGTTGTTGATAGGTATTAGTTAAACCATTATTCGTTGTTAGTGGGAACTACTGGTAATCCGGTTTGAACTGGATTTGCATAATGGAGACAGATTTTTTAATGATATCTAGGAGGCGGTGTTTATAATTTTTGAATGAATGAATGATTGATTTATTTCACTTAAATCTCTTAACGCTAAGTACATTGCCCCACAAAACTGCTTACGCAGTTTAACTGTGAGATCGTTGAGTCTCTGTTACAGCAAACTAATTACCTATAAGTTACATCTTTAAATTATTTAAACTCAATACTTACACTTATATAGAACCTAATAAATATATTTTAAGTTTACGTGCGAATTTTACTTTATTGACTTCTTGTGTGCGGTCAGCAGGCAAAGTGTTCAATAAATAGGGAACGCGTTTTTTTTAAGTTCTGTCGCCATAGTAATTACTAACTCTGGGTACATTATTATTTCGTTCAGGTTGTTGACCATAACGTATAAGACTTGATCCCCGAATGGTTAGGCAGAAGTGTACAGAGGCCAGCACATCAAGTTACCACGATCTGACAAATTTCTTTGATAGTATTTCAACTTTATTGCAAAGACATAAGGTTAATTTTTAATTGAGAAAATTTGACAGTTAGGGATAGCTTGATGTGCTGGCGTCTGTACATGCACATTTTGCCAGTTATGTTTGAGTCTCTTGTAATAGGAGGCGATCATATTGCTATCAATTGTACGAATCCAAACTCCGGGCTACTACTGACGAATTCCAAATGGGAAAACAAAATATCTAACTGCTGAGCGTGCGGTCCTCATTCCTGGGTCTGGCAAAGTGTTGTTCGTCGAGCTTCTTGTTCGTTCTTCTCCGTAGGTACCAACTGCTTTGGAATGGGCAACTAGCTTCATTTTTCTGACTGACCGACCCTTTGGCAATTCAAAAGTATTATAATTGGTTTATTTGAAATTAATGCTTTTAAATTCGGTCTGGCAGCATAACAATCTAGATCTAGACTGGTTGATGGAATAAAACAACCACAGACAAAATTCATCATTGCAAGTTAACAAATCCTTTCAAGTATATAACAACAGCAAAGAACTTGTGTAGTAAGCTACAGAGGGATGCTCCGAGAATTGTGGCGTAGTTCGTAGCGTATTAGCTACGAGATACGAGAGCGTAGCAGCCGTTGCTACGCTGGCTACGTCGTAGAGGTTGTGTTTCTACAACAAACAAACAAATAGCCCGTCATTTATTTACTAGCTATACGCCCTCCTTCGTACGGTTTTTTAAAACTTGACAAATAACGAGATTTCTTTTTTTATGTAAGTTCAATATATTTATTACATTAATCAACCTTTCGTAATAAATTCTTTAAATAATGGAATAAACTGCATTAAAATTAGCGTAGCTTAGACGAATAATGCGATCACATAGGCAGACTCGATAATCGACTTCAATCTATAATATAAATATAAACATATACTGAATAAGTTCTGCGTTCTGGATGATTAATGGCAAATGCGTGCACTGACTGAACAAGCCCACTTAATCTGTGTGGGTCCTTCCTCAAAAAACCCTTTTCAAACACCAACCTACATGGTCTTCAACTGATCTGACCAGGATGATGTCTGGACATTAAGAGACGATGACCTCCGAGTTTGATTCGGCCTGTCTTCTCAGAGCAGTCACAAAGGAAAAGCCGACCTAAAAAAAAGAAGTGAAACTTCTTTATGACGTTATTTTTCAAAAAAAATATGTAACTACTCAAAACGGGCCGCAAAATACATTGGAGACATTTACCAATCCCTACTCCGCTGGAGAAAGTATACTTCGAATCACGCGTGGTAGGGATAAGAAGAAGATGGCGCGTAACGGAAATATGTGACGCGTAACGAAAAAATGTGACGCGTAACGAAAAAATGTTACACTAAATTTTTTTCCAACCCCGATAAAGAAGTTTCACTTCAACTAGATGATAGTTCACAAAATATTATTGGCGTGTAAAAGTGTTTGTGAAAACCTAGTTACAAATCTATACAAATACAAAATCATTCATTTAACTACACAAATGTACGGAGGGAAATGTCATCATCTTTAATCTTTCGCCTTTTCTTTTTTTCTCAAATGTGTCCTTACAACAGATCTTTAGTAAGATTAAGTAGACCATTACCCCAGAAGCGGGCAAAGATATTTTTCGTTCAAATTAATCTAAATACACGCCCCAATACACAGCATCCTTAATGTCGTTATCTGTCAAACGCTTATCCTTTTCAGACCCGCAAAGTTAATAAAGGGATAAACAAATTAATGATCTCTCTAATGGCGCCAAAAATGCTTTAAATATCCCGAACATTCGTCTTTTTCAAAGTGAACCAGAGCACAAGATAAATAAGAAAAGAAGGTCAACTCCATACAATGAGCGAAAACGCACGACAATCTTCACGTACAGCGAGTGCAAGCGCACTGGCTGGTAAACGACTTTTATTTTTTAATCCCCGATGCAAAAACGACAGGGTGTTTTAAGTAAAAAGTAAGATGTGTCTGTCTGTGACATTGTAGCCGGAGGATTATAGGATAAAACGATTTTGTTTTTTTCCTAATGCTATATGCAGTATTAGTCGGGATTACATATTTTTAAAAACTCCCTCAATATGGGTATATCATGAAAGGGCTTGACTTGTAGAATACTATGTACACTCTTCAAAAATATCCAAGTTTAAAAATGATAAAATTGAAAATCCCCCAACGCAAAAAGAAATGCGAACATTAAAATAGTCAAAAATAATACCGTGGCGGTTATAATGTCGCGGCGGGGTACCGTTTAAGTGTACATATACGGTTTAAATACTTTTTAATTTGGTATCAAAATAAAGCTATTATTATTTATTTCGCGCAATGTAACATACTTAAACCACGTCATACTCTATCGTGCGCGTGTTATCATAGAGGCAATCGTTATGTGGTAGTGTTCGTTTGATATTCAACCGTATATGTAGTCGTAGTTTATAAAGGGAATTCAAAAATGCAGGTAATGTTTGTATGGAAAAAGTCTAGTTAGGTATAACTAAAGTTTTCTTAAAATAAGTAAAAAAAAATGCAACTTTGATCTTTAATATCTCCATAACAAGTGGATTCTCAGGTATGGTCTAATTGAAACAACTGAACCAAATAATGGGTTGAATATGTGGGCTTCGGATTCGGAAAGTGTCTTTTTACACCCGATATGTGCGTGGGCGCCTGTTGTCGCTCGTAGTATGGATTTGACCTTCTGTATGTATCTTCATTGTGCCCTAAATGTAGGTCCTTTGTTATTTAATTATACTAAATGGTGGGTTGTTAGGGCGCTTAGTGACCTTGAATTAGTGAATAGGAAACCGGGTTCAGGAAAGTTTGGGCGATTTAGTTACTTGTTTATTCACTGGATATGGGTTTTGTTTTTGTAAGGCATGTTGGTAACTGTTCGGGAGATATTAAATACAGACTTTATTGTGGCGTCACAACCACTAATTGATTATTAAAATATAACAAATCAATAAGCGAGTATACAGGATGAAATTGAATTCATCAGCAATATTTTAAGGTGTCATTGTACACATCATTATAAACAACTTTTACTATTATTTATTAGCTGATGCCCGCGGCTTCACCCGCATGGGGCCTAACTATTTTATAAAATAAAAGCCTAAGTTACTCCTTATAATATCCAGTCCGCTTAAAATCAAAATTGGTCCAGCCGTTTCGGAGATCAGCCGCAAGATACAGACAGGTATGCATTTTGGTAAAAAGCTGTTATAAAATATTAAAAAATGTTTTTGTATAAGTACCGCATTTTCATATAATGCATTGAGTAAAAAGCTAAGAAAACATCATGAGGAAACCAGCATTCCTGAGAGACATTTCTCAACAGCATGTGATGCTAAGTCAGAGGCCCATAGGCAGCATTGAAACTCTGACGCCAGGTTAGTCACTAACCACACTAAGAAGAAGAAGAGAGTAGAAAGCTCTTTGGCATTACAAACAAACATATAAATTTTACTAATTTGTATGTATAGATTTATAGTTACATAACAATTCCCACCATCACTACTTATTATGATTAAAACTGGTGTTAGTTTTAATATCTACAAAATATCACAAACAAAATCCTTGACATATAAAACTTAAAAACATTTCATAAGTTCAGTGTGAACGCGACAATAAAACTATGAGCATGAAAATACAACGTTTATACGACACTGAATGTGTAATGGACCGCGAATTGTAATGGTTTCGTCTGTTTCATGTTAACACACACTATTTGTAATGTCAAGGGCAGTTTTGCATGAAGTAATTATGTTTGTGGGTTATGAAATGATAAACAAGGATTGTTTTCATGTAAATTAAATCTTGTTCTTGCTTAACTCATTTTATTGTGGGGTTATTTTGATGAGCTACAGTGGACCTACATTGTAAATAATGCCTCACGTCGTATAGTGCTCGCTGGGCAACAATATTTGCATAACGAAAGGTTTTTGCATGGCCGAATTCGGGTCTAAGGTTACTTAATACATAAAAAATGGCGTTATCAAATTCAAAGAAGTTTTATACAAATACGATAATATTCACAGTTCGGTAGTGTCTAAAATACTCTTACTTCGTGAGTCTATCTAGCTTACAGATTAGTGACAATTTCACCAATGAAACTGAACCCGATCAGCATATATAAACTGCGTTTAACACCTATCAGTGACAGTGCTAAAACGCGTATCGTTAGAGTTGCGTGTTAACGTTTCGTATCGGCATTTAGTGGCCAGTGCCACAAAAAACGAACAGCGATGATTTGTAGCGAGTAACGACCGCTGACGTCAACCGTGTCCGGCGAGTCATTATAAAAATTTATGAACTACGTTGGTAGAGGCGTTTCTGGTTGTGGTCGGTGGCCCGTTTGCGACCAGGCTTAGAAATCAGTTTCCTTTTGAAAATGTTGCTTTTCATGTCATGCTTGGTAGCTGGAATACAGGCACACTTTTTTTTAACTTCTGAGCAGTATCCTGATACAATACGCCGCCTTCTGTATCAGCTTAGAAACAAGAACTAATTGTATCACACACGTAACACGTTATAACGCAATAACGTGTCGCAATATCGCATGATGTACAACCTTCATACGCAATAAGGAACGGCGTGTCGTATGGTGTGGCGTTTCGCAAGCATCATAATACGCAGCACGTCACGCATCGTTAAAGCCGAGAATTTAATATTACTCTGGAGCTCCTTAGAAATCTTTTATTAATGTATTCAAAGCGTTGCTGAGTGAAAAGTTTAAAAACCGTGTGAATATTTATTGAAAAATAGCCTTATATCACGGCAGCTTTTCCCGAATTATTAAGCAGAGGTACATTCGCAATTTTTCTTGCAGTTGTCTTTCCCCAGGTATGTGTAAGTGCCATGTAATAGGTCGACTCCAAAATGGTACTTTGAATACTTTGGGTATCGAACCCCTTATGCTCAGTATTAACGTTTGCAACCAACCACTAGACCAACGAGGCATTCATAAATTAGTAGTTTTCTTTTCATAAATAAAATAATCTCGTAAAATAATATGATTAATGAATCTAATCGCCTTCTAACTCCACCATTTAAAAATATAGAAACAAATGTCAGTTTTGAAAACCGAAACAAAGACATATAAAGTAGGTAAACTCGAAGCATTTATTTAAACTAAACCAATTACATCCACTTTTAAATTGTCTAGGAGTCAGAATGTTAAAGCTGGATGCCCATTCTAAAACGTAGATCTCTATGCATAAAAATGAGCAAGACACTCCGAGGTCACACTCAACGCGCGCCTCAAAGAGATTTCAGCATATGAAGGGGCCCCTTAGGGCGAAGGCTGCCGGGTAAGCGGGATTGTCAGAAAGGGTTACCGCTACCCCGGAACTTAAAGGGCTAAGGAAGGAACATGGATAGGTCAGTAAGAGTCTGCCACTCCCTTCCGCTCCACCCAGAGCGGCAGAAGACATTGGATGATTTCCCAGCCCCAAAAAAAAAGGACACTCTCAAATCAAAATATTCCAATTTTTAAATGCCAGACATCTTTATTTACCCTAATGCTCCACATTTAACCTTTTCCCATCTTTTATAAAAATGAAGTGAGAGGAAACGGAAATATGAATTTGCTCCTAAATGTAGGTACTTTCCTTTCCCAACCCGAAGACTGCCAAACGGAACCCTATTACTAAGCCTTCGCAGTCCATTGTCCGCCCGTCTGTCTGTCTGTCAGCGAGCTGTGTTGCGATCGCCACTATAATAACGTATGCAAAAATAACATTAAGTTTGAAATAAATCACGAAACGTGTTTTTAAACTGAAGTATTTTTTTTTTCCATTATGTACTGTTAAATATTGTTCGTTTGCACGGAACCCTTCGTGGGCGGGTTCACCGTGCAATTGAAAGCTTTTTATTTTCTTTATGCCATCTTTGAATGTGATGAGTTGCGTTTGGAGGAGGGTCTGATGTGTTGAAAATGTTTCTTTTAACGTGTTAAGTGTGTGATGTGGTGTTATTATATGTAACAGATTGAGGAATGGGATCAATAGGGATGATAACAGGGTAAAAAATATAAATTATATATAGTTTGTCAGTCAGATATTAAAAAAATTTGACACGTATTTTTTGCTTTATCATATTAACAAAAAATTACTGAGATAAAACGCATTGAAGTTAGGGAATGGGGGCTCGCTACGTCACAAGTAAGTATAAAAACTACGTACTCGTGACGTCATGCCACATTTCAACCCTAATGTATCAGCGTAATCTTTGGATTACGTAAAAAAAGAAAAAATACATGTCCACTACTTTTTAATAATCAAGCTGACGGACTAAAAAATAAATGTTAGTCAACATCACTATTCAAATGTTCTCTGCGCACTAGAGAACAATGAAACAGCAAGCGTTTGGAACTAAAGTGTACCCGAGAGTTGAGTTTTGTTTTTTTGAGGGTGGGAAATCATTAAATGTCTTATCCCGCTCTGGGTGGAGCAGAAGGGTGTGTCCGACTCTTACTGACTAAAACCCATCCATGTTCCTTCCGTAGCCCTTGATGTTCCGGGGTAGCGGTAACCCTTTCGGACAATCCCGATTACCTTGGACAATCCGGCTATAGTGATTATATGTGTAATATAAAACTTATATGGGTGCAGTTTGAGGTTCAGATGCAAAATCCTCCGTAGACTAGTTCTTATTATTGTCAGAGCCACCGAACGCTTACGCGTATATGATTCTGGATCATTCCGTACGGATATTTCGACCTCTCGAATGTTCTCATCGCTTCTTCTTGAACGTGGCCGCCCTGTTTGTTTAATATTCGTTGCCGATCCCGTTTGCTCAAACTTATCGACTCAAGCTTTGATCAAATTAACACTTGGACACTCACTTACACGGCGTAATCCGTATTTAATTCTAATCAGGCGTCGTAACGTAGGAATCATTGCTTTTGTAAAATAGTTTTACACTAAAATCACGCTGTCGACCCGTGAGCGCTCCATCGTGACTAAAATTGCATGAAGTGACCAGGGTTGCCAGACGAGTTCGAGTGAATTATCGTATCACTATTCGAAAATTGTCGTACCAGATGAAAAATTATCGTACACCTACCAAAACCGCGCGAAACGCGCTATTTCGCAAAACTAGAAATAGGATAGGAATTTTAGAAAGTTGTGAAATTAGACAGAAATTTTAAAATAACTTACGGTATTTATTTTATATAAGAGTGGGATCATCGGTATCGGTATTTACTTCTACGTCTGCAGCAGCGCCAGCCGTTTTTGAATAAAGGACTGCTGAAGTCATTCGTGATATCATTTTATCAGTTGGTTTAAAACCATAACAGCATTCTTTTGATTGGTTTTTTACGCATTGCGCTGAAAGTAAAACCCCTTTAACAGTTTTTGTTGCAAGTTTGTTTCTTATTCTGGTTTTCGTCAAATTATTTTTGCTGAATAGTCGTTCGGTGTCTGCATTTGAATGTGGAAGTGTCAAAACAGCCAGAGCAAATTGAGGTAAAACTGTGTATGTCTTCTCTCCATCAATAGCCATTTGCGAAATTTTATGCCAAAATACGTCAACTTCTTTTTCCTGGGCGACATCGGGACTAACTTGATCCAACGGTAGACGTCGCCACTCATCGTCTAGTTGCTGCAATTCATTAAGGTCCCTTGGCTTCGCTCGGGGACATAGTTCACACAAAAATAAGAGCGACGGAGTGCTGTCTCGCTGTCTTGCCGACAAAGCTTTTTCTGGTTGTAGAATTGGTAGCGCCACCAGCAATTTGTCGTCAAATGGGAAGCGATCTTTAATTCCTTTGCATAAATGTAGCAGATAGTCTCGGGATTTTGATCTGAAACTTGTAACAAGGTCAGGCCTTGCCGTCACATCAGGATTATTAAGACCTTCCATGACAGCGACTCCCAAATATATGCACTCCAGCCGTATGAATCTGCTAGTATCGTCAGGTTGAATTTCTGTGAGATTTGTCCTTGCAACATAGTCCTGGTACATGTACGTGGAAAGAAGTTCACGGTATGCAGTTGCCATTTTGTCATGGAGTGTCGTGACCACAACTGTTGTTGACTGAAAAAATGCATTCATATAAGTGACTTTCGGAAGCACCCAAGCTAAGAAGCTGTAGAACAATTTCGTAAATGGGTCTTGAAGTGCATTGAAAATTTGTTCAGCTGCAAGTGTACGCTCTGCAAGCCAGACATCAGTAAAGTAAAGCCGAAGAGCTTGCCACTGTTCCAAAATTCGTTCTATCGCAGGTAGAAAGGAGAGCCAGCGTGTGATAGCCAAGCCAAGCATCTGGTGATCCTTTACGGATGTAAACTCTTGAAATTGCTGCAACTGAGCCTTTCTCTTGGCACTTTGCCTGAAATAGGAAAAAATATTTCGGGCCAAATCTTCACATAATCGTGGCAGGGTCTTGCATGCATCACTGGACGCCCGGTGCAAAGAATGACATACGCATTTCATTAGGATAACACCTGGACATTCTTGTCGTAGACGACTTATAATGGAGTTGTAGTCACCAACGTTGTTGCTTGCAGAATCACATCCAAAGCCCAATAAGTTTTCCAAAGGTATATCATTTGCTTTTAAAGAGCTTATCATCAGCTCGTAAAGCCGCGCACCAGTGGCACCTTCCTCTGCAGCAGCCACATCTCCTTTTGGGAATACATCATGCAAGTCATACAACCTACTAACAATACGGCCCGCTGTCGAGTCGTAAAATCGGACCATAATGCATGATGTCTTGCAAGACATGTCAGTAGACTCATCTGTCAGAATAGAGAATTTTACCTTCTTCAATTTATCACATATTTCTTCTTCGTGTGCAGCACCTATCACGTTAGTCACAATTTGTGTGCATTTAGTTCTTTTCATTTGCATTCCTTGGCATATTGTAGAATCAGGAAAACAGGATTTTAGCGTTGGAACAAGATGATCCATTATTTTAAACGCTAAGTTGTGCGTAGCAAAAAAGGCACTCATCTTCAGCTCCGCTTCAGTAATTTGTTTTTTCAGTTGTGACACTCCAGATCCAGATGAACCCTTTTCAACAAATTTGGCCATCATGCTTGAGGTAGTAGCGTCTCGACTCTTCATAACTTTTTGGTGCCGCTTGGATGCATAATGCAGTTTAATTGTTGTACTATTTGCTGATAAGGTTAAATCGCACCAAGAACATTTAGCTTTTCCTTTATCGTTAGGATGAGGTTTTAACCACAATGATACGTCAGGTCCAAAATCCTTAGTGTTTTTCTCCCAATCACTTCTATATTTTTGAAGACGATGCTTTGAATTATCTATCCTCTTTTTTTTTGGGGTTTGATATCCCAAAACCTCACTGTTGTCATCGGTGTCACTTGACATATTAAGATCTTATTTATTTACCTGAAATCCCGAATAATACTAAATAAATACCTACCTATTTAATCAGGAAAAAAACATTGCTAACTAAAATTGGACGATGTGCACATTGTTACACAACCACAAGCAACTAAAAAGTAAAAAAACAAAGTTAGTCACTTACCAAAGTTGAAAGTACGATAATCCAAGTAATTTAGAACCTTTTATCAATTTCAAACTTAGTTACACTAGGCTAGCGAACTCAACCATAAATAAGAATAAATCACAGACTAAGTAGTACTGAATAAATGAACTATCATTGTCATTCGTTCGTTGGTTTGATAGATTCGAAGGGAAATACCCATCCATCAACATTATTTTGTATTTTTAGATGATTTTAAGGCACTGGATAATAGTCTTTTCACCCCACTTCGGAGGAAGGTTGGAAATTATCGTACTTTGGCGTACGATAATACATATTATATCGTACATCGTACGAGTGTCGAAATTAACGTACATGTACGATAATTATCGTACGTCTGGCATCGCTGGAAGTGACGCATAGTTTCCCACCACCCGTGCGCCCATCCCTAGAACGGTTTTCAAAAAAATCTAGTGTTGCTATTTCCAAAAATTATGGCCCACCCAGTATAATAGAGTAGAAAAGAATAATCATTGAACTACTCCCTCTCGTCTATAGAATACTCTCTCTCTCTTCTCTCGTTGCTAATCATTAACTTAAGCAACGTTTATAAATAACGTTGATAAGCCATTTACTGGTCAATGCTAGTGGATTAATAATTACTATAATGGATATCTTGTCAGCTACCGATATAAATGGAACCCTGTCCTGTGTTCGTCATTGTCTGTAGTGTCATTTATGTCTGGTTTACGATATAAGCAATTATTGCGATAAGTGGTGATGTTAATTTGATTGGTTCATATATTAAATGGGTAGTATAAAAATACATAACAACTTTATTTTAGATAATCCCTTACAGAACAACCATAATTGTGTTAACTAACATAGTTCTTAATTACTTTTTTAGATCTTATATAAGGTGTTAATAAATTAAGTCTAATTGTATTAAGTTACGCGTGCATAAATGTATGGAACAGCTCATATTTTTTTACCATTTCAGGGTTCATCCCATAGTAAAAGTTGTTCGTAACGATGAGTACAGTGCTCCCACGAAATTCTTAGATTTAACTTTTTAACACCTTATATAGTTCGGTAGTACAGACGCCAGCACATCAAGCTATCCCTAACTGTCAAATTTTCTTAATTAAAAATGAACCTTATGTCTTTGCAATAAAGTTGAAATACTATCAAAGAAATTTGACAGATTGTGGTAACTTGATGTGCTGGCCTCTGTACCTACGTTTCCGTGGGATAATTTCCGGTATCCACGCGGGCGAAACCGCTGACAGAAACTAATGTTTTATACAAAACTAGCTTCCGCTCGCGGCTTCGCCCGGATAATATGTCGACAAATTATACACATAAACCTTCCTCATCAATCACTCTATCTATTAAAAAAAACGCATCAATATCCGTTGCCTAGTTTTAAAGATTTAAGCACACATAGGGATATAGGGACAGAGAAAGCGACTTTGTTTTATACTATACTAGCTTCCGCCCGCGGCTTCGCCCGCATAATATGTCGACAAATTATACACATAAACCTTCCTCATCAATCACTCTATCTATTAAAAAAAACCGCATCAAAATCCGTTGCGTAGTTTTAAAGATTTAAGCATACATAAGGATATAGGGACAGCGAAAGCGACTTTGTTTTATACTATGCAGTGATACACATAAAAGAGCAAGCGGTTACCAGCCCACTGAAATCTTTAATAATTGTAATGCCTAAACTTAGTTACTGACATACAATTAGGACTACACCACAAACTATTGCACACCCAAAAGTTACTAAACCCATTTTTCATCATAAAGAAGAAACAAGTATGAAACCAACAATTCATTTGAAAGCCTTTAAAATCCTAGAACAAACAACAGTACAGAATCGTTTAACTTTGGAATAACCTTTTAATAACAAACAACATATTTAGACTCCAGACACGTGGAGGAACTCTTGGTTAAGTAATAACAGCCGCACGGGTCGATACATCAGGTTAAGCTGTGGTCGCCGGGGTTGGTTCATGGATGGGTGACCACCTTTACATACCGAAGTCAAGAGTCTGAAACAACGTATTTGAGTAGAAACAGACATATAAATAATTTATTTACTGAATAATGATGAGATGTAATGATGATTATGAATAGTCCGGATACATTTTTACCTTAAGGCATGCTCAATTTTCAAACCATAGAACATTACATAACTATAGAATTTAATTAGGTACGAAGGTATTTCAACAAAAATACTCAAACAACACCAATGAGATCGCAGTTTAACGCCATTTTTCTACATAAAAACAAAACATAAAACAAAAGTCAATCTCAACTTGTTCTAAACATCTTAATCTTTAAGTTATACCTGTTGCTTGGAGACTGCGATGAAAACCTATTGATACACTCCTTACAGAAAGATGTAAATGTAAAAGATCCTTTTAAATCTCTTGATTAAAATAAATGTTACAACACTGAAGGGAGAAATATTAATCTAAATACTAGATACTGAAAGATAGGAGGAAGAAAAATAGGTTTCAGAAACACATGCATACAAAAGGATAAGTTAACTCGACTAATAAAAAATTAACATAACATGACGCCTATAATATCCCAAGGGTTAGGCAGAGTTATACGCCTGCTGGGTAAGCGGGATTGTGCAAAAGGGTTACCGCTACCCCGGAATATAAAGGGCTAAGGAAGGAACATGGATGGGTTTTAGTCAGTAAGAGTCTGACACTCCTTTCCGCTCCACCCAGAGCGGGCGGGGTCATTTGATGATTTCCCACCCTCAAAAAAAGGCAGTGTTACACCTACATTACATAAACAAGTAACACAACTCGAATTATAAAGAAAAAAAAAAAAAGGTCAATAACCACGAGTTTTTGAACACAAACAGTCGGCTGCTATGTTCAGAAGTGGTTGCTTAGTAGCAGTACTGGCCATATTCTATTTTTACTGTGGTAGCAGCCCGGAGTCTGGATTTGTACAGACGCCAGCACATCAAGCTACCCCAAACTGTCAAATTTTCCTACTTGAAAATGAACCTTATGCTTTTGTAATAAAGTTGAAAAACTATCAAAGAAATTTGACAGATTAGGGTAACTTGATGTGCTGACGTCTGCACCCAGCTAGGGGCAATAGAATTGCCATAAATGGCGAAAGGGTGGCTCTGCCTAACACTTCCAGAAGTCGTGATGATATGTTAACAAGTAGAGATTATAGTTTAAACTCAATACTTATTGTTTGACCATTAACTGACACAATGAATCAGAGTTGTTACAAACATACATTGATGTTTTATTCAAATCAGCGTTTGTATTATGTATAAAGCTCTCCAGATTCAAACTTTAAATAAATAATACCGTTAAATTGCAATTTGTTTTCCATTTCTGTTACATTAAAAATGAATGGATGCGATACAAAGGTATGAAAGGACGCTAGAGAAATTCTAGTGGTTAAAAAAAAAAAGATAGTTGATGGATTGCAGTTCAATGAAACTTGATCGTTTAAAAAAATTCAAACGAAGTGAATACTCGCCATATTCTCTAGGATAGTTTTATTTTTTTTAAGGATGGGTAATCAGCAAATTGCTTCTCCTGCTCTGAGTGGTGTGCAGGTAGTGTTAGACTTGACACTGACTAAACCCATCCATGTTCTTTCCTTAGCTCTGTGTATTTCGTTCCGGGGCAGCGGTAACACTTTCGGACAATCCCGCTGATTGCACTACGGTAACTTTAAAATCTTTGGAAACCAGATCACATGGGAACGTAATACTGGGATAAAAACGACTCTATGTGCTAACCCAGGTCATTGTCTAACCATGTGCTAAATTTCATCCAAATCCGTAAAGAGGTTTTAGCGTGGTATGGCATTTTCGTTTTTATAATATTAGTTAGGAAAACTACAAACAAAAAAGTTGGTCCTCGTGAAGTCAACAATTCAAGAGTTCACAATAAACGCAAAAGAATAGACCCCGCATACAACCTCATAAATAACAAAAAACAAGCACAGGCATTCCGATTTATCTTCAAGAAAAAAAAACCCCAAGGATATTTATTTTCTATCTATCAAGAAAAGCAACAGCATCCGATATATTTTAACGTACCCAACATCCAAGGTTGTGTTCATCCGTAAAGCCATCGTTTTCATCCACTCCATAATGTTACAACTTATTACTGTACAGTTTTCATGCAAAAGGCGACCTTATCTTGTAGCAGGCTGGGAAAACAGTACTGGCTGCAGACGATCTTTTGGTTTGGAAAAGTGTTATTGTGTTTTTCATTAGGAATTTCTTAGTAACAGCCCGTAGTTTTGAAGTTGGCGGGGTGATACTCCTTGCCTCAGAAAGCATGTTAAGCTGTTGGTCCACCGCCTGATATCTTTCCGATCGTGTTGAATTACCGTCCAGGAATATGACAGGGGAGAACGAGAGAAGAGAGAGTGCATCTGTGAGAGAAGAGACAATAGCGCACAGGTGTGTACGTGGACTCTTGTGCACTAATATGTCTCCCGCGGCGAAGGCTAGTCTTCGCTAAGATTGGTCGCCATGGCCGAAATTTGATCTGGAAGACTTAACTTATTATCAAAATACACTTTTCCAGTGTAAGTTTACCTCTCATTGTACGGAAAACCTACTTTATGAGGTCAGATTATACCAGAAATATACGACGTGTTTTTTTTGTTATACGTCTTAACTCTAGGGATATATGGTGAGTGTCCGCTGCTCGAGCGCACGCACCACGGCTTATGTCTATTAACATCACACTAATATTATAAAGGCGAAAGTTTGTGAGTGAGTGTGTGTGTGTCCGACATCCACACGGGCGAAGCCGCTAACAGCAGCTACTAGTGTGTTTATACGTCGGTTCGTAAATATTAGGCGATGTACACACGGCACCGCGCTCCGCCGCGGTAGGCGGTGAAGCGGATCTCATGTCGCATTGGTCTCTAAGAAATACGTTGATGCCTAACACACGTACACCGCCCGACCGCGTGGTCGAGCGGTGCTCGTTTCTACCGCAAACTGCTCCTACCACGCGGTCGGCGGGTAATCAGGGGACCTTAACCTTTCTTTGTATATTGTCTAACGAATATCAATAATAATCTTACTTTAGGAACATGTAAATGACATTTTCTATAATAAAATGACGTTAAATCATGGTCGGGCAACAACAGCAAGAAATCACAGTTAAAATATAAATCTCATCTAATACTGTAAATGCGTAAAAATGTGAATGTAATCCTCACGATTTATCCTCAAAATACAACACTGGAATAAATCTTTCAAAATGAAGCAGTTGATTGATTCCAGCCCCATTATTTCAATCGCAAATCATTTATTTCATCCAGTCATTATCATCAATCTTCTGCCATACCTGTGTGCCCAGTTAGTGGAGAATTCTGGAGACTAACCTTAATCTTTGACAGCAAGCGATTTTGAACCATGTGTGGTGCAACTGTTACTGTCAAATTAGCCTGCTCTGCACTTAAACTGCTCAGCAAATAATTACGGTACAGGCCCAGGTCGTCTACCCTGTCTGGTTGCAGTTTCTTCATTACAAAATACCGAACAGATATTTCATTAAATGGATTTCCATTGAATGGATATAGTTGTTTCTTAATTCACAAAACGTAATATACATTCTTAAGTTACCTATTATTTCCAATGTCAACGAAATTGCCGGGAACATAATGGAAACAGATAATGTATTCATCGGTTTAAATTCGGAATTGCACATTCGTATTGAATTGACATTAGAAATGTGCATTGGTTTGTCTGAATTTTTATTCTGGTAATAACTGGTGCTTACGTCGTAAAAGTTTTTTTTCCAAAAAGTTTCTAGTCTGTAGCCAAGTCAAATATTAGGGACCAGACTAATGCATCTCTTTGACTGAAAATCAACTTTCCTGAAGCATACTTCAGTGGTTTTATGTTTGCTGTGCACGCCAACAGTAGCCTGAAAGTATGATAATAATTCTTCATTTTGAGTAATGTTCCCTAAAACTAGATGTAGAATGCTAGAAGTTATTACTTGCTCGAATGACGTTGACACGGAGGCACTGCTATAATATCGTGTAACAGGGTAGTTGACAAAATTTTAAAAATGTTTGAAAATGTAGTAAACATATTATATTACTTATTACTACTTATTTATGCTCTAAAATATCTGTAATGTTTATGGTGTGCATAATAAAGAGTATATTGCCTAAATAAAAAATATTTTTACCGCAAATTATAGTAGATAAGACAAAAAATGAGTTATAATATATAACAAAGAGAAATATTTAATAATGCAGTTTAATTTAAAGAATGTTTTATATTTTATTTCTATTAAATACCCAATGTTTTGTAAAATGTATTGAAAAAACAAGATGGCGGTGTTAGTTCCGATTTTTGACAGCTGTACAGACTGCCAGCATTAATTTGTAGTTCCAAATTCAATTTCAAGGATTACGTAAGACAAATAGTGGAATTAATAAGTCCTTTGAGCATTTGATTTTGTAATGAATCGTGCTCAAGCGTTATATGCTTTAGATTCATGATTATATAGGTTAATCGAAAATCATTTATCATGTCCATTATACGTGGTGGTAAATTAATTACGAGTGCTATGTAACGTTCGACTTACGGTAATTCAACTAGTTCAGTGCTTACCTTTACAACTGTAACCGCAAAAAATCCGTGTACAATGTAAATTTATGTGATTACTTTGCTTGGTGATTGAAGTGATGGGTGGGTTTTGGGGGACTGTCTTTTAAACTTTGACCTTCAAAAATTGCTGATTTTCAGCTTAGTTTGAATAAATGACTTTTGATTCTGATTGATTTCACTGATGCGTTTGATTTCGCTACGAAATGACACAATCGGTTCATTTGAACTTGTTACCATAGAGATAAATTACTTTTCGCGGGCAACATTCCGCCATATTATCCTTTCAGTTCGGTCCCTAACCTATTAGCGCGACTTTTTCTTTTGTTTGAAGACAATACCATTTCTCATTCCTATTCTTTATACCTGTGACGAATAACAAAAGTCGATGAAACTTTTGTAATTTGTCACATAATTTGAGAGTCTTTTTTTATGAAGGCGTGGTTTGACAAATGAGAACGGTTTATTTTATGACTGTACAGGGCCGGCGGATACCTAACTTCGGGTTGCTTTTACGGCGCAATATTTTGTAGAAAGTTTTAAATTTCGATCTTGGCTAGATATTTTGTAGTCGTAAAACGGCGTCTGTGTATGTCGATAGATCATGTTTTATTTGTAGATGTATTGGTTTTTAGTACGGCGAGTGATAAGTACATACTTACTAAAATATTTTTTTAATATTTTGTTTTTCTCTGTTTCTTTTCATATGTAGGTACAGAGGCCAACACATCAAGTTCAGCCTAATCAGTAAATATTTTTTTAGTTTTTCAACTTTATCTTAAAAGCATAAGGTTCAATTTCAATTGGGAAAATTCAACAGCTTGGGATAGCTTGATGACCTGGACTCTGTACTTTAGCGACAGTCATCAGTTAGAAGTATTATCAGCATATAATGTTCCCATTGCATGGACATAAGCCTACACCACTAGTCTATCACTGCTTAAGCGGGATTGTCCGAAAGGGTTACCGCTACCCCGAAACATAAAGAGCTACGGAAGGAACATGGATGGGTTTTAGTCAGTAAGAGTCTGACACTCCCTTCCGCTCCACCCAGAGCGGGAGCAGTCATTGGATGATTTCCCAGCCTTAAAAAAAAAGGGACATAAGCCTTCTCTTTGTGACAGGGAATGGGCCATAAACCACCACGCAGGCCCAGTGCGTGTTGATGGACGTCACACGTCTTCGGAGTTTCGGTTCTAGGACATGCCGGTTCTCTCACGATGTTTCCTTTACCGATTTGGGAGCAGTGGTGATCGAATTAAATATACAAAGTAAAGTGCCTACCTGGGTGCGAACGTGCAACCTACGACTTGTAAGCCGAGACCGAAAATGAGCCATCACTGCTCATTTTGTTACGCCTTTTATAATCTTAGTCTGGCCCTGTTAGCTACAATAGTCTGTCATAAATATTGCCACGGATATGACTAGCATTTTTTACGGCCACATATTTCTCAACTGAAATCACTTTCAAGTCATAAAAGTTAACTCAAAGTTATTACACTCGTTACATATTAGAAAATATAATTGAATAGAAGCCGTTGGTCGCGACTGTTATTTGTGCATCTTTGACAGTCGTTACGGGTTGTCAGGAGCCCGAAAGTTTGACAGCCAGTTTTACCAAGGGGTATCGTATTTCCCAGTTACTGGCTGGGTTGTGATGGTCAGATAGGCAGTCTCTCCGTGTAAAATACAGGTATACAGATGCATCTGTTTAGACTGAAAACTGACCTCAACATAGTTGGCAAAAGGCTAGGCTTTTTTTAAATTTCATGTCACTGTACATGTACATCTAGATTAAGGCTGCTCAACACCAGGCCCGCGGGCCACCACGTGCTAAATTTTTTAATATACTATTTTACTTCTATTGAAAACATTCTCAAAAAAACATATTTTAGACTTGATCTTATTATGGACTTAAGATTTGTTGCCAAATATTGATAAGTATAGGGCACGCCACGATAGTGGCGGTAAGGCCCCTCTTTGAGGAGTGGCTAGAGAGGCGTCACGGCGCCCTCACCTTCCGCCTGACGCAGGTCCTCACCGGACATGGATGTTTCGGGAGGTTCCTGCACATCATCAGGCGGGAGGAAACGCCCGGGTGTCACCACTGCGAGGATCGCCCAGAGGACACGGTAGAGCACACGGTGCAAACCTGCCCCGCTTGGGCGGAGCACCGCCGTGTCCTCGTAGAGGCGATCGGCGGCGGCGACCTCTCGCGCCCGGCCCTGGTGCAAGCCATGGTCCGGGGCGAGAGGGAGTGGGAGGCAGTCACCTCCTTCTGCGAAAAAGTTATGCTCGCGAAGGAGGTGGCGGGATGGGAGAGAGAAAGGTCCTCCCGTCCCAGCCGCCGCGGGAGACGCTCCGGGCGTCGGGAGCCACGTGACGACTCCCGGCCACCGTAGGCGCGGGCCTGCGGACGGTGAGTAATGGGTGACTCACCGTCCGATCAGCACCAGACCCGTGCCGTACGGCGCGTATATGTTCCACGCGCGCCTCAAAGAGATGTCAGCATATGAAGGGGCCCCTCAGGGCCAAGCCTGCCGGGTAAGCGGGATTGTCCGAAAGGGTTACCGCTACCCCGGAACATAAAGGCTACGGAAGGAACATGGATGGGTTTTAGTCAGTAAGAGTCTGACACTCCCTTCCGCTCCACCCAGAGCGGGAGCAGTCATTGGATGATTTCCCAGCCTTAAAAAAAAAAAAAAAAATATTGATAAGTATAAAAAATTTTACTACTACACTACTTATTTAAAAATAGTCCATAGTTTTTGGAACATTGCGAATTTTCATCTTGCATTACATTCCGGCAATTGAACGAATAGGTCCATTAATCTAGGTCTAATGTCTTGACCTCGACCCACGTCTAAAGTCAACTCTAGACTATCGGAGTAAACATCAATAAATGAAGACAAAAACGATTTGATAAGAGATTCAAAATTAGAACATTGGAACGAATTAGGTTAAGTATCCGTCGTCCCGCCAAGACGAGCCATAAACAAAATTTTTAAGAAGGGAACAATTTTTCAAAGTCATTTTAATATTATAGTTTCTTAGCAAACTCAAACGTCGTTTAAAGGGACGTCAGTAGATTGTTGAAGGAAAACATCGTGAGGAAACCGGCATGCCTGAAAGATATTTCTCAACAGCATGTGATGCTAAGTCAGAGGCCCATGGGCAGCATTAAAACTCTGACACCAGGTTAGTCGCTAACCACACGAAGAAGTAGATTGATGAAATAATGAACAATTTGAACAACATTACTTAGTCCTTTCAAATCCGACAAGACATTAACATACCACATAAAATTAATACTAAAACTTAAAGGATTTAGACGATACATTAAAACAGCGAGATTCTAAGCAAAAATAACCCTTTCACACACAAACTATGAGTACAAACTTATGCATATTCAACAGACTATTAACTCTGGGGATGAATTTACACGTTTTGCGGTGAAATTCATCCCTCTATACCCCTTTATCTAGGGGTGAAGGAACGATTAACGGGGGTAAAGTATTTCTTGAATATAGCTGTAAAGTTTTACGTGGGAGCCGCGCTCATTGGGTTTAATTTACGCTAAATTTCCTTCGGGATTCTTGTAAGTAATTGTTAGACTGATTAATTGTGAATTGGTTTGGATTTGCACAAAGTATTTGATTGGATTTTAAGGGTTTTGCCCATTTAACGAACGGTTATCGGGTTACTTATCTGTGATGATTTGAATTAAGAATCTTGTTTTGCATCGGTTATGCTAGCTGAACATAGAAATACTTAGCAGTCCCAGTAATCGACATAGTATAAAACAAGGTCGCACCCGCCGTCTGCCCCTTTTAAACTAGGTAACGGATTTTAACGCGGTTTTTATCAATACATACAGCAATTCAAGAGTAAGGTTTACACGTTAATCAAGCTTGCGCCCCGGCTTCGCCCGCGCGGTAGTATATACATTGCATTGAAAGTTCATATTCTTTTAAAGTTGCCTTTATTATTTCTGGCTAGATCTAAGTATGTATTTGCTTAAGATTTAATTTAAAAACAAAATAAGTTCCGGTTGCATTTTCGGTGTAACAGCGTCAATGAGACAATATTTAAAAAATAAATTGATAATATAAAGAAAAGTCGTTTCTAGAAGGCCCCTCCCAATTCAATATAGGAACATTCCATCTTGATCGTCCACCAAAAAAAGTACACCTATTTAAATAATATGAGCGTGGACACTCGTAACGGGACAGTTAATTGAATTACAACGGTCATAAAACGACTGAATGAAACCACAGACAAATAACTGGTCAATGTGGTCACACAATTTGGTTATCAATTGGCCCGACCACTGTGTCAGTTAATTTGATATTGTAATTATTTTTCATGAGCCGCCCCTGCTCACATGGTTCTCACGACAAAACCTTGAGAATTCTTTAATATTTGTAATTTTAATGTATGTTACACATAGACCAAAAAAAAATCACCGGCCTAGTGCGAGTCGGAGTCGTACGAAGGTTCTCTCTTACCTTTATCGATAAAAACGGCAAATGAAACACGTTTATTGTATGGGAGGCCCCCCTTAAATATTTGTTTTATTATGTTTTATATTATTTGTTTAGCGGCAACAGAAATTCATCATCTATGAAAATTTAAGCTGTCTAACTATGTATCACGGTTCATGGGATACAGCCTGGTGAAAGACGGACAGACAGACAGATGGAAGGACGGACGGACAGTAGGGTCTTAGTAATAGGGTTCCGTTTTTCACTTTGGATATGTAACCCTAAAAAGTATCTAAATGATAGTGAAAACCCTGTCAAAATCCGTTGCGTAGTTAAGAAAAAACAACGCCGTCACATGGACAGACATGAAAAATAATATCTATAGAAGAAGTTTAGTATGTTGTGTTTGTCGTATGAAATGAGAAGCTGTCAGAAAAATGGATTGCCTATTTCGTTAAACTAAATTGATTTCAGATTGCTAGATTTTGAACAGAGAAATAAATGTAAGAAAATACTTTCGAGTAAAATAAAAAAATAAAATTATTTGTGTGGAGGTGCTTCTGTACTATGTTAGTCCAGAAGTTAAATTCAATTATAACAGATAGATAAGAACAGAGGCCAGCACATCAAGTTACCACAATCTGTCAAATTTCTTTGATGGTATTTCAACTTTATTGCAAAGATATAAGGTTCATTTTTAATTGAGAAAATTTGACAGTTAGAGATAGCTTGATGTGCTGGCGTCTGTACATAAAATCAATCAAAATCAAAAGTCAATTATTCTAACTAGGTTGAAAATCTGCATTTTTTGAAGGTTAAAGTTACATTAGAGTCCCCCTAAAACGCCCACCCTTCACCACTTCCTAGTGCTTTAGCTAGGAAGGAGAAGTGGTGCAACAAACTTCCCAGCAGCACAGCTGTCTGTTTAGTTGAAAGAACTCGACACTACACATTTATCGTATGAGAAGTAATTAACATTACGAAACACATTAAAATCAATCATTTGCCACTTATTTTTGTATGTTCCCTTTGACTAGCGGGTAAGGAACGGAATCGAGTGGGCCAAAAAACGATGATATGGCTAGACAGGCAGTGACTATCGAGGTCACGACTATTTGAAGAAGTATAGAAGAAAAAGACATGTTGCGCCGACCCCAAATAAATTGGGAGCAGGAGAATGATAAAGACTGTTGACAAGCGGGTAAAGAACGGAGACGAGATGTTGGGTCTTATACCCATTAGAGCATCATTAATAGTTATTTAGATAAGTGGGATTGTCTGAAAGGGTTACCGCTACCCCGGAACATAAAAGGAAGGAAAATGGGTTTTAGTTAGTAAGAGTCTGACACTCCCTTCTGCTCCACCCAGAGAGGGTCATTTGATGATATACCATACTCAAAAAAAAAATTGTCATTTAGGTGTCATTAATAAAGCGTTTTACTATTACGTACGTCAGCTTAACAAAAACATCCCCGCTAGTCACCATACCATAAATAATTTAAACTCGAATTACATTAAATTTCACCAAAAACCGAAGATTAATGTTTCTAGAAACTTCTTACGTTCTACAATGACAGAAGTTTCACCAAATTATTTGGCACTTGTAGATATTTGAATAAGTACCGTTGAATTACTGGAAACATTGTTTGAACGGAGGTAGGTGAGATAGAAGTTTATTTTGTGATCTTAACTACTTAATGATGCGAAGTTAATTTTTAAAGGCTATACCAGATTCGATTTTGAATAAGTAAAAAAATAAGTTTCCGGACGACAGCGATGCGGACGAGTACTTCGACGCTTAAGTGTCCTTTTTGTTTTTATTTGTATATAGTTAGTTAGGTAGTCTTTTAATTTAAGAATGGATAAGTTGTTGTTATGTAAAAAAAACTTTGGTTTTGGAAAGAGACAGATTTATGTTCTTGAGAGCACGCAAAAATTTAACACCTGAACTGAATTGTATGCCAAACAAAATACTAGCCATCAACAAGTTCCATTTTTAAAAGTAAATCATATTTTTTTTATGGAACAATGAGTGTTGTGCACTTATCCCCTATATTTATTATGCAATTTAGTTAAACTACGGCAGTAAACCATAATTATTACTGTTTCCAATTTAACTTTCACAACAACAAACAATGTGTCGCGGGTAAAACGTTTTATATCAACGGTTGTTCCATTATCCTCATTTACACGGCTAGTTTATTTACAAATGGGATTTGTTTACAATTTATTTTGTTTACAGATTTTTTGTGGCAGCTTTCGTATCTTATTTTAGGGTGGACGTGTACTGAGTTCATATAATTTGTTTGATAAAGTTTCGATGTATAACTAAGGCTTTTATTTGACAGATGGAAACATAGATTATGTTTTCACCTTGTTAAATTTTAATTGATTTTGTATTTATATAGACAGTCTATATATACTTTAGCAAGCTATCAATAAACACCATATCTTGGCCCTTGGTAAGTTTAATTCTTATTTAAGGACTGTTTTCCATTATTCAGATAACTTTATCAACAATTAAACTCAAAGCATTAATTAGACCGCGTCCGTAATTAGATTGCGTCATCATCCTACGTAAAATTGCTACACTTATATTTCTAATTTTCATCGTGTGTACATAATAAAGAGTAAATTATATTAGTAGCATGAACCATGATCCAGATACTACAGGTGGGCTACTACTATTTTTTATATTTTTATATAAAAATTTACAAATGTACAGACAGCACATCAAGCTATCCCTAACTGTCAAATTTTCTCAATTAAAAATGAACCTTATGTCTTTGCAATAAAGTTGAAATACTATCAAAGAAATTTGACAGAGTGTGGTAACTTGATGTGCTGGCCTCTGTACATAATAGATGTATTGAAATGAAATGAAAAAAGTATTATATCTTTATTATTTGATGAACAAATGTGAGAGTCTGATATATTTTCTATGCGAAAAGTTATTTAAAATTTCGCCGTTTCTGCCTCTCTTCGTCTCTTTTTAGAATTCATAGACATTGAAATTTTTTAAAGTCGGGGAACAAAAGAGTCTCAACAATGATACTTAAGTACGTCCGTTAGAGTCGGCAGTCGGCTCCTCTGTTGAGTGGCTAATCTTTTAACCATGAGAAGAGCTATTGTTGTCAAAAAGGGAAAGGGAGAGAAAAAAATATATGACCAAGTAAGTCAATTAATCCAAAGACTAAAGACTAGACCGATCTCAAAAAAAAGGTTTTTCGTTTAAACCTAAATAATCAACGTCTGTTTTTTTTTTAAAGTCTGCAAAATAGTTTCTAATAATGGTAGACAAGGGGTCTACTATTTTATTTTATTTTATATTTGGCTCACCAACAATTGAGTGCACTGAAACATATATTATATGAGAGACAATTTGAAGGAACTTATGGACTAGTGTACCAATCCCTTACAGGTGAGCACAGCATGCATCACAAATTAGTCTATTGGGTGTTTATAACCACTTACACTTAGTATTATTATCACAATCACAATTGAATTATTAGAAAAGGTTCAGTGTGTTTCCGCCTTTACACAATAAAGTGTCTTTGCAAACTGTATTATCGTATTCACACTGTAATGTGTTAAAAAATGTTATACACACAAGTCTCATTTTATTCAATAACTTCATCGAAGATTTTGAAATACAATTTTTTATCACACTTATTGGAGAAAGTTCTTCAGACAAAGAGCTATCTAAATATGCTCAGATACACTAAAAAGAAATTAAAATAATCAAAGTCATGCAGTGTCATTATTTATTTGTTAGATTATTGTCTCTTGTCTTGTCTTAAGTAATTTTAAGAACTTACGCCGCCTGTGATACAGGTTTATCCTAATGCAGGCTTAATACTATGCGATACCTACATTATTTTATACTGTACTAGCTTTCGCCCGCGGCTTCGCCCGTATAATATGTCGACAAATTATACACATAAACCTTTCTCTTGAATCACTCTATCTATTAAAAAAAACGCATGAAAATCCGTTACGTAGTTTTAAAGATTTAAGCATACATAGGGATATAGGGACAGAGAAAGCGACTTTGTTTTATACTATGTAGTGATTTTACCAATTTTTTGAATAAATTTTATTCTATTCTATTATTCTATTCTTAAATTTTTAAACAAATTGATAACCAAAATCAATTAGCCGTACTGACATTTCGTACTACTGTCAAAGAATGACAGCTGCAAAGCGAATATATACGAAAAAAACAATTTGAAATTAGAAGTAAAGCTAAGCAATAACATTCCCTGACTTTGGTCCAGTCGATCCTATTTTCTGACATCGAGTCACCTCCGTGGTGCTCCCTAAGAATTTCGATGTAGCCTGAATAACTTTGCTGTAAACTATTTCGCTATTTATAAACTAATTAATGAGGTAGGTATTGTGATCATCAATTCGTGTAACATAAGTGTGGTACTAGCAATCTAACTTTGGACCGTAAATTCTTATGGTTATTGAGCTGCGTTTAGCAATAAATTTATAACCATTAATTTAATAACTTAATATCGTAATACACAGTGATTTTTAATTCACTATTAACCTTTCAGGGCGTAATAGTATCCATTATTATGAGCAATTTTCACCATGAGACCAACTCGGAGCTTAGTACTAACAGCCGCACAGGTCGATCCATCAGGTTAAGCTACGCTACACCGCCGGGGTTGGCCGTACATGGGTGACAATCTTTAAATACCGAGACTCTTCCGTGCCTCGGAAAGCACGTTAAGCCGTTGGTCCCGGCTATCTTTGATAGTCGTTACGGGTCGTCAGAACCCCGAAAATCTGACAGCCAGTCTTACCAAAGGGTATCGTATTGCCCAGTTACTGGGTTGTGCAGGTCAGATAGGCAGTCGCTCCATGTAAACTACTGGTATTCAGCTACATCTGGTTAGACTGGAAGCTGAGCCCAACATAGTTGGGAAAAGGCTAAGCAGATGATGAATTAATTCTGTGGTGAAATGCGCGGTACACCGCACACGTGCGTATCGCATCGGCAGACAATACTATCTAATCATTGGTTATCAGCCAGACAGGCACACAGACACCTCCGTACGTAACAGTGATGTTTACAAACTTTTATTCTGGTACTATGTTATGATTGTAGGCCACTTACCTTGTGTAAGGTCAGGTATGATTTTTATCTATATATAAAAACGCAAGGTCACTCATTCATACATTCACTCACTGATTAATCACAAAATCTCAAAAACTACTAGACCTACGACGATGAAAATTGGCACCAAGGTAGATTATGAGTAGGAAACGTCAGATAAGGAAGGATTTTAGGAAACTCCTCCCGTAAAGGGCTGCCGATTCTACCATTCGATAGTACGTATTTAATCCATTCTTTTTATCTCGATGATTTTTTAGTAGGTAATTCAGGTCACTGTAGTTTACATATCAAGTTTAGTAGCGGATACAGTTGGTGTGGGGACTGTGGATTAGGTAGGTACAGTACTCCCAAATTAATAATGCACATGCAAATCTTCGCTAATTGTCGTATGCCCGGAAGCACCCAAATCATTGAATCGTTCGAGTCCTAAACAATGCACTTTCATTTTGCACCTTGTTCGAAAGAAATAGGAGCCAATATCATGTGTACACAATCGAAAACAATTCGGGCGGTCGGCGGCGGTCGGCGGTCAGTCAAAGGTCCGTCAGTCGTCTTGTTATATTGGCGGTGATTGCACGTGTTCTCTCTGTCTGGAATTATATAGAGCTGCTATTACACATCCTACTTGGTTTTGTTTTCAAAGCTGAATTGAATTTCAACTTTAACTATCTTATTCAAATTTAAATAGTTAATTTTGTAAAATATGTAAATAAACAAAAATTTTTCACGTTTTTTTAATATTAAAAAATTAAAAATACCTGCGTAAAATACATATTAATTTTACCAGAAAAACATTTTAAAAATCAGATTTAGGCTTATATAAATTATAGCTCGCTATTTACTTACATGGAATTATTTAATCAAATTTCGTTACTGATAAATCAATATTTATCTCTTATAGGACAAATCACATAATTCTACTAAATTATAGATGAAGAAAATGCACTGAACCACTCTATATTATACATATCGTCTTCCGACGCTCGGAGAATACGACCGTTGCCGAACAGTGGCGAAGATTTCTATGCGCATTATCACTTTGGGAGACCTGTACCAATAATAATAAATGAAACAGTTCAACTTTTTTTTACAAAAAAAAACAAGCCATTTAAAGAAAAAGGTTTTTTTCAAATAAGTATTCTTGTGGTGCACAACATTAACGGACATGTATGTAACTTCTACTTCCCAGGATCGCTCTGAGTTTTATTGAAGCCCACGACACGATTTCGGGTTCCATCCATAATTGGTTCACATATTTGGATATCCTTTCAAACAGTATTGGTCTATGATATAACGACGTGTTCTTTAACCCACGATACAGAAGATTTTCCATTGACGTACTTTTTTAGAAAAGGAAGGTAACAAAAAGACTAGTTAGATAATCTATAGAATTTTGTTCGATTATTAAGATTGATATGTATTTCTTTTATTTATTTGCCAAAAACATGGTATGTATATGTACAAGGTGATCATAATATTTCATAGAGCTACATGTCTCACCGTTTTTACGGTATGCAAAATCAATTTATAATAACATGAATTTATAATTAAAACTATTTAAATACATTAGTTTTCAAGTTAGATAATAATGCTTTTTTTCTCTTTTCAGTTATGCGTTTTTGTTTCTGTAAGTAATTTACTTTAAGCTTTACTAATAAATGTATTTCTAATTTACTCATTCAGTTTCTATTTGATACAATTATTGTTGTAATTTATTTCCAAAAAACTTCCTCTCGTTTTTGCGTGCCGAAGAAATAGATACACATACTTACATTCGAAAAAATTACCCTCTTTCTTGGGGCATTCGGGTAAAAGACAGACTTCCAAACCATCGCACTTGAGTATTCGCAATAAACTTACAGAACCAGTATATTCCAGTTCAAAGTTGTAATATCCGGCACTTAACGTTAGTGATAGTTCCCACTGACCGCTTGTTATCCGAAGTAATAAAGTTCGGATAACTCGCGTTCCGGTTTACCATCCAATTAGAATAGTTCTTGATACCTTTAAAGTTATAGCCATTGTCGTTGCTAACACGACTGGTTTTCTCTATGATACGCGATCAGCACATTAGAAACCGCGTTCAAGACCTGTTGGGGTCAACGTTCCTCAGAAAATAATGACACTGACCGCCCTTAAACGGGGTTTATGTGCTCGCGTCCAGTTTCATTGGCGAAATTGTGTTTTTCACAAATTAGTAAAAATTTATGTATCCCAAACCCCAACGCGTAACAATATACTAAAACAAAATGAATACTATTGCAAACAAAGTTTAGCAAGTATAAATATACAGGGTGTAAGAGGAACGCTTCCGAAGCCAGAACGTACATTATATACAACCTAAATGCAAACGGATACAGTAACCATTCACTTTAAATTGGTTGTTTTCAAGCCTTCTTACTTCTTTCGCGATTGTCGGCGAGCGCGCGCGCACTTTGAACTCGAGGTTACGCGCAAGCGTCAGCTGATATTTATTTTCGAATACATTGCATGCTAAAGTTGTAAAGAAAAAAAGTGTGTTTAATCACAAATAATGCTTTCATTTAACTGTTTTAACAGCATGGTGTTCGAAAAATGCAAAAAAAAATAGGAAAAATTGATAATTTTTATTTTAGATTTTTTGACGGTATCGTATCGAGAATCACTAGCCCTATCACCAATCTTCGTTTTTGGAAGCGTTTCCCCTACACTTGTATAAGACTTAAAACATCACTTGTTGATTTATCCGATCGACAAAAAGCGATAGTCGATCCTCTGTTGCTTTTACATTTACTCGATATTGTTCGATGATGTTGATCGTCAAATATCGAGAAAATATGTAGGCTTTACGTAACCTTTACGTAAATCTACAAGGTACTTGCATAAAATCATTTATGAAAGTTTCAAACATTAAAGCCGAAAAGCCCTTTAAAACTCACGTAATTTTCCAAAAAGTATGTCGACTTATTATTATGTATAATTATATATTCTAGCGAATTCTACAAACTTGTATTATAAATGTGTTTTAAGTTTCACCAGAGTAGGTTAGGTAGGTAATTGAAAACCGTATCAAACATCATTCAAATATTTTTGTCTTTGTTGCATGCAATATTGCATAAAATTGTGATTACGCTGGTTGTTTCGCGAATTTATAGCCCTTTGTGCTATAAACCATTAAATGTTTAATAAAATGACAATGTTCCTGAACCGGCATTGTCAGTAGGGACTGGTCATTCTTAGCTGGCACGGCTTTTTAAAAACTTAATTTAATATTCAATTGTTTTTTTTTAATCTTTTAATTATGGACGCTTTTTTACGTTCCGATTTCAGCATGAATGATGTAACCCAGATTTTGTAACCATATTTTGATTTAAAAGAGTGTCCATGGAGTTTCTTACCCATTCTTTTCCATCGGTACCTAATGCTTTGGAATGGGCAACTGAATTCATCTTTTTGACTGACCGACCCCGTGACAATTCAAAAGGGCTTGTTATTGGTTTATTTGAAATAAATGCTTTGAGTTGGAGTTTGAAATATAAATATTATTTTTTGCTTCAGTAATGTGTGTGTGTGTTTTTGCGTCAGTCCGCTTTAATTACAACCCTTTCGGCAAGGGCCTCTTCTTTCAAAGAGAAGGATCGCTGTTCCTGGTCACTGCACAATCAGCTATACACTGTACATTCCCACTGCTGAAATACAGAACTTCTCTCCGTGCTAGGGAGTCGGCACAGTGCGGGTTGCTAGATCACACTTCGAGTATTTGGTTATGCCGGTTTCCTCACGATGTTTTCCTTCACCGTTTTGAGAGCAGTGGTGATTAGTTACACGGAGTAAAGTGCCTATCTGGGTTTAACCCTAAGGCCTCATACGTCCGGACCACCATTGGTCTCACTGAGCCACTATTACATACCCTTTTTTTTTTAAGGCTGGGAAATCATCCAATGACTGCTCCCACTCTGGGTGGAGCGGAAGGGAGTGTCAGACTCTTACTGACCAAAACCCATCCATGTTCCTTTCGTAGCCCTTTATGTTCCGGGGTAGCGGTAACCCTTTCGGACAATCCCGCTTAACTATTACATACCCTTGGTTACAGCATGTAGGCGATTTATGAATATTTTTTATAGGTTTTGTCATAGTATTTTCTTTTATAGGAACTAAAATAAACGAATTTGGACTAAAACGTACTAATATTGACTAAAAAGAACTCGCAGAATAATGCTGGGAACATTGTTCTTAATTCCGTGCATAATATAGTAAGAAGACGTTGCGAACGGTGCTTACACCAAAATGTACTGTGATATAAGATAATACTTATTTAATCCACTCATTTAATCGTAATGATTTTTTACGGTCACTATTGTTTACATAGCAAGTTTAGTAGTGGATACGAATTGGTCTGACACTTCCTTGCGCTCCACTCTAAGCGGGAGGAGTCATTCGATGATTTCCCATCATCAAAAAAAAAACTCAGGGGCAAAAAAGCAAAGACAACGACTTCCGAACTTAAAATTATTTTTGTCTTTACACAATTTTTTTGGAAGGCGTTAGTTTTTTTCAAAAAAAAAAGTATTCTAAAATAATTCTTAGTAGCAGTCTAGATATGGTAACATAACTAGCGAAAATAAATATTTAAATGAGAACTACTTGAAATAACAATGTAAGTTTAATTTCATGATGGAAAACTACTCCCTCGTTCAACTATGTATGAAGATAAGAAGCGCAAACTAAACAGTTGTACTTTTCTAATGTAATTATTATCTTTCAATTTATTTCCCCTCTTCCAACATGAAACGAATTTCATGAATACACCTAGGTATTTCATTTAAATGTAATCGTCTACAAAATATATACGTCAATTCAATGTCATTTCGCAGACCTTGTTAAGAATACAATGTATTTGAGTATTTAGCTCACCGTCCGATCAGGCCAGTGCCGGACGGTGCGTACATGTTCCACGCGCGCCTCAAAGAGATGTCAGCATATGAAGGGGCCCGTTAGAGCCGAGCCTACCGGGTAAGTGGGATTGCCCGAAAGGGTTTCCGCTACCCCAGACCATAAAGGGCTTTATTTTTATTTTTTAAGGCTAGGAAATCATCCTATGACTGCTCCCGCTCTGGGTGGAGCGGAAGGGAGTGTCAGACTCTTACTGACTAAAACCCATCCATGTTCCTTCCGTAGCCCTTTATGTTCCGGGGCAGCGGTAACCCTTTCGGACAATCCCGCTTACCCGCAAATAGACAATAGATAGAGAATAGAAATAGATAAGGAACATGGATAGGTTTTAGTCAGTAAGAGTCTGACAGTCCCTTCCGCTCCACCCAGAGCGGGAGAAGTCATTGGATGATTTCCCACCCTCAATAAAAAATAAAAATAGTTGAGTATCTTATTAGTAAGGATTTTTAGTATTAGGAATTTGGTTTTCCCAGTCATGCTCTCTTCGCGAAAATAATGCAAAATAGTCTTATCTCCTCTCTAGTCTTGTGTGTTACGACTGCCCCGGAACATTAAGGTCTAAGGAAGGAACATGGATAGACTTTAGTCTGTGTCTGACACTCCCTTCCGCTCCACCCAGAGCGGCAGGATTCATTTGATGGTTTCCCATCCTTAAAAAAAGGTATACCAAGGCGACTCATGCCGGATACGGTGATACATTATTATATTAAGTTATTAGTATTGTATTGCCATACTGACGCCTATAGGAACTAAAACCACGGAATGCGGTATAATATAGGTAGCAATACGTAGGTTGGAATTCGCAATGTGAATGCCTTTGGTTATACAGGGTGTATCAGTGAGGTGTGGTCAAATTTAAGGGCGTGGTACAGACCATCAAACTGGACAACTTTCGCCATGGGACGAACATCCTAAACGAGAACTATTAGGTGTCCCTTGCAAATACGTACTTGACCCAAATGCATGGCACGTCTAATTATTTTTCAACTATTTTCACCTATATAACTGAACCAGCCCTTTGACAGTTGAAAAAATGTCAATAATAATTGGCTTATTTGAAATAAATGCTTTGAGTTTGACTATAGGTACAGACACGGACTTTAATTGTTGAGCCACTAGCCACCGTTAGTATTTTAGCCGAGAAATGAAAATCGGGTTTAGTCGGTTATACTCGTATATCCAGACATGGAAAGTTATAATGTCTTAAATTTCGATTTGCGGGACTAATATAATAATAATATAATAATATCTTTATTTCCCGAAAATACAGATAATTGTACATAAAGTTTACAATTTTGGCAATACTGTGGAGTACATTACATAAAACATTTGGACGCTGCAGAAATCTGTACACAATACATTAAACTCTGTCTCTTAAACTAGGGGTATCCTGTATCTTAAGAGACAGTGCTTCGCAATGGGTTTCCAAGTGAAATGTATGAGTGGACTGTGTCGATTTAACTGAAGAAGAGGAAAAAAAAAACTGACTAGCAACCGAATTGATTTAGCGTAGCCATGGTAACGTTAGCGTACGGTGTAATATTATGATTGTTCTTTGACATCGACATTTCAACTGCCACGGATGGGTTTTCAGAAATAACGATTATCTAATGAGCTCTAGTTCAAAAGAGGTCAGTAGCAAAATAGACTGGATAGACGTATTCAACCTACTTTATAATATCTACAACTATAAACCTCTATGGATAAGACTATTTCCTATTATTCGTAATTTTTCATCTTATTTGAGAGCACGTGTGATTTAAGAAAAACAATCAATTTCGATAAATGTTGAGAATTGAAAACAAAAAATAAGATAAACATGCCAACAATTTTATCGTCTATTTGCTGACAGTGACATTATCAACGACAAGGTTTCGTGGAATTACGCCGTTTATAGCTTTGGACCGACTTCTATATCACTTTTCACACGTAAGGGTTACGCGACCCTGACAAATGATATAATATTAGGTAACAATCGCCCTTATCATTCACACCTTGTAAAGGTTCCGGGAAAATAATTATAACAGTCATATTCCTGTCATAATAATATTGTGAGTGACATTTATAGGATCGGTTCTATGACAACGTGATAAAAATAAACATCGATGTATTTTCACAATTTTCTGTTATTTTGACTATTTCGTCGAATTGTGATGTTTTTTTTGTTTTAAGCTTCATTGTAAAGTTTTCACATAACTTCTTCTTTGTTTTTTTCAAAACATAACGCCTGTAATCCCTTAAGTGTTCAGAAGGGGTGTACTATTTTTTTAACGTATAATTATTACATAAGGTTTCAACATAATAATGATTCAATTAATTTGTGAGACGCATTTTTATTTGTTGAAATATAATTATTATTGTATCAAATTAAAAATGTAAATTCAAATCAATTTTATTAATTATAATTTTTATTGTAATGTCTATGATTTGCATGCTTAGCTTATTTAATTTTTCTACACCAGCAATGGTAGTATATGTGAATCATTGTTTAATTTTAGATCTCAATGTACCATATACTTAGAAATAAATATTATGATTATTATAAATACTATTTTTAAGAATCCCTAAAATATAGGTAGGAGAACAATCGAATTAGTTACAAAAGCAGCTCTAATTTGCCTGTTTTTTTTTGTGAAACCTTAGAGTTTTCTTTCTTGTGACCTAGTTTTAAAGAAACATAATACTTTTTAGGCTTAAGCCTTCTTTCTTGATTTCGGATATCTTAATAAGGACTTGTTTTTTTCAGTTTTTAGGGCACCGTGTTGTGCTGTTTACAGCGTTCATGGATTTATTAATTGTTTTTTCGCTAGTGTCGTGTAGACTTAAACACAGTTCAAATTAATAATTATCTTCAATATAATCAACTGCCATTCAAAATCTATCTGCCTAGGCTTTTCCCAATCATGATAGGGTAGACTTCCAGTCTAACTGGATGCAGCTTTTTTAAAACACCCATTATTAATTTTTACATCAAGTGACTGCCTATCTGACCTCCACAACCCAAATGTATTTAATTTTTAAATTGAGTGACTGTCTTTCTTGTGGAGGACCAAATACAATTATTTCATTAAATTTGAAATCGGTTTTTGGTAAACACAATACCATTTTAGTTTTGATTAACTCAAAACATTTTCATTTCAATGAACTATTCAAATTAAGTTGAGGTCCTTCAGTCGGTAACAGTTGTTAATTTCCATTTCAATTCGTGCTTTGTTACCTTATCTATCAACCTTTATACATTGATAAAGCACATTTAGGCAGCCTTTACGTCTGGCGTAAGCGTTTTTAGAACGTTTACGCTACGTTTTCGCAGCTTTAATGCATCTATATTAAGCGGGACTGTCCGAAAGGGTTACCGCTACCCCGGAACATAAAGGGCTAACGAAGGAACATGGATGGGTTTTAGTCAGTACGAGTCTGACACTCCCTTTCGCTCTACCCAGAGCGGGAAGGGTCGGTCATTTGATTATTGCCCAACCTTAACGAAAAGCAGCCATATCGCTTTCATCATACCCCTTGGTAAGACTGGCTGTCAGATTTTCGGGTTTCTGACAACCCGTATCGACTATCACAGATGCACAAATGACAGCCGGGACCAACGGCTTAGCGTGCTTTCAGAGGCACGGAGGGGTCTCGATATACAAAGATGGTCACCCATCCATGGCCATCCCCGGCAAGTGTAGCTTAACCTGATGGATCGACCTGTGTGGCTATTAGTACTTAGCCACGAGCTCTTCTATTCAGCAGCAGCAGAGCAGCTATATCGCTTTATTAATTTCAATACGATTCATCTATGTGACGCTTTCGCGCGAACACGACATACAATATCGAAAGACCTTGGTCCTGTATATATTTTATGATGTCAAGAATAAATGTAGGTATAAGTCACTGGCTTTAGTCGATCTAGGGAAGCGACATTCAGATCCCTTGGATCCGCATCAAAAGCCCGGGATGCGGCCCGAATCAACGAAACCGCTATTTATTTGATACGCATGTGAATTATTTGTCGAATTTGATCTATAATACTGGTGAAAATAGTTTATTTTATATTATTTGACTTACAGAATTGTTGTTTTTTGTCATAAAGATTTTTGCTTCCTCTTCTTTTCGTGTGGTTAGTGACTAACCTGGTGTCAGAGTTTTTATGGTGCCCATGGGCCTCTGACTTAGCATCACATACGGTTGAGAAATATCACTCAGACATTCTTGTTTCGCCACGATATTTTCCTTCACCGTTTTTTAACATTTTTGCTTATAGACAGAAATTAAAAAGTTCGTAAAATGTGATAATGCTTGCCCCAAACCCTATGTTTTAAACATTGAGATAATATAACGGGAAGCTAAATGGATAAATTTATAATAATACGCCTCCTTATCATATAATATTGTTTAAAAGGCCTCTGCGAGTTGCCCTCGTACGCCTTCCAAAGGTCCGGGTCCGAAGACATGTCAAAGACATTTTTATTAAATAATTGATTTATTTGTTATGAACACAAAAAGTTCGTAAGTATCATAAAAGCTACGGCGTATACGACCTTTTGTCTCAAATTATAATTTTGTTGTGTCTGGTAACTTGCGTCATATTTCATAAATAACGAGGTCAATACAAGTACACCCACATTCAAGACAAGGCTCATCTCGTGGTTCAATTAGAACCCAATTTTGTACGTTGTATTATTTAGGTGGGGTGTAAAAGAATTTGTCCGTAAGACGTTCTTGAAAACGAGGAAAATTGGGGTAGGAAGGTTGTTTTGTGCAATAGGTTCGTCTAGTTCTTCAAACCCTTGTAATAGAAGTAGGTACCTTGATAGCTTTTAGAATCGCGCTATGATGCGTTGACACTGAAATTGTACTGAGATTTTTTTTTACAAAAAAAAAAACAACCGACTTTCAAAAAACGTTATAAAGTGAAAAATAATTTTCATTTCGGCAGTCGGTGTGTTCGGTTATTTATTTTCGGTGTTTGCCACCGAGTGCCAAAATTAAATACCACAAAAAAAATGCACTTTTGAGTTATGGTACCTACCTACCGTCTACGATTACCTATTACCGTAGTCTCCACACCAATTCACATCCACTAATAAACTTGATAAGTAAACAACAATGACCTTAAGCTCTAATCAAGATAAAAAAAAGTTGAACTAAATCAAGATAAAAAAATCGAAGCTAACTAAAAATCTATTCAAAAGAAGTTAATCATTTGAGACTACCTCTGAAGTATGACAAACAAAAAAAAACCGGCCAAGTGCGAGTCGGACTCGCACACCGAGGGTTCCGTACAAACCTGTAGGTATATAAGTAAAAGTTCACCCATCACGAGAATCGATTATGGTATTTTTATATTTTGAAAAAAAAAAACTTGTAGCTGTAGGTTATAATTCCCGTGCGAGTTTCGAAAATTTGCGGCATAAACAGCTGTATCTTTTGATTGCTTTGGCTTAGAAGTTTGATTTTTTCACAGCTCCAAGGAACAGTAGATCTGAATATTAGATATAAATTTCAGTTTGATACCTCCACGCGTGCCTGAGAAAAACGGTCTTGACAGACGGACGGACGGACAACAAAGTGATCCTATAAGGGTTCCGTTTTTTCCTTTTGAGGTACGGAACCCTAAAAATCATCAAAATCAATTTATAACTGTAGGAGTAATCGCGTAACAAACATACAAAAAAGAAACAGTCGAAATGAGAACCTCCTTTTTTTGAAGTCGGTTAAAAAGTAATTTTTTTGTTAAAGTAGTAACTACTGTGCAACAGACTTTTAATCATTTACTTATCCAAGAACACATCAAGGTAGTAGATCTTCAGATATCCTAAATTGAAAGACACAAAATTATTATTATTAATCATTATTTCTAACAAAAAACTGTGCTGCAAGTTCTGTTCCATGGAAAACTCGATTCTCATGGAAATAAGACATCGATTCACATTAATATTTAATGCAATCTAAGCCTTGAACCAAGCGCTGTAATCGATATTCGAATGTCACGGTGTCGTTGTAAATTATTAAGGTGGATGCACAAAGGTAGCCTGGGCAATTTAATTATTCTTGCGTTTTTTGCAATTTGCAGGACAGTGTCAGGTTGTATCTAAATAAGCAAGGATTTGAAATCTCATGATTTCATGAAATTATAAATTCTGACTAGAGATATGTATTGATGATTCTTGCAGTTACAAATATTTAATTACATATTTGTTATGGTCGCGAGTCTATTGAGGGACCCAGAACGGGAGGGGTCATCTGATGATGATTGATTGATGATTTCCCATCATCAGATGACCCCACCCGCTCTGGGTGGAGCTGAAGGGAGTATCAGACTCTTACTGACTAAAACCCATCCATGTCCTTTCCCTTTATGTTCCGGGTTAGCGGTAACCCTTTCGGACAATCTCGGTTACCCGGCGGGCTTCGGCCCTAACGGGCCCGTTCATTAATGCTGACATCTCTTTGAGGCAGGCGTGGAAGACGTACGCGCCGTTCGGTACGGATCTGGTCCGGATTGGATGGTGAGATACCTATTACTCACCGTCCGCAGGCCCGCGCCTACGGTGGCCGGGAGTTGTCGCGCGGCTCCCGACTACGTTCACGTCCACGTTCAAACTACCAACAAAAAAACGCAAGAAAATTTTATTTACGCGAGCTACCTTTGCGTATCCGCCTTAAGTGCTACCTTTAATGCTTCAGAGTTTTAGGTGCAATATTTCCCACGTATGTTCTCATGTGATAATGGAGTATCAAGATACGTTGTTTGTTTGTTGTTGAGGCAGGGCAGTGATTGAAGAAGGTTGGATTGTGAGCTTATCAATTTTATAGTGCTTTCGTTATTTAAACGTACTTTGTTTGTTTGTTTATTGGCAAATTCTTGCCAATTATAATATTAGGTGAGTATGAATAAAAATAATGATTGCAATCCTTTCGTTTTTTATTAATATTTATGGTTATTAATACTTATAAATTTGCACAAATGCTTGGTGTTGAATAGATTCAATTTACAGCCCAAACACAGCATACAAATGGCAATTAGCGCGCCCTCATTAAATATTAAGGTGAAGCATTTATATCGTACTTGCAACTAGCAGAGGTTTCGCCCGCGTGTGTTGTCGGAAATTACCCCATGGGAACGTATTACTAGGAAAGAAGATCCTATGCGATAATCCAGGTTATAAACTATCTATCTGCCAAATTCATCCAAAGTAACAAACATTTATCCATTCAAACTTTCGCATTTTCTAGTACGGCGGGCTGTGCAGGAGCAGCCGCTGCTGGTGCAGAAAACCTCAAACGGCGCAAATACTCCAACCTTGTTGGGACTTACATGTTCGAGCCGTTTGGGGTTGAAACACTAGGGCCATGGGGTCCGAGTGCCCACTACGTTTTTCGAGATATCGCCAAGCGGTTGATCGACTCTTCACGTGACCAGAGGGCTGGCCTATATTTTGGTCAAAGAATCAGCATTGCCATACAACGCGGCAAAGCTGCCAGTCTTTTGGGAACTTTTCCTGTTGACAGCGATGTGGACGAATTTTTTGATGCTCTTTGATTATTATACATATTATTTCTGTACATATTATTATGAATTTTTAGATTTAAAATGTAAATATGTAATTATCCTATGTTGCTTAATATATTCTGGATTTAATAGTGGTAAGATTGTTCGTATACAAATTGCCTTTCCAACACACTGAACATTCCTGAAGGATTAATTTATATAACGATTCAGTTAATCGTTATGTGAATAGGTTGCGTTTATTAGTTTAAAGAAGCAGAAAACATTATTGCCTGAGATATATTGAGCAATATTTATTTATTTAGATTAGACGTATAACGTCCTAAATTTTCTATACAAAGATAGAGAAAGAAAATACGTTTATTTGCGGCAAACATGATAAAGTAAAAAAATAAGTTAAGGGAAGATATGCGTCACATCCGCGCAAAACGGCCATCGCTCAGCATAATGCTTCGACCCAATGCGAGACAGAGCCAACACTGCCTTCACTTCATAATTGACATAACATTCGACAGAACGACGTAAACCTTATGAGAATTGGTATTGGATGAATATATGAAAAGAAGTCGCAGAAACAGCTAGTCTTAAACGTTTTTCTTTTGTTCCTAGGAGTGTGGCCTGCCGAAAGCTTGGAAGGCCCGGCAACCGTGCGTGGCAGTTCCGTGGATTACGCAGCAGCTCTGCTACTAGCTGCGATGGCCGCCGTACTGTTGGCTGCTGTTGGCTACCAATGTGCTGCTACATGGAGGTGGATTGTTGGAAGGTATGTTTCTCCAGACTTAACAGTATTGGGAAAGTAGGACAAATGATGCAGGATGCAGAGCGGGAGGGGTAATTTCATGATTGGGTCAACGGGATTGTCCGAATGGGTTACCGCTGCCCCGGCACATAAACGGCTAAGGAAGGAACATGGATGGGATTTAGTCAGTAAGAGTCTTTCACTCCCTTCTGCTCCACCCAGAGAGGGTCATTTGATCTACCCATCTTTTAAAAAAAAAGTTGCACCATAGACTTATATCACCAGAGAAAGTACTCCTAACTTTGTGGAAGGAGGAAGGTGGGTAGTAGTAGATACTGTTATGCGTGACGTCAGCAATGGGCGCTGTCTTGCTGGCCCCGGTTGGCTACCAGTGCACTGCCACGTGGGTGTAGATTGTGGGAAGGTAGATGAAACATTTGCTTTATCTTTTAAAGGAGAAAGACTATACCACCCGATGTCAAAAGTGAGCATCGCCGTGTTTGACATCAACCGATTTTTCTGTAAAAACCTCACCGTGAAAACTCAAGTGAAGTGAGCTGTCAAGTGAGCTGTCAATTGTCTAGCAAGAGGCGGAATGACAGTTCACGTCACTTAAATGATCACTATTATATTTTTACAGAATAAGCATCTTTGCTCCCTTCCTTCCTATACCTGAACAAAAAATAAATCCTTTTAACACGTTAAGTGCGAAACGAGGCCTAAATCACCCCGAATGCAACTTCCTTGTGGTGCGGCAAGGAAAAACGTGAACATCTCTGTCGTGCGAAGGGCATAGCTTTAGTTTGGTCCAGTATAGAAAAGAGATAAATGTATATTTGAGACGTGCTAATGGTCCCGGACTCGGTGGTATACCTACCTTGGTACCGGATGTTTTAGGCCTCGTACCGCACTGAATTAATATAATTTTAATGCAGTGCGGGACGAGGCTAAAACGTCCCATATCCACCCGGACCTCGTACCGCACCCAACGCGAGCTTCCCGCGACTAGTGTTGTGCATCACGTCGATAGGAGAGCACGTCCTTTTACATCGCCGAACATGTCTAAACGATGTCGGAAGAAGTTAATTTTAAAAAACCCAGAAACAGAACCAAAACAGGTAAGTTTTAAAAAAGTTTATGAGTGCTACTGATTACTATATTGTTACTGATTTTTTTATGTTAATTCTAGTTCTAATATTGTTATTGTATGTTAATTTTTAAAGCCCGAGGCAGAATACATATTATTATGATAGTTTCTTTTCTACTTCTGGTTTTCTTTTTTTTCTATTCTGTGAACCGCATTAAGATTTTCACACAAAAATAGATAAACGTCGTTGCGTCGATATTATTTTTCCCATCACTAATCTTAGCGAAAATTTACCCTATTTCAGTGCGTTACGAGGTGTATAAGATCCCATATTTTGTTTTGCCAATAATTCCTAAACTAGTTATCAGATCCCGGGGCGACGGTAGATTAGGGTTCATCAATTCACTGTCTATATCGATAAGGACCAAATTTTTCAATTTTCTTTGATTTCGCGCCAGAAAATGGTTTTTAGTCTGTTAAAGGAGGTGGGGTCTAATAGACCGCGTATCGCCCTAACGTCTGGTCACGGTGCGGGCCGATAAAACCTCGTGCCGCAGGAACGGAAAGTTTGCAAAAATTGGTGCCGCAGCTAACGTGTTAAAGAGAGTGGAACATAGAAGCTTCCATTTGCAAAATCTATTATACGCCAGTCAAAGTCAATATCCATATTTTGAAGAACTTCCTACATAAGTTCATACTTTCTCACATCTATTTTCCGCTGAGAACTTACTTCACTTTCCTACAAACTTGAATATTTAAAACAGACTTCTGACGTCAGAACCACGATGTTAACGCTGAATGCATGTTTAGCAGACATTTTAAATATTTGCAATATGAATTTCCTAAGAAGTGCTTTCCATTTGAATAGTGACTTTGACAACAATTTAAGTCGGGTTTTGTTGGTATTTAGTTTGCAAGACTCTCAACTAAAGCTCTCAAAGAACTTTTCATATTGACACAGCGTTTTGTGGCAAAATGAAGTTTTAACCATTTTCTTTTCACTGTCGGTAATAATTTTCAATATTCACTACATCTTAGATAGTAACTTTAGTAAAACTTAAACCTACCTACTTCATCATCTGCAGATCCTTTTCCCAACTTTCTTGGGGTCGGCTTCCAGTTTAACTGGATGCAGCTAAACACTAGTATTTTGCATGGAGAGACTGCCTATCTGACCCCCACAACCCAGTTACTGAGTAACACGATGCCCCTTGGCAAGACTGGTTGTCAGACTATCGGGTTTTTCGTAACAACGGCCAAAGATTAAATGAAAGCCGTAACTAACAGCTTATCGTGCTTTCTGAGTCACGGACTGGTCTTGGTATGACCTTGACCGACAATGGCAACCGTACCTTACACCTGATCGATCGACCGGTGCAGCAGTTAATAATTTAAGCCTCTCCTAGCACTTACGAGTACCTACATATGTATTAAGTAGTAATGTGTACATGTTAGGCATTAAGTCCGCCTTAGTACCATTATTGTGTGCGAAAATTTATAAATAAAAACATAAAAGTTTAATATTTTGATAACTTCAAACTTATTTCAATCCTGCCCAATTTCATTAATTAGTTAACTACAACTAGAGGGTCGAATTAAGTTAGCTAACAAAACTTCACAGATATTTTTTTTTTTTTTTAAGGCTGGGAAATCATCCAATGACTGCTCCCGCTCTGGGTGGAGCGGAAGGGAGTGTCAGACTCTTACTGACTAAAACCCATCCATGTTCCTTCCGTAGCCCTTTATGTGCCGGGGTAGCGGTAACCCTTTCGGACAATCCCGCTTAGAACTTCACAGATATGAAAAGTGTACAACAATACTACCGCGGTCATTAACCTGAGTAATTAATTGAAGAAGACAGCTTGTGCTTACTTATGCTTGGGGTTAGGGAGAGGGGTCGGTTGATTGGGTTTAGAACCATCACATTTATGAAGTTTTGCAAGCTAATTTAATTTGTATCTGTAAATTGATTACCACTCCTTCTCTTTTCAACTTAGCCATGATCAGAACCCTTCCTCTTTTTCTAAAAGTCAGATTCACTTTTCATCCAAACCAAAAAACTCTATTTCCTTGATCACTCACTATCATCAATTTCGCCTTCTTTAACAGATCCCTTTGGTGCAGGGCACGGAGGGACTCTGAGGAGAGCAACTGCGACTCGCTCTCCCGCCAAGCTGCCATTCGCATCAGTCACTCTCTGCCTGACCTGCAAACGGAACCTCTTAAGCAAGAGTACGTGCAGGAGCATAAAGATCCTGCTAAGAAGGTAAGAATAAAGGTAACATTCTTTTTTGTACTTGGAATACTTTATAGTTAAGAAAATATGCGAGGAGTAGTGGTAGCCCAGTAGTATTGGCCTCGAGTTGTAGTTCTTGAGTTCGAACTCGGGCCGCCACAAATCTATACTAATATTATAAAGCTGAAGAGTTTGTTTGAACGCGCTAAACTCTGGAACTACTGGTCTGAATTGAAAAAAATATTTTGTGTTGGATAGTCCATTTATCGAGAAAGGCTATAGGCTATGTAACATCAGGCTACGACCAATAGGAGCTGAACAGCGAGTGAAACCGAGCCGAGATAGCCTTCCTCGATAAATGGACTATCTAACAAAAAAGGAATTTTTAAATTCGGACCAGTAGTTCCAAAGATTAGCGCGTTCAAACAAGCAAACTCTTCAGCTTTATAATACTAGTATAGATTTATAATTTTGTTTGCTTTATTTAGTTTCAAAAAATTTTACGTTTCAAATAATATAACTAAAAACTTTTTATCCATGTGCCCAAAGATTCTAAACGAAATCTTACTAAGGGAGTTCCTCAAACTTCAATTTCCTTTCATCGCCAAAGTTGCCGGCTCGTGTAAATAGTGAACCTACCTACATTGCCATGACGATGCTATATTTTTGTTTAGCCGAAGTAAAACACCAATAATTTATCAACTCATAAATAGTCATTCTCCCACTTTTGTAAATTTTAGAAGACACAACAAATAGGCTTTTTTGTGATGTTTTTAACCTTATAATGATTTAAACTATAAAATATCTGTAACGTGAAATGATGTATCATTTCACGTTACAGATATTTTATAGTGTGTACACTCAGGTGTAAGAAGATTGGTTATTCCGGAGGGAAGCCTATAGGAAACGGGTTGTATGTAGGCTTTGCCACTGCTAGGTTGATCTTGTAATTGTTGTATGTGAAACAAACAGGCTTAGAACTTATCAAGCTCGGGTTTCTAAAGGATATAGGTCACTGTAACGCTCGTGTGGGTTTCAGTTAGGGAAACTATTACTTATACCTTCTTTGTAGAAATATAATAAAGGAGATAATTTTTCTTGAGCCTTTTCTAAAAGTGCTTAAAGCAATCCTACAACTTTTGTGCCACATCAACTATTGCTCCAAATAAATAGTACTAACCACACGTACAATTTTTTTTTTCGTTGGCCGTTTAAAAAGCTTCATTAAACTTAATTCTATAACCATAACAAGTCTAGATATTAAAATTAAACCTAAACTTCATAAGTAATACTTTTTGCTACAACTCGTTAACCCCCTAATAGCATAATTCGAATTAGAAGACATATCCCCCAAAAAAAAATCCTAGTAAAATTAAAATAATTATCAAATAATTAATGATAAAACAAAACTTAAAGGCCCAAAAATGTAGCCTGAATGTTCTCCTTTATAATGGAACCCAGAAATATGCCCTATATTTCCTGTAGGCAAAGGTTTTCCGTGTAATAGAAGGCGAGACTATTGTCTTTAACTGGACAAACATGCAGACTGGAATGTCACTCAGAAGTTACTTACAGAAAAAACCCAATAACAATTCAATTCAATTTATTTATTTCAAGTAACCATGACTCATTTGTTAGTAAAAAACGTATCCTATGCTAGTAATAATAATAATTTCTACTCCTGTATAATACAAAAAGCGGCAGTACAGTCAGACGCTTCACCGCGGCTGCACCATTCCATGGAAAATTGCGCAAAAGCGATTCACGTACGGACAGTCCAACCTGCTCGAAATTTGGGACAGGATACTGTTGTCGCCACCCCAACCCCCCCACGTACCTAGAATAGACGAACAGCGCTTATGCAAAGTGACAAAGAAGCAATCCACATGTGGGTCCGCGAAAATATCCTATTTTAGACAGTTGTTTAACACTTTTCCCAATCTTAGGATTGGACCCCGAACGAGTCGAGTCGTCTTGAGTTCGAACACAAGGCTGATTTTACGGATTGTATAGTTATCACTTGCTTAAAAATCGGTGAAGGAAAACATCGTGAGGAAACCAGCATGTATGAGAGATATTTCTCAACAGCATGTAAAGCTAAGTCAGAGGCCCATGGGCAGCATAAAAACTCTGACACCAGGTTAGTCACTAACCAAACGAAAAGAAGAAGACCCCGAACGTCACGCTTAGCAGTAGCTGTCACTATGTAGTACGTTGATAACATGAAGAAACTAGTCGGCCTTTGTGCCTAGAAAATAAAATACAATTTCCTAAAAATATGATGTTGTCAGTTATCTGTTGACTTATAACCAATAGCTGTTCCCCGCGGTTTAACCCCCGCTGCGCGGCTGCTATTGGTCGTAGCGTGATGTTATATAGCCTATAGCCTTCCTCGATAAATGGACTATTCAACACAAAAAGAATCTTGCAATTCGAACCAGTAGTTCCTGAGATTAGCGCGTTTAAACAAACAAACAAACAAACTCTTCAGCTTTATAATATTATAGAATAGATTTGAAGTAGTATCGGCCAAGTTGTCAAGTACCTCGTAACACGAAAAAAAGATGAACAGTAATATTCCAAAGTCTCAACGATAGGCTCAAAAAGTAGGGCATTTTATGTAACTTTTAGAAGATGAACAATAAAGGGAGGTTCTTGTGTTTCCGAGGTCAATAAATCAACTTGAAAACTTTGGGCTTTTGGCAAATAAGTGTAATATATTATTGGTTCTTGACAAACTGGGCCTTTTCTTCGTAATGTTGATAGATCAAATATTAGGACAGGTATGATGTGATCTTGACATCTTGTGTCATGTATATTATGGGTGTATAGTACATAGGTAAGACTGTAAAAAAGCAATGTAGGTGCTTCTTCACATACCTACAGTCATTTTTGCATATAGTAATTTAGGGCAGATCAGAGCGTTCTTCCTCAAATCCATTATTACATACGTTAATAATTATTGTTACAATCATGAAGCCTTTAATTGTATTCTTTTGTTTATGTTTACTTTTATTTTATTGTCAAACATTTAAGACTATACTGCCTGTACCTACAACTATTACCAACTGTATAAAGAATGTTTGTACGCGTTGCAAGGCAGCAAGTGACACCACTTTTTTTTAACATCATGACTACCAACATTATTCCTATGTGTACAAATAAATATATATTGGATGTAAAGCTTGGATGATATTATTACATTTCTACATTATATCAACTTATACATACTTAAATTAAAAGACTATCTTACTAACTATTTCGTCAAATCCTACAATTAAATATAAAAACAAAAAGAACACTTAGGTGTCGAAGTCTAATCCGATCACCATGTACGGCAAGCCGGTCCCTTGGGCGAAGCATGCCAAGTACCTGGGTGTCACTCTCGATCAACACCTCAGTTTCGCAGAGCACATAAAGCAGGTCTGTTCGCGGGCCGCTTTCGCTCCCGGTAGGCTCCAATTCATGCTTACAGAACGCAGCAAATTGTCACTCCGGTGCAAACTGCGTCTCTCTAAGGCTGTAATCCGTCCCATCATGACATACGCTTGCGTCGTCTTCGCGCACGCCAAACCCAAGTATCTGCATCGAATGCAGACACTCCAAAACCGGTTCCTCCGTAGGGTCTCAGGAGCTCCCTTTTACGTCCGTAACATGGAATGATGGTCCATAGTCCATAGTCCGTAGACTTTAAACTCCCCACAGTTCAGCAGTTCATGAAACGCCTCTTGAAGCGGTTCTTTGACACTGCTACAAAGCACCGCAATCCCCTGATTGCGGCCGCCTCCCGATACACCCCGTCCCGCATCAGTAAGGTTCGCCGTCCACGGCATAGTCTCATTGCCCCCGACAATGCCACCACTCTCCTCCAGGAGAGCAACCCGGCTACTAGCACTGTTAGATTAGCACACAGATACAAATTTCCGTCGTTCCGTCCTCACCGTCGAGGCCCGTCGCGACGACCCTGTCCATTCCCATCCCCCCGACCCTTGCTCGAGCCAGCCCGCGTTGCCGCTGAGCCAGTAGCTTTAAAAACCCCCGATCCAGCTGTCCCTTGCTGTCCCACCCCAGCGACGCCCTAAGCCGAGGTCCGAACCCCGCAGGGGGTGCCCTTAGCCTGTAGTCGCTTAGTTTTCTAAGTTAGGTTTAGTTTTTATTAAGCCCTGGCTGAAGGCTACAATTATTATTCCTTTGTGGCAGCCACAGGCAAGCCCGGTTTAGCAGTAGACAACCCTTTGGTTGAACTGCGAGATGCCAATTCCAAAAAAAAAATAGGTGTCGAAGTACTCATCCGAATCGCTGTCGTCCGGAAACGTGCCCAGAAGACTGGCAGCATTGCCACGTTGAATGGAAATGCTAATTCTTTGGCCATAGAACAATCCAGCCCTCTGGTCACGTGAAGTGTCGACCATACGGCGAGAAATTTCCTTAATTTTAAAAAGGAGTTACGCACTCGGGCCCCTTGACCATAGTGTCGACCCCAAACGGCTCAAAACTGTAAATACCCATCATGTTACTGTATTTTTGCCGCTTGAGGGTCGTAGTAGCGGCAGTAAATATACATATTTGAATTTGAATAGCAATAAAACCAGTTACCCATAAATAATAGAATATAAACCTATTCCACACCTTTTTCAAATCAAAACAATACGTTTTCTCACTTAAAAAGGCAACGACAAAACAAACAGCCAGCCCTCGTGAGCTGTATCACTCCGACAGAGAAAACCTTTCAATGGGTTGCTCCGTGAACATGTGGGAAGATCGCACTGGGTGAATAATAGGCAGCTTCCTTTAATATTGTAGGTATTTCAATGATTATGTAGAAAAACGAGATACTTTCCCTCGATAAGTGATTTTTGGATCATCCGTAAGCTGTTAGTGATAAAAGTTTCTTACTTTCTTTTATTAGTCTCATCAACGCGATCTCAGTCACGTTTTTGTCTTTCTCGGAGTCAGAATTTTTTCGTTTGAATTTTTTATAAAAAAAAAGTATTATTAAAGATTTTTTTTTATTGATACAAATCCAAAAGTGTCTTTAGTAATATTTGATATTTTTTAATTAGAACATTAATTTACGGCTTATTTTGTTTACCTCAGCGCATTATGTCCCTTTCTCCAAATGTTCTTTCTCAAATTGTTTCTTAAAATTAAATATTGTGAGATGTTGCAACTAATAACTTTACTGCACTGCACATCAATGTATATTACTGCTTCGTTGGTCTAGTGGTCGCAAGCGGCACTGCTGAGCGTGAGCTTCTGGGTTCAATTCCCAGGTTCGGCAAAGTGTTATTGGGGTTCATCAGGCATTTCTCAGTAACAGCTCGCAGTCTGGATTTGTGCCTATGTGGACTGGATTTGCGGCTCGTCCCCTATTTCATGGGACTTAAACATAACTGGCAAAATTCTATGGGTGCTCTGCCTAACTCTTCGAGGAAATATGGCATGAGGCTATGTTATGTCTGCATTTTATGGAGTAGATCACCTCCTTACTGATAGGTATGTACTCGTATCTGGTCTCAAAATCTTCTTCTTCTTAGCGTGTTGATAGTAAAATTTAACCTACAAATATATATTTTTCAAATTTGTTTGGCCCAAAATACAGCTATGCGAATACCGTTCGCTGACGCAGCCATTATGGTGCATGAAAGGACCCATGAAAGGTCCGGCGTACCCAGGGCCAACTGGCTAATCCTTTCACCACGATGGCAAAGATAAGTCTCAAAATTATCTGTTTTTAATTGGAATCAGAACCATATTGACCTTGACCTCGTACTTTATCAATCCAACAGAATTTTCCACTGTCGGTAACTACAAGACATGAATATAGTAAGCTCACTAGCGTATTTTTCATAAATATGTAATAAAAGAAATAAGGTTCATTTTACCCTTGATTTCGTTATCCACTTAGATGAAAATTTTTGCCTGTACCTAGAATTGAAATATTATTCCCCGAAGTGAACACTCATCTCCTTCGTATTTTTTGAATAGGATTACATAATGTATTTATCACAACTACTATTTACACTAGGTACTAAATTAAATGAATTACTAACTATACAAATAAATGCAAAAACAATAGGACGTGGAAGTATTTAGACTGGCAGCATTCGCACGATGAATGGCAATGCTAATTCTTTGGCTAAAGAACGAGCCAGCCCTCAAGTGACTTAACGGGATTGTCTAAACAGATTACCGCTGCCCCGCAACGCAAAGGGCTAAGGAAAGAACATGGATGGGTTTTAACCAGAAAGAGTCTGACACTCCCTTCCGCTCCACCCAGAGCGGGGATCATTGGATGACTTCCCTCCCTCAAAAAAATAGCCTTCTAGTTATGTGAAGTGTCGACCAGTCGGCGAGAAATTTTCTTAAAACACACACGCGCAGTCGGGCCCCATCACCCAAACCTTTGGTCCCCAAAACACTTAATACTGTAGTCACCTATAAGTATTTGCGCCGTTTTGAGGGACTCTTTCAAATAAGTCTGTAGAAATTGTTGAAAATGGAGCCATTTAATCTTTTTATGTAAGAGATACTTCAGTTAGTTATTGCTTTTCAAAGTAATAATTATCATGGGTGTTTGATAAAACATCGTGTAAATTGGAAGTTCCACGTGCTGCTTGTTAGTAATATATTGTGAATGCCGAATGTATAAAGATATTGTATAGTGGATTCTTTACAGACAGGCTGTGAATGTGTGTGTGAAGACTAGTAGCGTCAGGAACACACACTCATACACTTCCTACTTCGCCATTGTGTCGGACGAGACCGAGAGCTCTTGCACCTATAATTCAAAGTCAAATTCAAAGCGTGTTTACCACAAGTTAAGCGCGTGTCGCTTCGTGAGTTAAAAGTATTGTTTTGTAGTCAATATTTCACGCTAAAATGATTGAAAATACACTTGCAATCTATTGTAAAATTTTTAAAAAAACCCTCAGTTTTACTTACCTATTGCACGTACCACATAGATACACTGTTTCTATTTATTTTATTTATTTTGTTTTTTTCTTTTTGAACCCAATATAAGTAATTGAAACACTAGGGCCATGGGGTCCGAGTGCCCAGTTTTTTGAGACATCGCCAACCGGTTGTTCAACTCTTCACGTGACCAGAGGGCTAGCCTATTTTTTGGTCAAAGAATCAGCATTGTCATACAACGCGGCAATGCTGCCAGCCTTTTGGGAACTTTTCCTATTGACAGCGATGTGGACGAATTTTTTGATGCTCTTTGATTATTAATACATATTATTTTTGTACATATTATTTTGATTATATATTGTAGTAATTGAATAAGTAAATGATCAGTGGCTACTGTATCAGCAGAGTTTATGTATAGGTATCCCCAAACATAATTGTTTATTTTAGAATATATTTTTATCTTTAGGTAGAAGCTCTTTGAGATGGCCAAATACCGAAACCCTGTATCATAATTAATAAGTGTTGTTTTTACAAACTTTAGCTGTCTCTACTTCTAGACATTTTGGAAGGTAATAACCTTATAAAATTGAGATTAATAAGTTTGCATACTTAAGTTATTTATAAAGGTTTATGTATACACAAATCTCTACACAGTTTATGTATTTATTTGATAAAAACATGCACAGTAAATAAAACAGACAAATAAAAAAATTTGCACAGTAAAAGTTTTAATAAAAACAGAATCAAGAAACTCGTAAGATACCACAATGTTCTAAAATAGCAGCAATTTTGTTTAAATCTCTGGTTACTACGTTTGTTGTTTTGGTGTTAGCAGCCAAAATATAAAGAGAATCAGAATTGGTGACGCAGGAGCAAGCAATGTACAGTTGTGGGCAGCTTCATTGTATTGCATTGATTTTACTATATTTAGTGTATTCATGAACGCCAGCGTTCCAACAGATACAACAGTAAAAAAACATGATATAATTATTAATTTTACACATCGCCGTTTCTGACGGTATATAAAAAAAAACGGTCCAATAATTAAGTCATAAAGTCTACTTTATGGCTTAATTATTGGACCGCTTTCATTTTCACCCATTTAAACACTGTAGAATTGGACCACTATAGGACAATGATTCAACGGACTTGGCGCCTGCGTGCATCGTTGCCGCTCTTCTCGGGTCAAGGCACGTTGTCAAAACAGTGTTTACCTACTATGTATTACTGAATTTATCTTGAAATTTGTTTAAAATGTTTATTTTACGGTTTTTAAATTGGTTTTTATTTTTGCTATACGTCTGTAGAATAGTACTACTTGTGGTTTCATTTTCTGCATCTATATGTGGTCTCCATATTGTATACATGGAGTGATTTAATTGCTTAGGTATTACAAACAATATAGGTAATACTAAAGCAATAATAATAGTTTTGATTGCTGTCTGAAGACTCTTTTTCAACTGTCTTTGGATAATCACTTTCCAAACCATGAAAGTACCAATTGAACAATAAACGTCAGTTTGTTGCACGCAACGGGCAATCGACTTGCTCGTAAATTCGTTTTAATGGGTTCGTAATTCTTGACGCCGCAGACAAAGACATAAAACAGTCATCAATGAAATATGTGATGAGATTTCTCTTCATTAGATTGTGGCGACATCTATCCAGCGATATAGGAGCTACACCGATAGCGAGTGAAGTGTCAAAAAGCTGACATGTGTCGACATTATACGTCACACAAGATCCTACATCGCGCAAACAGAGTTTACAGCGCGATCTAACATATATACTCAGCCCCGACTAAGAGTTGTTGGGCAGTAGCTCGCCAGACACAACACCTGTCTGGTTGGAGGATCCTCCATTGTAAAGGACTTTCTACCCTGTTCCTCCATTCACCACCAAAAGATATACAAATCTAAGGGTATTTTTGTCATATTCATAAAAATATTAAATCCTTGTTCCGCGTCTACTCAATCTTCATTATTAATGACATAGGAACATATAATATTCCGGATCAGTTCTCGTCCGGTAGACAGGAAATTTTACGTTCCCTGAATTTCAATACGCAAATATGGTATTCATCGAATGTACTGTTTCACACATTTCATCCCAAGGGATCAATGACCTCCTTTCCTCTGAGTTATGTGTATGAAAATGATGGAAACCTTTTTCTTGGCATTTAGGTATCTGGTGTTCTCTCCAATGTTATTTACATGCCATTATCATTTTTGGCACGTTTTTGCTCCCTAGGGGACTATGGGACTCATATTTTTTCATTTTGGCTTGCTTCTGTCGCATGCCCTTAGAAAGTATGGAACTTGCTTGTTCATTATTTCTGTCTGACACGAAATATTTGGACGATTTGATATTAGACAATCTGAATCTGAATCTCTAAAACAAGCTGTTGGAGTGATATTTTGGTAATCCATTACTTTCCGAAACCCCTCCGTGTTTTTAAAAGGACGTGTAACCCAGATCCCGGCTGTTAGGGACACCAAGTCAGAAGACTAAGAGATTTACAACTGCAGTCTTACCCAGGGGTATCTTGTTACCCAGTAACTGGGTGGTCCCTTTTAAAATCTAGTATTTAGTTGCAGCCGTTACTAAAATATGTAGTTGTGAAAAGGCTAGGCAGATTTTTTTGTATTTATCATTAAGAAAAAATATGGGTGCCAGTGTAATTACAGGCAGATGAGACACTTTAGCTCTGTCTCTGGGATGGTACCCACTGAACAGCTGGGCTTGTTTGTCAATTAATCTTATTCGTCGTAAAGACAGTTCTTTTTTTAAATCTATACTAATATTATAAAGAGGAAAGATTATTTGTTTGCATTGAATAGACACTGAAACTACTATACCTAATATAAACATTATTACACTGTTGGGAAGCTACACTATGCCCTGGTGACACAGGTTATATTATTATTTTCAAAAAAATTACTGATCCTTACAACTCCAATAATGTAACAATTTCCAACATCCATGTGGGCGAAGCCGCAAGCAGAAGCTAGTTATAAATAAGCTTCGAGCAGAATTCGGCTACTTCGATAAGCAAGCGCTGGCGTCGCAGAAGTCTTCCATAGCGCAGGTGTTTTTACACAGAGAGCACGACTAGAGGTGAGGCATCGTTAGTGATGTAGCTCCACAGTCGCAATGTGGCTCATCAGAGTACCCTCACCTGATTAAATGCAAATTTCACCAATGAAACTGAACTTAATCAGCACAACTAAACAGCGCTCTAGAACTGTCAGTGTCAATATTCCATAGACAAGAATGACACTGACAACTCTTAAACGTAGTCTATGCGCTGATCACGTTCCGTTTCGTTGGTGAAATTGATTAGTGACCCGCTGACAGATTTTCTGCAGACCCAAGTCATCTCATAAGATATCACAAACTTGATACATTGAGGAATTAAGAGCATTTTGTTTTTTTTTTTACTTAGCCTACACTGTCCCACTGCTGAGCAAAGGCCTCCCCCAAATCCTTTCAGACATCTTTCTCTTGAGCCACCTCGATCCATCCTTTGCGGTATGCGTCTAGGTCGTCTTGCCACCTCTTCCTGGGCCGGCTTCGACGGCGCCGTCCATCCTCAGGCACCTTGTAACGACTATCGCCCAACGGTCACTATGCATGCGGCTAACGTGGCTCGCCCAATCCCATTTTAACTTTGTTTAACATTGAGAACATAAGATTTCCAATATGCCTCTGTCTATATTACGTAACTGAAACTAAGAAACTGTTGAACAAACTTACGAAATAATCATGTATCTATACTTCTTAACTTTCCACACATGCTAACAAAGGGTTTTCTGCAACTTCTGGAAACTACTCGAAACTTATGTTTTACTTTCAAAGGTCGGGACGGCTAGACGAGACGGATTGATCGATTTTTAGGTAACAAACATAAGGCACGTATCCCACCGGCTGGCTATTGGATATTTTACGCTCAAGAATCGTAATCGATGTAGGTTCCTTATCAGTAAAAGAGATGCATTAATTAACAGTTAATATTTCTGTTCACACTGCCGGCGAATAACTCTATATCCACTAGTTCGTCGCAACGACAGAAAAATTCGCTCAGCGACTCCTGCTTCGCGGTCAGACATCTCGCTGTGTTACTCTCGCTTGTCACATATGCATACAAGCACGTGACAAGGCAGTCTATCTTTTCTTTTGCGTGTGGTTAGTGACTAACCTGGTGTCAGAGTTTTTATGCTGCCCATGGGCCTCTGACTTAGCTTTACACGCTGTTGAGAAATATATCTCAGTCATGCCGGTTTCCTCACCATGTTTCCCTTCACCGTTTTTTAAGCAAATGATAATTGCACAATACGCACATGAATCCGAAAAGACAGAGGTGCGTGGCTTGGGTTCGAACTCGAGAACTATGGCTTGGTAGTCCGACGGTCACAGCAATAGGGCTATTACTGCCTGCCAGAGCACACACAAGGCAGTCATTCTTTTAGATGCAATCGCGCACTTGCTTATAACCAAGTGACATAACTATCTAAAGTACGCGTACAAACTCGCTGCCCTGATTCAAGTGGCTCGGTTTTGGCTAATTGTTGGTGGTGACACAAGTGCCATTTTTTTTTGAGTGTGGGAAATTATCAAGTAACCCCTCCCGGTTTGCGTGGAGCGGAAGGGAATGTCAGACTCTTACTGACTAAAGCCCTTCTATGTTCCTTCCTTAGCCTTTTATGTTCCGGGGTAGCGGTAACCCTTTCGGACAATCCCGCTGCCCAGGACAGGTGCCTTAGTCTGCGTAGGCGGTGTGCGAGGAAAAAATCCAACAATAGGAACACTTAATTTTTCATTGCTTGAGTTAAGCTAGTGTTGTTATTGGTTAGTTTGAATCATTCTCCGCTATGATTCCTCGCACATCTCTGGTGGAAACGCACCCTTAAAGGGAAGATAAGGTTTCCGAGTCGGGCTCGTAAATGTGTTACTCAGATGTTATTTGTTACTAATAGGGCTTCAGTAAAAAGGGAAGTATAGTATATGGGCTGTATAGTAACCAATTTTAGTTCGCGACATTGTGGAATTAAAATCAGTTCTGATTTTTACGTATCCAACGAACGACGAAGACTTTCTTGATTTCAGTCTGAAAAACTGAATAATAAATGCCTCATTTATTTTTTAAGCCACCGATATATTTACAAGAATATATATGAAGTAACATTAGGTAATCACGTGTCTTCAATACTGTAGTTTTTCCGCTTGTCATGAGGGGATCATTGCGGGCTTGGGTTCTGATGATAATTGGTCCATGACCAGTAGTCCAAGGTAACAAAACCAGTATAAGGTGGCCTCACATTTTACTGAAACTCTGGGAACCAATCACTACCAGATAAAGCAGTATTATTTTAACATTGCATCACATTTGGAAAGCGATGGAGATATACCTTCTGTACAGCTTAAAATCTTTCTCTCATACTGGGTGTAACCGAAAGGGTACATACATACAAAAGGATATGCTACAGACCACCAAACTGAACAACTTTTACTATGGGACCAACTCCGAAATCGTGAAAAAAAAATCAGCTGTTTCCTACATTCCGACGAGTCCTGACCAAAAATGTATAGAACAGCTGATATTTTTTTGTGATTTTGGAGTTGGTCCCATAGTAAAAGTGGTTCAGTTTGGTGGTCTGTAGCGTAAGCTTTTCTATGTATATACCCTTACGTTTACACCCTGTATAATTATAACCAGCCTATACTGCTGGGACACAGGACTCTTCACTACGAGAAGGAGTTGGCTGTAGCATACCACGCGGGGTCGGTGGCTTGGGATCTTCCTCACACTTAAAGTATTACTGCTATTTGGAGTGGTGACTGGTCCACGGTACAACGTTAATAATAATAATATATCGTTTATTTCAGGTAGCCAAGACGCATAACATATATACTTTACAGACTATCATACTTATTTATAAAAACTACAAAAAATAAAAACAATTTTACACGAAGTGACGGCGTCGTGTTGCGCTGCGATGTGTCGCGTAGCCTTCCGCGGAATCGCCGATACACGACACCTTTCGGCCAAAACTCTTCCTTGAGGAAGGTCAAGCTAGCTCAAGGTTAATGCGTTACCATCTAAGTGTGGTCTACTGTACCACTTGCCAGCATTAGATCAACGCAGCGAGGCAGTTTGTGTTGATGATAGTGAACAAAACATTCAGAGAGTCTACTTAGTTCCCGTCTTCTCGTGTTTGTTTAGTTAACAAGGGCTAATAAAACAGATGTTTTATTTATTTTGGTTGCCCAGGGTTGCTGGTTGGCCTTGAATTAGTTTTGTGTGTAATTTAGGTCTAACAATGCTAGCAGCAGCAAGTAACGTGTTTGTGAATTTTTATTGAGCAGTTTCTTTCTTTTAGGTTAATGCGAGTGACAGACAAGTACTTATTTCACCAGACTCAATCTGCCTGAAGCAGCTGAATGCCACAATTTTCATGGAGCGACTGCCTGTTTGACCTCCACAACCCAGTCAGAAACTAATTGATCTGTCAAAACCAGTATCAAATTCATTATTTCGGGCGCGTGTTAGGACAACTGTCAAATTATGTTGTCATTCATTCTTAGTTCAAGCTCCGAACCAATCGGATGCCCGTAAGTAAGTAGTACGCAGAAGGTAACCTCCGAAGCTTCGAGCTAACTACTAACTTCAGGCTTAGGGAATAGACCTTCAGTCGTCATTATCATCATCTCAGCCGAAAGACGTGCGTTGCTGGGCCAAAGATTCATCCGGGGCACGTCACAAGGACTGGTTCTAAGCTTTCTCCTAATCAGCAGATTCAGAGAAGAGTTAAAAACTTTCTGTGAGGTGAGTTTCATCCAAATCATTCTTGCCATCTTTGCGCCAATCCAGAACAAATATCCAAACAAACGGACAAAACTTTCAAAAACTGTATTTTCGGCATGGGACTCGTTCTCACACCTCGTGTTTCAATTATTTTTTTCAAATTATCAATGCACAGTTTTGACTTTGTAACTATTTTATTATAAGTATAAATAAAGAAAAAAGCCACGTAATAAACAATCACTACTTTTCCAAAGAACATTCCACGTCAAAAAAAAAAAAGAAAAACTCAAACAATTTCAGGAAAGAAATATACGACGGAGTTCTTTATTATTAATCGGACTCTTATTTTTCCTGACGTCATATTTTCTAGGGCTGCTACGCAAAACATGAATCAAATTCTATTTGACCGCCGCACGGATCGATCCATCAGGTTAAGCTACGCATTTACGGGTTGGTCCGTGGATGGGTGACCATATTTACATATCAAGACTCCTCCGTGCCTCGGAAAGCATGCAGCGAAGCATGAGCGACTATCTGACCTCCACAACCCGGTCAGTAACTGGGTATTACGATACCCCTTCGAAAGACTGGCTGTCAGAATTTCGGGATTCCGACGACCTGTAACGACTGTTAAAGATTCACAAAACAGAGCCGGGACCAACTTGACGTGCTTTCCGAAGCACGAAGGATTCTCAGTACTTATGTAAAGATGGTTATCCATCCCCAGTCCAATCCTGACAAGCGTAGCTTAACTTAATGGATTGACTCGAACGGCTGGTACTCGTATTACTTAGCTACGAGTTCCTGCAGCCAGTTATTTCACTAGGCTGTGTAATAGATATTTAAATTCTAGATCTAAGTAAATGATTTATTTTTCACCACAATATGTTAGATCACAAGATCAAGAACAGTGCATATTAGTTTCTAGATCCAGATCTGTACCATTAAATCGAATCTGTTTTGTGTATTCTGTCTTGGACAGGGACGCAGCATAATGCTGTGCGATAGCCGTTTTTCACGCTCGTTCCTAGATAGTTAAAGAAGTAGGTTCGAGTCCGTCAAAGGACGTTAAAGGTATAGTACTTATTAGAACTTAAGGAATCCCAGTACTGGGGATCTTAGTGGACTATTGAGAGCTGTGTAGTCCCCTAGGGGACTGATCTAGGGGTTTTTAGTGGAGCGACCGGTTTTTCGTGAATATGCCGCATGTTTCCGCCAAACTTTTCAATTTTTTTTGTTTCAATTTAAAATAAACGTCTTTTCGTGCCCGTCTGTGTTGTTCTTTTAAAATACGTAACGGATTTTGATACGGAAAGAAAGAAAGATTTGTCGTCAGCTTTATAGAAGCTCTTAAATAATATTCTTTCATGACAAGAGTGAAAAGCAAAGATTGACAACATTTTCCCATTCATTCTACCTTACAAATGTAAATAACCGAATGTCAGCACTTCAAAATACATTAACCCCAAAAAACCCGGACATCCCTCAATCCAATTCACCACAAAATATACGTAAATATGTCAAAGAGGTTCTTACAATTTTTCACAAGCAGGTTCAATGGAATGAATGCAAACGACCCCGTACACTTTCCTTGATAGTTCATTGCCCCTGACCCTGGAGGTTGAGGTCATTTTGACCCCTGAACAAATAAGGGTTAAAATGTTTCGCGATCGAAATCAACCTTCAAGACGTTTGAAACGTTTTTTAATTGATTGGTTTCTAAATTGTTCGGCGTTTTGGGAAAATACGTCATTCCAAAATGTTTTTATTAGGGTTCCGTACCCGAAGGGTGTCAATTTTTCTATCTAGAATTTCTAGTAGCAGCTCGGAGTCTAAAGGAGATTGTTCTAGACCGCCCTATAACCAACAAACATTTGACGTGTACGTTAATTTTAATTATATTTTAATATGCTTTTTAAAAATAATAAATTCAAGCGGACACTGTTTAATTCTTAATAGGTTTTTAAAAGTGACCTCATTGATTTTATTACCAACTGAACTCGCCATCTTTCAAGGAATTGTCAATGTGAATGTCACAAAAGATTTGACAGTGTCGCTCTCGCTCATATTACATAAATATCGATATCGACGACGATGTCCATAATATCTAGTGATAAATAATGGATGTTCGATATTTAACACTTCCAAAACATTGAAAATGTGCAACATAAAAGTTTTTCATGCATATTTTTTTCATGGAATTAGTTCCGTGAACATTTTAATGGAACTTATGATGAGTATGGCCTAGCACGATTATGATGAAAATATAATGAACAAAACAAACTCACAAAATGTACATACTAGTCGAATGAGGGATTTTCTCACAAGTGAGAAAATATTAGTTCAAAAGAGGCGTTGGTAAAAAATACGTCACTGTCTCAGGTTTTTGACATCAAATAAGCTTTCTTATTTACGGATCTTATTTTTGTTATCAGTTGCCGGTAAAACAAAGACGTATTTTTTACCCACGCTATCTATTGAACTATGTTTTTTCACTCGTCAGAAAATCTCTCACTTAACGATTGAAATGTCATTTACGACGCAACTCTAGTGAATTGTTCTCATAACCATTTCACGACTTCAATAGCCATATTTTTACTTTTTAAGTACTTAAACTCTATTTTTAAATGTCGCAAACTAAAACGTTACACATTGTTCGTTGGGAACAAAATATTTTATTTTAGCATTAATATAATTGAACTAGAATCATAGCAACAACGGGTTTATGTTTGAAACGGAACAAATTAATTTACATTTGACATAATTATTGATCTGTCATTTTGTTCTGCTAAATTAAAACCACAGATTAAATAGGTGGTCATTGATAATCGATATACAATGATTGATCTTCAAGAGAGCATCTCTACGTCACTACGTCAGTCGGTGCCTGTGGCTGTGTTGTGTTGTTGTGAATACCTACCTATTTGGCGATTTCTTTTGGCGTTTTTGATTTTGTTTCTGTTTAACGGACTACAATTTGGATTGCTTTCAACGTGACCTGGCTTCGAATAACTGATTCTGTGATCTGCTTAAACGACAACATTTTGACAACGGATAACGGACTTCGCTTAAAGTAAACTTCAACCAATAAATAATAACTGTACCTAAAAGGCATAATACAACTGTATTTACGGTAATATTTTACTGTATTTGAAGTTTAATGCTTTGTAGAAACCAGAAATAGCGATTTTAGAAGGAATTACTTACGTTTTCTTTTATTAAAAATAACCTCAAAATCGGTTCCTTTTCTTTAAATAAATCTTCTCTGTAAAGTGTCCGTCAACAAACTTTGTTCTTATGGGCTACTAAGGGCAGTTTACAAATAGAAAATTATTTTTTCTATGCTGTTGGCTCCAGGGCGAACAATGTATGGGCGTAGAACAATCTCCTTTGCTCACGGTTGATGGCGAAAGGTTAATAATAATAATAATAATAATATCCTTGGACATTTCACACAACGCCATGTCATCCCAAGCTAACAACCTAATGCTTGTGTTATGGTAACGTCATGGCTGATAAACTACTTAATTATACATTTTTTTTTGTAAATACATACATATTATAGATAGAAAAACACCCAGACCCGTAACAAATATTTGCAGGTCGTACAAATATTTGTCCCGTGCGGGAAACGAACCCGCGACATGCTGCGCAGCAGTCAATCGCTCAACCGCTGCGCCAACCGTGTCGTCAACTCACTCGTCAACTCGTGGTTCGCTCCCAATTACATGGGACTTTAACATAACTGACAGAAATATGTAGGTGTACTGTATGAACACCTCTACGCATATTCCTTTGGGGAATAGAAGTGTGCTGTTATGTTATCATTAATTTTGAAATTTATAATGATAATTATGAGAGAACGATAAAAACCCGCCAAGTGCGACTAGGACTCGCGCAGGAAGGGGTCCAAACCATTATCTATAAAACGTCATTATCTATCTATCTATACAACAAAAGTGATTATTTAGCCGTTTTTTCCTTAAATATTTATGTTATTCTGTTTTTAGTATCTGTTGTTATAGTGGCAATATAAATACATCATCTGAAAATTTCAACTGTCGTCACGGGTCATGAGATACAGCCTGGTGACAGACGGCCGGACGGACGGACAGCGGAGTCTTAGTAACAGAGTTTCCTTTTTGCCATACATACGTACGGAACCCTAAAAAAAAACGTAGACGTTAAAAGCATCCAGACTACAGCGTATAGAAACAGAAAAGAAAAACAAAAATTAAATAACGAATTAATTTCCAATCCATGAGACGGCGCTCACGACGTATCAGTCTCCCGGTTAAATAATTTAATAATATCTATAAAATAACATCAAATATGGCTATATTCTATCCCTGTTTTCAAGCATGACTAGCTGTCTTGGACAATTATAAGACTTAGTGGACAATGATTAATTAATTATAATCACACTTCTATTTATATCCATCTAAATGTCAGGGTATATTTAACTATAACTTCAAGTCGCTGTTTCATTCAAGTTTAGTTAATAGTTTGTGCCTTTTGTGCTTTATTAATATTAAATCTTTAGCTCGTACATTGACTTTTCCAAGTATGGCAATGAAATCGCAAGAAAGTTGTCATATTTGATGTTTGTGATATCCTTATTCGTAAATAAGGACTTTGTCCAATTGTGAAAGGCCACAGTACGTGTTAACATGGATGCGTTTGTTAGGATGGTGGAAAATAAAATCACGATACTCAGGAAACAATTTCTTCCAACTGAAAATTAACAATTGACCATTGACATTTCATTTTCTAATTTACAATGGAAGAACACTGATTTTCAAAATGTAATCAGCCAGTGTTCCGTGCGCCGCGCCGCGGGCACTACGTGTGTACTCTTTTGACTCCCATAACATTTTGACCTTAAGTTTAAGAGCATAATTGCGTAAGATACTAACAGTCTTATTCATAAAAATCCCCTAAAATAGGTTTTAAACACTCACTAGTTAAAATGCTCATACGAACTAATAAACCTATTATAAAATTCTCTATTCATAAACGTTCAATAAACCCGTCATAGCTATGTTGTCGTTTTAACGTGATTATGTTGTCGTTCTGATGAATCCATAGATTAAATGCCAAAACAACTAGTGTCCATGGCCAAAAAACGCAAAAAAAAAGTTAGACAACGTCACTTGTGACATTTGGAGAGCTTCTTGGCTTCTTGATTCGTTTTTCGTTCACGTCTTTAATCCTTTTCTATTTATATAGTACTAGCTTCCACCCGCGGCTTCGCCCGCAAAATATGCCGACAAATTATACACATAAACCTTCCTCTTGAATCACTTTATCTATTAAAAAGAAACCGCATCAAAATCCGTTGTGTAGTTTTAAAGATTTAAGCATACATAGGGATATAGGGACAGAGAAAGCGACTTTGTTTTATACTATGTAGTGATTGAGCTGCGGCACCACCATATTTCTTTATTTTTATATGGGTGCAATCTGTACAACCCAAGACGGAAGGAAAATCTCTTATTCCTAAGAAATTCCAACATAACTCTTTGCTGTTCTGCCAGGGACTCTGGCATTTTTATGTAGGTATCAGAGTGGCGAGCAATCGCGCGGGCTACTCTGGCGCAAATGCGACTTACAGTTGGTTGAGACAACCCATGGATATCTCCTTCATCATCATGAACCTAAAATGTTACAGAGATTTAAAAACGTTAACAAATAATACTTAGGTAGGTTTATTAAAATGCGGGATACATAAATACTTGTAAATATGCTTACTTCACGACGACCCCAACATCTTATAGCGGTAAGCACCTGTAACTCTGGTGACGTTCCACAACCTCTTGAGTCCAGTTGCAGGCCTTGCCTGACGAGATCCATTATAAAGGCCATAGTATTTTTGTTGAAACGGTATCGGCCTTTGAACTCTACATCGGGCAACGAAACACATCTCTCTTGGTAAATCTTTCGATGACGTGGAACATGTTCTGCTCGTTCAATAGCATGTAATGCTTGCAGAGCTTGCATAACTAACACAAAACACGATTCCACATTTTTTTTTTGTGAAATTGTATCTACTTCCCAGCTAGCTTCAACCAAAACTAACCCTAAAACGGTTCCGACGCGAAAAAAAAAAACAGCTGTTGCACATTTTGTCGGCCATATTTCTGTATAATAAAGGTTTATAGTAGGGTCAGCCCTGTTTTAAGTTACGAAGCCGCTATTGAATACTTACAAAGCTTTTTAGCGTTATTGAACGTTTATGAATAATGCTTTTCGGGATTCTCACTATAACAAGCTAATAAACCTATTTTAACTTTTTTGAATAAGACTGTTATAGTATAACAACATACGTAGGTATACATGGCGTTATTTACGATGTCGATCACACATTTTTTGAACATAAAATATGAAGCAATGGATTAACAATATCCTGCAAAATCATTCTGATTGTTATTGATAGTGTTAGGGAGAAGTTTTTTTTTTTCACAGTCGTGCGGTATACCGTCTGTATTGTTGCTTTGTGTAATGCGACGTTTTGTTTTGAATATAATAGGCAATTCTCTCTTTAGTTGCTAGATAGACCCCTGACGAGCTAACCAAATTTTTTTACTACAGGAAAATAAAATTGTGTGAATTGTGCAGACCGAAGTTTAGTAAACATAAAATTTTGATTTTGACACTATAATCTTGTCAACACCTTTGAAAACCATGGAAACGACAAACATGACAAAAAATTTAAAAAAAATCGTAGCTTTCATCTTGGATTTTCATTCAAAGTCAAAGTCAAAGTCAAATCATTTATTTCAAATAGGCACAAGTAAGGCACTTTTGAACGTCAAAATGAACAAGAAATAGAATTGATTCTAGTCGCCCCTTCCAAAAGGTAGTTTCGTGTGGAGAAGAATGGGCAAGAAACTCCACCGTTACTCTTTTAAAATGTTTTACAATGTTTTGTATACATGAATTATAACATTATACATATGTGAAGACGATGCACCCAGAATAAAAACACTACACCACAAAAGGTGAAAAGAAAAACACATATAGTAATGGTAGGTAACTTAAGTATGTCAAAAGTACATGGTGCTCACATATTTACAAACATTCTGAAAGTTAATATATAATAAATCAATCAATGTGTGAGAAGTTATTTCAACATGTTAAAATAGTATTTTATAAATAATAAATTATTACCTTATTTACTTAGCAACCAGTTTGATTTTGTCTAGACACTAGATTGCCCTGTGGAGCAGGACCAGCATGTTTCCAAGCATCCTTATCCTTTATATAATCCTCTAATTTGTAATATGCTTGTTAACAAAGTGTATTTTTAATGTGAGTTTTAAATTTTCTTTCATTTAATTGCAGAATGTCACAAGGTATTTTGTTGTAACATTTAACACAGAACCCCATAAAAGATGTATGTACTTTTGATAATCTAAAAAAGGGTTGATCTATTTTATCTTTATTTCTAGTATTAAAGTTATGCCTATCACTTATTTTGTTAAAAAGATGTCGATTTTTTCTTACATACATAATGTTTTCATAAATGAATTGGCATGGTACCGTCATAATATTAATACTTTTAAATAGTTCCCTAAGCGATTCGCGGCAACGTAGATTGTAAATAGCTCTGATAGCTCGCTTTTGCAGAATAAAAATGGATTCAATGTCAGCAGCCCGACCCCACAGTAAAATGCCATACGACATAATGCTGTGGAAGTAACTAAAGTAGACCAAGCGCGCGGTTTCTACGTCTGTCAACTGCCTTATCTTTCTAACAGCATAAGCGGCCGAGCTTAGCCGTCCCGCAAGAGTTGTTATGTGGGGACCCCATTGTAACTTGTCGTCTAGCGTGATTCCCAGGAAAACCGTCTGCTTAGTAAATTCTAGCTTTTCTCCGTTCAATATGATGTCACAATCGCTACTTTTAACATTAGGTAATTTAAATCTAATGCATTTGGTTTTTTTTTCATTTAGTACCAAATTATTTACCGTGAACCAATCTTGGACCTGAAGAATAGAGTTATTCACGTCGTCAAGATTTTGTGAGCGTCGATCAATTTTAAAAATTAATGACGTGTCATCTGCAAATAACACCATCTTCGGTTGATTTTCAAGTAATTGGGGTAAATCGTTAATGTAAACTAAAAATAGGAATGGACCCAATATCGAACCTTGAGGAACGCCCATTGTCATTTCCGACCCCAGCGAGTTCACACCATTTACTTGAACTTTAACCTTTCTATCTTTCAGGTATGATCTAAGTAAATCAAGGGCTGTATTTCTAATCCCATAGTGCTCTAGTTTCAGCAGAAGCGTCTCATGTTCTACGCAATCGAACGCCTTCGAGAGATCGCAAAAGATTCCAATGGCATCTTGTGCTTCTTCCCAGGCGTTAAAAATGTTCTTTATTAGGGCGACACCAGCGTCAGTAGTACAACGCCCTTTGGTGAAACCAAACTGTTGTTCATGCAAGATGGAATTTTTATTAAAGTGACGTAACATTTGATTGAGCATCAACTTTTCAAACACTTTACTGAGAACTGGCAGAATTGACACAGGCCTATAATTGTTGGGTTCTTTACTATCACCGGATTTGAACAATGGCACTACTTTACTGTGTTTCATAAGATCCGGAAAGACTCCTTGGTCCACACTAGTATTAAATATGAAAGCTAAATAGGGCGCAATGGTTTCGATGATAGAACTACAGACTTTAACAGACATTCCCCAGAGATCCTCTGTTGATTTCATTTTAAGATCTTTAAAAGCTTTTATGACAGCCTGGGGGTTTGTATGCTGAAATGTAAATTCCATAGGACATGCTTTTACATTTTTTCTAAGTAAAGCAGCAGAAAGCGCTGCTGAGGAATTTAAAGATGCAGTAGTTTTAAGAGGAATATTAGCAAAAAGTTTTCAAATTCCTGAGCTATTTCTATATCTGAGTTGATGCAGCCATGAGCAGTCTCTAAATTAAACTCAGTATTACGCTGCTTTTTCCTACCTGTTTCATTATTTATTATTTGCCAGGTAGTTTTTATTCTATCATCAGCTGATTTTATTTTGTTGCTTATATAAAGAGCTTTAGCTAATTTGCACACACTTTTAAAAGTTTTAGAATATTTTGCAACATACTGATGAAAGTTTGTATGATTCATATATGTTGCTTGAGGCCATAAAGTTCAAAAAGTTTTGCCCTGCTTTTGCAAATACCTGGAGTAGCCCAATCGCTAAATAAAAACTTTGTGAAAATACTTTTAGTTCGTAGTGGAAAAGAGTCATTAAATTGCTTATTTAATAGTAAACAGAACTCGGTGTAGAACTCACTTGGGTCAGATATGTTATTAAAATTGTGAACACATAAATTACTGGCCAAAGAGTTATTGAATTTGTTTAAATTTGTACATGTAATTGGCCTAAATCATATTTGAATTTTTTGTAAAGGTATATAGGAACAAAATGTTATTGTTTGTCCACTGTGGTCAGATGGCAACTTATTTAAAATGTCTTTGTGTAAGTATTCACAGTTACAAAAAATATTATCTATACAAGTGGCAGAAGAAGCAGTGACTCGGGTTGGTTCCATAAAAACATTGGATAAATCAAATGACCTAAAAAGACTTAATAATCTGACAGTATTCGAGTTATTTTCTAGTAAATTAATATTAAAATCTCCACATATGATTATTGACTTACTACTAGTACTAAGTTTCTTTAACACATCTTCCAATACAGAATCAAACACAGATAGATTCTGGTAATTTGGAGGTCTGTACACACATACTATAACATGCTTATCTAGCTCAACACAGGACAATTCAATGGTGTGTTCGACAGACAGTGTGATGATATCTTTTCGTTCTTTGGATTTTATTGAATTTTTAACTAATATTAATGACCCACCATGTATCATTAGTTTTCGGCTGAAATGGCTAACTACACAATAATTTTCATAATTAATTGATACTACTTGATGATCTTTTAACCAATGTTCTGTTAAACAAATGACATCAAACTTGGTATTTTCTAAAAACAATTCTATTTCCAGTAACTTGGAAGAGCAACCTTGAATATTTTGATTTAATAATTTTAATGTGTGTTGCACTCCATTCAGTTTATTATTTTTAAGAGTTATATTGCCAGAAGTTACTTTTTTATTATTTTGTAGTAATAATAACTGGTTATTAGAGGTGGTAACTTCTGTTGTCCTACGGACTAGTTTAAAGAACTATCCGGAGTATCCTCCACAACTACAACCGAAGAGTCTAGAATGTCCATATGAGTTCTAGCAGGAAGAGAATACTCAACCTGAGTGTTCATGGCCTCTAAGGTTGTTGGTACTATAGGTAGATCCTCCTTCGTACAACATGATGAAACATAATTAATCCCTATGTTGTTAGTATAACTAAACAACACAGATTCGTCCCTAATACTAGAATTTGTTATATTAGCTATAACCTCATTAATATTATATGCTATCAACATAGCAATCTGATGTCTACATTCCCAAGACAGAGACAAAGTTCTCTGAGTTAATTTAAAACCACTAACAAAGTTGTTAGTGTCAAAGTACAATAATTTGTCACTATGACATAATGTCAGTTTGTGCATTGTATTATTTAATTTATAAATATAATTATTTTCGACATTTGACAATGTATCACTATAAGGAAAAGCACACAACATCAGCTTTCCTATATTTAAATTTAATAAGGTGTTCACACCATCCACTATGCCCTTTCTAGTAATACCACTGCTGTTACCTAATAGCAAAACCATTGTGGAATAATTATCAAGTTTTGTGTTTGCTATTCTTTTAATCATTTGTTTAAAACTTATGTTATGATAGCTATGATTGGTAAAACATCAGACTTTCTTCCTCTCAGAGAGAGAGGGAGAAAGTATTCTATCAAAAAATTATCTAAAAACTGATTCTAGATGGCTGTCTTAAAAAAACATTAACTTTTGACATTTGAAACTGACAGCATAACGCTTTTTTCCTTACGCTACATTTTCTGACAGTTTTCACCTAAAGTTAGGTTGAACTCAAACTCAAAAAGCATTTATTTCAAATGAACCAATTACAGGCACTTTTGTATTGTCAAGGGGTCGGTCAGTCAGAAAGTAGAACTACAGTGTTTTTCGATCAGTAGGTGTAACCAAACCAACCTGGTCAATGAACTTATTCCATTAGGTTTTATAGAGGTAAACTCTTACAATAAAATACATTAAGTACATTTATCTACGTTTATTACGGTCAACAGTAAGAAAGGCTACTTAAAGTTGTTACAGAAATACGGGGAACCCATATGGACTGAGAATAACTAGAAATTTGCCACCGTTTAAGCCGATTGGGTGGATTACATGTACAACTTAAGCCAGGAATGTACAAGCTAGTAGCTTGCACAAAACCATGCAAGTTGGCGAAGTTCTTTAACCTATTACATGTTCACCTATTAGAAGCCGTTTGCTTATAAGTGCTCAACGATTTATACGGTTATATTTATTAGCGTTTCGAAGGTTTTTTTTATAAACCTATGGGTGACACACACACGACGACATTTGAGGGGTTAAAGCAAGACGCTTTCCGCGGTTAGAATTAACTGATAGAAATCGTCACGTAACGAAAAAGCGTTAGCCCCATACACGAGACTCACTCTCACATTTACGAGGGAAAGGGTGAATTTGATCAAAATGAAAATTCAAGATGGCGGCTGATGGGTTTTTGTCTTTCTTTTAAACAATACGTGAAAAGACAAATACGTAGTTTATATATTTATATCTACATTAAAATACATAACCAAGTCGCAAGTGTTATTATGCAAATACAACTTTTGGTATTATCGTAGGTATAGCATAATAGCAAGCAGCATACTTGCATGTTACGTCACTGTATAGTCACAAACATTAATTACTGAGCAAAAGTTAGAAATAACAAAAGATAAGTACGGTGGACGTTGCAAGCTTAGCTGCCAAGTGATATTAGGTGTTCGTACGATTTATATTACTGTAATTTACTCGTACATTGTCTTTGATATTACCAAAGGGATTCTCAGTGAGAACCAAGTCAATTCAAGTCAAATCATTTATTTCAAATAGGACACAAGAAAGGCACTTTTGAACATCAAAATGAACAAGAAATATAATTGATTCTTTTTTTTATTTAAATTTTTCGCCCACAATAAAGGTACAAAGGCGGATTTAATACCTTAGGCATTGTCTACCAGTCAACCAAGTGTGGTGAAGAGATTAGATGGTAGGTGCTTTTCGCCCCTTCCAAAAGGTAGTTTCGTATGGAGAAGCCAACTGTAGAATTCATACTATTTATAATTCTTCCATTTTGTCTAAGTTTATAAATCTGATCATGCATAAGCAATGATTGCACAAAGAGATACTATATGTATGTAACTCCTGACTATCCCATGGGAAAAAAGCCTTTTATATTGATCACGTGCGCAATACAAACTGTATCCCATCTGTTTGTTCAATTACAGTACTCCCATTGCCTACCTCAACGAAATAACAGAAACAAACACCCACCTCATTTGAAGCCCAAACTTACGTTAGAAAACCAAAGACGTACGACGTAATATCTAAACATAGCAACAGTAGAATACACAGAACTTTGTATAAATATAATATACGTTGAACAACATTTGCTCCGTCGTTTATTAAAACGCTCGAAGCGATCCTAAGGTACACATTATCATAATTACTTGTTTTTTCGCCGACAATTCTTGGAATAAGGCTGCTTTCACATGTAACTAGCAGATTTTTTTTCTTAATCCATTTCGTACAGGGCACTGACTGAGTTCCTACCAGTAATATACACACACAAACAAACAAACATAGATACAGCTATCAGAATGGTCAGTGGTAGGCTTAAATCATTATTCACCTGTCTAGCCTTTACCCAACTACTTATGTTAGGGTCGACTTCCAAGGGCACGCCACGATAGTGGCGGTAAGGCCCCTCTTTGAGGAGTGGCTAGAGAGGCGTCACGGCGCCCTCTCGCGCCCGGCCCTGGTGCAAGCCATGGTCCGGGGCGAGAGGGAGTGGGAGGCAGTCACCTCCTTCTGCGAAAAAGTTATGCTCGCGAAGGAGGTGGCGGGATGGGAGAGAGAAAGGTCCTCCCATCCCAGCCGCCGCAGGAGACGCCCCGGGCGTCGGGAGCCACGTGACGACTCCCGGCCACCGTAGGCGCGGGCCTGCGGACGGTGAGTAATGGGTGACTCACCGTCCGATCAGCACCAGACCCGTGCCGTACGGCGCGTATATGTTCCACGCGCGCCTCAAAGAGATGTCAGCATTTATGAAGGGGCCCCTCAGGGCCAAGCCTGCCGGGTAAGCGGGATTGTCCGAAAGGGTTACCGCTACCCCGGAACATAAAGGGCTATGGAAGGAACATGGATGGGTTTTAGTCAGTAAGAGTCTGACACTCCCTTCCGCTCCACCCAGAGCGGGAGCAGTCATTGGATGATTTCCCAGCCTTAAAAAAAAAAAAAAAAAGGGTCGACTTCCAGTCTAGCCGGATGCAGCTGAATACCAGTATGTATTTTATATGGAGCAACTTAATTCCTGAGCAGTGATGACCTAGTGGTAGTAGCCACGACATACGAGCTATAGGTCATAGGTTTGAACCCAGATAGGTACTTTACTTTGTGTAGATTGTTTCATCACCACTGTTCTCATAACGACAAAGGATTGTGACGACACCAGTATGTTCTAGAACCAAAAACTAGAAGATATGTTACATCTACCAACAGGGCTCGCGTAGTGGATGGATGTTGTATAGCTTCATCTCTTTGTCACACTGAAGTTTTAAAAATAATACTGCTCTTGGCGGTGGTGGATGGCTCATCAGAATTTCATTTATAAAATTAGCGACTATAATAACCATTTCAGTGTAATTCCAATTGATATTTTGCTTTGAAAATTCCCATTCACCAATGAGGAAGCAGCCTAAACAGTACCTATATCCAATTTTTCAGCACCAGACTTCATGTACAAATTAGTGTTATTCGTTCTTTATTTGAATAATTTCCCTTTGATATTCGAAACTAACTTCTGCTCGCCGTCGGCTACTTGGTGCTCTAACGCGTTTTCTCTTTATTTTACCGAACTAAATACGCACTAAAGTTTTTCAGCCCTGATATTGAGTTCGTATGAAAAGTCGAGGTTTGTGGTTACTATGAACCCCTTCGATTTTGAACTAGTTTGTAGTTTTCCATTAGTAAAAGAATTTTTGAAATCGGCCCGTAGTTTTTTAGTTAAATCTTAGCAAAAAAACAAAAAAACTTTCTTCTTTATAATATTCGTTTAGATTATATTATATAAACATTAATTACGTATATATTACAAACTAGCTGTGCCTGCGACTTCGTCCGCGTGGGATAGTGACTTTTCGGGCAGCATACATTAACAAATGTTCGCCGTGATTCTTTAAATCGACATAACTTTTTTATTTATGAACCGATTGACATGGAATGAACACTAAATGTCAAGTGAAGCTTACTACAATATATTAGTGAAAACCGCATCTAAATCGAATAAGTCGTTTCTGATATTAGCGTGCACAAACACACAGACAAACAGACAAACCAACAAACAGACAAAAAAAAATTAATTACAATTTCGGGTTCGGCATCGATATAATAACAACCCCTGCTACTTTTTTTAAATATATTTCCATTGTACAGACACCATTTTTCTACAATTTTATTATATGTAGGTACAGATGTAGGTACAGACACCACTTTTCTACAATTTTATTATATGTATATATAGATATAGATAGAAGAGATAAAGAAAGAAAGAAATTGAAGTCGTCAATCACTATCACTACATAGTATAAAGCAAAGTTGCTTCCGCTGTCCTAATGTCTGTATGTATGTATGCTTAGATCTTTAAAACGGCACAACGCATTTCGATGCAGTTTTTTAATAGATAGAGTGATTCAAGAGAAAGGTTTATATGTATAACTAGCACTTTGCCCGCGGCTTCGCTCCCGTGGTCTTTCCCGTGGGACCCGTTATTTTTCCCGGGATAAAAAGTAGCCTATGTTACTCCTAGAAAACTAAGCTTTCCAACTGTGAAAGAATTTTTAAAATCGGTCCAGTAGTTTTTGAGCCTATTCATTACAACCAAACAAACAAACAAAGTTTTCCTCTTTATAATATTAGTATAGATAACATGCAATGTCCGTCATCCACACGGGCGAAGCTGCGGACAGAAGCTAGTAAGTACTCGTATTATGATACTGATTTTCACCATTTTACTATAATCCGATTGTGTTGAATGCACGCTCGTGTAGTTTTCAGAACAATACGATTTCATGTTAATTTAGCTGATCTGATTGTGGAAAACGAAATTTCTCCGTTGGAGCAGTGAGTGTTTATCAGTGAAATCTTGTAAATGGCCTTCAATTTCATATCGTTTAAGAAGACTGAATAAGATAGCATTAAGTTTCTCGAATATAATAAAACAAAATAATAATACCTTATTGTTTTTGGTATCTTTTTTAAAAATTTTGTCGTAGGTGAATTCTCTCCTCTTTTATACGAGTATTAGAGTTCTTTATACTTTACCAAGCTTTTATCTAATTCATATACATAACATACATAATCATCCTATAATGTTCCCACTGCTGGGACACGGGCCTCCTCTCTAAGAGAGGTAGTGGGCCATAATCCACTACGAGGGCCCAGTGCTGGTTGGCAGATGTCACATGTCTTGGAATTTTTGATTCTAGAACAGTAATTCAAATAGATCAGCAAAATTTTGTCCAAAGTATTAAATAATATTAATTGTTAAAGAAAAGGAAGAAGAAACGTTTATTTGCGGCAAACATAACACAAATAAAAAAACTAACAACAAATTGAGGGAAAATATTTTTTATTTATTTATTTGGTCTACCAACGATTGTTTACACCAGTTATGGGCATCAAAAACAAGCTGAAACAGATAAACAATAGTGTACAATCACTTATAGGTAAACTCAGCATGCATAATGAAAGTTGTACGTACGATATAGAAAAAAAAAATGGAAATGAAAAAAAAACTACCTTAATTAATATCAACTACTAGTATCTAGATAAAAAAAAAACAAAAAAAATTAAATTATTTCTTATCTAGGCTTTCCAATGTCTTTGCTTTTAAACTGTATAGTGCGTCAAAGTGCAAGCCGATTAGGTCGCTACATTCATTAATTATTTTGCTTAACCTCGCAACAGGGGAATATGCGTCACATCCACGCAAAACGGCCCACTAAAAACCGATATCCATAAACTCAGATACGCGTTCAATAAAATTGAACTACGAACGCATTCAGCGAAACTTTATCTCTATGTTGTTTGCGTTGCAAACTAGTTAATCGTCGGTTAGCACTCCGTTTTAAGTGTTATTTACTGCTGAACTCGGGTTAACCGAAGCCGGGGCTTGCAATATGTAAACACTCGGTTAGACTTTTGCTTTTCGGTTTATTCTTTAGATTTTTGCTTTCAGAGGGCCAACAAAGTGGTTGAGGTTGTCAAAGAGTGGTTTTTTTTTAGGCTGAAAAATCATCAAATAACCTCTCCTGCTCTGGGTGGAGCGAAAGGGAGTGTCAGACTCTTGCTGACTAAAACACAACCATGTTCCTTCCTATGTCTTTCTTTATCCTATTGACCCAGCAGGCTTCCGCCCTAACGGCCCCTTCCTTACTGCTGACATCTCTTTGAGTGAAAGAGTAGTATTTTTTTAATACTTTATCTGCGTGCGAAAGAGATAAAGCTATTTGTGAGGTATAGGTCTACCCCGTAGGTCCGTCCCTATTCAAATTCTTCACATCGGGAGGTCAGCGGGATTGTCCGAAAGGGTTACCGCTGCCCCGGGTCACATAGGGCTGACATAGGTGGGTTTTAGTCATTAAGATTCTGACAACCCCTTCCGCTCCACCCAGAGCGGGAGAGGCCATTTGATGTTTTCACACTCTCAAAAAAAAACATAGTTGGGAAAAGACTAGGCACATTGATTGATTCGCCAGCTTCCATTTCACTGACGTCTCCAACCCCTTCAGGACCTACTCAGATTCTCAAATCGAATGAACATAAATTCACTGAACTATCACATAATTCACTATCTATTAAGTGTCCCTCGTGATAGGATTCCAATTTAATTGCAAACTTAAATCAGTGTAATCGTAAAACCGTACCGAACTTGATTAAATTACCGTAACGATCTGCTAGGCCTGGTGGTAATGTTGCGAAGCCAAACAAACAACGCCTAAATTGAAGGTCATCTGAAATGTGATCTTTAAGGGTGAATTTTACTAATAAAACTGATCGCGATCCACGTTTAAGCGCTGTCTGTGTCATTAAACATGGAAATAGCTTCTGACCGCGGCTTCGTTCACGTGTATCAATCAATCTGCCTAGCCTTTCCCAACTATGACGGGGTCGGCTTCCAGTCTAACCGAATACAGCTGAATACCAGTATTTTACATGAAGCGACTGCCTATCTGACCACCACAACTCAGTCACTAACGGGGTCATACGATACCCCTTGGTAAGACTGGCTGTCAGACTTTCGGGCTTCTGACTACTCGTAACGACAGTCAAAGATCCACGAATGACAATCGGAACCACCGGCTTAACGTGCGTCGTCCGCGTGTATGTCGGAAATTATTTCACGTGAACGCGCTAACGGCATAAAAAGTATTTAACGTGTTAATGCATTTTATAATCTAATTCTATGCCAAATTTCAACCAGATCCTTTCAGTAGTTTCAGCGTGAAGATTAACAATTATACAAACACACACACTCACAAACTTTCGCGGTCTTGAACGCGATTAAGAAGTGCTGATCGCGCTCAGTTTCGTTGGTGAAATTGGCACTTAGTTGTAGCTATTAGTGTTGTACAGTTTTAGGGTATAGCAATATCAGTATCGCTCGTTATAATATTTAGTGCTACACAAGATAATCGTTAATTGATTTTGCAATTATTAAGATAAATTGAAAGATGAACGAACCGAGATAAAAGAAGAGAGAGGGAGGATCTTATGTCTGCTAGTCTCACACACGTTGCCTATACATCTCTTTCCATCTGCATGCCCATCGCAAGTATGCTGGAAGAGAGTTTCTTAGAAATAAGCATCACCTTTGTACATATTTTTCTGTTATTTTCTTCTTGTCTGTTTATTTACATGCATATGCATGAATGGTTTAATAAATAAATAAATATTATTTTGTGAGCTAAATAGAATCTCACTTTATAGTAGATAAATTTAATTACTCTGTTAACAAGACCTCTAGTACCACGAGTACATTTTCATGCTCGTTTATATGAAATGACAAACTCGTGCGATCAATCAAGTCATGTATGTACGTAATTATTTAGGTAAATGATCGCGTAATCACATTTACGCGCACCATCCGCTTGCGGATAAGACGCAGCGTACTATTAATTAGTTATTTTAATCCCACTTTTTTACAACATTATGTTTTTGTCCCCCAGGTCCTGCGTCAGACTACTCTCCCGATAGTCCCGACTCGCCACCAGACGTTTCAGCGGCAACTGTCACACCGACTCGACCTGCCATCCATCCAGTTCAGCATCTGCAGTCTGGAGCGAGCTGACTCTTCTATTGGGCTTATTAAGGTAAAAATAAAGAGATAAAACAAAATGTGCACTTAGCGTGACAACGAAAAAAACAACAAGTAGGAGTAAATTTGCGTCACATAATATTTTGTCATCATACAAGACATCCACGCTAATTTAACGCTAATTTTTAGTGACAGCCAGCCATTTGGTGAAGGTAAACATCGTGAGGAAACCAGAAAGTCTGAGAGATATTGCTCAACAGCATGTAAAGCTAAGTCAGAGGCTCATGGTCAGCATAAAAACTCTGATACCAGATTAGTCACTAACCGCTCGAAAAAGAAAAAAAGAAGTGACTGCCAGTAAGAACGTTTATCTTGTCAATTAAAACAGCAGTGCAGGGACTGACTGAGTGGCTGGCAACGCATGATCTAAGCCAACTGAAGTTATAAGATTCTTGAAAGATTTTCTTAAGGGCTAATAGGACTACAGAACGTTTAAAGATTTCACGGAGAGATTTTTGCAGAATAACACTACTGATGATAATTACAATTGGGTATTTGAAAGGGTAGTCAATAACGCTACTTTTTATGAAGTGTCAAAACGAAGAATTTGTACGTGATATGTATGAAATATAACAACGTGACGTCACAGATTTTTAGAGTCAAATTGAATACTTATAAGCATTAAATGCAATGTTACGAACATAATAATATAAAATTTAATTTCTGTACGATGATGAAAGTTTTTAAGATGAGCGGTCTTTTTTCTAAGTTATTTCATATTTTGTTTTTGACCGTTTCAAAGAGTCAATTATATTTCATTTAACGGTAGACTGTCGAGTGATTGATAGTCTTGAGTAACTCTGCATCAGCTTCTACAGGATACAAGATATTTCCATCCCATCATGAGGCGAGGACTAAAGAATAATTGATTACGTAAAAATGTGCTTGCAAAACAAACTTGATAGATGAAGCCGGTATCGAGTGCGACGTAGATACATCGAGTGCCACCTGGAATAAATTAAAATTAACTACCTCCGCAAGAATGATGAACTTATAAGTTATGCATATGTAATCACTATGCATATTGCTAACGTAAACATGAAGTATGATGTTCATTTGTTTTATGTCTGGAGTATGGTATTGGGTAAAGCTGAGGTCCCATGGCCTGCTTTCTCTCAGTACAGACTGTGCTAAGCCAGGCCGATAACGCTTCCGTGGGCTGTCGTCGCCCGTCCGATCCGTCGGGAATTATTCAAAGACGCGGCGCAGCGCGATGGCCTCTGCCGAAGCCTGTACGGCCGCGTATTTTGTGTTTTTTTTTGCTTTGTTTATCAAATGCCTGCCACAGTGGTTGCACACTCAGCTTTGTGATCCGTGTCACATGATGTGTTGGAATAGCGACCAACACACTGTGGGAATGTTCGGCACGGGCCACGACTGGCGTGGCAAAGTCTGGCGCGGCTTGTAAGTTAGCGGGCCGTGGAACCGTAGCTTTAGGTTTCTCGATAGAGTAGGGTGGTATAAAAATGTGGGTAGATTAGACAAGCCGTCACATTAGTATCCACTTGCCTGAGGGTTTACTACGTCAAAAATAAATAAAAAAATAAATCATTTATTTGGACCAAACACTTCTACAGATTTAATTAACCTGCCAAACTCCGTAACAGTTTGTCGGCAAGAATAGCGCTAACATTTAGTTTATAATTTAAATATAATTATACATCTCAGTAAGTAAATATATGGAGAATTGTAAGCGACCACAGTCCAGAGACTATCGACTCTGCGGCCAATACCCGTCTCCTTTCAACCTGAAATAACAGAGGCTCAATGACCCATTTTCCATTCGCAGGAAAAACATTGAAAATTATTGTGGCTAAAGAAAAAAGTTGTTACTTTTATAAGTTACTAATTATCTCTAGACAAGAACTAGTATGTTAAAAGCGTGAAATGATGTCTAAATTAATTAGAATTCTAGAAAGAAACGTCTACCGGCCGCTCAAACAGTTCAGTTTTAATTAACGCTTCAATGTTCGCTTGCTAATTACACTTCTATCTTTTCTCAGCCAGTCGATTTTATTAAAGAGTGGGGTCAAGTACTTATTGGTTCTTTTGTTATAGTATTTTTTTACTGGTGCTCGCATAAATTTACGTCTAGTATTGTTAGTTTTGCACATGCACTTTAGTCGTTGTAGAACTGCTCTAGAACCACAAAGGAGCGAGCTATCTCATGCAAGGGAAGGCACTTAATATACAACAATAAGTTTTTAATATTTTTCTTTTTGGGTTAACAAGATATTTCATAAATCGAATTTGCAGTGATTTTATACTGTTCATTGATTTGGTTCTTGATTAAGTACTAAATTACCATTTGGGAATAACAAAGGAGGATACATGAAAACACTAGCAATACTACTGCATAATTATGAGTCTCTTGAAACCAATAAGTTTCTAAACATTTAATTTAAATAAAAACCTAACGTTCCAAAAATCTAAAGAGTTAATCGACTAGGTATGGGTTTTGACAATCGCCCGGCTAGCTATACTGACTAATTGAATATAATGTTTTTGATTTATTTTTTGTTTGTAGCAAACCGCAAACGTTCTAAGTTAATATAACGAAGTTTAATTGATTTGTGTTCGTATTGACGTCAGTATGACAACTTTATTAAAGACTAGCTTTTGACCGCGACTTCGTCCGCGTGGGGTTCGGTTATATCGCGATAAAAAGAAGGGTTCCAGCAGTGCTATTCTGTAAAAATCTCACCGTGATAACGTAGAAGAAGTGAGTTTCAATCCTTAGCATTAGGTGGAACGACAGCTTACTTCACGCTGACTTTACCTAAGTTTTCATGATAAGAATTTTACAAAAATGACCGACAGGTATCAAGTATCTAAGTGTATAAATTTCTACAAAACCTCACACCCTACATTCTATACTAATCTCTTTGTGGGTGTCAAAATCACCAAAACACTTGGTGAGTAAGTCACATAGAATTTCTTGTGTGAAAAACAATTTTCTCTCAAGTCTATTCCCGCAAATTGTAATGTCTACTCTTGAGATTTGAAAGTCATTGGAAAGCAGACTTCGAATGGAAACTATTTGTTTGCAATTTGGAATTCAAAAAGAAGATCATTCGGGATTCATCAAATTTATTTTTATCAAACAATACGGGGACTTACTAAAAAATGTTGATGGTTATAGAGTAGGAGAAGACCAAAGAAACGATGGATGAACTGTGTGAAAGATGATATGGATAAAAAAGGAGTGACTACCGAGATGACGACTAATAGAGAAGGAAGGAAGAAAAAAACATGTTTGAAAAAAAACAGGAAAGTTGTGAGTATGAATGTAGATGGCTATACAAGTAGAGGAAGACCAAAGAAATTATGGATAGATTAATGAAACAACTACTTCTTCTTTTCGCGTGGTTAGTGACTAACTTGGTGTCAGAGTTTTAATGCTGCCCATGGGCCTCTGACTTAGCATCACATGCTGTTGAGAAATATCTCTCAGGCATGCCGGTTTCCTCACGATGTTTTCCTTCACCGATTTTTAAGCAAGTGATAATTATACAATACGCACATGAATCCGAAAAATCAGAGGTGCGTGCGTGAAACAACTACTAATATAGAAGTAAGGAAGAAAAAAACCTGTTTGGCCGATCCCAAAAAAATTGGGATAAAGGTAGGAGAATGATGAGTGATTTCTGTGTATGGTCTGCCAGTCTGTAAGTCACGGCAGGATTTTAAATAAGGTCGTTTTTACAAATAGATGTTACGCCGGCGTCAAATAAATAAGGTTAAAGGCAAAGAAAACGATGATATGTTAACGAGAATTGTCTTTATTGTTAGTAGTTAAGTTATCTGATACCTCAACTGTCTGATCCTTGAAGCTAACGAACTAAATTGGAGGGCTCCGCTTTCTAACTACCACTGAGTAAACGGACCCTCTACTGCTTAGTGAGGCGCTTGGTGAAAGTTCTAGGTATTATTTGGGTAGTTTATAGTCTATTGTAACAGTAGGTAGGTAGGTACTTATTGTTGATTCTATTTTTTCTTGTCGTGTGGATTGTCACAGGAGCTCATGGCTAAGGAATAATCACATGCTTAAATCGGTGAAGGACAACATTGTGAGGAAACCAGCATGTCTGACAGATATTTCTCAACAGCATGTGAAGCTAAGTCAGAGGCCCATGGGCAGCATAACAACTCTGACACCAGGTCACTAACCACACGAAAAAAGAGAGGTGCTAACAAAATTCTGTTCACGATTTTCTCTTCTCTGGTTCTTTTTCGAATAACTTATGACATTGTTAAATCTTTTAAGAGTCGATATACTTGCTTTGACAAACAACTCAAGGTCGCTTACCTTCAGAAATGACAAAAGAAAAACAAATTCTTAATCTAATGTACAGAGGCCAGCACATCAAGTTACCACAATCTGTCAAATTTCTTTGATAGTAACATTATTGCAAAGACATAAGGTTCATTTTTAATTGGGAAAATTTGACAGTTAGGGATAACTTGATGTGCTGGCGTCTGTACTTACAATGTTTATCTACTTAAATAAAATTATATTTATTTTTGGGTTTTTCTAAATCGCACGGTGATATCTTGAAGCTTGTTTCACAAATCGGGACCATCACATTAAAACCAATTTCTGGATCTGCCATTGTCAATGTTCTATAACAATAATGACACTGACAGCTCTTGAACTCGGTTTAGGTGTGCTGATCCCGGTTCCCGGATTTGGTGAAATACCGCTTTAGTCTTCTAGTTCTAATCATTAATCTTTGGTGTCCCAACTTGATATGTTTATTAACACATCAAGTCTACTAAAAGTAGAAATGGCTCATGGCTAAATTATGTGAAAATACCAACCGTCTACCTATTACGGTTCTTGAGATATATCCCACTGGCAGACAGACGGACGGACGGACATACGGACAGCGGAGGCTTAGTAATAAGGTTCCGTTTGGCTGCCTTCTGGTACAGAACCCTACTAAACATATGAACAGAGTCTTCTATATGATATGTAATCAATATATTAATACTAAGTAATACCAAATATGTAGTTACTATAAAATAAACATCTTAAACATCGCAAGAATCCAAATAATCCAAATTCTTTTCCCCTCTTCATCATGACTTTAAAAGTCCACTGTCATTACAATCCCTTTGATATAAGAGACTATACCTCTCTAAAGGCTTGTGCACATGATTCTGGTTTCTGAATTATCATTCCTTTTGTCTTTGTGAACCATTTTGTGCTCTTTTGTCTTAAATTTTTTGCTTGTAATTATAGTACTGGCAGGAACTTTTTGTGTAACAAAACTCTTTGGTAGAAAACAAGCAGGGCAGGCTAGTGTGTTCCAAGCCTATAATTAAAATGAAACATTTTGTTCGGTTTTTCGTTTCTTTTGAAATTAAAGCTGTTTCACAAATAAAACTAAAAACTAGAGTTTCTCTTCGGTCTTTTAAGGTTTGGTGTTGTCGTGTAGCGCCAACACAGATATCACTATCCTTACTTGTGTATAACTTCGTGTAGCCCAATCAATCAACTCAGACTATCGCAGTCCACTGCTGGACATAGGCCTCTCCCAGGCTGCGCCACAACACCCTGTCCTCCGCCTTCCGCATCCAGTAAGTCCCAGCCACCTTCTTAAGGTCATCGGTCCATCTAGCTGGGGGGCATCCCACACTACGCTTGCCGATACGCGGTCTCCACTCTAAGACTCGTCTGCTCCACCGGCCATTGGTCCTTCGATAAACATGACCAGCCCACTGTCACTTCAGTTTGCTTAGTCTGCAATCTATGTCGGTAACTCCGGTTCTTTTACAGATAATTTCATTCCTGATATTTCGGAGCTCGTAGCTAAATACTAACAGCCGTACAGGTCGATCTACCAGGTTAAGCTAAGCTTGCCGGGGTCCGTGGATGGGTGACCATATTTACATATCAAGACTCCTCCGTGCCTCGGAAAGTACGTTAAGCGGTTGGTCCTGGCTGTCATTCGTGGATCTTTGACAGTCGTTACTGGTCGTCCGAAGCCCGAAAATCTGACAGCCAGTCCTACCAACCAAGGGGTGTAGTATTACCCAGTTACTGGGTTGTGGAGGTCAGATAGGCAATCGCTTCATGTAAAATACTGGTATTCAGCTGCATCTGGTTAGACTGGAAGCCGACCCCAGCATAGTTGGGAAAAGGATAGGCAGATGATGATATTTCGTGTATCCCGCGAAGCATTAATATACTATCTTTCTCACTAGGTTCTTAGTCTGAACATGAGATATGCACACAAGCAAGCTTACTAGCACTATTTAGCTATACTAGCTTGAACAACTAGCATCACGTAACCCCAGGCATTACAGAAACTTGTAATACCAAGACTTACAAAGGCATTCCTACAAAAAAAAAAGTTAAAATTACCCACATACCTGTATGAAATTTCAAGCCAAAACTCCAATGTTTTTTTATGAAATGGGTAGCATACAATAAAGAATTTAAGCACAAACCCTTTATTTATGTTAACATTACAAAAACTGGAATATTTTGTGTTTAATGTAAAATATTATGTTATGATAATTAGGTATGTGAAATGAATTTGTTTTTATATCTCTTCTGTACGCTTTGATGTGATTGTATAAGTTATGTTTATAGCATAACATCACACATATTAGGTAGATGTGTTCTGTAGGGGGCTTAGTGGTAGAGCTTGTTTAATGTGTGAAAGTAGGGATTTCTTCACCTATAAAATACAAACACACGGGCAACGATTATTCAATTATATTGCTTTGTAACGAATTTATTTATTTATTTATTTTATTTTATTTATTTATTTATCTGTTTTTTAGTTTTACATACACTTATACAAGCACACAATTAGACCTTGGGGGTCTGTCCTAGCATGCCATGGCCTGGGATTAGATCAACGCGCTATAAACATCTAGGTAACAATCGAGTTGATGTAGTGTTCTTTCAGCTTACACTTTATGTTTTTGCTATTATTGAGAATACAACCGTCAAGCCCCACGGCTAATGACAGACTCAGTTTTCTTTTATAAAAACCTATAAAACTATTCTACGTGTTCATGTTTCAAATGTCGAATGCTGTCAAATATTTATCAGGCATGTTCAACATAATGTTTCGCTTAGTCAGTAAGAGTCTGACACTCTCTCCCGCTCCACGCAGAGCGGGAGAAGTCATTGGATGATTTCCCAGCCGTAAAAAAAAAAAAAGCTCTATAGTACCTTTAGCACACCCACATTCCGCCCAGTAATAAGGATCGAGCCTTTTGCCATCAGCCGGGCACAAATCCAGATTTCGGGCTGCTACTGAGAAATTAGATACAAAAACCCATTAACACTTTGTCCGACCTGGGCATCGAACCCAGGGTCAGTTTAGTACTAGACCAACAAGGTAGTCATGTTACGTTTTTTAATCGATATTCAACCCACGTTTATGTACAGATGCCAGCACATCAAGCTATCCCTAACTGTCAAATTTTCTCAATTAAAAATGAACCTTATGTCTTTGCAATAAAGTTGAAATACTATCAGAGAATTTGACAGATTGTGGTAACTTGATGTGCTGGCCTCTGTACTTCGTATCTGATATTAATATATAACATGTTATTGTAAATACGATAACATTACCCATTCCTATGTAAGTACTTCATTATATAATGATTACCTGAAATTAATCCTGATTTACGGCTAATTAGGTATCGTATTTAACGATAGAACTTGTAAATAAGATTAAAAATTTGAGCTCAATTATTGACATATCATTTTAATTGGTAACTAGAGAGTTTTCGAAACTTAAAATAAAGGACCTGTTTTAATAAACTATTGATATGTTCATATCTATTCTAATATTTTAAAAGGTAAATCTTTGTATATAGGGGTAAACTTCGCAACTACTGATACAATTCTTTCACAAATAGCAAGCTATACTTTCCCTGAGTGATGTAAACTATATTTAAAATTAATGCTTGCGTAGTGCTAGTTACAAATGGCTTTAGGTATATATATAGGTAAACATTGAAATTAAGTTGTTTTGTTAAGACTAGAGTAATAAAAAGAAGAATCAATAAAACAAAATCAACTGACTTACAAAAAAACTTATTAGTTAGATAGGTTACTTAGTTAAGTTATTTTCGTTTTTTTGCCACTGACTTAGTTATTTTTCACATCGTATTGATTTATTTAAAGTTGATTTTATTTTTGAAAAATACGTATTATTGGAGGTAACTTCAAAAACCACTCATCAGAATTTAGCCAGTTTTTTATGGCCCATCTTCTTTTTCGTGTGGTTAGTGACTAATCTGGTGTCAGAGTTTTTATGCTGCCCATGGGCCTCTGAAATAGCTTCACATACTGTTAAGGAATATCTCTCAATCATGCGGGTTTCCTCACGATGTTTTCCTTCACCGATTTATGAGTAAGTGATAATTCCTATTACGGCCCATATTACCTCAAAATAAATCAAAATTAAAAACAAAACATAAAATCAGTTCGTCAATGACGGTATGAAGTAACAAACATTTAAAAAATCAAATCGAATCGAGAAACTACTCCTTTTACTGAAGTCGATTAAAAACCAATGCAATCCAAATTATATTGCAAAAGTTTCATTGAATATAAATTTTGAACACAACTCCACTAAAAATACTTAATTGAAAATACGAAAGAACTATTAAAATAGTTAAGAAAATAACATTTCCTGCATACCGCTGACATCGCCCTTGCTCCAGGGCTGTCACAAACCCGTCCGTTACAACATAATACCCAACACGTAATACCTCATGGTTTAGACATGAACGGGAATTAAATTAACTCCATTGTTCCTACGTAGACTGTCACCGGTCCGCCAGTAACAGTCGTGTCATTTCCACATGATTTCCGCAACGGAGGGATGACGTGAGCATACCGCGTGTAACCATAGAACATTCTATATTGAGCATTACAATACTATAATGAGTTGGTCTCGACTTAACATGCATGCACGGAGGAGTCTTGATATGTAAATATGGTCACCCATACACGGACCAACCCCGGCAAGCGTAGCTTAACCTGATGGATCGATCCGTGCGGCGGTCAAATAGAATTTGATTCATGTTTTGCGTAGCAGCCCTAGAAAATATGACGTCAGGAAAAATAAGAGTCCAATTAATAATAAAGTCCTCCGTCGTATATTTCTTTCCTGAAATTGTTTGAGTTTTTTTTTTTTTTTTTTGTTGACGTGGAATGTTCTTTGGAAAAGTAGTGATTGTTTATTACGTTGCTGTTTTTCTTTATTTATACTTATAATGAAATAGTAACAAAGTCAAAACTGTACATTTTTTTTTGGAAAAAATAATTGCCAAGAGGTTTGGGAACGAGTCCGATGCGAAAATACAGTTTTTGAAATGTTTGTCCGTTTGTTTGGATATTTGTGCCGGATTGGCGCAAAAACGGCTAAAAGGATTTTGATGAAATTCACCTCACAGATAGTTTTTAACTCTTCTCTGAATCTACTGATTGGGGGAAAGCTCAGAACCGGTCTTTGTAACGTGGCTTGGATGAATCTTTGGTCCAGCAATAGAAACTTTCGGCTGAGATGATGAAAATGAGGACTGAGGGTCTATTCCCTAAGCAAGAAGTTCGTAGCTTCGGAGGTTACCTACTCCGTACTACTTACTTACGGCCATCCGATTGGTTCGGGGCTTGAACTAAGAATGAATGACAACATAATTTGACAGTTGTCCTAACTCGCGCCCGAAATAATGAATTTGATACTGGTTTTGACGGATCAATTAGTTTCAGACGGGCCCGTAGTTTCGTTGGTGGAATTATAGCCAATTTCACCAATGAAACTTGACAACAAACGCGAGCAGCCTATCTAAACTGGGTTCAAGGGCTTTCTATGTCAATATTCTTCTGCACAGCATGTCGCGGGTTCGATTCCCGCACGGAACAAATATTTGTACGACCTGCAAGTATTTGTTCCGGGTCTGGGTGTTTTTCTATCTATAATATGTATATATTTACAAAAAAAAAGTTTATAAGTAGTTTATCAGCCATCTCGTTACCATAACACAAGCATTAGGTTGCTTAGCTTGGGACTATACGGCGTTGTGTGAAATGTCCAAGGATATTATTATTATTATTATTACTGACAACTCTTAAACGTGGTTTAGGTGTGCCGATCGCGTTCAGTTTCGTTGTTGAAATCAGTCCTTGATCTGAGGGCACGCGCTTCTGAGGGTTAGGTTATTCTAGACAACTTTCAGAAACTGCTCAATTCACTTAATCCTAATTCAAATAAACGCTATTTGAATTTAACTTATTCCTTTTATTATAACTTTAGACCAATAAAAACGTATTATAAACGTTATTTCACAACAAGTACAAAACAATATAATCTATTTACCATTTATTAAAAAAATAACCTCAACTATATTACACAATTAACTGTCGTTATTTTGTCGTTATTTGTCTAGTGCTAAAATAAATGGAGTATAGTTATACCGAGATTAATTTTCAATCAATAGTATACACTGCGTAGTGTTGAATCAATGTGAAATCTAGTGTAGCATAGAGTAAAGATTCTATAACCAACGTAGGCACATGCGTTGTCTGGCAACCCCATTGAAATGGAACTCGTTACAGCCCCTCCCTTTCAATCTGAGGCAGCATTATGGAATAGTGTTCACGTTCGAAGCGCTGTCGATAATGAGGGGATGGAAATTGAGTTGTCACGTAGAAGGGTTGGTAGTCTTGTTTCATTTTAATGAAGGAAATCGATGACAGGTTTCCAAGAGTTGTATTTTTTGCTCTTATGTTTTAGCGCGGTGAAAGTGGTTTGTGTAGCGATCGGCTATTGTTTTAACTTGCAGCTGACTTTGTGGCGTTGTTTTAGTTGCTGCTGTCTGTTCCAAAAGTATTTGATGAAAATGTAAACATACCCTAAATTAAAAATTTAAAATCCCGGTCAGGTTAAATTCTTGCTGAATCACTCATTAAAGGAAATAAGTGAGACATCCGTCTGTGTTTAGCAGGATTATTGAAAAGACAAATTGTAGGAAAAAGAAATGTTCTTTTTATTTATTTTTTAATTAGTAATTTAATATTATTTAACAATAAATATTATATTGTAATAAAAAATCGTCGAAAATTGCAGTTTTCTAATTGTAATTGAAAAAAACATCTTACAGATAATTTAAAATAAGTATTATAGTAGTTGAAGTTTTGCAATAATCAAATTAAACCACTCAAATTTAAGTAGCTTACAAATTGCGATCCATCTACAGCATCTACGTTTATTTACATTTTCATTAGAGACTTTAGAAACACATCATAGGTTGTTTGTTTGTGTTGCCAGGTAGCTTGGTGCGTTGCTAATTCAATTACTGCTGAGCAATTAGTTACGGACGTGGTAACGAAGCGTTCTCTACATCAGCGGAAGTTTTTAAAGGAAAAAGAGAGAATTTCAAAGTCTGCAATTTTTTATTCCATACTAACCTTTATGGTCTTCACATGATCGGACCAAGACTATGTCTAGACTTTAAGAGACTGCGACCTCTGATCTTGTTAGTAGTAGAGTAGGCTATGAGTAGTCTATGAGTAGTCTCTGAGTAGTCAGATAGGAAACGCCGACCACATCTAGTTTCAAAAATAATATTGACGTGTAAAAGTGTTTTCGAAAACCTAATAACAAAAATAAAATCATTTATCATTATAACACAGTTTTGTTTATCAAATTCAACATAAAACTATAAAATATAGATTATGTACAAGTAGTAAAAATAAAAAAAACAATAATCATTTGGATATTTAGAAACACTTTTAGTAAAATTATTGGTTAACTCGAACCTATCGGTATATAGGTACGTACAGGTAATGCTACACTGTCAGCGAAATATAGTTTCCGTATTAAACAATTAATTCTGTATAGAATCAACCGAACTGCTGCTTGCCCAACAAATTATTGACAGTTGGTTTATTTGCATACCAACAGTTTAGTTCGTAGTTGGTCCCAACTAGTTGCGTATGCGATTTTGGTTTGTATCAATATAATGTATGATTCGTGATGAAAAATATGTAAATAACATGACATCATATTACGTCTTTATTTATCGAGGAGTTGGGTAAAGGTGCACCTGTATATTCACATTTCTTCAGTCTTTATGAACGTAACCGTCACGCTAGTCTATTGCTATGAATCGGGCACAAAACTAAACCAGAAAGACACTGACACTTAAGTATGACAAAGGGTCACGTGACGACTCCCGGCCACCGTAGGCGCGGGCCTGCGGACGTTGAGTAATGGGTGACTCACCGTCCGATCAGCACCAGACCCGTGCCGGACGGCGCGTATAATATGTTCCTTGGCTGGAGAACAGTCTCCTACAAAGCCTTACAGTCATCTACGTCTGTTCCTTTTCTGGCCGATACGGTACTGCGATTGATTTCATTTTTCAAATGACTCCAAAAACGGGTTTTTCGCAGGATAAAATTTGACAAGAACCTTATCTGCCTAGCCTTTTACTAACTTTGTAGCGTTAGGCTTTCCGTTTTACCTGATGCAGCTAAATACTAGTATTTTACATGGAGCGACCGCCTATCTGACCGCAAGCCAGTTACGCGGTAATACGATACCCCATGGCTGTAAGACCTCCGGTCTTCTGATGGTTGTCAACGATCAATGAAGGGCGGCTGGGACCAACCGGGGTAAATGTGCTTTCCGGGGCAGAAAGGGGTCTTGGTATATAAAGCTGGACACCCATCCACAGATCAATTGCAGCTAGGTAGCTTAACGCGATCGATCGACTCGTGGGGCTTTTATTACCTAGCCACAAGGAGTCTGACACTCCCTTCCGCTCCACCCAGAGCGGGAGCAGTCATTGGATGTTTTCCCAGCCTTAAAAAAAAAAAGTATGACAAAGGGTAAACGGGATTGTCCGAAAGGGTTACCGCTACCCTGGAACATAAAGGTCTAAGGAAGGAACATGGATGGGTTTTAGTCAGTAAGAGTCTGACACTCCCTTCCGCTCCACCCAGAGCGGGAGAAGTCATTAAAAGATTTCCCACCCTCAAAAAAAAGGGCGCAGGTGAGAAATTCCAGATGAAAAAAACTCGACCGGCTCATGCTCAGTAGCTGTTCTTGCGACTAACGAGGAAGTTAGAAAAACTGGGCAAGTGCGTGTCGGACCTCGAACAATGAAAGGTTCCATAGTTGGGATGAATTTATCTTAAAAACAAACTTAGCATTGTAGTTGATTTACTTAATCCGCTATACATTCCAAATGCAAATGTAGCACAATATTAGGTATCATGTTATTTTTAATTAAGACTATAGACTTTCTGCTGTAATGTTTCGTTAATGTAATGACAGACATAATATAGACAGACGGACACACAGACACACAAGTGATACATACATACATACATATTATAGATAGAAAAATACATGAAAGACACATGAAAATAGTAATGAATTGCTTGTGCCTGTGGCTGGTGTGTAAATATAAAACCTTCATTATTCATATTCTCTTTTTCATGATAAATATTTTACTTAAATAATAACAAAAAATTAAGCAATTGGTACCGTTTTCAGAAAGCAATTTAAATTGGTGACGCATTTTAATTCCTGTTCTAATTTCTTTCGCGACGATGCCAGTTTATTTACTAACTTAATATTTAATTGAATTTTACTATTATTTGATTTAATTACTTCACAAAAAATACTTTTATGAATCCCTGCCTAAATCAAAATAACAAAAAATCCCAAGCAACTTATTTTTCTTTATTTTTCCCTAGACGTCAAGAGATTTTCGTAATGAAGAAATTTCGCTAAATAAGCTCAAAGACTTGTTTAGTTTAAAAGATTGAGAAAAATGTACATAGCATCTTTATTAATAGTCCTTATACATTTGTCTTTCGTAAAAGACAAGGTGAAATTGCCAGACATTATGTAAATGGGGAAATTAGGTACTTTAGGAATACAGTTGTCAGTGAAAATGTAACGCAATGAGTACCGACAGAAGTTCTAATAATTTTTATTTTTTATTTCTCAATTAATTTATCATTTCAGTTGATGAGCTAATTAGAGGAGCTCGTGGGTAAGAACTAACAGCCGCACAGGTCGATCCATCAGGTTAAGCAACGCTTGCCGGGGTTGGCCGTGGATGGGTGACCATCTTTACATAACGAGACTCCGCCTCCTCCGTGCTTCGGAAAGCACGTTAAGCTGTTGGTCCCGGCTGTCATTTGTGCATCTTTGTCAGTCGTTACGGGTCGACAGAAGCCCGAAAATCTGACAGCCAGTCTTACCAAGACGTATCGTATTGCCCAGTCCCTGGGTTGTGGAGGTCAGATAGGCAGTCGCGCCATGTAAAATACTGGTATTCAGCTGGATCCGGTTAGACTGGAAGCCGACTCCAACATAGTTGGGAAAAGGCTAGGCAAATGATCATGAGCTAATTAGTTCTCAAAATAATAAGATACATACATATAATATAGTATTCTTTTGTAGTACTGCGCATATTAGTGAGCGTTCCTCACAACTTACTTCATTGGCATACGTACCCATAAACTTCAAGTGGCCCACGTTGACCCACGTGGGGCTTTTTTTTTTTTAAAAGGCTGGGAATTTATCCAATGACTTCTCCCGCTCTGGGTGGAGCGGAAGGGAGTGTCAGACTCCTTGTGGCTAGGTAATAAAAGCCCCACGAGTCGATCGATCGCGTTAAGCTACCTAGCTGCAATTGATCTGTGGATGGGTGTCCATCTTTATATACCAAGATCCCTTTCTGCCCCGGAAAGCACATTGACCCCGGTTGGTCCCAGCCGTCCTTCATTGATCGTTGACAACCATCAGAAGACTGGAGGTCTTACAGCCATGGGGTATCGTATTACCAAGTAACTGGCTTGCGGTCAGATAGGCGGCTACTCCATGTAAAATACTAGTATTTAGCTGCATCAGGTAAAACGGAAAGCCTAACGCTACGAAGTTAGTAAAAGGCTAGGCAGATAAGGTTCTTGTCAAATTTTATCCTGCGAAAAACCCGTTTTTGGAGTCATTTGAAAAATGCAATCACTCGCTGTACCGTAGCGGCCAGAAAAGGAACAGACGTAGATGACTGTGGCTTTGTAGGAGACTGTTCTCCAGGAAACCAGAGGTTAAAAGTTTTGAGTATGAATGTGGATGGCTCTACAAGTAGAGGAAGAACAAAGAAATTATGGATTGAGTGTGAAAGATGATATGGCTAGTAAATAAATGACTACCGCGATGACGACTAGTAGAGATGTATGGAAGAAAAAGACATGTTGCATCGACCAATTAAAAAAATTGGGATAAGGCGGGAGAATGATGAGTGATTTCCGTGTATGTTCTGCCAGTCTATAAGTCACGGAAGGATTTTAAATATGTTCGTGTTTTACGCTTTCAGACCGTCAGTGTATCGTTACCTAATACCGAATATATTTACCCACCGTTTATTGTGGGACCATATTTTTAAAAGCTATCCATTAAATTACCTTTACCGTGTAACACCACGCTCTATTGAATATTTTTTATTGGCTACGTTAAATTTAAACGCCCAAGTTTCAGCCGTAAATTAAATTTTGTGTAGATCGAGGCCAGATTGGCTGTAAAGTGGCTTTTTATTGTTTTTGATTGGCCAGGACGGAAAGTTATTATCATTTTTGGCTTTATTTGTATTTGGAAGTGATAAACGGAGGTGATAAAAAGGATTGTTTGATCTGATAAATTTATGTTAGAACTTGTATTGTTACGGCTAATAACCGTTCAGGTTTTATTGGTCAATTTAATAGGCGTTAGAACAATTTTATTCATTAGACTTTGATTGTAGAATAGGCTGGGGATAGCAGAAGTGATTCAATAATATTTTCAAAACTTAATAACTATGTTCTATCATGCTATGGTTATTTGGAGGGATAATTATGTTCGACAATGCCAAAAGGCAATAGTTGCCACAGTTCTTTTAAAATTTAACTTAATTTTGAATTATTTTTAAATCTTGTAATTATGGACGCGATTTTTTTAAGTTCTGCATCGTTCTCACATGTATATTTCAACATGAATGGTGTAACCCAGTTTTTGTAAACATAATTTTGATTTAAAAGAGTGTCCATGGAGTTTCTTGCTCGTTTTTCTCCATAGGTACCTACTGCTTTGGCATGGGCAACTAGCTTCATTTTTCTGAGACCGACCCCTTGACAATTCAAAAGTGCCTGTAATTGGTTTATTTGAAAAACATGTTTGAGTTTGAGTTTGAATTGAATTTTATAGGCGGATATAAATATTCAGAATAGTACATTTACAGTAGCGATCCCTACAAAGAGTCACTCATTATGTCTTATGTCATATGTATTTGTTAAGTTCATCTAAAAATACTGCCTAGTAACACACACATACACATCTTTCTTCGAGTGTCAAAGTAAAAACCTTTTTTTTTATGGACCATACTAACATATGTATACCTTTTTTCCAGCCGGAGCTGTACAAGAACGAGTTGGTCCGCCAGTCATCCACCGACAGCGCTGAGCTGGAGTTCTGCGGCAAGCTGCACTTCGCACTCAAATACGACCAGGAAGTTGAGGCTCTCGTTGTCAAGGTAAGCCATCTCTGATTTTCAATTGGCAATACTCGTTTGGCTCATATTTTGTAAAGAGAATTTTATGGGTAACAGTTGCATTATCATGTTTATTCCGAGTGTTCGTGCTGAACACTCAGGAAAGTATGTGCGTGTGTGTGTGTGTGTGCATGTGTGTGTGCATGTGTGTGTGCATGTGTGTGTGGAAAGAATGTTTGTGTGGTATATTTTATAAAGAAGACTTTAATCTTATATGGGTAAAGATGGATACTAAGTGTGTTTGTGGTATTAATTTAGGCAAAAGTTGCAATATCATGTTCATTCTGCGTGTTCGTGCTGGACCTTCAGGAAGTATGTGCGTGTGTGATAAGAATGGTGTGGTATATTTTATAAAGAAAACCTTAATCTTATATGGGTAAAAATGATATTATGTTTGTGGTTTTAATTTAATCTCGTGTTCGTGCTGGACCTAGAGGAAAGTATGTGCGTGAGTGTGTGAGTGGTAAGTATGCGTGTGTGCGCGTACGCAGATGTGCGCGAATGCGTGCGCGACTATCATCACAGAGATTGTAATGAGACAACTTGTATTAGCTAGGCAGCTAAGTGATACCAAGGTGTCCCAGGGTATACCAGATGTAAAATTGAATGATTGATTTTAATGTGTTTCGTAATGTTAATTACTTCTCATACGATAAATGTGTAGAATCAAGTTCTTCCAACTAAACAGACAGCTGTGCTGCAGGGGAGTTTGTTGTGCCACTTCTTCTTCTCAGCTATTGCACTAGGAAGTGGTGAAGGGTGGGCGTTTTGGCGGGACTGTCACTTTGACCTTCAGAAAGGGCTGATTTTAAGCCTAGTTTGTTTGTATTTGTTGTTGTAGTTTGTACTTTAGATTTTGATTTTGAATTAATTATCTCCACTCGCAGAAGAGCAGAATTTCAAAATAAAATACACAATAATTATGTGTACCAACACGTAATTATAATAATATGAATAATAAAACACGCAAACGACGTTACTCAAGCTTTAATGAGTCAATTAAAACTAATTAACAATGTACCTTAGTAGTACAAAGATAATCATCATGGAAGGCTCATCTCTCTTCAACTGTAAGCGAATATGTTGAGCTAACAACATGACCACCGGAGCATTTAAGTTATACTTTAATTACTGGTACAACTCTTGGGGAATTTATATATTTATTTAATACTTTAAGCACAGAAATGTACAGAGGCAGACTTAAATGCCTTAGGCATTTTCTACCAGTCAACCTTTGGGTGATGCAGAGAATTGATATTATAAAAACATTTCGCCGGTGTTGTCTGTAAAAATCTCACAGTGAAGACTTAGGTGAAGAGAGTCTGGGATGACAGCTCACTTGAAGTGACTCACTCTCAGTGAATTCACTTCATGCTCACACTTCACCCAAGTTTGCACGGTAAGATTTTTACAGAATAGCATTGTTGGTTTAATGATGATCGCCTTGTTTACTCATTAATCTATTTAAGCCTGCTGGTAGGTACCCTTGAAGTAGGTCACAGTAACTAAACTGGGCACTGAGCTAGTTTTTTTTTTTTTGACGGTGGGAAATCATCATATTACCCCTCCCGCTCTGGGTGGTGCGGAAGGGAGCGTCAGTCTCCTAGTGACTCAAACCCATCCATGTTCCTTCCTTAGCCTTTTACGTTCCGGGGTAGCGGTAACCCTTTCGGACAATCCCGCTGACCCGGTAGGATTATTTAGGCATGACATTTGTGATTAGTTATAGTAAGTACATAGCTATAGATTTCATATTTTCTGTTAACGATAATATTGCAAAATTCTGTACAAACTCAAACGCGAACACGGAGAAGAAATCGTTACCTGCAACTTGCCTCGTGGCATGTTTCTCCGGATAGTTTATCTGTGCACTGAACTTCAGCCATAGAATACGAATAAATAGAAGCGATACACATGTTCCTTCTATGTTTCCGTTCAGCTGCACTGCTGCTGATGCCTTAATCAATGCCCTCAATATACATGACGTTTTTTTATAATATATTCTTGGGTATGAGTAAGGCCATATTAAAAATTCAACTGGCATATGAATAGTTTTCCAATTACCATTTTTTATTTTTCATACAATATAATTCGACAAAGTTACGATTATTAATGCAAAACACCCTTAAGGTGCGTGCACACTGTATGACACGTAGGTAGATAATATAATAGACGTAGTTATAATTATAATGTACTACACGTAGCTATATAATTATGTTATAAAACGTAGTTATATAACATATTTCTATAGAGTGGTGACCTAGTTTAAATAATGTGGACGTGTTAGATAACAATGTTTTTGTGTTATATTACATAGTTTGACGTACGCACCCTTACGTGAAATATGATAACGTCTCATTTTCTTAGCTTTAAATATTTAAAATGGTTGGTATGAATGAAAATGAATTACTCGAATTTATCAATGAAACTTGGATATCTACACACATCTAGATAATTGATTAGGATTGATGATATCTTCGAAACTATGCACTTTTGGATGACATAATATTCTAGGACTTAAAATAAAAAGATAGTGTTCAAACGCAGGTATGAGTTTCGTTTCCATATAAACTTCTTATTCTTTGGTAGGGCTTACTATAATCGATAACGACCATGGGACTAAGTATGTTTCTATGAGAGTCTGGTCATGTTTACAGTTGTGAACAGAAGGAAGGATATCATCTTTTGTTTTGATTGATGTTGTTTTAAAATGGAAGAAGTTTTCAATGGGAATGTTAGGTTTTTTAATTTTTTGTAAAATATACGACGGCACATTTTAACTTATCATTATATTTTAATTAAAGTTAATAATCGAGACACTATTTATTCATTTATCTGAAGTTTAATCATTGATTGCTTTAATTAATAAGGTAAAACGGGGCATTGACCTAAACCACTAATAAAAGTAATATGTTGTCCATCTTTTTTTATTCTGCGAATAATATAAAAAAATATGAATGGCATAATAGTCTACCGTCCGATAACCATCCACTTGTAAAAGAGGGCAACCCTATTATCGTTAATTGAGCACTGTTCCCTGATATATTAAAGAGAGTTTTTTAAGAAATGTAATAAATAATAATAGACCTAGCAACTAAGTTCACGAGCTTAATTCTAGCAGCTTAATTTAGGCTGCCTACTAGATTTATACAAATAAAATATTTGATGCATTCAATAAGACTTTGAACGCCTTGCTATCACGTACCTACATTCGAATCTATTTAACTCAACACTATGTCGACCTAATCGTATATTAGGTATTTAATACTACTGAGTATTACTGTTGATACTAAGTTACTAAGGAGCTTTTGGAACCGGAACGTAAAGACGCCAGCACATCAAGCTATCCCACACTGTCAAATTTCCCCTATTAAAAATGAATCTTATGTTTTTGTAATAAGGATGAAAATCTATCAAAGAAATTTGACAGATTGGGGTAACTTCATGTGCTGGCCTCTGTACATAGTATATTCTTTTTAGTAACTGTTAGATACCGATTAACCGAAATCAATAAATTTTAACCAATGTTCGTCTCCAATCTGACATTTACTTACAATAAAGCCACGGAGGTTGTATTCTAAAACCATGTTATGTTCAAGCAAAAGAGAGTATTGGAGCCAATTTAATATTATTATCTAACTTGTAACAAGCCAGTATCGATACCATATCGAGGCCGTTCACCCCAAACGGCTTAGGGTTGAATACCGCAGAATTACCGGAACGGCAGTTATAGTGTTAATCATTTTTGGGCCTTCTCCTCTACAATATTCGTTTATGACAGTAGGTACTTGCGTTTAATGAAATTCTGCAATTTAACTGGGAAATGTGGGTGTCGAATCGCTATGAAAGCGATTGTCATTTGTTTAGGCCTTCTTGTTTTATTTTTGAGTTAGTAAGAGTATGATGGATATTAATCTATACTAATATTATAAAGCTGAAGAGTTTGTTTTTTGAACGCGCTAATCTCTGGAACTACTGGTCCGAATTGAAAAATTCTTTTGTGTTGGATAGTCCATTTATCAAGGAAGGTTATAATAATAATAATAATAATAATAATATCCTTGGACATTTCACACAGCGCCGTATCGTCCCAAGCTAAGCAACCTAATGCTTGTGTTATGGTAACGAGATGGCTGATATACTACTTATATACATTTTTTTTTGTAAATACATACATATTATAGATAGAAAAACACCCAGACTCGTAACAAATACTTGCAGGTCGTACAAATATTTGTTCCGTGCGGGAATCGAACCCGCGACATAGTGTGCAGCAGTCAATCGCTCAACCACTACGCCAACCGTGTCGTCAAATAGGCTATGTAATATCACGCTTCGACCAATAGGAGCCGAGCAGCGGGAGCAGCTAGTATTATATAATCCTTTAATTCGGCATTCCAATGGCTAAGACTGTATGGTACCTACTATGGGTATGTACCCAATGTTGATGAGAACATACTTTTTTTTTTGAGCTACAAATGTTTCCTCCCGCTCTGGGTGGAGCGGAAGGGAGTGTCAAACTCAAACTCAAACTCAAAGTATTTATTTCAAATAAACCAATTACAGGCACTTTTGAATTGTCAAGGTGTCGGTCAGTCCGAGAAATGAAGCTAGTTGCCCATTCCAAAGGAGTAGGTACCTATGGAGAAGAACGGGCAAGAAACTCCATGGACACTCTTTTAAACAAAATATGGTTACAAAATATTTGTTACATAGTTCATATTAATATTATACATGTGAGAACGATGCAGAACGTTAAAAGCATCAGATATAAAATATGTAAAAACTATTCAATAATTAAATTAAAACAAGCCTTAGCCGCTAAGTGTAAGTAGTAAGTGTCAGACTCTTACTGACTAAAACCCATCCATGTTCCTTCGTTAGCCCTTTATGTTTCCGGGTAGCGCTAACCCTTTCGGACAATCCCGCTTACCCGGTAATGAGAACATACTTAGAAAAGCAACTATAATGTTTCGTCATGTTCGCACCTTCGGAATCGGCTTGTCATCAATTTTAATGTTTCAATTATTAACAATAACTACAATTCTTATTATTTTGTGGAAATCATGATAGTAACCTTTGTGCAGTCTCATACATTTTTGACTTTTCCATAACCGCTATGCTAACATAATGTTTGTCTGGGTTCAAAAGTCACATAATCCCATCGCCAAGCATAATGCTGACGTCAAAACCACACACTATAATGTCAAAAAAGTGAAAGATAGTTCTCAGAGACGTTCAATAAAAGAACCAAAATTAAATCATTTATGTCAACTATGTCTTCGGCGGCCTCGTTTTTCGTCCAATCAAATTTTCTAGGTCAACATGATGTAACTTCCCAAATAGACTAATTTTTTTTTAATCAATCGCCTCTGTGCGGACTCTTAAAAAGAGGCCAAGGGACATTAAGGCCAAGATTTTTGAATATTTATGGCTCATTTATAGGAAGAGAGTTTCTCGCCTCGAATAGGCGACTATCCAAATGAGATAATATGCTTGGACATTTCACACAACGCCATATAGTCCCAAGCTAAGCAACCTAATGCTTGTGTTATGGTAACGAGATGGCTGACAAACTACTTAATATACATTTTTTTTTGTAAATACATACATATTATAGATAGAAAACACCCAGACCCGGAACAAATACTTGTAGGTCGTACAAATATTTGTTCCGTACGGGAATCGAACCCGCGACATGCTGCGCAGCAGTCAATCGCTCAACCACTGTGCCAACCGTGTCGTCAATAGAGTTTATTCATGTCAACGTGGAGTACGGTAGGCTGCACGTCAGCAAAACTCTGACGTTGAGCTGTCGGTTGCTTCTGTAAATATCTCACCGTGAAAACTTAGGTGAAGTGAGAGTGAATTTGAACTGTCGTTTCACCTAGGGATACCCACGGCTAGGTACAGAGGCCAGCACATCAAGTTACCACAATCTGTCAAATTTCTTTGATAGTATTTCAACTTTATTGCAAAGACATAAGGTTCATTTTTAATTGAGAAAATTTGACAGTTAGGGATAGCTTGATGTGCTGGCGTCTGTACTAGGCTAACTACAGGTCTAGCGTAGTACGGACTTTTAATGGAATAAAAAGCCAGTTTATACCGGTTTGTTAGCACTGACGGTGCTGGCTTCGATACGTAAGAAATGTCGAGAATCGAGAACATATGTAAGTTTTTTTTTTGTCTAATACAATAAAGCGTAGTACTTTATTGTATTAGACAAAAAGACAAGTGAAAAGTAACTTTCATTTCAGAAAATCAATAAAAAACCAACAGATTGACATAAGAAAAAAAAAACACTGTAGTGTTTTTTTTAATTCGGTTTTATTTGGAAGTCGGTTGTTGTTTTTGTAAAAAAGTTTTTATTAGTCACATCTTAGTGGTCCTTATCCCACACACAAAAAGCATTTTGAATAACAGGTTGAATCGAATCCCCTTACCAATCTTGAATGCCATAATATTGTATTCGAGTTTTGTCTGTGTGTGAACACACGTGTGTAATAATCGCCCGGCGAATCTCGCCCTCGAGACTCCCATAAACATTCCCGCCTCTAAAAGCGACCAAAGAAATACTTTGCTCGTGTAAACAAGCCTTAAGATTGAATGTCAAAGTTTGTTTTTTTATGGGAAATTCAGCGTGTGAAGGATCTTAATTGAATTTTTTCTCGTGACTCACGACCTTTACAGGTTGTTGAACTCTATCGAACTTGGATGGGAGAAGTTGATGGTATTTACATAATATATGCTTTTACGAGTGTTTGGATTGTAGATCTGTGCTCGGGGATTTTTGTGTAGCATGTGTGAAAACGTTTATCTACTATTTATTCGCAAATACGAGTATACCATATATACTTCAGTTTTAGGTAAGATATTGTTTAAAAGTTTAGAAAATTCAGAGATAATATTATTAATAAATGTTGGTATAAAATAGGTATCGTATAAGAACACAAAGTTATGGAAAACACTTTATCTTTTGCTTAATTATTTTCTTCAGGGTAAACGGCTCTTCTCGTACAGGATAGACACGTGTATATACTCAAGCATAAAAATATATTACTAGCCGCTGCCCGCGACTCCGCCCGTGGCAATGTTGAACTCTTTGATAAAAACTTTCACCCAATCTTTCGACACGGGTGGCGCAGCGGTTGAGCGATTGACTGCTGCGCAGCATGTCGCGGGTTCGATTCCCAAACGGAACAAATATTTGTACGATCTGCAAGTATTTGTTACGGGTCTGGGTGTTTTTCTATCTATAATATGTATGTATTTACAAAAAAAAAAAATATATAAGCAGTTTATCAGCCATCTCGTTACCATAACACGAGCATTAAGTTGCTTAGCTTGGGACTATATGGCGTTGTGTGAAATGTTCCAAGGATTATTATTATTATTATTATTAATCTTTCACCCCTTCACTGGGCGAGTTTCGTAAAATCCTTTCTTAGCTAATGTTTTCTGCTCATAATCTACTTCTGTGCCAAATTTCATCTTCGTAGGTCCAGTAGTTTTTTAAATTCGTGATTTATCAGTGAGTGAGTGAATGTTTGAATTACTGACCTTTCGCTTATGTATGACTTCATTGGGTTGTGGTACATTCGTCACTAAGTAAATTCGTCATATTTTAAAAAATCCATGTACATTGAAAGTAAATTCGTCACACGTATTTAAAATATGTGTAAATTCGTCACAAACCCTCTTTTCATTCTTAAAGTAGCGATTGCAGCCAAAAATTTTTATTTAAATCATTCACTTGAAAACTGTGATTTTTATGTAGATGTAAGGTAAATTAGTAAACGTGCTGTGATTATGAAAAATATACAACATTTTCATTCTACTTCTTGTTTATTAATTTTTTGCTATCGGTACGGATTATAAATATGTGACGAATTTACAATAAACAAAATTAATATATTGGGAATTGTGACGAATTTACACATATTTTTTGTTGTGACGAATTTACTTTGTGACGAATGTACAACAACCCACTTCATCAACGTTCGAAAACGCTTTTACAAATTAATCCATTCCTCATCCGTGTCCTCTCTACTTGTATAGCCATCCACAATCATACTCACAACTTTCTTGACAACATTTTCGTCATTCCACCGCATAACATGCCCATACCATGACATACACACATTCAAGCGAACATTTAAATATGCCATGATTTTGAAATATTAGCTGACACGTGTCATTCTCATTGTCATTCAAATTAATTGCTTGATAAGAGGTTTCTTGAAGCTGCCATTTGCATGGGAAACGGGATGATTAATATTCATTTATTGAATTGGTGACAACCACGGGTAGGAGATGACAGGAGGATTAATTTCTTAATTAATTGGTTGAGCTCGATGATTTTTCGATGACTCTATTCTTGGTTGAACGAGTTGTCTATTTGAAGGACTCGGACCCTTTGATCGTATTGCCGCCTACTTCCCGTAATCCGAATGCGTCGATTTTTGTGTTAACATGATAATTTAGTGAGGTGACATTTTCAACAAAGGAAAAGTTAACCTTTTGACCGCCACAGTCGTGTATAGACGACAAACCAAAATGTGCCCAGCACGCCACGGCCGCGACTGGGTGACAGAATTTTAAACGTTAATAATAATAATAATTTCGACCTCACTACTATTTTGTAGGTATTAAAGGATGAATTCGGAGCTTGGCGCTGAGGGCACGCTTTTTCATTTTTGACGTGGCGGTCAAAAGGTTAAATATGTCTCTAATGGTCAGCAGGATTGTCAACACAAAAAGCTGGGGAGTAACATGGATGGGTTTTAGTCAGTAAGAGTCTGAGACTCTCTTTCGCTCCACACAGAGCGGGAAGAGTCATGTAATGATTCGCCCTTAAAAAAAAGGCCCCCAAGAGTGCCGTTATTTACACTAAACTTAGTTGCGCAATTCTTGACAATAATTGTGGCTTCGATGGTTTGGTTTACTAATAAAAATATAAAAGTCCCAACTTTCAGCGGGTTTGTCCGAAAGCGGTAACCCCTACCGCTATCCCGGAACATAAAGGGTTAAGGAAGTTTTAGTTAAGTTTTAGTCAGAAAGAGTCTGTCACTCCCTTCCACTCCACCAAGAGCGGGAGGGGTAATTTGATGAGTTCACACCCTCAAAAAAAAAAAGATGGTTTGGTCGTGTTTTTCCAGCGTTCTGTAGTTTCTACTACGGAACGCTATCTACTACACTCGTTTACGTTTATACATCTTGTCTCACAAGCACAGCGGTCACGAGTACTACAAATTTTGAGCTTCTACACCCTGTGATATTACTAAGTAGATCTATTTTCTCTTGTCCAGATATTCGAAGCCCGCGACCTGCCTATCAAGGACGTAACCGGCAGCAGTGACCCTTACATCAAGGTGTTCCTGCTCCCTGACCGCAAGAAGAAGTTCCAGACCAAGGTCCACCGCAAGAACCTGAACCCTGTCTTCAATGAGACCTTCCTGTTCAGGTTAGTAAGAAGAAGTTCATCACCTGCCTAATTTTGTTCCAACTATGTTGGGGTCGGATTCCAGTCTAAGCAGATGCAGCTAAATGCCAGTATTTTACATGGAGTGACTTCCTATCTGAACTCAGAGTGTTGATTATTCTAATGATTTTATTTTTATAAATATCCAAATACATCTATACTTACTAATATTATAAAGCTGAAGAGTTTGTTGGTTTGTTTGAACGCGCTAATCTCAAGAACTACTGGTTCGAATTGAAAAATTCTTTTTGTGTTGAATAGACCATTTATCGAGGAAGGCTATAGGCTATGTAACATCACGCTACGACCAATAGGAGCCGAGCAGCGGGTGAAACCGTGCGGGAACAGCTAGTAATACATATTTCCGATTATTCGCGGCCGGCCTTATTTTGTATTTTGAGGAACATAACAACCTAACACTGACCTGCAAGTAGCCAAAAATGTATGAAAATTTGAATTGAATTTCACGGGCTACATTGACGCTTCCTCCTTAAAGGCAGAATCAATTACATTGTAAGAAATGTGGCCGTCACGGAACGTCTCGCAGATGAGAAACTTTGAAAAGGACAGAGGCAAAGAAGAAGAGAGCGTCATGCCGTTTGCCGTCACGGCATGCGAGTCGATCTTGCTCCGAAGGCGTGCCAATAGATATTTCATACCAAAAATGTCAATTCAGTGGAATCACTATATCATTTTCTAAATTCAGAGGAAAAAGTGACAACAAGACATGTTCCGTTGAACAGCCACTCGCCGTAAATTTTTCGACCATTAAAATATAATATCAATTGTCAAGTTCTCAAGTACCAAGACTCCTTAAATTCTATTTCTACTTAAATCCATCTTCGATCCGTCTCTCGGGACTTGGCGACAGAAACTTGGCAATATTTCTTCAAAATATTAGTTTTGTTGAGTGCCACCTGATTCGCCACGTTACCGGCAAATTGAGTTCACTCTTAGGCGTTAATTGTACTTCAGTGTAAAAGTTTCTTCAGAATTCCTGGAATATTAGCTTTCTTCATTTTCCACGTAGTACGTGAGTAGATTAAAACTAAATATTTGGGAACTAGAGTTTTGTTATTGTTTGACCTTTACCGGTGTTATTTTTTTATTGTGGAATGGCTCTTGACCTTGATCACGCCTGATGGAAAGCGATGGATGAGGTCTATGATGGAGCAAGAATTCCCAGGAGATGTTTGATTTTCTTTATTTGTAATTGTTGTCCCCCATCGATTTATTTATTTAGTCTTTTTCTCTGCAAGGCATATATAATTCCTTTTTTTGACACACTTCCGTTCATTTATAGCGCAGGTCAATAGATTCATTAACAACAATATTTTTTACAGATTTTACTATAGGAATTTTGCGGGTTCCGTGCCTGAAAAGGAAAAGCAGGATCGCACTTTTGTCCATCTGCCGTCCGTCGGTCTCCCATGACCTTTTTTCTCTGGAACGCGTGGATTATATTAAAAACTAGACAGGAAAGAGTAAATACTCTGGTTGGTAGGCGGACGAAAACACGGAAGTACGATAACCGTCCAAAAACTGATAACTTGTAATGTTATCAAATAAAAATACTGTGTTTTTGCAGACACGTTTGCAATATTGTAGAATTGACCGTGACGTATATTGTATGGGAGATGATTTTATTCCAACTACAAAACCCTTCATTATGTGTGGTCTGACACACATTTGCCAGTTTTTTTCTAACAAAATTGGCTTGGGCAATTGGGGTACAAAGAATATTTACAGGTTCGGTTAAATTACCTTCCAGTTCCGCAATAAATCTGTTTAACGGCTTCTAGAAACTTCTGGCAACTCTTCATAATTACATCCGACCCTAAACAAACCAAGGCTAACGACCTCACCGGAAACGTAGGCGACAAAAATGTTGAAATTGTATGCAAAACAAATAAATTGACAAACTTTTGTAAACTTTTTTTGAAAGTTCAGCGACCTTACCTGAAAAAAGTGAATTGTGGGAGGCAATCATAAGTTTCTGATTGACCGAAAAAAGTAAGGCCTGGTACGCTCGGGCGGTTTTTTTAGCTCACTGGATTTTCGATCCTCTGGTTAGCACCAAGAGTTGAAAATCCAACAGTGTTATTCCTACGAGCTGGGATGCATTCTGTTGGGTTCTCAACGCATGTGAAGCTAAGTCAAAGGTCGTATTTTCAGTGATTTTCACATCACACTAATTATAATTTAAAATTATAAAATTTAAATTTATAATTGATATTATAAAGGCGAATGTTTGTAAGTGAGTTGGTATATTTGTCCCTCCTTCACGCTCAAACGGCTGAACGGATCTGAATGACATTTGTCATAGAACTTTTTATCCCGTCAGAACGTTCCCTTGGGATAATTTCCGACATACAAGCGGGCGAAGCCGCAGGCAGCAGCTAGTCAAAAATAAAAGTAATTTTTCCAAAAAAATTTTGCTCAATGTTACGTAATTTCATATACTACAGAATGCGGACATGTAATGAATCATTTTACACCCTGTATAGTCTGAAATACGCTGAGCAGATCCAAACTTCATCTAGCGAAGGTAGATGCTGAACAAAATATGTTGAGTAAAAAAAACAACTGAAAGTCTATAATCGAATGTTGCACATTTTTTAAAAGAAGAACTTCATAGGTACCATGTGAAAAAAGTTTAACTCAAAAATCTCAAACCATGAAGGTTCTATGTCAATTCAAAGTACCTAATACAATAAAACGGCAATTTCATACTTTAACCCCTATTATAAGATAAACACTGTCGAATCGAATGTGCCCCCAGAACGAGTCTGAAGCACCCCTATAATTTCTGCAGTAAACATTTGGGTACAAGCCAAGCGTACATACATACCAAGTTAGAATTTTTACATATGGCTTTGAAATTACAGAGTTGTACCTTTTCAATGTTGTTTGGTCTTATTAGCATTTATAAGAAATACATTTTACCTGTAGAAATAAAACTTTTAGTTCGCAGATGATAAAGCACATTTTATACATGTATTATGCAAATCTTTCAATAATAATGTCAGTATTCAAATATTTTTTAGGGTTCCGTAGGTAGTCAAAGGGTGTCAGCGGGACCTTTTATGTAGACACAATATAATAGGTAAATACAATCACGTTACACATTCGGACACAAGTCAAGATTAAATAATCCACATTCTCAGCTAAAACACATTTACAAGACCCGATGTAATGTCCATAAAAATGTACTTATAACAAATTATCGGATTCGATCAAAAAAGAATATAAATTAAACACATTGTTTATAAACAAATCAAAAAAAAATCTTAAAAAAAATACTGTTGTAGTATAGGTGAATATTTAACCTTTCGAACGCCAGAAAATCACGCACGCGCGTGATTTTTTTTTTTTTTTTTTTTTTTTTTTTTTTTTTTTTTTTTTTTTTTTTTTAAGGCTGGGAAATCATCCAATGACTGCTCCCGCTCTGGGTGGAGCGGAAGGGAGTGTCAGACTCTTACTGACTAAAACCCATCCATGTTCCTTCCGTAGCCCTTTATGTTCCGGGGTAGCGGTAACCCTTTCGGACAATCCCGCTTACCCGGCAGGCTTGGCCCTGGGGGCCCCTTCATATGCTGACATCTCTTTGAGGCGCGCGTGGAACATATACGCGCCGTGCGGCACGGGTCTGGTGCTGATCGGACGGTGAGTCACCCATTACTCACCGTCCGCAGGCCCGCGCCTACGGTGGCCGGGAGTCGTCACGTGGCTCCCGACGCCCGGAGCGTCTCCCGCGGCGGCTGGGACGGGAGGACCTTTCCCTCTCCCATCCCGCCACCTCCTTCACTCTACGCCAAGCAAATTTTCTTCTTGTTATAATGAATATCCCAATATCCATGGTGTATTTTTGTGTTTCATGTCATTAAATACGTATGAGAGCTTTAATTTTTAAGAGATCTAAAAGTAATGATTTAATTTTTTATTTCGTGTTATAGCATTACATTGCATTGTCACATATTTATGTCGTTGGTGTACAGGGCATGCGCTTGCTTGTCACGTATATCTGACAATGGCGTTCAAAAGGTTAAACGATAAAATATAAATAATCCTATATAGGTATGAAGAATCCGTAATATGGACAGCAAAAGGTTGCATTAAGATGTAAGTAATAAATTCCTCTCTTCTTCTATTTTTTGCTAAACCCGACAGGGTCCATAGTGATCCCAATTTTCTACCTTAGCACTGGAAACTTTCACACAGTGTGGTCTATGACTACAATAATAATAAAAAAATATTTAAAAATTAAAGTGAAATAATATTATACGGTGGCACAGAACCCTCCGACGGCAGGTTCGACTCGCACTTAGCCGTTTTTTATTTTGAATAACGTAAAGTTCAGTAAACAGTACATTTATGTTAGAATGTTCTAAAGTTACTAGACACTAAGATCAATCATTATTTGCGTTAAAATTAATCTCGCCATCTTTACTTATTTTCGACTGTTCAGTATTATTTCTAACTAGCTTCTGCTATGATGTACAATTGTACATATCATTATTATGGTGTAAGATACACCATAACAATGAAATAACAATTTTAAAACTCTCAACCGCTTCTGTTTTAAGAAAGGACGGTAGGAACAACCCCAGCAAGCGTAGCTTAACCTGATGGATCGATCCATCACGTTAAGCTACGCTTGCCGGGGTTGGCCCGTGGATGGGCGACCATCTTTACATATCGAGACTCCTCCGTGCCTCGAAAAGCACGCTAAGCCGGTGGTCCCGGCTGACATTTGTGCATCTATGACAGTTGTTACGGGTAGTCAGAATCCCGAAAGTCTGACAACCAGTCTTACTATGGGGTATCGTATTACCGAGTTACTGACTGGGTTGTGGAGGTCAGATAGGCAGTCACTCCATGTAAAATACTGGAATTCAGCTGCATCCGGTTAGACTGGAAGCCGACCCCAACATAGTTGGGAAAAGGCTCGGCAGATTTATTTGGTAGGATTAGTCACTGATGTGCGCTCGTTAGAATCACATACTTCATACTAATATTATAAACTCGAAAGTAACTTTGTCTGTCTGTATGTTACCTTTCCACGCCTAAAACACTGAACGGATTTTGAAAAAAAAATTGGCAGAACGACAGATTGCATAGAGAAGGACGTAGACAACGTTTTGTCTCAAAAATATTTCCCGATATTGCGATACAATCCAACTCCACACGGGCGAAGTCGCGGGAAACACCTAGTAATATTATAAAGTCGAAAGCTTGTGAGTGTGTGTGTTTGAATGTTTGTTACTTCATCACGCTGAAACGGCGGTACGGATCTGTCACACATATAGTTTATAACCTGGATTAACACATAAGATAGTTTTTATCCCGGAAAAAGTAGTTTCCGTGGGAGAGTTTCCTACATACACGCGGGTGAAGACGCTGACAAAAGCTAGTTGTAATATAAATACTTACAACCACTTACTTCACTTCACTACATATTATAAAACAAAATCTCTTGTCGCGCCTGTCCTAATGTCTGTATGTATGCTTAGATCTTTAAAACTACACAACGAATTTTGATGCAGTTCTTTTTGAATAGATAGAGTGATTCAAGAGGAAGGTTTATAGGTATGTATAATAACATGCAATTTCCGTCAACCACGCGGGCGAAGCCGCGGGCAGAAGCTAGTATATAATATATAATAATCACATGAAGGTTACATAAGTTTATGTTTTCTTCTTCAAAGCACTTCTATTATTGTTGAAACTTGATAGTGTTCTCTAGAATATTATTTATTGAGTATATCTCATACACGTGAAGTCACTTATAAGGTAAACTCAAATGATTGAAGACTCTTATGTTTTAAATGATACATTTTAAATGTTTCAGTGTGCTCTAAGGAGCATTTTACTGAACCACTCTAATTGGAGTTTTACACATATTCAAGTATTTATGTCACCGTTAGATTGTAAAGATCGTTAGATTACAATCTATCTAGCGAGATTGTAAACTATCGATAGATTGTGAACCGTATCATTATGATTGCAATTTGACTCATTATTCTTCGCTATATTGTAATCTACCGAAGTGAAACCGTTAAATTACAATCTGAATAAAAATAATCTCTTTTTTCCATATTTTTTTCTATATAATCTAGTCGTCGTAGGTGGTCACAGTTTTAACCTAACCTAACCATTTTTTTAAACGTCCTACGCCGGTTCACAATTTGACCGCTTCCCATTGATAGATTACAATCAAGCGAAAAATGATGCGTTAAATTGCAGTCATAATGATACGGTTCACAATCTATCGATAGTTTACAATCTTACTAGATAGATTGTAATATAACGATGTTTACAATCTTACGGTGATATTTACATATATCTAGAGGCGTTCTTTTAAAAAGTGACGCCATTTTTTAATGGGCTAGCTTGTGCCCGCGGCTTTGCCCGCGTAGTGGTCGGAAATCATCTCACGGTAAAGCACTACTGGGTTAAAATTAATATTAATTATTAATTAGTATTCTATATCGTAACCTAGGTCATAGTCTATACATGTGCTAAATTTCATACAAATCCGTTCAGCCGTCAATAGATAATAAGTAATACGGGCTGGCGTACGCAACTCCAATGCGCGTATTTTGCGTATGGGTGAGAAATCGCTTTCTTTCTTTGCCAGGAGCACGTCAAGTTTCAATAACCTACCGCGTGAGTTGAACATTGATTTTTTTTGTACTTCCGCTAGCACAACGAGACGGATATTAGCCAAACAATTTTTCAATAATTGTAATAATGAATAGCGCTCAAACTTTGGTGATATGATGACAGATGTAGTACAATAATGGTTGTAATCATATACTGCACATAACTTCATAAATATATAAATAGGTTACCTTATATACTATAATAACATATCCATGTGGAGGCTTGTTATTAGCAATTTTTAAGTACATTGTTTTTAAAAACATTTAAGTAATTAGTCTTCCTCAAAACAATAAAAAAAAAAAAATGTGTATTGGTGACCTTAAGCACGCGCGCCCACATTTCAATCGGCTATTGTGATAAAAGTGAAAAAATATTTAAAAAATGATTTTTTGTATCATGAGTATTTACAATCACGTGTTTAAGTATCGTTCGCTAATTACTAGTCACCCTGTGTCTGCCTAGCCTTTTCCCAACTATTTTGGGGAACTATGTTAGTTTGCATTCAGCTGCAACCGATTAAACTGGACGCCGAGTCCAGTCTAATCGGTTGCAGCTGAATGCAAACTTTACAGGGAGCGACTGCCTATCTGACGTCCACAACCCAGTAACTGGGCAATACGATACCCTTTGGTAAGTTTCAGACGGGCTTCTGACGACCCGTAACGACTCTTAAAGATCCACGAATGACAGCCGGGACCAACGGCTTTACGTGCTATGCGAGGCACGGAGGAGTCTCCGTATGTCTTTACATACGGAGACTCCTCCGTCACCCATCTACGGACTAACCTCTGCAAGCGTAGCTTAACCTGATGGATTGACCTGTGCGGCTGTTAAATTACCAGTGGCCCTAGTTACACGATAAAAAAAGAAGAAGACCCTATAAATCACGAAGAGTCGTCTACGCCCGGGCAAATTATAAAGTTGACTAATTCCACCGTTCTTTCCTCAGCGTACCGTATGAGGAGCTTCGCCAACGCTACATCCAGTTCTCCGTATATGACTTCGACCGGTTCAGCCGCCACGACCTGATCGGCCACGTGGTGCTCAAGGGTCTGCTGGAGTCTGCTGATCTTCATCAGGAGATCGAATATACCATGAACATACTCGCTGCGCCTCAGGTAAGGGAAACAATTGACGACTATAGTTTAAACATTTTAAACATTTATAACCACACCTGGAGGCCCGGACAAGTGTCAATCGCTCCTTTTTTTTTTTTAAGGCTGGGAAATCATCCAATGACTGCTCCCGCTCTGAGTGGAGCGGAAGGGAGTGTCAGACTCTTACTGACTAAAACCCATCCATGTTCCTTCCGTAGCCCTTTATGTTCCGGGGTAGCGGTAACCCTTTCGGACAATCCCGCTTACCGTCAATCGCTACTTGTCGATTCGATTTCGAAAATTGTTGATCGAAGAGTTCGTTATCTCAGCGTTTCGGATTGTCAAGATTGCCTCTTCTCAACACATTTGTATGGGAATATTGATTGAGTTTCGTTACACAATTTGACATTGTCTAGCTTAAGCCGATTCCATGTTAATGAAATGTAATTTTGTCTAGGGCCCTGGAATGACCGAAGGGTTAGGCAGAGTTGTACCTATCGTACACCCACATTTCACTAGTTATGTTTGGGTCCCAAGTAATAGGCCAGTCTATTGCCTCCAACTGGGCACAAATCCAGACTCCGGTCTGCCACTGAGAAATTCCGGAAGGAAAACCCAATAACACTTTGCTTGACCCGGGACTCGAACCCAGGACCTCATGCTCAAAAGTACGACTACCACCGAGCCAGTCCATACATACCTATAATAACAAAATCATAATATTATTATTATCAAGTGTGTATAGATAAACTACGATAACATGACCCACCCCTTCAAAATTCAAATACGAGTAGTTCGAAAGCAATTACAAAGCGCCACCAAAACTCACAACTCACGACATTTTTTTTATGTATCAACATGTGGTTAGAGAAATCCAGTATTATTAATCAATTTGACAATGTTGGCATAATCAACTCAGCCTATCACAGTCTACTGCTGGACAAAGGCCTCTCCCAGGCTGCGCCTCAACACCCTGTCCTCCGCCTTCCGCATCCACCCATCTTCTTAAGGTCCTCAGTCCATCTAACTAGGGGGCGTTCCAAACTACGCTTGCCGATGCGCGGTTTCCACTCCAGGACTCGTCTGCTCCACCAGCCATCGGTCCTTCGACAAACAAGGCCAGCACACTGTTACTTCAGTTTGTAAACTCTGCAAGCTTATTATTATTATTTTCGTGTGGTTAGTAACTAAACTGGTGTCAGAGTTTTAATGCTGCCCATGGGCCTCTGACTTAGCATCACGTGCATGCGTTGTTGAGAAATATCTCTCGGGCATGCCGGTTTCCTCACGATGTTTTCCTTCACCGATTTTAAGCAAGTGATAATTATACAATACACACATGAATCCGAAAAATCAGAGGTGCGTGCCTTGGGTTCGAACTCGAGACCTATGACTTGGCAGTCCGGTGGTCACATCACTAGGCTATCACTCTGCAAGCTAAGTTAGTATCTCCGGTTCTTCACTACATAGTATAAAGCAAAGTCGCTGCCGGCATCTGTCCTAATGTCTGTATGTATGCTTAGATCTTTAAAACTGCACAACTAATTTTGATGCAATTTTTTTAAATAGATAGAGTGATTTGAGAAACGTTTATGTGTATAATTTGTCGACATATTTTGCGGGCGAAGCCGCGGGCGAAGTCGCCGGCGGAAGCTAGTTCCCGGATAATTGAGCTCCATAGCGCGCTGAACGACTAATTAGAAAACCTTTAGGGAAATTGTTTTGTTAACAAATCATAGATTCGAAAAAACAAATGATATTGATTACTGCCGTTAGACGCTAAATACTTTTGGAAAGAATGTGTCAGTGTTGAACAGTGTTGTACAATGAATCAAGAGCCAACTCTTGATACATTGCATCCAAAAGGTACCTCCCAAACATATCTTTATTGAATCTCTTATATCACCTTTTTTTTCGAGGGTGGAGACCATCCATTGACTCCTCCCGCTCTGGGTGGATCGAAAGGTAGTGTCAGACTTTTACTTACTAAAACCCATCCATGTTCCTTCCGTAGACCTTTTTTTCCGGGGTAGCGGTAACCCTTTCAGATATTCCCGCTTATCTTATATCACCTAACATAAGCATCTTCTTGCTTAAATGGTGATCTCCAAATCACGTTATGTAATTGTTTTTTTTATCTGTATTTTTTATGGTTTGCCTAATAAAGAGTATTCTATTCAATGTTTTTTTTTAATGGAATATCGAACATTGATTTTCGTCGATCCTTATCTTTAGCATTAATGAATTGTAACCTAAAAATATTATCTGCAATGAAAACTCTATCGTTATAAACCTAAATTTCTCAAGTAAATGACAGAGACACTTGAGGCTAGGCAAAGTCAACGTTTATTAAATTATTCGGCTCACTCCTGGCAGTTTCGTTGCCTATTTTCGTAATAGATTTTTCTACAAAAAATGTTTTTGATGTTCATAAACGTGGTTGTTTTTCAGGCCTAATTGTCTTTATAAAGACTTATACTTACGCGAATTTGCTTAAGTTTCATCATGAGGCTGAGTTTTAAGGCTAACATGCTTTTCAGATACTTTCTATCCTTCATAATTATATTATTTATTATCTACAAAGAAACTTACTAACAGCTGAATATCAGCTCATTTTCCCTGTCCCAAATTGTATCAGTAAAGAAGCCTTAATATTTTTTTTCTAATGTATCTTCTGTGCTTCAGTGATATTATAGTAAGTATGTTGTGGACATCAAAGAAATAATAAATAGGATTATTCCATAGTTGAATAAAAAAAATAAAGTATAAGTAACTAAAAAAAGTAATTAATTATGAAATTTTTAATATAATATTTTATTATTACTGAATTAATTAATCATTCATTTGTTTATTACAAGTAGATATTAGAGTCTTTGCGCTATTCCGTAGTTAATAATACAGTTTTAAGTGTATAATAATATCTTTAAAAAATAATTTAAAGTTAAAAATGAAACATAAAATAAAAATTTAATTTACAGATAAGTCTCGATCGACGAACCTAACCAAGACTAATTGATCAACCTAAAACTCACAAAAACACGCTCCTCAACTGCTCAAAATTCAATCAAACATGTTAGATTTGACAGGTCAATACCCCACAATTAATCACTGCTGCAATTTTCCTAGAACTAATTTGATTTGTGAGATGTATACAGTAAGGCTTAACAATCCGATTTAGCCTTAAGCGAGGCCCAAAACCCATTAATCAAGCAACTCCGTCTTATGTCGCGTTTTTGTACCCTTCTCCCATCCAGTGGTTCTACGAGAATCGAAGGATAAGGGACCTATTATCCTGCACCTTGCCTTGAGGTGTGACGTGTCGTGAATATAAAACGGTTGACCTAATTTTATGGGGTTGTTTATTTTGATAGGAATATAAGATATGCTTCCTTCCGTGCTCTATTAGTTTTGGTGGAATTTGTTTTTATTTTCTTGCTACATATTCTTTACTCTATATTCAGATGGGTCGCATTGGCTCTCCAAACATAATGGCAAGTACATTCTGTTTTATTCCGTTATTTTGATATTCCCAATTACTCCTTTAGAATGAGCATCTAGCTTAATTTTTCTGGTTGACTGACCCTATAACAATTCAAAATTGCCTGTAATTGGTTTATTTGATATAAATGCTTTGAGTTTAAGTTTGAGTTTGTCAATTGCGACGGAGGCTCTCCTATTATCTCAAATTATTTATTAATTCAATATCAGAATCCCAATACCAATATTCAAATAATTAATCTCATAAAGTCTATCAATTAAACAAGTCACGTTTGGCAGCCGTCAGCCATTTCATTGACGCGTGGTTTAGCTCGCATATTCACGTGCAAACCACTCATTATTAAATTATTGTTTTTTTTTCAAGTTTTTATTCAATTAAATGAATATTTTAGGTTTTGATTTCGTTTTTAGATTATGATTGGAATCTCTGTCTAGATACTTTATATTTAAGTTTCTACGAAATTTTCAGGGTTATCGTTCGTTAGTTCAATAGTAGGTATGGATATTTTTATTTATGAAATTGAGCTGGCTTTATTAAATTTATGTAAATTTTATCTATTATCCATCCAAAACTGATCCTATTCAGTTGATTTATAACCGGCTTAGCAATTCTATTGACCATTATCTTTTACAATTGCGCAAAAGTAAAATTAAAAAAAATAATCACATCTTTAAGATTTTACGACTACAAGAGAAAGTTACTTATTATATTATTTCTCTTTTGTGTTAATTAAGGAACTCAAAAACTGACATTTAGGTCAGGGTACTTTGAAAGTTAAAAAGGAAAAGGTACGAATTTATAGTATTGTAATGATTGTTTTAAAAACTTTGATTTAACTCTGACCCGGTTTGTTTATGCAAAGTCTTTGATACCTGCTTTCGTTTAATAGCTTGACATTGACGAATTGAAAGAATAATTATAGATTTCGCTTGTGTGTTCGTTTTAATAACATTAGGCGACACGTAAAGGAAAAAAACACCTTAAATAAGACGCGCTGTTTAATTTTTAATTTTCGGCACTGACCCGAGCATTGACAGTTCAAAAAGTTTTACAGTTAAAAAAATCTTCCAATTTCCAAAACTATATCTATACCTTTCACTTTTGAGTTATGGAGCCGATGTTTGCTATTTAAACATGGATTAAATACTTATTACCGAAGCTAACTCAAAAACTATTCAAGCGAAAACAGTAAAATTAAATAGGACACACCTCCAAAGTATACCCTGATTAAAGAATTTTACTATTAATTATAGGTAATTTAGGATTAAATTCTTTTTTTAGGGTTTTTTTTAACAGGGTAGGCCCTGTTAAAAAAAAGAATTTTCAAACATCCGTTCACAATTGACAGAGAAATCGGTGGACATACATAAAAAAAAAACCTTGTACAATCGAATATGGAAGACAGAAAAAAAGGAAGAACCTCTTCGTTTTTTTCCATCTTAAGCTTTATAACTAGAGTGTCAGTCTTACTGAGAAGATATATATTTTTACTAACAATACATTATGACTTACGCCCGAAGGAGCGAATGTCACTCGATACTAAGTCGTTGCTAAGTCTCAGGTTGTAAGATCACTTTCAGCTGAAGTTGAGTGTCGTTTATATATTTGATGGTTCTTTTATTATTCGTTACGTACATGACGCTTGTTTTATCTGAAGGGTTAAGCAGAGGTGACCTCTAATAGGTACAGTCTAACAAGCTATTCGGTATACAGGCAAAAATATTTACAATCAAAAACAAAACTTGTAAAAAAACTAAGTCTCGCAACTCAGTTCTTCTACCATAAAAAGTTGAGTAGTTTTATCCACAACGAAGTTAAGAGGGTCTAAAATGGCCTGAACTACTTCGAGAAAAGGATGATACGGCCGTGCCGCTTTTTTGCTGGACTTGGCGGAGCCACTGCCGTGCCCCCAGATTTTCCCTCTACACTGCCAATATTTATTTTTATTAAGTGCGTCACAACTATTTGACAATGAGGTACTTAAGAAAGTGATGTCAAAGAATTGACTACTCAGCACGCTCACAACATTGTTTTAAAGTAGTTGCAAATTAGCTGCCTGTAAACCAAATAATTTGTTCGTCTATACACTATCATGGTGCCAGTTATGTTTAAGTCCCATGGAATTGGGGGCGATCCCATTTCCATAAACCGGGTACATTCGGGAGAAATTATTGATGGAAAACTCACCAACATCACTCTTTGTTTGAGGATGGGAAGTCATCAAATGACCCCTCCCGCTCTGGGTGGAGAGAGTGGCAGCCTCTTACTGACTAAAACCCATCCATGTTCCTTCCTTAGCCCTTTATGTTCCGGGGTAGCGGTAACCGTTTCGGACAATCCCGCAGACTCAGCAGAACAACATTGCCTGAGAAGGGAATCCAGGACCTCTTGCTTAGAATTCTATACCAACGAGGAAATCGAGGCAATACTTTTATTGTATTAAGCCCCAACCCAACAAAAAGCGTTGTCATTGATGATTTTGTTCAATTTCCATTTTCATCTTCGGGATTACTTGTTAAGCCTTCATACAATTGGAGTTTCTAAACAAAGCTAGGAGGTAACATTATATTTTCCTTAAAAGCAAATACGACCATATATCATGTAGTGGCAGGTTAATTATTATATTGCCTGCGAGTAGCAGCTGTAATGGGGCTCATACATTGAAGACGACGGCAAAGTATACAAACAGTTTTATAATGCAATATGTGAAGAGGGTCTTAGCAAGGACCAATTGTAAGATGAAGAAGAATAAGAAGGATATAAGATGTATTTTCAGTATTTTTACGTATAAATTTTACTTATAAAATTATCATCCGCACGGGTCAATCCGTCAGGTTAAGCCACGCTTGCCGGGGTTGGCCTGTGGATGGGTGACCATCTTTACATACCGAGTCTTTTCCGTGCCTAGGAAAGCACGTTAAGCCGTTGGTCCCGGCTGTCATTAGTGCATCTTTGACGTCGTCAGAAGCCCGATAATCTGACAGCTAGTCTTACCAAGAGGTATCGTATTGCCAAGTTACTGGGTTTTCGAGGTCTGATAGGCAGACTGGAAGCCGATCCCAACTTAGTTGGGAAAGGGGTAGGCAGATTGATTGATATCGACAAAAGATTTATACATTTATCGTTTTATGACGTCGAATCTCAAATATTATACTCGCCATCACATATTTAATTATGGAAGTTACAGCTAAGCCACTATCAGGGTATATTGACCTCTTGGCATTCAAACGGCTTGCGATTGATTCATCGGGAAGCCATACTATTGTATTAAACTGCTGACACAAGCAACTGAGTCTGAATCGCCGCGCAGAACGCGCATGTATGAAGAGGCCGATATATTTCCCCTTCCACTAATTAAATTACCTACGGAGGCATTTTTCTTCATAATATTTTTCCTTACATGCGAGCTTTTCTTGATAATTATGTTACTCCTTTATGCTTCGAAGGGCTATGTAGAGTACACCTGTGCAATAGATATGTCACGTCTGTCTAACAAACCAGTATAATTTGGTCTCTTATTCTATTGAAATTCCCTACAACGAAAGGTCAAAGTCAAATCATTTAGTTCAAATAGGCACAGGCAAGGCACTTTTGAACGTCAAAATGAACAAGAAATAGAATTGATTCTAGTCGCCCCTTCCAAAAGGTAGTTTCGTGTGGAGAAGAATGGGCAAAAATCTCCACCGTTACTCTTTTAATTTTTTTTACAATATTTTGTACAGACGCCAGCACATCAAGTTACCACAATCTGTCAAATTTCTTTGATAGTATTTCAACTTTATTGCAAAGGTTCATTTTTAATTGAGGAAATTTGACAGTTAGGGATACCTTGATGTGCTGGCGTCAGTTATTAAATTGTTAATAACTGACGCTAAGTCAGTACAATGTCAAAGCATTTCCATCATCACCGGTCAGCTGTACAACATACCAACGTTTAAAGCGAACTTTCATTATTTTTTTTATTAAGCCTACACTGTCCCACTGCTGAGCAAAGGCCTCCCCCAAATCCTTCCAGACATCTTTCTCTTGAGCCACCTCGATCCATCCCTATTAATATATAAAAAAAAATGTCGGTAACTTTTATGGCGTACATAATAAAAAGTTTCCTAATAGGGCTCAAAATCAGACTCCCATCTACTACCAAGAATTTCCATTAAAAATACCCAAAAACACTGACCGGTCTTTGTATGTATTTCTTCTTTTCTTAGTTTCTTAATGTTGAGTTTAATGTGAAATATAGAAATAAAGAGCACTTGTAATTAATGAACGTGGTTTTATTGAGAGATGCTACCATAGAGTAAAAATAGTTACAGAGCCTAAGTACTAGTGTTGTGCAGTTGTGCCAATCAATAAGGAAGGAAAAATTTCTTACTCAATACTCTTACAAAATTTTATCTTTCCTTGAACTAAACAAATTTGAAAGTATACAAACTTAATCAATACATGGCACACTCAGCCTCAGCTTAGTCATGTTTAATAATTTAAGATACTTAATAATATGAAATCACAACATTCTGTAATAAATGTACCTACTCATTACAACATTCAATTTACAAACTCTTACACAAAAAAAGAAATCCTTGCAAACAATAATTTAGTATCTGATTGACAAGAAAGATTAACAAAAAAGAAAAAAATACCAATTAGGTTTTAATCAGTCCTATTTTACAGCATAGGTACTGAAAAGTATCTTTAGGTAAAGCTTTAGTAAACATATCAGCGTATTGTTCTTTTGTACATACATACTTTAAATTAATTTGTTTGTCTGCATATTTCTCCTTAATAAAGTTATATTTAACTTCGATATGTTTACACCGCTTGTGAAAATCTACATTTTTAATTAAGCAAATTGCACTCTGATTGTCTATATGTAAAGTCACTGAGTCCTGATGAAACGCATTAATGTCAGTTAACAGTCTTTTCAACCACATAATTTCTTTTGTAGTGGCACACGCTGCCATAAATTCAGCCTCCGTAGTCGATAAGGCAACACTCTGTTGAAGTTGTGTTGTCCAGGTTACAGCAGCTCCACTTTTAATACAGACATACCCAGTTACAGATCGCCGTGTGTATGTATCTTTCGCATAATCCGCATCACTATATGCTTGTAGTTGATTACTATGCTTTGACATGTAACACAGACCATAGTGTTGTGTTTCTTTTAGGTACTTCATAATCTTCTTCACAGCGTTCCAGTGTGTGTGATTATAACAATTTAAGTATCGGCTCACCAGACTGACTCCATAGGTGATATCAGGTCTGCTTACTATTGATAGGTGCATCAATGACCCAACGGCTTCTCTGTATGGTATATCCTTGTCTGGTGCAGCTGAGCTCTTTTCCAGTCTAGTATGAGGGTCAACATATGGGATGATGCTTTCAAACCTTCGGGTGGTGTCATGTATATGTCCTCTTTTATATCACCGTACAAAAATGCGGTTTTTATATCGAACTGAGTCATTTCAAAATTATGCTGAGCAGCCTCTGAAAGTAAAACTCTGATGGAATCATACCTTACTGTAGGTGAAAAGGTTTCAGTATAATCTATGCCTTCTTTCTGTAAGAAACCTTTGGCACATAACCTGGATTTATATAACGGGCCTGATGGCATTTCTTTTATTTTGAAAACCCATTTAGAGCCAATTACCCGCACTCCTTGTGGTTTCTCCACTAACTGCCAGGTCTTATTTTTCTCATGCGCCAACAACTCACTTTTGATAGACTCCTTCCATTTTACTGCATTCACATTATGTATAGATACTGCTTCACTATATGTCTGAGGGTTATCCTGCTGGTTTGAACTGTCATCTGTACATAGGTAAGTATTGTCAGTATTATCTACTTTATTCAACTTACTTTTTGATCTTGTTGTTATATTTGAATAAATATCATTAGAGTCCATTGATTCCTCTGGTTCATACAAAGATCCCTCATCAGAGTGGAAGGACTCATCACTAGTTATAGTTTGATCACATGGCTCTAAAGTTGATTCACTATTAGAACTTTCATTATTGTGTACAGGACCTTCTAATGTGGATTCTGACAATGGTAATTTAATATAATTTCTCATAACTGAATTTTCTAAGAATACAACATCTCTGCTAATTAGAACTCTCTTTGTTTTAGGATCAAAAAGTCTATAACCTTTGGTCTGTTCACTGTAACCTATGAATACCATTTTAGTTGCTTTTGCATCCCATTTCTTGAGCTTTTCTTTAGGTGTATGGACCATTGCTTCACATCCAAATATTTTTAAATGACTGATATCAGGCTTTTTACCAGTCCAGATTTCTTCAGGAGTTAGAAATCCCAATGCTCTGGTAGGACAGCGGTTGGTGATGTAGGCTGCTGTCGAAGTTGCTTCTGCCCAATACTGCTTCTGTAGTCTAGCACTTAATAACATACACCGGGCTCGTTCTAATAATGTTCGGTTCATCCTTTCTGCTAAGCCGTTTTGCTGAGGTGTATACGGTGCAGATGTTTGATGAATTATTCCACACTTTGTTATGAAAGATTTAAATTCATTGCTAAGATACTCTCTACCATTGTCTGTGCGTAATATCTTTATTGATAAATTAAGTTGGTTTTCTACCATGGCTTTAAACTCTTTGAATTTATCAAAAACATCTGACTTATTCTTAATTAAATAAGTAAATACTTTCCTGGAATAGTCATCGATGAAGGTGACAAAATAGCGTGCACCTCCCAGCGACTGGACTTCCATAGGACCGCAAACATCAGAATGTATGAGCTCCAATAAACCTTTAGCTCTGGATCCATCTGAAGGAAATGAATTTCTTGACTGCTTTCCCTCATGACATGAAATACATACAACTTTATCCTTGCTTCTAATTTTTACTCCTGTACACTCCAACAGTCTGTTTAAATTTTCAAAGTTCAGATGTGCCATTCTCTGATGCCATAGGTATGCATCGTTTTCTTCACTTGCAGATATGTATGCTGGAATACTTTGTGTATTTAGCCGGTACATATTATTCGTTAAATTTGCATTAGCCACTTGTACATTATTTTTGTTAAATATTTTGCAACCATCTTTGTCAAATTTCACTTGACAGCCATTTTGTATGATTTGACTAACAGAAAGAAGGTTGGTGGCTAACTCTGTTACATAAAGAACATTTTGAACACATATTGTTTCAGGCTTGCCATCATTAATCACTTGTAGATTCACTTTTCCACATGCTTTAACAGAAAGTTTCTTATTATCTGCCACTTTGATAGTGTTGACCGGAGGCGGTATTTCATCAAAAAGCCATTCACGGTGCATTGTAAGATGCATTGAAGCCCCTGAGTCAATAAACCAGCCATCGTCATTGCTTAATGATGCTGAAAATACAGCTACATAGCCTGAACTTTCATTTGTCTTTTCTTTCTTCTTACTTTTACACTTCTTACTTATGTGTCCATATTGATTACATGTAAAACACCTCGGACCTTTATTAGGTTTGTATATCTTCTCTGAACATTGTTTGGCATTCTGCGAGTTAACTTTTCCTTTAACATACAGCGCAGCAGTATCTGACTTTCTGACATCTTGTAGAAGTTTTGTCTTAACGGAGTCAGCCGTTATCACCAAGCCTGAGTTCTCCAACGCCATAATCATTGGTTGATATACATCTGGAAGGCCAGCCAAGAGTAGGGTTCCCAGCCATTCATCATTTACTATAAAGCCTATATTTCTCAATTTATGAGCGGTAGACATTATTTTATTCACGTAATCTTCAATATTCTGGCACCCGTCTAACGTGGTAGTAATCAGATCTCTCAAAAGCCCTACTCTGCGGGTTAGTCCTTTGTCATCGAATGCCTTAGCTAAATTATCCCACACTTCTTTTGCTGTTGTGGCTTCTTGTATGTGTATATAGTTGATAGGATCTACTAATAGGATTATTTTTGACTTAGCTTTTATATCCTTTTTTATATCAATTGCTTCACCTGTTGCCGGTTCGACACATTGCCATAACTCTTCGTGCTCGAGATATGTTTTGACCGTAAATTTCCAGGTGGGATAATTGTCTCTTCCGGTCAGCTTTTCTACTAATGTCATTGCACTATTTGAAGACATTTTGCTGATGAAGATGCTTTTAAATATAGACAAAAGCAATTTTAATCCCACGTCGGCCACGTTTTTCTTTTTAGGTTATATTTCAGTTCACTGATTTTACGTTTACTTTTGACTGATTTTTACTTAATATCTTTAATTTAGTGAAATAGCGTGGGTCTGGGCCCATAACCTGTTGAGTTTAATGTGAAATATAGAAATAAAGAGCACTTGTAATTAATGAACGTGGTTTTATTGAGAGATGCTACCATAGAGTAAAAATAGTTACAGAGCCTAAGTACTAGTGTTGTGCAGTTGTGCCAATCAATAAGGAAGGAAAAATTTCTTACTCAATACTTAATAATATTATTTTTGTTGACAGGAGAAGAAGGATCTCGGTGAACTGATGTTATCGCTGTGCTACCTACCCACTGCGGGCCGGCTTACTGTTACCGTCATCAAAGCTAGGAACTTAAAGGCAATGGACATCAATGGATCTTCAGGTACGTGACCAAGATATAACAGTTTGTAACTTTCATCCAGATCCCTTCAGCCGTTCTAGCGTGATTGAGTAACAAAAGAACTATCCAAACATTTGCATTAATAGTAGCAATAGTAAGATTGTAAGTCACTTCTTGATGGAACAACACATAAACTTAATTACGGCATTCAAACTCCTAATCTGATTGTGGCACACCCAATTATTGGCCAATAATTAGGTTTCCCTTAAAACGGATTAACTGAATCCATAACTAAGTGGCCTGGGCCTAATTCCGTTAGCGAACATGGAAGCCTAGACAAAGTTACATTTTCATTACGAAATTAGATAAATACGAAATGTGTGAAACTGGCATAAGCTTTCAAATGTATGCATACAAATGTATGGGAATAATGTCAACAAGTGGCGTTCTTGACAATTCGAATCGCTGAGATAACGAATGGTTCGATCAACAATTTTCGAAATCGAATCGACACAGAGCGATTGATTCTAGGCCCCTTGATATTATCATTGCATCGCTCTATTGTTCCCAAACACATGTGGTCCTTGGGAACGGGAAGTACGTACAAGCAATTACTTAGCTAACATAGTGCCATAAGTAACGATAAGAATAGCTATTATTTAGTAGTTGTCAGTGTTCGCCCAGTGGTAACAATCGCGGTGGTTTCACCCGCACATACTTTGTGTAAATTATTTCATAATCATCACCGCTGCTCTCATAACGGCGAAAAAAAACATTGTAAGGAAACCGGCATTTGGCCGCAAAAATTTAAAGACACATTTACCAACCCGCACTAGGACCGTAGTGGATTACCGCTCACTCCATCTCAATGAATAGAGGCCTGAAAAAAAAAACAGCTGTTCCCTACATTTCGACGAGCTACGTGACCAAAAATGTAAACATAGAACAGCTGATTCTTTTTTTGCCATTTCGGAGTTGGTCTCATAGTAAAAGTTGTTCAGTTTGGTGGTCTGTAGCATATCCTTTTGTATGTATATACTTTTCGGTTACACCCAGTATAAGTAACTAGCTGCTCCGCTGCTCGGCTCCTATTGGTCATAGCGTGATGTTACATAACCTATAGCCTCCATCGATAAATGGACTATCCAACACAATAAGAATTTTTAAATTCGGACAAGTAGTTCCAGAGATTAGCGTGTTCAAACAAACAAACTCATATTAGTATTTATAGAACAGTATTGGTAACGGCATTCACATTTTTTCCATATTTACCTATCTAAATATCTATCCACACCTATGACAGTAAAATAAAAACAGAAGCACCTCCACCACGTACGATGACAGACGGCAATTTCAAAAGTTGTATCGGAATACGACGTTACCAGAATACTAATACTATCAGCCAATCGGTATTTGGGACACTTCACTGATGAACTTTCCAATAACCTAAAGGAATTGGAAAACGGTACGGGGAATTTTATTTTCCGAGCGCGAGGTGAAATGGAATTTTATAAAGTGAAATGCAATGGGCGATTATCTGCTGTAGATTAGTGTGGCATTAGCTGTAATGGCGTAGTTGAAGACATGATCCATTTCATATTTTATATCTTGAATTGTCGTCTTTCATTTTGAATGTCATGTGGTCAAGATTAGGATGAGAACTCTCTCTCTTTTCTGTTATACTGATAAAGGTCACATACATTAACGGATTATATTATTCGTAGGTACCTATTATCTATACTAATATTATAAAGCGGAAAACTTTGTTTTCACCTCACAGGCTCGGAAAGAGTCTGTTTGTCATTCGAAATCTGAGCCGAAAATCGATTTTTGCTCTCTAGCGTGGAAAGAGTTTTCAAAATTCGAACCTTTCTATTTAATAATTTTCTATACTGCCAGTCCACTGAAAATGCATGACACAGCCGAAAATAAAATATTAAATAATACCGCTCACCTTAAAAACTTCCATCACAGTACAGAAATTAAATATTTTGCGAGGATATAATTGTAAAATTGGAATTAATGTTAATAAGTATTCCATTTCATTAAAAAAATCTGTGACGTCACATTTGAATATGCCATAAAAATACTACCCTGTCAAATACCCAATTGTGTAGTAATTTAAGTTTAATTTCTTAAATAAAATAAATACTAATATAATAATATATGTTATTTAATCCTTTGCTTGGCAAAAATAAATATGTATTAAATTAAATTAGTTAGTTATTTGTATTAAATTAAGTTTTTTTCTTTCATTCTCCTTAGAGGACAAGTAGGATATAGAACAAAATACAGGGTATTTAATTTTGGAGATATTCTATGTACGAGTAACTCATAAGATACATTGCCAAGTATCTGTTATTTTCTTCACATGAGTCAATGTATCCGAGACGCTCGAACAAAATAAAATTCAACAACACCTGTTTTCTTGCACCTAGCAGTTTCCTCGCTGTAGTGATGTGAAAAATTGTGTGTTGCGCTCGGCAGCAAAGCTTTTCTGCGTCTCGTACCTTTGAAACCTTCGTTACGCTCAGGATTCTATATTTGAACCACTCGCTTCGCTCATGGTTCAACCCTAGAATCCTTCGCTTACTCAGGTTTCAATAGAAGTACTCGCGCCAAAAATCAACTTTCCAGCCTAACAAATAACTATTGTTTGTTTGTTTGTTTGGTTGTAATGAATAGGCTCAAAAACTACTGGACCTATTTTAAAAATTCTTTCACCGTTGGAAAGCTTAGTTTTCTAGGAGTAACATAGGCTACTTTTTATCCCGGGAAAAATAACGGGTCCCACGGGAAAGACCACGGGAGCGAAGCCGCGGGCAAAGTGCTAGTATTAAATATTTATGTACATTGTAAGTTACCTGTTTATGTAATTGTGCACTTATTTTATTCATAATTGACTATTTGAAACGGTAAAAATAAAATATGAAATCACATAGAAAAAAGACTTACATCATCGTACAGAAATTAAATATAATGCGAAGATGTAATTGTTAAATTGCATTTAATGCTAATAAGTATCCTATTTGATTCTTAAAATCTGTGACGTCACATTGTTATTTTTATACAAATCACGTACAAATTCCCCGTTCATAAAAAGTGACGTTCTTGACTACCCTTTCAAATACCCCATTCGTAAATGATATATTTTTTTTTTTTCTATCATGCTTCTCAATTGAAGCATCTGCCATCTTTTCCCCCGTACCTCCCTTGATTAACTGGTAGAGAATGCCGGAAATACCTTTCTGTTATCTCACGGAGGGTAGGTACAAAATTCTTCGGTAACCCAGGTGTATTACCAAATTTTATCCTGTATCTTGCTACCACTGGGTTGATTAGAGTCACATGAGCTACTATTTTTAATTTTATTGTTATCTCTGGCCTTGCACAGCGGAGTTTCTATGACTCCAATGAAAACAGGTGTTCATTATGGGCAGTTATAGCAGCTGTAACCATCCGCAGCTGTTCGCAGTTCATCAAACAAAAAGGTTGATTAATTGGAATATAATTACCTCCTAAATATGAAAGTAAAATTAATGACAGAATGAATGCGAAGGACCAATTGTCATTAGTTCCGTGTCCTCCACACGCGGTAATGCCGACAACCGACGACTTGAGAATGGAGAATGAATAATTAGTGTGAAAAACTTTTTAGTGCCAACTGGGACTTTGTTCGTCTGCTATTTAGTTTGAAAAGTAGGTCTTTGTGGTGTTTTTTAACTACGATTTTTGGTCCTCTTTTAATATTACAAACCGAGAAATGAAACCTATTTGTGGCAAGACTTTTTAGGACTGATTATTTGACACCCAAAAAAAAAGCAACAATTTTTAGTACATTACTGCCATGGTTTATAATGACTGCGTTGCTGGCAGTGCTGATGATAACAGAAAGTGCAGGCCAATACAGCGCTGTCAGCCTTGCAGTACTTGATGGTCAAGCTGGAATAAAGGTCGTGAGTGGAGGTCGATGTCTTTTAACCAAAAGCTGCTTGATGACCAAGCTTGAAGGCCGAGAGAGTAGTTGAGCTAAGCTTGACGCCATCATAGCGTGGCCAGCAACGAAGTCATTGAGTACCAAGACTTGTATTGTGCTTTACTCAAACAATGCGAGTAATTTAAATAAAACCTGCTTAGCAATAAAAATAAATTTTTAAACTACAGTTAAGTACTAGAATTCAGAACCGCCTTTCTAGGCTGCCTGTATCTATACAGCCATATTCTGAGTTTTTGAAACAAAACTCGACAATAATAGATTTTTAAAGGATAGTGGTTAAAATTCACTGACGCGGAAAGGTTGACTTTGCTCAAAGAAGATAAATTGTTAAAGTAATGTGGTCACATTGCATGCATTTTTAGTAAAATATATGAATAAAGATATATACCGTAAAATGGGGTGAATAGGGATGCAGGGGTGAATCGAGACGAAAGTTTAATAGGGATTTTAGCAGTGAAATAATACAATTTGTGAGCAAAAATGACTCTTATTATGTTTACTGTATTATATTGAACGATTAGTGTCCTTGTTGTAAAACAATTATATTATTTCAACGTTAAAATCTATTATAAAGTTCACTCCGATTCACCTTTGTATCCATATACTGTACACAATGTTACTTCCGCATATAATAATTAATAATATTTGCAGTTCAAGTTATACATTATAACATGATTGCGATACCAATAATAAATTATTCAAACAAGCAAATTACATTATTCCTTTGTTGACCTAGAATCTAAAACCGCAAAGCTGTCGGTATCCTGATTACCATTTCATGTAAATCCTAAGAGCCAATTATAAAGGAAATGGGATAAAATGCTTGTAAATAAAGCGAGCACTATTACTTTTTCTTTAACAAGTTCTTGTATTCTCGATAATTCTATCAAAAGGCAGTTCGGACACAAAGACATTCAGAAACGACACATTTTGAAGAGATGCAAAATATATCGCTCTTGTTGGGAGGAACTGACTAATGATAGACCTGTTTGGAGGCCTTTGGTAAATGCTTACGACTTTGAAGATCAGCGAAAGAGTGATCTGGACAGCTGGCAAGATTCTAACCTTTAAGATTTTAACCAGTCAAGAGGTTGCATTAGCCATATTTGAGCACACGCACGTGATATATGTATAATCGTATGTAAGCATACATACATAAAGACTTTGACAATTCAAATAACATCACCTAACCCTCAGATGGCGACATAAAATCAAACAATCAAGGAAGGCAAGGAAAAGTTGTTAAGGGTCACGTGACTAGATTATCGAAGAGCTCCCGATGGTTGCCGAATCTTTCCGAAGTTTGCGGAATTCGCCTACTGAAGGAAATGTAGGACAAAGTAGTAATCAAGCCTGTCCATAAAATCGGTTTGGCTGTGAATGTGGTTACAAATTAGAACCTATTTCTGGCTTAATGAGTGGGATTTATCGCAATTAGAAATTTGGTTATGTAAACACGTCTCGTCTTGATTTGGTCCCAAATTTTCCGTGTAGGTTGGTAAAGGGTTAACGGAAAAGAGTTATTTTTGTGTGGGTGGCCAACTGACCTTAATTTGACATTTAACTCTGGTCAATTTAGCGTCTGCGTTTCTGCCTTTGTAACTAAAAGATAAATTCCGTTTTTTTTTAAATTGAAACGTAATTTAGTTACCTGCTTTTAATGTTGGAAAAATTATGTTTACTTTGTGTCTATTTATGTCAGTGTGATTTTTATTTAAACCTCGGAGGAGCTCGTGGCTATATACTAACAGCCGCACAGGTCGATCCACCAGGTTAAGCTACGCTTGCCGTAGGGGTTGGCCGTGGATGTGTGACCATCTTTACATACCGAGACTCCTCCGTGTCACGGAAAGCACGTTAAGCCGTTGGTCCCCGCTTCCATTTGTGCATCTTTGACAGTCGTTACGGGTCGTCAGAAGCCCGAAAATCTGTCAGTCAGTCTTACCAAGGGGTATCGTATTGCCCAGTTACTGGGTTGTGGAGGTCAGATAGGCAGTCACTCCATATAAAATACTGGTATTCATCTGCATCCGATTACACTAGAAGCCGACCCCAACATAGTTGGGACAAGGCTAGGCAGATGATGATGGTTTTTATTTAAACCTGAATTTCATTCTTGTTCTTAGTGTATCGTTAGCAAAAAGTTCGAACATGTTTAGCTCAAAAAGCAGCTGCGTGAACTCCGCTCATTGACACAATGATATTGAATCATTTATTTCACTATAAAAAACACACTTATGTATTTTTTATGCTATCAATAAATGTTTGACAAATGATTACAAAAATAAAATCTAAAGCCAATATAGGCAAAATTTGTATTTTACCCGGAACTCAACCACGCTGAAACCACAGCCTAATTAATCAAATCAAAATTAAATTTTACCAACACACACACAACAAACCAATTTATAATAATAGATGGTAATGAGAGGTTTCAGTTGATTTTAAACATATTTAATTTCTGCATAATTGTCGATTTTAAAACATAAACGATGGCAATTGAAACGAGCCCGAGTGGACACGGTACTGGAATTGCTTGCACATAATTACGTTTATTATAAACCATACAATTGAAGCTTTTTTTTCATTTTTTAAATACTCCATTTCTTCATCTAATCTACACTAACATTAGAAAGAGGAAATATTTGATTGTTTGTTTGCATTGAATAGGCTCCGAAACCACTGAACAAATTTGAAAACTTATTTCACCACAAACTGTCAAATTTTCGCAATCAATTTTGAACTCAAACTTCAACGCTTTAATGTTTAAAATCATTTGGAGAAATTTTAAAGTTTGGTATAACTTGATGCGGTGGCGACCGTACAGTGCGATCCAACTTGGAATAGAAATGACGTCACGCCATATTGTGAAGTTTGAATAAAACAGCATCTCGTTCTCTCAGTATGGAGCAAAATCAGTGAGATATAACAAAAACACAAAACAATCAATCAACTCAGCCTATCGCAGTCCACTGCTGGACATAGGCCTCTCCCAGGCTGCGCCACAACACCCTGTCCTCCGCCTACCGCATCCAGTCTGTCCCAGCCACCTTCTTGAGGTACTCATTCCATCTAGCAGGGGGCGTCCCACACTGCGCTTTCCGATACGCGGGGAACCAGAGTTACAGTACCGAACAATAAATATTGCACATCGACCACTGTGTCTGGCCTCGTTAAGGTTTCCCTCTTTTTCCTAAAGATGCCATAGTACAACTTTAAATTATTGTAACAACTGTGTATTGTGGGTGTTAACAACTCTAAATATATATTTTGAACATTTTGACAATTAGCCGGTTGTTTGTTTTAATTAGAGGTTTATGTGCAATATTTATCGCCAGGTACTGTACCGATATAGCTTGCAGACTAAGAAAACAAATACGGATGAAACCATTTGCAATCCGTATTCTTCTCATACTTAACTGTTCTTAGATGTGGTGGTTGCCCCCTGGGGCACAGCCCATGTACGTAAGTGCAAAGCTATGTTACAACATTTTATTTAATGTTGAATATTCTCGACTGCAATACTCGTTAGAGAAAAGTTTGTATTGAGTGTTTTTCAATTAACTGCCTAGTTTATTATGCAAGTTCTAACTTTGAATTAGAAACATCCAGTGAATTTTTTTAAATTAAGTGAGGGAATAATAATATCGAAATAAAACATAGAAGCAACACGAATAATGTACTCAGGATTTTTAATTGATATGAACGCTTACCACCTTCAATTATATCTACTATATTCAGATATACCTACGTAATCCTGAGTTGGTGTCGCCATTACTTCCCATCTTACCCGTTTTTTTTTCTTAATACTCGTGTAAAAGTCATTCTGGTATCCTATTTACAGAATTAAATCAATGAAATTCACCCATAATCAAATTCGATAAAACATGACATTTGTATTAAAAGAAAGGTTATGTAACCTACTGCCTTTTGGCACTCAATACTCAATGACATGAAAATGTCAATTTATGGGCACAAGATAATTATCTCGCAGAGGAGCTTGTGGCTATTAAGTACTAACAGCCGCACAGGTCGATCCACCAGGTTAAGCTACGCTTGCCGGGGTTGGCCGTGGATGGGTGACCATCTTTACATACCGAGACTCCTCCGTGACTCGGAAAGCACGTTAAGCCGTTGGTCCCGGCTATCATTTGGACATCTTTGACTGTCGTGACGGGTCGTCAGAAGCCCGAAAATCTGACAGCCAGTCTTACCAAGGGGTATTGAATTGCCCAGTTACTGGGTTGTGGAGGTCAGATAGGCAGTCACTCCATATAAAATACTGGTATTTAGCTGCATTCGGTTAGACTGGAAGCCGAATCCAACATAGTTGGGAAAAGGCTAGGCAGATGAAGAATTTATCTCGCACTTCTTGCTTATACACACAAAATAGCACTAATTTTACGTTTCATTCTATTTCTTTGTAACATAAAAAGAAAATTCCATACAACCTAAAAATATTGGCCGAAATTTTGTCTAGATTTGTATGGCTCTATTGCCACTCGGCTTGAAAGCGTGTGGACTAAAGTAATTTACATACAATTTCAGTCAAGGCCTTGGATTTGCTCTTAATAATGGGTTATTTTTGAAGTCCCAATTTTATCCTTGTGTAGACTTTTATTAGATGCGAATTATAGGATCATATGAGACGTAACAGCTGTTGATAGGATTTACTGAAAAGGTTGACGCTATTTTTAGCATTCTTAAAGTAACTTTGTGGGAACTTGGCAATATTATGATTTTAACTGGTAGGAGCAGTTCAAAGTCAAAAGTATAAGTCAAAGTCAAATAATTTATTTCAAATAGGCACATGCACTTTTGAAGGTCATCACCCATATACACATTACATCACACTTATTGGGTACATCAGTACATGTAAGCAAAAAAAAAAAACTTACGTAACTTACATAATCAGCTTTTAATGACGTTCCCATTGCTGGGACACAGGGCACCTCTCTGTAAGACTCAGTGGGCTTAGTGCGGGTTGGAAGATGACACATGACTTCAAATGTTTGGAAAAAAAACTTAAATTTATTTAACTAGAAATAGTATCCCACTACACAAGCAAAAAAACAATTTTTGCTGAGAACAGGTTTAATAAGACTACAAGTATCCAAATAGTGTCAGCAAAAAAACGAAATAGGGCTTCGAACCCTCTAAAAACTAAAAGATCCCAATACAATCCCTTTCCTTCTATCGTTACAGTAATTCGAAACGAACATTATATTATAGGTGCCTACGCTTAGCTTGTCTTTCGTATTCAGGACCGGGCTTGCAATGGGAAAGAAGGGCCTGGAATGTATTTTCCAGGATTTTTCTCTTAAGTAAAGGGATATTGTAGCAGGTGGTTTACAGTAGCCTTACATAATTATGATCGCCTTAAAAAGCAGTGATAGCCTAGTGGTGTGCGACTGCTAAGACATGTTCGAACTCAAGGCACGCACCTCTGATTTAACGGATTCATGTGCGTATTGTATAATTATCACTTGCTTAAAAATCGGTGATGAAAACATCGTGAGGAAACCAGCATGTCTGAGAGATATTTCTCAACAGCATGTGAAGTTAAGTCAGAGGCCATGGGCAGCATAAAAACTATGACACCAGGTTAGTCACTAATCACACGATAAGAAGAAGATCAAAGAAGTTATAAAAAAATACATAAAATTTGAATTTATTGAAGGCCTTTGCCCTGCAGTGGGATATTACAGGCAATTTTTTTGTTTTTATTATGAAAGCCCTATAAGCTAGCAAAGTCGTCAAATCAAAAAGTTTAAACCTAAAAAGTCTTATCTACATAAGTACACGTGGGTGTTAGTTTTTCTTTTTTCTTTGAATATATCCCGGTTGTTAAGGTTTGTTCGGTAAAAGGCCTCAAAAGAAAATTTCAATGATATCCCTTAAAAAAGCGAACAAAGTAAGTCTTTATATTGTTTAAACGCTATTGTATGTGGGACATGTATTGTTAGCTTTTAAGTGGCGGATATTATTAAATACAAAGCACACTTTATCCAACGGAACTCCCACATGAAAAAATAAATGTTTATTTTTAAATGCGTAGGTTGAAAACTGCTAACATGTAAGGCTTTGATCGCTCCAGTACAGGATTTATTGCAATCGGGTTTATAAATCTCAATTTTGGTCAATAAAGCTTTGGTCTGACGAACAAGGTTTAAGGCCACAAGGTTTGCCTAACGGGTCAGTGGGATTGTCTGAAAGGGTTACCGCTGCCCCGGGACAGAAAGGTCTTAGAAAAGAACATAGATGGGTTTTAGTCAGTAAGAGTCTGACACTCCCTTCCGCTCCACCCAGATTGATTGATTGATTTGATTGGATTTGATGATTTCAATTACCTAAAAAAAGGCCTGAAGGTTTGGCTTGCAATATTTAAGACAACTTTTTGTATACATTATTTTTTACTTCGTAAACAGGTGCGGGAATACCAATAATGCTCACACGCAGGAAACAGTTTATTATCAAAGTATTGGATCAAATTTTATCAAATTGCTTGAAATGGAATGAAATTGGTTCAAATAGAAATCACCTGGTTCAACATTAACAACACCCAAGAAAGTTAAGTTTCGAATGCACTCGATACTACAAAAGCCAGACCTAACCACCCACCTCTTTTCATCCCAACAGATCCCTACGTAAAGATCTGCCTCATCTGCCAGGGCAAGCGCATCAAGAAGAAGAAGACGACGGTCAAGAAGAACACCCTGTCTCCGGTATACAATGAAGCTCTGGTGTTTGATCTGCCCGCAGAGAACGTGTATGATATCACGCTGTTGGTGAAAGTGATTGATTATGACAGGTGAGATGTGAATATTTTTTTATTTAGCGTCATAGCTATGAGAGGATCTCGTGACTAAGTACTAACAGCCGCACAGGTCGACCCATCAGGCTAAGCTACGCTTGCCGGGGTTAGCCGTGGATGGGTGACCATCTTTACATTCAGAGACTTCTCCGTGCCTCGGAAAGCCCGTTAAACCGTTGGTCCCGGCTGTCATTTGTGCATCTTTGACAGTCGTTACGGGTCGTCAGAAGCCCGAAAATCTGACCAGTCTTACCAAGGGGTATTGCCTAGTTACTGGGTTGTGGAGGTCAGATAGGCAGTCGCTCCATGTAAAATACTAGTATTCAGCTGCATCCGGTTAGACTGGAAGCCGACCCCAACATAGTTGGAAAAAGGCTCGGCAGATGATGATGAGTTAATAAAGACGATGGCGACAGTCTATAAATTAGATCATTTCGATACAATAGTTTGTCAATAAGATATGTTTATTTTCATAAGAAATAGCACACATTGGCACTGTAGCACTTGAAGAGGGCTAGCTACGACTAAAACTGTAATATATTTATAATGAATTCATCAAATTGTCTTGACAAAACAAGCCAACAACCAAGGCGTCTAAAGGTCATTTAGGATCCATACATTTTTTTTCGTTGATTTTCAGAAGACCAAAAAGAAATGATCTTATTTCACTGTCTTTTCATCAATCATAATGCCTATGACGAATTCTAAATATCCTTGAAAGTTCTAATGCAGCCAGATATATTATCCTTCCAGCCTGCTGCGACATAAGTTTGCCTTTCCAATCAAAACTACAGAACATACATCGATGATCAGTACGATATTGTACCGTAAAACGTTAATGACACATGAACAACCCAACTTATACGGGTAAAAACAAGTGCAATATGAAACTACATGTGAACCATGTATTTTTAGGCTTCACATTTTAGCTTTGTCACTTTGATACAGTCACGATTTCCAGTTTCCATTGGCTAATTGGCCTAAAAGCAACAATATTCTGCCTTTGTCATACCCCACAACCCACTACCAATATAGTGCACTTAATCAATTTTCAGCCTAGTCCAATATTCGGTACATAAAACCAGTACATACGATGTCCATAGTATCCCCACGTTCTATTGACATCGTACGTACTGGTTTTAGACTAGGCTTAATATCGGAGTTTCCTTTGCTTTGATGGTACGTCCAAGTTGATTATTTCGGCAAGCCTCGTACGCCCCAATCACAGTATCGAAAGCTTTTCAAGAATTTAAATGCGATCTGATGTTCCTGACTGTGATCGTGATCAGAAATGTACGAGTATTTTCGAATTACAAGCTGATTTTGGCCAAAATCTCGAGACTAATTCACGTTGAAGTTCAAGATTAATAAAATTGGAATGTTTATGGTTGGTAGGTACGAACTGAAGTGATTTATCAGGTGTCTTATGTAGAAATAATTAGATTAAGATACCATTCAGAAATTAAGTGGGTATTTGTCCTTTATGTAAATGGTAATATGTTACTAAGAGAAGATAAATTCTACAGTTTATTAATATCTCAAATAAAGAGTTGTTATTTCGTAAAAATCCGCAATTAACTTAGTTTTCTTACAAAGTAAATATTCGCTGTTACACGCGCAGTTAGTGAACTGTTTTGAGCATTTTGCTCATAAAACTGTCCGTTCAGAACACAACGCGAAAATACACCCCATTTACACAATGTAACTTTCTTGCCTCTACAATAAAATTTAAGCAAAAATGACTTGCATCATCTAAACACTGCTGACCTTGCAACTTTTATTGTTGCTGCAATTAAATTGCATTGTGTAAATCAAGCCTTATTAAACCACCTTTTCAAACAGTTCTAAATTTAAAATCATTGTCACCAGGATTGGTCCAAACGAGCTGATCGGCTGCTCAGCAATCGGATCCACCTTGATTGGCATTGGCCGCGACCACTGGCTGCAAATGTTGGACAACCCTCGCAAGCCGGTAGCCCAATGGTACCCCCTGAACAAGAGCCCACCGGCCAACATCACGATACCCAGCAATGATGCGCAGAACTCTGGACTTAGCTGCTTGAATGGAAGGTGAGTAAAAATAGCATCATTATGAATCAGTTTCATATTCTTGGATGTCCACTTGTCAAATTATGTCGACAATTAGTATTTATCATTGTCATCACGTAAACAAAACAAGGAGTAATGTTTTTGTTTGAATGTCTGAACCGTGGTTGAGACCTGATAAATCAATGAAGTTTTTAGACCATGAAGTACGTAATAAGTGATCTAGCGACGGCACTGGGTGTCAAATGTCAAAAGCACTTTTTTTTTTGGTAAAATTAATTGATCAACAATACGAGTATCACGACTGCAACATAAGCTTGTCTTAGAAAAAACATAATTCATTGGAGCCACGTAGACAACACAAACAAAGTACATGAACAAACATTCGAACTACGAACACAATGCAAATATCTACGTATACAATACAAATATTTGTGCTATCCTGCTGTGTCGATCGGATCGACTCTGTTATGTTATCCAATGTACAAGATGTCGTAGGACAAAATGATATTGCTACGAAAGTGCTACGAAGCGTAGAGCGTCGTAGCACAACTCGTAGCAAACATAGAATGTTTTCGTATAAATTACTTACTTGAAGTTCTTCAGAAATCTTTTGAAACTGTTACGTATTTTCTAGGAAATCGCAAGAAATTCTCGAGACGGTAATAATCAATGCTTTTGATATTTCAATACACTAGAGAGAGAAATTGAACAAAACTACTTTCGGAATTCAAAATTATGAACTGTGACACTCAGACGGATGTATAAAGGTTCCAAATAGTTCTTTCGGAACCCTTTCAGCACGCAATAGTAGAACAACACGTCCATTCGTACCGGAACCTCTCTGAGACTCGTAAAGCACATTAATCCCGTGTTGCCATTCCTTATTGCCCTTTGACAATCCATACTAGCAGGTAGTCAGAAGCCTAAAAGTTTGAAAACCGATTTTATCAACGGGTCGGTGGTCAGGTGGGCAGTCGTTCCATGTAAAATACTGGTATTCAGCTGCATCCGGTTTGACTGGAAGCGGACTTTCATAATGTTGTAAAACGCTAGGCAGATTGATTGAATAGAGCAACGCCGACGTCTACTTTCATTCAATGTCAATCAACGCTTTGAGCTTGCTATTGGGATTTTGATTTATAGTTCGTTAGTTTGACCAACTTGATATACAGTTATGTTTGTAAAAGCAACATGTGTTTCAACCTTTTTCATGGAGCTCTGAAAAGTCCAATACAGTTTTTTTTAGTTACAAAAAACCTTTAAAAAAATTAAAGTTGCATGAACAACATGTACAGACGCCAGCACATCAAGCTATCCCTAACTGTCAAATTTTCTCAATTAAAAATGAACCTTATGACTTTGCAATAAAGTTGAAATACTATCAAAGAAATTTGGCAGATTGTGGTAACTTGATGTGCTGGCCTCTGTACTGCAAAGTTGTGGTCATATTTTAAGGTATAGTACAGACCATCGAACTGAACAACTATTTCCATGGGAACGTTCGTTCCATGAAAATAGTACTGAGCGAAAAAAAAAAAAATTATCCTATATAAAACTTCAATATTTAGTCCCCCAAATGAATTTTGTCGAATCGAATGCACCATCCTAAAAAAGTGTGTTCTCTTAGTTTATGCTTTGTCATCAGCAAATAACCCCAGTAACATTTCGAACAAGAAAAAAATCTCGTATTTTCTCAAAGAAAAAAATTAAATTCCGATTTTTGTAGTAACAACATTAATTTCTTAAGTGTAGTAAATGTACAAAATATTTGACTATGAAAAATATTATGAAAATATAAAGCCATAAGGCAATAACTAGAAAATAAACGGAGCTCCGTTGTAAGCATTTCTTTCTGACTAAAGAAACATGAACCATTACATTTTCATTGTCAATGTAAAAGGGAGGGTCTTGTTTGCAAAGAAAATGGGTCTATAAAAGATAGAATTTATTATTCAAAAGACATATTTTGCAAATATAAAACATTTTCATCATATAACTTATTGAGTTTAGATTACAAGACTCATTAATGTTAGTAAACAAATAAATTCTGATGTTATAGTTGTCGCGTTTTAGCTTGGCAATTCCGGTCATTGACCTTATCCTAATATCTCTCTGTTGTAACCCCAACAATAAACGATGTATAGTTTTTCGTTATTGGAACATGTTGAACATCATTATACATATTAGTTCAGGACGTTATTGGACTCTGTTTTAGTTTTGAAATAAGAGTTATGCTAGAAATTGTAGGTGTGTCAATGACCGCTATTGCCGTGCTAAAACGCGACGACAGACGCACTCAATAAAGGTACAAAGGCGGACTTAATGCCTTAGGCATTCTCTACCAGTCAACCAAGGGTGGTGAAGAGATTAGACAGCAGGTGCTTTAAAGAGCAGGAACATACAAAACATTGAGAATTATTCATAAAATAGGAACATAAATAAGTAGCTAGCTAAGTAGTTAGGTTGGTTGCTATAGCCTTACCTTGGGTATCTCATTTACCCGTATTGAAACAAACAAATAATTTCATAACGTTTTAGAACAAAACATGTTGCTAGTGTAGCGGCTTCTATAACGCCACATACGAATTACGCATCACCCTGACGTCACGCAAATTCCTGCATCGCGCAAGCAGAGTTTACCGTGCTACTAGCATTATTCAAAAAAATATGAGCCCGAACTATCATTCACCTACCTACATTATTTTATAGAAAGACCCTGTTTTAAGTTAAGCTTGTCATGTGGTTTACAGTATATTGTAAACCACATGACAAGTTCAGCTTAAAACATCATGGATGCTGTAAGTTACGACTTGATCCACTCTGTTCACCGCACAATCAGCGACTATATCCAGTGCAGCCATTTATAATGATTTCAACTAATCTCGAAAGTCCCAGTCATTGACACCCAGGTTATTGCGTTCAACTTCGCAAACAAACTCATTGTTCTCAAATTTTCGCTAAACATTTTATTATTCACGCAAAGTAAATTTTCAAAGCCATTCTAAATGTTCTATAACACTTTATAATCCGACTTTTGTGCTAATTATCATCCCTTTTTCAGATGAAGAGATGGAGGAAAAGGACTGAAGATAATAAACATCAATTAAAATGGCGTCGGGTATTACGATGTAGACAGGTATTCTCGCGATGCCAAAGCGTTTATAGAGGTAAATGTAATTTATTATAAACGGTTGTATGTCCATTTACCGTAGAGAAATGAAATCAAAAAAATCAATGTTAAGTGATATTGAAACGTAGAGAAAGAATATGAATAGATATCTGTTGATGTAGAAGAAAATGAATTTATCCCATAGATGTTCTAATCGTTTTTAGATGGAGTATAATTTGTAGTAAGTAGTTTGGATAATCCAATGTACTCTCATATCATTGCCATACATTTCCTATGTCTATATACTTTTCTGGCCCTGTATTTTGTCAAGGTATATACAATGTTACTCTATTTACACCTTGGAATACGCACACTTCAAATTCAAGACTTAATCACATCATGTACATATTATATACTTATCAATGTTGTATAGTAATTGTTGTCTTTTACGATAAGCGTATTTAAACCTGTCGTCGTATCTAAACAATTTGATATGTTAATGTGGATTCTAATACATACTACATAGAGTCACGATTTGTTGAAAACGGACGAATGTTACAAACATTCTTTTGTCGGACAATAATGTAGTTGGAAAAAATAATATATATGTATGCGAAATACTAAAAAATATAATTTCATAGAAGGCACAAGATCCATAATATTCTATAATATATATAATTTGTTATATATGTTACATGAAATTGTAAGATGAAAATGAAGCTTTAAATCGTGTTAAAATTAAAATATATCTAAAAATATATCAATGTATTTAAAGTATATATTATATTAATAAGTTTAAAATTACATATTAAAAAATGTTTATTAAATGATAAACAGTGGAGATTGATAAATAGAGCTGTCATATGTATTTAACACGCAGCGTATATCCTTTGTAAAGCGGCCGTGCCGTGGAGGGATTATTTCAAAATTGACATATTTATTGCTGTGCAACCTTTTTACAACGCGAGCGTTTTAAATTGAAATGAGATTATTGTTAAAGTTATTTATTTCAATTCGAATAATCCTTTACCGTTTTCAATCGAATATAGCTTAAATCCACTTTGATATTATTCAACTAAATTGCTATTTTATGAAAATTATTTGTTCCGAAAAATATTACTATGGATGTATACCCTATATATCTAATTGTAAGATTAATATTAAGGTTAGATACCCTCTCTATGCCTGCTAATTTTCTACTGTTATTGTATTGTGTCACTCAAAGTTCCAGATTTCCTAAATGATGATATTTTTCTGACAAGTTTCCATGATTAATGGTATAGTCTTTGTCTGGATGACGGACGTGCGAATTCAGAATGAAATTATTGGTAAGGAAGTGATATTATCTGCGGTTACGAATTCTCATGTCGTGTCGCCAAGTATATATTCTAAAGATTTAATTTAGATAGAAACATATCTATGTGAGGTAAAGTGTATATTGATTGGAGAGAAAAAAAATCCTTAGAGGAAAAACGTTGTACTTAAACGCGAGGTTTTCCTCGAAATATAATTTTCATTAAACGAATTTGGTCGTACTGACAGGAACCCCTGCGGCACTTGACGTTTCACATCCGTGTTTTGGCTCCATTGTTGCCGGGGCGTTTTATTCAAACCTTCTTTTGTGAACTCCAAGACGTAGACGGAGAGTCGTAATATCCTTTGAAGTCCAAGCCAGATGCATTTCTTCGGCTTCAGTGCACACAAGAAAATGTATTGTCTAGGATTCTGTATTTACGATCAACAACATACAGGTCAATGAACGTTCAACATAAAATGTTCTTTAAGAGAAAAATCTGTACGATATGAAATATTTTTCTTTCAAATTTTAAATTACAAATTTAATGGAAATGACAGTACAAGGGTCGGTTGAATGAGAGGTAATATTTTTGTATGAGACTAGGATACTTGTCGTTAACGTTGCTAAGTCTTTATACTGTAAAACTGTATAGATCTAAGTGAATGTAAGTACTTATACTGATTTATGAAATAAAATGTTGACATTTTTATTATTAGTATTTTATTTTTCCATTAGTGTTCTGGTGATGTCTGCAGTTTTGAGGGAAAACCAGAATTTATGAAGAATTTCTAATTAACACGTTGAACGCCAACGCGGTCACCGTGTGTCCGACAAACAATAGTTTTTCTATTGTGTCTGCTGCGTGGCAGTCAATGACTTAACTGATATGCACAGTTATTGAAAAAAAAGGCAATTCATATTTAGAAAAATATTGTAGTATTTATTTAGAAAGAAAGAAGAAAGAAAAAACGTTTATTCTGCACAGACAAACAAAACGCACTTTTCTAAAAACAAAATTGAAATATTGAATTGAATTATTTCGAAATGTTTCAGGTACTTAAGCTGTGAGAACGAAAAATATTTAAAAAAAAAACATAAATTATATTTGAATAGCGTTCGCAAAGCCAGTTGCATTAATGTTTCCATCTTTAAATAGCAATTTTATAATGCGTGGTGAATAAATCTATTCTATGCTCGTAAATATTATATTATAAAGTAGGCTTGTAAGTGGGTTTCCTTTTCAGAACTACTACTGCGATTTAAAAAAATATTTTACTAATGGGAACCTACAGTCGAGTGTCATATTATACATATTTTTGCTCGCACGAAGTCGCGGGCTGAAGCCAGTGAGTAACCCATAAAGCCTTTAATCTCTTGAACGCTACAGCATAAACGCACGCGCGTGCCCTCCACGCCAAACTACAAATTTATTTTTTCTTGTTATTATGAATTTCCCAAAGTCCATGGTGTCTTTTAATTTGTTTCATGTCATTAAATACGTACGAGAGGTTACGTTCTTAAGATATCTATATAACACACACAAACGTAATGATTTAATTGTTTATTTCGTGTTGATAGTGTATCTCCTCTATGTGTATGTGTTGTGTGTGTACTAGGTTAGTCACTAACCACACGAAAAGAAGAAGAGTGTACTTCATTATCACATAGTTGTGTCGTTGGCGTACAGTAAAATGTATGCGCTTGCTTGTCACGTATATGTGACAATGGCGTTCAAAAGGTTAAGACTTCCTTCACAGCTGGAAGAGACTGAGAAAGAGTTAAGCATACTTTCAGTATCAACCCAGTATTGACAGCAGTGATAGCCTAGTGGTGTGACCGTTGGACTGCCAAGTCACAGGTCTCAAAATCGAACTCAAGCCTGATGTGCCATTTAATTATCACTTGCTTAAAAATCGTTGAAGGAAAACATCGTGTCATATCATATTTCTCTACAGCATGTGAAGCTAAGTGAGATGCTTATGGGCAACATAAAACTCTGACACCAGGTTAGTCACTAACCACACGAAAAGAAGAAGAAGTATCAACCCAGCAACAAGTCGAATAAATCTAGCCACAGGTCGGTAAAGCAATACCTGCCAAATTGACAAACGACAGCACACGACGGAGTCTGCAAACATATTGAATTTAAATTGAATCCCGACCGGACTTACATCTGTAACTCTGAAGGTAATGCCGTTGCTATACGGTATTACCATGCCACGTGAAGGTTATATTACTTAGTCAGAAAGGAAAATAGGTTCATTGCCACATAACACGTGCTTACAAAAAGAAAAGAAAAAAATCAGATGTCCATAAATAATTTGGTTTTATTATCATATTTAAATAGTTGTATAAGAAAAACCACTGTAAATCCTTTTGATTATCAAAGGAATCATTCTTTAATATTAAAAAAAAACAATGCAGATCACATTCAATGATTTTTGAAAATTTGCTTGCAAGTCTCACGAATCCAACCGGCCAAATTCTGAAAATAAAATAGCCTGTACTTTTATGGATCAAATCTTACGAACAAACATGATAGATGAAAGGCAAACACAAAAAATATTAAAATTCTACCTCTTTGTATAACTATGCATAAGCTTGCAAACCTTCGCGTCTCAAGCGCCTTACAACGGAAACGTCAATTTGACAATTGACAAGTCGGACAGCAAACGGCTATTGGTGATCTGACACATTCGCTCGTATAAGAACTTAAGCGCCCTACCTCTTTTATTCGTATGTCAAAATGTACAGAAAAGACATGTCAAAAAGAATCTTTGTCAGTCAACCCGAATTTTGATAACAAAAAAAATGGCGGGATATCGCAAATGTCGGATATTTCCATTTCTCTAGTGCATTATCAAAAGAATCATCAAATTATAACTAATTTTAATATGGAGGTAATTTAATGCAGATATTTTGAAAATATTAGATACCCTCAAAACAATATCATAAAAAGTGTCAGTCATCACGACCTCCATGGTCGAATGTTTACGTTTGTGATGTGAAATAAATACAATAAAATACAATACTACCACGTTGTATTTATCTTATTGAACGTTCTTAAGATTAAATAAGCTACTGCACCACGAAAGAACTAACCACTTAAAGAATAAACTAAACAAATGTGACATTTTTACAGTAATAATTAGGGGGTTCAAAGTGTCGGTGTCACGGAGTGGAATTCTTTAACGTGTTGCAATTACATGTGGAAACATTAGTGATTGGTTTTAAGTGTTTCGTGTATTATCTCATAAAGTACTTTGTAGATTAATAATTTTTATCTAAAAATAAGCATAATTATTTTGATGTCAAGTTCTTGAATGAAACAAACGGATGCAAATAACAACACTTATGAATTGTCAAAACGCGGAATTTTTATGAAATATAACAATGTGACGTCACAGATTTTAGAATCAAATGGAATAGTTATTAGCATTAAATGCAATTTAACAATTACATCTTCGCTTAATATTTATTTTTTAATATTTAGTACGGTGATGGAAGTTTTTAAGACGAGTGGTCTTTTTTTAAGTGATTTCATATTTTACTAAAAACCGTGTCAATTATTTTAAAAGTTTCATATGAATTATGAAAATTTTAAACAGATAATGCTTAAAATAGCGAGAAATCGGGACTTAAACGCAAGTAGTCTGAAAGGGGCGTGGTCACGGACAAGGGCGCTACCAAACCTGTTATATTTGCAATTGGTTTTTGTAAATAAAAAAAAAATATTTTTACTATAGCAAGGGCACCTGTCACATGTCACTTCTAGATGCGGGTGCTCGGTGTATTGTTACTCTTTGGTTACAGTATAAAATAATTACATTTACTGATGGACTGTGTCCAATATGAGTCAAGCAGAAATAATTTAGTTTGTTCCCTGAATTTGAACAGAACTGATGTAGGCATGTTTCATGCAATTCTATCCCATCCAAATGGCGACGATGCGGCGGGTTTGTTCAAATTCATGGCCCACGTCTTGTGAAAGTACAGACGCCAGCACATCAAGCTATCCTGTCAAATTTTCTCAATTAAAAATGAACCTTATGTCTTTGCAATAAAGTTGTAATACTATCAAAGAAATTTGACAGATTGTGGTAACTTGATGTGCTGGCCTCTGTACATTGTTTAGGATACGATGGGACTGACATACGCTATGCGTAAAAGCCCCTATAAATAAATAAAGAATAAAAAAAAAATATATATATATATTAAGCTGTGCTATGGCCGTGCAGTAGTGCAGCATAGAGCAGTGGTGGCACAGTGGTACAGTCCGCGAGGTATAAGCTGAGCTTTGCATTTGTGTGAGTGTACATGGATAGTGTAGGTGTGATAACCGGCCTTAGGCGCGGCGCCATTTTCGCCCGGTGGTTTAAACTGATTTTGGGTAACCGGCCTGAGGCGCGGCGCCATTCTGTCTCGCCGCGCTCCTCTCACTCACACTAATGCAAAGCTCAGCTTATACCTCGCGGACTGTATCGGCTTCGACTTACGAGTTGTAGATCGTGAGTTCGAATCCAAGCAGGCGCTGTACTTTATGTATTTAGTTTCATCACCACTGCTCTCAAAACGGTGCAGGAAAACATCGTGAGGAAACCGGTATGTCCTAGAACCAAATATTCGAAGGCATGTGGCATCACCCAACCCTCACTGGGCCGCATGGTGGATTATGACCCAGTCCTCGTCTCTAAGAGGAGGCCTGTGTGGCCAGAATTTTTCTGTCCTCCTCACCAGTTCGCGCCTTAATCGTTGATCTTACCACTTATCTTAATTTTCCCCCGCTTAACTATTGAGTAAGGTCAGATTACTTTTCTCGTGTGTCCTTTGCTTCCAACACCGAACAAATAACTCATCCTGGCCCACATTTTAACAACAGTATCAATTTATAAATAAAATAAAACAAGTCTTCTCACCTGTCAATATAAGGCTAAGTTTAGAGGGTAACAAAGTAAGGAGTTTTTCTTAACTTTTCCCAATCAGGATGCTGGAGATCTATTCTCGTAATAATGATGCCTTTTGACATCTGATCTAGGGGATAACGAGCATCTCGGCAAAAGTGTATGGTCGTTGTTTTAGATTTGGTAGCTTCATAAGCGTGATGAAAGTGCCTATTTTGTTTTTAAAGCTTCGTAAGGTACCGATTGTACAAATCTATACTAATTTATACTTCTATACTAATATTATAAAGAGGTAAAATTTGTAAGTTTGTATGTAGGGGGTAATCTCCGGAACGTATGATCCAATTTCAAAAAAAAATTCACTGATAGAAAGCTACATTATTCCTGAGTGCTATAGGCTATAAATTATATTTATATCATACATATTAGCCGAGCTATCGCAATTTTCGTCTAGCAAGTCGGAAAGAAATACCTCCGAAAACAGAATTATTTGCATGCGCTGCCATATTCCGCGGACGAAGTCGCGGGCAGAAGCTAGTAATATTATAAAGCTGAAGAGTTTGTTTGTTTGAACGCGCTAATCTCTGGAACTACTGGTCCGAATTGAAAAATTCTTTTTGTGTTTGATAGTCCATTTATCGAGGAAGGCTATAGGCTATGTAACATCACGCTACGACCAATAGGAGCCGAGCAGCGGGTGAAACCGCGCGGGAGGTATGGAATATGATTATTGTTACGTTTGTTATTTTATTTAGCATGACATGTATCAGAAAGGTGTGTTCATGAGTGAGACTGGTTGAAGTGTTTGATTAAAAAACATGGCTAAATAATAACAGATCGATCTAACAGGATAAGCTACGCTTGGCGGGGTTAATCCGTGCCCTTCCGTATGCCGTTGGTCCCGGCTGTCATTCGTGGATCTCTGACAGTCGTTACGGGTCGTCAGAAGACCGAAAGTCTGACAGCCAGTCTACCAAGGGGTATCGTATTGCCCAGTTACTGGGTTGTGGAGGTTAGATAGGCAGTCGCTCCATGTAAATTACTGGCATTGAGCTGCATCCGGTTAGACTGTAAGCTGACCCCAACATAGTTGGGAAAAAGCTAGGCAGATTGATTGGGTAGCATCACACTTTGTTTCCCCGATGGGTTGGGTAGAGGTGTACCAATAGTACAGAGGCCAGCACATCAAGTTACCACAATGTGTCACATTTCTTTGATAGTATTTCAACTTTATTGCAAAGTCATAAGGTTCATTTTTAATTGAGAAAATTTGACAGTTAGGGATAGCTTGATGTGCTGGCGTCTGTACCTTTTTTTTTTTTTTAAGGCTGTGAAATCATCCAATGACTGCTCCCGCTCTGGGTGGAGCGGAAGGGAGTGTCAGACTCTTACTGACTAAAACCCATCCATGTTCCTTCCGTAGCCCTTTATATTCCGGCGTAGCGGTAACCCTTTCGGACAATCCCGCTTACCCGGCAGGCTTGGCCCTGAGGGGCCCCTTCATATGCTGACATCTCTTTGAGGCGCGCGTGGAACATATACGCGCCGTACGGCACAGGTCTGGTGCTGATCGGACGGTGAGTCACCCATTACTCACTGCCCGCAGGCCCGCGCCTACGGTGGCCGGGAGTCGTCACGTGGCTCCCGACGCCCGGAGCGTCTCCCGCGGTGGCTGGGATGGGAGGATCTTTCTCTCTCCCATCCCACCACCTCCTTCGCGAGCATAACTTTTTCGCAGAAGGAGGTGACTGCCTCCCACTCCCTCTCGCCCCGGACCATGGCTTGCACCAGGGCCAGGCGCGAGAGGTCGCCGCCGCCGATCGCCTCTACGAGGACACGGCGGTGCTCCGCCCAAGCGGGGCAGGTTTGCACCGTGTGCTCTACCGTGTCCTCTGGGCGATCCTCGCAGTGGTGACACCCGGGCGTTTCCTCCCGCCTGATGATGTGCAGGAACCTCCCGAAACATCCATGTCCGGTGAGGACCTGCGTCAGGCGGAAGGTGAGGGCGCCGTGACGCCTCTCTAGCCACTCCTCAAAGAGGGGCCTTACCGCCACTATCGTGGCGTGCCCTGCGCTGGGTTGCGACAGTCGCTGCTTCCAGGCCGCCATGAGATCGCGCCGGAGGTCCGTCCGCTCCGCCGCAATTTGCTGCGGATGGCGTCTGTACCTTAACCTTCATTTTGCCAGTTATGTATAAGTCCTAGTAATAGAAGGCTAGCCTATTGCCATCAACCGGGTACAAATCCAGACTCCGGCCCTACTGAGAACTTCTAGATGGACAAACAATAAGACTGCTGGACCTGGGAATCGAACCCATGACGTCATGCTCAGTAGAAGCGTTTGCGACCACTAGACCGACGAGGCAATTTAATTAAAAGTAAGTCCTTTCAATACATTTATCCTTGACTGCGCAATACCAATAAGTGCTATCAAGAAACCTTATTTATTTCTAAGTAAATACAATAAGAGGTGCTACACACTGTTGTCGTGTTCGGGTCGGCACAATCGATTTGTTTTTTTTTTTTAAATAAGGCCGACTCAAAGCTGTTACTGCACATACTCGACACACACTCAGTTAGTGCTGATCGGTAAACAAAGTCAAAGTCAAATCATTTATTTCAAATTGGCACAAGAAACGCACTTTTGAACGTTCAAATGAACAAGAAATATAATTGATTCTAGTGGCCCCTACCAAAAAGAAGTTTCGTATGGAGAAAAATGGGCAAAAATTCCACCGTTACTCTTTTAAAATGTTTTGTATAGGTACAGAGGCCAGCACATCAAGTTACCACAATCTGTCAAATTTCTTTGATAGTATTTCAACTTTATTGCAAAGACATAAGGTTCATTTTTAATTGAGAAAATTTGACAGTTAGGGATAGCTTGATGTGCTGGCGTCTGTACATGAATTATAAAATTTATAGGTAAGAAAAGAAAAACAGATTTAACAAGGGCAGGTAAAGTTAATTATGTCATAAATAATAATAATAATAATATCCTTGGACATTTCACACAACGTCATATCGTCCCAAGCTAAGCAACCTAATGCTTGTGTTATGGTAACGAGATGGCTGATATACTACTTATATACATTTTTTTTTGTAAATACATGCATATTATATATAGAAAAACACCCAGACTCGTAACAAATACTTGCAGGTCGTACAAATATTTGTTCCGTGCGGGAATCGAACCCGCGACATAGTGCGCAGCAGTCAATCGCTCAACCACTGCGCTAACCGTGTCGTCAAATACAATACATGGTGCTCACATATTTACAAACATTCTTAAAGTTAAACAATCAGAATTTCCCCTGATTCAATCGTGATTACGTCGCCTCGCCACAATTCAAGCCAACGCGAGCGACTTTTTCCCAAACCTATTATAATGTATTACATTTTAGCGTACCCCCATCACCTTAAGAAGGTCTTCTTCTTTTCGTGTGTTTAGTGACTATCCTGGTGTCAGAGTTTTTATGCTGCCCATGGGCCTCTGACTTAGCTTCTCATGTCTCTTAGACATGCTGGTTTCCTCACGATGTTCTCCTTCACCGATTTTTTAGCAAGTGATAATTATACAATACGCACATGAATCCTTAAAATCAGAGGTACGTGCTTTGGGTTAGAACTCGAGACCTGTGACTTGGCAGTCCGACGGTGACACCACTAGGCTATCACTGCTTTTTAAGAAGGTGTCTGGGACAGATTGGGTGCGAAAGGCGAAGGACAAGGTGTTGTGGCACAGCCTATGTCCAGCAGTGGACTGATAGGCTTAGCTGTACACCCATGAAAAGAAGAGTTGAATTTATGTAACTGTGTATGTATGTTCTTGTGTTTCGGCACAGCCGTTCGGCAAAATCGAATATTCGTTATTTGATTTTGCCGCCCGGCTGTGCCGAAACGCCCGAACAAGTGTGTAGCTCCCCTAATAATTACAATGCCCCATTTCTATTAAATGTTACCTTGAAAACATTTCCTTGGGCGAGTCTTACAGCCGTCCCTCAGCTGTCCTTTTGATACCCTTTATCTGACAAACAATCTTGCTTCTCTATAAATAAAGGGACATGGATGTTTGTTATCTTGGTTGAAAAGAAGGCACGTGCAAGGTAAGGTCAGTATTTGATGGTAAAATTGTTTTTTATTGATGATCGACGCGACATAATTACTCGTATAGGTACTGAACCGGTGACCATTTTTTTCCGTTCATTTTCTTAATTAATTCTCCACGACACAGAGAATCCTAGTGTGGATATCAGTGATTAAACTATGTATGTATTTTTCGGATCAGTAAAGATTATTTTTATTAATCACCTAGAAGTATAACTGAGATTGCCAGATTCAAAATTGAAAAATTCCAAAATATAAAAAAATATGTTTTGGAATTTTTTGTTCATCATCAAAACTTCACTTTTTGTATAAAACATAACATAACATCACGGTTGCAACCCCCGAAGGGTTAGGCAGAGTTGTACCTATATTACACCCACATTGTCAGTTATGTTTTAGTACCATGTGAAAGGGAGCGAGCTTATTGTCACCAACCGGGTACAAATCCAGACTGCGGGCTGCTTTTTTTTTTTTTTTTTCACCTTTTGTGGTGTAGTGTTTTTATTCTGGGTGCATCGTCTTCACATATAATGTTATAATTAATGTACACAATACATATGTTAAACATTTTAAAAGAGTAACGGTGGAGTTTCTTGCCCATTCTTTTCCACACGAAACTACCTTTTGGAAGGGGCGACTAGAATCAATTCTATTTCTTGTTCAAAAGTGCCTTACTTGTGCCTATTTGAAATAAATGATTTGACTTTGACTTTGCTACTGAGAAAATCCAGATAGAAAAAAACTCAATAACACTTTGCCCGACCCCGGAATTGAACCCAGGTTTAACATGGCAATCATACAAAACTTTATAATTTGCTTTTCTCAACATTTTAGTTGAAATTATGGGGAACATTTAGTAAGAAAATAGAAAATGCGGTACTAAAGTAAAATGTTACTGGCATGTAAAAATATGATATTATAAAATAACCTACATTCCCGTAATACTTTAGCGAATTCCTTGTAAAATGCTACTGTACCAAACTTAGAAATTAAGTTTCTAGTTCCCTTATCTTCTCACAGCATCCACAAACATAGTTTATACCACTCTAATAAATAAGTGACAATCTTAAAAAATATAGCCACTTTTCCGCGCCATTTTCCTCTCGCCATTTTGCCGAGAGCCACAGAGTAACAAATAAAATTACATATTAAAAAAGCAAGACTGTTTTCATCGTAGTCTGTAATAAAATAAATAGTTTCAAATAAATATAGTACTTTTTAGTTTTCAACGAAGCTTTTAGCTCTCGATATTTTTTGCTAAAAATAGCAAAATAATTACATGTTTGGCATTTTTATTATTCATGTAACAGTGTATTGCAGCAGTATTTACATAAGAGCACGCTTGTAATCCCTAAAGGCTTATGCTGCGGTTCCACCGTACAATTTGTCATAGGTCAGATCGCGCCAGGCAGGCCGGCAGGGTTTGGGAATAGTCGCATCCTATGAGTGCCGAATGCGCGGCATTCGGGCTGTGACAGGCCGCGACAAGTGCGGCCTGTCAGTTAACGGGCCGCGAGACCTCGGCTTTATTCTGCAGACGTGTACCTACAGTACTCCCACATCTCGCTAAAAAAGTTAAAGCCACATTTGTATTATATTTGAAAGCTAACTGTAAGTATTAATTCAACAAGCAACATACGAATAATACAAACTTTCATCAGTATGTTGCAAAATACTCTAAAACTTTTAAAAGTGTGTGCAAAATAGCTAAAGCTCTTTATATTAGCAATAAAATAAAATCAGCTGATGATAAAATAAAAACTACCTGGCAAATAATAAATAATGAAACAGGTAGGAAAAAGCAGCGTAATACTGAGTTTAATTTAGAGACTGCACATGGCCGCATCAACTCAGATATAGAAATAGCTCAGGAATTTGAAAACTTTTTTGCTAATATTCCTCTCAAAACTACTTCATCATTAAATTCCTCAGCCGCACTTTCTGCTGCCTTACTTAGAAAAAATGTAAAGGCATGCCCTTTAGAATTTACATTTCAGCATACAAACCCCCAGGCTGTTATAAAAGCTTTTAAAGATCTTAAAATCAAATCAACAGAAGATCTCTGGGGAATGTCTGTAAAAGTCTGTAGTTCTATTATCGATACCATTGCGCCCTATTTAGCTTTCATATTTAATTCTAGTGTGGACCAAGGAGTCTTTCCGGATCTAATGAAACACAGTAAAGTAGTGCCATTGTTCAAATCCGGTGATAGTAAAGAACCCAACAATTATAGGCCCGTGTCAATTCTGCCAGTTCTCAGTAAAGTGTTTGAAAAGTTGATGCTCAATCAAATGTTACGTCACTTTAATAAAAATTCCATCTTGCATGACCAACAGTTCGGTTTCACCAAAGGGCGTTGTACTACTGACGCTGGTGTCACCCTAATAAAGAACATTTTTAGCGCCTGGGAAGAAGCACAAGATGCCATTGGAATCTTTTGCAATCTCTCTAAGGCGTTCGTTTGCGTAGAACATGAGACGCTTCTGCTGAAACTAGAGCACTATGGAATTAGAAATACAGCCCTTGATTTACTTAGATCATACCTGAAAGATAGAAAGGTTAAAGTTCAAGTAAATGGTGTGAACTCGCTGGGGTCGGAAATGACAATGGGCGTTCCTCAAGGTTCGATATTGGGTCCATTTCTTTTTTTAGTTTATATTAACGATTTACCCCAATTACTTCAAAATCAACCGAAGATGGTGTTATTTGCAGATGACACTTCATTAATCTTTAAAATTAATCGACGCTCACAAAATCTTGACGACGTGAATAACTCTATTCTTCAGGTCCAAGATTGGTTTACGGTAAATAATTTGGTACTAAATGAAAAAAAAACCAAATGCATTAGATTTACATTACCTAATGTTAAAAGTAGCGATTGTGACATCATATTGAACGGAGAAAAGCTGGAATTTATTTAGCAGACGGTTTTCCTGGGAATCACGCTAGACGACAAGTTGCAATGGGGTCCCCACATAACAACTCTTGCGGGACGGCTAAGCTCGGCCGCTTATGCTGTTAGAAAGATAAGGCAGTTAACAGACGTAGAAACCGCGCGTTTGGTCTATTTTAGTTACTTCCATAGTATTATGTCGTATGGCATTTTACTGTGGGGTCGGGCTGCTGACATTGAATCCATTTTTATTTTGCAAAAGCGAGCGATCAGGGCTATTTACAATCTTCGTCGTCGCGAATCGCTTAGGGAACTATTTAAAAGGATTAATATTATGACAGTACCTTGCCAATTCATTTATGAAAATATTATGTATGTAAGATAAAATAGACATCTTTTTAACAAAATAAGTGATAGGCATAATTTTAATACTAGAAATAAAGATAAAATAATTCAACCATTTTTTCGATTGTCAAAAGTACATACATCTTTTATGGGGTTCTGTGTTAAATGTTACAACAAAATACCTTGTGACATACTGCAATTAAATGAAAGAAAATTTAAAACTCATATTAAAAGTACACTTTGTAAACAAGCTTATTACAAATTAGAAGATTATATCAAAGATAAGGATGCTTGGAAACATGCTGGTCCTGCTCCACATGACAATCTAGTGTCTAGACAAAATCAAACTGGTTGCTAAGTAAATTAGGTAATTTGTACCATATTATTTTATTATATTGGAATAACTTCTCACACATTGATTAATTTATTATTATTAACTTTTAGAATGTTTGTAAATATGTGAGCACCATGCACTTATGACATAATTAAGTTTACTTGCCACTGCTACATGTGTTTTTCTTTTCACCTTTTGTGATGTATTGTTTTTATTCTGGGTACATCGTCTTCACATATAATGTTATAATACATGTATACAAAACATTGTGAAACATTTTCAAAGAGTAACGGTGGAGTTTCTTGCCTTTTCTTCTCCACACGAAACTACTTTTTGGAAGGGGCGACTAGAATCAGTTCTATTTCTTGTTCATTTTGACGTTCAAAAGTGCCATTCTTGTGCCTATTTGAAATAAATGTTTTGACTTTGACTTTGAACAGGTAATCACACTTCACACTAATATTATAAAGGCGAAAATTTGTGAGTGTGTGCGTGTGAGAGAGTTTGTATGTTTGTCCCTCCTTCACGCTGAAATGAAAGAACGGATCTGAATGAAATTTGCTACTGAGGTAGTTTATGACCTGGTTTATCACATAGGATACTTTTTAACCAGGTAGTACGTTCCTTTGGGGTAATTTCCGACATCCACGCGGGCGAAGTTGGTGGCAGCACCTAGTATAATCTATATATTATATAAAAGAAAGTCGGGTTTGTTCCCTCCGTTATAACTCGAGATCTGCTGGACCAATTTTCATGGTTTTTGTTTCGTTGGATTTGTCTCCGCCCTGAATAGCAGAATACATTTTTTTTTTTTTTTTTTAGGTAGGGTAGGTAGGTAGGAAGGGTAGGTAGGTAGGTAGGTAGGTAGGTAGGTAGGTAGGTAGGTAGGTAGAGTAGGTAGGTAGGTAGGTAGGGTAGGTAGGTAGGTAGGTAGGGTAGGTAGGGTGGGTAGGTAGAGTAGGTAGGTAGGGTAGGTAGGTAGGTAGGGTAGGTAGGGTAGGTAGGGTAGGTAGGGTAGGTAGGGTAGGTAGGGTAGGTAGGGTAGGTAGGGTAGGTAGGGTAGGTAGGGTAGGTAGGGTAGGTAGGGTAGGTAGGGTAGGTAGGGTAGGTAGGGTAGGTAGGGTAGGTAGGGTAGGTAGGGTAGGTAGGGTAGGTAGGGTAGGTAGGGTAGGTAGGGTAGGTAGGGTAGGTAGGGTAGGTAGGGTAGGTAGGGTAGGTAGGGTAGGTAGGGTAGGTAGGGTAGGTAGGGTAGGTAGGGTAGGTAGGGTAGGTAGGGTAGGTAGGGTAGGTAGGGTAGGTAGGGTAGGTAGGGTAGGTAGGGTAGGTAGGGTAGGTAGGGTAGGTAGGGTAGGTAGGGTAGGTAGGGTAGGTAGGGTAGGTATCATAGTTAAGACAGGACAACGTTTGTCGGGTCAGCTAGTATATATATATATCAGACAAAAGAAAGTTAGCAAAGGAAAACCTTAAAAAATACAGAATCTAAGGTTGAATTTTAGGTAGACCTTGAACTCTGCTTAAATGTGATGATAGCGTTTAGTTTTAAGCACCAATTTCACCAATTAATTTAAACGCGATAAGCACATATAATCCGAGTTCAAGACACTGACTGACAGCCCTCAAACGGGGTTCATTTATTTATTTATTTATTGAAAGGAACAACAAACAGTTACATTATAAGGACTTACAACTAGTTTAACAAAATAGCAATTTGGTTATAACGTAACCCACAACGTTGAGCACATAAACCCCGTTTGAGGGCTGTCAGTCAGTGAACCTAGATGCGATTGGCCAATCGAATTTAGGTTCATTGGTGAAATTCACCGTCAATCTTTAACCCGTTTAGCTATAGTAAATATGAACACCCGTTGATAAGACAAAAGCGAAACTTAAACCTTACATCAGTGACATTTCCTTAAGAACCTCCAGCGTTATTGGCAAAAAGGGATTAAGTATATGAATCTCCCAACCTGTGTGTATTTTGCATGACAAAAGAAAAGAATTACTTCGTAAAGCCATCTTTCTCTTCATGAAATATGGAAATCAAGACTTGTAAAGTTCATGCTAACGCGTCTTAATTTTCATCACCAATATAAATTTTAGCGTTTTGAAAATCAATAGTATAGTAGGTAGGTACAGTAGGAGCGCGTGGCTAAGTAATAACAGCCGCACGATCGATCATCAGGTGAAGGTACGCTTGCCGGGGTTGGTCCGTGGATGGCTGACCATTTCTACATATCGAGACTCATCCATGCCTCGGAAAGCACGTTAAGCCGTTGGTCCCGGCTGTCATTCGTGGATCTTTGACGGTCGTTACGGGTAGTCTAAAGCCCGTAAGTCTGACAACCAGTCTTACCAAGGAGTATCGTAATACCGAGTTACTGACTGGGTTGTGGAGGTCAGATAGGCTGTCGCTCCATGTAAAATACTGCCTACTGGTATTCAGCTGCATCCGGTTAGAGTGGCAGCCGACCCTAACATATTTCGGAAAAGGCTAGGCAGATTGAGTAGGTACTGGTGCAGTGATAGCCTAGTGGTGTGACCATCGGACTATCAGTCACAGATCTCGAGTTCGAATCCATGGCACGCACCTCTGATTTTACGGATTCATGTGCGTATTGTATAATTATGACTTGCTTAAAAATCGGTAAAGGAAAACATCGTGAGGAAACATGTGAAACTAAGTCAGAGGACCATGGGCACGTTAATATTATCTAATACAGTATTCCAACTTCATACAAACGGACGAAACGCGAGTTATACCTACGCGCTTCGATCTCGGCAAGCGCTCGGCATGCAGGCAGTCGCGACCACAGAGTGTCGCGACACTTGTCGCGACTGTGCCGCAGCGACGAACAGACGGTGTTGATTTTTAACAATGACCGCGTGATTTTTTCACTAAAAATAAGTTCAAGTACATCTATACATATAATAAAACAGTAAAAAAAACTGTGTCTGTACATTGAATATATTAAAAAAATAATAATTGCCCCTCAATTATTATTTTTTTAATATATTCAATGTACAGACACAGGTTTAGAAACAGTAATAGAGCATGAATCCAAAAAAAAAATTTTGTCTGTTTGTCTGTATGTCTGTTTGTCTGTTTGTTTGTACACGCTAATCTTCGGAACTACTGGACGGATTGGAATGATTTTTTTTTTGTTGTATAGGTATTAAGTCCGGGCAACATATAGGCTATAATTTATCTTGGAAACTTGAACACCTGATGCAGAACCGCAACAGACCAGCTAAACTATAAGAGATACAAAAATGATACCTTAGCAAAAATTGTTCCATTTGATTAGCATTTTCTGCTGAGAGAATAAATTTGAAGATCTGGAACACCTGATGTGGAACTCCAAGAGCCCAGCTACACTGTAACATATATAGGAATGACGTCTTAGCAAAAGTTGTTCGGTCTGATGGGCATTTCCTGTTGACTTATAAAAATCGAAGATCTGGAACACCTGTTGTGGAACTCCAAGAGCCTAGCTACACCATAACACATATAAGAATGACGTCTTAGCGAAAGTTGTTCAGCCTGATGAGCACTCTCTGTTGATGTATAAAAATTGATGATCTGGAACACCTGTTGTGGAACTCCAAGAGCCTAGCTACACCATAACACATATAGGAATAACGTCTTAGCACAAGTTGTTCAATCTGATGAGCACTCTCTGTTGACTTATAAAAATCGAAGATCTGGAACACCTGTTGTGGAACTCCAAGAGCCTAGCTACAACATAACACATATAGGAATGACGTCTTTGACGTCTTTGTTGTTCAATATGATGGGCATTTCCTGTTGACTTATAAAAATCGAAGATCAGAAACATCTGATGTGGAAATCAAAGCTATCACAAATTTTACTGTGTAATTATAAATTAACATAAACTGGGAGTACCTGCACGCGGTGAAGGCGGTAACAGTTTAGGACTGATTTTCGATGACGATGGTATATCATTGAAAATTTGACTCTACTGGCCAAAACTCCTATATTTTTTTTTTATTTTATCGTATGAATATGCCTTCGGGCTTATGTTATTTGAGTGTTTAATTTCCTTTTCCATTTATCTTCGTGACACTGTAGCCTACCCGGTAACGCAGGGGAGCAGTCATTTTAATTTAGATTTTTATTGATCAGGTATCTTCACAATAAAACTATGACCATGCCTAGAAAGAGGTCAAATCTTTCCCAATGTTCCAAGAGAGCTAAAAGATTGAGTATCATAAGATCCCAAGAATCTACCGAAGAGCGTCAGGAGAGACTTGATGTTGTTCGAGAACATTAGGCTGCAACTCGCTCCGTGGAAACCTCTTCGGGTCGCGAAGCACGCCTGCGTTCTCAGCGTATTCATTAGGTCTCTAGAGACCAGTGAAGAATATGATGCGCGACTGACCGCTGATCGTGAACGTCATGTATTGTCTCGCGAGTCAGAGACGTTCACGGAAAGAGAATTACGCTTGAGTTCCAAGCGTATCTACGCATCGACTTCTAGGTCTCTAGAGGAGGAATATAATAATGCGGTTACCAAAATGAAAACGATGACAACTGGACTGTATGTTTTGGTGGTTGTTGGAATGAAATAAAACTAAAGCTCAGTGTGATAAAAGATTTAAATGGGAAAAATGATAAAAAATAACATAAATGGCGACCCCGTTGTCGCTGGCATAAGCAACAGGGTCCGCGTACGAAGTCGCGGGCAGAAGCTAGTATTTAATATGACGAATAGGACACATTAGGCTGTTTTTGGTTGCATGTTTTCTAAAACAATTTTAATTAAGCTTTATATAAGAATGCGGCTTTTTTATACTTTAAAATTTAATAATAAAGCATTTCGTACGTCTCATTCGAGGGGCAAATATTTATCGGTTGCAAATTTATAAGACCGATTTGTTATTCAAACATAAACATGTTTTTTTAATTAAATGTACCAATCAAAAAACAACAAGCATTTTTATTGAACACAAAGTATTATATTTGTTTATAAAAAAAAGTTAAAATTTACAATCACAAAACTAAATGGATACGGACTGGAAGCCGACCCCGACATAGTTGGGAAAAGCTAGGCAGATGACTATTGCCGTATTGGATTTGTGCACGGTTGTTTATTTAAATACTTTTATCACTAAGTTTGTATTTTCTATGCGTGTCCCAAATGAAATATTTTTCTTTCTTACTTTCTCTTGCAAATAAAACTAAGACTGATGGTGTAGTACCAGCAGTGGAATCCACGTAGGTACTCTAATAAAGAAGTTACCAACCGGTATTCGTAATGTCGGTCTGTCAGTCCGGCAGAAAAACTCTTTTGAACCCTTATATTGAAAACCGAATGAACAAAGTCTAGGTTTAATTAAAAACCGAATGTTAGTTCCAGGTCAGTTTTCGTTCAGATGTTGTTTTGCAAATTGGTCTTTTTTATGTTAGTTAGCGACAAGGTAAGTTCTTTTGGCTCACTGAGTTTTACTCAACTGCGGCGCCATCAAAAATAATGATTACCTATGTTTTTTGCGCTTTACCTATGTTTTTTGTATTTTGTTGTGCTGGGAATGCGTTGACTTGCCAGTGAATCTGCATAATACATGTTATGTCATATTAATATTCTAGCTGTGCCCGCGACTTCGTCCGCGTGGAATAGTGACAATATTCGCCGTAATTCTTTAAATTAACATAACTTTTTTTATTTATGAACCGATTGACATGAAATAAACACTAAATGTTAAGTGAAGCTTACTATAATATTAGTGAAAACCGCATCTAAATCGAATAAACCGTTTCTGATATTAGCGTGCACAAACACACAGACAATCAGACAAACAGACAAAAAAAATATTAATTACAATTTCGGGTTCGGCATCGATATAATAACAACCCCTGCTGCTTTTTTTTATATATTTCCATTGTACAGACACCACTTTTCTACAATTTTATTATTTGTATAGATTTAATTGAATTCTATAATGTGTGAAGATCTTACAATAGACTTAAAGCTAAGGTACAATTACGGAATATAACATCACGCCTATTTTTAAGGAAGGGTGACCTGTAATAATAAAATTAAAAAATAAACTTTATTTCGGATATAATAAAGATCCAGTTTATCACAATGTTAAGAATAATAATTATTATAATAAGCAATTATGACAATATACATCTTAGGTCTTACAGTGGTCGCAAGCGCTACTGCGGAGCATGAAGTCTTGGGTTTCGATTTCTGGGTCAAGCAAACTGTTATATTTTGGGGTTTTCATCTGGAATTTCTCAGTAGAATCCTGGAGTGTGGATTTGTGCAAGGTGTACTATAGGTACACCTCTAACCCCTAGGGGATTACAGGCGCCATGTTATGTTCTGTTATGAAAACAATATTTGGTACCTAAAACACTAATTAACAGTTTCGTTATTCGCAATAGGTATACATTACAATAAAGACTAGTTTAACATAACAACGAGATCAAGTTGTTTGCTTAAGGCGCTTATTTTGACAATAAAACAGCTCAAATTGGGTCAGTATAGGCAAGAATGGTACTATGGTGGTGATATGTTGAACATGGCTGGCAATAATCTGATAGCATTCGAACTTCTAAGTTATGTTTAGAACAGGTTGATAGGTTTTTGTACAAATGACACGACTCTGTCTTTAGCCGGGGGGTTGACAGATATATTCGGTGCGTTTTATTATACAATAATTCATGGTCAGTGTGTACGCTTTCATAGCGTAGCAATGCGCAATACACACTAAACACACGCTCTTCCACTGAGCTCCCTCAGCGAAGGTCTCTGAACCTTCCACAGTACTGAATACAAAACAATAGTGTAAACAATACTCAGCTAATATTGTTTCTACTGCTGAGACACGGGCTTCCACTTTATGCGAGATCCAGCGGCCATTATCTACCAAGTGGTAGATAGTGGGCGCAGTGCAGGTTGGTAGATGTCGCATGTCTTAGAATTTTTGGTTTTTAGGACATGTCAGGTGCCTCACAATTTTCTTCTTCACCGTTTTCAGAGCAGTGGTGATGAAATAATTTACATAAAGTGCCTGCTTGGGATCTTCATCGTGACCTACAACTCGTCAGTCGTGGCCATAGTTTTTAAGATACAACCTCTACATTGATAAATATCAAACGCCAATATGTCCATAGTAAGTGAAAAGGAGATATTATAGTATTTTCATTTGCAGGTGCTGACAACGTTATTTCTTAGAATTTAAGGTTTATTTTACCTTTGTTTGACAATGACTATTCCCGGAAATTTTTAAATATAACGAATCAAATCAAATCTTGCCACATTCGTTAAAACTGGTTTGGACATATTGGGTTTTGAACTAAACTAATGGACATAAACTACTTTGAAAAAAAAGCATTGTAGGACATATTTGAATTTGATCAGAAATACTATAGAATGACGCCATCTTTGCGCTAGAACCTAGGGGTGGCACCAGGTGTTGCCTACTATGGTGTGAAAAATTACTCTGAATATCAGATTATAAAAAAAAAATGTATTACGAAAATTTTAATCAGTCATAAATTTTAATCATAAATCAGTCGGTTTTTCATAAATCAGTCTTAACAGTAGTCAATTAGTAAATTATTATTAGTTAAACAAAGTCAGTAATTTCCTCGTTTTCTATATCTCCGGGATCTATTACACTTTCAATTTCGGAATCATTATTTATTGCACTATTGTCGCTCGTGGTAAGAATATTTTTATAATAAGATAGATCTTCAAGATCCTGCCATTCGTCTCCATAGTGTTTTGTTAAAAGATTGTTGACATCAATCAATTTTGCTGCTTTGACGGTAACTCCAGCTGGTATTGGAATCAAACTTAGCTCACTTAATCTCTTTCCGCGTTTTGTCACCGATTTATTGTTGCAAATGTCATTTCGATAGGAAACTTCACCGCGAACATGAACTGAATTACGATTTATTTTGTTGAATAAAATTCTTTTGCATTTGCTGATTTGAAAATGCCAACTTTGAGTTCCTTTAAGAAATTCTTTGGTTTTGTCTTTCCAGTCGAAGACAGGTATTTCCGTCGCCAATCTGTGAATATTTGCATGTTCTCTAATAATGTTTTCATAATCACTTGGCTTAATAATGTTCTCCCTTTTCTTTATAAGTTTTTCATTTAATGCGAACACCCTGTCGGCGGGCAAGAAAGAGTGTCCAGTCACGGGAAATACCATTTCAATTTGTTTGATATTAGCGGTCGTTTCTAGAAGCCATTTCATCACCATACATATAATTATAGAATTTTTGTTTTGGCCGCCACAGCCGTCTGAAATCAATCTTATTTTGTTCACTCCAGTCATATCTATTGTATTCATACAGTGGTACAAAGCGGAACAGATCTCATTGGAACCTTTAGCCGCTTCATCTTCAGTCCAAACATAAGCATGGATATTATTGGACGTCATGGATGCATGTGAAGTGCCAATAACAACGGTAAAATTGTATAAATACAATTGCCTTGAGTAGTATGTTGATTGGTCCGGTATTTTTGGGAGTGGAAGATTTTTTTCACAATCAAACGAAATTATTAGAAGACCAGGGACTTCCTCTTGTAACATTTTATAAAATTGTTTAGCACGTAATTTGTGTATTCTGTGTTGTGTCATAAGTTCCTGTTTCTTCGCTGGTGACGACTCAACTTTAATTTTTTCTATCAGTTGGAGACAGACAGAACATACATCTGTCCTCGGACTACCAAATCCTATATTGAATCTCGTGTTAAATATTTTTCTGAAAAAGCCTTCCTTAACACTAAATCCTGGCAAAGACTGATCATCGTACATTTTATACATTTTTTTAATGTTTAAATCTGGGTGAAGATATTGCCGCACTTTAATCTGTTGTCTACAATAATGGCTTTCTAAAGGTGTGAAACTTTTAGTAAATTTTTCTACGGCTTCTGCCCTTGAGGCAAACGCAAATTGCTTTCTGTTGCCTCCTCTTCTTTCCTCAGCTAAACCACCAGTTTCGTAATGTCTTTTCGCTACTCCTTCAACTCTGGATGACTTTAATCGGGAAGCCAGCAAGAAAGTTTTTTTACAAACAGGGACAAATTCCTTAGTTTTACAATTTGGTATATGAAACTTTACAACAAAACCTCTAGGATTTTTAATCCCTTTTCTTGGCCGATAACGTTTCACTTTTGTGACAGCAATGTATTTAAGTATAAAATTGTCTTGTTCAATTTTTGAGTCATTTTCATAAATTCTTTGATGAAAGTAAAAGAGATCCTTACTTGAAAGTGACAAACATTTCATAGTCTTTGAGTTATGTTTACATGTAGGCTTTTTGGGTAAACCCGGTGCTGAATATCTGAAAAAAAAAACCATTCAAGTGTCATTGCCTCTACTAAATCCATACTAATCCATAAAAAACTTAACAAGCTTCATAACCCTTATCGTCTTCGATTTATTAGCTTTCGATATTTTCTGTAGGTATTTACAACTAGACTGACAAAAATAAAACTATTAATCTAATTTATTTTAATTGGAATAGAAAAGTATATTTTAAGTATAGAATCTTAGAATTCTATAAAAAAATCCCGGAATTCGAATTACGTGAGAAATCGTAGTGAATGCGGTGGCAACCCTATACCTACTAGAGCAAGCTCAGCCTAGGTAAAGAAAGTCAAACTTACAATTTCCGTTTTTTTTCTGCTTTCTTCTGCTGCGATTTTATATTTGACCTTTTCCTAGCTTTATCAGGTTCAACATTTTTCACTTGCGAGTCCATTCTAACACTATTTAACTACACACATCAAAAGTGTCTAGGGATCAACATATATTTTTGCAATAACTTTTCTCTTGATTGATATTAATTTAAATTTTCTTTAAGGATTCATCAAATAAAGTGTTTTCGTTTGTCACAGTAACGATAAACCAAGTCACCTTTGCATTAATAAAGAAATTTGCCATTTTCCTAATAAAGGGATTTTTGACATTTGAACCACTAACATTAAAGTTCGAAAAAAAGACTGAAATAACAGTTTTCTTTAAAATTTTATTGGGTAACTTAAACAATTAATAATCCGTGTTTCTACCGCGAACACTAACAACACAAGAACATCGGTTTGGCATACTCAAAATGAGTTCATCCAAATCACGCTGTGGAATGGCCGCCCATGTTCGTTGCAACAACAAAAAAAGGTCTTCTTGCAACTGGATACCCTCCATATTCGGCAGAGCTCTTCTCTGTAGCATATCCCATGCATGCTCAATCGGGTTCAAGTCTGGCGACTGAGCAGGCCAGGGCAGGACAAATCTTAACTCGAAGAGCTCCAACAATAACCGCCATGATGTTAGCCGTGAGGCTTCATCACTCTTCAGGGAACTTAATTAGCGACCAAACAGTCAGAAACCGCTTGCATGAAGTGAACCTTCATTCCCGAAGACCGCTACGGGTACCACCTATAGCAATGCACAATCGTAGGATTCGATATCAATGGGCTCTTGAACACAGAAATTGGGCAGAAGAACAATGGCGTTTCGTGTGCTTTTCTGATGAGTCTCGTTTTGGTATGAGACCGGATACAAGACGTATACGACACTGGAGAACCCCTGGACGCCAACAGCGATTAAAATCCTGCCAGGAAGTCCATCCTTATAGTGGTGGAACCATCATGGTATGGGCGGGTATTTGGATCGGCGGAAGAACTGAGTTGATTTGGATCAGAGGCAACCTCAACGCTCAAATTTATGCTGAGACGATTGTATCTGACGTCATCGTTCCTCTACAAGTGCAAATCGGTCCCTTATTTCAGTTAATGCATGATAATGCACGACCGCACACCGCAAGAGTTGTAAGACAGACTCTCGCCGCAGCTAACATCAATGTCCTGCCCTGGCCTGCTCAGTCGCCAGACTTGAACCCGATTGAGCATGCATGGGATATGCTACAGAGAAGAGCTCTGCCGAATATGGAGGGTATCCAGTTGCAAGAAGACCTTTTTTTGTTGTTGCAACGAACATGGGCGGCCATTCCACAGCGTGATTTGGATGAACTCATTTTGAGTATGCCAAACCGATGTTCTTGTGTTGTTAGTGTTCGCGGTAGAAACACGGATTATTAATTGTTTAAGTTACCCAATAAAATTTTAAAGAAAACTGTTATTTCAGTCTTTTTTTCGAACTTTAATGTTAGTGGTTCAAATGTCAAAAATCCCTTTATTAGGAAAATGGCAAATTTCTTTATTAATGCAAAGGTGACTTGGTTTATCGTTACTGTGACAAACGAAAACACTTTATTTGATGAATCCTTAAAGAAAATTTAAATTAATATCAATCAAGAGAAAAGTTATTGCAAAAATATATGTTGATCCCTAGACACTTTTGATGTGTGTATTTGAAATGAATATTAATTGCGGAGCCGTATCAAAAACAATCTGTAACGAAAACACTAATGACCGCCATCTTAACCAGTCGCTTGATTTGATTGGGCCGTTTGGACGTATTGGATTTTGTTATGAATGTCTTTGGGGACTTACTAGATTTTGAAAAGAAACGGAATTTTTGTCCAATGTTTTTGTAGTAAATAAGTGGACATATTAGAATTTGTAAAACATTGAAATATTTGTTTTTTTTTTCTAAAAACGTTGATGTAAAAAAGTATTTTTTTGTCCGTGGTGGACATATTGGCGTTTGATATTTATCAACTTTATATTGTCTCTTGAAAATTATATCTTTTCATTATGACAACATATACCCGCAATAGTATAGCGTCTATACATGCTCATAAAAATATTGCCATTAAAAATTCGAGAAATAAGTCAGTTGCTCCCTGATTTTATTTGAAACAAATTGTTGTGACAATAGTTTATAATCTAACACTAATATAATCATTTACATTTAAAAGCTAAATATTCATAGTAATATATACAGAAATAATAAGTATATAATCAAAGAGCATCAAAAAATAAACTCCCTTATTTATGTTCTTCAAAACTCGTCAAAATGATTTTCTTTCTCCAAAATTTTTAGTGACAATTTTTTTTAGCATGTACAGTGTGAAATTGAATTCGTGGGAAATATTTTAAGGGCTCATTGTACGCATCATTGTGAACAACTTTTACTATAGGAAATCGTTTTTTGTGACTACAGATTTGTTTCAGGGTCATCCCTTAAAATATTGCTCATGAATTCAATTTCACCCTGAATATACTACAGCTGGTTAAAGGGAAGGCGTTTTAATATACTATTTTGAACGGAGCACTACAAAATTTTATGCAAATCATCATTACCAGATCGTTATTCATTGCTGTACAGAAACTGCTGTACAGTCTTTATTATGGCAAGCTACCTCGTTACTTATCCCGTATTGGGTTTATCCAGTTGTATGTAAATTGGCTGACAGGCTTCTCTTAGCTTAACACATAATTTGCGTGTATAAACATATATTCAAGACTGAGAAATGACCATGATTCTGTAATTCCACTAACAAGGAGAGTAGGTATTATGGTATTAAGGTCGTTGTCCTTGTCGATACCTATGTCTAATGAGCAGATTCGAAAATGGAAATTCAGAATTTATTTGAACTTTTATCAAAAGTATTCGAATATTGAAAACTAGCTTCTGCCCGCGACTTCGTACGCGGACCATGTTGCTTATGCCAGCGACAACGGGGTCGCCATTTATGTTATTTTTTATCATTTTTCCCATTTAAATCTTTTATCACACTGAGCTTTAGTTTTATTTCATTCCAACAACCACCAAAACATACAGTCCATTTGTCATCGTTTTCATTTTGGTAACCGCATTATTATATTCCCCACCTTGTCTCTAGAGACCTAGAAGTCAATGCGTAGATACGGTTGGAACTCAAGCACAATTCTCGATCCGTGAACGCCTCCGACTCGCGAGACAATACATGACGTTCACGATCAGCGGTCAGTCGCACATCACGTGCCCCACTTGTCTCTAGAGACCTAGAAGTCGATGCGTAGATACGCTTGGAACTCAAGCGTAATTCTCTTTCCGTGAACGTCTCTGACTCGCGAGACAATACATGACGTTCACGATCAGCGGTCAGTCGCGCATCATATTCTTCACTGGTCTCTAGAGACCTAATGAATACGCCGAGAACGCAGGCGTGCTTCGCGACCCGAAGAGGTTTCCACGGAGCGAGTTGCAGCCTAATGTTCTCGAACAGCATCAAGTCTCTCCTGAAGCTCTTCGGTAGATTCTTGGGATCTTATGATCCTCAATCTTTTAGCTCTCTTGGAACTTTGGGAAAGATTTGACCTCTTTCTAGGCATGGTCACAGTTTTATTGTGATGATACCTGATCAATAAAAATCTAAATTAAAATGACTGCTCCCCTGCGTTACCGGGTAGGCTACCGTGTCATGAAGATAAATGGAAAAGAAAATTAAACACTCAGACAACATAAGCCCAAAAGCACATAAGCTGTTTTTTTTATTTTATACGATAAAATAAAAAAAATCAATAGGAGTTTTGGCCAGTAGAGTCAAATTTTCAATGATAATACCATCGTCATCGAAAATCAGTCCTAAACTGTTACCGCCTTCATCGCGTGCAGGTACTCCCAATTTATGTTAATTTATAATTACACGGTAAAATTTGTGATAGCTTTGATTTCCACATCAGATGTTTCTGATCTTCGATTTTTATAAGTCAACAGGAAATGCCCATCAGACCGAACAACTTTTGCTAAGACGTCATTCCTATATATGTTATAGTGTAGCTAGGCTCTTGGAGTTTCACAACAGGTGTTCCAGATCTTCGATTTTTATAAGTCAACAGAGAGTGCTCATCAGATTGAACAACTTGTGCTAAGACGTTATTCCTATATGTGTTATGGTGTAGCTAGGCTCTTGGAGTTCCACAACAGGTGTTCCAGATCTTCAATTTTTATACATCAACAGAGGGTGCTCATCAGGCTGAACAACTTTCGCTTAGACGTCATTCTTATACGTGTTATGGTGTAGCTAGGCTCTTGGAGTTCCACAACAGGTGTTCCAGATCTTCGATTTTTATAAGTCAACAGGAAATGCCCATCAGACCGAACAACTTTTGCTAAGACGTCATTCCTATATAATGTTATAGTGTAGCTAGGCTCTTGGAGTTCCACAACAGGTGTTCCAGATCTTCGATTTTTATAAGTCAACAGGAAATGCCCATCAGACCGAACAACTTTTGCTAAGACGTCATTCCTATATATGTTACAGTGTAGCTGGGCTCTTGGAGTTCCACATCAGGTGTTCCAGATCTTCAAATTTATTCTCTCAGCAAAAAATGCTAATCACGTGGAACAATTTTTGCTAAGGTATCATTTTTGTATCTCTTATAGTTTAGCTGGTCTGTTGCGGTTCTGCATCAGGTGTTCAAGTTTCCAAGATAAATTATAGCCTATATGTTGCCCAGACTTAATACCTATACAACAAAAAAATTATCATTCCAATCCGTCCAGTAGTTCCGAAGATTAGCGTGTACAAACAAACAGACAAACAGACATACAGACAAATATTTTTTTTTGGATTCGTGCTCTATTACTGTTTCTAAACCCCCCTCAATTATTATTTTTTTAATATATTCAATGTACAGACACGGTTTTTTTACTGTTTTATTATATGTATAGAATATAGAATATAGATAGATATAGATATAGATATAGATAGATATAGATATAGATAGATATAGATTATCGGGCACGTTGGTCTAGTATAAAGTGACTGCAAGCAAGATTACGGTTATCCTATCCCTCTCGAAGAGAGAGTCTGCCTGTGTCCCAGGCAGTGGAAATATTACAGGCTGATTATGCTATTTTATTTTAAAGGGAAATCATCAAAAGCCCTTTGTGTTCCAAGACAGAGCGGTAACTTTTGGCTATTCCAAATCGCTGACCAGCCAGGCAAGCTGATTATGCTAAACTTCTTGGACAAATTAGAAAATATTATTTATGTACATTATTATTTATATTTTTGCTTTCAAATGTAAATATGATTAGATTAACATAATACTTCACATTAAATTTTTAACTGAAATTAATATATTCTTTAATCATGAATAGTAATAGGGATTTTGACAGGGTAAAAAAAAGAAATTATATTTGGTCCGTCTGTCACATAATAAAAAAATATCAGACACTTATTTTTTGCTTTATCGGATTAATAAAAAAAATACTTAGATAAAAGAATTAAAGTTGGGGAGTGGGGCGTGCTACGTCACAATTCAGTACAAAATCTATGAAGAAGTGACGTCATGTCACATTTGAACACAATGTATCGACGTAATCTTTTGTTTATGTGAAAAAGGAAAAAATACGTGTCCAATATTTTTTGATAATCTAGCTGACCGACTAAAAATAAATTTAAGTCAACATACCTATTGTGTAACAATCTTGCAGTGGGATGTCTAATATTCTGACAGTTCAACAACATTAATTGCGTCATTAACAATGTATAGCGCACTATTTTTTAAACATGAAGTAAAGAATTCGTTTATTTAAAAGAGTGTCCATTCAGTTTCTATTTAAAAGAGTGTCCATAGAGTTTCTTGCACGTTCTTCTCCATAGGTACCTACTGCTTTGGAATGGGCAACTAGCTTCATCTATCTGACTGACCGACCCCTTGACAATTGGTTTATTTAAAATAAATGCTTTGAGTTTGAGTTAGCAATGTCCTTCTAGATCCTACGGATTGTGATAAGAAAGTGTGTTCCTTCTATCATTTTTAAAATGTTGTCGACAGATTTCCCAGTTCAAAATAACCGACAACTTCAGTTTTCAGGACATAAACGGTTATTTTACGAGAATATTTTCGTTCAAAAATAAAATGCGGTGTAAAGTACCGGTGTATAGACAGGAGCAATAAACTACATACAATGTGTTGGTGGTTTGTCTGTAAAAGTGCCCACGAGTTTATTTTATTTTTATGGATTTTAAATCTTTTGCAACAATGCATCTTTATTGAATAGCTCGTACAACATTGTATTCTTACTTTTTATATTTGCTTTAATTTCTATATGTAATTTCCTTTTTTATATTCTGTTTTGTTTTTATTTCTGTGTATTTACAGTGCGTGTGCAGTAAAAAGAATTTCTTACTTTCGGTTCAGAAAAATAAATATACACTTCTTAAACTTTTAGGGGGCTTAGAAACACCTACACTTGTAGCACCCTGCTAGACCTATAATTATTTATATTTTCTATTTTTTTTTATGTTAACGGGATAAATTAATATGTTCTATGTAATCGTTTATAGATTGGACTGGATTGAACAAGAAATGTTAATCACTTTTTAATTAGGATTGCGTAATACAGTATCAATCACATACTCAATGATTTTGAAGAAGATTGCTATTCCATTGCTTCATATGTTCGAAAAAATGTGTGCCCGACAGCGTAAATAACGTAATGAATGTGTCTTAAGCAATTACCTCACTGATTTGCTTCTATACAATCATCTTTATAGCATTTGTGTTGGAAAGATCCCTTCATCGGATAGGTTTAGACGCCAACTTATCAAGTTATCCCAAACTGTGAAAGATTCCCAATTGAACATGAACCTTATAGTTTTGTAATACAGTTGAAAATCTATTAAAGAAATTTAACAGATTGGGGTAGCTTGATGTGCTGGCCTCTGAACAGCGGTATTTGTTCAAACCTCTTCGGGAAAAATAAATTCTAATTTTAACTTTGGACCAAATTTTCGATGCCCTTTAATTTTTGACCCTCTCGTTTTCTATACTGTTTAATATTTGGAGTATTTTTAGGTATGTAAATATTATGTGTATAGATATAAAGTCGTAATGTTGTTAAATTTAACTTAAAAGACATTAATCTTTTTCTGCCGTATCCCGGTAATCCTTCTCTAAGGTTGCGATCAAGTATTTCTATTTATAGTATATTAAGGCCATGCCCTTCAAGACGTTTGTTCTGCCGTAAGTGGGTCAAACTGTTGCCTGCCTTGCATCCTGATATTGAACTTGCTCAGAATATTGAACTTTGTGTAACCTGTCAAAGATATTATGAACGAGGAAGAACCTTCGGAAGTGTTGTTTTGGTTAGTTTTGGGTTGTGTTGTGTTTATCGTATATATTTATTCGTCTCTTGCGCACGAACCTTGCTTTAATCGTGGTAAAAATATAGGCCAGCATGGTAGGCAGCGGCTTTTTTTTAAGGCAGTTTCAGACTCTTACTCACTAAAACCCATTAATGTGCCTTCCTAATCCCTTTATGTTCCGCGGTAGCGGTAACCCATTCGGACAATCCCGCTGACCCGGCAGGCTTCGGCACTAATGGGCCTCTTCGCTAGTGCTGACATCTCTTTGAGGCGCGCGTGGAACATGTACGCGCCGTAAAATCTTACCATCAAAACTAAGTGAACTCGAAGTGAGCTGACAGTAATGTTAATCCATCAGGTGGAATGACAGCTCAATTCACCGCAGTTATCGCGATGGCATTTTTATAGAATAGACCGCTGGTGGTTGTTAAAATTTGGGCAGCTACCAAATACTTATACTGTTGGGTAAAGGTTTCCATCTCGGTATCAATATTATAGACTCGTCTTTATGAGAAGAATTCAAGAAGTTTGCCAATCTTGTCACTTGTATAGGTTCGTAGAAGTTCGTAGAAGTGACGAAGTTTTGTGTCACCAACATGTTATTCACTGTCGTGCCATTGACACTACACAGAAGATGTGGAAGTAAGGCAGACGCTGGACTGGAAGACTTCCTGGCCACGACTTCGGCGAACGGCGCGGTGTCGGCAAGCGGCGCTTTGTCATTGCCGCCAATTGCGTTACCGCCGCTCGCGTCGTCTCGTGACATGCTTCATACATTTTTGTATATTTATTTTTACCACTCGCCGTGCCTAGCTAAGCCGCCGCTCAGAGGGCTCTTATAGTAGATGGTCCTATCCTTGTATCAAGGGCAAACACAGCAGTCTTCAACCTCCAAGCGTCTCCACACTAATGACTACCCGAAATTAAATTGTCATAACGGTATGATTAATTTTATTAATTTCATGCCTGCCAGCCTTTATAAGGTTATGCAGCCACTATGGTAGTGAACCGAAAGAAATACACGATTTCATACAACCAAAATAAAGTGCAAAACCTCAGTGTTTCTTCAGCGATAAAAAATCATGTTCTCGAAAATAAATTTTAAATAAGAGATGACACTTATAGCAGTATTAGTAATAATTTAATATTACTTAAACTGAGAAAGAGATGGAACTGTTCGTCCTTGGTACGTCCTGTATAGCTCCGTCTCATTCTCACACACACACAGTAATATTCAAATAATACTGCTAAGAGTAAGAAATGATGGTTCAGGTCTACGACATAAAAAGAGATTGTGACCTCTGGAGTTTGTTTCTCTGGAGCTGCTGTAGTTTTAAAACATATTTTTTATTTTTGAAGTGTAAAACTTCTTCTTCTGAATCTTCATCTGGCTAGCCTTTTCCCAACTATGTTGGGGTCGGCTTCTAGTCTAACCGGATCAGTTCTTCTTCTGAATCAATTCATAAAAATAAATATCATATTTTTTTAGCACTACTGCTGCTTGCGACTCTGCCAGCGTCAATGCTGAAAATTTTTCAAACAAACTTCCACCCCACTTTAGGGGGAAAATTTTTGCAGGATGGGAGAGAGAAAGTTCCTCCCGTCCCAGCCACCGCGGGAGACGTCCCGGGCGTCGGGAGCCACGTGACGACTCCCGGCCAACGTAGGCGCGGGCCTGCGGACGGTGAGTAATGGGTGACTCACCGTCCGATCAGCACCAGGCCCGTGCCGGACGGCGCGTATATGTTCCACACGCGCCTCAAAGAGATCAGCATATGAAGGGGCCCCTCAGGGCCAAGCCTGCCGGGTAACCGGGATTCTCCGAAAGGGTTACCGCTATCTCAGAACATAAAGGGCTACGTAAGGAACATGGATGGGTTTTAGTAAGAGTCTGACACTCCCTTCCGCTCCACCCAGAGTGGAAGAAGTCATTGGATGATTTCTCAGCCTGATAAAAAAAAGGGGGAAAGTTTCCTAAAATCCTTTCTCATTTGACGTTTCCTATTCATTGCCAATTTCATCTTCGTAGGTCCAATAATTCTTCAGATTTCATGATTAATCAGTGAGCAAACGTATGAATGAGTGACCTTCCCCTTTTTTATTTTAGCACTTATATCACTCGCAACCGTAGTGGCTAAACAGCTTAAAGTTAAAGTCATACAGTCGCGTGGAGTTCGCCGGATGTTAATTTGCATTAATTTGCGAGTGTCTTCATTTTCGTGTGTTTTAGGGGTGTATCTATGTAGCAGATAATTAAGATACTTTCTATCTCGGTAGTACAGACGCCAGCACATCAAGCTATCCCTAACTGTCAAATTTTCTCAATTAAAAATGAACCTTATGGCTTTGCAATAAAGTTGAAATACTATCAGAAAAATTTGACAGATTGTGGTAACTTGATGTGCTGGCCTCTATACTTGTTAGAGGTGTGTATGGTTGCGCTCGACTTGTTAGTATTCGAATGGGATACTAAAGGATTTCAGTGGTATAAATGAGTATTCCGGTATTGAAGTACCGTCCGACACGTGTCTCTATTTCGGATTCGTTCTTAGGATTTAAAATGTCATAATCAACATACGGCCTCATTACAAAACAATGTTTAATCTCTTCTTCCAGGTTTGAATCATCGAACCATTTTTGAATTTCGAACTGTATTTTGACTATATTGAAGTTCTCATTCTACAAAAATTGTCGACAATCCCGAGTTTAAATTAACAATTTTGTACTAAAACCATTACAGAGCTGAAAATAAAAATGAAAATACAATAACTGGTTCGAAAGTATAGGCTCGGACTAAATTAGAACTATTGTAGTAATAAGACGTAATTAGTCTTGGAATGTATGTATGGATAAGATTTTATCATACAATCTTAAATCCCCTATTTTACTCCCTTAGGGGTGGAATTTCCGAAAATCCTTCATAAATGTGTGCCTAAATTATATATGGTATTATTATGGTATTTGTAAAGTTTCAAGTCTCTAGGTCCAGCGGTTTGGGTTGTGCGTTGATATATCACCCAGTCAGTCAGCCTATAAGCCAGTCAGTTTACCATTTTTTATGTATAGATTATTGTAATCCTAGTTATAAGACGTAATTAGTCTAGGAATGATTGGAATGTATGAGAGAATTCTTGAGATAGATTCATCCCAACTACGGAACCTTTCATTTTCATGGACCAAACACGCCCTTGGCCAGTTTTTTCCTTGGACATTTCAACAAACCAAACAATCAGTTAAAACCTTTGACCTTACTTCTTGTAAGTAATAATGTGGCAACAGGCGACGCCACGGGACATAAACTTGTACACAGCAAATACATTCACACAGTCGTTATAGCCACTCTCGATACACAGAGGAAATCAGGACTCGAATGTGAAAATAATTGTTCACATAAACCTTGTAAAGAAACCAAGTGGCTGGAAGGAAATTTCTGATGAGATTTGTTGACAATGAGAAGTTACTGATGTAGCTATTAAATTGTGTAAGCACTATCAGCGTCAGCGGGATTGTCCAAAAGGGTTACCGCTTCCCCGGAACATGAAAGGCTAAGGAAGGAACATGGATGGGTTTTAGTTAGTAAAAGTCTGAGACTCCCTTCCACTCCACCCAGAGCGAGCGGGGTTACGCTCGCTTGCAGGGGTTGGCCATGGATGGCCGTGGATGGGTGACCCTCTTTACATATCGAGGCCCCACCGTGCCTCGGAAAACGCGTTAAACTGTTGGTCGCGGAATTCATTCGTGGATCTTTGACATTCGTTACGGGTAGTCAGAATCTAGAAAGTCGAACAGCTAGTCTTACCAAGGGATATTGTATTACCCAGTTACTGAAAGGAGGTCCGATAGGCAGTCGCTCCATGTAAAATACAGGTCTTCAGCTGCATCTGGTAAGACTGGAAGCCGACCCCAACATAGGTGGGAAAAGGCGAGGCATATTTTTTTTTTTTGATTGGAAGGCTAAATTATAATTATGTAAATGGCAGTTTGGAAGATTTAGAAAAAAAAATATTAAGGTACAGGTGCCAGAACTGACCACCAACAGCTGAAATAAAATTGTTATCATATTAAATGAATAAAGTAAATCAAACTTAATTGTAAGATTTACGTACTGGTACCTTAAGCTAGACGTTAAGCTTACAGCGCTTGCATTCGTACTATAACTATGTAGTAAATTATTAATCATACACCTGACTGGGTTAGGTATTAACATCCGATAATAATGCCTGTTCACACGACAGCGAACCACTGCGACGACAGCGCTTTAAGGCTGTCGCAGAAAGCCGCGACACGACTCTAGTTGAACAATTTCTATGAAAACTTCATGTTAATTGTACCAACAGAATCGCGTCGCACCGTCGCGTTACGCCCGTCTTTTCCGTTGACTTCTCCCGCTCTGGGTGGAGCGGAAGGGAGAGTCAGACTCTTACTGACTAAAACCCATCCATATTCCTTCCTTAGCCCTCTATGTTCAGGGGTAGCGGTAACCCTTTCGGACGATCCCGTTTACCCGGCTAACTTGGCCCTAACGGGCCCCTTCATATGCTGACATCTCTTTGAGGCGCGCGTGGAACATGTACGCGCCGTCCGACACGGGCCTAGTAGTCTAGAGCATAAAGGCTCCCGCGTTACGCCCGTCTGCGGGAGCATTTAAGCTCTAGACTCTAACTAGTACCTTTAGTCAATAGACTTATCTAGAGAGATCCGACTTTAACACAGCACCAAAGCAATTTGCGTGCGCTCCGAGTTTACACAAGTACTAAGCGAAGGTAAGTCCATTGAAGCATCAAACGGGGCCCAAGTATAAAGCTGTTAGTACATCGGTAAACATTAAATTTTTATGATTGCTTTTAAATGCCATTTATGATTACGTAATAGATAATGCAATAAAAGCTTGGGTTTAGAGTAAAAATCTACTTAATTACATCGATACCTTTAAGCTGAAAGGGCGTAACCGTCATTTTGGCCAAAGTGAGATTTTAATTCTCAAACTCAAACTCAGAGCATTTATTTGAAATAAACCAATTACAGGCACTTTTGAATTATCAAGGGTTCGGTCAGTCAGAAAGATGAAGCTAGTTGCCTATTCCAAAGCAGTAGGCACCTATGGAGAAGAACGGGCAAGAAACTCCAAGGACACTCTTTTAAATCAAAACATGTTGACAAAAACTGGGTAGATCATTCATGTTTAAATATACATGTGAATACGATGCAGAACGTAAAAAAAGCGTCGATAATTACAAGATTTAAAAAACCATTCAAAATTTAAGTTAAATTTTGAAAGAGCCGTGGCAGCTGAGAGGTGACAAGTCCCTACTGACGGCGCCCGTTAATGAACATGACGTGGATTAGCACCATTCATCTCAGCACTAATTCAGCCATACTTAAGTTTTCGCCCTCTTCCGATTCGTATATGGAAATTTGAACAAACATTCGCTTGCAAAAAGCGTATAAGCTGATAATAACAGCAGTTATTATAGACAAAAAAACTTTATTAGCCAGTCTCACCAAGGGGTATCGTACTGCCCAGTTACTGGGTTGTGGAGGTCAGATAGGCAGTCGCTCCTGGTAAAATACTGGTATTCAGCTGCATCCGGTTAGACTGGAAGCCGACCCTAACATAGTTGGGAAAAGGCTAGGCAGATGATGACTGTTGTGTAGTTGTATGTCCCTAAAATATTCCTTGAAAATGTAACCTTTGAAGGTCAGGTATAAAGCTTTAAAACAAAAGGTAAGTAAATTATTTTACTTCAGACATGACCTGGAGGCCAACCCTGAAATAACCAAACAAAAGGAAAGGACATAATTTGCCCAACGGTGGGCGTCTAGGTTTCCAAGTTATGTGAAAATAATAAGTATGAAATGTACGAATGAATTACTAATTTAGATTGTAAAACACGACGGGGAGGTCAAGGTACGAATGTAGTTTTTAATTTTACGTTGCAAAATTATTTTAACTGTCACTATCAGATTCATGTTTTAATAAAATTAATGAATTGCTAAACTGAAATAACAGCTACTGATAAACAATACTGCAATCTGTAAACTGAATAATGTTCGTTAGTATACGTAGCATAGACAAGCACACTTCGAAATCAAACTCATTATGTATTAAAAGTAAATCAGCCTGAAATATTCTCACTGCTGGCACTCAGGCCTCCTCTTTTAAGGATTGGCCGAAAGGGTTACCGCTACCCCGGAACATTGATGACTAAGGAAGGAACATGGATGGGTTTTAGTCAGCAAGAGTCTGACACTCCCTTCCGCTCCACCCAGTGCGGTAGAAGTAATTGGATGATTTCCCAGCCTTAAAAAAAAAAAAAAACCTGGCTACATGATGGTTACAGATTTCAGCATTAAACAGGGGGCCTAATACCTATTTAATGCTGAAATCTGTAACCGTCTAGCTATCACGGTTCATGAGATACAGTCTGGTGATAGAAGAACAGACAGACAACCGTTCTGGGTGGAGCGGGAGGCGACATTTGATGGCTTCCAACCCTCAAAAAAAAGCCTCCTCTTAGAGAAATGTCGTGAGTGTAATCCACGCAGACAAACATTTAGGTTTTAGTTTTAGGACATGCCTAACCTTTTTCCAAATGTTGGGGTCAGCTTCTAGAGTAACCAAATGCGGCTGTATACCAGTATTTTGTATGCAGTGACAGCCTATTTGACCTATATCGTTCGCGTTATCCAGTAACTGGGTTGCAGTTACTGGATAACGCAGTGCTGACAATGACAACCGGGAGCAACGGCTTAACATGCGATCCGAGGAACCCTTACGGTCCCATGAAAGCACGTATGTAATGCATGGTCACCCATCAACGAAATGACCGCGGCAAGTGTAGCTTAACCTTCGATAAACTCGTGCAGTTGTTATTATTTAGCCAGAATTCCCTCGATTTTTTATACCAGTAAAGGCATAAAGCCTACCCTATACCTGTATATAAAATAACTCTTTCCGTTCCCTCCCATTTTCCACAACAATATTTACCGCAAAGCTAAGCTTAGTTCAGACAATTACAGGCTCACAATATAAGTTTTACTTCAGGTAAAGCCTTGAAAGTTGGTCAACTGCGCACCCACCAGTAGAACGTTTCATTAAACAACTTTGCTTCCCTACACACGGCGGAGGTAAATGTAGTAGTTACAGGTATTTTATAAGAATGAGGTGAAAGATTTTGTTCGTTAAATGTGAGGATAATGTGTCTCAAACTCAAAGCATTTATTTCAAACTACAGCTAGTTTGATATAAATGCTTTGAGTTTCCGGCGAACTTCGTTTCGCCTAACAATCTAAAAAAAAAGATTTTTTCTATAACAAACATACCTAAGTTACTCCTTATTACATATCCATTACAGTCCCGTCAAAATCGGTCCAGCCAATTCAGAGATTAGCCGGAAAAATAGACAGACAAAAATTAAAAAAAATATATATTTTGTTGTATGTTCTGTATTATATCTATATACATGTAGTAAAAAACGGTTATTTTAATATTACAAACAGACACTCTAATTTTATTTATATGTATATAGTATATATGTATAGATAAACCAATTACCGGCCCCCTTGGATTGAGAAAGATGAAGTTAGTGCCCATTCCAAAGCACCTGTGGAGAAGAACTCCACGGACTCTTAATAGAATAGAATAGAATAGAATAGAATAGAATAGAATATTTTTATTTGCGTTGAAACATTACTCACTTTTAAATCAGAATATGGTTACAAAATAAAAGGGGTAAGTGAACAAAGGTATTATCTGACAAAACTGAAAAAATCGAGTTTAATAAATCGACTGGTGGGCTCAAAATATCTAATTTTAATTCATATCCAAAAATGCAGACGAAGGTGTTAACTACCAAATATGCATACTTTTTATGCATGAAACTCGATTCTTTCAGTTTTGTTAGATAACCCCTTTGTCCACTTACCCCTTCTATGGGATACATTATTCATGTAGAAATAATACATGTGAGAACGAGGAAGAGCGTAAAAGCGTCCATAATAAAAAAAATAAAAAAGTACTTAATCAAAAAAATTAATTTAATTTTAAAAGATCCGTGTAAAAATGGAATTTATACCAGCTGTGCTATTTTATAAAAAAAACAATGTGAAAACTTAGGTGAAATGAGCATTTCACCTGATGCTAGGGATTGACACTATTGACAACTCACTTTATTTCCGTTTTTATAGGGATTGACATTATTTTACAGGATAGATCTGTTATATTTCTAAAGGAGGTGAGGTAGGTAGTTATTTAGTGGTATTAACATTTCGCAAATTATGTCAAATAGCACGTCAAGCGAAATTCTTAGTAGCAACCCAAGAATTGGATTTATGCACGGTCAATAAAGAAAACGGCCTTAAATAAAACAGACCAAAATGTGGACAATATTAACTTGTTTGAAGAAAGTTGCAAGTTAATTTCTGTATTTCTCTTTGTTTGGCTATATGTAGGTACGGCTATACCAAACCCTTCGGAAAATACAAGCGAGATGACATGCAAAGTTCATTCAAGGTTAACTTTAAAATTAAATGCCGTTTAACTCAATAAACTAAAGGCTTGTATTTATTACTAAACACAAATGCATACAAGCGGCAACGTCGATAGACAATGAGGACAGAACCTTTTGTAACAAACTTGTTTAGACCTCCTTTCATTTGCCTACAACTGAAAGTTATGTTCAGAAACTTGTCAGCATTGTGACAAGTTTCATCGTGCGAAATACTTTGAACAGTCATGTAATAAGGTGTATAGATTGGTGTATTCATGTATGGAATGTTTTCTCTTGTAACTGAACTAAAACTTAGACAAACTTTGGGGTTCTTGGAAATGTTAATAGTTTAAAATATTCTACAAGTAGATAAATGCAATGCAAAATATGATTTTTCCCAATAAACTTTCTAACGATCAATGTAACATATATGTATGTGCAGTCGCTAGCACCTCAGGTTACCACAAACTGTCGAAGTTTCTCAATCGATTTTGAACTCAACTCTGGACGTTTTAAGATTGAAAGTCATTTGGCGAAATTTGACCGTTTGGTTTAACTTGATGCATATTTGTGTCACCGATCATTAGAAATTTTATCGGGAAAAAAAACCATCACTGATTTGAACAAGTTTACTGTCAGTACTTGCCATGCTGCAATACAAACTATTCAAATGAAAACATTTATTGGTTTGCAAACATGAGTCTTCAATTATTTTCAAGAACCCGGTATTTACTGAAATAAAATATACTTAGGTAAAAATTGCATTGCCACCAAATTATGTAAGCATGCCAAGTTTCAGCTCAGGTGGGACGTCAGGAAGTGCTACAAAAGTGGATGAGATTGCGACTAACTGGATATATTGTAAGCATACATACATACGAACGAAGCAAGCTAATAATGTAAAGCTTGTAAAAACAAACAACTTTAGAGTCCTTGAAAAAGAAAGACATTTCATCAAAACAATTTGCACTCTTCCAATTCAAACTGAGTCCCGCAAATTTTTGAAGCGTTACCTTTTTTTTTATTTTTGCATAATGGCTGAAGAGGGTCGTTAAGGTAGAACCTTGGATCGTGACCTCCATGGAGCACTCTCAGTCTTCGGCCTCCTACGACCTGAGAGATGCATTCTTTGCATACTAAACGTTATTTATTTTAAGGCTTTTGTTCTTCTTCGGGATTACCGGATGATCTTTTCTTTTTAATATGATTAACGATTGGATCGGCGCTCAGTTTGACAATTGCAATTTTTTAAGAATCATTTGTTTGCAGAAAATACGGGGTTTTTAGTTGTTTAAATTGGTAGTTTATGCAAATTAGTTTTAAGTACATTAATACATAAGAATACAAAAGGATTCATTGGTTGGACTCATCATATTGAGACCTTCCTCAAGGAAGAGTTTTGGCCGAAGGGTGTCATGTATCGGCGTTTCCGCGGAAGGCTACGCGACACCACGCAGTGCAACACGACACCGTCACTTCGTGTACAATAGTTATTATCAGTTTTTTATAAATATGTATGATAGTCTGTAAGGTATTTATGTTATGGGTCTTTGTTACCTGAAATAAATGATATATTATATTATTATTAATAATATTTGTGAAGTCAAATACGGACAAATGAATGAATGATTTTTTTTTAAAGTACAGGCGACCTGAAAGATTTTATTTCCTTAGTCGGCAAAGGAAATAAATAGTTGACTGTGATGGAAAGATAAACTAGTTAAGCGCTAATCCTACGACTACATTGCCGCAATAACACAAAATACACTTCGCGCGCTCGCCTTCGCACACGGCTCGACGTATCTGTGTACGTGTATTTCGCGTTATCGCGACAATGAAGCCGTAGCATAAAGGGACAAGCTTATTTCCGATTCAACATCTAAGTAGTCCTTTAACACTAAAATAAGATTTTCAATATAATTAACACAGCCAAAAACACACAAACAAAGGTTAGACAGTGTAAAAAAAACCGACATCACTCTTCGAAAGATCTTTTATTGTCCCAATAAACTGAAATGTCAAGGGCGAGGGAAGCGGTCAAAAGAGTTGAATTATTACATACCATGAATATTAATATCGCCACGCTGCCAACACTAAATGATTGACGTAACTGTTATTGACGTTAACGTTTGACCTCCTTTGTGAATTTTTTTTCTAAGAAATTGTTTTTTTTTGTTCTCATTCCTTGTTAGTAGAAGATTTCGTGTGAACAGTTTTGGTTATTTTGAACGTAGATGGAAATGATTACTTTTAGTGCGTACCTGGTGGAGGACAACGGAGTGACAGCAAAACGACTTATTCTATAAAAACTGAGTGCCTAGCTCAGTAATGAAACTGAATCCGTCTAATCTTTGTTTCCAGGAGGACACACTAGACCTACACCAACCGGGGGTTGTGCTGGGGTGCATTTGCATCAGCAGGGGGTTGCGGCAGTATCATGCGTTCCCCTGACCCCCGGCGCAGGTGTGAGAGAGAACCCCCGGGGTGGTTTTGAGTCAGACAGACCCCAAGGGCGGAGCACTTCCAGGAAAATTTTGCAAAAAAAGTAATGGGTGGAATAGCACAGTGCGAACAGGGAGAATCAAGATCAAAATTCCAAAGAAAAATAAAGATAGTGACAGCTCTGTGCTGGTTGCGTTCAGTTTTATTGGTGAAATTCGCCCTCAAAGTCAATGAATTTACTATTTCATACGGATACTTAATAATAAGTAAAAAAAAACACAAAGCCGCGTAAAGCGACAGGCGTTTGTCTTCGAAGTGGCCACTTGACCGCCATTCCGTAACGTCAGTCTGCTCTGAGTCGTTCACCCTTCAACTTACTTGAGCTTAGGTAAAGTGGTTGATACCTATCTATTAAGGAACTTTAGCTAATTAGCGTGCCGGATAGTTCCAAGAAACTAAAGTATTGTTTGATATGTTTATCGTAGGTATAAGGTGCTTGCAAACATGGTTATCTAGGTACAGTCAACAGCACACAAAGTTACCACTAACTGTAAAATTTTCTCAATCGATTTTGAACGTAACAATCAACGTATTAAGGTTTAATATCGTTTGGAAAAAATTGACAGGTATAACTTTATGTGCTGACAACCGTCCAATGGCTAGTACATCATGTTACCACAAAACGTTAAATTTCGAATGAATGTCAATTGATTTTGGACTTAACCAACAACGTTTTAAGGTTTATTGCCGAGGGATATTAATAGTTTTTCACCAACTGTTCGACATTGCTGGCGAGAAATATTTTTTCACTAGTTCGTCGCATTGACAAGATGTTTCAAGGAGAGTACTCGTCGACTTCTTATATACGAAAGCAGCTAATCAACAGTATTTTAAATGTAGCGACTGCCTATCTGACCTGCAAAACTAGTAGATTGGTAAGACTAGTTTCAGACTTTCAGGATTCTGATGACCCGAAACGACTCCACGAATGACAGCCGATTTCAATCACTCAAATTACAAAACACATAGGTAATTTAATAAGTGACATTAAATTGTACAGAACGGTATGTATTTGGGACCACCACAACTATTTAATCTCCTGTTCCAAACAATTTATATTTCCTAGAAGGTATTTATAATTGATTTTGGTGATACTATTAATTTTCCATGTGAACTCAGCCACCTGTGGGAATGAAACCGTGAAATAATCTTCTCACTTCGATTAAATACGGTAATGGTTGCGAGGTATATTATTTAATTAAGAATAATACATATAAATATTATGTTGCTGGGGAGTTCGTTGCGCTACGGGGGAGTTTGTTTCGCTGCTGGGGAGTATGTTGCGATGGTGGGGAGTTTATTGCGGTGGTGGGAGTTCGTTGCGCTACGGGGGAGTTTGTTTCGCTGCTGGGGAGTATGTTGCGATGGTGGGGAGTTTATTGCGCTGGTGGGAGTTCGTTGCGCTACGGGGGAGTTTCGCTGCTGGGGAGTATGTTGCGAAGGTGGGGAGTTTATTGCGCTGGTGGGAGTTTGTTGCGCTAGTGGGGAGTTTGTTTCGCTGCTGGGGAGTATGTTGCGATGGTGGGGTGTTTATTGCGCTGGTGGGAGTTTGTTGCGCTAGTGGGGAGTTTGTTTCGCTGCTGGCAAGTATGTTGCAATGGTGGGGAGTTTATTGCGCTGGTGGGAAGTGTGTTGCGCTACTGGGAGTTTGTTGCGCTAGTGGGGAGTTGGTTGCGGTGAGCTGGGGAGTGCGTTGCGATAACGGGGAGTTCGTTGCGCTGGTAGGGAGTTTGTTTCGCTGCTGGGGAGTATGTTGCGATGGTGGGGAGTTTATTGCGCTGGTGGGAGTTCGTTGCGCTACGGGGGAGTTTGTTTCGCTGCTGGGGAGTATGTTGCGATGGTGGGGAGTTTATTGCGCTGGTGGGAGTTCGTTGCGCTACGGGGGAGTTTGTTTCGCGGCTGGGGAGTATGTTGCGATGGTGGGGAGTTTGTTGCGCTACTGGGGATTTTGTTGCACTGCTAGGGAGTTCGTTGCGCTGCTGGGGAGTTTGTTGCCCTGGTGGGGACTTTGTTGCACAAGCGCCACTGCGCTTCTCCACAACTAAAGCAATGAAGATGAAGAAGCGCTGTTATGGGAGACTATCATATGTAATGTTGACGTTGGAGAAGTGCTGATTCTCTGCCTAGTTTGAATAAATGGGATTTTATTTTTATTTTGAATACCGTTATAGAACTGCTTTAGCGTTTTTTTATGAACAATCGCGGTTAATAATATTCGGCAGTGGAAAGTTAATTTTCAGGTTCGTGTAGATTTATAAATATTCCCATTCTATAATTTTATTACTCTCAAGCATCGGATTTCTTGGATGGTCTAGTAGTCGTAAGCGCAACTGCTGAACAAGATAAACTGGGTTCTATTCCTAAGTCAGGCGAAGTGTAATTAGATTTTAGATTTTTTCATCAGGAATTTCTCAGTTGCAGTCCAGTCTAGATTTGAGGCCCGTTTTATGACACGGGACTTAAACATAACTGGCGAAAGGTATGTAGGTTAACTATAGGTACAGCTCTGTCTTTTTAACACGCTTTTATTAGCTCGGGTTGTATCTATGTATGTATGTAACGGAATCTTTGAGCTTAATTTTCACCGGTTTCTAAAAGTCTGATCAACTTGAAACTTTGCACACGTCTCAAGGACCGATGACAATGCAATAATTTGATAATAGTTTTTTTATATGTATGTATGTATGTTTGTAACCGACTCCTTTAGACGCGATTTTCACCCACTTTAAACGGCCAGATTTCATTCAAACTTTGTAGATTTATCGAGGACCGATGACAATACATTAATTTGAACTAAAAAGTAGGAAATAAAAAATAGTTTAAAAAAACTAAAAAACACGCTTTTTATAGAAAACCGAAATAAAAAATAGAAAATAAATTTTACTTTTTAAAAAGCGTGGGGTGCATGGTGATGGTGAATATTTCCTTAAAAAAGCACCCCACGCTTTTTAAAAAGTAAAAAATAGTTTTTTTAAACTATTTTTTATTTTATATCTATGTATTTAACAGATTTTTGTAGTGCCTTTTTTTGAGGTTGGGCAATTATCAAATGAACCGCGCTCTGGGTGTAGTGAAAGGGAGTGTCAGACTCTTACTGACTAAAACCCATTCATGTTCTTCCTTAGCCCTTTATGTTCCGGGGTAGCGGTAATTTAACCCTTTCGGACAATCTCGCTTAATTGTACTGCCTGAATTATATGAATTAATACAAATACGTTACTCCTGTAACACGTCTAACTTGCACAGATATAAACAATCTCTTACAACTTTCAAATTACAATAAAAAAATTGATTCTCACTAAAAACTGGCCAAGTGCGAGTCGGACTCACGTACGAAGGGTTCTGTTGGTTCTGGGTCTGTGTTCCCCTAAATATTTATTGTATTCTGTTTTAAAGTGAAACTTTTATTACATCGTCTCAAACTTTTTCGTCTGTGTGTTGCATGTCGTGTGACGGTCGGCCGCGGAGTAGGGATAAAGTGAAAGGCGCTCACCAGAGCAGCCAAGGCCAATATGGCGGCGCCTATAGTGTCAAATGTCTTTAATGTGAAAAAAAGTTTCACTTTTATCGTGGTTTCATAAAACCACACAATCCTTTTTTTTTAATACATACAAATACATCATGTGTGAAAATTTCTACAATCAAACTATCGCGGTTCATGAGATACAGCCTGGTACAGACGGACAGCGAAGTCTTAGTAATGGGGTCCCATTTTACCCCTTGGGACCCTTAAAAAATCTGGCTTTTAATATCATACAACACCGTGTAGTATACTGTGTCTACACTGAAATGAATATAAGAGAGTCCTTTAATGATGTGGCTTTCAAAAAGACAGTAATTCATTTTCTGGCAGATAAGGCTTATTATAATTTGAATGAGTTTTTAGATGACAAATTCTAATTAAGTTTTACATATAATATCTATGTTTTATTATATAAATAATTACTACAGATTAAATTATGATTTTATTTAATACTTTTGACATGACTGTATACACTTTGACATATTGTATTATTAATTCCTTTTTTTTTTAATTATGATCTATATTTTTTTACTTTTGACATTCTTTACTTAGTTGCTGATTGTGTAGTCATAGATTAAATTGTTTTTTTTGTGTCATGAATTGAAGGCATATGATATTAAGAATCACAATTATTATTCAAAACATTTGCACGCCATAGTATGTGGCGAACATGTCTGAATCAATTTTGTTTGTGTTTTCTTGCATGCACATATTATTGTATGTATACACATGTTTGGGCAAATAAATCTTATCTTATCTTATCTTACGTTGTATACTGTAAAGCCTATGTGAAACCTTTTGTTAAACATGGCTGGAAAACATCTGACAGCATTCGTCCTATAAAATAAAAAGAATGGTTTTGATAGGTTTTTATAAAAGAAAAGCCACTCTGTCATTAACCGTGTGACTTGACGGATGTATTCGTGACAAAGCAATACCGCTACCCGTGTGTTTGCATTTATAGGATACTAGCTTCCGCCCGCGGCTTCGCCCGCATAATATGTCGACAAATTATACACATAAACCTTCCTCTTGAATCACTCTATCTATTAAAAAAAAACCGCAACAAAATCCGTTGCGTAGTTTTAAAGATTTAAGCACACATAGGGATATAGGGACAGAGAAAGCGACTTTGTTTTATACTATGTAGTGAAGAAATCCCTACGATATACTACATAAGTTCTACTTGAGTCCCCTAAGTGAAGATCCCGCCTGACTTTCACAATAACTACATTCAATTGGTGAAGGTCTTCATCATCTGCCGAGTCTTTTCCCAACTATGTTGGGGTCGGCTTCTAGTTTTAACCGGATGCAGCTGAATACCAGTATTTTACATGGAGTGCCTGCCTATCTGACCTCCACAACCCAGTAACTGGGTAATACGATATCCCTTGGTAAGACTGGCTGTCAGGCTTCTTTTCGGGCCTCTGACGACCCGTAACGACTGTCAAAGATGCACAAATGACAGCCGGGACCAACGGCTTAGCGTGCTTTCCGAGACACGGAGGAGTCTCATTATGTAAAGATGGTCACCCATCCACGGCCAACCCCGGCAAGCTTAGCTTAACCTGATGGATCGACCTGTGCGGTTGTTAGTACTTAGCTACGAGCTCTTCAGTGAGTTTGAACTTCAAAATACCTACATTCAATACGTGAAAGTATCTGTTACTGAAAACAAATGACGTAATTGAGAAAAATATAACTTTCATTATCCGTAACAGTTCCTGCGTATAACTTTCCTACTATGTACTAAACAAACAGCAAGGGTGGATAAAGTACCTAATAAAGTTTCTATGTATCCTGGCAATAACTTATATAACTTTCTTATTTCAAGTTGGGTTCTTGTTTTTGAGGGTGGGAAATCATAAAATGACCGCTCTGGATAGAGCATAAAGGAGTGTCACTCTTACTGACTAAAACCCATCCATGTTCCTTCTTTAGCCCTTTGTGTCCCGGAGTAGTGGTAACCCTTTCCACTGAAAGTTGGGTCTTTAATTTTTTTGGTTTAGTGGTCGCAAGCACTACAGCTGACTAAGGGGTCCTGGATTTGATGCCGGGATCGGCCAGTGTTTTTGGTTTTTTCCATTTTTTTTTTTCCAGGCTTGCCCCCTATTACATAGGACTCAAAAACTTAGTATATTTGGTGAAATATGGGTTTACTTTAGGTACACCTCTGCCTTACCCTTTGCGGACTATAGGCGTGATGTTTTGGTAAGTACATTGTTAAGTTACATAACTAGTAAATATTGGTATTTGCCTGAACAGACTGATATTCATGGTTTGTTGGTAACATTATTCTGACCGTTGTTTATTTTGTTAGTAATTAGGTACGGTCAGCTACAAAAGTCGCACTTCAGTTTTTTATTAATCTTAATTCTTGCTAACATAACTGATGTAAAATTATAGATATAACATGACGTTTTTACATCAGATTCTTTACGGAAATTTTAGTCAAAAATTAAGATTTAGTGTGAATCGACTTTTGTTGCTGACCGTACAACGTTCGGGCCGGTGAAACTGAATACATTAGGATCATACAATGTTATATTTTAATCACTAGTTGGTATTTGTAAAGCCAGAGTCAATGTGTAGCAAATAATTTATTTTACAAAGCTACCGGCACAATTTCAATGACTTCTTTTTTAAGGCTGTGAAATCATCCAATGGTTTCTCCCGCTCTGGGTGGAGTGGAAGGGAGTGTCAGACTCTTACTGACTAAAATCCATCCATGTTCCTTCCTTAGCCCTTTATGTTCCGGGGTAGCGGTAACCCTTTCGGACAATCCCGCTTACCCGGCAGGCTTGGCCCCTTCATATGCTGACATCTCTTTGAGGCGCGCGTGGAACATATACGCGCCGTCCGGCACGGGCCTGGTGCTGATCGGACGGTGAGTCACCCATTACTCACCGTTCGCAGGCCCGCGCCTACGGTGGCCGGGAGTCATCACGTGGCTCCCGACGAATTTCAATGACTTGGCTCAATCATTCACATTTGCAAAGTATTTTTTCTAATGGACAGGTTCGCCATTGCTGATCATCATTACCATTATTATGATTAGTAGTTATAACATGGTTCAATGTACTGTATTTTGCAAATACAATATTATATACATATATTATACATTTTATGTTATAATTTTTTTAGTAACCTTTTTGTTTTGATTTTGTCATCTTTGCACGCCTGCTGGTAAAATATGGCTGAACCTATTTCCATATGTATGTATATTAAACCTCCATGAATTATGGTCATAACGAGCGTGTATAGTTATCCAGATATATGAAATACGAAAATATAATAATTTAATAATTTTTGATGTATACAGAATGTAGCAAATGGCGTTCCGTAGTTTCTGCTTACCCCAAGTGAAAAAGGCCATTACTTAGTTTATGTTTCTATGAGTAAAAAAAAATATTTCCAAAGATTGAGTGCTAATTTCAACAATGAAACTGAACGCCATCAGCACATCTAAACGCGTTCAAGAGCTGTCAGTGTCAATATTCCAAAGAAAATAAACCACGTATAAACGTTGTTTATTCGCTGATCGCGTTTAGTTTTTTACGTTCTGCATCGATCTCACATGTATAATTTGAACATGAATTATGTATTGGTAATTTGAACATGAACATGAATTAGATGGCGCTAGTGCCAAAGTTAACTTCGCCTCCGTTATTAAAATTGTTTTAAAATTATCTAAATCGTTCTCAAGTGTAAATAAGTAGTGAAAAACCATCAGTGTATTCCAATAAATAAGTGACAGTGTTAGCAAACAATCCTGTTAGTGAATAGTAGTGATAAACATAAAACTATAAAACAGTGTAAACATAGTGTACACAAAAGCAAAACAATAATCTTTGCATAAAATAATTAGGATTTAAAACAAACAGTGCTAAAATCTGGGACTATTTGGTCGTTTTACATTAATAAACTCTTAAAAAGTAAGCAAAACAGTTTTTTTCAAATTGCGATCACAATAACAACAACAAGAAAAAAAACGGTCAAATTTAAATTTAAAAATATCAAAAATAATAACAGTACAATATTTTCATCACTATTGTTATTGAACGTTTGGCTTAGTTGCGTAACGACGGACTTCTCTTTTTAAGTGTCGTACTGCACGCTCGAGGCCCGAGTTCAAATCCAGCCGAAAGCAAAGTTCTTTTTTCTATTATTTCTCGACCTTTATCAGATCAGAAATAAAAATGGAATTCTTAGAAAACATTACGTTTCGGATGAGGAGACGTGTCACATCACTGTCAAACGACACGGCAAACGAAAGTACGCTAGTAGCCTTTTTTTTTTTTTTTTAAGGCTGGGAAATCATCCAATGACTGCTCCCGCTCTGGGTGGAGCGGAAGGGAGTGTCAGACTCTTACTGACTAAAACCCATCCATGTTCCTTCCGTAGCCCTTTATGTTCCGGGGTAGCGGTAACCCTTTCGGACAATCCCGCTTACCACATCTAGTAGCCTGCCTCCTAATATATCCGATGACGAAAGCGACGAAGAAATCTTGCAACTTAAAAATGAACTACAAAAAGTTAATTCACAACTAAGCGCAGCTCACGAAGAAATTAATAATTTATCATTGGAAAACATGAAATTAAAACAAGAAATTAAAAATTTTGATTCAAAACTCAAGATAATGAAACAAGTTAAAAGTAAATTAACATCTGAGATAACTATTACCCCAAAGAAAAAAGGCAAAAATATTCTGGCAAAATCATGTGCAATTGTTCCTACTACTCCTCCAGAAATTGACATTCCTTCACAGTCACCAGCAACTAAGGAAAAGCTCTCTGTAGAAAAGAGACACAATGAGGCACTACAATCCCAAGAAGCAGAAATGTCTATCAAGCCTAAAAACACCAAACATAAGCTATGTATTGTTAGTGCAAATAAAAATAACAATATTTTGTCTATAGCCATGAATTCATTTCAAAACTGTGAAATTTGTCATTATGCTTCCCCGAATTGTAGCACGGAGCAGCTTATCAACAACTTGGAGAAGAAATTAATGGAATATACCATGAATGATTTCTGCATTATTTTAATTGGAGAAGAAGACTTCCATAAAACTGAAAACTATGTGGACATAATTATAAAACTGAGAGAAAAATTGCAGGAAATACAGCACACGAATATTATAATATGTGTTCCAACTTTCACATTAAGTGATCATTCAACATTGTTTAACTGGCGCATAGAGACCTTTAATAATCTACTTCATTTAGACTTGCAGACGTACAACTATGCAACGGCGTTTGACTCAAACTTGGACTTGTCTTACGATTTTACGATGTTCTCTAAGTTCAGTAGGAAAATAAACGATCGTGGTATACGAAATATGTTTTATAATCTGTCGGTTACCATGGCTGACTATAATACATTTTCTCAACAAGAAAATATAGCTGTCAACCTAACAAGCATATCGTCTCCACGCCACGATGCGATTTTTTTCTTTGATCATATTCATATAATGCATCAAAATATTGCCGGTCTCTTAAGCAAGTCCGACTTACTGGTTATTTATGTACAAGAATTGTTAAGTAAACAAATTAATTTAGATGTTATATGTATAACCGAACATTTCATAATGTCTGGCCAAGAGAAACTTTTACATATACCAAATTATAAACTAGCGGCATGTTATTCTAGACAAAACATTAAGCGCGGTGGAGCCTGTATCTTAGTTAAAAAAGACATTGAATTTAAAGAACTGCCTGACATTATGAGACATTCGGTAACGGGAATTATAGAATGTTGCGCAATTGAATTACCTTCACAAAAACTTATAATTCTATGTGTGTATAGACCACCAAAAATCACTAATCTACACCAATTCTATGAAAACCTAGATATAATACTTAAAAAGATTTCCAAACCAAAGAAAAAAATTATTATGTGCGGCGATTTTAATATAGATATTCTGAAAAGGAACAGAATTAGCATGGATTTTGAATATTTTCTCATGAATTACGATTTGAAGCTTGAAATAGATGAACCGACCAGATTTCATAGTAAAACTTGCTTAGATAATTTTGCGCACAATTCAAAACAAAACTGCCAAAGTGAAATAATTGATTTCGGATTATCCGATCATACGGCTCAAATATACAATATTTACTATGAAAGTTAGTAAGTTAAGTCAAGTTAAAAAATGGAAAACATTGAGACGAGACATATCTGAAGAAAATTTAATTATATTTAGAAATCATCTTAAAAACTTATCGTTTTCAGATATATATAGCACAGAGGACCCAAATGAAGCCTATGATAATTTTTTAGAAATATTTCAACTCCTGTATGAACTATGTTTTCCCTTTAAAACAGTAATATTAAGATCTGAAAAAAAGATCAAATGGGTATCTAGAGGTATTAGAATCTGCAGTAAAAAACAACGTCAATTACTCTGGAAACACAGGCTTAACCCTACTAGTGAAAATAAAACGAAATTTAAAGAATACTCAACTAAATTTAAAAAAATTATCAAACTGACCCAGAAAGCACAGAACAACTTTCTAATTAAAAATTCTAAAAATAAATCTAAAACATCCTGGCAAATAATAAATAGTACAAAATCTATAAGTGAACCCATAACAAGAATAAAAAAACATGATTTAATATTAACAGACCCTAAGGAAATAGCTCAATCTTTCAACGATTTCTTCATTGATCAGATCTCAGATCCACCCCTGAACACGACTAAAAATGCTGTAAGAATAACGCATAACCCTCATTCTATTTTCATGGCCCCTGTTGTCCCTCAAGACATTGTTAGGGTGATCAAATCTTTAAAGAACAAGAAGAGTTATGGATATGACGGTATTTCAACAAACGTTATAAAATTTGTCTGTTCTACTATAGCTAACCCTCTAAGCCACATTATTAACGCGAGCATATCCGATGGAACATTCCCCGATAGTCTTAAAACCACAATAGTTAAACCATCCATAAGAAGAACAATAAAGAAGACATGGCTAACTATAGACCAATAGCTTTAATCCCCGTATTTTCCAAAATAATTGAAAAAGTAATTTATGAGTCACTTTATTCGTTTCTGTCAAAATATAATCTATTGTGTGAGGAACAAAAAGGTTTTCGTAAAAATAAAAATATAAATATGGCCATATACGATCTAATAAATAAAATTATGGTTAATGTAGATAATAAAATACCAATTTGTGCCATTTTTACCGATATGACCAAAGCTTTTGATTACGTAAACCATGAAACGCTTTTGGTCAAACTTGATACATACGGTATACGAGGAAATGCTCTACGTCTAATAAAATCGTATCTAAGTGGACGTTTCCAATATACTGAAATCTCAAAGATATGCGTCAAATCAAAACGTGAGATCAAATATTTATCTGGTCCTAGGGAAATTAAATATGGCGTTCCGCAGGGCAGCGTTCTTGGGCCATTATTATTCTTGCTGTATATAAACGATCTACCTCGACACATCCCATACCCTTGTGTATTATTTGCCGATGATAGTACGATCCTAATAGACTGCCTCAACAAAAAACTTTACGAAGATGAAATAAATAATTCTCTAAGATTAATAATAAACTGGCTCAACAATAATAATCTTATCATAAACCTCAATAAAACAAACATAATGCATTTCTACCAAAAAATTCATCCCTTAAATTTATAAATTAATTATGAACGGCAAACTATTGACAGTGTTAGCGTGGCTAAATTCTTGGGTATATTGATTGACAGTCAATTAACATGGAAACCGCAGGCTGAAGAAGTTTGCAAAAGATTAAGCACGTCTGCGTATGCTCTCTACAATCTGTCCAAGAAAGTTAACGTTGATACATTAATGGTTGCATATCACGGTTTGGTGGTCTCTGTTTTAAGGTTTGGTGTAGTATTCTGGGGTAATTGTTCCGAAAGGGAGTCTATATTTAAAGCTCAAAAACGGTGCGTAAGATCCATTTTTGGTCTCAAGGTTACAGATAGTTGCATTCCTTTTTTCAAGAAACACAAAATACTAACCTTTCCTAGTTTATACATTCTCGAAGTAGCTATATTTGTTAAAACTAATAAGCATCTATTTCCTTCACTGACTGATACGAGGATGCGAACTGCTGCCATGAGATCAAAATATCAGAGTCTATTGTGTACTGGTAGATATAAGACTGCTTTGCTTAGAAGAAACATCAATGGCATGGCACCTATTATATTTAACAAATTGCCAAATTACATTAAGGATCAGCCCTTAATAAAATTTAAGAAACTCCTGTCGTCATTGCTGGAGAAATGTTATTACTCTGTTACCGATTTTATCAATGATGATTTGTGATATAATGCTTCACTTTATCTCATTTATTATGTAAATAATTTTGGACTTAGTCATGATCTCATTTTGAATTTAGTTAAGTAAATTAAGTAAGTAAATTATCTGTAAGTAAACCACATATTTTTTGTATGCCAACAGGCAGAATGTACTGGGACTATATCGAAATGAACACCATAATTGTAATACCTGCATTCTATACAAATAAAGATATTATTATTATTATGTAACCCTTATTTTTTAACCATATACTGATTTAAAAGTGTCCTTTGAGTTTCTGCTCGTTCTTCTCCACAGGTACCTACTGCTTTGGAATGGGCAACTAGCTTCATTTTCCTGACTGACCGATCCCTTGACAATTCAAAAATGCCTGTAATTGGTTTATTTGAAATAAATATTATTTCCGTCTTATTACAAAACGAGTTCTAACTTTAGTCCGATACTAAACCTTCAAGACACTACATGTATTTTAACTTTTATTCTACGCACGGTGAAGTTCTTAATTCAAAATTGACAAGTTAAACTCGGGTTTGACGAGACTTTTTGTTATTAGAACTTTAACTTACTTGATATACTGTTCGAAAATCAAAAATATACGATGATTTAAAACTGGAACTAACGATAATCCACGATTTGTAATAAAGCTAAATGAAACAAACTTAAACTAAGTTTGTTGCATTGGTGAAATCTGCCCTCAATATCAATTCTTCTTGATCTTGATTATGTACATACAAGAAATTGAATATTATTATGAGCCTGGCTCAATACCAGCCATACATTACGACAATAAATAGGACTGAAATGTCAAGGATGTGAAATCAAAGAGGCATTGTCTGCAAATGATGTGTAGGTGTGAATAAATGACTATTCCTTTGGCAAACATATTTCTTACCGTTCCGTACCCAAAGAGTAAAACGGAACACTGTCCCTAAGATTCCGCCCTCCGTTTGTCTGTCTGTTCGTCTATCACCAGACTGTATCTCATGAACCGTGATAGCTAGACGGTTACACATTTCAGCATCAAATAGGGGGCCTAATACCTATTTAATGCTGAAATCTGTAACCATTATGTAGCCAGGCTTTTTTTTTTAAGGCTGGGAAATCATCCAATTACTTCTCCCGCACTGGGTGGAGCGGAAGGGAGTGTCAGACTCTTACTTGACTAAAACCCATCCATGTTCCTTCCTTAGCCCTTTATGTTCCGGGGTAGCGGTAACACTTTCGGACAATCCCGCTTACCCGGCAGGCTTGGCCCTAACGGGCCCCTTCATATGCTGACATCTCTTTGAGACGCGCGTGGAACATATACGCGCCGTCGGGCCTGGTGCTGATCGGACGGTGAGTCACCCATTACTCACCGTCCGCAGGACCGCATGTAGCCAACCTAAGTTACATTCACCGTCATACGCAACAAAAGTTTAGCCCTGGATTACACGGAGTTTTCTCATTCTAACTTAGTCTAACAATTTTATAGTTTTGCGAGTCTTTCACTAACTAGACTATATCTCCATATAGACCATTATGCTCGGTTTGATTAAGTAATAACAACCGCACACATCGATCAATCAGATTAAGCTACGCCTGCCGCGGTCGGTCCGTAGATGGGTGATCATTTTTACATACTGAGACCGCTCTGTTCTTCGGAAAAAGCACGTTATGCCCATGGTCGTGGCTATTATTCGTGGATAGATATTATTGATGGATCTAAATCTGTGCTTACCTACAATACAATAGAATTTTTCAAATGAAAAAAAAAATGGTTTACACGAAAATCTTGAGCCCAAATCTAAAAAAAATATAATAATATTAATTACAGTCGTGTTGAAAACCTCTTGCTTTTTTGAAGTCGGATAAAAATAATCCATGCTCCACAAAATCCGGTAACTCTCCATAACGAAGCCAAATCCTCGTAAACAAGAATATAAACATAAAACAATATTGACGGGGTGACATAAGCACATGTCTATTCCTAGCGTTGAGGATGACGCACGTTGTGGGTGGACAGCGTCATAATAATCTGAAATTCATTATATTTGGTCATTTGGTTGTCCGGCAGTGTATAATGTAAGCGGGAAGCGATTCGATAAAATCGCATGAATGTGTCGTCTACTTTATAATCTTTTGAACGCCATTGTCATATATACGTGACCAGCAAGCGCATGGCCTGTACGCCAAAGACACAAATATGTGACAATGGCAACTAATACTCAAATTTCTTTTGTGAGTGTTTCCATAGATATCTTAAAAATTGAAGCTCACGTACGTATTTAATGACATGAAACAAATTAAAAGTCACCACGGATATTGGAAAATTCTGAACTAGAAGAAATACATTTGTAGCTTGGCGTGGAGGGCACGCGCGTGCGATTATGCTGTGGCGTTCAAAAGATTAAACTAAGTGTGTAAAATATAATATAATATTATAACCGGATTACTAGTAAACGTCTGTATAGTTACACAACGCTTTGTCTTCTTCTTTCAAATGTCAAATTTCTGACGCCTGAAAGAGAGAAAAAAACGGTGTGTAACTTTTTACCTACCACTACCACCAATAAGTAAGGGTGTTAATTAATGAATGTATGGATGTTTGTTACTGTTTCACGCAAAAACTACTGAACGGATCTGGATGAAATTTGGCACAGAGATAGATTAGTTGTCAAACTTTTATACCAGGCTTAGTAGATTTTGTGCAGAATAAACAATTATTATTTCTTTCGTTTTCTTTAGTTGATCACTAGTCATTCTTTTTAACTTCGCCACCATCATTTCAGTTGAAAGACCTCCACTGCTAGATATAGAGCTGCTTGCCACTCATTTTTTTTTTTTGAGGGTAGTAGCTCGTCAAACGACTCCTCCCGCTCTGGGTGGAGCGGAAGGGAGTGTCAGACTCTCACTGACTAAAACTCATCCATGTTCCTTCCTTAGCCCTGTATGTTCCAGTTAAACGGTAACCCTTTCGGACAATCCCGCTTAGCCACTCATACCTTGCACCACCCAAAATATAATTACATGTATTTGTACGCACATTTTGTCCTGAACCGGTTCGTGATTGGTTATCGACGGTTTTGTCCCGACAACTGAGATTTCGCCGTATACTGCTGATGTAGTATAAACGTCATGTGCTGAATGAAATACAAATATTTGTGGAAGCGATGGAAATACTCGCTAAGGTCATGGCTATTGTTTTGTTTCGATTTATTAGTTCCATTGAATTCGGTTGTGAAACTATAGACCAGGGGTTCCAAAACTTATTTTGTCGACTGCCCACTTCACTTCATAGTATACAACAAAGTCGCTTTCTCTGTCCCTATATCCCTATGTATGCTGAAATTTTTATAACTACGCAACGGATTTTATAATAATAATAATTAAATTCTTTATTTAGGACAACATTAGATCCACTGTGTTAGTTGACCACATTTTGATGTGGATTGTTTTTTTTAATAGATAGAGTGATTGAAGAGGAAGGTTTATGTGTATAATTGTCGACATATTGTGCGGGCGAAGCCGCGGGTGGAAGCTAGTTAAGAATAAATTATTTTTTAGCGCCCCCTTTAATGCCTACTTAAAAACCACTATGTAGATGAAATTACACATTGCCCCCTAAGGCTCTACACAACCCCATTTTTTTCTGGGTCTCTCCTTTAGGTATGCAGCGCCCTATTAAGCGGGATTGTCCGAAAGGGTTACCGCTACCCCGGAACATAAAGGGCTGAGGAAGGAACATGGATGGGTTTTAGTCAGTAAGAGTCTGATACTCCCTTCCGCTCCACCCAGAGCGGAAGAAGTCATTGGATGATTTCCCAGCCTTAAAAAAAAAGGTATGCAGCGCCCACAAGGGGACGTTATCGCCTATTTTGGGAAAGGCTGCTATAGACCGACGCTATATGTATACGCTATATATGTTATAGACGTATAGAATGATGCTGCCATACCTAAATATTTGTTTAAAACTGTTCGATTACAACTACAAGCAAATCTCAACTGGGGGCTGCGCACGAGTAGCCCCCGAAACACTTCATACGTTTTTTTGCAATTTGCTTGTTAGTGTCAGTTTGTATGTTGATCAAATATAATTCGCGGCCGTAGCAAGTACGTTTTTACCCTCTATTATTTTTCGTACTTACCCTTTAGCCTTTACAAAACCAGTGGGTACATACCACCTAACCTTTGAAGTACCTGAAGGTACCTACAGACGCCAGCGCATCAAGCTATCCCTAACTGTCAAATATTCCCAATCGAACATGAACCTTATTCTTTAGTAATAAAGTTGTGAATCTATTAAAGAAACTTGACAGATTGGGGTAGCTTGATGTGCTGGCCTCTGTACAAGTGTGCAATACGCAGGTACCACGCCGGCAGCGCCGGAGTTGACATTCACTTCCTTGCGGTTGACAATGACATTGTCGTCATCCCTTGCCATCGAATGACGGCAAGGGATTACAAAGATGTAAAGAAATGTGTTGGATTGGAATACAAAGTCTGTATTTATTTATTTATTAACTTACAGCGCATTTCACTTATGAAACTGAACGCGATCGGCGCATAAACCACGTTCAGCTGTGAGCAGGTAGTAGACACAATAAATTACTTTTTCCGATTGTTTTGAATTTTATTTGATATTTAACAGTTGAATGGATAAGAACTATCAGTGTCATTTAATCCATGGAACATTGACAGTGACAGCTCTTGAACGCTTTTAATAATTATGTGGTGATGGCGTACAGTGTCATTGGTGAAATTCGCATTACGATTAAGACGGAGAAGTATCAAGAAGAAGTGTGAAAGAATCAGAATTAACTGGAAATTGATCAATTGCAGAAAAAAATGAAATGAAGTGAGAATAAAGTGAGTTGTAAATAATCATAGTTTAAAACATGTCCGATGGCTCTTTCTTTATGTAAGTACCTACCAAAACTGATCAGTAATATTTTTATCTACCGCTGTCTCTTCCAGCATTTTATGTTTATCACGTTGGTCGTCAGATTATCACGTGTCCAATTTGACCTCTTTCGCACAATTTGTGGTAATTTTAACCCGTTAGATGTTTGCCTATTAGAAGCCGTTTGTTTATAAGAGTTTAACGATTTTTACGGTTATATTTATTGTCGTTTCGAGAGATTTTTTCTGTTGAACTTATGAGGTTCATAAGACATTTGAGAGGTTAAGTGATTAATATTGTAAGCATTTATATTAATTAGTCGTTAATTATCGGATTTTGGTTTACTATCTTGTTTTACTGTGATACGGCGAGAATTCATTAAGCTTATTATATTTTGAGAGTAATCGATTCCGTCAGGATTATAAGAAAGTTAATTCGGAAATCTGCTGGCGAATTCGTTCAAAGATCTTCATAACATAATCTAAAGAAGGAATAAAGGTATTTAGCATGACAGGAGATCGTGGCTAAGTAGTGGAGCCGCGCGAGTTCGTTTGCTGGGGTGCGATTTTTCCAGAATAGCACTACTGTACCTAATAATGGGTTAGGTATTCGTAACCCTGCTAAGCGTGAATGCCTTTGAGATGCCACTATAGGAAGTGGAAACTAGCCTGAACCCTGCGCAACGGGGTTATGAATCGTTGACGCAAAGTAGAATTGAAACGGTCCACTTGTGACTTGGCAAACATCCCAGGGCGGGGGCCCGTTAGGGTCGAAGCCTGTCGGGTAAGCGGGATTGTCCGTAATGGTTACCGCTACCCCGGAACATAAAGGGCTGAGGAAGGAACATGGGTGGGTTTTAGTCAGTAAGAGTCTGATCTTCCTTGCCGCTCCACCCAAAGCGGGAGGGGTCATTTAATGATTTCCCACCTTCAAAGAAAAAGGACAGGGTCAACAACACCCTCAATGCAGTCGAAAATGCGCGTTTGCAAAATAATTCCATTTTGTTATCGGCTTTTATCAGAATGTCAACACAACTGTCACCGATTCAGTGGCTGTATGATAAATGGAATGCCACATTTAAATATTGTAATGAACATTGATTTTTTCATAAATTAAAATAATTTAAACGTGACGATACTGTATATACAAAATACATTAAAATAACTTTCAAAGAGACGGTATAAACAAAATGCATTGGAAAACTTTTACACGTGATTAAAGTGATGATATTTAAATCCAGATTGGAGATTTGAGGCTAAAGAATAACTGGCGCACGGGTCGATAGATCAGGTTAAGCTATGGTTGCCGCGGTTGGTCTGTGGATGGGTGACCATATTTATATGTCGAAACCCTTCTTCTTCTTCATCCTCAAGTCTGAGACGTGTGTAAAGTTTGTTAAGCCATTGGCCCCGGCTGCGTAAAACCAATCCCTGTATATGACCCAACACTGGATGGTGCTGAATAGTACCTACACAGACATTGTCCTGCACAATTTTTAAAACAAGCATACAAACCTGTTTCGAGCCAGCACCTTTAGTTGATTGGTTTTTACCGCACAGAGTTTGGCCCTCATGTTTGCAACAGATAAGAGAACAATCATGTTCGCTCTCAACACTTTTCTATACCTACGCGTTGTACCGCAACATGATTGTAAAGGCGTCTATAAGGAATAAATCTGTGCCGAATATCGAGTAAGTTAGAGTGAGACAAGTATATATTGCATTCGTTTGCTATTATTTCGGTCAGTTGAACTATCACATTGACCTCGGCACTTGTTATTTGTTTACTTTGTGATATACTTTCTTAATATCAGTGTTTGGTTCGGTTATTACGTGAAAAATAAATGAAATTGACAGAGGAAAATTATTTTAAAGCTATTTTAAATGTGGTGTGTGATTAATATTGTATTATAAACTACGAATAAAAGAACGCAACTACCAACCCAGAACCCCACCAACCAATGCAGAAAAACCATAAACGAGGTCATTGTTTATCTGCAAGTGTAAAATTAAATAGCTAAAAATCAAATTAAAACCAAATGCGAAAAAGCACTAAAAAATACCTCCTGAGTTCTACTAAATAATTTTATTACTTTATGTACATACTTACTTTATTTTTAACTTTAGTTTCTTTTTGTGTCTGTTATAATATACCAATGTAGGTATACTTATCAGAAAGGGAATGCAACTAACATGCGCCGAAATTCTTTAAATAATATAATCAGTTACCATGAGTTAATTCGTAACTGAGATTGTCCATTAGAAAATTCATAACATCCTTATAACGGGTACGCATAATGTTGCGTCTCAACGCCTAGAGCGCTGGTTCATACACAGATATTGGTTTTACGCGCCCCGGCTTTCATTCGTGAATTTTTGACAGTTGTTACTGGTAGTCAGAAGCCCGAAAGTCTGACAACCAGTCTTACCTAGTAACAGGGTATCGTTTTACGTAGTAACAGGGTCGTGGAAGACAGTCGCTCTATGAAAAATATTCAGCTGCATTCAGTTAGACTGAAAGTCGACTCAAACATAGTTGTCAGGTGCAGGGCTCTGAACCGGTTTAAAAAGAGCGGTTAATTTCGATGAAATACCGGTAAATATATCGTTCCTTCATTAACCGGTTAAACAAGTGAACTGTTCATATGTAACCCAAATGATAAAGGTTACCGGTTACATTAGCACAAACGGTTTTGACACCCGAATTAACCGGTTAATTCCGTAAGTCGTAAATATTTTTCGTCTACTTTTTTAACACTTCCAACAAGTTACGATATTTGGTGAAGGAAGACGGTGGCGGCGACGTTGAGAACTTGCATGCGACTTGATGCGACTATTTTGTAACTAAATGACATCGCAACGTCTTGACCGTGCTTGTGAGTGGCGGGGGCGGGGGTGTTCAAATTTGGTTTTAACCGGTTAATTTTCACTTTCAAAACCAAAATTCATTAAAAACCGGTTTCCCACATATACCGGTAAAAACCGGTAAAGTGCAAACCTTAACCTAAATCGATTTCGGTTTGGGGTCAATGACCGTAACCGGTTAAGAATTTCAACCGGTTTCCGAGCCCTGGTCAGGTAAGTCATAAGAATGTGAGTCTTATTCTAATAACGCTAAGTTCATAAATTTATATATCACGTGCTTACTCTAGTTTTTTTCTTTGTATAACCTTAGTACAGCCATGAGCCCGTTTACTTTTTGCTGTGGCACCGCATGAGCTATATATATTTCGACATATTATTATCGACAATAGGTTTTGAGCCACAAGATACAAGCGACGCCGCTTAGTTTGCGGCTCTCTGAAAATGTAACATTGTACCTACTCATATTTTGATGAATAAAAATTTATTATTATTATTATTATACCAAATTCAAATATTTTGGCTTCGTGCCGACACGATATAAAAAGTTTGCTCAAACACCCTTTATAAGCACCTAAACTTAATAAAATGTTTAAATAATGTAATATTCTTTTTAGTTTCAGTGTTAGATTATAATATAATATTATATTATCACAAATCATTAAATAAAATAAACATTTTGATACAAAGTAGAACTTAATACATACCTACAATATTTTAGTTCCTTTTTTAAAAGCGGGAAATTAAAAAAAACTGTTTTATTCCGTCAAAAGGAAAACAAGTAACATGACGTAAATGGACAGGCGATTTCATATTGGCTGGAAAAAAAACAGCTTTTTAACCTGTCGTGTATACATGAGGAAGTGATACAATTGATTTTGCATCTTCAGTCTATATAGTTAAGCTGCAATATGGATTAGTATGCGTTGATCTATTTCAGGTTTTGCAACCATTGATGTGTGAAAAATATGGCAGGGGAGTTTATTACCAACGTTTTACTTTCGTTGCATTGGTGCGAGTAACGTAATATTTTGTACTTTTTAATAAAACACATTAAAATGAGTTTTGAGTCGTAAAACTAATAAGTATGAAAATATTTCGATATCTGCCAACATTTTGAACAATTATTTAGTATGAATTGCGGTGTAATTATGAATTTCATGAATTTATGGAAAAAATAATCGCCCAAATTCAGTTTTCCGCATGTTTAACGAAAAACAAACTCTGTTCTTATGCAAAGAGCTTGTTTTTGTTTACAAATTTATGAATAAAATGCAGTAAAACGACAAATTCTTAAAAATTAAATAGTAAAATCAAAAAACAAAAGAATTTTGGCAGCGGTGGGATTCGAACCCACGCCTCCGAAGAGACTGGTGCCTTAAACCAGCGCCTTAGACCGCTCGGCCACGCTACCACACGCTTACGCAGGCGAAATTATGAATTAATCTCTACACCACTATCGGAACGATGACATTACGAATGGAGGACAGATCTTCCTATCTATCCTAATTATAACAGCACGCGTGATAAATTCAACGAACGAGCGAAGAAGTCTCTCATTGCATTTTGTACGAATGGGATAGAAATAAAAATACCGACACCATGTTGTTTTTATATTGACAAAAAAAATACGTGTATATTAGTATCTTCGAAGATTAACTGACCGAAATAAACATCATTTATGAACAATAAAGAACAATTTTTTTTTTAAATTCTCATAGGTCATAATAAAATTAAGTCATTTATTACATTAATCTTTTGTGCTTGATCGGTCTATTTATTTTTTTAGTCCCTTTCCATCCCACCCGTTACTCATGAATAGGTATTATAGTCTCATGAGTCATCAAAAGTTTCATGTTTTTCCCGAAGCAATTTTTTCTAATCTCCTTAATTAACAATTAACCATAATAATCAAGAAACAACTAAATTCATACACAGCAAAAACTGAGAAAAATAAATCCCATTCGTATTTGCGATTCCAAATCCGATCACACTTTTCAATCTAGGTATGTCCGTCTGAAACAATTTTTCCCGCCGAAGCTCCAATTAACGTTTATGATTGCAAATGGCTGCCGTATCGACGTACTGTAGTAATATATCGACCACCTGACACGTGCTGCGTACAGGGCCGGATTTGGAGCAGTTAATGGAAGACGATAAAGTTTGAATGTTTGCGGTTCTGTGAGAAGAGGATTAGAACTTATAATATAAAGCAAAGTCGCTTCCCGCGTCCTAATGTCTGTATGTATGCTTCGATCTTTGAAACTACACAACGGATTTTGATGCAGTTTTTAATAGATAGAGTGATTCTAGAGGAGGCTTTATGTGTATAATTTGTCGATATATTATGCGGGCGAAGCCGCGGGCGTAAGCTAGTTAAAGTATAAATGGCTTAGACATTGTATTTAAGTAGTTTATTATAAAAACAAACATTAGGTTGCTTTACTTGGAACTATATTATGGCGTTTTGTGAAATGTCCAAAGATATTAATATTATTATTAATTTACTGTACTTAATAATAATTTTTTTTTTTTTACAATAACCGGGAGGTGCATTTTAGCACAAACACTGTCATTATTTTTTTGTGTTATTCTAAGCGCGGTGCCTTGAACACACATACGTGTTAATGGCAGTGTATAGGTTAAGGCATATATTGTGGATTTAAAGAACGCAATGATGGGTTAGTTAAAATATTTAAGAAGAAGTGAAGAATTTATTTTTGTATCACAAATGATATATTCTGTAGTTAGAAATGTAATGACACAATGAATGTTTTTGGTTCAAATTTATACGTACTTTAAATATTGCGGATGATAAGGCTTTTAACTAAGCCGAAATTAAAAAGGCTTGTATTAGTTGTTTGTTAATACAGATCAATTAATAACCCAATGACGTAAAGAAATAAAGCCCTGATTCGAATACAAAGTTTCACTTTCTTATATTTATTTTTGTATTAAGTTCAAGAGATCATAGGGCTTCAAAAATTCGTCCTCATCACTGTCAGTAAGTATTGCAAAGTTCCGTTATTTTATAAAAGCATTGCAATTTTATTAAATCGCCCTAGAGATATTAATTTTGTACTTTCGCTTTAAGCTGCAATATGGATTAGTATGCGTTGATCTATTTCAGGTTTTGCAACCATTGATGTGTGAAAAATATGGCAGGGGAGTTTATTACCAACGTTTTACTTTCGTTGCATTGGTGCGAGTAACGTAATATTTTGTACTTTTTAATAAAACACATTAAAATGAGTTTTGAGTCGTAAAACTAATAAGTATGAAAATATTTCGATATCTGCCAACATTTTGAACAATTATTTAGTATGAATTGCGGTGTAATTATGAATTTCATGAATTTATGGAAAAAATAATCGCCCAAATTCAGTTTTCCGCATGTTTAACGAAAAACAAACTCTGTTCTTATGCAAAGAGCTTGTTTTTGTTTACAAATTTATGAATAAAATGCAGTAAAACGACAAATTCTTAAAAATTAAATAGTAAAATCAAAAAACAAAAGAATTTTGGCAGCGGTGGGATTCGAACCCACGCCTCCGAAGAGACTGGTGCCTTAAACCAGCGCCTTAGACCGCTCGGCCACGCTACCACACGCTTACGCAGGCGAAATTATGAATTAATCTCTACACCACTATCGGAACGATGACATTACGAATGGAGGACAGATCTTCCTATCTATCCTAATTATAACAGCACGCGTGATAAATTCAACGAACGAGCGAAGAAGTCTCTCATTGCATTTTGTACGAATGGGATAGAAATAAAAATACCGACACCATGTTGTTTTTATATTGACAAAAAAAATACGTGTATATTAGTATCTTCGAAGATTAACTGACCGAAATAAACATCATTTATGAACAATAAAGAACAATTTTTTTTTTAAATTCTCATAGGTCATAATAAAATTAAGTCATTTATTACATTAATCTTTTGTGCTTGATCGGTCTATTTATTTTTTTAGTCCCTTTCCATCCCACCCGTTACTCATGAATAGGTATTATAGTCTCATGAGTCATCAAAAGTTTCATGTTTTTCCCGAAGCAATTTTTTCTAATCTCCTTAATTAACAATTAACCATAATAATCAAGAAACAACTAAATTCATACACAGCAAAAACTGAGAAAAATAAATCCCATTCGTATTTGCGATTCCAAATCCGATCACACTTTTCAATCTAGGTATGTCCGTCTGAAACAATTTTTCCCGCCGAAGCTCCAATTAACGTTTATGATTGCAAATGGCTGCCGTATCGACGTACTGTAGTAATATATCGACCACCTGACACGTGCTGCGTACAGGGCCGGATTTGGAGCAGTTAATGGAAGACGATAAAGTTTGAATGTTTGCGGTTCTGTGAGAAGAGGATTAGAACTTATAATATAAAGCAAAGTCGCTTCCCGCGTCCTAATGTCTGTATGTATGCTTCGATCTTTGAAACTACACAACGGATTTTGATGCAGTTTTTAATAGATAGAGTGATTCTAGAGGAGGCTTTATGTGTATAATTTGTCGATATATTATGCGGGCGAAGCCGCGGGCGTAAGCTAGTTAAAGTATAAATGGCTTAGACATTGTATTTAAGTAGTTTATTATAAAAACAAACATTAGGTTGCTTTACTTGGAACTATATTATGGCGTTTTGTGAAATGTCCAAAGATATTAATATTATTATTAATTTACTGTACTTAATAATAATTTTTTTTTTTTTACAATAACCGGGAGGTGCATTTTAGCACAAACACTGTCATTATTTTTTTGTGTTATTCTAAGCGCGGTGCCTTGAACACACATACGTGTTAATGGCAGTGTATAGGTTAAGGCATATATTGTGGATTTAAAGAACGCAATGATGGGTTAGTTAAAATATTTAAGAAGAAGTGAAGAATTTATTTTTGTATCACAAATGATATATTCTGTAGTTAGAAATGTAATGACACAATGAATGTTTTTGGTTCAAATTTATACGTACTTTAAATATTGCGGATGATAAGGCTTTTAACTAAGCCGAAATTAAAAAGGCTTGTATTAGTTGTTTGTTAATACAGATCAATTAATAACCCAATGACGTAAAGAAATAAAGCCCTGATTCGAATACAAAGTTTCACTTTCTTATATTTATTTTTGTATTAAGTTCAAGAGATCATAGGGCTTCAAAAATTCGTCCTCATCACTGTCAGTAAGTATTGCAAAGTTCCGTTATTTTATAAAAGCATTGCAATTTTATTAAATCGCCCTAGAGATATTAATTTTGTACTTTCGCTCCGTCCCCGTGAGCAGCCACTCAGGTAGGAACGTGCGTCCATTGTGCTGTAATGGAGCGATTTCGCCACCATATTCAAATGCCGGCGGCCATTCTAAATGAGAAAATCACGCTTTAATGCCTGGGTTACACGAGACTAGTTTTTCATGTCACGATAGTAAACTAGTGTTAGTAAAGTAGCAAGCTAGTAACTCTGCCTTCGTGTATACAGAACTAGCCTGATTTCTAAGATAGAAATCTAATAATAGAATGTCAGTTGATCATCATCATTCTCCTACCCTTATTACAATTTATTTGGGGTCGGCGCAACATGTCTATATCTTCCATACTTCTCTATTAATCGTCATCTCGATAGTCACTCCCTTTCTAGCCATATCTTATTTCACACAATCCTTCCATTGTTTCTTTGGCTTCCCTCTACCTGTATGGCCATCCACATTCATACTCACAACTTTCCTGACAACAATAGGATGTCAGTTGATGATACATACATTAATAGGTTGGGGTTCTATTTTTAACACGCTTTTATTAGCTCGGGTTGTATCTATGTATGTATGTAACGGAATCTTTGAGCTTAATTTTCACCGGTTTCTAAAAGTCTGATTAACTTGAAACTTTGCACACGTCTCAAGGACCGATGACAATGCAATAATTTGATAATAGTTTTCCATTATCCTTATTTTTACACGCTTTATATTAGCTTCACTTGTATGTATGTTTGTAACCGACTCATTTGGAAGCGATTTTGACCCACTTTAAACGGCCAGATTTCGTTCAAACTTTGTAGATTTATCGAGGACCGATGACAATACATTAATTTGAACTAAAAAGTAGGAAATAAAAAATAGTTCAATAATTTTTTTTTTACAAAAAATAAAACCGACTTCCAAAAAAACACTACACAGTGAAAAATAATTTTGATTTCGGAAGTCGGTGTCTTCGGTTTTGTATTTTCATTTTTTGCCACCGACTTCCGAAATCAAAATTATTTTTCACTTTGTAGTGTTTTTTTGGAAGTCGGTTTTATTTTTTGTAAAAAAGTTTTTATTTTTCACTTTTTAGTTGTGGTACCTACCTAACCCTCCAAATTTTAATACCACTACCTGGTATGTAAATTACAGTGACAGGAACTTATTAGAACATCGTCCACATATATTAAGTAGATTTTTTTTAGATTTTTGTCGATTTTTCAAAAATCGCTTATCCGATTTCGATAAAAATTTTATGGGACCATTTGGGAAGTATACCCTTTCCAACTAAAAAAGAATTTTACAAATCGGTTGGCAAGCAACGGAGTTATGCGTGAACAAACATAAAAAAAAAAAAATATATATACAGTCGAATTGAGAACCTCCTCCTTTTTTAGAAGTCGGTTAAAAAAACTAAAAAACACGCTTTTTATAGAAAACCGAACTAAAAATAGAAAATAAATTTTACTTTTTAAAAAGCTTGTGGTGCATGGTGGTGGTGAATATTATCTTAAAAAGCACCCCACGCTTTTTAAAAAGTAAAATTTATTTTCCATTTTTAGTTCGGTTTTCTATAAAAAGCGTGTTTTTTAGTTTTTTTTAACTATTTTTTATTTTTTTTACTATACTAGCTGGCATATCTAGTTCCATGTGGCCGCCTACGCGTTTTGTTTTTCGCACCGCAACCAAAGTTTATTCAGCACTGGCTTAAAATTATCTGACGTCATGTGAATGGTAGCCCTATTCTGTAAAATATCACCGTGATATCATAAGTGAAGTGAGTTTAAAGTGAGCTGTCAAAAGTGTCAATCCCTAGCATTATGTGGAACTACAGCTCAGTTCACACTGCCTTTTTTTGCACGTTTTACAGAATCGACCGCTTGCACTAGCATGTCCCATGCTGCCAGCAAGCGAGGATATTTAACCGAAGTTCTAGTTGGCTATCATTGAAAACTTAGCCCCGTGTATTCCGGGCATAATGGCTTTCATGGATGACGTAACAATTTAAATGCCCTGAGTGTTTTGTGCATGCAGGCGTTATTTTATTGTTAAAGGTTTTAAGGATTTTTCTGTTCGTGATTGATTGATTTGGTGAATAGATCTGTGTATCGGAAGCATAAAGACTCCTTGCTTTTTTCGCGGCGATATTTTTGCAAGACATTTAAGTTTTATTAAGACAAAGCTATGTATTTTGGGAATGAGTTGATCTTGAAATTGTCTTGTTCACAATCAAGCATTAATAATACCTTCATGTAGACTAGGTGTCAGTTTCAGTAAGGAAACCAAACGCAATCAACACTTCTACACTGCGTTGAAGAGCTATCAGTTTCAATATTCCTCAACACTGACACTGACTCTTAAACGCAGTTTACAACTGATCGCGATTAGTAAATCACTAATCACGTTCAGTTTTATTGGACTCACTTAGGTAATCTTTCATCCAACAAAACTATGCAACACAACTCTACTTATATTTGTCAATTCCTTTTACACAACGAGTATGCGACACGCAATATTATCAATAACTTACTGGGGATGTCCCATGTATAATCCATGTAACTGAATTGGAACCAATACATTTTTTATTTAAAAAAAATCAATTATTTATTTAAAAAAAAAGTATCCGAAGTTTTTTTTTTAATGGCCGTGGAATCGGTCCTGCAGTTATACAGCATGCAGATAAACTTTATTTATTTCACGTATTTCATGCAGATAACCCGATTGTCACAATACCGAGGATACATTTTTAATTGGATCACTGCGATCCCGGATAATGAGAGATGAGCCAACACTAATGCCCAATGTCATCCCGAGATTGTGTCATCGAACGTTAGTGATGTAACTGCGACTACCAATGACTTGCTCTCGAAATAGTCGATTCGAAATAAGTTTTAGAAAAATTGCGTAAATGCTGGTTAGTATTGCCTGTAATCGAGTCTAAATGCAACAATTGGGTATTTGAAAGGGTAGTCAATAACGTTACTTTTTATGAGTTGTCAAAATGCGCAATTTGTACGTGATTTGTATGAAATATAACAATGTGACGTTACAGATTTTTAGAATCAAACGGAATACTTATTAGCATTAAATGCAATTTTACAATTTTATTATATCTTCGCATAGTATTTAATTTCTGCACGGTGATGGAAGTTTTTAAGAGGAGCGGTCTTTTATCTGTGTGATTTCATATTTAATTTTTGACCGTTTCAGAAAGTCAATTATGGCGTCCCTCAAGGAAGTATCTTGGGCCCAATACTGTTCCTACTCTATGTAAATAATGGTCTTTGTTTTTTGTATGGTTTTTTTATATTTTACCCCGAAGGGTTGAGCAAGGCGTACCTAAAGAAATCGTTATATTAAAAAAAAATATATTAAATGAAATTAGGTCTTATGATCATTAGAACTTTTGTTATTATATCAAACGTTACACACCCTGTATTAGTATAGTTGTAATAGTTTTCGCAGCGCATGCCACATAGTGAATTTTACAGACTTTTCATACCTTGGGTTAACATACAAAACATTAAATCTTTTCTCTCTAATAATTTTGGTTTAGGTAACCCGTATAAAAAGTAATAAATATACCTAAGCAATATTAATGAAACAACGAACTCAAATCTCTGCAAAACATTTACAATTTTTGGACACAAACAAAACAATACTTCTAAAAGTTATTACTTACAGCTTGCAAACAATCATTTTAAACGTATTTTAACCTTATCGCTTAGTGTTTAAAGGTTATTTTCTTTTGTTTTGTATATTTTTAAGGGTGTAGAATCACTGATGCAGACTGTAGACACATTAGTGGGGTAGACGCAGCAGGTGCAAGGGATGGCTCATAAAGTAACAGTTTTTACGGAACTTAGTTTATTATCAATACTTAGTCTAGTGCAGAGGTTCCCAAACTTTTTTGTTTCGTAGACCACTTGCCATGTTCTTCGGTTTTTGGGTAGACCACCTGCTTAGCGTAGGTATATTAGATTTATGCAAATTCACAAAATTCAAATGTGGTTGACTCATTTATAACTGGAGTAACAGGGAAAAATTTAAAAAAAAACACAAGTTAAGTTTTTTACACACACACGTTTACCTATAATTTAATTAACGATTCACAATAAAGTTTGCATGTAGGTACCTATTATTTAAATTCACAAATTGTTGGCATCAATTTAGTAAGATGTATTCTTAAATCATCTCGGTTAGTGACATCCATTTAGTTTTTACACAACATAATGATATCTGGTATCATTTATCTAGTTTCTACAAGAGTGCGTTGCGAGCACAAAGCAATTATCCTACTAATTCATAAAATTTTATAAGATATACTAATTCGCTTTTAATATTATAAAATTGCGACAGTAAGTTTATTTTAAAATCATATTACAGTAACTTCAATAGCGCTCAAATTCTAACATTTCATTTTAAATAAACACGTTGAATTGTCAAGGAGCCAATTTTAAAGCATAGTAGATACCTATGAAGTAAAAGGGACAAGAAACACACTCTTTTATATCAAAATATGGCTTTTGTCGTCGGTGTATTTGTAACGATTCAAGATAAAAACCAAGCAATAAATCACGAGTTTATGTGGGTTATTCCATTAATAGAAAATCAAATATAAGTCACCACCGTAAATAAAATAAACTACCGTAGATTTCGTCTCGAGAACCCCGAATTATTATTTTTCACTCACATAGACCTTTTGTAGGCCGGCATCGACCCCTGGGGGTTTATATAGACCACTTTGGGAATCATTGGTCTAGTTGGTACCACTCCAGACTTTCTGATGTTTAGAGCTGTTAAGACCACATCTTCGTCTGGAAGTATGTGATAGAATAAATGGAAAAGTTCGAATTGATTTTCTTTTGTCTTTCGAAATCGTAACTTTAATCCGAAGATGTCAAAACAGGTGAGTTTGTTAAAAGATAGCAGCGTATAAAAACATTTTTAACGAAAGAAATCCATCTAGACATAAAAAAACAATTGTTTCATAGAAAATTGCAATACCTACGCAGTGAAAATGTATGGTATTTTTTTTTTATATCCGTCGGAAATTTTCGGCCCAGGGAAAGCACTCCCTGTTGAAGTTATTCACCTGTATCATGCGCTGAATCTATGGTAACCAACTTCGCGTCGAGGTCCCTTCCACCCTGTTTATCTTCTATGGTTTTCCTTTCATTTAATTTATCAAGTCTGCTAGAGACATTTCATCCTTATAATTTATCCTAACGATCAATGCAATAAAAGTACAGGGTGTAATTTTTACAGATTCTAGTCGGTTCGATTCCCGGGTGTGGCAAGCAAATTTTTGAAAATCTTTGAATGCAGTTTTCTTTCTTTTCAAAAATAAACGAATGTTTTCTTTATGTAAAATTTTCTATGTACAGAATTAAGAGTACTTTCCTTTCAGGTGGTATTACAAAATTTCATCCTGTATATGTGTAAGAAACAATTGCTGCATTTATGAAACGTTGTCAAGGCAAGGTTAATAAGAAAGATTTTTTGGAAATGAAAAAGCCGGAAATGTTTTTTTTTAATATGAAAAACCCACTATTAAACCAAAATGGCTTCACCCGCGTGGGGGTCTAAAATTATCCAAATTTAAAAAAATATAAATTTTCACATTTATTACATTAATATAATATGGTAAGATAGTAGGATTCAAATCTATTGAAATCTCTTCCGTTAATTTATATATTAAATTACCAACTGCAGATGAATATACAATGTGGCGCTACAATGGTGTCATTAATTTAACACACGGGTAGGGCTAGTGCCCATTATTCATATAAATGTTGACAGGTTAAAATAAATCACAAATAAAAAAAAATCAAACAAACTAAATAATAAAATAAATTCGCCTACTTTTTGCAGTTGTTTCATCCTAATAGTATTGCTCATTCGTTTTAATTTAATTGATGCGAATGTTATGATTCGTGACCCCGGCAAATGACCGCTGCTCGACTGTTCTTTTAGTACAGGTTGCTCTGAGATGCCATTTTCTAACATTTTAAATAAATCCGTAAGTAATAACGTTTAATAGAAATACAGTGTTTTAGATTAAACAAGTGACATACTTTCAGGTTGTATAGTACTCATGGGAATCAACAACTTTGTCCATGGGACCAACTCTGAAATATGAAGAAAAACATCTGTTCATACATTTTGACGAATTATGCGAACATTCATCACAACAATCATGAAAAAAAAATTCTGTTGTTCATACTGAACAACTGATTTTTTTTTTCATGATTTCAAGTATAGTTCATTGTCATAGATGTTCATTTTCATGAGTATACTACTCCCGAAAGTATGTCCCTCGTTTAACCTAACACGCTGTAAGTCTTCATGAAACAAAAATTTGTAAAACGTGTAATGTGTGTTAAATTAATGTCACCATTGTAGCGCCACATTGTATGTAGGTAATTCTACAGAATATTCGTAGCTACACAAAAAGCAAAGAGAAATATCCACAACTTTACTCTGATCCGTGCAAGATTGATGCTAACATTTCCGTTCCTTCTGCATCAAGGAAATATATCCATTATTCGTCTGCTACATTCCCTTCACGGTCCTGTCTACCAAATTGAACAGACCTCTCCTACCACATCCGGACAAATGATTTTGTACCTTAATTGAGAGGTGTTGGGATGGTAGTGGTTGAGCAGAATAGAGTTGTCAGGTGTCTTGTGAAATTGGTCAGGTTGTCACTAAAATTATGAGACAGCTTGTCTGTAGTAAATGTGTGACTGAAACTGTGTTGTTGTTTGGTTTGTATAATTATGTTGTTAGCGACTCATAGCGAGGTACTTAATTAACCTAACTTTAATATATGACATTAATATTATGGCTCTTGAGAATATTTGCCTCTTAAGGAGAATGTAGGCCACTGGCATATTATATTCCTTCCAGAAACCGCCCGTTTTTGTTTTTTTTTCGGGTCAGTTATTATCAGATAACTTTTCCTGATAGAGCATTGAGGTTCAGTGGTATCGGTCGTGACTTAGGTACGAGTTGTGAGTCGTAAGTTCAAACTCAAACAGGCGCTTGACTTTGTGTATTTAATTTCATTACCACTGCTCTCAAAATGGTGAAAGAAAACATCGTGAGGAAACCAGCATGTCCCAGAACCAAAAAATCGAAGACATGTGTCATCCGCCAACACGCACTGGGCCCATGTGGTGGATTATGGCCCGCTCACTATCCTAGAGAGGAGGCCTGTGTCCCAGCAGTGCGAACATTGTAGGCTGATTATGTTTTCCCTGTGTCAGATTTTTCTACCCATCCATGTTCCTTCCTTAGCCCTTTACGTTCCGGGGTAGCGGTAACCCTTTCGGACAATCCCGCTTACCCGGCGGGCATGGCCCTAACAGGCCCCTTCAATGCTGACATCTCTTTGAGGCGCGCGTGGAACATGTACGCGCCGTCCGGCACAGGCCTGATCCTGATCGGACGGTGAGCCACTCATTACTCACCGCCTGCAGGCCCGCGCCTACGGTGGCCGGGAGTCGTCACGTGGCTCCCGACGCCCGGGGTGTCTCCCGCGGCGGCTGGGACGGTACTAAAACCCTAACGTGTTCCTTCAGTTGCCTGTGCCTGGAGCCACGGTAACTTTTTTAAGTAAATCCGCGACCCTGACAGGCGTCGTCCTTACCGGACGGCGAACGACCCATTGCTCGCCAACCCATCGCAATCGATCCTTATCAACTAATGAAAGCAGTTCCCCGTATAAGGACCCCTTTTTTTTTTCAGGCTGGGAATCATCCAATGACTTTTCCCGCTCTGGCTGGAGTGGAAGGGAGTGTTAGACTCTTAAAGTCAAAGTCAAAGTCAAAGTCAAAACATTTATTTCAAATAGGCACAAGAATGGCACTTTTGAACGTCAAAATGAACAAGAAATAGAACTGATTCTAGTCGCCCCTTCCAAAAAGTAGTTTCGTGTGGAGAAGAATGGGCAAGAAACTCCACCGTTACTCTTTTAAAATGTTTCACAATGTTTTGTATACATGTATTATAACATTATATGTGAAGACGATGCACCCAGAATAAAAACAATACATCACAAAAGGTGAAAAGAAAAACACATGTAGCAGTGGCAAGTAAACTTAATTATGTCATAAGTGCATGGTGCTCACATATTTACAAACATTCTAAAAGTTAATAATAATAAATTAATCAATGTGTGAGATGTTATTCCAATATTATAAAATAATATGGTACAAATTACCTAATTTACTTAGCAACCAGTTTGATTTTGTCTAGACACTAGATTGTCCTGTGGAGCAGGACCAGCATGTTTCCAAGCATCCTTATCTTTGATATAATCTTCTAATTTGTAATAAGCTTGTTTACAAAGTGTACTTTTAATATGAGTTTTAAATTTTCTTTCATTTAATTGCAGTATGTCACAAGGTATTTTGTTGTAACATTTAACACAGAACCCCATAAAAGATGTATGTACTTTTGACAATCGAAAAAATGGTTGAATTATTTTATCTTTATTTCTAGTATTAAAATTATGCCTATCACTTATTTTGTTAAAAAGATGTCTATTTTTTCTTACATACATAATATTTTCATAAATGAATTGGCAAGGTACTGTCATAATATTAATCCTTTTAAATAGTTCCCTAAGCGATTCGCGACGACGAAGATTGTAAATAGCCCTGATCGCTCGCTTTTGCAAAATAAAAATGGATTCAATGTCAGCAGCCCGACCCCACAGTAAAATGCCATACGACATAATACTATGGAAGTAACTAAAATAGACCAAACGCGCGGTTTCTACGTCTGTTAACTGCCTTATCTTTCTAACAGCATAAGCGGCCGAGCTTAGCCGTCCCGCAAGAGTTGTTATGTGGGGACCCCATTGCAACTTGTCGTCTAGCGTGATTCCCAGGAAAACCGTCTGCTTAATAAATTCCAGCTTTTCTCCGTTCAATATGATGTCACAATCGCTACTTTTAACATTAGGTAATGTAAATCTAATGCATTTGGTTTTTTTTTCATTTAGTACCAAATTATTTACCGTAAACCAATCTTGGACCTGAAGAATAGAGTTATTCACGTCGTCAAGATTTTGTGAGCGTCGATTAATTTTAAAGATTAATGAAGTGTCATCTGCAAATAACACCATCTTCGGTTGATTTTGAAGTAATTGGGGTAAATCGTTAATATAAACTAAAAAGAGAAATGGACCCAATATCGAACCTTGAGGAACGCCCATTGTCATTTCCGACCCCAGCGAGTTCACACCATTTACTTGAACTTTAACCTTTCTATCTTTCAGGTATGATCTAAGTAAATCAAGGGCTGTATTTCTAATTCCATAGTGCTCTAGTTTCAGCAGAAGCGTCTCATGTTCTACGCAATCGAACGCCTTAGAGAGATCGCAAAAGATTCCAATGGCATCTTGTGCTTCTTCCCAGGCGCTAAAAATGTTCTTTATTAGGGTGACACCAGCGTCAGTAGTACAACGCCCTTTGGTGAAACCGAACTGTTGGTCATGCAAGATGGAATTTTTATTAAAGTGACGTAACATTTGATTGAGCATCAACTTTTCAAACACTTTACTGAGAACTGGCAGAATTGACACGGGCCTATAATTGTTGGGTTCTTTACTATCACCGGATTTGAACAATGGCACTACTTTACTGTGTTTCATTAGATCCGGAAAGACTCCTTGGTCCACACTAGAATTAAATATGAAAGCTAAATAGGGCGCAATGGTATCGATAATAGAACTACAGACTTTTACAGACATTCCCCAGAGATCTTCTGTTGATTTGATTTTAAGATCTTTAAAAGCTTTTATAACAGCCTGGGGGTTTGTATGCTGAAATGTAAATTCTAAAGGGCATGCCTTTACATTTTTTCTAAGTAAGGCAGCAGAAAGTGCGGCTGAGGAATTTAATGATGAAGTAGTTTTGAGAGGAATATTAGCAAAAAAACTTACTGACTAAAACCCATCCATGTTCCTTCCTTAGCCCTTTATGTTGCGGGATAGCGGTAACTATTTCGGACAATCCCGCTTAAATAACACTTTGCCTAACCCGGGAATCGAACCCAGTACTTCATGTTTAGCAGTCGCACTTGCGGCCACTACACCTAGGAGACCGGCAAGTTATAAAACAAAATAGTATTAAGCCTGAGCCAGTGTGCACTAGTCCTCCACGCTTTTACACTCACTTGTATACAAGTTGTGATAGGTATTTGTTTTCGACAAAAGACTAGTCGAGAACATGTCGTGAAAACATGTATCAGACATGTTTTATCGTTGTTTCAAACATGACGTATTGTGAACTGTTCTGATTCCTTTCTTCACAAGTTTTGTATATAACAAACGATAGACTAAACTAAGAGATACAACATGTATCATGTACAGAGGCCAGCACATCAAGTTATCCCGTTCTGTCAAGTTTCTTTGATAGATTCTCAACTTTATTACAAAAGTGTAAGGTTCATTTTCATGTGAATTGTAACTGGCCACTAAGAGACAAAACAACTATTAAGTTAATAACTATAAGTCAACAGACAACAGCAGTGTGACAGCCGGGCTATCTTAATGCAATCTGAGCCCGTCAAGTCCTTGAATGCAACCGGAATCCTCTACAAATGACATGTCCAAGCATTCATGTGGACATTTTATAGACATTCAAATCAGTGTCGTTAGCTCTATTCATATTTAAATGATTGTACACGACTGTACAAGCAAAGACTGCAATGCTTTGTAAATCGATATGATGTATGAAATAAATGAACCTATTTTGTTTTTGAATGTAGTTTAATAGTGCTAGCAACTATTTATTTTCGAATTTCGTTCGGTTTTGAAATTTTAAATTTGGAATTCGCAATTAAATGTTGTAACAAGAATAAAGAAATTCAAATTCAAATTGAAAAAAAAAACGCGCCAGTTAAAGTTGAAAGAAACTTCACAGTATGTTCTCTTTTGCTGTATTTATTTCAATCATCTATACTAATATTATAAAGAGGAAAACTTTGTTTGTTTGTTTGTTTGGTTGTAATTAATAGGCTCAAAAACTACTGGACCGATTTTAAAAATTCTTTCACCGTTGGAAAGCTTAGTTTTCTAGGAGTAACATAGGCTACTTTTTATACTAATATAATATTATAAAGAGGAAAACTTTGTTTGTTTGTTTGTTTGTTTGTTTGTTTGGTTGTAATGAATAGGCTCAAAAACTACTGGACCGATTTTAAAAATTCTTTCACCGTTGGAAAGCTTAGTTTTCTAGGAGTAACATAGGCTACTTTTTATCCCGGGAAAAATAACGGGACCCACGGGAAAGACCACGGGAGCGAAGCCGCGGGCAAAGTGCTAGTATTCAATAAAATTGATGGTTTAGTAGTGCAAAGTACTTATCAAATTATTCATTTGATTCTATCTTCCAAGTGTAGAAAATGGAGCTCTAAGAATGTTCGTTATAACAATATTTACAGGTCTCATAAATCGATAAAACCATTACCCGGAACGCCAATCAATCTTGAGTAGGTACGATACGTGGCCCGTGTACCCATTTCCACAAACAAGGCAGAGGCACGAACATCCAGTTAACATAGTAGAGGAACCTTACTTCATAAAGTATCGAAAATGAACTCTAAAGGCCCGCTTTAAACTAACACAAAACCGGTAGGAAGTTGTAGATGGCAGGTAAATTGCTACGCCTTTTCAGTACAAAAAGGAGTGCCTCTTTGTAAAAGGCTTTTCGCACACAAACGACCTCCGAGCGCCTGCAGCCCGCGGCCCAGACGGGATGACGAGCCCACTGTGCGAGAGAGATAAAAGACACGACTTCCAACGCGTTAGAAGAGCACAGAATAGTGATATTGACCTTGCGGGCGCTGACGTCATTCGCGACCTAGCTGCAGCTTCCCCTGTATTTTGTTACTATACATGTGTGTGTGAACCAGACCCTGAAAATGTGTGTGTGCGTTCGATTTCCTCGAGTTTTTGCTTGTGTGCGTGGCCTATCCATGTTTCTGTGTTGTCCCTTGTATTTACAGGGTCTCGTGCAACAGGCGGGTATGTGTGTGTGTTGTGACATTGATTTCTCGTCTCCCGTGAAAGCAACAGGCGAATTACATTGTTCGCGTCTTGGACAAATATTCAGGGGTTTATTATCGTAATAATCGCTTACTTGGCTACGTTAATATGCGTAATAAAGGTCCCGGGGGAGGTTGTGGTGGAGTATTAGTTACAAAGTTAAGGCCGTTAAACTGTCTTGTTTGCTTAATGTTGACATTTTAGTAAGGCTTTTGTTCAAACCCACTCAAATTACAAAGATAGTAGGTACCTACATAATATTTTTTTAATTCAACTTTTTTTCTTTTATTCGTATCTACGCATGACTGGCTGAAGTAGTCTGATTTTCCTCATCCAACCTTATTCTTTTTATAAATTTTTCCGGAATATTTGTCCTTCCCGGAACAGTAATTCTTGCTTTATGCTCAATTGAAATATAAGCATTTCTGGAGGTGTGGCCGGGATTTCGTTTCCTTATTCAACCTTGTTGAAATTGAAAGGAAGAGTTCCATAAATTATGAACAGGGTACAGCCTTGGGGGTCCGCAGTTTGAGCTTATACACACGAGCGGCTTGCGTCAACGACAGAGCCAATTGCAGCCGTTGACAACGTGTCTCTCGTGTATATGAGTAGGTACGGTGCTCCAACGGCTTAAATGACTGACTTAATCTTTTCAAATTCAAATTCAAATTCAAATCATTTATTTGCTTGAATATGGGTAGTTACATGAGGTGGTACATACATTAAAAGTTCTGACCATATCCTACCTTAATAGGTGTGCAAATATCCATTATACTAAAATATACACATTATTTCGAGCATTTGATACAATTACTACATACATATTACATTTCATACATTACCTATTACATTTTGATACATTATTACTATTATTAATTATATTTTATTATACATACACATTATTAAACATTTATTGAATATTAATTACATTTATCATTCAAATAGTCATTCACTTTGTAATAGGCTTTATTGATCAAATAAAGCTTTAACCTATTTTTAAATGCCCTAAGATTCGTTGCTTCCTTAATATGACTAGGTAATTTATTATATATTTTAGGGCCCATACAGAATACACTTTTATCAAACATAGCCGTTCTATGGGGTATTGCTCGAAGTATACTGGCAAGTCTGGTACTTTTTAATGTTTCATATTTATTTATATTATTTCTAATGTCTAAAGCTAGTTCATAAATATACAATGATGCGAATGTCAATATTTTCAAATTTATAAAATGTGGTTTACAAGTATCAGTAGGTTTTAGTCCACAGATTGCCCGGATACACTTCTTTTGGGCTTTAAATACTGATTCTCTATCAGTGGCATTCCCCCAAAACATTATTCCATACCTCAGTGTTGAACCAACGTAAGCGTGGTAAGCAGATAATAGTGCATTTTGATTTACAACTTTACGAAGCATATAGATACCATATGAATACCTACTTAGTTTTAAACATACTTGTTCAACATGAGTCTTCCATGACATATCTGAGTCTATGTGTAGTCCAAGAAATTTTGTAGTATTAATTTTTTCTATATCTAGGTCTTCATAACGTATATTGAATGTATTTAATTTAGAATTTTTATTTTTGAAAGTCATTACAAATGTTTTATTTAGGTTTATTTTAAGTTCGTTTAAATTTAGCCAATTAACTATAGATAGTAGTGTATCGTTTATTTGATGTTCATGTGTAATTGGGTCTTCAGATACAACTATCACAGTACTATCGTCAGCATACAAAACCATGGACGATTTGATGCATTTGGGGAGGTCGTTAATATATATAATAAAGAGCAGAGGGCCTAAAATACTCCCTTGTGGTACACCTTTACATACTATTATTGGTGTCGATAAGTGCTTCTTTTCTACTTTTGTGGTATGTGAAATGCTAGATATTTCAGTTTGCTGTTCTCTGTTACTTAAATATGATTTAATGAGATCTCTAGCGTTTCCACGTACCCCATAAGCTTCTAATTTATTTAATAAGACTTCATGATCAACGCAGTCGAAGGCCTTTGTCATATCCATGTAAAGCGCTGAGACATGTTTTTTACTATCCATGCCTTTTAGTACCGTATTGAAGAAAGAGTAAAATGCGTTATTCATAGTTTTATTTTTCCTGAACCCCATTTGTTCCTCCGTAAGAATATTATTTTTTTCCAAATAACTATACAGATTATTATAGATGACTTTTTCGAAAATTTTTGATAATATAGGTATTAGAGATATTGGTCTATAACAATTCACATCTTCTCTATCTTGTTTTTTAAATACTGGAATGACAACGGATAATTTCAATCTATTTGGAAAGACCCCACCTTCAATACATTTATTAAAGATATGACACAATATTGGCGCTATTATTTCCGCCACTACCTTAATCACTCTAGTACATCGCTCATTAAATTAAAAAGGGCCACATTCCGAAAAAAATCAAAATGGTTTTTATTGCATAAAACGTATCAAAATTGGTTAAATTGTTATTTTAGAAAAAGACACCCATTGCTTTAGCGTTTAAAATGGTCCAATCACACAATGCCCGTTGGCCATTTTGACACATTGACGACTGACTTCAGAGCAAAACGGCCATATTTTTAGTTGCGACCCGGCAGTCTGCGTGACCGCACGTCATCTTTATTTAAAAAGGCCACATTCCGGAAAGCAACTGGTGTTGAAATGATAAATTATAGTGAAAAGTGCCATATTTTGAAATGTGACCGTCTTTAATAAAGAAAACACGTGAGTACAATATTAATTAATAAGGAAACGTGCCATATTTTGGAATGCGTTTCTTTTGATTTTAAATACTACAATTTTGATAATCATTTATTGAAACAAAAGTGCAGTATTTGGAATATGTCTGTTTTGCATGTAAAATTACCTTAATTTTGGTAAGAATTGTTTGAACAATTATGTACTTTTTGTTTAGTGGCTGTTTTGATGTTCGTGAGCTATTATGTCTAAAAAATAATGTGTTTATAACAAAGTGCTTTATTGCTTGATGACCCGACAAAAGTGGTTCTGGTCAAATTTCAATTAGCTGAGCTAGTTTTTTAATTTTTCCTACCTACCAGCTACCTACCTACATCATCGTATGACATTTTCGAATGATTCTGTACCTCAAAATGAAATGATAAAATATGAATAGAAGATCTATTAAAGGGTATGTGCCTGTTTGTGGTGCTATTTAGGTAGGTATTTGGTAACTTGCTAAAGTTACTTTTGGGGTTTAAGTACCTACAGCCATTCACAATTTTTTTTCTTTGTTCGTAGAACAAAGTTCGTTCGGATTTTGAACATAGTCAGAACAAAAAATGAAGATCTTCAAACTTCAACACACAATGGCACAAAGTTTGTCTCAGCAACTTGTTAATTTTATTTTATGAAGCATTTAAGAAGATTTTATTTTGTAAGTGACATTGCTTGAATAAAGAGGTGGTAGTTTTTGTTTATTGCTGCATTTACTCGTAGTTACAACATTGATCTCATTGATAGTTTGTTAACATGGTGTGTTCTGTTATATTTTTTATCAAAAGATTTTTTTTTGTGTAACAATTTTAACATGTTGACTGTTTTGCAGTCTTTTTATTAGTTATTTTAATGATACATCATCATTCTCCTGCCCTTATCCCAATTTATTTGGGGTCGGCGCAACATGTCTTTTTCTTCCATACTTCTCTATTAGTCGTCATCTCGGTAGTCACTCGCTTCCTGGGCATATCATCTTTCACACAATCCATCCATCGTTTCTTTGGTCTCCCTCTACTTGTATAGCCATCCACATTCATGCTCACAACTTTCCTGACAACATTTTCCTCATTCCTCCGCATACCATGCCCGTACCATGACAACCGATTTCCACACAACTTTTCAGTCACCGGTGTCACTTTCAGACTTCCTCTTATATACTCATTCCGTATTCTATCCATTCGCGTAACACCACACATTCCTCTTAGCATTCTCATCTCAGCTGCATGCAATTGTCTTTCATTCATTCCTTTTGTGGCCCAACACTCTGATCCATACAAGACGGCAGGTCTAATCATGCTTTTATAAATCTTCCCCTTAAGTTTAAAGGGAATGCGGAAGTCTCAAATTGTTTTCGTGACCTGCCGCCATTTCATCTACCCAGTGTTAATTCTATGCTTAACAGTCCAATCTATTTCGCCATCGCTTTGGACAAATGAACCGAGATACCGAAAGTCGGAGCAAACTGGGAGAAGCGCGCCATCAAGCGCTATGGCCCCAGAACTGGAGAGACCGCGGAAATCGCAGAACATGTACACAGTTTTGGTTCTACTGATTTTCAGGCCAACAATCTCCAAGTTTCCGTTGCCATTTCTCCAGTCTGCTCTGGATCTCAGGTCCATCTTCACTGACAAGAACGATGTCATCGGCAAATAGCATGCACCATGGTGTCTCTTCCTGTATGTCCGCCGTAAGAGCATGCATAACCAAAAGGAAGAGGTAAGGGCTTCAAGCCGACCCCTGGTGCAAGCCTACCGCCACATTGAACTTGTCGGTGTTGCCAGCAGCCGACCGAACGTATGTACGAGATTGGCTGTACATAGCACGAATTAACTCTACATACTTCCCGGGCAAAACTTTCTCTTTCAAGGCCCATCACACGACATCCCGAGGTACCCTATCATACGCTTTCTCTAGATCAATGAACACCACATGCAAGTTTTTGTTCCTCGACCTGGCATAAACCCAAACTGGTTTGGGGTAATCTCGCTCTCCTCTCGCAGTCTTTTCTCCCATCCCTTCATACTATGGGACATGAGCTTTATCCCTTGATAGTTGTTGCAGTCCTGTACATCACCTTTATTTTTGAAGATGGGCACTAGCGAACTATTGCACCATTCTTGTGGGATCACTCTTTCTCGCAACAACTTATTGAAGAATAAAGTCGGTTGACTTACACGGTTACACACTTTAAACACTTCCATACTTCTACTGGTATTATCATCTAGGCCCATTGCCTTTCCATTTTTCATACTTTGAACTGCCTTTCTTACTTCATCCATGCTAATTTCCCTTACCAAACCCATATTTGCTTGTACCTCATTGAGCACACAATTCCATTCATTCTCTTCGTTCATTAGCTTTTCAAAATACACCATTTTAATGATACATAGTCACCTTTATTGATTAATTTCGTTAAAACGTTTATAACATCACAAACTAGAGTTACAGAGTGTCAGAAATAGCATTTTCACTATGAAAACGATTACTTTTTAGATTCTTTCATGTTTTTTTTTCAATTAAACCATTTTTTGTGATTGATTTTGTATGTTTGTATGTTTTTTTGTTGTAACACAAGTGTGTGATTCTTTATGTCATGTTTTTTAAAACATTTAACAAAACTGCGACGTAAAATTTGAAAATAAACTTATTTTTTGTATGATTTGTGGCCTTTCATTTAATAAATTCATATGACATTTTGACCATTTTTATATACAAAAGGGACTTATTTGACTTTGTACGTTTCTGGGTGAAAGTTACAGTAAAAATTATACTATAGGTAAATAACGGGTTAAAATACGCATCGAATGATATATGCCACATGTATATATAAAATATGATTTACAAAATAATACGAAAAAACGACGGCCAAAACTTCAAAACGCTCTCCTGTAAAAAATGAAGTTTTTGGAATGTGGCCCTTTTGAATTTAATGAGCGACATATTCCGTCATACCCCGCACTATTTGTATTTTTTAGGGATTTTATAATTTGAACGATGTCCTCAGGGGTACATGGGCTCATGAAGATTGAGTTTGAATTTTTACATGTAACTCCAGAGTGTGGGCTTTTGTTAACAAAGTGTTTATTTGGTATTTGAGTTGTAAAAAATTTGTTGAATTCATTAGCTATATCGATTGGATCTGTGATTGTTCTACCGTTTATATTTATTTTGTCAACTTTTCGAAACTGCTGATTTACACTAGTTTTATATTTATTGATCACCTTCCATGTAGCTTTCGCTTTATTTATGAACGCCACAGCATTAACGTACGCGCGTGTCCTCCACGCCAAGCTACAAATTTATTTCTTCTCGTTACCATGAATTTCCCAATATCCCTGGTTTTTAATTTAAGTCATGTCATCAAATACGTAATATCGTAAAAATTATCTCATTGCTTTTAATAAACACTCACAAAAGTAATGATTTGATTGTTTATTTCGTGTTTGAGTGTTGTTGCAATTGTCACATATTTATATCGTTGGCGTACAGGGCCTGCGTTTGCTTGTCACGTATTTTGCGCAATGGCGTTCACAAAAAGGTTAAATGAGTCAAGTGATTTAAACGGCTTACTTTGTGGTTTCAAAACTTGGAACGAACAATATTTTTACACCATCAAGGTGATTACTGGACCCGCGTGGTGGATTTATCGCTGACTTCCTCTCACAGATAGGAGGACTGTCACCTAGCAGTAGGAATGCTATAGATTGATTATATTGAAGATGAATTGACGACACGGTTGGCGCAGTGGTTGAGCGATTGACTGCTGCGCAGCTGGTCGCGGATGCAATTCCCGCACGGAACAAATATTTGTACGACCTGCAAGTATTTGTTCCGGGTCTGGGTGTTTTTCTATCTATAATATGTATGTATTTCCAAAAAAAGTTTATCAGCCATCTCGTTACCATAACACAAGCATAAGGTTGCTTAGCTTAGGACTATATGGCGTTGTGTGAAATGTCAACAGAAGGTTTCCCTTCCTCAAATGTCGTATGAAACCCATAGGATTCATGAGAAAACTTCTCTCGAAACGATAGTAAATATAACCGTAAAAATCGTTGAGCTCTTATAAGCTAACAGCTTCTAATAGGCGAACATCTTATGGGTTAGGCAATTACTAAGTTATATTATTGCACAACCCAATAACATGGAACGTAAGTAAACATAACTGGCGAAGTAGGTACAGTCAGGCACACCTCTGCCATACGCTTCGGAGAAACGAGCCGTGATGTAATGATATATTATTTAAATGCATAGATTATCTGATACTTTCGTTAGCTCATGTAGTCGTTTTTGTTTTATTTAAGGTAGAACCTTTTAGCAGCACTGTAAGAACGTGTCGGTTTATTCTGCTTTCAAATTCTACGTCTCTTTTGTATTCACCCCGCTTAGAGCAACAGGTACGTTGCGAAGACTTTGTAAGTAACGTGAATTGTTAGCGTTTTGGAAAAGATGTTTTTTGTAAGCTTCCAGTCTAACCAGCTGCAGCTGAACTTTACTGTTTTATTAAAGGAATGGGGTAATGAGGGTAGATAATTAGCATTGGATTTGCATGTATTGTTTGTGTTAATAAAACCATTATCTGCCTAGCCTTTTCCCAACTGTGTTGGGGTTGGCTTCCAGTCTAACCGGATGCAGCTGAATACCAGTATTTTACACGGAGCGACTGCCTATCTGACCTCCACAACCCAGTAACTGGGTAATACGATACCCCTTGGAAAGACTGGATCTCAGACTTTCGGGCTTCTGCGACCCGTAACGACTGTCAAACATCGCCGAATGACAGCCTCACGGCTAAACGGCGCTTACCAATTATGGTAACGAGATGGCTGATAAACTACTTATATAAATTTTTTTGTTGTAAATACATACATATTATACATAGAAAAACACCCAGACCCGGAACAAATACTTGCAGGTCGTACAAATATTTGTTCCGTGAATTTTCTAAGTTTTAGAAAATTTTTAAAAATAGAACACAAATTCGCGTTAACCGTTTTTTTCCATAGGTGGTTAAGAAAGCCAAAAATATCCCATTGGAGTTTTAATGGATTAGAGTAAATAAATTAAGGAGTAATACATCTTCCCGCCCTCATCACAGGAAATAGGTCAGCTGTGAAGCTTAGCGTGGGTAGGACAGTGTTTATTGCCCCACTAGGAAACTGCGTGGGTATTGGCAATGAAAGTTAAGAGCGTAAAATTAGGAAGAATGAAGAATTCCCAATTCGGTTTATTGATTTTTAACCGTACTACCGGACTTAAAAACCCGGCCATGTAATAGTCAGTCTTGCACACGAAGGGTTTCGTATCATCGTACAATATTTATTATCCAAAAAAAAAACAAATTAAAAAAAATATATTTTTGTTATTTAATGAAACGTGTTCTTGTATTGGGATATTCCTTTATTTCATTTCTTTATTTTGTTTTTATTAATTTATTATTGTTATAGCAGTAATAGAAATTGAACTGTTAACCTTTTACGGTTCATGAGACACAGCCCGCTGACAGGTTCCATTCTTGGAAAAAAGAAACAGGCTGGCGGTCACATTAATATACGCAACTAAATATGCCCCCGGTTTCGCTTAAAGTTTTATTTTTCTCTCGTACTACTACTACTAGAATATACTTTGTTTCAATTTCTTTTGAGTCAGTGCTATTAGTCTCTGAGAATATAGCTGTGTCGCATCCGAAATTATAATGGTTCGTTTATGTCATTTGCCCAGGGAACCCTAAAAAAGAAACAACAGCTCCGTCAACAGAAAATGATTCCACGTTCATAAACCGCTTTTACTGAGATTGTGAATAAAATCCGAGCGCAGGTTTTTATTACCAGAGAATATAAGATGTTAAATGGAATTTAACCTTTGTACATTTGTATATTTTGCATTACGTAACAAAATATACTGAAACAGCTAGAAGTAAAAAATGAATAAATAATAGTTTTTTTTTTCACCTTTTGTGGACGCCCTAAGCCGAGGTCCGTACCCCACAAAAATTAAGCGACTACATGCTAAGGGCACCCCGCCCTTAGCATGTAGTCGCTTAATTTTTAAGTTTATTTTAAGCCCTGGCTGGAGGCTACAATTCTTTTGTGGCATCCACAGGCAAGTCCGGTTAAGCAGTAGACAACCATCTATGGCTGAACTGCGAGATGCCATTACCAAAGAAAAAAATACACCTTTTGTGGTATAGGTTGTAACTTGATTGTATTTACATAAAATTATGCAATTAAGTAAAACAATAGTTATTTGTTATGCAAGGCTGGAAAGTTGATTTTTGGCGCGAGTACTTCTATTGAAACCTGAGTAAGCGAAGGATTCTAGGGTTGAACTATGAGCGTAGCGAGTGGTTCAAATATAGAATCCTGAGCGTAACGAAGGTTTCAAAGGTACGAGACGCAGAAAAGCTTTGCTGCCGAGCGCAACACACAATTTTTCACCTCACTACAGCGAGGAAACTGCTAGGTGCAAGAAAACAGGTGTTATATTATGTTTAGTTTTATTTTGTTCGAGCGTCTCAGTTACATTGACTCATGTGAAGAAAATAACAGATACTTGGCAATGTATCTGTTATATAGAATATAACAGAATATATAGTATGAGTTACATAGAATATCTCCAAAATTAAATACCCTGTATTTTGTTCTATATCCTACTTGTCCTCTAAGGAGAATGAAAGAAAAAAACTAATTTAATACAAATAACTAACTAATTTCATTTAATACATGTTTATTTTTGCCAAGCAAAGGATTAAATAACATATTATATTAGTATTTATTTTATTTAATAAATTAAACTTAAATTACTACACAATTGGGTATTTGACAGGGTAGTATTTTTATGGCATATTCAAATGTGACGTCACAGATTTTTTTAATCAAATGGAATACTTATTAACATTAATTCCAATTTTACAATTATATCCTCGCAAAATATTTAATTTCTGTACTGTGATGGAAGTTTTTAAGGTGAGCGGTATTATTTAATATTTTATTTTAGACCGTGTCATGCATTTTCAGTGGACTGGCGGTATAGAAAATTATTAAATAGAAAGGTTCGAATTTTAAAAACTCTTTCCACGCTAGAGAGCAAAAGTCGATTTTCGGCTCAGATTTCGAATGACAAACAGACTCTTTCCGAGCCTGTGAGGTGAAAAATATTGTATAAGCTTATAAAAGAGTAACGGTGGAGATTCTCCCTCATTCTTCTTCATAAGATCCTTTAGGAAGGAGCAAATAGAATCAATTCAAAATTTTGTCGTTCAAAAGTGCCTTTCATATTTGAGCCAATGAAAAATAAAAACAAAAATAAAGTGATTAAAAAAATTGTAGGTAGATAGGGGTGTAAAAGTAACGCATAGGTAAGGATCAGGCTACCTCCACTTTTCGAGATTTCTAACACCACAAGAGAATTGGTGGTGCTTTGTCTTTTAATCCCTTTTAAGAGAACCACGAGTGACGTGGCTTATCCTAAAAAGAACCAAACAGATTAAAATTGGTTGAGTGCTTTAAAAGGTATTTTTCCAGGAAACCAGAAAATTTCCGGAAAATGCTAGTTTCATCTGTGTGTGTGTCGTTTGTGTTGTTTGTGCGTTTTTGACTCATTAACAATATTACACCAAACTCATGTATTCTCCGTTTTCACTTACATTCTTTGATAATTTAGGTTTATAATATTATGATCTAGTAAAAAAACTGTTATACTTAAGTTTGTCTCGGCATATTCTACGCCAGCGGAGAAGACGCCATCTAGTTTCGACCATCGAAACCAAAGGCTCAGTTAGAAAATGTATTTTATACCACTACTTCTTTTATTATTTGTATCTTTAAACTAACTTTTGGAAGGGGCGACTAGAATCAATTCTATAAAAAATTGTAAAATTGGATTTAATGTTAATCAGTAGGTACTCAATTTGATTCCAAAAATCTGTGACGTCAGTTTTCAATATTTAATACAAATCAAGTACACATTTCGAGTTTTGTTTTTTTTTGACAGTTCATAAAAGTTACGTAACTGACTAACCTGTCAAATACCCAATTATAAACATAAGAATCAACAATGCAACTCTCTAAGTTAGAATTGCCTCCCATCATTTTATGAAATAGTCATACCGAGTTATATGGACTGAGTGTTGTGTCGGTAAATTTAATAATTACATTTCTGTAAATTCGTATACGCTACGACCGCGAATTATACATGATGTATTTTGTAGCACGTGGTCATATCGATCCATCAGGTTAAGCTACGCTTGCCGGGGTTGGCCGTGGATGGGTGACCATCTTTACATACCGAGACTCCTCCGTGTCTCGGAAAGCACGTTAAGCCGTTGGTCCCGGCTGTCATTCGTGGATCTTTGACAGTCGTTGCTGGTAGTCAGAAGCCCGAAAGTCTGCTATCCAGTAAGGGGTATCGTATTACTCAGTTAGTGACTGGGTTGTGGAGGTCAGATAGGCAGTCGCTCTGGGTAAAATACTGGTATTTAGCTGCATCCGGTTAGACTGGAAGCCGACCCAAACAAACGACTAGGCAGATTGATTTTTTTTTATGAACATAAAACGTAATGCTGAATGTAAATTGTAATTTTAATTTCGCGGGTTACCCTGGCGCTTTCACATTAAATTCCTACTGTGCTAAACCCCGGTGTAAGCGTGTGTTTCAAAGAGATTTTTGCGAAGATGTGTGGCGGTAAATATGTGTAAAACTAACCAGTAATCAGCTGCAGCTTTGCTCAAGTTATAAAAAAAAACTTTCGATTAATTAGTGAAGGAATTGTAATAACATTTTACTGACTGACTTGACTGGTAGAAAATGCCTATGGCATTAAGTCCGCCTCTGTACATTTCTGTGCTTAAAGTATTAAATAAATAAATAAATTTTATTTTCTTTTAAGTTATAATAATCAAGAAAAATCTGATCTAAAATTAACCAATCAAAAAATATTGATTAAAAAGACATACTATTTTACTCCAAAAAAAGTGTCGTTACAACTTTTGGTAAACACTATCATCGCACACTTAGTTCGCAATAAACGTTTTGACTTTGACTTTGGCTTTTTTCCTAGCACTCAGCCTAGCTACCTTGCACATCTCTGGTGGATACACAGCCTTGTATCTAAATCATCTGCATATCTGATTGCGGAAATTACCTTGATGTACCGCTTCATCTGTCCAGCTTGTTTCGCCGTTTAACCTATGCTCTGCAGCCCTGACCTAGAATCTAATCAAGGCAACCACGCAATGCCTAGGTCTCTCCGGGAATGGAGCCAGGAAATTCGCAGAACTTTTCTCGTTAAAGGACAGTGTGAGAAAGAGATGAAGCTATACAGGAGATATAGATCCATCACTTTCTCAATGTGAAGTGATATTACAGAAATATATCGAAGCATTTTGAATTGTACTACTACTTTTACTTTACTTACACAATATGGTGATGACAATGCGACAATGAATAAAAACCTTAACAACACTAATACATAGGAGTATTTTGGAAATATTAAACAAATCCTAACATCGAAATAAAAAAGTGATTTTTCAAACAAACTAAATACCAGTGACGGTTTGACTATGGGTTTTGCTAATCTTTGACTAGCCATAGTGACTAAACTATTGGATATATTTGGTTGAATTTTGGTATGCAGGTTGGGGACGGTATTAGAGTTACACAGTCTAATTTATTGTCGTATTGTTGTCACCACCCTGTATACATATTTGGAGTTGTACATTTGCTCACAAAGAAATTAACTTTGTGCAAGTCGAATATAGGTTAAATAATAATATTTAAAATCGCCGATTTGCACATTTCGACCGAATCGACTAATAAGCCAAGTTATTTTGTTGATAGTTGTAACTTTACTCTGGATGTCTAGCCACGGTTCCAAAATAAACAATCTTTCAGACATTTTATTGGGCTCTTCTCTCTGAAGTTTCATAGTAACAGACTTGTTTTTTCGAGGGTGGGAAAGCATCAAAAGACCCGCACATCCCGCTCTGGGAGGAGCGGAAGGGAGTGTCAGACTCTTACTGACTAAAACCCAACCATGTTCCTTTCTTAGCCCTCTATGTTCCGGGGTAACGGTAACCCTTTCGGACAATTACGCTGTTACTCTAAACAGCTTGGAGTCTGGATTTGGACCCGGTTAGTGGCAGTGGGCTCGCCCCTTTTTCATGGGACTAAAACATAACTGATGTTAGGTATACTATTATAGATACACAATTGCCCAAGCCTTCGGGGACTCAATGCATAATTTTATGTTATTTTATCGTATGACAAATAGATTTCCATAAAAACAAGGTTGCAATCATTAATGGGCATATAATATGAGATAATTAAGGCACGTATGCAAACATCACAAACGGTGCAGTATTATTAAAGCTAATATTTTACTTTGAACATCCAATGACAAGGAAGATTTAATTCATGTGAAACCTGGTATGTTTTATAATTTTCATAAATGTTGTTAGGGTGAGATTAAATGTGATCGTTCAGTTTCGAAAGGGAACTGTCTAAGAAATTCATGATTGCTGAATGCTAAGCCATTTGCCTTGCCGAAGACATCGCTAGGAAACCGGCTAGTCGTAGAACCAAAAAAATTGTAGGCAATCCGCATTTTTTTTTTGACGGTGGGAAATTATCAAATGGTTCCTGCCGCTCTGAGTGGAGCGGAAGGGAGTGTCAGACTCTTACTGACTAAAACCCATCCATGTTCCTTCCGTAGCTCTTTATGTTCCGGGGTAGCGGTAACCCTTTCGGACAATCCCGCTTGGCCTAGGTGGTGGATGATTTGCAAAACCATTCCTACGCTTATTTTTTTTTTAATGTAGTGTAGTGTCTATTTCTATTAATAAACTTAGTTGACTCTGTCAATTAATCTACCATTTTATATACCATTTGTCAGAACACAATTAAGTCATCACATTATCCTCTTCTTCTTTCTTTCTTCTTCCTGTCATTGTCTTTGAATCGATCAAAAATGAAATAAATATAATGCGTAGATATAACTGTTAAATTGCATTTAAGGCTAATAAGTATTCCATTTGATTCTAAAAATCTGTGACGTCACATTGTTATATTTCATTTTCATACAAATCACGTACAAATGCCGTGTTTTGACAGTTCATATAAAGTAACGTTATTATACGTTATACCTTTTCAAATACCCTATTCTAATTTATTATGCTAGTATTGGAGGTCATGTATTTGGATACAAGAGTTTGTTTTCACTGTTTGAGAACAGGGTTGTTTTAAGAAACCAAACAAACATTAAGTTATGTTTGGATCTGCCTTTTTTATGTTCTTACATTTGACATTATCAAATTTGGATTGACTTTTTATTATTTTAAACTAGTGTCTCTGCTTTGCGTGGTTTTTACGATTTGACGTAATATCGAGATTTCTTTATTATTTGTTTGTTTAATATTAATTTATTATACTTAAACCTTCCGAAAAAAATCCCTAAATGGCGGTGAAAAGGCATGAAAATACGTTACGTAGTTGGATCTAAGAAAGAAAAATATTTTTTATTCTGGTGTGGCCCGAGCTTAAGGCTATAATTGTTTGCTTATAAATCCTTGAATGAACTCAAACATAAACAAAAGGCCAAAACTTATTGAAGACCACAACCACTCGGCTACGAATGAAGTGAAGGCTCCAGAATATAAGAAGTTCTTCTCAAATGTAGATTGATGCAAATGTAGATTGAATTAATCAAAATGTCTTTACGTAAATTCTTCTTCGAAAACGAAGCAGTAGTGTAAGTTTCCATTCGATTTTATATTACAAAAAAAATTGAAAAGTCTTTAAGGTCAAACTGAATGCGGAAGGTAAAGGTCCCAATTGCCGGACATCGCGAAAGAAATAAGAGCTATGCCATACATTTATGCACACGAAACTCAATAAAATGTATGGAACAGCTCATATTTTTTTCGCGATTTCAGGGTTCTTCCCGTAATAAAAGTTGTTCGTAACAATGAGTACAATGCTCCCACGAAATTCTTAAGAGTTAATTTTTTAACACCTTATAAATATAGGCAGTGAAGAATTGGTCCATCAACTCTAGAGGTAGAAAGGAAAGAATAAGAGTAACCTCTCTCTCTTTAGTCAGTCTCTCAAGTCTGAGGATCGTGGTCAGCTTCGGAACTGCATCTGGATCGAATGATTCGTCTCCAACGGGCTTCTGTCCAGCGCATCTATAACCACTTGCACCGTGTAGAATTTAGAGGACGATAATTCCTTCACCAGACCGGTCTAACATCTAGGCGAACGACCGCGCGATTGTTTGCCTTCGGTGTTCTCCACCACAATCAGCTGTTCCAAACTTTTATCGCCTCTACATGGCACCATCTTATCTCTTTTATCGCGTACTATGTGGCCAAAATTGAAGAGAATGCGTTGGCATACTGCAAATGCTGTCATATTCGCTGGTCGTAGGATATCACTCTCGGAGCCCAAGACTACAATGCTTAAAATCACGAATACACTACAAATTTACAAGTAAACTGATGATTTGTTTTCTGTTACAGTGGCATCAAAAGCCCATCCGATTACTTGTACATAAAAACCTTACGCTTAATGCTGGCAAACGTCAGTTCCTGGCCTAGAAAAGAAATAGGAGAACCCGAGCCATACTACCAAGACAAGGCCCTCAAGGTCTTTTACTTATTTGTATCAGTTTTTGCCTTGGCGGGATTCATTTATCACGTCTTCACAAACACTGAACAAGATTTTTTGACAGCTGGACACATGTATCTTGTCGTACTTATGAGTACAGTAAATATGGTAAGTGAAATTTGACTTACCTTATGAGTTGAAGGGGTAACTTGATACTGGATAACGTATGATGTTCAATGTTGATGCCGATTTAAACGAATTTTTTAAAAGGATCAATCTGCCGAGCCTTTTCCCATCTATATTGGGGTCGGCTTCCAGTCTAACGGGATGCAGCTAAATACCAGTATTTTACATGGAGCGACTGCCTATCTGACCTCCACAACTGGGTATAACGATACCCCTTGGTAAGACTGGCTGTCAGACTTTCGGGCTTCTTACTACCCGCAACGATTGTCAAGGATCCACGAATGATAGCCGGGACCAACGGCCTAGCGTTATTTTCCGAGACACGGAGGAGTCTTGACATCTGAAGATGGTTACCTATCCACAGACCAACCCCAGCAAACGTAGCTTTACCTGATGGATCGATCCGTGCGGCTGTTATTACTTTGCCCCGAGCAAGATATTACTATGAAATAACACATGCAGATTTGACTTAATTGGACAGGCAATCGAATTGCGAAAATGTCGCAGTGGGATCCGCGAACATAATTATCTTGGTATAGATTTTGTACGTTTTAAATTAGTTACTTATCTATTGTCAATTGTTTTTCCGTTTCCGGTCTCTGGAACATTAACATCACTGTGATTCTATCCGTAACAAATCATTTAAAATAAATAGTTCGAAGCCGCCTTAGCTGTCAAAACTACTGTAAATCAAAAAGTGGCACTCCGGTGAACACTGAAGCAAGAAAACTCTGGGCTACGAGCAAGATATATCCAGTATAGTGCAGAATAAATCTATTGAAGGATTTATCGGAATTTCGGAACGCATAGCAATAATGAACCTGACACTACCGGGGTATAAAGATCCTTGGTCTATTGTACAAATGTATTCACCAACAGAACAATCGGACTTAGAAACCATAGATAAATTCTACCTCGATCTAAATAAGTGTTATTCAGATCGATCGTTATTATCCAAGAACAGGCCCACAAAAACTTAATCATCATGGGTGACTTCAACGGCCAAATTGGAACTAGGCGCCCGGGAGAAGAAACAACACTAGGACCATTCATCTACAGAAATAAAACTAGAAGCAGAAATGGAGAAAAACTTATAAACTTCACACTAGAAAATAACCTAACTATTTTAAACTCAGTATACAAGAAAAACAAAAAGAAGATGTGGACATGGGTTTCACCAGATGGTAAAACAAAGAACCAAATTGATTACATGATTACTAACAGAAACAACTGCTTTAAAAATTTTGACGTGATCAACAAGTTCATCTTCAATACCAACCACAGACTAATTAGAGCTGAAATAAAATCAGTACAACCAAAAAATCCTAGACCGAGACAGGAACTACCAACTAGCAAGCTCAGCAAGCCACAAAACGAGCAACTAGTACTCACCCTAAAGGACAAATTTACAGACCTAGAAGAGTACGCAAAGATCGCAGGAACTCAGGAAAAATACAACTGGATAGAGACTACTATTAAAGTTCAACTACAACACATTAATATGATAAAACCTGATCCGAGGAACGTGTTAACAACTAGTACTATGAAATTGCTAGAACAAAGAAACCAGCTAATCAACACAAAAGATATAAACGCCAGAAGAAAGCACATAGCGAAAATCAGTAAAGACATCAATGAAAGCATAAGAAAAGACAGCAAAAGAAGAAGAATGGATATTATCGAAAAACATGTAATCAAAACAGGAGGTGTTAAAAAAGCTAACAAGGAATTAACAAACTCAAAAGACTGAATCGCAAAAATTAAAAACAACAGCGGAGAATACAGCCACCACAAAAAAAAACATCTTAGGAATTGCGCATCTTACTACAGAAAGATATACGAACACAACATCGCTCAAGACGAAGACGACTTAGAGGAAACCTCAAACGTCCCTAACATACTTATGAGTGAAGAAATAAATGCTATAGATAGCCAAAAGAGAGACAAGGCACCAGGACCAGGTGGTATAAATAATGAAATCTTAAAAGAAAGTAAAGAAGTCCACCAGTCCTTACCGACATATTCAACGAGATACTAATCACTGAAATTATTCCACAGCAATGGACAGAATCAAACATTATTCTTCTATATAAAAAAGGAGACAAATATGAAATCGGGAACTATCGCCCCATCAGCCTGATGTCCAATTTATATAAAGTATTTGCTAAGATCTTACTAAATCGGATTGAGAAAACATTAGACGAACACCAACTCATTGAGCAGCCGGGCTTTCATAAAGACTACTCAGTGCTCGACCGTAGTACGCCAAGTTATGGAGACCGTAGTACGCCAAGTTATGGAGAAGTATAAAGAATACCAATTGACCTACTACATAGGATTCATCGACTACAGCAAGGCGTTCGATTCTTTATTTCACGCAAAGATATGAAAGTCATTAAAAGAACAAGGAATTGACCACAAGTATATCCGCTTAATTAAAAACGTTTACAACAAGAGTACAGCGAGAATACAACTTTCAAAATCGGCAAAGGCGTACGACAAGGAGATCCTCTGTCACCAAAATTATTCTCGGCGGTGCTTGAGTCAATATTCAGAGGTCTTCATTGGGAAAATCTCGGTATCAACGTTCACTAACTCATCTGAGATTCGCGGATGACATTGTGCTATTTGCAAAAACTCCCGAAGATTTAACAAAAATGATAAACGATTTAGCAATGGAGAGCAAGAAGGTGGGTTTACAATTGAACCCAGAAAAAGCTAGGGTGCTGACCAACGAAGAGAGAACAGCTATAAACTTAGGGAGTAATCAAATCGAGTATACGGAAGAATATGTTTATCTGGGACAACTAATAACGAATGATAACCCCATGCGCAAAGAAGCTGAATGAAGAATAACCAATGGCTGGAAAAGGTACTGGGCTTTAAAAGAGTTTATGAAGGATAAAAATCTGCATATTAATATAAAAAGTAATCTTTTTAACACCTGCATACTGCCAGTTCTCGTGTACGGCAGTTAAACATGGACCTTGTCACAAAACCTTACTAACAAACTTGCAACATGCCAACACGCAATGGAAAGAAGCATGATGAATGTGAAAAAATCGGACCGACTGAGAAACTGTGTAATAAGAAGCAAAACAAAGGTTACAGACATAACGTACAAAATTAGAAGACTGAAGTGGCGATGGGCGGGGCACATGATAAAAGGAAGAGATAAATGGAGCATAAATGTGACGCAATGGTATCCAAGAGAAGGAAAAAGGAAAAGAGGGAGACCACAAAAAAGTGGGATGATGACATCAGGCAAGTGGCAGGCGTCACATAGAACAGGGTGGCTCAAGAAAGACGTGAGTGGAAAAGGTTGGAGGAGGCCTTTGCCGACTGGCAAACAGATCTTCAAAAAATGAGAAAACCTCAAATAAAAGACTAGATTAAGGATAACAGTAGTACGAGTATTAAGCTTTGCATGTACTTCTTTTTTTATGTAATTTTTGATCTGAATAAAAAAGGCTATATATATATATCTATTGTCAATATTCATCTGCAATCGGTTAGATTGGAAGCTAACCCCAACAAAGCTGGGATAAGGCTGGAGATACGTAGATAGGGTACAAATTAACGCAAAGTTTCAAATCGGTACTTGGACATTTTGCAAGCCGTAAAGTAAAATGTAATAGGACTATTTAAGAAAATACCGTGATTTTTCTTGATTTTCATTTCTGTTTTTTACATTTTTTAATTGTTACAGTCCAGGGTCATGTTATTGACGTGGTCCACTAAGTACCGTGAGCTGGGTAAGCAATTTCTTACTAAAACACATCTGTTCTTCTACAAAGATCGTTCGGAGTATGCGATGAAGGTAAGATGTTACATATCATGTTTCTTTTATTCGAAGTATTATTATTAATTCAACTGCTGAAATTCGGTGTTCAGTCTGATCTGGTCAGCGTTTGAAAAAAAAAACACTACAAAGTGAAAAATAATTTTGATTTCGGAAGTCGGTTTCTTTGGTTTTATATGTGCGGCTTTTGCCACCGACTTTCAAAATTAAAAAAAAATAATTCTTTGTAGTGTTTTCGGAAGTCGGTTGTTTTGTTTTTGTTCTGTGTTTCTTTCTTCTCTGTAATATAATGTCTCTAATACAATTTCTGTATAGAAATTGTATTATTTTGTGATGAAATAGGAAAGGATTAAGGTCACTTGTTGACAAACACTGGATGGGATCACTCAGTAAAGAATATTGTATGCCTGGTTGTTCTTTTTTGTTGTATAATGAAGAAAGCGATAAATTGCAACTTTAACCAGGATACTATATTGTTAATATTTGTTGGTAACAGGGGTAATGGGAACAAAACCAAATTACTTCAGTATTATAGAACACTGTCCAACCTTGTTTAAGAAAAATTGTCATGTTCACGTACCCTTACAGCCAAAGTTTGCAACAGCAAGAAAACAACTTTAGATTTAAAATTAATATGACTTTCGTTAAATTAATTACTTCAATTAATACAAAAAGTTAACCAAGTTTTATATGACTTTACATAATTTGACATGTAATAATAATGCATTTCATTTAATTGACACTAACAATTATGTAAGTAATCATTTTTATTTGACAAAAGATAGATTTTTAATGGATATATACTATCTTTCAATGTATTGTAAAAGACAGATAGCTGTGTCGCTATCATATTACTTTTCTATTACAGCCAAGAATTTGGCTAAACAAATTGCTTCTATTGAGCAATGCGATGACATCTATGTTTATATAATAAAACTGTAAAAAAACTGTGTCTGTACATTGAATATATAAAAAAAAAAATGAGGGGGTTTAGAATCAGTAGTAGAGCACGAATCCAAAAAAAAAATGTCTGTTTGTTTGTTTGTAGTGTACACGCTAATATTTGGAACTACTGAACGGATTTGAATGTTTTTTTTGTTGTGTAAGTATTAAGTCTGGGCAACATATAGGGTATGACGGCGTTTACGTCAAACGTCAGGTTGACTGGACTGTCAATGTCAACCTAGCGAAGCGTCATTGTCGATGGTAGTGCGGGCAGTCATCTTTGAAACTGACTTTTGAACGAGACCGCGCCGCGCACCACGCTTTTGACGAATCGCTCAGAATCTACACCATCACACAATTAAAACACGTCGATTGTGATCTGAAGCCTTTTATTCCTATCTCCGCGCTCACCTACCTACATAATTAGAAGAAGATGAGTACTCGTGAAGGGCTTCCAGGCCTTCCTGCCTCTTCATCAGAAGTGGGATTGGACCACGACGACACACATGTTCAAAATGAAGACGTTAGCGACGAAAAATGGATGCGTTTGTTGGAACAGATCTGGAACACCTGTTGTGGAATTTCAAGAGCCCAGCTAGACTAACATATATAGGAATGACGTTTTAGCAAAATTTGTTCAATCTGATGGGTACTTTCTGTTGACTTATAAAAATCGATGATCTGGAACACGTGTTGTTTAATTTCAAGATCCCAGCTAGACTATAACATACATATATAGGAATGATGTTTTAGCAAAATTTGTTCAATCTGATGGGTACTTTCTGTTGACTTATAAAAATCGAAGATCTGGAACACCTGTTGTGGAACTCGAAGAGCGAGCCCGAGTATAGGAATGACGTCTTAGCAAAAGTGGTTCAGCCTGATGAGTAGTCTCTGTTGACGTATAAAAATTGAAGATCTGGTACACCTGTTGTGGAATTTCAAGAGCCCAACTACACCATAACACATATAGGAATGACGTCTTAGCAAAAGTGGTTCAGCCTGATGAGCACTCTCTGTTGACTTATAAAAATTGAAGATCTGGAACACCTGTTGTGGAACTCCAAGAGCCCAGCTACACCAAAACACATATAGGAATGACGTCTTAGCAAAAGTGGTTCGGTCTGATGGTCATTTCCTATTGACTTATAAAAATCGACGATCAGAAACATCTGATGTGGAAATCAAAGCTATCACTAATTTCAATGTATAATTATAAAATAACATAAGCTGGGAGTACATCCACGCGGTGGAGGCGGTAACAGTTTAGGACTGATTTTCGATGACGATGGTATATCATTGACAATTTGACTCTACTGACCAAAACTCCCATTTATTTTTTAATTTTATAGAATAAATTAATATGCCTTCGGGCTTATATTATTTGAGTGTTGAATTTCCTTTTCCATTTATCTTCGTGACACGGTAGCTACCCGGTTGCTACCCGATAACGCAGGGGAGCAGTCACTTAGATTTGAATTGATCAGGTATCTTCACAATAAAACTATAACCATGCCTAGAAAGAGTTCAAATCTTTCCCAATGTTCCAAAAGAGCTAAAAGATTGAAGATCATAAGCTCCCAAGAATCCACCAAAGAGCGTCAGGAGAGACTTGATGCTGTTCGAAAACATCCGGCTGTAACTCGCTCCGTGGAAACCTCTTCGGATCGCGAAGCACGCCTGCGTTCTCAGCGTATTTACGCATCTACATCCAGGTCTCTAGAGACCAGTGAAGAATGATGAATGCTGCGCGACTGACCGTTGATCGTAAACATCATGCATTTTCTCGCGAGTCGGAGACGATCACGGAAAGAGAATTACGCTTGAGTTCTCAGCGTATGTACACATTGACTTCGAGGTCTCTAGAGACAAGTGCGGAACGTGATGCGCGACTGACCGCTGATCGTGATTCAGATCTTCGATTTTGACGAAACCGTTGTCGCTGGCATAACCAACAGGATCCGCGTACGAAGTCGCGGGCAGAAGCTAGTATTGAATAATTCAGCCAATAATTTGGCATCAAATATTGACATTTACAGTAATTTAAATTAGACACTGAGACAATAGAGGCAACCACTTGCAATATTGTACAGAATTGTGAATCTAAATATTCAAGGATTTATGAAAAAAGATTTAGAAGTAGAATTATTTATGACTTTTAACAGTATTGATATTCTTTGCATAACAGAACATCGGCTAAAAAGCCACCAGTTCTTATTCAATTTTAATAATCACCAGGTTGGTAGTTCGTTCAGCAGAGTGAATGCTACACATGGTGGCTCTTTAATCTTAGTAAGTAACCACCTTAAATTTAAAGACCATAAGGATATTGTGAGCCTATATGTCGAGCGGACAGTTGAAATAGCGTGTATAGAATTGGAGCAATTTATTATATTAAGCGTGTACAGACCCCCTTCAGGATTGTATGACTGCTTTGAAAAGATAATGGATGAAGTGTTACACAAGATTTGTAATTCAAACAAATCCATGATTGCTTGCGTTGATTTTAATGTTAATTTATTAGAACATTCAGGTCCTTGTAGTAAAATAATAAGTCTGTTTCAGTCCTACAATCTTGTAAACCTATTTTTGGAGCCCACCAGAATAACACCTACTAGTGCCACATGCCTAGATAATATTTATACTGATGTTATACCGAGCCACAAAGAAATTATAAATTTGCTAGATTCTGATCATTGCGGGCAAAAAATTACCATCCAGAACGTAAACAGCAAAGTGGCTAAGAAGTATATCACTGTTAACCCTAAAACTGCAAGTCGTTTGGAAGCTTTTAAAGTTGAACTCATTAGTAAATTACCGGTGGTGTCTAGTCATGCTGAGCATACTCATCAATATGATGATTTTTTAATATGTACTGTAAAGAATTTAATTCCACCTTTATTCCCAAGGCTATCTCGGTGAATAGCAGCGCATCTTATAGTGACTGGGCTACCACTGGTATTCATAGAAGTAGAACACGTCTTTATGAGTTATACAATGAAAGGACTTTTGTAAATACTGCTGAATTTAATTTATATGTTAGAAATTATTCAAAATTATTTAAAAAAAGTTTGTTGCGTAGACAAGACGCGTTATCTTAGTGCAAAGATTGAAAACAGTAGTAATGTAATTAAAACGACTTAAAACATTATTAATAGTGAAACGGGAAAGTCTAGTAACCGAAATTCTGACTACAGCCTGTCAACATAATTAAATCAGAATTACAAGTCGCCGCGGCCTTTGAAAAGTTCTTTTCGGATATTCCCGTTTCAACTACTAAATCCTTAAACTCATCACCTTCTGTTGCTGAGTCTTTACTTAAGGAACATGTTAATATTTGCGATACGGAATTTCATTTTGAGCATATTATCTTTAGAGACATAATTAAAACCTTTCACACTTTAAATGTAAAAAAGGGATAAAGGGGGGTAAATCTGTGGGGTAATTCTGTAGAAGTTGCTAAATCTGTTAGTGACATTGTAGCACCTAATTTAGTTCTTATCTTTAATAATTGTATCGACTGTGGGGAGTTTCCTGACCTAATGGAAATGGTAAAGTAATACCTTTGTTTAAATCAGGTAGTACATCAGACCCCACTAACTATAGACCTATTTCAGTACTACCTACATTCAGTAAAATATTTGAGAAATTAATTCTAGAGCATTTACAAAGATTTTTTAACAAACATAAATTGCCTCACAACAATCTGCACCTGCAACCTGCCTTACAACCTTGCCTTGTTTATTGACTTGTTTGTCAGAAATAAACTATTTTTTTTATATAATAATTATATTATTACACACCAAACAGTTCGGGTTTACAAGGGGACGTTCAACTACCGATGCCAGTGTTGAACTTTCAGTGACAACGAATACCAAACCAACATCTGCCTGAGAAAACGGAAAGAGCGCACTGATGAAATTGACTACAAATCAGACTTTGCAAACTTTCGCACAGACATTATGAAGTGTCTAGAAGATTTTGGACGATCTCAAAAAGGAAACCTGAACTTCATTCGAAAACAAATCTGTGAGATTAAAGAAGAAATTAAAATTATAAAATCGACCACAGAGAACTTCAAAGAAAAATTTGAAAAAATAAATACTGAAATCATAACTATTAAATACAACAACGACATAACTCAAGAGAAATTTAAACACATAGAAAAGGAAATTCTCCAAATACAAACCAAAACAATATTCCAATTATTACATCCCATCAATCGCACGTGTTACATCACGAAAACCTCATCCTAGAGCTCAAGGATCGAAGCGAACGCGAGAAAAATATCATAATTGTGGGTATAATGGAAAAAAGCGACAAAAACTATAACTCTCGACAAAAATACGATTACAAAGAAGTAAACAAGATACTTACCACTCTGTATGAGGCCTGCCCGAAGCCAATTAAAACCACAGGACTGGGAAAATACATCACAGGTAAGAACCGGCTCCTCAAAATACATTTTACCAACACAGAAACACCAAAATACCTGCTCTGGAACAAAAGTAAATTACCCGAGAATATACAAATTTACTCAGATTTAACTCCAACTCAAAAGCAATATTTACAATCTATAAAGGAAGAACTCGAAAAACGTATGGAAGGTGGAGAAAAAGATCTCATTATTAAATATATAAAAGGAAAACCTACAATTATTACATCTATTAGCAACCAAAAAAACTTCAAATAGGTTCACAACACAATAGAAGAGACACAGATAAACTAAGCCATCAAATAATCAAAAAATACGAAGACATACCCTTATACCCATCAGCACTCCGATTCTTTTATGCCAATCTGCGAATTATTCGCAAAACAGGCAAGCTCGATGAAATAAAGTGTATAATAAAAGCGATACCGAAGACTACCCATCTATTAGTAGTCATACCTGGATTACTTCCGATGATGATGCAAAATTATATCAGTTACCAAACTACAACCACGTTTACAACTACAGGAAAGGACGTAAAGGTGGAGGGGTATCGTTTTACATACACGATAGCATAAGATACGACGTAACGGAAGAGTTATGCGAAAATGGAAATCACTTCTTATGGATACACATAAACAAACTATCCCTAAACATCGGAGCAATTTATAAACCTGGTGATTCAAACAACAACGATTTCTTATCGACGTATTCCTTGCAGTTGGAGCAGAGAAGAAGAGCAATCGTGTTTGGCGACTTTAATATTGACCTCCTCAATGCGGGCAACCACGTCACTAAATACCTGAATGAAATCAAGAGAAATGGATATCAAATACTTAACAAAATTAGTAGTTTATACAGTACTCGTGAAACTTCGACTACAAAATCTATACTGGATCATGTTTGTACAAACATAACTAACCACTCATTTAATTTCTTCATAGTTGAGTCAAGTTTGTCGGACCATATACAAATATATTTAGAAAAAGGCAGTCTAGAGCCACAAATAAACAAAAAAATACAATACAAAGCAATAAAGTATGAACAGTTATACAGCGACGCACTAACGGATAATTATGTGAATGAAGAAAATGATTACTATCACCTCGAGCGCTTTATCACAAAACATGCAAAATCGATAAAACAAAAATCCTAAATCTACCTCAAAACGACTGGATAAATCGCAGTATTCTTGACTCAATAAACCTACGTAACAACCTATGGCAACAGACAAAATCTCACCCAAAAGACGGAAACATACAAAAAACCTTTTCTAAACAACGAGACCACGTGACCATCCTGATCAAGACACACAAGAAAAAATACTATCACGATCTATTCTACAAAAACAATAATCAACCGAAAAAGATGTTGGAACTTATTAACCTAGCGCTAAACAAAGTCAAAGAAAGCAATGCTCCTCCGAAACTAATGTCGAGCTCGGGACCTGTAACTGAAGGTAACTCAATATGTGACCTATTCAACTCATTTTTCTCATCAATAGGCGAGGAATTAGCTAACCAAATACCCGACATATATCACGCGAACGACGGCCACACTCTTATGTACGAATACAACCACTCACACGACGTAACCCTGAGTGGACTCACTCCTTGCACTGAAAACGAAATCTCTAAAATAATTGACGGTCTTGATAGCAATACAAGTACAGGGTTAGATGGTATCACCACCAAGACGATCAAATGCCTCAAAAATATAATTGTTCCGAAACTAACAAAGTGCATAAACGAATGCCTGATGCGCGGCATTTTTCCGAACACACTAAAAGTAGCCAAAGTCAGCCCTATTTTCAAATCGGGTAGTAGAACTGATCCAGGTAACTACAGACCAGTGTCGGTTTTACCTGTATTATCTAAAATTTTTGAGCGTGTTTTTTACAGCCGCTTAAACACATACCTTGTTGAGAAAAAGTTCCTTATTGACGAACAATATGGCTTTCGCTCGAAATCGAGCACTCTAATTACAGCTACAGTAGACCTGATAACTATTAAAATCAAAACTCACATAGATGAAAAAAATGTTGTGCTGGGGGTATTTATTGATTTAAATAAATACCACCAGCCAGCACCACAGCCACCCCCAGGTATTTATTGAGATAAAAGCATTCGACACAGTATGCCACCACAAGCTTCTCCAAAAATTAAACAACATAGGAATCGTAGATACAGCCCTAAAAATGTTTACATCTTATTTACAGAATAGACAACAAGTAGTTAAAATAGCTAATTTCACTAGTTCCATAAAAAATGTACCATATGGCTGTCCCCAAGGCTCAATTTTAAGTCCGTTACTCTTCTTAATCTATATAAATAACATAAACAGAATAGGGTTAACGGGACACCTAACTTTATACGCAGACGACAATTGTCTCTTTTATTTCGATAAATCTATACATAATATTATAACAGATGCTCAAAAAGATCTCGACATACTCAGTGAGTGGCTTAAATACAATTTACTTACAATAAATACCTCGAAAACAACATACATGATTTTTACCGCAAAAAATAAACCATTACCAGAATTCTCGCCTCTTACTATAAACAATGACATAATAAAAAGATCCAATCACGAAAAATACCTCGGTCTGAGGGTAGATGACTAACTCACATGGAAACTTCACATCGAACAGAAGAGAGTCCATGGAGAGAGTAAAAGAGTGTCCATGGAGTTTCTTGCCCGTTCTTCTCCATAGGTAGCTTCATCTCTCTGACTGACCGACACCTTGACAATTCAAAAGTGCCTGTAATTGGTTTATTTGAAATAAATACTTTGAGTTTGAGTTTGAGTTTGAACATGTAAAAACAAAATTAATGTCATTACTAGCATCACTACATAAAATTGCAAATTGTATTCCAAGGATAATACGTACTGTTATATACAACTCATTAGTAAAATCACATCTCGAGTATCTTATAGAAATATGGGGATCTGCCGCGAAAACTATTCTGATGCCTTTGCAACGAACCCAAAATAAAATTATCAAAACCCTATTCCATTATCACTATCTTACTCCAACTAAAATACTATTTGAAAAACTAAATGATTAAATCTCGCACAATTATACACATACGGCACCTGCATTCTAAAAAAAAAAATCACCACAAACAGCATACAATCCAATTTACAATTACACAAAAGAACACTATCACACAACCTAAGAAATAAAAATAAATTACAACGAAGACAAGCTCGTACTAACTATGGTAAAAAAACTATATTGTTCGTAGGAGCACAGCTGTATAATGACCTACCAAATGACGTAAAAGATTGTAAAAACATTAATTCATTCAAAATGAAACTAAAAAGTCATAATTTATTCTTAAAATGTAGTCCTACCGCATACCTATCAATTAGTGTTAGTAACTTCTTACCTACCTAATATTTATTTATATAACTTCACCAGCAAGCACCTGTGGCAAAATGTACTACATTTAGATTAAAGCTATTATTTTGTATCTCATTGTAAGTGAACCTATTGTTCTTATGAGAATAAACTTCTTTAAACCTAACTTTTAGGACATATTTACAATGCATGGGAAGATAAATGGAACGCCTTTGGGATTTTTTGTGATTTTTCTAAGGCCTTCGATTGCGTTCTACATGAAACATTAATCAGGAAACTCCGCCATTACGGGATCTGAAGCACCGCTCTGGATCTTCTTACTTTGTACTTGAGTAATAAAATTCAGAGCGTTGACGTTAATGGAAATAGATCTCCCGGATCTATAGTAAAAATGAGAGTCCCACAGGGCTCGATTATTGGCCCTTTCTTGTTTCTTATTTATATTAACGATTTGCCTTACCTCATAAAAATAGTCATGATATAGTGTTATTTGTAGATGACACTTCACTTTTGTTTAAACTTAAACGTCAGCAGTTGGTTACTGACAATGTAAATAGCGCGATCGCAACGGTAGGTCATTAAGGTTTAATGTTAATAACTTAAATTTAAATGAAAAAAAAAAACCAAATGTATTAAGTTTACGCTATCCCACGTTAGACAGGTGAAAACCAAAGTGTTGATAAGGGGCGAAGAATTGAATCCTGAAGATACCACAGTATTCTTGGGCTTAACTTTGGATGCTAAGCTTCAGTGGGGCCCACATATAGATAAATTGTCAAAAAATCTAAGCTGCGCAGCATACGCCGTTAGGCAAATTCGTACTTTAACTGACGCAGAGACAGCCCGCATAGTGTACTTTAGCTATTTTCATAGTGTAATGTCGTACGGTATTCTGTTGTGGGGAAATGCCGCCGATATACAGACTATCTTTGTTTTGCAGAAAAGAGCTGTTCGGACAATTTATAAATTAAGTCCGAGACACTCTCTCAGAGAGAAATTTAAAGAAATAAATGTAATGACTGTACCTTCACAATTTATTTTTGAAAATGTTTTGTATGCCCATAAAAATACAAAATTGTTTAAAAAATATAGTGATATCCATGATAAGAATACTAGGAACAAACACAAATTTGTTGTACCCACTACAAGGCTCAAAAAAATAGGAGGCTCGTTCAGATGTCAATGTATACGCTTTTATAATAAACTTCCACGTCACGTTCAAGATCTAAGCCTTAATAAATTTAAATTGTTCGTTAAACACAAGTTGTGCCAGAATGCTTATTATACTGTCAAAGACTTTATTGAAGACAAAAGGGCTTGGGATTGAGCTGCTCCAATTGTTTAGATATTGAATGTTCTTTCTTTTTTTATATCCTGAACTAGTTGATTAGCATCTGAGATTACTCCTGGAGCTGCTGAAGATTCACAAAAACTTTTTGCAATGGATTCTTTAATCTCTTAGCATTGTTTAATTGTACAGCACGTTTGTGATTACTATGTACCTACTTTAAAGCTACCATTTACTGAGTACGTCTTACATTGACTTGAATGTGCCCTGGCGGCTGAGAGCATGTCATGCTCCCTGTAATGTCTCACTAATGGTGGCGGTATTTTGGATCATTTAGCTCCCATCAAAATGGTTGAGCTGAATGGTGCTAATTCATGCGTCACGTTCATGAACGGGCGCCGTCAGTAGGGACTGGTTACCTCTTAGCTGCCACGGCTGTTTTAATATTTAAATTAATTTTGAATTGTTTTTTTAATCTTGTAATTATGGACGCTTTTATTAAGTTCTGCATCGTTCTCACGTGTATATGATGTAACCCAGTTTTTGTAAACATATTTTGATTTAAAAGAGTGTCCATGGAGTTTCTTGCCCGTTCTTCTCCACAGGTACCTACTGCTTTGGAATGGGCAACTAGCTTCATCCTTCCGACTGACCAACCCCTTTTTTTTTTAAGGTTGGGAAATCATCCAATGACTGCTCCCGCTCTGGGTGGAGCGGAAGGGAGTGTCAGACTCTTACTGACTAAAACCCATGACAGTTCAAAAGTGCCTGTAATTGGTTTATTTGAAATAAATGCTTTGAGTTTGAGTTTGACATAACTCTCCCTGTCTCTCACACTCAATCTCTCTTTTTCTTAATTTTTTAGTTTCATTTCTAAATGTGTACCTACTGTGCTGCACTGGCAATTTTTTTTAAGTTCCCAAAATACTTCCCTGTGAGACACCTACTTATTTGTTGATTATTGAAAACATAATGGTTAATTTAAACTTATTTTTTATTTCAGATACACAAAAGGGTACACTTAATATCTCATGTCGTCACGTTATTCTTAACAGCTCAGATGTTTTTTGGCTTATCTCTCTACAACCTCATACCTATGTACGTGAACTATGCCGCCGGAAGATACAAAAGTGGCGGTACCCAAAACTCGTCGTTTGAACATTCTATGTATTTCCCTTATCCGTTTAATACGTCGACTGACATGGGGGGTTATATTTTTGCCTGTATTGTGCATTGGTAAGTTAGCGACATCATTATCATACAATTTAAGTGATATTATTATGTGTGTCTTATTAAGATACATATTTAGCATATTTATTTATGTTATCACTGCTGAGTCACAGGCCTCCTCTCTGTGAAACTGTCAAATATTCCCAATTGAACATGAACCTTACTGTTTGGTAATAAAGTTGAAAATTTATCGAAGTTTGACAGATTAGGGTCGCTTAATGTGCTGTCCGTGACTCTGTAATTGAAGTATGGTCGCTAAGATTTGCGACGTGGCAATGCCCCGAGTTCGGCCAGGATGCGCCCGACGTCAGGTGTACTGGTGGTCGCAAGAAGTGGATGAACTTCGCAAGGCGTGCGTGGAGGTGCGCCACCTGTACACCAGGCACCGCAGGCTCCGCATCCGCCCTCCGGATGCGGCAGCCACGGAGGCGGAGCTGTACGAGGGGTACAGAGCGGCGAAGACCGCCCTCCAAGAGGCTGTCCAGCGGGCCAAGGACTCGGCCCGCGAGGAGATGGTGGGGACTCTGGACAGAGATCCATGGGGGCGCCCATATAAAATGGTGCGGAACAAGCTCCGCACCTGGGCCCCCCCACTGACGCAGAGTCTCCGCCCTCAGCTGGTGGAGGAGGTGGTGAGCGCTCTGTTCCCTTCACGCGGGGAGCACACTCCCCTGCCTATGGCTCCGCCCGAAGCGGACCACGAGGACGACGACGACATCCCCGAAGTGACCGAGGTAGATCTGAGAGCGGCGGTAGGAAGGCTCAAGGCCAAGAATACCGCCCCAGGACCCGACGGCTTGCCTGGTAAAGCCTGGGTCCTGGCCTCAGGGGCTCTCGGGCCCCGACTGGAGGCGCTCTTAAGCGCATGCATGGAGAGAGGCCAGTTTCCGCTCCGTTGGAAGACGGGGAAGCTGGTCCTCATACAGAAGCCAGGGCGCCCTGCGGACTCTCCGTCCGCATTCCGGCCCATAGTGCTGCTCGACGAGGTCGGCAAACTCTTCGAGAGAATTATTGCGGGCCGCCTCGTCGGGCACCTTGGAAGGACGGGGCCGGACCTTGCGGACTGCCAGTTTGGCTTCCGCAAGGGGCGCTTGACGGTGGACGCCATCATGCGCGTTAGAGCCCTCACGACGGGGGACGCGGTGTCCCAGGGTAGGGTCATCGTGGCGGTGTCACTCGACATCGCCAACGCCTTCAACACCCTGCCCTGGAGTTGCATTGGGGAAGCACTCCGGTATCACCGGGTGCCGACCTACCTCCGTCGAATAGTCGGGGCGTACTTGACGGACAGAGCCGTCATCTACCCCGGTCGCGATGGGGAATGGAACCGGCGAGAGATGTCGTGCGGTGTCCCGCAGGGATCGGTTCTGGGGCCGTTCCTGTGGGACATCGGTTACGACTGGGTGCTGCGGGCCGACCTCCCTGACGGCGTCCAGCGTAGTTTGCTACGCTGACGACACGCTGGTCCTGGCGCAGGGGAGGTCGCATCAGGCGGCGGCCGACGCGATGACACGCGGGGTTGCGATAGTCGTTGAGAGGATCCGGCAGTTGGGTCTCGAGGTGGCATTGCACAAGTCCGAGGCCATGTCCTTTCATGGGCCTCGGAATAGGCCACCATCGGGATCCCAACTTACGGTAGGAGGGGTTCACATCGGCGTCGAGACCACGATGAAATACCTGGGTCTGGTCCTCGACAGCCGATTTCGTGGAGTATTTCCGACGTTTGGCCCCCAAGCTGGAACGGACTGGGGCCGCCTTCAAGCGGCTCTTGCCCAATTTGAGGGGGCCAAACGCCTCCTACCGGAGGCTTTACGCGGGAGTCGTGCGGTCCATGGCCCTATACGGGGCCCCGGTGTGGGCGCGTTCATTGCGGCGACGAGCCGCTCACTATCTGAACGCGCCCCAAAAGGTGGTAGCCATTCGGTTAATCCGGGGGTACCGCACGATCTCGGGCTAGGCGGCAAGCCTCCTTGCCTGCCGCCGTGGGATCTGGAGGCGATAGTCCTCGCGCGCCTGTTCGAGTGGCGCGTGGAGGTACTAAGCCGGGGGGAAACTCCGTTTCCGCAGCAAATTGCGGCGGAGCGGACGGACCTCCGGCGCGATCTCATGGCGGCCTGGAATCAGCGACTGTCGCAACCCAGCGCAGGGCACGCCACGATAGTGGCGGTAAGGCCCCTCTTTGAGGAGTGGCTAGAGAGGCGTCACGGCGCCCTTACCTACCGCCTGACGCAGGTCCTCAACGGACATGGATGTTTCGGGAGGTTCCTGCACATCATCAGGCGGGAGGAAACGCCCGGGTGTCACCACTGCGAGGATCGCCCAGAGGACACGGTAGAGCACACGGTGCAAACCTGCCCCGCTTGGGCGGAGCACCGCCGTGTCCTCGTAGAGGCGATCGGCGGCGGCGACCTCTCGCGCCCGGCCCTGGTGCAAGCCATGGTCCGGGGCGAGAGGGAGTGGGAGGCAGTCACCTCCTTCTGCGAAAAAGTCATGCTCGCGAAGGAGGTGGCGGGATGGGAGAGAGAAAGGTCCTCCCGTCCCAGCCGCCGCAGGAGACGCCCCGGGCGTCGGGAGCCACGTGACGACTCCCGGCCACCGTAGGCGCGGGCCTGCGGACGGTGAGTAATGGGTGACTCACCGTCCGATCAGCACCAGACCCGTGCCGTGCGGCGCGTGTATGTTCCACGCGCGCCTCAAAGAGATGTCAGCATATGAAGGGGCCCCTCAGGGCCAAGCCTGCCGGGTAAGCGGGATTGTCCGAAAGGGTTACCGCTACCCCGGAACATAAAGGGCTACGGAAGGAACATGGATGGGTTTTAGTCAGTAAGAGTCTGACACTCCCTTACGCTCCACCCAGAGCGGGAGCAGTCATTGGATGATTACCCAGCCTTAAAAAAAAAAAAAAAAAGTATGGTCGCTAGTCGAAGCTGGTTTAATGGAGAAAAATGGAATGCTATAAATCATTCTGTCATTTCCATCAAGTATTATGGCGTGAGAGTCAATATTAAGATGGAATCCATACTAATATTATAAATTCGAAAGTAACTCTGTCTGTTTGTCTGTCTGTATGTTATCTGTTCACGCCTAAACTACTGAACAGATTTCGATAAAATTTGGCAGAGATATATTGCATCCCGGGGAAAGACATAAGCTACATTTTGTCTCAAAGATATCCCTAAAGGGGGGATATTGGGGATGACATAATTATAGAGATTGCTATATAATCGAACTCTACGCGGTTGAAGTCGCGGGCAAAAGCTAGTAGAATATATTTGCAGAAATACGAGTATAATAAAATGACAAATATACGTAAAATTATTAATCAGATATACCTAAATAAAAATTACTTTTAATATTTATTATTATAGAATAATGTACTGTATTGTTTCTTCTTGCAGGTGGTTGTCATACCTAACCTCAAATTGGTTCGTCATGTTTGATCTATTTCTGGCACTAATGGTGTTCAATATTTGGGGCCATTTCAAAATACTCATTAATATGCTCAATGATTTCGCAAGACCGAGCGCTAATTCTAATACTATATTAGAAAATGGTGTCGCTTTACAAGCCAAAATGTATACCAAAGAAGAATTATTGCAAGTTTCTGAAAGATTAAAAGAATGTATTAATTATCATCGGGAGATTGTTCAGTAAGTTGTTCAGTGACTCAATACACCAATCAATTATGTCAATTAAACTGTAAAACCGCACTAATGAAAAATAGTTTTTTTGGTATTGCCCCACTTATGTATGACGAAGGGATTCGTTATCAGTGGGTCGTGACATCGACAATAACACTCACAAAACCTGCGTTAACACTTTTAATTACTTGCTAACCCGCACTGAATACAAAAAAAATGGATGAAAGGATGGCTAAGATATGGCTCGATTAAGAACTTAGGAACGCGGGAAGTTTAGCGCGGAGTAACGAACGTCCACTCCGACTGACGGACCGATTCAAAGTGTCCTCACTCAACTGTCACCGCACACCCGTGCCCCCCCACTTACAGGTTAGCCAACCTACCTGTCAGCGTCAAATAGCTGATTATACTTCCGGATCGACATTTGACTCGATTATTCGCTCGGTGTCGTCATTACTCCACGCTAACCATCCCCAAGTTATTACTTGACGTCCCGAAACGTTAGCTGTCAAATCTAACTACGTAGAGATAGATGGCGTTGATCCAGATTGATTGATATGTGTCGACGCTTCGACATGTACATATAATAGAATACCGAATATAATAAAATAGGAGCCTGTGGCTAAGTAATAGCAGCTGAACGGGTCAACCCATCAGGTTAAGCTACGTTTACCGGGGTTGGCCATCGATGGGTAACCATCTTTACAAACTGAGACTGCTCCGTGCCTCGGAAAACACGTTAAGCCGTTACGGTAGTCAGTCTGACAGCCAGTCCCAGTTACTGGGTTGTGGAAGTCAGATAGGCAGTCGTTCCATGTAAAATACTGGTATTCAGTTCCATCTGTTTAGACTGGAAGCCGACCCCAATATAGTTGGGAAAAGGCTCGGCAGATTGATTGACCTAATATAATAAAAAAATATGACAATAATAAAGTTTAAAAGGGCGCTAAATGAATTTTCAATTTTATTATGAAAAAAAAAACAAGACAGAACTCCTTTGATAATATTTTTTACTCACCTGAGAATATTTGTTTCAGGTTTACAGACGCAGTGTCTGATGTGTTCGGGCCGATGCTGTTCGTGTATTACGCGTTTCATCAGGCTAGCGGCTGCCTTTTATTCCTGGAATGTTCACAGATGGTCAGTACCAGGACCTGAACCGCCACCTCATAAAACAGTATTATTTAGAAAGAATGAGACGGACCTATACTGGGTGTAACCGAAAGGGTATACTCGGTTAAATTTTAGTCGTTTTAATCCCCTTAAGGGGTCATTGTACACATTATAACGAGCAACTTTTACTATGGGACCGAACCTGAAATCGCAAAAAAATAATCAGATTTTCAGTACATTTATGTTATCCTAACTCGTCAAAATGTACTGCACAGCTGATATTTTTTTCGCGATTTCAGGTTCGTTCCCATAGTAAAAGTTGCTCGTTATAATGTGTACAATGACCCCTTAAGGGGATTAAAACGACTAAAATTTAACCGAGTATACATACAAAAGGATATGCTATAGACTACCAAACTGAACAACTTTTACTATGGGACCAACGCCGAAATCGTGAAAAAAAATCAGCTGTTCCCTACATTTCGACGAGTCCCGTGACCAAAAATGTGTCCCATATATACACCCTTTCGATTACAACCTGTATAAGGTGTTAAAAAATTACTCTAAAAATTTCCTGGGAGCATTGTACTCATCATTACGAACAACTTTTACTACAGGATGAACCCTGAAATCGCGAAAAAAATATGTATATTACATACATTTACACATAACACACGTAACCCAATAAAATGTATGGAACAACTCATATTTTTTCGCGATTGCTGGGTTTTCACGAAATTCTAAGAGTTAATTTTATGACGCCATAAAAAGACCTTAAAGCTTTAAGATTTCTTCCGGTGTTACTAATCACACTAATATTATAAAGGCGCAAGTTTGTCATGTGTTTGTATGTTTGTTGCTTCTACACGCAAAGACTATTGAATGGATCTGGATGATGCACTTGAACCTGGATTAACATATAGGATAGTTTTTATCCCGTTAGTACGTTCTCGAGGAATAATTTCCAATATCCACGCGGGCGAAGACGCGGGCAGAAACTAGTAATACAATAATAGTGCTATAGAGGCGGCGGTTGGTCCCCTGACAAGATTACAACGAACATTAAAGTAAGGTAAAGCTATGTTGTAATTTAAATATTTCGATTTTATATTTCAGACAGCGCCAGCTCTGATGCGCTACTTACCTCTCACTATTATAGTGACCCAGCAACTCATTCAATTATCAGTTATTTTCGAGTTAATTGGTACCGAGGTAAGACTGTCAATAACTTTGATCGATGGAAGAATATTTAAAGGACATTGTAAATAAATATTAGTTTAAAAAACTAAAAAACACGATTTTTATAGAAAACCGAACTAAAAAAAAAGGAAAAATAACATTTTTTTTTCTTATTTAGGTACTTAATAAGAAAAAAAAATGTTTTAAAAAGCGTGGGGTGCTTTTTAAAATAATATTCACCACTACAATGTCCCCAAGATTTAAAGAAAATAAAATTCATTTTTTTCTTATTTACAATATTTATTTTCCTTTTTTTGTAAATTCTATTTTTTGAATTCTTAGAAGTGTCCGTAGTTATACATGAGTTTCAATCGAATTTATAAATTATTTTGAATCTTAAAAGTAAATTCACTTCCCTGTTGGTTCTTAGGCTAACGTTGAATGTTCTTTGAAATTACCACTTGTATGAAATTACTCATAATGCAAATAACAAGAATCCCGGAGACTTCTGTTGACTCTTTAATTCTTCTCATCGCTTGTCACGTTTTGTTTTATTTTTTCTTTCTGCTCCTAAAAGTTTTGTATTTATGAAGAGTATGTGACTACAAACATTGAAACATTAATTTGGAGGGGCACGCCATGTTATCGTAGTTTATCAATACATTCGATTAGCTGTAATCAGACGCTATTATATTGGCTAATGAATAATAATATCCTTGGAAATTTCTCACAACGCCATATAGTCCCAAGCTAAGCAACCTAATGCTTGTGTTATGGTAACAAGATGGCTGATAAACTACTTATATACATTTTTTTTTTGTAAATGCATACATATTATAGATAGAAAGAAAAAAAAACTAGAGAGGTGTCAAGGGACACCCGGATGGAACAAAGTTCCTTTCGATTAATTAGTGAAGGAATTGTAATATTTTTTTTTCTTTTGAGTTATAATAATAATAAAAAATCTGATCTAAAATTATACAATCAAAAAGTATTGATTAAAAAAGTGTCGTTATAACAACCTTTGGTCTTAATTTCCGTCTAACCCCCTTTCGCCGCGATAAGGAACGTCGTTCCAAAAAAACAAAAATCATCATTCTAATAATTCCAGAGTGGAAAAATAAAAGACGCTGTGTACGGCATACCATGGGAGAGCATGGGCATAAAGAACAGGAAGGTGGTCATAGTTTTCCTCATGAATGTACAGGAACCTATACATGTGAAGGCTCTGGGTATCGCCAATGTTGGTGTCACTTCTATGGCTATGGTACGTGTTAATATGGAACAGATTTAGGATTTAGAAGGTGAATTTTACTAATAAAACTGATCGCGATCCAAGTTTATGAGCTGTCTGTGTCATTATTTTATACGGAAACAGCTCCTGCCCGCGACTTCGTCCGCGTGTATCAATCAATCTGCTTAGCCTTTTCCCAACTATATTGGGGTCGGCTTCCTGTCTAACCGGATGCAGTTGAATACCAGTTTTTTACATGAAGCGACTGCCTATCTGACCACCACAACTCAGTCACCACCGGGGTAATACGATACCCCTTGGTAAGACTGGTTGTCAACAGCTCACTCTTGGGTTTTGAAACAGACAAGTTCTTGAGTAAGTTTTGCGAGGCCAGCTAGCTAAGTTCAGCGTTTCATGCGAAAATGAACCTTATTTATATGGCTAAAGTTCATATGGAACGCTTTACTAAGTTTTTTAATTATTTGTTTTTTATTGTATACCTTTTAGTGATAAAACAATATTTTTTTGCAAAAAAACGGGCTGGCCCGACCGTTTACATAGTTATAAACTATGTAAATTGTTGGGCTAGCGTACACAATTTTCTTAAAAAAAAAAAAAAAACGTTTTTTTCATGAACCATGGCTGTGAAAAATGATAGTCTATGTTACCCAGAATAACTCAACGCTTCTTACGATACCACATAAATCGGTTAAGCCGTTAAGAAGTTATGGTGGAATAAAGCAACTCACAAACGTACATATAAATAAAAATAAATAAATATTTATTCAGGTGTCCTGCCTTTTCGCAGAAAATTGTTTGCCAGATTATCACTTGCCAACCAACGTTTCGCCGATGTTTCACTTTGAAAACTAGCGATTACCAAATTTTTGTATGACAACGTGTCATTTGGTAGAATTATTGTTAAGCTGATTATTATAATGACAAAAAACGTTTGGGACATTAATCATTTGTCAACCATTTCACTAGGTCACACAACTATTAGACGAATGGCGTTTTGTCAGTGTAACACTTCCTGGTCTTGAACTTGATTAAAACAAATAAGTTTTTTTTAATAAGTATACAACAGAAGTCTAAGGTTACGATAGGTTAGGCTAGGTTAGAGTATGACAAACAACGCACGAGCGGAGCGAGCGCAGCGAGCGTGCCGTGGCAGCGGCCGGCGATGTGCCAGAAGCGAATCGCTTTTGTAAAAGGAATCAGTTAAATTAGGTTCGGTTAGCTTACCCACATAATATTACATAACTATTAAACGAAACTTAACTAGATTTGGTAAACAATAAACAACTAAATGAATATTACGCAAACTTAAACATTCTGCTACTTAAAAGTTGGCATTTTAAAAATTGACATTATGAAAAGCAGACCAAACGTACAGTTGGTAACTGTCAGGTTGGGAAATAAAACAAAATTATATGATAAGTTGGCAAATGATTATTCGGCGAACTAAAATTCTGCGAAACGTTGGTTGGCAAGTGAAAATCTGGCAAAAAAATTTCGGCGAAAAGGCAGAGAACCATTTATTCAGAATTAAAATTGGTAAAATTTTATCATTCAAATCTTAGAAATAATTTACAAAGGTATAATATTGTAAGATGCCTGTACTAGGTTGAACTTGTATCACAGGCGGCAGAGATTATATACATTAATCCTGAAAACATTACACTCCTTTTTTGTTATGTACAGTGGAAAATATGAATGATGTATGGTGTACAGTGTTTTGGAGTGTTGTGTGTTTTACAAAAAGGCTGGGCTAATGATATACAACATTAGTTTTAGTATATGCGAAACCCGAAACACGTGTCTAGTATTTTTATGCAAAGAATCTATGTACAAAATTTCAAAACTATATTCTGAAAAACCACAAAGTTATAAGCTTGTTATGTTAGCTGCTAGTCCGTACAAAAACATAGTCACTACGCCTGCAGCATCGTCTCGCGCTCATTGCTAACGTTCGGTGTCCAACTTGTAACCGTTTTTAAATATTTTTGGGAGAAAATATAACGTGGTGTAAAAAATATAGGAATCGACTTACCTAGTTCCTCATTTTGAACCAACTATTTAGGTTTCGCATATACTAAAAATAATGTTGTAGAAACCTACATACTGTACACACACTGAAATAGTAATATGAATTAATTCATGGAATTTCTTTTTTGCAGATTTTGAAAACTACAATGTCGTACTTCATGTTTCTCCGCAGCATGTGAACGAGATGCATCGACTTGGAGATTAGCAATAATGTTTTACCTTACACCTCAACTAATATACGTATTAATTTTAATAGATTGTCAATTAATTAAGTTCATTCCAACCTATACATTTTTATCCTCTTTAATAAATTAACACACAATCTTTATCCATCTACACGGTGATTTTTTCTTTTAATTCACTGCTAACCTTTCAGGAGATGAGAGTTACTCATATTTATTAACAACTGTCACTATAGGACCAACTACGAAATAACAAAAAAATATACATCTGTTTAAGCAACAGATGTATATTTTTTTGTCATCGAATATAAATAAAAGGTGACTGGTATTCAGTGACCGATATTTATATACGTGATTGTACTCATGATTACAATCAACTTTCCCAAAGAAACTTTTTTTGTATACTCAATAGTTTTATTTTTATCAGAATAACAATACAACTGGCGAGCGCAAAGTTCAATGAACTTCGCGCCGATCAGCTGTTAGCAGCTATTGAGTATACAAAAAAAGTTTCTTTGGGAAAGTTGATTGAAATCATGAGTACAATCACGTGTTTAAATATCGGTCACTATTTGCCAGTCACCCTATTGCATTTTGTATGAAAAAGACGGTTTTTCTTTGATATTTCAGATTTGGTCTGATAGTGAAAGTTGCTCGTAATCATGTACTTTCACGCCCTGAAAGCTTAACAGTGAATTGAAAATCACCGTGTATAGTTGGGAAACGAACGTACACTTAGCTGATCTTGCTTTTTTACTTGTCACCCTTATAATTAGCATTTAAAACTACATACATAATTAAGCACTAATAATAATAATTCATATTATACTAATGTTTTTGAATTTATCTTATTTTAAATCATAATAAAGTTTCAATGTGTTCATGGCGTTTTATTTTTCGAAATACCTTCCTTCCTCTTCCTCAATATTTTCATCTGTTAATATTTTTCATTACAACGAAAAGCTTAACAAAATGACATAGCGGATCACTAGGTAACGACGCAGCTGACGAGCTGGCGAGGAGAGCCTCCAGCGCGTCAGCCTGCGGACCGGAACCTATCATACCCATTCCCTTTAACCAGCTACGCAGATGGCTGCAAGAAATCACGCACACTGCTCACTAAACAAACACTTCCACACAATAGCCATAACGGACAGTCCTCTGTGCAGGGCCTGCATGGAGGCACGTACTCATAGAGTGCACAGGCGTCACACTGATCAGGACACAGACCCTCGGAACACCCAGATCTTTCACAGATATACTACACAGGCCAGGAGACGTGATCAACTTCTGGAGGGAGGTGGGCTGGCTGGAATAACCGCCATAGGCCGCCATGGCCCACGCACAATGGTCCGCCAAGGACTGAGTGCGGAAACCAAAGCCCCAAGAAGAAGAAGAAGAAGATCATAAAGTTTTTGGGCCATAACTCAAAAACGGAACGTCCTAGGCAAAAATGAAATTGAAAAAAAAGTGAAATTTTCGTATCCCCCTTGTATAACACCCCAGTGGCTGCAAAGAGCTCAATCTATGGATGACCTTGACCTTATAATTTAACCTTGACCCTCACTGATAAAAAATGTTGCCCTATACATTGAAATTTGCCCGTTTATAATGGTTCTGAACGTTTAGATGGTGGCTGGCTTTTGCAAAATGCCATTTTCTCGGATATATACGATAGTGTGAAAAGTTAAAGCTGGCAGGTCCTGGAAAGGAAATACCCTTAATATTATTTTTGATAGGTCGCTTAATAGAGCCGGGAATCCAACCAACTTATACATGCAGAAAAACCGGCCATGTGCGAGTTGGACTCGCGCACTTTGTGTTCTGGGGTAGCGGTAACCCTTTCGGACAATCCCGCTTACCCGGCAGGCTTGGCCCTAATTTGACGCGCGCGTGGAACATATACCCGCCGTCCGGCACGGGCTTGGTCCTGATCGGACGATGAGTCACCCATTACTCATCGTCCGCAGGTCCACGCCGGTGGCCGGGAGTCGTCACGTGCACGCTCCCGACGCCTGGGGCGTCTGCCGCGGTGGCTGGGACGGGAGGACCTTTCTCTCTCCTATCTGTTACCAATGCTGCACTGACATGCGGCATATCGTACGTTGGACAGACGCCAGAACATCAAGCTACCTCAAACTGTCAAATTTTCCCAATTGAAAATGAACCTTATTCTTTTGTAATAAAGTTGAAAAACTATCAAAGTTTGACAGATTAGGGTCACTTGATGTGCTGGCCTCTGAACAAACATGATAACAACCAAGCGCGGTTTCCAATATCGCTGGGTAGCTACTTGTTAGGAGGGATACAAATAAAGCACGTTTCGTTTATTTGCAGGCCTCCAAATATTTATTGCAATGTATTTAAAATAAATAATAGTACAGGTATTTCATGGATAAATCAAGCGTATGCGTTTTTGTTTAGAAGACAAAAAATTTGCATATATAATAATTATATGAAACTTGCTGTTGCCCGCGTCAATGTCTTCCTCCCCCTATTTAAGCTCTTTACAGGGGGGGGGGGGGTGTTTACTAAAATCCATTCTTAGCTGACTTCTCCTACTCATGATCTGCCTCTTTGCACACATTTCCCACTGACAGCGATGGGGAAGAAGTTTTTGACGACCTATGAGCTCTTCCCTTTTACACGCTTTATATTAGCTTCACTTGTATGTATGTTTGTAACTGACTTCTTTGAGCGCGATTTTGACCCACTTTAAACGGCTAGATTTCATTCAAACTTTGTAGATTTATCGAAGACCGATCACAATATATTAATTTGAACTAAAAAGTAGGAAATAAATAATATAGTTTAAAAAAAACTAAAAAACACGCTTTTTATAATAGCGTTCTTTTTAAAATATATTCACCAAAACCATGCACCCCAAGCTTTTAAATAAATAAATTTTATTTTCTTTTTTTTTTTGTACGGTTTTCTATAAAAAGCGTGTTTTTTAGTTTTTTTTAAACAATTTTTTTTTACTACCTGTACATAGTATGTATAATATTATTGAGGTCTAAAGATAGAGATAATTTATTTGTCAAAACGTCATGTGTTCACATACAAATTAGGCATTTCTTATAGCAGAGTTAATCTAGGTCCGGACATATTTTACTTGATGAGGTGTACAAAAGAGAATGCCCATTTTAAGGACCACCGTTGCGTATCAAACATTTTTGTATTGAAAGTATATATATTACAATAAATTAACGGGGACAACGGGAAGTAATTTTAATTATTTTATTAAATTCCCTTTGTCTCCTTTAACGGGGACTGCGAACGGGGAAAACGGGAAGTAATTTTAATTATTTTATTATTTTCCCTTTGTCCCCTTTAACGGGGACATGATCTGCGGGGACAACGGGAATACAGGCACAAGTCAATGTCGTAGTTTCAAAGGAAATAAAAATTATCCACTTGTATTGTGAGGTTTTTTTTGTTTATTGATTTTCTATTCAGTTTTGAGGTTATTTTTGTGACAAACCTGCCACCAAAAAAAAACAGTATTTTACAACAACAAGATTTGTTTTCACTTATGACTTTTGGTGCTTTTTTATATAATATAGATCGATATTGATGATATTATTAACTTTAGTTTCTATGCAGGCGTTTTATTTTCACAATAAATAAGAACTTATGCAATATACCTAATTCTTCTCTGCATTGGATGCCCACACACAATAGGTTGACAACGGCTAACATTAACAGTAGGACATACGTAATACAACTTTTAAATATAATAATAAAAATAAACAAATAAAATACACATTTTCTAGGTTGTACATTGTATTTAAGATTAGTGCTGAATTATTATAAGTCTGTATCAGTGATCTTTTACGTTTATAGTTATATAAGGTCCAATTAAAATAGATGGACAAATTTTAACACAGCGTTCAGTACGTCTACCCAAAGATATCCAAGCAAAAAAAAAAATGACTAAAGTGATTTTATTTTAACCTAAAATAATAAATTGCCCGCACACTAGAATAAACGCATCGATTATGGGTAGGTACTTGCACACTTCTTGTAAATATCTCATGTGGTTTTTTTCTACCATTGTCCTTATTTTGGTGGTCTGAGTGATTTCTAAAAGTTTGTCCATCGATTTTAATGGGACCTTATAGATGATGAAATACGAACTGCGGCAGAAGATTCACATGCTTTTTAGAAATGTGAAGTAAGATATCGATGTTTTCAAGATCTGAAAATAAAAAACATACAATTTTATATGAACAATAATAAATCACTTAATACCTTATCCCTTGTTGGTGTAGTGTTTGCGGTGGCTCCTGGAAATGGGACAAACCCCTTTTTTACAGAACCCGGACCCGTATCCAACTCAGGGTCACGGTCTTTTTTAATGTCCAGACATATTCTTGGTCAGATCATGTGACCTCTGAGAGAAAAATTTAAAGAAATAAATGTAATGACTGTACCTTCACAGTTTATTTTTGAAAATCTTTTGTATGCCCATAAAAATATAAAATTGTTTAAAAAATATAGTGATATTCATGATAAGAATACTAGGAACAAACACAAATTTGTTGTACCCACTACAAGGCTCAAAAAAATAGGAGGCTCGTTCAGATGTCAATGTATACGCTTTTATAATAAACTTCCAAGCCACGTTCAAGATCTAAGCCTTAATAAATTCAAATCGTTCGTTAAATGCAAGTTGTGCCAGAATGCTTATTATACTGTCAAAGACTTTATTGAAGACAAAAGGGCTTGGGATTGAGCTGCTCCAATTGTTTACATTATTGAATATACTTAACTAATTGTTTAGCACCTGAGATTACTCCTGGAGCTGCTGAAGATTCACAAAAACTTTTTGCATTATATAACTTCAATCTCTTAGCATTGTATAATTGCATAGCACGTTTTTGAGTACTATGTACCTACTATAAAGTTACCATTTACTGAGTACGTCTTACATTGACTTGAATGTGCCCTGGCGGCTGAGAGCATGTCATGCTCCCTGTAATGTATCGCTGATGGTGGCGGTATTTTGGACCATTTAGCTCCCATCAAAATGGTTGAGCTGAATGGTGCTAATCCATGCGTCATGTTCATGAGCGGGCACCGTCAGTAGGGGCTGGTCACCTCTTAGCTGCCACGGCTGTTTTAATATTTAAATTAATTTTGAATTGTTTTTTTAAATCTTGTAATTATGGACGCTTTTATTAAGTTCTGCATCGTTCTCAAGTGTATATTTCAACATGAGTGATGTAACCCAGTTTTTGTAAACATATTTTGATTTAAAAGAGTGTCCATGGAGTTTCTTGCCCGTTCTTCTCCATAGGTACCTACTGCTTTGGAATGGGCAACTAGCTTCATCTTTCTGACTGACCGACCCCTTGACAATTCAAAAGTGCCTGTAATTGGTTTATTTGAAATAAATGCTTTGAGTTTGAGTTTGAGTTTGACCGTGTAGGTTCGTGAAAAGCATATACATTTACATCTGAACAAGCCTCCTATTTTTTGAGCCTTGTTATGGGTACCTACAACTGTTTGTTCCTAGATTAAGTATCAGTATTTGTTCCGGGTCTGGGTGTTTTTCTATCTATAATATGTATGTATTTACAAAAAAAAATGTATATAAGTAGTTTTTCAGCCATGTCGTTACCATAACATAAGCCTTAGGTTGCTTAGCTTGGCGTTGTGTGAAAAGTCATTCTGCCTAACCTTTTCCCAACTATGATGGGGTCGGCTTCCAGTCTAACCGGATGCTGCTGAATATCAATATTTTACATGGAGCCTATCTGACCTCCACAACCCAGTAGTAACTGGGTAATACGATACCCCTTGGTAGGTGTCAGAATTTCGGGCTTCTGACTACCCGTAACGACTGTAAAAGATCCACGAATGATAGCCGGGATCAGCGGCTTAACGTGCTTTCCGAGGCACGGAGGAGTCTCGATATGTAAAGATGGTCACCCATCCACGGACCAAGCCTGGCAAGCGTAGCTTAACCTGATGGATTGACCTATGTGGCTGTTGGAACGAAGTTCCTTATCGCGCGTTGCGAAAGGGGGCTAGACGGAAATTAAGACCAAAAGTTGTAACGACACTTTTTATGGAGTAAAATATGGTGTCTTTTTAATCAATATTTTTTGATTGGTTAGTTGTAGATCTGATTTTTTTATTATTATAAATTAAAAGAAATAAAATTTCATTACAATTCCTTCACTAATTAATCGAAAGGAACTTCGTTCCATCCGGGTGTCCCTTGACACCTCTCAAGTTTTTATTACTTAGCCACGAGCTATTATCATTTTTTATTATTATCACCGTAGTCATAGAAGTAACGCCAACATCGGCAAGTCCCAATGCCTTCACGTGCACGGGCTCCTGTACATTCATTAGGAAGAAAGCCACTGTTCGCCTGTTCTTCGTGTCCATGCTCTCCCACGGTAAGCCGTATACAGCGCCTTTCAATCTGTCACTCTGTAATTACACAAACCATAGTATTTCACTTGAAATAAAATAAAAACAACGATGAATCGATCAATCAATTCTATTTCATGTTCATGATTTGAAAAACAAAAAATGACTTTGACTTTGACTTTAGAGGTACAGAAGCCAACACATATTACCATAATTACCCTACTGTCAAATTTATTTAACAGTTTCTTAACTTTATTACAAAAGTATAAGGTTCGTGTTCAATTGGAAAAAAATACAGTTTTTGGGATAGCTTGATGTGCTGGCGTGTGTACTATAACATATCACAGCTGGACACACGTCCTATTTCCTTGAATACGATCGCAGCGCTACCTACACCGCCGTGGGATCTGGAGGCGATAGTCCTCGCGCGCCTGTTCGAGTGGCGCGCGGAGGCACTAAGCCGGGGGGAAACTCCGTTTCCGCAGCAAATTGCGGCGGAGCGGACGGACCTCCGGCGCGATCTCATGGCGGCCTGGAATCAGCGACTGTCGCAACCCAGCGCAGGGCACGCCACGATAGTGGCGGTAAGGCCCCTCTTTGAGGAGTGGCTAGAGAGGCGTCACGGCGCCCTCACCTACCGCCTGACGCAGGTCCTCACCGGACATGGATGTTTCGGGAGGTTCCTGCACATCATCAGGCGGGAGGAAACGCCCGGGTGTCACCACTGCGAGGATCGCCCAGAGGACACGGTAGAGCACACGGTGCAAACCTGTCCCGCATGGGCGGAGCACCGCCGTGTCCTCGTAGAGGCGATCGGCGGCGGCGACATCTCGCGCCCGGCCCTGGTGCAAGCCATGGTCCGGGGCGAGAGGGAGTGGGAGGCAGTCACCTCCTTCTGCGAAAAAGTTATGCTCGCGAAGGAGGTGGCGGGATGGGAGAGAGAAAGGTCCTCCCGTCCCAGCCGCCGCAGGAGACGCCCCGGGCGTCGGGAGCCACGTGACGACTCCCGGCCACCGTAGGCGCGGGCCTGCGGGCGGTGAGTAATGGGTAACTCACCGTCCGATCAGCACCAGACCCGTGCCGTACGGCGCGTATATGTTCCACGCGCGCCTCAAAGAGATGTCAGCATATGAAGGGGCCCCTCAGGGCCAAGCCTGCCGGGTAAGCGGGATTGTCCGAAAGGGTTACCGCTACCCCGGAACATAAAGGGCTACGGAAGGAACATGGATGGGTTTTAGTCAGTAAGAGTCTGACACTCCCTTCCGCTCCACCCAGAGCGGGAGCAGTCATTGGATGATTTCCCAGCCTTAAAAAAAAAAAAAAAGCGCTACCTACAGGGAGGCTTGAGGCGGGAGACGTGTGAGTTTGAACCATTCAGGGACCCACTTAAACACTCACTAAAAATTTCATCAATTTGGTAAAGCTGTTCAGGTGGAGTTCAGTGAAATACAGACGAATTATGTATTAACAGATAACCAATAAAGGTTTATTGGTCAAGTGTTCGCAATTGAGACTGCTTAGGGTCTGGTCTGGGTACAATTACTAAGTTGAACAAAGTGTTATTGGGTTTTGAATTACAAACTCAGTAATAGCCCGGAGTCTGAATTTCTGACCGGTTAATGGCTGACTTCTATACTAATATTACAAAGTTGAAGAGTTTGTTTGTTTGAACGCGGTAATCTCTAGAATTACTGGTCCGAATTGAAAAAATATTTTTGTGTTGTATACTCCATTTATCGAGGAAGGCTTTAGGCTATGTATCAGGATATTTAACATCACGCTACGACCAATAGGAGCCGAGCAGCCGGTGCAACGGCGCGGGAGCAGCTAGTTAATCATAAATTGGGTTTATGGGTTTGTCCATTTTTATGGGTTTTGATGTATGGGTTAATAATGGGTTTATTTTTCTTACAATACTGCCAATCAGTTCAAAGATGATCGACAGCTGCATAAGTTGTTGAAACATAGTAACTGTTAGCGGTAGATAGCGGAACAGTGCTGCAGCCGTCTGAAACAAAAACAAGATTATTTTCTTAGTTTATTTAAAACAACAATCTTCCAATCTGCCTAGCCTTTTTACAACTATGTTGGGTTCGGCTTCTAGTCTAACCGGATGCAGCTGAATATCATGTAAAACATGGAGTGACTGCCTATCTGACCTCCACAACCCAGTCAGTAACTGGGTAATTTACGATACCTTTTGACCTCTGGTAAGACTGGCTGTCAGACTTTTGGGCTTCTGACAACTCGTAACGACTGTCAAAGATCTACGAATGACAGCCGAGACCAACGGCTTAACGTGTTTTCCGAGGCACGGAGGAGTCTCGATATGTAAAGATGGTCACCCATCCACCGAGTATTAGTTTCAAATAAACTTTTTAATTTATACATAGAAATTAAAAAAATGTTGGTGGAGTCCCCGGTAATGGTATTAGCCAGATTAGAACTGAAAAGTTGCTTCAATCACAATAATTAAGGCATCTTTTACTTTGTTGTAAAAATCACAAATTAATTTTATTATTTAGGCATGAAAGTTTTTGGGGAGTTTTTGAAGCCTTTTAGGAATTTCTTTGACAAATTAGCCCGCCTTTGAAGAAATCTTAAGTAATCTCAAAATTTGTTATTTATTTATTCGCACCGATGTGACTCTAGGAAAAGATGTCTGGAAGGATTTGGGGGAGACCTTTGCTCAGTAGTACGGATAGTGTAGGCTAATAAAAAAAATGCACAATGTTCAGAGGATGATCATGATGTTATTAAAATTTATTATTTATTTTAATTTATTTTAATTTAAGATTTCGAGTACACAGGAACGTCCGCAGTAGATACGTCAGCCGATGTTCTTAGAGGGCGTCCGTACGGTGGCGTTGCGATCCTGTGGCGTAAGCGTGTTTTTGATTCAGTATCGGTAATCAGCTGTGCTAGTGCGCGGGTGCGCGGGACGGCTATCAAAGTGTCGCTCGGGGATAGATTGTTAATGGTGTTCAGTGTTTACATGCCGACTAACTCGAGTGATAACCTGGCGGAATTCACGGACTGTCTTAGTGAGATAAGTGCAATTATTGAAAGTAGTAACATTGAAACTGTTTACATGCTTGGTGATTTCAACGCACACCCGGGTGAGTTATTTTGCAATGAACTCTTAGATTTTTGTACCGAGCAAAAGTGGATCTGTGCGGATATTGAGAAAATGGGTTTAAGTTCGGATTGCTATACCTTTATCAGCGACGCACACGGGTGTAAGCGATGGCTTGACCATTGCGTCGTCACGCAATCAGCTTGCTCAACGGTGGCTGATATAGGTGTAGTTCATGATGTGTTTTGGTCTGATCACTTTCCCTTATTTATTAATTGTAAGTTAGATAAAATTAAAACTAAGACTGAAATTACTAAAACGTTCCGTAATAAAATTATTTGGGGAGAGAGGGACAGTGATCAGATAAGTGTTTACTATGATTTATGTAATAGTAAACTAAGACTGATCGATTACCCTGAGGACTTTGGTCTGTGCAGTAATAAGCACTGTAGTAATGCTGCGCACAGGCAAATTCTCGATAAGATGTACGCGGATATTGTTTCTATTTTGTCAGAAAGTGCTGTCCAGAGTCAAGTAGAGACTCAGTCAAACAGGCATGCTGGACGTGTTGTCGGGTGGAATAAGCACGTTCGAGGCGCCCACGCGACGGCCAGACTTAAATATCAGCTGTGGTTGTGGTATAATAAACCAATGTCAGGAGATATTTATAAGGGCATGTGTAGTACAAGAAGGATATTTAAAAGCAAACTAAGATGGTGTCAAACCCATGAAGATCAAATTAAGCTCGATATTATAGCTTCTCATCGTAAAGCTAATAACTTTCAGAAGTTCTGGAAGACCACAAAAAAACTAGATGTTAGGCCTGGCCTTCCTGTGAGTGTTGGGGGTGCTGATCAGCCAGAGGACATTGCTGGCATGTTTGTGGACCATTTCAAAGTGAAGTCACCGCTGGGCTCATCGTTGCGAGTGCTCGATGAGGGATGCTGTTGTGACTCGGATCTGGTTCGATTTTCAGCTAAGCAAGTATCTAACACGATTAAAAAAATGACTAAAGGCAAGTCCCCCGGTCACGACGGTCTGAGCATTGAGCACTTGCAACATGCTGGTCCTCACATAGCTAGAGTCCTGGCTATTTTTTACTCTTTGTGTATGTGTCACTCGTACCTCCCTCATGATCTTATGCGAACAATTGTCGTGCCTATTATCAAAAATAGAACTGGTGACGTGGCTGATAAGTGCAACTATCGTCCCATCTCCTTGGCTACTATCATCGCAAAGGTTCTCGATAGCCAGCTGGACGCGCGTTTGCATAATCTGTTAAAATTGCATGATGCACAGTTTGGTTTTCGTAATGACTTGTGCACCGAAACCGCGATTTTAGGACTCAAGCATACAGTGCAATATTACACTAACCGACGAACTCCCGTGTATGCTTGTTTCTTAGATCTCTCCCGTGCCTTTGACCTGGTGTCGTATGATGTTATGTGGGACAAGCTACGGGAGAGGAAAGTACCAGCTGAACTGCTGCGTATCCTTCAGTATTGGTACTACAACCAAGTAAACAATGTGAGATGGGCCGATAAGCTTTCTGTACCGTACAGTTTGGAATGCGGTGTGAGACAAGGAGGGATTACGTCACCAAAGCTTTTTAATCTGTATATGAACGATCTGATCGTTGAGCTCAGCAGCAAGCAGATCGGCTGTCGCATTGATGACGTCAGCATCAATAACATCAGTTACGCTGACGATATGGTTTTGCTGAGCCCAACGGTCAGGGCACTCAGGGAATTACTTGAGTGTTGTGAGATCTACGCTGAGGCACATGGCTTACTGTATAATGCTACAAAAAGCGAGTTCGTGGTCTTTAAGGCGGACGGTGGTAAATGCCCAGAATCCGTACCTGCAATCAGGCTTAGCGGTAATGAACTCAAGCGAGTTTATCAATTTAAGTACCTGGGACATTATGTGACCGACGACCTTGGGGACCAGGTGGACATCGAGCGGGAACGTAGGGCGCTGGCAGTCCGATGTAATATGTTGGCACGAAGGTTTGCACGATGTACAGAACAAGTTAAAATAACGCTTTTCAAAGCCTATTGTCAGGTGTTCTACACGTGCAGCCTTTTTTTTTTTTTTTTTAAGGCTGGGAAATCATCCAATGACTGCTCCCGCTCTGGGTGGAGCGGAAGGGAGTGTCAGACTCTTACTGACTAAAACCCATCCATGTTCCTTCCGTAGCCCTTTATGTTCCGGGGTAGCGGTAACCCTTTCGGACAATCCCGCTTACCCGGCAGGCTTGGCCCTGAGGGGCCCCTTCATATGCTGACATCTCTTTGAGGCGCGCGTGGAACATATACGCGCCGTACGGCACGGGTCTGGTGCTGATCGGACGGTGAGTCACCCATTACTCACCGTCCGCAGGCCCGCGCCTACGGTGGCCGGGAGTCGTCACGTGGCTCCCGACGCCCGGAGCGTCTCCTGCGGCGGCTGGGACGGGAGGACCTTTCTCTCTCCCATCCCGCCACCTCCTTCGCGAGCATAACTTTTTCGCAGAAGGAGGTGACTGCCTCCCACTCCCTCTCGCCCCGGACCATGGCTTGCACCAGGGCCGGGCGCGAGAGGTCGCCGCCGCCGATCGCCTCTACGAGGACACGGCGGTGCTCCGCCCAAGCGGGGCAGGTTTGCACCGTGTGCTCTACCGTGTCCTCTGGGCGATCCTCGCAGTGGTGACACCCGGGCGTTTCCTCCCGCCTGATGATGTGCAGGAACCTCCCGAAACATCCATGTCCGGTGAGGACCTGCGTCAGGCGGAAGGTGAGGGCGCCGTGACGCCTCTCTAGCCACTCCTCAAAGAGGGGCCTTACCGCCACTATCGTGGCGTGCCCTGCGCTGGGTTGCGACAGTCGCTGATTCCAGGCCGCCATGAGATCGCGCCGGAGGTCCGTCCGCTCCGCCGCAATTTGCTGCGGAAACGGAGTTTCCCCCCGGCTTAGTACCTCCGCGCGCCACTCGTACAGGCGCGCGAGGACTATCGCCTCCAGATCCCACGGCGGCAGTCCGGCAAGGAGGCTCGCCGCCTCGCCCGAGATCGTGCGGTACCCCCGGATTAGCCGAATGGCTACCACCTTTTGGGGCGCGTTCAGGTAGTGGGCGGCTCGCCGCCGCAATGAACGCGCCCACACCGGGGCCCCGTAAAGGGCCATGGACCGCACGACTCCCGCGTAAAGCCTCCGGCAGGAGGCGTTTGGCCCCCTCAAATTGGGCAAGAGCCGCTTTAAGGCGGCCCCAGTCCGTTCCAGCTTGGGGGCCAAACGTCGGAAATGCTCCACGAAATTCCATCGGCTGTCGAGGACCAGACCCAGGTATTTCATCGTGGTCTCGACGCCGATGTGAACCCCTCCTACCGTAAGTTGGGATCCCGATGGTGGCCTATTCCGAGGCCCATGAAAGGACATGGCCTCGGATTTGTGCAATGCCACCTCGAGACCCAACTGCCGGATCCTCTCAACGACTATCGCAACACCGCGTGTCATCGCGTCGGCCGCCGCCTGATGCGACCTTCCCTGCGCCAAGACCAGCGTGTCGTCAGCGTAACAAATTACGCTGACGCCGTCAGGGACACGTGCAGCCTATGGACCAATTATACTCAGCGGACTATCAGCGCCCTGCGGGTTCAATATAATAATGGATTCAGAATGTTGATGGGGCTGCCCCGTTTCTGCAGTGCATCGGGTATGTTTACCCAAGCGCACGTTGATGGCTTCCATGCCATTCTCAGAAAGAAATCTGCCTCGTTGCTCTGCAGAGTGCGGGCCAGCTCCAACTCCATTCTGAAGACTATAGCATGGAGGTACGACTCTCCACTGTTGCAAGATATTGTTCGAAGATGTATCTCGAACAATAATCTTGTAACTAAATATTAAGGTGTACTAACATAGATATAAGATTCTTTATGTACTAACCCATTATGGATGTAACTCGTCCGAAATAAACGTTATTTTATTTTATTTTTATTTTAAAACACGATAACTGTTCGCAACAGACTACTTTTTATTCAAACTAAAGTTTTACATTTCGTGTGCTAGATGGCGTTACTAGTAACTAGTGACGAGATTTTGATACAGTTAATAACACACATCAAGTTACCTCAATCTGTCAAATTTCTTTGTTGTTTTTCAACTTACAAAAGCATAAGGTTAATTTTCGATTGGGAAAATTTACAGTTAGGAATAGCTTGTTGTGCTGGCGTCTCTACACAGTTACAGACTCCCTGACACTATAAAGAAAGAAGAAAAATTGAATATATTTATAAGAAAACTTAAAAAAATACTTATTAACAAATGCTACGACTCTTTAGATGAATATTTAAAGGATCAACATAAATAATAGGAACAATAAAAGTAATATAATTAATAATAATTAACCACGCAATTTATAGGAATGTTTAAAATATATTAATGACACGGTAATAATGAATAAATAATATAATTAAAAAAAAAAAAAAAAAAAAAAGCAATACTTAATACTAATTTTAATATTTTAGCTATAAGAATCATCCAAAGAATAACAATGTTTATAAATAAATAAACAGAATTATAAGATATAATAAAAATATTTAGGTATAGGTTAATATTTAGGTGTATTTATGTATTTAGCAGGAAAAAACAATAGGTACACACAATCTCCTGACTTTGATTATATTTATTATGTGAACTAAAACTTGCTCCCACAAAAGCAAGTAGTATCTCCTAAAACAGAGCTTCCTCTCTTCTATCCTTTTGCTGTGCCCTACGGGGTCCGTAATGATCTAAATTAAATATGTATACCACCTTATGGTAAAGCAATAAAGATATTGAGTATTGAGGCTAAAACTTACGAGTAGATAACCCAGTTAGGTCGCAGCAAGACAAAAATGTCAGAAAACATTGTCATCATCTGCCTAGCCTTTTCCCAACTGTGTTGGGTTCGGCTTCCAGTCTAACCGGATACAGCTGAATACCAGTATTTTACGCGGAGCGACTGCCTATTTGACCACCACAACCCAGTAACTGGGCTATACGATACCCCTTGGTAAGACTGGCTGTCAGATTTTCGGACTTGTCGGACGTCGAGTCACAAGCCTTTCGGGCTTGTGACTCATCTTTGACAGTCGTAACACTCGTAACGGGTGTTACGACTGTCAAAGATGCAGAAATGACAGCCGGGACCAACGGCTTAACGTGCTTTCCGAGGCACGGAGGAGTCTCGGTATGTAAATATGGTCACCCGTCCACGGCCAAACCCGGCAAGCGTAGCTTAACCTGATGGATCGACCTGTGCGGCTGTAAGTACTTAGCCGCGAGCTCCTCGAAAACATCCAGAAAATAAGTATGTTTTGGAATGACTTAAAATAAATATACCCCTCCTTTTAGGCTTCGCCGCAGTGGGTCAAATAGATACAAAGTTACCAACTACTTAATACTAACCATTTGCGAGCACTCCAGAAGTAGTAAGCAACCGCTGGCTTGATGGAACCCATAATAAGCGAACAGCATCGGTCCAAAGACCTGGGACATTTTATCTGTAAAACTAAAGATAAAGAACAATATGTTATTTTGCTTAGATTATCCCCTCTGTAGCCTGTCGGGTAAGCGGGATTGTCTGAAGGGTTACCCCACCCCGGAACATAAAGGGCTAAGGAAGGAACATGAATGAGTTTTAGTCAGTAAGAGTCTGACACTCCCTTCCGCTCCACCCAGAGCGGGAGAAGTCATTTATGATTTCCCACCCTCAAAAAAAAATCCACGTTGCAGCTTAATCTGTAAGCTTAGTGAACTACTTGGGTATTTAACCCATTAGATACTCGCCTATTAGAACCTGTTTGCTTATAAGAGCTCAACGATTTATACGGGTATATTTATCGTCGATTCGAGAGAATTTTTCTTAAGAACTTACGGGGTTCATACGACATTTGAGGGGTTAATGGACTTAAAATTTCTCAACTTACTTGACAATATTTCGATGATAATCAATCAATTCATTTAATTGAATACTAACACGTTTATTCTCACTGGGAGAATACATTTCGCAAGTTAAAGTTTCGTTACTGTTTTCTATCACAAAGCTTGTCTTATTTGCGGGCCTTGGAAAGTGGTCGAGATTGTATAGTAAAATCTTGAAGTGTCCCCAAAGATGAAATACCATGAGAGACAAAAAGCAATCGTGCATACAGAACCAGGTAGCACACAAGTATGAAATGATCCTGCAATAAAACAAATGACGATATTGAATTGGACAATATTACTACTGCCTATAATATTGGTTAAATCAATCAACCACGTATCGTGATTCACTGCTGAACAAAGGTCAGTTTTACATTTCACCACAACACTATATCCTGACTCTTTTACATTTAGTATGTCCTTATTTGTGTCGAAATGTTCATGGTATGTTGTCTAGGATCTAGGATAAAATATCAAACCTACTATCAAGCTGGTCGGAGCATTTCAAAAGCGGGGTAGGGCTCGTCGTGTAGTATTTTTCAATTCGGGCAGTGGTGATCCAGTGGCAAATACCCCAACTTACCGAATGGTAGGTCGTGAGTTCGAACCCAGTAAGGCGCTTTACTTAGTGTACATAATTTTGTCACCACTGCTCTTAAAACGTTGAAAGGAAACATTGTGAGGAAACCAAAAATTCGAAGACTGACATCTACCAATCCACGCTGGGCCCGCGTGGTAGATTACAGTCAATCCCTCTCGAAGACAGAAGGCGTGTGTCCCAGCAGTGGGCATAATGGCACGATTTGTGTAAATAAATAATGTATTTTTCAATTTACTTACCAATGCAAAATGTTAGTAACAATATACCATTTGAAATCTGTCGATGCAGGAAAGGGGTACGGGAAATATAGAGCGTGTTCATAGGTGGCGTTGCCCTTCAATCCTTCGCTAGCGTAGTTCCCGGCGAAGTAATTGCTGAACATTGGAGCAATGTTGAAAAGTGAGAGCCCCACCAGCATTTGACATACGAGGTTTATCGTGAATATATGGGAAATCCGATGCACTTGCTTGTGGATCTGGGAAAAAAAAGAATAATAATAAATAATACAAATATTTAATTTCTAACCTTTATTAAATTAATCCATGTCGTATATCTAAAGATTGATAATTTATTTAATTTAATCAATACCACACCTTCATAGAATATTCAGAAAGGTCTTTGTAGAAGAACAGATGAATTTTTTCCAAGAATTCCCTGGCAACGACGTCGTAGTCATAAGAAAAACCAAGTGTTGTGATTCTCGACTGCAAACAATATTAAATAATATATAAAAATAATAATTATTATTCTTATCTATTATTTTATTCAAACTCAAACTCAAACTCAAAGCATTTATTTCAAATAAACCAATTACAGGCACTTTTGAGTTGTCAAGGGATCGGTCAGTCAGAAAGATGAAGCTAGTTGCCCATTCCAAAGCAGTAGGTACCTATGGAGAAGAACGGGCAAGAAACTCCATGGACACTCTTTTAAATCAAAATATGTTTACAAAAACTGGGTTACATCATTCATGTTGAAATATACACGTGAAAACGACGCAGAAATTAATAAAAGCGTCCATAATTACAAGATTTAAAAAAACAATTCAAAATTAATTTAAATATTAAAACAGCCGTGCCAGCTAAGAGGTGACCAGTCCCTACTGACGGCGCCCGTTCATGAACTCAAGTAAACATTTACAAATATGCAGTACTTTACGTTTACTAAAATTACATACAGTTTAGTCGGTGGAGACGGATCTGCAGCTCAATACGTGCACTGTTGGAGTTCAGCACAAAATGTTCGTGAACAATGTTCTGAGCACAATTTTGCTTGAATCACACCTTAAAAAAAAGCACTACCTACTGGTTTTAAGCTTGGTGATTTATAAGGGAACAGATGAAATGCAATACGCGACGGTATTTATAATTTACTAGGTTCCTCCCGAGATTTTAGTGGATATTATCAACGTCGTTGTGACTATCTCCATGCCTTTCAGCCCAATCCGTTTAGTCGTTTGAGCTATAATATACCTCAAACGAATGAACGGATTTTATTGGATTATGTTAATAGATCAGTCAGTTAGTCTGAGTTTCGCAAAAAAAAATCAGCTGGCAATATACATTTTTGGCCACGTGACTCGTCGAAATGTAGGGGCTGATTTTTTTTCACGATTTCGGAGTTGGTCCCATAGTGAAAGTTGTATAGTTTGGTGGTCCGTAGCATATCCTTTTTTATGTATATACCTTTTCAGTTACCCCAGTAGTACGGATTATACTTACAAACATAACAATGGTCATTAACAGACAAATATACAAATGTCCAAGCTCGAAGAAAGTCATCGATTTCTTGTGTAAGAGAACATACATGAGACCGCCAGCAAAGGTTATCAAACTCTCAAGTATGTGAAAACACCACTGGATGGTCACCCAGATTTTCCTTCTCTTTAAAGCTTCAGCATCAAGCGGGTTGAGTTTCACGAGCGGCCAACAGCTAATTACTGATAACAAGTGACGTAACATTATCAGGTAGGGATAGTCGGCAGGCGAGGTGATTTCCCTGAAAAAATATTTTTTATATGATTAATATTAAGCGTACTGGTCATTTGATTGATCAATCAGGTTAAGGCTACGCTTGCCAGGGTCGCTCCGTAGAAGAAGGATCATTTTTACATGTACCGAGATTCCTCCGTGCCTCGGAAAGCACGTTAGGTCATTGGTCCCGTCTGTCATTATTAGTTACGTGATCTTTGACAGTCGTTACGGGTCGTCAGAAGCCCGAAAGATGACAGCCAGTCTTACTAAGGGGTATTGTGGGTTGTGAAGGTCAAATAGACGGTCGCCCCATGCAAAATATTGGTATTCAGCTGCATCCGGTTAGACTGGAAGCCGACCCCAACAAAGTTATCAAAAAGTTAGACTGATGGAGGTTGATTAATTATTTTTAAGTCTACTATTTTTGCCACATATTGAAATGTATTTCTTTACCTAAAGATATTTAACTATAAACCTTATCAGACGGTTCACTTCTTGTTCATTTTTGTCTTTCTTTTCACACGAAGAAAATGTTGAATGTTGAATATAAAATAAATCAAAAGTGTATATTTACCGAGGGTCCGTATACAAGCGAGGAGTAAATGATATGACACTATAAGCGGCGTCTATTCAAGTACACAACTTTCAATCTAAGGCTCACACGAAACAATAAAATCAATCCTGCTATGGTAAATGCCGGTAACGAGACCATAGCGAGATCTAACTGGACGCCAACGCCATCTATCGAGCCAAGGGTCAAACCTTACATATTAATTTGTTGAATATTGATCTCGCCATGATTTCGATGTACATTTATTTCCGAACAAAAAGTGAAAAATGAATACATTATTGAACCAATCCAACGATGTTGAATATCATTGTCATTATAATTCATCATCCCACATGTTTTACTTGTGCATAAAGTATAATAAATAAGTAAATTTAATTATACTAGATTATCTTAGTATTGGAGTTGATTTTCCGTACGAAAAGTAAACAAAATCAATGACTGCATTAAAACTTACTCTTGGGGCTCGTAGTCAAGAAAAAAACTACGTAAACTTGTAGACATTTTCGTTACTAAACTTTGTTTTTATTGCTTGACGGGCCTGCTCTTGACGTCGATCTCGCCTGATCGAAAGCGCTGGATGGGTCTACGATGGAACGAGCGTGTCCAAACTGCTTGCAACGGTATTGAAAGAGCGAATTGCAGAAACTTTCAGCTTTTATACTAAAACTGAATTCCGATAATACTTGTATAAGGATTTAGCCACACTCTCGTGATAAAGATTTCAAGTAGCATTTGAAATAAAGTAGCACCACTATTGGTGGAATATAAATAATAATCTGAGACCCTTTGTGTTTTTGAGGGTGGGAAATCATCAAACGACCCGTCCCACTCTGGGTGGAGCGGAAGGTAGTGTCAGACTCTTACTGACTAAAACCGTCCATGTTCTTTCCCAAGCCCTTTATGTTTCAGGGTAGCAGTAACTCAGGACAAATATTGCGATTGATTGCGCTTCACCAGGGCCATATTTTATTTTCTTTTTTTTTTCTTTCTATTGTATTTTTTTGTTTATCAACTCACAAATCCTGCTTAATATACATTTGTGGATTATGAGAGTATATTATTCTAAAAGTTGGTAATGTCGTAATATCAATCTGCCTAGCCTTTGCCCCACTATGCTGGGGTCGGCTTACAGTCTAACCAGATGCAGCTGAATACAAATATTCTACATTGAGCGACTGCCTATCTGACCTCTATAACCCGAACAGTAACTGGGTAATACGATAACCCTTGATAAGACTGGCTGTCAGACTTTCGGGCTTCTGACTACCCGTAACGTAATGTCGTAAATAGCTGACAAATATTCGGGTATTTAGTTTGAACGGCCCTGTCACTCAATATAGATTTTGTTCATTTGTTTCTTGAAAATAAGACAGCTTTTTACGAAATCTTAGTGTTTAACTGTATTTTTTTTATATTTTGTTGATTTGTTTCTTTAAAATAAGACTGATTTTTACTAAATCTTATTGTTTAATTGTAATTTTTTATAGTTTGTTGATTTGTTTCTTTAAAATAAGACTGATTTTTACTAAATCTTATTGTTTAATTGTAATTTTTTATATTTTGCTGATGGTTTTTCAAAGGAAGATAATACAAGTCTAAGAAAAAAAAAACAAACTTTTATATCAACTTTTAAACTTTTGCACCCGAATGTACTTGATGTAGTTTATGACACTGAATTTGTTTACCAGTTTTTATCGCCGGTCCTTTGGAACGTAGGCGATTTTTGTTTACGGTCGAATGGCCCGCGGGCCATTCGGTTTGGGTCGTTCAGACTAAATACCCAAATATTCGATGTCCATCTTGTTTTGTGGTGTCTATAGATGTCAATTGTTTTTATCTTGATTTCCAATAAGATTTATGTAAAAAAGCTGTTAAGTCAGATTTGGTTATTATTGACTTAAATAGCATCAAGAGTTTTATCAACAGATTGAATTAAGAGGATTGCAGGAACTTCTCTTTCTTTTTCGTGTGGTTAGTGACTAACCTGGTCTCAGAGTGATTTTATGCTGCCTATGGGCCTCTGACTCTGACTTAGCTTCACATGCTGTTGAGAAATATGTCTCACTCATGCTGGTTTCGTCATGATGTTTTACTTTTTCGATTTTTAAGCAAGTGCTTAAAATAGTTACAATACTCACATGAATCCGTAAATTGTAGGAACGGAAAACCATAAATAAATAAAAAGCTGACTATATGGCTTTACCCTTACAGTATTCTTAGGTATTCATTATAAAAAAACATACCACAGTTCACATGTCTGAACTTTCATGATCTTGTGATCATATAACAAATTAATAGCATTGCATTTGTCAAGATTTTTGACAGGTATGTATTATTTTAAGTAGATAGGCACATTCAATCTTTGGATTACTTAAGGGGGATGTGCTGACGTACCCCTTGAAATAAGGTGATCTGTACTTAGATACTGGTATTGTTATGGTCGCGAATCATACGAAACACCTAACCTCGAAATAGCAGAAAGTAAAAAACTTGCAAGGAAAACCTGCTCAGGTGGGGATTCATAGACAACTCCGCCTTGGAGTGTAAATGTGGTGCTGTTCCATTTTTGCAACTTGCAGTTCAGTATCAGGTTGTAACTCAATATGATTCGCGATAGTAAAAAAATGAATTTAGCGGGCTACTTTTACGCATTCCCCTTAAAGAAAACCAACCTACCTACTAATCAAATAACTAATCAAAGAGAATTCAGTACGTAATAATTACAGGGATCTGATGATCTTTGATCACTGATAAAGTTCTGTTATTATTTTAATAGTCTTTGATAAAAAAAAGCATTCAATCATATTCAAGGGCAAAAGCAGTGACCTTATAAAATGTCCAATATCAGCATTGAAGGGAACTGGAAGAAGTCAATATAGTTTTTAAACGGTGAATAATTTTAAAATTATATAGTATTATCTTAACCCATTACATGTTCACCTATTAGAAGCCGTTTGCTTATAATAGCTCAACGATTTATACGGTTATATTTATTTCGAGAGAATTTTTCTTATGAACCGATGGGGTTCAAACGACATAAAATTTATAACAAATATTATGAGAATATAAGAGTAGTATATATGTCTACTGCTTGTATTTTATTCGTATCTCTAACAATTTACGAGTATGAGTTATCAACGATTAATTATTGATTAAAAAGATCATAGAAATAATTTTTGTCATGATGAATACTGATCTACTTATAAGGAAGTTCTTGGCGCGACTTTGCAGATTGATATAATTTCCTTACACAATTGTGCTGAATATGAACCTCAATCGTAAGCGATATTTTTATTTTAACTACTTTTTTATAGTAAACAATATATGAAAAAATGGTAAAAAACATGACGTGCCCTCTGAAAAATGCAGTTTTTTTTTTAAATGAGGTTTATATAGAAGAAACACATATAAAATAATAGTTATTTGTTATGCAAGGCTGGAAAGCTGATTTTTGGCGCGAGTACTTCTATTGAAACCTGAGTAAGCGAAGGATTCTAAGTTTGAACAATGAGCGAAGCGAGTGGTTCAAATATAGAATCCTGAGAGTAACGAAGGTTTCAAAGGTATGAGACGCAGAAAAGCTTTGCTGCCGAGCGCAACACACAATTTTTCACCTCACTACAGCAAGGAAACTGCTAGGTGCAAGAAAACAGGTGTTATATGTTGAGTTTTATTTTGTTCGAGCGTCTCAGATACATTGGCTCATGTGAAGAAAATAACAGATACTTGGCAATGTATCTTATGAGTTACATAGAATATCTCCAAAATTAAATACCCTGTATTTTGTTCTATATCCTACTTGTCCTCTAAGGAGAATGAAAGAAAAAAACTATTTTAATACAAATAACTAACTAATTTAATTTAATACAATTTATTTTTGCCAAGCAAAGGATTAAATAACATATTATATTAGTATTTATTTTATTTAAAAAATTAAACTTAAATTACTACACAATTGGGTATTTGACAGGGTAGTATTATTTTTATAAATGTGACGTCACAGATTTTTTTAAATCAAATGGAATACTTATTAACATTAATTCCAATTTTACAATTACCTATATACTCGCAAAATATTTTATTTCTGTACTGTGATGGAAGTTTTTAAGGTGAGCGGTATTATTTAATATTTTATTTTAGACCGTGTCATGCATTTTCAGTGGACTGGCAGTATAGAAAATTATTAAATAAAAGGTTCGAATTTTAAAAACTCTTTCCACGAAAAAAAAGCACCAAAAGTCATAAGTGAAAACAAATCTTGTTGTTGTGAAATACTGTTTTTTTGGTGGCAGGTTTGTCACAAAAATAACCTCAAAACTGAATAGAAAATAAATAAACAAAAAAAACCTCACAATACAAATGGATAATTTTTATTTCCTTTGAAACTACGACATCAAATCTCTTTTACATCCAATTTGTGCTATCATACAAAAATGTTTGATACGCAACGATGGTCCTTACTAAAATGGGTATTCTCTTTTGTACACCTCATCAAGTAAAATATGTCCGGACCTAGATTACCTCTGCTATATGAAATGCCTAATTTGTATGTGAACACATGACGTTTTGACAAATAAATTATTTTTATCTTTATCTTTAGAACTCAATATATAGGGTCAAGTGTTGTACCTATGGACGGCTTTACCTATGGACACTAACAATATTTCAATGAATAAAAGACCTATATTCAAAGCTTGAACGTATCCGTTAACTATTTTTAACGAATGGCACCACTGACTAACTTTCATTGTGCTGTCTGGTCTAAGTTCGTTGTGGTGTGCTGTTGAAGATTTTTGCTACAAAAAGTAAGTTTTTACGTTAATTTTCAAGGTATTTTTCAGTTAGATAACTCAACCTAGAAGTGAGAATGTAGGTGTATTAAAGAACGTAGTGTTTTTTTATTGCTTTAAGTACCGTTTCGCGATCCTATTGATATTCTTTGAAAAGATTCAAATATTCAACGGTCATATCTTAATATTTGTACCTGTGGACGGGGTATTGGATGTACCTATGGACTGTCCATAGGTACATAATATTCGGTTGTACCTGTGGACATAATTTAGATACATAAAAGATGTTACAATAATTTTGTATTTTTGCAGTGCCACATAGTAAAACCGGAGTGAAACGAGATAAAATATGTCCAGACACTCTATCGGAGGCTCTTAAAGAAGTCAAAAGTGGATGCTCAGTTCGTAAGGTGGCTGAAAAATACAAAATACCTAAGTCTACAATTTTCAAATATTTTCAACTTAATAAAAACAATGATCTTAGTGATAAATCAACAGAACTATTGAAGAATGACGTAAAGAAGGTATTTGAAGAGTATGAAGAGATTCAGTTACGAGAATACTTAGAAAAAACAGCGTACATGCATATGGGTTTAGATTCTAAACAAGTCCGAGATCTTGCTTACCAGTTTTCTGTAGCAAAAAATAAAAAAAAATACTCCTGAAAACTGGCATCAAAATAAAACTGCTAGCATAGGATGGTCTCGATGTTATCGACAGGGTTTTCCAGAGCTTTCGCTACGAAAACCTGAGGCAACCAGTTTGGCGAGAGCTACGAGTTTTAACAGAACAAATGTTTCCAATTTCTATGATAATCTCGAAAAAGTTTTGGAAAAGCACAGCTTTCCACCTGATTCCATACTATATAATGTTGATGAGACCGAAATATTAACAGTTCATAAGAAGATAAGAAAAAGATGCTTACCTGTTCATTATGTGAAGGACGGTATCATCAAAAATGTGTACCAAAATCTCACAAGGATAATTACGACTCTGATGATGAGTGTAACTTTCTTTGTCTGAGGTGTTACAAATTAGATGATGACTCTGATGATAGTACAGATTCTGCCAAAGATTTATATAGTGAATATTGTTATAATTCCAAAAATCTGCATTAGACTGCTAGTTCCTATTTAGTTAAAGGTTTTTATAGTTTTTTTTAATGTTTATTGATGTTAATTTAAAATATTTTTGTAATAATGTTTATTGATTGTCCAGAGCTACATTTCCGTCCACAAGTACATTCGTGCAGTCCATAGGTACATTTGTATGTTGTACCTATAGACAAAATAAGTTGTTTTTTAAATCTTTAATTTTCACAGCGATTATGATAGACATCGCATTAAAAACTAATAATTTTTAAGAGTTAATTAGTAATTCAACCGTTAAATAAATAAGTTTTTCATACAAATATAGTGTTTATTTAAAAAAAACACTTTTGTGTCACATTCTGGAAAACGTCCACAGGTCAAGCACATACATAAATGTACAAGAAGTAAAAAAAAAGGATAGAGCTCACAGGGCGTCAAAAAATTCGTCCCCATCGCTGTCAGCGGGAAATGTGTGCAGAGAGGCAGTTTATGAGTAGAAGACGTCAGCTGAGAATGGATTTTAGAAAACACCCCACGTAAAGGGCTTAGATAGGGGGAGGAAGACGCCAACACTGACGCGGGCAACAGCAATATTTGTACGACCTGCAAGACTTTAATAATAATAATAATATCCTTGGACATTTCACACAACGCCATATAGTCCCAAGCTAAGCAATCTAATGCTTGTGTTATGGTAACGAGATGGCTGATAAACTACTTATATACATTTTTTTTTTAAACATTTATATTATAGATAGAAAAACACCCAGACCCGGAACAAATACTTGCAGGTCGTACAAATATTTGTTCCGTGCGGGAATCGAGCCCGCGTCATTTTGCGCAGCAGTCAATCGCCCAACCACTGCGCCAACCGTGTCGTCAAATTTGTTCCGGGCGTGGGTGTTTTTCTATCTATAATATGTGTGTGTAGTTTATTTACTTGCATAAGCAACAGGATCCGCGTACGAAGTTGCGGGCAGAAGCTAGTCTATAATACGTATGTATTAACAAAAAAAAAGTATATAAGTAATTTTTCAGCCATGTCGTTACCATAACACAAGCATTAGGTTGCTTAGCTTGGGACTATATGGCGTTGTATGAAATGTCCAAGGAGAATTATTATTTATTTTTTATTTATTTTAATTATGTATGCAAATTTTTTGTCTTCTAAACAACAATGCATACGCTTAATTTATCAATGAAATACCTGTACTCATATTTATTTTAAATACATTGCAATAAATATTTTTAGGCCTGCAAATTAACGAAACGTGTTTAATTTTATCCCTCCTAACAAGTATACGATATTGAAAACCGCGCTTGGTTGTTATCATGTTTGTACGGAGGCCAGCACATCAAGTTACCCCAATCTGTCAAACTTTGATAGATTTTCAACTTTATTGCAAAAGCATAAGATTAATTTTTAATTGGGAAAATTTGGCAGTTTGAGGTACTGTAGAGCCTTAGAGTAAAACCTTATGTTGTACATGGCTGGTAAATATCTTAAGGCATTCGAACCTTTCAAATGAATAAAAAGAATAGATTAGGCTTTGGTACATTCCAGACTTCTCCACGGACAGCGAAGCAAAACAGATGTATTCGTTATAACAAAGTGAAAATATATAAGTATATGTGTGTAAATTCCTAACGTGTTTACCTTGTTAGTATAGAACTTCCCTAAACACACATTACACGCTCTACCACTGAGCCTCCTCAGTAGAGGATCTTCCATCCTCTACAGTACCTTGATGTGCTTGCGTCTGTACATTATACGATATGCCGCATGTCAGTGCAGCATTGGTAACAAGGCCAGTAAGGAATAAGAAGTCCATAAAAACTCCTTACTACGCTAGGCCAGCTCCAGGTCAAAAGGAAACTGACGTGCGGACTGTTTGCTTATCAGAATAAGACCTGACTTCCCATTAATAAAATTGCAGTGTCTATCCTACTAATATTATAAATGCGAAAGTTTGTGAGGATGGATGGATGGATGTTTGTTCCTCTTTCACGCAAAAACTATTGAATGGATCTGAATAAAATTTGACACAGAGATAGGTTATAGTCTAGAATAGCACATAGGCTACTTTTTATCCCAGCAAAATATACGGTTCTCGTGGGATAATTTCCTACAAACACGCGAGCGAAGCCGCTGGCAAAAGCTAGTACTTTTTATATATCGAAATTAGTATGAATCGCATCGTGAGGAAACCGGCATGCCCGAGAGATATTTCTCAACAGCATGTGATGCTTAGTCAGAGGCCTATGGGCAGCATTAAAACTCTGACACCAGGTTAGTCACTAACCACACGAAGAAGAGAGAGAGTATGAATTTCTTCAATGATAAAATTTCTAATTGACTGATGTACAGAGGCCAGCACATCAAGTTACCACAATCTGTCAAATTTCTTTGATAGTATTTCAACTTTATTGCAAAGACATAAGGTTAATTTTTAATTGAAAAAAATTGACAGTTAGGGATAGCTTGATGTGCTGGCGTCTGTACTACTGGCATACAATACTAGTACTTATTAACTTTTTAAGGGTTCCGTACCCAAAGGGTTAAATGAGACCCTATAACTAAGACTCCGCTGTGCGTCCGTCTGTCTGTCCGTCAGTCACCAGGCTGTATCTCGTAATATTCAGACAGTCGAAATTTACACAGATGATGTATTTCTGTTGCCGCTTTAACAAACAAACACTAATGAAATAAATATTTAAGGGGGCTCCCATGCAACAAACGTGATTTGTTTTGCCCTTTTTATAGATAATGGTACAGGAAGGGTTCCGTTCATACTAATTTCGATATATAAAAAGTACTAGCTTTTGCCAGCGGCTTCGCTCGCGTGTTTGTAGGAAATTATCCCACGAGAACCGTATATTTTGCTGGGATAAAAAGTGCGCGAGTCCAACTCGCAAATGGCCGGTTTTTCTGCATGTAATAAGTTGCTTGGATTCCCGGCTCTACTAAGCGACCTTTGAAAAACAATATAAAAAAAAGGATAGGAAATACTCTTAGTATTTCCTATCCTTTTTTTTTTCCATCAAAAAAAATCTTCCAATGACTTCTCCCGCTCTGGGTGGAGCGGAAGGGGTGTCAGACTCTTACTGACTATAACCCATCCATGTTCCTTCCTTAGCCCTTTATGTTCCGGAGTAACCCGGTAGCGGTAACCCTTTCGGAAAATCCCACTGACCCACAATAGACATAACGGACAGTCCTCTGTGCAGGGCCTGCATGGAGGCTGAAGAAACCGTTGCGCACGTACTCTTTGAGTGCACAGGAGTCACACAGATTAGGACACAAACCATTGGAACACCTAAATCTTTTACAGAAATATTACACAGACCAGGAGACGTCATCAACTTCTGGAAGGAGGTGGGCTGGCTGGAATAACCGCCACAGGCCGCCATGGCCCACGCACAATGGTCCGCCAAGGACTGAGTGCGGAAACCAAAGCCAAAGAAGAAGAAGAAGAAGATCCCACTGACCCAACAGCTTAAAAATATTAAGGGTATTCCTTTCCTGGACCTGCCAGCTTTAACTTTTCACACTGTCGTATATATCCGAGAAAATGGCATCTTGCAAAAGCCAGCCACCATCTAAACGTTCAGAACCATAATACACAGGCCAATTTCAATGTATAGGGCAACATTTTTTATCAAAGTGAGGGTCAAGGTTAAATTAGGGTCAATCTAAGGTCATCCATAGATCGAGCTCTTAATATTTGTACGCCGATGATGGCTTGACATAGCGTTCATGAATAATATAATTACAACATCTGTACCTACCTAACACACCTATGTTCAACAAATAGAAACTATATGTATTTGTAACATTTTTTATCAAAGTGAGGGTCAAGGTTAAATTAGGGTCAATCTAAGGTCATCCATAGATCGAGCTCATTGCAGCCACGGGGGTGTTTTACAAGGGGGATACGAAAATTTCATTATTTTTTGCCTAGGATGTCCCGTTTTTGAGTTATGGCCCAAAAACTGAAAATGGACTTTCTGATACCAACCACCGCTCTAGAATTCAGATGACTGTTGGCCCAATTCTTTGGCGAACTGTAATGCTGGCTGTATTCAGTTGTTAATGAACGACCTGGGTCCTGGACTCCCAGATTATTATTTTGTTGTTTATGGATATTGTGAATCTAAGTCGCCAGGGCCGGATCTACCTAAGGGCTGCTTGGGCTGCAGCCCAGGGCCCCGAGGTTACAAGGGGCAAGCGATAATTTGAATTTCAAAAATGGTTGTCTGTAAAGTCGGTTTACGGACGATATTTTTACGTGATATTGTCATAAGAAAACATTGATGAAAAATTGCATACTTCTATGAATTGAGTTAAGGGGGGAAATACGTGTGAAAGGATGTTTTCATGCTGATTTTCATTATTTTTTTTAAGGTATACAAAATGAATAATATTTATTGAAACTATTAGGGTTATACATATATTCATGAGTTTTTTTTCATATTTTACAAAAATATAACTTAGAAAGTAGCGGAGATATCAGCTGATACACATCGTAGGTTGTCATCCGACTTAGCAGTTGGTGTACACGATGGAAGCCACAATTTTTATCCGAAATCAATGGCACAGAAAAATTACTTTTCACCTCACAGGCTCGGAAAGAGTCTGTTTGTCATTCGAAATCTGAGCCCAAAATCGCTTTTTGCACTTATGACTTTTGGTGCTTTTTTATATAATATAGATTTTTATTTATTATACGTCATTGATGATATTAAGTTTTGTTTCTCTGCAAGCGTTAAAGTTTTATTTTCACAATAAATAAGAACTTATACATAATTCTTCTCTGCATAAATTTATATTTCTAATTAGAAGAAGAAAGAAAGAAAAAATATTTATTCAGCACAAACAGGACGCACAATTACAAAAATAAACAAAAAAAAGTCACATACTATATACAATTACTATCGGCATTTTATTTTCAATGGATGCCCCACACAATAGGTTGATACCGGCTAACATTAACAGAAGGACATACGTAATACAACTTTTAAATATAATAATAAAAACAAAACAAATAAAATACACATTTTCTAGGTTGTACATTGTATTTAAGATTTGTGATGAATTAGTAAAGTCTAAATCAGTGATATTTTACTTTTATAGTTATATAGATGATGAATACGAACTGCGACAGAAGATTCACATGCTATTTAGAAATGTGAAGTAAGATATCGAAGTTTTCAAGATCTGAAAATAAAATCATACAAAATATGTACAATAATAAATCACTAGGGCGATTTACACACGGTACCGCGCTCCGCTATGGCAGGCGGTGAAGCGTAGCTCATGTCGCATTGGTCTCTAAGAAATCCGTTGATGCCTAACACACGTACACCGCCCGACCGCGCGGTCGAGCGGTGCTCGTTTCTACCGAAAAGTGCTCCTACCGCGCGGTCGAGCGGTGCCGTGTGTTAATTGCCTTAATAACTTATCCCTTGTTGGTGTAGTGTTTGCGGTGGCTCCTGGAAATGGGACAAACCCCTTTTTTACAGAACCCGGATTTTTACAGAATCGACCGGCTGTAATCATTCAAAACACTGATATAACCTTCTACCAACCTCGGCGCATCTCACTTAATATGATTGATAAATGAATCACCAAGAAGAGCCAAGCGGAGCGCAACGGCCGTTCGTTACTACAAGGAGTATTATATAACAGAAAAGTAATGAACAGTGAATTAATTTTCCACCTTACGCTTATGTGAATGTAGCGAAATGGCTAAAGCCACATATTTTTACTAAGGTGTAGAGTTTGTGAAAATGCTTAGAAGCTTAGCTCTACATGAGATCTGATAACTTTTTGAATGTGCGTAACATAATTATGGTCTTGTCTTGGCAACATTTTACATGAAAATGTTTTTGGTGGGATTTATTTTTGTAAATACGTCTTTACAAACACTTTTACACGTCAATAATATGTTTTTAAGCTAGATTAGGTCGGCGTTTTCTAAACAACTGCTTTGAGAAAAAAGGCCGTAACCAATTCAAGGTCACGGTCTTTTTTAATGTCCAGACATATTCTTGGTCAGATCATGTGACCACGTAGGTTGGTGAATAGCGTATACATTAACATCTGAACGAGCCTCTTAGTTTCTGAGCCTTGTTGTTAGTAACAACTGTTTGTTCCTAGATTGCGTATAACTATTTGTTCCGGGTCTGGGTGTTTTTCTATCTATAATATGTATTTAAAAAAAATGTATATACCTAAGTAAGTTAATGATAAATCAACCTTGCCTTGCATATGGACTTTTTTGTCTGAAATAAACAATTTTTTTTAAGTACTTTTTCAGCCATGTCGTTACCATAAACACAAGCATAAGGTTGCTTATCTTGGGACTATATGGCGTTGTGTGAAATGTCCAAGGATATTATTATTTATAAGTCATTCTGCCTTATCTGTTCCCAACTATGATGGCGTCTAGTCTAACCGGATGCAGCTAAATACCTACAAAAAGTCAGCTAAATACCAGCTATATTTTACATGGAGCGACTGCCGATCTGACTCCACAACCCAGTAGTAACTGGGTAATACGATACCCCTTGGTAAGACTGGCTGTCAGAATTTCGGGCTTCTGACGACCCGTAACGACGTCAAAGATGCACAAATGACGGGATCCGTTGATCCCGGCTGTCACGTGCTTTCCGAGGCACGGAGGAGTCTCATTATGTAAAGATGGTTACCCATCCACGGACCAAGCCCGGCAAGCGTAGCTTAATCTGATGAATTGACCCATGCGGCTGTTATTACTTAGCCACGAGCTATTATTATTACCGTAGTCATAGAAGTAACGCCAACATCAGCAAGTCCCAATGCCTTCACGTGCACTGGCTCCTGGACATTCATTAGGAAGAAAGCCACTGTTCGCCTGTTCTTCGTGTCCATGCTCTCCCACGGTAAGCCGTATACAGCGCCTTTCAACCTGTCACTCTGTAATTACACAAACCATAGTATTTCAATTGAAATAAAAACTTATACAACGAAGAATCAATCAATCAATCTTGTAAATTATTTGAAAAATAAAATTGACTGTGACTTTGACTTTAGAGGTACAGAAGCCAACACATGAAATTACCCTCTGTCTAATTTATTTAACAGTTTTTGGGATAGCTTGATGTGCTGGCGTGTGTACTACTTATAAGATATCACAGCTGGACACACGTCCTATTTCCTTGAATACGATCGCAGCGCTACCTACAGGGAGGCGTGAGGCGGGAGACGTGTGAGTTTGAACCATTCAGGGACCCACTTAAACACTGACTAAAAATTTCATCAATTTGGTAAAGCTGTTCAGGTGGAGTTCAGTGACATACAGACGAATTATGTATTAACAGATAACGAATAAAGGTTTATTGGTCAAGTGGTAGCAATTGAGACTGCTTAGGGTCTGGTCTTGGTACAATTACTAAGTTGAACAAAGTGTTATCGGGTTTTTAATTACAAACTCAGTAATAGCCCGGAGTCTGAATTTCTGACCGGCTGACTTCTATACTAATATTACAAAGCTGAAGAGTTTGTTTATTTGAACGCACGAATCTCTAGAATTACTGGTCCGAATTGAAAAAATATTTTTGTGTTGGATAGTACATTTATAGAGGAAGGCTTTAGGCTATGTAACATCATGCTACAACCAATAGGAGCCCAGCAGTGGATAGAACCGCGCGGGAGCAGCTAGTTAATGATAAATTGGGTTTATGGGTTGGTCCATTTTTATGGGTTTTGGTGTATGGGTTAATAATGGGTTTATTTTTCTTACAATACTGCCAATCAGTTCAAAGGTGATCGACAGCTGCATAAGTTGTTGAAACAAAATAACTGTTAGCGGTAGATAGCGGAGCAGTGCTGCAGCCGTCTGAAACAAAAACAAGATTATTTTCTTAGATTATTTAAAACAGCAATCTGCCAATCTGCCAAGCCTTTTTAAAACTATGTTGGGGTTGGCTTCCAGTCTAACCGGAAGCAGCTGTATACCAGTATTTTATATGGAGTGACTGCCTATCTGACCTCCACAACCCAGTCAGTAACTGGGTAATTTACGATACCTCTTGGTAAGACTGGCTGTCAGACTTTCGGGCTTCTGACGACTTGTAACGACTGTCAAAGATCTACGATTGACAGCCGGGACCAACGGCTTAACATGTTTTCCGAGCCACGAAAGAGTCTCGATATGGAAAGATGATCACCCATCCACGGAGTATTAGTTTCAAATAAACTTTTTAATTTACACATAGAAATGAAAAAATTTCGGTGGAGTCCCCGGTAATGGTATTAGCCAGATTAGATCTGAAAAGTTGCTTCAATCACAATAATTAGGGCATCTTTTACTTTGCTGTAAAAATCACAAATTAATTATTTAGGCATGTTTTTGGGGAGTTTTTGAAGCCTTTTATGAATTTCTTTGACAAATTAGCCCGCTTTTAAAGAAATCTTAAGTAATCTCAAAATTTGTTACTATTTACTCGCACCGATGTGGCTCTAGGAAAGGATGTCTAGAAGGATTTCGGGGAGGCCTTTGCTCAGCAGTACGGATAGTGTAGGCTAATAAAAAAAATGCACAATGTTCAGAGGGCACATCAAGTTACCCCAATCTGTCAAATTTATTTGTAGTTTTTCAACTTTATTACAAAAGCATAAGGTTCATTTTCAAGTGGGATTTGACAGTAATTAAGGATAGCTTGTTGTGCTGGCGTCTGTACACAGTTACAGACTAGGCTAAAACTTACGAGTACATAACCCAGTTAGATCGCAGCAAGACAAAAATGCCAGAAAACGTTGTCATCATCTGCCTAGCCTTTGCCCAACTATGTTGAGGTCGGCTTGCAGTCTAACCGGATGCAGCTGAATACCAGTATTTTACATGGAGCGACTGCCTATCTGACCACCACAACCCAGTAACTGGGCAATACGAAACCCGGCAAGCGTAGCTTAACCTGATGGATCGACCTGTGCGGCTGTAAGTACTTAGCCACGAGCTCCTCTAAAACATCCAGAAAACATTGTATGTTTTGAATGACTTAAAATAAATCAGTGGGCCAAATATATACAAAGTTACCAACTACTTAATACTAACCATTTGTGAGCACTCCAGAAGTAGTAAGCAACCGCTGGCTTGATGGAACCCATAATAAGCGAACAGCATCGGTCCAAAGACCTGGGACATTTTATCTGTAAAACTAAAGATAAAGAACAATATGTTATTTTGCTTAGATTATCCCCTTTGTAGCCTGACGGGTAAGCGGGATTGTCTGGAATGGTTATTGCTACCCGGAACATAACGGGCTAAGGAAGGAACATGAATGGGTTTTAGTCAGTAAGAGTCTGACACCCCCTTCCGCTCCACCCAGAGCGGGAGAAGTCATTTGATGATTTCCCACCCTCAAAAAATAATCCACTTTGCACAAAAATAATCTGTAAGCTTAGTGAACTACTTGGGTATTTAACCCAAGTAGTTCACTAAGAGATCAGATACTCGCCTATTAGAACCTGTTTGCTTATAAGATCTCAACGATTTATACGGTTATATTTATCGTCGATTCGAGAGAATTTTTCTTAAGAACTTACGGGGTTCATACGACATTTGAGGGGTTAATGGACTTAAAATTTCTCAACTTACTTGACAATATTTCGATGATAATCAATCAATTCATTTAATTGAATACTAACACGTTTATTCTCACTGGGAGAATACATTTCGCAAGTTAAAGTTTCGTTACTGTTTTCTATCATAAAGCTTGTCTTATTTGCGGGCCTTGGAAAGTGGTCGAGATTGTATAGTAAAATCTTGAAGTGTCCCCAAAGATGAAATACCATGAGAGACAAAAAGCAATCGTGCATACAGAACCAGGAAGCACACAAGTATGAAATGATCCTGCAATAAAACAAATGACGATATTTAATTGGACAATATTACTACTGCCTATAATATTGGTTAAATCAATCAACCACGTATCGTGATTCACTGCTGAACAAAGATCAGTTTTACATTTCACCACAACACTATATCCTGACTCTTTTACATTTAGTATGTCCTTATTTGTGTCGAAATGTTCATGGTATGTTGTCTAGGATCTAGGATAAAATATCAAACCTACTATCAAGCTGGTCGGAGCATTTCAAAAGCGGGGTAGGGCTCGTCGTGTAGTATTTTTCAATTCGGGCAGTGGTGATCCAGTGGCAAATACCCCAACTTACCGAATGGTAGGTCGTGAGTTCGAACCCAGTAAGGCGCTTTACTTAGTGTACATAATTTTGTCACCACTGCTCTTAAAACGTTGAAAGGAAACATTGTGAGGAAACCAAAAATTCGAAGACTGACATCTACCAATCCACGCTGGGCCCGCGTGGTAGATTACAGTCAATCCCTCTCGAAGACAGAAGGCGTGTGTCCCAGCAGTGGGCATAATGGCACGATTTGTGTAAATAAATAATGTATTTTTCAATTTACTTACCAATGAAAAATGTTAGTAACAATATACCATTTGAAATCTGTCGATGCAGGAAAGGGGTACGGGTGATATAGAGCGTGTTCATAGGTGGCGTTGCCTTTCAATCCTTCGCTGGCGTAGTTCCCGGCGAAGTAATTGCTGAACATTGGAGCAATGTTGAAAAGTGAGAGCCCCACCAGCATTTGACATACGAGGTTTAACGTGAATATGTGGGAAATCCGATGCACTTGCTTGTGGATCTGGAAAAAAAAAAGAATAATAATAAATAATACAAATATTTAATTTCTAACCTTTATTAAATTAATCCATGTCGTATATCTAAAGATCGATAATTTATTTAATTTAATTAATACCACACCTTCATAGAATATTCAGAAAGGTCTTTGTAGAAGAACAGATGAATTTTTTCCAAGAATTCCCTGGCAACGACGTCGTAGTCATCAGAAAAACAAAGTGTAGTGACTCTCGACTGCAAACAATATTAAATAATATATAAAAATAATAATTATTATTCTTATTATTTTATTCAAAACCAAACTCAAAGCATTTATTTCAAATGAACCAAATACAGGCACTTTTGAGTTGTCAAGGGGTCGGTCAGTCAGAAAGATGAAGCTAGTTGCCCATTCCAAAGCAGTAGGTACCTATGGAGAAGAACGGGCAAGAAACTCCATGGACACTCTTTTAAATCAAAATATGTTTTCAGAAACTGGGTTACATCATTCATGTTGAAATATACACGTGAGAACGATGCAGAACTTAATAAAAGCGTCCATAATTACAAGATTTAAAAAAACAATTCAAAATTAATTTAAATATTAAAACAGCCGTGGCAGCTAAGAGGTGACCAGTCCCTACTGACGGCGCCCGTTCATGACCATGACGCATGGATTAGAGCACCATTCCGCTCAACCATTTTGATGGAAGCTAAATGATCCAAAATTCAAAAAAGTAAAGTGGCAGAATACAAAAATAAAAACTTAGGAAAAACCCTTGGTAACATAATTTTTAATATGCCAGGATATGCATTTAATATACTAGGATATACCTGTGTCGCAGGCAATAAAAATGCTTACTATAATTATTCCTCAAACGAAAATTGGATTCTTAACAATATTTAATATAACAAGTAAAATAAATAGTGACAAAAATGAATGTTATGAAACATTGGCTTAATTAATGACAAAGAAATATCGATTATTGAGATACAGATTGACCGCGCCGAGCCGCACACTGGTGGATCTGGTGTCGCAGGCGACACAGTAATGCACAGTGTACGGCACAAATGTTTCTTTCGGTAGACCCAGTCAAGTAAACATTTACAAATATGCAGCAGTACTTTAACGCTTACTAAAATTACATACAGTTTTGTCGGTGGAGACGGATCTGCAGCTCAATACGTGCACTGTTGGAGTTCAGCACAAAATGTTCATGAACAATGTTCTGAGCACAATTTTGGTGGAATCACACCTTAAAAAAAAGCACTACTGGTTTTAAGCTTGGTGATTTATAAGGGAACAGATGAAATGCAATACGCGACGGTACTTATAATTTACTAGGTTCCTCCCGAGATTTTAGTGATCGTGTATATTATCAACGTCGTTGTGACGGTCTTGACTCAGAACGTCACTTTCGCAGAATGTATGTAGTTAAGTGAGTAATAAAAATTTCATTGACGAATTTTGTATATTTTTAATAAATTACTTATTCAATTCTGCAGTGTTAGCATTAGGTCACTCCTCAGGAAAAAATGTCTTGAATGACATTCTGCGAAAATGACGTTTTGCGAAAGTGACTTTGTGCGAAAATGACGTTTTGAGAAAATGACCTTTTGCGAAAATGACGTTTTGCGAAAGTGACATTTTGCGAAAGTGACCAAATTTGCCACGATGACATTCTGCGAAAGTGACGTGCTGCGTCAAGACCCTGCAAGCGGTCTATCTCCATGCCTTTCAGCCCAATCCGTTTAGTCGTTTGAGCTATAATATACCTCAAACGACTGAACGGATTTCATTGGATTATGTTGATAGATCAGTCAGTTAGTCTGAGTTTCGCAAAAAAAATCAGTTGTTCTATACATTTTTGGTCACGTGACTCGTCGAAATGTAGGGAACAGCTGATTTTTTTTTCACGATTTCGGAGTTGGGCCCATAGTAAAAGTTGTTCAGTTTGGTTCGTAGCATATCCTTTTGTATGTATATACCCTTTCAGTTACCCCAGTATTATGGATTATACTTACAAACACAACAATGGTCATTAACACAGAAATATACAAATGTCCAAGCTCGAAGAAAGTCATCGATTTCTTGTGTAAGAAAACATACATGAGACCGCCAACAAAGGTTATCAAACAATGAAACATGTGAAAACACCTCTGGATGGTCACCCAGATTTTCCTTCTCTTTAAAGCTTTAGCATCAAGCGGGTTGAGTTTCACGAGCGGCCAAGAGCTAATTACTGATAACAAGTGACGTAACATTATCAGGTAGGGATAGTCGGCAGGCGAGGTGATTTGCCTGAAAAAATATTTTTTATATGATTAATATTAAGCGTACTGGTCATTTGATTGATCAATCAGGTTAAAGCTACCCTTGCCAGGGTCGCTCCGTAGAAGAAGGATAATTTTTACATGTACCGAGATTCCTCCGTGCCTCGGAAAGCACGTTAGGTCATTGGACCCGTCTGTCATTATTAGTTACGTGATCTTTGACAGTCGTTACGGGTCGTCAGAAGCCCGAAAGATGACAGCCAGTCTTACCAAGGGCTATCGTGGGTTGTGAAGGTCAAATAGACGGTCGCCCCATGCAAAATATTGGTATTCAGCTGCATCCGGTTAGACTGGGAGCCGACCCCAACAAAGTTATCAAAAAGTTAGACGGATGGAGGTTGATTAATTATTTTTAAGTCTACTATTTTTGCCACATATTGAAATGTTTTTCTATACCTAAAGATATTTAACTATAAACCTTATCAGACGGTTCACTTCTTGTTCATTTTTGTCTTTCTTTTCACACGAAGAAAATGTTGAATGTTGAATATAAAATAAATCAAAAGTGTATGTTTATCGAGGGTTCGTATATAAGCGAGGAGTAAATGATATGACACTATAAGCGGCGTATATTCAAGTACACAACTTTCAATCTAAGGCTCACACGAAACAATAAAATCAATCCTGCTATGGTAAATGCCGGTAACGAGACCATAGCGAGATCTAACTGGACGCCAACGCCATCTATCGAGCCAAGGGTCAAACCTTACATATTAATTTGTTGAATATTGATCTCGCCATGATTTCGATGTACAGAGGCCAGCACATCAAGTTACCACAATCTGCCAAATTTCTTTGATAGTATTTCAACTTTATTGCAAAGACATAAGGTTCATTTTTAATTGAGAAAATTTGACAGTTAGGGATAGCTTGATGTGCTGGCGTCTGTACATTTATTTCCGAACAAAAAGTGAAAAATGAATACATTATTAAACTAATCCAACGATGTTGAATATCATTGTCATTATAATTCATCATCCCACATGTTTTACTTGTGCATAAAGTTTTAATAAATAAGTAAATTTAATTATACTAGATTATCTTAGTATTGGAGTTGATTTTCCTTACGAATAGTAAACAAAATCAATGACTGCATTAAAACTTACTCTTGGGGCTCGTAGTCAAGAAAAAAACTACGTAAACTTGTAGACATTTTCGTTACTAAACTTTGTTTTATTGCTTGACGGGCCTGCTCTTGACGTCAATCTCGCCTGATCGAAAGCGCTGGATGAGGTCTATGATGGAACAAGCGTGCCCAAACTGTCTGCAACTGTATTGAAAGAGCAAATTGCAGAAACTTTCAGCTTTTATACTAAAACTGAATTCCGATAACACTTGTATAAGGATTTAGCCACACTCTCGTGATAAAGATTTCAAGTAGCATTTGAAATAAAGTAGCACGACTATTGGTGGGATATAAATAATAATTTGAGACCCTTTGTTTTTGAGGGTGGGGAATCATCAAACGACCCGTCCCACTCTGGGTAGAGCGGAAGGTAGTGTCAGACACTTACTGACTAAAACCATCCATGTTCTTTCCCAAGCCCTTTATGTTCCAGGGTAGCGGTAACTCAGGACAAAAATAGCGATTGATTGCGCTTCACCAGGGCCATATTTTATTTTCTTTCTTTTTTTTTCTTTCTATTGTATTTTTTTGTTTATCAACTCACAAATCCTGCTTAATATACATTTGTGGATTATGAGAGTATATTTTTCTAAACGTTGGTAATGTCGTGATATTAAGCTGCCTAGCCTTTGCCCCACTATGCTGGGGTCGGATTACAGTCTAACCAGATGCAGCTGAATACAAATATTTTACATTGAGCGACTACCTATCTGACCTCTATAACCCGAACAGTAACTGGGTAATACGATACCCCTTGATACTGGCTGTCAGACTTTCGGGCTTCTGACTACCCGTAACGTTATAATGTCGTAAATAGCTGACAAATATTCGATGTCCACCTTGTTTTGTGGTTTCTATAAATGTCAATTGTTTTTATCTTGATTTCCAATAAGATTTCTATTCAAAAGCTGTGAAGACCGGTTTGGTTATTATTGACTTAAATAACATCAAGAGTTTAGACAACAGATTGAATTCAGAGGATTGCAAGAACGTCTTTTTCTTTTTCATGTAGTTAGTGACTAACCTGGTGTCAAAGTTTTTAGGCTGCCCATGGGCCTCTGATTAAGCTTCACATGCTGTTGAGTAATATGTCTCACTCATGCTGGTTTCGTCATGATGTTTTACTTTTTCGATTTTTAAGCAAGTGCTTAAAATAGTTACAATACTCACATGAATCCGTAAATTGTAGGAACGGAAAACCATAAATAAATAAAAAGCTGGCTATATGGCTTTACCCTTACAGTATTCTTAGGTATTCATTATAAAAAAACATACAACAGTTCACATGTCTGAACTTTCATGATCTTGTGATCATATAGCAATTAATAGCATTGCATTTGTCAATATTTTTGACAGGTATGTATTATTCTAAGTAGATAGGCACATTCAATCTTTGGATTACTTAAGGGGGATGTGCTGACGTACCCCTTGAAATAAGGTGATCTGTACTTAGATACTGGTATTGTTATGGTCGCGAATCATACGAAACACCTAACCTCGAAATAGCAGAAAGTAAAAAACTTGCAAGGAAAACCTGCTTAGGTGGGGATTCATAGACAACTCCGCCTTGGAGTGTAAATGTGGTGCTGTTCCACAAACGATGGGACACTTTATATCGTGTGCTGCGTGTCCTGCCGTATGCACGTTACAAGAACTGATGGACGCTAGTGATGGCGCCATACACGTAGCCGAATTATGGGCCGAGTACATTTAGATTGCCATCGACACGCTAAAAAGATGAATTTTCTGGGCAACACTATAGCTTTCACTTTAAGGCTGTCTATTAGTTTGTAAAAAAAAAAAACATTACAGCTTTTTCTTTCGGCATATCTTAGTTACAACGTAAATGATTCCATTTTCATTGAATTACTTACTTAAAAATCCATCACTTTTTATGACAAATTAGTATAAACTATAATTATTAAATATCCATTTTAATAAATACTAAAACTACCATTACACTAATGAGATTTTACTGTTAGCTTATTATCTGAAAAATATTTTTATTTAAAATATTGAAATACTGAGAAATGTTGAGAATACTCTCAACATTTCCAAGAAAGTAAAAATTGCAATAAAGCTCTTGTTATTGTGAAACGCTACACAATAAACGAAAACACTCGACTCGAATTTCTTGATAGAAAAATCTTTGGTCCTTACTTTGAAAATGTTTATAGCGCTTCCAGCGCTTTCAAACCCGTCCTTATGTATTTATTAGTGATGATCAGATTTTTCCATTCGCTTGAATTTTAAAGCAAAATAAATATTTGTGAGAGGTTACGTATATAACGTTTTATTAACATGTTACTGAATGACGTCATAATAAATACGTGAATAAATGCCTCGTTGATCCAGTGGTCGCAAACGCTACTGTCAACCATGAGGTCATTTTTTTTTGTTGGTGGGAAATTATCAAATGACTTCTCCCTGGGTGGAGCGGAAGGGAGTGTCAGACTCTTACTGACTAAAACCCATCCATGTTCCTTCCGTAGCCCTTTATGCTTCGGGGTAGCGGTAACCCTTTCGGACAATCCCGCTTACCAGCATGAGGGTTAGTTTAGCAAAGTTAGCTAGGTCGAGCAAAGTTTTATTTGGTTATCTCATTAGGAATTTCTCAGTAGCAGCCCCGAATCTAGATTTGTGCCCGGTGTATTACAATAAAAAAAAACTTACAAAAAACCCAAAAAAAAAAACTTTACTCGCTGTCTTTTTTGGTTTTGTTTTATTATTACTCGTTGGTTTTGTTTTATCTTTTTTTAGTTATGTTTTTTGGTATAGACGCCAGCACATCAAGCTATCCCTAACTGTCAAATTTTCTCAATTAAAAATGAACCTTATGTCCTTGCAATAAAGTTGAAATACTATCAAAGAAATTTGACAGACTGTGGTAACTTGATGTGCTAGCCTCTGTACGTACCTAACACTTTCATTACCCAATTAAAGTTAGTAAAATTTACATGGGACCGCAAGATATCAAATTAAAATTAAAATATCAAAATCCGTTCACAATTGATCAATCAATCTGCCTAGCCTTTTCTCAACAGCTATAATATTGGGGTCGGCTTCCAGTCTAACCGGATGCAGCTGAATACCAGTATTTTACATGGAGCGACTGCCTATCTGACCTCCACAACCTAGTAACTGGGTAGTACGATACCCCTTGGTAAGGCTGGCTATCAGATTCTCGGACTTCTGACGACCTGTAACGACTGTCAAAGACGCACAAATGACAGCCGGGACCAACGGCTTATCGAGGCACGGAGGAGTCTCGATTCACAATTTGATGAAGACACAAAAAATACACAAAAAAGAATACCTACATACCTACTGACGAATATAATAGATCCTCCTTCTTTTCTGAAGTTTTTTAAAAAGTTGTATGTTTTTTTAAATACTGCAAATAGTTAGTTTGCCATTCTTTAAACTTTATATTACGACAAAATAGCACTTTGATTTTTAACAGTAGGTACAGACGCCAGCACGTCAAGCTATCCCTAACGTTCGCGACAACGTCATTCGCTATAACGGTTTTCGACTTAATGTGTTTTCGAAATGACGTACCACTCTTAATTTTTTTCGAAATAGCGTGCGCAATAACGTCATTCGAATCTTCATATCACTCCCGTCAAATTATACAAATTGAAAACGAACCTTATTCTTTTGTAATAAAGTTGAAAAACTATCAAAGAAATTAGACAGAATGGGGTAACTTGATGTGCTGGCCTCTGTACATAGTCAAGCGTAAAATGATTTTAAGTTCTTTGTTATCTTTAAAACGTCACCACACATTGCTTAGGTTGATCTGCCGATGTATTCTGTAACAATTTCACGATGAAAACTTAGCTGAAGTGAGCTGCCGCTCCACCTGACACTATTGACAAAGCTTGCTTGAATGAGGCAGTTCACTACACCGGCAGAGCACCGAATAGACCGCCAGTATCACAGATATAGATAGACATAGATAACGCAAGAGCAACTACTTCGCGTGCCTAGCTTACGTACAAAAATCATAAGTGGTCACTTTCGCGCTCAGTCTGCATCGGTATACAGCGCTAGTCGGACGTCAGTCAAAAATATAAAAAATGGTTAATTGTGCTGTTATAAATTGTAAAAACTGTACAAATGCGAGGAGAAAAAATAAAGTGAACGTTTCCTTCCATCGGTAAGTCATTTTGTGATTCATATTATGCGTAATTAATTTAAAAAACAATTATTTTCAATCTAATACCCTCAGTAATACCTGGTAATACCAAATATGAGAAAAACAAAACATTCGTATTACATTGCGTCTTTTACATGGAGCGGTTGACGAGACGTTTTGTTTTAACAAGTGATGAATATCGAAACAATCGATTCTATCGTGTATTGCTTCGGTTTTGTAGTACAGGAACTTTTATCATTTTTCTGTCAATTCTAGCGATTAGTGCTGTTCATCATATGCAACACAAATCGATTCTCGAGAATCGATTTCGGAAACAGAGGAATGATTTTGTATGATATAATAAGTACTTATTACGTAGACCATTTTAATAAATAATCGTTACGTTTCGTGATTTTTTTAGTTTTCCACATGAAACCAATTTAAAACAAAAATGGATTGAGGCGACGGGAAACAAAGATTGGTTCCCAACAATTACAAGAAATAATTAGGGAAATATTAACAATTTTATAAAAAATAAATATTCCTAACTGCCATAAAAGGAGATCAGGAATTTTATTGTCCTCTCTCTCGTTTATCTCATTCCTCTGTCTATCTCATTGCTCTGTCTATCTCATTACTTTGTCTATTTCATTACTCTGTCATAAAATCGATTCATAAATCGATTTGAACAATTCTTACAAAGTCTTTCAGCGTACTGCTGGCTGGGTGCAAAGCGGGGGTGGAGCGAGGGGGACGCCGTACGCGGCGGCGTCTTTGAATCGATTTGATTTTCCCATCACTAAATAGTGCTTGTGACGTCATAATAGGTAGTCAAAAAATGGCACGCTTGGTTTTCATACAGATCATGATACTTGCGTTATCTATGTCTAATCTATATCTGTGGGCAGTTGTGAAAGGAGGGTAGAAAGATTTTTTTTGCGACACTTCTATAGTGCATTTTTCTTTAGTTGTCTCATTTGGTAAACAAATGTCGCGACTAATATTAAGATTTCTAGGTAATATATGTGTGAAGCATTTTTTAAAAATAATTCATGCCTATTATTCAAAGTTCAAGACGTTTATGCTTAACTCAACTTTTGTGGTGTATTGTTTTTATTCTGGGTGCATCGTCTTCACATATAATGTTAATGTGTATTATATATTTTTGTATACATGTATACAAAACATTGTGAAACATTTTAAAAGAGTAACGGTGGAGTTTCTTGCCCATTCTTCTCCACACGAAACTACCTTTTGGAAGGGGCGACTAGAATCAATTCTATTTCTTGTTCATTTTGACGTTCAAAAGTGCCATTCTTGTGTCTATTTGGAATAAATGTTTTGACTTTTTTTTTTTTTTTGACTCAATGTGTTTGATTGATACGAAAAATCAGAATTTTCGTCCCGTGTTTGTTTACCAAATTGGACACTGTAAAAGAAATACACTATATGTGAATGAGGTAGCCCGCGAAATTATTATTTTTTTGTGTTTTTTTTGCAATTTGCAGTTCAGTATCAGGGTGTAACTCAATATGATTCGCGATAGTAAAAAAATGAATTTAGCGGGCTACCTTTACGCATTCCCCTTAAAGAAAACCAACCTACCTACTAATCAAATAACTAATCAAAGAGAATTCAGTACGTAATAATTACAGAGATCTGATGATCTTTGATCACTGATAATGTTCTGTTATTATTTTAATAGTCTTTGATAAAAAAAAGCATTCAATCATATTCAAGGGCAAAAGCAGTGACCTTATAAAATGTCCAATATCAGCATTGAAGGGAAGTGGAAGAAATCAATATTGTTTTAAAATTATATAGTATTATCTTAACCCATTACATGTTCGCCTATTAGAAGCCGTTTGCTTATAATAGCTCAACGATTTATACGGTTATATTTATTTCGAGAGAATTTTTCTTATGAACCGATGGGGTTCAAACGACATAAAATTTATAACAAATATTATGAGAATATAAGAGTAGTATATATGTCTACTGCTTGTATTTTATTCGTATCTCTAACAATTTACGAGTATGAGTTATCAACGATTAATTATTGATTAAAAAGATCATAGAAATAATTTTTGTCATGATGAATACTGATCTACTTATAAGGAAGTTCTTGGCGCGACTTTGCAGATTGATATAATTTCCTTACACAATTGTGCTGAATATGAACCTCAATCGTAAGCGATATTTTTATTTTAACTACTTTTTTATAGTAAACAATATATGAAAAAATGGTAAAAAACATGACGTGCCCTCTGAAAAATGCAGTTTTTTTTTAAATGAGGTTTATATAGAAGAAACACATATAAAATAATAGTTATTTGTTATGCAAGGCTGGAAAGCTGATTTTTGGCGCGAGTACTTCTATTGAAACCTGAGTAAGCGAAGAATTCTAAGTTTGAACCATGAGCGAAGCGAGTGGTTCAAATATAGAATCCTGAGAGTAACGAAGGTTTCAAAGGTATGAGACGCAGAAAAGCTTTGCTGCCGAGCGCAACACACAATTTTTCACCTCACTACAGCAAGGAAACTGCTAGGTGCAAGAAAACAGATGTTATATGTTGAGTTTTATTTTGTTCGAGCATCTCAGATACATTGGCTCATGTGAAGAAAATAACAGATACTTGGCAATGTATCTTATGAGTTACATAGAATATCTCAAAAATTAAATACCCTGTATTTTGTTCTATATCCTACTTGTCCTCTAAGGAGAATGAAAGAAAAAAACTAATTTAATACAAATAACTAACTAATTTAATTAAATACATATTTATTTTTGCCAAGCAAAGGATTAAATAACATATTATATTAGTATTTATTTTATTTAAAAAATTAAACTTAAATTACTACACAATTGGGTATTTGACAGGGTAGTATTATTTTTATAAATGTGACGTCACAGATTTTTTTAAATCAAATGGAATACTTATTAACATTAATTCCAATTTTACAATTATATACTCGCAAAATATTTAATTTCTGTACTGTGATGGAAGTTTTTAAGGTGAGCGGTATTTTTTAATATTTTATTTTAGACCGTGTTATGCAATTTCAGTGGACTGGCAGTATAGAAAATTATTAAATAGAAAGGTTCGAATTTTAAAAACTCTTTCCACGCTAGAGAGCAAAAAGCGATTTTGGGCTCAGATTTCGAATGACAAACAGACTCTTTCCGAGCCTGTGAGGTGAAAAGTAATTTTTCTGTGCCATTGATTTCGGATAAAAATTGTGTCTTCCATCGTGTACACCAACTGCTAAGTCGGATGACAACCTACGATGTGTATCAGCTGATATCTCCGCTATTTTCTAAGTTATATTTTTGTAAAATATGAAAAAAAACTCATGAATATATGTATAATCCTAATAGTTTCAATAAATAATATTCATTTTTTAAACCTTAAAAAATGTAATGAAAATCAGCATGAAAACATCCTTTCACACGTATTTCCCCCCTTAACTCAATTCAAAAAACATTGTAAAACATTTTAAAAGAGTAACGGTGGAGTTTCTTGCCCATTCTTCTCCACACGAAACTACCTTTTGGAAGGGGCGACTAGAATCAATTCTATTTCTTGTTCATTTTGACGTTCAAAAGTGCCTTACTTGTGCCTATTTGAAATAAATGATTTGACTTTTGACTTTTTTCAATTCATAGAAGTATGCAATTTTTCATCAATTTTCTTATGACATTATCACGTAAAAATATCGTCCGTAAACCGACTTTACAGAAAACCATGCACCACACTGACTTCATGCACTCTTCCTTCTTCATTCAGTCTATCTCTCTGTGGAATGCGCTCCCCCAGGAAATTAGGATGGCTACCAACCGTCTATCTTTTAAATTAAAAGTTCGCGAGCATATTCGCAAGAAGCTGGCAGAATCATCATGCCGGTAATGTTCTCCCAATGTTCGTTTCATTTATTATAGTAGGTATAGTATTAAATTTATTTATATGATATAATTAGACATATATTTATTATTATATTTATAGTTTGTATATGTGTATTCGTAATTAAATAAATATTTACACTTTATTTCTTATTGCACCTACCACTGTTTATCTCTGCATCACCCGAAGGTTGACTGGTAGAAAATGCCTATGGCATTAAGTCCGCCTCTGTACATTTCTGTGCTTAAAGTATTAAATAAATAAATAAATTAATGAACCATTTTATAAATTCAAATTATCGCATGCCCCTTGTAACCTTGGGGCCCTGGGCTGCAGCCCAAGCAGCCCTTAGGTAGATCCGACCCTGGCGACTTAGATTCACAATATCCATAAACAACAAAATAATAATCTGGGACTCCAGGACCCAGGTCGTTCATTAACAACTGATTACAGCCAGCATTACAGTTCGCCAAATAATTGGGCGAACAGTCATCTGAATTCTAGAGCGGGGGTTGGTATCAGAAAGTCGATTTTCAGTTTTTGGGTCATAACTCAAAAACGGGACATCCTAGGCAAAAAATAATGAAATTTTCGTCGAAAATTTAAATTTCATTATTTTTACACCCCCGTGGCTGCAAAGAGCTCGATCTATGGATGACCTTAGATTGACCCTAATTTAACCTTGACCCCTTACTTTGATTAAAAATGTTACAAATAGTTTTTATTTGTTGAACATAGGTGTGTTAGGTAGGTACAGATGTTGTAATTATATTATTCATGAACGCTATGTCAAGCCGTCATCGGCGTACAAATATTATTTTGATTACATGCTATATGCTATATACATATTATAAATGTTGCCCTATACTTACATTGAAATTGGCCTGTGTATTATGGTTCTGAACGTTTAGATGGTGGCTGGCTTTTTCAAGATGCCATTTTCTCGGATATATAAGACAGTGTGAAAAGTTAAAGCTGGCAGGTCCAGGAAAGGAATACCCTTAATATAAGCTGTTGGGTCAGTGGGATTTTCCGAAAGGGTTACCGCTACCGGGTTACTCCGGAACATAAAGGGCTAAGGAAGGAACATGGATGGGTCAATAGTCAGTAAGAGTCTGACACCCCTTCCGCTCCACTCAGAGCGGGAGAAGTCATTGGAAGATTTTTTTTGATGGAAAAAAAAGGATAGGAAATACTCTTAATATTGTTTTTGAAAGGTCGCTTAGTAGAGACGGGAATCCAACCAACTTATTACATGCAGAAAAACCGGCCATTTGCGAGTTGGACTCGCGCACGAAGGGTTCCGTACCATTATCTATAAAAAGGGCAAAACAAATCACGTTTGTTGCATGGGAGCCCCCTTAAATATTTATTTTATTAGTATTTGTTTGTTAAAGCGGCAACAAAAATACATCACCTGTGAAAATTTCGACTGTCTGAATATCATGAGATACAGTCTGGTGACTGACGGACAGACAGACGGACGGACAGCAGAGTCTTAGTTATAGGGTCTCATTTTACCCTTTGGGTACGGAACCCTTAACAAGTTAATAAGTACTAGTATTGTATGCCAGTAGTACATCAGTCAATTGGAGATTTTATCATTGAAGAAATTCATACTCTCTCTCTTCTTCGTGTGGTTATGACTAACCTGGTGTCAGAGTTTTAATGCTGCCCATAGGCCTCTGACTAAGCATCACATGCTGTTGAGAAATATCTCTCGGGCATGCCGGTTTCCTCATGATGCGATTCATACTAATTTCGATATATAAAAAGTATAGACACTGCAATTTTATTAATGGGAAGTCAGGTCTTATTCTGATAAGCAAGCAGTCCGCACGTCAGTTTCCTTTTGACCTGGAGCTGGCCTAGCGTTGTAAGGAGTTTTTATGGACTTCTTATTCCTTACTGGCCTTGTTACCAATGCTGCACTGACATGCGGCATATCGTATAATGTACAGACGCGAGCACATCAAGGTACCTCAAACTGTCAAATTTTCCAAATTAAAAATTAATCTTATGCTTTTGCAATAAAGTTGAAAATCTATCAAAGTTTGACAGATTGGGGTAACTTGATGTGCTGGCCTCCGTACAAACATGATAACAACCAAGCGCGGTTTTCAATATCGTACACTTGTTAGGAGGGATAAAATAAAACACGTTTCGTTAATTTGCAGGCCTAAAAATATTTATTGCAATGTATTTAAAATAAATAAGAGTACAGGTATTTCATTGATAAATTAAGCGTATGCATTGTTGTTTAGAAGACAAAAAATTTGCATACATAATTAAAATAGATAAAAAATAAATAATAATTCTCCTTGGACATTTCATACAACGCCGTATAAGCCCAAGCTAAGCAACCTAATGCTTGTGTTATGGTAACGACATGGCTGAAAAATTACTTATATACTTTTTTTTTGAATGATATTAAGTTTTGTTTCTCTGCAGGCGTTCAAGTTTTATTTTTACAATAAATAAGAACTTAAAAATAATTATTCTCCGCATATATTTCTTACTATCGGCATTTTATTTTCATTGGAGCCCCTACAAAATAGGTTGACACCGGCTAACATTAACAGTAGGACATACGTAATACAACTTTTTAATATAATAATAAAAATAAACAAATAAAATACACATTTTCTAGGTTGTACATTGTATTTAAGATTAGTGCTGAATTATTATAAGTCTGTATCAGTGATCTTTTACGTTTATAGTTATATAAGGTCCAATTAAAATAGATAGACAAATTTTAACACAGCGTTCAGTACGTCTACCCAAAGATATCCAAGCAAAAAAAACTGGACTAAAGTGATTTTATTTTAACCTAAAATAATAAATTGCCCGCACACTAGAATAAACGCATCGATTATGGGTAGGTACTTGCACACTTCTTGTAAATATCTCATGTGGTTTTTTTCTACCATTGTCCTTATTTTGGTGGTCTGAGTGATTTCTAAAAGTTTGTCCATCGATTTTAATGGGACCTTATAGATGATGAAATACGAACTGCGGCAGAAGATTCACATGCTATTTAGAAATGTGAAGTAAGATATCGATGTTTTCAAGATCTGAAAATAAAAAATATACAATTTTATATGTACAATAATAAATCACTTAATAAATTATCTTTTGTTGGTGTAGTGTTTGCAGGGGGTCCTGGAAATGGGACAAACCCCTTTTTTACAGAACCCGGATTTTTTCAGAATCGACCGGCTGTAATCATTCAAAACACTGATATAACCTTCTACCAACCTCAGCGCATCTCCCTTAATATGATTGATAAATGAATATATTTTTGTAAAAACGTCTTTACTTGCAAACACTTTCACACGTCAATAATATTTTTCAAGCTAGATTAGGTCGGCGTTTTCTAAACGACTGCTTTGAGAAAAAAGGCCGTATCCAACTCAGGGTCACGGTCTTTTTTAATGTCCAGACATATTCTTGGTCAGATCATGTGATGGTCACATGATCTAGTGGTAGGTTCGTGAAAAGCATATACATTTACATCTGAACAAGCCTCCTATTTTTTGAGCCTTGTTATGGGTACCTACAACTGTTTGTTCCTAGATTAAGTATCAGTATTTGTTCCGGGTCTGGGTGTTTTTCTATCTATAATATGTATGTATTTACAAAAAAAAATGTATATAAGTAGTTTTTCAGCCATGTCGTTACCATAACATAAGCCTTAGGTTGCTTAGCTTGGCGTTGTGTGAAAAGTCATTCTGCCTAACCTTTTCCCAACTATGATGGGGTCGGCTTCCAGTCTAACCGGATGCAGCTGAATATCAATATTTTACATGGAGCCTATCTGACCTCCACAACCCAGTAGTAACTGGGTAATACGATACCCCTTGGTAGGTGTCAGAATTTCGGGCTTCTGACTACCCGTAACGACTGTAAAAGATCCACGAATGATAGCCGGGATCAGCGGCTTAACGTGCTTTCCGAGGCACGGAGGAGTCTCGATATGTAAAGATGGTCACCCATCCACGGACCAAGCCTGGCAAGCGTAGCTTAACCTGATGGATTGACCTATGTGGCTGTTGGAACGAAGTTCCTTATCGCGCGTTGCGAAAGGGGGCTAGACGGAAATTAAGACCAAAAGTTGTAACGACACTTTTTATGGAGTAAAATATGGTGTCTTTTTAATCAATATTTTTTGATTGGTTAGTTGTAGATCTGATTTTTTTATTATTATAAATTAAAAGAAATAAAATTTTATTACAATTCCTTCACTAATTAATCGAAAGGAACTTCGTTCCATCCGGGTGTCCCTTGACACCTCTCAAGTTTTTATTCCTTAGCCACGAGTTATTATCATTTTTTATTATTATCACCGTAGTCATAGAAGTAACGCCAACATCGGCAAGTCCCAATGCCTTCACGTGCACGGGCTCCTGTACATTCATTAGGAAGAAAGCCACTGTTCGCCTGTTCTTCGTGTCCATGCTCTCCCACGGTAAGCCGTATACAGCGCCTTTCAATCTGTCACTCTGTAATTACACAAACCATAGTATTTCACTTGAAATAAAATAAAAACAACGATGAATCGATCAATCAATTCTATTTCATGTTCATGATTTGAAAAACAAAAAATGGCTTTGACTTTGACTTTAGAGGTACAGGAGCCAACACATATTACCCTACTGTCAAATTTATTTAACAGTTTCTTAACTTTATTACAAAAGCATAAGGTTCGTGTTCAATTGGAAAAAATACAGTTTTTGGGATAGCTTGATGTGCTGGCGTGTGTACTATAACATATCACAGCTGGACACACGTCCTATTTCCTTGAATACGATCGCAGCGCTACCTACAGGGAAGCTTGAGGCGGGAGACGTGTGAGTTTGAACCATTCAGGGACCCACTTAAACACTCACTAAAAATTTCATCAATTTGGTAAAGCTGTTCAGGTGGAGTTCAGTGACATACAGACGAATTATGTATTAACAGATAACCAATAAAGGTTTATTGTTCAAGTGTTCGCAATTGAGACTGTTTAAGGTCTGGTCTGGGTACAATTACTAAGTTGAACAAAGTGTTATTGGGTTTTTAATTACAAACTCAGTAATAGCCCGGAGTCTGAATTTCTGACCGGTTAATGGCTGACTTCTATGCTAATATTACAAAGTTGAAGAGTTTGTTTCTTTGAACGCGGTAATCTCTAGAACTACTGGTCCGAATTGAAAAAATATTTTTGTGTTGTACCTATACTCCATTTATCGAGGAAGGCTTTAGGCTATGTATCAGGATATTTAACATCACGCTACGACCAATAGGAGCCGAGCAGCCGGTGCAACGGCGCGGGAGCAGCTAGTTAATCATAAATTGGGTTTATGGGTTTGTCCATTTTTATGGGTTTTGATGTATGGGTTAATAATGGGTTTATTTTTCTTACAATACTGCCAATCAGTTCAAAGATGATCGACAGCTGCATAAGTTGTTGAAACATAATAACTGTTAGCGGTAGATAGCGGAACAGTGCTGCAGCCGTCTGAAACAAAAACAAGATTATTTTGTTAGTTTATTTAAAATAACAATCTGCCAATCTGCCAAGCCTTTTTACAACTATGTTGGGGTCGGCTTCCAGTCTAACCGGAAGCAGCTGAATACCAGTATTTTTTATGGAGTGACTGCCTATCTGACCTCCACAACCCAGTCAGTAACTGGGTAATTTACGATACCTCTTGGTAAGAATGGCTGTCAGACTTTCGGGCTTCTGACGACTTGTAACGACTGTCAAAGATCTACGAATGACAGCCGGGACCAACGGCTTAACGTGTTTTCCGAGCCACGAAGGAGTCTCGATATGGAAAGATGGTCACCCATCCACGGAGTATTACTTTCAAATAAACTTTTTAATTTACACATAGAAATGAAAAAATTTCGGTGGAGTCCCCGGTAATGGTATTAGCCAGATTAGATCTGAAAAGTTGCTTCAATCACAATAATTAGGGCATCTTTTACTTTGTTGTAAAAATCACAAATTAATTATTTAGGCATGAAAGTTTTTGGGGAGTTTTTGAAGCCTTTTAGGAATTTCTTTGACAAATTAGCCCGCCTTTGAAGAAATCTTAAGTAATCTCAAAATTTGTTATTTATTTATTCGCACCGATGTGACTCTAGGAAAAGATGTCTGGAAGGATTTGGGGGAGACCTTTGCTCAGTAGTACGGATAGTGTAGGCTAATAAAAAAAATGCACAATGTTCAGAGGATGATCATGATGTTACTAAAACACGATAACTGTTCGCAACAGACTACTTTTTATTCAAACTAAAGTTTTACATTTTGTGTGCTAGATGGCGTTACTAGTAACTAGTGACGAGATTTTGATACAGATCACACACACATCAAGTTACCTCAATCTGTCAAATTTCTTTGTTGTTTTTCAACTTTATTACAAAAGCATAAGGTTAATTTTCGATTGGGAAAATTTACAGTTAGGAATAGCTTGTTGTGCTGGCGTCTCAAATGCTACGACTCTTTAGATGAATATTTAAAGGATCAACATAAATAATAGGAACAATAAAAGTAATATAATTAATAATAATTAACCACGCAATTTATAGGAATGTTCAAAATATATTAATGACACGGTAATAATGAATAAATAATATAATTAAAAAAAAAATTAAATAAAAAAGCAATACTTAATACTAATTTTAATATTTTAGCTATATGAATCGTCCAAAGAATAACAATGTATATAAATAAATAAACAGAATTATAAGATATAATAAAAATATTTAGGTATAGGTTAATATTTAGGTGTATTTATGTATTTAGCAGGAAAAAACAATAGGTACATAAACCATAGATAGGCGAAATGTTAGGATTCAATTCACAATCTCCTGACTTTGATTATATTTATTATGTGAACTAAAACTTGCTCCCACAAAAGCAAGTAGTATCTCCTAAAACAGAGCTTCCTCTCTTCTATCCTTTTGCTGTGCCCTACGGGGTCCGTAATGATCTAAATATATGTATACCACCTTATGGTAAAGCAATAAAGATATTGAGTATTGAGGCTAAAACTTACGAGTAGATAACCCAGTTAGGTCGCAGCAAGACAAAAATGTCAGAAAACATTGTCATCATCTGCCTAGCCTTTTCCCAACTGTGTTGGGTTCGGCTTCCAGTCTAACCGGATACAGCTGAATACCAGTATTTTACGCGGAGCGACTGCCTATTTGACCACCACAACCCAGTAACTGGGCTATACGATACCCCTTGGTAAGACTGGCTGTCAGATTTTCGGACTTGTCGGACGTCGAGTCACAAGCCTTTCGGGCTTGTGACTCATCTTTGACAGTCGTAACACTCGTAACGGGTGTTACGACTGTCAAAGATGCAGAAATGACAGCCGGGACCAACGGCTTAACGTGCTTTCCGAGGCACGGAGGAGTCTCGGTATGTAAATATGGTCACCCGTCCACGGCCAAACCCGGCAAGCGTAGCTTAACCTGATGGATCGACCTGTGCGGCTGTAACTACTTAGCCGCGAGCTCCTCGAAAACATCCAGAAAATAAGTATGTTTTGGAATGACTTAAAATAAATATACCCCTCCTTTTAGGCTTCGCCGCAGTGGGTCAAATAGATACAAAGTTACCAACTACGTAATACTAACCATTTGCGAGCACTCCAGAAGTAGTAAGCAACCGCTGGCTTGATGGAACCCATAATAAGCGAACAGCATCGGTCCAAAGACCTGGGACATTTTATCTGTAAAACTAAAGATAAAGAACAATATGTTATTTTGCTTAGATTATCCCCTTTGTAGCCTGACGGGTAAGCGGGATTGTCTGGAAGGGTTATCGCTACCCGGAACATAACGGGCTAAGGAAGGAACATGAATGGGTTTTAGTCAGTAAGAGTCTGACACTCCCTTTCGCTCCACCCAGAGCGGGAGAAGTCATAATTATGATTTCCCACCCTCAAAAAAAAATCCACTTTGCAGCTTAATCTGTAAGCTTAGTGAACTACTTGGGTATTTAACCCATTAGATACTCGTCTATTAGAACCTGTTTGCTTATAAGAGCTCAAGGATTTATACGGATCGATTTATCGTCGATTCGAAAGAATTTTCTTAAGAACTTACGGGGTTCATACGACATTTGAGGGGTTAATGGACTTAAAATTTCTCAACTTACTTAACAATATTGCGATGATAATCAATCAATTCATTTAATTGAACACTAACACGTTTATTCTCACTGGGAGAATACATTTCGCAAGTTAAAGTTTCGTTACTGTTTTCTATCATAAAGCTTGTGTTATTTGCGGGCCTTGGAAAGTGGTCGAGATTGTATAGTAAAATCTTGAAGTGTCCCCAAAGATGAAATACCATGAGAGACAAAAAGCAATCGTGCATACAGAACCAGGTCCCACACAAGTATGAAATGATCCTGCAATGAAACAAATGACGATATTTAACTGGACAATATTACTACTGCCTATAATATTGGTTAAATCAATCAACCACGTATCGTGATTCACTGCTGTACCTCTACCATGAGTTTACACAGCCAAGACTCGCTAGCGTCTCCGTAAATTATTTGTATGAAATATAGTACAGCGCCCCTAGCGGTCACAAAAAGAATTAAAATACGTACCATGAGCACTATAGATTACGATAGGTTAAAAACCTAACGTAATCTATACGATAGTCACTAACGTTTTTTAGCTGTCACCATACAAAACGGTACCATGAGTCACTAATTCGATAGGCGCTAGCGAACTATACGCTTACGGCAGTAGTTACGTTGCTCACTAGCATTTTGGCGTGTGAAACAAGTGTTTACAGTAACATTGAATACGTTTTGAGTGTAGTCATAATAATTTCTGAGTTTATTTAGCATGGAATATGTTAACTTATTATATAGGGGCAACTATTTGGCAATTTTGTAACTTTACGTTTTAAATAATAGTTTTATTTTATAGTAGTTGATAGTAATAGGTATTTTATAAGCTTTGTTTTTTTATATATAGGAATCATTACGTCACTTAGTTGTAGCATATTATGCTGGAACCAATAATATAACACCTATTGTACCATATTCTTACAAATAAATATTTTTGATTTAATTTGATATTAGTACTTAGTAGAAAGTTGAGACAGATCTTTCCACGAACTCCACTATCAATTGAAACTAAGAGACACTGGTCCTCATTGTATTAAATAATCCAAATAATCAACTGTTGTAAACATCCAACATTCATTCTGTTTAAACCACACAAGCACCTCTGTGACACAACATCAACAAACAAAAATACAAATTGAATAGACGACTGTGACGTTACAAGAACCACTCGAAATTCAAAAGCCACTTAATACCGTATGTAGTCCACTAATCGTAAACTTTTTTATTTAGTTGGTTTATTTTGTGATATTGACTGTCTTAACATTTTTAGCATAGCGATAACACTACATTTTGAGCTTAAAAGCCGTTCTCTCTTCTTATTAGCGGGAAAGAAAGAAACAAAATATAAGTAGTGACCCATAGACGAAAGTATTCTACGAGTGGAGTGAAGTTAGCTAGACGACATGATCCATCGAGCTCACGTTAGCGCCTGCGTAAATCTCATGGTGCAAGCATTATCGAAATCTATGCGATCCACGTTTGTACGCTAGCGAGTTCAGCGCTAGCGAGTAAGTTGTCAATAACAACTCATGGTAGAGGTACAGGAACAAAGATCACTTTTACATTTCACCACAACACTATGTATATCCTGACTCTTTTACATTTAGTATGTCCTTATGTATGTGGCAATGTTCATGGATATATTGTCTAGGATCTAGGATAAAATATCAAACTTACTATCAAGCTGGTCGGAGCATTTCAAAAGTGGGGGGTTGTGCTCGTCGTGTAGTATTTTTCTATTCGAGCAGTGGTGATCCAGTGGCAAAGACCCCAACTTACCGAATGGTAGGTCGTGAGTTCGAACCCAGTAAGGCGCTTTACTTAGTGTAAATAATTTTGTCACCAGTGCTCTTAAAACGTTGAAAGGAAACATTGTGAGGAAAAAAAAAAAACGAAGATTGACATCTACCAATCCGCGCTGGGCCCACGTGGTAGATTACAGTCAATCCCTCTCGAAGACAGAAGGCGTGTATCCCAGCAGTGGGCATAATGGCACGATTTGTGTAAATAATTAATATATTTTTCAATTTACTTACCAATGAAAAATGTTAGTAACAATATACCATTTGAAATCTGTCGATGCAGGAAAGGGGTACGGGTAATATAGAGCGTGTTCATAGGTGGCGTTGCCTTTCAATCCTTCGCTAGCGTAGTTCCCGGCAAAGTAATTATTGAACATTGGAGTAATGTTGAAAAGTGAGAGCCCCACCAGCATTTGACATACGAGGTTTATCGTGAATATGTGGGAAATCCGATGCACTTGCTTGTGGATCTGGGAAAATAAAGAGAATAATAATATTAATAATAAATAATACAAATAGTTTATTTCAAACCTTAATTAATTCATGTCGTGTATCTAAAGATCGATAATTTATTTTATTTAATTAATACCACACCTTCATAGAATATTCAGAAAGGTCTTTGTAGAAGAACAGATGGATTTTTTCCAAGAATTCCCTGGCAACGACCTCGTAGTCATCAGAAAAACAAAGTGTAGTGATTCTCGACTGCAAAACAATATTAAATAATAATAATTATTATTATTTTATTCAAAAAAGTAAAGTGACAGAATACAAAAATAAACGCTTAGGAAAAACAATTGGTAACATAATGTTTAATATGCCTGCACTAGGATATACCTGTGTCGCAGGCGATAAAAATGCTTATTATAATTATTCCTCAAAGGAAAATTGGATTCTTAACAATATTTAATAATAATAAATAATAATAATAATAACTTTAAAATAACTACTACTACTTTACTTTTTAATATAATAAGTAAAATAAATAGTGACAAAAATGATTGTTATGAAACATTGGCTAAATTATAGACAAAGCAATATCGATTATTGAGATACAGATTGACCTAAAGCCGTTATTCCAACTGGTGTCGCACAGGCGACACAGTAATGCACAGTGTACGGCACAAATGTTTCTTTCGGTAGACCCACTCAAGTAAACATTTACAAATATGCAGTACTTTACGCTTACTAAAATTACATACAGTTTTGTCGGTGGAGACGGATCTGCAGCTCAATACGTGCACTGTTGGAGTTCAGCACAAAATGTTCATGAACAATGTTCTGAGCACAATTTTGGTGGAATCACACCTTAAAAAAAAGCACTACTGGTTTTAAGCTTGGTGATTTATAAGGGAACAGATGGAATGCAATAGGCGACGGTACTTATAATTTACTAGGTTCCTCCCGAGATTTTAGTGATCGTGGATATTATCAACGTCGTTGTGACTATCTGCCCAATTCGTTTAGTCGTTTGAGCTATAATATACCTCAAACGACTGAACGGATTTCATTGGATTATGTTGATAGATCAGTCAGTTAGTCTGAGTTTCGCAACAAAAATCAGTTGTTCTATACATTTTTGGTCACGTGACTCGTCGAAATGTAGGGAACAGCTGATTTTTTTTTCACGATTTCGGAGTTGGTCCCATAGTAAAAGGTGTTCAGTTTGGTTCGTAGCATATCCTTTTGTATGTACATATATATCCTTTCAGTTACCCCACTATTATGGATTATACTTACAAAAATAACAATGGTCATTAATAGAGAAATATACAAATGTCCAAGCTCGAAGAAAGTCATCGATTTCTTGTGTAAGAGAACATACATGAGGCCGCCAACAAAGGTTATCAAACACACAAACATGTGAAAACACCTCTGGATGGTCACCCAGATTTTCCTTCTCTTTAAAGCTTCAGCATCAAGCGGGTTGAGTTTCACGAGCGGCCAAGAGCTAATTACTGATAACAAGTGACGTAACATTATCAGGTAGGGATAGTCGGCAGGCGAGGTGATTTCCCTGAAAAAATATGTTTTATATGATTAATATTAAGCGTACTGGTCATTTGATTGATCAATCAGGTTAAAGCTACGCTTGCCAGGGTCGCTCCGTGGAAGAAGGATCATTTTTACATGTACCGAGATTCCTCCGTGCCTCGGAAAGCACGTTAGGTCATTGGTCCCGTCTGTCATTATTAGTTACGTGATCTTTGACAGTCGTTACGGGTCGTCAGAAGCCCGAAAGATGACAGCCAGTCTTACCAAGGGGTATCGTGGGTTGTGAAGGTCAAATAGACGGTCGCCCCATGCAAAATATTGGTATTCAGCTGCATCCGGTTAGACTGGGAGCCGACCCCAACAAAGTTATCAAAAAGTTAGACGGATGGAGGTTGATTAATTATTTTTAAGTCTACAACTTTTGCCACATATTGAAATGTATTTCTTTACCTAAAGATATTTAACTATAAACCTTATCAGACGCTCCACTTCTTGTTCATTTTTGTCTTTCTTTTCACACGAAGAAAAATGTTGAATATAAAAAAATCTAAAGTGTATATTTACCGAGGGTCCGTATATTGGCGAGGAGTAAATGATATAACACTATAAGCGGTGTATATTCAAGTACACAATTTTCAGTATAATTATGGCTCACACAAAACAAAAAAATCAATCCTGCTATGGTAAATGCCGGTACCGAAACCATAGCGAGATCTAACTGGACGCCAACGCCATCTATCGAGCCAAGGGTCAAACCTTACATATTAATTTGTTTAATATTGATCTCGCCATGATTTCGATGTACATTTATTTCCGAACAAAAATTGAAAAATGAATACATTATTGAACCAATCCAACGATGTTGAATATCATTGTCATTATAATTCATCATCCCACATGTTTTACTTGTGCATAAAGTATTAATACATAAGTAAATTTAATTATACTAGATTATCTTAGTATTGGGATGATTTTCCGTACGAATAGTAAACAAAATCAATGACTGCATTAAAACTTACTCTTGGGGCTCGTAGTCAAGAAAAAAACTACGTAAACTTGTAGACATTTTCGTTACTAAACTTTGTTTTTATTGCTTGACGGGCCTGCTCTTGACGTCGATCTCGCCTGATCGAAAGCGCTGGATGAGGTCTACGATGGAACGAGCGTGTCCAAACTGCTCGCAACTGTATTGAAAGAGCAAATTGCAGAAACTTTCAGCAATTGAATTCCGATAATACTTGTATAAGGATTTAGCCACACTCTCGTGATAAAGATTTCAAGTAGCATTTGAAATAAAGTAGCACGACTATTGGTGGGATATAAATAATAATTTGAGACCCTTTGTTTTTGAGGGTGGGGAATCATCAAACGACCCGTCCCACTCTGGGTAGAGCGGAAGTTAGTGTCAGACACTTACTGATTAAAACCATCCATGTTCTTTCCCAAGCCCTTTATGTTCCAGGGTAGCAGTAACTCAGGACAAAAATTGCGATTGATTGCCCTTCACTGGGCCATATTTTATTTTCTTTCTTGTTTTTTCTTTCTATTGTATTTTTTTTTGTTTATCAACTCACAAATCCTGCTTAACACGTTGAGCGCCAACGCGGTCACCGGTGAGCCGCCAACGAACATAATCCACAAATGTATATTAAGTCAATGACTTAATATACATTTATAGATTATGAGAGTATATTATTCTAAAAGTTGGTAATGTCGTAATATCAATCTGCCTAGCCTTTGCCCAACTATGCCGGGGTCGGCTTTCAGTCTAACCGGATGCAGCTGAATACAAATATTCTACATTGAGCGACTACCTATCTGACCTCCTTAACCCGGACAGTAACTGGGTAATACGATACCCCTTGATAAGACTGGCTGTCAGACTTTCGGGCTTCTGACTACCCGTAACGTAATGTCGTAAATAGCTGACAAATATTCGATGTCCATATTGTCCATCTTGTTTTGTGGTGTCTATAGATGTCAATTGTTAAGATTTATGTACAAAAGACCGATTTGGTTATTATTGACTTAAATAACATCAAGGGTTTTGACAACAGATTGAATTAATAGGATTGCAAGAACGTCTTCTTTTTTTTCGTGTGGTTAGTGACTAACCTGGTGTCAAAGATTTTAGGCTGCCCAACATGCTGTTGAGAAATATGTCTCTGACATGCTGGTTTCCTCATGATGTTTTCCTCCACCGATTTTTAAGCAAGTGCTTATTTATACAATACGCATATGAATCCGGAAATTGCAGGAACTGAAAACCATAATAAATAAAAAGCCCACTATATGGCTCTACCCTTACAGTATTCTTAGGTATTCATTATAAGAAAACATACCACAGTTCTCACGTCTGAACTTTCATGATCTTGTGATCATATAACAAATTCATAGTATTGCATTTGTCAAGATTTTTGACAGGTATGTATTATTTTAAGTAGATAGGCACATTCAATCTTTGGATTACTTAAGGGGAATGTGCTGCCGTACTCCTTGAAATAAGGTAATCTGTACTTAGAGAGTGGTATTGTTATGGTCGCGAATCATACGAAACGCCTAACCTCCAAATAGCAGAACGTAACAAAACTTGCAAGGAAAACCTGCTCAGGTGGGGATTCATAGACAACTCCGCCTTGGAGTGTAAATGTGGTGCTGTTCCACAAACGATGGGACACGTAATATCGTGTGCTGCGTGTCCTGCCGTATGCACGTTACAGGAACTGATGGACGCTAGTGATGACGCCAAACACGTAGGCGAATTCTGGGCCGAGTACCGTATACAGTACGTATGCAGTATAGTAGATTGCCATCGACACGCTAAAAAGATGAATTTTCTGGGCAACACTGTAGCTTTCACTTTAAGGCTGTCTATTAGTTTGTAAAAAAACATAAAAGCCTTTTCTTTCGGAATATCTTAATTACAACGTAAATGATTCCATTTTCATTGAATTTGAACTTACTTAAAAATCCATCGCTTTTTACTACAAATTAGTACAAACTATAATTATTATTACATTCTAATAAATACTAAAACTACTATTACACTAATGAGATTGTACTGGCAGCTTATTATCTGAGAAATATTTTTTATTTAAAATATTGACTACTCTCAACATTTCTCAGTATTTCCAAGAAAGTAAAAATTATATATAATAATATTTCCAATAAAGCTCTTGTTATTGTGAAACGCTACACAATAAACGAAAACACTCGACTCGAATTTCTTGATAGAAAAATCTTTGGTCCTCACTTTGAAAATGTTTATAGCGCTTCCAGCGCTTTCAAACCCGTCCTTATGTACCTATTTAGGAGTGATGATTAGATTTTTCTATTCGCTTGAATTTTAAAGCAAAATAAATATTTGTGAGGGGTTACGTATATAACGTTTTATTAACATGTTACTGAATGACTTCATAATAAATACCTGAATAACTGCCTCGTTGATCCAGTGGTCGCAAACGCTACTGTCAAGCATGTGGTCATTTTTTTTTTGTTGGTGGGAAATTATCAAATGACTTCTCCCTGCGTGGAGCGGAAGGGAGTGTCAGACTCTTACTGACTTAAACCCATCCATGTTCCTTCCTTAGCCCTTTATGCTTCGGGGTAGCGGTAACCCTTTCGGACAATCCCGCTTACCAGCATGAGGGTTAGTTTAGCAAAGTTAGCTAGGTCGAGCAAAGGTTTATTTGGTTATCTCATTAGGAATTTCTCAGTAGCAGCCCTGAATCCAGATTTGTGCCCGGTGTATTAAAATAAAAAAAAACTTCCAAAAAACCCAAAAAAAAAAAAATTTTACTCGCTGTTTTTGTTTTTAAATCCGCCCCTAAGGCTACCCACTGACCCTTTTTTCAGTTATGTTTTTTTGTACGTACCTTTTTTTTTTTATTCTTTTAAGGCTGGGAAAATTATCCAATGACTGCTCCCGCTCTAGGTGGAGCGGAAGGGAGTGTCAGACTCTTACTGACTAAAACCCATCCATGTTCCTTCCGTAGCCCTTTATGTTCCGGGGTAGCGGTAACCCTTTCGGGCAATCCCGCTTACCCGGCACGTACCTAACTAACACAAATTCGAATACCACTGCTATGAAAATAACACTGACAGGATGTATTATTGAAGCAAACTCAAAAATTACCCAATCAAAGTTAGTAAAATGTACATGGGACCGCAAGATATCAAATTAAAATTAAAATATCAAAATCGGTTCACAATTGATCAATCAATCTGCCTAGCCTTTTCTCAACTATAATATTGGGGTCAGCTTCCAGTCTAACCGGATGCAGCTGAATACCAGCATTTTACATGGAGCGACTGCCATTCTGACCTCCACAACCTAGTAACTGGATAGTACGATACGCCTTGGTAAGGCTGGCTGTCAGATTTTTGGGCTTCTGACGACCTGTAACGACTGTCAAAGATGCACAAATGACAGTTGGGAACAACGGCTTAACATGCTTTCCGAGGCACGGAAGAGTCTCGGTTCACAATTTGATGAAGACACAAAAAATACACAAAAATGAATACATACCTACTGACGAACATAATAGATCCTCCTTCTTTTCTGAAGTCCTTTAAAAAGTTGTATGTTTTTTTAAATCCTGCAAATAGTTAGTTTGCCATTCTTTAAACTTTATATTACGACAAAATAGCACTTTGATTTTTAACAGTAGGTACAGACGCCAGCACGTCAAGCTATCCCTAACGTTCGCGACAACGTCATTCGCTATAACGGTTTTCGACTTAATGTGTTTTCGAAATGACGTACCACTCTTAATTTTTTTCGAAATAGCGTGCGCAATAACGTCATTCGAATCTTCATATCACTCCCGTCAAATTTTACCAATTGAAAACGAACCTTATTCTTTTGTAATAAAGTTGAAAAACTATCAAAGAAATTAGACAGAATGGGGTAACTTGATGTGCTGGCCTCTGTACATAGTCAAGTGTAAAATGATTTAAAATTCTTTGTTATCTTTAAAACGTCACCACACATTGCTTAGGTTGATCTGCCGATGTATTCTGTAACAATTTCACGATGAAAACTTAGCTGAAGTGAGCTGACGCTCCACCTGACACTATTGACAAAGCTTGCTTGAATGAGGCAGTTTACTACACTGGCAGAGCACCAAATAGACCGGCAGTATACAGTCTGTTGTAAAATGTGTGAAAGGAGGGTAGAAATATTTTTTTTGCGACACTTCTAGTGCATTTTTCTTTAGTTGTCTCATTTGGTAAAAAAATTTGGTGATTTCTAGGTAATATATGTGTCTGTGAAGCATTTTTTTTAAATAATTCGTGCCTTATGTGTATTATTCAAAGTTCAAGACGTTTATGCTTAACTCAAAGTGTTTGATTGTTACGAAAAATCAGAATTTTCGTCCCGTGTTTGTTTGTGTCAAAATGGACACTGTAAAAGAAATACACTATATGTGAATGAGGTAGCCCGCGAAATTATTATTTTTTTGTGTTTTTTGCAATTTGCCGTTCAGTATCAGGTTGTAACTCAATATGATTCGAGATAGTAAAAAAATGAATTTAGCGGGCTACCTTTACGCATTCCCCTTAAAGAAAACTAACCTACCTACTAATCAAATAACTATTCAAAGAGAATTCAGTACGTAATAATTACAGGGATCTGATGATCTTTGAACACTGATAATGTTCTGTTATTATTTTAATAGTCTTTGATAAAAAAAGCATTTAATCATATTCAAGGGCAAAAGCAGTGAGCTTATAAAATGTCCAATATCAGCATTGAACCCATTAGACGTTCGCCTATTATAAGCCATTTGCTTATAATAGCTCAACGATTTATACGGTTAATATTTATTGTCGTTTGGAGTTATATTTCTTGTGAACCTTTGGGGTTCATACGACATAAATATAACAAATACTAAGAGAATATAAGAGTGTATGTCTACTGCTTGTATTTCTGTGGACTGTATTATAGCTGGTAGCTTGAGTAACGACTTGCTGATTAATCTATTTTCTCTTTCTCTCTCTCTCTATATTATTCACTGATACAGTAAACACACTACGGAAACGGCTTGGCAGATTGACAGGCCAGAGAGAAGACAAGACAGTTTTTTTGAGACTAGGAAATCATCAAATGACTCCTCCCGCTCTGGGTGGAGTGGAAGGGAGTGTCAGACTCGTACAGACTGAAACCCATCCATGTTCCTTCCTTAGCCCTTCATGGACAATCCCGCTGAATACTTGAGGCTTGGCACTCAGATATTGACGTTTAGACAAGACTAAAAATGTATTAACTTTGTGTTGCCATAAACTGAGAAGTCTGAAACTGGCACCGGTGACTGAAAAGTTGTGTGGAAATCGACTAGAGTCTAGGATCATGTGCTGAATTTATAGTTACATTTGCGCGCCAATCCCCTACTACCCTATATTTTTAGTCTCCATACATTCAATGTTCGCATTACTCGACAACACGTAGGGAAAATCTGTTCTTCTCAATATTTTTGCATTATTCTCACAGTAAAAGTGGTACATAATGATTCTGTATTATTTTTAATATACGTCGAATATAAATTCACGATACGCTCTTAAAGCGTTATACGTTGTACAGAGGCCAGCACATCAAGTTACCACAATCTGTCAAATTTCTTTGTATTTCAACTTTATTACAAAAACATAAGGTTCATTTTTAATTGAGGAAATTTGACAGTTAGGGATAGCTTGATGTGCTGGCGTCTGTACTTTATACGTTATAATTATTATTACGAACCAGTTCCTCGGGCGATATTTTATCACGCACTGGATTTACAACGCATTGCTTAGCGCCGAGAGTTCAAAATTCTACAGCGCATTTTTTTGTTGTGCTGGGATGCATTCTGTTGGATTCTCAATGCTTTTTTTTGTGGGTGGGAAATCATCCAATGACTTCTTCTGCTCTGGGTGGAGCGGAAAGGAGTGTCACTCTTTTACTAACTAAAACCCATCCATGTTTCTTCCTTAGCCCTTTATGTTCCGGGGTTGCAGTAACTCTTTCGGACAATCCCGCTTACCAGGCAGGGATTCTGAATGCTAAGTACATCACGCAGGGTTGAAAATCCAATGCGCCCTAAATAATCACCGCGTTAAAAAATCGCCGGTGCTTACCTGGGCAACAGTAATAAAACGACAATTATAAACATGCAAAAGTTTATTCCCAAAACATTGAGAATCTTAAATCACCTTGACTTACGTTAAAACTAATTTATCCACATTTATAGAATAAATACAATTTAAAATTTCATGCTTCATTTGATAAAATGACGTAATTACATACATAATGTTAAGCTACACTAGAATTAACAAAATATCTAAAAACATTTGTATAAAAAAAGGAATAAAATATTGCAGCTAATTTATGGCATATTATTATATCTGTACCTAACCTTATATTTCCTGAAGTATTTTTTCAGGTAGAGCTTACGTACTATTTCTTCACGCTTTGTAGCATTGGGATCAAGTAGGACTTAACTTGTAACAGCGGCTTTACTTTCTCATACAAATATACCGTTTTTAGTGCATATTTATAATCGTTCACAACTTTAATTTTCTAATTCGAATACATGAAAAAAAAAACTAGTTTTCACTATGTTTTTTTTTTGTTAGAGTTTTGTATTAATTATAACAATATTGTGTTCACAAATCTTAGTAAAAAAATAAACTTTGCATCAGTTTCCTGTTGCTAATTACACAGGTGGACAAAAAAACAAACCTACTGGGTTTGTTTTTTTGTGATGTAATTTTGAAATAAACAAAATATGGATTTTGTTTATTTCAAAATTCACAAATCACAAAATCGTTTGCAGAATCCGTTTCTATTCAACCATTTCTCCTTGGAATGTGTAGAAATATTCTGCAACGCCTCCTTTTTATGAAGTTAATATTTTGTAGAATACATTGTAATATTTATTTGAAATAAGATGCTTACATGGATTCTCGACGTATTTTGTATATAAATTACGTCTAAACTGATTTATATTCAGATACCTGACACAAGTAATTTTTCTGGTATCCAGTGCCTTTAGTTAAACAATAAAATCCACCATAAATGAATAGATTTATAAAAAGCATGGATTTACACATTTCAAAATAAAGCCTGTTTTCCAAAAGTATAAAGTTATGAAGCAAAACTTTGAATTTATAAGCCCTAAGTTACTCTTGCTTGATTAAATCGTGATGACATATTTACGAATATATTCTACTAACAATGGTAGACTTATTTCTCTATATACAAAAATAAATGAAATTATAAGTATTCGACCATTTACAATGTTAGCAAACATTATTTTTCTAGTATATTAGCTACGTTTAAGAAAAAATGCCCGTTAGAGGATCGAGCAAGATCTAATGGATAATTTTTTTTAAGAAATCATTTTCGTTTGCTCGTCTCCCATTTAATGCCTTTTTATTATGCTATTATTTTATATAATAATAAGCAGTTTACTTTTTGCATTTAATTAAATCATTAACATGATAAAAATTAATTTCCAATAATAACGCTAGGTGGCGTTGATGTAAATAATAATATTCTAATTTTCCTGATTATTGTGATTTATTTTTTAACCTAAAATTTAATTTTAAAAGCGATATCGATAAATGATATAATTGCTCTTTAACGCCATGTTTTTGTTTAATAGTAATATTAAGTATGGACAGTTTCACAATTGTTGTATAGACAGCCTTTGCACCTAAGGTCTGGGATTTAATTGACAATTATAGACAATTTCATATCTAAAGGTTAAAAATACAGCAATCTCTTTTCCACATTACGTACTTCTAAAAAAATACAAAGGAATAATTTTTATATTCTAATTAATTCCTTTGTAAATTCTCATTATACATCAATAATTCTGTCTTCATTTGTAACAGATGGATCTAAAAATCCATTTGTTTTTGTCAATGCAAACCCTTAGCAGCACGCTTCGCACCGCACGAGACCCACTTCATCACAATTCATGCACTTGAGGGCCACAAATTCTGCCGTGAAGTGGTTTCTGTGAAGGCTCTTCTTCGATCCTTTGCAGATCCTGCACGGAAGGAGGCGGAACCCGCCGCACATTTGACAGGTGTTGCAGGCGTCTGCGCTCTGGAATTGAAAGAATTCAGGATTTAATAATAACGCAAAATAAATTATAGTAGATTTTTTTCACTACCTATTTTTTTCGTATTCGTGATTTTTTTTTTTTGAGGCTGGGAAATCAACAAATGATCCCTACCGCTCTGGGTGGAGTAGAAGGGAGTGTCAGTTTTTTAAAAATCTATTTGCTCTTATTTTAGATTTTTTTATTTTTTTTTGTATTCCGTTTTGTTTTTTTTTAATTATTATTTTTTCTGAGTATTTCCTGTGCGTGTCCCGAATATAATATTTTCTAAATAAGAGAACATTTTTCCATGTTTATTCACATTTCTCTCAGAAAGTCTTACCTCTGACAGAAACTCTTTTGAGAATTCCGAAACGTTATTCTAACCTAACAACGCAATATGAATCAAAAGCATATTGCCTTTCAATAGAATCCTTATTTTACATCTAAAATAAACGAAAAATATATTCCTTGTTACCCTTTTATCTGAGACAATTTGTTTGACTTCTGAATATAAAAATCATTGCCATACAAGAACTTTGATTATTGGGTGAGACCTCGACAAGAGTTTATTCCTCGTCTAGACAGCTTTTTATCCGACTTCTACCGGGTATTTTAATCTATTTACTTGATGAAATTTAGTTTCAAGAAATAGCCAAGAAAACTTTAGGTGGGATTTATTCCCAATACAGGGAACTGTAAATTGAATTATGTCTGGGAGACATCAACCTCAGCCAGGATTTGCCGCAGCAGGCCAATGACTTTATTTATTAAAAAGCAACGTACGTGGTTAAAAGAAGAGGTGCTTTCTCCGTGTCATTTAATTTTTAGAATTGAATAGAATACTCTTCATTATGCACACCATAAAAATAACACCATGCTATATTTTTTAATTTATTTGAATATCTTTTTCTGAACCGTGTTGAAGATAAAGTTAGATCTGAAACTGTACAGTAAGACTAAAACAGACATGTTATTTGTTTACTGCAAAACTAAGAAGTAGGACTTCATCATCCTTGAACAGAAGGCTAATGAGTTGAATGTCGTGTTCGTGAAATAATTTAATCACCACTGCTCCCAAAATAGTGAAGAAGCAGTGATAGCCTAGTTGTGTGATCGTCGGACTGCCACGCCATAGGTCTGGAGTTCGAACCCAAGACCCCTGATTTTTCGGATTCATGTGTGTATTGTATAATTATCACTTGCTTAAAGATCCGTGAAGGAAAACACCGTGGGGAAACCAGCATGTCTGAGAAATATTTCTCAACAGCATGTGAAGCTAAGTCAGAGGCCCATGGGCAGCATCAAAACTCTGACACCAGGTTAGTCACTAAACACACGAAAAGAAGAACAATACACGTCTCTGTACTTCCATAACTCCACCAATATTGCGCACATTCTTTGCGATTTTTTGAGGCTAAGTGAATCGAAAATAAATACTAAAAAAATGGATTTCATGGCCTGGTTAGTCACTAATCACACGAAAAAAAAGAAACGGGGACTTGACATAATTTTCTAAGTAGATCCAAAAATTCTTTTACCGCTCTTCCATTCTCCCTTGTACCAACTACCTACATAGGTAAACTGTCTGTAACGTCAACATGGCTGTCTCCAGGAAGATGCATGTCCGGGAAATGCCAAGCGACTCAGTCATCTATGAAACTAACTACATTGAATTGAAGCGCCCTTTGATACTCAGTTGTACATTGTCTTAGTTGAAAATAGAGTACAGTTTGCCTTGTACGTCTCTTTTCTGGGCTACAGAAATGTCATGGTTATAAGGAGATGACATCATTAAACATGGACTTACCATCTTTTTTTAATGATGGCAAATCATCAAATGAACCCTTCAGCTCTGGCTGGAGCGGAAGGGATGGTCAGATTCTTACTGACTAAAATCCATCCATGTCTCTTCCTTAGCCCTTTGTGTTCCGGGGCAACGCTAACCCTTTCAGACAATCTCTCTGAGATGTACCACCCTAACAAGAGGTGATACAGGCACCGGTCATGTCATCTTTTTTATTTTTTCGTGTAGTTAGTGACTAACCTGGTGTCTTAGTTTTTTCCCGCCCTTGGGCCTCTGACTTAGCTTGATAAGCTGTTCAGAAATATCTCTCAGGCATATAGGTTTCCTCACGATGTTTTCCTTCACCGTTTTTTAAGCAGATGATAATTAAACAATACGCAGTATATTTAATAATACAACTCTTTGTATTTACATTTAAAAGCTAAATATTCATAGTAATATATACAGAAATAATAAGTATATAATCAAAGAGCATCAAAATATTCGTCCACATCGCTGTCAACAGGAAAAGTTCCCAAAAGGCTGGCAGCATTGCCGCGTTGTATGGCAATGCTGATTCTTTGACCAAAAAATAGGCCAGCCCTCTGGTCGCGTGAAGAGTCGATCAACCGCTTGGCGATGTCTCGGAAAACGTAGTGTGCACTCGGACCCCATGGCCCTAGTGTTTCAACCCCAAACGGCTCGAACATGTAAGTCCCAATAAGGTTGGAGTATTTGCGCCGTTTGAGGTTTTCTGCACCTGCAGCGGTTGCACCAGCACAGCCCACCGTACTAGAAAGGTGGGATGGCGCAAGGGTGTCGACACACGTTGCGTCCCACACCAAAGGCCTACCCACCTTCCAAGGCATCAGTGTCATTCCGTCTGGTCTCTTCCCATCGTCGCGTGCCAAGCCCTTAGGTTCTAAAACAGCTGGCACCTCGGCGGTGACAAGAGCACGACGGATGATGTCATTGATGCTGGCGTGCCGTGCTAACCGGCCTGCACTCTTACTGCAGGAAATACGCAGTTGAATCCAAAAAGTCAGAGGTGTGTGGTTGGGTTCGAACTCGAGGCCTAAGACCTGGCAGTCCGACGGACCAATAGACTATCACTGCTATACTGCACTACGCTATACAAATACAAGTTCCAACGAAACGAAAGGTCATATCAACAATGTGCCGCAAACGGAGAAGTTCTCAAAGGTCATATACAAGACTTCTCAACAACTTCGATCTTCGTATCCGGCTGTCAATTGAACCTGTTTCCTTAGTTGGAAACAACCTTCAATTCACCTTTATCAAATTAAACACCTCACGCAACATTTATTACGTTCACGGTGTAAAAACAAATATTGTTATGGTCAAAATGTTTTGAAACTTGTATATGAATTATGTGTACGTTCTTGCATAATCGTTGTCCGTTTTGTAACTTTTGTTTTTTTGCTCGAATTTTATGTTTTTTGTCTAGTCTTATGTCGGGAAGTTAATTGGTGGATAGAAAAAATGATTGATTAATCGGTTTGTTCGTATTTTCCTTTAGTAACTGGTTAGTTTTATCAATATCATAGCAGCATTATCTTATATCAGAATCTTCATCAATAGTGACCATGTCTGCCAATTTCGTTCTGATAAAAGAAAAACATCGCGAGGAAACGCTGGTTTCCTCGCGATGTTTTTTGAAAAATCTCTCAGACATGCTGATGTCTGAGAGATTTTTCTCAACAGCATGTGAAGCTAAGTCAGAGGCCCATGGGCAGCATAAAACTCTGACAGCAGGTTAGTTACTAACCACGTGAAAAGAAAAGAAAGACATGACAGTCTCCTACAACTCCGAGGTTTGACCGACCGTTTATTTAGTAACGTGAGTAACCTGACCAAGTGTTCGTTCGGCACTTGACAACTGCCCGAGGACGTTTGTAAATAAAACAATGTCTTTCCAATGCGAGTACAAAAAAATTTAATTTCGTTCAAGACCTTATACAATATGCGGAGACTCTTGACACCGGGATTCAGAAAAATGCTCAAAAGGTACAACGCCATCTATCGAGCTTCTGGGAAAACTCGCGATCAAACATCCCGCCCACCATGGACAGAATGTCCAGAACTAGTTTTAAATATACAAAAAAAAACTAAATGAAGTGAAAACAATAGTGGACTGTATGTGAATAACAAAATGACAACTAAAACTACAACCATCTTAAAAATCTTAATTTTAAACTTAAATTGTAACTTAACCAAGAATAATAATTAATTCTTAACATTAATAAGAGCTTGTCGAGAGGGTCACAAGACTCACAAGTATGTTTAAAATAAAAACCAAATTAAACAAAAACATAAGTATTCATGAAGTGATAGGAAGCACAATTAGCTTCGACACTGGTCTTGTAATCGTGGAACCTTTACAGCGCAATGTAACTACTCTTGTGATTTTGTCCGAGCCAGTGTGCTTTTCGGTAATGAGACCGTATAGCCATCTTGCAGGTGGAAGATCATCTTCCATAACCAACACTACGTCACCCAAATTCGGTTCTACGATTTGATGCGCCCATTTGTTCCTTTGGTGAAATTGAACCAGATATTCACGCGACCACCTACGCCAAAAGTCCTGAACCATGCGTTGAGTCAACTGCCATCTTCTCAAGGAACTAATACTAGAATTCTCGAAATTAATTTCGGGTACGAGCAGTAAAGGCTCGCCTACTAGAAAATGACCCGGTGTTAGTGGACATGGGTCTTCTGGGTTAGTGCTGATGGTGGAAATAGGCCTGGAGTTCAGACAGGCTTCTATTTGGGCAAGCACTGTTGTTAGTTCCTCAAAGGTGAGTGTGCTTGTACCAATCACTCGTTTAAGATGGTGTTTGGTCGACTTCACTCCCGCTTCCCAAAGCCCCCCAAAGTTCGGGGAGTGAGGTGGAATGAAGCTCCAAGTCGTTCCGTTGGTTGCCAACCAATCGGCAATATCACTTGCTATGCCGGACCTTTCATGGTTGAACAACGCTTTCAACTCCTTGTTAGCTCCGACAAAGGTAGTGCCGTTATCACTCCACATCTCACCACAATGGCCTCTCCTCGCTGTAAAGCGCTTGAAAGCTGCCAAAAAGGCTTGGGATGTCATATCACTGACGACTTCTAAATGTATGGCCCGAGTGGCCATACACACGAACAAGCTTATGTAGCCTTTGGTAGAGTGATAACCGCGACCTTTGCTAGGACGGACACTAATAGGACCTGCATAGTCTACGCCACTTCTAAAGAAAGGTCGGCAAGCATTAACCCTAGCAGAGGGCAATGACCCCATTAAAGGATGTACAGACCGAGCGGAATGACGGATGCAAATAATACATTTGCGCACGTAGTGCCTAACGATATCCTTTGCATTTTTATCATATTTTATTTATATTATCCAATATTTGGATCGTAAATAATTAAGAACTAACTGAGGCCCACCGTGCAACGTGCGCTCATGAGCGTCAGCTATCAGGAGGTGAGTTAAATGAGACTTACGAGGAAGAATTATAGGATGCTTCGAGTCTTCGTGAAGGTTGGCCCTGTGTAACCTACCTCCAACTCTCAAAATCTGTTCCTGATCCAGGTAAGGATTCAGCGAGGTGAGTACTCCTTTTTTATTTATTTGTCCTTTTATCTTTAAACTATCCATCTCCGATCCAAAATGTTCCCCTTGGCATAATTTAATACAGGTAAGTAATGCCCCTTGAATTTCAGAATATGTAAGAAAATTATCAAACTTAGTAGTATAATTTTTATTTTTAAACTTTAAGAACCTTTTACAATAAGCTACTACTCTGGTAAGTTTTTTAAGAGATGAATATTTGGAAATAATAGAATCCTCACTTGTTTCTTTTACTACTGCGTTGCATGCTACTAATGATTTTCTTTCCTCTAGGTTAGTTTCTTTAATTTCCCTTCTACTATAATTAATTTCTTTATTTTTAAGCCAACTAGGTCCCTGCGTCCACATCTCTAGGTCAGCGCACTCGGAAGGATTCACGCCACGCGATGCGCTGTCTGCGGGATTATCACTGGACTGGACGTGCGACCACTGACTATTCTCCATAACGGTAAGTATTTCAGACACTCTGTTGCCGACAAAAGTCTTCCAGCGACTGGGGTGGCTGCTCAACCAGGCGAGCACCACTGTCGAGTCAGTCCAGGCGTGTATGTTTTCTTTACAGATACCCAAGGTGTCGGAAACTTCACGCAGAAGTTTTGAAAGCAGCAAAGCGCCACATAACTCCAAACGAGGTATGGACACCTGTTTGACAGGGGCCACCTTGGTTTTAGCTGCGACTAGACTAACATGAACGTGACCATTGTCATCAATACAACGAACATAGACAACGGCTGCGTAAGCGACATTTGAGGCGTCAGAAAAGCCGTGCAACTCTAGCAGGACGTCAAGTTGACTCGTGTGAATCCACCGTGGCAAACGGAAGTCCCTAATATGGTTAAGGTTGTTTCTATAACTAAGCCATTCCTTTAACAAATGGTCTGGAAGTACATCGTCCCATTCCGTTCCTGCTAACCACAGGCGTTGAATAAACACCTTGGCTGTCACTATTACCGGCGCAAGCCAGCCAAGAGGGTCAAATAAGTGAGCGATGTCAGAGATCACCTTTCGCTTAGTTATGGGGTTTTCGGGCGGAGGAAGTTGCACAGTGTATCTAAACTCATCTAACTTTCTTTGATAAGTTAATCCTAAAATTTTAGTGACCGTATCCGTCTTAAGCTCCAGATCGTCCTGCCTAGCAGAATCCTCGTTCGTTCATTTTTGCTAACAATTCGTCACTGCTGCTGGACCACTTTTGTAGCTTGAAGCCCCCACGACCTAACAATTGATTCAGCTGGTGATAAATAAGTTCTCCCTCTGCGACAGACTGACAACCCGTCAACAAGTCGTCTACATAGAACGATGTAAGGACTCTGTCTGCCACTAGAGGAAAGTCGCTTCTTTCGTCCCGAGCTAGTTACTGCAGAGATCGGACAGCTAGGTAAGGCGCGGAGGACGTTCCAAAAGTAACCCGTAATAACCGAATATGCTTCAATTCAGCATTTGGACTGTCACGCCAAAAAATACGCTGATAATTAGCGTCCTCATCTGCAACCTTGACCTGACGGTACATTTTCACGATGTCTGCGACCAAACTTATGGGGTGACAGCGCCACCGCATAATAGTTTGACGCAAATCAGGTTGTAGGGTTGGGCCAACCATTAATTCTGAATTTAATGATACACTATTGTGGCCTGAACATGAAGCGTCGAAGACTACCCTAACCTTAGTGGTGCTTCTATCCTCACGCACCAGCGCGTGATGTGGTAGGTAGAACGCATCCTTACCTAATTCTACTTGAGGGACAACTTCAGCATGTCCCAGTTGAATGTACTCATTAATGACTTCACTATACTGTGCCCTAAATCCCGGGTCCTTCAATAATCTACTCTCTAGGTTGATGAAGCGCCTACGGGCAATGACCTCTGATCCCCCAAACGTGCAACAGGGCGAATCTGTTTTGAATGGTAGTTTTACAACATACCTCCCGGTTTCGTCGCGTTTGGTGGTTTTAGAGTAGAAATCCTCGCATTTTTGTTCTTCTTCAGTCAAGATCACACTACGAACTGAGGGCTCTGACTCCAACTCCCAAAACTTACGCAAAAGGTCATTGACATCCGTTGACTGTACTGCAGTATGATAACATACTGACTTAGAGATCGCCGACGATGGGATCTCACCAGACAAGATCCAGCCCAATTTAGTCTTCTGGGCGACTGGAGATCCCGGCGGACCCTTGACTAAATCATCCAATAAAACTTCTCCGACCACACGCGTACTCAACAGTAAATCAATTTTCCCTGGCTTATTAAAGGTTGGATCAGCCAATTTTAAGGATGAGAACGAAGCCGCTAACTGAATGATCTTCTTCTCAGGAAGATGAGATGTGAGTCTATTTAATACATAAGCATCGACATACAAAATAAAGGTGGGATCTAGACGTGATTGCAATTTAAATCGAACTATCCACTTAGAGGGCATTGAGTTTCCCTCGTCATCGCCTAGTCGAAATATGTCTGTGTGAGCAGATGTTTTCTTTAGTCCGAGCAACTATACTGCAGCCTCTGTGATGAAAGAGACTTGAGAGCCCTGATCCATCAGAGCTCTTAAAACAACAGCAGCACCAGTTCTTGACTCAACGTTGACCAAGGCTGTGGGTAACAGACCGTGGTTGTGAACATCCGCAAAACAACAAGTGGGTTTGGTATCGCTTTGACTGGAAGCGGTGGCTGCATTAGCCGCCGCCACCTTCGTATCTGTTGAACTACCGACACTTTCAGCAGAATTGGCGGTTGACTTTGGGTGAAGCAGTGTATGGTGCTTCCTCTTACAAAGGTGACATTTAGTATGCTGTCGACAAGAATAGACGGAATGGTTTGTTCCTAGACAGTTGTAACAAAGCTTACTGACTCGTGCAAACTCCCGACGCTCGTCACAATCTTTCTTAGCAAATGTTTTACAGTGGCACAATTTATGATCTCCAGAACATAATACACAACCTTGAGAAGCGACATGAAAAGATTTGGCATTATTATCACGACCGCTATTCTGTTTATTTGCTTTAGGATCTAAATACTCTAAGGCTCTAAACCTAGACTCCATAAAAGTTTTGAACTCTTCAAGCGTAGGTAAGTCATCGTTAGGACTTGAACTAACTCTTAGTTCCCACAATTTACGGGACTCAGTATCTAATTTTTCGGAGCCTAAGTATACAACCATTGCATCCCATGAGCTGACATTAATCCCTAGACTGCGTAAACCATGTTAACAATCAACAGTCGTATCTAATAGTCTTTTAACATTTTCCGATGATTCCTTAGTCCGACTGTTGATGGAAGAGTCGTTTAAGCATACAGTTCGCTAGAAACCTTTTGTTGTCAAATCGTTTGTTTAGAATCGACCAACACTCATTATAATTAGACGCAGTCACGGGAATATGTCTAAGCAACTGTTCTGCTTCGCCTGAGAGGTGACTCTTCAAATAATGAAGTTTTTGAACGTCTTCCAGTGTATCATTTTTGTGAATCAGTGACATAAATAAATCGCGGAACGTAACCCATTCATTATAGAGACCCGCAAACGTAGGTAAACTAATCTGTGGCAATTTCACATTTGAACTAACTTGATTACAATGTTTATTATTATTAGCACCTTTACACGGAGTAGTTTGAAGTAAGTGCTCTTTTAATTCAGACTTATAGGTTATGTACAACTCTTCAGTAGCATCATAGGTTTCTGCCGTAAAATAAACATTACTTTCTAATTCCTTGTCGGTTGCTTTTTCTATGATGCGCTTATGCGTTTCAACAAATTGTTCCCACTGTACCTCTAATGTTTCTAATCTCGTTTCAATGTAACTTAGTGTTATACGATCCTTAGGAGATTTTTTGAAATTATTTCTACCTTTTTCTATTAATTTATTGTTTAATTGCAATTTTCCTAAGGATTCCGTTGTGTACAAAGAGGGCTAAAGAGATTTCCGACTAATTAGATCAATTCAATAATTTTAATGCAATCGACGAAAAATTACAAGTCACGTTTTACTTTAGGTCATTGGGCATGGATTTCCCGTCCCAACACTTTTTTATCTGTAATTATTATTCTATGTCTAAACTATTATTAAATCTTAAAAGTCTCGAACACTTGTAACTGCACTAAGTTGAGCTTCAAAATTCACAAGTCTACAACATAATAAACACTGGGATTGTAACTCACTGTTTTGTCAGCCAAACCTCACCAAATACGTTGCTGCTGCGAGTGCGTCGTCGTCACTCTTGATGTTACTGATGGTACCGCTGCGAGTGTGTCGTCACTGTCCGTGACGCCACACTTGATAAAGATGACTCGTCGCTCTGCTGTTGTTGCCGTTTCCGCATGAAGTGATCCTCACTCAATACTGGTGGCGCCCCCTGGCGGAGCCGGCCGCACACCTCGTTGCTGCACTACTGGACACCGCTGATCACCACAAACCGGGGATTTTACAGGCACTTCAGGGCGATCCACCACTGGTTTCTATGCCTCACCAGACGACACAAAACTGTAACTTCACTCACTTGTCGACGCGATTTCACTATTCGCGATCCGGCTCGAAGGACCAAAATGTTCGTTCGGCACTTGACAACTGCCCGAGGACGTTTGTAAATAAAACAATGTCTTTCTAATGCGAGTACAAAAAAATTTAATTTCGTTCAAGACCTTATACAATATGCGGAGACTCTTGACACCGCGATTCAGAAAAATGCTCAAAAGGTACAACGCCATCTATCGAGCTTCTGGGAAAACTCGCGATCAAACACCAAGATTATGTCTTAGTTCTAAAAGAGACTCTCATAATAGTTTAATATAAAACACCGATTTTATCTATATTCCAATTTTATAAAATTAGACAAATAACGGTTAAGTAACGGCAGTTATTGTGTAATCTTTTTTAAATGACTGCACTTTAGAGAATTTTTTAAAATGTAAATTGTAAATAGATTATAGTGCTTGTTATTTAGCGTGGAATAACCGAGTTTATTAAATACGTCTATATAGTAATAATGAAGGGGTGAAAACCGTTATTTGTCTCATGTTATAATAAATGGTTATGGTGTGTTGGTTATGTTATAGTTTGCATTATAATTTATTTTTGACGTCTATTGTTTACCTACATAAGGCTGATTTCACAGCTCTTGACACAGATTCTTAGATGAGGTTTAGATGTGTTGATCGCGTTCAGTTTCATTGGTGTAATTGACTCGTATTCTTTCATCCAACAAATTTCCTATGTAACACAAACCTACTTATATTTGTCACTTCCTGTTATACAACGAGTATGCGACACGCAATATTGTCACAAGTAATGACGCTAATAAAAATAATTGAGACTGAACGAGGAATCGATTTCACTTGTTTGTGCAATGTCTTATAAATATGTGCTCGTAAGAGTTTCAGATAGGTCCATGGGTGGAGTTTGATAGGTCCATAGTTATACATTTTGTGTGTGTGTAGCCACAAATGTTGTCAAAAACAAATCATTTATTTTAAACAGGCACATAAGATTGATCCTACAAAAGATATGACGGGGAGTATTTTTGGAGTTCAAGAAAGTCCACTACTGTAAAATATGATTTTTCTGTAAACGCATCAGACTAATAAGGTCACATACAGTTCGGCAATGAACCACACTGATTGTGCCTCTTGTTCATGAGTTGTATAATTTATACACATCATAGGACGAAACAGACACAGTGCAATGTAACGTGAAATGTGAATCTGAAATCAACATATATGGAAATTGCTGCTTTACATGCACTGAGTAGCGCTGTAAAACGTGTGTTTCCGCTGATTGTACTTGTAAGTACATACTAAGTCCATGCATCTATAATAATATAATAATAATAATATCCTTGGACATTTCACACAACGCCATATCATCCCAAGCTAAGCAACCTAATGCTTGTGTTATGGTAACGAGATGGCTGATAAACTACTTATATACATTTTTTTTGTAAATACATACATATTATAGATAGAAAAACAGCCGTAACAAATACTTGCAGGTCGTACAAATATTTGTTCCGTGCGGGAATCGAACCCGCGACATGCTGCGCAGCAGTCAATTGCTCAACCACTGCGCCAACCATGTCGTCCATACTATGGACTTAGTATGTACGGACGCCAGCACATCAAGCTATCCCAAACTGTCAAATATTCCCAATTGAACAAGAACCATATTTTTTTGTAATACAGTTGAAAATCCATCAAATTAATTTGACAGATTGGGGTAGCTCGATGTGCTGGTATCTGCACTTTACACAGTTCAACGTTAGATATTACCTTACCTCCTTTGATTATGGTTGTATCTAGAGTGCTAAATGAACTTTGTGCTCCTGAATAACATTGACAGAGCTTGTTGCCACATCTTTGTAAAATTAACACAGCCATTGTGTATTTTTATTTATTGTACAGAAGCCAGCACATCAAGTTACCACAATCTGTCAAATTTCTTTGATAGTATTTCAACTTTATTGCAAAGACATAAGGTTCATTATTAATTGAGAAAATTTTACAGTTAGGGATAGCTTGATGTGCTGGCGTCTGTACTTATAAAACAAGATCTTGCCGCGTTGATGTCCTCGGTAACTTTTATTTGAATGTCAAACTGAAAGCCATTAGAAATAGGTCTCAGTTACAAACCTTCGAACTTATAACCTGATCAACACAAATTGGATACCCGACCGCATACAAGCTTCCTTGCTCGATCCCAGTAACTTCACAAACTAGGTACCTAGGTACACAAATCCATACAACGAGAGACAACAGGCGCACGCACACATGGGCGCGAATAAGGATCACAAACAAATGCCAGTCGCGAGACTTGCGAGTGCACTTGCACTTGGTGTCCGTGAAGCCTGTCTACGTGTGCGTGAGTTTTGGTTCGTTGTATGGAGCCGGTCTTTTGTACCTATATATCTATAATGTTATACGGAGAATTAGTGCAGAGTAAACTTTGTATAGAGGTCTCATAAGTGCTGATCCTTGTGTTAACGTGTAGCAGTTGTTGTATGTGGTTGTACTAAGGGATTGGATGGACAAAATAGTATCCTTCATAATAATAATTGATTTATTTTTGTTGACAACATAGGCCCACTGGTTATTATATTACTTATCAACTAAGGGTTAGTATTTAACATTAAGACACACAACAAACTATCACTCAACCCTGCCGCACGAGCAACTGGACAGCGTGTCTCACAAACGGGGCGTCGTGCTTTTCGGCTAGGGTTTTCAGGATACTGTTGCTGCTAGCCCTCATTCTGCTTATTAAGGATGCGGTTTTTTTCCTTATAATGGCGTAAAAGTCGTCAGTTCGCGCTACGGCAAACATACTAGACGCGCTGCAGAACCGAGGCAACCTCAACAGCAACTAAAACCATTATTATATTGCACACGCAGAGCATCTAGAGCCCTCCGCGTACAGTTAACCCAAACGTTATGTATTGAGATGACAAATTTATTTATTCTTGGAGATGATCCCGGTAAATGAAGTTTTTTTTTTGACTAATGAAAATATTGAAGAATGAGAAAACAGCAGAAATATTTAGTTGAAAATAGAGTGACAGATGGGCAGAAATCATTTAATGATATTAATTACAACATTTAGTTGTTACATGGGGCTCCTGATTGAACTCTAATGTATCTTTTATCGTAAATCCATTTAAGTGTTTTATTTGATTGGATTGTAACACGACTACGTGTTGTTAACATAAGCTATTTAGCATTAGCATATTTAATGCTCCCGTAGACATGCAAGTCACGGCGGTGCATAGGATTCTAGTAGACAATATTTAACAAATTTTCGCCTGTTTGCGAGAGCTTTTATTTCTTTGAGTCGTAACCAAAAGTAACTGTCAAAGATTCACGAATGACAGCCGGGACCAACGGCTTATCGTGCTTTCCGAGACACGGAAGAGTCTCGGTATGTAAAGATGGTCACCTATCCACGGACAAACTCCGGCAAGCATAGCTTAACCTGTTAGATCGATCTGTGCAGTTGTAATTATTTAGCCACGAGCTCCTTATCCGGTAGATGTTTGTCAAATGAGAAACAGAATTCTTGAGGTATGAGGAAACGGGTGTAAAGTTTACTCGTCCTCCATAGAAAAGCCACTGTCTCATTTTTGGAACTCATTAATACATACTGCTAAAATCAGTAATTATCAAAAATATTGTTATATTAACAAAAACGGTCTCGTATCGTTAATTATTCCAGTCTATCGGGAGATACTCCGCCAGCATTGAACGTTTCGAAGAAATCATAATTGCGGGTTCATCTACTTTGTATAAAATATTTGCAGTACAGCATAATACAGAATGAGTTCTTGGGAGAATAATTATATTAACTAATTAAATTAATTTACACTATATCAGTCAGTAAATTTGTGGTTTATTTTGTACAGACTTGGTACACATGAATATTATTACAGAGCCCTGATTTATTTAATGAAATAACAAAGCTAACGGAGGCCATGAAATCCATATTTTAGACATTTATTTTTGATTCACTTAGCCTCAAAAAATCTCAAAGAATGTGCGTAATATTGGTGGAGTTATGGAAGTATAGAGACGTGAATTCTTCTTATTTTCGTGTGGTTAGTGACTAACCTGGTGTCAGAGTTTTATGTTGCCCACGGGCCTCTGACTTAGCTTCACATGCTGTTGAGAAATATCTCTCAGACATGCTGGTTTCCATACGATGTTTTCCTTCAACGATTTTTAAGCAAGTGATAAGTATACAATTCGTAAAATCAGAGGTGCGTGCCTTGGGTTCGAACTCGAGGCCTATGACTTAGCAGTCCAACGGTCACACCACTAGGCTATCATTGCTAAATAGACGTGTATTGACGCTGCGTGATAATGTGAGCGTGCTGATCCATCGCCCCTTGTCAGATGGCCAAAGCATGAGTGGAAAGCAGGACATAGAGTATTTTTTTGCTTCGTTGGTGTAATTACTGTATGGTGATGAAGTGGGAAGACAAATAAATGAATGTCAGAGTAAGCATGGACATATTCCAAATGCGGAATATTAGGTGTTATCGAAGACCTAAAACTTTGCATCTGGAACTCGAAAAACTCCAAGGATCTTAGGCTATAGGACGTTCTATGTTCTATGTAACGTGGTTATAGTTTCCGCATTCAGTCCTTTAGGCTAGGCAGACCATTGTGCGTGGCGATGGACGAAAGATAGACAACAGATAATAGTCCAAAAATTGCCCCGCGGCAGTTTTATTAGGTGAAACCCAAATCATATTTATAACACCCTTATGACTCCAATCAAGGAAAAATTCACTACCAAATGAAATAAAACACACATTTACCTTATATGGTTTCAACATCTTCCTCAGTTCTCCACTCTCGTTGAGTTTCTCCACCGTGTCTGCATCCTGAAACCAAATAAGATCGGATTTAATTTAAAAAGTTTGTAATTAAGCCACCGCCGCGGTGACATTCGCTGGAAATTCCGTGACATTGTTGCGATGGAAATTATAAAATATAGTTGAATTTTTATGAGATGTAGTTTTGTTGTATGATTTCTTTGTGTTTTTAAGTGTTTTTCCTTTGACGTTTTGGTTAATACTTTTGGATATAGTGTTTATATGATATACTAATAGGAACACTTTAATATAACACACAGGCCGATACGACTCAGGACCAGGCCCTCGGACTGACGCGTACGTGTTCCACGCGCGCCTCAAAAAGATGTCAGCATGATGGAGCCTCTTAGGGCCGAAGCCTGCTTAGGCAGCGGGATTGTCCGAAAGGATTACCGCTACCCTGGAACATAAAGAGCTAAGGAAGGAACATGGATGGGTTTCAGTAAGTAAGAGTCTGACATTCCCTTCCGCTCCACCCAGAGAGGGAGGGGTGTTGATTTCCCAGCCTCAAAAAAAAGGTCGGTACGACACAACAATTTCCCAAACACATTTACAAAAAGAGAACAATAAAAATCATCTATATAATATTTCAAAACAACATTGTTCAATCTCAGTCTCGTTTTAAAAGAAATACTTCTCATAAATTTCGCTTAGCTTTCCGTAGCTACTCGATTTCCATGGAAATACAGCGACAGGTAAAAGCTGGTAACGGATGGCGGTGAAAATACACGACAATAGGAAACTTGGAAATGCTAGCGCGTTCCATTGCCGAGATCAGAAGTGTTATTGTCATGTTTCCGTATGGATAGTCAAGGGAATATTGATATTGGGAGGAATTGGGATGTTATGCGAGTTTTGTAATAGATTCATATTTATTTGAACTTTTCTCACACAGTAAAGGTACAAAGGCAGACTTAATGCCTTAGGCATTCTCTACCAAACAATCAAGGGTGGTGAAGAGATTAGATGGTAGGATGATGGTAGGTATATTCTGGACTAGCTTCGGCCTGGGACTTCGTTTTCGTGAAATTTTGGCTTCTGACCCATCGTGACGCATTCCATCGCCCACCCGCGAGTATTTTTTGCTCAGTTCCTGATTAAAAGTTGTAGCGTGATCCTATAACTTTACTCAAGAATTTGGCTATCAAATGCAAAAAGTACATGATTGATGTGAATGCTCAAAAGTCCATTAGCATTCTAAGGATATTGTAAATTGATAAATGTCTTCGAATTCGTAAGTTACGCTCAGGGAATAGGTAATCGTAGTAAAAGTCCAAAAACCTTTGCACTCCATAAGTGCGAGTTGAGAATTTTCGAATGAATGACCGGGACGAACGGTTGATACGATGACTATATTATTATCTTCTTCAAAGATGGAAAAAATGGAAAACTTAGTTGTGTGTTAATTAAGATTTAATGGATTTTGATTACGTTCAAGATGTTCAAAAGTGATATTAAAACTACAACCTAAATCCAATATTTTCACGGTGCAAGAATTTAATCATAATTTTTCTGTGGTCCACCACACTGGCGATTTTAGAGCGTGTTTCCAGCGAAGCGATTATTCAACATGGTCGTTGCGAACGGGTAGCGAGCCCGCCACGCGTGCGCAACGTTTCCATGTTGGCATAGCGAGAGCTATTGACGTGAATGTACAAGAAAAACGAGACATTAGAGTGTACAAGGTGTGCATCGATTTTGCGGCGATTCAAGGTAGCCCTAACAGTATTTTAGCTACACTGGCGGACAAGGTTGATGGATCATTTATCAGACTCTGGGCTGGCAGACGCGCGTGCACATGTTAATGTAGCCAATTACTGGATTTTTTAACTGCAGAGTTTCTAACATAGGCTAAGTTCATACTAAGAATGTATGTATCCTTTGGTCTGCATTAAAAAAATGAATTTGAATACATAAAGTATAATTCGTCTTCTTTTCGTGTGGTTAGTGACTAACTTGGTGTCAGAGTTTTTATGCTGCCCATGGGCCTTTGTGACTTACTTTCACATGCCGTTGAGAAATATCTCACAGACATGCTGGTTTCCTCACGATGTTTCCCCTCACCGATTTTTAAGCAAGTGATAATTACACAATACGCACATGAATCCGTAAAATCAGCGGTGCGTGGCTTGGGTTCGAACTGAAGACCTATGACTTGGCAGTCCGACAGTCACACCACTGCTGTTATTAAAAATCCATTTCGTAAAAAGTAAAGTAAATAACAAAACAAACAAAAACACGATACGCAAGGTAAATCCAGGAAACGTCGGTAAGCAGTGCATTATCGTACAGATACCGGAGCAGGTCCGTAAAGCAGCTTCCGATGGGCGGCCTTTGTACGGTCTAGGTTTTATCAGTTATATCCCACTTTGGCTCCGAGGTATGAGATCCATTGATTGGATGTGGTACATACTTTTGTAGTTGCATAACATGACGCCTGGGAACTAGCCTGGCGGCCAAGACAAGTGTCAATCGCTCCGTGTCGATTCGATTTCGAAAATTGTTAACCGCACAATTCGTTATCTCAGCGATTCGGACTGTCAAGATCGCTACTTGGCATCGCAATGTATGAGAATATTGATCGAGTTTCGTTACACAATTTGACATTGTCTACCACTTAGTGATCGAAAATAATTGATCACGTGACATTTCGAAAGCATGCCAATTCCATACATTTCGGAGTTATCTAACTTCGTTATCGTTAGTGAAAATGTGAGTTTGTCTAGGCCCCATGGTGTCACCAATCCAGCACTTTTGTAGTTACAAGTACCTAAGTAAAAACGTGTTTGACGATTATTGTCATTTGCTATGGGCTAGTAAATGTTATATAGTTAAATACTACCAACTTGTTCTTTTGTGTGTGAGTTTAAATATAAGTATTTTCTTTCTCACAATAAAAGTTTAGTGATTTTCAAAACTTGTCCATTTTCTTCTTATATCCATGTGGTAAGCTCTAGTTTGTATGTTAATGTGGGCTGTTATACGCTACGCTATCCGCTTCTAGTACTCGTTGTATAAAGATAAAAAAAGGATTATAGTACGGCGGCCTATTATAATGATTATGGCTTTCAGGGTAAAAAGCTTTTTGATCTGGATTAAATAGGTCAAATCGCCTATTGGTTGGTTCAATATGCGTACGGGAGCGTAAGCTTTATCAATTGTATTGGACTCTTAATGATGTATTTGTTAGAGAGGAAACAATTCGTTCACGTGAACTTAATGTTGGTAAACTGTTTCCATCCATTTAATTTCTGGTAAACTATCCCACGAAAGACTTCATTGAACCCCGGGGACATTTGCCTCCCAGGCGTAAACTTTTTTTTTTGAGCGTGCGAAATTCCCCCTGTCTTGGTGTAGTGGAAGGGAGTATCAATCTCTTACTGACTAAAACCCATCCATGTTTCTTCTTTAGCCCTTTATGTTCCGGGGTAGCGGTAACCCTTTCGGACAATTCCGCGTGCCCGGCAGGCTTCGCCCTAAGAGGCCCCTTCTTTAATGCTGGCATCTCTTTGAGGCGCGCGTGGAACACGTACGCACCCTCCGGCTCGGGCCTCGGTCCTGATCGGACGGTGAGCTACCCATTACTCACCGTCCGCAGGCCCGCGACTACGGTGGCCGGGAGTCGTCACGCAGCCCCAAGGCGTAACCTGAAGTGGCCTATGAGTGGGGGATTGTTGATCCATCCAACACCCAGTGCAAATGCTGTGCTTCTGATTAGATAAGCCCCACTTGCTATAATGTTCTAAGTGCCCGTGTGCCTGCACCATGGATGACCTAAAGATTGCGACTGATCCCGCAATCAATGTGACCACCTACTGGGCTCAATTAATACAACATCGAAGAAGGGCACTAGGTACTGTAGAGCCTAAGTGGAACCTCGTGGAACTTAGAGCCTGGCCGGTTAGAATATAACTGACAGCATTCGACCTTTCAAAATGATAAAATAGTTTGATAGGTTTATTAATGAAGAGGAGTTCGTCAGTAGCCGTGCTGCTCGACGCATGTATTCGTTAAAATGTATATAGTAAAATAGCTGCTGCTTCGTGTGTTTGTATTTTGTAGGATAGAAATCCCAACAACACACTACACAGCTCTACCTCTGAGCTCTCTAAGTGAAGGTCCCTCAAGCCTTCACAGTACTATTGACACGAACAGAAGAATTGAAAGTAGACAGTTTTACTGGTAACAGTTTTTCTCTTCATTCAATAGTACGAACTCTTTTTTTGCCGGGATGGAAAATTCTCATGGATGTCCCCCGCTCTGGGGGGACGGGGGGGATCATCCCAATCTTCCCGATGTTCCGGGAGTATTGTCAGCTTGAGGGGGTCCAAGACAGTGTGAATTCCACGAAGACCATTCATGAAGAGGTGTTTTCACAGTGTGACGTCACACAAAAATACGATACACAAACGCATAATAATGTAAATACTAAAAACAATTAGCCATAACTTTTCTATAATTCCTAGTAATTATGGTTATTGACATTGTAATGGCAGTGAATAATAGTGATCCGTTCCGTAAAAACTTTGTTTTCTCACATTATACACCCACTTCTATTGTTAGTTATTGTATTAGAAATATTATAAGGCTAAGGTTACACGACGTGAAGAAAATTGAAAATAAGTACTCCGTCGAAAATCATAAGTTTTGATTTTAGAAAGTTTTCGGTATGTAAGTAGCTATAACTCCATACTATAGTACTCGCATTATGAATTGAGTCGTCAGGCCGTAAATGGCAGTTGCAATAAGAATGTGCAACGCCTTGCGTCTTATCGGAAGTTTTCATAGGTAAACTCCATACGTGCGAGCGAGATAGATATAATAATAATGACAACACCTACGACTCAACTCTTGACGCGCTGACTATAAGATCAGTAAGAAAATCAATTATTGATTGATTGACTTTCCACTAGAAATAAAGAAAGAAAACCCTGCCTACATTATAGTGTATAGGGTAATAGGTAAGGTAGGTTTATCATTAAACGAGATGTTGTTTTGTTGAAACTTTACAATAAGGCGTCGCCAGCGCATCAAGTTATACCAAACTATCAAATTTCTTCAAATGACTTTAAACCTTAAATGTGAATAGTTAAGTTCAAAATCGAATGAGGAAATTTGACAGTTTGTGACATCTATATTTTCCTTCCTAAGACCTTTATATTCCGTGGTGTAGCGTGAACCCTTTCAGACAATCCCGCTGAACTATTGCAACCTGAACCTTGTATTTGCCGTTTTTAGTAATCAAATTTTATAAAAATATGGATTAACAACTCTCTGTGATTCTAAAATCTTTTGATTGACATAGTTATGAGGATCTGTAGCCGGAGTAGGTATTTGGCCAGAGAAAAACTTCGTTATGTATATACAAAGTGCAGCAAGCCAAAAGTTAGAAGCTTTTGCTTTTGTGGAGGGTAACTCTTTGGCACGACGTTCGGAAACAAGATGATTACCGAAGCGCACGAATGAGACATTAACTAAAATGTTATTGGAAATACAAAGACCCAATCTAGCTTTACTCAAAAAGACACCCTTCATTTTTCTTAGAAGCAAAATAATTAATTAATTATCTATAGTATGCATAAAGCTTTACAACAAGACACTATTGTTAAATCCCTTGGGAAAATTTCTAGTAAAAACATCGCATGTTTACTTGGAACAGTGATAAACGTTCTACCCAGCATCACATACGTTTTTACTTGCTACAGAATAAGCTGGAAGCGTTACTGTCAAGGTAACGAGGAACGACTTGATGTGATCGTTGGGTTGACGACCGCTACTTACTGCTGAACAAACCATAACAACGGTGGGTTGAGGCGTTTTTCAATAAGGGCTCATGTCCCAAGTCATATTTTCTTTGACTATTTGCAAAATATCTGGCAAAATTGTAATATGCTAAGGCAGACAATTATTATCCAAAAAAATGGCGTAAAGTTTGCTTCATTTTTAAAGTTTACTTTCGTCGCATCCTATTCTTTTTTCTTAATAATTTTCTTATAAAATTAAGCTCTTCCCTTAACAATATTAAAAACGATAACAGTAATCTATAACTGAACCCGATAAAAAACTCGTTTAAACCATCTCAAGATCTTAATCTATTCGACGGTAACTACAAACTTTTACCTACTTTCTTTACATTGCACATAATGAGACCATTCAAGAAAATCTTCTGGGGAAATTATTATTTAAACACACTGTAATTTACACCTTAACACTTAGAACTAAGGTGTATTTTCTAAGTTGTGGAGTTAATGGCTTCGTTGCCATAAGTTTCATTTCTAGTAGGTCAGTGTATATGTTGGTTTTATTATAAAATGTTCACTTCGTCTTCCGTAGGCCTATTTCCGGAAAAGTTATTACATTTCCTTTTAGCAATGTACTTTATCAAGATAAAGTTTTTCGAATTAGCTTTTTTATATCGCTAGAGGGCAGTGATTCAGCCATCTCATAGCCATCCTCTGGACAATACTCCTTCAGCCGAAGTACGAACGTGTGATTTTTTCCCGCAGCGACTTTTGCGCACTGGATTTTCAACGCACTGCTTACCACCGAAACTTTAAAATCTTTCGTCCGTGTGTTTTTTCGTCGCGCTGGGGTGCAGTCTGTCGGATTTTCAATGTTCAGCTCAACACCAAGAGTTGAAAATCCAGTGCACTACAAAATATCGCTTAGGCGTTCAACAAAGTTTCTCAATTTAAATTAAGTTTTCCATGAAACTAGGCACCTATTTTGTATTTCATGTTGCAATCACTGTTATTACAAAGTACCAGATTTTTATCATACAAGTGCCAATCGATCCTAAAACAGTTGAGTTTTGGGGTCGAAAACCACGAATGTTGGTTGTTGATTCTGGGTTAACATAACTTAATTTTATTTTTAAACAAATTTGAACCAACTCATGGTTCTTATTTCAAAAAACCTTCCAATGCACCTCTACTACACATAAAGCGCAGTATATCCGCCTAGCAATCGTGATTTATGAACTATTTCTCTATTCAAATATCGAGTAAAATGGCATTAGGTACCTTTGATTTTGCATTATAAAGTTATATTATGTGTAAACAAACTTGATTTTTATTTAAAATTATATTATGTGTCGGTATATTCAATAATAGCTGCTCCCGCGCTGTTTCACCTATTACCTCCTATCGGTCGTAGCCTATAGCCTTCCTCGATAAATGGACTATCCAACACAAAAAGAATTTTTCAATTTGGACTAGTAGTTCCAGAGATTAGCGTGTTCAAACAAACAAACTCTTCAGCTTTATAATATTAGTATAGATAATAGTTTAATACTTCGCATATTAATATTCTTCTTGTTTTCACACACTATTGTCTACATCTCCTTTTCACTTCTCGGTTCTAGGGTCTGCTGGAAGAAATTCCTCCAGAAATAAGCAGACCTTCGTACTCAGACTATATAATATTGTATCCATGTTATTGTGTGTAAATAACAAAATATACAATTATCTTTCAAATTGCAAGACATAACCAGCCCTGTAACAGTAGTCTGCCAAACTTGAACGGATTACACATCCTCGCAAACCTACCATATGCTAACACGAGCGGAAAAAACTACTTACCACTTTCCCACAACCCCGACATAAATAAAAGAACCATGCATATTATCCCCACTCTTCAAGCTCCACTTACCCTGGCAAGTTATCAGGGAAACAAAACAAACACGACACCGGCATAGCACAGGGGGGGGAGGGGTTCAAGGGTAAAGCATGCACGTGGACACAGGGTGGATACGCGTGCTGGTCGGAGTAAGTTAAGAGTGAACCAAGAACTATAAAGATTTATTTTATGGTTAATAAAAGTACAAATTATTTTCGATGATGTCTTTCATATCATCGAAAATCGCTGCAATAATTGTAACTTCTTCCTTCTTCTCGTGTGGTTAGTGACTAATCCGGTTTCAGAGTTTTTATGCTGCCCATGGGCCTCCGACTTAGCTTCACATGCTGTTGAGAAATATCTTTCAGACATGCTGGTTTCCTGACGATGTTTTCCTTCACCGATTTATAAGCAAGTGATAATTATTCAATATGCACATGAATCCGTAAAATCAGAGGTGCGTGCCTTCGAACTCGAGACCTATGACTTGGCAGTCCGACGGTCACACCACTAGGCTATCACTGCTGTATAATAAATTGTAACTGATAAATATAAATAACCTATTTTCTATACCCCTGAAGTTAAACACTGATGCAGAAAAGTAGCGAGAAAAATTAAGGGCGCTTTCACATCAGGACGTTAGCAGCGCGTTAACGCTGCAGAAGAGAAAATATCTAAAATAAAAATTGTATGTCTGTTTTTTAAATTTGAGAAATGAAGGAATAGTTTAACGTAAGTGAAAAAGTGTCAATAAATATAAAAAACAAAAAGGGAGCTACGTCTGCCAACAAACTGCTTTGTGGTTTGGCAGAGGTAATAATTATTTTAAAAAATATTTCTGTGAATAAACACTTTTTCATTTTTTTTTTTCAAGTACAGGCCTTGCCAGTCACCGCAGAGGCCCGTTAGACGCTTTGGACAAAATTATTATTCTTAAGGATAAGAATTTGAATCTGACATTCCCTTCTGCTTCGTAAATATCAGCCGCAGAAAGGGGCTCTTCTCTTGAATACAAAAATACCAAAAATGTAAGATATCACACATATAACATTCAAAAGGCAATTAAATATTACTGACAATGATAATATTATTGTTTGTCCTTATAAAACGTGACATTTATGAATAAATGTGATTAATATTGAAGGCCGTAACAGATGCGAGTAACAGTACCGTCGCCATCACGGAGTGCGCATAAAAATGAGCTGATTTCCTCCATGTCGTATAATTTTGACATGACCATGGTAATTTCTGTCATTTGGTTAGTTCCTTTCGGTCAATCGTTCACTGTGATAAGGATACTGAAGGATCTCTGATAATGTAGTTTCACATTAAGCTGTCTTATTAGAATAAATAAGTAGATGGGAATACAATGGAAGGAAAACAAGAAAAGACGGTCAATTCTGCAAAAACCTCACTGTGAAGACTTGAGTGAAGTGAGCTTGAAGTGACCTGTCATTTCACCTGAGGGAATGACACTATTGACAGCTCACTTAAAACTCACTTCACCTTAGTTTTCAATATATATCTATAATATATCTGCTACATAACTATTGACAAACATTCGATACGTTTCCGTGTCTTCTTCTTCTTCGTGTGGTTAGTGACTAACCTGGTGTCAGAGTTTTAATGCTGCCCATGGGCCTCTGACTTAGCATCACATGCTGTTGAGAAATATCTCTCAGACATGCCGGCTTCCACACGATGTTTTCCTTCACCGATTTTAAGCAAGTGACAATTGTACAATACGCACATGTATCCGAAAAATCAGAGGTGCGTGCCTTGGGTTCGAACTCGAGACCTATGACTTGGCAGTCCGGTCACAACACTAGGCTATCACTGCACTGTGTCGCATCGAATATACATTAAAATAAATAAACGACCGGTATGGAATGTCGGAAGTAGCACCTGTTTGCTGTCGGAGACTAGCTCAATGGGATAACCAAAAATGATTGGCCAATGTTAGGAAAAAACAGGAAAAATGGAAAGACGGACGGGAGTCCTTTGCCCTGCAGTGTGGCATAAAAGCTCATAAAAAAAGAGAATGACAAGTAAAAATAAAACTGCCTCCCTCTCACAGAATTCTTTTCCAGTAATCCGGCTAAACAACATAAACCTCACACATACCTAAGGCAGTGTTTGATACAATTAACTATATTTATCTTTACACCTGAACGGAGATTGGATCGGCTTTCTATTGATTAGGGAAAAGGACCATTTTGGTAGTTTTTGTGAGGTTGTAAAGGTGTAATTTGTGGTCAGGTGTGACATTCTAGCTATATTTTAGTGCCTGTTTACTTTAGTGTAAGGTTAAATGTGAGATTTAATTTTCTGATACCCGGGAAAGGAATTTTTGCTAACTTTTTTGTGAGAAAGGAAAAGATTAGCAATAAGTCTCATGTCTCGACTTTCCTTGTTGGTATGATAACCAATCTCTAAGTTTGTTCTGGCCTTTCTTCTTAGAGGAGTTCGGTAGAAAACGCCGTCACCGTCTAGGTTTACGTAACCGTTTTTTTTCTCAAAGGTGAGTTAATAGTATGCGAGAAGAAGACAAAATGTAGCACACTAATATTATAATTATTTGTGTGTGAGTGTGTATGTTTGTCCGTCCTTCACAATCAAACGGTTGAACGGATCTAGATGAAACTTAGCACAGAGGTAGTTTATGAACCTGACATTTTATTTCGGTAGTCCTTTGGAACAATGTCCTACACCCACGTAGGCGAAACCGCATGCAGCTAGGTCTTAAATAACGAAAGTCATTTCCATTAACACGCAATAATATAGCGTCCATACTTGCTAAAAAATTCGAGAAAATAAATCACTTGCTTCCTACATTTGACGAGTTATGCGAACATAAAGGAGGGAGCAGCTGTTTTTTTTGATAATTAAAATACTGTATAATGGTTTTCATTGTTAAGACGCCACTGTTGATAATAATACATCATATGCCACGTCGTGCCATGCAAAGCCATTCTTCCTAATAAGAGCAATTCTCCGATATGGATTGGATGGCCGGAAGTATTTAATTCCTCTAACGTCATTTTCCGGCCATTAGCTGTGCGTTGCAAGTTTGGAGATAATGACGTTGTTCTCACAACGTAATTGATGAAGGACGCCCGCAAAAGCTATCCCAAAATGTCAAATTTTCGCAGATGAAACTGAACCTTATACTTTTGTAATAAAGTTGAAAAACTATCAAAGAAATTTGACGGGTTGGGGTAACTTGATGTGCTAGCCTGTAACTTTGTCGCACTGTAAGTTATTATGATAAACACAGAGGGGTAGCGGAGTTGGACATTTGACAGAAAACAATTTTTGTTTTTTTTTTAAGGCTGGGAAATCATCCTATGACTTCTCCCACTCTGGGTGGAGCGGAAGGGAGTGTCAGACACTTACTGACTAAAACCCATCCATCTTCCTTCCGTAGCCCTTGAAGTTCTGGGGTAGCGGTAACCATTTCGGACAATCCCGCTAACCAGGCAGGCAACGGCCCTAGGCGGGTCCTCTTTCTTAATGCTGACATCTCTGACAGAACACCAAAAAGGTAAGATCGCATAACTCTTTGTCTTCTCAATTTTTTTTTTGCTCGGTAAGAATCAGGCAAATGTTCAGCAAAAAAAGTATTTATTTAAATACTGGCTGTTTCTTTTCAGGTTAATATTGAAAAACACACGTCTCGGTAGCAACCGTTTATTACACAGTGTTGCGTTGCAAGTTTTAACGATACACTGAAACAATTAAAAAGTGCTCTTCGTTAGTTGGATACCAATAAAATTTGAAAGAGCCATTAAAGGGAGTTAGTTTGTTTTATGGTAGACCTTTAGTAGTGGAATTTTGTGGTTACTATAACTAAAAAGGAAAGGACACATAATTTTTTTTTAAGTGAAAGTAGGATTGGAGGATGCATTGTAACGACTAATAAAGATGCACAAATGACAGCCGGGACCAACGGCTTAACGCGTGTTCCGAGGCACGGAGGAGTCTCGGTGTGTATGGATGGTCACCCATCCATGGACCAACCCCGGCAAGCGTAGCTTAACCTGATGGATCGGCCCGTGCGGCTGATATTTCTTAGCCACGAGCTCTTCTTTGAGTATGCATCAAATAATGTGCATTCATTTCTACTGAATATTTCGCACATTGCTTAAACCAAGTATCATTTTCTAACTACCTCGTTGGTCTAGTGGTCGCAAGCACTACTGCTGAGCATGATGTCCTGGGTTTGATTCCCAGTTTGCAAGTTTCCTTACAACTTCTTATAGAATCTTCAGGACCTACATTAAATACACGCATAACTTCCGTACTAATAACACTACTATGAATTCGAAAGTAACTCTGTTTGTCTGTCTATCTGTATGTTACCTTTTTACGCCTAACCAATGAGCGGATTTTGATAAAATTTGGCAGAGAGATAGATTGCATCCCGGGTAAGGGCATAGGTTACTTTTTGTCTCAAAAATATCTCCCATATAATGGAGAGAGCCATGGCGGATGTCACATATCTTCAAATTTTTGATTCTAAGACATTCCCTCACGATGTTTTCCTTCACCGTTTTGAGAGCAAAGATGAAAATATCTCCCGATATTACGATAATATAACCGATTTCTACGCGGATGAAGACGCGGGAAAAAGCTAGTATTGTATAACTTCTTCATTATTGCATTACACGAACCTATAAAAAACTGCTTTAACTTCAAATAAAGCATATTTTATACACATTATAATGCAGTTTTAGTTTTGTTTGTTCTAGCATGTCTGTGTTCATGTTGTTCTACAAACAATTAGACAGGGGTACGTCTGTGTGAGTGCGCGTGGCTGTTCAACAGGTTGAAACGTTTCTAATATCTATACTAATATTATATGGCTGAAGAGTTTGTTTGTTTGAACGCGCTAATCTCTGGAACTACTGGTTCGAATTGAAAAATTCTTTTTGTGTTGGATAGTCTATTTATCGAGGAAGGCGATAGGCTATGTAACATCACGCTACGACCAATAGGAGCCGAGGAGCGGGTGAAACCGCGCGGGAGCAGCTAGTTTAAGTATAATATTGTCTGTTCTTTCATACAAAGTGCTAAAAGCTTTTTTATTTTACTTTTAAGACGGTAATCTTACACATCATGGTGTTTAATGCTGATAATATTCCTATGTTCCATTTACTCACACTTTTTTCAGCTGATTCATGTCGGAATCGACTGTCAGAGCAGCCAACTGCAACTGAATACCAGTATTTTACATGGAGCCTATCTGACTGTATTACGGTACCTCTTGAATGGTTGTCAGACTTGGAGGAGTTCCGGGGTACGTGATAATCTTATGGTGAAGACTACAGGGGAGCCCGCTAGCCGAACTGCGCGTACGTGTTCCACGCGCGCCTTAAAGAGATGTCAGCAATAGGGAAGGCGAAGCCTGCCGGGTCAGCGGGATTGTCCGAAACGGTTATAGCTACCCCGTACCATAAAGGGCTAAGAAATGAACATGGATGGGTTTAAGTCAGTAAGAGTCTGACACTCTCTTCTGCTCCACCCAGCGGGGGTCATAATATATGATGCTTTCCCAACCTTCAAAAAAAAGGCCCGCGAACCTATTCAGGTTAGTAGGGGGGGGGGGGGGGGGTTCAGGTTGTATATTGATCAAAATATGATTCACAGCTGTAGCAAATGCGTATTTACAGAATGTCAATAATTAAAATCATCAGTACAACCTTCGAAATTTATTTTAACATATGGAATAATTATTTTAGGAAATCTTGACAGTTAAAGACAACTCTAACTTAGAGAGTTGTATTAATGATTACAGTTTTGTAAAAACCTATTAGTTAGGGCCGTAAATCATTAATTTATCAACATAATATAACCTGACACTGCCCTGCAAATTGAAAAGAACTTGGGAACGTTTGAATTTCGATTAAGAGCGATTCAAAAATAGTGGCAAGATTCAACCTCTTTTTAGTGTACAATATAATTCTATTTTATTCATAGATACACTAAAACCTTCTTTTTGGTTAACAGATATATTTTATCCTTTTGCTTCTACATTTTTATCCTACGTATTATAATACCAAGCCAGTGTATAACAATATGTATATATAAAGGTAAGTGCGCACGTCCAGCGGCGCAGACAGTTGCAATAAAGTCGGTAGCTGCGCGCAATAGAACCCTGAACATCCTCCTACCTGCGCGGTTATGACTTCAGCTAACGTAGGGTTGAACCATAGGTTTTTTTTTTTTATCGTACATAGTTTTGCCTGTCAAAATTAGGCGTTGTTCACGTGCTAACCTCTCACACACCATGCAATGCGCACGCATGGTAAACCATAGACTATGCAGTATTGTCTCTCCTTCTCTCATAATCCTTCTAAATATTGTATTTAAAAGATCGTGAAATAAGACCGCTTATTATATCACCCTATTTAAAAAAAACATATCTGTATTATGGTGTACATAACAAAGAGTATTCTATTCTACTCTTCTACTAGGCTTCCAATGCTACTAAACCATTTATTTAAAAATAAAAAGCTGTTCAACACGTCGGTTTGTAAACCAATGTGTGGTTTTGACACTTCGTTGGCAAAAAGTCTAGACAATTTCGCTCCTAAATCTTTTGATGTGGATTTACTTTTAAAGGTCGTTGTTAACAGAAAGGTAGTAAATAAAAAGGTCTTATTCCAAATGTAAACAAAAATAATCCAAGCAATGTTAAATCACCTCTTTTTAAAATAATAATAATAATAATAATAATAATAATAATAATTTATTGTGTTAAATAAATGGTTTACAAATTGTTGTGTTCGGAATCTTCTTTTAGACAAAATAATGCCTGTAGTAGAAGACTCCGCCCCTCCCTATTTTGTATAGCGTGATAATTAACACAATATTTTTAAAATGTAAGAATTTTGTTTAGAATAATAAGTCTAGGCTAACAAAAAAAAAAGAAATTAAAAGAAATTAAAAATAAGAATTGTGAGTGTGTGTGTGTGTGTGTGTGTGTTTGTGTGAGTGTGTGTGTGTATGAGCGTGTCTGTCAGAGTAAGTGGGTGTGTGTGTCTGTGTGTATATGAATAATTCCGTGTTATAACAGTGCTTCTGTGTCCTCATACGTAAGTGGTTTTATCCACTTAACTAGTGTTTCTTTACAATCATATTTATTTTTCGAATGTATATTTATCTTTTTGTTTATTCTATTATACAATTGAGCTGATCGTTTACGATATTGATTACATGCAAATTTGGTCTTAGTTGAAGGTATAACCGCTATGCTAAACTTCCTTCTTTTCGGGGTAATAACCACATTAAAGGGCAAAGACTTATGCTTTTTTAGTATTGTTAGGACTATGTACAGCTTTCTGACAGAGAGTACATCACTGATCTGATAAAGGTCTACAGTAGGGAATCTAAGCCTTTTAAAATGCATAATCTTTAGGAGTGCGCGTTGTGCTCGTTCTAGATGTATCAACTTGGTCTTTGCTGTACCTCCCCAAACCGGAATACAGTATCCAAGCACAGATTGTACAAGTGCAAGGTAAACTTGTGTGATCAAATTTTGAGACGGGCATTTGTTGTTTGCTTTTGCCATTGGTGCAACATGTCTTAGGGTTTTGAACAACCAACTTAACTTTCTAATTCTGGCGGTTACTTGTTCTACATGAGGGTACCAGGATAGCCTATTATCCACTACTACACCCAAATACTTAATTTCGGTAACTTTGCGTATACTTGAGCAGTTACAATTATTGCCGTATTCACCCATACATGTATGTATAACGATACCAAACTCATCAGTTGGTTCATTACGCTTAGAAATGCTAAAACATATGAAATTCGTTTTGGAGGTATTTAGCGTTAGGAGGTTAGATTTTAGCCAATCAGCGACACGAGAAATACCGGTCTCAGCATGATGCTTGACATCGTGCCAAGAACTCCCATAGAAGACAACGGCTGTATCATCAGCGTAGGAGAAAACTTTAGCATTAGCTATTATCATATTACAGAGGTCATTTATATATATTAAAAAAAGGGTTGGGCCCAATACACTTCCCTGAGGGACTCCGTACAATACAGCCGCGTCGCTACTGATATGCTGGCCAATCTTCACTCTTTGTGTCCTGTTTGAAAGGTAGTCCTTTAAAAGGTCAAGAGCTGTTCCCCGAACGCCAATCTTTTCCAGTTTGTTTGCAAGGATAGAGGTAGAGACGGTATCAAACGCCTTTTTGAGGTCTAAAAAGACAGTGAGGCACTTTTGTCCATTGTCCAGATGTTTGGTTATTAGAGAGGATAGAGCACTAACAGCATCTTCCGTAGACATATTTCTTCTGAAGCCATATTGCGAGTCGGATACTATATTAAATTTGCTCAAATAATTTAGTAGTCTACTATTTATTAATTTTTCAATAATTTTTGATAAAGCAGTTAGCACTGAAATTGGCCTATAATTACTGATATCGTCTCTATCTCCACCCTTGTGCACTGGCGTGATTATGGCTTCTTTTAACGGGGCCGGGAAAATTCCTTTCGTAAAGCACAGATTTGCAAGGTGTGTGATGATGGGGACCACTACCATGCTGGTGTGTTTTAAAAACTTTGTGGATATGTTATCCCAGCCCGAAGCGCTGTTGGACCTTAGATTCATTAGAGTTCTATGTACCTCATCACAGTCGGTTTCGAGAAGCACAAAAGAATTAGCTTGTGTGAGTGCATCACTGAGTGGAGTAGGGTTATTCGTAGTTCCAGGTTGAATTTGCTGAGCTAGCTCACAGCCTATGTTAGCAAAATAATTATTGATGAAATTAATGGATTCGGAGGAGGATGACTTTAAGTTTAGCAATTCTGTATTTTGATTTTCTGTTTTATTAGTGTATGTTAAAGATTTGATATTTTTCCAGAGTTGTTTTGAATTTTTTATTGAATTTGAAAGAAGCTCTTTTTCGTATTTTCTTTTTAACCTTTTAAGTAAATTGTTACAATAATTCCTATAACGTGTGTAAGTTATTTTTAGTATTAAATTATCTGGGTCAAGCCGAAGCTTCCTTTGAAGTTTATTACGATTCTGTATGCAGCGCAAGATTCCTTTAGTGATCCATGGTTTGATAATGCGTTTGCTGCTAGGAATATTGATTGTAGTAGTGTTAGAGTTAATAGTATCGGTAAGAGATTGCAACAGGAGCTTACATAAATAATCCGGATCATTACAAAAAAGCAAATCACTTAAGTTCTTTTCTTGCAAATGTATTAGAGCTTGTTCATAGTTAAGTAAAGTAGTCGTTTTAGGTATAGCCTGTTTATATTTTTGCTTGGACAATACTAGAAGTGTTGTGAAATGATCTGTAATGGTAGAGTGTAGGATAGCAATGGTAGCGGAAAACTTTTTCTTATTTATTTTTAACATAAAGTGATCTAGGCATGTTTTATCTCTAGTCGGTAACAAATGTCCAGGCAGGATACCATGAAGAGATAGCATATTGAGGTAGTTTGTTCTATTTATTTGTTCATGAGACTGCTCGGTCGGCTTCGTTATTATATTAATATTTATGTCACCCGCGATAACAATACTTTTTTGTGACGTTATGGATTCTAGATGAGTACTGAGTGAGTCTATGAAACTGTCCGTATTTGTATTTGATGGAGATCGATATATACATAGGATAGTGTTATTTAATACGTCCAGCTGTAAGCAAGAGGCTTGTGATAATGATATTTCCTTAACTCGGGGTTTTAGTGTATTTTTAATATAAACTACGACTCCATCATTTTGGTTCAGCTGCCGTGTAGTCATGTACGACTGGTAGTTACTCAACTGTGGGATAGGTTTATTTGCGCTCAGCCTGCACTCTGTTAAGATAATGATATCCACTTCAAATTTAAGTATAGATAATGTCAACAAGAAATCGTCAAAATTACAATATATGCTTCTTATGTTTTGAGATAAAATGGTTAAGTCATTTTTGTTTACAAAAATGTGTTTATTGAGCTCTACGCTCTCACATTCAATGGCTCTTGCAATCTCTATTTTATCTATCTCAGTAATATTTTGTAATGAATCACTCATTTTAAGGGCATGCAAAAGTACAACGTCAATTCAGAGCGCATGTGTCCAATGTTATTTACCATGCTATACTTGGGATTAGAAGCAAATATTATACTATCTGAGAGATCTAGACCTCTTGTTTTTTTAATATATTTAGTGTACAATAAGGTGTTTAGAGTATAGAAGTGTACGTGAACGTGATTTGTGTATGTAGTGTAACATTGTGTGAAAGTTGAGAGTGTGTCGTATGGATGTATATTGTGAGTATATGTATGCATATTTGAATTGTATTGTATACAAAAATACAGGCATCTTATATAAAAAGAACAGTTTTGCATTTTAACGATACAAGATAATACTAGTGCGCTTACATTATAAAGTACATGGAAAAAAAAGTAGTGATAGCTATAATTTACACATAGTCATGTAGCTAGAGTTAGTTTGTGGACTTGCTCCTCACTTTTAATAATGATAGTTGGTGCTTGATCCTCCTTTTTTACATACACGTTGCCATATGAAGTCCAGCAGTACTTATAGGATCCAGATTTAACTAAATCTCGTGCCAGAAAGTGCAGACGGGAACCCTTGGAAGTCAGATGCTCTGATAGGAATATCGGGTCATCTTCTTGTGTTTTAGAGCCAAGATGCTTGCAACATAGTTTTGATTTGTGTTTTATATTAAAAGCCTTAGCTGTTTTCATTATATCAGCTTTCAGAAGGGTGGAACCCGTTTCAACAACTATAGGGGATCTTTGCTGTTCCAAGTTTCTACCGCGCACTCTGTAAATGTCCTTGATATCATATCTGTTGACGTTACAGCCAATCGTTTGGGATAAAAATAAGGTCATTGCTATGAGATCTTCTTTTGTTTCATTATTTGCCCTCGGAACGTTTTTTATAACAAAGTTAGTTTTTCTACCTCCAGTCTGCATCTCCTCTATTTTATTCTCTAATATAACTATATTTTTTTTATCATCTCTGGCTTGGTTCTCCAACTGAATAATTTTCTGTTTGTATTCCTCATTTTGTGCAGTAAGAAATGCGATCGAGTTTTCTATGTTACAATTAGATTGTTGAATTTCCTTTAGAGTTGAAGCTATTTTCATCATTTCACTACCATGGTTAGTTGTAAAAAGTGTCATCATCTTCCTCATTTCCTCTTTGAATTCATTTAATTGATCAGTAAAACTATCGTCCATAGCCTCTCTGCTTCCAATAATCCAAGCAATGTTAAATCACCTCTTTTTAAAATACAACATAATATTTATACTAATACTAGCTGACCCGACAGACGTTGTCCTGTCTTAACTATGATACCTACCTTACCTACCCTACCTACCCTACCTACCCTACCTACCCTACCTACCCTACCTACCCTACCTACCCTACCTACCCTACCTACCCTACCTACCCTACCTACCCTACCTACCCTACCTACCCTACCTACCCTACCTACCCTACCTACCCTACCTACCCTACCTACCCTACCTACCCTACCTACCCTACCTACCCTACCTACCCTACCTACCCTACCTACCCTACCTACCCTACCTACCCTACCTATAATGTGCAATAAAAAAAAAAAAAAAAAAAAAAAAAGAAAATATGTCTATGTCCTTCTCATGAATGCAAACTATCTACATACCAAATTTCAGCAAAATCTGTTGGGTGGTTTAGGCGTGAAAAGGTAACAGACAGACAGACAGAGTTACTTTCGCATTTATAATATTAGTATGGATTATAAAGAGGAAAGATTTGATTTTTTGTTTGTTTGTTTGAAATGAATAGGCTCCGAAACTACTGGACCGATTTAAAAAATGCTTTCACCGTTGGAAAGCTTAGTTTTCTAGGAGTAACATAGGCTACTTTTTATCCCAGGAAAAAATAACGGGTCCCACGGGAAAGACCACGGGAGCGAAGCCGCGGGCAAAGTGCTTATTATATAAACACCTATAATCTATACATAGAAATAAAAATGGAGTGTCTGTCTGTAATATTGAAATAACCGTTTTTTACTACATGTATATGAATATAATACAGTACATACGCCAAAAACATTTTTTTTAGTTTTTGTCTGTCTGTTCCGGCTAATCTCTGAAATGGCTGTACCGATTTTGACGGGACTTATTGGCAGGTAGCTGTTGTAATAGGGAGTAACTTAGGCTACGTTTATTTTAGAAAAATAACTGTTAGGCGGAACGATGTTTGCCGGGTCAGCTAGTACACAATAAAACTTTTTGGTTATACTACATGGGACCTTGCAGACCGATATTTTTTAACTAAACCTAGATCATAACAGTTTACTCTTTATTATGTATACATAAAAAAAGGATTGTGTGGTTTTATGAAACCACGGTAAAAGTGAAACTTTTTTTCACATTAAATACATTTGACACTATAGGCGCCGCCATATTGGCCTTGGTTGCTCTGACGAGCGCCTTTCACTTTATCCCTACTCCGCGGCCGACCGTCACGCGACATGCAACACACAGACGAAAAAGTTTGAGACGATGTGTATATAATACAGTTAATTAAATTATGCCAAAAGCGATCTTTTAAAGACAACCTTTGGGTGGACCTGAATCTAATATTGAGGTTTCAATGTCCCACTGACGCTTTATGGAAACTAACAACCGTCCGCCAATCATAAAATATGAAATCACATAGAGAAAAGACCGCTCGTCTTAAAAACATCCATCACGGTACAGAAATTAAATATTATACGAGGATATAATAGCAAAATTGTATTTAATGTTAATAAGTATTCCATTTGATTCCAGAAATGTCTGACGTCGCATTTCAATATTTCATACAAATCAGGTACAAATTCCGCGTTTTGACAGTTCATAAAAAGTAACGTTATTGACTACCCTGTCAAATACCCTATTGTAGCCCCAATTTAATTTACTCTTACCTACATTTATCTGCCTGCCAGCCCTGTGCTAATGCGATAGCTGGCCTTTACGAGCGGTCTTGTGCCAGAGTCTATTTTTTATATTATAACGTTAACTGCGAGGCAGGGCGTAACATGTTCATCACAGTTATGGCTAGGTACGTCATGTGACAATTTCAGTGCAATACTGTAGTGCAATAGTTATGTTTGTTTAGAGCTAAGTGGCCTTTTTTTTGAGGCTGGGAAATCATCCATTGACTTTTCCCGCTCTAGGTGGAGCAGCAGGGAGTGTCAGACTCTTACTGACTAAAACCCATCCATGTTCCTTCCGTAGCCCTTTATGTTCCGGGGTAGCGGTAACCCTTTTGGACAATCCCGCCTATGGCCTTGAATTCTCGTTGTTGTCTGAGCCTGGATGTGCTATGCGCCAAAATTGATCGTAGGTTTTAAGTAAATTTGTAGTTTGAGTATATACAAATAAATGATTGGGTGGATACCAAATACGAAGATGAAATTATATTACTTTTAATAAAATGTACAAATGAAGCTTGTGCGTTACAGATAAATTTTTCCACGCCATATTTAGTTAATAGCTTTAAATACTTGTTTGGAATACGAAGTAAGTCATAGAGAACTTAATGTTGATAATTATGCTGACCCCTCTTCTTTAAAGGAAAATCATAGTCAAAGTGTAATAAAATAATTGTTTCAAATAAGGCAATAGAAGGAACTTTTCAACGTCAAACTTTACGAAAAAAGAGAAGTGGGACACTATTGGAAAAAGTATGTTCCAAACTCGAGTTTTCAGCGAGTGTTCTGGTCTCTGGGCGACTATACTCTCTTTGATAGCTCATGTCACTTCGACAAAGGAGTAGGTACTCGCCGCCCGTTGTTTGAACAGTCAGAGATCAACTTTTAATATTTAGGCACGTGTACACTCCGCACGCTCAAACTCATAGCAAGTGAGACGAAATTATGCCGTTCTCCTCGAAGTAACTTCACAAGGAATGGATTGTTTATAATTTGTTGTATTAGTACTATAGATTAAGTTAGATTTAAGTTTTTTTTTTCAAAGGCCACCCACAAATCCTTCCAGACATCTTTTACAATAAAAAAAAACATTTACAAATTAAATGTGTCTCTTACAACGTGTCCTTTCCTCATCGGCAGTGAGACAGAAGCCTAAAATTGACGCAGGTATATGCGAAGGGCGTTCATGATTATGTCAACACAATGTGATACACATTTGGTTGGGTCATGGTGTAAAAAAATGCAATGTTGTGTAGTTGTATGGTTGGGAAACAATAAAAAAACATAGAATTTTTAATAGGTAGGTAATTTTTCTGAGCATAGTTTGACATATAAGACACATCAGGAGTCTTTCGTATTTGAATGGTTAATGACACGACGCAACTAATGGCAAACCAACTTTAAGTTGATATCGCATTCTTCTTTGCCAAAGATTCAGCTACCAGGGGACCGACCACCCTCTCTTAAAGCGGTATTATTTAAACTTCAAATTCTAACTCCTCAATGGTGATTTCAGTTTTTTCGTGAACGATAGGCCCTACTCATGTTATTAACAAAGCAATTACATTATTGGCTACAGTCTCAGATTACAAAAATCAAACATTAACAACTATTATTTCGGTATCGGCAAGATAAAGGCTTAGTTCACGAGAAGTGACCTTGAAATGTCTGAAGGATTCTAATTGGCTCTGTTATTGTAAATCTTGCGAAGGACGATCATAATCCGTGATTGTATTGTAAATCTTGCAAGGCCTTGAAATGTATACAATTAATCCTTGAGAGCGGTTGTTCTGGCATGAGTATTGAAAAGCTGTCAAAATGTGAGATCCAATTAAGGAAAAGTGTGTTGTTTGAAAATTATTGGACTACTTTTGAAATGTGTCAGTTTGATTTTGTTGTTAAAAGGAGCAATTATTGATACCGACCTAGTTTTGCGTAAATTAGCATGATTAGATTATTATCCTGAAAAAACCGGAGTTACTTGTCAGTAACTTCAGCTTGCTTACTCAGCAAGCTGGACATAGCTTCGTTTTTAGGAGTGGCAGTGAGCTGGCCATGATAATTCTAGGATCGATTGCCGGTGGAGGCGATGAGTGCTGGAGAGGAAACCGAGTAACAGCAAGCGTAGTATTGGACGACTTGGACGGCCCTCAGCTTTGGACCGACTACCAGAAAACGGTGGCAGGGACACACTGGATGCGGAAGGCGGAGGACAGGGTTTTGAAGTGCAGCCTTGGAGGGCCAGTGAGCAGACGTGGACTGCGATAAGCTGAGTTGATTGAGGATTTTATTGATGAAACCAACCGTATCCCCATATGGAATGGCCTAGTAGGAATAAATGACTAACTTCCATACAAACTTTCATCTAAAGGAACTGCCTTAGTGTAAAAAGGACTCCTGTGCAAAATTTCATTGTTCGAGACCCAACGGTTTAGGCTGTGTGTTGTCTGTTAGAATTAATTTAAGAGTTTTACTTAGAAAAAGAACATAGTGATTCCCCTTTTTATGTATAAAAGCGGATCTTTCTCATTCATATATCACTCACTGATTAACCCATTAGATGATCGCCTATTAGAAGCCGTTTGCTTATAAGAGCTCAACGCTTATACGGTTATATTTAATGTCGTTTCGAGAGAATTTTTCTTTTGAACCTATGGGGTTCATACGACATTTTACGGGTTGATCACGAAATCTCAAAAACTACTAGACCTTTGAAAATGAAATTTGACACCGAGGTAGATCAGTAGGAGAAGTCACCTAAGAAAGAATTTTATGAAATATCCACGTAAAGGGATGAAATAGGGGGTAAAATTATGTAAATTTTCAACAATGACGCGGGCGTAGCCGCGGGCATAAGTTAGTTTCTAATACTGTCTTCTTCTCGCATTCAATTTACTCACTCTTGTTCTAAAAGGGTTTATTAACCTTTGCTAGAGTGCCTTTCAAATGTCGAATCAGTATTTCATTAACTATTCATGTTTAAACTGATTCGGAACACGTTTGATTTTCTTCAACAACAAAATGTTTCACTCAAACTTTTTCCGATGCTCTTAGTAAAATATTTGACTGAAAATCCCAGTAAACAGCTCCATGAAAGTGTCTTCCCCAGACAAAACAGTTGAGAGAAGTTTATTAAATTTTCATAATCTTTAACCAGCACGGAGGTAACAAAATGGGGTCTTTGGCCTCCTTTGCAGTATGTTTCAAAAACTTATCCAGAATAAAATTATCTTGGAAAGTGAACTAAATTATGGCTTTGTTAAAAATGATTAATTCATGAATCAGGGGATTTTCAACCTTATTTTTTCATTGACAGGGACCACCAGTTCTAATAACTGAAAAAGGAAATAAAACCTGCGGATTTTTTAAAGTAGGAATCTACCTCCCTTTTTAATGTTATTAAAATGCTGCTCGCGGTTTCACCCTCGTGGATACCTAGAGGGTAAGTGAGAGAACGGCGTTGTTGATGAAAGATATCTATTCCAAAATTCCAGACAGCTGTGCTGCTGAGGAGTTTGTTGCGCCACTTCTTCTTCCCAGCTAAAGCACTAGGAAGTAGTGAAGGGTGGGCGTTTTTGGGGCACTGTCTTACGTAACTTTGACCTTCAAAAATGCTTATTTTCAGCCTAATTTGAATAAATGACTTTTGATTTTGATTCATAATTTAATTGTATATTTTTATGTGTCTACTAACACTAGAATTTAATGTAAATTGTTACTAACCCTGTGGACATCGGTCTGAAATAAAAATATTCTATTCTATTAAGAACCTTTTTCTTCGATGGTATAAATTGAAGTAAAAACAACCAAATAATAATGTTCAAAATTGATTCACTCACCCCAATATGCTGTCCATCAAGAAACAGTTGCGGGATCAAGATCTGGTCGCTGTTCATCCTGTCCCGGATCTCGTCTTGATACTCGATGCTCATGAAGACATCCCGTTCCTCGTACTTCACCAGTAAGTTCCTCAGGATTTTCTTCACGAGTACGCATCGCTGGTAGGTACCCCGGACGATGCCCATCGTCGTCGTGTACACTACCACCTTGCCAGCGTCTTTTTCTTTGTAACTCTGTAAAAAAAGAAACAAAAAATGTTATATTTTGAAAAAAATAAATTCTATCAAAAAGGCGGCTAATCAGCTTTCGGTGAAAATAGAAAGATGGCGCTTTAGTGTAATTAGAAACAGCGCCATCTGTTTGGTAGTGGAAGAATTTTTATGGCCACCACTTTCATTGGCTGATATCACATTTAAGTAAAATTGGTAGTGCAGCACTGTCTCGATAGATAGCGCTTTTCCTTTCACTTTTCCTTTCACTTTTCCTAATTTCTAACAAAATTATACTGATTAATCGTAGATTCAAAGATTCATCAGTGGATTTTTTTTATTGAACTTTGGGAAGATTATCATTTTTATTGAACTGAACATTGATTAATTGAATAATCTAGACTTTAAGAGGAACAAACATCTATACTTTTAACACCAGTTCTAACTCAAAAGCTCTAAAAACCTATTAACATTACAGTGTAATATCGAAGCTTGCGCAACCTGCTCATCACAAACATGTTCATAGGTGTCACTATATCGTCGAAGTGTCAAAGTGTTGACCACAAATTCACATGTTTTACGATCCAAACGGTCAAACGCTTTGCGTAACTTCCTATTGGCTAATAAGTAGGTACACACGGTGTCAAAAGTTTTACGATCAGCGCGGGAACTGATTAACAGACTATGTTCTGAAAATCCAGAGAACCGTAGGAAATAGTAAGTAATAGAAAATTATTGATACTATACAGAACTATGATGATGGCCGAAGAAAATGTACCAAAAACTAAGAACATACCTAGCAAACAAAATACAGACGTTGTTGGGCTTTTAACCATAGCTTTTTTAAAGTTATTGCCTTGATTTTGGAATGAGGTACAGGTTGTAAGATCTTCACACAGACTGGTATTGTGTCTGGTAAGCATGCCCAGCGATTGATGTCAGGACGTTGTCTAAAAAGATGCTAGTCGCTCGGTAAACTTTGCTTGCGCGATGCAGGACTTTGGGTGGCGTCACTATAACGCGTAGTTAGAATGTGCATGCAACAATTACGAGGTTTACTACAAAAAATAGTTAGAGAGCTATTGCTTATCTTCGTGGAAAAGTATTGTTTTAATTAGCCGACAAGAATACTGTTGAAAATTTATCGGACTTTTACTTTTACTACAACAGTGACGTAACGAATTACGAGAGATGTTCTATACCTACTGTCTATTGATGACGTAACAAGGTACCCAATACATGCTTAATAGATTCTTTGACACGCTCCGTAACGTGTCATTTATTGAGACAGCCATGATCTGATCAAATACATTTTATTTTTCTGATAACGGCATCTCGCAGTTCAACCGTAGGGTGTCTACTGCTAAACCGGGCTTGTCTGTGGATGCCACAATAAAATTGCAGCCTCCAGCCAGGGCTTAATAACAACTTACAAACTAAGCGACTACACGCTAAGGGCACTCCCTGTGGGGTACGGAACACGGCTGAGGGCATCACTGGGGGAGAACAACAGGGGAAAAGCTGGATCGGGCACAACCAAAAACAGTCATAATACAATGTTTTTTATAATAAAAAAGGTGCGTGAGTTGCAACGTCAGGAAAAAATACTATTCATAAGACTTATGCTTAATACGCTAGCAATATTATGTAAGTCTTGCTGACGCAACAAGCACTATTGGACGTCCTGTTATGTTCACTTGCCCTTTCTATAACAAATCGGCTTACGAACACTAACCACACAAACATAAGCCTAATTATTCCATGGTTATCGTTATAATAATCTTAAAGGAACTCCATATATTTAAATCTTAGGGCCCAATTCCCAAACTGTACTTTTAGTTTACTCTGATAAGTGTCTCATACAAATGTGAACTTTATTCGTACAAAGTAATTATCAAACTCGTTTAAAATATTTACTTTGTTGAGCAAAGAAAAGTCAAAGTGCAGTCTCATGGGTGTTTTTCTATCTATAATATGTACGTATTTATAAAAAAGTATGAATATAAGTAGTTTATCAGCCATCTCATTACCAAAATACAAGCATTAGGTTGCTTAGCTTGGGACTATATAGCGTTGTGTGAAATGTCCTAGGATATTATTGTTATTATTATTATACAGAGTTAATACGACAGAGGGGCTTTCCTTTAAACAGCTTATACTAGGAACTATTTTCAAACTCTGTACCAAAAACGAATTAAATAGAAGCAGTAGTTTAGTCGCAAATGATTTTTTAAGTTTTTGCCCCGTTTGAACACGATGTATCTTTCCTAAAAGCGCTCCGGCGCGCGCGCGTCGGTGCCGCTTTGTTACAAGGTCAGTTTTTATTTACAAAGGATGGTTGCGTTTTACTCTGATTTGTAAGCTATTTAGTTTGTTTGAAAAAATAAAAACCTCAGTTTTAGTGCTTTTTATTTTTATACCGTACCGAGTTAATACTAAACACGTATAGTATACGTAATTTAATACGTGGAATTTAATGCCCCTCTGTCATATCAACTCTGTATAGTCTAAGAATCTTGCCCACAGTCTTTGGACTCATAATGACAGTCTACCTGACTACACCTGCAGTTTACTATATAAGCAGATGTCTTTTGCAATCTTGCGTAACACCTGTCCATCCTCATACCTAGTTAAATAAATGATTTGACGGGTGATATGTTTTATTTTGATTTTTTATTAATTTATAGATTTAGACATTTTGATCTTTAGCTGTTGATCAATCATGTTTTACTGATATGACACAAACTTTTACCAATATAATATATATATATCAGGAACTATCTACCTGTGATTGATGACATGGAAATGACTGTGAGAGGGTGTGGCCATAATTCACCACGCAGGCCTAATCCGGATCGGTGGATGTCACCTGTCGTCGAATTTTCGGTTCTAGTACTTGCCTTCCCTTCACCGTTTTAAAGGCAGTGGTGATGAAATCTATATATATAAAAATCAATTGCTGTTCGTTAGTGTCACTAAAACTCGAGAACGGCTGGGCCGATTAAACTGATTTTGGTGTTGAAATGTTTGTCGTAGTCCAGGGAAGGTTTAAAAGGTGAGAAAAGGTAGGTGGGTAGGTAGGGTAGGTAGGGTAGGTAGGGTAGGTAGGGTAGGTAGGGTAGGTAGGGTAGGTAGGGTAGGTAGGGTAGGTAGGGTAGGTAGGGTAGGTAGGGTAGGTAGGGTAGGTAGGGTAGGTAGGGTAGGTAGGGTAGGTAGGGTAGGTAGGGTAGGTAGGGTAGGTAGGGTAGGTAGGGTAGGGAGGGTAGGTAGGGTAGGTAGGGTAGGTAGGGTAGGTAGGGTAGGTAGGGTAGGTAGGGTAGGTAGGGTAGGTAGGGTAGGTAGGGTAGGTAGGATAGGTAGGGTAGGTAGGGTAGGTAGGTAAGGCAGGACAACGTCTGTCGGGTCAGCTAGTTTTATTTACTAAGAACGAATTGTTATAGAAAGTGTGTAATTACTCGTGAAACCTGCCCAAAATCTTACCGCGCCCATCGTAGTGACTCCAACATCGACAACTCCCATTGCCTTCACATGAATAGGTTCCTGAACGTTGTACAGGAATATAGAAACAGTTTTTCTATTCTTCGTATCCATAAATTGCCACGGCTACCAAGGGTAGGTAGGGTAGGTAGGGTAGGTAGGGTAGGTAGGGTAGGTAGGGTAGGTAGGGTAGGTAGGGTAGGTAGGGTAGGTAGGGTAGGTAGGGTAGGTAGGGTAGGTAGGGTAGGTAGGGTAGGTAGGGTAGGTAGGGTAGGTAGGGTAGGTAGGGTAGGTAGGGTAGGTAGGGTAGGTAGGGTAGGTAGGGTAGGTAGGGTAGGTAGGGTAGGTAGGGTAGGTAGGGTAGGTAGGGTAGGTAGGGTAGGTAGGGTAGGTAGGGTAGGTAGGGTAGGTAGGGTAGGTAGGGTAGGTAGGGTAGGTAGGGTAGGTAGGGTAGGTAGGGTAGGTAGGGTAGGTAGGGTAGGTATGGTAGGTAGGGTAGGTAGGGTAGGTAGGGTAGGTAGGGTAGGTAGGGTAGGTAGGGTAGGTAGGGTAGGTAGGGTAGGTAGGGTAGGTAGGGTAGGTAGGGTAGGTAGGGTAGGTAGGGTAGGTAGGGTAGGTAGGGTAGGTAGGGTAGGTAGGGTAGGTAGGGTAGGTAGGGTAGGTAGGGTAGGTAGGGTAGGTAGGGTAGGTAGGGTAGGTAGGGAAGGTAGGGTAGGTAGGGTAGGTAAGGTAGGTAGCGTAGGTAGGGTAGGTAGGGTAGGTAGGGTAGGTAGGGTAGGTAGGGTAGGTAGGGTAGGTAGGGTAGGTAGGGTAGGTAGGGTAGGTAGGGTAGGTAGGGTAGGTAGGGTAGGTAGGGTAGGTAGGGTAGGTAGGGTAGGTAGGGTAGGTAGGGTAGGTAGGGTAGGTAGGGTAGGTAGGGTAGGAAGGGTAGGTAGGGTAGGCAGGGTAGGCAGGGTAGATAGGGTAGGTATCATCGTTAAGACAGGACAACGTCTGTTGGGTCAGCTAGTTACTTATAAAATTAAAGTGCCTGCCTAGGTTCGAAGTCACGACCTACAACTTGAAAGTCGGAGCTGGTACCTACCTCTGGGCCACCACTGCTCTTCTAATAGGAAGAAAGCCTATTTCATTATTGAAAGACCTCTGTTATTGCCAGTTTATCTGGCATTCTCGGTCATTAATAAGGTTGCCAGATTATATCTACAACTTTTTTTACACGATCCAATTGCTGTTTTGGGTCATAATACAAAGACTGACCGTCTTTAACGCATCTGATGCAAAACTAAGCCTTTTTATTTGAGGGTGGGAAATCATCAAATGACCCCTCCCGCTGTAGGTGGAGCGGAAGGGAGTGTCAGACTCTTACTGACTAAAATCCATCCATGATCCTTCCTTAGCCCTTTATGTTCCGGGGTAGCGGTTACTCTTTTGGACAATCCCACTGACCTGGCAGACTACGCAAAACTAATCCTTGTACTCAAACATATTAACGTCACCAAATAAAAAAAATCAAGTATTACCGAAAATTGCAGACTCAGTTATATCACAATCTCGAGACTGGCTGACATACAGTCTACACTGACTTACGTCAGTAGTCACACATATGCAACCTCACTATACCTCGGCCTTCCCCGTTCGTTTATTTAAACTAAGTAAGGAGGTTTATAACCATTTTTGGTGCCGAGAATATTGTGTTACAAAATATAGTAGTATTGTGTACATTTAACTAGCAACACTGTTAAGAGTTGGCAACACCATGCCCCCCCACTAACCGTAGTGCTTACGAGACAGCTAAGGCTCGACCATTCGATCGCCGATGGCCGACCCGAGAAGTTCTTATCTAACTGAACCTCTGTTTGATTAACCGTTGGTCGTTGGAATTTCGAAATATTGTCGAGTACTGGAAAATATTATAATTTACCTTATGCGAAATTGTGATAAAACTTATTTGATTGTGAGTTTGTAGGAGTTGATAAAGTGATTAATAAAAGTGTATAATCCTGAAGCTGTCGTTTTTCTGAGTTCTCCAACAACTCAGAAGTGGGATAACGATAACAAGGTAAGAAATAAGTTTTATTTTTTTTTGTTTTTTTTGCTTTCCTTTTGTTTTCTTGTTGTCGTCCACTTGCCCACAGATATTTATATTATTTTGAAAGGGTGATTCTAATGTGAAGAGGTTAAGGGTGAGATTTTGTCAACATTTGGTCAGGGCACTCCCTGACAGTGTTGATAAAGAGCTCGTGTCTTCTACGATTACAACAACAATTGGCCGGGGTACTCCCCGGTATTGAGGTTGTGTGGATAGAATGTACTTCCCGAATTGTTCTCACATAGTTGAACCTTTACCAACTTGACAATGTTATTGTTAGCACTTGGTCAGGGCACTCCCTGATAGTGGTAGCATGATATTGATTTGTGTAGTAGTTCATGATCTTAGCGACATTTGGCCAGGGTACCCCCTGGTAATGCAGTTACGTGAAGGAACTATTTTTATCTTTTATTTTTATTAATCCCTAATAGTAAATACAGGTTTGCATAACGACAGCGCTCTTTATAGTCTCTGTAGCAACTTTAGCCCAAATAATTTTCTATGGTGAAGTTAAATGACTATCTACTTTGTTGGATTGGTATATATATCACTACATAGTATAAAACAAAGTCGCTTTCTCTGTCCCTATATCCATATGTATGCTTAAATCTTTAAAACTACGCAACGGATTTTGATACGGTTTTTTTTAAAAGATAGAGTAATTCAAGAGGAAGGTTTATGAATATAATTTGTCGACATATTTTGCGAGCGAAGTCGCGGGCGGAAGCTAGTATTATATTAAAAGGGAATGATGCGTTTTTTTTATATCTTTATCAGTATACCAATGGAACCTGAGCGGGTTCGAACACCGTCCCGTTGCCAGGATGGCAACTGCGAGGTTGATGACCAATCCAGTAGGCGCAACCGAAGCAAGCACCGGCGCAGCATTACTTCGAAACGTCGCACCAAGCGAGGTGACCGTAGCTACTGCAGTGACGAGAATCCCGATGAGCATCGTAGCAGGCGCAGTAGGGAGTGCAGCGTACTAACGAGTGCGTCACGCAGTCGCAGCAGAAGCCGACCACGAGGCCGGCGTGACAGCCGACTGAGCAGCAAGTGTCGGAGCGACCGGCATCAGAAACGTGGCAGGGCGAAGCATAGTCCTGATCGTGATGGCGAGACTAATGAAGCGAAACGAAGTAGATGTGATGTAAGCAATCAAAATACTACTTTATTGATTGAATCATTCTTAGATATTATGAAGTCTTCGAAATTCGGTTCGAGTGAGAGGTTTTCGTCTTTAAACCAGGTTATACCTGAATTTGACCCCATGATCAAAGAGCAAACTATTAATGCATGGATTTCTAAAGTCGAAGAATGTAGGCAAATTTATGAGTGGTCAGAAAAACAGGTCATACATTACGCCTTACCTAAACTCACGGGCATCGCCAAGACGTGGTATCAAAGTTTGCCCACTCTCTTGTATTCTTGGGAAGAGTGGAAAACTAAATTAATAGAGACATTCCCGTCCAGTCAAAACTATGGAGAATTATTAACAGAGATGTTAAATAAGAAACTACGTTTTGGCGAATCCTCAGAGTTATACTATTACGCGAAAATTAACCTACTTAATCGCTGCAATATTCATGGTAAAGATGCTGTAGATTGTATAGTCTATGGTATCGAGGACCGAGGTATAAGATTAGGAGCCCAAGCGGCGCAATTTTCAGAGCCAGAGCAGTTATTGAAATTTCTTAAAGGTGTTAAACCGGGAACTCCTAGGGAGCCAGATAGGTCGGGTAAAGATAAAGAAAAACGTTCCACTATTCACGCGAACACAAAGGTAACGAACAAGACCAATAGGTCTGAGGATAGAGTCATGGTTTGCTTTAATTGTCATCAGCCTGGTCACCCCAGTTACAAATGTAATAAGCCCACGATAAAATGTACTCACTGTAAATTCTTAGGACATTTGGCAAACGCGTGCCCAAAAGCGGATATACCCCAAAAAAGCGATAGGGAAAAATCTGTCCTTAATATTGCTAGTCAGATTACATCCAGTATATACACCTTTCCCATTATCTTAAATGGAGTAAAGGTGCAGTGCCACTTAGATTTGGGTAGTGAATGCACATTAATACGCTTTTCTGATGCCATGAGGTTAGGAATCAGTTTCGAGATGGATAGAAACTTGCCACTGTTGAAAGGACTTGGCAACATACCGTATCAGCCTGCGGGTTGTTCTAAAGTAACTATTGAGGTACAGGATATAGTTGAAAACGATGTTGAGGTATTAATAGTTGACGATAATCTCATTAACTATCCTGTTTTATTGGGTCATACGTTTTCAGAACGCCCTGGAATAAAAATAACTAAAACTGCAAACAATTTAGACATTAGTAAAACTGCCGATGATGTCAAGATACACTTGATATGTAGTAGTGACAGTTATGTCAAGCCTAATGAAATAAAACCTATCCAAGTTACATCAGCTTCAATTTTTTCTGGTTCTGTATTTGTGGCCGGAGAAATTCGTGGTTCAATTGGGTCCGAATATTTCCTGTTTCCGGGGGAATATGAAATTAATAAATCCCAAGGTCGAGTTTTAATTTTGAATTTAAGCACTAAAGATTTACAGTTAAAAGATAAACAATTACTTACCCGTAGCAAAATACCTCAAGGCTGCAAATACGTGTATGATGTTAAGTTGAATAACGAAGGCGATGAGTTTGAGCCGAATGTAGGAGATTGTGTCACAAGCGAGCAAAAGCAGGCCGTTAAAAGCCTACTTCTTACTTATAAGGAATGTTTTTCTGCCTGTCTCAGGGACTTGGGTTTCACTACGGTCGTTGAAATGGATATACACCTAAAGGATGAACAACCTGTGGTTTACAGACCGTATAGACTTTCTCACCCTGAGAGGGAAGATGTACGACAAATGGTAGCGGAGATGTTAGACTGCGGTATAGTAAAAGAGTCTTCTTCTCCTTATGCGAGCCCTATCGTGATAGTCAAAAAAAAGAGCGGTGAAAAGCGCTTGTGTGTAGACTACAGGACGCTTAATTCCAAAACTAAGCGCGATCATTATCCTCTCCCTAGAGTGGAAGATCTCCTTGACGAGCTAGCAGGTCATAATATCTTCATATCCCTTGATTTAGCATCAGGGTATTATCAAATACCCATCTCGGAAAAGTCCCAAGAGAAAACTGCATTCGTTACACCAGACGGCCAATTCGAGTATACAAGAATGCCGTTTGGTTTGGCAAATGCGCCTTCAATATTTCAGAGGGCAATGCATAAAATCCTCCCCAAATCGAAGGTAGGATACGTAATAATATATATGGATGACGTCTTAATCCCGGCGCAATCGTTTGAGGAAGCAATGCGACGGTTGGACGAGGTCCTAAGACTGATAAAAGAGGGTGGTCTTACTCTTAAATTAAATAAATGTAAATTCATGTTTGATAAATTAGATTTCCTAGGGTTTGAAATTAGTGGTCAGGGAATTAAGCCGGGATCCTTAAAAACAGAAGCGATCTCTAAGTTTCCCACTCCTTCCAACGTTCACGATGTTAGGCGATTCGTAGGACTGGCCAGTTTCTTCAGACGATTCGTCAAAGGCTTCGCTCTAATAGCCAGGCCCTTGACATCCCTTTTGAGGAAGGATACTCCGTGGAGGTGGAGTAATGTAGAAAACGAGGCATTTATAGGAATTAAGGAACAATTAATTAAAAGGCCTATCCTCGCTCTATATGACAAAAATTTAGAAACTCAGCTGCACACCGATGCAAGTAAGGTCGGTGTAGCAGGAATTCTTCTTCAAAGGGATAGAGAGGGGTTATGGAGAGCAGTAGCTTACTTTAGCCGTCAAACATCTTTGTATGAGCAAAAACTCCACTCATTTGAACTAGAAACATTAGCAGTGATAGCTTCTTTGAGTAAATTTAGGATATATCTACTGGGTATAAGATTCAAGATCGTGACTGACTGTAATTCTCTGCGCACCACCTTGACAAAAAGGGATTTGATCCCCAAAATAGCGAGGTGGTGGGTGCAGTTGCAGGAATTTGATTGCGAATTTGAGTATCGGCCCGGGAATAAAATGGCTCACGTCGATGCCTTAAGCCGGGCACCCATAGACGCCGGACCTGAAAATATGCACGTCGTTGATGTTCTTGCCGTTACAACAGAGGACTGGATTACTACAGTCCAATCCTCTGATCACGAGATACAACGGATCAAACGAATTTTGTCCGATCCCGAGACCGCAACCATTGTTGATATCCAACAAAATTATAAATTAAAAAACGGTCGCGTCTATAAAATCGTAGCCGAAGGCGTGTTAAGGTGGGTAGTGCCAAAGGGCTCTCGATGGCAAATAGTTAAAGCTAACCATGACGATGTCGGGCACTTCGGATTCGATAAGACATTAGACCGGGTTCGTGCTTTGTATTGGTTTCCTAAAATGAGATCATTTATAAAAAAATATGTGTCTGCGTGTTTGGAGTGTGCGCATCACAAATTACCGAGTGGTGCGCAACAGGGTTATCTACATCCTATACAAAAGGTAGAAGTTCCGTTTCACACCATACATGCTGACCATTTAGGCCCCTTCAATAAAAGCAAAAAGAAAAACTCTTACATTTTAGTCATAATTGATGCGTTTACAAAATTCATTACGTTGGCGCCAGTCAGAAGCACAAAATCTTCAGAAACTATAAAGGTAATTAAGAGTTTAATTGGATATTTTGGAACCCCCACTCGTCTAATCACGGATAGAGGGACTTGCTTCACGAGTAAAAAGTTCAAAGCATTTACTCAATCTCTTGGTATTAAGCACATACTTAACGCTGTGTCAACACCTCGAGCCAATGGACAGGTGGAACGGTCGAATAGGACTATCCTGGCTTCTTTAGGTGCGATAACTCACGGGAAGGATCCTCGAACATGGGATCAGTACCTTCCCGATGTACAGTTAGGCATAAATACTACAATACATGATGTCACTAAGAAATCGCCTAGTGAACTATTATTTGGGCGTAGGGTAACCAATCCATCACAGGGTATTCTGAATGAAGTAATTTCTGATACCGGTGATGGATTGGTACAAGGTAGTATAGAAGACATTAGAGCAGATGCCAGCCGCTTGATGCAAAAGCAAAATGAAGTTAGTAAAGAACGATACAATAGTCGTAAGAAAGTGGCTAAACAATACAAAGAAGGAGACTTAGTTCGAATCGTACGGGCAATTGCATCAGGCAGCGGGCAGTCCAAGAAGTTAGAGCCAAAACTACAAGGACCATACAGAGTGATAAAGGTATTGCCCAACGACCGCTATGTCGTTGAAGATACCCCTCTATCACGGAAAGGGCGACGCTATGAAGCTATTATTGCAGTAGATAAGATGCACCCCTGGTTATCATTTAATTCCATCTCAGAGAGTGATAACGATGATGGCCCTAGTTCAAATAACGAGTATGGTAGTGACAATTTTATTGACCATGATAAGAACCCAGTGCAAACCTCCTCACTCGAAACCGATGCTTAGACTAAACGTTATATTAAAATATAGGTGAAAAGTCCATGCGTATACCGTGATCAGGAAATGATTCATGTTCAAGGTATCGCATGGCATGATTGACAGGCTGTCTATTGTGGGCATGATTGGCGCAATGATGCGCCGCCTAAGGATAAATCAATGGACAGCCTGAAGTGATGTTCGGGACTACTTATTGTGGGCATGACGTGTACAATGATGTGCCGCCCAAAGAGAAGCAATAAGTAGTCCTAGTGATGTTGATTTGAACCGCTTATTGTGGGCATGACGTGTACAATGATGTGCCGCCCAAGGAGAAGCAATAAGTGGTTTGGTGATTTTGGCTCAAGTTGCTTAATTAATCATGACGTGCATAATGATATGCCGCCCTAAATAAAACATATCATATATGTATATGATGTAAGCAGTAGTGAAATTTTGATTAAATTAATGATAATTGTTTAATCGTGAGATAGTGATACTTTACCTCTTATGATGTATTTTAAACACATGGAAGTTAGAGTTGTTTTATTCAATGCTATAAATAATAACGTGATTGATTGATTACTACAAATATATAAACCTAACAGAGGCCAAATAAAATATTTAATGTATTTGATGTCTAAAGTAGCTAAGTTTTACTTTCAAGTTAAAATGTATTTTCTTAACTGTACTTGCAAAATTGCCACAACGAAGGCACTCGTTGGCGAGCGGATGGCCGAGCTGTTACAAAATATAGTAGTATTGTGTACATTTAACTAGCAACACTGTTAAGAGTTGGCAACACCATGCCCCCCCACTAACCGTAGTGCTTACGAGACAGCTAAGGCTCGACCATTCGATCGCCGATGGCCGACCCGAGAAGTTCTTATCTAACTGAACCTCTGTTTGATTAACCGTTGGTCGTTGGAATTTCGAAATATTGTCGAGTACTGGAAAATATTATAATTTACCTTATGCGAAATTGTGATAAAACTTATTTGATTGTGAGTTTGTAGGAGTTGATAAAGTGATTAATAAAAGTGTATAATCCTGAAGCTGTCGTTTTTCTGAGTTCTCCAACAATTGGTATGATTTTTTTTTCCGGTATGACAATATGCGTAATATTTAAATGGTTGCCTGTTACTTAATTTAGTTTGAGTTATGTGTTAAATGTTTATTACAGCAAAGATTGACTATGACCATATTGTACCTATATATTATAAGGTCAAACTTTGAGAAATTTTTCAGACTACCCAAATAAGGACAATGGTAAAAATAATAATAAGTAAAACGCATTAGGTACCTACAAGAACCTACCCATAATGGATGTGTTTATTCTGGTGAGCCGGCAATTTAATATTTTCGGTCAAATTAAAATCACTTTAACCAGTGCTTTTTTTGCTTGGATATCTTTGGTTATACGTACTGAACGCTGTGTTAAAATTTGTCCTTCTATTTTAATGGGACCGTATATACTATACATATATAGACTATATTCTTCCCACATGTGATAGATCATATTTTTAAATATAAAAGGGAAAGGTCACTTTTTCATACGTTCACTCACTGATTAAACACGAAATCTCAAAAACTATTATACCTACGAAGATGATATTTAACGCAGAGGTAGATGATGAGTATGAAACGTCAGCTAAAAATGGATTTTAGAAAACTACCCCGTCAAGGGGTGAAAAAGTGAGTGGACATTGTATAAAAAAAATCTACATTGACGCCACGGGCAGCAGTTAGTTATGAATTAAGATTTAATTCATCGTCGAATCAAATTGATTCGTCTCTTTTGCCACGTTCAAATTCTTATTAATGATCCTCTTTAATTAGTAATCTGATGCTAGCTGACCACACGCCGACCTTCACTTTTTTGTGTACTGGAAGTCGTAGCACACTCTTACTCGTATTTTCGTTGTCGTTCATTGCCTCGTTGGTCTAGAGGTCGCAAGCGCTACTGCTGTGGTCCAGGGTTCGATTCCCAGATCCGACAAAGTATTATTATTATTTTTTTTGTTAGGATTTTCTTACTAGCAGCCCGGGGCCCAGATTTTTGCCCCGTTGATGGCAATAGGCTCACCCCAACTACTTACACAACTGAAAAATCACTACATAGTATAAAACAAAGTCGCTTTCTCTGTTCATATATGTATGCTTAAATCTTTTAAACTACGCAACGGATTTTGATGCAGTTTTTTTTAATAGATAGAGTGATTGAAGAGGAAGGTTTATATGTATAATAACGAATTGTTTTACTACGAATTCAACGCGTGCGAAGCCGCGGGCCAAAGCTAGTATATAATAATATGTATTTGTCTTCTAAGTACGCTGCCTACCCCCTCGGGGAAACACGTTTGATGTAACGTAATAAAATAGATATAAGCAGTCCAATCGAAAGCTTCAGTACATCTGTGTCAGCTGATTCTTATAGTTAATATTTTAAATAATAAAAACGGAAGTTACACCATCACAACAAACTCTAAACGTTATCACCCAAGTTGCCTCCACTCATTAAATTATCACCATAGAAGGTGACAAGATTTCCATTGGTTACGTCACCATTTCTCTCTTTTGTTATTACCTCAGCTGCCCTAAGAGCCCAGAGCTTAGTGGTTTTGACTTGCAACATTTCTTAAGTTACTACATTTATAATTTACTGGTTAACGTTGAGAAAATTACTAGAAAGGTATCCATATTAACCTGAGTATTGCTGGAATGAATTATGCAAGTTATGCAGTTCGTATTTTGTAACAGTGCCAATGTTTTTGTTGCACAAATTTAAAAAAAAAAGTAGATTGCGCGTACGCACACGACTGTTACTCGGTTATAAGGATTTATATGTGAACATTCTCTTGACTGTATGCATTGGTTTGTCAGCGATGATGTTAAGGTCAGCATTAAAAGTCGAGTACTATTTCTGTTTTCTACTTCATAGCTGTTATTGGCCAAAATAATAGGACCAGGATTAAAATAAAGAAAATAAACCTGTTAGCTTTTATTAAAATGCTGAAATGTAGTTTTTGAAAGGATTTTGTTGTTGTCTGTACGAGGGAGTCTGAATGTCAAGGGTTCGCGGATTTAAAAGCCGTCTCAAAACAGAGTCTTTCCATGCTCTCAAATAATCAGCTAGACTTGAATGGTTTCATAGTACTTATGCTGATATAGGAGCCTTTTGGCCTCGTAAATTTTAAGATATGGCTAGAAAGGGAGTTACTACCGAGATGACGACTAATCGCGAAGTATGGAAGAAAAACACATGCTGCACCGACCCCAAATAAATTGGCATAAGGGCAGGAGAATGATGATGACCTTCTTTTTAAAATAATTTTGTTTTTCATCCTTTTATGTGTATGTTTAGTTTCGTTTCTGATCTTCTTGAGCAAATCACAATAAATACTCATACTTTCTACAATCTAATACAATAAAAACTTATAGGTGCATACTTAAATTAAAAGACTATTTAGCTAACTATAATAAATCCAAAAAAAGACAAAAAGGACACTTAGGCGTCGAAGTACTCATCCGCATCGCTGTCATCAGGAAACGTGCCCAGAAGACCGGCAGCATTGCCACGTTGAATGGCAATGCTAATTCTTTGGCCAAAGAACAATCCAGCCCTCTGGTCACGCGAAGTGTCGACCAATCGGCGAGAAATTTCCTTAAAAAGGAGTTGCGCACTCGGGCCCCATGACCCTAGAGTTTCGACCCCAAACGGCTCAAATCTGTAGTTACACATCAGGTTACTGTATTTACGCCGCTTGAGGGTCTCAGCAGCGGCAGCAGCGGCGCCAGCACAGCCCGCCGTGCTAAGAACATGAGATGGCGCAAGGGTGTCGATACAGGTTGCGTCCCACACCAGAGGCCTACCCACCTTCCAAGGCAACAAAGTCATTCCGTCTGGTCGCTTACCATCGTCACGTACCAAGCCGTTTGGTTCTAATACCGCTGGTACGCCGGCGGTGGCAAGGGCTCGACGAATAATGTCGTTGATGCTGGCGTGACGTGATATGCGACCTGCACTCCTGCCGCAGGACAGGCCATGGTGCCCGAGACTGTCAACAGCTTCACGAGCAGTGACACCGATGCGGAGCAACACAAGGTGCGCCCAAGCGGAGACACGTAGCGAGCCGAAACGATGAGTCATCCATCATAGTGCCTATGGTGGATGACGGGAGCGCCTGAAGCCACAAGCCTGACTCCCATTCTCCCACAGCCAGCAGACGGGCACGCTCAACAATATTAGGTGACGTGTTAACTAGGTTATCCTGTATAATACTGCAGAGTGGCACGTCCCACTGTCCCTGGGAGGACAGGTTGTCGGGCAAATCCGTATTTGGACAAGCCATTTTCCAAGCGTTCAACGCATCGGACAAACACGGTACTTCAAAATTTACCAGTGAGGATGATAAAATATTCCTGGTTAATTTATCGGTACTGTGGACTGAGGAGAGGAAGGCCGGTAAACTTATACTTGAAATTTTGCGGGCACCGAGACCACCCAGGCGAATGGGGAGTGTAGCTTGCTGCCACGCTCGGTCGTCCAGGGCCATATTTAGCATCGAAGTTAGAGTATTTCTAATAATTTGGTCTACTTTTTCTAAAAGTTGTGGATGCTTCCAAAGAGGGGAGGAACGAAGGCTATATGTAAATTTTGGACCAAAACAACAGTATCGAAGGAGTGTGAAGGCTGAATGGATGTTAATTTTGAAAAGTCTTTTCCGTCCGACACGTTATTAAAATTTTGAATTTTCTCTCCAATGAAAGTTGGAAAAGATTCGTCAAAAATTGGGGACCCCAGGAGATGAAGAGAGTTCTTTTCCGTTATTTTAATATTTGGAGCTATGGAATTAAATTTTGTAATGGTAGTCTGTCTGTCAGTAGTTTGGGGAAGGTAAATTTTACATTTAGAAAGGTTAAGGTTACTTTCTTATTTTTTTATAATGATGCACGATTTAGGTGATCGCTTTTTGTTAACAATTTAGATCGACTTAGCTTCAATATCACCGACATCTACCATACTTTTCCTACTCTGCTCCAACTTAATTGGCGTTTAACAGTTATTGCCTCAAGCTCCACTAAACGCGGTTAACGTTAACCGTGGACATTCACACATACCGCATAAACCGCAACGAATCAATTGACCTCATCTATTAACCTTGCACAGTATTGCAAAATGAATTCACACGAAATCTTATTTCAAAACACTAAAATTCATCTTAAAAAGTTTTACTTATGTCATTTCGCTCGTTTTATAAAGGTACGCGTTCACTTATCAAATCAAATTAAATTTATTTCTGAACCAAAAAGTTATTAGTTGGTGATTGGAGCCCCCTGTTAAGCAAGTAATGCCTGTGTTAGGAGAATCCGCTCTTCCACAGCAGTAGTACTTATTAGCTTAAGCCTAATCGGCCTATAATGTTCTTACTGCTAGGATACAGGCCTCGTCTCTGTGAGAGGCAGGATCACGCCAGAGATAAAACTACCAATAAGGTTATCCTATATTGAGCTTATGGTGGCTTTTTGCATTAATGGCAGCCGCTCCAGCACAACCCACCGAGCTAGGAAGAGGGGTTGGAGTAAGAGTGTCGACACCCCCTTTTTGTTAAGGTTGGGAAAACATCAAATGACTCCTCCCGCTCTGGGTGGAGTGGAAGGGAGTGTCACAGACTCTTACTGACTAAAACCCATCCATGTTCCTTATCCCTTTCTGTTCCGGGGAAACGGTAACCCTTTCAGACCAACCCGCTGAACACAAAGGGCCAAGGAAGGAACATGGATGGGTTTTAATTAGTAAGAGCAGGTCACTCCCTTCCGCTCCACCCAGAGCGGCAGGAATCATTTGATGATTTCCCACCTTCAAAAAAACACAGATCTTTGTGTTCTGGGACAGCGGTAACCCTTTCAGACAATCCCGCTGAGTGTCGACACACCCTGTGACTCTAATCTGTATGTCGACACTCTTATAGCCAACCATGGAAGTTGGCAACGTCACAAACAGCTGTCAAATACTCCGCAAATTACAAATTATGAATTTGGAATCTCGTTGATTTATTGGTGCGTTCGATCGACAAATCTTTGACGGTTTACGTTATACTATCAACTTTTCTGACCCGGTAGCGGGGTCACCACCGCAACTGTTACCAGAAGCATCGGTTACATAACTCTTCTATGGTGTAAGTTCCGATTTCGATCACCGGATACTTGGTACTTCTTATGCAATCGCCTCCATAGATTCGTCGATAGATTTTAATTAAATGCACGATTTCCTTTTGATAGTAATACTCATATTACTGAGACCTCATGCATAAGTAAGTACATAATTTAAGAGTGTGTAAGCAGTTAAATGACGGTGAGCAGCGGTGGTAGTAACGGCCCTTTTTTTTTAAGACTGGGAAATCATCCAATGACTTCTCCCGCTCTGGGTGGAGCGGAAGGGAGTAACAGACTCTTACTGACTAAAACCCATCCATGTACCTTCCTTAGCCCTCTATGTTCCGGGGTAGCGGTAACCCTTTCGGACAATCCCGCTGACTTCTAGTTTAGATCGTGGGTTTGAATCACCACTGCTCTCAAAATGGTGAAAGAAGATATCGTAAGGAAACCTGCATGTTCTAGACCCAAAAATTCGAAGACATGTGACATCTTACCAACCCGCATTGGCCCACTCCCTCTCAAAGATAAGAGGCCTTTTTTTGAGGGTGGGAAATCATCAAATGTCCCCTCCCGCTCTGGGTGGATCGGGAGGGAGTGTCAGACTCTTACTGGCTAAAACCCATCCATGTTCCTTACTTAGCCCTTTATCCTGGGCAGCGGTAACTCTTTCGGAAAATCCCTGGGATAGGAGCCCTGTGTCCCATCCCAGCTGGGAAAACATTGTACGCTGATTATTAGTAAGCAGTTATTGTAAAAAATGGGCATCATCAGTCAGTTCACTTATAACATCATTGATTAAACATCATACAAATTTACCTCAAGTATTTACGGATATAAGGGATACGGTATATCCGTAATCTGGGTCACCTTGCGTTACTTAACGTGACCTTTATGTAGGTATTACATCCAAATAAAAAATAAAAAATCTAATCTATCCAACCTACCTAATAGTTCTTTGATCTTGGAAGCCGACATTACAATCCACGTAAAACAAAAACATGTTATAATTTTTATATAAAAGAAAGAAAAATGTTTATTCCGCACAAACAAAACGCACATTTCAAAAAATATACTTAGTCACTAAATACACCCGTGCAAAGCAGCTAAAAACCTCGTATTCACAGCCATTAAAACAATTGACAATCTATATCTCGGCCATGGACAATATCATACAAAGATACATAGATGGTTTAATCGTTAGCAGTGCGTACACCTGATGCTTATTTGCGGTGCCAGAAAAACAACTTCCAAACCAAAATATTATTGTTTGTTTTTTTTTTAATCGATAAATGACATCCGATACGACAGGTGCGTCCATCGGCTCAATTACAGACAAGTGTGCCCAAACCTTTAGCCTTATTAACGGTAATGATAGTTGGTGCTATTAAGAACGAACCGCTACCCGCTGCCATAGATCAAGAATGTATAGAGCAGAACATATTCTAAAGGCTAATTTCAGCAATAAAACTGAACTGAAGGGCTGTCACTACGACAGTTGACAGTGACACTATTTCTGAACATTAATCGCGTAGTTTCATTAGTGAAATTGGATCTAAATGCCTAAAATTGTACCGGCGTAAACAATGTTCAACTTTTATAAGTAGAAAAGATAGTACAGAGGCCAGCACATCAAGTTACCCCAATCTGTCAAATTTCTTTGATAGTATTTCAACTTTATTGCAAAGACATAATGTTCATTTTTAATTGAGAAAATTTGGCAGTTAGGGATAGCTTGATGTGTGGATAGCTTGTCGCTAGCACATCAAGCTATCCCAAAGTGTCAAATATTCGCAATTGAACATGAACCTTGTTGACTTGTAATAAAGTTGAAAATCTATCAAAGAAATATGACAGATTGGGATAGCTGGCCTGGCCACTGTACATACGCATGGATGGCTAGAGATGAAAGGGGTGAATTGATTGCCAATAAAGATGTATTTAAAACAAAAACTCATGTTATTTTTTTTTGAGTCCAAATCAAATGACCCGCGTTAGGCGGAGCGTAAGGGAGTATAGAGCTTTTACTGACTCAAACCCATCCATGTTCCTCTTCCTAGCCCTTTACTTTCCGGGGTAGCGGTACCCCTTACGGACAATAACACTTAAAAAAAGTCATGTTGCACCGAACTCTCTTAAACGAAGGTTGTTGGAAGCCAGTATTTTCTCCCAATTCTCTCTATGAAAACTTATTCCCAGCCTTCTAGTCTGTTAAATGAGTCTATAGCTCATCGCGCCATCTTTCTTTGTGTCAACCGCGATGTCACAGGCTATATGGTTATATTTTTTCGACTTCTCTGAGGTTTTCGTACTCTATGCCGCTGTTACGTCAGTGGTATGCAACCTAAGTGGACATTGCACACTAAGTGAGATTAAGCACAGGCTTTTAGCGGTTGAGCGAGACTTATGTGTATACTTGCGAAATAGTTGGGGCGGAATTTAAGTAAAAGAAGATTCTTGACAACTGACGAATTTATAATTGACTAGCTTCGGATGTCGGAAGTTATTCCACGGGAACGTACGAACGGGATAAAAATCCTTTTTGTTAATTCAGGTTGCAATCTATCTCTGTGTCAAATTTCATCCAGATCCGTTCAGAAGGTAGTTTTTGCGTGAAGAAGTAACAAACACACAAACAAACATACATACACACTTACTCACAAACCTTCGCCTTCATAATATTAGTGTGAAGGGATCTTGAAACTTGCAAAGCAATGACAACATGGTGAAAACCGTATGAAAATCCATTTGGTAATTTCTTGCATTTATCGCGTTCATACAGATAGACAGACGCGACGAGGGAATTTTGTTTCATAATAAGTGATGATTTTTTTTTATTATTCTTTTTTTATTTATGGGGTCTTTCACGCAAGGCGTATGCCAGTCCCATCGTATCCTAAACAATTTTACTTTCTCGAGACCTGGGCCATGAATGGTTGGGATAGAATTGTATGAAACATGCCTACATCAGTTCTGTTCAAATTCAATTCAAGTGGTGATTGCGACTAACCAACGACCAGGTCGTTGCGACTAACTAATTATACAAGTCTTGCGAAATCTATAGTCAAGATCAAACCTTATTTTTTTAACCTTTCTGCAACGAGCTGTAGCATTAATTTGCATGTCGTATTAAGACCACTAATTATTATTGAGTAGGAAGTCGACTTCGTCACGGCTATTGAATATGAAATTATTGGCTGTCGATCGTAATAGCCGGGCAATAATAGCGTGGCGTATTGACGGGTGGACGGATTTGTACTACAATAACCAACTACGGATATGTCGTATGTCACAAATGATATGCGTAAGTATGAATAGTTTGTAAGCGGGATTGTCTAAAAGGGTTACCGCTACCCCGGAACATAAAGGGCTACTAAGTAAGGATGGATGGGTTTTGGTCAGTAAGTCTGACTTCGCTCCACCCAAAGCGGGAGGAGTCATTTGATTATTTCCCACCCTCAAAAAAAAATTGATGACACCACAATAATTAGTCGAACATTTATCAAAACCTACACATAACCTTAACATTTCTCTAACTCCTACTCCATGTCCATTAAAAAATATGATAATTCTGTAACACCTAGAACTAAAGCAGGTTTACCTTGCAAAATATTGTGTTAGATCAGTTGAATCAAAATAAAAAGCAATTATTAAGAAATGATTTTGACTGCATTGAAAATATTTTAGAGACAATAGAGGAACAGGGTGGAAAGTCCCTCCCTTGAAAAGGGAGGATCCTCCAACCAGACAGGAGTTGTGTCTGGCGGGCTATTGCCCGACAACTCTTAGTCGGGGCTGACTATCGTTGAGTATGAGGACCATATCAAATTACAAAAATCGTCAAAAACGATTTGCTTACTTTTAACTAGAAAAGTAGTGGAGTAATGACACCAGAGGGCTAAGACAAGTGTCAATCGCTCCGTGTCGATGCGATTTCGAAAATTATTGATCAAACAATTCGTTATTTCAACGATTCGGATTGTCAAGAACTTAGCGATCGAAAACGATTGTTGACGTGACATTTCGAAAGCTTATGCCAATTCCATACATTTCAGATTTATCCAATTTCGTTATCGTTACTAAAAATGTGACTGTCTAGATCCCCAGGTCTAGAATAAGCGCTAACCCAAGAATCCCATAAACTACCCACAAGTACCGATAAGAATGCCACCTGACACCTGTGACTCAAATCACCATACTGATACTTGCATAGCTCATTATAATGTGTCCGATTGAATTTACCATCGACTAGAGAACTAACATAAACATCTCAGTAAGTCTATCTGGTCACGATTTAGTTACCATACCATAGAACATTGAAAACATAGGAGATGCGGCATAGAAATATGACAATTGTATAGTCGCCACATTATGGGCAAAATTGACATACAGCGTGGTTTGCAATATTACCTACCGATGAGTGTTAGAAATGGGATTTTGGAATAGAATTATTGAACCACTTGAATTATTATTGGGCTACTGTAAATAGTCAAGATTTTCACTGCGATTCTACGAATAAAAGATGCAATAAGATTCTGTGAATATATAAAAGTACATATTTTAGAACTATCATCGTATATATATTCCTAACATCGAAATTAAGAAGATATTTTTCTAGCTAATCGTGATAGCCTAATATGGGGTTTGCCAATCTTTGACTAGCTATAGTGACTAAACTATTGGATAAATTTAATTGAATTTTGGTATGCAGATTGGAAACGCCATTAGATTTATAAACGGCAGCTTAATTTATTGTAGCACTAGCTCTTGCCCGCAACTTTGTCCGACTGGAGTACGGTTATATCGTAATATCGGGAGATATTTTTGAGACAAAAAGTAGCCTATGTCTTTCGCCGGGATGCAATCTATCTCTCTGCCAAATTTTATCGAAATCCGTTCAGTATTTTAGGCGTAAAAATCATTTATAATAGTGGTATGAAATCCCGTCTCAATCTTGAAAAATTCACAAGAACCATAAACAACAACAATAGCTATAAAATTGCAAAGTATTAACAGTCAACGCTTTCAAAATTGATAAATAAGTAAGTAGACAAATCTTCACGACCAATCATAGACTCACGAACTAAAAAACCTGACGCCACTAAAACCCGTTTAGAGCCATGGCATATCTCTTTCTTCTATAATCTTAGCCCACGACCTTGTGAGGCTAACCAGTCCGGTGCCGGACCGGTATGAACCAGTCCGGGGAAACTAGGGAACCGTGGATATCATTAATTTGTATGTGAAAGTTTGTATGAGTCGGAATGCTCAGGAATGTTGGTGAATTCTATTTGTGCTGGCTTTGGATTGGTGATTCAACGGGTATTGGGAGGGTTAAATCGTTAAAACATAATAGTTTATACTTTAAGTTGTTTTTTGTAGCTGAGTTCTTCTTCTTTTCGTGTGGTTAGTGACTAATCTGGTGAGCTAAAAATGTAAGAAGCAGCCATCTTAGCTCCTCTCTGTTTTTTAACCCCTCAAATGTCGTATGAACCCCATAGGTTCATAAAATTCTCTCGAAACGACAATAAAAATAACCGTATAAATCGTTGAGCTCTTCTAAGCAAACAGCTTCTAATAGGCGAACATCCAATGGGTTAAATACGTAAGTGGTTTAGTGATCTTTGATAACATTCTTTATTAAAAAATCATGATGATATCATGTTGTATGAAAATTACAAAAACCGCTTTTGCGATGTCAACTACGCGGCAGGATTAGTAACAATACTGTTATGTAAACTCATCACAATTTAACATCATTAATCAATATGAAAACTGTGAATATTGCGGCAAGAATAAGAGCTTTAATTGAAGCTATTTCTGATAAAAGAGACCCAAGTTTATTATAGACATTCAACACGTCAGACGCCGTCGAACGCGGTCACTGTGTGAATAGTTTTTCTATTGTGTCTGCTGTCATTATTAATAACCTGGTTTCAATAATTATCATCTGCATCATCTTTCAGGCGAAACTCGATCACTGGATATAAGAATGAATCTCTTTTAGGCACTGCCATCCAGAGGATTCCTGGGGCCTTTACCAGGTCATCGGCCCAAAACTACGTCTTCCAATATGCAGTCGCCACTCTAGCACCTTTCCGTCCCAGGTGAGCATCTGCGAGCTATTCTTCGGGCTATGTTGGTTTCACTGGTTATCCTACGGATCTCTTAATCTAATTCGATCACGTTGTGAAAATCGAAGCATAGCTAGCCCCTTCGATTGCCTTTGAGTTACTTTCAGTCTTCTGATGAGGCTCATTTTAAGTGATGACAAACCAAAAAAATGGTCATTTATAGACATGTTTCCCAAGCACAATAAATGCAACAGTTTTCATTCAGGCATATGAACCGAATCACACAAATCACACTAATATTATAAAGGCGAATGTTTGTGAGTTTGTATGTTTGTCCGTCCTTTGCGCTTAAACGGCTGAAAGGATCTGGATGAAATTTGGCACAGAGGTAGTTTTTGACCTGGATTAACACATAGAATACTTTTATTCCGGTAGTACGTTCCCTTGGGACAGTTTCCGACATCAACGCGGACAAGCCGCGGACAGAAGCTAGTTGCTACACAATACTAATACCATAGTCATTCCTTTTCCGCAATCAGTAGGAACTTTCTTCAGGGAAATGGACAATGACGCTGACATTCTAATATCAGACGTGAGACATCGACCACTGGTAATGGACGGTTCATGTTGATCGTCACGCGACTATACGAGGATATTGTATTACCTTTATTGTAAGTAGACCGATATAATGTAGCTTCTACCCGTGACTTAGTCGGCGTGAATTAATTTCTTTTGCGTCGCATTGCATCTCCCACACGCGCTTTTAGTTTGTTTTCACTTTGTGTTCCTTATTTGCTCGGTTCCTGAAGGTTGTAGCGTGATGATGAAGAGCTTACAATCTTCCTCAAAAATTAAGCTATCAAATGAAAAAAAAAGTCGAATAATTTACGTTTAATAGGCAAAGTCATTTTCGAGCGTCAATTTACAGAATTGATTCTAGTTCAAATTTCAAATTTATCTATTAATAATCAATTTAAAAATAAAACGTAGGGCGGTGGCGGTGACCCCGAAACTAGGCATTTGCCTGTATCTTCGGGAGTTGATAACATCGATAATAATAAAGATAATATCCAATTATAACCTTATAACATCTCTTTTATCACGTATACCCTCAGTTGTTTACAAACGAACAATAAATGACTAAGCATGTCTCAAATTACAATACATATTATATTATAGGCAAGGGCAACTAATGCAATAAAGTATTATGTTGCCAAACATACATTTGTGAAATGTACACTTGTGCTCTCGTAAACCAATATCATTACTTAACAATTTCTGCGTAGTTATTATCAGGTTCTAGTGTTTCTTTTTTTATTTAAAAAGGTTGGTAATGATTCATTCTATGTTGTGTAGAGTCATAATTGAAATTAAGGCCATTGATCTTAATTCCAGGAATATCATCTTTCATATTATACAAGTCAAAGTTGTTGACATTATTTTATAAGTTTACTATACTATACTGTTCCCACTGCTGGGACACAGGACTCCTCTCTTTGTAAGGGAGTGGGACGTAACCCACCACGTGGCCCCAGTTCGGGTTGGCGTATGTCACATGTCTTCGAATTTTTGGTAGTAGGATATATCAGTTTCCTCACGATGTTTTCCTTCACCGTTTTGAGAGCAGTGGTGATGGAATTATTTACACAAGAAGAAAATTAAGAAGCAACGCCTGGTGTGGCCTGTCAGTTAACGGGCCGTGGGACCGCAGCTCCAGTAGCGTCATATTTATTATTCTAGGTTTTTTGTTCTACAGCCCGAGCAACGAATTTTTGCATAACACACTCGACAAATCAATCAATTGATTCATTTTGACATTATAAGCTTTGCATGTTTTAGAAACGGTTTCTTTGACTATTAGGTCAACGCAACGCCTAAAATGAAATTGATTAAATTGCCAACATCCTCCTTTTTAAATAGCCTTTTTGTTCCACTGCTCTTTCTACGTCTCTCGGTACAGTGCTGCAGAAGACTAATCTTTATTAAATAATTATTTAATTATTCGCTGTGGATCTCATCATGCCGCGTTAATAATTATAATAATAAACCTAATTGATACGTATTGAATTAAACGTTCTAGTAACTCACAAAGCGAATAATTATTACACATCTTACATAAAAAGCTCTTAACAAATTGATTTCAATAAATCCAAGCAATAGAAATGTTACGAACAATGGCGGCATGTCCTTCCCACGCTTTCAAGTTGACGTTTGGCAAGAATGGCGCATGCGTGATGAACATTCTTGTGCGTGACGACATCATAGTGTTGACCGCTAAATGTTAAGTGGTTTGAAGTCCTTGGCTAAGAATTTTTGGCTCAAGAGTGTGAATAGTGATTTGACTTTGATAAATAAGTGGTCATGAAGTTTGCTGGTGACAAAAAATCAACCCCTATCTATCCAGGGGGCCTAGATAAGTGTCAATCGCTTCGTGTCGAATCGATTTCGAAAATTGTTGATCGAACAATTCGGTTTCTCAGCGATTCGGATTATCAAGAACGCTACTTGTCAACACATTTGTATGGGAATATTGATCGAGTTTCGTTACACAATTTGAAATTGTCTAGCACTACACTAGCGATCGAAAACGATTGATCACATGACATTTCGAAAGCTTATGCCAATTCCATACGTTTCGGATATATCTAATTTCGTTATCGTTAATGAAAATGTGACTTTGGTCTAGGTCCCCAGTTGATCCTTTTTCTATCTCATGCTACTCTAAATAAATGTTATTGATAATCAACTTGTGGATACAATATTTTCTTAGGCGTCGAATGATATAAATAGTAAAATATTCAAGACTAACAAGTTTTTCTCATTATCTTTTAAAAATATAGCCTATAGTAACAGATATAGGCGCTTAGCAAATATAATCCCGTATATAAAATAACATTATTGTTGTATTTTCTTCTGATATAGAGATTATTTATGTCAAATATTACCATAAAAATATAATAATCCATGTTAATTTAATGTTTATGGAGGGGATTACCAACATTCTCGATATAAAATTTACACATTAGAGGCTATGTTATTTCCATATTTTTTTCCATATAAAAGGAATTTTAAATTATGTTAGTCTGCCTATTAACTCTATTAATTCAAAATTTACTTTTGTGGTGATGTGGAGGCTTTTATTGCAAATTTAAGAACATTTTGCCTTAAACATATGAAATGTAGGATTCTCAATGTCTTCACGTCACCTACATATTTCTCATGTGTGGTATAATTTATTGATTGGAGTATGTAAAATTGGGAAGTTATCTAACATAATAGGTACACCTACATACGTATGGCGACATCACTTAAAGTCGATCGGCAAAGACTTGGCCTGCACTCGTATTTTTTTAAACGTTTGCATTCTTATGTCAAACTGTCAAAAATACATCTTACCCACAATTTTGGCAAAATTTGTTTTTATTGTTGCGTTTTTAACAATTATACTTTAAAAGTTTTTAAATTAAGGAATTGACCTTCTGATCTATGTATAACATAAATAAATATAATATACTATATATTGGATTTTGAAGTGATATGAATAGAATTAGACTAATTATTCTTCTTCTTTGTATGGTAAGTGACTAACCTAATATCAGAGTTTTTATGCTGCCCATGGGCCTCTGATTATAGCTTCACATGCTGTTGAGATATATCTCTCAAGCATGCCTCACGATGTTTTCCTTCACCGATTTTTTAGCAAGTGATAATTATACAATACGCGCATAAATCCGAAAAATCAGGGGTCTTGTGTTCGAACTCCAGACCTATGACTTGCCAGTTCGACGATCACACCATTAAGCTATCACTGCTTTTCATTGTTTTGATTTAATGACTTTATTTAACCTAAGTGGGTTTCCGAATTCCACATTACCTTCAAACTATAGCGAAACGACCTTGAGAAACATTTCCATCTCGTAATAGCCATACATGCAAGACAATACCACATTAGGGCACTTTTATCGATTCATAAATCTTTAACACATGTCACGATTTTCAAATTGCAAATCGATCACTTTATAAACAATCGAATTGCCTGTTCCAGTGTCAACCTTGGTATAAATAATTGACTTTTTACTGGGTTTACGAGCAGGGCAGGCTAATTTGTCGATTATTATTGATTTAATGATCAATTTTTTATCGAATTATTGTACGTTCACTTCTATAAATTCAGGGCTGTCAGATGCCATAACATTATGTACAGTCGAACAAGCTATTTGGTATATAGGTAGCTTTTTTTTTTGGCAATCATCAAATGACTCCTCCCTCTCTGGGTGTAGCGGAAGAGAGTGTCAGACTCTTACTGACTAAAACCCATCCATGTTCCTTCCTTAGCCGTTTATGTTCCGGGGTATCGGTAACCCTTTCGGACAATCTCGCTTACCCGGCAGGCTTCGGCCCTAACGGGGCCCTTCCTTACTGCTGACATCTCTTTAGGCGCGCGTGGACCATAGGTAACTAACTTGCAACTACTTTTGAACAAAGGTGTGAGTGTGCTGAGCAGTTAATTCTTTTACATCACTCTTTTAAGTATACCATAATGTTAAAAAGTTATAACGCACTCAATAAAAATGAATATTGGCGGTGAAAGATAAATATTTTTGAATGTATACCAAATAGCTTGTTGGACTGTATTTGATGATTTGCCTTTGAACACGTTTTGATATTTAGTGACAGGTTTTTTCCGATGAGGATTCTGATGGGGCGCAATGAATCCTACACTGCATACTGCCAATTCAGTTTAGCAAGTCTTCGGCCAATGCCGGTTATGTTGGTTCTCCTACGAATGTCTTCGTTTCTGATTCGATCACGTAGGAAAACTCCAGGCATAGCCCTCTCACTATAGGCAGAGTTAATGTTAAAGTATCATCCCATACACTGCCATGAACACGTATGTGTGTTAAAACCTTCATCCTTCTGACTGACCGACCCCTTGATAATTCAAAAGTGCCTGTAATTGGTTTATTTTAAATAAATGCTTTGAGTAGAGTTTGAATTTGTGTTATTGCCATCAACGGGGCGCAAATTCGCACTCCGAGCTGAGACATTTCCAAAAGAAAGACTGAATAATACCTTGCCTACCCCAGCAATCGAACCGGAGACCTCGAGCTCAGCCATTCAGCTTGTACCGTCTAGATCAACGAGACAATAACTTGTTTTTTTAATAAGACAGTTAGTTATAGAAACTTTTTGCCCCCAAACAAAACCAGTGAACCATTTTGTTTATATCAGAAAATATTCGTTCATAAGTATCTCTAGGCTTCGTCATCTATACGAACGGTATATGATAATACATTTCTAACGGTGCGGTGACCAATGTTTAACATTACATGGAGTATTATCAATCATGTTATTTGATTCGAGATGCTCTTCGTGTGTTGAAGAAATTGTATTGCACTTGCCTCGTTAGTCTAATGGTCGCTCTACTGTTAAGCACGTAGTCCCGGATTCGATTCCCGTTTGGGTAAAGTGCAGACTTAGCCCTTTATGTTCCGGGGTGCGGTAACCCTTTCAGACAATCCCGCTTAGCTGGCAGGCTCGTCCCTAACAGCCCCTTCAAATGCTGACATCTCTTTGAGGCGCGCGTGGAACATGTACGCGCCGTCTGGCACGGGCCTGGTCCTGATCGGACGGTGAGCTACCTATTACTCACCGTCTGCAGGCCCGCGCCTTCGGTGGTCGGGAGTCGTAACGAGGCTTCCGACGCCCGGGTAAAGTGCAGCCCGGTTGATGGCTGATCCAAATGACGTTGCCACATCTAGAAACTTCATATCTTGGTATTATGAACGTGATGTATGTATAACAAGTGCGAGTCGAACTCGCGTACTAGGGCTTCCGTACCATTATCTATAAAAACGGTAACAAAATCACGTGTGTTGTGTGGGAATGGGAGCCCCTTAAATATTTATTTCATTCTGTTCTTTAGTATTTGTTGTTATAGCGGCAACAGATATACATGTCATCGTCTGTGAAAATTTCAACTGTCTAACTATCACGGTTCATGAGATATAGACTGGTGACAGACGGACAGACAGACGAATGGACAGCCGAGTCTTAGTAATAGGGTCCTATTTCACCCTTTGGGTATGGAACCCTAAAAATAACGAGCTACTTATTTAGAATGGTTAGTTTATTCTATTACTAGCTTTTGCCCGCGGCTTCGCATGTGTTAAATTCGTGGTAAAACAATTCGTTATTATACATATAAACCTTCCTCTTGAATCACTCTATCTATTAAAAAAAAATGTGTGCGTGTACTAGCGTACACTCGTAAGAAGTGAAACTTCTTTATGACGTTATTTTTCAAAAAATAATTTACTATATGCAACTTTACAGAAATTGGTTAAATAGAGTTAAATTAGATAAAGTTGTTGTTGTTGTTGTTGTTTGTTGTTGTTATTGTAATACCAATCCCTACTCCGCTGGAGAAAGTATACTTCGAATCACGCGTGGTAGGGATAAGAAGAAGATGGCGCGTAACGGCAAAATGTGACGCGTAACGAAAAAATGTTACACTAAATTTATTTCCAACCCCGATAAAGAAGTTTCACTTCAAAAACTGCATCAAAATCCGTTGTGTAGTTTTAAAGATCTAAGCATACATACAGACATTAGGACAGACGCGGGAAGCGACCTTGCTTTATACTACATATATTATGTAGTGAAGTTCATCGTTTTGCATCTTACGGTTTCCTTTTGTAAAAGTCTCACTGTGAAAACTGACGTAAAGTGAGCTTGAACTGAGCTGTCATTCCACCTGACGCTAGATAGCTCCTATTGACAGCTCACTTTACCTCAGTTTTACGGTGAGATTTTTACAGTAGATATACATCGACTGGATCATTCTAAGCTATACAATATAAACTTGTGAGGTACCTATCGTTGGTTAATTAATGCTCTTTAATTACTGTGCTTATGAATATTTTAATTGGATGTTGATATATTTGTGACCTTGGTTTAGTCTGTGACTTTCAGTCTTTGATTGGACAGAGCTTACAAAGTTTCATAGAATAAAAGTTTCAACACATCAAAAACAACTTTTAATCATCATTCTCCTGCCCTTATCCCAATTTATTTGGGGTCTGCGCAATATGTCTTATTATAGCATATTTCTCTATTAGTCGTCTCGGTAGTCACTCTCTTTCTAGCCATATCATCTTTAACACAATACACCCTCATTTCTTTGGTCTTCCTATACTTATATATCCACATTCATACTCAAAACTTTCCTGACGACATTTTCCTCATTTCTCATGCTATGACAACCGATTTCCACACAACTTTTCAGTCACCGCTGTCACTTTCAGATTTCCATGTCAAATTGATATGCTCATAACTTGTTTGTCTCAGCATCATTACATGCCATGATCTCCTCACCTTATCAAACCAATCACATCATATATCACCATCACACGATGCGCCACACAACACATTACAAAAGTAATTCATTACTTGTCAGTGCGAACAAAAAAACCGTTTTGTAATAATTAGTGAGAAATGAATTTCATTCGCGTAGCGTGCAGTTATTCGAGGCACTTGCTGATATTATGCTGAGATGAAGCCAGTGTTGCCACGCTGCTGGGCAATGTTGATTCTTGATCATTGATAAAATTATATGAATGTGAGAGGAATTAGAGATTTTGTTTGGTAGTCTTGTTGAAAATGTATGTTTGTAAGTTATGGAATAGTTTATGAAAATCGTTACACACACTGTATATGTATTATATAGAGTTATAGTATAGTGGATATAGACAAACGGTTGTAGTTAATAGGTAAGTAAATTGAATCTTGATATACACTAATTATAATCATAGAATATAATTATATTATATACCTAACCTAACTAAGAACGAATTATTCATCCTGAGTACCTACACTATATTTATTTATTTGATTAGGTATATTCTTTATTGAACACAACAAAAATACATTTAAAAAAGTCAAACACCGCAAATAAATAAAACATTTATACTTTTAATAAATACTGCCATAGACACTCCGTTTTTAAATCGGTATCTACTTACCTAATTAGTCTTCAAAAGATTATGTTCATCATAAGAAGCGATTTCAAAAAGTACGTAATTATTAATTGTCTCGTTGAATTTAAAGAAATGCCTATTATAAAATATTTAAGTTACGTGACCAAAGATATGTCAATAAATAAAGACATAAGACTGATTAACGAATGAATGAAATGATTGTCATCTCGATCAGTTATCGAATGAAACTGTTAATGAGAGCATTCTATCATTCTCTCACGACGTAACTTAGTATGTGCAATCGTTTAAACGTGCACTTCAACAAGATTCTTTTGGCGCTCAAAATAATGAGATATTAGTCAATTAAAAACAAAAAGTTAAGTTGGATAAAGTGTTGCTTCGCATATTTCGGGCGAGTCGACTCATATTCATCTGCCTAGCCTTTTCGACTGTCAAAGATGCACAAACGGCCTAACGTGCTTTCCGAGGCACGGAGGAGTCTCGGTATGTAAAGATGGTCACACCTCCACGGCCAACCCCGGCAAGCGTAGTTTAACCTGATGGCGAGTCGACTAATAAATGAAATGATATCGTTAGGAGGTCACTTGAATGCATTCAAAAAACAAGATGGCGGCAATAATGCCGATGTTGCCCGCCTACTAAAATAAACCGTCTTAGTCTTTTTATTTGATGTGAGCCGTCGTAGTATGTAATGCCTGTTTAAAACAAATGATTTTGCCATTTAATACTGTCATGGTATGGTCAATTTCATAGCGGTTTCACCCGCTGCTCGGCTCCTATTGGTCGTAGCGTGATGTTACATAGCCTATAGCCTTCTTCCGATAAATGTACTATCCAACACAAAAATATTTTTTCAATTCGGACCAGTGTTCCAGAGTTTCAAACAAAATAACTCTTTAGGTTTATAATATTAGTATAAATTAGGCCAGTCAATCTTTGTTTGGGCTCATAGGTTTTTGTCACTTTTTAACTGACTTCATGAGACGGAAGAGGTTTCTCACTTGGACCGTATGTATACTTTTTTTTGATGTCAGTGACAAAAAATCTGAAGATTACTGAAAATTATTTTACACTAAATAGTGTTTTTTATTCGTAAAAAAGATTTTAATTGTCCAATTGGAAAAATGTATTCGCAGTACAATAACAAGATTCAATATTTAGCTTACTCATGTGTAAAAATAAAAACAGACACATAATTCATCTGAAAAATTGAGCAACCATTTGTCACATCCACAAAAGATTAGATCTTAGTTTTTTTTCTTTTTTTTATTTTCTAATTATTTTCATGACGTTGACAGAAGTCGCGTGCGCCGACAAATCCGATACGACACGGTTTTAAACGTTAATTAGACACGGAATGCATGTAATTAGGTTAGTATAGGAAGTTGTTTCTTTTAGACGTCTAGTTGTTTTTTTCAGTTATTAAAATGTGGGGTTTCACGCTTTTTGTTTTAATTATCTAAAATGAGTTTTATAGAGGGTGCTCAGTTAACACTGACATGACTTTATTGTGAAATCAAAGCTCAAACATTACTTAAAACTGGTTTCAAGTTTTGAGTAATGCTCGACATTTGAGAAAGGTTCAGTAATAGGAGTCTTAGTTTAGAAAATAATAATATTTAGTGTTAATCATCTGAACTTTGTAACTGTGTCCATCTCTTTCTTAGTAGTTTGTGGTGAGACCGTTTCATCATCATCATCATCAGCCTATAGTACTAGTACAAGTACTGGACGTAGGCTCGCATTTCCAGCTGTTATCAGCAGTTCTGCGAAGATCGTCGCTCCACCTAGCCTTTTTTTTTTTTTAAGGCTGGGACGTCATCCAATGACTGCTCCCGCTCTGGGTGGAGCGGAAAGGAGTGTCAGACTCTTACTGACTAAAACCCATCCATGTTCCTTCCGTAGCGCTCTACCTAGCCTGAGGGCGTCCTAACTAACTTTGCCGATTCGGGTTCTCATTTCAAGAACACGTCTACCCCAACGGCCATCGGTTCTACGTCTAATATGGTCGGCCCATTGCCACTATAGACCGTTTACAGCTTTCCAATTACAAAATTCAATCAATCTGCCTTTTTCCAACTTTGTTGTGGTCGGCTTCCAGTCTATCCGGGTGCAGCTGAATACCAGTATTTTGCATGGAGTGACTGCCTATCTGACCTCCACAACCCAGTAACTGGGTAATACGATACCCCTTGGTAAGACTGGCTGACAGATTTTCGGGCACCTGACGACCCGTAACGACTGAGGATTAAAAAATTACAAAATTAACAGCGATAATTAAAATACATTTATGTATTTGGAATCCGGATGCGAGGAGCACGAGCAGACGGCAGTCGAATTGACGCTACCTGGGGAGGCCAATGTCCAGAAAGTCAAAGTCAAAGATATATTTGCCAATAAATATGGTTACAAAAGTTCTTACAATGGTAGTATAATAGTAGCTTAACATATTCAATCACACGATAATGACATGCAAATTTTTGGTACTTACAATTAGATCGTTTAAATTTAAACTGAAGGAATTATTTTATAGTAAAGAAGGGATTCTCGATAAACCATCTGCGTAAAGCCCTTCTGAAGCGGACCATTGGAAGTTCTTTAATTTGGTTAGGAATCTTGTTGTATATCTGAATACACATAGAATAGCAACTTCTTTCAACTAAAATTATAGTGATGATTGTGAAATAGACGAGATAGAAGTGTGTAACTTCTGATAAGAAGCTACTAACTATTAAAAGACGTTTTGCAGTTAATTTTCCAACGGCAATCTGCTAACAAATCATAGAATTAATTACAGCCCACGCCATATTGAATGCGAATTAACAATTATTACTTAATACTGGCCGGTAAGTCATGGTGCGGAGTTATTACAAGAACGCCGCCTGCCTTGGGACGCTTATTGTTAGGGTTGTCAAAGATTTTTTTAGACAAAGACAGCTGACCTGGCTGATAGACTGACAGTGTCATGTTGAGACGGTAGCGAGAATGGATACGATTTGAGTAAAACAATATTCGGGGAGTAGAGGGAGATCAAATTTTAGATACAAAATAATGCACAAGAAATTACCAAGGATGCAACAATGTCAATCGCTCCGTGTTGATTCGATTTCGAAATCTGTTGATTCGGATTGTCAAGAACGCCACTTGTCAACGCATTTGTATGGGAATATTGATCGAGTTTCGGTACACAATTTGACATTGTCTATTCCTGCAAAAATAGCAATGCGTGGTAGCCTTGAATATTGCAGTTTTTTAGTTATATTGATAGAGATACAAGAGGTTAAACCGCATTATAATAAGAAAAAAAGCGCATTCAATTTAGATGGTATTATTATAGAAGATAATATTATTCTGCACTGACATGAGATGTTTTTTTAACTCTCACTCAACCTTATGCAGGCACCAAAGTTTTTCAAATATTTTCGCAATAAACTGATGAAATTATTTCATGTACCTGTTACAGATTCCTCCGTTCCTATTAATCTCTCCATGTAAGGTAGCCTTAAAATTATGCTAACATTAACCTAAGCGGATTTACACCGGTATTACATTTCATTACGACCACTAAGCCATGGTGCTGAGTTATGAATGTCATGATAATATGCGGTCTACCTTGTATCGCCCACGGGTCGCCTCAGGCAGCGATGGGGTCTGAATAACAGCTGATAGTAGTGACATAACTGAGGCATTTGTTTAAGTGATTGCTTTCTTAGGGGGTATATAATTAATTGTTTTATAACGATAGTGTTTTGTTCTTGACACGTGCTTGCACAATTAATTTAGTTCCTTGACAGTACTTATTAAATAAAAAACAGTCATCAAAAAATATTAATAATAAAAAAATACCTTTTGTATATTAATATTTTTTTAATGGTTCTGAATCTTTCGCACACATACTGTTTATACCCTGGAATAACACGTAGGATACTTTTATCCCAGTAATATTTTCCCGTGAGATAATTTCCGACATCTAGACGGTGTATATGGGAGAAACTAGCCTAATTATATAAATCTTTATGAATTGAACCAATCACATCGTGGGTAGAATTTCTAACTAAGCCCATTTTTTTTTAATAATCATACACCACATCCATCTTACCTACTCCATGGACTTAGCGGAACAGGTGTTCTCGCCATAAAGCGACATTCCTGTGGCAAGCGGCTCACTAGGTGCTCCTGGATACCGTAACCATGGGATGGGCCTATTTATCAAAGTAGCTGTATATGAGTAGGTATTATGCATAGTTATTGATTGATAATGTAGCAGGAAAGTATGCATGGCTCGTTTAACGGGCTGGGAGATGATTATAATGTTAGATAGATTGATGTTAAGGATGTGTTGAATCGATATGTAGTGTGCTTTCATTGGCCGACTAAAATGTTTTGTTTAGTCGGTCAGAATGTGGCTTGACCTTTAAGTTAGGTAGAAAAAAATCAGAAAGAACAATAAGCCAAAACGAAGTAAAAGCACGGCCGGACGACGCGATGCGACGCGGACAAAGTCGCAGAGAGAAGCTAGAATCAAATACGAGTTCAATTCCCTCATAGTTTAGAGATCCACGATTACTTTTAGTACTCAACGTAACCTTAAAATGGGAAATTGCCAACTCGACACAATTCACAACACTTATTGGCCATTAACAATACGCCCTGTTTCCTACTTCGCAAATTCCAACGGTTATCGTCGTTTAGGCGCCTTACAAACAAGTGACAGATTAATGCCATCGCCCACAGATTATAAATGTTAGGAACTAGTTATACCAGACAATTTAACATTTGTGTGGGATGGCCAGCAGAGCTAGGCATAATAATAATACGGTTGTCTGAATGACCCAGTCGCAACAGGATAGGATTGCAATGAAATAGCAATTTATTACCATAATATAACATCACGCCTTGTTTCTTTGAAGGGTGAGGCAGAGGTGAACTCATATAGGTAGGTTCTGTAGAGCCCTGTAGAGCCCCGCTCTGGTTGGAGCGAAAGGGAGTGCCAGACTCTTACCGACTAAAACCCATCCATGTTCCTTCCTTAACCCTTTATGTTCCGGGGTAGCGGTAATCCTTTCGGACAATCCCGCTATTTTTTTTTTATCAAAAAAAAAGGTACATTTTAAGTTTTATAACATAAATTATGTCCAACAAAACTATACACAGTTAGTTACTACTAGTAGTTAGTTGGTTTAGTTACTGTAGAGTCTAGGTGAAACCTTATGTTGAACCTAGCAGGTTGGTTAGAAAATAACTGGCAGCATTCGATCTTTCAAAATGATATTTTCAATAGGTTTTCATAAAGTTTGAAGTATAGACTCTGTCAATGGATGTGTTCTAAATGTAATAAATTCGTTAGTTTAGTCCCCGAGTTTTTACATTGTAGGTTTTGGAAACCTTACACAAATATAGACAGTACAATAATACAATCTATGAGCTCTAGAATGAAGACCCCTCAGGTCTTTACAGTACACCCACTCTTCACCAGTTATGTTTAAGTCCCATGTAATAGGGGGGGAGGTTTTTGCCATCAACCGGCCACAAATCAAGACTCCGGGCTGCTACTGAGAAATGCCTAATGGAAAAACGCAATAGTACTTTACCCGTCCTGAGAATCAATATTGTTTAACACCAACGTATCAGCATACCAGTATGTACAGAGGCCAACACATGAAGTTACCTCAATCTGTCAAATTTATTTGATAGTTTTTCAACTTTATTACAAAAGCGTAAGGTTCATTTTCAATTGAGGAAATTTGAGAGCTTGATGTGCTGTCTGTATCAACGTTCTAGCGTAGCCAACCTACGGCGCGTACATGTTCCACGCGCGCGTCAAAGAGATGTCAGCATTTGAAGGGGCCCGTTAGGGCCGAAGCCTGCCGGGTAAGCGGGATTGGCCGAAAGGGTTACCGCTACCCCGGAATATAAAGGGTACGGAAGAAACATAGATGGGTTTTAGTAAGTAAGATTCTGACACTCTTTTCCGCTCCACCCAGAGCGGTAGAAGTGATTGGATGATTTCCCACCCTCAAAAAAAAAAGGCGTAGCCAACGTATAATCATTTTTAAGTTATATCTTTAACATTGTCACCTAGTATTCTTAAGATGTCAAATGTTATCAAGTTAATCCCACTCAAAAAATCATGTTATCTTTGATAACTGGAGCTCTCTATCAAGCTCGTACTGACCCAGTTCACAACGACTGACCGATTTCGCTGATAAGTGTGATTATGATTACACCTGACACTTTCCTGATCATGCCTCGGTGGGCGTGTAATGATTATAAAATTGTTTGGAGTAACAACTTAATTGGAGCTTTAAGGAATTTCAAGCCTTATAGCGTACTATTAGCAGCTAATTTTCCATAGCTCAGATGATATTTTTTCTGTAACTGGCTGAATTTAACTATAATGCAAAGGTTGTGCGTGATTTTACGGACGAATATACATATTTCAATGGCGAAATTGGACTGTATTTTAATCCATATAAATATTGAGTTGAGTAGACAGATGTGAAGACGCACATTTATTATGTTATTTTGATTTCTATGATGTTAGAAATATAATATAAATTCGCTTGTTAAAGGGGCGTGCGGATCTGTAGAATCCTGCACTGCCAAAACTGGCTTTATCCTGGATTTGGTACAGTCAAATTTATCCTATTTTAAGGCATCGGCAGACAGGCACAACGCGATAGTGCGATGCGATTCATAAAAAAGTTTCTAGAAATTGTTCTACCAGAATCGCCTTTTTTGCTGTCACTCTACAATAGTCAAAAAACCTTTCAACAAATATTTTTAAAATTGTGTCAATAGTTAGATAAGCTAGTTTCTCACGCAACATTTTTGATATCATTGGTAGGTGCTTATAGATCATTGTAATCTATTGATAAAGTTGAAAGTTCAGTGACCCGTGTATGGTACTGAGGTTTTTGTGTAAAACTGTTTGAAACAAACCTTATTTTATAAGTTAAAAAATAAAAATAAGCTTCTTATGTTATTATACCTATGTTTCTTTTTACATACATAAGTTAGAAAGAATAAATAAAGAGAACTTTAAGAAAAATACAAAATAAATTCTACGTGAACGTAAAGAAATCAGTTTCGGCGAGTTTGCAACATAAAACATTATAAATTGTGCACTTAGTTTGTAAAAGTTAAAAAATGACATTTTATTCGTTCGTTTTGTACTACTAAAAAATATAAACGATGATAACGATCTAGTATTTATTCAAATTAACAACTTTTTCAAAGTATTCAGTGAAAGTTAACGTTTGAGGTGTGCTCCTTTCTTTTATATTATTATTTAAAGTATTAAACAAGGGGCTAAATTATTCACTATCATACTTTATAGTCAACCAATCCACTCAGCCTAGCGCAGTCCACTGCTGGACATAGGCCTCTCCCAGGCTGCGCCACAACACCCTGTCCTCCGCCTTCTGCATCCAGTCAGTCCCAGCCACCTTCTTGAGGTCATCGGTCCATCTAGCTGGGGGCGTCCCACATTACGCTTGCCGATACGCATACCAACACCGTTTGGCACCATATGCCATGACAGGTTGAAGACCTAAGTCTTCAAACACTGCGGTATTGGTGACGGGAAGACTTGAAAAAGTTTTCCAAACGCAGTCCAACCTAACAGGATTTTCTATGGGCTTTTTTCTCACAGTTATGTCTAACTATCTGGATGACTCATTCACTGGACGCCTAAGGGAGGGCGTCACCTTCGAGGAATACTATGGCGAAGATAGTGGGACGATCTGATAAGCTTTGCAGGTTCAGCATGGCCATGAGATCGCACAAGACAGGGAGGCTTAGAAGGAAAACGTCTCCCCGTTTTCTTTCTAAACATCCCAGTCTGGGCAAAGGCCTCCACCCAGCAGTGGGCACAATAGAGGCTAACAAAAAAAGTTTGATAACCACCTAGTCTATACTATCTATACTAATATTATAAAGAGGTAAAATTTGTAAGTTTGTATGTAGGGGGTAATCGCCGAAACTAATGATCCAATTTCAAAAAAAATTTCACTGATAGAAAGCTACATTATTCCTGAGTGCTATAGGCTATAAATTATATTTCTACCATACATATTAGCCGAGCTATCGCAATTTTCGTCTAGCAAGTCGGAAAGAAATACCTCCGAAAACAGAATTATTTGCAGTATTGCCGAGTATCAGATATATTTAATGTTAAAACAAGAAATTTTCCGCGGACGAAGTCGCGGGCAGAAGCTAGTACTAAATAAAGAGCGACAGAAAAATAATCCTGAACATCTTCAAACAAACAAAAAAAGAAAATACCCAAGAATGTAACAGAACTTTTACACAATTTTTTTTTTAAACTCTTTTGTTAACACGTTTTACGCAATAACTTAGCATTAAACGTTTCATCATACGTTTGCACACTTTCTTCAAATTATCACTGGAATCTACGAAACAGTCTTTATGGCACTTTATATGTACCTAAGTATTATTCTGACCGTTATGATTAAATCTGAATTATATGTAGACCAGTGTTTGAGCCGACCAGAACAATTATTTATAACTAGCTTCTACCAGCGGCTTCGCCCGCGTGGATTTTTTTCCATTATTGGAGTTTTAGTAAGGATCCCTAATTTTTTTGAAAATATAATATAGTCTATGTCACCAGGGTATAGTGAGGCTTCCCAACAGTGAAATATTTTTTTAAAATCGGTTCTGTAGTTTCGGAGCCTATTCAATGCATTCAAATAAACAATACAATCTTTCCTCTTTATAATATTAGTATATACATATTTGTATAGTAATAAGTTAAACAGGTATATTTCATTATCTTTAAATAGACAAAATAAAGTAGCCCGCGAAATTCAAATTTTCTTAGGATATCGAAAGCAGGTCAGAATTGGTCTAAAACGTCATGATTTCAGAAAATATAACATTTCAAACCAATAAATTCTACATTAGAGATCTCTCTAAAGAAGAATCATCAATACATTTGTATTAATGATTCTTCTGGTTACAATTGTGTAAATCGTAGTTCATATAGTCGCAAATTATATTTTGATCAATACATAACCTGACACTGAGCTGCAAATTGCAAAAAAACTAAAGAAAATTTGAATTTCGCGGGTAACCTTTGCGCATTCACCTTAAAAAAAAAACAAAAGAAAAAGATCTGTGGCACACGTAAAAGGAAAATATTACCATGTATTTTTGTGGCCATAAGCTTTTATAATAATAAACGAAAAACAAATTACTTGTGCGATTTTCTATGTTACTCAACCGCAATAATCGACAAGGCATGATACTACAATCTATTGTTACCTACTTCCAATCTACATTACTTTGATCCAATGTTTGTTTGTTTATGGTTGCCAATCTAAGATAAAAAAAAACTTTTTGTAGGTTTCGTACCCGTAGGGTGACAAACGGAACACTATTATTGCGCCCCAATGTCCATACGACCGTCTGTCTGTCAGTGGGCTGTATAAACCGTAATAGGTAGACAATTGAAACTTTCACAGTTTTTGTATTTTTATAACAACAATAAAAAAAGCTTAAATATAAAAAGAAACGTGTTTTTTTAAATTATAGTTTTTCAAAGGTTAAATTTTGTACGCTTGTTTTCGTGTCCGAATCGAAATCTTTAAAAAAAAATGCTGTTTCATAGAAAATTGTAATATTTACGCAGTTATAATGTATGGAAAAGCAAACTCTTTTTTTCAATAACCGGGAAATTTCAACGCAGGAAGGTGTAAGTATGCCCTTCCATCCAATATCTTTGAAGGTATATAAGACTCATTTACATAATGTTGGAATGTGATAGTTCAATCATTCCTAAATGAGAGACTTGAGTAACCTTTGAAACAATCTTGACATCAAACCTTTACATACTGTAACCTTATTAGAAATAGAAACTTATATGGATTCTGAATACGTTCTATAATTGAATACTTGTTTATTGGCATTCGGTATCATTTATGTCAGAGGTACAGAAGCCAGCACATCAAGTTACACAGATCAGTCAAATTTCTTCGATACTTTTTCAACTTTATTACAAACAGATAAGGTTCATTTCAGGATTGGGTAAATTTGACAAACATGACAAGTAGCACAGAAGCAAGAGGTTGGAAGTTACATCATAGTCGTATTATGTTTCCAACTCGATTAGCTGAGCAATGGACGTTTAAGTAAAAAGTTGCTTACATTCAGAACGTCTATATGGATACATAATTACGTGTCAGCGAAATTCGTCTTATGATTTTCAAGTTTCAAGGCTCGCCACGTCTGATAGAACATTTTCCATGAAATTTTCGTGTCTTGCCTGTGCGTCTTCATACAAGCCGTGAGCTTTAAAAAAACCTCAGGTGGAACGAACGAGGATAAAAGGAAGTCACGGAAGTAAACAAAATATATATTAAAAAATAAAAGTGAAATATTCATAGAGAAGTAGACCAGCGTTTCACTTGCGTCCGCGTCAGCAGCTGTTACGCATACACTAGACGAAAACAAAACAAAATAATATAATTGCTATTAATTTAATGTCGGCACCTTTTATTATTGGCATTTTTGTAATATCATCATCTGCCTAGCCTTTTCCAATGTTGGGGTCGGCTTCCAGTCTAACTGGATGCAGCTTTTACCAGTATTTTACATGGAGCGACCGCCTATTTGACCTCCATAACCCAGTAACTGAGCAATACGAAACCCCTTGGCTTACCAAGGCCAGTCTTAACTAGCTGTCAGATTTTCGTGCTGCTTACGACCCGTAACGACTGTTAAAGATGCACTAATGACTACCGGGACCAACGGCTCAACGTACTTGCCGAGACACGGAGAATTCTCGTTATGTAAAGATGGTCACCCATCCACGGCCAACCCCGGCAAGCTTGGCTTAACCTGATGGATCGACCTGTGCGGCTGTAAGTACTTAGCCACGAGCTCTTCTTTTTTATTATTACAAATTACAAAAAGATTATTACAAATTACAAAAAGATTATTACAAAAATGCCAAAATGTTCTGATTTTCCTTAAACTTTCTTCGACAACCCTGCTCTCCAAGAATTTCTAAACCACAGAGCGCAGTCAATAGATTTGATCATAAAACAGTTGAAAACCTGTCCATTCCACAAACCTACTTTAGAATCTTCACTAAGATTTATAAAATATTCCACATTATACATTTATTTGGTGAAAGTAAATCATGAATATTGGTTGAATCTCATTTGTCTGATCACATGAGAAAGTTATCAATCGGCGATAATTATGTTACTGATATGAAAGTATTTATTAGAGGGGTTTACCGGGGATGTAGCTCAGTGGTAGAGTGTCTGCTTTGCATGCTGAAAGTTCTGGTCAGCGGGATTGCCGAAAGGGTTACCCTAACATGAACATGAGAGATACAACACAAGAAGCAAAAACAAATTTCAACTAATGACTACACGTGCACGAACTAATTACGGAAAAAAAACAATATTGGTTGAGGGGATACAGCTGTTTAACGATTTACCAGAAGACTTAAAGAGGTGCGATAGAATCAATATATTTAAGGCAAAACTTAAGAAACATTATGTACCCTGTAACGTCTCCAACACCCCAGAGGCAAATATGATATGATACTATGATTTATCATTAGATGTAAGCACTTTGTATCTCATTTTAAGTGAACTATGTTATTTAAGTTCTTATGAGAAATAAATATCTTTAAACCTAACATGAGTGGGTTTTTTTAGTCAGTAAGAGTCTGACACTCACTTTCCCATACTTACATAAAAAAAGTCTACAATCTGGAGCAGTTATTACAAGAAAGACAAACCTGGTCCTGCTTTAAATATTAATTAGTACTTGATACTCCTACAACAATCATCAAATTAAAACATACACTCCTACAAAACCACAGATCTTCACAAATCATCTATCTAATCGCAATCGATAGATCGATTAGTCGCGACGGCAACCAGTTGCGACCGAGATCACGATCGGTCGCAACTCGCAGGAAGCGCTCACAACCGTGTAATCAATTCTTCCTATGCCGCGTGTATGAACAAGCAAACGCGCGTATGTAATTAGATTATACGCTGCGCAGGCGCCGAGTAAGTACCATACAGTAGTGTAACTTTTATTAATGTTTGATATTTATTTACGTATTATTTAAAAGTTGTGCAGAAATCGGTTGTGTTGGCATGTTGTGCACAGGAATGAAGAAAATGTTGTCAGGAAAGTTGTGAGTATGAATGTGGATGGCTATGCAAGTAGAAGGAGAAGAAACGATGGATGGATTGTGTGCAAGATGATATGGCTAGAAATGGAGTGACTACCGAGATGACGACTAATAGAGAAGTATGGAAGAAAAGACATGTTGCGCCGTCCCCAAATAAATTGGGATAAGGGCAGGAGAATGATGATTTATTTATGTATGTTTTAAGAGCTTACGAGAAGATTTGACATTTCGTATGAAGTACTCGGGCTTACCCGATATGGCGTGTTAAGGCCGCTCCCAGATCCGCCCAAAATGAAAGTCAATGCTTATAGTAGAAGAAAGAAAAATAAAAAAAGAATTTGAGCCTTTTACATCATCACGTCATTACTTAAATATTTTGTTAAGGATAGGTTTCAACGAAGGCACTTACATGTTTCTACATATTGACTTAACACCGTTGTTAAGTAGGCAGACGTCATCTATCACAATCTACGAATTATTACACAACAATAGGTTGGCATATTTGTCCACAATAATATAATCATTGAAATTTAAACCTTGTTGCAAGGACATAAAGTCTCATAACCCATGATTTGCGACCGGTATGCCTGACAGCAAGAGTCGCGATTGTCATTTGTTTAGTAATTGATGTCAAATTCATGTAATCAAGTGTCAATATTCATTTAATTATGCAATTTGTACAGTCTCTTTAGAGTTGGATATACCAATCATCGTTTGGGTGTACGATTTGATTGTTACAATGTATGGAGTGATTGGTAAAGCTAATGATTGACTCACGAAAAGTAATTGATTGATTGAGGGTATTGTTTATTGCTATTGTGAATAAAAATGAGTAAGTCTTCGCTGAGTCTATTATGTATGTATTATTACTAATTTAAATTAACTTTATTATAATTTTTGTGACTCGGTCAAGCTAAAATTCCAGAAGGGATTCCTGGTTTACTGGTATTCAGCTGCATCCGGTTAGACTGGAAGCCGACCCGGATATAGTTGATTGATCAACTATTCCTGTTTCGAATCGCATCATAGTATTACGTATTTGATCTACTGCTTTGTAATTCTGCAGTGGACACTAACATGCTAACATAGTATGGCGAACCCGCTTTACTCCTGTTAAAAAACTTACTCTTCTCGCTTATCGTAATTAGGTATGCCGAGCTAAAATTACTGAATTAAAACTATCAGTGTATTTGATATGGTCTATTTGTAGAACGTGAGGATTATGTGCCGCTTCGACGGCCAGACATCACTTTCTTACGTGGACTATGTACTTGTGTGTATGTGATAATTTTGTATGTGATTAAAGTTGGCTGGGTGTTTATAAGTATGTAGTTGTAGTATCAACGTTAATTGGTTAAATTTTCAGAGTAAGTTTGTCATAGTTTCATACTGTCCACTACGTTTTCATAATTGTTGCAATATCTATGGCATTTTAGTTTGTGTTACTCAAAAATATGAAAAAAATATTATCCATCAGGGGACGACCATTGGTTGAATTGATCGTGAATTCCTGTTTTCTCCACCAGTGCTAAGCCAAATGGAAAAATGATCTTGATAAGTATTTACAACGTCACGCATAAGGTTTTTTTATTGAGGGTAGAAATCATCAAATGACCTCTCCCGCTCTGGGTGGAGCGGAAGAGAGTGTCAGACTCTTACCGACTAAAACCCATCCATGTTCCTTCCTTAGCTTATGTTCCGAGGTAGCGGCAACCCTTTTGGGACAATCCCGTTGACCACACATAAGGTTGGAGTAAAAAAATCAGAGTATTCAAACGAAACATTTTTGGAATAAGTTTAATATTTTTTTTAAATATACCTAGATGTTTAGGTTAAAAAAATATTAAGTATATGTTTTTTTTGGCTAATGATAGGGATCAATAGCCAAAAAAAATAGCCTTTCAAACTAAAAAAAACACCAGGACCGCAGCATACCGAAGCACACAACACGAGAGAACGTGAAGCAATCACTACAGAAAATGCAAATAACAATTTTTGTTCTCGCTCAAAAGTCCGCACTAAAAGTCAAGGCTACTGAACAAAGACATTATCAAGGAATGCAGGTGGATGTCTGATTAAACAGGATGTTTATTTTTATTTATAAAGACTTCATATCGAGGTTGAGGTAGCTTGATTGACCGGTGGCGCTTTTGTCCGCTACTGGCATATTGGATGCAAGAATGCTATGAAAGTGGAATATAAAATGAATTCATAAAAAACAGCTTCTTGTTCTACATTCATAGCCGAATAGTAAGTAGCTAACTAAGCAGAGGTCCGTACCCCACATGGGGTTCCCTTAGCATGTAGTCGCTTAGTTTAAAAGTTTTTATAAGCCCTGGCTGGAGGCTACAATTCTTTTGTGGCTTCCACAGGCAAGTCCGATTAAGCAGTAGACAACCCTATGGTTGAACTGCGAGATGCCATAAACAAAAAAAAGAAAAAAAAATGGTCCAAATAAATGGTTACGGCTTCGGTAATCATGTGCGCAAGCACAGGTTCTCTCCCTTTACCTAAACTGTCATAGTATAAGGAGACGGCAATCCGTACGATTGGGGAAGGGTGCGACAGGCGCAGGACCAATGGCTTTACATGCCGTCCAAGTCTCGTCACCACCTTTCTAATAGAAAAAAAACCCAATAACACTTCGCCCAACTTGCAAATCGAACCCAAGACACGCAGCAGTCGCGAATGCAATCACGAAACCAACGGGGCACTTTAGTTTGCAATATAAGCGTTATCAGTCTATGTTCCCACTTTCTCCTTTACAGTTGTGAGTGCAATAGTGGTGAAATTTAATACACAAAGCACAATGTCGGCCTGGGTTCGAACTCACTACCTACAACTACTCGTAAGTCGAATTCGATACCACTGGGCCATTACAGCTCCTCATACATACATACATACATCCTCCACAAATATAAGAAATGCATTAAATAAAAGGTTCACCCGTTATATTGATGCAAATTAAGTTCAAAATCGATTGCGATTTGACAGTTTGTGTTAACTTGATGTTCTGGCGACTGTACAGAGGCCAGCACATCAAGTAACCACAATCTGTCAAATTTCTTTGATAGTATTTCAACTTTATTGCAAAGACATAAGGTTCATTTTTAATTGAGAAAATATGACAGTTAGGGATAGCTTGATGTGCTGGCGACTGTACGTTATTATAGCACAAAACCTACAAGGACGTCCGCACACATTAGCTCCAACTAAATTATACATCCAATCCAATTTTTATTGCTCTCAAACAAATCGTGAATACAATCATCTTTAAACTTATTACATCTTATTACCGAACGGTTTAAAAACAAACACTTAATATTAACTAGTTTAATGAAGCGAACAGTGAATGTAAGTTAAGCCAAGGCTACAAATTGTAGCACACGGAAGGTGTTACAAGGAAGTTTCAACTTCAATTCATACGTATGTTGGTCCAGTATTTTGTAATGAATGAAGGTCGGATCTAAGCCGAAGTTGTGATGTGTGATTATTAAATTATACACGGTGATCGTTGTATCATTAGAGTTAGGTACAATCTATTTAGTTTTTTCTGATTGAAGAGCGGTATCAGTAGCAGTTGATTTAAATCAATTGTAAAAAAACGACGAAGCGCTTCAAGAAAAGGTAGGTAGTGCCCTTGCGCCTTGCTTGGCTCGTCTTGGCGGGGGCACTGCCGTGCCCCCAGATCATCTGAAGATATCATTAATCAGCATTGCCATCCAACGTGCCAACGCTGCCAGTCTTTTGGGCACATTTCCCGCTGTCAGCGATGGGGATGAATTTTTTGACGCCCTATGAGCTCTTCCCCTTTTTTACCACTTGTACATAATAGATATATAAATCGCAAAAAAAGTACCTATTATCAGTCTATTCTATTCAGGTTTTAACTTTTCTGGAACACCTAATTTGAGTAAGAGTTTTTAAATGCAGTTCTAAAGATCGATGTGGAAGCTCTTGATGAACCTAATCATCCGAATTGCACAAAAGCAAACCTGTCAGAAATCTAGGGCGGTGTCACTGATTTTGACGAAATGAATAATTGAATTAGTACTAAGAAAAAGTGTATTTCATTGTCCATTTGTCTGAAGTTTTAGATTATAGAGGTCAAATCTAGGTCGAATTTGGCACGGATAATTTACGCCGCTCTATGAATGAAAGGTTCACGAGGCGCAAATAGCGTCTATGAGTCGCTGCCGGTAAAAGTTGAACTGCAATTACAGGGAGTCTAACCGGCCATAATCGTTTAAGTAAATACAACATAGTGCTACAATGGTGACATTAATTTAATACACGGGTAAGACTAGTTAATCATGTTAATGTTGATAGGTTAAAATAAGTATAAATAAGTGTGTCTTCACGTGACCAGAGGGCTGGCCTATTTTTTGGTCAAAGAATCAGCATTGCCATACAACGCGGCAATGCTGCCAGCCTTTTGGGAACTTTTCCTGTTGACAGCGATATGGACGCATTTTTTTATGCTCTTTGATTATTTACTTATTATTTCTGTATATATTACTATGAATATTTAGCTTTTAAATGTAAATATGATTATATTAGTGTAAATAAACTAAATAATAAGATAAATTCGCCTACTTTTTGTAGTTGTTTCATCCTAATAGTATGGCTTATTTTAATTTCATTAAAGCGAATGTTATGATCCGTAACTCCGGCAAATGACCACTGCGTTACAATTCTTTAAGTACAGGTTACTCTTAAGATGCTATTTTCTAACATTTTAAATAAATCCGTAAATGACAACGTTAAATGCAAAATATATAATATATTCATGAAACGAAAATGTGAAAACGTATGTGTGTGTTAAATTAATGTAACTATTGTAGTGTTTTACACGTTGTAAAATAAGACCAGTATTAGACTAGTAGAATGAGATAGTCATGATGATGAATAAATTTTTTGGGAGGACCCAGAAATAGGGCAGTTAATTGATCGACAACTGATACCTGTTTTAACTGTAGGTGTGTCCGAGGCATTACAGCGGGCCCTATTAGAATATAGCTGCAGTGTTTATATTTTTTTTAAATATCGCTGCATTACGCTTGGCACAATTCTTTTTATTTGTATAATTTTTGTTTGTTTTAAATGCTTCCTTTTTGCTGTTTGTATTTTTGTATCCTGTGCGTGTCCTAAATACCTCATTTTGTTTTATTTTTGTTTTTTTATTAAGAATGAAATAGATATGAAATTAGACATTTTCATGACTACACATTCACATTTTATAAAGGATGTCCATTAAAAACTTTTTTATTATTTTTCTCATGCTCAATTTTCATTGGCAAAATTGCGTTCAAATTTTATCGTCGGCTGCTTTGAATGAGGTTTAAATATTTTACTACAGTAACCAAAAATAAAAGAATACAAGCTAGGAGGTAACAAAGCAAGCCGTTTGCCTTTACGGTTGAATAATTTTTGCGATAGTTATCGACAAAACAACCAAAACGATTATTAAGTCTTATTGTTTGTATTTTTTTCCTATTTGCACGGTATCAATAATTTGTCTTGCCAATAAGAATGTAGTATAAAAATAAAAGTTATGTAATAATTTAATAAATTTGTAGGAATTCGTTTCTTTTTCACAAAATCATGCTTGAAGTAACTCTTATTGTGCAAAAAGGTTCTATTATTATTCTACACTTAATTTCGTAGCTGCGTGTCCTGCCGTATGCACGTTACAGGAACTGATGGACGCTAGTGATGGCGCCAAACACGTACCCAAAATTCTAGGCCGATTTTTAGGTTGCCATCGACACGCTTAGAAATAGAAGAGTATTATTCTTGTTATATTGAGATACATATATTGAGAGAATACAATGTGAACACGTAAGTATTGCTTTTTCAAAAAGCTGATATTTTGATCTCAGATTTAAAACATTTGTCATGTCATATACATCATGTCATAGATGTTTTAATTTGCAATAGCAAAAAAATAGATAGTAAGGCATAACCCATATTAATAAACACCAATTTTCTTCCTCCTCATCAAAAACATACTTCTCTACAAACACAGCCAATAATAATCACCCTTTAATAACAATAGCTCCAGTTATCGTCATAAACAATTTTTCCTAACTTTCTACTCTTTCAATAGAATCGCTTAGAAAACTAGAAGTCACACTTCCGACACACTTAGCGCCAGACGTGAGACCCCAGCTGTAGGAAACGACAATCTTACCTTAATTAAAACTGGTAGAAAAGCGGAAGATGGTCTTGGGACAATAATTATAGACGAGAAAATCAGTTCAGGTGATAACTGATACAGATTTGTTGGAAAAACGTGTTTAAAGTGGTTTAATAGGTATGTCAGATAGGCCTGTATCTGTCGGGTTCTTCGCATCAGTGTTAATTATAGACCAAGACGTGTGGCTGTTAGTGAGCTACGTATTTATTATTTCTCTTCACTACATAGTATAAAGCAAAGTCGCTTCCCGAGTCCTAATGCCTGTATGTATGCTTAGATCTTTAAAACTACACAACGGATTTTGATGCAGTTTTTTTTAATAGATAGAGTGATTCAAGAGGAAGGTTTATATATTATGTAAAATAACATGCAATTTCCTCCAACCACGCGGGCGAAGCCGCTGGCAAAAACTAGTTATTTATAAAGTGCTTCACAGTTTGGTAACTCTAAATTCAAATCTAAATATAACTTTTATTAGGTAGGCGGAGAATTGAGTATTTGAATCGCTCAAAAATAAAATATGAAATCACATGGAAAAAAGCCCGCTCGTCATAAAAACTTCCATCACCGTGTAGAAATTAAATATAATGCGATGATATAATTGTTAAATTGCATTTAATGCTAATAAGTATTCCATTTGAGTCTAAAAATCTGTGACGTCAATATGTTATATTTCGTACAAATCACGTACAAATGCCGCGTTTTGACAGTTCATAAAAAGTAACGTTATTGACTACCCTTTCAAATACCCAATTATGCGTAGCTGGTCAGGTATTTAAAGGTAAGTTCCATAAACAGTACTAGCCCAACTTTTAGGATAAGCATAATAAACCTGAGCTGAGACTCAAAGGCTTCTCTAAGTGAGACGGATTCGGCCGTTATTCACCACGGAGACCCAGTGCGAGTTGGTGGATGACACATGTCTTCAATTTTTTGGTTCTAAGACATGTAGTTAGTAAGACTTTTTGTTCCTGTTGTGCCTAAACAACAACTCAGGCCGCGAACTCACCGGCTACTAGCCGTACCGTCAGCACGCACAGTCTCACGAGCTAATTCACCTCTCGTTCGGGCGCTTACCATGCTTAATGCTCTCCTGACATCAACACCGGAGTGTGACTTGTTTGCTGGAAGATGGATAGATGTATGTCGTGAATGTTTAAGGTTTTGTGAGAAGATGGACGAAAGATAAATTTATCACTTTCTTGTTTGTATTTTGTGTATTTTGTTAATTTTATTTAGCTTTGTTTACGTTTTGTTTTTATTCTCTTTTTTATTATTTTTATTTTCAAACTGTATGTGCTGTTTGTGAAATGTATTTTTTTTTTCTCTCTATTTTATACTGTACAACGCCTTGGGAGTTGTCCTGTAATGTTGTGCATGTACTTTTAAATAAATAAATAAATGTCGGTTGCCTCACAATGATTTCCTTCACCACCGTTTTGAGAGCAATGATGATGTTATACTTCAGACAAAGTAAAGCGCCTGCTTAGGTTCGAACCTCCGACCGACTTGTAAGTCGCGCCGTTTCCACTGGGCCACTACTTCCTTTTCTGGTGTTTCCATGTTCTTTCCAAGTAAACTTTTACAACGGGTGAAAGTGAAACTCAACTATTTTTTAATAAAATCATAATAATTAATGATTAAATATTCATTAAACAGCATGTTTCATTTCAAATAGTGATAGTTTAGCAAAGCTTGTGTATCGACATTGTGTATCAAGTAATCGACTCAAATTACTTCGTCGAGAAACCATAAACAAATCACTTCGAAGCCCATAAATCAAGACTATTATGAAACTTTAACAGTATAACCAAAAGAAAAAGCTCGATTGTATACAAATTAGATATGAGCTATCAAAACATGTTTTCTAGCAATTACATCACACGATTTCTTGACAATGACAATTGTTGCCGTACAAAAGCCTTTAGACTAAGACACGGCAACGTCCGTTCATAATTTTCAATGGTAATTAAACCTGCCAATAGTTTATCCACTTTGTTCCTTCACCCTTCCATTGTTACCGACAATCTACCATGAAGGCTCAATATAGAACATTTTCACGAATGCCATTTAAAAATAAGAATTTTAATAAACTAGAATACGTGCTTGCGTGTAATACTTTCGAATGCATTTAGTTGTGACCTCTAAAATCAGTACGTGTATAACGAGGTGGCAGTCGACTAAAAACTGAGCGAGCTACAATAAAAAAGAAAGACAATCGCAAAAAATTACCTTTGTCGTGTTCTGCATTTGTAGAAACGTCGCTATGCCCGCCCGTACGCGGTTCTTTACGCCCCTTATTGTTCCCTTGGAACTTTTTATCGTCGACGGCATCTCCTCGTTCTTATAATCCTTCACGCCAGCGAAGTATTCCAGTTCAGACACTTCACACTCACTTTTAGCACCAACACTAACACTTTTCACATCATCAAATTGTTTTTCGTTCAAGTGGAAATCGTAGAATTTGTCCGTATCAAAGTAATGGCTGCTGTAGAACATCTGTTCTTGCTTCATCTTGTCCTGTTGCTTTCGCTCCTCGTAAGTGCTCTCGCTAATCAGTGGTGTTTTGGAGCACAAGTTCGCGGGTAGCGACTCCGTCGTGTTCTTGCACTCGCTATTAAACTGAGAAACTAGACGGAACGATGTGAGCTGTGCGCTTTCTTTTGAAATATTAGCATCCTCATTAATATTCTGGTTCGCTTCCTCGTGTGGCTCGGGCTTCGCCTCGCTTTCAGTTTCGACCGTATTTAGTTTCGCTGAACGGTCTCTTATGTCTTGCAGCAGACCCAGTGGTAGAAAGCTACTGTCTTTATTGTTCGCTTTGGCGAACGTCTCCGGAACGTCGGGTGATTCCGCACTCTGTTTCTTTTCTTTTTTATTATATTCGCTATGACTTTCATCGGCGTGCACGCTTACGTTCAGCTCGCTACTATTCAGAGAATCGCAAGATATATTCGAGTCGTTGTCTTCAAAATCCACTTCGCTTTGGCTGCTCCCGTTTCTCGAGCTGATTAGCGTTACAGATACGGCTTTCTTTATTGAACTAGTTTTTGAGGTCTTCTTTTTCGGTAGAGGTGGAGGAGTGCCGTCGAGGTCGCTGCATGTTCCGGAGTCCAGGGTATCACTTGGGGAGCACTGACCACTTGACATAACCATGTTTGTCATAGAATTCACGAAGGAATTGCAATAAATGTATGGTGCTTTGTCGGTCTTCAGATGATCTTCGTTTTCTAGAATTTTCGGTCGGTTTTCATCAACGTTGATTCTTACTAAGCTGTTATTTTTCTTGCACACGTCGTTAATCTTGAAGGTTTCAAAGTCGACGTCGCTCTTGAGGTGTACACTGGATATTTTTGGTGCTTTTGGTTTGTCTGCGTCGGTGTTTATTCTGATAGTGACCACGTGGGGACCGTTGAGAGCGTCCGTGCTAGGCGTGCTCGCGGGTCGATCTGACTGGGTCGCCGCTACGAATACCGTTGCAGATGGTGTCTTAGAATTAAGGACGAGTGAGTGCATCGAACTTAGCGAGTCCATCCGGACATCGGTAGCGGTGAACCCGTTTGTATTCATAGTGGCTTCGTCACTTGTTATTTGTGTATAAGTTGTCGATCCTCTTTGCTTCACCTTTGGGGGTAAAGGAGGGATGTATTCGACACTGGGGCGAGGCGTTACTTCTTCCATCATTGTGGTTGCTAATCAATTGGCATAATTAACGGTGCTTCCCGTTCGCAATGCTGGTCAGGTCCGTTCAGATAGTGTTGGATGTATAAGGCATAATGGTTCCGGTGACCGTTCGTGACTGGGTCAATAATCCGCTCAGGTGGCCCGTATTTCTTGCGCGTTGTTTATTTACATCTGGAAAGAGAAGAATTCGTATGTTAGTAGATATACTCAGAAAATAAATAGTCTTCATCACAAGTATATATTAAAAGGAACCGTGACTGAATGACTGATCTATCAACACATAGCTCAACTGAATGAATAGGTCTGAAATTTGACATAGGCACAGATATTTATATTCTATTCTATTCTAAGCAAATGAAGTCGCGGGCAGAATCATAATCAGAATTGGTGTTGCTGCTTTTTTGTGTAAGATAGGAAATAAAACGTGAATTACTGAAAAAACGCACGTATAAAACTTATTACCAAATGGTTTATCAACAATTATGCACTCTCGCAACCATGTTTCCACAAATGAAAATATACCAATAACCTACAAGTCACGCCATTGACAAGACACGTAAGTATACATAACAGACCTACTGAAGTAATATTTACTATCAATAGTTCTAACGAAGACATTTTTTAATACAAACTTAACGCAACGTCTTACTTAAGATACTCGCAAATGTGGAGTAATTTAAACTAACGTGCGATAGTTATTCCAACAAAACAACGTGACTTTTCTATAATGTATCCCCCATCATCATTATGCCTTATCATTAAAGTGTTACGGTTGAATTTAGCAAATCATTTACGGTTATAAGTAGCAGATAATTTCGTTTTTGTAACAGGAAATTGAGCCGTAATCAAATTTTCTAATATGGTTGCTCCCACGAATGAGATGGAATATTTAAACTACATATATTTTATTTCGTAATACATAGCAATGTTGAATGATTTTCCATATAATTAGGGGATTAAGAGTTATGAACGTCTTTTTAATTGAGGAAAAGTATTTAATTTTATGCAATCGGCAAGGTTTTTTCTCATGTAAATAACAAGTATACAGCTCGTAATATTAGATGTTTTTCGATTACGTTACTTAGGTCATCATACCAAGATTATATCCATCGAGTTATGTACATATCTTTGTTTGTCTTATTTATCTTAAACGATAACAATCGGGTACATTATGAATTTGTTAAATAATGAAACATTTAACACACTTAATTAATAATTAACTTATCTTTTAACCGATACAATATTGTATTCACATTATTACTAATAAAAGTTTAATTTCAATTCATTTATTTATCTTTAATCAAAACGGTTAATCAATTACAACAAACAAAGAAATGGTTCATCGGCGATTGAACTTAGACTTTTTTTGCTTTACAATTACAACATTGTTCAGTAATTTCAGAACAAAAATAGAGAGTAATTCTCAAACAGACGATGAGCATAAAACATCGATTATTCACAGACGAATCGTCGGAACATTAACAAATATTGTTTTGCAAACAAAGAATAGGTAAAAACTATTCGTCATACCACATTAACCGTGAACAATTCTATTTTTGCGTAATCTTGTTGACATTGCGAATAAAAAGTAAAGTATTTATATAAAGAAAGTTGGTATGGCTAGTGGGAAATGCAATAAAAGTCTTTGCCATAGTCTGATAGCTATAAACCAGGGCAGTCTCTCTTCAAGTCTCGAGTGAATAGGTTAACTTCTGCGCAAGCTCTCTCTACTACTCCATTAAGCGGGATTGTGCGAAAGGGTTACCACTACCCCGGAACATGAAGGGCTAAGGAAGGAACATGGATAGGTTTAAGTCAATAAGAGTCTGACACTCCCTTCCGCTCTGCCCAGAGAGGGAGGAGTCGTTTTATGATAAACCCTCAAAAAAGCGTACTCCATCGTTGATTGTATTATCGCTTACCACTAGGTGAAATAGTGGCCAAAGGTAAGTATATCAAACCATGATCTGCTCTAAGCATGTCTGGCTTGTCTCAAATATGTTGCAGCTGCAGCTGGATGCCGCTGAATACCTGCGTTTTTAATGGTACAATTACCCATCTAACCTCAACTATCACGTTTTTATACCCCTTAGACTTTCGTGTAGTTAGTGAGTATCCGGGTGTCAGAGTTTTAATGCAGACCATGGGCCTCTGACTTAGCTTCACATGCTATAGAGAAATATCTCTCAGACATGCCGTTTCCTCGCGATTTTTTCCTTCCGTTTTTTAAGCAAGTGTTATACAATACGCACACGAATCCAAAAAGTCAGAGGTGCATCTTGGGTTCGATCGTGAGACCTAAAACTTGGTAGTCCGACGGTCACACCACTAGGCTATGACCCTTTAAGAAGACTGGTTGACAGGTTTTCAGGCTTCTAACTACCAGTAACAATTGTCAAAATCTTTGAACGACAGCCGGTACTAACGGCTTGACGAGCTTTTTAAGGTACGAAGGGCAAACCATAATATCTAATATTCAAATCAATAATAAAATGTATTTAGAGAAAGTGGAAACATAATTGGCTCGAGCCAATCATATCGGAACTGCTACCATCAAGGAACTGGATACTGACAGTGACAGTGCTAAGGATCGCTTTACACTGTGTGCCTTATGCCATAAAAAGAACGCGGACGTGATTATTGTGTTCTGCTTGAATGAAAGTACAATTGAAGACAATATAACAGCGAAGGAAAGTAGCAAAATACAAATTCTACTTGTAATCTCAACCTGCCTAACCTTTTCCCAACTATTTTGGGGTCGGCTTCCAATACCAGTATTTTACATGAAGCGACTGCCTATCTGACGTCCACAACCCAGTAACTTGTAGTATTAACACATCAAAGAATATGGCTACAAACTGACAACACGTCGATAGATTACCTATAGTCTAAAGTCAGAACACAGTTTACACGGGTCATGGTTTGTTCGAAAGATACACCGTGGCCACTGGCACAAGCAACTGAAGGAACACGGATGGGGTTTAGTCAGTTGATATCTGACACGTCCTTCCGCTCGAATCAGAGCGGGAGAAGTTATTTAATGTTTTTCCACCCGAAAAAAAGGCAAACACCCAGACAATAATCACCAATTCTTAAAAAGGTTACATAGATGTCTTTCTTACTAAACTAATCTATAGAAAGCTAAGCATGAAAATTGATAAACGTCTGAACAAACCCTCTCTCAGAACAACCTTGAACAAAGCCATTGTTAAAGACGTACAAATGCATACCTTGACCTTGCGTGTAAAAAGATTAAAGAAAGAAACAAAAGTCAGTGCACTTTTAAAAGCAGTATGTATACAACTCACGCGCACATGTCTTCACGTAAGTGATACGGTAAATCTAGACAACTGATAACCAGATCGACTGACAGATTTGCATGTACAAGTCTAGAATCGATTATGGTTTGAGTCGATTGAATTTTATATCGATTTGGATTGGATTTATCCGGGATTGAAATCGAATGAGTCAGTAGTTTATGGTGTTTTTTTACTAGAAGAAATTCTCAGGATTCGTTCCCATTCTGAGCATTGATGAAGGGCCGTTAGGACCGCTACCCCGGAACATAAAGTGCTAAGGAAGGAACATCAAGGGTTTTAGTCAGTAAGAATCTGAAAATTCCTTCCGCTCCACTTAAAGCGGGAGGCGTCACTATACGATTTCCCACACTCGAAAAAAAAAAGGATGATGATCGGTCAGTTATTAAAAAAAATTACGATAAGTAATTTATTTGTTTTACGTGTTAGATTGTGAATTAGAATGACTCCCCTTGTTTAATAGACAGAGCAATTTTTCACAACTATACAGGGTGGTAGGGACATCGACGCGCAACCTGTAACATGGCTTCAGGTACATAATTCTGAACATCAAATAGTAGAATTTTATTATAATAATAATAATAAAGTTTATTTCAGACCAAGATAGTCCATAGAGTATTAGTATTACACGGGCACTTAGAACTAAGTTAGTAAAACACAAAATAATAAAACAAACTAACTAAAATACCACTAAAATTATCCTATATGTAGGCGGATCCAATGCCTGCAATTATATTTCATTTGGTTTATTTAAGCAGATAACAATAAAAATATAATATTCTGTAAATAAACCGCTCCAATTAACGGATATCTCAATTATCATCACGGTTGTTGAAATACAATACGAATCATTCGCCAAAACAATACAAAAAAACTTTTGCTTTATACAAATATCGGCGCGAATTGAGATTTCCTAATGAATTCTCTATGCTTTGAACGATTTGTTTTGGCTTCTATTTTGTGTTACAATGAGGACCGATGGCTATTGTTATTAATTTCGTAATGGCTATCATATACAGGTTATACAGATTATGCATTAAACAGGTGCAGAAAGTCAGACAAAGAATAATTATAATTCTCCACTCACTTAGCTCCTAATTTTAATTTGGTGTTAGCATGTATTTAGGTAATTAATAATAACATTTGCTCGTCTTTGTTATTGAATTTTCATTCTCTACAAAGCACTTATTTCTTCGCACTTTATTATTATATTTTTAATAAAAAATAATTTAAAAAGATATTTTAACAAGCTACTAGTTTCAAATCTTACTTTAAATATCCTTGAAAAGATTTGCTTGCTTTTTTAATCGTGCTCATTCTCCACAGCACGCTCAACAAAATCGAGTGACAATCATAAACTCTATCGAAGGCGATTCACATCACTATACCTAATAGAACCGTTCCGAACAGTGATCACTGTTGATGATAAATCAGTGAATATTGTTGCAGTGAAATTGTATTGTTTTGATTTAAACGAACGAAATTATAAGTAACAAGTTACGACCGATGTGTCGTGATGATTTCAAGAGCGAAAACAATTTCATGCACCTGTTATTATTTTGTAAAGATTTGATATTTATTTTTACCCGACTGCAGTAGGTACTGTGTTATATCTATACTAATATTATAAAGCTGAAGAGTTTGTTTTTTTGTTTGTTTGAACGCGTTAATCTCGGGAACTAATAGTTGGAATTGAAAAAATCTTTTGTGTTGGATAGTCCATTTATCGAGGAAGGTTATAGACTATATTTGCCGAAAAACCGAAAGAACGCTAAGCGAAAACTAAGAAATAATAATAATAATATCCTTGGACATTTCACACAACGCCAAATAGTTCAAATAGGGCGGACGGGCCATACTATGCGACGGGGTGGGTCGGTGGAACAAGATATTTCACGCGGACGAAGTTGCGGGCAGAAGCAGGTATAAAATAATAAATTAGAGTAAGAACAAATTGTATTTAAAAACTGTACGATTAATCGAATCGATTAACGAAAAAACGATTATGAATAAATTAAATTTATTATTTTTTAATTTGATTAAGAAAATATTGTATGGCTTTAGGTGAAACGGGACTTATTCTAATATAAAAATCGTTTGAAGTTTAGCGAACAAAATTAAGGAAAATTAACAAAATATGTTAAAGTTAATAAGATTATAAATAAATCATCCAAATAATAAATTAATGAATTCTGAATCGATTTAGTTCCTAATCGATATGACATAATCGATTCATAATCCAATATTATGAAATTATGACGTAAACATACAATAAATGTCGTCTTTGATTATAAAAAGTGAAAGTAATTAATTACTTCCGTTTTTTATGATTTAAACTATAAACAGGTTATTAGCACCAATTGTAAAAGGTTAATAATGTTTTATTAATAATAACAAATTTTTAAATTTAATATCTTGTTGTAAATTGCTTTAATTTTTGCTTGCGGCAAATTAAATTGCTATTTTGATTGAAAATAATATATTACTATTATCAATTACTTATACGTTTTGTATGCTTTTAATTGATTTTTTGAAAGGATTTCATGATTGATACATTTTTATTTAGGTACCATCGCGGACATAATTGCGATTAACCACTTTTTACCTTTAGTAATAAAGTTGAAAAGTGTTTTACCGCTTATGTCCGCGATGATACATAAGCAAAGTACAGACGCCACCACGCAAGCAAACAAGCAAGCTATCTCTAACTGTCAAATTTTCTCAAATAAAAATTAATCTTATGTCGTTGCAATAAAGTTGAAATACCTACTATCAAAGAAATTTGACAGATTGTGGTAACTTGATGTGCTGGCCTCTGTACCTACCTCATTATTAATTATTTTAAAAGATTTTTTTATATTTTATAAACACCAGCTGGGCTATTCTAAAATATAATAATCTCACCGTACTTAGGTGAAGTGAGCGAGGATTGAGCGGTCGTTCGACCTAATGTTAGGTTTTGACACTGGTAAGCGGGATTGTCCGAAAGGGTTACCGCTACCCCGGAACATAAAGGGCTACGGAAGGAACATGGATGAGTTTTAGTCAGTAAGAGTCTGACACTCCCTTCCGCTCCACCCAGAGCGGGAGCAGTCATTGGATGATTTCCCAGCCTTAAAAAAAAAAAGATTTTGACACTATGACAGCTCACATTAAACTCACTTCACTTTTTTACGGTGAGATTTTTACAGAATCAACCGACTGGTGCTGTTTTAATATTTAACCTGGTTTAGTACCAGTTTAATCTTCCGTTTCTTAGAACTGTGCTTTTAACTTTCTATAGCAAGTATATAACGGTATATGAGGTAAAACGAGTGTGCCTATGTAACGGACGGACATAAACAAACCAAACGTCATTCTATGTTATTTACATATTTTAGCAATTTCTGCTCAGTAAATAAACAAAAAGAATCCGAAAGACGTGAATGCCACTGTACTTTCTATCTTTTATAAACCAATATAACATGCATTGATACTAATACCGATTAAATTTTAGGTATCATACATTTTTTTTAAGGCTGGGAAATCATCCAATGACTGCTCCCGTTCTGGGTGGAGCGGAAGTGAGTGTCAGACTCTAACTGACTAAAACCCATCCATGTTCCTTCCGTAGCCCTTTATGTTCCGGGGTAGCGGTAATCCTTTCGGACAATGAGTGATATTTATAAACAGCATGTGGGCAGCTTAAAAACTTTGACACCAGATTAGTCACTAACCACACGAAGAAGAAGAAGAGAAGAACATACCTGTCTTCTCATACAGAACCACGATCACCTCACTTGCTCAACGCGAATAACTGTGCTATTCTGTAAAAATCTTATCGTGAAAACTTGGATGAAGAGAGTTTAAAATGAAATGTCAACAGAGTCAATTCCTGGCATTAGGTGGAACGACAGCTCACTTCACGCACACTTTACCTAATAATAATAATAAACCAACATATACATGGCTCTCGTTAGGCGGTTGGATCAAGAGCCAGATTCAGACGGCAGTTCTCCTCGATACGGCTCACATTGTGAGGAGGTTCTAGTCTCTGCAGCCCTAACCACCGGTAGCATGGACCCTGCTTCCGACACCGGCGGACCACTATTTTTTATATTTTTAAATGTTTTTGTTTGGTTTTTTATAAAAATATTTAAAAATGTATTCAATATGAAATTATATAAATAAACGAATAATAATAATAAAATTGTTTATTACCACGAAGTTCATGTACATTACATTAGGTCAAAATCAAGGTCTTAATTTAGCATTTGGTAGGTAAGTACAATAGGTTCAACCCTGTCCCCTAAACTAGGCTAGGCCTTTATCTTAGGGGGCAGTACTCGGCTATATGATGCTGTTATGGCAGACGTGCCAGTAGACTGTGTCAAATGGGTGCATTTCTCTCTTGTGGTAAACTTTAAAAATGTGAGAGTAAGAAAAAAAAAATACCTAAGCTTTCAAGATGAGATTTTTACAGAATCGACCGATTATTGTGCTATTCTGTAAAAATCGCATCGTGAAAATGTAGGTGACGAGTTTTCATTCTAGTAATTGACATTAGATAGACGATGGAACACAACGCTGCGTGTTCCATTTACCGCTACGAATTATAGGCAAAACTCATTCATAGTGCGTGCGAGTAACAAAATTTTAATATCATGTGCAGACAGCATGATTTTGATCATTTCATTACAAGTGTGTCCTCGGCAAGAAAGTGCATGAGCCTTAGCTTTTTTAATTAGGTTTTGTCAGGTGTTAAGTCAGGTTTTAATTCTTGTATAGTGTTTAAAATGTAAATTAAGTTTAGCTTGATTATTATCCTGTTTCTTCCTGGTAGCAGAAATTGTATTGTGTTGTTCACACACACTTTTTCAAACTGTTTTTAGAAGTGAAGACTTTTAATTGGCTGTCAGTCCCACATATTGTTTTTATTCTGTTTACATTAGCTGTAAGTCTTCCATGATTAATAAATAAATAAATTAGGAGCTCGTGGCTAAGTACTAACAGCCGCACAGGTCGATCCTTCAGGTTAAGCTACGCTTGCCGGGGTTGGCCGTGGATGGGTGACCATCTTTACATAACGAAACTCCTCCGTGCCTCGGAAAGCACGTTAAGCTGTTGGTCCCGGCTGTAATTTGTGCATCTTTGACAGTCGTTACGGGTCGTCAGTAGCCCGAATATCTGACAACCAGTCTTACCAAGGGTATCGTATTGCCCAGTTACTGGGTTGTGGAGGTCAGATAGGCAGTCGCTCCATGTAAAATATTGGGATTCAGTTGCATCCGGTTAGACTGGAAGCCGACCCCAACATAGTTGGGAAAAGGCTAGGCAGATAGCTCGCTTCACCAAAATTTTTACGGTGAGATTTTGACAGAATATCATTACTGTTACAAATAGTACCACTTACAAACAATCAAAGCCTTCTGACGTAATTGTAACCACCGGTTGTTGACAAAATATGGCACTTTATACTTTCACTGTTGGCCAGATGTCCGACATTCGACCGGCGCGCGCGGCGGTGGAAGTAACCGACAAACAAGTGGAATTTGATAGGCCAGCTGGAGTTATGTTCCGTACCAACGGTTGATTCTGTTATGAATGCGGTGGAAAACTGTGGCATTTAAATGAGAACTGTTGTTTTGCGTTAGGTACCGATGTTAGTACATTAAGATAACCCTGACTGTCAAATTTTCCCAATTACTGTCAAAATGCGGAATTTGTACGTGTTTTGTATGACATGACACATGTCACATAAAAAATGTGAAGTCACAGATTTTTAGAATCAAATTAGAAAAGAATTAGAATCAAACATAAGTATCCTAAGCCTTCTAGAATTAATTCTCTCAATTATGGTGGGAACTGCATCGCGGTCACACAGGTAGAGTCATAAAGCTGAAAGCCATAAACTGTATAATTATAATATTATGTAGGTAGGTCGCCACGTGTTCTCTTTTTTACGGTTCCGTACCATAGTGTAAATTACTAAGACTCCGCTGTCCGTTCTTCCGCCTGTCGCCAGGCTGAATCTCATGACCCGTGATAGTTAGACAGTTGAAATTTTCACAGATGATTTATTTCTGTTGTTAATAAGAAAATAAAAATCGGGTTTAAATAAATAGCTAAGGGGGCTTCCATAGAAAATACATCATTTTGTGCCGTTTTTATAGTGCGTGAGTCCGACTTGCTTTTGGCCGGTTTTTTTTTATCAAGGATGGAAAATCATCAAATGATTCCTCCGCTCTGGGTGGAGCCATGTTTGCTTAAGCAAGTTAACATTTTTTTTTAATGGTATTCTCAGTTAAACCTTTGAGGTTGTCTACTGCTTAACCGGGCTTACCCAAGTAAACAGACGTGTAAACTTAATTTATCCTATTATAGGCCTTATGACACACCAAGGCAATATAAAACAAAACATTTTTCGCTTAAGGTTGATGTTCCAGGGTAGCCCGCGAAATTATAATCATCAAAATCATTAATACAACCCTCCGAGCTCATAAAGGTGTAAAAATGACTACAAGGTCAAAGTCATTCCGGAACCTTTATGAGCTCGGAGGGTTGTATTAATGATTTTGATGATTATAATTCTGTAACTACATACGTCTTACAGCCGCGAATCAAATGTTCATCAACATACAACCTATCACTGGCCTGCAAATTGCAAAAAACTTAAGAAAATTTGAATTTCGCGGGCTGGTTGGAGGATTCACCTTAAGGCAATACTCACAGTGAAAATTGCCATATGCTTAGAATAGCATTATTACAAGCTAGCCAATGTAGTACCTACTTGCACTTTTTATATGATTGTGGTAGGTTCGTCTCGGTTTCCCCCCCGGTCAAGACACCATTTTTCAGATATATTGTACCTAGTGAAAGTGTATTTTCTATAGCCTTACATTACTGTTGAAGTCCTAAAGCTCGAAAGTAAAAATGTGTTTTTTTATGTTTGAGGGTGGGGAATCATCAAATGAGAGTGTCAGACTCTTACTGACTAAAACCCATCCATGTTCCTTCCTTAGCACTTTACCTTCCCAACCCAATCCCGCTAAGAGTAAGTATGCCTGGATTGTTTTAATTTTAGCAATTTCCCATGTTTTGTATAATATCAAAATGCAAAACGATGTTGTTTCTGTTCTAAGAATATAGAAATAAACCTCCCCGAATACATGCTTTAAATAAAAGATCCCGAACCGCAACAAAATCTAAAGTGTAGATTAGAAAATCTATTCATGATGAACGGGGTCAAATTGAATTAGCTAGCAAAACTCCGCAAACATCTAAACACGATATAACAAAATAAAACAGATTTTCTTATGAGAAGAGAAGTATGGGTACTTCAAGTAAAAACATAATCATTGGTCGTTGACCCTAAAAAACCATCTAAATTTTTTGTGTTATGTTAGAAACCAACACCCATCACGTGTGAAGTTTCGCTAGCGACTTGAATTTAGCCCGGTAGATGATATTATCAAAATGTCCTTTTCTTGACAATACACTGTCATTTTAATTCACTGTTACCTTTAAGGGCGTGAAAATACCCATGATTATGTACAACTTTCACTATGACACCAACTCCGAAGTATGGAAAAATCGACGTTTTCATACAAAAATACAATATTTAATCGATGAAAATGTTTGAAACAGATGTATATTTTTTTTATTATTTCGTTGGAGAAAGTTGTTTATAATCGTTAGTACTGTCATCTCCTGAAAGGTAAACAGATAATTGAAAATCACCAATCAGCCTAGCCTTTTCCCAACGATGTCGGGGTCGGCTTCTAGCCTAACCGGATGCAGCTGAATACCAGTATTTTATATAGCGCCTATCTGACCTCCACAACCCAATCACCGTGTATACGATACTTCATGCACTCCAAAATTTCTTCAAACAAATAATTGAATACATTTTGTATAAAAATATTTTTGGTTCATTACACTTTCTTGTCATGCAGATTAACACAGATATTATTGAGAATATAAAACCAGGTTTTTCAACGATCTTTTGTTTCCGTATGTAAATGGTTTCACGATTGGGTAACTAAGAAAATATACACAATATACCAATGTGTCAATCAAAATTGGTTCAGAGGTAATATCCGTAAAGACGTGACACACAAACAGACAAAATCATAATACGCATTTATAATTAGATACGTATTAGAATACTGCGACTGCTTCGTAAGTCGTAGTATGTGTGTAGTGTAAGGATTCCCAAACTTATTTTGTCAACTGCCCACTTTGACAATACAATATTTTTGGCACCCCAGTTTTTCACCGCCTTCTTCTTTTCGTGTGGTTAGTGATTAATCTGGTATCAGAGTTTTTATGCTGCCCATGGGCCTCTGACTTAGCTTCACATGCTGTCAAGAAATACCTCTCAGACATGCTGGTTGCTACATGTTTTCCTTTACTGATTTTAAGCAAGTAATAATCATACAATACGCTCATGAATCCGTAAAATCAGAGGCCTTGGGTTCGAACTCGAGATCTATGACTTGGCAGTCCGACGGTCACACCACTAGGCTGTCACCTACCTACCAAACCACTCACCTACACCTACCTAAAAACCACTATTTCGATGAAATTACAAATCGCCCCCTTGTCCGAAAGGGTTACCGCTACCCCGGAACATAAAGGGCTACGGAAGGAACATGGATGGGTTTTAGTCAGTAAGAGTCTGACACTCCCTTCCGCTCCACCCAGAGCGGGAGCAGTCATTGGATGATTTCCCAGCCTTAAAAAAAAAAAAAAGCCTCTACGCATCGCCCCTATTTTTTTTTTCTGGGTCTCTTACTACCCTTTGCAGCGCCCACAAGGTGGCGTTATCGCCCACTTTGGGAAAGACTGGTCTAGTGCAAAAGCTACTGCTGAGCATGAGGTCCTGGGTTCGATTCCTAGGTGAGACAAAGTTTTCTGAAATTTCTCAGTAGCATCATTGCAGCCCGGAGTCTCTGGATATGCCCTTGTTTGATGGCACTAAGCTCGCCTCCTATTACATGGGACTTAAAACATAACCTGGTGTACCATAGGTATATTTCTGCCCTACCCTTCAGAGAAACAAAGCGTGATGTTATATTATTTAAATACTACACTTTCTTGACAGCACATTTGTCACGCTTCATCTCATCGGGATATCATTTTATTATTATATTTATTCTGAACTTTGTCACGCTTCATCTCATCGGGATATCATTTTATTATTATATATATTCTGAACTATGTAGCCATTATCCACAATGGCCGGTTGTCACGCTATCAATGTGCGTAAACGCTGAATATTTTTCACGATCCATCGCTTATGATGGCAAATGCTTTGACGAGATTTTATTAGACGTGAGTTTGTAGGATGTAGAATGCAGGCATTTATGTAGAATGTTGTGGTGTGGGTGGATACTGTATGTATAGGTAGTAAAATCTTTATTTGGGCAAAGTGGAAAAGTTAAAATTTAATTAGTTGGATTCTTTTCGTTGTGGTTAAAGTAGTTATACTTTCTAAGTATATTATTGAATATTTTGCAATACATAATAATAAGAGTATTTCAAAACATTACTTTACCTTGGGGTTCGGTGTAGTCGGGTAAAATTACAAAAAATATTTTTTTTATTTAATACTCAGGTACTTTAAATGGTTTAGTCAACGATTACAAAGTTCAGATTTTCACCTACCAATCATTAAAGTGTTATTAACATAGCCATCATGACTTGTCTTAAATATTTGAAATAAATCAGCTAAAATGACCAATTTAATGTCAAACGCACAGCGCATCCGGCGATTACGGAATATTTTAGTAATTATTACGTGTGTCTTATGTCGTAATCATTAATGCCATTAGGAAAACAGGTAAATGGAAATAATATGTTAAAATAAAACTTACACACAAATTCAAGTCTGAGCTCTAACAAAAACAAATGTATCTAATTGATTTTTTTACATAATTGTTGTTGGACACTTTAACCGGTTAAGGCTTGAAACATTTACTACGTTAGCAATAACATTATATATTTTTTACATATTATATATCTTGCATGTAGTCCCTGAAGGGTAAGACAGGAGTATACCTATAACTCACATTTCGCCAGTTAGTATTGAATTGTCAATGGTATTAGTTTTAACCTTATTACTGAGAATATAAGGTTGAAAATGAAAAGTGGTATATCGTAAATGTTTGCTGCAACCCGAGGCTATCTATGGCGACATTGAATTATTCAATATTTCCCATTCCGTTCATTGTTATTAAACCCGACACAAGTTCAATTCCACATAACAACAATAGTATATTTCCATGGTTTTTCATACAAACAGTTTAAAGAAAGTTGTTAACGAAAAAAAAACGATTGCAATTACGAGATTTGATTTGCTATTTCCTACTCCCATCGATTGTTAAAACAATGGTTATTCGCAGAAATATGTCGTCGCTCTATGCCATTTAAGTTTTTTTGTCATAAATGATCTCAAATGATTGTCATAAAATATATCAAACATCCGCACAGGTTGATAACATGTTAAGCTACACTTGATGCGGTTAGTTCGTGGATGGGTGACCATTTCCGACTTTCCGAAGTACGGAACGGATGGATGGGTGACCGTCTATTATATTTCAGGATCCCTCTGTGCCTCGGACAACACGTAAAGTCGTTAGTCCCCGCTGTCATTCGTTACCCAGTCTTATCGAGGGGTATTGTGTTGCCCAGTAACTGGGTTTTAGAGGTCAAATAGACAGTTTCATAAAGTAAATGCATCTATTTAGACTGAAAGTTGGACCCCAACATAATTGGTAAATGGTTTGGCAGGTGGTTTTTTTTAGTTTCTTAACATTAAAATTTTTCGTAGTAAAAAGTTAATAATTTTCTGGTGTTACTTTTCGGATACTTTAATGATAACCCAAAAATATTTTTGAGACGTTTATTGGTTACAAATCACGACAAAGAACAATAGCAAAATAAATTGATTCAGTAATATTGAAACAATGCAAGAAGTAAAATATTTTCAAGAACAATTTAATGGTGTCGAGAAGTTAAATAGGTGCAGAGACCAGCAGATCATGCTACTGCAATCTGTCAAATTTCTTTTACAGATTTTCAACTTTATTAAAGAAGAATAAGGTTCATGTTTAATTGCGAACATTTGACAGTTTGGGATAGCTTGTTTTTCTACGATGAGTACAGTATTTTTTAAATGCTGCGAAGGAAAGTAAAATAAGACAGCGACGTTTTCAAAATCTGAAAAAAAATAACAATAAGTTAAGTACCTGAACAAAAGCTGAAAACTAAATCCGGAAAAAGAAATGTTCAACAAGATCTCCAAACGGCTGGTCGACACCTCCCATGGCCCAAGGGCAGGCTTTTAACTTGGCCAATCTTCACATTGCCATATAACGTGGCAATGCCGTATAACGCCGCCATATAACGTGCCAGAAGTTATTCGACGATTTTAGTTAATAGTTTTAATATATCTAAACTTCTTCTCTTCTTTCTTCTTCTTCTTTCTTTTTTTTGTTTTAATCGGTGAAGGAAAACATAGTGAGGAAAACTGCATGCCTTTTTTTTATATAATATATATATTTCCCATATATTTTTTTTGTGTGTGGTTAGTGACTACCCAGTTGTCAGAGTTTGTATGCTCTCCATGGTTTCTAGCTTAGCTTCACATGCTGTTGAGAAATTACTCTCAGGCATGCTGGTTTCCTCACGATGTTTGCCTTCACCGTTTTTAAGCGAGTGATTATTCCACAATACGCCCATGAATCATCACACGAAACGTCGAAGGCGTGCCCTGGGTTCGAACTCGAGACCTATGACTTGGCAGTCCGACGGTTACACCATCAGGCTGTCACTGCTTTGTATATTAGTGAGTAGTTTTCATTAGATTAGGATATTAAGTTTTTTAATAAATAATGAAATAGGTATAAGTTTTTATTTATGCTGAAAATGTTTAAAACTTTTTTGAGGAACCAAACCTTACCGTAGCCATTGTGGTGACCCCCAGATTTACGACCCCCATTGCTTTCACATGTATAGGATCTTGTACATTATACAGGAATATGGAAACGATTTTTCTGTTCTTTGAGTCCATAAATTGCCACGGCACACCGTAAACGGCATCCTTCAGTTTTTCACTCTGAAAATATTTTTGCTTGAATTTCATTACCAATACAATGATGCATTGCGCCGTTTAGTTTGTGGTTCTCTTAAAATGTAACATTCTACCTACTCATATTTTGATGAATAAACTTTATTATTATTATTGCATAAGATTCATATTTAATTTCTTTCTGTGTTTGTTATGTGTTTTGTGTAGGTATGGTCTAAATTGCTTTAAGAAAATCTGTAAGAATCGATTTTTTTTAAATAGTGTACTGATAAGCAAATCAGGTTACCCTAATCTGTCAAATTTCCTTGATAGATTTTCAACTTTATTACAAAAGTTTAAGTTTCATTTTCAATTGGAATTTTTTTGCAGTTTGGTATAGCTTGTTGGCCGCAAGCACATGAAGCTATTCCAAACTGTCAAATTTTCTTCTGTGCTTAAATGGTTTCTCACCGTATCTACTTTGTCTTACCTATAATGTAACCTTTTTGTTATGATATTAATTGCACTAGGCAATTGATTATTTGAAACGGTCAAGTATAAAATATGAATGTATTGAAAACATCCATCACCGTACAGAAATTACATACTATATATGCGAAGATATAACTGTAAAATTACATTTAATGCTAATAATATTCCATTTGATTCTAAAAAATTCTGACATCACATTGTTGTATTTCATACAAATCACGTACAAATTCCGCGTTTCGACAATTCATAAAAAGTAACGTTATTGACTACCCTTTCAAATACTTACCCAATTAATCCTTCTAGTGGAATGATTCATCGTGTGCTTATAGTAAAGGAAGTAAAGTTCCCCATTGGGTTCTTACCGTGCTTCCTATCAGCTCAAATACTACGGACAGCAGAATTAACTGTTGAAACGTTATGATTGATAAAGGTAAGTATCGTGCCAAGGCTTCCGCTGTCTGAAACATTAGGTAATTTCGGTAAGGTCGATGATACTCAAGTTAAACAGTAATGATGATAGTCAAGTAAAATATGTCACAAATGAGTTAGAAACAAAAAAGTGACAAATGAATAAAAAAAACCGGCCAAGTGCGAGTCGGACTCGCACACCGAGGGTTCCGTACAAACCTGTAGGTATATAAGTAAAAGTTCACCCATCACGAGAATCGAGTCATAGTTACTTATGGTATTTTTAATATTTTGAAAAAAAAAAAAATTTTTTTATTATATGATGTAACTAAAAATTTACGGTTTTCGCAATTTTTCCTTTATCTGCACTGTAAGACGTTACTTTGTACCAAATTTCAAGATTCTAAGTTCACGGGAAGTACCCTGTAGGTTTTTATTCCCGTGCGAGTTTCGAAAATTTGCGGCATAGCACAGCTGTATCTTTTGACTGCTTTGGCTTAGAAGTTTGATTTTTTCACAGCTCCAAGGGACAGTAGACCTGAGTATTAGATATAAATTTCATTTCGATACCTCTACGCGTGCCTGAGAAAAACGGTCTTGACAGACGGACAACAAAGTGATCCTATAAGGGTTCCGACCGTTTTTTCCTTTTGAGGTACGGAACCCTAAAAACTGTTTAAAAGACACTATAATATACACATAACAAGTAGTGGTATACGAATTTGTGTGGGGTAAGTACCGAAACAGAAATTGAAAAAAAGAAACTGACTTTCAAAAAATCATTGCAACTAATAGGTACTTTATTTTGGAAAACGGTGCCTTGGTTTTCTATTTACGTTTTTGCGACGAACTTCCGAAATTAAGTTGTTTTTTGGAAAAAAGGTCCACTTCGCTTCGTCTACCAAATGATAAATCACTTTAATCGGCTCTCAGTAATCAAAGGGGAAAAAAAAAAAAAACTCTTTTTATTTTAACAGGTGAGAAGATAGGAATTATTAGTAAATGTAGATTACTACTGACCATTTGCGAACATTCAAGAAGCAGTAAACACTCGCTCACTTGATGAAAAAAGAAATAAAAGAGCAACATCGGACCGAACGCTTCAGATATTTTATCAGTGAAACTGAAATAAGAGACATTCCTGGATTATTATACCTACTTGTTTTCAAGCAACAAAAATATAGTGCAACCGGAATTTGTCACATGTGCCTTAGGTGTAGTCTACTAAACAAAACGACCAAAATAAAGCATTTTTTTTTCTGAAATGTTAATTAAATTTATGCTAGTGGCTACGCTTAATGTGACTTACTCCTTAATAAGTCGGTGATAATCTATGCATCGTGTCAGTCTTTTGGTGATCACTTGCAATTCTTCTTCGGAATACATTTCTGCATTGACAGCGGCACTTTTGCCGTCAATTGATAAAACAACTTTTTTAGCAGGCAGTGGAAACGTTTCTAGTTCATGAAGAAGTACATTGAAATGTCCCCAGATGTTGAAAACCATCAGAAAAAGCAATAGATCCAACATACAGACAGACGCCGAACATAAGTATGACATCATCCTGAAGAAGAAAAATCTAAATTAAAAACTGTTACCTACTTTGTTCTGCTTATTTGATACTGTCCAATAAGAACAACAAAATTGGTTTTCTATTTAGTTTAAAAAACAGTTGTATCAGTAACTCGTAAATTAGGACTTGCAATAAATTCAATGAATCCTAAACTTTCACCTATTTTAATTTATCTTGTTTCAAATGAAACCGCCTTGGGCGGGGGGAATTTTTTGAGTGGTACCCTTTTTTTTTGAGGGTGGTAAATCATCAAATGACTCCTCCCGCCCTGGGTGGAGCGGAAGAGTTTCAGACTCTTACTGACTAAAACCCTATCTAGCTTCAACTTTCTCACTTACTGATCGACTGCTAGACAATTCAAAAGTGCCTGTAATTGGTTTAATTGAAATAAATGCTTTGAGTTTGAATTTGAGATGCCGCAAGTCAGCGTTTGGCTCTAGGATAAGCCGGTGTCCTCACATGTTTTTCTCTACAAATTTAAGAGCAGTGGTGATAAATTAATTTACACAAAAGTAAAGTGCCCGGTCGACGACCCATAGCTTGTAAATCACGGATGTTTGCACTGCACTGCTTGTAAGGTCTAAAATCGAATAACATGCCTAAAACATCTTTACGAAATCGTTGCGCTGAATGAGTCGAGGTGACTTATATTCGCTATAAATCTCGACCATAGTGATAAACTCTTTGAACAAAATCATTTTAAATTTAAAGAACTTACCCATTATACATGCAGCCAACGATATACGCATCAAAGTGCGTATAAATTTTCAATACTGGCATGGACAGGTACAGGGAATGCTCATACGTTGAGTTAGTAAGGATTTTCTGTTTGTAATTTCCTGATGCGTAATTTTTCCAGACAGGAATAGCATTAAACAGGGTCATACCGGCAATCATCTGGGCCGTCAGGTACAAAGAGAAGAGGTGGGAGATTAAATGGACTTTTTTGTATGTCTGTGGGAAAAATTAATGAAATCCTCAATAATTGATCGAAAAAAGATAGCAAAACACAATTTCAAACACTAATAGTACGGTCGTCAGTGCATCTCTCCAAATGATTTTAAACCTTAAAACGTTGAAGGTTAAGTTAAAAATCAATTGGAAAAAATTTACAGTTTCTGGCAATTTTATGTGCTGGTAACTGGACATGGTCCTATCATGGTTTGACCAAGAGAATTTGACGCCTGAGTCGTTTCGCCATTTTCTTCTCAAGGGTTATAGTAAAGTATCTTAGATAGGAAATGTCGATGTAGTCCTATTTACAGAATAAACGTATTTATATCATTTCACTCTGATTAAATAATATTGTTTTGTTAATTACCTTCATTGAATATTCAGATACGTCTTTAAAGAAGAGCAAGTGCATTTTAGTTATAAATGTAGAAGTCAAGGTTCTGTACTTCGTTGATTGAGGTAGCGTGATAATTATTCTCGTCTGTAGACAAAATACAATACAGATATAATTATTTGAAATATAATTATGCAATTGTGGCAACATTCCTGCGATAGTTATATTACGTCTAAATTTTTACCCAAAATAGAATCCTAAAAAAGATGACTCTACTGCCTGGTTCGTCTAGCTCTAGTGGTTGCAAGCGCTACTGATACACATGAGGTTCTGGGTTCAATTCCCAGGTCGCGCAAAATGTTATCGGAACTTTCTATGTAGAATTTTTCAGTAGGAGCCCAGAGACTAGATTTGTGCCTGGTTAATGGCAATCGGCTGGCTCCTATTACATGGGACTTAACAACACAGACATAACACACGACACAACATAACACAACACAACATAACACAACACATAACTGACGAAATGATAGTGAACATAGGTACATCTTTGCCCAACACTTCGGGGAAACGAGGCGTGATCAAAAACTGCTCAAGAATATAAAATAAAAACAAAAAATAAATACGTACCAAGGCAACAAACCCCATAAGCACAGTTATAATCATATGTCCGACTTCGTAAAAACTCATGTCTGAATGTAGCAAAATAAAGTGTATACCGGAGCTCAAACAAAATACATTTGTTGTGATTTGTGCAGCACTTATTAAATTCCTGTATTTTGAGCGGCCTTCCCCGAGTTCCTCCGCCGGCCATGCGTTTATCGCTACTAAACTAAACCGCAGTATTTTCACATATCTAAAATCCGTAACTTCTTGGACACTGTCTCTAAAAGAGTAGAAAAAAATATAAGCCAAGCCAAGCGGTTGATCGATAAGTGGGATTGTCCGAAAGGGTTACCCCGGAACATAAAGGGCTGAGGAAGGAACATGGATGGGTTTTAGTCAGTAAGAGTCTGACACTCCCGTCCACTCCACCCAGAGCGGGAAAAGTCATTGGATGATTTCCAACCCTCAAAAAAAAAAGCTGTTGATCGACTCTTCACACCATCAGAGTGCTGGCCTGTTTTTTGGGTCAAAGAATCAGCATTGCCATACAGCGCGTCGTGCCATACAATCATACAATGCTGCCAGCGTTATGGGAACTTTTCAACGTGTTCAAACGGGGCAAAAACATAAAAAATCATTTGCGCCTAAACTACTGCTCCTATTTAATTCATTTTTGGTACAGAGTTTGAAAATGGTTCCTAGCATAAGCTGTTTAAAGGAAAGCCCCTCTGTCGTATCAACTCTGTATAAATAAACTATATTTAAACTACAAAAACCCAAGCGGGCGAAGTCACGGGCAAGGTGCTAGTTAGTTATATTAATGCCTTTTTTTTTTAAGGGTGGAAAATCATCAAGTGACCCCTCCAGCTCTGGGGGGAGTGGAAGGGAGTGTCAGACTTTTACTGACTAAAACCCACGGATGTTCCTTCCTTAGCCCTTTATGTTCCGGGGCAGCGGTAACCCTTTCGAACAATAGTTTTCAATTAACTTACATTATCGTGTCATCTTCGAAAAGTATTTTTTTAATTCTTTCCATTGTTTTGTCTCGTCCTTCTTGGTGTTATTAAGGTTAACGTCAGTTTCAATATTATGTCTGGATTCTATTCAAGACAGTCCTTTTATATTGTTTGTATTATTCAATTTCGAAGAAAAGGTAGGTATTAAGCAGGTAATTAGAGCAACTATCGCTTCGATGGAATGATTAATCATGGTTGACAATTAGATCGTTTAATAAAAATTATGGGTTATTATTTTATCTATAATTCTACTCAAATGGCAAAAGTACTGCGAAAAAGAGTTCTTTTTTTTATTAATCGTTTCATCATTCGGAATTTAATTTCTCGAATGTTTTTTTTTTAAACCTACTAGATATTTTTCAGGGACGTTTAAAAAACCTAAAAAGATTGAGGAAATATTATAGATTAACTAGCCTGGTGACAGATGGCCAGACGGAGGGACAGCGGAGTCTTAGTAATAGGGTCCCGTCTTATCCTTTGGGTACAAAACCCTAAAAACGATAGTGCGGACTTCTCTTTCCAAGCTGTTTTTTTTTTGTAGTAACCCTATGGCGCCCTCAGCCAAAAAAGACAGAATTCTTCTCCAGTATTTTATTCTCCAAGACTAAAACATAAAATATACATCTTTAAGTAGACCCCGCGTCAAACTGCCAGGTCGCAAGAATCCAATCAGCCATTATTTACATACAGCAATTACATGCCAAGATAAATACATAGACACGTGAGTACGGTGAGTAGGATAAACAAGATGTCAAGTATAAGGCACTAAGGCCAATGACACACAGGTGAAGCTTGTCTTTATACCGCAATTTATCGGCGAATGACGTCACTCAAAGTCAAAAACAATTACAGGCACTTTTGAATTGTCAAGGGGACGGTCTGCCAGAAAATTGAAGCTATTTGCTCATTCCAAAACGTAGTAGGTGTATATGAGGAAGAATGGGCGAGAAACTCTACTCCTTTTAAACTTAATATAGGTACATTACTTACAATGTATTGTTGTTATACGAAGCGTGTCGGTGAGTCTTGGGCTTTTTTAATAAATCATCTTATGACTTCTCCCGCTCTGGGTGGAGCGGAAGGGAGTGTCAAACTCTTACTGCCTAAAGCCCATCCCTGTTTCTTCCTTGGCCCATTGTGTTCCGGGGCAGCGGTAACCCTTTCGGACAGTCCCGTTGGTGAGTCTTCGGCCTAAGTAACAGGTTATGTTACAAGTATATCTATTGCACCGTAATGACACATTACCCTCGTTTGACCAGAACGGGTTGACAGGTGACAGGTGATGTGTATGTTTATCATTGCAGATACGTATAACAGTTTATTTAAGAGTAGGAAGCTACAAAGAATATAATTAATTACCAGCCCAGTTACTGGGTTGTGGAGGTCAGATAGGCAGTCGCTCCATGATAAATACGGGTATTCAGCTGCATCCGGTAAGACTGGAAGCTGACCCCAACATAGTTCGGAAAAGACTAGGCAGATGATGATACATATAACAGTTTATTTAAGAGTAGGAAGCTACAAAGAAATTAATTAATTAAATTAGATGGTGTATCCAAATCACAGCTGTCATTTAGGACTGGTTTTACCAATAAAACTGAACGCGAGTTTAAGCTGTCAGTGTTATTATTGCTTTGGAATATATTTTGACTGACAGTTCTTGAGCTTGGTTCTGATCGCGTTAGTTAGCGATAGTTGTATTAATTGATTTAGGGGGCTTAATTGTTAAGCGGGATTGTCCGAAAGGGTTACCGCTACCCCGGAACATAAAGGGCTACGGAAGGAACATGGATGGGTTTTAGTCAGTAAGAGTCTGACACTCCCTTCCGCTCCACCCAGAGTGAGAGCAGGCATTGGATGATTACCCAGCCTTGAAAAAAAAAAGGGGGCTTAATGGTCCCATTTGCTAAACCATTAATTTCCCTGACTGTACCTACCTAACATAACATCACGCTTTGTTTCTGGAAAGGGCAGGGCAGAGCCGCACCTAAGGTACACCCACAACTCGTCCGTTATGTTTAAGTCCTATTATGAAATAAGGGACTTACTCTGGGCATGATGGAAAACCCAGTTACAGTGGTATGTACTCTTTTTTTTTGAGGGTGAGAAGGTCATCAAATAACCCCTCCCGCTCTGGGTGGACCGGAAGGGGGAGTGTCAGAGTCTTACTGACTAAAACCCAACCATGTTCCTATCTTAGCCCTTTATGTTGGTAAGCGGGATTGTCCGCTACCCTGGAACATAAAGGGCTACGGAAGGAAGATGGATGGGTTTTAGTCAGTAAGAGTCTGTCACTCCCTTCCGCTCCACCCAGAGCGGGAGTAGTCATTGGATGTTTTCCCAGCCATAAAAAAAAGCCCTTTATGTTCTGGGGTAGTGGTAACCCTCTCAGACAATCCCGCTTAAATAACACTTTACCTGACCTGGAAATCGAACCGAGTAGGTACCTCAAGCTCAGAAGCAGCACTTGCGACAACTAGACCTACGAAGCACTCCACGAGTCATCTGACGTGTTGATTCAATGTTGACATATAATAACAACACCATTCTAACCTAGATAAAAAACTGCCTACTTAACCTTGTTCGTATTACATCATGTAAACTGGAACTAATTTTTCACATAACCCTTGTCCACACGGACGGTTTTTATTCGTGCACTGTATTTTTAATTAAATGCTTAGCTGGCCCGCGTAATGGATTGTGGCTCACTCCCTTGCAGAGAGGAGACCTGTATCATAGCAGTAGGAACTTTATACGCTGAGTATGCTTATGCTTAGCACCGAGACTTCAAAATCCAACAGAGTATTTTATTGACGCGATGTTTTTGAATCATTAAATGAATCTTCCCGCTCTGGGTGGAGCGAAAGGAAGTGACTCTTACTGACTAAAATCTATCCATGTTCCTTCCTTAGCCCTTTGTGTTGCGGGGCAGCGGTAACCCTTTCATACAATCCCGCTAACTTAATTGACGCGCTGGGACGCACTCGGTTGATATCTCAATGCGCGTCTCAACACGGTGTTAAAAATCCAGTGCGTGAAGACAAAGTCGTGTTTAAAAACCGCCCGTGCGTACCTGGCCTTACACAATATTATTAAACTGACAACTTTATTATTATTATTAATCCGCAATAGTCACGTAACTGTACAAGATAATAATACGTCTGTTTGAAGGTATTTCAAGGTTCTAACACCTACTTACCCGTCAATGTTATTTAAATAATGAAATTTGACATTCGTGTTGAAATCCATGTAAATGGGTATTTAATATAAATTGAATTACAGTTTTGTAATGACTGTTGTTATTGTTAACGTTATTATCATTGGCTTTTTATTGTTAGTGGTAGACTTTTGCATTTGTTTAATCTTTTAAATCACTTAAATAAAGACCTTGTATCTCTACATAAAGATATTGTCTTAAAAGTATTTTTTTTTCAGCTGATCTATTAAATCAATCTCGTTTACTCAGGTCCAGTTTTTTTTTTCAGAATATATTATAATTATTATTGATAACAACAAATAATAGCGAGGTATGCGGGCCCAGACAAACTGTCGATTCGATATCGAAAATATTGTTGATCGAACAATTCGTTATCTCAGCGATCAGCAGCATTTTTATGGGAATATTGATCGAGTTTCGATTCACAATTTGACAGTGTCTAGCATTTAGCGATCGAAAACGATTGATTACGTGATATTTCGAAAGCTTATGCCAATTCCAAACATTTTGGATATTTTCAAGTTTATTACAAAAAATAAGGTTCATTTTCAACTGGAAAAATTTTACAGTTAGGGATAGCTTGATGTGCTGGCGTCTATAATTGATCTCGTTCTGTTTTATTAGAGATATTTACACTAGGACAAAGATAGTGAACTAAGAAAAAGGATAGATTCGCAATGGCACAGGAAAAGAAAGGCATTTACCCAAATAGACAAGCAATAATGCGTTAATACTGCGTTAAACTGACACGACTTAAAAGTTAAAACCAATTATAATTCAAATTAAAAATTAATATTGCAAAAAAAAATTGTAAGTCAAAACAATTAATGCGATTATTTTTTGTTTCTAAATACGCACCCGTACTCAATTACTAAGGCATAGTTGTATTTTAATTAACAAGCGGTCAAGGGTATTAGACAGGTGCAAATACTTAAGTTTTTTCCTACTGAAGTAATTATTTTAACCCTACGATAATAACGCTACTTATCCATTAATTTAATGATCACTGAATATAATAAATTGCAAATAAAAATTGAATCTTTTTTAACTGTTTAAATAACGCAAAATTTATATAATATAGTCCTTTTTGTTTTTGTATTTATTTGAATTTATAGTTAGTTAGATAGTCATTTAATTTAAGTAGGTATATATGAGTTGTTATTATATTTTTGTGTTTTTATTTAGTTAAAGAAAGTTATGTCGAAGTACTAAATAAATAAATATTATTTGAAGAAAAAATGTTTTTTTTTGTGTAATTTAAGTTTTTACGTGATATTTAAAAAGAAAAAGTTTAAGACAACGTAGATGCAGCACAGGAATCTCGATGTTATTAAACGCCACCTTAACAACATTAGTAGATTGCACTCATGTGCGCTTAGGCAGGTCGCTTGTCTATACTAATATTATAAAGAGGAAAACTTTCGTTTGTTTGTTTGGTTGTAATGAATAGGCTCAAAAACTACTGGACCGATTTTAAAAATTCTTTCACCGTTGGAAAGCTTAGTTTTCTAGGAGTAACATAGGCTACTTTTTATCCCGGGAAAAATAACGGGTCCCACAGGAAAGACCACGGGAGCGAAGCCGCGGGCAAAGTGCTAGTAACTTAATGAAACGGAACCCTTTTTCGCAAAACCGTGACAGTTTCTTGGAAATTAATAAAAGAAATAATAAAAATGTAATTTAAAAAGCACATAATTAACATGATCATTCATTCCGTCGTAGCATTAATTACAAATAATAGCTCGATGAAAATTACAGAAAGACAATTAGAAATAACTACCTCAGAGCTACTTCATGTTTGATAATCATTTGCAATTCAGGACAGCCCGTTGTAACTTGACAAAAAAATAAAAAGATAACTATTAAAATTATGCAAAGAATTAAAAAAATACTCTTGGAAGATGAGGCAGTCACGTACGTTATTTAAAAACAACGTCACACATTCGATATTTAAAAAAAGAACTAATATTTTTTTAAATAATAATTTTAGGGCTAACATAAATAAAGCATCCGAATTTAAATACATGAAAAGCTTACGTTTTAATTTAAAAGCTTTAAATGCATGGCCAGGGAGTGAAATCGAAGAGGACAATTCGAAATACAAAATATTGATAAATGGCGCCATTTTGGCGCTGCATATATTTTGTTTGTGCAGTAGCATTCACCATATGAAGATTAATTGGGACAAGTTGAGTTTTTATGAACTGGGACATATGTATATAGTTTTACTAATGACTATTGTTGCGTTGGTACGTATTTTAAACAAAATCTTTGTACTTAACGTTTAAAAAAAGAAATACGTATTAAGAATCGTGTCAGACATTGATCATTTATCAGGGTAAAAACTACGTACTGATTAGGGCGCCAGAGACAGGAACCTTCTCACGATGCGAGTTGTATTGGAGTCTTCTGAATCAGGCCCCTGGCCCAATTGTCGAACGAGAGTCTCGATGGATATTGATGGAGTGATTGTAACTGTTATTTACTGTGTTTTGTCTATAGACGAGGACATTTCTCACAACACCTCAATCTTCTAAATACATAAACGTGGGTGTACTATTTTTGACCAAAATGCACTTGGTCTACTTCAAGGATGTATCTGAGTATGCAATGAAGGTAAGAAAACAAAAGAAGGTTTTATGAAACTTTAAAAAGGTGATGCTTTTTTTTAATTCATTTGAATCTTATAGCAATAGTAGACTGTTCAAAAGTATTTGATGCAAGAGTAAATAAACGTTCAGGTAAACTTTAATACAATCACTCACTTAAAAAGGAAATTAAATAGCATAAATTTAGCAACTTCAATCTCACCACTTTAAAAACCATTTGAAAACTTGTCAAAATAAATGTTGACAATAAATTTAACGTCAATTGTCCAATGGAATACTTTTTTGAGACTATTTAAAATTAGAATGTTTAGTTTAAGAATTTAAATATATCAAAAATCGAGTCACTCAATTTATAAACTTTAAAATTTTCATCAGATACTTTTGAAACGAATATTAATATTGAGTCCTATTATTATTTTTACAGACATTCAGAAAAGTTCATTTAATCTCCCACTTTTTCACTCTGTACCTGACGGGCCAGATATTTGCCGGTCTCAGCCTGTTCAATATCATTCCAATATGGAATAACTACTCATCAGGGAAGTACAAAGAGAAAATTCTTTACAACACAACGTATGAGCATTCCCTGTACCTTTCAATGCCAATACTAAAAATCTATACACACTTCGATGCGTATATTTTTGCTGGCATTTTCAATTGGTAAGTACTAAAATGTAAGTTCATTTTAAATATTGTTTTGTTGAGCATATGTAGTTGTAAATGTTGACATTAACCGCAGTGTGGATAGGCTTCCGAAAAGCTAGGACCTCAGGGTGACATTTATTCATTTATTAATTGGGTTAAGAAAGGCTATCAAAAAGCTAGTCGTCATTTTTTTTTAAAAGCGTTATAGTAGAAGTACGAAACACTCTATCTGCGATTTTTAAGACTCTCCGCTGAAGGAAGGATTTTGCTGAAACTAGAAGCAGCCGGCAGTGGATAAACAATTTGGGCATAATTATGTTCCTTCCCAATTTATCTTCAACAAATACAAACCAACGCAAACAGGCAGAAGATATACATTTCTGAAAAGAAAAAGACTAGGGGTCACGGCATTTATTTGATTAAAGAGTTTCTATATTATGCTGGAATTCCAAATAGTGCTGGCTTTCAAAAGTAGAAAACATGCCTTCTAGGCACAATTGAAGCGCGTATAGGAACGCCGTATGCATAGGCACTAAGTCATGATGCAAAAAAATAATGTAATTGTCTTTTTCAGGTTCATGACATACTTATGTTCAACATGCTTTTGCATGTTGGATTTACTGCTATCACTAATGGTTTTCAATATTTGGGGACATTTTAAAATACTACTTCACGATCTGGAAACTTTTCCATTGCCTGCTAATAAACTTATTACATCAATGGACGATAGAAACGTTACTGTTATTGCAGAAATGTATACCGACGAAGAATTAAAAATAGTTTCTCAAAAGCTAAAACACTGTGTAGATTATCATCGGCTTATAGCGGAGTAAGTAGTGAACTCCGAGGAAAGATTATGTTTTCTTTTGTAATTTATTTGTGACGTGTGTGGCTGTAAGAGTAGTGTAAGGTCTAAGGAACGATGGATGTACTGTCTGAACAATGATGGTTAGAAAGGAGGTGACTACTGAGGTGACGACTAATATAGAATATGGCAAAAGGAAAAGTGTAGCTTCAACGACAAATAAATTGGATTATGGGCAAGAGAGTGACAACAGTCGTCAGTGTTTTCGAATTTGTCGTCAAACTTCAGAATAACTAGATACAATACCTAAAAAATATACCAACGTGTGTTAGGTTCAGCGAGGGACACACTTTAAGAGAGTAAAGTACTCATGAAAATTAAGTACTTCTACAAAGGGACCATCTCGAAAATATAAAAAAAAATACTTGCTTCTCCATACATTTTTGTTTGAATGTCGATTCGATTTATAAAATTGTTGGTCGAACAATTCGCTATCTCAGCGATTCGGATTGTCAAGAACGTCACTTATCAACTCATTTGTATGGGAATATCGAACGAGTTTCGTTACACAATATGACATTTAGCGATCGAAAACGATTGATTACGTGTCATTTCGAAAGCTTATGCCAATTCCATACATTTCGGAATTATCTAATTTCGTTATCGTTCATAAAAATGTGACTGTCTACGCTCACAGGTGTTTTCTTTTGCAAAATTTGGAGTCAACCCTATATTAGAAGTTGTAAATTTTCATGAGTACCTATTTTACTCTCCTAACGGTATATCCCCCGTTTAACGAAACACCTGTTCAAACAACCTAACCTGTTCCTTGTTACAGTTTCACTGACAAAATGTCCGAAGCTTTCGGTCCGATTTTGTTCATTTATTACGCGTTTCATCAAGTGAGCGGGTGTTTACTGCTTCTTGAATGTTCTCAAATGGTTTGTTTAGTATAATTTAAAGATAACAGCTAATACAATATTCGACTCCAACAATAACATCGGCATTTGTTTCAGACACCAGAAGCCTTGATACGTTACTTGCCTTTGTCATTGATATTGTTCCAACAGTTAATTCAGCTGTCAGTAATATTTGAGTTGGTAGGAAGTACGGTAAGAAAACAAGCAATTAAAAAGGCCATGTAGTAGCTTCTATTATTATAAATGGTCTACAGACGCCAGCACACCTGAACCTGAACCAACATGAACCTAATCTTAATGTAATAAAGTTGAAAATCTAATAAAGAAATTCGACAGATTGGGTAGCTTGATGTAATGGACTCAGTACCTTTTTCAATCTTAGAGTGAAAAGCTGAAGGATGCCGTTTACGGTGTGCCGTGGCAATTTATGGATACGAAGAATATAAAAACTGTTTCTATATTCCTGTACAACGTTCAGGAACCTATTCATGTGAAGGCAATGGGAGTTGTCGATGTTGGAGTCACTACGATGGGCGCGGTAAGGTTTTGGGCAGGTTTCACGAGTAATTACACACTTTCTATAACAATTAGTTCTTAGTAAATAAAGCTAGCTGACCCGACAGACGTTGTCCTGCCTTACCTACCTACCCTACCTACCCTACCTACCCTACCTACCCTACCTACCCTACCTACCCTACCTACCCTACCTACCCTACCTACCCTACCTACCCTACCTACCCTACCTACCCTACCTACCCTATCTACGCTACCTTCCCTACCTACCCTACCTACCCTACCTACCCTACCTACCCTACCTACCCTACCTACCCTACCTACCCTACCTACCCTACCTACCCTACCTACCCTACCTACCCTACCTACCCTACCTACCCTACCTACCCTACCTACCCTACCTACCCTACCTACCCTACCTACCCCACCTACCTAATCACTTAGGATATGGCAAATATGTACAAGCCCATTTTCAAACCTAGTTAATATGCTTATAAAATTTCATAAAAATCGGTCAAGCCGTTTCGAAGGAGTATGGTAACTAACATTGTGACACGAGATTTTTATATTTAAGATGTTGTCTTATCACTTTTCAGATTTTGAAAACGTCTCTGTCTTATTTTACGTTTCTACGCAGCATGTAATTAACTGAAGTCATTACAGACACCTAGCTCTTGACTCTCAAAAGCTTTTCGGGAAGTACTTAACCTAATTTCTTGCAAAATAATTAAGACAGATTTCTCATTGCTTTTTATCTGAACCAATTACTTGTGATAGCAAATAAACGTTTAAAAAATCTGTTTTCCTTTTGTTTTTTTTGTCATCATAAAACCTTGGAACGTCACCGGCATGCCTGAGAGATATTTCTCAACAGCCTCAACAGCATATGAAGCCAAGTCAAAGGCGCGTGAGCAGTACAGAAACTCCAACATCAGGTCAGTCACTAACCACACGAAAAGTAAAAGATTGTATTATAAAGACCCAGACGCATCAAAGAAGTGTCAGGAGCTTACAATTCAAATTCGAAGATTATTTCAGTCTTTTGAAATATCTTTCTGTAAACCAATAATTATTAATAATAATTTCTTAACAACCAACAATATCGAATGCATCTATTGAAGCCTAACAATTATTCGGATGTCCATTTAATTACAATACAATGTATTACGAAGCACATTAATAGTATTATACATTATTATGATATTCTAATGGTTTTGGCCTTTGATATAACAGATCCTAACATTTAGTTGGGTATCAAAAGTCACGCTGTCAAGGCCGTTTAGATGCGCACTGGCGCACGCGACGAGTACAGTCATCCCCAAGTATAACTCAACAATTTAATTTTGGTAGCGTCTTTATTTCGAAGCAGCAAGCGGTTTTTGCAGTTCAAGTGTTACGTATTACGTGCGGTCGACGATACATCGCTCGCTACATAAAGGTGCCACATTTTTTGAATCTCTTGATTAGTTCTGGCAACCTTGAATGAAAAGGTTACTAGAATTAGTGGTTTGTCTATTGGAATTTAATTTGCGTGTGAGAAATTTTAAATGGCTTCATTTCGAATGATGAAGATGTTTTGGTAACATCGTTGTGTAAAAAACTACATTAGCAAACTAAGGAGTGGCAATAAAAAAGAAAGGTTTCCAATTCGTCAAATCATGTACAAACATTTGAGAATTATTCACCCCTCATCAGCATTATACAGGGTGAAATTGAATTGGGCAGTATTTTAAGAGACAACTTTCACTATGGGAACAAATCTGAAATCGCGAAAAATAAATCAGCTGCTCCATACATTATGCTGGACATGACTAGACAAAATGTAGAATAGCTGATTTTTTTTCGCAATTTTAAGATTTGTTCCCATAGTGAAAGTTAGAATGGTTGTTCATAATGATGAGTGTAATATCCCCTTAAAATAATGCTCACGAATTAAATTTCACCCTGTATATCTCCGTCCTACAATATATTTACCTGAGCATCACTTTTTGTAGTGATTATACAGATAGATACCGTCTCTAATCCGAGGGCTCTAAGATAGATGATCAAAACCCGTAATAGTCATCCATTGATCGATTACTAACGACTTTAACAGCTTTCTTGTGCGTTCGACAAGCAATGGATGAATTCCTAGCGGTAAGATCGTAAGCACCTAGTTGAGTTTGAGTAAGAACTCGTAATGGATATCATTAGCTTTGGACGTGTTCATCGTTGTTTGAACAAGTTACAAGCTATGGTTTAAAAGCACTTTTTAAGGGATTTTGTAAAGAAATGTTCTTTTGTCGTTGATTGGTGGATACATAGAGTTTTTCAACGTCATTGTTTATTGAAACTCGTTGAAATGTTTATAAACTTCATTAGGTCATCATTTTAAAGTACAGTTATTTTAAGTTTTGTTAATAACTTGTGTGTAAGTTTAATAAATTAATTTGAATTTTTTATTTGATTAAGTATGTAGTACTGTCTGAAAAATTGCATCATTTTTATAAATAGGTATCTATCAAGCTTTAACTGTTATCTTGTAATTACGATGCCGATTTCAAAGGAGTAGAATTAAAAATGGCCGACCACAACAGCTTAACTAAGTCGAAACATTACTCAAGAATGTCTTAAGGTCAACTCCTATTCATCTTAACCTGACCTAGGATTCTACGGCCTCATTAGACATAGGTACGAATTACTCGTATATCCCCAACAATTATATAATTCTCTTATCGTCCAAGTTGAAACCAGTCAGACTTTCGAACCAATCTGATTTTCCATTAAAGATATAACTAACGTGTCTGGTTACCATATTAAGTGTTGTACAGTCGCAAGCACATCAAGTTACTGAACTGTCAAATTTCCTCAATCGATTTTGAACTTAACGGTCAACGTTTTAAGGTTTAAAATCATTTGGAGAAGTTTCTTGATGCGCAGGCGACCGTACAAGTTTCCATCTTGATTTATATGCTTGTGTTTTCTATGGACTTCGATCGATGCGTTGATCGCTCGATATCACGTAGATGATAGAAAATATGGAGTCGTGTTTTATATGCTGAGCATTAGAAATACACTGTTTTTTGTTTAACGCTTTGTTTGAGATATCTGGTTGAGAAGAGAACCTTGCTCAGTGAAACAACTTATGGGTTATTGATCGTAGGTTCAAACCCAGATATGTGCTTTACTTTGTGTAATTTATTTCGTAACCCAGTCGAGGCCGGCCAAGGAAGAGGTAGCGAGATGACCTAGACGCATACCGCAAGGAATTGATTGAGGTGGCTCAAGAGAAAATTGTTCGGAAGGATTTGGGGTAGGCCTTTGCTCAGCTGTGGGACAGGTTAAATGTATGCTAAATAAAAAAATGAAAAAAAAAACCCAGTCTCAGTTTGGTGAAGTGAACAATCGTGAGGAAACCAGCATTTTCTAGAATTAAAATTCGAAGACACGTAACGCGCACTGTTCTGACGCGATTAATTACATAGGAGATATGCGTCCTAACAGATGGAACATTAAAGGGTGATTTTATAAGTGGTTGAGTTGTTTTTAAATGTTCTGCACACATAGTAAGACCTCTTTTATTTTTACTCTACGAAAACAAAGTATAATAGCATTTCTTTATTTAAATTTTAAACACCGCATCGAAGAAACCTGTGGGTCGATTCTCGTAACTAAAGTGTTTTTTAACTCCTTAAATGTCGTATGAACCCCACCCCATAGGTTCATAAGAAAAATTCTCTCGAAACGACAATAAATATAACCGTGTAAATCGTTGAGCTCTTATAAGCAAACGGCTTCTAATAGGCGAACACCTACTGGGTTAATCTATTCGCAATCTTATCTCAGGAAAAAATAAGGAAATTAGTTTAAATTAATTTTTTGATAAAGAAATACCACAAATTACACTACATTTCAACAAAATTAAATGCCAGTTAAACTCTAACAATCGCTCGATTGGGACTGCCAATGTTCTTAAAAAATACAGGAATTGTCCTCCTGTCATTCATGTCATTTATCGTTTCTACTGAGGATAAGGTACACAATCATGCGGGCCAGAACAAGACTCGATTGTATGTGTAACACGACAAGCGGCGCCGTGGCTTAGTTGGTTAAAGCGCCTGTCTAGTAAACAGGAGATCACGAGTTCGAATCTCGTCGGGGCCTATGCACGATTGAGCATTAAATTAATTTTGTTTTATTGATATTTTTTATATGAAGCTTTAGGAATAAGGGTTATTATAAATGCAAGAAAAATATAAACGTAGCAGTCCCTACAGTCCTTTGTAAAGTAATAAATTAAATAAATACAAGAAGGTCTTCAATAGAGACCATCAAGAGTCGCACTCGCAAAATACTTTGTTCTATTGCAAGTGACTTAGGTACATCAGATATTTTCAAACAAGTTTGAACGTAAAGTAATGGTATCCGGGATTATCTAAATAGGATTGGAGAGGCCAATTACGTTACCTTAAAAAAAAATTGTCTCCTACTCATTTCCTTCAATTAACCTTTGTTTACTACTTTCCGACCTTCTTCCTTTTTTTCTTCATATTTTTCAAGATATAAAATTAAATCTCCTGGGTAATCAGGATATATATTTACGGTAGCAATTAATTTTGACAGTTCAACAAAATTAATTGCGTTATTTAAGTTATTGAGCAGACAGAACATATGAAGCAATGGATTAGCAATATCTATTCAGATTGTGATTGAAAGTGTTACCTACGCAATCATGGTGTTGTTCCTTAAATCAATAAAAAATGCCTATTTTTCGTTTGTTGCCAAGGTACTACCAGTAGTACCACGGGTAAAAAAATAACCCGTAGAACTACCAAGTGATCCAGTAGTACAGAGGCCAGCACCTCAACTAACCCCAATCTGTCAAATTACTTTGATAAAAATCAACTTTGTTACAAAAACATAAGGTTCATTTTCAATTTGGGTAATTTGACAGTTTGGGGTAGCTTGATGTACTTTTTTATCCGTGTTACATCATCATCGTATCATAGTCGTCGCTAGCTCTGCAGACAGCACAAAAATAGCGCCTTTTTACGATTAGCCGAATAAACGATAATTATTTAAATCGCTGTAATCTAATTTAGTAGCTTTAAAAACTTAGTAAACGCGTCAAACTTGAACGAGACAAGATTTTCTAGTAAATAATAAACAATACAAACAAGTCTGTCTCAGTTTGTTAAATATTTATATCCTTTGCGGGTATTTTTCCATTCCATTTCTCAACGACCTTTGTGTCCGGAGTTATTTTGCCGTTTCGAAATGTCAATATATTGCGTTAAAGTAGTGGCACGAAAATTGTTTATGCTTTTAAGTCTTTTTGGGACAACGTTGGGTTAAGTACAGACAACATATTTTTTTTTTGCTTACGTGATACAGGTACTTAATCATTTCAAATAGTATGAACTGTTAAAATATAAAAAACGTAAAAATAACATAGACAAGAAATGAAATAAAAAGCATAACATCACGTTCTGTTTTCAAACAAAGGGTAAGGCTAAGAGATACATCAAAGTTTCATCAGTTATGTTTAAGCTATAATACTTTTTAAATACATTTTGGTTATTATTTAGACTACCAGACTTATACTGGGTGTAACCGAAAGGGTATATACATACAAAAGGATAATTATGCTACAGACCACCAAACTGAACAACTTCATCAGCTGTTCCCGACATTTCGACGAGTCACGTGACCAATGATGTATAGAACAGTTGATTTTTTTTTCACGTTTTCATAAGTCTTAGTTACCGAAATGTATGTAAAGGCTTTTAGTTTCTGTGAAGATGTTTTAAATCCTCATTGCGTTTATTCCTTACATTCTTGATTCAAATTTTTACTTCTTAAAGTTAATTTTAACTTTCAAAATAGGCCATAAAACGAAGATGAATAGATGAAAAACACGTCAATGAACAACCCAATTAAAACCCTCAGAAAAACTCGTCATAGATCAAACCAGTTCACTTCATAACAAGTTGTTACTGCCACGAAAGCGTCCATTGACGGCTCCGAACGTTAACATGCGACTCACGCGCAGGCTTTCATCAACAACACATTCATACGCTGACATATTTATGTGCAATTATGTGTGTGTGTGCGTAAGAGAGAGAGGGGGGAATGTCATGCTGCAAGGTGTCAAACGGAAGCGAAGTGGTTGATGCATTGATTCCAATTTTAAATAGTTTTTTTTTCCATTGAAATTGATATACAAACTTTTTATGGTATCTTATTTGTTGAAAAATTAGTTAAGTATTTGCAAATACAGTCATGCAAACTGACTTGCAAAATTGGGCAGTTTATCCTATTTTCCTGTGATGAGTCTAAAAACTTTAAATGATTGAATGAATGTTTTCGAATATAATGTTAGCTACAAAAATAAACATACGTAGGTCAGCACCTGCTTTCAACACAACAATGCCATGTGGACACGCCCTTATGAAGTGAATAATACTCAAAGTTTTTAGGAATGAATCAGCGGACGGACATACAATCCGGGTTCAAATATAAATGCATTAGTGACGATATTATGAAACTGGAAGTGGTTTTAAACCTACATTTAGACTTAAAGAAAAAAGCTTTGATTGATAGCTCAAAATATCTCATGTTTTTATTACTTAGAACTTTAATGACATCACCGTTCATTCATTCAAGGAATTAGGCTTCGGTTCTTACCTGAGCTTAAAATCGGAAACCACATGGTAAATTAGAATAAATTTCATACAAAGTCTAAAGTCTAATTTGTCATGTCATTCCCGTATTCGCTAGACCTCCTACTTCTCTTGCGTGGTTGAAAGCGACATAAGAGATAATCTACACTTAATAATATTATAAAGCTGAAGAGTTTGTTTGTTTGAACGCGCTAATCTCTGGAACTACTGGTCCGAATTGAAAAAATATTTTTGTGTTGGATAGTCCATTTATCGAGGAAGGCTATAGGCTATGTAACATCTAACGCTACGACTAATAGTAGCCGAGCAGCGGTTAAACCCGCGCGGTGGCAGCTAGTGAATAATGAATATGATACTGAGAAACAAGCATAATCATGCTATAATGTTGGCTCTGCAGAGACACAGGCCTCGTCTCAATTAGAGGGAGTGGGCCATTATCGACCATGCGGGCCCAGTGCGGGTTTGGTGGGTTGGGAACAACAAGCAATGAAGTTTAATAAGAGACCGGCTGGTTTCTCTTACACTGTCGTGCAGCATACTACAATACGAACCTTGTATGTGTATTGAAGACGTGTCGGTCTACTTGTGACACCGTTCATTCAAGCCAAAGACTACTATAGTATACTGGATTCAAGCAGAGACAAAAAAAATACGTACTGATATATGGCTAAGCAAAAAATTCTGGCCATTGTAACTACTCGTAACACAAATATACTGTTCTAGAACTTGATGTTGCCTAAAAATATGTCCACACAAACATCACAATTTTGTCTGCACCCTTTCCAAGTCTTGACTGTATCCCGATTTATTTCTGGCGTCAACTCAGCGCATTGCGCCCGTACTTGACACTACAAAAAACCGTTGAGAACATACATTTTAGGCGTTCGACATTTGAATTTTAAAACAATAAAAAAGTCTTGCCTATAAATAAAATAAACTCCCTTTACACGTAGTTTTTACTTCCCGAGACCGTGTGAGTAATAGACCGGAAATACTGGCTACCTGCGCCTGAGCATAACAACTAACCATTTCTTAATGTTAGGAGTTAAAAAAACGGAAGACGTCTCGTATTTCTTAGGAACACGGTGGATGACAGTTGGTAGTCGGGTTTGTGTTGTTGTTGATTTTTTGTGTGGTTTTGTATTATAACATAATACTTGTGTATTTTTTGTTGGGTTGATAGAAGATTCTCGGAAGAGCGGAGAAAGAAGAGGTCGAAACATTTGAATATCTACAAAATCTTTAAAATCTGTCCCAGTTCTAATCTTATAATTACATGACAACCATAGAAAGTATAGATAGGACAAAGGTACAAAACAATTTTGGAACTACAAAAATTAATTAAAGACTCTCCCTTACCAGTAGAGAGTTTTACTCAATAAACCATTATTTACCAGTAAACATTCTTAGAACTAGAACTTATTATAAAAAGTGGTAGAAAAATTCCCATAGTCAGAAAAGAATTCTATAAAGGTTACAAACTATTGTTGAGTGGGTATCATTAATAACACCTTTGTGAGTAACTCAGCTGTAGCGAATGGAATTATAATGAAGAACCAATCGACTTTTAATAGCGTTAAAGATGATTCCTGTCCCTTTTCTGTTCAGGATGGTTCTAGTGTAGTTATTATTAAGTTTATTTTTTTTAACTTATACCTGGTTTTTAAATTGAGAATCTTAAATAAGGTATGTACAGACGCCAGCACATCAAGCTATCCCTAACTGTCAAATTTTCTCAATTAAAAATGAACCTTATATCTTTGCAATAAAGTTGAAATACTATCAAAGAAATTTGGCAGATTGTGGTAGCTTGAAGTGCTGGCCTCTGTACAAGACGATTCGAAAAAAAAACATTTTTTTTCTAAATATTTTCGAAATTTTTAATTTCACGGGCTACATTGAAGCACCTTGCACCTCACCTTAAGTGACGCTAAAGTTAATGAGTTCTCAAGTTTATATTCTCAATTCAAAAATCGAGTGTTAGTCGTTTTGCGGATAACTGTAAAATTCATTTTATTATTAATTTAGAATGTAGGTAGTAAAAAATGTCTGCAAAATCCAATTATTCTTCTGAATTAGAGCGAGGTCGGCAGAAAGAATAAGAATAATGAAAGTATTTTGTTAATTGTGTTTGCTTACTGAAGTCTAAGTAATTACATTGTAAGTTATAAAAGCTATAACATAAAAAACAATTTGCTTACAAATTTAAGTACGTAGAGACTAAAATGTCTTGAAATTTCGTTTCGGTCAAGAATATTGGTCGTATCATTCCATAGTCTGATGAACACTAAAGATGATGTTGTAATGATTGATCTAATTTACAGCTCGTAAATAATGTTATCCTCTACTTTTTATTATACATTCTTATCCAGTATTGAGAAGAACTGTCCCAAGATAAGCACACGTATTTATCACTTGTCTATCGAAGTATGCACTAAAAAGTATCGCTGCTTATACAGGCAATGCCATTTATAAGGCTGTATAACTTACTTCTTAACTAAAAACTCAACTAAACCGTTTCTAAACACACGAATCAAATTCAATTAATCTAAATGTCAAATGACCTACATGTTATTAAGTTATCCATTGCGTGTTATACTCAAATGATTCGATATGCCTCGCGTAACACCTGTCGGGGACTTTCACCTCAAAAATCAAGTTTGGATACACGACGAAACAAGAAATCTGTTATACAACTCACTTGGGCGTAAAGAAGCTGATTATTGATCTCAACATACTTTTAAAGTTAGTGGTATTTCGTTAAATTGGGAAGGTGAACCGAATTTATTTTAATTTATTAAGTGCCATTATGTGATTATGTCACAGTACGTCAAAGCACAGGTGGACGCTCCGTGTCTTGAATTTAAAATTACTGATACAATTTTACCTGTTTCAGCTTTTTGAATTTCGATTATAGAACATTCTAGAAATTAAAAATAAAAGATACTTACGTCATATACATTAATGACTGCTAGTAGGTCTGCATTCCATTATTAAACTGTCGATATATGACGGTTTTATTAAAAGTCTTGTTCAGATATAAAAAGAAAATTCGAACTAATCTCAAAGGGATTTTGATGTTCGTCTACCTTAATTATATGAATGTTAACATTGTTGGTGGAGGTCTAATATTGTAAATAGAAATTAAAATGAAGAAGAAAATGTTGACTTCCTTACAATTCAAAATATCACGTAACAGCTAGAAAAGCCATTACTAAATCACAAAAGGGCCTCTCACTTACAATTAAATTTATATTAGAAGATCTAGATAATTATAGGAACTGTCCAACTAAAACAAGTCCGTCAGTTTGTCTGATCGCCCGTCACTGCAACTCACGATCAAGCAAGGACACTCATAATCGTGATTGGTTACTCCAAAATATTTTGAATGCAAAAAACTTAATGTTACAAGCATACGACACTGAAAAAGCAATCAAATATTGAAGCAAACACAAATTGGACGAGTTATTTCAAAATAAATAAATGACAGTCGATACAAACAGTAATGACTAATGAAGTGTGTTGAAAAAATTCGTGTTAAAATTGTAATTTTAATGACTTTTAGTTTCTTAAATGTTTGTTTAAAATGCAATAATTCCAAGTAAGTAGATAGTTTTAATGTTTATTTATCTATCATAATTATCATTTTAGTTATTTAATGTCTAATATTGAGATACGACTAGCATATTTCGTAGTTTACTTCCACTTCCATTCCTAGAACCTATCAAAACGTAGTACTAGTGAGAACAAAATATCCCAGTTCTACCGTAGAACTGTTCAGTAGAACTAGTGGGAACAAACCGAATAGAAAATTCCCAATAGTTCTACTATTTTGTTCTACCTTCAATCGTAGAACTAGTGGGAAAAAAAATTCCCACTAGTTCTACCGTAGAACTGTTTAGTAGAACTAGTGGGAACAAACCGAATAAATGTCGAAGTTGTCATATTTCTTCTTTAATGGGTTTTTTGCAAATTACATGAGAAAATGTAGGCGTTTAAATTAAAATTTGTTTTTGGCTCGGCGCAACATAACTCCCTTTCTGTCATACTTCTCTGTAAGTCTTATAATTATAGAAGAACACGTAATGAATGTAATGAATAATATACGGTCAAATTAAGAAACCACCTCCTGTTATTGAAGTCGGTAAAAAATTGTAATATTCCTGGGATTGGGAACCAATTATCGATCAACTCTAACATTAAACATTTAAAATTAAGAGCTAATACGAACACACAACGATATAAATCTTTAAGTAGACAACATATTTGCAGAAACCAAAAAAGAAATTTCATGTTCTTTAATTATTTTTTCCTTAAATCATTATAAAACCACTTGAGTCATTCATATTTCATCAGAATTGCCGCCTAAATTTTCACAAGTAATTCGCGAGAAACCCAATAAAGAAGAAAGCTGACAGCACCATATTCGACATTAAATAACCATTGAGTGAATGGATCTGATAATCATTCGGTCAGTGAGGTCATTCACTCGCGATTCTCTTAACTTGAAACATCTGCGTAGTTGAATTTTGAGAATTGAAATAGTTGGTGAATTTGATGACGATTTTGAAACTTATTGTTGAACTATGATGTATGAAAGGTGTGCTGTGTTATCCGGCTCGAAGGACCAATATGTGCGGAAATTAGCGAGATTTAAATAAAAGGCAGCAGGCACAGGTTACGTGTACGTGTTTTAATGTTTTGCAGAATAGTGACATGAAGTATGTGCGCGCAAGCACATAACAAAAACTTAATAGGTAAATAGGACGGAACACTTAAAGCTAAGGTTAATTGCGTAGGCGCTCCAACATGCCCCCGGGCGTTGAAAGCCGTGCTTTCAACCAGACTCCGATTCTGAAGAGACAGGTAGTGGGCATATCCTGTTGAAGGCCCTCCGGATGACTCCAGTAGAGGTCTTGATATCTGCTACGCGGGAAATTCCATCAGTACCTGGATGTAGCGCAATGACTCTTCCTAGTCTCCACTTCAGAGGTGGAAGATTCTCCTCTTTGATGACTACCAATGAATCCAGCTTCAAGCCATCCTTGCAAGAACGCCACTTTGTCCGTTGCTGCAACTCTGCAACATACTCTTTAGACCATCTAGTCCAGAAGTGTTGGCGGAGTTGCTCAATACGTTGGTAACGACTAAGATGGGTTGCAGATTGGTCTTCACAATTTTTCCGTGGCAATGAAGTGAGTGGCTGGCCGACGAGAAAATGACCTGGTGTCAATGGAGTGCAATCGGCAGGATCTGAAGACAGTGGCGTTAGTGGGCGTGAATTTAATATTGCCTCTATTTGGGCTAACGTGGTGTTAAGTTCCTCAAAAGTTAAATTACATTGTCCCAACACTCGCTGCAAATGATATTTTGCCGATTTGACACCCGCTTCCCAGAGACCGCCAAAATGTGGAGTATACGCGGGAATAAAATGGAATTTGATTCCATGATTAGCTGTGCTTTCACTCAAAGCATCAGAATTAACTTTTAAAAATTTAGATAGTTCGTTATACGCACCAACAAATGAGGTTCCATTATCGGAGTATATGTGAGTTGGTTTACCTCTTCGTGAGATGAACCGATATAAGGCTAATAAATAATTATGACTCGTCAAGTCACTCACAAGCTCCAAATGCACAGCCTTTGTGGTAAAACAAACAAAAATAGCTATGTACACCTTGACGAGTCTACATCCACGACCTTGACGACTAGCGCTCATAATAGGGCCCGCATAATCAACACCAGTACTTTCAAACGGATACCCGCCTGGAAGAAGGCGCTGCCGCGGTAAGTTACCCATCAATGGAGTAACAATCTTACCCTGCATGCGTTGGCACAGAACGCATCTACGATAACAAGCTTTAGCTAAATTTCGTCCTCCTATAGGCCAATAGGATTCTCTAATCGAAGCTAATAATAATTGTGGGCCCGCGTGCATTAACCTTTTGTGCTCAAAATCAAATAATAATTTAGTAAAAGTATGAGTGGACTGTATAATAATAGGGTGCCGCTTATCGTATGTAAAATCTGAATTATCGAGACGTCCTCCGACACGCATTAAATTGTTGTCATCTAAATACACATTCAATTTTAATAGGACGCTCTTTTTTGGCAAACTTTGTTTATTTAAAAGTAATTTATGTTCGGGAAATGATTCTTGTTGACTCTGATAGATTAAAATGTTTAATGCTTTCTTTAATTCGTCATCAGATAAAAAAGAACTATGTGGCGATTGACGTTTACATGCTGTTATAAATCGCAACGCATATGCCATGGACCGTAAAAGTCTCAAATATTTAGAAAAACGACTAAAATTTATAATAAATGGCTTATCGTTAGTGTCAAGGACAACATTTAAAGTGACATCAGTTCGAGTTTCTGGGAGTAAGCCTAATTCTGAACATTTAAATTGCGAAGGCCAACTACTTGAGTCATGTTGGAGAAAGTCAGGACCTGACCACCACATATCTAATCCCTGCAGGTGACTACTATCCACACCACGAGATAATAGGTCTGCTGGGTTTTCATTGGTTGGGACGTGCCGCCAGGTGCAGTGACCCGCCTGCTCTAAAATTTCAGCGACGCGATTGCGAACAAATGGCTGAAGTTTTGAAGGCAATATCTGTAACCACCCCAACACGATGGTCGAGTCAGTCCAACAAAAGATGCGCGAAAACTTAAGACGAAGTGAGTCTAACACCTTCTCACACAGACGAGCTCCCACTACAGCGCCACACAACTCCAACCTTGGAATTGTAGTAGGTTTAATTGGCGCCACTCGACTTTTGGCCATAAGTAACCGAACGATGCACTCACCTTCATTATTAACACTGCGCACATAAGCGCACGCGCCATATGCACGCTCAGACGCATCTGTAAATATATGCAGTTCCAACTCCTTGTATGCATGACACACAACAATTCGAGGAACACGAACTTCATTTACAAGAGGCAGAGTTTTGGTAATGGTCTGCAATTGTAATTTAATTTCAGGAGACAATGGATCATCCCATGACAATTTATCCAGCCACAGTCTTTGAAGTAACATTTTCATAGTGATTACAAATGGTGACAACAGCCCCAAAGGATCGAAGATCTTTGCAATCACTGAAAGTAAATCACGTTTAGTGGTACTATTGCAGGATATAGTTGATCCTATGGAAAAGACTAGCTCATCTGAACTTGCATACCAACCTAGCCCGAGCAACTTGTCAGGCTCACTAGAACCGATATTTAAGTCAAGCAAAGATTGATCAACTTCAGACAATAATTGAGGCTCGTTTGATTTCCACTTACGCAATGGCATGCCAGCCGATGCAAGTACACTTGTGACTTCCTGACGGATAAATCTAACCTCCTCTAAATCATCACCGCCAGATAACAGATCATCGGCATAGAAATCGTGCTTTATGACCTCAGCAACCTTCTGATTGTTACAATCGAGCCCTAATTGATGAAGGCACCGAAAAGCTAAAAATGGCGCACTTGCCGTGCCATAGGTGACGGTGTTTAATTGATAAAAATGAACGGAGTCAGAGGCCTTACCTCGCCACAATATCTGCTGCAGATATCTGTCAGACGGATGGACGACTATCTGTCTGTACATCTTCTCGACGTCTGCTGACAAAACATACTTGTGCTGTCTGAAGCGGAGAAGAATCGACAACAGGTCATCCTGAATGGTAGGGCCAGCCATCTGTAAATCGTTGAATGAAACGCCAGTTGAAGAAGGACAACTTGCGTTGAATACCACTCGAAGTTTCGTAGTGGTACTACTTTCACGTAATACGCCGTGATGCGGAATAAAATAACCAGAAGGGCTTAAATCAGATTGCTTGCATTTAGTCATATGACCTAGTAACTCATACTCAGACATGAATTCGTGATACATTTTACTAAAATCAGATTTCGTTTTTAACCTACGTTCTAACGACTGTAAGCTAGTGTTGCCCAAATGCAAGACCAAGACGAGACTTAGGCCAGTCTTGGTCTTGGTCTTGCGTCAATACACCTGGTCTTGGTCTTGGTCTTGGTATTGCGCTCTCAGTCTTGGTCTTGGTCTTGGTCTTGCAGCAAGAGTCTCGCAAGTCTTGCAAGTCTTGCAAATACCTATTAGCCTATTGCTATTTATTGAACACGTTAGTTTAGAATGAGTTTGACTTTGAAAAAGTCATTTTTTTTTTAATTTTTCCTCGACCTTTATGAACTTGGAGAGTTGTATTGATGATTTTGATGATTATAATTCTGTAACTACATACGACTTACAGCGCGAATAATATTGTAATCAACAAACAATCTAGCACTGGCTTGCAAATTGCAAAAAAAAAAAGAAAATTTGAATTTCGCGGGCTATCCTGGAGCATTCACTAATGTACAATGTTAATCAACCAATAATAGAAGACTACAGGCAAAGCCTACCTATGCGGCCAAAATAAGGAAGTGCGTGTCGTGTTGACATATTTGCAGATTTCATTACAGTGTGCGTAGGTACATTTTTTAGGCAATTTGTCGTACTCGTGTCTGGCGCGCTTTGCTATACCTACGTAGTCTGTCATCGTTGAACATGGGCAGTGGCGGCGACCTTTGATATGAAAGCGGCGGCGGCGACACAAAGTCTAGGAGCGAACTAAATTTTTACCTATTTTGGTAGGGTTGTCAATGTTGGCATTAGTACAGAAAAATAAAATTAAGTAAACACAACGTTTATCAACTTTTTAATAACTAGGTATCCACGATAGAAAATTTATTCTACTAATTTCCTAAGTAATCAGTCTAAATATATTTTTCATAATTTTTATTTTTCAATAATTTGTTGTGTGTAATTGAATGGTAAACTCTAAATCTTATTTGAGAGCTTTTTTTAAAATAAAATTATGGAAAGCCCTGACATGACATAATTATACAATTTTCAATCTTGCTGCTCACATTTTAGTACCACTCACTATCTATCATTTACCGATATTAACAATGATTATTTCGAAATCAAAATATTTGCAATTCAATAGATGCGATACCTACTTAGTTATTAATTATCATCTCGCCCGACAGCTTTAAACGCTAAGTGTTCGAATTCGAGCCAGTGTGAGAATGTATTTATACAAGAAACTCAAAGCATTCAATTTATACCTACCTACTGCTGAGACATCTTCAAGGTCATTTAATTTTATCCTCCTGTACCAACCCTACCAAAATAGGTAACAATTTTGTGTGCTCTTTCCGTACTCTTTGTCGGCGAATGCGGCGCTCAAACAGTGTCAAATGCTGTGATACACTTGTTGCAAACCGCGGCGTCTTTGTCGGTAAATTATCAAATAAGTAGGTATATAATACATCGACCGACCAACAGTTTATTCGCGGAACGTCACATTATCCCAATCAACCTTGACCTTAATTCTTTAGCGATAAAGTTCAAAATCTGTTAAAGAAATTTGACAGATTGTAGTAGCTTGATGTGCTGGCGTCTGTACCATAACATTGGCTGCCGTAGAAACTGTTACTAGACCTACTCGACTCGCTGTTAGTTTTAAATTTTGCTGAATAAGAATAATAATATAAACTTTGAAACATAAGTAGGTACCTACATAATGTTTATATAATTTTGTTGGCTATAATTTTAAGCACATACCAACCTACTAACGTTACATCTGCACATTAGACATAAACAAGCATAATATATATTATTATAGGTAGATACCTACAAGGTATGAACTTTGCTAGCAAGTTATTCTAGGTACATTTAATCACATGGGATGATGGGAACAGATTTGTGAGTATTAACACGCTACCTACTTAATAATTAGTTGAAATATAATAAGTACCTACCTAATCAATACAATACCTTTTAGGGTTCTTTCAGACGAGCGGCACGTTGCCAACTGCAGATACAACTGCAGCCCTTAGTTTAGTGTTATGACGATACGGTTTTGATACTGGGGAACGTCTATCAAAATCGGGATTAAAACCAAAGAGGTACCTACTTAATAACGCCCAAATTTCAAATTGTCTTAACTGCAAGACGCAAGAGTCTTGCAGGCTTAAGTCTTGTCTTGCTCAAGTCTTGCAGGGTTTAGTCTTGGTCTTGGTCTTGCTACAATAAGGCGGTCTTGGTCTTGGTCTTGGTCTTGCGGAAATGCAAGAACAAGACCAAGACTGCAAGACCAAGACCGATTTTGGGCAACACTACTGTAAGCAATGACTAGCTTTATTAATTGAATCTCCCAAAATAGATGGATCGTGTTTAAGGGGAATACGAACACAGAAACGACCATCAGGCAATCTGCTCGTATTATCTAGGAAATGCTGCTCACATACTTTCTCTTCTGGCGAATAATGAGAAGACTTCTTATTTACTTCTTCTAACTGCCAGAAGCGAGTTAAATCACTTCGTATTTTATCGAAATCGTCGTCAGATGAAGAATTGATTTTAGTAAAGTTACACCTAATGTTACTTAAAAGCAATGCAACGTAATTACGACTAATAGGACCGGATACAATCCAGCCTAACCTGGTTTCACATAAAATTGGCTTACCAGTACCTAGTTTGATTCTTTGCGACCCCAGCAAGTCCCAGAAGACATCAGCACCAATCAGAATATCTACATGAGCGGGCTTGTAAAAAGTAGGGTCTGCTAAACAAATATGAGACGGAATGTTCAGAATAGATGGATTTACTTCACGACATGGCACATCACTAGTTATTGATGGTAAAACGAAACAATAAAGTTCAGTACTGAAACTATTGTTTAATGACGTCATATTAATACGACACGTTTTACCTACGTGGGAGGTCACGTTATTAATGCCGAATATCGACCTATCTATCTGCCTAGTCTCTAAATTTAACTGTCGACATAATCTTTCGGTCACAAAGCATGATGTACTACCGCTGTCAAGAACTGCACGAACAACATGTTCTCGACCATTACGATCACGTAATTTAATTAATGCGGTTGACAATAACACATCATGACTCACACTACTGTGCGAAGATGTGACCTTGGCCGACAACGCGACATTATTCGTCTCAGTCACAGAAGACGTCGAAGACGATCGCGGCGACAAGTTATCACACGAGTTATTATTTATATTATTATGACTACTAGGTTTAAAATCAGCGACATGGATAAGAGTATTATGCCTGCGCTTACACAGCTTGCAACCTGGCTTTTTACAATGATTCGCGAAATGACCCGAACGAAAGCAATTATAACACACTTTAAAGTTTGGCAACAATTTAATACGAGCTTCGTTACACATTGCGAGAAACTGTGCACACTCACTCAAGTTATGGTCACCTTTGCATTTGGGACAGACCTTTGTACCTGAATCTAAGCTAGAATTACCACCACTTTGAATGGTAACCATAGACTTCAGCTTAGCCCCTGATTTATTAAAAGGTTGAGGCTGGTTACTACGCGATAATTCTAATGTTTCAATTAACTCAGCGCGCTCACGTATGAATTTAAGGAATGCATCGAAGGTAATCTTGCTATCTTTGTCAATACGACCTTTGTACTCCTCCCACTCACGGAACGTTCTGCTATCCAACTTTCGAGTAAAAATATAAATTAAAAGGGTATCCCAATATTTAACAGGCTCACCTAAAGTGTCCAATGCTCGTAAGTGTTTATATATTTGGTCAATTAAATTCTTTAATGTGACAGATGATTCCTTTGTAATTGACTCCATGTTAAAAATAGCCGAAACATGATTATGAATTAATAATCTCTTGTTATCATATCGCTCGCATAATACCTTCCATGCCACAGAGTAATTAGTAGCCGAAAACTCGATCGACTGGATCACTACGGCAGCGGATCCTTCCAGAGACGTTCGAAGGTAGTGGAATTTGTTGATCTCGTCTATAGCATCATTGGAATGAATGAGACTCGTAAAGGTGTCATGAAACTCCAACCAGTTATTGTAAGATCCACAAAACTTTGGTAATTGGATTGTGGGCAACTTAACGGGCTTATAAGTACTACCACAATTACTTTTATTGCTACTGACAGATTCATTATCTTTATTATAATTATTCACAAATTCCTGAGCCTTGGACATTGACTTAAAATAAAGAGACTCGAAATCAGAACGCTCAGAAAACTGTGCCTTAATATCATCAGCAATACACTCCATACGTAACTGTACCTCATCATATTGTTGGTATAACAACTCCATTTTACCTGTACGCAGCTGTAGTTCCGTTATATTAGAACTAGATAACGTTTTATTGTCCAGCGCGTCCAGATAATTTACAAAAGCAGTTAATCGGCCTTTGAAGCTCCCTCGCTTCTTTATTAACTCCCTTTCCTCGGTCATTCTGGGATTCGAGTGTAAATCTGGAATTTATACAATAAAGTTTTAAAAATATTATAAGTACCTTCGTATGTCTTATGATTCAACCTATGGGTACCAATTAGTGAATACCTACATCAATAATATTTTACTCGTTTAACTATTCTTATGCAAATCTCAATAAAATAATAATGACTTGTATTAAGTACAACAACACGATAACGAAAATAATACGGTAATTACATTAACAGTAAACAATAATTAACAATATCTAACACTCTTAAATTATATTGCTGCTAAGTAGGTACCTACTACCTATGCAAAAATACTTAACGTGATTAGTAATTACTTTGGCAAGGACAATTAAATTAAACAATATAATGTAATAAATCAATATTACTCACTTTAATAAGTGTGATTTCTAATTTAATTGCTGCAGATACAAAATAATGACAATAAAACTATCACAATGCAAATGGTACGGTAGGTACCGGAACAAACTAATTACGCAGAATACAATCGGTAATTAATAAGACTAACCTTATAAATCCTTAATTGGCGTTATACTACCTGATTGAGTGTTGGGTGACGATATTATCAATACCTTAGACTTAACACCGCTTTATTTTATGCACTTGATTCACATACCACACTGCCGGTCAATAACCTCGTTGTACGAAATAATTAATATTCGTTAATTCCACTATTAATTTCTTGATCTTCATTTAATAATAGCAGATCCTTGCTATTTAATCCATCCGGCTCGACGGTCCAATATGTGCGGAAATTAGCGAGATTTAAATAAAAGGCAGCAGGCACAGGTTACGTGTACGTGTTTTAATGTTTTGCAGAATAGTGACATGAAGTATGTGCGCGCAAGCACATAACAAAAACTTAATAGGTAAATAGGACGGAACACTTAAAGCTAAGGTTAATTGCGTAGGCGCTCCAACAAAAGGGACTAAATGAAGAAGTTGAACTTAAAGACTACCAACTCTGCTAATGAGGGACTTAAAGCTCGTCTCTATGAGATATTGTAGCCCGTAATCCACAATGCCGGCCCAGTATGGATTGGTAGGTGTCACATGTCATTGAATTTTTGGTTCTAGGACATGCAGGTTTCCTAACGAGGTTTTTCAGCACTTTGAGAGAAACGGTGATGGAATAAGTTACACAAAGCACCAGGTTGGGTAGGTATCCACGACCTACAACTCGTTAGTCGAGGCCGTTAGCGCTGGGCCACAACTGCTATTTCATGATTCTTTTGTTTTGTCTTTTTGCTTAGCTATGGCTCAAGGAAATGGCGAGTGAGATAAATTATTAGACAAGGGAACGACACCATTAAAGGGAGGCAGTGAATACCAAGCAATAAAATTATTCCTAAGACATAGTCTTTTAGCATTTCAAAGTGAATAGGGAAGTCCCAAGTTTCGCAAAAGATGTACATATACGGGCTTCAAATTATGTTTGTAGGGCACTATGCAAATACAAAATATGTATTCAAACAAGCAGCACTGCAGGCAATCACATATTTTATTAAAATGTAACCTTACACCCACAAAATTAATTAAACATGACTCAACATCAAATCTTGCCGATTCAATGTTTCTGCAATCAAGTTCTGATTGTATTTGATTTCGGCGAAATGTTTATTTCACTTTTATCAGCTTGAAAATTGGTATGTTCTTTTCTATTGATTATAATCTAAACATCCATTAATTTCCGTTTTAGATTCAAGTGGACACTAAAGTAGATTAAAAGTACATCAAACGGTGCAGTGTCATGACCATGAGTCATATTTAGAAGGATAGTTAGTAAGTATGAATAGTTTGGTCATTTTGAGAGGATGAACGAAAGGCGACTAAGGCCGAGAGAGGACGCTCTAGGAGGCCATAGTATAGTGACCTACATTATGGATAATGCTCTTTTAGGTATTACATATATTCATCTTTGAAAACGTTTTGTGGGGTATAGTTGATAAATTAAGACTTTTTGTAAACTTTACTTTAATAATATAAATATAATAATAAATAATCTTCAACATCGTGAGGCAACCGGCATGCCTGAGAGATATTCCTCAGCAGCATGTGAAGCTAAGTCAGAGGCCCATGGGTAGCTTGAAAACTCTGATACCAGGTTAGTTATTAACCACACGAAAAAGAAAGAAAGAATCTTCAAAGAGTCTAGCAATATTTACGTGAAAATATACACTTTACTTTAAATAGTTTAAAGCCATCATTGTAACTGTCGACAAATTAGCATCGATTACGAAAATAGCTCTCGATTATCGATAATCGAATGTACCCAACCACGGACTCACTTAATACTTGCCACGGTAATTATTTCCTTCCTTATCCAAAATGCCAGTTCACTAACCTTGGATACGGTCAATTTTGCTAAAATTCTGTCCAATATTCGCCTTAATTCCTTGACAAAAACTCTTCCGTGGCTATTAAGGAAATTATGGTGACAAAAACTGTGTTTAGAACACAAGGCACGAAACAAATGGGACTGTCTCTAACAACCACTTTCACTAAAGAATGAATAATAAAAATATTTCGTTCGCCGATGCGTAACGCTTGCTTGGTGGTCGGACAACTGACCAATAAAAATGTAAATTAGAGGAAGTTTTTTGTAGTAACATTGACAAGAAATTCTTCGTCAGTCAGCTGTTTGTTGCTCTGCTTGTGGTGTGGTAGCTAGGTTGTTCGCAAGGACGGTTAAGCGGGGTTTTGTGTAAACTTGTAAAATGTATACTTAGTTATTTCATCAAATGACGACCGGAGAAAATGATTATGTTTCATCAAATACATTTGAAATAGGTCTTGAGTTTCAAGCTCTATTGCAAGTCTATATACTCGTGTTTAGATTTTTTGTCTCATAATTTCTACTTCGATTTCCTTTAGAACTGTTTATATTTTTTGAAAACGATATAATAATAATAATAATAATAAATTCTTTATTTAGGACAACATTAGATCCACTGTGTTAGTAAATTCCTTATAATTAATGTTAGTGACGTAATATTTAAAAACTTTTTCACCGAGATCGCTTCATGTGGACGACGAACAAGCGAAGGGAACGTACTTCACTCGTTCATCACCCCCACAAATCGTCTCAGAATAGGAGAGTAGATACTCTCTGCCACTGTCCTCAGAATACTGTTGTCACTGTCCCGCAGTCTTGCTATTAAGGACGAGATTTTGTTTCGCATGACCGCATAAAAGTCGTCGGTTCGATTCAGCGCAAACATCTCAGATGCACTACAAAAACGGGGCAGTCCCAACAGCATTCTGAAAACATTATTATATTGGATGCGCAGGACCTCCAGCGATCTTTTGGTAAAGCTGACCCACAGGCTCCCCGTGTACATACCCTGACAATATGCTTTAAAAAGGGTTATTTTAACCTGATTAGTACAACGGTAAAACCTGCGCGCCAACATATTCCCTCTGACCGCCAGTGCCCTGCGCTCCCTCTCTATGTCCACATTGTCCTTAAGGTCGTCGGTAAGTATGTGCCCCAGGTACTTAAAATTATTTACTCGCCTTATGCTCAAGCCATTCAGAGTAAAACCTGGTGCATAGTCGAGGGTCTTACCAGCGGCCTTAAAAACCATGTATTCACTCTTTTTTACATTATATACGAGTCCGTGTGAAGCTGCATAGTTCTCGCATACTCTCAACATCTCTCTAACCGATCCCGCAGTCGGGCCCAGCAGCACCATGTCATCCGCGTAGCTGATATTATTAATGGTAACACCACCCACGCGGCACCCGATATGAATTTGTTTTTATTTTATGGAATTCGTCTAGAGTTCTAGATGCCAGTGTCGGTCTACATAGATACACATGATTAGCCGCGATTAGATTATTGTTGTGTGCTTTTTACATTTGAGTTTCTCGTTCCGATTGACTTTCTATCCAAAAGTAATTTATGAATCTAGGAAATATTTGTCATGACTTCAATGGCAAAACACGTCGTATTTATATTATACACCTTTATTCCTTGTCTTTTTAAATGGATTGTTTTTACTATAGTGTCATGTGTCGAAAAATCAAATATTGTCAGGTAATTTTTCGGCATGACTTGTTTTTCTTTTAGCTGTTTGTCCCTGATATGATAAACTTAGCCATTCAACTCCACAAACATAATGTCAAATGCATTTAGATCAATCTTACCTCCTGAATGTGTCTGTAGACAGTATATATCTATAGCTATATATACATATCTCGCAGACAATCCGCTAGTCACGATAGATCGTTAAACGGCATTGAACTTTCAATGTGTTGAAAAAAAATTCCGAGTCCATATACATTGCTAATATCTGAACTCTCTTTTTTATTTCAAATTATTATAGCTAGTTTCTGTTGGTCATTTTGAAAATCTTTATCTTCGACAATCATTTTAAATTCATTTGTTGTAAATTGTGAAATTATTATGAGATTTGTTTCCTATTGAGGACTTTTGCTTAAGCTCAAATAAAAATAAATTTATTAATTAAGCATTTCTGCTTGCTATTGGTGTTGCCTACATCCAACAAATTTCCGTCGCCTTCAATATTATAGGACGTTGGTCCACTTTATCGAAGACCTTTCTTGTTTAGATCTACCATCTTTCTTTCTTTATCTTTCTTCCTACTTATACTTCTCATTGGTATTCTATTTTCACAATATTTACTTTCATTCACATTTCACACATTACGGGCCTGACCTTGGCTGAATAAATTATTTCGTGAGTGGTCATTGTTACTAATGGTTAAGTAAAGAAATTGATGACTTAGCATTTCTCTTGCATGTTTTGAAGATGTGGTGCCGTATCGTTTTTATGCCGGTAACTGTAATATGACCGGGTTTTGAGTTCGAGTTTTGAAAACACGATTCGTTTGGTGCATATTTGTAAGTCAGCTTATTACGGGATCCGAAGCACCGCTCTGAATCTTCTTACTTCGTACTTGAGTAATAGAATTCAGAGCGTTGACGTTAATGGAAAAAGATCTCCCGGATCTATAGTAACAATGGGAGTCCCACAGGGCTCGATTCTTGGCCCTTTTTTGTTTCTTATTTATATTAACGATTTGCCTTACCTCATAAAAAATAGTCATGATATAGTGTTATTTGCAGATGACACTTCACTTTTGTTTAAACTTAAACGTCAGCAGCTGGTTACTGACGATGTAAATAGCGCGATCGCAACGGTAGTTCATTGGTTTAATGTTAATAACTTACTTCTTAATGAAAAAAAAACCAAATGTATTAAGTTTACGCTACCCCACGTTAGACAGGTGAAAACCAAAGTGTTGATAAAGGGCGAAGAATTGAATCCTGAAGATACCACAGTATTCTTGGGCTTAACTTTGGATGCTAAGCTTCAGTGGGGGCCGCATATAAATAAATTGTCAAAAAAACTAAGCTCCGCAGCATACGCTGTTAGAAAAATTCGTACTTTAACTGACACAGAGACAGCCCGCTTAGTGTACTTTAGCTATTTTCATAGTGTAATGTCGTACGGTATTCTATTGTGGGGAAATGCCGCCGATATTCAGACTATCTTTGTTTTGCAGAAAAGAGCTGTTCGAGCAATTTATAAATTAAGTCCGAGACACTCTCTGAGAGAAAAATTTAAAGAAATAAATGTAATGACTGTACCTTCACAGTTTATTTTTGAAAATCTTTTGTATGCCCATAAAAATATAAAATTGTTTAAAAAATATAGTGATATCCATGATAAGAATACTAGGAACAAACACAAATTTGTTGTACCCACTACAAGGCTCAAAAAAATAGGAGGCTCGTTCAGATGTCAATGTATACGCTTTTATAATAAACTTCCAAGCCACGTTCAAGATCTAAGCCTTAATAAATTCAAATCGTTCGTTAAACGCAAGTTGTGCCAGAATGCTTATTATACTGTCAAAGACTTTATTGAAGACAAAAGGGCTTGGGATTGAGCTGCTCCAATTGTTTACATATTGAATATTCTTTCTCTTCTTTTTTATATCCTAAACTAGTTGATTAGCATCTGAGATTACTCCTGGAGCTGCTGAAGATTCACAAAAACTTTTTGCATTATATAACTTCAACCTCTTAGCAATGTATAATTCCATAGCAAGTTTGTGAGTACTATGTACCTACTATAAAGCTACCATTTACTGAGTACGTCTTACATTGACCTGAATGTGCCCTGGCGGCTGAGAGCATGTCATGCTCCCTGTAATGTCTCACTGATGGTGATGCGTATGTTGGATCATTTAGCTCCCATCAAAATGGTTGAGCTGAATGGTGCTAATCCATGTGTCATGTTCATGAACGAGCGCCGTCAGTAGGGACTGGTCACCTCTTAGCTGCCACGGCTGTTTTAAAATTAAAATAATTTTGAATTGTTTTTTAAAACTTGTAATTATGGACGCTTTTATTAAGTTCTGCATCGTTCTCACGTGTAATTTCAACATGAATGATGTAACACAGTTTTTGTAAACATATTTTGATTTAAAAGAGTGTCCATGGAGTTTCTTGCCCGTTCTTCTCCATAGGTACCTACTGCTTTGGAATGGGCAACTAGCTTCATCTTTCTGACTGACCGACCCCTTGACAATTCAAAAGTGCCTGTAATTGGTTTATTTGAAATAAATGCTTTGAGTTTGAGTTTGAGTTTGAGTTTATAAACAAATGTATTCAATGTTCAATAAAAGTATAGAAAATTCCTATAAGTTGCATAATAATTAGCATTTTTACAAAGAACCTCAAGAAATGTACCCCACCTAATTGCAAAACAAGCATTTTTATAATTAGTACTGTAAATAGCTGCAATTCCTTTGTTTTTAACAGAATTTTAATTGTTTAAGGCATTAGTATTCATCGTTTGTTTCGACTCAGCATTCCAATCTCAAATAATAAAGTTCTTATCATAATCTGAGTTCTAACAAATGACGATTATTCTTCAAAGCAAATACCAGTAGCCTTTCCTTCACTATCCCAACCTATAATTGAACTTTCGACCACCGGATCCCACACAAACAATAAGTTTAGAGCCATTGTTATAGCCCATAGCCACTGGCCATGAGACGGCGCCCGGTCGTTCAACCTGCAGGACTTAAGTCCTGCTACCGAATCAGTACCGACAGGTTTCGACATCAAAAAGTAATTATGAGAAGATTGGGGAAAAAACTGGATTTTGGACGTATGACGCGGGAGTATTATTAATGCTTTTTTATTTTGTGGATAATGAGGATTATTACGGTTGAGATTGTCCATATTTTTAGGATAATTACCAGGCAATTCTGACTGTGAAAGAAGCAGTAGCAAATGATAAGATTAATGTGTTTTTTAGCTGAGCTAATAAATGTTATTTGAAATTTTCATCTCAGTTTAAAAAAAAAAGATTCAAGCAAAAAATTCGTGTCCATTTCCTCTCAGAAAAAAATATCACATATCTCGAAACTATTAGATAAGTTTCAATAAATCTAGGTTAAATAATCGCACAAGCAAATGGCTTCATTTCAAAATAAATGATTACGCGCAACCATAATGCGTAAACGGTGTTTAGTCCGTCAGTGGAAATTACATAACAGAATAATTGCAATTTTCTAACACTGAAATGTAAATAATTTTGTGAGATAATATAGGCTTTTAATGATTTATGAATAATGGATTCTTTTGAAATTAAAATACCACATTAATTGGCTTAACAAGTTAATAATTAATTTGTTATTTTAATGATGTTTAGTATGAGATTTTGTATGTGACTAATGTGATTTATTCTTACTTATTACTACTTTTAATACTCTCCTTAGGTTAAAATACTTTGAATGTCTAGCATTGTAGAAATTCCGAATGGTAGGTCAAGTTCATCCACATAGTATTCCACTCACAAACGACTCCCACGATAAAAGAAATTCAGATAAAATAGAAAGGATATTAAAACATTCTTAGAAGCAATAAACCTAGAAACGGAACAAACAATTCGTATGTTTATAGCTCCAATAACAGGTGTGGCATTTTCTCATCTACTGCAACATGCTACACACTTTGGGAAAAACGACAATAGCAAGGGTGTGGCCGAAATCGAAAAAAAAATGAACAATCGTACGACCCAGTCAACTGTAAACAGTCAGTGAAATTCCGTATAAACCACGCCATTGTTATTTTAAACGTTTTCCGCATTTCATAACGGGTCCGATTAGAATAAAATGCATGCAAATTAAATATTAATAGTAAAAAGGCCAGAGATCAGTTATGGTCAAGACGTAATAGTATTGCAAACATGAATTGAATTGGTTTGCCGGATCGAATGCGAGGTATTTTTGCAACTGCATTGTTTGATGATTTAATTAAATTAGGCATAGTAAAGTGAGAGTAGTGTGAAATTTATATATATACGTTCTTAGATATAGAGTAGCTAATTTTTTTGTCACTTTCAACAGTTATTTTTGGGATTAATAATTTAGAAGCCATTGGCAAAATACTCCAAGGATTGCTTTCACTCATATTACCATTCAGTAGCGTGAATCAACAACACTGAATGTTGTGTGGAATCCTAGACATTATCTCAACCCAACATAATATATCATTAAGCAAGATCCAGCCTAGAGATCTACACAACTCCAATAAAAGACAGTGAATGAATAGCGCCTCAAAAGCAGGTGATGGCGATTGTACCTCAAGGCGACGTACGCAATCAAGAACAATTTATTAAAGGTATCGGACGATCTTACTTTGGAGCTCCTGACTCCGTATAAGGCTTCGTTAGGAATCCGAAAATAAAAGCAAAGCATAAAAGATTCGCCTCACCGCTCTTCGAGGCGGTCATTCCGGGAACTGAGAATGAAGCTGGAAGACTGGACATGGCAGGTGATTTCGCAGAAAAAGATGATAAATTACATTGTTGGGAAAATATTTATGAAAAAAGATACTTTTAAAGAGGCATCGGGACCAAATGTGGTTGTATTGTATACTATTGTTCACAGATCACTATAATAAATGATCAGTAAATATCGTTTAAAGAGTGTAATAGCTTATGAGAAGCTCGTGGCTAAGTAATCTACGCTAAGTTAAGCTACGTTAGCCGAGGCTCTTGCGTGCTTCGGAAGCACGTTAAACCGTTGATTCCGGCTGTCAGTCGTGGATCTTTGACAGTCGTTATGCGTAGTCAGAAGCCCGAAAGTCTGACAGCCAGTCTTTTCAAGAGGTTTCGTATTATCCAGTTACTGACCGGGTTGTGGAGGTCAAATAGGCAGTCGCTCCATGTAAAATACAGGTATTCAGCTGCATCGGGTTAGACTGGAAGCCGACCCCAACAAGTTGGGAAAAGGCTAGGCAGATTGACTAGCTTGTACTAAAATCATAATATTAACCTTTCGAAAAACATTATTTATAAAATTTTAAACTATATCCTAAACAAAAGCCTGAACTAGACCATTAATTTGCATGTTCCTCTTCGAAATCACTTTACACAACGTCTACTTTATAATACTCTAGTATATCGATGTCAACGCGCGAATCCTTTTTCAATTCACTAACAGCTTTGCAATTACGTTCAATTCAGTCTTGCTTGTCTGATTTAAATACTAGTTAAGATGCAATCAGTCTTCCAAGTTCCTCTTCCGCATCTATAAAAGTTACCCTTTGCATACTAAGTGATTACCGGCCAATGAGCTCTGTTCTATGAGGATGAAAGAAAGGTATAAAAACTTATGTATGAGCATTGGATGGAAATGTAACTTCCTCTTTTGTCGTACGCGAATGAGAAAGATTTCTCTCTTTAGAGTTTTTAGACAATAGTCTGATAATCTTTCTCCCTCCTCTCGGCAACGGAACGTCCGCTTCAAGCAATTTCTTGTCATTCATCTGTTGCATATCATGAAATATATTTCTTTGTCTGACATATACCAGTTTATGACCGAAGCTTCAGAATCCTGTCAGGGTTATACATTTAACCCATTAGTCAGGTATCCAATTATCACATTGGCATCTTCGAGCACAGCATATTTATGCTTCAATGGCGTCAGACTCAAAGTTATTGCTTTTCGGAACCAGTTTGTGGTCGGGCGCACGTTTTGCAGTAAAGGGATCGCCAGAGGGCAATATCAAGGACAAAGGTCTGCTGAAACTGAGAACTTGTTTGACTTTTCTGTATTGTTCTATAAGAAGTATGTTTCAGAGAGAAGGTAAAGTTGCCATTAGGGAAATAATTTTATTTCCTAGTCTATAATGATGTGATTTTAAAGAACCACATGAAAATTTATGTGTAATTTATTTCATCTTTGCCAATAATCCAAAAAATATATAAATCAAGGACAAAACACGCCTTATTTTTAAGAAAAATATGAGTAGCCTACGGTATGCAATGATCGAATCCTGACCTTTAGATTCTGGTTGTAATAATTTATTTTACAACTCTGACCTCCTGTCACTGGACCTACTCCATGATTTCCATGCAAATTTTATGTGGCAATACTCATCTACTAGTTTATACTGATTACTGTTTTGAGTCTGTGAGTATCTGGAATTGGAATTTTTATATTTTTAAGAACGTTCCTATTTCTTATCCCCGTTCCAATCTGTCAAAAATGTAATCAATTTATCTGTTTTTGACTAGTTTTTAACATAGACTGAAGTTGAACGTGTTTTTACGTACGCCTTCAGAAATCTTATTTATAGTTTAAAAAAAAACTGTCATGTATCTAGCCGTCTCATCATTTACAATATTAGATATCTATTTTTAACTTTGTAGAATTTAGTTTCTAAACAAAGTGCTATACTTATTAGTAAGTCTGTCACTGCGGCTAAACGTGTTGATGAACTCAGCCTTTGTTTGTGCGCGCACGCAGCACTGTATCCGCGATCGTTTTATTTATTTTGAAGCTTTGAATGTTAATCAGATTCTGATGTGGTTTGCTTTTGTCAATTACAGTAATGTAAACGTCATCAGTTCTGATTATGAGGCTCGGTAATTATGTTTTGTAAATTTCATTGACCTTTGGGATTTCCAAGAGAAGTTTTGTAACTGGATATCTCTGCATATTGCTGAACAAGAAGTTACCAAGAAATTATTTCATGTTAATTATTCCATGTGTTGGTGGTATCAGTGTATGTATCTACCTACAAAGCGAGACTTAAACGGTTTTAATGTCGGCTTGCCCGCGCGGACCCAAATACTTTTCCTTTTTCTATAAAATAAAAGTACTTAACCTAAGTTACTTCTTACAACATCGGCTACATATGTATGTGCTAGTGACCGAGAACCGTTTCGGACAGTAGGCGGAAAAAACTAATCGGCATAAATTTCAAATATTGTTTACGCATTAAGTAAAAATCTTTAATTTTGGCATTATTGACTGACACTTCAATTTCATTATTGTGTATGATTTGTATAAAGCCTAAGCAAAAATAGGTACGGTGACAGTATTAATGTTACAGATCTTTTCCAAGATGACTAGAGGATTATTTTGGTCACACATCTGACATAAATTGTGAAATTTCGAATCAAGTTATTAATTTACAACTAGAACCTCAATGCAGTTAATGGCATCTGAGAAGATTTCCTCAACACAAAATGATACGTTGCAGTGCAGATATGTCATTTCAAATCTAGATGAGATCAGATCTCCTATTAGCCTAGATTTTATTATTGCAAAGTGACGAGTGCTTTCTTGTAATCTCTTTCTTGTCGTATAAAATATTAGTCAGCAAAAACGTGTCATTTTCCTTCGTGATTTGACATAATTTTATTTCAGGCTGTAGTTGCTTAAATGTTGGTTCTTGGAATGCCAAGTTGCTTAAACGAGGTTGAGTTACACTTTATACATTCTGCGTTACGACACATACAAAATATGGTAACATGTCATTCTGTAATATTTATCAGAATTGCACCGAATCCGCGAAAAACAAATCGGCTGTTCCCTACATTTTGACATTTGATAGAACAGCTGATTTCTTTTTCGCTATTTTAGATTTGTTCCCGTTGTAAAAGTTGTTCATTATAATGAGTAAATGATTCCTTAAAATACTGCCCAGGAATTCGAATTCAAATTCAGAGTACATCGACGCCTAAGTGTCCTTTTTGTCTTTTTTGGATTTATTTGTATATATATAGTTAGTTAGATACTCTGTATAATTGAAGTAATAATAAAACCAATTTTTAGATCTTTTTATATTTTTTTAATTTATCTTTATTTTATTTTAATGGTTGACATGATAATTGTATGTCTTTGATTTTTGTCAATTTAAATTTATTTGAATATTATTACTCTTTAATTACCTACTTGATTTATTGTTATTTTAAGAGGTTTTTATTAATAATATTTCTTGACATTTGCACGTCACATTCACATCGTGTGGCAAACATGCTTTGTACCTAATAATGTTGTTACCATCTTGCATGCACGTATTTTCTTGTATGTATGACACATGTTTATGCAAATAAATATTATCTTATCTTATCTAACAAAATTCAATTGATTCAGGCAGAACCAGTTACCAGTACCGTCAATGTCATCCACCAAATACAGTAACAATAACCCCAAATTACTAATAGCAAGAGGTTGTATACATTATACATGTTATACATCTTCAGTTACGCCTCACACGTTGAAAGTACCACGACCGGCGCGGTGTATGAACTAGCCATACCGTTTCTAAGTAAACTTTTTCATAAGATTATTCAAATTATTGTTGTTAAACTACTTTCGACGCGTGAGAGTCGATTTGACAGGACTGTATGTTGACTAGGTTCTGTGCGTGACTCTGTCTATAAGCAAAATAATGTGTTTTATTTAAGTATTGATGCGTGTTTGTTGGGTACTCGTTTGTGAAAATTGTGTGATCGTTAAATTGATTACTTGGTACGGAAAAATTAAAGAGATTTAATAAATTGGATGGTTGCACACTTATACCAAAAATAACTGTTTGCTTTCCTCAACTTAGTTGTTCGTAAAATATGAACCTAGTTTATTATGAGAGTTCAGAGAAAAGATTTAAGAAATAAAAATGTTACGTACCAGACAAGTAGGAATCTAATTAATTATTTCAGTTATCATGTAGTTTCGGAATAATAATCAAGAAAATCCTCAAAATATATCCTCAAACTATTCGTTAAAAGATTTTCTTCGTAACTTGTAAGACACAAGCAGTTTTCACAATTTCTTTACCGTCATTCCTAACATCAATGCAAGCAATAAACCATCCACTAAATATGCTATTTTCACCTCCAACGTCATCTGTCATCGTTACTGCTAACATAGTGATGGTAACTGCCATAACTGCGCAAGAGTTGGTGCTCCGACGCCACATATCGACACATTACAACCTAATAGCTTAAGGTGCCTGCAGATTTGCTCAATTTTAGCTATTACTTTTAAAAATATTATTTTTTCAGAAGGAACACAACAGTAATGAGCTTAGATAAATCACATCAAATGGTTATAAAATTAAAAACACATAGTTAATTTTACAATTTGAGACTGTCTCAGGATCAAAATGAAAATTCATCTCGATTTTGTTTGATCACACGTGTCGGTTGTCAAAAATCTATCAAGTCTGTGAGCACCTTTATACACCTATATAGAACATTTTCTTGGAGAAACTCACACGGAAATGATTTGAGATTAATAATAAAAGAAATAAGTGTACAGACGCCAGCACATCAAGCTATCCCTAACTGTCAAATTTTCTCAATTAAAAATGAACCTTATGTCTTTGCAATAAAGTTGAAATACTATCAAAGAAATTTGACAGATAGTGGTAACTTGATGTGCTGGCCTCTGTACAAGATTGATGTATTGGTTTGATAGTATCGACGCAAGCTGGTATGTTATCGAGTTTCTTAGTGCAAATTCTTTTGGTATGAGCTTGGGATTCAGTATGTGCATATGTCACGTAGATTGTAGTTATTTAAACAAGTGCATAAGCTCGCCAGCGCCTCAAGTTTTACCAAACTGACAAATTCCTCCAAATGAAACGTTGACGGTTAAGTTCAAAATCTATTGTGACAATTTGATAGTTTGTAGTAACCTGATGTACTGACACATTATTCTAAATCTATCTATTTTATGATGGGATTCGATGATAAGCCTCATGCTTCTGTCACCAATGTTTATTTTTTCTTATCTATGGCGCTCAAAGATACTTTTCTGACATCAAAATAGTTTATAAATGAAAAATATTGCAAGACATAAAGCAAGATGTTTTGTTTACAATTAAACCAATAGACAGAGACACAATAATTAATGTCCTAATGATTCGTAATCCATCTAACAACATGCTAACATGCAACGACGCAAAAAATATACATTAACCGTACGGTGTGAAAAATGGCGAATATAAGAGAAATAAACAACCTCATGTATAATACATGAACGAAATTAAATTATAGACGTGTTGAAATATCATCGGTTAATTATGGATATTTATTTAGTATTGAGTGGAAAAAATAAGGTATTACGTCATAAACGAGGTTCAGTGATTAAAGTTGGAACTAAACATTAAAATGTCAACATCCCTATTAGTAAGATTCCGCTGGCCGTCTGTCCGTCTGTCACCAGGCTGTATCTCACGAACCGTGATTATTAGACAGTTGTAATTCACAGATGATGTATTTCTGTTGCCGCTATTACAACAAATACTAATAAACAAAATAAAAGAAATATTTAAGGGAGCTCCCATACAACGAACGTGATTTTTTCGCCGTTTTTATATATTTTTAGTAAAATTTGCTATCTACAGTATTAAGGCTACTTTCCCCTCAGGGGGCATTACAAAATTCCCACCCTGTATAATGCGTGCGGGAGACCGATTCACACTTAGCCAGTTTTTATTATAAATTAGCTAGCTACCCCGCTTATCACGGTTTTTACAACATTACAAATGTCATAATTATTTGTAATTTACATAATATGTTAATTCATTAATTTACACACATACGCTATCATTGCAGTTTAAATTCTTTAATATTTTAATATTCTTATTTACTTAGATTCTTCTACAAACCAGCACATCAAGCTACCCCAATCATGTCTCATTTATTTGATAGATTTTCAACTGTATTACAAAAGACTAAGGTTCATGTTCAATTGTGATTATTTGACAGTTTGAATAGCTTGATGTGCTGGCCTCTGTACCTGGTATTACTTTACTCACTCACAAAACTGTATTATACGTAACGTTAATTGTGCAGTAATATATTCCAATTTAAAAGAGTTCGTGCATGCTCGTCCATGTTCGTCGCCTGTCACTTAGGCAAACGACTTTATTGACTAACCGATTGTGTGTGAACTAACTTGTATTAGTTAGGACCAATAAACTATGTGTATACTGTTACTTGCTCAAAGAACTGTAGTTTTCTTTGTGTGTGAACATTATTGAGAAAGAAAGAGAGAAGGAGTAGAGAAAGAATAGTACAGACGCCAGCACATCAAGTTACCACAATCTGTCAAATTTCTTTGATAGTATTTCAACTTTATTGCAAAGACATAAGGTTAATTTTTAATTGACAAAATTTGACAGTTAGGGATAGCTTGATGTGCTGGCGTCTGTACAACTTATCAAAAATTGAAGGTCAAAAAACCGGCGAAGTGCGAGTCGGACTCACGTACGAAGGGTTCCGTACCATTTTCTATAACCACCAAAAACATAAAAACGGCAAAAAATCACGTTTGATATAATGATATGGGAGCCCCTTTAAATATTTATTTTTATTCTGATTTATAGGACTTGTTGATATAGCGGCAACAGAAATACATCATCTGTGAAAATTTCAACTGTCTACATATCACGGTTCATAAGATACAGCCTAGTGATTTACCTAAAAATGTTTATACACAAATGAACAAGTTGGGGGGAAATATGCATCACATCCACGTAATACGGCCATCGCTCAGCACAATGCTGCGCCTTTTGCAAGATAGAACCCCAGTGTTGGTTTTCAGTTATAGCCAAATAGGTGGATTACACAGGAAAATTTAATTCCGTATGTTGTTCTCTTTATATGAATGCTGTGTTCATCTGAACACAGCATTCATATAAAGAGAACAACGATGGAAATGAATTTTTTGACGACCTATGAGTTCTCCCCTTTTTTACCACTTGTACATAATGGATATATTTTTTAGTTTTAGGTTGTATATAGTAAGTAATTAATTCTTTATGTATTTGGCTTATTGCTCTAAAGAGAGTTCTTCAGAGTTATGAAAAATGCAATAGTATAAAATTTATTTCAGGTAACAAAGACCCATTACGAATTATGATTGGATGAATGACAATAGCCAATCATTCATATCAATTTACATATGACAACCAATGTAACTAATTAGGCTTAAAAAATTCGATAATAATAGCCCCATTTACACGAAACTACTTTTTTTGCTTTTGGAATACAACAAAATGTTAAATTTAATCGCCCTGTGTACAGCAGGCTTAAGAAATGGAACAGTCAGTTTTTCAGATTTGAATCTAGAATGTGTTATTACTATTACTCATATTCTAAATAACACAAAAGAGAAAGAATGTCTACAGACTATGCAACAAAAACAAATAAAAACAAAACACTAACAACGTAAGAGAAAAATTAAATACATTTCTCTAATTCGGCGAAGTGAGCAATTAAAGCACGTTACCAAACAAATTAACAAGACATTACATAAACATTGATAATACTTCAATTGCCTACAGTTAGTATCTTTGTATACATGATTTGATTTGTTGGCATGGTTCTGTATCGTAATGTCGGGAAGGTTGAGAAATTTGTTGTAAGAAACCATGTCATCGATTTCCGTGTTAAGAAAAATTGCAGATAAACATTTCCAATCACCAGTATTGTTAAAACTATTGATAAAGAGAAGGTATCCGTGTCTAGCAGTGGGAAAATTATAGTCAGATTATGCTATGTTACTATTGATAATCGGTCTTACCAAGGGGTATTGTATTACCCAGTTACTGACTGAGTACAGCAGATAGGCAGTAAAATCTCTCTTCTTAAGCTCTCTCGTTGAGCCTCCTAGCTGTCATACGTGGAACTTTAACAGTGGTTACGAGTCGTCAGAAGCCCGCAAGTCTGACAGGCAGACTCATAAAGGTGTATCATATTACCCAGTTACTGGGCTCTGGAGGTCGAATAGGCAAACGCTCCATGTAAAATACTGGTATTCAGCTGCATCTGGTTAGACTGGAAGCCGTAGTTGGGAAAAGGCTAGGTAGACTGATTGACTATTGATTACCACCATTCCAGACAGTCTTACCAAGAGGCATCGTGTTACACGGTAACTGGGTTGCTTCATGTATAATACTGGTATTCAGCTGCTTTGGGTAAGACTGGACACCGACGCTAACATGTTGAGTAAAGGGCCTATCCTTTTCTTGCGTTTAAACTATAAACGCAAGAACTGAATTGAGGATATTCTGAACTTCTACAGGGTGAAATTGAATACATAGGCAATATTTGAAGGGATCATTGTACTCAAAATCAGCTCTTTTCTACATTTTGACGATCGTTATGCGAGCATAATGTATTGAACAGCTGTTTTTCGCGATTTCAGATTTGTTCCCACAGTTAAAGTTGTTCTCATTGATTAGTACAAAAACGGTGTTTTTGTTTTTTAATCATATAAATAAAATCTTTAACAGAGTTTAACACTAAACTAAAATTGAAGTTAGTTAAGTTGTCCACACTGACCCGTCCAAACGAATCAGCCTGTATAGTGAAGAAAGTGTTTATACATCTTTCAATAGGACAAACCACAATAGACCTTTGGTCGAAGACATTACGTCACTACTACAAAAGAAACTTTAGGTAACTATTTATACAGACTTTTTTTTATTTTTCTTTCTTTCTATTTGGTCTCGTTGGACAGCTGGACAGAATTATATTAATTACTCAAAGGAGTTTTCAACGTTTGATATTTTATTTTTATACTAGGTAAGTGCAAAAATTGGTACAGGCATTTCAATCTTGATTTCAATTTAGAACACTAATGCACTTAAATACAGTAATTCCATGAGATTGGATTCCTGTTTTCCAAGATTTGCGTCTTAAATGACGAAACTGATTTTTGATAAAGAAAAAACTGGCATAGCCTAGGAAGATTTTTTTAATCTGGTATACACCGAATTTTGGTCAACAACCAATGTCTAGCGACACCTGACACACCTGGGGCATGAAGGATATTTTTGTGCGCAAATGATTGCGCAGATAAAGTTGCACTCTGTCTTCCCTCACTCTCTTCCAATGGGACAGCAATCCGACATGATCGGAGAGAGACCAGGCGCAGGGCCAGCGGCTCAACATGCTTTTCGAGGCTACTACTTTACTCCGGACTGTTACTAAGAAATTCCTAATGGAAAAACCCCAATAACAGGTTGCTCAACTCGGTAATCGAACCTGGAACCCCACGCTCAGCAGTCAAACTTGCGACCAGGAGACCAAGGCCATTCTAAGGGCAAATTCCATCAATAAAACCGACCGCGGTCCGCACATGCTTCGTTTAAGGTCTATGTCATGTAAGTGTCATTATTTTATGTGGAATATTGACTTTGCCAGGTCTTCAACGCGGTTTAGATGTGCTGAGCGCGTTAAGAATACTTAAACTTAGTAAATAGTGATATAACATAACTAAAGTTAAGTTTTAAGTAGGAAACAAAGTCTTCCATACTTATTGGCAGTTTTAGTCATTAGACCTGACATAATTTGTTTCGTAAAACAGAAAGACAAATATGTAGCATTTCAAAAGAATTAGGTAGAGACGTACATCAAGCTATCCCAAACTGTCAAATATTTCCAATTGAACATGAACCTTATACCTTTGTAATAAAGTCGAAAATCTATCAAATAAATTTGACAGTTAGGTATAACGTGATGCGCTGTCGTACATAAAAATTCAAGAACGCTGAGAAAAATAATACCAATTAATATTATGTAAATGTATCCAGTTGTCTTCTTCAAAATATCACCTGAATGTACAAAATATCTTTTGAAACTCAAACATCAAAATATGGACATAAGATTGTCGCTTTGTCAGTCATTATACTAATGTCTCTAGATAATTCATTTTCACACTAGACACGGGTAGGCGGGCACTAGACAGAGCTGCGGCAGTATAGTCAACATAATTAAATATGTCTAGTCTTTTCTTAAATATGCTGGGGTCGCCTTCCAGTCTAACCAGATGTAGCTGAATACCAGTATTTTACATGGAGTAACTGCCTATTCGACCTCCACGATCCAGTAAAGGGGTAATAAGATACACCTTGATAAGACTGGCTGTCAGACTTTCGGGGTTGGGTTTCGGGGACTGTGAAAGTTCCACGAATGACAGCTAGGAGGCTTAACGTGTTTTCCGAGACACGGAGGACACGGAGTCTCGGTATGTAAAGATGATAGCCCATCCACGGATGAACCCCGGCAAACGTAGCTTAACCTGATGGATCGACTTGTGCGGTTGTTATTACTAGCTCTTCAATCAAACGTAATTAAATTTCTGCGTATATTCCGGCTGCCGCAGCCTAGTTGTTAGTCGTTTCCCGTCTAGTGCGCGGGGGACTTATTCTACTAAAAGTACTGAATTTACATAGATAATTAATACTTAGAAGAAAAATAAAATGTAATTTTAAATGTCAATTATTTTCCCAAGGTCTTTCTAATGTTGCTTAACGCAAGATGTCTCAACCTGCTTTGTCAACTTGTGTTAAAAGTGGACGGAATATTAAATAATATTACGGGTAACACTTGTTAGAATGCCAGTAGAACATTAAAGTCGGTTGTGTAAATGTGACCTTTGTTTTGAAAGCGATACGGTATGTTGATCAGATCAACGTGATAGTGTGTGCAGGGTCATTTGTGCTCTAATTTGTCACATAGCAGGGCTGCTGAATTGATATTGTCAATTTTTTATTATGTATTAAAGAAATTGAGTACCTCAAAACGGTGAAAGAAAACAACGTGAGGAAACCAGCATGTCCTAGAAACAACAATTCGCAAGACATGTGCCATCCACCAACCCGCACTGCGCCGCCGCCGCGTGGTGGATGGACCTCTTCTCACAGAGGTACGGCCTGTGTTCCACATTGTGTGTTTTGGGGAAATTTATTGATTTACCTACCTGTACAACTATTATTAGGGTCATGTTCGTGAACGGGTGCCGTCAGTAGGGACTGGTCACCTCTTAGCTGCCACGGCTGTTTTAATATTTTAAGTTAATTTTGAATTGTTTTTTAAATCTTGTAATTATGGACGCTTTTATTAAGTTCTGCATCGTTCTCACGTGTATATTTCAACATGAGTGATGTAACCCAGTTTTTGTAAGCATATTTTGATTTAAAATGGAGTTTCTTGCCCGTTTTTCTCCATAGGTACAGAGGCCAGCACATAAAGTTACCACAATCTGTCAAATTTCTTTGATAGTATTTCAACTTTATTGCAAAGACATAAGGTTTATTTTTAATTAAGAAAATTTGACAGTTAGGGAAAGCTTGATGTGCTGGCGTCTGTACCTACTACTTTGGAATGGGCAACTAGCTTCATCTTTCTGACTGACCGACCCCTTGACAATTCAAAAGGGCCTGTAATTGGTTTATTTGAAATAAATGCTTTGAGTTTGAGGGTCAAATAATTACGTTTTCTCCGGAAAACAGATTGTTTCTACAAATATTTTTAATGCCTTCAGACAGTATTTCCGGGTTTTTTTTTTTTGAGGCTGGGAAATCATCGTATGACTTCTCCAGCTCTGGGCGGAGCGGAAGGGAGTGTCAGACTCTTACTGACTAAAACCCATCCATGTTCCTTCCGTAGCCCTTTATGTTCCGAGGTAGCGGTAACTCTTTCAGACAATCCCGCTTACCCGGCAGGATATGCTGACATCTCTTTGAGGCGCGCGTGTAACGGTTGTTCCGGGTTTGGCGGTTTGATTGTAAATTACTCATACACTATAGAAGAAATCCTTAGTACAGAGGCCAGCAAATCATGCTAGACTATTTTTTTTTATTAATTTTCAACTTTATAACATAAGGTTCATATTCAATTGAAAATATTTGACAGTTTGGAATAACTTGATGCGCTAGCGTCTGTACCAATAAGGCAACCTTTATTGTACAAAAATAAGTACTCAACTCAAATTACTCGTTAAAGATTTAAAAAAATGCAAACAAATTCAGTTTAATTAAAAAAACTCACTAAAAACAATAAGATTATGGTCAACGGTTTTATTAACACAAGCTCGTGGCTAAGTACTAACAGCCGCACAGGTCGATCCATCAGGTTAAGCTCCGCTTGCCAGGGTTGGCCGTGGATGGGTGACCATCTTTACGTACCGAAACTCTTCCGTGACTCGGAAAGTAGGTACGTTAACCCGTTGGTCCCGGCGGTCATCTTTGACAGTCGTTACGGGTCGACAGAAGCCCGAAAATCTGACAGCCAGTCTTACCAAGGGGTATCGTATTGCCCAGTTACTGGGTTGTGGAGGTCAGATAGGCAGTCGCTCCTTGTAAAATACTGGTATTCAGCTGCATCCGGTTAGACTGGAAACCGACCCCAACACGGTTGGGAAAAGGCTAGGCAGATGATGGTTTTATTAACACAAACAATACATGCAAATCCAATGCTAATTATCTATCCTCATAACCCCATTCCTTTAATAAAACAACTTAATCAAACAAACTTGGCGTACACACCAACACTTATACACCTGTTTACCCCCATTCCATCCGGGTCATGCAGTAGCAGCACGTATACTTACTGGAACATACCCAACATGGGTGATGACCTTAAGGATAAGTCGGCAGAAAGATAATTGTCAGTAATTATAATTATGATAACGTGATCAGTAACTGTGGTTAACACGTTGCAGATACAGTATGCACGCTAGTGGTACAAAATCTAGTATAAGTTGTTCTCTTATATATTTTCACCTTTTTGTGGTGTATTGTTTTATTCTGGCTGCATCGCTTCACATATAATGTTATAATTGCATCATGTATGTATACAAAACATAGTACCTAAATCATTTTAAAAGAGTAACGGTGGAGTTTCTTGTGCATTCTTCTTCACACTAAACTACCTTTTGAAAGGGGCGACTAGAATCAATTCTAATTCTTGTTGATTTTTGACGTCCTAAAGTGCCTTTCTTGTGCCTATTTGAAATAAATGATTTGACTTTGAGTTTGACTTTGACTTTATTGAAAGTCCCTACTATGCTAGGCCAGCTCTTAGTGTTACCACCAAGTGTGTACTGTAGTTAAAGCCTTCACCTTTGGCTACTCAACGTGGTGTAATCTTTGTTTGCGGAATTTAATTTCAGAAAACACGATTTTTTTTGGGGTATCGGAATGTATCTTACGTAGTTAAATGAAGTTTTTGTACGTTTTGAATCGTTCAATTATATAATAATAACATAACAATCATCACGTTTGTAATCCTTGAAGGTTTAAGTAGATATAGTTACCTGTAGTACCTATACCTACATTTTGGCAATTCGAGTCCCATGTATTCGGGAGCGAGCCTATGTCATCAACCGAGTACAAATCTGGACTCCGGACTACTATTGAGAAATGGAATTCCAGACGAAAAAATCCAATAACACATACTATTTTAAACGATGGTATAGCGTAAAACTGCTATGTCGCGTTGCAGTGCGTTAGCGATGTTTGCGCTGGCGCGTGTAGATTGTTTTCGCACTGTAATGCGCAAGCGCACAGCATCAATTGTGTCATGTCATGGTGTCTTACCTAAGAGTTCTGATAATTTTAACTGACAGAGTAGACTGTTAGTTCACAGCTATCAGTAACATGTATCACCGTAGTATTTTTTACGAAAACTTACTTATATGGACAATTTACTAACCCTGTATGAGTGTTAGCTTGATATAAATATTTTTATTTATTACAAATGGCTTCATCTATTTCATGGTCATTAAAGTCATGATTTCATGAACCTAGTCTAGGAGTCGATGTATCAATTTGTCATCATAAATAACACTTTAGGAGTTCGAATAAGCTGTTATGTCAAATGGTTCGTGGAATTACCTTTAAGTTCGCAATTGTTTTGTTACCTCTATTACCACTCTGTATTAAATCAAACATGTTATGTTTGGTTTTACAAAAGTAATTTGTTCTTTCTCAAAGGCCAGTAATAATATTTTAAAGAGATTGTTATTGCAGTTTCAAAACTGCGCATGACAATAACTGTCAAATATGATTTATAGTAAGATTGCGTGAGATAAGCTGCTGCTAGCTCCTTGCCTATAATCAGACGCTGAACGTTATTACCACAAGAAGCGACAAAACTGTTTATCTTCAGTTAAAAAACAGTTCATAGCAAACTATGTAAATTAAGATTCATGCTTTCTACTTCGTCACACGTTTGGTACAAAATGTATTTTCGTTGTTTATGCTGTAGGTAACGGTATAGGTCTTATGAATCCTCGTTCACGTCGTCAAGAAAAGAGGTTTTGTTTAAGCTCGAAAATAGTCTGACAATTTCAAAACAAAAAAAAAGGAAATATAGGCCCGATTCAAACTTAATGACATCTCGGAATATGAGACGAGTCGCTGCGCTGTAACAAATTTCTATGACCGCAGGGGTGAGGGGTGGGGTATTGCGCAGCGAGTAGCTAACTTCAGAGTCGTCTTAAATTGTAAGCGGGGTTGTCCGAAAGCATTACCGCTACCCCCGAACATAAAGGGCTACGAAAGGAACATGGATGGGTTTTAGTCAGTAAGAGTCTGACACTCCCTTCCGCTCCACCCAGAGCGGGAAAAGTAATTGGACGATTTCCCACCCTCAAAAAAAACCTTTAAAGTTTGACGTGTACTACATTTGTCACAACCTTTACTATTAATCAATGGTATGATTGATAAGTAAAAATAGTTTTAATCATTTAGCGCCAGGTGTACAGTTTCTTTCAATCCTACTGAATGAGAAATCGTTTCCTATCATCAACTTTTACTACCTCAGTTGTGTAGTTATAAATAGCGACTGCACAATAAAAAATAATTATAATTTTCTATAACTTTCTCACTGCAGAAATCTCCTAACATAGGTATAATATCATCATATCATCGTCTGTCACAAGTCTTTCCTAAGCAGTCTTTTGTTTCTGTTCAAAACACACGTATGTTAGTTAGCTAAGGTGTAGATTAATCGTTCTTATTCGACGACACGGTTGGCGCAGCGGTTGAGCGATTGACTGCTGTGCAGCATGTCGCGGGTTCGATTCCTGTACGGAACAAATATTTGTACGACCTGCAAGTATCTGTTACGGGTCTGGGTGTTTTTCTATCTATAATATGTATGTATTTACAAAAAAAAAAAAATGTATAAGTATAAGTAGTTTATCAGCCATCTCGTTATCATAACACAAGCATTAAGTTGCTTAGCTTGGGACGATACGGCGTTGTGTGAAATGTCCAAGGATATTATATTATTATTTTCTGAACTAAGCTAAACACGCCCCCCAGCTAGATGGACCGATGAACTAAAGAGGCTGGGAGAGGGGGCTGGGAAAGATTAGATGCCGAATGTGGAGGACAGGGTTTTGTGACACACGCTGAGTAAATTGGTTCATATAAACAAAAATCCTTTTATTATAAAATAGCTGTTACTCGTGACTTCGTCTTGGATTTGGAATGAAAAGTAGCTTATGTCCCTCTGCAGGGCCCAGCCTTCCTATCAGTCATATTTCATAACAATCGGTTCAATAGTTTGGGCTTGAAGGACATATAGATACTACGTTATTTACGCATGAATAATATTTGTTTGGATAAGTTCAATAACACTATGTAAACTAGGGTAAACCCAATGGTCTAAGGATCGTAAATCATCTCCCTCCGTTGTTTCACACTCGGATAATATACGCAATTAGTGATGCGCAACACTACAAAGTTTTTTTTTTATTAGCTAGTGATGTGAACCTCTTGCTGCGTCTCATGAGGTCATTCCAATTGGTAGGTATTTAAATATCACGTTTTACCGCGACTGGTGATCTCAGCAGGTATATATTTAATCAGACATTTGTATGTATAAACTGAATTCCGTTATTTAAATATTCATTGTTAAAATTAAAATAAATTGAAATATGTATATAAAATGTTGGTATTTTTGTTTGGAGATTAACAGGGTGTTTTTTTCTTGGGATACAAGAAAATTACAACCATGACAGTGAATTGTCGTAACAATTTCAAAAGTTAGGTATCTCGAAATCTGAAACACAAACAAGCAACAACCGTGCGAATGCAGATAACAGTCATCCACCACAAAAAATAGACGAATGATACAATTAACAGCAAATGATATCTTAAATATCTTACCAGAAAACGTGAGAAAACATCCGACCTTGTGGCATAGAACAACCAGCCGTTATTAATATACACTGTCTTCAAATGTCACAAGCACAGGTCACGATAACGGAACACACCGTACATGCAAAAAGTGGACGCGAAAAGAAATCAAACGATCGAACGCGATTGGCCGGTCGGTTAGAACGTTCGAATCCAAAATTCAAATTGGCCAATGAGGACAAAACGCGCATGCGTGCAGCAACGACGAACGCTTGTCGCGGACTGAGGCAGTTTCTCAAATGAGTGGTGGTTGACGAGCCTTCTCCATTCACACTGCCAAGTTAATTGTTTTTGCTTTGTACAATTTTCGACCTTAACTTTCCACTCAGTACGTAAAATTTCCCTTGATTAGATTTGTCTGTTAAGTTCATTTACACCAATAAGAAACACATTGCCACCTCGGTCGCCTTCACATGCGCAGGAGTACACTTTTTTGCAACGCGTCGTTTTAATTTTCTTCGTACTTTTAAAAATCTCATATTATAATGACACAACGATAATTTAAAAACTGTTGCATAAAAAAAATGTAAAAAGTAAACTATTAGTATATAAAATTATTACATAAAATAAAACTTTGCATATTTAAAATTATGACTTAAGAAAGTTTTTGCACTCAATTCCACTGTTTATGCAATAGAGAAATATTCAGTATTTTGTTTTCTTGTCGTTCGCGTTGATGTCTTTATAATAAACAAGTAGCCAGCTAAAACGTTGTCAAGGTAACGGACTAATTAAGCCACTTTATTTAACTTTAAACCTTAAAAGCCCCGACATTAAGTTGAATTTACAATCCGCATGAGGACTCACTAAATTACAAACAATGGTTACATTTTTCTTATAAGGAATTTTAATAAAATTAAAAATAATTAATGTGTGAAAGAGGTGCATTTCATAATATTATTCAACTATTTATATGGGGTTAAGACTCGCAGTAAAACATAACACGGTTATGACTACTTTAATTAGCGTGTTATTCAAACAATGTCATGCAATTGTGTAAAAATTGCAACAATTTTTTTTTCTTACTTCACGTTGCACTCTTGCTTGTATCACATAATAATATAATGTTATAATTCATGTATAAAAAACATTGTAAAACATTTTAAAAGAGTAACAGTGGAGTTTTTTGCCCATATTTCTCCACACGAAACTACTTTTTGGAAAGGGCGACTAGGATCAATTCTATTTCTTGTTCATTTTGGCGTTCAAAACGGCCTTACTTGTGCCTATTTGAAATAAATTATTTGACTTTGACTTTCACTTTATGAAAATAACAATCGTCTACAATGACGTTTGATTTTATTTGTAATACGTTGTTATTTCTTATAAATACTACAATATATTATTTAAAAAAAGCAACTCAGGTTTCGCTTTTCTCACCTCCTCACTGATTAATCACGAAATCTCAAAAACTACTGGACCTACGACGATTAAATTTGGCACAGAGGTAGTGTTCGGGCGTCTCCGGGAATCATCGGCTTCGGCGACTTGAGGTGCGGCGCGCGGGACGACCACCGACCACTTCGGAATCGATCTCCATCGATGGCACGCGCGCGCACTCCTTATTGTTACCAACACATATTGTAAAACCTATTTTAGAGATTATAATTATACTCTTAACTACAGTCCACTGTCTTAATTAAAGTCCTGAGATAGGTCCCAAACAGGTAGATTATGAATAGGAGAGGTCAGCTAAGAAAGGATTTCCGGAAACTTCCCCCGTAAAGGGGTGAAGTAGGTAGTGAAATTATAAAAATGATATGTTCAGTCGCCAGCCCAAAACGTTACCACAAACTGTAAATTTTTCTCAATCGATTTTGAACTTAACATTCAAAGTTTTAAGGTTTAAAATCAATTAAAGGAATTTTACTGTTGGTATACCTAACTAGATGCGCTGGCAACCCTACAAATGTATAAAAAAGGGGAGGAAATAATGTAAAGGCGTAAGAAAACTCATCGCTGTTAAAGGTAAAAGTATCCAAAAGGCTGGCAGCATTACCACGTTGTATAGAAAAACTGCCATAAGTATTCATTTAGCATATTACTACATAGTATAAAACAAAGTTGCTTTCTCTGTCCCTATATCCCTATGTATGCTTAAATCTTTAAAACTATGCAACGGATTTTGATGCGGTTTTTTTTAATAGATAGAGTGATTGAAGAGAGAGGAATGTTTATGTGTATAATTTGTCGATATATTATGCAAGCGAAGCCGCGGGCGGAAGCTAGTATTGTAAAAAGCAGTAATTAAAAAACTTAGTACCGCCCATAAAAAGGTCTCTCTTAACAAATATGGCACATAACCATTTCCAGCCACAAACTTGCATATTTTTATTTAAAGTCAGCTACAGCACAGAACAGTAACTGTTCTGTGAGCTACAGATATGGAAAAAAATATTTGTGTTATGTATACGTGTATTTATCTAATAAAAAAATAGTATACTAGCGTTTGACCGCAGCTCCATCCTCGTGGAGGTCGTAATATCCCACGGGAACGTACTACCTTTACCTTAACTTTCCTGACAACATTTTCCTCATTCCTCCGCATATCATGCCCATACCATGACAACCGATTTCCACACAACTTTTCAGTCACCGGTGTCACTTTCAGACTTCCTCTTATATACTCATTCCGTATTCTATCCATTCGCGTAACCCACACCTCCCTCTTAGCATTCTCATCTCAGCTGCATACAATTGTCTTTCATTTATTCCTTTTGTAGCCCAACACTCTGATTCATACAAGATTGCAGGTCCAACCATGCTTTTATAAATCTTCCCCTTAAGTTTAAGGGGAATGCGAGAGTCACAAATTGTTCTCGTGACCTGCCGCCATATGTATATTCATAATTATGCATTTAATAAAAAGCTGTTGTTTAAGACATTACAAACAGACACATCAGTTTTATTTATCTGTATCGATTCGTATGGATTTAGTCCTTACAGAGCCATGTACTGTAAAAGGAACTAGTATTTAGGTTCAATAAAGTGCATGATGGTTCACATTGACCAAGTTAATATAGTTATTTTGGATATGTGTTTGTACTTTAGTCAAGTATAATCTTTATCTTTACATAATATAACGGCACAGGATAGCCTTGACTTGCACCCTAATTGCGTAACAAACTATCAATCGCAATACGAATGATTTGAAGGATATATGATTAAATCTTCAAAGCTAGTGATAATTATACATATTATAAAGGAGAAACTTTGTATGTGAGTGTGTTTGTATGTTTGTCACTTCTTCACGCTCAAACGGACGAACGGATTTGGATAAAACTCATATGGCGAGAGGTTTATAACCTAAATTAACGCATAGGATACTTTTTATCCCGGTAGGACGTTCCCTTAGGATAATTCCCGACATCCACGCAGGCGAAGCCGCGGGCAGCACCTAGTACGCACATAAGGCCGAAAAGTCAGAGCTGCGTTTTCGGTTCAAACTCGAGAAACCCGAGACTTGGCAGTCCGACGGTCAAACTACTAGGCCATCACTGCTTAAGCGGGATTGTCCGATAGAGTTATCGCTACCCCGGAACATAAAGGGCTAAGGAAGGAACATGGATGGGTTTTAGTGAGTAAGAGTCTGACACTCCTTTCCGCTCCATTCAGAGCGCGAGGGGTCATTTGATGATTTCCCATCTTCAAAAATAAAAAGGCTATCACTGCTGTTAGACAATATAGTATCTTTTATTATAAACTAGCTTCTGCCCGCGGCTTCGCTCGCGTGGAGGTCGGAAATTATCCCACAGGAATGTTCTACCGGGATAAAAAATATCCTATGTGTTAATCCAGGATATAAACCATCTCTGTGTCAAATTTCATCCAAATCTATACAGTAGTTTTTACGTGAAAGAGTAACAAACATCCATACATCCATACTTACAAACTTTCGCCTTTATAATAGTAGTAGGATTATCTTCCAGGAGGATAGTTATAATAATCTGACATCCAGTCTTACCAAGGGGTATCGTATTGCCCAGTTACTGGGTTGTGGAGGTCAGATAGGCAGTCGCTCTATGTAAAATACTGGTACTCTCAGCTGCATCTGGTTAGACTGGAAGCCGACCCCAACATAGTTGGGAAAAGGCTAGGCAGATGTTGATGACAAAAATCTATTGATTTATTTTTATTCATAAAGATTAACCCACAGCTCGTGTCACCGTATGTTAAATGCCTATACTTAGCCATAATAATAACAGATTTGTTGTCACCTTTAACAACAAATCTATATTATTATGTCTCGTTTCGTCTAACTCGTTTTAATACAACATTGCAAGGTGAGGAACAATGCGCAGTATTAATTGAGTATTAGGTGTTGGTCTTGTAATGTTAAAATGGGTATGGCGTTATAGAATCAGACCGGCGCGTGTGTCACTGAGGTAGGAGATTTTTATTCATCCCGGCCCTTGTCACAATTTGAAGACCTCACCCCCTCTTAATATGTCACATAATTTATGGATGGCTCCAAAAGATAAGCAAATATCATAACACAAACCAATATAAAGGTAGAATTCCAATAATTCGAAATACGTGAACTCGAAAAAAGGGCCAAACATGAAACAGGTACCAGTCGACGACCAGTCATTGGCCGAGCTTCTGAAATATGCGCGTGAGCACAGTTAAGCAAATCGACGCGTTTTTAGGTCTGCCAAAGTAAACCGTATGTGACAATGTTAGAGAAGTATATTCTTAAAACAGAGTACAAAATATGGTCGATATTAATTGATCTACTTTTGCTTTCATTTTTGCATATGCATAAATTTTTGGATTTAAAAATTTGACATACTTTCCAAAAATGTTGAAATCTAGTTTCTTATGTTAATTATTTCAAGCTATTTTGAGACCATATTAAAGACAAATTGTTTTGATTTTTTTAGTTTTTAGATTTTGGGTTTAAAAAGAACTTTTTTTAACTCCCATATTTAGTAACTATCTTGCAAAAAAAAGCTCTGTAGTGCTATCCCATAAATAAAAAATACCGTGAATACTTAGGTGAGTTTTTACGTCGGCTACCCCTAGATTCCCTAGAGCGTTAGGTACAGACGCCAGCACATCAAGCTACCCCAAACAGTCAGAAGTTCCCAATTGAAAATGAACCTTAATCTTTTGTAATAAAGTTGAAAATCTATCAAAGGAATTTGACAGATTGGGGCTAGCTTGACGTCCTAGCCACTGTACGATGACAGTTCATTTCACGCTCACTTCACCTAAATATTCACAGTGAGATTTTTACTGAGCAAACCGGTCGTATTGCGATGAAGACGAAAACTTTCCGAACAAAAACAGCAAATACTACAAACTAAAAATACAAACCAAAAATACAAACCAAAATTACTTACAATACAACCACAAAGGGACCTTAAAAAGGATCTCGACAAGTTAAATGATTACAAAAACTTGTTTCGTTGGTCGTCAAGTTCGAACCAGCGGATGGCGGAGGTCGCCGGGCAACATTCCACATCAGTGATTATTTTTAGGCATTTGCTAATATCAAGCGGACAAATTATGTAGCTGTGGATGCAGAAAAAAACATAGAACGTGCTAGGCAGGTTGATGTATTAGTTGAATTAGATAATACGCAGAAGCAAGATGTCATAGATATTTTAAAAGGGGACTATACAGCCTACCTGCATTTTGATGAGTTATGCGAGTATGGAACAGCTGATTTGTTTTACGCGATATTAAATTTGCTCCCATAGTGAAAGTTGTTCATAATGATGAGCACAATAACCCATTAATATAATTGCCCATGAATTCAATTTCACCCTGTAGTTCTAAGTTGTCTTACGGACATCAAAAATATATATGTATAACGTGAAAGACAGTTCAAACTTGGGCATTTTGTTTCCGATTTGTGTAAGGTTTTTTTAGTCACAACAGTAGCTTGTATACATAAAAGGTCTATCTACGTTCCGGAAAATTAATTGTTCACTCTGACACCAGGTTAGTCACTAACAACATGAATGAATTGTTTACTTATTTGCCGTGTTATAGCCATTTCATACAACTGCCAAAGAATGACATACAACTGTCAATTGTGATTTGAGTGTACGAACAAAGTAAGGAGTCGAATTAATAAACAATTGATTTTCCTGATTTTACTATATTCTGATATCCCCTTTATGATTACACAACAACCGCGGGTAGGCTTAAAAGTCGTAAAAGATTCCTACGTTCTACACAGGCCAGGTCATCCAGGACAATCCATCCAACGAGAGAAGGAAATTATGGGAAAAGAAGCATCCACCACCGACTTCGTTAAACCCCAGAAACATTTGACTCCTGGACGTGATCTACAGTGACCTGATATGATATGGAAAGCTCTCAATCGACTGCGTACCCAAGCGGGCCGCTGCAGGCACAATCTGTCGAAGTAGGAGTTTACTGATCCACCCAACAGCAACACTCAGTGCGATTGTGGAGCTTCTGACCAGACCTGCCCCACCTGCTGGAGTGTCCTAAGTGCCCGTTCACCTGCACCGCAAATGACCTAAAGAATGTCACTGATGTCGCGATCAATTTGGCAACCAACTGGGCTCATTCAATTTACTAACATCCAGAAAAGTACCATTGACACGAAAAGAAGAAGAAGACTATCTGCCCATCGTACCGTCAGCCGTACACATGGCCTGGCCGTCTGGCCATCTGGCCTGAAACACAGGTTTAAATAAACCTAGATCAGGCAACGCACCACATTACATTTTGAGTTCTATTTTTTTACTGTAATCTCATATTTGTCATATCATAGTTTATATCCAGATTACTATAATCCTATTTAATGGGCCTAGATTTATATATACCTACTACTGATCCATACGTACACTTTTTTTGAACTTATTATTTCAATAAATTTTTATTTATTTATTTTATTTATTATCTACTGATGATCTAGTGAAGGTGATAGGAATCCGCTAGACGGTGGAGTCGTTATAACGACGCTATTATGAGAAGCCAATGGCCAGCAGTGTACGTCTTTCTACTGAATTAAGACAACAACAACAATACCAACACAACAAAACAGACACACAGTTTCATTGTCACACAACACAACATTAAAGGCCGTTTAAGCTCAATAGTAAGGATAAATACAACATTAGTTTTAGTATACTTATGCGAAACCCGAAACACGTGTCTAGTATTTTATGTAAATAAACTATGTACAAAATTTCAAAACTGTATTATGAAAAACCACAAAGTTATAAGCTTGTTAATGTTACCTGGTTGTTCGTTCAAAAACATGGTCACTACGCCCCTCCGGCATCGGCTTGCGCTCATTGATAATGTTCGGTGTCCAACTTGTAACCTTTTTTAAATATTTTTGGGAAAAAATCGATTCAGTTTCTCATTTTGAACAAACTATATTCAGGCTTCGCATATACTAAAACTAATATTGTATAATAGTAACTGTTATAACGACAGGTTTAAGCTCATGACCTCTTGTCCAATGAGATCTATACGTTGGGTTTTCTGTACTAATAAATAACGGTGATTTTGTGCCACATAATATTGGTAATGCCTCCAGCTACCAGCGGTCGTTGAACCCAAAATATAAATATGTTAGTTGCGTGCTGAAAAATACGTAACACGATCAGACATCAGACCGTTACACTAACTGTGTGCCGCTTATGTTATGGAATACCATGCCAATGTCGGTTTTTTAAAAACAACTGACTTTAAGAAAAAAAAAACAACAAAATGAAAAATATATATAATTTCGAGTCTTTGGTTTTGTAATATTGTTATTAACCGCAGACTTCCCAAATTAAAGTTGTTTTTCAGTTATTTGAAGTCGTTTTTGTTTTTTTTTTGTAAGTTGTGGTTCCAGTGCCAAATCAATGTTGTTAAGTTATGTATTATGACAAGAAGTTGTAATATTATAATTTACAAATACTGAATGGGAATAATACGTTATTATTATTATTGAAGCTAACTCAAAAACTACTAAGGCAAAGTTACTAAAATGTAAATGGCACCACCGTGCAAGCTTCCTCTACAAAACAAACAAACACATTCAGTCAAATTTAAAAACTGCTTCTTTTTAAAAAACGGTAAAAAAAAGGTTTGATACTGTCAGATAGAAGTCAGTTGACACTATTAAAAGTATCAGAAGGATGAAAATTTCTGGCTGATCACTTACTTGTCATAAATTATTATTATAACGAACTTAATGTTGACACCCACAGCTGTTAGTGTTAAAACCACAGAACACTAATAATCAAGGTTAAAACAAGATGTCTGAATACATAAGTTTTCTTCGAACTTGCTAATGTCAAACGTGACATTGACTTAATGCACAAACCGTGCAAAGCCACAAGAAAATAAAAAGATTTCTGATTAGGAGACAACTTGTTATAATAGAGAAAAATATTGTGCTAGAATGTCTAAGGGTAGATATGGGATCAGACAGTCGAATGTTGAAACGGAACGTAACAAAAAGGAAACCGAGAAAGAAATACACATGACAGGTTACGTCAAAATTAATTGACGTAAATGCAAAGCGAATGGCGGATGCATGGCCTATTTGTCATACACCATAGCCCACAAGTAGGTTTAAAAAAAAAGGGTATCGGTCGAATGACATCAAGATGCGTTGTCTATAATCACAAGACAGTGTGGAACTACTTAGTATATTCTATTCAATTTTTTTTACTATGCGAATAAAGTCAATGTCTAATGAATTGGAAAAGCAAGTATAAATTGGTGGAAAAAAGAAAAAAAAATCCGCCGATACAGTTGAACTAAATATAGATCTTGGAAATACTTACTAGCTTTTACACATAGTAATTGAGCCTATAACACAAAAATGTTACCACACTCAGCAAAACACATAATAGCTAATAGTTTATTTTTTATTTCTAATAATTTTGACATGGATATTTATCACAATAGTAGAAATAATATTACATATTACAACACCGTTAGTAGTTATGAAATAGAATTGATATCTCTAAAATATTTAATAAATATTAAAGCTTGAACTAAATACAGATTGACTAGATTAGAATAAACATTTGAATAACCAACAGAACATACAAAGCAACAATAGTAAATAGTGTAGAATATAGTTTCTAATAACAATAGAACTAAAATAGTATCAGTGTTCTTATTATGTAAAAATCTCACCGTAAAAATGTAGGTGAAGTGAGTTAAAGTGAGCTATCAATAGTGTCAATCCCTAGCATTAGGTAAATCTACTTCACTCACACTCACTTCATCTAAGTTCTCACGGTGAGATTTGTACAGAATTGACCGACTGTTTTATAATATTAGGCCTTTCATATTAGGCTAAGGAAGAAATTACTGAGATTCTTGACTCCTCGAGGAATGTAACATTAATGTATACATAAAAAATAGATTTGGAAAATGATAAATGCTTCTTTTTAGTATTAAGAAAATACAATAAAAAAAATAAGAATATTTGATTTTGTAGAACAACTCCATTTTAGTTTTACATTGTAAAATATATTTAAGATTTGTGTAAATTACACTAAAAGAGATAGATGACACTGTGTCATTATCAGCAGTTCACAATAACTCACAACTATTCAATTACGAACACAAAAACAAAAAAGTCTTATTAATCAGAATAGAATTCACCAAAGAAGAGACATCACTGTAACTTGCTAATAAGTAAGGACTGATTCACAACTTTTTTCAACAGTATTTCAATAAATACTAACAAAGAGAAGAAGATAGATCTTTGTCCTGTATAGCTCCGTTTCATTCTGACACCATGAGAGGAGCTCCTGGCTTAGTAATAACAGCCGCACGGATCAATCCATCAGATTAAGCTACTCTTGCCGGGGTTGGTCTGTGGACGAGTGACCATCTCCAGATACCAAGACTATTCCGTGCCTCGGAAAGCACGTTAAGCCGTTGGTCCAGGATGTCATTCATGCATCTTTGAAAGTCTGACAGCCAGTCTTACCAAGGGGTATCGTATTACCCAGTTAGGAAAAGAAGAAGAAGAAGTGACTGGGTTGTGGAGGTCAGATAGGCAGTCGCTCCATGTAAGATACTGGTCTTCAGCTGCATCCGGTTAGACTGGAAGTCGACCACAATACAGTTGTGAAAAAGCTAGGCAGGCAGACTATGAGAGGTGACCCACAATATCTGACAAAGGTAACACCATCAATTTAACGTCAGCTATGATTGGTATGATACTTTCATCTGAAATGAAGATACACTGATCGTATAACGTATAGATTCATAAATATGTAGGTGAGTCGGATGTCCATCACTTCCGACACCAAAATTATGGCTTAACATTCAATTTACGAGTGCTAATAAGATTTCCTACTACCATAAAACCGAATTTATTTTACCTAGAGAGTTACCAAGACTTTTTACTATAGGCATTCTAACATTCAATTCTTCGATATATAGTTTAGGTCGTAGATACTTCAAGCTAGGTGCCATACCAGTAACTTGTCTAAAAGTAAGCATGTTTGCATCCCAGAAATACACTCACCAATCAGAAGTTGTTACGGCACATGGCATGCAAACTTCTTGCAAACTCTTGCGCAAGTTACTGGCGGTGCATTCCTGGCTTTACGTAGGTCGCTTGATTCATTCAGATCTTCTTTTTGGTCAGGAACCAGGTCTGCATCGGCTCTGCTTTCCCTTTCATGGATACGTGACCTCGGTATGTTAGTTCGAATCGTTCGTCGTAGTTATCTTCGCGCATCAGGTAGCTGGAAAGAAATGGATGGATTTAATGTATGACAAAAAGTACATCAGAATATCCTAAGCAAGTGCTTATAAGAACTCTTTTACTGTACAATGTGACAAATATGTTTATTTCGAGATAAGGTTCATCAATAGGTACAGTAGTAGAGTCAGCGCTAAAAAAAATTCATTTAAATCGGAACTGAAGTAAAACTAGAATAACTTTTAGCTCTTAACTAAAATCAAAAATGTATCGAATAATTTTAAATGGCAATACATTGCTTTCAATTTGGTGAACTTGATCTTGAACTGGACAGGAAAGTTTGGCTGAAAACGGAAAACAGTTTTAACTTTCCGCCTGTCGGTACTAATGACTGCTTCCCACCTGCTGGGAAGAGCGTTTACTGTCATTATTACCGACAGGTGACAAGTTCAAACTGTTTTCCGTTTTGAGCCAAAGTTGTGCCCCAGAGCTAAAGTTACCCGCGTTTAAGGTACATGACACGAACTCTAGCTTGTCTTAGAACTGAACATTCGACGACATGTGGTATCCACCAATCGGCACATGCCCCGCATGGTGTCTTACGGCCCACTATCTCACAAGGTGGAGGTGTGCCCAAGCAGTGGGACTGATTTTTGATTGATTTGATTTTGATTTGCTTGTAGTCTAGACAACTCGCTCTTAATTACATGGGAAGTTCCATTCCCCTAGGGGGATACTATTAATAGTCCCTTCCTCAGCCCGTCGGGCTTCTGAGAAAACAGGCATGATGTTTCGTGTATACACGTGGAATAAATATAGACTTCCTAATGTATAGCAACTTTCGCACTTATAAAGTAGGAGAGCGTTAGTAAGTAAGGCTTCCAACATAAGGGTAAGAGGATTATACTGCACTTGCAAGGTTTCTCAGTTAAAACGAGGGGTGAAAACTGATTTCATGGCTATAGCTTCACTGGCAGTGCAAGTCGACAGTTTCTCCTGGAACGTTGTATAGTTGACATTAAAATCACAATTTTAAAGAGTGTGTAAAAAGACGATAATATAGTGAAAAGTTTCTACAGTACAAAGTTTTGTTACTGGTTTCTATAAAATAAAAGATAAAATTTAAAAGTCAAAATGATATCTCTCAAATTGTAACAGAATATTTTGTATCGTTGGGTTTTTTTATATTTTATTGGGACTGTTTTTGTTGTGATAAATTATGGATACGTTCATGGAGTATTATTTTGAAGGAGTGTTCAGTAACATGGATCGTGACTGTTTGAATGAGAGATACAAAAGGCGGGAACTCGTTGAGTACTTCAATACTGTCATTGCTGGCTGTGCGAGAGGTTACACTTTTAATATCTATATTTTGTTATAAACATTTAGCTTAACCATTTGATCTATTGTTGTATATACATTTTGGGTCTTGATCTTTCTTGGTACTAATATCAATAAGGCCGCCATTCCCATTCTTAAATATGTCGTAAGTTTAATCGAGAATTTAATGTACACGAACCGTCTGGTTAATTATTGTGGTCTCTCATTCGTATTTTCTTGTATAGATAAATAATAAGATCAGCTGTACTTTAAATCCCAACTTTATTGAGTTATATATTCAAGTAACTTCATTCAAAACCACTTTAATTTCCGCTACCTGCTCAATGCAGATGTTCAGCTCAATAGTTTCGTCTGTGCCTATGAATAGGTTCTTATTTTCTCCCACGATTGAGTATCCTGTTCTTTAACAAAGACCACAAAGCTTTAAAGATTCGTAGAGAAATGTTTTCAGTCATAAATACCATTTCAAGTAAATTATGACGGTCTGGCAAAACTAAGTTTATTACCTATTAATAAAAGCTTTCTCTCCAGTTTATGTGACTTTAATTATTGGGATTCAATGTAGTTTTATGATAATGATATTTAGAAATTGTGTAGTAATGGTAGGTACAACTTAAACTTCATAATTTTGAAACGCTTAAAAATGGCGATATTGATTCCTTAACCATTGGATATCTAATATGAAATTAACAAAGATGAAATTAGAGCTGTTCGCAGGTGAGTACAGAGTTGAAAGGACATCGTCGCGAATCTGGTTACCATAGATTCGATTCATTAACCTTGCTTTGTAACCGGTAATCGGCTTTGCGTCAATATCCCTTCTACCCCGTATGATAAACAATGATTAGAGATATTTGGTAACAATATGACGAAATAAGATCTAAACAAGCCAGTTACATAAATGATCTCTGTAGAGATTGCAGATACCCCTAGGTATCTAAGCCCTAGCCTAGAACAATAATTATGCTGATCTTCTTTCCAATGGTTTCTGAAACCAGTGGTGGCCATGCTGCAGGTCGTGGATTTGAAACCAGGCAGACGCTTTACTTTGTGTGATTGATTTTATTACCACTGCTCTCAAAACGGTGAAACAAAACATCGTGAGGAAACCAGCATGTATTTCAACCAATAATTCGAAGACATATTGTGTCATCCACAAAGATAAAGGTTGTTTGTTTTTCTATGCCTAAATTTAATCTATTATCAAATCTATCGTCCGCTATGTTGTTGTTGTTAACTGTATAATCCAACTACTAACTGCCAACAACGATTAATAGAGATAAATTAAGAAGAAAACATGTTACGCCTACCCCAAATAAATTGAGATAAGGAAGGCGAATGTTGATGAAATACACCAGTCAATATGAAATTTGACAGCCTTTCTGATCAGATCAGGCCCTAAAAATTTGAACATCTGAAATATTCTCATTCCAGGTCAGAACCATTCAGACAACACATCATGCAAGAACTTCGTGACGTCAGCATTGAAATACCACAACAACTGCAAGACGGAGAACGGAGAAGTGTGCCGAATGGGGAAGTATCATAACCTGTTATATGTAGCCATGAAGCTGGCTTTCGATTGGAGCTTGCAGGATAATGAGGTGATGGCCTCGTTGTTAGACGAGATTTACGCTTGTGAGAAGACATTTGAGAGGATATTTTTAGGTATGTACAACTGACTTGCTTTATAGTTCGGATGATTTAAATCCATAACTGTATAAAAGTTTATGAATAATTATTTTTGAAGACTATACGAATTTGGAGGTTCTCATCCATTTGTTGTTTGTTTTCGTTTTCATAACTGTCGCAATGTAGGTGTACTGTTCAGCCCTGTCCTTTGACGAAAAGAGACCAGATCTTATGTTTTCCTTTTCCAAATAGTAAATCTGTTTAATAACATCTTTTACTATAATTCTTTAAAGTGTTCAGTTTTAGCGCTCAGCTTATAGAATAAACTAATAAACATCTTATATTAATTTCCAGGAGCAATATTTGGCACATCAGCACCGTACTTCTTGGCTGGTTGGAAATCAGACTTCATGGATAAAGAAGAAAACGTACACGCTCTAGTCTTCTACCTAGACCATGCTACTAACGCTAACCTTGAGTATAAAGAAAATGAAAAAACTTATCGTTTCATAGACGTGCCTTTGGAAAGCTGTGGTCATGCATCTCCTGTAAGAGTCGTGATACAGATGGGAGCATCAGAAATGCTGATGATACTTCTAAGATTCGGAGCTAGGATAGTGTCAGATACAGCCTCCACAAACCCAATAGAATCCATTTTGGATCGACTGAATGAATACAACAGAAAATACCCGTATGAATTAGTATCTTGTCTAAAGTTAGCGATGAGAGCTGTTCCAAGCATTTCATTATCGATAAACAAAACACTGTTTAAGGAACTAGAGTTACCTGAAGATTATAACTATCAAAGGAAACTGATGCTGGAAAAGTATGGAGACATCTTGGCAGATCATTTAGTACCAACAACTAGATGTGGTATAAAGCCAGTGGAGTTAAAGCACCTATCTAGATGTGCGATCAGGCAAATGCTTTGGCAGAATTTTGAGTTGCCATACGGAATACAAAAGTTGCCTATTCCTTTAAGTTTGCAGCGATATTTAGATCTGTGTGATGATTAAAATGTTTGTGATTTTAACTTATTAAGATTTTCATTTTTCTTGTCCATTGTCACTATTGTTGCCTATCTCTAAAACTTGCTTGATTACCATCGTTATTGTTTCAAATGTTCTCAATATTGGTGTTAGTTTGTTTTTCTGGTTTATGACGGATTATTTTAGTAAAAGATGACTATCTTAAAAATAACTCACTTGCATCTGCGGCTTTCGGGAAGTTTTACTTAAAGTGCTTAGTCCCTTACATCAATGAACTATGAACCATTATTCTCTTTAACATGTTTGGAGTAAACCTTCATGAAACTATAAAAGCTAAAACCACTATATTACCCATAAGTATCCTCGCTGACGTTGATAGTGCCGGGCACACCAGTGGTCTCACAGCGGCTGGTCAAGTTCACTGTATTACCAAAGAGACAGTACCGAGGCATGCGGTGACCGATCACTCCGGTCACCACCTCACCGGTGTGGATGCCGATCGTGATACCCTGGGAAAATAAACATAAGTCAATGAAATCAATCTGCCTAGCCTTTTCCCAACTATATTGGGGTAGGCTTCCAGTCTAACCGGATGCAGCTGAATACCAGTATGGAGCATCATACCATCATCATCCATGGAGCGACTGCCTATCTGACCTCCACAACCCAGTCACCAACTGGGTAATACGATGCCCCTTGGTAAGACTGGCTGTCAGACTTTCGGGCTTCTGACTACCCGTAACGACTGTCAAAGATCCACGAATGACAGCCGGGACCAACGGTTTAACGTGCTTTCCGAGGCACGGAGGAGTCTCGATATCTGAAAATGGTCACCCGGCAAGCGTAGCTTAACCTGATGGATCGATCCGTGCGGCTATTAATACTTAGCCACGAGCTCCTCCGTAACGTAAGTCAATGCAATAAAAAAAATGAATTCATTATTAAATGAGACATGGAGTTAAAACAAACGAAGACCTAAACCACTATGTAGGACTAAAGTTAGTCATAGATGCAAAGGGAGAGAGAATTGAAAACAGGACAGTAGGTAGTCTTAGTCCCGGGTCAGCGGGATTGACAGAAACAGTTACCACTACCTCGGAACCGGGCTAAGGCAGGAACATGGATGGTTTTAGTCAGTAAGAGTCTGACATTCCCTTCCGCTCCACCAAGAGCGTCAAATGACCTCACCGTCATTTGATGACTTACCAGAGGATGGCTTGGCGGTTTATAACGTCAAAGTTTTTTCAAATATTAAAAATTCGGCTTTGTAGCGCGACGGCTCTCTCACTCACACTTTTAGAAATATTTTTCTAAAGCTCTATTGGCTTCTGTTATTAATTAAATAATATATGATATTTGTTATTCGTATGGTGATAGCAATAAATATTATCTACCATGTACAATAATTAAAACAAACTACTTACAACGGGTTCTCCATCAACTGTGACAGTTTGAGACAGGTCCATCATCTCTAGAGCAAGAAGAGAGATGTGCTTGGCGTGGCCCACCTCGTACTCAGGCAGACCAGATACCGCCATGTATTTGTCACCAACGGTCTCCACCTAGAATTAAGATTTAAATATTTTTTTAATAGTATCGTCTTCATCATTATCATCATCATCCAACAGAAGTCTACTGCTGGACATAGACCTGGGAAGTAAACAAAAGTAAAATTTATTATTTCCGTCCTATGTTTTTATCTTTACAGCTTTTTTAATGGTTGAAAGAGTTTCCCTATGATATTATACACTTGAACCTCTGCACACTGCTTTCAAACAAATAGTAGACCGAAATGACAATGCTACAATGATGATGATATATAAAATGGTCTGAAGCTTGGCAGTTGTTTGGAGGGTATTTTAAGTATCATCTTTTTGTTGTTCCTCATAAATGGAACCGCAATAGAGCATACATCTAGCAAGAAATGTGAATATGAAAAAGATGGCTGCAACAATGCAATTGTCTTCTTTCAAAAGTATTTATATTACTGAAAATGTTTACCGAATTATCCAAACCATCTGTAGACACAACATCTCTATTATAGTTATTTTAACGTTTTGAACGCCATCGTCACATATGCGTGACAAGCAAGTGCATTCCCTGTACGCCAACGACAGAAATACGTGACAATGGCAACAACACTATAACACGAAATAAACAATTAAATCATTACTTTTGTGAGTGTTTATATAGATATCTTAAAAATTGAAGCTTTCGTACGTATTTAATGACATGAAACAAATTAAAAGACACCATCCATGGTATTAGATATTGGGCAATTTATGATAACAAGAAGAAATAACTTTGTAGCTTGGTGTGGAGGGCAAGCGCGTGCGTTTATGCTCTGGCGTTCAAAAGCTTAATCATACCTTATAGACATTAGGGTTCCTCTTGGGATCAGTAAGCACATCGAACGCCGTGTACAGATCATTGAGCATCCTCACGATCTTCATGGCACCCTTGTGGTCGGTGTGCCTGGCGCAGTAGTTGGCAAACCCGACGATGCCGCTGAAGAGTAACGTGACGGTATCGTATCGACGAGCCGGGACCGGACGCTGGTGACGGAGCTCGGTGGCGACGCTGATTGGAAGGACTGAGTAGAGGAGTCTGCGGGAAAATGATTAGAGGTTGACTGTATCAAGTTATTCTCTTCATGATATCCTGTGTGCTGCTTAACCTTTTGTATAACACAATTAAAAAGCCACTGTGTCTCGCGTTGATCCGCGTTCCGGCAGTCAATGGGTTAAATATTTTATTTGCTGTTTGCTCCAAATGGAATGATTAAAAAAAAGGTGCCTTATGAAATCTTTTAATAAACTATTGCCAGGAAGGAAATAATGTGGCCTAAAGTATACTTGGGAAGATTTGGTTGTACACTTAATTGGCTTGATTTGAGATAACTGCTCAAGTCGTTCGTCACTGACAGAGGCAAATGAGATGCATCAATCTTTTATGACAATGACGGAACTCCACAAAGTTAACTTTTTAGGACGAAGTCCTATTTAACGCGGCTTGCGTCAGTAGTAAACTATCGAAATCGTCACGTAAAGAAAAAGCGTAATGCCCGAAAAAGACAGATTCAAGTATCAAAAGATTTGGATTTTTTAATACAGTAACCAGTATACTTGGTAGCAAGCTAAAAACGAAAACAAAACCTTTTGATACTTGAAACTGGAGACCATAATAGATGGCTTTGTATTTATGCATAAGCATAACTAGCTGCTCTCGTACGGTTTCACCCGATGCTCGGCTCCTATTGGTCGTAGCGTGATGTTACATGCCTTATTCGATAAATGGACTATTCAACATATTTTTTTTTTTCAATTCGGACCAGTGTTTCCACCGATTATGATCAAACAAACAAACTCTTATTATATCTATCTATAAATTAGTATAGATATACAGCGAAAGGAAGTTCATTCAAACCGGTTTTAACTGGATGTGTTGATGTTGTGATCGAATATTATTACAACGACCACTCAATCATACGCTAAAACAATTGAAACTCCACAAATACCTGTCAGTCTTTTGTTTCTCCGAATCCAACTCTCGGAAGGTCTGCTGTAACTTGTCAGTGAGAACCTCTAGGTTCTGTGTGAGCTTATAGTCTGCTTCAAACTGTTCTGACATGAGAACGAGGTCACGAGTCGCGTCGTGGAGAGGAATGTCAGAGATGCAGAGGCCACGGCTGAAAGATGGGATGATGATTTTTTAGATTATTTTGTATGAACTGTTTAAAATTAATTTGTCAAGTTGTACAGAGGCCAGCACATCAAGCTATCCCAAACTGTCAAATATTCCCAATTGAACATGAACCTGCTTTCGCAATAAAGTAAAAAATGTATCACCACAAATTCATAAATTGGGGTAACTTGATGTGCTGGCGATACAATAACATAAGTGTATGGACATATTATGTTGTGTGTGTACATTATGTGTATGGTATGTGTATGTTGTAAATATGTATGTAGATGTATGAATGTAAACAAAGCATAATGTGTATGTAAGGGGCGTAATATGTGGCGTTTTATAGATTCAGCCTACATGGGAAGAAGATATGAGTTTATGCGCGTTTCAGATATTCAATAGTTATAGCCTTTCACTAAGATATTTTATAAAGTTGTGAGTGTAAGTGTAATAAACAGACTATAAGCCCGACCGCTTAAATAAGACCGTTCCTAAGGTAGAAGCAGGTGGTGTGGAAGGTGTGACGGTTATTACAATTTGACGAAAGGTCAAGGTGTCAGGCTATAGTCTAGAAAACGTGTAGTTTACTTTGAAAATGGTTCGATTTAAAAATTTAAATGAAATTACCGTGTCAAATCATCCAAGTTAGTCACGCTGGGATAGCATTGGAATACAACCACGTCTGTCTCCGGAATGTACAGCATTTGTCCCTGAAATTATAAAAATATAGAATTAATTATTAATCAATGTTTTTTTTTTAAATGGTATCTCACAGTTCAACCATAGGGTTGTCTACTGCTAAACCGGACTAGCCAGTGGACGCCACAATAAATTGTAGCCTCCAGCCAGGACTTATTGAAACTTACATGGTTTTTCTTTCTGGAGCTGTTGCTATATACTCAGTAGCGACGTAAGATTAACAGAAATGAATGATTTAATTTTTACGCGAAAGCTTTCTTTAGTACCTAATCAAATTTTGTGGCCCAATTTAGCTTCCATAAATCGTGCGATCTTCGTTGTTAATTGCAACAATTTTAAGCCGTTTTAGTAGCTTCCACCTTACCTTCAGACGAAGAGAAGCAATATCCTCATCAGGGGCTGTGACAGTCATCTCTTCTGGTTTGGTCTTCAGTACATACACAGTATTAATGTGAGCTAGCACATTGGCGAATGTCATCTCAAGGTGAGGTCTCACCTGGAATATTGAATATTATTGAGAAACTTGTTACAACGAACTTAATCACTAATTAATAATTATACATCAAACGCATAATCTGCCTATAATTTGCCCACTGCTGGGACACGGCCCTCCTCTCAGTGTGAGTGAGTGGGGTATAATCCACCAAGCGGGCCCAGCAGTTGGTGGATGTCACATATTTTGGAATTTTATGTTCGAAAACATGTCGGTTTCTTTCACCATTTTGACTGCAGTGGTGATGAAGTGCCTGTAAGTAAAGTAAAGCCTCGACCAATATTTAACCAATAACACTTTACCCGAACCGGGAATCGAACCCAAGACCTCTAGCTTAGATCAGCTCAGCGTGCAGCGCTTGCTGCGACCTCTAGCCCATACGTTGCCATGAACACGTATGTTGAAGGCACAGAGCTTAGAATAGCACAAAAAATAGTGGCAGTGTTTGTGCTAGACCAAAACGCGGCAGTTTAAATATTTTTGCTTTAATTTTAAACGACATACCGTATCCAACACATCAGTGATCTTGCACCCCTGCCTGGTGACCCTCGGCATCAGACGAGAGACAGTACGTCCTGCCTGTACGATGTTCAGCTCTCGATCGAACATCAGGTGGAAGGGGAACACGCGGCAGAATGTTGCTGGACTTACTTTGGGCTCTGGAATGTGTCGAGAATTACGTTTAGATAGTCAAAGTCAAAGTCGAATAATTTATTTCAAATAGGCACAGATAGGCACTTTCGGACGTCAAAACAACGATCGAACAAGAAATGATAGTCTAGTCGCCCCTTCCAAAAGGTAGTTCGTATGGGAAGAATGGGCAAGAAACTCCACCGTTACTCTTTTAAAAATTTTACAATGTTTTGTATACATGAACGATGAAGACGATGCACCTAGATTAAAAATACTCCACCACAAAAGGTGGAAAGAAAAATACACAATAAATAACAATGGCAGGTAAAATTAATTATGTCATAAATACATAGTGCTCACATTATTTATAAAGAGTTTAGTGAGGAAGTAAGTTGGCGAGATAAATAAAATTATATCAGACCGAAATTCTTTTTTTAGGTCAAAAGAGTTTTTGGCAATGATTTGAGCCACGCGACTGAAGTCACTGTTAGAAGCTAGCAGACGATAAGATTTGATTTTGAACAGTTTTAGCTGTGAGAACTGAGCCCCTGGTGCATCCCAGAATAAGCGACTCGTTCGTCGTTATCGATATCATTTCTTATTTTTCTTCTGTGTTAAAAAAAAGATAGATAGAGACATAAATATTGTAGGTGGGTGAGCTACAATATTATACAGGGTGAAATTGAATTCATGGGTATTATTTTAAGGGATCATTGATCATTCATACGACTATGACTTTGATTGAACAACTTTACTATGGAGACAAATCTGAAATCGCGAAATAGTAATCAGCTGTTCCACACATAACTCGTCAAAATGTAGGGAATAGCTGACTTTTTTTCGCGATTTCAGATGAGTAGTGAATTCTTACAAATAATATTCTAGTTAAATGGCTTTAGTACTAAAATCTTACCCAGAGACAAAGTTTCGATTTCAGCCATTTCTGGGGCGCACACTCGTCCAGACGTCGATGTCTCAGTGATGAGGAACTGCACGTGGTCGCATTCTTCTTTAGTCTTCAAGATCTCCACTTTCACTTCGGTGTTATGGAGTTTGCTGGCGACCGTCTGAAATAGAATGAGTTTTAATATTAAAATCTAGAATGAGTTTTTTATCACTTAAAAAAAGCTTGTTGTTTCAATTTATTTTTCTAATATAGATTACTTTTTATTTCTTTGTATTTTTCTCAGGAAACCCTTTCATTTGATACCCATGTCATGGAACTGCATAGAAAAAAACTTATCCGCCATCTTGGGAGTTTCGCCATATAAGATTTAGGATGATGTCACTTACTAATCGTGTGTTGTCATTCAAACTAAACGTGTCTGCAAAATCACAGCTCAATCAGTTAAAAATAACTGCTTTAAAATTCAGTTGCAAGATTTGACCCAAACAGACATCCATTGCAAGTTAAATATAAGCATGTGAAAAAGATGAAGGTTGTGTTAGTATATTCTAATTTTAAATGTTCGTCATTTTCACTGAAATTGATTTTGGTTATTCTTTTTTCAAAACGGGTTGATTTACATACTTGTTTGTTTTACCTTTGCTTTTTGAGAATAGTTCGTGCAAGAGTACCATGCCGTACCGTTCAGTTCAGTTACTACTGCATTTGCTGCTCTAAACGCTGTTTAAAATTGATTGTCATACGTCATCAAATGCAATATTTTTGTTGTTATGGTAAAATAAAATATTCGGCATTTCTTACCTTGACAATACCAATGACGATATGCTCCAATCCAGGTCTGTCAGAATAGTAGTGGAGCACCAGAGCTCCGTCTTCAGGGCGCTCAGTGCATCTGAAGGACGGCGATCGCATGCCAGGGTACAAGGTACCCAGGTGATCGTGTAGACCGTCCAAGTTCTGGAAGAAATAAATTAAGACAATTTTAGTTGGAGTTATTGCAAAATGAACCTATTTAAGGCAGTGTGAAAAGTTAAAATTGAGAATGGAGAAGTTTTGATGAATTTTAATAAAATAGTATCTGACTGAACTATATCGATAAAAGTACCAGTTATTGCAGACAAAAACACTACTCGCAACAATAACAAAAATGGTACGTAGGTATTTGACAAAATCGCCAACGTCTTCATCATGAAAATGTTAATGTTTGTCCAGTTACTTACAACTTTTCGTCAAAATTAACTTAAATGGAAATAAGTATTCTACTATTACAGGATAAATATCACAGAACAGCTGAGACTGATAGGCAGCAACAACACAGCACAATACCTAGCAGCGCCTCACGCGGATTTAACCGTAAACTTTTATCGATGAGTGGTCAGTAAGACTACATTATATTTTTATGATACAATGTTTCAAAAAACATATTTTTATATTTAGTTATACCAATAACCGCTCAGAATTTCTGAATTAGTCTCAAATTTTCTGTAAACTGTTAAATATTTTGGTTAAAAATCGCGCCAATAGGTGGCGCTAATTTCAATTCCTTTGATGACAGGAAAGTGTCAAGCTTAACTTGTATTGATCTTTGCCCATTCCACAAACGTATCTATAGATACTTAATAAGAGCTATAAAATAATGGAAATAAAGTTGTAAATTAAAGAACCTGCAAGAAGTCTCGCGGTGTGGCTCCCAAAACTTGCAAAATCTTATCGTATCCGGAGTCTTGACAGAACTCGAAGAAAGTCTTCCCAAACAGCTCTAGAATTGCATCAGCTGGGATTTCTGTAATTAAAGACAAAATCACTTAGAAACATAAACCCGAAAAAATCTTGTTTAATGACAATTATTGTTTCCGCCACGTAAGAACAGCGTTTATATGTAGAGGAAAGTGACCAAATATGGAATACCGTTTTGATTTTCAGGCATAACTTTCCCAAATTTTATAAATAAAATACTTTTTGTGGTAATTATTAACAATCATATATTTGCACTTAAGTTTGTAACAATTTTAGATTATTTTGTTCAGTTTGAGGTAAGAAAAATTTTCAAAAACTAAATAACGATAAAGGTTATATATGGAATAGGTACCCCAAATATGGAATACTGTAATCACTATGAAAAATTAACCTTAACTTATAAGAGACTCTTTGAAAACTTTGGTATAATAAAGAAATGAACACAAATTATTTACAATAATCGCAAATCCAGGTATCAAACTCTGGCCCAGCGCAATCATTATGTGCCCAGAGCCCACACATGAGGCACTTGATCCATGTTTCCCCATTTTTTTTTTTTTTAAGGCTGGGAAATCATCCAATGACTGCTCCCGCTCTGGGTGGAGCGGAAGGGAGTGTCAGACTCTTACTGACTAAAACCCATCCATGTTCCTTCCATAGCCCTTTATGTTCCGGGGTAGCGGTAACCCTTTCGGACAATCCCGCTTACATGTTTCCCCATGAGTGTCATTCGAAAACAGCATACCACAGAAAATACACTCCGAATCTTCAGTGTCTGGAGCTGTACATCCTATCAAGGCATTGGGTTCGCTGTCTGTATCAAACAGCATCACCTCCTCATCATCTGAATCAGACATAGGCTTAGTCTTTTCTTTTGGTTTTTTTCCTTTTGATTTCTTGTCATTCTGTTTTTTTGTTCTTGTTTTTTGCTAATTTATTTTCTTTTTCTTCTTTTTTCCTGTTTTTGTCTGTAAGGTCATTTTTATACGGTGACGACGTGATTAAGTCAGCTGATACGGCCCAGTGTCCAATTATGGAATAGTCCATAATTGGACACTGTGATCCGTCCATATTTGGATTTTCCAACTATTTCAAACAGATATTCACATATTTATATTTCAGAAAGTAATACTATCCAATACCGCTAAAACATACTAAAGAACATCTAAAGGGTCTCTAAAAGTTATAAAAACAATACTGTGTGCACTTTCTGTCCGAAAAATAATTATTTTTTACGAACCTTAGAAAGTTTTGCGGCAGCGATAAAACAAAACACCGTCACTACGACGAAAGGGCTGGCTCGCTCGACTGACATGCTACAACTTGTACGCGTAAATGGGAGTAGAAAGAGACAGAAAATCACTGTTTATTGCGTGTGTGAGTTTGCATTTGAGAAAAATGGGGGTATTCCATATTATGGATACTGTACACGCGCAAGTGTACCAACGGAGGGTGCGGAGAACGGAACGTAGCCACGCTCCCCGTTTCGTCATCGCCGGCGCGGCGGCGTCTATAAAAGACGAGCGCCCACGCAGAGCGTTCCTATTAAGCCTTGGCTGGAGGCTACAATTCTTTTGTGGCAGCCACAGGCAAGCCCGGTTAAGCAGTAGACAACCCTTTGGTCGAACTGCGAGATGCCATTAACAAAAAAAAAAAAAAAAACAGAGCGTTCCTTTTTTCATCACCTCCAAACGACCCCGGTACCCGGTACCGGGAAGAACATTAGGTCGCGTGTCAAGGCCGCGCGGCCAACCATTAAATTTGTAATGTAATCCAAATAGTTGTCAAGCTGAGATTATATTATTTTATTATAACGTTCACCCGTTTCATTTATCACACATTTGGCGACCGTGAGCAAAAAGAAATCTGCAACCACAACTACGAGAAAACTGCGACTCGGTAGCGTGTTCCGGATTCTTCGAACCGACCACGTGCGCGCGCCGTGCAGGCGCTAAACCGCCGGCGCCGCCGCTGCCCATCGGGAATCGCAACCGCGTGCATCAGGCGACATTGCTGGGAACACGAGGAGGCTACACAACCACGGCTGTCGAAGATCTACCTGGATACAGCGGGCATCGCGTCAGGAGGTCTGCCGAAGGGAAGTGAGCTCGTTCCTATTTTATATTTCCGTCCCCAATTTCCGCCGCTTTGTTTGTGTGTTTAGAGCGTCCTCCTCGTAGAGTGTATTCCTCGAGGTTAGGGGCAGCTTGCAAACAGAATTTTATTGCATTGTGGTAAATTTAAAATCTCGTGAGTTGTGTATCTAAATAATTTGGTCGTAACTCCAGACTAATATGAGGAGTATATTTTAAGCATATATATTTATGGCGACCATACAATAGGTCCCGCATGCCCGCATGGGTTATAAAATAATACACGTGCCTCTGTGCTGTGCCGTGCGCTGTGAGTGAAGGCATATAATTTTGAACGCTTATTATACATCTAGTGTTTATATTCCGGTACTAAATACCCAATTCCGTGTTTCATGCACCAATAACAAAGCTTAAGCCTTGCACTGCATTCTTGCTTCAAATAGATTTGCCGAACACTTCCAGGAAATCTGCGGGCTGCGTCTGCGCGCTGCCTCCTAGCGTCCGTCCGACCACGTGGCGAGCAGGGCTCCGCGGACCGCGGCGCGGTCGCAGAATAGCAGAGCGGCCATCTTGTGTGCCTGTGCGGCGTGCCTGCCGTAACAACGCGTGGCTGCGAGCTGCGACTGGAGTGTACGCCTAACCGGGCGTTTGGTTTGATGCACATTTATTGCTTATTTCATTGTTTGTACTCGGTTAGTGTAGTATATTTAGTGCAATCATGGACAAGGATGCGTGCAAATTCAGTGAACTAATTCGGAAACGCGGTAATATCAGAGGGCGTTTAACTAAATTAAATGATTATGTACAGGATATGAAAAACCTAGAATCTACTTTAAGTAGCGTTAATTTAAAAGAGTTAGGTAGACGTTTAGAAAATTGTCAAGAATTATTTAGTCAATTTAACGACGTTCAAACAATAATTGAGGACACTTGTGAGGATTGTGACACTGAGGAACAACTCACATTAAGAGAGTCCATTGAATCAAAGTTTATTTCAATAATGTCAGTCATTGAGGACATTTTAGAAAGGCAAGGGTCAGACAAAGAAAAGTTTGGTGATGCATGTAGTAACAAAGGCTCCCATTCAAATTGCCTACAAAATGGCTTACAGTCAATAAGATTGCCCACAATTAAATTGCCAACATTTAATGGTTCCTATTTAAAATGGTTAGAATTCAGAGATACCTTCTATTCATTAATACACAGTAATGAGTCTATACCAAATATAAATAAATATCACTATCTGAGGTCTTCACTAGAGGGTGGTGCTGTTGAAGTTATCAGATCCTTGGAGTTTACCTCTGAGAATTACAGTGTTGCATGGCAATTACTTAATGATAGGTATAATAATAAAAAACTCTTGGTTAATAATCACTTAAAGGCGCTTTGTAGCATTGGCAATGTTAATAAAGACTCTGTTAAGGAATTGAGAAATCTCATTGATATTATTTCAAAAAATTTAAGAGCGCTCAACAATTTAGGTCTAGCAACTGACCAATGGGATGCTCTATTAATATTTATAATAACTGGGAAGTTAGATACCAGTATGGTTGTACGTTGGGAGGAATACAGGAATATCTTACCTGACTTACCAACACTAAGTGATTTTTTTAATTTTATTCGTAGTCGTGCTGATGTTTTAGAAACAACATCAGTCACATCACAACAAAGTGACAAAGGGAATATTAATAAATTTAACCAAAATAAATCAAAAGCCTTTGTCTCTTCAGTTGAAAACTTAAGTGAACTTTTATGTTTAATTTGTAGCGAGCAGGGTCATAGAATCCAAAAATGTCTCAAATTTAATAATATGAATGTTCAAGATAGGCTTAAGGAGGTTAATAAATTAAAGTTATGCTTAAATTGCCTGCGTGAGGGCCACAACTCGTTTCGTTGTCGTATGAAGGGTTTATGTAAATTTTGTAAACACAAACATAATAGTTTAGTACATGTAAATAAAACTAATAGCAACAGCAGTTCTGAAAATACTACTGCTGCACCTTCTACGTCAACTCAACAACAACCGGTATCACTGTCTGCGGTATCCATCAGCCAGGTTTTATTGTGTACCGCTGTTGTAAAAGTATTTAATGAACATACTAATGAAACTTACTGTGTAAGAGTTCTATTAGATACAGGATCTCAATCCTCTTTTGTGACAGAAAACCTGAAAGGAAAGTTAGGTCTGTCCACTAAAACTATTGAACCGCTACGGATTTCAGGTATTAATAATGTTTCTTTTAATATATCCGAGCGCTGCAATATAATAATAAAATCAAGACTAAATTCATTTAATTTAGAAATAAACTGTCTTGTAGTTCCACAAATTACAGGAACATTGCCGAGTGCACCTGTTAACATTCAGGAACTGAATTTACCAGAAAATATTGTGCTTGCAGACCCAAAGTTCAATTATCCCTCTAACATAGATATGCTATTAGGGGCAGATGTTTTTTGGAACATTGTAGGGACTAAGCGTATTTCACTAGGTGTAGGTAAACCTATCCTACAAAATTCACAATTTGGATGGTTAGTCAGTGGACGTTTAGGAGAATGTAGCCTTAGTAGTCACTTGACATGTAACTTCACAAAAGAAATTCATAATGACCTAAAAAAGTTTTGGGAAATTGAAGAAATTAATTGTGTTGATAACACTTCACTCCAAGATAAATTGTGTGAACAACATTTTTTAGAAAATATGAAACGTCTTCCCAGTGGTAGATTTTCTGTTAAAATGCCATTCAAGGAGATTCCTGAACAGGCACTAGGCGATTCATATTACTTAGCGAAAAAACGTTTCCTTAACTTGGAGAAGAAATTACATAAAAATACTCAGCTCAAACTAAGTTACACTGCATTCATTGAAGAGTATAAAGAGTTAGGGCATTTAAATGAGATTAAACGTCCTTCATTTGGATATTATTTGCCACATCATGCGGTGTTGCGAGAGCACAGTGAAACCACAAAATTACGCGTTGTTTTTGATGCCTCTGCCAAAACTACTTCAGGAAAATCATTAAATGAAATTCAGTATGTTGGTCCAGTTCTACAAGATGACTTGTTGTCTATTTTATTAAGGTTTAGAACTTACAAGTATGTTTTAACAGGGGACATACAAAAAATGTACAGGCAAATAGAAATTGATCCTTCTCAGAGACATTTACAACTAATTTTGTGGAGAGATGATTGCTCACAGCCAATTAAGGTCTTGCAGCTAAACACTGTCACCTATGGGACAGCATCTGCACCTTTCTTGAGCACCAGGTGTCTAATTCAACTAGCTCATGAATGTTCTAACCCCATAATTTCTAATATTTTAAAATATGATATTTATATGGATGATTTAAATACAGGATGTCAATCAGAAAAAGAAATTAAAGAAATATATGATGACATCACTAATATATTATCATCAGCTTGTTTCCCTCTTCATAAAATACGCACAAACTGCCCCCAAGCGTTGCAAACAGAGACTACATCTAAATCACTTGATCTGAGTAAATATTCCACAGTTTTAGGATTAAACTGGTCACCGTCACCAGATACTTTACATTTCACTGTTGATATGGATATGTCTAAGAAACTTACTAAACGGGTTATCATATCATTAACTTGTAAAATATTTGATCCATTAGGGCTGCTATGTGCATGCATAATTAGAGCTAAAATTATTTTACAGCAATTGTGGAATGAAAAATTAGGCTGGGATGACCCTGTGCCACCCCACATTGAAAAGAAGTGGGTTAAGATAGCAGAAAATATTAATAATCTGTCTAAAATTAGTTTGCCTAGGTATGTACTATGCGATATTCCCATGTCAGTTGAATTACATTGTTTCGTAGATGCTTCTCAGGAAGCATATGGAGCTTGTGTCTATCTACGGTCAATTAGTAATAAAAATATTGTAGATGTTAAATTGCTGTGTGCAAAGGCTAGGGTTGCACCTCTGAAGGCTATGACAATACCTCGCCTTGAATTGTGTGGCGCATTACTTGGTGCTAGGTTGACCACAAAGGTAATCCAGTCCATTAGATGTCATAAGATAACACAAAAGGTTATATGGACCGACTCAACTGTAGTACTTGGTTGGATAAATTCACAACCAAACCTTTTAAAAGCATTTGTAGCCAATCGAGTAATAGAAATTAATGAGTTGACACAGGGCTTTTCGTGGCGGCATGTTCCCACTCACCTTAACCCTGCAGATCTTGCTTCTAGAGGTGTAGATCCTCAGCGTCTGCAGGTTGAACCCTTGTGGTGGGAAGGACCCTCCTTCTTAAAGGATGGATCATCTGCTTGGCCACAGCAACCTCATAAGTCAGTGGACTTACCTGAACTAAAGGTTCATGTACAAACAAATATAGCTCACGACGACAGTCATAAATCTATCATTAATTTTAGTAATTATTCAAAGTATAATCATTTAAGTCGCGTGTTAGCTTATGTATTGGGGTTTTTATATAATTGTAGGAATAAAACCAAATTATATGGTCCACTACAAACTAACGAAATAAATAAATCTCATACCTTTCTATGTAAAATATGTCAACTCGAATCATTTGATACAGAATTAAAATCTATTAAAAGAGGTCAAGGAATACCTAAAAAATCTAAAATATTCAATTTAAATCCTTTTCATGACTCTGAAGGTCTACTAAGAGTAGGAGGTCGTCTTGACAATTCAAGCTTTGATTACAATAAAAAGCATCCTATCATATTAGATTGTAAACATAGATTCACCCTTTTATTAATGCAAAGTGAACACCATCGCTTATTTCATGCAGGTCCACAATTATTATTAGCCTCCGTAAGAGAAAGGTACTGGCCTGTAGGTGGGAGGGCCTTAGCGCGCAAAGTATATAAACAATGCGTTGTATGCACTAGATTTCGTGGTAAGACTATACAGCCTATAATGGGCAACTTACCATCAGCGAGGATGCGACCTACTTTCCCTTTCCACTCTACCGGTACCGACTTCGCAGGACCATTTCAAATCTCTAGTAAAAGGGGAAGAGGTAATCGAATAAGTAAATGTTACCTCTGTATATTTGTTTGCTTAAGTACCAGAGCTGTGCACCTAGAGCTGGTGAGTGACCTCACTACATCTGCATTTATTTTATGTTTACGACGATTCGTGTCGCGCAGAGGTAAGCCCTATGAGATTTGGTGCGACAATGGCACTAACTTCGTGGGGGCAAACAATGAACTAGGTAAGGTGCTACGCTCCAGTCGTGACTCGGTCATTGACTATACGGCTAACGAAGGCATTTTATTTAAATTTAGTCCAGCTTATTCACCGCACTTTGGTGGACTCTGGGAGGCAGGCGTAAAGGCGGCCAAATATCATTTAAAAAGAACAGCCGCTAATGTTTCTCTTACTTTTGAGGAGTTGTCAACTCTATTCACTCAGATAGAGGCGATCCTAAATTCTCGCCCTCTCTCCCCTTTATCTTCTGATCCCTTTGATTTGAACCCTTTGACCCCCGGGCACTTCCTTATCGGACGGCCACTGACGTCGGTGCCCTCTTTTGCAGCTGAAGACTCCAGACCGAAGTACAACCTCATCTGCAAGCTACGCCTTGAGTTCTGGAAAAGATGGTCTCAAGAATTTATAGCAGAACTCCAGCAGCGATCCAAATGGAAAATTGGGTCTGCCGGGCCGAATGTTGGGGAGATGGTGCTCATAAGGGACCAGAATCTGCCTCCGCAACGCTGGCGGCTAGGCCGCATTACACGTCTACACATGGGCGCAGACAACACTTGCCGGGTGGTAGACATCTACACATCCAAAGGAACAGTCCGCAGAGCTATCCACTACATCGTCAGGCTGCCGGGTGAAGAAGAACCTGTTGAAGGCTGACTCCTTCAAGGCTGGGAAGATGTACACGCGCAAGTGTACCAACGGAGGGTGCGGAGAACGGAACGTAGCCACGCTCCCCGTTTCGTCATCGCCGGCGCGGCGGCGTCTATAAAAGACGAGCGCCCACGCAGAGCGTTCCTTTTTTCATCACCTCCAAACGACCCCGGTACCCGGTACCGGGAAGAACATTAGGTCGCGTGTCAAGGCCGCGCGGCCAACCATTAAAGGAGATTGTTCTACGCCCATACATTGTTCGCCCTGGAGCCAACAGCATAGAAAAAATCATTTTCTATTTGTAAACTACCCTTAGTAGCCCATAACAACAAAGTTTCTTGACGGACACTTTAGAGAACAGATTTATTTAAAGAAAAGGAACCGATTTTGAGGTTATTTTTAATAAAAGAAAAATTAAGTAATTCCTTCTAAAATCGCTATTTCAGGTTTCTACAAAGCATTAAACTTCAAATACAGTAAAATATTACTGTAAATACAGTTGTATTACAAACAGAAACCAAATCAAAAACGCCAAAAGAAATCACCAAATACAATGCAACACAAGACTCGGTGAGACGAACCGACTGACGTAGTGACGTAGAGAATAGAGATGCTCTCTCGAAGATCAATCATTCTATATCGATTATCAATGACCACCTATATAATTTGAGGTTTTAATTTAGTAGGCCAAAATGACAGATCAATATGTCAAATGTCAATTAATTTGTTCCGTTTCAAACATAAACACGTTGTTGCTATGATTCTACTTCAATTAAATTATTGCTAAAATAAGATATTTTCTTCCCAACGAACAATGTGTAACGTTTTAGTTTGCGACATTTAAAAATAGAGTTTAAGTAGGTACTTAAAAAGTAAAAATATGGCTATTGAAGTCGTGAAATGGTTATGAGAACAATTCACTAGAGTTGCGTCGTAAATGACATTTCAATCGTTAAATGAGAGATTTTCTGACAAGTGAAAAAACATAGTTCAATAGATGGCGTGGGTAAAAAATACGTCTTTGTTTTACTGGCTACTGATAACAAAAATAAGATCCGTAAATAAGAAAGCTTATTTGATGTCAAAAACCTGAGACAGTGACGTATTTTTTACCAACGCTTCTTTTGAACTAATATTTTCTCACTTGTGAGAAAATCCCTCATTCGACTAGTAAGTACTTTTGTGAGTTTGTTTTGTTCATTATATTTTCATCATAATCGTGCTAGGCCATATTCATCATAAGTTCCATTAAAATGTTCACGGAACTAATTCCATGAAAAAAATATGCATGAAAAACTTTTATGTTGCACATTTTCAATGTTTTGGAAGTGATAAATATCGAACATCCATTATTTATCACTAGATATTATGGACATCGTCGTCGATATCGATATTTATGTAAGATGAGCGAGAGCGACACTGTCAAATCTTCTGTGACATTCACATTGACAATTCCTTGAAAGATGGCGAGTTCAGTTGGTAATAAAATCAATGAGGTCAATTTTAAAAACCTATTAAGAATTAAACAGTGTCCGCTTGAATTTATTATTTTTAAAAAGCATATTAAAATATAATTAAATTTAACGTACACGTCAAATGTTTGTTGGTTAGAGGGCGGTCTAGAACAATCTCCTTTGTAATGTAATCCAAATAGTTGTCAAGCTGAGATTATATTATTTTATTATAACGTTCACCCGTTTCATTTATCACACAGATACTATTCCATATTTGGTCACTTTCCTCTACTAAATATTACGGCAGACATCTTTATCATATGCCGAAGAAATCCAAGATAAATACTGACCATCAATTCGGTATCACATGTTCCAAATTTGAATTCACAAACTTGAAAAATAGAAGAAAATTGGAGATTGGTCGCGTTGGGAATGCTTTCGCTGGTGGTTTACCGCCCACCTCGCGGGTGACCCAAGGTGCATGCATATGCAATAGGTCTCAAACTCCCTTAGTCGCCTTTTACAACACCCACGGAACGGAATGGGAATGATTTATTTATTGACCACCTTCTACCACCGGTTTTGCCCGCGTGGATATCGGGCTGTTGCTGTTGCTATTGCTGTGCTGGCTCGCTTCTTTGTCCCAGACAGTTACTGCCGCGGCAGGAAGCACAGGTTGTTTGCTGTACCCCCATGTCGCACTGTTGCGCGAGCTAAGTCTCCAGTACCACGCACTCTGACCGCACTTAATGATCTCTTAGATTCTAATCCAACAATTGATCTGTTTGCGGATGAATGGATGAAGATTTTACTGGCATGTCAGAAGTTCTGTGAGAGGGATTCATGAAAGCATGTTGCAATTTTATTTCATTTTCGTGTTTTATTGAATTTTTATATTTTCTTTTCTTTTGTACCTTTAATTATTGTAATTGGTTTACCGTTGTAATTAAAGTTAAATAAATAAATCGGAAATTATCCCACGGAATCTTTATACATATAAAAGTATCGTATGTGTTAATCCTGACTAAATCTATCTCTGAGCAAAATTTTATCCAGTTCCGTGCAGTAGGTTTGTGTGAAAGAGTAACAAACATATATCTACACATGCATCCATCTAAGTTTTCACATCAAAAATATAATATTCTAGCTTCCCCCGCGACTTCGCCCGCATAATATGTCGACAAATTATACACATAAACCTTCCTCTTGAATCACTATATCTATTAAAAAAAACCGCAGCAAAATCCGTTGCGTAGTTTTAAAGATTTAAACATACATAGGGATATAGGGACAGAGAAAACGACTTTGTTTTATACTATGTATAATATATAAACATATTATATAATTGTATAGTATTATTATGTATAGTAAGATATATTCCGTCATAATAAATACTCAGTAGGTGTATTCTATACGGTTGTGTATAAAGGTACTTACGCAGTACTTCAACGGCAGCAGTGATCAGGTGGTAGGTGATCTCGTCTTCGTAGATCTGCCGCACAAGGAAGCTGCCTTCCATGACCACGTCCGCCTTTTTCCTGCACAAGAAGATATATTTGATAATATTATTATTGTAACAAATCTATCCATAAAGAACCGGTAAGACCGAAATAATTGTTGATATCTATTTGAGGAGCTCGTGGCTAAGTACTTTTTAAGGCTGGGAAATCATCCAATGACTGCTCCCGCTCTGGGGAAAGCGGAAGGGAGTGTCAGACTCTTACTAACTAAAACCCATCCATGTTCCTTCCGTAGCCCTTTATGTTCCGGGGTAGCGGTAACCCTTTCGGACAATTCCGCTTAATGACGTATCACTCCTAAGACATTGTTATTTTCTTCATCACACCACCATCACTACTCTGCACTGCTGCACTTATGTGTTATACTAAAAATATATTATTTTCAACTCACTTGATCGTCTCCCATGTTTCTTCATTAAAAGTTTTGGTGACAAGCAACTCGAGGGCATAGTTCACAAACCCGTACTGAAAAACAAGATCAGTATGGAAATGAGTGCTTATTGCTTACATTTAAATTATTCAAAATGTTGTTTTGAAACTTACCATGTTGGGGTTTTATTTATGACTCTGTAACAAAAGTAATAGAATTCATTAAATGGCAAAATAAAATGTTTCTAAACAAATTTTGTAGAATAGATTCATTCATCTTAATCTATACTAATATTATAAAGCTGAAGAGTTTGTTTGTTTGAACGCGATAATCTCTGAAACTACTGGGCCGAATTGAAAAAATCTTTTTGTGTTGGGTAGTCCACTTATCGAGGAGGCTATTGGTTATGTAACATAATGCTATGACCAAAAGGAGCCGTGCAGTGGGTGAAATCGCGCGGGAGCAGCTAGTACTTTATAATTAGTTTGGATGTTGCTTGTTAAAAAGGTATCAGCATAATTATATTATATTTTAGAGGTGTTTTTTTTAATATACACGGTTAAATTATAGTCGTTTTAATCCCCTTAAGGGGTCATTGTACTCATTATACCGAGAAACTTTTACTATGGGACCGAACCTGAAATCGCGAAAAAAAATCAGCTGTTCAGTACATTATGTTCGCCTAACTCGTCAAAATGTACTGCACAGCTGATTTTTTTTCGCGATTTCAGGTTCGGTCCCATAGTAAAAGTTTCTCGGTATAATGAGTACAATGACCCCTTAAGGGGATTAAAACGACTAAAATTTAACCGTGTAGAATGAGGCCCATGGCAGCATAAAAGCTCTGACACTAAGTTGATCACTAACCACACAAAAAAAAAATAATACTGCACACTTCATTTGCAATTCACAATGTGTTCTTAGTTGGTCACGTAAAAATAAATATGTTCATTTTGTTTTCAATTATTTTCCTTATCATGCTAAGTGGAAAAGCGGAGTCACCTAACATGAGCGCAAAAGGCTTTATTGAAAAAAACATTTTTATTTTATGGAGCATAGTCGCGCCCCCGTCTATCATCTGTCCCTCAGTACGCTTCGATCTTTTAAATACGTAATAGATTTATAAGCACTTTTCATCAATAGATAGAGTGATTCAAGTGGAATGTTTATACATATAATATTTAACTAGTTTTCACGACGCGATAGTACTTTTATTACGCCCTATTATTATACAGAGTTGATACGACAGAGGGGCTTTCCTTTAAACAGCTTATACTAGGGACCATTTTTCAAGCTCTGTACCAAAAATCAATTAAATATGTAGGAGCAGTAGTTTAGTCGTTTTAAGTTTTTGCCCCGTTTGAACACGATGTATCTTTCCTAACAGCGCTCGTGCACGCCGTCGGTGCCGCTGCGTTACAAGGTCAGTTTTTATTTACAAAGGTGGTTGCGTTTTACTCTGATTTGTAAGCTATTTAGTTTGTTTGAAAAAATAAAAACCTCATTTTTGGTGCTTTTTATTTTAATACCGTACCGAGTTAATACTAAACACGTATAGTATGCGTAGTGTAATTTAATGCCCCTCTGTCATATCAACTCTGTATATTACGGTTTAACATACAAAAATTACACATAGATTGTTATTTTCCCAACGGCTGAAGGCTTTCAATATCTTTTTTGTTTATCTTTACCTCGGTACGATATGTCTACACAACAGGGGGTTCATATAACTTCATATTGGGAAAGAGATTTTATTTATTAAAAACACAATTTTAACACTTTTATGGAGAGATGGAGCTATTATCTCGTGTATAGCTTCATCTCGTTCTGACGGTGAAGTAATATTAATATAACACTGGCCTCCAGGTTTTTTCCAAAAACCTTTTTAGTCACCAGCTCTTACATTAGTAATATTTATAGTTTAAAACAGTTATAATATGCGCTTTTATAGCGCAGATTAAAACTGTTTTTAAATATTACCATTGTGAGAGAAAATCGATAAACTTTATTAAAAATAATCATCCTCATAAAGAATCACAGAAAACGATTCAAAAACTAATCAGCATGAAATATTGAAAGGGAAAACTGCGTTTCTCACTTCATTGGGTCTAAAATTCATTTTCTTCGCGTGATTTCATACTTTGAGCACAAAAGAGACGGTTTTTGTTTTAATTTTCTACCCTACGCTCGTTGCTATGAAAGAACTTATTCATTGCTAGGTTCCGACCCACCGCGTCGCATCGCATCGCTCGCGCTATCACCTACTTCGTTTTTGGGTTAGCGAGGCTTCTCACTTCTGAATAGTCGGGCGTAAGGGTCGTAGCGAGATGTCAAATACATGATTCTTATAGGATAAACAATCCTGAAGCATTATTGGGCTATCAAATACAAAAAGATCCGACCAGTAACTCGCTAGACATAAGCGCGTTCGTTCTCGTACAAACAAACAACTCGTCAGTTTCATTTAAGAATACTTTATTTTCTTTGAAATTTTATGATCAGAGTTACTTTTTGGAAAAGGTCTTATTCTAATGGCGTTCATCTTAATTTTCATAATATACCTATATATTATGTTTATTAAAATGTATTTTTTTGTGGTACAGCAACAGTAGTACAGAGCCAGCACATCAAACTGCAGTCAAATTTCTTTGATAGGTATTCAACTTTATTACAAAACTGTAAGGTTCATTTTCAATTGGAAATACATGACAGTTTGGGATAGCTTGATGTGCTGGCGTCTGTACATACAAAAAAATAAACAACAATAATGTAACAAAAGTAGCAGTATCTATGCCAATTATAGGTATACACAGCATTCACCACGAAACAACATCGTAGTTCATTAACTTAAAAAAAAACGATAAGAAAACATAACATACAATTTGAAAACCAAATTCAAAATAAGTGGCAGTAATAAATAAACTAACACTTTTCTAACAGTGCAGGGCGAACAGTTTTAAACCATTAGATGTTTGCCTGTTGGAAGCCGTTTGCTTTTTTAGAGTTCAACGATTTATACGGTTATATTATTATTTTAATGTCGTTTCGATTGTTTTTTTCTTATGAACCTATGGTGTTCATGTCGTATGAACCCCAAATTTTGAGGGGTTAACTGAAACCCAAATCATGTTTCCAAGAAGAAGTATTTTTGTGCTATTAACAATGTAATGTGAATATTTCGAGTTTTCATATAAAGCCCTACAAAAATTGATGCTTGTTTCCCTTCTAACGTTTTTTAACAAAATAATAAGAAATTGTATTTTAATACGAGTAAAGAATGTCTAGTGACCTAATTAAAAGTTCAGAAATTTATTCATTTTCTGCTGGTTTAAATGACTTAGCTATTTGTTACTAGATGGCACCACCACATCTTCACCGCACATTATCTTACATAACTGTTAATCTATTACTCACTAGATGGCGCTATATTGCGCATGTATATACAAACGAAAAAGACAAAAATGTTGGAATACTTAAATCAAGTTGCTTGATTTAGTCATCAACCATTATTTTGCTAAATTAAAAATTAAAGAACATAAATAATAAATTAGTTAATTTGACAAAAATATTAAGGAAGTACTCTGTATTAAACTGATAAAACACATAACAAAAACACTACGTAATCAATAGTAATGTAAAGTAAATAAACGTAAATAAAAAAAAAAAATCTCAATTTAATTGAATGCATAAACAACTACAATTAAAACAAAACAGAAACTCGAACAAACCTTAACAGAAAATATTCTGTCACTAAAATAATATTATCTAGGCCAATTAATGACACTCAGAAAAACTCACCTTTTAAAATCCGAAAGTTGGAAACAATTAACAATGTTCACAAAGTCGATCGTATTGAAGCCATATAAATAAGATACGTGATGTTTGTTTTTGTTTTAGGCCAACGTAACACCGTCCCACATAACTGAACGCGCCAAGAGTCTGGCGGCAACTGACGTACGCCTGTCATTGGCTGAACAACTAACGCGTAATAACATACAAAATTAAGAAAATATCCTTCAAAAGTGCGCTATTTATTCTAGAGATATAATATAGAAATATTTGTAAGTATTATTTCATACTGATGTGACTATTTTACTTGCTTTAAGTGTTATAAAACCTAATATACATATGGCCCTCTTACGGCATTTTCCAGAACTAATCTAGTTACACTATTCGATAACAGATGGCGTAAGTAGTGATCACGTAAGTGAGGTTCTATTTGCTGTATTATGATTTTCCTTGAAAATATAATTGGATGTTAGCATTTGCTCGCGGCTGAGCCCACATGAAAACTAATAATACTATCTTATTTAAGGGAATTGCTTAAAAGAGAAAATGAAATGGAATGTCCTTGAAATGGTTTTATTGCATAACTTGTAATGATTTATTCCCTTCGTCGGATCTAATTTTCTAATGGGATTGTCAATTAATTTGATCTTATTCACAAACGACGATGGCAGCCACTGACAGTCCGACACGTCGACGGTAGCCACCGATGCATTTTTTTTTTGGAGTTTGGCAAATTATAGGGAGTGACTCTTACCGTCTAAAATCCATCCATGTTCCTTCGTTAGTCCTGTATGTTCCGGGGTAGCGGTAACCCTTTCGGACAAACCCGCTTGGCCACCGATGTTTCTACGGTAACCACTGATGGGTTTACGGCTGAGGTCGACCAGAGTCGACGTCTTTTTTTTTTTTAATGCTGGGAAATCATCCAATGACTTCTCCCGCTCTGGGTGGAGCGGAAGAGAGTGTCAGACTTTTAGGCTGTCTAAAACCCATCCATGTTCCTTCTGTAGCCCTTTATGTTCCGGGATAGCGGTAACCCTTTCGGACAATCCCGCTTACCCGGCAGGCTTGGCCCTGAGGGGCCCCTTCATATGCTGACATCTCTTTGAGGCGCGCGTGGAACATATATGCGCCGTCCGGCACGGGCCTGGTGCTGATCGGACGGTGAGTCACCGTGTATATTTTGAGCACTTATGTATCCGTGTAGGGTTTTAATTTAAGTTATATAGGAACTCCAGAGACTTTTAATCCGGTATAAATTAGAAGAATAGTTTAAAGAATAACCTAACAGTTAGGTTGTTATTTTGAAACCTTGCACATTTTGAGACAGTGACCTCTGAGTGTGTGTCGGCCTTTCTTCAAAAAAGTCAGATAGAAAACGCCGACCTCATCTGGTTTAATAAAATTGATTGACGTGTACACAATACTACTTACAGAAATAGAATCACTTATGATTGACGATAACCCTAAAACAAAGATATATGTACTTACGGATCTTCTCATTCTAGTTTTGTATTGACACACGAGCTATATATAAAAATAGCCTGATGAAAATGTCAGCTAGCCAGAATGGTTGAAAGCAGGTTTGACCGGCCCTGGAGCACTCGGCTGCTTAACTAAAATGTAGTGGAGGCTGATTTTAACCAATTTTACAACATTTAATTATGAAATGTTTGTTATATACACATAATATTGGACGTAAATGTTCTATATAAATATTAGTTCTTATGGAACCTATTTTTATTTATCTGACGTATCTAATTAACATTTTTAATAATATAGTAAGTTTGTATTAGTGGTACATACCCAATCCGATTTAGAAAATTCACGAATCGGATATTACCGAGCGTCTCAGCATAATGATATTAAATATTCAATAAAAAAAACATGAGGAAGAAGTCGCGGGCAGAAGCTAGTGAAGAATATTTCAATACGATCTTTAATTTTTAAGCAGCTGGATTATTGTATGTGTTACTGTAGTAAAGAAATATATCCCTTATCCCTGTTTAAATAAAATACTAGTTTCTTAATTAGTACAACTTTTTTTTTATACATGACATAATTGCACACGAGGGAGTGGGCCGTAATTCTACCGTAAAGAAACTCCACCGTTACTCTTTTAAAATGTTTCACAATGTTTTGAATACATGACAAAACATTATATGTGAAGACGATGCACCCAGAATAAAAACAATACTCCACAAAAGGTGAAAAGAAAAACACATGTCGCAATGGCAGGTAAACTTAATTATGTCATAAGTACATGGTGCTCACATATTTACACGGGTGTATTTAGTGACAAAGTTTTTTTTTAATGTGCGTTTTCTTTGTGCAGATTAAAAAAAAAATCTTTTTTTTTCTATAAGGAGCAGTGGTGATGACACAATTTACTCAAAGTAAAGCGCCTGCCTGGGTTCAAAACTGCGACCTAAAATTCGTAATTCTCAACCGTTACCAATGGACCACCACTACTCTATTCTTATACACACTCCCATTAATTCCACAACTTAGCACTACAGCTATAATTAAGCCACAGCTACTTAAAACAATAACAAAGCCTCATGCTCACATAGAACGGTATTAATTCGTAAATAAGGGTGGGTGATATTAATCCATTTGTGTAATTACTAGCCTCACCCACGCGTTATGTCAAATCAGAGGGCAAGGCTCGCGTGTTTTGCCTTTTGGTGCCACCTTTATACTTATTAGTTTATGGTATTAAGCTGCACTTAATTGACTGCTAATTTTATGTTGTTTTGTCGGGGAAAATGTTGGTTTTTGTGTGAGTTACTGGGTTGTGGAGGTCAGATAGGCAGTCGCTCCATGTAAAATACTGTTTTCGGCATCCGGTTAGACTGGAAGCTGACCCCAACATGGTTGGGAAAAGGCTAGGCAGATGATGATGTGTCGGGGAAAATAAGAAATAAAAGATGTGTAATAAAACTTGTACCAAATTATACTACATTGCTTTTAGTTTATTTACTGTGTGATAAAAGAGAGACATAGTTTAGGAGAGTGAAGTACTCATGAAAATGAACTACTTTTACAAAGGGACCAACTCAGATATATGAAAAAAGAACTAGCTAGCTAGCTGCTAGCTGATTTTTGTTCGGACAAAATGTAGGGACCAGGTGCTTTTTTATTAATTTTGGAGTCAGCCCCATGAAAATTTGTTAAATTTCATAGGTACTCTCACTCACTCGCTCTCCTACACTAGTATGTCCCTTGTTTAACGTAACACACTGTATTATTAGAAAAAAAAAAAACATTTGGTCGATTTATGTGAACAGAAATGTATGGTTCATAATATTGGTCTAATAGTAAAAGGGGTTCATAACGATGAGTACGTACGTCGTTGCCCGAAATGTAAATAATTATGGTTTAGTTTAATTCTAAGTTATTTATTTATTTTTTAACACATGCTGCACCGGTTTGACGTCATCACGTCAACGCCGGCTGTCGCTGAAAATCTACGCTGTGGCTCTGTCTCGCATGGGGTCGAAGCATTATGCTAAGCAATGGCCACTTTGCGCGGATGTGACGCATAATTATTATTTTCCCCATAACTTGTTTTTCTTTTGTTGTTTGTTGTTTTTTATCTACTGTATATTTTCTTATATTCTTTCTGAAGAAAATAAGATATTTCTTTTGCAATAACTATAAATTGGCAAATTGGATGGGTGATTATTTTAACAATTCTTTATTTTAAAAAAAGGCTGATTGTGAGAACACTGATTGAAAGCCAAGAAGCGATGCTTACATAACGAGCTAGGGTTGTGTTTTCTAAGACCGAATAAAACCTCAAAGAAAAACTGGTCTTTGATAATATTTTACTATGAAAAAAATCTACGCTGAAAAGAAATTCAGAATAATGACCACAAAAAATAGAGTGACGTCACCCGAACCTCTAAAACGATAATAATCTGAAACCTTTCCTCAAAAAAATACTGAAAAGGAAATTGTTGAAACTAGATTTATAATTTCAGTCTGAAATTAGTGTCGCCGTGTAACTAAGTAAATTAGTTTTTGGCCGACTTCCGTTTCCGCTGGAGGCATTATATCAAATTGTGTTTTACTACCCTACTTATGGCCGTGTCCTCTTTCAAATCGGTCACATTTATATCTCACTGTCTTTTGAAGGTTCCCGTACCCGAAGGGTACCAGACGGAACTGTAGAGCCTTTTTTTTAAGGCTGGGAAATCATCCAATGACTTCTCCCGCTCTGGGTGGAGCGGAAGGGAGTGTCAGACTCTTACTGACTAAAACCCATCCATGTTCCTTCCTTAGCCCTTTGTGATCCGGGGTAGCGGTAACCCTTTCGGACAATCCCGCTTAAACTGTAGAGCCTGAGTGAAACCATATGTTGGACATGGCTGGAAAATATCTGAAAGCATTCGACCTTTGAAAAATTAATAGAATAGTTTGATAGGTTTTATAAAGAAAACGGAGTCTGTCATAAACTGTGGAGCTTGACGGATGTATTCCTTACACAGCAATAGAATTGTATAATCGATGCCCGTGTTTTTGTATTTTATAGGATAAGAAATCCTTACTTACACACATTGAAAAAATTATAAAATACATCCTAATGTGTGTGTTGTAATTGTAATTTGATTGGATTGATTTGGTCTGATTTTAACTTGATTATGATTTGAGTACGATGGTACGAAGCAAATGATTTGATTGACGTTTGTGTTTTTGACCTGACATTGACATGACTTCCGTTTTGTTGCCTGTATATTAAAACATTGACGATCGATTGTGAAATCGATTTTTCATCAATTTTATTTGTACGACTTTTATTAAAACGTTAAAGTGTCACGAGGAAAAAGCTTAATAAATACATGTGGTTCGTTTAAACTTATGTAATAAAGAATAAAAACGAAACACTTTTTAGATAATTAGTTATTCCATTTCTGTAATAACAGTCGATTGTAACATCGATTAACTTACCTATTTTATCTGGCAACATTTTTTTAAAAAGGAAATAAGGGAAGTCAGTATTAATTTCATTAAATATTTAATTTCTTATGCCATGAAAAAACTGCTTAATATTTTATAATTGACCACAAAAAAACTGAAACAAAATATTGATAAATATTTCATTTGTGTAACGTTAGGCCCAGATTCGCCCGTCTCCTTTGTTAATATTATTATTGTATACGGGCTTTTTTTTTTGCCTGAAATAAAACACAATTATTATTATTACAAAAGCTCTACCACTGAGCCCCCTCAGTGAAGGTCCTCCGTGATACGTCTTCACGTACGTCCGTAAAGTACGTCCCTCTGTTAGAGTGCTATAGCAGTTGAAATCTTTACACACTGAGTATTTCTATTGCCACTGTAACAAAAAAATAATTACGGCCCTATATAGGAGAGGTTTTTTTTTTAGTAAAGTAGGTACTAGGAAGAAGAAGTTATGGATAGTATTAAACATTATACGGTGGTACGGAAACCTTCGTGTGCGAGTGAGACTCACTAGATAGGCTTGCTCCATATTAAGTACTGGTGTTCAGCTGCAAGCTGTTAGACCGGAAGCCGACCCGAACATAACTGGACAAAGGCTTGATAATCAAGTAGAAATAATAGCCGCATTTCTTTTTTAACCATAGAACGACTTAGGTACTTTTATTTTAAGCCATTGGCTTCGTGGAACACTTAGCCCTCAACTTCACTGTACTTAATAATAAAGACCACATTACCATACATATTGTAGCCTGAAACTGTAACAAAAGCGTAGCGTGACCACAAAAGAGCTAGTTTTAACAATTAATTGCTAAAAAATAAGTGGCTTTTTTAATTGAAGCTTTCACGTGCTTTTATGTCGTTTGAATTCTTTTTCAAAGATTGAACTTTAAATATACACACCCAATGTATAATTTCGTATATTAAATATTGTTGTAAATTCGTAGTGTCGGAATGTGTTATTACTGACATACATTTTTTTACTTAAATGTACAGAGGCCAGCACAGCAAGCTACCCCAATCTGTCAAATTTCTTTGATAGATTTTTAATTTTATTATAAAAGAATAAGGTTCATGTTCAATTGGGAATATTTGATAGTTTGGGATACCTTGAAGTGCTGGCGTCTGTACATGCACAATATTACAGATATGAATTCAGAGCGTTGTACAGTCTATATAATATATGATGAAGTTTAAACTAAGTACAACAAAATTCAAATTTAAGAACATATGAAAATCAAAGTACTGTAAATATAAATGTAAGACTGTAACAAACAACATTTGCCTGAAAAATAAAACAAACAAAATGTACACAAAACTGAATAAAATAAACAAAAAACAAATAAAAAGTACACAATAATTTAATAATTCCTGCTAATCTATCTTTCATCCATGTTCTCACCAAATCTTAAACATTCACGACATACATGATGCTAAATTCTGTTAGCTATATAGAGCGGAAAATTTTCAGTCCCGTTAGTATAAACTTGTACTAAACGTTAAGGCAGTGGGATTTCAAAAATAACACGTAACAGACGTCTATTTTTAACTTTTATGTACAATCTATAGCCTTTTACTTCTATAAAAACGAAGCTCGTTTCATAAACAAAGGCTAGATTAAATACGGGCAGAAATACACGACCTTTAAAATCCTCTAAACAATTTTTACACATCTCTCCCGGTCTAGCATTTCAAGGCAAACCAACAAACCACTGCACATATATTGGGTGTCACGTACCTAGTTGGTTACCTAGCTGACACCGGTCTTTTACCCGCAACCCGCATCAAAGTTCCCTGTGAAATTCAATGCTGTCCGCAACGAAACGCCACAGAGGGTTTTGAAAAAAACTCGGATTTTTTGAAACTAGAATACCTTTCATTGAGCGGGCTTTCGTTGGTTACGATGAATTTATTCGCTTTTGACAGTTCAATGTTTTTAGGAGGAATAGTGGTCAGCGGGATTATCCGAAAGGGTTACCGCTACCCCGAAACATAAAGGGCTTTTTTTTTTTTTTTTTAAGGCTGGGAAATCATCCAATGACTGCTCCCGCTCTGGGTGGAGCGGAAGGGAGTGTCAGACTCTTACTGACTAAAACCCATCCATGTTCCTTCCGTAGCCCTTTATGTTCCGGGGTAGCGGTAACCCTTTCGGACAATCCCGCTTACCCGGCAGGCTTGGCCCTGAGGGGCCCCTTCATATGCTGACATCTCTTTGAGGCGCGCGTGGAACATATACGCGCCGTACGGCACGGGTCTGTTGCTGATCGGACGGTGAGTCACCCATTACTCACCGTCCGCAGGCCCGCGCCTACGGTGGCCGGGAGTCGTCACGTGGCTCCCGACGCCCGGGGCGTCTCAACATAAAGGGCTAAGGAAGGAACATGGATGGGTTTTAGCCAGTAAGACTCCTCTCTGCTCCAGCCAGAGCAGGTGCGATATCATCAAATGAACCCTCATTTGATGATTTTCCACACTCAATAAAAAAAGTGTAATAGTGGTGTGTGCTCAATGAAAATTCTACAAAAATAAAACAAAGCAATTAAATTGTAACGCTGTAAAGTCGGGTCCAGACGCGTGTGATGTACCACGTAATGTAATGCGAATAGTGTAGGCAGCGTACATGCTCTTTCAGGTTTTGGTTTTTGTTTATAAGGAAAGACAAATTGAAAGAGTTTTTCGGAAAACTATCGAATATGGGAAAAACTTAACGTTCTTCATTAACATGTAGCAACGGCAACAACACTATAACACAAAATAAACTATTTATTCATAGGTTTTGTGAGTGTTTATATTGACATCTTAAAAATTGAAGCTCTCGTACGTATTACATAACATGAAACAAATTAAAACACACCATGGATATTGGGAAATTCATGATTAAAAAAAGAAATAAATTTATAGCTTGGCGTGGAAGGCACGCGCGTGCGTTTATGCTCGTGGTGTACAAAAGGTCAATGGGATTTGTATGAATTATAGAAATGCTGACAGTACAACATGTGCTATTATAAAACTACAAATACAAGCTCATCTTCTATGAAACGATTGATATTGACAATGTTATTCACCCACACAATAGACGCGAGGTATCAATATGGTCGTCCATTGTCACTACTGTTATGTGGAACGCTCCGGTTGTGGAAATATAGGGGATATTTTACTGCTGGTACGCCATTTATTCAATATTTCTGGATGCTAATTAAATAATTTCTAAAAAAATAACAACACAAACAAATAACATAGCTAGTTACTTATTTGATTTTATTCAAATCAAATAAGTAAGTTGGTCTTAAAATCGGTGAAGGGAAACATCGTGAGGAAACCAGCATATCCGATAGATATTTCTCAACAGCATGTGAAGCTAAGTCAGAGGCCCATGGGCGGCTTAAAAGCTCTGACACCGGGTTAGTCACTAACCACCCGAAAACAAGAAGAAGTATAAGCTCTTGACACCATTAATATAAATATCATGCTTTTCTTACGCATCTCCTTTTGTATGATCTGAAACAAAACTTCGCCTGTTAATAGCTTACCATCAATCATTTTAGTTGAGCGACGTGTATTGTCCATTAACAATCTTGAAGGTCAGTTTGTCTATTTTTAAAAAACTGACACATGGTAAGTAATATTCAGAGATCATGGTAGATTTATAGGAGTAGAGGCTCAGTGGTAACGGCCGCGATTTAGGAGTCATAGGTCGTAGGTTGGAACCCCGACAGGCGCTTAACTTAGTGTATATTATTTCAACACCACTGCTCTAAGAACGAGAGAGACTGTGACCTCTGTAGTTTTACTTGTTTCGATGAGTCAAAGTGTTGGTTAAAACTAATAAACAAGTTTCAATCAATAAATCTGCCTAGACATTCCCCAGCTAAATTAGGGTCGGTTTTACAGTCTAACTGAATGCCACTGCATACCAGTTTATTACATGGACGGACTGTCTATCTGACCTCCGCAACCTAGTTACTGGGTAGCAGGATATCCCTTTGTAAGGCTGGAAATATTTATAGAAATAGATGCCAATAAATAAATCACCATTTATTAGAAAAATCATTTGTTCAACATTACTATTGACATAAACATTTGTTTGTAATTTGTAAAAAAGCCAAATAGACAGCTTAATTTGGACTAAATCGGTAGCAACACTAACAACACAGTATTTAATCCAGATAACAATCAAACTAGGCAATAAAAACTAAAGTTGCCTAACACCAAAACACGATGTTCTCGATTTATTTTATGGGATCAGATAAATACAAGAACATTTACTATCGAACCTCGCCGGTATCGCCCTGCACGCAAGTTAAAATGTAAGCAACTGTAACAATGACTTACACCTGTCTCACTGTCGGCGATTAGCGAGAAGCGAATACGGTCGTCCATCAACCTTCACCGGACCCGCGTGGATTATGGCCCACTCCCTCTCCCAGAGAGGAGGCCTGTGTGCCAGTAGTGGGAACATTATAAAAAATAATAATAATATCATTGGACATTTCACACAACGCCATATAGTCCCAAAATAAGCAACCTAATGATTGTGTTATGGTAACGAGATGGCTGATGAACTACTTAATTACATACCTAGCGCTACTTTATGAAGATCGCTGATGTTGCATCCGCGCCGACACTTATTTATTTCTATAATCGCTGATGCACCTATGGCGTCAATCGATTTGGCAAACTGCTGTTTGTTCAATAAATTGTAACAATGATTATTCTATTGTCCTACTTCGACCTGGAATCATCATTCATAGGATTAATTTTGTAATATTAATTCAGTAATTTTTAATTAAAATCATTTCAGTTTTTTTTCGATCCTCCGATCGCAGCAAACGTAATTACTTATATAATTTTTTTTTGTACATACATACATATTATATACAGATAGAAAATCTCCCAGACCCGGGTCCCGGGTCCCGGGTCCCGTGCGGGAATCGAACCCGCGACATGCTGCGCAGCAGTCAATTGCTCCACCGCTGCGCCAACCGTGTCGCCAGTATAATATACTGATTATGTATGCATTATATACTGATTATGTATGAGTACAGATACCAACAAAAACTGAGTGAATGAGCATTGAGCAGCGAGTGCGCGGCGATCGATTTATCGCTAGTACACACACATAACAAGCTTGACTATCTCAGCGAGTATTCTTCCCGCCAAGTAAGTGTCGCTGAGCAAGTACACAGACTACTTTTTTTTTTTTTAAGGCTGGGAAATCATCCAATGACTGCTCCCGCTCTGGGTGGAGCGGAAGGGAGTGTCAGACTCTTACTGACTAAAACCCATCCATGTTCCTTCCGTAGCCCTTTATGTTCCGGGGGCAAGAGAGTTTTCGCTGTCAAAACACTCAGCGTTCAACTGTTAATATATCTATCTCTTTTGTTTACACGGGGCCTACAATCTTTTGTACGTTTCTTGAGATGAAATCGTTGTTATCTAGTGGTTTCCTTAGATCTTGTCTTGCAGGGGTGGTAAAGTGGGCGCGATACCGAATATACCTACCTATAGTGAAATTGAATTCATGGCCAATATTTTAAGGGGTACAATGACCCTTTAAGATGTTGTATATACATCATGCTCGCATAACTCGTCAAAATGTAGGGAACAGCTCATTTCTTTTTCGCGATTTCAGGAGTGCTCCCATAGTAAAAGTTGTTCATAATGATGAGTACAATGATCCCATAAAATATTGCTCATGAATTCAATTTCACCCTGTGTTATGAAATGTTTACTGCCACTGGCAAACTTGTCAAAGACACATTGATATTTAGCGTCGTTGCAATAAGGTTGCTATTGGGTTGCTGCAGTCAATAACTGTGAGAAGACTAGCTAGCGAGCGATTGTCAATTGTTTTACCCTGTGAAAACACTTCTAGCCTTTACTGCCGCTACAACTTGCTATGTGTGCCATCGCTTCCGCTACCGAACTTGCGTGTGTCCAAAGCCTTAAGTTCCTATAGTTAGCACATTATAAGTAGGTACGTATATGTTATCTTGGTACTTTTAGAAACATTCCAATTAAGATTTTTACAGCTTTCGTTATCAAGAGCGGTAGTGCTGACCTAGTTTTATTTTTATTTTAAACCACTGAATGATTAGAGAGTCCTATTAAAACTAGACTAATTTACCTAATATTTATTAATTTCCTGTTTGTAACGTGAAGACGTAATCATTGAGTGATGTAACCAATATTTCAATTTAAAATAGTGTTCGTGGAGTTTCTTGCTCGTTCTTCTCCATACGTACCTACTGCTTTGGAATGGGCAACTATAGCCCGACCACTTTAGACATTTATTTAGACTTTTTGAAACACATGGCAGTTGTTACTTAAAAATTATGAAACCTATGTAAACTTATACCTACTTGAACTTTTATTCGTATTTATATTCATTAGGTACTTGACAGTTCGAAGTTTAATAAGGTTACCACACTAAAACATAGTAATGATGCGAAAGAGAACTAAAAGAATGAATGGTAAAATTATTTGAATATATTCCAGAACGTGTTTGTTCTTTTTCAATAATTTGTAAAATACAAATTGTTGTAAAATTAAATCATCATTCTCCTGCCCTTATCTTAATTTCTATACTTCTACTGATATATCATCTGGGCCTTTTTTCCTACTTTCAGCTGGGCCTTTTTTCATACTTTGAACTGCCTTTCTTACTTCATCCATGCTAATTACCCTTAACAAACCCATATTTGCTTGTACTTCTTTGAGCTCACCAATGTTGTAAAATTAAATGAATTGTTTATACGGGGTGAAATTTAATTCATGGGCATAATTTTAAGGGGTCATTGTACCCATAATTATGAACAACTTACATACTTTCATAATGATGAGTACAATGACTCCTCAAAGTAATGCCCATGAATTCAAGTTCACCCTGTATAATTTATTTTGTTATTTGATACTAAATTAAATAATCTGGTAGAACTAAACCATTTTAAATATTTAACGTATCAAGCACAAATCTGGTAAGTGCAAAAGATAGGATCGCGTTAAGGTGAAATTGCACCCATGAGAGGTCGAGCAAATAGCTATTGTAACGTTGTCTACAAAATAGACACCGCTATCGCCATTACACGTCTCTATTCGGCGATTTATTTCAATGTTCCCGATCCCATGAACAACCAAGGTATCTCCAAGATATTTAGTTAAATAAGTTGTCAAATTTCTGGTAGGATGTTATTAATTTGATTGTCAGGTCGACTATCGATCCATTCTTTAACTAACTTATTATGGTAATACAAGCTGACCCGACAGACGTTGTCTTGTCTTAACTATGATACCTACACTACAGGCAGGTGGCAGGGTAGGTACCCTACCTACCTACTTTTTTTTAAATGTAAGAACCTTTTCCTGACAATAACAAACACAACAAAAAATAATAGTAAAATCGGTCAAGCCGTTTACGCGTGATGGCGTGAGCAAAGGAAATAGGGATTCATTTTCATATACATATTTAGATTCACAAGAAACTTATCTAGGTTATAAAAAAAAATCCAATGCTGCGAAAGTTTGAAAAAGTGAAGAACAGATTCATATTGCTTTCATGTAGCTCTATTAATTTGTTTACACGGCGAACTCCAGTAAACCTCCCAATCTGCTTTATATTTTCTGACATCAACAATCATCGTAATTTTTTAGCAAATTTGCACAAAACCTTAATGAATTATACACTCAAACCCTCATGTAAAATCCGTTCGGTAGTTTTTGAGTTAATCGCGTTCATACAGATAGACAGTCTTTGTTTTATTATAATATCTAGCTATCTGGCTTTGCCAGCGTCAATAAACATCCAAACATCTCATCCAAATCTCCACCAACCTTTCACATTTACAATATTAACCCCACAAATGTCCTATGAACCCCATAGGTTCATAAGAAAAAATCTCTCGAAACGACAAAAAATATTACCGTATAAATCGTTTAGCTCTATAAGCAAACGGCTTCAAATTCGCGAACATCTAATGGGTTAAGAAGGATGTAGTGATGATTGTGATAGTGATATCAACCGCCGATAATACAAAGATACACTTAGGTAACTCAAGATGTACATACGTAAAGCGATCCCTTGGGAGAAAGGAAGCACGTACAACGCACGTGCTACCGAGCACGGCTAAGGGTGTTGCGGAAAATGACCTTTGGGACGTGTCAAAGGCTTAACTTTATGTAGGATACTGCTGTCTACCATTCTAGACCCTATAGGCCGAATGTTCTCAGAACTTCAGCCACAATTTTAGTCTGTATGGTTTCAGAAAGTGACGGGTTCCAGGGGAGTTTATTTTGCCTCTTTCCAGCTTTAATATTGTGGATTAAGACATTTATTATTTTATAAATCACGGCGCGAGAGTGCACCTCGCAAAATCGACAAAAAAAGCAATCAAAGGCACAGATTAGCATTCTTTTGCTCGAATGCATTCAGGACATTTTCAACCCTTCAAATTATGACTTCCCACCCTTCAAAAAACATAAGGCAGCCAAGTAGGTTGTAGTCTTCTATTGTTGTCTGTGGCCTCAATAAAATTAAGGCCTTCAGCCAGACTATAAAAACTTACAAATTAACTGACTACACGCTAACGGCACTCCCTGTGGGGTATGGACCTCGGCTTAGGGCATCGCTGGGGGAAGATAGCAAGATATGCCTCAAAAATTCTCTCTAAACGACAATAAATATAACTGTATAATCGTTATTAGATTAATATTAGATTAAGAATAGGTTAATATGTTAGATGTGTTTTGAATTTATCAGATGTCAAATCCTGCGAGATTTACAACATCATAAGTATCTATATTCTTGACTAGCTGCTCCCACGCGGTGTTACATAACCTATAGCCGGCCTCGATAAATGGACTATCAAACACAAAAAAAAACAATTCGGACCAGTAGTTCCAGAGATTATTATTATTATTATTATTATTTATTTAAATTCAGACATAGTCCATATTATTGACAACAATACATTCAATAATAAAAATTAAAAATAAAAATTTAAAAATTATCAAAGTTACAATTACAAAATTAATTAATCAATAATTTACATACATACATCACACATAATAAATAATAAAAAATTTCAAAATAATCAAATTTACAATTTAAAATTAATTAATAAATAATTAGATTAGCGCGTTCAAACAAACTCTTCAGCTTTATAATATCAGTATAGATTTACTGACAAAATAAAACAAAATATTGATACACCTTAATTCGCTTCTACGAAGGGGTTCATCTCTCGGAAAGAAAATATACATGGCATAATAATATTTCATAAGAAAATCAGTTTATTATTGCGATGTTTTGACCAAGCCTGCTGGGGCGCGGCAAACAGTTTTATTTACACATTGTATCTAGCAAGGGTTCGTGTATCAAGGTCGCTTCTTGTACCGAAATAACTTATTCTGAACCTGTTTGAATTTCGAAGTATTTGCATAAAATACTTTCTAGATTAACCTCCCGGTTTTGAGAGATTCTTCAATTTGTTGTTGGATTGTATGGCAAGAGTTTTTTATACTAATAATCTGCGTTCGCTATTTAGTTTTCAATCATGTAAACAAATATGAATTTTAGGAAAAACAACAGGCAATTAAATCAATCATACTGTGCAATTCAGACTGTTAATCATCCATCAGGTTAAGCTACGCTTGCCGCGGTTGATCTGTGGATGGGTGACCATCTTTACATAAATCGAGACTCCTCTATGCGTCGGAAAGCACGTTGCCGTTGGTCCCGCCTGTCATGAGTGGATCGTTGTCAGTCGTTACGGGTAGTCAGAAGTCTGACAGTCTGACATCCAGTCTTATCTTAGCCAGTTATCGTATTACCCAGTTACTGACTAGGTTGTGGAGGTCAGATAAGCAGTTGCTCCATGTAAAATACTGGAATTCAGCTGCATCCGGTTAGACTGGAAGCCGACCCCAACATAGTTGGGAAAAGGCTAGGCAGATTGATTTTTTGATTGAAACGCACAATATCACAATTACCAACTTCAACGACTCCAGAACTAACTTCACTTCGCAAGCCCTCCACTCCATTAATACCATCAAAATACCTCTTGCATAAAATTTGAATAAAATGGCGCTGGAATATGCAACGCCGACACTCATTGAATTAAAGTGAGCAGCTGCCATCGTGTTTTATCGACAGTTCAGTCAGCAGGATATGGTAATTGTATTATTAATATGATTTTAATTGGGGAAAGAGTTGAGCCTTGTTTGTCAGCGGTGAAGTTGAAGTCATTAAAATGTTAGATCATGATTGTGTGTAAAATAATAATGTCAATCTGCCTAGCCTTTTCCCAACTATGTTACGATCGACTTCCAGTCTAACCGGATGCTGAATACCAGTATTTTACATGGACCGACTGCCAATCTGACATCAACAGCCCAGTAAAAGGGTAATACGATACACCTTGGTAAGACTGGTTGTCAGATTTTCGCGCTTCAGACTACTCGTAACGACTGCCAAAGATGCACTATGACAACCGGGACCAACGGCTTAACGTGCTTTCCGAGGCACGGAAGAGTCTCGATATGTAAAGATGGTCACCCATCCACGGCCAACTCTGGCTAGCGTAGCTTAACCTGATGAAGCGACCTGTGCGGCTGTTAGTACTTAGCCACGAGCTTCTCGTTCGAGCTAATTTCTAACAATCCTAATCAATTATATAATTTCAAGCTAATATAAACCGGGTCAGCGGGATTGTCCGGGTCAGCGGGATTGTCCAGATCAGTGGGATTGTCCGGGTCATCGGGATTGTCCGGGTCAGCGGGATTGTCCAGATCAGTGGAATTGTCCAGATCAGCGGGATTGTTCGGAAAGGTTACCACGGCCTCGGATCACATAGGGTTGAGGAAGGAACAGAGATGGGTTTTCTTTAGTAAGGCCATCGTTCAAGGCGAGTTTTTGTAGCGATGCAATTCTGTCGCGCATCCGCATCGATACAGTCGCGAAGAGGTCGCGAGCTGTGTGGTCTCGCCCATGGGCCTAGATTCAGTCGCGATTCACAAAAATACCTGCAATCGCTACATTTGGAAGATGGACTCCGTTGAGGCAACATTAGTCACGTTGTCTTCGGTGCTGCTTTTACGAAAGCAGCCGAAGCTTGGCAACGAAAGGAGCGTCAACAAAGAGAAATTACTTTGTGTTACTCAGTTCTCCATTCACGCGCCACCCTCCCTCCGTTCTCTCCTCGATGTCGTCCGACACGGTCGCGCGTTTGTATCGATATAGTCGCGATGTAGTAGCGTTGGTATCGCTATTGTAGCGCAAATGCGACTAACACGCGTTAGTATCGATACTGTCACGCGTTTAGTAAACGCGCGATAACATCGCTACAAAAAGTCGCCGTGGGCGAGGGGCCTAAGAGTCTGACACTCCCTTCCGCTCCACGCAGAACGAAAGCTGTCACTATACATACAGGAGGACACAATGTATGTAAGTGCTAATGCATTTCCGTAACTAAGCTTTGTTACCATGCCTTTCACAAAACCAAATAAAAACTCACGTTTTTATTACAATCATATAAAGAACATTGTATGAAAAGTATTGAGAAAAAGCGAAGTGCTGTGTTATGTATCGTAAAAAGGTTATGACCCAAATATGGTACTTTCATAGTCATTTTATTGCAAGAATGTGAATTCTCTGTGAAAAGTGAAGAGCTTAAAACATTGCCTTTCAACTTTTAAGGTAGTATCGAGTGTTTTATAGACGAGGGATTTGAAAATCAAAGTATAACCTGAAGATTTATGCGTCTACTACTTTTTATTTGTTTTTATACGATTTCAAAATAATACTAGTGGTTTTAATCTCTGTATCGGGATAAATTTTACACTAAGAACATTGTTTATATTAGTGCAAAATTATATTAATCCGTTCAGCCGATAATTTCTTATAATAAAGTAAAAGAATGAAAGCATGGATTTCAATTTAATACTGGCTGCTAGTCTTTTTATAGATCCTTATGAACCTTACAAAAGATCTGTCGGATCAAATTTGCCCATCATACTTTGTTTGCGAGTTTGTATGTATGGGGTAATCTTCGGAACTATTGATCCGATTCCGAAAAATCTTTTACTAATGGGACGCTATATTATCCCTTACAGGCGCAGGGAGGGTATCACACTAATATTATAAAGGTGAAAGTTTGTGAGAGTGTGTGTGTGTGAGAGTTTGTATGTTTGTCCGTCCTTCATGTTCATGCGGCTGAACGGTTCTGGATGAAACTTAGCACAGAGGTAGTTTATGAGCTGAATTAACACATAAAATACACTTTTTAAACCGGTAGTACGGTTCCTTTAGACAATTTCCGACATCTACGCGGGCGATACGGCTGGCAGCAGGTAGTATTAAAAATAAATACACGCGGACGCAGTGCTAATGCATGATAAAGTACACAAACATCTTCCAAACTTTCACATTTACGAGTTAGAGGACAATATTAATTTATACCGTGGAAGATCCCGTATCTAAATACCATACGAAACGACTAAAGTCACCTCGACCCGGCAAAGCGGTAACATCCACAAAACTCATAAATCCAAGAATAAAGCGTTACGAAGTAAACTGGAGTGTGCAATTAAACGTTATATTGTGAGTTAAACCATTTGCTCGTCGCAACTCAAAGTGTTCGTAGTTAGTTGAATGTGCAGAAGTACTATTTCTAATAACAGGCTATTGAAAAGTTCCACGTATTGAAATTCTGGCTACTTTCCGCAATTTCGTTAGCGTATAACTTTTAAGATTTCGAAGGGCAGAAAACTCGCCTAATCGCTGTTTTATGACAGTTTTTGAAACGAATTTCTATAGCAGTTACGGCGCAGTTTGCTGTAGGAGTAAACATGCAGAAATCTTCACGTAATGCAAAAGAGTTATACTAAAAAGTCAGTTTCATGTGTGGAAAATATGCGTGATATCCGCGCAAAACGGCCATCGCTCAGCATAATGATTCGACCCCATGCGAGACATGTCAAACCGGCGCAGCATGTGGTAAAAAAATAAAAGAAATCCATCAATCAATCAATCAATCAAGTCTTTATTTGTAAACATAGGTAGGTTACATCAGTGTGCAAGACGTTACAATGATTTTATAAATATTACAGTTTCTCTATGTTTTGCCATTTGGCGTACAAATATACATTTCAGGAGGCTTTTGCCAATTAAGTAAGTTAATCTATCGGTACTAATATCAACATCAATTTTTTGTATTTTAATAAAATGTATTAGGTAATGTCAAAAAAAAGGTAATGTCAATATTTAATATACATAATACGATAATGTCAATAATAAATAGTCATGATGTCATAAGTTATGATAAAAAATATTTAAAACTGATATTGTCCACAGAATTGTTAGAGTCGTCATGCATAAATAGTTAATTATTCGTGTGACAAATATAATTATGTAAAAGAACTGTCATCAAAGTAGTCGCTGAGACATTAGTAACATTTCTGTATTAATATAGTACGTAATTTATGCTTGAAATTGACTAAATTTAGATTTTTTATTGAGCAAGGTAACTTATGAAATATTCTTTGGGCCATACAAAAAAAGCTCTTCCTCATTAGAGCCGTACCTGCATATGGCACTTTAAGTTCTAAATTATTTCCATCACGTAATTTCCTATAACGACTTTTTAAAGCTACTTCATATAGGTACATGTTTGTTTTAACAAACATATTTACCTCATAAATATAAAGCGAAGGGAAAGTTAAGATTTTGACGCTTTTAAAAAGAGATTGACAGCTCTCGGTACTTCGTAAACCACACATAGCTCTGATGCATCGTTTTTGGGCTTTGAAAACATATTCTTTATGTACTGAATTGCCCCAATAGATTATGCCATATCTTAGTGTGGATGCAACGTAGCCATGGTAAGCCATTAAGAGAGAAAGACCCTAGAATTAAACTAAACAATAATTCTTTATAAGATTTTCATTAACAAGTAATGAAATATGAAAAAAACAAGTATATTATGTATGTTTACAAAACATTTTAAAAGAGTAACGGTGGAGTTTCTTGCCCATTCTTCTCCACACGAAACTACCTTTTGGAAGGGGCGCTAGAATCAATTCTATTTCTTGTTCATTTTGACGTTTAAAAGTGCCTTACTTGTGCCTATTTAAAATAAATGATTTGACTTTGACTTTAAATAAAAACACTATAACTTTGTACCAAAGATGTGTGCTACGCAATTACCCTACGGATTGCCTGTTTGTGATCACAATCACTGTATGATTTTGCAGTGTCATAATTAGTTGGACTTGTACATTTTTTGTTTTGTGACTGAAGTGTTCAGCTCATTAGAAGGAGTTGTATTTGTCAGCAAGCAAGTGTATGCGGGCTTTTGGATTTTTAGGGTTCCGTACCTCAAAAGGAAAAAACGGAACCCTTATAGGATCACTTTGTTGTCCGTCCGTCCGTCTGTCAAGACCGTTTTTCTCAGGCACGCGTGGAGGTATCAAACTGAAATTTATATCTAATATTCAAGTCTACTGTCCCTTGGAGCTGTGAAAAAATCAAACTTCTAAGCCAAAGCAATCAAAAGATACAGCTGTTTATGCCGCAAATTTTCGAAACTCTCACGGGAATCAAAACCTACAGGGTACTTCCCGTGAACTTAGAATCTTGAAATTTGGTACAAAGTAACGTCTTACAGTGCAGATAAAGGAAAAATTGCGAAAACCGTAAATTTTTAGTTACATCATACAATAAGTTTTTTTTTTCAAAATATAAAAATACCATAAACGATTCTCGTGATGGGTGAACTTTTACTTATATACCTACAGGTTTGTACGGAACCCTCGGTGTGCGAGTCCGACTCGCACTTGGCCGGTTTTTTTTTGTTTGCAACCAGTTAGAGGCAAAATAACATAATATGGTAGAATTTTTATTTGTTATTACCTACCTAACACGTTGAGCGCCAACGCGGTCACCAGTGAGCCGCGAACAATAGTTTTTCTATTGTGTCTGCTGCGTGGCCTATTGTTTTTTATGGAACCCGTTGCATGTTCGCTTAGTAGAAGCCGTATGCTTATTAGAGCTTAACGGTTTATACGATTATATTTATTGTCGTTTAGAGAATTTTTCTTATGAACCTATAGGGTTCACACGACATTTGAGGGGTTAAAAATTCTTACCGCGAAATTCAGTTAAATATCGCTTTAATCTTAGTAATAGGTAGAGTATTATCATTTGATTAAGCGTTTTTGTTAATAACTAGCTTTTAACCGTGACTTCACCCTCGTGGATGTCGAAAAATGCCACGGGAATGTACTTCCGGGATAAAAAGTATGTGTTAATCCATTTTATAAACTATCTGTGTGCCAAATTTTAGCCAAATCCGTTCAGCCGTTTTTGCGCCAATCCGGAACATACATCCAGACAAAAAGACAATGCACCAAAAGTCTTCATTCCTATTTCATTAAATGTATAGACAAAAACATACGCAACCAATTTCGACACCTCAAGAATCCACTACCTAGTTACATCAAACAAACTTCAACAAACTGTTGAAACCCGATAAAATAACGTTGAAAATAATTAAATGAAATTGTAAGCTCTAGGACGCTTTAATTATCCACGGCTAGACGATAATTACTGGTGCCCCCGCTCACTCAAGACCACTCTATTATACTAACCTCCTTTGAAAAAAAAAAGATTTAATGAAGAAGTCTTGACTTTAAAACTGGCTGGTTATATTAATCATAGCAAAAAGTTTTTACGCGTTTTTGCTGTCTTTTGTAGGGAATTAGATCATAGGTATAAACAATGGTACAAGAAGCTTGTGACGTGTGACAATTAGATATTTTAAAGGGTAGTAAATAACGTTACTTTTCATGAAGTTTCAAAACGCGGAATTTGTACGTGATTTGTATGAAATATAACAATGTGACGTTACAGATTTTTAGCATTAAATGCAATTTAACAATTATATCTTCGCATATTAATTAATTTCTGAACGGTGACGGAAGTTATTAAGACAAGCGGTCTTTTATGTGATTTCATATTTCATTTTTTACCGTTTCAAATAGTCAATTGTCTATGTGCAAATAAAAAGATTTATATTCCTTTATTGCATAACCATAACCTACGCTACAGCGTGCAAAATTTCAGTGTCAGTATTCCACAGAAAACAATGACACTGACAGCCCATAGAGTTTAATGTGTTGATCGCATCAGACTCTTTGGTAAAATTTTAGCCTTTAGTTCCGGCTACATAAGCTGTTCTAAACGTGCCATCGTTTAGAAGAAAAAAAATAAAAACGAACTTTGGCAAAGCCCAAACACGCAATCCGCACATTGAGTGCTGTGCGCTTCCAATTTGGAACCGTCCGCGCGATAATTAAACATATGACCAGTGCCAAATTGGAACTAGTCTGACTTGGATGAGGAAAAGTTTAATTTAAAATACAATCACGATTGCAGTGCAGCGTTAAGTAAAATTGTGGACGAAACTCATTTGTACCAAAAAAAATTATCTAGAGTGCATTCGCACGATCCAAAATATTATTAACTAAATAGTGTAAATATCCTCAGTAATCACGTTTTATTTAGTTATTTATTTAAACTTTTCGCACACAATAAAGGTACAAAGGCGACGGCGTTTTTTTTTTTGAAAAATAACATTTTGCGCGCAAGTGGGCCTAAATGATAATTATACACATACCTATATTAATATTTAACAGACACAAAAGAAAGTAATGCCGATGTTTTGTAAAGTTATAAAAACCGTACACGCTAGAGCTGGTTGATAGTCTGCTTACTACTTTTATAAATGCGAAAACTTGGACGCGGGCGAAGCTTCACTAATATGCTACTAGACTTATAGTACAAAAAACGAATCAATAAATTCAAAACTAGAAACCATCATATAAAATTAAACAAATACCTATCGACAGAACCCAAATGACGTCATAATACGTAGGAAGTCTAGGTACAATCTTCCGATATTGAAAAATTCTCACGTGGTAGCGCAAGGTGCGCCGGGGTCTTAATGAAATTCCTTTCAGCCCCCGCATCGCTGAAGGATACGGTAATTAAGTTAAGGGTTCCAATGCATAGAGGAATGGCTGTATATAATATAGATATTGAAAGGACGTGGGATGTTTAGGGTTAAAGGTAACTAACTATATTAATTAATCTTTGTAGACGTCGATTTCTATGAGATGCGTGGGTAGGAAAGAGATAAGTGAGTTTCTTAATCAGCTTGAAAGGTCATGACCACAGATATAGATAGACATAGATAACGCAAGAGCAACTACTTCGCGTGCCTAGCTTACGTACAAAAATTGTAAGTGGTCACTTTCGCGCTCAGTCTGCATCGGTATACAGCGCTAGTCGGATCATCATACATCACTAAATAGTGCTTGTGACGTCATAATAGGTAGTCAAAAAATGGCACGCTTGGTTTTCATACAGATCGTGATACTTGCGTTATCTATGTCTATCTATATCTGTGGTCATGACTGTTATCATTTTCGTAGACAAAGCGTATTATAGTGTGAATGAATTTTAATGTAGAAAGAAATATCTGGATGAATTACTTTTTATATGATGAGAAGTCAGAAGCCAGAAAGTCTGACAACCAGTCTTACCAAGGGGTATCGTATTAAGTTACTTTCGTTTTCTTTTAACAGTATTCATCTTTTTTCTCCTGAGCTTTAAGAGTTAATAATAATTATTTCACCCACGTCCTGGTTTAATGTGAATGATGTTTTAATAGCTTCTTGTCACTGGTATTGACATAGCAGGTAGTGGTATAGCAGTGTGAAATATGATATGGCTAGAAAGGGACTGACTACCGAGATGACGAATAATAGAGAAGTATGAAAGATATAGACATGTTGCGCCGACCCCAAATAAATGTGGATATGGGCAGGAGAATGATGATTTAGTGGTATTCGAATTTAGGTGAGGTAGATACCACAACTAAAAAGTGAAAGATTTAGAAGTTAAAAGAAAACAGAAGTCTTAGAATACAAAAACAAAGACCGGTATTAACGTTATGTTTTATCTATGGTTTTCTCACTATACCGTACCCAAATTATCAGTATTATTTTATTGAACACTACACGAATCATTCTCATTATTATTCTAATCCCCAAAACTTCGTCAATACGAAATAATACCGTCATTATGTAAAATTATTATCATTATTTGTTCAAGTTTCTTGTGAAAATCGTCAAGTTAGAAAGCATGACAGGCTGATTATATTCAATTTTGCACAACTTAGTCTTTGAAAAGTAATGTTGTAAGTCTTCTTAGTCTTGGCAATTAACTTGATTTTGTTTGCTTTGTACTGTGTATGTAGTGACGTATAGATGCCAGCACATCAAGCTATCCCAAACTCTCATATTATCCCTATTGAAAATAAACCTTGCCCTTTTGTAATAAAGTTCAAAAACGCTGAAAGAAATTTGACAGATTGGAGTAACTTGATGTGCTGACCTCTGTATCTATGCGTATGTATTCTGTCCTATATAAACGTGTGTATCCTAAAATAAAGGAGAGCATTACTTGGGCAGTCGAGAGTATCATTTCTCACCACAAATACCTTCGACCTGAAAGCATTCCAAAGTTTTAATTTAAAGCAACAGGAGTCTTGTAAAATAAACTAATGTTTTAGGTAAGTAGGTATACTTAACTTACAGACAGCAAAAAAAAAACGTGAATTTTTGGAACGAATTTAAATTCTTTAACGCGGCTTGTGGTTGGAATGAATATTCTACCAGATTTTTATTTTAAATAAGAAAAAAAAACTGTTTTGAACGAAGATGACGTCAAAAGCGGCATTTTACGCCGCAACTCGTTCAAGTTAATATTTTTAAGTCATTGACTGCCATGCAGTAGACATAATAGAAAAGTATTGTTCGCGATCACCGGTGACCGCGTTGGCGTTATTTTTTTTTGAGGGCGGGAAATCATTTAACGGCCCTTCCCGCTCTGGGTGGAGCGGAAGGGAGTGTCAGAATCTTACTGTATAAAACCCATCCATGTTCCTTCCTTTCCTCTCTGTTTTCCGGGGTAGTGTGTAGCGTGTTAACCTAAAAACTACTAAGAAACCAAAACTGAAGATTTTCTTGGATTATCTTTAATAATCTATACTAATATTATAAAGCTGAAGAGTTTGTTTGTTTGAACGCGCTAATCTCTGGAACTACTGGTCCGAATTGAACAATTATTTTTGTGTTGGATAGTCCATTTATCGAGGAAAGCTAAAAAAAGCTAGTATTTAATAATTATATAACAAAAACCTTATCTCTTTATCTTACCAGGTTAGTCACTAACCACCCAAGAAGAAGAAAAATCTGCTTATCTCACAAAAACCGTAAAACACTTAAAGAAAAGCCTCAAACTAAAAACGAAATCAATTAAGACTTCCAATTAACATCTACCACCCTAATCAAGTTCTTAATCAAGGAAAATTAGAGGTTCATATATAGTACAGTAAAGTGGGCGAAACCCTGCCCGGATTAATTGTGTTAGACTAATATCCGGGCTAACTGTTGGCCGGTTAACAGGGGTCGGTTGAAACATTATCTAGTCCACATTTATGTGTCGTGGGCATGCGGTATGTAAGTATCGACTTTTGTTCTATTTAGGGTTCACCGGAAAATTACTTTGTTGGAGGATAAGTGCCCGTTGTAGTGTGGGAGGTGTAAATAATATAGGAACATTTAACTGATTTTTTAGAAACTTTAAAAAAAGATGGCGTGACGAAGTGTACGCCTATCTAAAGGATTGGCCAGAGGTAAGAAAAGACCGATAAAAATGGAAAGACGGAAGGGAGGCCGTAGCTCTGCAGTGGGTTTAAGGCTTTCAGTCTCGTTGCATGTTTAAGTCACGGAAAAAAAAAAACCGAAATTCCCGGGAAAAACGAGACTATTCATTTCAAAAATAGGTTTCATACGTATAGATTCAGCGTACTCGTTCCGGATCCTACATCAATCAGAGCTATTCAAACGCATCTTTATTTTATTTTTTTTCTTTCGTTCAAGCACTGCAGCTAAACCGGACTTTCTCGTCTTGCAATCAATTATTAATTTTAGTTCTCTGTGGAACTCTTCCTCTAAGTTTTTTTTTAGTACTTATATTTTGTTCTGTTGGTGTTACTCGTATTAATGAACAACTTCGCATCTTTTCGGACTTTATTAATCAAATGTTCATAAATTACTTCTTATTTGTACTGTTAATTATTTAATACTGTTAATTATGTGAGTCTCAAAAGTCTCGTTATTCCCAAAACCGAAACTATCAGTCTCGACTCTCGAAAATGACAAAAAATCCCACATAATATTACATAATTATTAAACGAAACCCAACTAGATTTGGTAAACAATAGTTGGCATTTTAAAAAGTGTCATTATGAAAAGCAGACCAAACGCACAGTTGGTAACTGTGAGTTTGGGAAATAAAACAAAATTATTTGATAAGTTGGCAAATGATTATTTGGCGAAATAAAATTCTGCGAAACGTTGGTTAGCAAGTGAAAATCTGGCAAACAATTTTCGGCGAAAAGGCAGAGAACCCTTATAATAATTATAAGTAAAAAACTGGTCATCATTAGTGATGCACAGTTTTTTAAATACATGAGCCACTTAACTTTTAACTTTCTGGCCGTTTTTCACTGTTGGTCGCAGTAAGAAATCACGCGCGTTTAATCACCGACGGTTTGTTGAAAAAAGGCGCGCAAGCTGAGCAAGCGAAGCGAGCTATTCCACGATAGCGGCGACGAGCACTACGTCCAAGTTGGTCGCAATTACTTGACTATTTAGTACTTTTACGACCTCAAACAAAGATTTAATAGGGGTTCGGCTAAAACATGGTTTCAGTGATATAAACAATGTATTAATATTACTAATTTGAACATAACGTTTAAATGAAAATTCATTTTCTTGTTTATATTGTAACTGAAAAATCTAATACTGTACAGACGCTAGCAAATCAAGGTATCCCTAACTGTCAAATTTTGTCAATTAAAAATGTACCTTATGTCTTTGCAATAAAGTAGAAATACTATCAAAGAAATTTAACAGATTGTGGTAACTTGATGTGCTGGCCTCTGTACCTGCCGTACCGCGCTCGCCAAGGTCATGCAGACTTCTCGAATGTTCCATGCTGACGTCACGTTTGTCGTTTGCATATGTAAGCATGCACTTGGACACATACACGATGTGCTAACGATGACCATAAATGGTTAGAGATTTGGTCATGTTTTCATGGAGAAATCGTATGTAGTTGGTCTATTTGGATGTAAAAAAGGGGGTATTATAATTGTTTTTTTTTGTTTTATTAACAGTCTGGCTTAGGCAGGTGGTATGCCCGAATTAGAGCAACAAACATTACAAATGCTGCCATAACCACTAAATCGAATCACTAATCAACAAACCACCATTTTATCTTTGTAGCATAAATATGCAACGCAGGAAATTACTTTTCAACTTCTAGTTCATATTCAGCCAGCATTGTGATTGTATAAACAAAAGCTGTTGCGGTGACACTAACACAAATGCATGAAACCATTCCACATTAATATCATAGGCTGGCTAGATTCAAAACAACAGCCTCGTAATGGCTTATAACAGAAACCGCTGGTTTACTGCGCTGAATAAACTGATTAACGTTGCCACGGAGAAGTGTATAAAATAGAGTGCTTAACGAGTTATAATGAAGCAAATGGCGGTAATGGCAGCTAAACTCAAAAACCTCTTTTTATAAAGGAACGGAGAGGCGATTACTACAGTGATCCAACTCACTACGTGTTGGTGTTTTCAGAATAATAAAAGTTCAGATTACAGTGTTTTCGTTTTTCCTTTCGATTAACTTAAGATCAACAACCACAAACAACTTGAAACAACAACAAAAACAACTTGTTACCTGTAAGCCATGCCAAAAATCGGAAAAGCTAATCGAAATCACGACATAAAAAAAACGGCAGATAAAATCTTCTTGTTGCAAAACCTACTGCAATAATCAACCCTATAAATAGGTAAATAGAATACTGTTTCGTGTACAGACACGAGCACCGATACGTATACCACCAAACCAAATTCAGAAGCGATAAGATACGACTGGTTCGGTAAATCTATGGATTCAAAAATGCAATGTGTGTGACAACATACACTTTCATGCAATAATTAAGAAGAAAACCGCTTTTGAAACTAGTTAACTGTATTCATATTTTTGCTCGTGACGTACACCTTAAATATTATAGAAATAAATCAATTAAATGTATAAGGGGGACATAACAGGTGCAATGGGTGGGGTGAATAAGTGCAGTAAAGCAGCGTTCTAGATACCTTAACATCCATCAGTTCCATTCTCACTGAGACTTTCTAACCTGTTGACTCCATTTGCTTCCTACTCTGTGGAGTGCATGTGAACTGGCTTGCAATAACTTAGTTATTGCTGACACAAAACTAATTAATCACCGTATACCGGGCATGGATGCAACCAAAGGGGTTTTGTATTTAATAATGTGGTGATGGTGAGGTAATGGTTCAGTTTATAGTTAACCTGCTTCGGCGTTTTTTTTTTTTTTAAAACAAAGTTAAGTAGCCTACATATTAAGCGGGATTGTCCGAAAGGGTTACCGCTACCCCGGAACATAAAGGGCTATGGAAGGAACATGGATGGGTTTTAGTCAGTAAGAGTCTGACACTCCCTTCCGCTCCACCCAGAGCGGGAGCAGTCATTGGATGATTTCCCAGCCTTAAAAAAAAAAAAAAAGTAGCCTACATATACAGTGTGTTAGGTTAAACGAGTGACATACTTTCAGGAGTTACTATACTCATGAAAATGAACAACTTTGACTATGGAACCATACCTCAAATCACAACTTTGACTATGGATCTATACCTCCAATCACAAAAAAAAATCGGCTGTTCAGTACATTTATGTTCGCATAGGTAATTGGTCAAAATGTATGGCAGCAGATTTTTTTTTCATATTTCGGAGTTGGTCCCGTGGACAAAGTTGTTGATTTTCATGAGTACTATACAACATAACTTTCATCACTATCACTTTTTAGTATTTTGTATTCATAGTCAAAGTCAAGGGTACAAAAGTCCTAAAATCTGACAACCAGTCTTATGAAAGCGTAACCTGTTACCTAGTTTCTGGGGTTTGGGGGTCATAATAGCATTTGCTTCATGTTTGTAAAATACTGGCATTCAGTTGCATTCGGTTAAACTGAAAGCCGACTTCAACATAGTTTGATTTGTATTTCATTATCTATTGCCAAATAAATACTGCTTTTTTATTCGTTCCTAAAAATAAATTTTAATATTATTATCTAAGTCCAGATTCATGTTTTCTCAAACGAACCATTAAAAAGTTTTGATTACACTTTCTACCACACAAACCGGCCGCAGAAGTGTGTAAGTACACTTAGCGGATCAGTAATTTCATTGAAACTTCAAACTACCCCACAGAACGACCATTAAATATTATATCGTTACCTTAATAATATTTCTTTGTGGAGATATGACTTTCTGAAGAAAGTGATAAAGTGGATTGTTTTAACTTTAATAAAAGAGAAGCTATAAATCTTAGCTTATGTATCTACCGTTATTAAAAGTCTCCTGAGTGTCTCGTTGGTCTAAACGTTGCAAGAGCTACTGCTGAGCATGAGGTCCTGGGTTTGATTCCCGGGTCGGACAAAATGTTATTGAGTTTTTCCATCTGGTTTTTCTTAGTAGCAGCCTCGAGTCTGGATTTGTGTTTAGATATACACCTACTCGTATTGGTCTCGATTTTTTTCCTACATTATTGGCCTGGCTGAAAATGAGTCGAAGAAATTACGTTTAAATCGATTTACATAAGGAAATAAATTAATAGAAAATATTAATTAGGCATGCAATATTTAGGCATGTGCTATATGCGACTAAGTATAAATAGTTGGATTCTTAAAGCTAACTCAAAAACTATCCAAGGACGCTTCCTCTTTCCAATGAATGAATCTTCAAAATCGATCACCGATTAACGAACATATTGATGAGTACATCCATAAGGAAAAAAACAGACGAACATAGAACATCTTCAATGTTTGAAGTTACTTTAACTAAAAGTTACTTACATTTATTTTCTTTCATTACAAACATTGTTTATCTAGCGAGTGCTAATGCTAACAACTTTCCAATTTAGCTGAAAGAAAAAAGTGCTTGGCTATTAAAAGCTTACACGTACTACTTGATATATTAAAACTATCGATTGGCTTTTAAGCTACGCTGACTTGGCTATTACTGAACTAGGTCACGACCAAAATATTCACACCGCACCGCATAAATATGTACTTTTGCAGTTCGATAAAGATATTATGTCCAATTGGTTTAGTAATAATATGACTGCTGTTTTTAGCAAATTTTGAAGTACAGTTAAGTGGTTAGAACTAAAAAAACTATTCCGTTGATAAAAAGTCATGTCATAAGTTAATAGGATAATAATTTGGTTAATAACATCTTCAGTGATGCTTTTTTTCGACCTGGAACGTTCTAGCAAGTTGGACATAGTCCTTCATTAATTCCACCAGAATACAACAAAGGCCGGATAAATCTATACTAATATTATAAAGAGGAAAGATTTGTATGTATGTTTGTAACGAATAAACTCAAAAACTACTTAACGGATCTGGATGAAACTTGGCACAAGGATATAGTCTGGAATAGCATATAAGCTTTTTATCCCGGAAAAATTTACGGTTCCCGTGGGATAAATTCCTACATATACGCGGGCGAAGCCGCTGGTAAAAGCTAGTTTTATATAAATAAACCGGAGCAAAAAATAAACGAGCCACAATCGCTCAAGAGCTTCAGCGGAAAAGATCGTTTACAACGCATCAGCTTCTTCATAAAAACGAAACTAATTCGAAAAAAACAGACCGTTCTCTTTGAGCTTTAATTTTTTCCGCTTTCACTAACAAAGAAGTTAGAAGGTGCAAGATTTTTCTTTATTGCGCGATGTTAAAGGAAAATATAGCGGTTCGTTATGACGTCGAATTTCGTCAAGATAAAAAATGTTCCTCGTTTTTATTTGTGAATAGTCATAAAGCTTCAAGAGTACTCTCTCTGAATATTTTAGCGTTTTCATCTTAAAGTAGAAGGATGATGGCTGTAAGGCTTAATTTGTTGGGTGCTTGGAACAATATGACACGATTTTAAGCGTTTACTTTTATTAGCATCTGGTAAAACGTGAAGACAAAATACAAATAAAGAAAGAAGAAAAAAAATATATTATGTATTTGGACACAGTCGGTGACACAAAAACTTTTTTACAAAAAATAAAACCGACTTCCAGTCGGTTTTTAATTTTTTGTAAAAAAGTTTTTATTTTTCACTTTTTAGTTGTGGTACCTACCTAACCCCCCAAATTTTAATACCACTACCTGGTATGTAAATTACAGTGACAGGAACTTATTAGAACATCGTCCACATATATTAAGTAGATTTTTTTTAGATTTTTGTCGATTTTTCAAAAACCGCTTATCCGATTTCGATAAAAATTTTATGGGACCATTTGGGAAGTATACCCTTTCCAACTGAAAAAGAATTTTTCAAATCGGTTGGCAAGCAACGGAGTTATGCGCGAACAAACATAAAAAAAAAAAAAATATATATACAGTCGAATTGAGAACCTCCTCCTTTTTTAGAAGTCGGTTAAAAATATAAATAAGAAAAAAATATGTTTAAATAATAACAGTGTGTGCCTCAAAGCCGCGCCAAAAAGGTTAATTTCAGCATTATATGCCAGACAGATTCTGTCTGACGCTGGTTTTCTAATGAACCAATACCAACTAAGTTTACGCTACTTTATGCAATATGGCTATTTTAAACCAACCATTTTCAACGACCTCCCGTAAGTGGTACTAACTAATCTTAAACTACCCTCAAACGAATTGAAAATCGTTTCCACCACATTCAAGCAATTAAACGCACTGGCAGTCGTAAGCAAGTACTGTAGATCGTAATAAAAAAACATGAAGTTAAGGTAAGAACACATTATCGACGCGGGCTAGTACTCTAGGTGTAGGCATTGGTGCGTCGTAACACGTATCAGTTTAAGAGCCAAAAATTATCTTTGGCTGCAATCAGCGGGGGAGGCACGTTCGGGCTATTGCGGCCGGTGTGGACCTAGCTTAAGGACTAATAGCTGTTTAAGGCTACATTTTTATAAGACCTGGTTAATGTTACCTATATTATTATGTAACGTAGTGCCCTTGTTCAGTAATATTTGAACTTTGCTTCAGTCTAAGGTTACTAAAATTCAAGTCATCATATCTAATGGGAAACTAGTATACGGTAACATCGTCTGATTACATTTTTGGTTACACAAAAATAAATGATTAATTTTGACTTTCACATTTGCGCCAATTTATTCAAAACACTAATTAATCTTTCAAAGGTCAATCAATCTGCCTAGCCTTTTCCCAATTATGTTGGGGTTGGCTTCCAGTCTAACCGGATGCAGCTGAATACCATTATTTTACATGGAGCGACTGCCTATCTGACCTCCACAACCCAGTAACTGAGTAAGATACGATACCCGAAACCCCGATACCCCTTGGTAAGACTGGCTGTCAGAGTTTCGGGCTTCTGACGACCCGTAACGACTGTCAAAGATGCGCACATGACAGCCGGGACCAGTGGCTTAACGTGCTTTCCGAGCCACGGAGGAGTCACGGTATGAAAAGATGGTCACCCATCTACGGCCAAACACGGCAAACGTAGCGTAACCTGATGGATCGACTCGCGCGGTTGTTATAGTCACGAGATCGTCAAATAAACAATGTCCCAAAAGGTAATTTTTAAATAAACAGATGACTTTCTAATGCGAAATTAAGCACAAACATTAAATTACAGACTCTCCTTTGTGTTACTTCAAAAGCTAAACGAATAAACCACACGCTATTTAAAAGCGAGAATGAACACCAATGGAGCCTCTAAAATAGTCTAAAAGGAAAATTAATATTTTAGTTCACCTCCATATTTAATAGTGCAAAGAGAAAATGCCACGGCATAGTGTGCCCTGTTGCTCAGTGTGCATAATAAATGAGTTGGGTTAAATTTTATTGGGTTTTCCAACTACACAGTGAATTTATACTAACTTGGTAATGTCTTGCGACACTGTGTGACACGGAGTTCGCAAATTCTTTTGTTCGGAATCGCGGGTTGGGTGGGCAAGGTATCAAGTTCGGTTCGAGTGTAATTACGAGTTGGCTATCTTGTATAACTTGGGTGTGAACTATGAATGGAGATTTGAAATGGTCCGTTTATTAAGGTTTGTCAATAATCGTGGGTAATTTTTAAATAGTTTGGTGTTAATCTTTCAGGGCGTCGGAATATTTTGCGTTTAACATGGAAATGCTATAATTATGGTTTGGACGAGATTGCAAGTTTTTCCATGAAGGTTGAGATATTTTTTGACCGATTTCCAAATAGGAGCGGGTTCTATGTATGTTCGTTTTTTTTTTTTTCTTTGTTCATCGATATTTTTATCAATTATGGACCAATTTAAAAAAATATCCTTTTATTTGGTAGAAGCTAGGGCGGTGGTCCCTTATAAGTCAAATTGACTTTGCTGGGATAGTTTTTGAGTTAGCTTAGCAAGCAACCTAACTATCAGAATAAAAATAGCGTTAAAATACTTGAAACTCAAACGTTGAAAATAGTTTGCTCAAATAGTATATTTTTTCATTCCTTTCTAGAGTATATAACATTATAATAATATTACCAAAATCCACCTATTGGTGCCTCCGGAAAGTTTGTGCAACGTATTCAATCTATCGCAAGCAAATCTGGTATGTTTGTGTTAGTATAATTATGTTTGTTGAAGGACATCTGACGACACAAAATGGAGGGTAAACTGGTTTCTCTGTTAGTTTTAGGGACAGTTGAGTTTAAAGCAAACTTATCTAGGATAGTGATTTTGGGTGTGGATTATAGGGTATCGAATAAGTTAGTTTTGTATTGATTCTTTGGGATAAAGTCGTTTCGGGATGTAAAGAATCCCTTTCCTTCCTTTTATGTGTGTGTCAATGACATGATAAGTAACACACCCCGTTCCATTGATCTCGTGGTCGCTAGCGTGACTGCTGAGCGTTGGGTTTTGGATTCGATTCCCAAGTCGGGCAGTTTTTGAGTTTTTGACAGCCCGGAGTTTGGAAGTTGGCGGTGGGATACCCCCGTGTCTCGGAAAGCACGTTAAGCCATTGGCCCTGCTACAGAGCTCTCTCCGGTCGGATAGCCGTCCCATCGGACTATGAGAGTGAGGGATGAGCACCTGTGTCACTATAATACGCGGTACCTGTTCGCGGCTCCACCAGCGCGTACCCTTACTACTGGATAAGCTCCTACAACCCAGGCGATCAATCTGCTGAACGCCCTGATTGATCAGCAGCCGGATGATGACATTTTTATGTATAGCAGTAAATCTATGTTTAATGTTTGAATTTTGCAGTAGTTAATGGCATATATTTAGCTGACTATAAACGTAGGTGTAAGGTGTAATTATATCCCCTGCGCCAAAGACTACTGTCGGCTAAGAAAGGTCGCTATTTTTTTTAAATAATTCGAAAAAACTTTCTTGTCCAAGAACCAAAAATTCGAAGACATGTCAATAACACATCTAACACATGCACTGTTGGGTAACTGCGCACTTCTTCTCAACGAGAGGAGAGCAGTGAGAAATAGGTTGATTTTAATACGATATTTATATAAGATCCCATTAAATAGATAGGCAAATTTAAATACAGCGTTCAGTACTTCTAACCACAGATATCCAAGCGAGAAAACACTGATTAAAGTGATTTTAATTTGACCCAAAATAATAAATTGCCGTCACACTATGGATAGGTACTTGCACACTTCTTGTAAGTATCTAATGCGGTTTTCTTATAATATTTTTACCATTTTATTTGCTGGTCTGATGCCTAAAAGATTGACCATCTTTTTAATGGCAACTTAATAGGGCCCCGTTTTACCTTTTGGGTACGGAACCCTCAAAAAAAAAAGCATCGTATACGTATACGGCTTTAAGTTTTAAGCCTACTGCACACGGTTCCATTTGATAAACACCTGCTTCGATTTTGTTTTTTTTTCCCATACCATTCAGCTCTATATTCATTAATTCTGGATTTGCTCTAACGATACCCGAACATAACCTTTGTGTTTTCATGAAAATGTTTTTCATATCGCGTGCTCCGTTCATTCGCAGCTTTTTGCCGGATTGTTTATTATTTTCTCCTTTCATAGAGTTAGTTCGTTGTAGGAAAAGTTTAAATGTTTTCATTGAGTTAGTCTATCAAACTCTACATAACGGTTTTCGTAGTTGTATTTATCTGACTTCAGTTCTAGTGAGTAAGATTAGGAAACAAGACACCCAAAACAGAGTAATTGAATTTTAGTTTGATTATCAAAATATACTTTACTAGTTTTCGCCAGCGGCTTCGCCCGCGTGTATGTAGGAAATTATCCCACTGGAACCGTACATTTTCCCGGAATAAAAAGCTTAGCTTAGCTTATATGCTACGCCAAACTATAATCTATCTTTGTGCCAAGTTTCGTCCAGATCCGTTAAGTAGCTGTTGAGTTTATTCGTTACAAACATACTTACATACAAATCTGTCCTCCTTATAATATTATAGTATAGACAAAATATTATTTACACCAAAAATAATGAGATTTTTTTTCCGGGAATCAAACCCAGGCCCTCATGCTAGCAATGGCGCTAGTAATCACAAGCCCTTCTAAATTTTTTCTGTATCTTTCAACTCAGTAAAATTTCCACCAGCTTTATCCTTAACCAGATCTAAGACAAACCTGAGGCATGCGTAAGCAGTTACTCTGAACTAAAGTAGGCGATAAATTAAGTCGTAACAGATTGGCGACCTGGGAGGTGTAATAGCGCCTTGGACGTTGTGTGCACGACAAATATTGGCTCCAAGTGAATGTTTGTGCTCGGTCCGTGTGTATTTTGGGTATTATATAGGTGGAGGTTTGATTGACAGGTGTATTTAATTAGAGATCGTTATCAAAATATCCTATGATGAACGGAAACCATGATCCAATTTTATCATGTCTACTGCTGCAGGCATCAATTATATTTATAATAGGTACTTACCGGCCTTTGCAAGCAAGTATCCTTACTAATATTATAAATTATAAAGTAACTCTGGCTGTCTGTTTGTATGTTACCTTTTCAAGCTTACACTTCTGAACGGATTTCGAAAAAAATTGGCAGAGTAATAGATTGAATCCGGGGAATACTTAGTTCTAAACTTGTACGAACTTAATAAAAGACTTCAACAAATAAATAAGATGCTTCCTTTGAACCAAAATCAAAGGAAATTAGACATAGACAGCGAAATAAAGTTCAAGCAACCTCCAAAGTTTATTAAAATCATGCTTAGAACGTAGCATTCCAAGAATAATAATTTCAAAAATGTTACCTCACGAAAACAAAACACAGAAGTTTCATTAAACAATCAAAAACAGTGGTAAAACAAAACAATGGAATATAAACAATGTTCGGTGAAATTGAAACAGAAAATATTTCCGGTTGGCGAAGCTGACGCCCCGGAATGCCATAACTTTGCCTACGTGACGCTCGTTTAGTTTCGAACAATACTTAGTACTTTTAATTCGGAATTTAATGTCTGAATTTTTGCGTTGAGACCGTGTTGTTTTTGTTCAATTGCTGTAGTTTGTGGAGTTGTTTGTGATATGTTTAAATGAGCAATTGTGAAGCAAATCGATACTAATGATTATATCAAAACCTGCAGGGCTAATTATTATTGTCGCCACCGTTAGGGTGCCTTTCCAATAATATGCTATGCTACGTTGCTATGTCCACCAATCATATTCATTGGTCCATATAGCTTGGCGGAAACGGGTTCTGCTAAGCTGTGTTTTAATATGGATGGATGCGTGATCTAGATGCATGATCTAGATGCATGCTCTGGATGCGTGCTATGGATGGTCGCGAGTGGTGTAGCTATGTGCAGAACACTTCCTCGCACAGATACCTCGTGGCGGCGCAGCTTCGTAGCGCATGTAACTAGCCCGCTACATAGCTTAGCATCAGTGGAAACGGTCACATAGTTTCGTAGCTTAGCTTTCCCATCCTCGCAGCATAGCTGCATAGCACATCTGTGGTGGAAAGGCACCCTAAGTGCGACCCTTCTGCAGAAATATTTCATTTCATGAGACGGCCATGTTTATAGCGTTCTGGATTTAGTAGAGTTTACTTCAAATATCACTTGTCATAAACACGTTATGTAATAGACAATCTAGCTATAACTAGGTTCAACTTTCTAACTAATTGACCTACTCGCTAACTATATGAAAGTTTCTGTAAATGGTTTAATTTTAATAAAAGCTTTGAGTTTGCCGACACCACTTTTTCCGGGGCTATAATAATGTTCTAGCCAACAAAATTAGCGGGAGAACTGGGTTGATTTGAAAAAGTTTATTATATCCATTTTAAAACCTTTCGGTAAATATACAATAATTATGTGGCTTTATACAGGGTGAAATTGAATTCATGGGCATTATTTTAAGGGGTCATTGTACTCATCATTATGAACAACGTTCACTATGGGAACAAATTTGAAATTGCGAAAAAAAAATAAGCTGTTCCATACATTATGCTCGCATAACTCGTCAAAATGTAGGGAAAACAGCTGATTTTTTATGCCCATGTATTCAATTTCACCCTGAATAGGACAGACAAACATAGAAAACTAATTTTAAGACACTTAAATTCTGCACTAAGCTTGTTGCTTTTACGCAGTTCTGATATATAACACTTTGTGTCGACTGTAATTAAAATTGTGTGACTGTTATTAAATTAATGTTCTCCAACTTAGCAGACATTTGTGTGTTGCGCCATTTCTTCGCAACTAAAACACTGGTAAGTGCAAAAGGACGGGAGTTTTCGGGAGCTGTCTTTTCCTCTTCTGACAATTAATATGTGCTGATTTTGATTTAAAAATGGAATGGTCTTTCGAATGCAAGCTAGTGTGTAAGACTATTATCACACTAATATTATAGAATAAAGTTTGTGTGTGTGTGTGTGTGTGTGTTTGCCTGTTTGTTAGTACTAAACGAATCTGGATGAAAGATATATTATAACATGGACACAGAGGATACTTTTATCCCATACGTTACCGTAGGATAATTTTCGGAATCCACGCGGGCGTAGCGGCGGGCAGTAGCAAGTCTTGCATAATCAACGTCCATCCTGTGTGGAAAAAATGTATTAATTTGAAAAACATGGCCGATATCCATTTCCGTTGTTTAGTTTGAAAATAAAACACGTGTTATCAAATTATTTCAGTTGTTGGATGTTGTTTGACGAAAGTAACGAAGCGTGTGTTTTGTGATAGTGTTATTTTTTTTGTTTAATGGAAAAAACAGTAGTGTGCCCATGGCCATGTAATTTGATAGAGGTGGGATTCGTGTTTGTTCATAGACAAAAAAAAAATATTTTGGAATGAAAAATATGTGCGGTAAAAGTAATAAATCCAAGACGAAGTAATATTACTGCCATTTTAAGGATATTTATTTTGTTATTCACTAATTTTTTTTTATGTGAACTACAGTAGACTGGTTTGTCATTCTCTTTTTTTTATTCGATTATTGTCTAATGGAATAACTACCTACTATGATATTTCACTCGCTTTCCTTTTTTTCATAACATTGAATTACGTAATTATATATTTTTGTATTCTTTAAGTAATCCATACTACACTGACAACCGTGAAAATACACGGCGCGTAGATCAGTATGGAAGCTTGTCAATAAGCTTTTTTTTGTGGCACGGTTTATATGCCGTACCGAAAAAAAACTGAGCCGTGTACGGGTCCTAATCGGCCCTCTCAAATGGTCCTTCCTGAAAAATTCTTTACTTGGTTTATACGTCGAATCGTTGAGCTCCTGTTCTAACGGAGCTATGGTCTTCACTGATTTGACCAAGATTGTGTCTGTAATTTAACCTATTGACCGCTTGGTTCTATATCAATTGCAGTCCTTCCAGCGCCCCGCTCTCCGCTATGGGTGGAGCAGAAGGGAGTGTCAGACTCTTACTGACTAAAACCCATCCATGTTCCTTCCTTAGCCCTTTATGTTCCGGGGTAGCGGTAACCCTTTTGGATAATCCCGCTGAGTTAATAGGGGTGAGCTTATTGTCATCAACCGGGCACAAATCTCACAAGTCCACTTTCAAGTCATTTTTGTATCACTAGTCTGCTAAAGCTTACAATAACATGAACAATTTTGATCACTGCACAACTCACAAGCCACATCCGCTATGGACATAAAGAGACGTGGCGTCTGATATTGTTAGCGGAAGGGTCACATGTCCGCTATAACACATAAAAAGTTAACACGCAGTTGGCTACAAGGGCGATCGTTGACTATGGTATAAGAAAGACAGAAGGTGCAATTTTCCTTGTCTATGAGAATAGAATACATCTAAGACGCCCAATAGGCCGAACTTACAACGCAATGGGTGCGTCATGATGGCAAGCGACAGCGCGGCAGGCCTAGAACGAGATAGCGGGATGAGCTGGACTTTTTCTTCAACTAGATCAAGACAACTCTAAATAGAGAGAAGTGGAAAGAGAGTAGGAAGGCCTTTTTGCCTTGCAGTGGGTCATCACATGACAAGTTAGGGGCGAGGTAGTCTAACGGGGTGCAGATGGATACCAGCATTTTACATGGTGAGACTGCATGTCTGAACCTACAACCCAGTTACTGGATTATACGATTTGGGTAGCGGAATGTAAAGATTGTTACCCATCCACGGACCAACCCTGGCAAGCGAAGCTTAACCTGATTGTCAAACCCTACAACAGGTTCTTTTTATTTGATAAATGGCACTCTGTACAATTAGCAAAACTTAAAAAAAAAAATCTTAGTGTCGCATAACCGACCCCCATATTTAAAATCCATTTGGTTTTCACAAAAAAATACAGGACAGAAAAAACAGACTTTCCTCTCTAGTCTGTTCTGTGCAAAATTTCATACGTAACAAATATAAACTTCATCGATCCAGTAGATTCGAAGAAAATAGGCTGTGAGCAAAATCACCATATAAGGCCCCCATTTGGGCGGACAGAACCCCAAAAATGAAGTAAGAAATGAGTTACAACTTAAATAATAAATGTCAGCTGTAACCTAACTTTTATTTGTGACACTACTTAGCATGTAAAAAAATAATTCTTGGTTAGCAGTTAACAAAATGAACGATTTTATTTAGTGTAAAGGTTTATTTCAAAGCACTACAAGTCCTCATAAGTGTATAAATCCATCAACACGATATTCACTGTAACAGTAAAGGTAACACAAGATCAAAACAATTGCCAGCGCAAATCCAGTCTGCACACTTCACTCCCTCACAGCAGAACAGAATTCAATTGTATTCTCATTCAATTTGCCCCCAATTGACTTACTGATATTTTCTTTGTCACGACGCCCGTAGGCTAGCTCGGCACATACGGGGCTGGTCGTTACCTTTATTTATCTGACAACACTCTATTGTTTTCTTATTTTATTACTATTAGTTAATCTATCGTCCGCATCCGTCGGACTGCCAAGTCACAGGTCTCGAGTTCGAAACCAAGGCCTCCAATTTCATGGATTCATGTGCGTATTGTATAAATATTACTTGCTTAAAAATCGGTGAAGGAAAACATCGTGAGGAAACCAGCATGTCTGAGAGATATTTCTCAACAGTATGTGTAGCTAAGTCAGACCGATGGATAGCATAAAAACTCTGACACCACAGGTTAGTCACTAACCACACGAAAAGAAGAGAGTTAATCTATCGTTGTCAGAATTAATTCATTAATTTCAGCCAAAAGACGTCCACTGCTGGACATAGGCCTCGCCCAAGCATCGTCACTGGCTGGTTCTGTGTTTTTTAGTATCCTATAAATTTCATCATTCATCATTCCACCATGTAGGAGGTCTACCAACGCTAGGTGTCCCGATATGCGTTCGCCAGTCCAGAACATTTCCATAAACTGACACGACCGGAGAGTGATCAGGTTCAACGGATTAACGTGCATATGTCAAATATCGAGATTTCTATGATATCATTATCTGCTCAGCCTTTTCCCAATTATGGTAGGGTTGGGTTCCAGTCCAACCGAATGCAGTTGAATACCAGTATTTTTAATGAAGACTGCCTATCTAACCTACCGGGTAAAGTCTGATGGTTACATTTTCGGGCTTCTGACGACCCGTAGCCAAGATTTCTATGACATAACTAAGTTCAATAATTATAATAATTATGTATTACAAGTACACATAAACCTTCTGAAATAAATACTCCATTGATGTTAAAAAAAACACATACTAGTATTCCACGAACTCCAACACAAATACCGATTAGGTAATAATGGCAATGCTTATTCTACTCACGCTATCGGAAATTATCAACAAAAGCATACTTAACATTATGTGCGCACACACCTCGCATCCAATTAGAATTCATCCCTTAAACAAACAAATGCTACCGACCCCTCCATTAATTTGTATCCGAACTGTAAAGCACACACGGAGATGTCAAACCGAACCGGCAAACTGTCAGTTTGGCTTGATCGAATGAGAGGTTAGATTATACTGTTAAGTTTGAAGCGGAACTGATCTAGCTAAGCTGCGTCAGTTCGGTCTAACAGTCAAAATCAATCTTCAGTTTGAACTGAGTTCAGTTTGAGCATCAAGTAGTTAGTGGTCGCTCCAGCCACTGCAAGCCAACTTTTGCTAACGACTGACTGTCGCAGATTGATAGAAAGCACTCTTTCCACACACGGTACGAATCTCTGAGGTAAACTACTCAAAACTAAATAGGGCCCACCTCGAATCAGTCACCTTTTTGTTGACATGTTTAGAAGCCCTTATCAATGTTTATTCCCAAAACATTCATATTGGTTTCAAAAGGGTAGCTAAAGAGTAAAGGACTCGAAAAAAACAGTGAATGCACAATTTCCAGTCACTTAAGTTTTCAGTCTACACTAAACGCTGTGGTGGAATACTCGCGTTCTTAAACATTTGGTTTGGTTCCTGTGTTAGTTGTGATCACTATGCCTGGTCCTCACCGACATATCGACATGGAAACCGCTGCAAGAGCCGTATCTTGCTTCAAGGGGGACAGTCTCAGAGATCTGTGGCTATACACTTCTGTGTATTGCGACGAGAGTTCCGAAACGTTTAGGAACGGTTAATGCATGAGCTCTTAGATTATTTTTGTTGTTACTGCCTTTTATTATTTTAATTAAAATAAGTAATAGCATGATTGTACAAGTTAAAATTAAACATTTGAACGCCAATTAATAGTAGAATATAAAAGGCTCGTCGTACAGACTCAAGACAGAACATCAAACTATCCCAAACTGTCAAATTTAATATTCTCATGAACATGAACGTTATTCGTTTGTAATAAAGTTGAAAATGTATGAAAGAAAGTTGACAGATTGGGGTAGCTTGATGTGCTGGCCACTGTACATTAAGTATCATAAATAGTAAACCTCAACCCTGGTAAAAAAATAGTTTGAATTTGAGAAGTAAGGCAAAACTGACAGTAAAATTCGTCATGTAAAGAAAGCCTTAGCAGATTAAGTTCGTTTGAAATCATAGCACCTCCACCGAAGAATAATGAGGCCTCCCCTATTAGTTAGGACAGTCCATTGTGGGGTTGAATTAAGCCTTCCACAATGCTATTCATTCCAACTATTGTGTTGAAAGGGATGTAACTATTACTTGAAACGGAATAGTTGAATATTGGAAGGGAATATTATACGATAACGTGCGTTGAATAAAGCAAAATGTATCATGTTGTTGTAGGCACTTATCAAACAATTTGGTTTATATTAAGCTGTCAAAATCAATCTGCCTAGCCTTTGCCCAACTATGCCGGGCCGGCTTCCAGTCTAACCGAATGCAGCTGAACACCAGTATTTTAAATGAAGTGACAGCCTATCTGACCTCCACAACCCAGTAACTGGGTAATACGATACCCCTTGGTAAGATTGGCTGTCAGATTTCGAGCTTATGAATACCCATAACGATCGTCAAAGATGCACAAATTACAGCCGGACCAACGGCTTAACGTGCTTTCCGAGTCAGAATGTAAAAGTGGTCACCCATCCACGTCCAACCCCGGCAAGCGTAGCTTAACCTGATGGATCGACCTGCGCGGCTGTTATTACTTAGCCACGAGCTCCTCCTCCTTGATATTTAGCTGACCGTTTAAATTTAAATCTTAAGCCGTATTTTGCCTCGCTTTATAATGAATGCCTCTCTTTGGGACGCGGTCTTAAAATAGATATTGGAATAGCCTCTCTCAAAATTAAAATTGAAAATGATTTAGACAGTTATCTATACTTAATATGCCAGTGGCCTTTGAAAATAGCCACATAGCATTTACGACTGCTATATTAAATGTATATATTATGAACAATTAAACAAATTAATACAATTCAACAATTAAATTAAAACATATGCATATGTTTTAATTTAATTGTTGAATTGTTTTTACATGTTGTGTACCGGATGCTTTTAATGTTCTGCATCGTTCTAAGTCAAAGTCAAATCATGTATTTCAAATAGGCACAAGTAAGGCACTTTTGAACGTCAAAATGAACAAGAAATAGAATTGATTCTAGTCGCCCCTTCCAAAAGGTAGTTTCGTGTGGAGAAGAATGGGCAAGAAACTCCACCGTTACTCTTTTAAAATGTTTTACAATGTTTTGTATACATAAATTATAACATTATATGTGAAGACGATGCACCCAGAATAAAAACACTACACCACAAAAGGTGAAAAGAAAAACACATATAGTAATGGTAGGTAACTTAAGTATGTCAAAAGTACATGGTGCTCACATATTTACAAACATACTAAAAGTTAATAATAATAAATCAATCAATGTGTGAGAAGTTATTTCAACATGTTAAAATAGTATTTTATACATAATAAATTATTACCTAATTTACTTAGCAACCAGTTTGATTTTTTCTAGACACTAGATTGCCCTGTGGAGGTTCTCACATGTATAATAATAATATGACTGATGTAACCAGTTTTTTGAAACTAGATTTTGTTTAATAGAGTGTCCATGGAGTTTCTTGCCCGTTCTTCTCCATATAGGTACCAACTGATTTGGAATGGGTATCTAGCTTCATTTTTCTGAGTGACCGACCCTGTGACAATTCAAAATTGCCTGTATTTGGTTTATTTGAAAAAAATATTTTATTTATTTATTTCGAGTTTGAGTTTTTGAGTATAAAACATTCTTTTCAGCAAAAATATAGATTTGCATGCTTTGTTCATATATTTCTCATACATTATTGATAATACTAAGAAGAAACAAAGTCCTCGCGGGTATAAGTAGCACAAACTTTGTCTTTAAACTGTTAAACTTAGCGTTGAACTTAACACAGTACAGGAGAAAATATACACAGAGCATGGCGACTAGACACGGCATTTTTAACAAGGCCTTACGCGACAGAAGTTGTTCGTTCAACAACTTTCGCCGCCATGAATTTTGTTCGTACTCTCGTTTTTACACAAAGTTAAAGTCAAAGTCAAATCATTTATTTCAAATAGGCACAAGAAAGGCACCTTTGAACGTCAAAATGAACAAGAAATAGAATTGATTCTAGTCGCCCCTTCCAAAAGGTAGTTTCGGAATGGAGAAGAATGGGCAAGAAACTCCACCGTTACTCTTTTAAAATGTTATGCAATGTTTTGTATACATGAATTATAACATTGTAAGTGAAGACGATACACCCAGACTAAAACACTACACCACAAAAGATGAAAAAAAAAACATGTAGCAATGGCAGTCAAACTTAATTATGTCATAAGTTCATGGTGCTCACATATTATTTAAAAACATTCTAAAAGTGAATAATACTAAATCAATCAATGTGTGAGTTAAAGTTATACACTCCAGGTCATGGAAGCATGCGTCTACACCTGTCAAAAGAATACGTGTTCTACGAATTTAAACCTAATTCTTTTCTAACATAACCATCTGACAGGTGTCAGAAAAGCATTCTCTCGGTTAAAAGTATGTCCCTACTTTCAGGTTGTATAGTACTCATGAAAATCAACAACTTTGTCCACGGGACCAACTCTGAAACATGAAAAAAAAAATTGCTGTTCCATATCTTGACAAATTATGCGAACATAAATGTACTGAACAACTGTTTTTTTTTTCATGATTTCAGGTATAGTTCCATAGTCAAAGTTGTTCATTTTCATGAGTATGTCCCTCGTTTAACCTAACACACTGTAGTTGTTGCCAGTGCGGCGATTCCTTGCTCTGTGGTTATAACTAAGGATTAAAACCCAGTGCCTCTTAATGAAAACTTATAAACTGAGGACTTACGTTCAGATGACAAAGTTCGGGTAAATAATAAGAATAGTTAGAATGATCTACAGACCAGCTTCAAGAAATCTTTTGGAATAAATGGAACGCAAAGACTTTGTTTCTAGATGTTTTCAGATGTGTTTTTGTTTTTATTTATTCATCTGTTACTTATTTATTTATTTATTTAAACTTTTCGCACACAATAAAGGTACAAAGGCGGACTTAATGCCTTAGGCATTCTCTACCATTCAACCAAGGGTGGTGAAGAGATTAGATGGCAGGTGCTTTAAATAGTAGGAACATACAAAACATTGAGACTTGAATAAAATGGGTACATATATAGGTTAAAACCTTATAATAACAGTTTATACTATAATACATAACATACATAATTATTGTTGTCAAAGTCAGAAGTATGAGAAGGACAGCGTAGGAGAAGGTTGTTAGAAGAACGCAGATTCTTAGCATGGGAAGAACAAAGATATTGGAAGGGAGAAATCAAATAAGAAGGAGGAGAGGGAGAGGTTAGGAGGGAGAAAAGAGTCGTCAATGCCCGTAAACTTCTTCTTTGCGTATGGACATCCATTTGAGCTCAGATCTAAAACTAGACACATGGTCATACTTACGGAGGTTGAATATGAACCGGATGCAATTGTTAAGCAATCTGTCGAGCTTGTCCAGGAAAACCGCATTCAAGTCAAAGTAGCATACGTCACCATAGTCGATGATAGGGAAAATCAAGGTCTGCACAAGCATAGTTTTGGTCTTAGCGGGCAAAAAGTTACTTACCATTACGGGTACTTATCATTAATTTATTTCAATTGAAAGACAGTCTTATACTAATTCAAAGTAAAAATATATAAAATGTATTCATCTGTTACTGTTTTCAGAAAGATTTTTTTTAAATAACTATAGTATCTTTGTTGCGTTGATAAAATTACATCTTTCATCTTTTTACTTACAATGAAGTGCTTTTAAATTGTCTTCCAAACATTTTATAAATTAAAATGGCTTTTCGTGTCTTTCTCTGCGACCTTTTAGTTTGATTAAACTACACAATACATTTTGATGTGGTTTTTCACTATTATTTAGAAAATATATTCCAAAAGATATAAATATATAATGATTCATAAAGCTCAAAATCTCAATATTTTGACGTATGGTCATTGCACATGGGCCGCGCAGGGCTGGGTTATAAAGAAACAAGAAAAGAATACGAATAATTTCTTGAAAATAAAAGGTTATAAGGATGTGGAGATCTTCTTTGCTTATCTTTTCACACACAACGCCGACCAACAGGCTTAAATATTGAGCCTTGAAAGAAATGTCTTACGGCAAAATATTTTTGTTTTGAAGGATATTATAGAGGAAAAAAAATACACTGTATATTTTTCAGGAGATTAAAAAAGTCAAAGCACATTACTGGTAGGTGTCAAGACCTTGAATAAAACGTGCTAAGAAAATGGATCCTGATTAAAATCGACCCTGTCACTCCTCGTAAGTAGCGTGTCACCTTGAACGCCACTCAAAAAAGGGAGTAAATAGTTCTATTTTACTATAGTTTTATTAGTTACTAGGTGTTACTCGCGGCTCCACCCGCGTCAGTGTTGAAATCTTTTCATACAAACCTCCACCCCCTATTTCAACCCTTTACTGGGGGGCTTTGGACCTTTTCCTAAAATCCTTTCTTAGCTGACGTCTAATAGGTACTATCCTACTTATAATCTTACTTTGTGCCAAATTTCATCCGGCCAGGTCCATTAGTTTTTGAAATTTCGTAATTAATCAGAGGAGTGAATGTTTGATTGAATGACTTTTCACTTTTATATACCAATCACTTTTTTTTTTTAAGTGTGAAGAAGGGACAAACATCCAAAAACACACACACACACACTCACTCACAAACTTTTGCCTTTATAATATTAATAACTTATAGTGTGATAAAGATGCATTCAAAAGCATACTTTATGTACTCTGTGCCTCGGACACCCCTTAACCTTTTGGTTCCGGTTGTCATTCCCTGACAGATTGACGGGTTGCCAGAAGCACGAAAGGCTGACTACCTGTCTTACTAAGTGGTATCGTATTACCCATTAGTAACTGGGTTATGGAGACCAAATAGGTAGTCACTACGAAAAAAAACAGGTATTCAGGTACATCCGGTTAGACTGGAAACCGACCCCGACATAATTAGGAAAAGTATTTTTTGTCAAGCATACCTTGACAAGAAATAACTCTGTCCAAATTTATTTCTAGCAAATTAATATTTGATATGGATTAAAGGCTAGGCATGATGATGACATCGCTTAAACATAAGGAAAGATAGTGTTCCAAAGAAGGCTCATCTAAAACGAAAATAATTTAGTTACCTTACTTACTTACTCACGAAAACCTTTGACAAACAGTCAGACAAACTCTCTTTAACCCTTTAGACCCTTTAACATAATAGTGTAGATTACACACAGAGTAAATTATAGTTACCTCAGTTTAATTTACAGGTGTAGAAATACCAGGGAGACATAAACTTAACAGCTGTGAGATGTATAAAGGTCTGCTGGCATTCTGCCACACACATACGATTGTGATTTCAACTGGACTTGGCTTGTCCCATAAATTGAGACAGGTGTGTGACGGGGGCCTAACAAAATAGATCTCGCCAGGACTTAGCTACCTTAGAGGTCGAATTGTGAATGTGTTGTGACTGGCTCTTTGTCGCTCAGTGTCGGTATGACAATTGAAAACTGCGAAAGGTATGTCAACAATACGAAAATAAATCTGAATTGTAGCGGTGTTCTGATGATGTTTTGTGGATTTCTGTGTGGGATGTAACAGTGAGTATTTTTGACGCCCTGTGAGCTCTTCCCTTTTTTTTTACTACTTGTAGGTATGTAATTTACCATATATATTTTTTGTTTTAGGTTGTATGTTGTTTTTATGATTTGTGTTTAATAAGTATTAGTCCTTTCGCGTTTCGTATTATATTCAATTATTAACTATTCACTCTACTACAAATATCTTTATTTATTTGTTCATAATTGTATTATTTGACATTGTACAGATGTCAGCACATCAAACTATGCTAAGATGTCAATTTTTACCAATTAAAAATGAACCTTATGTCTTTATTACTATGGCCAGGCGGCCATAGTAATTTAGGCCCACTGTGCACACATATAAAAAACAATTATAATTATGGGAGACAATTCCAATAATTAATAAGTAAAAGAAATGATGTACCACAAACTTTGCATTTCGAAGTTATTTAAGATTCTTATATTTCATCCATGTAAGATTAAGTATATTTTAAATAAGTGAAAGATCACTTAATACATTATATTAATTTATTTATCAGCATAATTAGCATACTCAAAAAATACACTGTAGCTAAATCAAAGTCCTGGTCCTGAAGATGAGCTTGTTTACCTTGCCAACCCATTTACCTGGCCAACCCATCGTTGTATAAGACGTTGAACTTCAGTGATTTCCAACGGATGTCTTCGCATTCTGGATACATTTAAACCTCAGTTTACACAACGCAGATCACCACTTCCAGTAGATGATGACTGTTGTAAATGACTAGGTCCAGAGTGAATGCCAGGTTCGTCGGTGGAAGCGTCTAATATCAAATCCAAGTTATTGACAGTGTCATGGTCGTCAGGTATAGGAGAATCGTCAGATTCAGTATTCATGGGTAAAAGTAGTCAATTTAAACCGCAATAAATATGTATACACAAGCTGTCACAAGTTACAAGACAAGCAATGGTTTAGACATTTGACATTTACGTTATCCGCTAGCGGACAAATTAGTGCTGCCATAAAAAATGCAAAAAAGAGGTTGATCGATATTTGATTTTTTTTGTTTACACTAGAATCATCAAAGATAGAAATAACAATAATTATTAAAGAGTTTTTTGTGATTTATAATATTATGTATCGTTTGCTCGGAACAAAATAAACGATGTTCAATAATAAATATTAAAGCAATGATGACTAATAATTCCGATTGTCAACATTTTTTGGTAACGGCAACCATTTGTAACGAATTTTTATTCAAGTTCAATCACTTTAGTCGTTTCAATATTTAATACTTTGAATAAATTATGCCGACTTGCACAGAATAATGAATACGTGGAAGACATGGGAAAAAAACTACATAGTTTTTGAATGAAACCAATTTCTTGTGCGTCTCTGGGCCTAATTTTGGCATGGTCATTTAAAAACTAACAATAAAGGATTTTGGGAGCTGATTTACCAAAGCAATTACAATCAATTGTAATAGCATTTTGAAAATTTTTTAAAGTACTCGTAGTAATTGTATGTATCTGTATATTATATAAAAGAATGTCGTGTGAGTTACACTATCTATAACTCAGAAACGGCTGAACCGATTTGGCTGAAAATTAGTGGGGAGGTAGCTTAGAACCAGTAGATGAGGTTAGGTAGGGTAGGTAGGGTAGGTAGTTTAATGGGGGATTAGTATCTCAAAATGTTTAAGTCAACGAGAGAATAAATATAATTCATTGCGATTTGAGTGAAATCACAAAAAAACTAATAACCTTTCGCATGCCGTAATTTCAGATACAATTAAAAACCATTGTGTCTCGCGTAGATCTGCGTTCCGGCAGTCAATGAGTTAAATGTAGTAACACGCCCTGTTTCCTCATAGTGTTAGGCAGAGGTAAACCAACATTATGCCAGTTATGTTTAAGTCATGAGGGCGAGCCAATTGCCATTAACCGGCCATAACCACACTTTTCCCGCCCTGCGAATTGAACCCAGGACTTAATGCTCAGCAGTAGCGCTTGCGACCACTAGACCAACGAGACTGTGTAATAATCTATCCCTCTCCCATAATCCTATTGTAAATTACAACTAAGTAGGCCTTAACCTTAGCGTTGTTATCAAAGATTCATAGCCTTATCAGTAAGTAGCAGTTAAATTATTACTCTAATTACTTGTATCTATTACCTTTGGCGTATCCATTTCGAGATGAAATTTAATGAGTTGCTTAGTTTTAATCTTAATAGTAATATCAGATGGGCTAGTTCTAAGTGACGTGAATTACCTACTAGACTGTTTTACTAAGAAGGTTTGTGGGTATTACCATCATCATCATCGACAGCTGTGATAGCCTAGTGGTGTGACCGTCGGACTGCCAAGTCATAGGTCTTGAGTTCGAACCCAAGGCAAGCACCTATGATTTTACGGATTCATGTGCGTATTGTATAACTACCTATCCCTTGCTTAAAAATCGGTGAAAGAAAACATTGTGAGGAAACCAGCATGTCTGAGATATATTTCTCAACAGCATGTGAAGCTAAGTCAGAGGCCCATGAGCAGTATAAAACTCTGACACCAGGTTAGTCAAAGGCTTCCACTCCTGGACATAGGCGTCTCCCAAGCACCGCCACTTTGACCGGTTCTGTGGTTTCCACTACCAGCGGATTCCTGCGGCCTTTACAAGGTTATCAGTCCACCTTGTGGAGGCCTTCCAACGCTAATTCACCCGGTATGCGGTCACCACTCCAGACCCTTTCGGCCCCATCGACATAGTTAGGTACAGTTTGCTCCTCGACGTCCCTGACAACCCCTGTATATTATTTAGGTAAATCTATACTAGTTATTATTTATAAAGCTGAAGAGTTAGTTTGTTTGAACGCGCTAATCTCTGGAACTGCTGGTCCGAATTGAAAAATTCTTTTTGCGTTGGATAGTCCATTTATCGAAGAAGAATATAGGCTATGTAACATCACGCTACGACTAATGGGAGCCGAGCAGCAGGTGAAATTGCGCGGGAGCAGCTTGTGTTATATATTTTTTTTTTTTTTTTTTTTGATCATGGCATCTCGCAGTTCAACCAAAGGGTTGTCTACTGCTTAACCGGGCTTGCCTGTGGCTGCCACAAAAGAATTGTAGCCTCCAGCCAGGGCTTAATAAAAACTATACCTAACTTACAAAACTAAGCGACTACACGCTAAGGGCACCCCCTGCGGGGTTCGGACCTCGGCTTAGGGCGTCGCTGGGGGGGGACAGCAAGGGACAGCTGGATCGGGGGTTTTTTAAAACTACTGGCTCAGCGGCAACGCGGGCTGGCTCGAGCAAGGGTCGGGAGGGTGAGAGTGGACAGGGTCGTCGCGACGGGCCTCGACGGCGAGGACGGAACGACGGAAATTTGTATCTGTATGTTACTCTAATAGTGCTAGTAGCCGGGCTGCTCTCCTGGAGGAGAGTGGTGGCATCGTCAGGGGCAACGAGGGTATGCCGTGGACGGCGGACCTTACTGATGCGGGACGGGGTGTATCGGGAGGCGGCCGCAATCAGGGGATTGCGGTGTTTTATGGCAGTGTCAAAGAAACGCTTCGAGAGGCGTTTCATGAACTGCTGAACTGTGGGGAGTTTAAAATCTACATGAAGGTCCATGTTACGGACGTAAAAGGGAGCTCCTGAGACCTTACGGAGGAACCGGTTTTGAAGTGTCTGCATTCGATGCAGATACTTGGGTTTGGCGTGCGCGAAGACGACGCAAGCGTAAGTCATGATGGGGCGGATTACAGCCTTATAGAGACGCAGTTTGCACCGGAGTGACAATTTGCTGCGTTCTGTAAGCATGAATTGGAGCCTACCGAGAGCGAAAGCGGCCCGCGAACGGACCTGCTTTATGTGCTCTGCGAAACTGAGGTGCTGGTCGAGAGTGACACCCAGGTACTTGGCATGCTTCGCCCAAGGGATCGGCTTGCCGTACATGGTGATCGGATTAGGGGGGTTGGGGAGGGCCCTACGAATTCTCCTAAAGAGAACAGCCTGGCTTTTATCGGGGTTGACCTCGATTCTCCATTTCCGGAACCAAGCGCCGAGGACGTTGGCCGCGGTCTGGAGAGTCTGAGCTATAGCTGGCGGACTGGTCCCTGTGTAGTAAATGGCCGTGTCATCGGCGAATAACGCCAATTGGGCCTTTTTACTCTTGGGGATGTCGCTAGTGAACAGGGTAAAGATTAGGGGGGAGAGAACGGAGCCCTGGGGGACTCCGGCGCGAATCGGGTGGGGGGCGGAGAGAGCGCCCTCGATGCGGTAGCGGAAGGTGCGGTTCGACAAAAAGTCCCGTAAGATGAGCACGAGACGGTCGGGCACGCCGAGTTGGTATAGCTTATATATTAAGCCATTGTGCCAGACTTTGTCGAAAGCCTTCGCTATGTCGAAGAACAGGGCGCCAGTCATAGCGCCACGCTGGAAGCCGGCACTGATGTGCTCGACTATGCGGTGCGCTTGCTGGACGCACGAGTGTTGGGTACGGAACCCGAACTGCTCGTCCGGAATCAGGCTCTTCGCCTCGGCATAGTCCTTGAGACGCTTATAAATAAGCCTCTCGTAGATTTTGCCGAGCACGTTGAGCAGACTGATGGGGCGATAGCTGGTGGGGTCTGATTTGGGTTTGCCGGGTTTGGGGATACCTATAACAGAGGCCTCTTTCCAGGCTTGTGGGAACATGTTATTACTCATGGCGCCATTGAAGATGGCGGTCATGAGCATGATCAGTTGGGCGGGGAAGAGTTTGAATACCCTATTGGTAATTCCATCTGAGCCGGGGGCTTTACGAGCCTGAAGACCCTTGATGATGTCTTGCACCTCGTCAGGGGTGACGGGGGGCAGAGGATCATCTGGATCTTCGACGGGTGGGAGAGAGGCTCTACGTTCGACTTCGGCGTCGACTTTGGCGAGGTGCTTTGGGTCGACCGGAAGGGAACTGGGGGAGCATTGGGACTCGAGACTGTCGGCTAGGAGCTCGGCTTTTTCAGAGCTATCGAAAGCGATGCTCTTGTCAGGACGGATGAGTGGAGGGGTGGAAGATTCTTCGGGAGCGCGAAGCTTCCTCTGAAGGTTCCAGAAGGCATGGTGATTGGGCTCAAGTTCGCCGAGTAACTTGTCCCAGTTGTCCGAACGAGCTTCCGCAATGCGTTTCTTTACAGCACGCTGTAAATTGCGCATGTGGGCTTTGTTCGCATCGCAGGGGAAGGAGTCGTAGGCACGGATGGCTGCGTTCTTCTCGGTTATCAACTCACGTACGTCAGCGGGTAGTTTCCAGCGGTGGTCTTCCACCACCGGGACTTCCCGTGAGCAATCCGTCAAAACGGATTGCACGTGTTCTGTAAACGAGGCGATCGCGCCGGTAGTGTCATCGACAGAGACAATGAGGTCAGGAATGGATTCCAGCTGAGGTGACAGAGTGTCGGATTTAAGCTTTTCGCTTACTTTCCTCCAGTCGGTCACCAACTGGGTGCGGGGCGGGTGGTCAGGGTCAAGCGGACCCCCCGTGTAGGGGGTGAGGTGCATGACGACGGGACGGTGGTCGGAGTTAAGCTCTTGTAGCGCCTCTAAAGATTGCAAACGAAGGTTCACATTCTTGAGGAGCGCTATGTCGAGGACATCGGGAGTTTGGTTAGGGTCGCCGGGATAGTGGGTGGGAGTCATCGGAGCGATGACGTCAAAGTTAAGGGAGGCCCCTAAGTTGAACAGTAATCTGCCTCTGGTAGAGGTGAGATTACTGTTCCAGGCGGGATGTTTGGCATTGAGGTCGCCCGCCAGGATGACGGAGTCGCTCAAGCCGAAGAGGAGTGAGAGGTCGGCGGCGATGGATGGATGATCCTCGCTACCGTTGGTCGGTGGGAAATAGCCGGAGATGATGGTGATCGGTTGATGACCGGCCATGGCGAGCCGACAGAGAGAGATCTCCAAGTGAGAGAGGAGAGGGGGGGGATCTAGCGGGATGCAATGGAGAGTCCTTCTGAAATAGATGAGGGTTCCGCCCTTGTGACAGCGTGACCGATCATTGCGAACTATGCGATAGTTGGCGATGTTCGGGTTGCGTATATGGGGCTTCAGAAAGGTCTCCTGAACTAATAGGACGTCAAGCTGATGGTCGCGGAGGAAGGCGGCGATCTCATCGCGTTGACTTTTAACGCCGTTAGCGTTAAAGAAACCTAACTTGAGGGACCGGGGCTTTGTACATCTAGCACCTTTTGTAATATCCATAATTGATATTTAAAAGGTGAGGTTGGAGATGGCGCGCAGTACCCCGGGGTAGCTGTGGTATGCCATGAGGATTTTAATAGGGTCGCCCTTGGCGGCGTAGACCTGATCGGCCATCGCGATTGCCTCCGGGGTTTCGAACACTTGGTTCATAACCGCGAGGGTGTGGACGAGGATCTCCGTCGTGGTGGGCTTGAAACCTGCTGGGGAGAGGGAAGGGACCTTTTTCGGAGCTGCCGAGGCAGGCTTCAAGGGGGCGGCGGGTGGAGTTGCCAAAAGGGCCACGGGGGAGGGGGTTAGCCCAGGGTTAACGGTAACCTTAGGCGCGGGGTTGGTAGCAGGGGGCTGAGAGATGGGGGCCGCGGTGACTGGAGCGTCGCTGCGGAATAAGTTGGCCCAGGGCATGGGTCGTTGGGGGCTGAGTCGCACTGGCAACTGCGCTGAGGGCACCTTGATGGTAGCCGAGGGGCTTTCCCTCTTCTGGCGATCGCTAGCGCGCTTCGCCAGTTTGGGGGAGGAAGCCTTGGGGGCTTTAGGGCAGCCACGGTAGTTGGCTGGGTGGCCAGATTGACCACACAGTACGCAGCTCGGGGGTTCGGTGCATAAAGCCCGATCCTTGGGGCGGGGACAGTCCGCTGTGCCATGGTCACCCAGACACTTGACGCACCTGGGGGTGGCGAAGCAGTTAGACTGCGCGTGGCCATATAATTGGCAGCGATGGCACTGGCCAATTATATTAGTGCGGCGGGGTTTCTCAATAGAGATCCCCGATGGTGAACAGACCGACTTGATCTTGAAGATCGGGTGGTGCCCTTCTACAGGGTCACACACCACGAGGACCATGTCGTAGGCATGTCCGTGACGCGCCTTGTGAAGGCGGTGCACCGCTGAAACTGAGATGCCTTGGGCAGAGAGGTCATCTTTGATGTCCTCCGTAGGGATCTCCTTCGGGACTCGGCGGATGACTACGCGAGTCGGTGTCTCTTCCGGGAGAGAGTAGGTGTGGAACGAGTAGTTCCTCGTTCGCAGCATAGCGGTGAGCTCCCTGTAGTCCGCGGACGAGGGAACGGACACCTTGATGCCCTGTTGGGTTGATGTGGCGCTGGTGTACTGGATCTTACGATCCACGCACATCTTGGACACTTCGGTCCATTTGGCCTTGTCTTGGATAAAGACCGGAGGCGGGGGCTTTTGCTTCTTTCCAGAAGCGGAAGCGGGTTTCGCCTTACTGCCGCAGGGGCGGGGAGCCTGAGAAGGGGCAGGGGTGGGGGAGGATGAGGCCACTACGGCCTTTTTGGCCTTGCTGGCCTGGGATGAAGACCCTTTCTTCCTCTTCCCTCCTTTTCCGACGACCTCGTAGTCGTCTTCCGAGGATGAGGAAGAGGCAGAGAGGGGGCCATCGTCGTCCGAGATCGGAGCGGACGTGTCCATGCTCTCCGGTAGAGCTTGGACTGGGGTGGTGGGGGCAGCCTTTGTCATTACCGGGACAATAGAGCCCAGTGCAGCTGCGGACGGAACAATAGAAGTGGCCGAGACAATGGGTCTCGCACTAATTGGGTTCGCGGAAGCGGGCTCAATTGTCGGTAATGACAATGGAGCCGGAATTCCGGCAAGCGGGTTTGAGCAAGCCGCTTGAATAAGGCCTTGATCGGCCGGCGGGGGTGAGAGCGGGCTGTCGAGCGCGTCGGTGAAGTCGGCGACTGCCGACGATGACGCGGTGGGACTGGCACGCAAAGCACGGGCGGAATGCTGGGCCACGAATTTCGGGTCCGGGAGCAATTCCGTAAGAAAATATTTGACCCATCTCGGGTCGTAGTCCGACATTGTCGGTAGGGAAAAATTAAAACCTAAATGCGAAAACACATGGCATTCGCACCTAACGGCCCTAGAACCTAATTCCCCGGGTGGATAGGCCCGGGGATGTGTAGCCTCCCTGTCGGGCGCAGACAGGGAGGTGAGTACCTATGGTGAGCCCTAAGCTTGTAAACCGTTCGCCAATCTTATTGTGCGAACGGGCCCTGACCGGGTCTAGTGCGAAGGGGTAGACACTCCCAACCGACACTAGGTGTGTTGCTGTGGACGAAGTCAGAAACTAGAGTTGACTAGGAGATCCCCCAAGGCCAAACTTCTAGCTCTCGGCTCCAATTGACTGCCTCACCCTGAAGGGGATCGGCGGGTGTGATTGGGTCAACACCCCACTCGGCTTCGTTGACACCGTGAGGTTTCAACCGAGGACCACGAAACTGTGGTTTTACCCAGAGGGGGCCAAGACCGACGATAACGTTTTGACACAATTTCTGTTAAGAAATAGCGACTGTAACTACCTCCTTGAAAAAGGCAGTAGTATACAGGAAACACTTGTAGTCGATGACTACGAAACTGGCGTCGACAGGAACGTCGACCGGAACACACTAGCGGCGAGACAGGGTGCGGCAAGCAGGTAGCGGAGAGCAGGTAGCGCGCGGCACGTCCGTCCGGGGCGAGTGTCGGGCAGCGAGTCTTGTGTTATATATTACTCGATACTCAAGCTAAGTCAGAGGCCCATGGGCAGCATAAAAACTCTGACACCAGGTTAGTCCCTAACCACTCGAAGATAGAAAGAAGAACTCGAAGAAATAGGAGAAGGAGCTGGCTAAGTAATAACAGCCGCACGGATTGGTCGATCAGGTTAAGCTACGCTAGCCGAGGTTGGTTCGTGGATGGGTGACCGTCTTTATATATCAAGACTCCTCCGTACCTCCGAAAGCACGTTATGCCGTTGGTCCCGGCTGTCAATCGTGGACCTTTGACAGTCGTTATGGGTAGACAGAAGCCCAAAAGTCTGACAGCCAGTCTTATTACCCAGTTTCTGAACGGGTGTGGTTAGATAAGCAGTCGCTCCATGTTAAATACTGGTATTCAGCTGCATCCGGTTGACTGGAAGCCGATCCCAACATAAAACCAAAGACATCTTTTAAAATCACTAACGGTACATCAAAGTCTCAGTCTTTTTTTTTACAAAATCCTAAGAAGTCAGCTTTGAAACTATTCTATAGTTGGGAAAGGCTTGGCAGATTGATTAATTTTTTTTGACTCGGATAAATAAAGAGTCGCTTCTAGTTCCTTTAAATCAAGTTTTAAATTAATCTCAACTAAATATTATGAGAGATTAACACTGGGATGCTGGGAAAAGACATCTCTGCGGAACCTGCCTTCAGTTAAATTTCAGATTACTGTCCGACTAGTTTTAATTAAATTTGTGAGTATTATTACTTTTGTTTTACGAGCGCTTAAAGCCTACGTGTCTAAAAATTAGAATTTATTTATAAAATCGGACCAGTTTTTATTACATTTTAATCAGCTGTGGTGGGGCCATGATTTTAATAATTTTCCTAATAATACTAACTTTCGTTTATATTGCTAAAACTTGGCTGTCCGTCCGCCTGTTTGTCAGCGGGCTGTATCTCATGAACCGAAATAGATTGCCGCTTTAATAACAAACAATAAAAAATAAAGTAAGTAAACCAATTTAAGGAGACTTTATTACAAGAAAGGTTTTTTACACTGAAGTAATTTTTACATCAATAAGTTGTTGTAAATATTGTACAGTGTTCCGGAACCCTCCGTATACAAGTCCAACTCGCACGTGGCCGGTTTTTTTTTGTATGCACGTATTTCTGTGACAAACAAACCTATTTATATCCCATTAGAGTTACCACTAAGAACTATTCTTGCAAGAAATAAAACTCTTTACAGCAGAGACAACCACATTACTTAACTTAAAAGCAAAATACACAATAAACTAAAAGAAACATACCTTTCTCACAGCACTTAAACACCCAGGTTTTGGGAAAAATTCACTGATTTATTTTACCGTCTCTTACGTTTTTGTACTAACAAAAAAAGTACTAAGTAAAGTTAGTAAAGTATTTGAAACTTCTTCGTATGAGGGCTCGTGGCTAAATAATAAGAGCCACTCGTAAATCTATACTAATATTAATAAAGAGGAAAGATTTGATTTTTTGTTTTTTTGAAATGAATAGGCTCCGAAACTACTGGAACGATTTAAAAACTAGCACCGTTGGAAAGCTTAGTTTTCTAGGAGTAACATAGGCTATTTTTTATCCCGGGAAAAATAACGGGTCCCACGGGAAAGTCGCTTCGTGGATGGGTGACCATCAACATGACACGACATACAATCTTGGCATAACGTACTTTCAGAGACAAGAGTCATCTCGGAAAGGCGTTAGCTTTGACAGTCGTTACGCTAGTCAGAAGCCCAAAAGTTGGTCAACCAGTCTTACCAAGGTATCGTGCTACCCAGTACCTGGGTTCCTAAGGTCAGATAGGCAGGCGCTCCATGTAAAATACTGATATTCAGTTGCATTCGGTTAGGCTGAAAGCCGATCGCAACAAAAAACATAAGACAACTATTAAAATCTCTTACCGTACATCAAAGTCAAACACGGCTATACAAGTAGAGGGAGACCAAAGAAACGATGGATGGATTGCGTGACCGATGATATGGCTAGAAAGAGAGTGACTACCGAGATGACGACTAATAAAGAAATATGGAAGAAAGAGACATGTTGCTCCGACCCCAAATAAATTGGGATAAGGGCAGGAGAATGATGATGGTACATGGTACAAAGTCCCAGTATTTTATTTTATAAAATGCTAAGACCTCAGCTTTTAAACTATTCTAATTATGAAAGCTCAAATGCAGGCAGTTATTTTCTAACCAACCAGCCAGATAAGACATAAGGTTGAATCTATGCTCTACTCTAGGTAGGAATGTATCTTAAATTATTTCAAATTAACATTAGCTTAAATTCTCTTCTACGCCGTGCACGATTTAAGGCGCGTTTGCAAATCGCTAAAATATGCTGTCTTACATAACATTTTATGACAAAACCAAACAAAATCCAATATAACTAATAACTAGCACATACTGATTTGTTCTTCATCTTCAATTAACCAACTTTTTTTAGGTGTCTACAGATTACAAACAAATAAAAAAAAAACTGAATTTCAACGTATCAAAGTTAGTTCTCATTACTACAATTCTCGCAGCTAACCGTTCGCACAGTTGCGTACAGTTGAGTGGGAGACTCGCGTCAATGTAGTAGTTCGATTGTCACTTGTCAATTTTGCAAACGCGTCCATAATAAACAGATTTCTAACGTGATTTTGAAATTGTGATTTAACACAATGAAAATCTTTCAAGCACCGTTTCCCTCCAACACTCAACGGAACAAATTACAATACATTCAAAAAACGTAAAAGGACCAATTTTTACCCCTAATGCTCACAAATTCGGGCCCACAGGCAATAAGAAATATACGTGATATTTTATCGAGTAATAACCCCAATATTACCTACCTTCGGCACCCATTTTGTTTGATGTACACATATCGCCAGAGGGTGTCAGGATATTTCCGATATATCAGAAGTTTACCGAGGTTTCCTTGAGCTATTTAGGTGTGTGGTTGATTAAACCCAATTTCTTATTGGCTTAAATGGTCTAGTAACTTCGGTATGAAACCGTATTTCGATGTATGAGCTGTTATTTTTGACGCCAAATTTCAGTTTTGTTTTCTTCTTATTTCAGTACTAGCTGCTGCTCGCGGCTTTGCCCGCGTGTGCCTAATTCTTTTTCTAAAATAAAAGTAGCCCAAACTACTTCTTATTACATCAGCTATCGGCCAGTCGAAATTGGTGAAGCCGTTTGGGAGATTAGCCAAAATAAACAGACAGACAGAAAATTAAAAAAAAATACATTTTTATTATAAGTATCGGAAATACTTGCTTATGCCATTTAGTAAAAACTGTTTTCACCTCACAGGCTCGGAAAGAGTCTGTTTGTCATTCGAAATCTGAGCCCAAAATCGCTTTTTGCTCTCTAGCGTGGAGAGAGTTTTTAAAATTCGAACCTTTCTATTTAATAATTTTCTATAATGCCAGTCCACTGAAAATGCAAGCCACGGTCTAAAATAAAATATTAAATAATACCGCTCACCTTAAAAACTTCCATCACAGTACAGAAATTAAATATTTTGCGAGGATATAATTGTAAAATTGGAATTAATGTTAATAAGTGTTCCATTTGATTAAAAAAATCTGTGACGTCACATTTAAATATGCCATAAAAATACCCGTAATATAAAAATACCCCTGTCAAATACCCAATTGTGTAGTAATTTAAGTTTAATTTTTTAAATAAAATAAATACTAATATAATATGTTATTTAATCCTTTGCTTGGCAAAAATAAATATGTATTAAATTAAATTAGTTAGTTATTTGTATTAAATTAGTTTTTTTCTTTCATTCTCCTTAGAGGACAAGTAGGACATAGAACAAAATACAGGGTATTTAATTTTAGAGATATTCTATGTAACTCATAAGATACATTGCCAAGTATCTGTTATTTTCTACACATGAGTCAATGTATCTGAGACGCTCGAACAAAATAAAACTCAACATATTATTACACCTGTTTTCTTGCACCTAGCAGTTTCCTCGCTGTAGTGAGGTGAAAAATTGTGTGTTGCGCTCGGCAGCAAAGCTTTTCTGCGTCTCGTACCTTTGAAACCTTCGTTACGCTCAGGATTTTATATTTGAACCACTCGCTTCGCTCATGGTTCAACCCTAGAATCCTTCGCTTACTCAGGTTTCAATAGAAGTACTCGCGCCAAAAATCAACTTTCCAGCCTTGCATAACAAATAACTATTTTTTTATTACATAAGCAGACACTTAATTTTCTTTTTGTTTGTATAGATTTTAAAAATAATTATATTTTAATATTAGCGTGCGAATCTATTTATATGGCAAGTTCGGCAATAAAATTAATACTATTAAGTAAACAAAATAACGATCACGAAAACACTTACTGAAATAGTCGTACTGTCTCTGAATTATGTACAAACTTAAGTTGACATTATTTTTGTTAACATTTTTGAAGTGAAAACTTCTTTGCGGCGTTGTGCACTTTTTTGTGATGGGTAAAAATGTTAAACTTGCATCAGGACACGTGACCTGATCGAAAGTTCGTAAGACGGAGGGAGAGAAAACTTTTTAATGGAACTTAATTGTAATAGTTCTGAAGTGTTAAATTGTTAATGTAATATAAATTGTCATGTTTGTGTACGATAGCGCAATAAATGAATATTGTATTTTACCACATAAATGATAGTACTTTTAAACTGATAATTAAAGCAATTCATGCATAATTATTCCCTAACCATTCCAAAATATCAAAAATGCACAACGTTAATATTCAAGTTTTCACTTCCGCTGGCACTCTCGGAGTGCAACCCGTTGTTTTTTTTTACATCCCTCACGACTTTCCTAAGTCTGCATTGCAGATAATTTCTTAAAAAAACTTCAAGACGTGTCCAAACCCACGTTATTTTAGACGCCTGTGGATACAGAATCACTAAAGCCTTCGTATTTTTGGCAAACGCCTACCTCTTACATAAAATTACTTTGTTACAAACTTCAGGCCTTTTGGCAATCACCATTTTCCATACATTTTTATGAAGATTTCGATTTTTATATGAATTGGCGTCTTTTTTGCCTCCAAAGCGGAGCATAAAGCCGTAATATTGGATAAGTATTAGTAGGTCATCATACCGACTTTTTTAACCTGAAAATCATGGCTGAGGACCCGAGAGCTCCTGGACTGAGGCATCTCGTTAGTATAATTATGTCTCACTAACTTGCCTGTTACTAACCCTTTTTTTTTTTTTTTAAAGGCTGGGAAATCATCCAATGACTGCTCCCGCTCTGGGTGGAGCGGAAGGGAGTGTCAGACTCTTACTGACTAAAACCCATCCATGTTCCTTCCGTAGCCCTTTATGTTCCGGGGTAGCGGTAACCCTGTTACTAACCCTAGTGTGTAAGTTGTAGTATCTAGAGTGTGTACATACAAATATGGTTTCTTTGTCGTCCGAAATAAATAAATTTATTATTATTTTTATCTGTTTTCTGTGTAGGATATAGATAAAATATAGATAACACCACTTTCGCACTTTTCTTCACACTCAAGAGATGTAGCTATACGTCCTGTATTAAAATAATACTGCTAAAAGAGGCGTTTGTTGGCCCCGAGCTGGTCACAGTTTTCTTTTATATCCTACACAGAATACAGATAAAAATCCTGTGACTACTTCACAGTGGGAAAGAGATGTAGCTATACGTCTTGTATAGCCCCGTCTCATTCTAACACTTATCTATCAACACAAAGCTCAAACCACTGAACGGATTGTTCTGAAATTTGACATAAAGATAGTAATTATGATGTAGGTATCTGCAGTTTGTGAAAATTTCAACTGTCTACTTATTATGGTTCTTGAGATACAGCCCACTGACAGACAGACGGAAGGGCAGTAGACGGAAGGGCAGTGGAGGTTTAATAATAGGTTTCCGTTTGGCATCCTTAGAATACAGAGCCTTAATTAAGAATTCTGTACCCAAATGAGTAAAAAAAAAAAATGTAACACATATGTACTGTCTAATTATTCCGAAAAAATGCCATAAAAGATGATCAACATAAAAATTATTATTGACCTGCAAGAACATTCACCTATTTATTTCGGGATATCGCCCAGCGGTTGGTCAACTCTACACGTGACCAGAGGGCTGGTCAATTCTTAGGCCAAAGCATCAGCATTGACATCCAACGTGGCAACGCTGCCAGCCTTTTGGGCACATTCCCCACTGACAGCGATGGGGATGAATTTTTTGACGCCATAACTAGCTCTGCCCCTTTTTTACCACTTGTACATAATGGATATATTTTTAGTTTTATGTTGTATTAAGTAAAATTGTTTTAGCATGTAATAATTATAATTGAGAAATGTATATTTATAATAATATGTGCTTTTATCGCCGGCTATAAAAGCACAGCCCCTTAATGTGAGAGCATTCTCAGTCGAAAGTCGCTTACTTGACATTGTCATTGCTCATACAATTCATTCATATTTTATATGCTACACTATAATTGCTACTTATACTTTATATACTACACTATAATGGCTGCAGGAGCTCGTGGCTACGTACTTACAGCCGAACAGGTCGATCTATCAGGTTAAGCTACGCTTGCCGAGGTTGGTCCGTAGATGGGTGACCAACTCTACATATCGAGACTTCGCGGTGCCTCGGAACGCACGTAAAGCGTCATTCTTGGACCTTGATAGTCATTACGGGTCGTCAGAAGCCCGGAAGACTGACAGCGGGTCTTACCAAGAGGTATTGTATTACCCAGGTGGAAGAAAGATAGGCAGTCGCTCCATGTAAAATACTGGTAAACAGCTGCATCCGGTTAGACTGGAAGCAGACCCCAACAGAGTTGGGAAAAGACAATGCAGATTAACTGTTACTGGCAAAGCTGATTTTCAATTCCTCACCAAATCATTATATATAGCATTATCCGTCGAAATTCGATTACTGCTGAGAGTAGGCTAGGATCAAATATTCTAATAAATCCTGCGCTACCAACATCCAGCGAATTCCCGCAACCTTTTTGCCATTTAACCACCGCCTTCTTAAAACCAACCTTCGCTACCTTAATTAATTAATCACTTAAGTAAAGAAGCTTAATTATGATTATCCTTATACCTTATGCTTATAATTTAACTCGAAATAATACGTTTACTAAATAATTTCAACGGTTAATTAAATCGTTACAGATGTTATCAGGGAAGGGTAAGTTTAATTTTAACTTTCATCTTTCGGATTAAGGAAACGATACCAACCTTCTGCGTATCTTTCAGAGTTATCTGGCGACTTACCTCTTTGTATTTCGGTTTTCAAAATAGAATACCGCCGTAAAGACAGACCGATTAATGTGAATATAAATCTTGACAAGATAATATCGTTTTTATAATCATCATTCTCCTGCCCCCCAATTTATTTGCGGTCGGTGCAACATTGCTTTTTCTTCCATACTTCTTTTTTAGTCATCATCTCAGCAGTCACTCCCTTTCTAGCCATATCATCTTTCATACAGTCTTTTCATCGTTTCATTCGTCTTCCCCTTCTCGTATAGCCATAAATAACGGCACCACATCTTTTCTGACGATATTTTTTAGTACAGAGGCCAGCACATAAAGTTACCACAATCTGTCAAATTTCTTTGATAGTATTTCAACTTTATTGCAAAGACATAAGATTAATTTTTGATTGAGAAAATTTGACAGTTAAGGATAGCTTGATGTGCTGTCGTCTGTACAATAACTATTCTGAATTTTATAACTTAGGTACTAGTTTCTGCTCACAAGTTGGACTTGCCCTGCAAAAGTGCATATTTTAATAGAAAATACATAATTATTTTATCCTATGAAGTAGCTTCCCATTAGTGAAAGAATTTTATGAATGGGATCACTAATTCCGGAAATTATTACCGCCTACATAAAAAATTACAAACAAATACATCAGCATATAAAATTAAGTATAACTCAGTAAAGTTATAAAATGTTCTTAATAAAGAAAATCGCAACATTATCAAAGCCTTCATTCGTCAAAAGATATGTGTTTTAAATATTGTATGGATAAACGAAACCCTTGCTAGTCCGACTCGCACATGGCCAAGTTTTCTGGATTTTTATTGAGTTAGAATGCTTTCATTATAAAATCTTGGAAAAGTCCAGACATTATAATACTTTGGTAGGTACGACTCAGATGGTTTGGGGCGCAAACACAAAAATAGTCACTCACACTAAAAATATCTAGGTATCTTAGTTGGGAAGAAAATTATCGGAAAGGTTGATTGTCGAACAGTTGCTCACATTTCCAATTTACCTAACAAAAGCTTATCTTTATCTTAGCTATCCCAAACTAAATCTCGCCATTAACTACAAAATACGTCTGACGCGTTAAAGTTGATTACGTATTATCGATAAAAGACCCATTCTCTTCTTCTTCGCTTCGTTCTTGTTCTCTCGTGGTCACGATGTAGACGCCCGCTACCCCGGAAAATAAAGGGCTACGGAAGGAACATGGATGTGTATTAGTCAGTAAGAGTCTGACACTCCCTTCCGCTCTACCCAGAGCGGGAGCAGTCATTTGATGACTTCCCAGCATTAAAAAAAAAAAGCACATCAAGCTATCCCTAACTGTCAAATTTTCTCAATTAAAATGAACCTTATGTCTTTGCAATAAAGTTGAAATACTATCAAAGAAATTTGACAGAGTGTGGTAACTTGATGTGCTGGCCTATGAACTGTGTCCAATCGCAGTTCCTCATAACCAGCCGACTTATTCTACTATAAAAATCTCACCACAAAAACTTAGGTGAAATAAACTTGAAGTGAGCTGTCATTTCACCTTAATCGTGCGTTTTTTCAGCGGAATTGTCCGGAAGAGTTACCGCTACCGAAACTTAGAGGACTAAGGAAGAAACATGAATAGGTTTTAGTCAGTAAGAGTCTGACACTCCCTTCCATTCCACCCAGAGTGTGAAGGGGCGCCATTGAATGATTTCCCACCCTCAAAAAAGGGGGGGTTTTCAACCAGACATATGCGTAGCAAGTGTGCTTAAAACTAACCAACAAATCACTAGCTTATCTCAAGCTATGATAATGAAGCGATCCTATTGGTGGATATCTTCTTTGCCCGCCAACTAGACAACTCGCATATCGCTCATACTCAGCCTAAGCGAGGGATTAACACCACTGACGGGTCACAACTCATAATATACACAGTGCGATTTTTACAGAATAATAACAACTACAGTTCGTGTAGCCGTTCTCACGATCTCCATCCATCTAGTTTTGTTAGATGACAGTCTGGCGCATTCATTAACAAGGCCAAAATCCATTACTCTCCGAATATTCGAGAGTAGTAATATTTTGTGTCAAAGGACCAGGCTGCTAGAATTAGTGGGAGCTACGAAGTAATCACACCAATTACCGTAAGATCGTTTGCATGGCGGCTGAGTTATGGGAAGTCGAAGTACTAGGAAAGTAGGTTTATGAATAAGTATTCTGAAACTTTAATATGTTATTTCCAAGAGACCAAACCGCTACTAGAATTAGTGAGAGCTGCAAATTAATCAATGCAATTACCAGCAGATCGTTAGCATGTCGGCTTACTTACAAAGATTTAAAAATACTAATTAAGTTCCAAGAAATATCTAGTTTTATAATTTTTGAAATATTTAGTTTTAGGATTATTATAGATTAAGAACTTGTTAGCACGTTAAGCCTTTGGTCCCGGCTGTCATTCGTGGATCTTTGACAGTCGTTACGGGTAGTCAGAAGCCCGAAAGTCTGACAGCCAGTCTTACCAAGGGGTATCTTATTACCCAGTTACTGACTGGGTTGTGGAGGTCAGATAGGCATTCGCTCCATGTAAAATACAGGTCTTCAGCTGCATCCGGTTAGACTGAAAGCCGACCCCCAACATAATTGGGAAAAGGCTAGGCAGACTGATAGATTAAGATCTTCTAATAAATCCATGTCAAGATTTGTAATATTAATTTAAAACAACTGTTATTTGATATTTGCAAGAAAAAACGAATCCGATTAAAGCGATTTAATGGAAAACAGATTTCTAAGTCATTTCAATTTAAACCATTTTTCACCAATAAAGAATTCACTTGTAAGGTCGAAATTGAAAGAATTAATTTGCACTTCTTTTTAAATGCTAAAGTCAAAGTCAAAAGTCAAAGTCAAAGTCAAATCATTTATTCGAAATAGGCACAAGTAAGGCACTTTTGAACGCTACAAAATACTCTTAATTTTCGATGGATAAAACATGAACCAAAAATCCCTCCTTAATACGAATATTCGAGATTTTCATCTCGCTCGCAGCTGGCTTTACGGAGAGCCACGGAGTAATCTCACCAATTACAGACAAATCGTTAACTCGGCGTATTTCGGTATAAAAGGGACAAGTGAAAGTAGTGGGTGGATTAGTCCCTTGGTAATAATTATTATGCTGTAATGAACTTGGCGTTCGGCGAAAAGTACGGTAATATGTATAACCACGAGACGTATGACATTTTCTATCAGTAAAATAACAAATGAAAGCTATGAATCTTTGATAACATAGCTACGGTTTAACCTTACTTAGTTGTAATTTGCAATAGGATTATGGGAGAGGGATAGATGATTATTAAGGTACCTTGTCTAGTAGTCGCAAGCGTTACTGCTGAGAAAGAGGTCTTGAGTTCGATTCCCAGATCGGGCAAAGTGATATATAAAAAAATCTTCAGTTAAAAAAACACATTTTTTATTAAGGACGTTTTTTATTGTTTGTTGTTATAGCGACAATCGAAATACACAATCGAGTGAAAAATTCGACCTGGTTCGGTTCATTAGATACATACCACTGACAAACAGACGGATGGATGGATAATGGATACCATAAGAATAGGTTCCGCTAGGCACCCTTCGGGTATGGATCCCTAAAAATGGTAAGCGAAAGTAACTTAAATTTTCCACAAAATTTAAACTCTTAAGATATCTTTGATGGCCGGCGGTCTAACGAGACAAGCTTCATTAATCAAATGTTCATAATTACTGAAAAAAAGCTGACTAACTTACAAAGAAACGATTAATCTTTGAAACTACTTTGAAGTATCTTTGACTTGTTCAAGGGTTAAAAAAGGCAAGTTTGGGTTAAAATTTTATTCAGGTCCCCTTGAAAAGTTGGCAGAGGTCATATTTAAAAACTTAATTATATCATAATGATGATGATGATGTGTCAAGATTCATAGTGCTGGCGTGAGAGAGAGATAGTGCTATACGCTCTGTATAGCTTTGTCTCTCTTTTACATCATAAAATTAATGGCTTTGGAACCTCATGGTTGCCCACCAGGGAACTATACTCAATGTTTCTTAGATATCATATCACTTGTTAAATATATTATATATCTTTGCGTGTATTTTATTTGTGAGGGCTTGTAATTAGCAACATAGTTATACATAATTGTGATTAGCTTGTTATTAGTCTGTAAGCCTTCCGAAAATAAATAAATAAATAAATAAATAAATAATTAATTTCCGTAACGATTGATTTAGAAAACGAAAGAAAGAAAAATATTTTATTCTGGACACGCACAGGAAACACAAATAAAACACGAACAAAATAATAATTAAAAACAATACTGAAAATAAAAAAATAACAAGTAAAAATTAAGGCAAAACAAAAGTAAAGACCTGTGCGAGGCCGAAAAGGCCACTATCTAAGCATAATTCGACAATATTTAAGAAATAAATAAATATCGCTGCGCTCTGGTATTCTGAATTTCATTCGTTATAAAAATAAGACGGTTAGCCTTATTTTTAAACATTACTTTCACTTTATTCGTAATAGTCAGTGTTCTCACCAAAAGTTTTAATTTTTTTTATTTTCGTTTGCGGTATATGCGCCGAGGTAGCCGCGAAATTCAAATTTTCTTACGTTTTTTCCAATTTGCAGGCCAGTATTGATTATGTTTTTTTTTTAATTTTCAATAGGATTTTTATGAATATGATTATAATTCTGCAAATACTTACTTATTACACTGATCTGCAAATTAAAAAAAAAACTACTTGCGATGCGTCGATGGCCGTTTCGGGCGGGTATGACGCATATTATTCTACAACTTGTTTTTTTCGCGTCATGTTATCCTCAAATAAACGTTTTTTCTACTTCTTCTACCTACACTGGCTCAAGACCAATATATAAACCCTTCAATATGTCCATGTTGACATTTTTCCCCTAAAAGCTGCGATGATAAAATCCCGAAACAAAATGTTTCCATAAAAAGCCCACATGACGTTGTACTCTCAAAAAGATTATGCAGGAGGGACGGGTAATAACGCACCTGCGTCATACTAATAACATAGAATAAGAAAAACTCAGAGAAGCGAATCTCATTTACTCATTATAATTGTCATTAATAAGCACGGGTATGATACGCTGTGCACGTTCTAGCAGGCATAGTGTTCCATGCCTGATACGTTCTGACACGGTCATGGTATGGTACGGTGTAGTGGGCTTACTTCTTTATTTACCACTAGCTTTCGCCAGCTTCTTTGCCCGCGTGTGTGTAGGAAATTATCCCACGGGAACCGTAATTTTTTCGGGATAAAAAGTAGCTTATATGCTATTCCAGACTATAATCTATCTTTGTGCCAAGTTTCATCTAGATCCGTTAAGTAGTTTTTGAGTTTATTCGTTACAAACATACATACAAATCTTTCCTCTTTATAGTATTAGTAACTATAAACTAGCTTTTGCCTGCAGTTTTGCTCGCGTTCATTGAGAATTTGACAATCGATTTGTTTTGTACTCGACACGGTGTATCGACACTCAAGACACTATATGTACGTATTAGGTAGGTACTAACATTAAAAAAAACTCTTAATACGCGTCTAAATTTTCTATAATAATATAATTCAATCATTATTCGAAAAATACGTGGCGCCATCTATAAGCTTGAGGACGTTATTGATGTTTTTCTGGGGAATGCTACTGTTACATCTGACAACGAAAATGCAAACCGTTTATGCCCGTATTATTATTGGTTCTGTAACCTCACTTAATACTCAAGCATTGCTTCAGTTTCGATTAAAGCAATTTGATTGTTTTAAGTTTGTTGTTGTTGTTTTAAGTAATGCTCTGGTCTTGAGTAAGGTTCTGTAATACGGTCCTTATAAGATTTGTTAGGATTGTGATTTTAAAACACGAATACTTTCAAATTGATTACCAATTTGAAAACAATTTATTTATTTCCTGGCCGTACCGAAAATGATTCTAATTTCCTTTGAGCATGAGCCGATTCTGCTGAAATAATTAACCTATCTGCTCTGACTCGCCCGAGCCAAAGCAGGTTGTTTGTTTTGTCCATGATTGAGCGCGGTACCGGTGCACGTATCGTGTTCTACAAGCAACGACAGAATCCTGGCTGCGTTTAAACGATTTAACCTTCTGTACGCCAGAGCAAATATGCCCGCGCGTGCCTTCCACGCCAAGCTACAAATGTATTTCTTCCTGTTGTCATAAATTTCCCAATATCAATGGTGTCTTTTAATTTCTTTCATGTCATTAAATACGTACGCGAGCTTCAATTTCTAAGATATCTACATAAACACACACAAAACTAACGATTGAATTGTTTATTTCGTGTTATAGTGTTGTTGCCATTGTCACATATTTGTGTCGTTGGCGTACAAGGCATGCGCTTGCTTGTCACGACAATGGCGTTCAAAAGGTTAAACAGCCTGCTCATTTCCCTATTTATTTGGGGTTTTTCTTCCATGCATCTGTATCAGCTAAGGAAGGAACATGGATGGGTTTTAGTCAGTAAGAGTCTGACACTCCCATCCGCTCCACTCAAAACGGGATTGGCAATGGATGATTTCCCATTAAAAAAAAGACTGTGCATCTTTGCTTCATTTCCGCATCAATGTCCCAGAGCTCCGCTTCTACAAATTCTTACTTCTATGTTAATAACATAACAGGATCCGTCTGCACAAGCTCAGTGATTATGTCAACCGGTGATTACGCCAGCCTTCTGAAGTATGTGCGGTTTATACGTTCAATAATGCAAGATTTTCCGGCAGGTGCGGCTGAAGCGGTACACCGGTGGTTGCCTGTCGGATACAAAAACGGTGTACGAGAGGATAGATCCACGCTTATTTGTTGTTTTCATGCTAAGCCAAGCATTTCCCTTGTTATTTCCAGGCTGGCTGCACTTAACGCAGGAAACATTATCTGTAGGTACATAATTAAAATAAAATAGTTTTTTCTATCATTATCCATCTAGCCTTTTCCCAACTATGTTGATGCAGCTTCCAGTCTAACCGGATGCAGCTGAATACCAGTATTTTACATGGAGCAGAGCCTATCTGATCTCCACAACCCAGTAACTGGGTAACAAGATACTCCTTGGAAAGACTGGTTGTTAGACTTTCGGGTTTCTGGCGATCCGTAACAACTATCAAAGATCCATAAATGACAGCCGGGACCAACGGCTCTGAGGCACCCTAACACGATACCAGCTGCTGAAACCCTAACACGATGAGATGCTCTTGTTCAAACGTGGATCTTTTGACTTAGATCGACTCGCGTGGCTGTTATTATTGAGTCACTATTATGAGTTTACCTACATACTATTATACTTTATACAACGGTATACATAGTATATTAGGTAATACTGTTGATCAGGGCACCTTGTTTCTATGGATTGCTTACATGCTCAGTTCATGTAAGTTTTCGCGGTGAGATTTCAACGAAATAGACCGGTTAAAGTAGGTACAGAGGCCAGCACATCAAGTTACTACAATCTGTCAAATTTCTTTGATAGTATTTCAACTTTATTGCAAAGACATAAAGTTCATTTTTACTTGAGAAAATTTGACAGTTAGGGATAACTTGATGTGCTGGCGTCTGTACGTAATTATTTTTGTTCTTAATATAAATGTCATTAATATAGGTATGTACAGACTCCAGGAGGCCTAGACAAAGTCACATTTTTAATAGAAATTAAATAAATCCGAAATGTATGGAATTGGTATAACCTTTCGACATGTCACGTGATCAATCGTTTGTTATCGCTAAATGCTAGACAATGTCAAGTTGTGTAACGAAACTCGATCAATAATCCCATACAAATGCGTTGACAAGTGGCGTTCTTGACAATCCGAATCGTTGATATAACGAATTGTTCGAGCAGCAATTTTTGAAATCGAATCGACGCGGAGTGATTGACACCTGTCTAGGCCCCCAGGACGTCAAATTACCCCTATCTATCAATTTCTTTTGATAAGTTTTTAGCTTTATTACAAGACCATAAGGTTCATTTTCAATCGGGAAAATTTGACTGTTTGGAATAGCTTGATGTGCAAGCGTCTATACTAGTACTAGTACTTTGACCTTCAAAAAGTGCTGATCTTCAGCCTAATTTGAATAAATGACTTTTGGTTTTGATTTTTGATTTTGAACTAGGTGTTAAATTAACAATTAAACATTCTACATTAACAAAGATAATGGGAATACAAAGTTGCTTATTTTCCCTCCTACTCGATAAACTTTTAATTGGCTTCTAGTTCACTGAAGTTTTTATTCGCGAAACTTATTATTATCCGTTTGAAATGCCCTGTAAATAATTCTTGGAAAATAATATCGATGTTTCAGAATTCTGAAGCATTCATTCAAGGAACCAACAAAGGCATGGTGTTACTTATTGGAATATAACAAAAAAAATAAGAGCTATGGAGCGTTCCATTCTTGGTTCAATACAGTTGATAATTAAAGGGCAAATACAAGTCTCTCTGGAGAGTCTCAGTCTCACTGGATGCAACTGAATACCAGTACTTTACATGGAGCGACTGCCTATCTGACCTCCACATCTAGTAACCGGGTAACACGATACCCCTTGGTAAAACTGGCTGTCCGACTTTCAGGCTTCTGACTGCCCATAACGACTGTAAAAGATCCACAAATGACAGCCGTGACCAACGGCTTAACGTGCTTTCCGAGACACGGCGGAGTCTCGATATATAAAGACGGTCACCCATTCAAGGACCAACCCCGGCAAGCGTAGCTTATCCTGATGGAATGATCCGTGCGGCTGTTATTACTTAGTCACGAGCTTCTCAATAGCCACGAGCTCCTCTTTTTACATTTATAGTGTAGTGTATAAAATATGGATGAATTGTATGATCAATGACAATGACAAGTAAGCGACTTTCGACTGAGAATGCTCCCATACTAAGGGATATGCGTTTTTTTTTTATTTTTATTTATTATAATAAAAAAAAAGTCACCAAAAATTACTCCAAAAAAATTTTACTTTTTTAAAATCGTGGGGTGCTTTTTAAGATAATATTCACCACCACCATGCAAATTATTGCATTGTCATCGGTCCTTGAGACGTGTGCAAAGTTTCAAGTTGATCAGACTTTTAGAACCGGTGAAAATTAAGCTCAAAGATTCCGTTACATACATACATAGATACTGTAACCCGAGCTAATAAAAGCGTGTTAAAAAGAGGAGACGCGTATTTAAACCCTTCAGAAGCCTTAATTCTCGAAAATCTACCTTTCACAATAAGGACTTGCCATGTCCTTTATACACTAAGCGCAGACAAGAATAATACCACCTAATCTTATTACATTGCTCTTTTTCCTCGAAAAATAAGACGACTAAGTAAAAACAGTACCCCTCTTTTGAGGCAGTCGGATAAAAATGGGCGCAAACAAAGCGACAAGCTAAGTATGTGAAGACAAATGAAAATACTGCGTGATTCCGCCTGTCCTCGGAGAGACATCTTTCTAAATGTGAGGGATTTATAATACTGTTTATTGTATTATGTGATGTTGGCTGAGACGGTCAAATAAATAAATCACCCTGTATTGTCCCACTGCAGGGCGAAACGAAAGGGACGTCTCCTTTCTTTTTAAGGTTCCGTACACAAAAGGTGCCTTATGGATGCCAGCGGCCTGTATTTCAGGAGTGGTCTACCTACGAGTATGGTACTCATAGGTACCACGATCCCCAACACCTTTAAAAAGATGAAGATTAGTTTGAACAATTTGAACTTTAGCCTGACCGTTCATCTGAGACCATTCCTGAGGTAAGTCCACGATGCGGGACGCAACCGGGCCTTCTCGGCGTCGCACAAGTCTTTTTTTAAATTTATGCTTTAATTATTATTTGTTATTTTCTTTTTGATGTGAAACATCTATAGCCGCACGTAAAACTAATTTCTGCGACGGCGACGCGTGGCCACGCTATGTGATGGTGTATATACAGTCTATATGCAGTAGTGTGTACTGTGTGGCGACGCGTCGCCATGCGCAATCGACTGTGATTTAATGAAAATAAATGTTTATTGAATAAACAGTCATCATTATCTGGGAAAAATCGTAATATTTAATTTTATCATTATGCCATATTTAGTTTCCATCGCAATCTTTTCTTTTCAATCATATTACTTTTACAAAATAATGTCGATGTTTCACATCTGCCAGGCGTCCCGTGACGGCTCACATTTTATTTACATTCAGTCAAAAAAGTATCGGGAATGGATGATTTGTTTATGGTTCCAAATTCAAATTTTTGGTTTTTTTGTAGTTGTTAGATTGTCACAACTGTTTTCCATTTTGGCGCGGAGTTTGAGTTGCATCTGTTATTTATATTAAATACAGTGCTGGTTTTAGTAATATCATATATAGTGTGTATTGCGAATTTCATAATGGACAAAAATATCGAACAAAGAGTTTGTCTTAAATTTTGCATCGCCAATGGAATTTCGTGTTCGGAGTCACTGAAAATGTTACAGAAGGCTTACGGTGAATCGACTTTATCAAAAACTCGTGCTTATGAGTGGTTCAAAGCATTCAAAAGCGGTCGAGATGTGATGGAAGATTTGCCTCGCTCTGGTAGGCCGTCAACGTCTGCAACTGAAGTTAACATCGCAAAAGTGAAGAAAATAGTGACTGAAAATCCCCATTCAACTCTGAGAGAGATAGCCGCCGAACTTTCTGTATCTCACGAGTCGATCCGTACCATTTTAACTAATCATTTGGGTATGAAACATGTTGCTGCTCGGCTAGTCCCAAAAGATCTGAATTTTCTCCAAAAACTCAATCGCATGAAAGTCGCTGAGGACATGCTAGAACGAGTCAGTTAGGACCCAACATTCATGAAACGCATTGTTACTGGTGACGAGACGTGGGTTTACGAGTTTGACATGCAAACTAGTCAACAAGCTTCGGAGTGGCGCCTTCCAACTGAACCGAAACCGAAAAAGGAGAATTCGCGGCGAGAACTGAACTCAATTCCGGAAAAAGCGTTTAAAAAATGTTTTGATGAATGGATTATTCGTTGGTGCAACTGTATCGTTTCTAAAGGAGCATACTTTGAAGGTGATAAAATAAATTTCGATGAATAACAGACATTTTGTGTATTATTGATCTTTTCCCGGTACTTTCTTGACAGAGTAGTATGTACTGTTTTGTTTTTAATTTCTGTTTATTTCCTGCGCGTGTACAGAATAAAGTTATAAATAAATCAAGTTTTTATTTATTTTTTACATTTATAGAATAAAATATTTTTCTTTCTTTCAACAGCTTACGATTCGTCAACTTATGTCAACTGTCAACCCTCTTGCACCGCGCAGCTACTTCAGGAACAGTTTCAGGTTTGGCTATAACAGGTAAATCACACAGATAGACTATGTAAGTTTTAATACTGGTATTCAGCTGCATCCGGTTAGACTGGAAACCGACCCCAACATAGTTGGGAAAAGACTAGACAGGCATATACTACGTAAGTTTTTTATCTTTTTATGAAATTGCTTAAGTCATTGACTACCACGCAGCAGACACAAAACAAACTCTATTGTTCGCGGACACACGGTGACCGCTTTGGTCTTTAATTCCCCGAAAACATCAAAATACTTTAGCAAAATCAGGAGCATACAAAAGGTACTTGAACTCACAAAGCAAGGTACATGATATTAATAAAGGAATTTTCACCTTCGTACTATGTATTCCTGTTCCAACAACATTTAATATTGATGAAAAATTCGCTTACAACGGCATGGACCGTGCCACCTCGCCTTTTAGGTAGCAAATATGCGATAGACTTTTAATGTTGTTCACTGGCCTTTCTTGTTTTAACGAAACAAATATTTGGAATCTAAAACAAAGAATGCCGAGAATAATTATAATATCTACGTTGTTTTGGCGACGTAATTGGATACATAAATGGATGATACTATAAACACCAGGGTGAAAAAAAGAAAAATAGAGAGAGAAGTTAAAAGAAAATAAAATAGAGGTAAAAGAGATTGAAGTTGTTAATGAGTAACATATATACGAGTCGTGAAATCACGAAAAAAATATCAGCTGTTCAGTAAATTTTGAAGACTTAGGAGAACATAAATGTACTGAACATCTGATATTATTTCGCGATTTCAAGTTTGGTCTTATAGTATAAGTTGCCTTTATAATGAGTACAATGACCCCTAAAGAGGTTTAAAACGACTTAAACTTAACCATGTATAGGCGTGCCTTGAGAAAAACTGAATCGTATGCCGTAGCGGCAAACGGCATGACGCCTTCTTAAGGCGGCTTCCCACGCTCAGTTATATTGCGGATTATCACGCACGGCTGACGACCAGGGACAGCCACGCGCCGCACACCAAGCCTCTTCTTTGTTGGTCTGTGTGGGCCTTGAGATTGGATCCATTTTGACATTCCAAAATGCAGAATGAAAGATAACTCGAAAGAGAGTATAAAAAACGTTTTGAAGTTACCAGTTCTCTGTCAGTCTGCGATACTCTTCCCGTGGTGCGTCGGTGCCGGCTGGTCCACATCCGTCCGCAATAATACGCACGTGTGATGCCTGCTTTATGCCACGTCATGGGAGACATGACGTCATTTGATACGTCGTATTCTTCAACGTCATTTGTTTTTTGCCTTGCAATCAATTTCGATATTTCATATCTGCCGGGCGTTTCGTGATGGCGTCAACTCAAGCAAATTTTTAACCCTTCAACTTACAGGAAATTAATGAAGGCTTGTGGCTAAGCAGGTAACAGCCGCACGGGTTAAGCTACGCATGCGCTCTACTGCTCTGCTTACGCTACTGTCCATGGTTTGGTGACCATTTTTTAATACCAAGACCCCTCCTTGTCTCGGAAAGCACGCTGCGCCTTTAGACCTGGCTGTCATTCGTGAATCTTTGACAGTAATTTCGCGTCGTCAGAATTTCTGGCTTCTGTCGACCGGTAACGACATTTGTGAGATGTCAAAGATCATTCAAAGATCAAAATCCGATAAACAGTCTTGCCAAGTGGTATCGTATCACCCAGTAAATGGGTTCTGGTGGTCACATAGGCAGTCGCTCCATATAAAATACTGGTATTTCGCTGAACATCCAAAACTACATAGTAATATCTCGCCTATATTATTTCGTGAAGATATAGGTAGAGATAGAGCAACACACCCACATTCCACCACTTATGAAACCCTTCATAAACCTGTACACAATGATAATATATCAAATTAAGTAAATAAAAATGTGAACATCTTCATATCATTCAAGTCACGTAGAGATTTTATCGTCTTCACTGAAAGAGCAATTTTACATCAGTGAGCATTTCATGACGGCATTTGGCTTTTTTGTCCCTTTTCTGTATAATACGTGTATTGAGCTTTGTTATTCAACAGTGTTGGAGTGCCGTTAGGTCTATCAGAAGATTTGAGAACGAGCGCACAAACACGCAGCAAGCTATAGCATAACTTAAACTTACATAATCATCCTATTTATAATGTTCTAAACACTTTTAGGTTTAGGACATACCGGTACCCTCACGATGTTTTCCTTCTTAACGGAATAGAGTTTTGGTGAAAAGGTACAATTTCAGCTTTAATATACTTTTGCAATGCACATCGATACTTTTTTTCGGTTGTATCCTTATTATAAATAAGAATTCCTTAATTATAAAGAAGGGTTACACCTTAAAATATTTTGTACTACATATACAGTCTAAAAAAACACGTTTCTTGTATGTGGACTCTCATTCATTTTAAACTAATATTAGTTGTTGTCGTAGCGGCAAAGGAACATTTGTCTCCCGAACGTGATCTGCAGTGGCCTATATGGAAAGCTCTCAATCGACTGCGTACCCAAGTGGGCCGCTGCAGGCTCAACCTGTCGAAGTAGGGGATTACTGATCCACTCAACACCCAGTGCGATTGTGGAGCTTCTGACCAGACCATGCCCGACCTGTTGGAGTGTCCTAAGTGACTGCTTACCTGCACCTCGGATGACCTAAAGAATGCTACTGATGCCACGATCAATGTGGCAACCTACTGGGCGCATTCAATTAAATAACATTTAAATAAGTATCATCGACACGAAAAGAAGAAAAAGCAGCTGCAAAGAAAATACACGATCAATGAAAATTTTAACTATCTACCTATTTAAGGTTCATATAGTCCGTTTACTGACAGACGGACGGTCAGATGGAAAGCGGAGGCTTAGTACTAGGGTTCCGTTTTGCACCCTTCAAGTACAGCACCCTAAAAAAAAGAAAAGAATAACATTTCTTGGAACACAGTTCGTGAAACAGAATAAAATTTAAAAAAATCGTGGCAGTCCTTGCACGTCTAAGTACCTGAAACAAACATCATCATGTATGAGGTATATATGTTGGGGTCGGCTTCCAGTCTAACCGGAAGCAGCTGAATACCAGTATTTTACATGAAGCGACTGCCTATCTGACCTCCACAACCCAGCAACTGGGCAAAACGATACCCCTTGGTAAGACTGGCTGTCAGATTTTCGGGCTTCTGACGACCCGTAACGACTGTCAAAGATGCAGAATGACAACCGGGAGCAACGGCTGAAAGTGCTTTCCGAGACACGGTGGAGTCCCGTTATGTAGCTTAACGTGCTTTCCGTGGCATGGAGGCTCTCGGTATGTGTAAGATGGTCACCCATCCACGGCTAACCCCGGTAAGCGTAGCTTATCCTGATGGATCGACCTGTGCGGCTGTTAGTACATAGCCAAGAGCTCCTCCTGAAACAAATATTCCTACAAAATTTTGGACAAGACCTCCTAAGTTGTGCCCTTTAAGATAAAGCCTAAATTCGGGCCTTTACATTAATTCACAATCTCACAGTTCCATTTATAACCCATCCACTGCCTGTCACCGTTTATATCATCAAAACCTACCCTTCCCTCTTTGATGTTAACATAAACATGATAGAGTAACAACTAAGTAAGTTGGAACACCCTGTAGACACAGTTCTGATTACTCTCGGAGTTAGGAACAAAGACTGGCTAGTTGCCACTGAACCTATGCTTAGTTAACATGTTGTTGGTAAACTAGTCTGGGTGTATATTGATTACTAATAGCTGCTGCCCGTGGTTTCACCGGTATAGACAGTAATTCTTTTGTAGGAGCTCGGGGCTAAGTACTAACAGCCGCACAGGTCGATTCGTCAGGTTGAGCTACGCTTGCCGGGGTTAGCTGTGGATGGGTGACCATCTTTACATACCGAGACACGTTAAGGTGAATCCTCCAACCAGCCCGCGAAATTCAAATTTTCTTAAGTTTTTTGCAATTTGCAGGCCAGTGATAGGTTGTATGTTGATGAACATTTGATTCGCGGCTGTAAGACGTATGTAGTTACAGAATTATAATCATCAAAATCATTAATATAACCCTCCGAGCTCATAAAGGTTCCGGAATGACTTTGACCTTGTAAAAAGTCATTTTTACAACATACAACCTATCACTGGCCTGCAAATTGCAAAAAACTTAAGAAAATTTGAATTTCGCGGGCTACCCTGGAACATCAACCTTAAGCCGTTGGTCCCGGCTGTCATTTGTGCATCTTTGACAGTCGTTGCGGGCCTTCAGAAGCCTGAAAATCTGACAGTCAGTCTTACCAAGGGGTATCGTATTGCACAGTTACTGGGTTATGGGGGTCAGATAGGCGGTCGTTCCATGTAAAATACTGATACTCAGCTGCATCCAGTTAGACTGGAAGCCGACGCCAACATAGTTGGGAAAAGGCTAGGCAGATGATGAGGCAGTAATTCTTTTCCTAAAATAAAAGTTTCTCGTGTGAATAATTATTATTCACACATGAAACTATCAATCAATAAATAAGTTCGCGCAACTAGTTCCGTAACTTAGTATAGTGTCTTGTGTGAATAATGTATTATTCAAAACGTTAATCTATCAATAAATTACTAAGTTTGCGGAACTACACTTATGAGCAAAAGTATGGAAGCACCTACTTCTAACTTGTTCTCAGCGATCTTTAGAGCTAAATAACTGTTGAAAATTAATGAAAATGTCAGGTAGGATCCAAGAACCGCGCATTTTCTGCATGTAACATTAATTAAAAATGGCTTTGACAAACTATTCTCATTAATTTTGTTTATTTAAATCTTTTAATATAAGTTAACACTCTAGATTCTCTTCCTAATTGAACCTTTTACTAATGTATTTATTTATTATTCATTTAAACTTTTCGCACACAATAAAGGTACAAAGGCGGACTTAATGCCTTAGGCATTCTCTACCAGTCAACAAAGGGTGGTGAAGAGATTAGATGGTAGGTGCTTTAAAGAGTAGAGGGTTTTATATTTAATAAATCACGGATATTAAGACGACGAGGACGTTGAACGATGGATGGACTGAAAGATGACATGGCTAGAAAGGAAGTTACTACCGAGGTGACGACTAATAGAGAAGTATGGAAGAAAAAGACATGTTGCGCCGACCCCAAATAAATTGGGATAAGGGCAGGAGAATGATGATGACATCATGCACATTAAGTAGGTAAGCAGCATTTAGGTCAAAAGTACCAACTTGTGTAAATATCACAAAACAACTGAATAAATATTTACTACCTATTAGCTAATTGACGCCATAAAACGCTACATAGCACTAAATTGCTTCTAAGAATTTCGCAGTCAAAATGAGTTTAGCAATTTGTTCCTAAGCACAGGTTCACACGGTCAATTTTTAACCCATTAGATGTTCGCCTATTAGAAGCCGTTTCCTTTTAAGAGCTCAACGATTTATGCGGTTATTTTTACTGTCGTTTTGAGATAATTTTTCTTATGAAACTATGGGGTTCATACGATATTTGAGAGGTTAATAAGGATGCGCCGGGGTTGCCCGCGAAACTTAAATTTTCATTGTTTTTTTTTGCAATTTGTAGGTCAGAATTAAATTTTATGTTGATCAAAATATGATTCACGACCGTAGCAAGTTCGTATTTACAGAATTATTGTCATTAGAATTATCAATACAACTGTCTAAGTTAGAATTGCCCTCAAATGTCATTATTAGGTGCAGAGGCCAGCACATCAAGTTACCACAATCTGTAAAATTTCTTTGATAGTATTTCAATTTTATTGCAAAGACATAAGGTTCATTTTTAATTGAGAAAATTTGACAGTTAATGATAGCTTGATGTGCTGGCGTCTGTACATGTAATGGTCATTCCGTAGGGTTATATGAACTTAGAGGGTCGTGTCGGTGATTTTAATGATTACAGTTACAAGGTTTTTCAACTAAACCTGACAGCTGTGCTGCTGGGGAGTTTATTGCGCCACTTCTTCTTCCCAGCTTAAGCACTAGGAAGTGGTGTAAGGAGGGCGTTTTTGGGGATTGTGTTATGTAACTTTGACCTTCAAAAAGTTCTGATTTTCAGCCTAGTTAGAATACATGACTTTTGATTTTGGAAATACGAACTTACTACGGCCGCGAATCAAATTTTAAATTCGGAAATTTGAATTTCGCCGGCTATCCTGGCGTTTTTTTCCTTATCGAGACTATTTTGATCGCGCACTGGATTTTCAACTCTTTTTATTGAATCAAGGATACCAATCAGCAATCCAACAGAGCGCGTCAAAAAACACTGTTCGATTTCCAATCCTCGGTGCTAAGCATTAGGTTAAAAATCCAGTACGCGAAAAAAATCCCTCGCAAGAACCGCCAATGAGTGCGAGGGCTAACGTCCGATACAACGGCAAATAGAGCGTGAAATACTAAAACTTGATGGGTATCATTATAATTAACGGGATAACTCTATTGAAGGATAATTGTGTGCAAGTTAATTGAATTGAAAAACTGTGTTATAACTTAAGTTTAATTATAATTATTAAAGTTCACAATGAAACAAATTTACTAGAACAGTCTTAAGCAGACACTATCACACTAATCTATACTAATATTATAAAGAGGTAAAATTTGTAAGTTTGTAAGTTTGTATGTAGGGGGTAATCTCCGGAACTAATGCTCCAATTTCAAAATTTTTTTCACTGATAGAAAGCTACATTATTCCTGAGTGCTATAGGCTATAAATTATATTTATATCATACATATTAGCCGAGCTATCACAATTTTCGTCTGGCAAGTCGGAAAGAAATGCCTCCGAAAACAGAATTATTTGCATGCGCTGCCTAAACAGTTGTTTAAAATTAAAAGCAATGTATGGCAACCCGGTTCGCCTTAATTATTTCTACAAAAAAGTCCGCGACACCATATTCCTATCTTTTGTATTTTAACTTTTATATTTCGTTTTATGTTTTAAAGAAGTATTTTTTCGACTTCCTTCTAATGTTAAAACAAGAAATTTTCCGCGGACAAAGTCGCGGGCAGAAGCTAGTACTACATATATAGGCAAAAGATTGTGAGCGTGCGTGTGAGTTGTATAGAACGGATCTGGATTAAAGGCACAGAGATATAACCTGGATATTTTTTATCCCGTTAGTACATACGTAACGGATAATTACTGACAATCAACAAATCTTGGTCTTGTTGGGATTGGCTTCTAGTCTTACCGGATGCAGCTGAATACCATAAATGACATAATATTATCCATACTAATATTATTAAGCTGAAGATTTTGTTTGTTTGAACGCGCTAATCTCTGGAACTGCTGGTCCGAATTGAGAAAATCTTTGTGTGTTGGATAGTCCATTTATTGTGGAAGGCTATAGGCTATGTAACATCACTCTACGACCAATATAAGCCGAACAGCAGGTGAAACCGCATGGGAACAGCTAGTTTAGTGTTACACAACTGAGTATTTTACATGGACGAACTACCATATCTGAAGAGGTTTTAACTAGATCCTATCCATCCATAATAATATATCGAACTATCAAATTAACCCAAGTTGATTTCCCAGTTCATGATCTCTGCAATAAAGCTGGCTCCAAATAATGCCTAAAATCTCGTTTCTCTAATATAAAAAGGTAGTTTGGTCTATTTGTGCGCCAAGTCACGGACGTACCGACAATATGAAAGCCATCCTAACGTTTTAGTATAGTTTTAAAAATTATAGTGCCAATAATACGCATAGAAGTATAATCTTAATCACAGATATTTTTATGCTTTTACGTGTAGCTTTGATTCCATCTAAGACGCTATTGCAAATAAATATATCTTTATTAAAACTGTGAGGACTGCATCTTTGACAGTCGTTACGGGTCGTCAGAAGCCCGAAAATCTGACAGCCAGTCTTACCAAGGGTTATCGTAGTGCCCAGTTACTGGGTTGCGGAGGTCAGATAGGCAGTCGCTCCATGTAAAATACTGGTATTCAGCTGGATCCGGTTAGACTGGAAGCGGACCACAGCATAGCTGGGAAAAGGTTAGGCAGATGAGATGGCTTTCAAAATATGACTGCCAATAAATTGTACATTCTCATGTCTCTAACAATATTTTATCACATCTATTCAAAAACATCTATTTAATTTTTCGTAAACCGGGACTAAATTAGCTTTTTATTCCAAAGGGACTAAAAGTGATTTGAATTTGGAATGTAAATATTGTTTCTAAGTTCCAATCACCAAAGTTCTTTGCTCGTGATTGATCTCTTTGGTCATTGGGACTTTTACTACTTATAACAATGTTCGTATATTATGTAACAACAACAAGTAATATGATAAAGTAACCGCGCACGAATATAGAAAAAAATGTGCGAAATGCATTCCGCCTTTGTTCTGATTAATTGCTCAAATTCGGAGTTTACTTAATTTAATAAAATAATTGTGTGTGTGTCTTTCTGACTGAGAGTGAAAGTACTATATTAACTCCTGAGAACTGAATCTAAGACTCACTTACCTTTTTCTCAGAGAGGGCGATAAAAAGAAACGTGTCCACCTCCAGTGAAACACTATATTAAGCTCGAGTGACGTACTTTGAATCCCACTCTGCACTCTGGATTCAAAGAAAAACCCTAGGCAAACAATCTACTATTGTATTTTACGTTAATGTTGTGCTAAATTGCTCTTGAGGCAAATGGGTCTTGAGGAAAATAAAATAGGCTAATGCAACTTTTGTTTTTTTTAAGCCGTTTTTGTTGTTGTAAAATTTTGAGACACTTTCAGTCTTTACGGTCGCACCCTGGCATAAATTATCATATGAAAAATATTACCCATAATTTTATTTTTTTATAAGCAGTTTTTATTGTTGTAAATTTTGAGAGACTATCAGTCTTTACGGTCGCATCATATCATACACCCTGACATACATTATCATATGAAAAATATTACCCATAATTTATAAAAACATAGATAATATCACTGCAAGTCCCTGAAAACTTTATTACATTATTTTGACCTCGCTCAAATTAATTCATATACCACATTTATATGCAACGCGTGTATGTAAGGAATTTATAACACCCAAGGTTTCTTTTATTGCAGATCTTGTATTACGTGTTCTTATTTAATGTGGAAATAGCTTTATTTTTTGCTTGGTAAATTGAAATGTTCGAGTGAATACTTTGGCTTTTTCGTAATAATACATATTATTTTCTTGGGAGGGTAATATTTCGATTGGTTTTGTTGGCTTTGTGATTAGATTAATATCCATTTCAAGGAAAAAAAAGACAATAACCTCCCTTGTTTTTAAATATTTATCTCTACGCAGAACTAGCAGACCGACGGACTTTGTTCTATCCAAATTCAATAATTCTTACAAAATTCCTATAGAAAATGTTCTTTCAGTTATCCCGTCCCAGTTTTCTTGGTAAATTTTCTTTTCGGTATAAAACCTTATACGAACTATGCATTAAACATAACATTTTAAAATGTAAAAAAATTGCCAAATCTGTCCAGCCATTTTGAAGTGATGCGCTTACATACAAACAGCATTTCATGTTTATGCTATAGATATAAGGGAATTACTTATTTATTAACCCAAATTATTTACTAAAAAAAATGTGTTCCAAAATGTACACACGGCAGCACATCAAGTTACCCCACTTTGACCTTGCAGGCGCTATGAGCAACAACAGCGAGAATCGTACGAAAGAGATAAATAGCTTTTTATCCGTTCTTACTCGTAATGTTTCGTGCTGCAGTGCGATGTGAGTGTGTGTGTATGCGCGTCGTCGTAGTGTAGAATAAGATACCTACTATGCGATTACAAATCGTCGCGTAACAGTTGAATACTTGAATCGAATCGAAAAAATGCGTATGCGCGCGCTTATAGGTAATTTAAAATTACTAATTTTACATTAATCCTTCATTTTTACATATTTGTTGGATACATATATTAATAAGGCATTACCTACTCTTAATTAGCGAAACTTCGCGCTCGTGATGAATATTGATGAGGCAGGTAACTAGGTATAATCTTCTCCCGTAGCTAAGTAATAACGGCCGCACGGGTCGATCCATCAGGTTAAGCTACGCTTGCCGGGGTTGGTCAGTCGATGGGTGACCATCTTTACATACCGAGACTCCTCCGTGCCTCTAGCGGATCTTTGACAGTCGTTACGGGTCGTCACAAGCACGAAAGTCTGACAACTAGTCTTACCATACTTACCAAGAGGTAGATATAGTATTACCGAGCTACTGGGTTGTGGAGGTCAGATAGGCAGTCGTTCCATGCAAAATACTGGTATTCAGCTGCATCCGGTTAGACTAGAAGCCGACTCCAACATAGTTGGGAAAAGGCTAGGCTGATTGAGGTGGGTATAATCTTATCTGATGTGAGAAAAGTATTTCTACGAAATTAAATGCAGAAAGCCATATGATACTTAATAGGTATCACAGCAGTTGTTTACTTGCCGCAATCGGCTTAAAATTTAAAAACAATTTCGATACCCCATCACGAACGTGTTTGAAGTTTAGCCAATTCACTATACCTACAAAAGCATCTTTTCAGTCGGCCGCGCCGCCGCGCCGCGCCGCCGCCGCGCCGTGTTTGAGAATACCAACCGTTTCGACCGCGACACGATCTTATCACAAAAAGTAAGGTTGAACTTAGTAACGTGAATTTTATTGACAATGCAAAGTTTGCTGTTACAAATTCAACCTTATTACGCTAGTAATAAGATACGATTTCAAAGGTTATGAATTTTAAAAATGAAATTCTACTCTACTATTATCGACTTCATTAGAATAGGTGTATTTTATAAATGAGAATATGAGCTTGTTTGAACGCATCATCATGAAATTTTGCATGTCACATGTCAGGAGTACAGAGAAGGATAAGTTCTTAAGGGAACTCTGGTGAAGCAGCTTATTATTCAAAACTCGTAAGTGATTTTGTTTATTTATTATGCTTTCACGTAGCGCAAGCGTAGCTAGCCGTAATGGGGCCGGGGCCCGCATCAGCGGCGTCCGGCGAGCAGTTTTAAAGGCATATGCAATATCAAAAAATACAGATACGCTATACTAGAAAGGTTTAGATAATTAAATAAAGGTAAACAATCTTGATGTGTCTTTTATCTTTTTTATTTTAAAACGACAGAACTTAAAAATAAAATGCAACTAAAAACTAAATCAATTGAACCATTACTTTAGGCACTAGTTTGTTTGTTTTTGTGTAAACCAAACGTCATTGCCTACACCTTTCTAGTATAGATAGATAGACGCGCGACGCGCGACGGCGGCGGCGCGGAGCGAGCCGACTCGCTGCCACGGGCGGCTTGCTTTATGCATACCTATTGCACATAAAGTTTATTCTAATGCCTTGTCACTATAAGTAAACTGCTCACCACGTCGCTGCCGGCTGCTGCCATTTCCATGTGAATCTACACAACTGATATTTGGATCCAGAAAAGGACATAAGATAGGTTCCTACGGGAACGCATGGGACAATTAGGTATCAAAATAAAATACGGAATAACAATCATTTATTTTTATTTTAGAACATTTATATACCTGCTTACCTAAATACTTAACTAAATACCTACTAACTTAACATTAAATACCTTCTTACTCTAAATTAAAATAGACAATAGAAATTCGAAATTTAATTTTTTACAAGCTTTTATTTAATACAAGGCCGCATGGCTGCCAAACTAAATTAAATGCTGCCGCCAAACGAGAGTAAGCTTTTACCTAGATTAGTATAATTTGACTGGGCTTTCAGTTTAGATGTTTAGTGTTGGCACGGTTGGTGAGAAAAGAAGTATATTTCAATTTACAATATTATTTATTATATTATAAATCACGTTATTTGAAGAATTATCCATGCTAATATTATGCGACAGTAACTGTATGTCTGTTACGCCTTCGCGGCCAAACTGTGATGAAAATTATGCAGGTAGTTTAAAGCTTGGAGAAGGACATGAAGGAAGCCAGTTTATTATGACACAACATCAACGAACGACGTGTCTGGCGTCTTTCCCAAATCGAACAATGGAAGAATAAGCGTTTGAGAAACAGTGGTTGGAAATACCTCAACAGATACCTTTATTTTGATAAATAAAATCATAACAATACTTATTATAATACACTTAGATACGTATTGTAAAACTGTGCTACTATTTCAAAGTTTAAGTTTGTGAAAATGGATGGATGGGTGTTTGCTTGAGTGAAGGGCATTATTTAGTGACGTAGAATCGGAGTTCGTTTTCTAAAGCTAACTTTAGGCTACGACATTATACACCTTGCACTCAGTGTCTGAAACAGAGTGTCTGTTTGTAGGAACACTCATAAACTCTACGGATACCTACATCTTGCGACACCGAGTGTTTAAACGGTGTCAGACATTGAGTGTACAGCCTATAGTGTTGTAGAAGCGCAAGGGTAGCCCGCAAAATTCATATTTTCTTACGTTGCAATTTGCAGGTCAGTGTCAGGCTGTGTGTTAAGGAGGATGCGCAGTGGTATCCCGCAAAATTATTATTTTTTGGGTTTTTGTAATTTGTAGATCCGTGTCAGGTTGTATCTTGATCAAAATATGATCCGCGGAAATAAAACAATGTAATTACATAATTTTAACCATAAAAATCATCAACACATGTCTAAAAGTTAGTTTAGTTCCTGCAGATTCTTCGAACGAAAGAAATCTAATCAATTTGCAGGAAATCTGTTTTATTTGAATTTCGCGGCTACCACAGCGCATCCATCTTAAACAAAATATGATTCGCGGTCGTAAGTAATAATTCTTTACAGAATTAAAATCATCGACACAACCCGCTAAGTTCATTTTAATCACTTTGAATACTTAACTATTTCATGAAAAGTCAATCAAAGGGATTAAAATGAACTCAGCGGGATGTGTTAATGATTTTGATGATTCTGTAAAGAATTATTTGTTACGGTCGCAAATCATATTTTGATCAATACAACCTGACACTGACATACTAATTGCAAAAAATGTGAGAAAATTTGAATTCGCGGGTTACCTTAGCGCATCCATTTTAAGACTAAGTTCGCTCGACTAAGCTCGGGTCTAATTAGCGATAAACAATATGCCATGACCTAAAAGAGCCTAAACTTGACCTCAGAAATAAGCAACAAGATCGGCCTTCCTGTTGATAAGAAAAATGACTACACGGGAGCCTAATGCGTTGCCAAAACAATACACATAATATTATTATATGATAAATAAAAGGTAACTTAACCCATTGAAGGACAGTGAACGAGACACAATAGAAGTTTTATTGTTATTACGTCTATAGGCGTTCAGTGTCCCTCAAAGTGTTAAGGGGACTGCGCTAAGGTAGCCCGCAAAATTCAAATTTTCTTACTTACGTTTTCGCAATTTGCAGGTCAGTATCAGGGAGTAGTTTTGTGGTAGTATGTTGATTAAAATATCATTCGCGGCCGTAACTATAATGGCTTTACAGAATTATAATCATTACAATCATCAATACAACGCCATAAGTTAGAATTGACCTCAAATCTAGCGATATCATGAAGTTTGAGGTCGGTTCTAACTTTATGGAGTTGTATTGTTGTATTCTAATGATTATAATTCTGTAAAGCCATATTAGTTACGGCCGCGAATCATATTTTAATCAGCATACGACCTGACACTGACCTGCAAATTGCAAAAAATACGTAAAAAAATTTGAACTTCGCGGGCTACCTTAGCGCATCCTCCTAAAATAAATTAAAATCTAGAATATTTAAACTGTAATAGAAGCAAAATTCGGTAATAATCTTTAAGTAGGTATATTAACTACTTCTACTAAAAAAAACCTAGATACTTAAAATATTATTAATATGTAATAATAAAAATATATGCTTATCAATATATATCTAGATGTAGGTATGTTTGAAATAAATAGGTATATTATTTAATATTTGGTCGGACCACCTTGCGCATCTAATACGGCATCCAGCCTGTCCTTCATGCCGGCCACCATGTTCCAGCAGGTATCCGTGCCTCTGAAATGCTCCCATGTAGTATGGGCTTCTCGCCGCAAGTTCTCGTTGTTGCGTATTTCTGAGGCATCCTAATAGAGAACCATGAGACCCCATAAATTCTCGATTGGGTTTAAGTCAGGGCTCTTTGCAGGCCATGGCAGGCAGATGACGTCATCCTGTGCCGAACCACTCCTGCGCCACTCTGCAGGTGTGTACGCGGCAGTTATCTTGGCACAAGTAAATAATGCCCTCTGTGTAGTGCAGGCGCACGGTGGGGATCGTCACGTCGTAAAATTTCGACGTACTGATCCCCAGTCATGCGCCCGCTAACCTCCACTAGTTCACCCGGTCCCATGGAACTCATCCATCCCCAAAAATTTTTCTTCCGTCCATATCCAACCGGAAGCTTTTTTCGTCTACAAAAATTACTATATTGTTTGCCCAGTCAAAATTATAATATTCTAGGCAAAAACTTACTCTTGCCTCCTTATGTGCCTGATTCATTAGGATTTTCTTGACAGGACGGCAGCATTTTTTTCCGCCGGCCTTCAGGCGCCTTCTTACAGTATCCATCGAAATCTAAAACAAGAAAATGATGTCAATGTAATGATATTATGTAAGTATTGAATACTTACATAATATCATTACTGACAAATTGTAACGGGCTAACCTAACTAAATGAGTATTTATTGCACATTATTACACAATTACTATAGGCAAAGATGTAATAATACTAAACTAGTTAGTTCCCTACAATAATCGTTAAGTTATTATTAAGTATTCCACACAAACATCACTGCCATGACAGGATTACACCCATCCCGAAAGAAGGCCTTGACCTTAATATTTCAACAAACAAAAAGTAAGTGCAAAATTATGCAGGTAGGTAACTTAAAATCCTACTACTGTATTGGGCTAAACTTTCCATTACTGGACTGGGATTTGAAAGTTCCTTATGTTGTTTGTAGATAATACTCACAAATAAAAAGCAAGCACACAGTTTTTTTTTATGCGAAAATTCACGGTTTTCGAGATATAATTATTCAAAGTTTCCATACAAATTCAATTTTTAGGTTAGATAAATTACGATGGTAGACGTCAATTTGTCATTTCACGTTCCGTTTACAGTAAAGGTGTATTTTATTTGACCAAATGTCTTTTTTTTTAAATAATATTATGCAATTACATACACTTTTTTACACAAAAAATAACGAATTTTTGTTTACACTTGGAACGGAACGCAAAGTTGCCTCTTGTTTACCGCGTTTTTTTGTGTTGCTGTCAGTGTCAGTCATCGTTTGTTGCACTTGCAGTTGAGATCGTTTTACGTACTCCTGTAAGCCTTACGTTTGACTACCATGGCGTCTCCGAAGCCCTATGCTTCTGTGTCTGAAGAGTGTAGTGAAGTGCAAGTGTTGTGAATATCCGAAAAATATCCAAAACCGCCTTGCCCTACCCCGACTCGGACAGGTTAGGTTAGAAGGGGATGGCGGGGTCTTTCAGACCCCGCCATCCCCTTCGTGGTTATTTTTAAACCATTGAGCCCCGCGAAGCGGGGCTCAGACTACGCTTTTTGAGCAACTTTTGAGTGTTTTGAGGTTAAGTTAGGAAAAGTCATTTTTCTCGGAAATGGTGAGTTACCTTATCATGGGAGTGGTGCCAGAGTGGAGGGGGGCACCCCCCACAGGTACAAGGGGGGCCCCGGACATCCCCGCACCATAAATCGATGGAAATTTATGGATTTTGTTTTTCTAACCTCAAAAACTTTAACCATGGATATCTCCATAACCATGGGGTTTCGCGGTGTGGGGATGGTACAGGGGGGTAGCCCTCCACCCCCCCTTTCTCCCCCTCCCCCTCCCACCCCATAAATGCCAGTCCAGTAAAGGAAAGTTTAACCCTGTATTGAATTAGGTTTAAAAGGTCTTATAATAACTAATTGGAATGAAAAAAAGTTCATCGAATTTTATTTTGAGTATGTCTGGAGTAGGTATACCTAATTGTGACTTAGTCCACGTTCAATCGGACGTAAAAATATCACAGCGGGGTTTTATTGCGCACTGGATTTTAAAAACACACTCGGTGTTGAGCCTAGCATTGATACCTTTATCAACGAAACAGCGAAACACAGTAGCGGGAACTCATTAGGAAAGAACAAGAGGAAGTTAATTACCACATTTTTCAATATTAGCCTAAATGTAATAAGTTCCGGTGAATTGGTCATCTTAGGATTTAAAAAGATAATTACAAAAAATTATTACTCACCGTTATGCCCGTCTGCCGACAAATATCAATAATCCGGCATCCACTCAATCTCAGCGCTATTATGCGCTGCCTCTCAATTTGCGTCAGGTGAGGCGCCATTTAAAAAAAAAACAAATAATTTTTCACGCACTTTGCACGCAACTTGAACGAATTTTAAGTGACTGACAGCGGCGGACGCGCAGCGTGGCGCGGAGGCGTGGCCTATTCCAAGTGCGACAAGATTTTATTGGCTACAAATTTTTAGAATGTGCGACCATTGGGTAATTTTAGAAACGCTTTAAAATCGACCAATCATGCCAAGGACACTTTCTTTCTAACACTTCATTCTGCGTCGTATTTATAGATATGTATAGGGTTTAGGTTGATGTGCTGCCGTCTGTACTGTATCGAAGGACCAGCTTAAAAGTCGATCCTTCTCGTAACAAAAAGTTTTATAAACCAACCATGGAAACATTTCAGAGTAAAAAAAAAACAAAAATCTCTTGGCTCAAGATTTAGATTACTAAGAACTTTTGTTTGTTTGTTAAAAATATTCTTAAAGGCCTTTTTAGAGTTTTCCACGAAATTTATTTTATCTCTGTGTTTTTATTTAATAATATTTGTATAGGTTTTATTAAGGGTGAATTAGAAATGATACTTATGACTGAGCTATTTTAAGGGTCGTTGGACACATAAACCTACGCTCGAACGCGCTCACTGTGAAGTGTCCGCGTACGCATTCTTACGAAAAATAATGTTCAAAGGAAACGTGGGCGGGTCACTACACTACATCACGTCTGGTTCAGTTCGGATTAAACCTTCCTTTAGCAATTCTAGACTAGGCTTTGAAAAAAGTATTAGTTTTATTAAGATACCTACTAGTCTAGTGAGTCTGAATGTAAGGCTATACAAGTAGAGGAAAACCAAAGAAACGATGGATGGATTGTGTGAAAGATGATATGGCTAGAAAGGGAGTGACTACCGAGATGACGACTAATAGAGAAGTATGGAAGAAAAATACATGTTGCGCCGACCCCAAATAAATTGGGATAAGGGCAGGAGAATGATAATGAGCTGCTGCCCGCGGCTCCGCCCGCGACAATGTTGGAATTTTTCATTCAAATTTCCACCCTCTATTTTACGTCTTTATAGAAAACTCCCCTCCGGGTTTTCTATAATCCTTTCTTTCTTCCTCTCCTATTCATAATCTACCCTTATGTTAAATTTTACTTTCGTAGGTCCAGTACTTTTGACATTTTGTGATGAATCAGTGTGCGAATGTATGAATGAGTGACTTTTCGCTTTTATCACTACATAGTATAAAGCAAAGTCGCTTCCCGCGTCCTAATGTCTGTATATATGTATGTATGCTTAGATCTTTAAAACTACACAACGGATTGTGATGCAGTGATTTTTAATAGATAGAGTGATTCAAGAGGAAGGTTTATATGTATAATAACATGCTTAACCCATTCACTGTCCAATGAACCACATATGGTTCATGTTGATTGTTTAACTATTGTGTCTAGTTTGTGAACAGTGAACGTGTTAATATATTAGAGTACCACTGATAATTTCAAGACTTCTAATGCGAAGTCGTAAAATGTAGTATATGAATTTAGATATACCAAAGATAGCAGGAAATCTTCACAAATAGGGAAAGAGGAATTATTTTACTACGAATTTAACGTGTACCACGCCGCGTGCAAAAGCTAGTACATAATATAATGTAGATAATAGGATGTCTAAAACAAATAAAATGTCAAATAAATTCAGCGTCACAGCATTTTAGAATATTTTCCCGCTACCTTTTTCTTCTATTCCCACACCCGAGAAAGTTAAATGACAGTCATAAATTAAAATTTAACGCCAGAAACAGCGATTACAAATCGTATAACATGAATATTAATCTTTACGGAACCACGCTGACCCATGGTGTCGTTTCCAGGTTGTTTTATGTTGATTTATGATAGAAAAACGAAGTTTGCGACCTGTTTGCTAAGTGGCTCTGGCATTTTAATTATTGGTAATGTTATTAATTTTAATTCTACAATTTGGCCAAGTCGTATTTGGTTGTTGGCTTGTGTGATAATGTGATTGGAATATAAAATGGCGATATATTGAATTTGGTATTTCTTTTGATTTTCATTCTCACGGTTAGTTATTATTTTGTGAAGGATTTAAACGCAGAAAACTTGGTAAATTAGCTTTGATAACGTTTTATGTTACGTCGATATTAAATCATAGTGTAACTTACCTCTATCGTCCTGAGTTCTGAAAGACGACCTTATTTTTAAACCTATTTGTGATAGATTTTTTTTTCTCATAAACTAAATATATTTTTTAAGACTTCTTTTGAAAACTTTAAAATAAAAACTCTTTCATTCTGTTTTATGAAAAGACTAGCTTCTGCCCGCGGCTTCGCTCGCGTGGAGGTCGGAAATTATCCCACAGGAATGTTCTACCGGGATAAAAAATATCCTATGTGTTAATCCAGGATATAAACCATCTCTGTGTCAAATTTCATCCAAATCTATACAGTAGTTTTTACGTGAAAGAGTAACAAACATCCATACATCCATACTTACAAACTTTCGCCTTTATAATAGTAGTAGGATATACACAATTTTATAAAGCGAAATCTCAGCACAATATACCTATAAGGTAACAAAAACCACAATTTATAAGGTTTGGTAAAAACAAAGCTATTTCAGAGACATCTGCGGTAACAATAAATGGAGCACGTGCTTACCAAACGGGGATCAGTTTATGGTTCTTTGATGTACAATGTAAGGAGCTCTTGGAAGAATAAATAAATCGAGGGAAAATACAATATTGTGTAGACAAGATATATGCTTAAGGGAATGTATTTTGGCAGCCTGGTGTAAGATGAAATGGCTGCCCTTTTCGAGATAAGGGTCCCAAGCGTACTTGAGCGTACTAGTGAACTTTTACAAGATCATAGTCAAAAGTCGTTTAATGAAACTAGGCTAAGAGTCAGCACTTCTTGAACGTCAAAAATACTCAAGACAGTCCCTAAAATGGCCGCCCTTTCACCTCTTCCTAGTGCGTAACAAACTCCTCAGCAGCACAGCTGTTTACTCAGTTAGAAGAATTTGATTCAATACAAAAGTGTGGAAAGTAATTGACATTATAAAACACTTAACATTAAATGAAATAGTTAATTAACGAGAACTTGGGTCACGGGAAGTATTACACGGCTGGTTGATTCTTCCCGTGACTCAAGGGCTGGCATTGACCTTGACCTTTGGTCTTAAATCGTGGCGATACCAACAGTCTCCGTGATTCATTACCAGTCAACAGCGATGCGGAGGAATTTTTCGTCGCCATATTTAAGTTTCATTTTAATTCAGAATAAATTATTTATTATGAGTAATATTAAAATAATCTCGAACTGCAAATATAGATACTTTTTATGTGATACTACAAATTAGCCAAAATAAAAAAAACATTAAATATAACATTGAAATCTAGTGCATATTGTTCACTTAATTAAAATTAATAATAGATTGCTCAGCTACAAAGTAAACATGGTGGCAACATTTAGTTTTGACAATAGAAACTACAAACTACTAACATAAAATAATCGAAAAACTGTTTTTTCTGTAGTTATTGTATGTATATAAGAAATAAATTCGATTTACAATCTCCCGTTTAATTACAATTTACTAGTGAGATTGTAATATCACGGCTTTGACAAAATACCTGCGACATATTGTATAACCGCTTGAAAGATGAGAAAATTCAATCGATTTGCAAAAACCATATGAAATTATTTAGAAATCAGTCAGTCAAAGGTTATTTATGCATACAAGGCTAATGTACCTACTGTAATTCTTTGACAGTTTCATGATATAACACGGCAAATTGATGTAGACTGTCAATTTGCTTAAAAAAATATTTGCCTGACTACGTAAGATATTAAATGGCACATTTCCTTGTCTTCAAACTATTTAGAACAAAAGGAAATCTGGATTTTCCGTCAGATTCATCGGTATTCAAAACACAAGATAATCAAAAATAAGAAAATTCTAATATAAGCGAAAGCTTTTTCCAAAACCAATATTTGACCGACGTGCGCTCTCAAAATTCAGGGTTGGCCCGAGTTTGCGGTGAAACTCCATTTGCTAATCACGATGTTGGCTCGCTCAGCGGCCCCGTAGCATCCCTATTATTCCAACCATTGGCAGAGTGCCACTCAAGTTTCTAATAATCGCACTTTGTATTTGTTAATTAATACTTTTGATATTGATACCGACCTATGTCTACATGTTTCCGCATCAGGTTGATTAAAAAACTTGAGAGGTGTCAAGGGACACCCGGATGGAACGAAGTTCCTTTCGATTAATTAGTGAAGGAATTGTAATTTCGTAAGAATTTTTTCCGTCTAGCCCCCTTTCACAACGCGCGATATGGAACTCGAATTAAATTACACTCGTATAAGTAGGTAGGTATGTAAGTATCTAATTAATTAGTTCATCCGACACCACAGTCACGAAAACAAACAATGCCGCGACGGCGACGCCGCATGCCGCCGCCCTGCGTTTAAGATACATAAACATAAATAAAAATACATACGCGATTTTACGCGAAAGATAAATAGGTTAGGTACACAACTACACAAATAAAAACACGAAAAGCGAATTCAGACTTTATTTATTAACAGTAAACGGTAAAATTTAGAAATACCAAACTAGGTACCTAAATATGCAGTTTACTACAATTATTCTGAGAAACCTATTGTCTCGTGTCGGACCCGACTTTACAAAGATGCACAACCGAATTACGCGGTTAACTTAATAAAAATAAGGTCTTAATTCGGTCCAATATTTTCATAGAGAAAAGCTCGTCCAAATAATAATGAACTCTATTCGACCGACGAAACGATTCATTTTTCTGTTCGAATTGCTTGCCTTTGTAGAAGCCGCCAGCATTACCGCAAAAAGTGTTTTACAAAAAGTGTCGTGACAACTTTTCGTAAGAATTTTTTCCGTCTAGCCCCCTTTCACAACGCGCAATAAGGAACTTCGTTCCAAAAAACCTTGTAATTTTGTTGTAGTATGTTTCAACGGAAAATCGTTTTGGCTTTTTAATACATTATTGCAGGAATGTGTTTGTGTTCACGTAGACTTTTTCCTGTACTGCATGTTTGTACACTCAGGTGTTCATTCATCTGGAGAAAGCGTATGATAGGGTACCTCGGAGTGTCTTCTTGTGAGATTATAGCTAGGTTTGCTCGGGAAGTATGTAGGTACAGTCAATCACGAGATTGACTGTCGAGCCGACCGGACGTACGTACGAACCTATGTCCGGTCGGCTGCTGGCAACACTAATTAGTTCAATGTGGCGGCACACTTGCACAAACAAGCCCTTAAATCTTATTTCATATTATGGACGCCGACTATAAACTATTACTACACTTATTTTTACTGTATGTCCGACAATAGACAAGAGTTGGAGAATGCTTGAAGACAAGGCTTGAAAATTATAACAGAAAAATGTGAACAAAATCATACTTTAACTATTTGAGAGTAGTAATACATAAATTCACGCCAGTATTCCCCTGAAGGTTTGGCAGAAGCGTAGGGTTTGAGAATAATAAACAATACATTACTTACATTATCATGAAAAATACATTTATTCACACCAACACAAAGTCTTTATTAACATTATCATATTAAATTACTCGTGTTTAAAAAAATGTGAGGGCTACATTAAAATAAAAAAGTCCCTTTAAACATTTCGGGACATCACGTAAACAAACCGGGAGGTATTTATGAATTATTCACATGCTTGTGCCAGCCCTGAGCATAGACTAATAAAATCGTGTAGAAACGAAACTTTTTTGCGGTATCCGACGGTGAGACAGGAGTCATAATTATTGACCTTTAAAAAAGACGACATAGAAAAAAAACATTTATTGCGGTAAAAATGACGCAAAAAAAGAACAAGTTGAGACATGCATCACATCCACGCAAAATGGCCATCGGTCAGCATAATGCTGCGATAGATGCGAGACAGAACTCGCGCTGACGCGAGGATGTTAACCAGTGCAACATTCAATGAGATACAAAAATAACAAAATGAGAACTAAAAACTTAAGCATAAACAGTACTTTTAGTACAAGTTCGTTTTAACATTATAAACATAATATTTCTCGACAAAGTCGCAAAAGTCTTTAGATATCAAGTGCCATTGTAACTATGGAGTTTCACTAGCTAATTTCATTTGACCTTCTTTATGTAGTCAAAAAGTGCCCCGAGCAGGTTTTATTTCTAAATCTTTTTAGTCTATGACTATCTGAGGTTTATTGCGAAAAAAGTACGCAAGTAATTTTGAGAACCCCTCCGTTTCGTAATTAAAATGTTTGTGGGGACTATTAAACAATGTTTTGGGTTTATTTTTAGGGTTTATGATTATAACTTCTGACGCGTTTTGTGAATTTTAAATGAGCGAACTCATTATTGTGGTGTGGCTTACGTAGTCACGGAGCTAATCAAGTCCGTTCGATTTTTAAATTTGCCGCTAAAAGGAAGATTTCATGTTTTAGTTAATGAGATCGCCATTTCTATTCTCTAAATACATTTTTATTTATTTAGCCTACGCTGTCACATCCCACTTCTTGGTAAAGGTTAAATAAATTACTAAATCCGATAGCGCGTGTTAAATTAATTACTTTGCTCATAATTTAAAAAAGTTTGAATCAGTGATTCGCTTCTATTTTGTGCAACGGCAACTATACGCTGAATCCATTTTTTTTGTTTAGCCTACGCTGTCCCACTCCTGGGCAAAGGCTAAATAAATTGCTGAATCCGATAGTGCGTATTAAATTAATTACTTTGCTCATAATTTAAAAAGTTTGAATCAGTGATTCGCTTCTGCTTTGTGCAATGGCATCTAGTTAAAACATGGATATTTCTATGATTTTTAAGATATATAATTCTTTTATAGCTTAAGCATAATAAACCCATAATATTTCCACTGCTGGGTGACCAGGCCTCCAGAGCCGGAGTGCGCCGTAATCAACCACGCGGGCCCAATGCGGGTTGGTAGATGTCACATGTCTTCAAATTCTTGTTTCTTATTTGATTTGGTGATGATTCATACACATTAAACGTCTGAAATAAATGCTCTACACGAAGATCTGCATCAAATCTATTGTCATGTTTGGAATAAGCAGTCACACGGACAGAAACGAAAAGTGACTTTAATTTTATACAACCTATGTAAACATATGTATATAGTCAAACAGGAGTTATATCCGTAAAAGGGTTTCCTTGTAACTTCAGTTATAAAGTTTGTTTTTTTGCAACCATTACGTTGTAAATGCAGAAGAACACTCTTTTGAATAAATTGACTTTGTATATGAAAAAGATTGACTAAGTACTAACAGCCGCACAGGGCGATCCATCAGGTTAAGCTACGCTTGCCAGGGTTGGCCGTGGATGGGTGATCTTACATACACATACCGTGACTCCTCCGTGCCTCGGAAAGCACGGTAAGCCGTTGGTCCCGGCTGTCATTTGTGCATTTTTGACAGTCATTACGGGTCGTCTGAAGCCCGAAAGTCTGAGAGACAGTCGTACCAAGGGGTATCGTATTACCCAGTTGTGGAGGTCCGGCAGCATCTGGTTAGACTGGCTGACCCTAGCACAGTTGGGAAAAGGCTTGGCAGATGATTTGAAAAGACCACACACTCTAGAATATGATTTCAAAAGAGATTTAGCCCAATTTCGTAGCGAAATAATGGGCTGTATAAAGGAAGCGATGAATGAACAATTTGAAAATATAACCCAAATGCGGAATGAAATTAGGCAAGATATTCAAGATCTGAAATTAACAACTGATAACCTAACAGAAGAATATAAGAAACTGCATAAATCCGTGGAAAATATTACAACCGAACATAAAGTAACTCAAAGTAAAATTATAGCAATCGAGGATGAACTGCATCAACTTAAAAGTGAAAACCGAAAACCTGAATTAAGTTTTGGAGCTCAGCACGAGTTTTTCGTCGAAATGCAAGGTAGACTTCAAAGAGACAAAAACATAATATTGGTGGGTCTGAATGAGCAAGATGTCAACGATCTCTCCACAGGCAACAATTTCGACTCTCAAGAAGCTCACAAGATCCTAACAAAAGCCTATCAAGATTGTCCTACGCCCTTAATATCTACAAGATTGGGCAAATATAATGCAGATAAACCTCGCCCTATAAAAATTGTATTTGATTCTCCTGATACACCAAAATATTTACTGAAGAATCGCTCGAAACTGCCTAAGACTATAAAGATATATTCGGACCAAACACCAGCTCAAAGGACTTATATACAAAATCTCCAAACTGAGCTCAAAGAACGTGAGCAACAAGGGGAAACAAATCTAATAGTTAAATATATCAAAGGAGTACCTACTATAACCAAAAACAACTACAATTCAAAAAACTAGCCGGGGATAACCCCAGTTGTTCCAATAATGTTAACCCAGGAAATACTACATACCAAATAATTCACAAGTATAAAGATTTGCCCTCAAAATCATCATTCCTCAAAACCTTCTATGCTAATGTAAGAAGTATCCGCACACCAGGAAAAATTGAAGAACTACAGTGCATCCTAAAAGCAATTCCTTCTACAGTACATGTCATAATTCTAACTGAGACTTGGATAACATCAGAACAAGATGCAAAATTATACGATCTTCCTAACTACAAACATGTTTACAATTATAGACATGATAGTAAGGGAGGGGGCGTATCTATCTACATTCATGAAGGTATTTCCTTTGAAGTAACAGAGGACACCTACAAGGACAGCAACCACTACCTATGGATATATCTTCCCAAATATGCGCTGCATATTGGAGGCATCTACAAACCAGGCCATTCGAACATTAAAGAGTTTCTCGAAAGATATACCTTGCAAATGGAAGCTAGAAAGAGATCAATAGTGTTTGGTGATTTTAACTTAGACCTACTGAATCCAAACACATGTGTCACTCAATACCTATCAGAACTTGAAGAAAGTGGCTACGACATTTTAAACAAAATAGATAAGGAATATTCCACGAGGCAAACTCAAACAACAAGCACCATCTTAGATCATGTTGCAACAGACCTACAAAAACAGTATTTCCATTTTGTTATTCTGGAGTCTGCTATGTCTGACCATAAACAGATTTATCTGGAAATGTTTAAATACAGGCCAAAAATTAAACAAAAGATCCATTATGAGGCCATAGACTATGAAAACTTATACAAAAGTATCAGCAAAGCTTCGTGCATAGGCATAGATGATGATTACAAATGTCTGGAAGCCTTCGTTACGTCACACATACTACAAAACAAGAAGATAAAATCAAAAATAATGAACTTACCAAAGGACGACTGGATTAACAAAGAAGTTATTAAGATGATCGATAACAGAAATACCTTGTGGCAACAGTTAAAAAATGAAGAAGCAAATATTATCTTGAGAAGGAAGTTTCTAGCGGAACGAAATAAAGTAAGTAAGAAGATAAATAATGATAAAAACAGCTACTACTACAAAAAATTCCAAAAATGTAACAATAATCCGAAGAAGATGTGGGAAACTATTAATTCTCTAGCTATGAATAAGACTAAGACGAATATTTTACCTCCAAAGCTAATAGTAAATACACAAATTGTATCAGAGGGCGAAAAAATCTGTGATATACTGAATGAATATTTCGCCACTATTGGTACAGAGCTGGCTAATAGGATACCATCGGGATACCATTTAAATTCGGGTAACACACTTATGTACAAAGACGGACATGAACACACAGAAACGCTTACACAATTTAGACCTTGTACAATCGAAGAAGTTGCTAAACTTATCGATAATTTGGATGCTGATACTAGCACAGGTGTGGACGGAATTAGCACAAAAGCATTGAAATGTATTAAAAATGTTATAATTTCACCCTTAGTTAGTTGCGTTAATAAATGTCTTGACCATGGTACGTTTCCTGATAGTTTGAAGTTGGCAAAAGTTTCTCCTATCTTCAAGTCGGGTACGAAAACTGACCCGAGCAATTATAGACCAATTTCTGTGCTTCCAGTGATATCTAAAATCTTTGAGAAAATTAACAACCGCTTAATTGAATACTTAAATGAGAAACGCTTCATAATAGACCAACAGTATGGTTTTAGATCAAAATCAAACACCCTGTCAGCAACCATTGACCTAGTAACGAATATTAAAACAAATATAGATAAAACAAATATAGGCTTAGGCATTTTTATTGATTTGAAAAAGGCGTTTGATACTGTTTCTCATGCAAAACTATTACAAAAACTAATTAACTTGGGTATCACTGGAACAGCTTACAAATTATTCGAATCCTATTTATCAAACAGATGCCAAATTGTTAAAGTTGGTAACTACAAGAGTATTCCCCAAAAAATAACATGTGGAGTTCCACAAGGATCTATTCTGGGACCACCATTATTCCTAATTTACGTAAACAACATCAATCAAATAGGGTTAACAGGATATCTAACACTTTACGCAGATGATACTAGTATATTCTACTTTGGTCAATCCATACACGATATCATTAGTGAAGCGCAAAACGATTTGAATGTTATAAATGAGTGGTTTCTACATAACTTACTTACCATTAATACTTCGAAAACTTCTTACATGATTTTTACAGCCAAAAACAAAAAGATTCCAGCCCACGCCCCTTTGATTATTAATAACCTAGCTATCAAGCAGTCCAGTACAGAAAAGTATCTTGGACTACTATTAGACGACAAACTGTCCTGGAAACCCCATATCGAGCACGTAAGAGCCAAGCTTGTATCACTTTCTGGAGCTATTCGCAAAATGGGAAACTGCTTACCACCTAAGATAAAACATACTATCTACAATTCATTAGTAAAACCTAATCTAGAATACCTAATTGAGATTTGGGGATCAGCATCCAAGACTAACCTCAATTACATACAGAGAACCCAAAACAAAATTATAAAACGGTTATATTGTTATGACTTCCTAACACCTACTAAGCAGGTATATGAAAAAACGAAACTTTTCAATCTCCGTCAACTATACAACTACAATACTTGCATCTTAGTAAAAAAGTTTTTAGATAACACTACACAAACCAACATAAAACTCACAAAAAAGACATACACACATAACCTAAGAAATAGAAACGAATTAGTTCTGCGTTTTCCTAGAACAGTAAAATATGGAAAAAATAACTTTTTATATGAAGGGGTTCAATTATATAATAAATTGCCAAATGAAATTAAAGAGTGCAAAAGTATTAATATTTACAAAAGAAAACTAAAGGATTATATTATGCAAAAAGTAACTTCTACATAAATACCCTGTAAATACAGTATAAAATACTTATATAAAAATAAAAATCTAATAATAAAATACATTTAAGTAACACAAAATAACAACACATAAAATCAGAACTCACACGTAATAATTAAAATTATAAAATCAAAATTAAAAATGATTAGCGGTCTCCGAGAGTATACTTGACGCACACAAGCAAACAAACGCGTGCACGCACTAAGCTAGCACACACAAATACATTCACACAGTAGTTCGCTTCTTAACCGTTGTTTTTGTTCCTCACAAAGTGAATAATCAGTATATGAGGGTACCTTGGTGTCAAATTGGCCAGCTGTACTAACTTTTTTTATGTAACTACCCACACTCTTGCTTGTTTGCTGTTTATCTCATAATTATGTTGTTGTTAATAGTTTTACTTATTCTACAATCTGCATGCTTCGTCATTAGACGACGATTATTTATGTTAAAAGTTAAATCTCATGTAAGTGAACTGTATCATGTTCTTATGAGAAATAAAGATTCTTTAAACCTAAAAAGAAGTGAAAAATCCTCTTAAATTTCACAAAAATTATCACATAAATGTACCGTTTAAAATATTTATTTGATTTAATTAAAACGTTTTCACATTTGTTTCTGTTTTTACTCTCGACTTCTCCGTAACGGCTTATGAAAATGTAAGGCAAAATTCATTTCGTTGTTTGTTCTCTGTATGTGTTATAAACATTTAATATGAGATTACTGAGAAACGGGAAAATTACTTATGATTTGTTTTGTTATTTTGGTGCTGTTAAATGCTTTTTTGTTTGACGCAATATGAGAATAGAAACAAGCGTTTTTTTGTTACAACAAAAAAAAATCTAGCTTTAGTTCAGCCTCAGAGCTAGTTTATTGTATTTTAAAGTTTATTCCGACATACGTAAAGGTCTAATTGAAAACTTACACTAAGGTTTATTGTAATTTTTTTTTCAAATTCAAACTTTAACTTTGTCAGAATAATGTTGAAAATACAGTCACTGTACTGGTTCGAACGTTTAGGCTTGAAGCAAAGTATGCATTTTGTTTAGTAATGAGAAGTTTAGCACACAACTGAATGCAATTGAAGACGATCTGTTGATCTATTCAATGAAAATCTTATCGTGAAACCTTAGCTGAAGTGAGCTGTCAATTGTATCAATCTCTAGCATCACGTGGAATGACAGCTTTCTGCAAGCACAAATCACCTAAGTCTTCATGGTGACATTTTTATAGAATAGAACCGCTGATGTTTTTTAACGTATGTTACGTAATGCGTTCTTGAAGAATAATTAAAGAATACAACTGGTATTTAAAGATTACATGAAGACATATTATAAATTAGATATAGACACTCTTGGTCAATTGACAACCAACAAACGGCGCCAATAAAAATAACAAGAAAAAACCCATATAAAAGGTGTTCACAAAATGTGTTATCGTGCGTGAAACACGATTGTGTTATGGTACAGGGTGATACATAAACATGTCTAGCAGTCGGGCTTTATATTGTTTGCTGAATAAATGCGTAAATGTTGCTTATAGCTTCTAGACAGGCTTTTATATCTCTACAATTTATTAAAAAAATTATATGGTTAGAAGACAATGTAGATTATCCATATTTAACTAACTATACGAGTATATACAAATAAATCCTAAAAAAGACAAAAAGGACACTAAGCCGTCGAAGTACTCATCCGCATCGCTGTCATCAGGAAACGTGCCCAGAAGACTGGCAGCATTGCCACGTTGAATGGCAATGCTAATTCTAATGGTCAAAGAACAATCCAGTCCTCTGGTCACGCGAAGTGTCGACCAATCGGCGAGAAATTCCTTAAAAAGGAGTTTCGCACTCGGGCCCCATGACCCTAGAGTTTCGACCCCAAACGGCTCAAATCTGTAGTTACACATCAGGTTACTATATATTGTAGTTATCCATACCTATTTGATCTTATTATGAAATTGCACTTCTTACAGAAACTGGTAAATATAAAAAGCACCTAATTTAACTGCATAATGCATAATCAGCCTATAATGTACTTACTGCTGGGACACAGGCCTCTTCTCTTCGAGGACTACTTGTCTTCGGATTTTTGGTTGTAGGATATGCCAGTTTCCTCACGATGTTTTCCTTCACCGAAGAGAGCAGTTGTGCTGAAATTGTTTACACAAAGTAAAGCGCCTGCTTGGGTTCGAAGTCACGACCTACAACACGTAAGAAACAATTACTACTGGGTGACCAGTGCTTTTACCAATCGTCCAAAAATACAATTTAATATGTGCTCACAACCGACTTGCCCCAAACCATCACCTGTAATTTCAGTCTTTTAACTACTAAGACTAAGCTCCTGCCTATGCTTATACAACACCTACTGAAATAATTTTCGTGTGCACTATAAGCAGTCAGACCGTTGCCACCTTGATAATTGACCAATATTATAACCTCTACATGAATTACTTTTCTCATAATAGGTAAACAGGAAATGACAAAACCATATCACATTACCTACACGCGGCAAAATTTTCTCTCTACTACGTGACTATTCCATATGACGCTAAGAAAACGATATGGTCTACTGTTATGCACGTACTGTAGGCACAAAATATATAAACGGACAGAAGGTAGGAATACAACGAGTGAAAACGTACGCACACATAGAAATGCTCGAACGTGAGTGCAAGCGCACATACGGCTTAAACGGGATTGTCAGAAAGGGTTACCGCTACCCCGGAACATAAAGGTCTATGGAAGGAACATGGATGGGTTTTCGTCAGTAAGAGTCTGACACTCCCTTCTGCTCCACCCAGAGCGAGAGTAGTCATTTGATGATTACCCACCCTCAAAAAAAAAGCGCTCATACTGCTGCCACTCGTTTGATATAGCCGTACGAAACGTACTTGAATCTTTGGGTATGAAGTATGCACATCACATTATTATGGGGGATTTTATTACCAACGTCCTTGCACAAAAATCTCCTGCATCTAATCTAGTCAGTTTGCAAATTTTGCTTCTCCAACCCACCCATCATAATGTCGTCGGTGGTGTTATTCGCCTTGACCTGATCCTCTCCTGGAATCCTTTCTTTTCCCTGGCTTTTCACGACTTTATTTTCCTGTCGATCAGAACATTATTATGACACCCATGCTCCTATCAAAAAAATTGAATTGAAACGCCCGCAAGCGCCGTGGGTGATCAGGGAAGTTCAAATAATAATAATAATAGTTATTTGAATAACTAAGTATTACAAATATCTCTTAGTGTATGGAAAATATAATAACAACAATGGGTGATTATGTAAACAAGAGAATACGTCGACGACCGTAGAAGTATGAACTGTGTCACAGTCGTCAGCGCCTTCCACTCTGTACATTAGTTTATAAGTAGGTACTAACAAAAACAAAAAGTAAAAACTTAGTAATATAAAATGTGGGTACTTAAACTTAGTAAAATATAAAATAGACAATTTTATTGTATTGGTACGTTATCATTTTTGGATGGTGTGTGTGTATGTGTGTGTGTGTGTGTGTGGGTGAATATGACTCGGTGTATATGTATGTGTTGTCTCTGCGAGGATGAGTAAATGCCAATGCCATACCGACGACGGGACCGCGCGTATCAGCCGGTGTATTCTGTATAGAACTCACTCATCGTGATAACTAAGGTGAAGTGAGCTGTAATTCCACCCGGTGCTAGGGATTAACACCACTGACTACTCACTTCATGTTCACTTCACTCATGTTTTCATGGTAAGATTTTTACAGAATAGAGATCTGAACTGAGATTTGAAAAAGATCGCTCGTTGGAAAATTGATTCTTCTTTAGAGCTGCTAGGAATCAGTCTTCATAATGACTTGCTCATTGTATGAAACCAGCCTTCTGTACTTATTTACTTGGTGTTCCAGGTGTCGTAAGTATCTATGTCGCCTGTCACCGCATTTGTGCTCGCTGCACTGGATGTAATAGTGTGCACTGTTCTTGGGAATTTGCCTGCCAGTACTTGCTCGTGGAAACACAGACCATTTCGTAAGCTGCTTATAGGGAGTAGTGCTGTTCCTGGCTACTGAGTGGTGGTATTTTATTCGTGGAAAACTTTTGTTTAGAAGATAGGTGCTGTAAAATAATTGCTGTATTTTTGTTTCAGGTGGATTTTGAGACACGTGGGACTATTTTAATTAGAATTTTTGTTTGTATGTTAAATGTTTTTAAACCGCCAATGCAAGGTAGTAGGGACATCGATGCGCAACCTGTTACCGTGTGTTGATTCAGCATATGACGCTGGACTGGCGTTTTGTTTTTTTTCAGCTTTTTAGGAAACAGCACATTTTTTACGACGAATGGTAACAGATTATGCGTCGATGTCGCTCCCACCTTGTCTCTCTCTCACATCAAATTTCGAAAAATTCTATCTCACCAACAAATCAACACGATTATAAATCTCTACATGTGTACCTACCTATAAACGAATTTAACATAAATCATTGACCATAATTGAAAAGCTTAATAAATTTTGCTTCATTAAAACCAAAATTTCGTGCAATTTAGAGGCTTTTACCACACAACGCCAAATCACCTGTCATGTTTAACAGACGGATTATAATGACCAGAATAAACTTCGATTAAGCGCGGACCATGTTGCATTACCTGATACACGTGTAACCTATTAAATATTATAGGATGGAGGGGGACGATTTAATATCATGTTATCATGTACATAATTGGTGAATGGGACCTCTTGTTATATGTATTTTAGATCATGTTAATATTCATATCTTTATTTGCATTCTATAAAGTTTGAGGATCTTGGAAGAGAAGCTCGTGGCTAAATATTAACGCGCGGATCGTTCTTCAGGTTTACTCTTAAGATCCAAGCATCTTTGGCTAAGGAAGGAACATGGACCCGTGCGGCTGTTATTAGGCAACGCTTCCGTTGCCTCTTGATGGATGTTCTTACATAACATACCCCCCGTACCTTGGAAGGCGTGTCATGCCGTTACTCACGACTGTCATTCCTGAATCTTAAACAGTCATTATGGGTCCTCAGAAACCCGAAAATCTGACAGCCGGTTTAAGGGGTATCGTATTACCCTGTTACTGGGTTGTGGAGGTCTGATAGGCAGTTGCTCCATGTGCAATACTGGTATTCAACTGCATCCGGTTAGACTGGAACCGACCCCAATTTAATTTCTCCAATATATTTCGACGCATCGCCCGTCCGCGTCATTACTTATTTTCTGTTTTGCTTAGCTCCTAAGGATTGAAGTGTAATGTTAAATAACCTTTTTCTCTCCTCAAGAACTGGATTTCCAAAGATAAGGGCGTTCAAACAGAATAACAAGCTCTTAAGCTTTATTATTAGTATATAGATTATACATAACACATAGAAATTCGTTCGTGCTTATTGCAAACGTAGTTGAGTGACAAATTGATTAACGACTTAGCTGAACATAAGCATATATCATCATTCTCTTGCTCTAATCCCAATTTATTTGGGTTCGGCGCAACATGTCTTTTTCTTCCATACTTCTCTATTCGTCATCTCAGTAGTCACTCTCTGTTTAGCCATATCATCGTTTACACAATCCATCCATCGTATCTTTGGTCTTCTTCTACTTTTATAGCCATCCACATTCATACTCAAAACTTTCCTGACAACTTTTTTTATTATTCTTCCACATTATATACATACCCATACCATGACAACCAATTTCTTCACCACTTTTCAGTCGCCAGTGTTACTTTCAGACTGCCTCTTATATGCTCATTCTTTATTCTATCCATTCGCGTAGCACTACACAAACCTCTTAGCCTAAATCAGCCTAAAATTATCCATTATGCAAAAACAACGGCTTCCTCTCTATGACAGAGAGTGGGCCATAATCCACCACGCGTGTCCAGTGCGGGTGACATGTCTTCAACGACACAGCCTTCTTCTTTTCAAGACTCTCAAAATTATCAAAAAAGTAGGTCAAACTATAAAATTTTTCAACGAGCACAAGTATTGTTATAATGCTGTCGCCATTTCATTCTATTGAGTCCCTAAAAGAAGTTTTCCTTTAGAATATTTTTCACTGTTTATGTTTGAGACAGCATTTTTGCCTGGCGCGACAATTTTTCCAGAATCCTGTTCTTGAATACTTGTAGGGGTATTTCTGTTAAAGCTTTTCGGTACTGTCCTCGTTTCGAAGGACTAGAAAGGTTAGTCATTATTTCGTTCTGTTTTATTCGTTGGTGCGCACCACCTTCTTCTTTTGTCGATTAAGAATCAGTTTCTTGACTTTTAAACATATGTTTTACTTTCTCTTTGACTGTACAATTTTTTCTAGTTAAATTAAAAAAAAACTTAATAATAATAATCACATCTTTTAATATTCCCAAAGCAGGAACACAGGCTTCCTCCAGGTGCGAGGGAGAAAGCCATTATCCACCACGCGGGCCTAGTGCGGACATTACGGATCCTCAAGATATTTTCCTTCACCATTTTGAGAGCAGTGGTGATGAAATAATATACACAAAGTTGTGCCTGTCAGGGTTCGAAGTTCGAACCTACGACCTACAACTCGTAAGTCACGGCCGTGACAATTACCACTAATCCTGTAATTACCAGGACTTCAAATAATAAAGCTCGCATAACTGGTTGCTAATATTCACCTATAAGCCCGAGGCCTAACGCTAACGGTAATTTGTTTTCACATAGCCATTTGTTGGCAACGTGACATTTTAAATGATCGAGAAGATATAAACGACCATTCGGACTGTTTTATCACGATTTGATTGATATTTTTGATCAAAATGCTGTTCCAATAAAACCAATTTGTTGTCAGAGGATTTACGTTTCTATTTGTTGACGGTTTTAGCCGTTTATTGAATAACGAGGCAGACAACATTACTGAATAGTGAATTTATGATATTTTTATTTGTTCAAAAGAAAGCATAGCTACGAATTATTGCAAAATATTTATAAATAATATATAGCGCACCTTTTACTCCAAGCAAAACAATTGATATTGGAACGCATCTCATAATGCCATCTTTGACGAACATTTTAATACATAACGACTAGTTAAATTTTCTGTCACAACTACATGATGATTAAAAATCTATAGGATAGAGGGGGTTGTAAATGATAAAGACACATCTATACTAATATTATAAAGCTGAAGAGTTTGTTTGTTGGAACGCGCTCATTTCTGGAACTACTGGTCCGAATTGAAAAATCATTTTTATGTTGGATAGTCCCTTTATCGATTAAGGCTATGTAACATCACGCTACGAACAATAGGAGCCGAGTAGCGAGTGAAACCGCCTGGGAGCAGCTAGTTAAACATATGTTTCACTATGTTTATGCCCAAAATTTCCTTTGAAAAATCACTGAAAAACTTACAAGTATAACTATAAAACCTACAACTTTCAAGCTTTGAAATTTACGATTCCCTTCCGGGCGACATTTTCGCTTTCCGCATTAAAAATTTGAACCCGAATTGTGCGGCAGCCCTACTGAGGGAAGCTCACAGGGGTGTCAACTAAATTACTTCTAAAGGAATTTTTCTTCTCCTCTTTGCATTTTCTGCAACCCTTTTGTGTCTATAACTGCTTGTTCGGACGTGCAAAATAAATAGACGACGGAATATTTCGGGCACAAAACCAGCAAATTGGAATTTGTTTTTGGTTGAATTTATTTCACTGTAATTTCTCGTTATGACTTTTATATAACTTTATTTAGTTCTGTAGGCGGGCTCTGTTGGTCTTTGTGCTGTTTTTATTGATTTTTGTTGCTGCCTTGTAGTATTTTGGGGATATACTGGCATTCTAACTTGCACATTATCATAGTCTTGTTGAAAGTTTGTTTAAATACTACATATCACTATAAGTGGCGAAATGAACAATGACACCTATAATCCTCGAAGTGTTAGACAGAGGTGTACCTAGTGTACCCAAATTTCGCCAGTTATTATATAAGTCCCATGTAATAGGGGGCGAACCTATTGCCATCAACCTGATACAAATCCTGACTCCGACCTGCTACTGAAAAAATCCTAATGTAAAAACCCTATAACATTTTGCCCGACCCCGAAATCGAACCACAGACCTCTTGCTCAGCAGTAGCGCTTACGACCACTACACCAATGAGACAGTCAAATTAAAAATTAAGCTTAAAATGAATTTCTAAAGTAATTAAAACGACGCGGACGGTAAGAAGATGTCATAATCCAGAGTAACACGAGAAGTGTTGTTTTGTTAAAGTAAAATTTAATTAGCTGTCAGCGCCGTGAGTGCTCTCTGTGAGTGTTGCAGTCAAAGCTAATCTGAATATGCCTTCAAAGCTTTTTCAAAAAAGTGCTAAATATATCTGCGAACATGTCGAGCTAAGGCTTTTTTTGTTGAAGCTTTCACGATTTAGATGCAGTAGCCAGGTTTTTAGAGCGGTTCTGCACTACATCCGATTCTAATCCGAGAAATGTAGGTCCGAAGTAGTTCTAGTAATATTTGTAGAAGGGGTCGCGCACTAGATCCGAACTCTGTCCATCCAAATTTAAAACATTCCTAATTTGGATTGAATTTGAATTCGGATCGGGTGCGCTCTTAACGTGTTTTTTTCTAAATTGGAATGAATACTCGCAACAAGCCAGTGTCTATGAACTTGAAAAGGAAAAGGAGTATAACCGGATTATAGCAAAAGCGTTCTGTAGTTTCAGCCCACTGAAAATGTCATGAGTATGTATATGTATGTAAATGACATCCAAACTTCTTTCGGTTGTTTTTTACCTTTTCACGCCTAAACCACTAAACCGGTCATCTTTAAATTTTGCATATACTTTGTCAAGTTTACAGAAACGGTCATCTCACGGGCAATATTCTTCTTTCTTCGAGATGAAACGTACTCCGTTTCATCTCGAAGAAAATTGCTGTTCCAGAGAAAAACAATAATAACGTTCTTATGATAATTGATGGCGCCACGTGTCATTTCAATCATGATTGAATTATAACGGGTGATTTGTTAAGAGGTATTTTTTTGATTTTCAAAAAAAAAAACACAAAAAATTTGAAAAATTTGATGAAATCTTTATTGGAATCGATAGAACGATCAATATAATTTAATGTTTGAAGATGATTTTATGCAAATGCTGGCCGCGGCTCCGGTTTAGATGGCCCATTCGCAAGGCCCAATTTCGGCACACTCTCTCCAACATATCAGCCGGTATATCACGAATTAAATGCTTCAATATTGGCTCCCAGTGCGTCAATCGTTGCTGGTTTATCCCTGTAGACATGAGCCTTAACATGGCCCCACAAGAAATAGTCCAAAGGCGTTAGATCACACGATCTGGGCGGCCAATTGACGGGCCCAAAACGTGAGATAAACTGTTCACCGAAGGCGGCTCTCAATTGGGCCATTGTTTCGCGTGCCGTGTGGCATGAGGCACCGTCTTGTTGAAACCACATGTCAGGCATGTCCAATTCTTCCATTTTGGGCAAAAAAAATCGCCCTCACACGGTAGCGCTCGCCATTCACAGTAACGTTTCGGCCATTGTCGTCTTTGAAAAAGTACGGCCCGATGATGCCACCGGCCCATAATCCACACCAAACAGTACATTTTCCGGGATGCAGTGGTAGCTCTTGCAATGCTTCTGGCTGGTTTTCACTCCAGATGCGGCAATTATGCTTATTGACATATCCATTCAACCAGAAATGAGCTTCGTCGCTGAACACAATCTTCTCCAACTTTGCCAATGCCCATTCACCAAATGTTAGACGTTGTGGGAGGTCGTGTGGCTTCAATTCTTGCACCAGCTGTATCTTGTAAGGTTTTACACCCAAATCCTTTCGCAAAATTTTCCACGTAGTGGAGTAACAGAGGCCCAATTGCTGCGAACGGCGGCGAATCGACATTTCACGGTCATCACTAACACTGGCGGATACAGCCGCAATATTTTCTTCGGTCCTCACTCTACGTATGCGTGTTCGTGGTTTAATGTCCAATAATGTAAACTGGGTTCGAAATTTAGTCACAAGCTTCCGAATAGCTGCCTCAGTAGGCCGACCAAACTGCCCATAAATTGGAAGAAGTGCGCGATGCACTCTCTTAACCGAGCATGCATTTTGATAGTAAAATTCAATAATTTGCAAGGGTTGTTCGTTCGTAAGTCGATTCATGGTTAAATTATAAACCAAACTGAACAAGTTTGACGATGACACAAGACACGATTCACGCGTGATCTTTCAAAAACAGTGTTGCCAAAAAGATACCAGTAAAAAAATCACCCTTTATTATTACAAACAGAGTACAACCCGAATTGACTGTCCAATCTTAAATAAAGGCGAGCGAAGCCGCGGGCAAGAGGTAGTCGGATATATTTCTACGTTATAATAGGATTAGAAGTCAAGTCGTAATGTAACTTATAACAAATAAAAACTCATTTTAAAATGCTTTAACAAATAAAGTGTATGATGGAGCCAAGGCCTTTGAGAAGAAACCTCATAAATTATAAAAAAACGAAAATCTTTCACAAAATTCTAATTTAGAATGCTTCATTTAGTATTTTTATATAGACTTAGAATACAACAAAAAATAAGTATCCATTAGTTGTTTTCTTTATTTAATAAACCGTATCTTTTAAACTAGAAACATGATTTATATAATTGAGTAAAGCCGTCTCTCTAATGCTTGGCAGCCATTAATATGACAGCTTAGCTCCAACTACGGAATTCTTAATAGTGCTACGTCATAAGTTGAGAGCGCATGGCTAACGACCCTTACTGCACTTAGTTGCAGATGTAGAGAAAATGAAATTTGTTTTTGTTTGTGGCTTAATTTTTTTTTTGTATTTTTAAATTTATTTACCTACCCTTATTAAAACTTAAAATTACTTTAGATTTTTTAATTGTTGTGTATTTTTCTATGTGACTGATATTCAATGTTATAACAGATTAGCTAAAGCTAGGCACATACTAAAGGCCACAGCCCATTGCATTCCAATAAACGATGCAGCCCATCGTTAGTGTACAATATAAAAAATAATAAATGCCTTTAAAAGCCCATGCAAGATTGCAAAATGTCTTGTCACTGTCTGCTACGCCTGCGTAGCAATCGTAGCACTAAGCTTCAACATCAGCTACGCCGTAGACCCTGCGTAGACCATGATCTTACAACATTATTAATTATCTTAATTTTTCGTTATTAGTTTTATTTAATATAATATTATCCAATAACAACTTATACATACTTAAATTAAAAGACTATATCTAACTAACTATATATACAAATAAAACCCAAAACAAAAAGGACACTTAGGCGTCGAAGTACTCATCCGCATCGCTGTCATCAGGAAACGTGCCCAGAAGACTGGCAGCATTGCCACGTTGAATGGCAAAGAACATGAGATGGCGCAAGGGTGTCGACACATGTTACGTCCCACACCAGAGGCCTACCCACCTTCCAAGGCAACAAAGTCATTCCGTCTGGTCGCTTACCATCGTCACGTACCAAGCCGTTTGGTTCTAATACCGCTGGTACGCCGGTGGCAAGGGCTCGACGAATAATGTCGTTGATGCTGGCGTGACGTGAAATGCGACCTGCACTCCTGCCGCAGGACAGGCCATGGTGCCCGAGACTGTCAACAGCTTCACCGCAGTGACACCGATGCGGAGCAACACAAGGTGCACCCAAGCGGAGACACGTAGCGAGCCGAAACGATGAGTCATCCATCATAGTGCCTATGGTGGATGACGGGAGCGCCTGAAGCCACAAGCTTGACTCCCATTCTCCCACAGCCAGCAGACGGGCACGCTCAACAGTGACGTGTTTACTAGGTTATCCCGTATAATACTGCAGAGCGGCACGTCCCACTGTCTCTGGGAGGACAGGTTGTCGGGCAAATCCGTATTGGGACAAGCCATTTTCCAAGCGTTCAACGCATCGGACAAACACGGTACTTCAAAATTTACCAGTGAGGATGATAAAATATTCCTGGTTAATTTATCGGTACCGAGGAGGACCGAGGAGAGGAAGGCCGGTAAACTTATACTTGAAATTTTGCGGACACCGAGACCACCCAGGCGAATGGGGAGTGTGGCTTGCTGCCACGCTCGGTCGTCCAGGACCACATTTAGCATCGAAGTTAGAGTATTTCTAATAATTTGGTCTACTTTTTCTAAAAGTTGTGGATGCTTCCAAAGAGGGGAGGAACGAAGGCTATATGTAAATTTTGGACCAAAACAACAGTATCGAAGGAGTGTGAAAGCTGAATGGATGTTAATTTTGAAAAGTCTTTCCGATACGTTATTAAAATTTTAAATTTTTTCTTCAATGAAAGTTGGAAAAGATTCGTCAAAAATTGGGGACCCCAGGAGTTGAAGAGAGTTCTTTTCCGTTATTTTAATATTTTATTTTTTATTTTATTTATTTGGGACAAAAAACAGTTATACATTACGGTTTTTACAAAAAGTAGTTCTACATATTACAGTCGAAAAAACGTATAACCCACACTATTGTCCACGAAATGACATCGAAGTATGATAACGAACGTATGTTAAATGAGAAAAATAATAATAATAATTTATTTAGAAGATAAACAACATAGACCGACTAAATTAAAGTAAGCGGATGCCAAGAGCCTCTTATGGGCGACTTGCAAGAATATGCGAAACCATTTTTTTAAATTTGGATTGTGACAGCGCGAAAATATCACAATCACAGAATTGTGAGTTATAGGTTTCTAGGAGTCGGCGGAGAGGGGCCCGCACCCCAGCCTTTGTTCTACATCGCGCAGTGTAGAAAAGTCGAGGTGCGCGCACCTCCCGCCGAATAACAGTTCTAGGTACTACGTAGCACAATCTATTCGACAGCTCAGTACAGTTAAATTTGTTATTGCATATACCATATAGCATCATAACCATGATTAATGAACGTCTGTAATCCAAGTTCAATACTCTGTAATGCTTTAACAAGTCTGTATAGGGAATCCTAGTACGGAAGCACTTGTAGTGCGTGACACGAAGAAACTTTTTTTGAACCATTTCTATTGCATGCTTATATTTGTCATAATACGGGCACCAGATGGGTACCGCGTATTCCAACTGTGAACGGATTAGTGTTTTATATAAGAAGAGAAAAGTAGAAGGCTTTTTGAAGTCCGTGGAAGACCGCATCAAAAACCATACATCTTAAAGGCTTTGCTAATTATGTTGTCGATGTGGGTGTCTAAATGTAGTTTGCAATCAAGTAGTACGCCAAGATCACGTGTGCACTCAGTTTTTTTCAATTGTATGTCATTCAAGGTGTATGGGAAGTAAATTGTATTTTTATTTTTAGTAAAAGAAATGAAATGACATTTTGGAAGACTGAGATGAAGCTTATTGACCAGACAGTATTGAGAAATAATTGTAATAAAACTAATATTTGGAGCTATGGAATTAAATTTTGTAATGGTAGTCTGTCTGTCAGTAGTTTGGGGAAGGTAAATTTCACATTTAGAAAGGTTAAGGTCTAGGCCGATGAGATTAAATTTTTCTCTTAAAAAAGTTAAACTTTTAAAACAGTGTCTACATCACCTCCCAGGGTTCCATCATCCAAATACCATACGTTGAATTTAGAATTTAGTTGTCGAATAATTGGATTTATTGCCAAACTGAAAATGACTGGCCCAAGAGGGTCACACTGTTGACATCAAACAGCTGATTCCAGAAGATTGTCTATATAAAGTAATTTAGTGGGGTTTCTATAACATTGATAAAGGAAACTGTAAATTTTGGGTATTTCTTTTTGAGCCTCTGTCAACAAAGTATCCCTGTTTACGGAATTGAAAGCGTTTTTAATGTCAACCTTAAGGATGACCTCACCTTTATCACTATTAAGATAGGGTGATATAAAGCATGTACCGCAGCCTCACAGCCCCCTTTAGATCCGAAGCCCAGCTGTAGGGGCTGGAATTTGCTGGCCAAAGTTTCTTTGTAGAAAGCGCAGCAAATTTTGGCTGCGATACGTCGGTAGATGGAGCCTACGGCAATGGGACGAATGCCGCCATCCTTCTTGCGTAAGGCACACAAATTTGCACCATACAAGATATCGATGACGGCTTCGTTCACATTACCAGAGAGCATGAGATTGATGAGGACCGTCAGCAACTTCAAAAGGGACTCACCAGCCGCCCCGGCGCCTGAACACATTAAGTCCTTCAGGTGTTGAGGAGTCAGGCCGTCGAGGCCGCCGGCAGAGCCACTTCAAAAAGAGCACACGGCCGCACGTACTTGATGAGCTGTAATTTGGAGTGAGTTACAATCAGGATCGGGTGCGTCAGGGAAGGAGAGGTCATCTGCCGGGGAAGGGTGTTTGCTTTCCAGAGCTGTAAGAGTCTCTGGAGAGTACGGCGCAACCACATCGCTGCTAAAGATGATCCTAGCTGCACTTCTGATATCACCCTCGCCTAGTTTAGACTCCACATAGTGCAATAGATCTCTTTGAGGGAGATGTGCTGTGAATTTTGGGTCAAAACAGTGGGCCGAAATATTACAATTATCCTTAATTTGCGCTGTTAAAGTTTTTTTATTTGCCAAATTTTTTTGCACATGTAGAATTCTAAAAGGGAAGGTGAGTAATTGCTCCCAAGCACGTTGAGAGTTCTCTGTGGCGACGAGATGGATGCAACGCACTAAACTTGAAGCCACGGATGGTCTCGCGCCACGAGGAACTCTCTTTAAAACTGGAGTTGAACTTTTCAATTTTGCAAGAGTTTTCCAAAAGGGTTGAGCGGGTGAACTAGGTGTTAGGGAAATTGTCGGGCAGGATGAAGGTACATTGTCGGGTTTGTGCTTCTTACCCAAATGAATCTTCAGGCCTCGTTCACCTTCAAAAAAGCGTGCTTGGGAACAATGAGGGCATCTCACTAGGGCATCCAGCGATGTGGCAGGTTGACTGGCGCTTCGCAAGGCATCACCAGTGTCAACAAGGTTAAACATAAATAAAAAAGACTACTTACATAATTTTACACACACAAATTTTATCAAAACACTCACAATGAATTTGTATAAACTAAAATAACAAAAAGATAATAAAACAATTTGACAGGAACGATTGAACACATTGACACAATTTCCTCCGCACCAAAAGAAAGAAACATTTCAAAGTTCATATCTCCGTGATATATTTCCGCTGTAAACAATAAATTCTCATTCTGGGCATTTCTGGGTGGCCCACAAACGTTTTATGAGTATTTCCGTATTTACTAAATACTTTTAATGGTATTTAGTAACTTGACAGGTGGAAGGATAGGTACCACCGGTACCTATAAATAGGTATTAATAATATTTAATTGAAATTATATATTATTAAACCTATTATTTTTATAAAAAAATAATTTGTCTTATAAGTGTCCTAATATTTGTGTTTTATTTAGGTGTGTGACATTCCTTCTTGCTTCATATACACAATAAATAAAAAAAGAGTCATTCAATTTTTGTTCGTTTTGTCAATTTATTGTTATATACTTCTGCAATTCATATAATTAAATTTTATGAGTCGTAAATGTATGTATGACTTTAACAAGAGGCCAATAAAAAAAATTTGCTCCTGTTACATGTTTTGTGATTGACAAAAGGTAGTGTCATGTCAAAGTAACTAGAAGAATTTGTCAATATTTTCCGCCATCTGAAAACATCGTACAGGAGTGATTGTGTTTTGTTGCATAATGCTAGACATTATGTACAGTCCAAAAGACTCAGTATACTTACCAAGGTACACGAAAAAGAAAAATTATAATAACCACTCACTGTTATTTACTTTATATGCCTAATATATAACGAAATCAGGATGTTGATGGGGCTGCCCCTTTTCTGCAGTGCATCTGTCATGCTCACTCATGCATACGTTGATGGCTTCATGCCATCATCAAACCTCCACTAATCAGACCTGGAGTTGGAGCAGGTCTGATTAGTGGAGGTCCTGGATCCTGAAGACTATTGCAGGGAGTTATGACACTCCACTGTTGAATGATATCGTTCGTAGATGCATCTCTAACTATAATCTATGTCAAAATAAATATTATACTAACGTAGTTATAGGATTCTTTTATTTACTAACCCACTATGGATAGAAATAAAAGTTTATTATTTTTATTTTTTTATAATCCGTAGGTACTAGAGGACGCTTTCCTCCTATGCAAAATGTATTGATATTATCCAAAATATTTTGGATTTTTAATTGATCCTTTTCCGACACATTTTTATTTGACCATCCAGCTTTACCATATCTTTGTATCAAGCCTCAAATTGACAGCCTTCCACGTTCATGTATTAACGCGATGCAGACTATTAAGTTAGTTGAAAAGTCAGTCTGGAGCTTCACTTAGCATTCGGGGATTTAAAGTTAATAACTTGAGTGTATAACTTTTATATCACAAAGCTTTTATAGGAGTTAGTTGGAAAACATTCGTGATCTCGCTTTAAAAGGAGTTATTTAATATTAAATAGTTTGTAGGTCAAAGAATCAGCACTGCTATTCAACGTGGCAACGTGGGCACATTTCCCACTGACAGTGATAAGAACTAGTATTTTAATATCCAATGAGCTTTCTCTATTTTTTTTGCTTTATATTGTTGTCGATAATATATTATATAATATTTTAGTTTTAGAGTGTATATTGTAGAATCAATCTATGTATTTCCTAAACATACATCCTAAACACTACAAAGTTAGACACCTTTTGTCAACTATATTAACCTACTTAGTAAATATCATAGTTCATGTACCTATACAGGTATAAATAGGCCCACATTACACAGTCGCTATTTCTGTCCAAGTAACATTGAGCAACAATTAATGCGAGGAAAAAACTTATATTTTTAGTTTCAAAAAACTTTATTTATGGCAGCGCGTATTTCGCACGCAAAACATTTTGCTAACCTGCATGCAATGGAAAAGCAAGCAAGCAGCGATTTTAAGCCAAGGATAATTATACCATACGCACATGAATCCAAAAAAAACAGGGGTGCGTGGCTTGGGTTTGAACTCGAGACCTAGGACTTGGCAGTCCGACGGTCACAACACTAGGCTATCACTGCTTTTAAGATAACATTTAAAACACCTTTTCGTCTGGATGGAATGGAATCTTATTCTTCAATATGTCCGCAGCCAGAACTATCCTAGGAATGATCGAATATAAAAATAGTAACAGCGATGACGGGTACAAGTTACTCTCGGCTTCGTTAGAAGTCTTTCAGCCTTTATAGTGATTTATAATATCGGTACAGTAACAGCGCATACACGTAATAAAATTTTATTAAAATAGACCTCACAGCGAGAATTCTTATTTGATTTTGTTATAATACCACTATAAACTGTACGCCCAAGTAACTAAAGTTGATTTTCAATTGAAGTATTTTTCAGTTTCATTAAAATGAAATTGAAAAACCGATTTATAACGCACCTACTTACAGTTCTTCTGAGTTTTGGCCCATTTCCAATTAAAATTAAAAACATGCTTTACTTTAGCACGGTACCGACACATGGTCTTTACGGCTCCCGCAGATAGGTGCGACAAGACTCTAGAGTAGAACCATTATTAATATGAAATCATCGGGAAAATTGTACTACCTGAAACACGTCACGTCATACCGTCGCGCCGCGTCTGTCCGCGGAACTTTAATAGATTGAAATGACGCGTAGCTGCCTGTATCACCATAATTTAATCACGTTAGCCCGTTCGTTGAACATCAATTAAATTAATCACTTTGTATCATCACATATTAATTGATCCGGTAATTATCTAACTAAATTAAACGCAAATATCAATTATTTTCAATTACAATGATATTTTCATTAAATGTTTTACTGGCTGATTCGTTTGTAGGGTTGTAATTACTAAGGAGAGGCAAAATTGAGATTTTTTCGAAATCATTAAGGATGTGCTGAAAGGCGTTGGAAAGCCTTTGACAAGGTAGACCGATGACCTTGTATAGGTCGCAGGATCCCCTGGATGCGGGAAGCACAGAACTGGTCAAAGTGGCGGTACTTGGGGGAGGCCTATGTCCAGCAGTGGATGTCTTTCGGCTTAAATGATGATGATGATGATGATGCCAATTCGATTGTTCATCTTATCATTTGCTTAGCGTATGTTGGATCATTTAGCTCCCATCAAAATGGTTGAGCTGAATGGTGCTAATCCATGCATCATGTTCATAAACGGGCGCCGTCAGTAGGGACTGGTAAACTCTTAGCTACCACGGCTCTTTTAAAATTTCACTTAATTTTAAATTGTTTTTAGGGTTCCGTACCTCAAAAGGAAAAAACGGAACCCTTATAGGATCACTTTGTTGTCCGTCCGTCCGTCTGTCAAGACCGTTTTTCTCAGGCACGCGTGGAGGTATCAAACTGAAATTTATAACTAACACTCAAGTTTACTGTCCCTTAGAGCTGTGCAAAAATCAAACTTCTGAGCCAAAGCAATCAAAAGATACAGCTGTTTATGCCGCAAATTTTCGAAACTCGCACGGGAATCAAAACCTACAGGGTACTTCCCGTGAACTTAGAATCTTGAAATTTGGTACAAAGTAACGTCTTACAGTGCAAATAAAGGAAAAATTGCGAAAACCGTAAATTTTTAGTTACATCATATAATAATAAAAAAAAAGTTTTTTTTTTCAAAATATAAAAATACCATAACTATGACTCGATTCTCGTGATGGGTGAACTTTTACTTATATACCTACAGGTTTGTACGGAACCCTCGGTGTGCGAGTCCGACTCGCACTTGGCCGGTTTTTTAAAACTTGTAATAATGGACGCTTTTTTAAGTTCTGCATCGTTCTTACGTGTATATTTCAACATGAATGATGTAACCCAGTTTTTGTACACATATTTTGATTTAAAAGAGTGTCCGCGGAGTTTTATGCCCTTTCTTCTCCATAGAGACCTACTGCTTTGGAATGGGCAACTAGCTTCATCTTTCTGAATGACCAACCCCTTGACTATTCAAAAGTGCCTGTCTTTGGTTTATTTGAAATAAATGCTTTGAGTTTGAGTTTAATTTGAATAGTTTAAACCTTCCCTTGTCTCTGACTGCACAATATCCCACTGCTGTTTATACATAAAATTCACACATTGCTTTTAATAGTGCTCCGGAAATACTATGTCATTCGACACTGTGGTGTACGAAGCCGTAATTATAAGCCGGATATTAATTATGAACGTCAGTCGTCAGTAATTTATGATCGTCATTAACATATCTACCTCCATAGAGGGTGATTCATTTGCTGACAACTTAGTTTGATTACAACTGTATTAATTCTGTTCAATTGTTATTTTAATTAGGTTAATAGTTGGTTATTGTGAGTGATTTTAACTATTACCTACGTTGAAGTTTAGGTGGTTTCCTCTACATATATATGGTGTTAAAATATTAACGCTAAGAATTTCGTGGGAGCATTGTACTCATCGTTACGAACCACTTTTACTATGGATGAACCCTTAAAATTGCAAAAAAAATATGAGCTGTTCCATACATTTTATTGAGTTACGTGTGTGTAAATGTATGGAACAGCTCATTTTTTTCTTGTGAATTTTTTAACACCTTATTTATAGGGCTTTCATCGATATTTAGGCATCTCCCTAGTCACCATATCTATTTGCAATAGCATGTGCATGTAGAAGTATTTGTCTCTTACTTTATGCGTGGTCAATAACCTAAATAAGATGTTATGTATTGGAGCGGACTTCGGAAATCTGAATTGTTTAACGTGTCTTGCGAGGGGTATTAAATAGCAGAGCTTATCACGTATTGTAAAAGCGTTATGTTAGCAAAAGTCAGTTATGAAACTATTTTATAAGGCTCTGTATACATAATATGCAGTAAAAGAAACTTCGTTTCAACCAGTTTTCTCATGTTAGCTCCCGACTTTTTTTTCTTTTTGGAATATGTTATGTCGTTGTACAAAAAACAATTATTCACATAAAAGTTTGTAATAAAATTAAACAGTCCTCAAGCTATTCTAGCAGTTCTATGCTGTAAAAATCTTCCTGTGATAACTTAATTGAAGTGAACGTGAAGTAAGCTGTCATTCGGTCTTACATATGTTAGGCGCTGACAATTTTGACAGCTCACGTCACTTAGGTTTCCACACTGATATTCTTTTTTTTAGGGAGTAGTGGGCTGTATAGCTTATCCTAAATAGGGACAATGCAAAGTTGAGCAAAATGTTACAAGGATAAGCGTAATCAGCCTATAATGTTCCCACTGCTGGGACACAGGCCTCCTCTCTTCGAGCGGGGGTGGGCCCTAATCCACCACGTGGGCCCTAATCCACCACGTGGGCCCAGTGCGGGTTGGTGGATGTCACATGTCTTCGAATTTTTGTTCTAGGACATTTCGGTTTCCTCACGATGTTTTCCTAACGAATAAAATAAAACAATTAATAGAAGTAACCAAATAATCGAATAACATATTGGTATTAATTTAAAAAAAAATGATAATACTTGACGACTGGCCGCTTGTTTTATCCAATGGTAATAATATGTTGCCGTGCCCTAACCGAATTTCATACTGGATCTTATTTACTTCTGTAACACCTACATATGCACACATGAATGCAATAAAGAATTTGAGTTTGAGTTTGAGTTCCTTCACCGTTTTGAGAGTAGGGTTGTACTAAGGTTTTTTTTTTAAATTAGAAAGACTCAGTAGCAGAAAAGATTCTTGATGTGCGGGCTCGCCTTTTTTACATGACACTTGAACATAACTGGCATAATGAGGGGGTAGGTATACCCTTCTGCTTACACCTGGGTATTGCAAACGTGATTACACTACTGACATTAAGTTAGTTATTGTTAACACGTTTTCATATGCAAATCATTGCTAATGTTAATCAGGTGTTTATATATGCAAATGTATCGAATGTTATTATGTACCTACAATACATGTTTTCACATGAAAATGTTATGTTAATTTAATAGTGTCGATTATCCTGTTTATCATTATATTATATTCGGTAAAAATTGCTTACAAATTGCGGTGAATTAATAATAACAATTAGTTGTTTGATGTGTTTTAGTTAGAACCTACAAATAGATATGTTAGGTGGTTTTTCTCTTCTTTTCGTGTGGTTAGTGACTAACCTGGTGTCAGAGTTTGAATACTGCCCATGGGCCTCTGGCTTATGTTACTTACGTTAAGTGGTAGGACGTTTGTGCCAAATCCTTCCGTTGCTTTTCATGACGTAGTTCTAAGAAACTAGTTTCTGCCCGTGGCTTCGCCTGCGTGAAACGTAAGACCGGGATATAAAGTATCCTTTATCCTAAAAGTTTTGCAAAAACCAGGTGTTTGTTAGCTTTTGCCTGAAACAGAACAATCAAGTTACTATTTCACGACACTAGTTGATTGTTAACCCAGCTTTAATGACGCTTAAATTTACTAAAATTTGCAGTTACAATGGACTATTATTCTTCCCCTTCAAAATTGTATTATATCCTCTGCAACGAGGATTTTTCCTGTTAGTTCTTAAGGTTTGAACAGCTACTGGCGTGCATCTGCTGTTCGTGATGCAATCACCGACGTGACTGGCCTATGCTCGGCCATAAAACAAAAGAAAGAGCGGTCAAAACTCAAGTAAATTAAGTGTGGGTCCTATTGTTTCATTTGGTTACCTCAGGTCGAGTCAAATTGCGGGCCTGCGAACGGTGAGTGATGAGTAGCTCACCGTTCAATTAGAACCAGGACCGTACCGGACGGCGTGTACGCGTTCCACGCGCGCCTCAAAGAGATGTCAGCAATAAGGAAAGGGCCCGTCATGGCCGATGCCTGCCGGGTAAGCGGGGCCGTCCGAAAGGGTTACCACTACCCGGGAACAAAAAGGGCTTAGGCAGGAACATGGATGGGTTTAAGTCAGTAAGAGTCTGACACTCCCATCTGCTCCACCCAGAGCGGGAGGGGTCATTTGATGATTTCTCACCCTCAAAAAAAAAAGGTCGAGTACAAATACAGTTTTTCAAAATATTCTGGCATTCATGGGAGTTCCTAAATTCACACGCTTCATCAAAGTAAAAGTCAAATCATTTATTTCAAATAGGCACAAGTAAGGCACTTTTGAACGTCAAAATGAACAAGAAATAGAATTGATTCTAGTCGCCCCTTCCAAAAGGTAGTTTCGTGTGGAGAAGAATGGGCAAGAAACTCCACCGTTACTCTTTTTAAATGGTTTACAATGTTTTGTATACATGAATTATAACATTATATGTGAAGACGATGCACCCAGAATAAAAACACTACACCACAAAAGGTGAAAAGAAAAACACATAATAGTAATGGCAGGTCATAATGTACTAATAGGAAATGTGTGGTTTCAGGAACTCCACTTCAGTTAGAATATGGAAAATGTCACTAATCTGGATTTGATGGCTACGGACCAAAATCAATATCACTAGCTGTGGGTACTTAACGTGATATCTTTATGCCACTGATTAAATGCGCACTAAATAGGATACACGTGTAACACAAATAACACACTGATTATAGATCCTGTATATGTTTAAATATACTATTATATTAATCTATAAAAACGAAAATTACTATGATATGCCAAACGAAAGCATTCTAACCGTACGTGTCTTTAGTATTTATCAAAAGTCTTTAATATTATTTATAAAAAAAAAAACTCTAACACCAGGTTAATGACCACACGAAGAAGAAGAATATTATTTATAAATTTATTCCATTTACAGTTCATACCTACGCGTTTTGCAATTAGTGCAAGATTTGATTGTATTTATATCTTTCTCGTTTGCAATGTTTAACCTATGAACGTATTTTAATGGAGTTTTAATCAAAATAGCCTTTGATTTTTAAGTTTGAAAGAAAAATCGTAACATCGTTAGCATACTAACGCATCACTAAACAATGGACAATTTCGAATGGCCATTGTTGTTTACGTCTCAGGCAAAATTTTAATGTGTACAGGCCTAAAACCTCCGAGGTGTTTAAATTACTGAAAATATTAAAAAAAAAAATACGCTGTAAGATTTGTCGATGGTCTGCGGTAGAACCTTTACACTTGCACCACACAAACATTTTTCTACTATGACTTTTCTACAAATCCTCAATTTTCTTGACTTAAAAATAAGACATTCTTCGTTCCCTATTTCTTACGCACGAGTATTATTGTATGAAATCTTCATTCCATAACCCCTTAACTCTGTAACCTCTATGCCATCAGAAACATATCTTGTTTATGCACGAGATTGGATTACAAAATAATTTCATGGAAAATTTTTGCTTCAATTTTATTTAAATGCAGCATCGTTCTATCCTGTGTTTAAAATGGCGTTGTAAATCCACCTATAAGATGAAGTGTCGTGAAAATAGACTAATCTGTCGATGTTTTTACTATTTTCCAAATGTATATATGTATATGTGCATGTTCTCTTTTGTTGGTTAAATTATGCATAATTTTAGAGATATACAGTGTGTTAGGTTAAACGAGGGACATACTTTCAGGGGGTATTATACTCATGAAAATTAACAACTTTGACTATGGAACTATACCTGAAATCATGAAATAATAACTGCTGTTCAGTACATTAAGTGTTCGCATAATTCGTTAAAATGTATTTTTTTCATATTTCAGAGTTATTCCCATGGACAAAGTTGTCGATTACCATGAGTACTAGACAACCTGAAAGTATGTCCCTTGTTTATCCTAACATACTGTATTTATAATGTAGATAGAAAGAAAACTTTTTAGTGCGTACGCCATAAAAAATACAGAATTATTTGTTGAAATGTTACATCTTTTTATAATCTTTATGTTTTGTCCAAACAACGAACTATTCCCTAAAATTGAACTACAGATATCGAATAAAAAAATCTATCAAATTATAGATCAAACAGCAACAATAAAACTTACATTATCACAAAAATAATTATACCTACAAACAACAATTCCGATAAAATCCAAAAGGTTAACAGAAACACGTTTTACAAGTGTAAATAAACGAGCAAACTACATGGAACATGAAAAACTCTAATAACATTTCCGTGTAAAGTCAACAAACAAAATGGCGTCAGTTTTTACAGTTAGTATCAGAACAATGTTATCTGTTTGTCACGCGATGAAAGCATCAGGTTTGTTTTTGATCGAAGCATGCTCGTTTGATTGCGGGCAACTATACCGAAGTTTTTTTAACTCTGGGAAATCATTCAATGACTTCTCCCCACAGATATAGATAGACATAGATAACGCAAGAGCAACTACTTCGCGTGCCTAGCTTACGTACAAAAATCACAAGTGGTCACTTTCGCGCTCAGTCTGCATCGGTATACAGCGCTAGTCGGACGTCAGTCAAAAATATAAAAAATGGTTAATTAATTGTGCTGTTATAAATTGTAAAAACTGTACAAATGCGAGGAGAAAAAATAAAGTAAACGTTTCCTTCCATCGGTAAGTCATTTTGTGATTCATATTATGCGTAATTAATTTAAAAAATAATTATTTTCAATCGAATACCCTCAGTAATACCTGGTAATACCAAATATGAGAAAAACAAAACATTCGAATTACATTGCGTATTTTACATGGAGCGGTTGACGAGACGTTTTGTTTTAACAAGCGATTCTATCGTGTATTGCTTCGGTTTTGTAGTACAGGAACTTTTATCATTTTTCTGTCAATTTTAGCGATTAGTGCTGTTCATCATATTATGCAACACAAATCGATTCTCGAGAATCGATTTCGGAAACAGAGGAATGATTTTGTATGATATAATACCTAAGTACTTATTACGTAGACCATTTTAATAAATAATCGTTACGTTTCGTGACTTTTTTAGTTTTCCACATGAACCCAATTTAAAACAAACATGGATTGAGGCGACGGGAAACAAAGATTGGTTCCCAACAATTACAAGAAATAATTAGGGAAATATTAACGAGTTTATAAAAAATAAATATTTCTAACTGCCTTATAAGGGGATCGGGAATTTTATTATCCTCTCTCTCGTTTATCTCATTCCTCTGTCTATCTCATTACTTTGTCTATTTCATTACTCTGTCATAAAATCGATTCATAAATCGATTTGAACAATTCTTACAAAGTCTTTCAGCGTACTGCTGGCTGGGTGCAAGGCGGGGGTGGAGCGAGAGGGACGCCGTACGCGGCGGCGTCTTTGAATCGATTTGATTTTCCCATCACTAAATAGTGCTTGTGACGTCATAATAGGTAGTCAAAAAATGGCACGCTTGGTTTTCATACAGATCGTGATACTTGCGTTATCTATGTCTATCTATATCTGTGCTTCTCCCGCTCTGGGTGTAGCGGAAGGGAGTGTCAGACTCTTACTGACTAAAACCCATCCATGTTCCTTCCTTAGCCCTTTATATTCCGGGGTAGCGATAATCCTACGGATTACGATGTTACGTCACTACTGACATGTATTGCTATAATAATGATATTAATTATAATAATGTTTTAATTTCATTATATTTTATTTATTTCTTTATATTTCCGTAACATCACAGCAGGCCCTTTTATTTATGGATGGGAAATCATCTAATGTCTCCTCCAGCTCTGGGTGGAACGGAAGGAAGTGTCAGGCTTTAACTGACTAAAACCCATCCATGTTCTTTCCTTAGCCCTTTGTGTTCCGGGGTAGTGGTAATCCTTTCAGACAATCCCGTTGAGCCTATCAAAATACCAGCGCTGTGACACTTATTTTTAAATTTTGTGACGATCTTGTGCGAGTCCCAATAAAAACTTTTTCTTTCTTTCTTATCCGATCATATCGCTGATTAAAAAACTAGATGGTGCCACATGCTGCGTCATATATTATTATTTATTATCATCACATTTTATCGCATCACTAACATTCTTTACTCCACTTTAATCTATCCTGTTTGCTTAGGACCGAACAATTCCCACTTCCATCACTATTTCAAACGAGAATTTTATCCATTTTCGAGAATAATACTATCAAGTTTTATGTAATACGATTCCGCAGTGAGGGACTTACAATTTTCCCATGCATTTACTTGGCAGTTTTTCCGGTCCCGCAAATAAATATTTCCGTATCCCTCAGGATGTTAACGGGATATAACTATCGTTAGTAACTGTTGCAAATGTGCTGAATTTAAACACTTTTACAAATTGTTCAGTGCGTAGTTTCATTTGCTCTATTTTTTTCATTATCATTTTGTTTCTGTACAAGTCGTATTATCGCGTTTTCTTACACAATCAATTAGTATAATAGTTAACAGTCTGCCCCAAAAGACGTTGCCTTGCCCAAGTTTCAATTATTCGTAAAACAAACATTCAGAATTTTCCAAATTTGAAAAAATTCCGGGAAGTTTAAATTTTTTCTAAATCTGATTTCAATTATTATTAAGCACATTTTAAAACAAAGAACAATCCAATCGGTCGCGCTGTTTTCAAGTGATGCGGTTACTAATGAACAGCCGTTCATTTTTATTTAGGATTCAATCTTCCTAAGCCTTTTTATAACTTTGTTGAGGTCGGCTTACAGTCTAACCGGATGCAACTGAATATCAATATTTTACATAAAGCGACTGCCTATCTGACCTCCACAAACCAGTCAGACTAGGTAATACGATACCCCTTGGTAAGACTGGCTGTCAGTCTTTGGGGCTTATGACTTACGGTTTAATGTGCGTTTCGAGGCACGGTCTCCATATTTGAAAATGGTCACCGACCCCGGCAAGCGTAGCTTAAACTGAAGGATCGATCCCAGCCGCTGTTATTACTTAAAAATCTCAATTCCTAAAGAACTTATTTTATGCAATTAACGATCGGAGTCCATAAAAGGTAGGTTCTAACTAATACTCTATCAGTGGAATTTATAAATAAGTGTACAAGCGTAATAACTTGACAACGTGTCAACATATTGTGTGTGTGTGTGTCTGAGTAGGTACAGAGGCCAGCACATCAAGTTACCACAATCTGTCAAATTTATTTGATAGTATTTCAACTTTATTGCAAAGACATAAGGTTCATTTTTTATTGAGAAAATTTGACAGTTAGGGATAGCTTGATGTGCTGGCGTCTGTACCTTGTCTAAAAAGATGAAAACGAACTTTGCTTTGAACGCTGGTGAGAGCTACCCGCATATCAACCAACAACTGTCTTCAAAACTCAACTTTCTATTCTTTTACAAACAGCCTTCCCAGATTAAACAAATCCATTCCTCTTACTGCTTCCACAATTTTGTACATAAACAACGGAATAACGAGGTTTCCATTGTAATCCGTATTAAGCCCCACGTGTTGTGAGAAGTTTTAAATTCAAAACGAGAGTCGTTTCGCTCGTGTTTTTGATTTAGCCGCAAGTTTCGGACAAAAGTTTGGATCGGCTTTACAAATAAATTATAACTTTTATGAGGCGAGTTCTCGCCTAGACGGGGCTGTGATTTATAATTAAATGGCGTTTCTGATACTTTTGTATAGGAAGTTTATTGCTTTCGTTGATTCCACTCTCGCAATCTCATCTATCATAATCATGATGATTAGATAGATGATTTGATGAATTTCATGCCGATGCCCATCGTGTCAGTGGGACTGTCCGAACGGGTTACAAATTGCCCCGAAACACGCAGAGCTACGAGGATGGAAATCTATGTCCTTCCGGGGTTGTAGTCAGTAAAAGTCTGACGGGAGTTCAGACTTTCCGCTCCACCTACTCCAGGAGGAATCATAAATTATACCCCATACTTACAAAAAAAAATCACTTTCAAGTCATAATGATATCATGTCATTTAATTGGATGCAGCAATTTACTAGTCATCTCGGTAACTGCAGTTCAATCTGTATAGTTTCCTATTTTACTATAATTCAATTTTATTTATCTACAGAAAATCGAAGCACACAATACTTTCTGTCAGCGATATCTTTGCATTTGAAGTGAGGACCAAACACCGAATACCACCTATGCCATTTGCCACAGCGTGTTCCTGATTTCCTCCAATTTTCAAAAATACAACCCAGAAACAGCCCGCAGTGCAATATATCTAAACTGCGTTCTTCGTTCCTAGGTATTTTATCCAGTCTGATATTACTTACGTGCGCTGTATTTTGAAGCCTTTTCTATTACCGGGTCTTATAGCCAAACGATGCTTGCTCATACCATTAATATTGCGACTATTTGATTTCCCTAGAGATTGTGGATGTCATGCCATCGCAATTTGGAAATCCTCTATTTCATGTACGTAAATCAATAGTTAGTTACTCTAGCATGACCTTGGCTGGCTTAAAAGGTCGGAAACCAAATCTAATACATAATAAATTGATAATATTTTTTAACATTACGTTGTTCAGATCTGTCAAATTTCTTTGATAGTTTTTCAACTTTATTATAAAAGTATAAGGTTCATTTTCAATTGGGAAAACTTGACAGTTTGGGATTGCTTAACGTACTGGCGTCTATACTTAATAATGTTCAAAAATATTATTAATTTATTACCATACCTACTGAGATAAAATAAACTCTGTTAGAATTGTAAATATTATTTTATGTTTATAATATTATGTTATAATTGTTAACCTACTCTGCAAACTAAATTCGCTATAACAATTTATTGCAAAATTGAACTAAGTTACTGAAATTGAAACTACGACCAAAAATAAACTAAAACTCTCATTAATCGAATCCTATTTCAAATTAAATACAGTCTCGATTTACTAAAACTTTCTGATTAAGGAATCTAAATCGAATTCCATTTGAGGAATTAAAAAAAAACATTTACACAGCTAATTCCACTAAGCTTCTTACTTCGATTTTGCGATGCAGATTTTTCTTCGGTTGCCTGTTCATATTACCTCTACGTGAAAAGCTGTTAGCTGATAGCACCCTCAACTGTTTAATCATAAGAATATGGAATATTTTGCGCGACTGGCTTCGAATCGAAACGTTAAAAGTTTGTGTAAGATTTTAGTTAAATCTAATTTTGAAAAACTATTAGTAATATCAACTTCCTCCCAGTTAAACAGTACTTATAATATACATTATGTAACATGCGTAGGCTGTTATTTTTAACCGACTTCAAAAAGGAGGAGGTTCTCAATTCGGATGTTTGTATTTTTTTTTTTTTTATGTTTGTTCGCGCATAACTCCGTTGCTTGCCAACCGATTTGAAAAATTCTTTTTTTGTTGGAAAGGGTATACTTCCCAAATCGTCCCATAAAATTTTTATCGAAATCGAATAAGCGGTTTTTGAAAAATCAACAAAAATAACCTACTTAATATATGTGGACGATGTTCTAATAAGTTCCTGACACTGTAATTTACATACCAGGTAGTGGTATTAAAATTTTGGGGGGGAGGGGGGGTTGTCTAGGTAGGTACCACAACTAAAAAGTGAAAAATAAAAACTTTTTTACAAAAAATAAAACCGACTTCCAAAACAAACACTACAAAGTGACAAATAATTTTGATTTCGGAAGTCGGTGGCAAAAAATTAAAACACAAAACCGAAGACACCGACTTCCGAAATCAAAATTATTTGTCACTTTGTAGTGTTTGTTTTGGAAGTCGGTTTTATTTTTTGTAAAAAAGTTTTTTAGAATAAACTGAGTCATTAATATCCAGGGGACCTAGATAACTATCAATCGCTCCGTGTCGATTCGATTTCGAAAATCGATGATTAAACAATTCGTTATCTCAGCCATTCGGATTGCCAAGAATGCCACATGTCAACGGATTTGTTTGGGAATATTGATCGACTTTCACACACAATATGACGTTCTCTAGCACTTAGCGATCGAAAACGATTAATCACGTGACATTTCGAAAGCTTATGCCAATTCCATACATTTCGGAATCTTATTTCACTATCGTTAATGAAAATGCGATTTTATCTAGGCCCCCAGGGTAGATACAAGCTTACGTTGGTACATCTACGCCCGAAATAATAATAATAAAATTGACTTTATGCCCATAAAAATTAGAATCAAAACTGGTGACAAAAAAAGTTTGTGAGTCTTTGTTGAGTACTGCCTTAATTTTTGACAGTCTGTTGGAATTATTTAAAAATATTCGTTTGACGTATATGTATCTCACTTCCCAATCACATCTCTTTGTTTCGGTGATCGGAGTTCCTGTCTGCAACAATTTGAAAATGGAACAAGAAAGGGGAACACGTACCGTGAATATGTCTTATTTTTATTTGATTTTTAACATAATGGGTTTTCGGCTGCGATGCCATGTAATAGCTTTTTTCTCTTGATTTATTCGTGATAAATATGTTTTTCTTTTCCCAAGATTTTTCTTTCAGATTAGGTACCTACGTCTGTGCGAAATCAGGGCATATGGTTACGAAATCAGCTTACGTTTGGAGCAAAAGGCAAATTTGTGGTTCCATAAATTTATTAGCGTTGAAATTTTTTTTTTGCCAAAACATTGTTTCTAAAAATAGATCAGATTGGATTTTTTTCAGACATTTATCAGAATTCGCTGGTGATAAATGAGATTGTACCTTTACACGTTAACATTAGCAGCATAACGGTATACGATTTTATATTTAAAATCAGCAATGCCATCATGAAGAACAAGAATTAATTTACAGGAATCGACACAGCTGATTTTCTGAATATAGGTGCACCACTCACATTACGCAAGTTACGTGTAGCCTTACCTCTTAAGCGGGATTGTCCGAAAAGGTTACCGCTACCCCGGAACATAAAGGGCTAAGGAAGGAACGTGGATGGTTCTTAGTCAGTATGAGTCGGACACTCCCTTTCGCTCCAGGAGGATGTAATTGGATGATTTTCCACCCTCAAAAAAACAAAAGCCTCACCTCTGCCGTATCCTTTAGAGAAACAAGGCTTACTGTTATGTTATGTGTAAACTTTAATATGCACAAATAAAAATAATCTTACAAAGAGTGGTTTTAAATTAGCCTTTCAAATATTATCACTTTCCAAACCCTAAAGGCTTCATAAGGTTCTGCGCAACGGTGTGCTTAACCATATTGCAAATTGTTATTTAATTCGACCATAGCTGTTCCTACCTTAATATTATTCACATTACACACAGCTTCAAATTGCAAATTAAAAGCAATATTTCTTGGTAAATACAATCTGTTTCCACCGCGTTTTCCAGGCTTCGCGGTAATTTCTCACGACATTTTCCATTTTCAAATACAATTTTAAAACCAGAAAAAATGCATTCAGAATCAAACGTTCCAAGTTTAATTTATTGCTGGTAATTAATCGTTACGCAAACGTTCGATTTATAAATTGTAGAATTTAGATTTAATCGAGTTTTTTAATGAAAAAGCTCATGATTAATTAGTTCGAGATATTTTAAGGCAATTCAACTTGCCTAATAAAGTTTTCCGGGACGAACAATTCGTATGCTTATGTTGACCTAATTCTGTCGTCTATGTTTAAGAAGTTTGATGTAATTAACTTCTGTTTATTGAGGTATAAACAAGTATGTTTTATAGAAATAGTTTTGTTGTGTTAGATATTACTCTGTCGTGGCACGAATTTAGCTTGTAATAAAATGGTGCCAAAGGGTGTTTTAATATCTGTTTTTATTGTTTACCTGTGTTTTATGAATGTCATTGGCAACTAGGGTTACCATTTAATATTTTGATGAAACGCTTTTATTACTCTCCTTTTCATGCTTGCTTGCGTGCTGTTTTTATTTTTGGCTTACTGCTACATTCAATGTCAAAAGTCAGACTGTCGTCTTAAGGGCGGAGTAAATCAAAAGCATATTGGGTCGGTTTCCAGTCTAACAGGATGCAGCTGAATACCAGTATTTTATTTGGAGTGACTGCTTATCTGACGTCCACAACCAAGTAACAAGGTACCCCTTGGTAAGACTGGATACCAGACTTTTGAGCTTCTGGCTACCCGTAACGACTCACAAATATCTACGAATGATAGGTGGGACCAGCGGCTTAACGAAGCACGAACGGGTCTTAATATGTATTGGTCACCAATTCACGGACCAACCACGTCAACCTGATCGATCGACGGGTGAGGCTGATATTCCTGAACTACAAGCCCCTTTACCCATAAACATTATTATTGTTAATGATTTTATAAAAAATCGCCAATCAAATCACAAGTAGGTATTGTAGACTTTCCCAAGCTTTCGGTAAAAAAAAAACATTGACAAAGCAAACCAAAAAGGATTGTGTGGTTTTAAGAAACCACGGTAAAAATGAAACTTTTGTGAAGACATTTGACACTATAGGCGCCGCCATATTGGCCTTGGTTGTTCTGACGAGCGCCTTTCACTTTATCCCTACTCCGCGGCCAACCGTCACGCGACATGCAACACACAGACGAAAAAGTTTGAGACGATGTAATAAAAGTTTCACTTTAAAAAAACATTGACAAGGCAAACCTATTTAAAACAATCCTTTGTACATGCAATAAAACGTTACACACTGGAAATTATCCAAATAAACATATTTTAGCCGAAAAGGGTTTTGGTCAACATTTCGCCAACTTTCCGTGTCATGTACGAATCGGGCCTGAACTTTATTACGGACTTTTTAATTCAATATTAATGTATGTGTGGTTATTGTAAAATATAAACTCTGCTTCAAAGAGGGTATTAATACTCAATCGTGTTGTATGTTGAACTTAAAATAATTGAATATTTTAATACGCAATATTGAAAGGCAAATTCTTTTTTTTAATCTGGATATTAGGCCTATTAGGATCCGTTTGCTTGTAAGAGTACAAGCAAACGGCGATTATCTAATGGGTTAAGAATGAATATTTTTTCAAAATTATGTCTTTAGAGGGCATTTCTTACTAAGAGGGTTGTATTGATAATTCTAAAGATCATAATAATAATTCTGTTAATACTTACTTGCTAAGGCAAAAATGTATGAAAATTTCAACAGGGGCTTTGCCGTGTAATTGTTAAACCACATCATTACCAGACTATATGCGTTTTAGTACAGTACAGGAACTCACGGAGTAACAACTTAGACTGCAGAGTGGTTTCCTGCATGTTTGTTAAACTTTCCAGCTTTATTTCTCGAATGGGCGGATTTATTTTAATGAGAACTAACTAGTTTTGCCGTTCGTAATTTTAATGGTAGACCGGTAATTTCGCACTTATGTAAGGCGGCCAGCACATCAAGCTACACAATCTGTCAAATTTCTTGATAGTTTTTAGGGCTCCGTATCCAAAGGGGACCTTATTACTAAGACTCCGCTGTTCGTCCGTTCGTTTGTCTGTTCGTCTATCAGCAGGCTGTATCTCCTGAACCGTGATAGTTAGACAGTTGACATTTTCACAGATGATGTTGCCGCTCTTCCAAAAATTAATACTTGATAGTTTGAAATAAAGTAAAGTAAATTATTTAAAAAAACAGAAAACTTTTATTTTTGTTTACTACTTTAGTTTTATTGTTTAGTTTTTACTTTTTCTTATTAGTTTAGTTTTAAATTGTTTCTTTATCTTAACTATTAATGCAGTTTAACGCAGTCAATGAAATATATTTTTCGGTGCTCAAGCGACATTTTCAGTCCCCTATAAAAAAAAACATGCAAACGCGAACATAAACGTAAGCACGAGAAACATAACTATGTAAGGTACTCAAGTATTCATACAAGACGTTTCGCTTAAGAAGCAGTGAACGTTTTACGATCGAAAAATTGGGTGACAAGAAAAATAGAGGGAAATAAAGATGGGGGAAGGGATGGCTGGAACAAACACGGAGAAATAATGAAAAATGAAGTTAGAAGGTTGATGGTGAGGATACCAGACAGCTCACTTCAAACTCACGTCACCTACGTTTATAAGGTGAAAATTTTACAAAATAACACTACAGAAGCCCAATCATATACAGAGTTGATACGACAGAGGGGCTTTCCTTTAAACAGCTTATACTAGGGACCATTTTCAAGCTCTGTACCAAAAATCAATTAAATAGGAGCAGTAGTTTAGTCGCAAATGTTTTTTTAAGTTTTTGCCGCGTTTGAACACGATGTATCCTTCCTAACAGCGCTCGGGCGCGCGCGCGTCGGTGCCGCTGCGTTACAAGGTCCGTTTTTATTTACAAAGGGTGGTTGCGTTTTACTCTGATTTGTAAGCTATTTAGTTTGTTTTATTAATAACTATGTACAGTATATAACAGGAGGGAAAAAAAATAAAATAAATCAAAGGGCATCAAAAAATTCGTCCACATCGCTGTCAACAGGAAAAGTTCCCAAAAGGCTGGCAGCATTGCCACGTTGTATGGCAATGCTGATTCTTTGACCGAAAATAGGCCAGCCCTCTGGTCACGTGAAGAGTCGACCAATCGCTTGGCGATGTCTCGATAAACATAGTGGGTACTCGGACCCCATGGCCCTAGTGTTTCAACCCCAAACGGCTCGAATATATAACTTCCAATAAGGTTGTTATACTTACTTACTTGTGTAGTTTGTTTGAAAAAATAAAAGCCTAATTTCTGGTGCTTTTTATTTTTGTACCGTACCGAGTTAATACAAAACACGTATAGTATACGTGGTGTATTTTAATGCCCCTCTGTCAAATCAACTCTGTATATTATTATTATGTACTTACTCACCCACTTATTTATTTACTTAATGCCATAGGCACTTAAGTGTTTGAGTATATCATTTTATTAATCTATACTAACATTATAAATAGGAAAGATTTGACTGTTTGTTTGTTTGCATTGAATAGGCTCCGAAACTATGGATTTGAAAAATTATTTCACTGTTCGGTAGCTACACTATCCCCGGGTGACATAGGCTAAATTATATTTAAAAAAAAATAGGGACCCTTACTAAAACTCAAATAATGTAACAATTTGACATCCACGCGGGCGAAGCCGCGAGCAGAAGATAGTCAACAAATAAATACGTAAAATAATTTACATCACTACATAGTATAAAACAAAGTCGCTTTCTCTGTCCCTATATCCCTATGTGTGCTTAAATGTTTAAAACTACGCAACGGATTTTGATGCGGTTTTTTTTAATAGATAGAGTGATTCAAGAGGAAGGTTTATGTGTATAATTTGTCGACATGTTATGCGGGCGAAGCCGCGGGCGAAAGCTAGTTTTATACTAAGTAAAAGAGAGCATGAAACTCAAGGCGTCACAAGTGTGGAGTTCATCATTTTCCTGCATTTTTCCCAATTTATTTAGGGGTCGGTGCAACATGTCTTTTTGGCCATACTTGTCTTCTTTAACACAGTCCATTCTTCGTTTCTTTACTCTTCCTCTACTCGTATAGGCTATTTACAACTTTTAGATGACATTTTTCAAATACCAGCTTTAGCTATCCATACTGAAAAGTTTCCAGGTAACATTTTTCAAATTTAACCCAGCTCTCTCAGCTTACGACGTAATATTTTGCTTCTACCATGTTTGTAATCTGAGGGAGCAACCACAAGAGTCGTTATGTTTAATAATTTACAGAGTAATTAGCGAGTATATCCACTAAGTAACTAACTATAATTAGATTAGTGAACATAATATATTCAAACTGAGAAAGTAAATTGGTTAACTGTTACTGGTAGTAAAGACAATTTTGTTTTATTGTAAATGCGATCCGTTTGAAAACATTACGAAATTGGGATCTCCGGAGGATTTTAACATGCTTATGTGATAGATAATTTGTGAGGAACTTGTGGCTACGTACTAACAGTCGCACAACCGCGCGTCCCGGGGTTGGCCGTGGATGGGTGACCATCTTTACATAACAAGACTCGTGCCTCGGATAGCACGTTAAGCCGTTGGATCCGGCTGTCATTTGTGCATCTTTGACAGTCGTTACGGGTCGTAAGAAGCCCGAAAATCTGACAGCCAGTCTACCAAGGGGTATCGTATTGTTCATTTACTGGGTTGTTAAGGTCATATAGGCAGTCGCTCCATGTAAAATACTGGCTTAAAAATTTGTAAAATTCAGCTGCTTCCGGTTAGACTGGAAGCCGACCCCCACATAGTTGGGAAAAGGCTAGGCAGATGATATAAAGCCTATCCATTTGGAAACATTACGAAAATTAGGATCATCGGATGATACTATTTTGTTTTATGATACAGCCGATTCGTTTGAAAACTCAAAACGAACACGAAAAGTGTGATCTCCGGATAATTTTAACATGCTTATGTGACAGATAAATTCTTGGACTACTGTTGTAAATATACTAGCCACGCGGTAAACTCTGCTTGCGCGATGCAAGATTTTACGTGACGTCAGTGTAAGGCATAGTTCGCATGTCAATGGCGCTACAGGTACTCCAACACAGTAGTACCTAGCGGGGCGATCCGACAAACTTGGGGCTACAGAACTAATCCCTCTCATTTGTTTCTGCGTATATCGGTGCGCTCCACACGTCATAATTATGCAGCATCCGTGCCTGGGTATTATTTAGTTAACTCACGGCAGTGTACGTTGCATTACATTATTACTTAAGTAATTACTGCAGCCATCTGGGAAATTCACCTCGCGATAATTTAAAATTTTATACCCAAATATGTCAGTGTTGAAGTTATTTATGAGATAGTTTCTCATTTCAATTTAAATTAAGGTAAGTGACGAAAGCGATGTGTAGAAATTCCGTATCAGTATCGTCCGTAGTCAAGCTAGGTATTGCTTGATACGTTGACATGCTTCTGAAGAAATATATGCGAGTACCTACGGAATTGATATTTACTTACGCCTTCGGTAAGGTGCAATGCTAGAATGCTCTAGAATTTAATTGCCTTAATTTTATATTTTATTTCAAAGTTTTGACATTTCTTGTATTCTTTTCAATTTATAATCTAACACTAAAACTAAATATAATAGCAACGTATACATACTTAAATTAAATGACTATCTAACTAACTATATACAAATAAATACAAGAACAAAAAGGCGTCGAAGAGCTTATAATAATGAATTTAATTGCATAGACATCTATCATTCACTTAAACAAAACAGGCATACAGACAAAAATTATAAGACTTCCTCCTCCCGTCGTTCTTCTTTAGCATTTAGTCCATAAAACTAAAACTTATTAAGTGTATTCAAGTACCAACATGTTTTATGGAGTAGTTAGTGAACTATACGCCATAAAACATGTTTTAGTGATTTTATCTGCGTTTTATTCACACCATTCAAGTTAACTGCGGTATAAATACTCGGGTCAAGCAGACGAGCATTAAATACTTTCTTCGTTTAAAGAGTTGTTACTATAAATCAGGGTTATAGACCATTAACGTCAAGATGGCGGCTATAAGGACCCCCAAATTGATATAAAAGCGATTCTGATTATAATTTTCTGTTAAACAATGGGTTTTAATATGTTTGTAATGGGTACGTTGAAATTCTTGGGCGATTTATTTGCGACTAACTTTGCTCTTAGCCTATGTGAAAATTTGTTTATTTACTGTGGAATTGATTGCCTTATTCTGTAAATAATGTTTAATTTACTAACTTATGTATTTAGTAATTCGATCAAAATAGATACAGAGTAAGTAGCAGATTCCCATAAAAATTTCATTTAAATTTCTCTTCCTAAATATCACGAAAAGAAAAACAATTGAAACACGCCCCAAACACTCGAAAAATATAGCTTTAAAAACCTTTTATTGGACTATAAGCTTTAATATCGTGGAGTACAGTCGGCCTTTGAAATGTTGCCATAAACTGATTATTGCCAGTCGCTTTGGGTACACGAACATTGCCAGTTGCCACATCGTGCCATCTCACGGGATTCAACTACAATGCCAGTTATGTTGGCTCGAGTACGGGTTGCTTTGTTCAAGATGAATGTTTAATTTAAACGTGTTAGGGTGCTTGTCAAAGTAATTTCGTTCATAATATTTGCCTTTACCGAAGATGTATGAATTTAATAAAGTTGATCATTTAATCATTTCTAACTATGAAGCGGGGTGGTCTGATTAAACTTTTCTATTAGCGGCAACTGAAAAAATACTTACAGAATCATTTTGATTTTGAGGGTAATAAAGGTAGTAAAGAGGGAAATCATCAAATGACTCCTCCCGCTCTGGATGGAGCAGAAGGGAGTGTCAGAATCTTACTGATTAAAACCCATATATGTTCCTTCCTTAGCCTTTTACATTCCATTCATTCATTCAGCTTCGGGCTTCGGCCCTAACGGGCCCCTTCACTAATGCTGACATCTCTTAGAAGCGCGCGTAGAACACCAACGCGCCGTTCGGCACAGGCTTGGTCTTGATCGGGCGGTGAGTTACCTATTACTCACCATCTGCAGGCCCGCACCTACGGTGTAGGCTGTCGTTCTTGGATCCTTGACAGTCGTTACGGGTCGTCGGGAGCCCGTATGTCTGACAATCAGTCTTACCAAGGGGCATCGATTGTAACCCAGTAACTGGGTTGTTGAGGCCAGATAGGTTAGGTAGTCGCTCCATGTAAAAGACTAGCATTCAACTGCATCTGGTTAGACTGGAAGCCGACTCCAATACACTTAGGCAAAAGCTAGGTAGATTGCAGGTTAACGTATTATGTAATAATTCTATCAAAGACATCTCGACGTTTAATCTAACGTAAAAAACGTGTAAAACAGAGTCATATCGTAGAACCTTATAGGTACTTCCAAAACCACCAGCTCCCCGTAATGAAAGTAAACACAATTTCCACTTCTAAGTTTCTTTCAAAACTTCGTCAAGTTGCTCCAATAAAAACCGAAATGTATTAGCGCATTTAAAAACGTAAAGTAAGTCTGTCTGGCGCCCGGCGTGAATATCTTACCCTAAAATAGATCTGGGTGAAAGATATAGGCAAAAGTATTTGGTTGAACAACGTAGATTGGTACTTGAATGAACGTCATCGTAAATAACTGAACAAGACGACCAGATACGAATAGTTGAATAGTTTTTTTTGACCTAGCCGCCCTTGACGCTTGACGCCCCCCCCGGCGTCGGGACCCACCTTTCTCTCTCCCATTCCGCCAAGGCGATCACACCTTGCGTCTACATTAAGGTGTGATTGCACAACGACTAGAGCTTCTTTAGCTCTATGTATGCAGGCCATCCAGAACTAATTATGTTCTTGTTAATTTTGACGTTCAAAAGTGCCTTTCTTGTGCCTATCTATAAATTTGAAATAAATGATTTGACTTTGACTTTGAAACCACCCAATATGACAAGAAGATTGTGGGAAGAGAAGCATTCACCACCTCCTGACTTCTAATAAAAACTACTTAATATAATATTATCCTAACTACTAAATAAAAACTACTTAGTATCCTAACTACTAAATATGTACTGCATGCTATATATTTAAAAAATTAAATGTAAAATCTAAATATTTGCACGGCTGTAATGCCGAATATAGTGAAACCCATAGATATTAAGAACTGATGTAGCTACCTATATTCTTGCAAATAAATATATCATTCATTCATTCATTCATTCATTATACCCCGGGAATTTGTCGCAGTGGGGGTCTAACGGATCCACCCAACTCTGTGCAAGTGTCACACAAAACCATGTCACACTTGTAGTGTCCTAAGTGCCCCTACATATGTATATAACATAACATCACGCCTATAATCCCCAAAGAGTTAGGCAGAGATGTACCTACAGTACACCCACATTTCGCCAGTTATGTTCGAGTCCCATGTATTAGGAAGTGAGTCTAGTGCCCGTATATTAAGGTACAGAGGCCAGCACATCAAGTTACCACAATCTGTCAAATTCCTTTGATAGTATTTCAACTTTATTGCAAAGACATAAGGTTCATTTTTAATTGAAAAATTTGACAGCTAGGGATAGCTTGATGTGCTGGCGTCTGTACAAAACATTTATTAAACATGTTTTATCTACTTTTATAGTATATCGTTTACACCTAAAACAAGTTGTAAAGTCTTGTTGACAAACTTGACAAAAATTTCTGAAACAACATCAACGTACGCGACATGTTTTTGTCAAAGTGTTTTAAAAGACTTTTTGAAAACAAGTATAATATTAGAACTTATAAATGGTGCAAACGTGGGGATCGTTTTCTTCCAAACGGATTGTAAAAAAGAAAAATATACCACATAAGAGAAGAGCAGGAAAGAATGAAAATTGTTTTCCGTGAAACTGTGCTTTTAACAAAATCTCCGGAGAACTGTTCGATAAAAAAATTAAAAAAAGCCCGGACAGGAACACTAGCAGACAGAACACTGATTCTAAATTTGAGTTCAAAACTTACTTCAAAAACGAAGGTGCTCCTAATAAATAATACCTCCCAAATTCCTGTACAACGCCTGCAACTCGAACGGGGAACGTTTGAAGGCATAAAAACTAGATTTTATACACTACACTATAGTTATTCCGAAAATTCTAGTCACACATTTCACTCCTAAAATACACACGACTATTCCTTACTCTATTCTAGTAAACCGTATTATTTATACTTATCGTAGAACGCTAAGTTTGTGCCTAGTTAAGAAGGGTAAACAGAGTAAGAACACGCGAACATATACATGTGGCGGGTTACGGGTTAAGACCGAAATTAATGGGCGGCATGCTACGCTATGCTAGTTAAAAGTAGTGAGTTACTTTTTCGAGCGGCAGACTATTTTGTGGTGCGAATAAAATAAGTACGTTGCATGCAAACGGTGTTTTTTGGGTTCCGTAAATCAAAAGGAAGAAACGGAATGCTTATCTATAGAATCAATTCGTTGTCCGTTGTTTGTATGACTGTCAGTCTGTCAAGATCCATTTTCTCAAGAACGCGTGGAGGTATGAAGTTAAAATTAATAACAAATATGTAAGTCTATCTAATGCGACATGATATAAATAAATCAAAACCAATAGGGTACTTCCCATTGACCTATAATCATGAAATTTGGCAAGAAGCAACGTCACATAAATCTGTATCGATGTATGCCATGGAAGTATTATGTTATCTTTGTTTTTAGGATGCATTCATTCCAACCATAGAACCGAACCATTGTGCGTGAGCAGACACGAAATTAGCCAGTTTTCTTTAACCAACCAAAGTACACCTGGAAACATGGAACTAAGTGGCTATCTCTCCATTCTACTATACTGTAATCAATCTGTAAGTCCGTTTGAAATACGATACACGGAGCCAAAACTTAGACTGTGTAGTTTCCGGATAAAAAGTTTTTTTGTAGCCTATGGTCAGGAGGTAGATACTTGAAAACATTCTCAAGCCATTCATGATAAAGAATACTACTCTGTCATTTAGAATAACTGCCTTTTATTGAACACTTCAAAAATGCACCCTCCAAGTTATCTATCTATTTTAATAATGAGGCCATTGTTACCCCATTATCAACTTTAAGAACAGCGATTGAAGTATAAAAGGTTCAGGAAATACAATTTCAAACGAAAAATCCAACAGTAATAATAGCAGTTTAAAACTCATCTCGCCAGTGAAATGGCATTTACCTCGGACGTAGCGTTGTCATCCAATGTGGCAGCCTGGCGGAGGTTGCCAGACTTCGTGGCGGATTGCCAAGGGACAAGCGGAATGTTGTAGACAGGAAGGTTTTGCATACTTGGATGGATTACATTAGTTTGTCATGTTGTGTAATATTAGGTTAACAAAAACTTTTTTTTCTCGTCTGAAATGTTTATAGTTTACTAGCACTTCGCCCGCGATTTTTTTTTACATGTAATAGCATACGGCCGCGAATCTTATTTTTATCAACATAAAACTTAATACTGACTGGTTACAAAAAACATTAAAAAATAATAATTATGCAGGGTACCTTGGCGCATTCACCTTAAGGCGTGAGTCCTACACAGTCCGACGGTAAAATCGAATATGTTTGGGAAAACCACTCAGCTTAGCTTAAATTGTTCCGAGCTTATCCGAACATAAGTGAGGGATGCTACTGAACGAAGTTTGCCGGTCAGCTCAGGTTGAATGAAATTCGAATATGCTTAGCCGAATTGAAAGAAAGAAAAATACATTTCAATTTTAACAATGGAAAACAATGATTATAATGCCAAAAGAGCCTCAGCTAAGCATAACATCAGATGAGAACAAAAAATGCACTACTTGACGCCTATTTTTAGTTGCAGTCCAAAATTAGGAAGGTTTTGTGTTTCAAAAAATACACCCAAATAGGATGTGTGAAATATAACAGCACTAAACAGGCGTTCGGTGGCAGGTAAAAAAAAACATTTGTATAGAGCCCGCTATATCTTGTTTAAACGCGATCCATCACTTACACAAACAATGAAATGATCTGCCCAAAACTCCTGTAACTAAATCCAAACATTCCTACACGTTCTCAATACATTAAAGTCAACAATATTGAACGGTTTCCATACATTCACATCGGATCGTCAGCTACAGAATAAGGTATACACTATCCGAAATTTTATAAGAGATTTATGAATGAAAACTTTTTATACAAGCGAAATATTGAAAGTTTATTTTATAATTTGATTTTTAAATAGCATTGCAGTTTTGTCATATGAAATATACATAGTGTAAGAGAAATTGATGATGAATTCAGTATTTTAGACGCACCAGTGCAGCGATGAAATTTTTAGTCGGAATAAAAAAAACAACTAACAAATCAAACAGCTATTTTTTTTAAATAATTTACCCTTCATTTCAACGCTGAGGGTATTCAAAGTAACAGTTTGTGCGTCATTGTCCCATACAATTAGATCGTTGTCTGCTACTTATAATAAAGCTGTAAAGTTTCATTTTGTTTGTTTGAACGCGATAGTCTCTGGTCGGTTTTATAAACACTTCTTGCATTTGATAGCAAATTCTTGAGGAAGGCTTTTGGCTTTTTAACATCACGCTAAGACCTTAAAGAGGCGAGCAAAATGAAGGAAAATCACAAAGAACGCTAAGCTAAACGAAATAATAGCGCGGGCAGGCGACGCTTTGCGATCCCTACGGTCAGGAGGGGGATTAAGCAAGATTGACCGAAACGGTTATTACTACCCTGGAACACAAAGAGCTAAGGAAGGAACATGGATGGGTTTTAGTCAGTAAGAGTCTGACACTCTCTTCCGCTCCACCCTTAGGAGTAATTTGGTGATTCCCAATCCTTAAAAAAAATGGTCGGGGTACGGTCGCCAGCGCATCAAGTTCTATCAAACTGTCTTTCTCCAAATGATTTTAAACTTTACAACGCTGATTCTTAAGTTTAAAATCGATTGAGAAAAGAGAGTTTGTGATAACTTGATGTGCGACTGTACAAGAAATTTTGCAGGCAGAAGCTAGTCGTGTATAACATTCCGAAATGATCAGCAATTGTTGCTGCTAACTGTACAACACAATAAGAATCTACCATCTCCAGGGATTGTATGGTAAGTTTCAAATAACACTGTTATTTCTAACGTTACTGGTGATGTAGCATTGTTTTTGTTTATTTTCTATTTTTTGGAATCTTTACTCTTTGGGAATTTCTTTATTTGACCCACACGTAATTATATTAGCCACTATACTTCCTCAGAGCCGGCCTAGAGTCTGGATTTGTGCTCGGTTGATCACAACAGATGCCCCCTATTGCATGGAACTTGAAAATAACTGGCGAAATTTTAGTGTACTACTACCTAGGCGGGTTTTATAAGACTCATCTAATATTAGGCGAGTTTACAAGTCCAGAATATGGGCTGCCATAGAGAAATTCCAGATGGAAAAATTCAATAACACTTTTGCTCAACCCGAGAATTGAACCTAAGACTTCATGTCCAGCAGTAGCGTTTGCCATCACAACGCCAACGAGGCAATCAAACAACCGAGACATAGTCAATCTACCGAGCCTTTTCCGAACTATGTTTGGGTCGGCTTCCAGTCTGACCGGATGCAGCTGAATACCAGTATTTTGCATGGAGTAAATGCCTATCTGACCTCCACAACCCAGTAACTGGGTAATACGACACCTTTTTTTTTGAGGGTATGAAATCATCCAATGACTTCTCCCGCTCTGGGTGGAGCGGAAGGGAGTGTCAGACTTTTACTGACTAAAACCCATCCATCTTCCTTCCTTGGCCCTTTATGTTCCGGGGTAGCGGTAACCCTTTCGGACAATCCCGCTTACCCGGGCGATACCCCTTGGCTCGACTAGCTGTCAGATTTTCGGGCTTCAGACGACCCGTAACGACTGTCAAAGATGCACAAAATGACAGACAGGACCAACGGTTTAACGTACTTTCCAAGGCATGTAGGAGCCTCGGTATATAAAAATGGTCACCCATCCACGGCCAACCCCGGCAAGCGTACCTTAACCTGATGGATCGACCTATGCGGCTGTTATTACTTAGCCACAAGTGAGCTTCTCAGTCAAACAACCATTGTATAAGGACATAAAAAATATTATCTTGTAATAAATTATATTACTTTTCAACATTTCCACACTAAAACGGATAATTACTATTTCTTATGTTTCGCAAAGTGTAGCCTGGGGTTCAGAAAAATATTTCCATCTACCTACATTTCTTTATTACTGTCACAATCTCTAGAATATTATGGTTATTCATCACTTTTCCCCAAAAAAATACCAAGATTTCTTCTAGAAAAGCTACTTATTTAAAGTATAATTTTTCATCGTGTTCAGCATCTGATTAAGTTTCTACTTATTTATTGTCATTTCGTGATGAAAATAACGTTCCATTTTATTATATTAAAATAATAATATACTCTCGACTCAAAATCATCCAATGACTTCCCCCGCTCTGAGTGGAGCGGAAGAGAGTAACAGACTCTTTCTGACTGAAACCCATCCATGTTCCTTCCTTAGCCCTTTATGTTCCGGGGTAGCGGTTACCCTTTTGGACAATCCCGTTATTGAAATTTTTAATGGAAACCTCTACACTTTGCTTTATGTATCCTTCACTTTGATTTTCACTTGAAATATTACAACGTAAAATTACAAAGACCAGAACATCGTTTTCATCTAAATATACTTTCGTCAATATTAATATACCGTTAAATACCGATCGTTTAGAACTAATTCCACTTACTGCTGCCTCCGGTAATAAAACATATTCACATTTCTGTTTAATTACACAAATGTTACAAACACTGGCCGTAATAAAAGCAATCTCTATTATAGGTGTAATTATCGCTCCTCTAATTCAATGTTTCTATTTAATTACCTAAATAATTTGAGTATGAATATTTCATATGCAATTTGTTTTTATTAAATATGTGGAAATTGTTAATTGATGATAAAAATTTTTTACAAAAAATAAAACCGACTTCCAAAAAAAACACTACAAAGTGAAAAATAATTTTGATTTCGGAAGTCGGTGGCAAAAAATGAAAATACAAAACCGAAGACACCGACTTCCGAAATCAAAATTATTTTTCACTTTGTAGTGTTTTTTTTGGAAGTCGGTTTTATTTTTTGTAAAAAAGTTTTTATTTTTCACTTTTTAGTTGTGGTACCTACACAACCCCCCCCCCCCTAATTTTAATACAACTACCTGGTATGTAAATTACAGTATTAGAACATCGTCCACATATATCAAGTAGGAATTTTTTTAGATTTTTGTTGATTTTCAAAAACCGCTTATCCGATTTCGATAAAATTTGAAGTCGGTTAAAAATGATATTAGTTGTTTTAAAAGTCTACTATTATACGTCAAAATTATATTATTTTTTTATAACTAGATGAATTTGATGTTTGCAAACTGACTGTTCGGAGGAGTAAGACCGAAACGAGGTCGGAGGTCTCTCTCAGTCTCTTAAAGTCAAGTCATAATCTTGTTCAAGCCATATGAAAACCATTCAGGTTAATAAATAAGATAGTATTTTGAGGAAATAACCATTCAGATTTGAGTTGACCTGTACAGTCAATACACGCATTTATCAGTAGTCTAGTCGTGTAGCTCAACTCAGAACCTAAGGAGCTCAACGAGTCAGAGAACAATACAAAAAAAAGGCTGCCAACACCGCTGGCCAGGAACCGTATTTACCATGACTTCGCCTTTTCTTGCACAGCTCGTCCATTTTCTACATTTTCTCGTTTGGGAAAATAAAAGAAGCTGTCATGCGTAGCAAAACAGTAAGAGATTTAGCTAACGATTGTCAAAGTCAAAGTCAAATCATTTATTTCAAATAGGCACAAGTAAGGCACTTTTGAACGTCAAAATGAACAAGAAATAGAATTGATTATAGTCGCCCCTTCCAAAAAGTAGTTTCGTGTGGAGAAGAATGGGCAAGAAACTCCACCGTTACTCTTTTAAAATGTTTAACAATGTTTTGTATACATGAATATAACATTATAATTGTGTGAAGACGCATAACCCAGAATAAAAACACTACACCACAAAAGGTGAAAAGAAAAACACATATAGTAATGGCAGGTAAACTTAAGTATGTCAAAAGTACATGGTGCTCACATATAAAATTTATTTTAATATTTGATTGAATAGTAAAAAGTATTTTTTAACCATACCACAATTCAAAACGTAATTAATATCCCATTAAACCACATATACAATTACAGCAGAATATGAATGGACCCGTGCTCGTAATTATTCTAATTGCCAACAAAAATGTGGATACCTTTTCTTTTTTTTTGGGGGTGGGAAATCATCCAATGACTTCTCCCGCTCTGGGTGGAGCGGGAGGGAGTGTCAGACTTTTACTGACTAAATCTCATCCATGCTCCTAATTTGCCCTTTATGTTCCGGGGTGACGCTGACCCTTTCGGATAATCCAGCTTACCCGGCAGGCTTGGCCCTGACGGGCCCCTTCAAATTCTGACATCTCGTTGAGGCGCGCGTGGAACATGTTCGCGCCCGCGTCCGGCACCGGCAAAATGTGGATACTTTATTGCGTCGTTCTATTGTTTTTCGAGTACTTTAAGTCGATCGTCCACTACTATCTATAACGTGCACGGAGAGGTTTGCCACGCAGTCGTGCTTAGTATTGTCATGGATCGCATTGAACGATACCACCAATTTTTTAGCCAAACTAAGTACACGTGCGAAACTTAGGCACCTGTTCCACCGCCGCCGATGAGGTAGCGACTAGCTATAAAGAGTGTCTCATTCAAGAAACGTACAGAGCACATCAAGCTTGCCCAATCTGGCAATCTTTTTTGATAGATTGTCGACTTTATTACAGAAGTACGTAGAAGGTTCATTTTCAATTGTATCTCAATTTTCGATTGACAGTTGCGGATAGCTTGATGTGCTGGCGTCTGTACATAAGCTTGTAGATCCCGTGTAAATAAAAGAGACACTGAATAATAGCTGATTGATAACTGTTCAAATTACTGACTATAACTCTATCTCCGCTAGCTCTTGCAGTCGCAAAAGCTATCAAAGAAAAAACTCGCTTAGCGACACTCGTTTGTTTCGTTTGGCCAGACGAACCGACGACCAGACCAGACGAACGTGTTACACTTTGTACATACAGGTGCGAGGTTTACGCAGAAATTTATGTATTAGGCCCCGACCTAGTGGTGCGAGGAATCGGCCGTCACACATGCGCACTGGCTCATTGCCCAGCGACAAAAGTATCTGAACACACTGGAGAGGCGCCCTTATGTATGAGTACCAAGGTCACTTCACATAATGATAGGCGAGTCTCGTTCGGGAGAACTTGAAAATGAGCCAATTTTTTTACACCGACTTGTCGTTTAGTGTGAGTGAATGTTTTGCAACATAAAAGCTTTAGAATTTAGGTGTTTTCGTTTCAAAGCTTTTCATCATAATGAGCTATATCATAGTCCTTATATACCGCATATGTTGAAAAACGGAACACAGTTTGTATAAAATGAACTGATAGATTTTTGGAGGTACTGAAACAGGTCCATATTGTCTTGTTACTATCGCCCGCCACGGCTTCCCACGGGTGCAATGTAGGTACTATCGCGCGGGCGAAACCGCAAGCGAAAGCTTGTTAAACTATTCCTCTGGAATTACTTCATCTAATGATAAGCGGGATTGTCCGAAAGGGTTACCGCTACCCCGGAACATAAAGGGCTAAGGAAGGAACATGGATGGGTTTTAGTCAGTAAGAGTCTGTTCCGCTCCACCCAGAGCGGGAGGCTGATGATTTGATGATTTCCCACCATAAAAAAAAAACTCCATCTATTGATAGAAACTATATTAAAATCCATTGCGTAGTTTAAAAGATCTCAGTGATTAGAGGAACAGACTACAAGGAGTTTGATTCATACCACGTAGAGACTAAGAATTTCCATCAACGTATGAATTTTTAACATTCCCAGAATTCCAATTTTAGTAAAAATCTTATTCAAATGTTTTAGAATAGAAGTTGTTTAAAATACTTCTTCCTTCTTTCAAAATATTCCTAACTTTCATAGCACACACTCCAAACTATGTAGTAGAAGGAGCACTGGTCTTATATGGTAAAACTTTTTCTAAATAAAATTTATCTTTGTTACAATGGAATATGAATATTAAGGCTTCCGCAGACAGGGGCGACGTGATTCTGGTAGTACATTTTCCATAAAGTTTTCATAGGAGTCTACTAGAATCGTGCCGCGCTGTCGCGTCACCACGGCTGTCTGTGGCAGCCTTAACTCAATCTATTAGATAGAAGTCGTGAGTTTGGCGAACTCTTCTAACACTACTAAGTTTTTATGGGATTGGACTAGATTATTTTATGATTTGATGTATATGAATCGAAGGATCAGTGAAGGTCACTAACCCTTCGATTGGTGTCCATCGGTAAATACGATAGAGCAAATATTTAACAAAATATCCTTTGTTTTACTTCGGACACTTTCTTACCACATATATTTTATTCGACCCTCCAATAATTTCCATTTAGCGCTCCTAAGAATATCACTGAATATCATATTTTTGTGAATCTCATAATTTAAAAAGTGTATAATTACAAGGTCAGTAACTATTTAGAGTATTATAACTGATGATCTAAATATGTGATGTGTATTTCTTTTACAGTGTCCAATTTGGTAAACAAACACAGGACGAAAATTCTGATTTTTCGTATCAATCATACACTTTAAGTTGAGCATAAACGTCTTGATCTTTGTATAATACAAATAAGGCACGAATTATAAAAAAATATTGCTTCAGAGACAATACAATACCTAAAAATCTTAATATTAGTCGCGACATTTGTTTACCAAATGAGACAACTGAAGAAAAATACACTATAGTTACTGAAATATTTCTTTCATGCTGGGTGATGCTTTAAACATAACCATCACCTAGTAAAAGAAAACTGAAAGAGAACATTTATACAACAAACTCATATAACACAACACACACACACACACATATACACACACCCACTCATACTTCAACTTTTTTTTTCGATGAATTTGTAACTTCTGGGTGCAAGATAATTATTATTTACTTGCTAGTTGCTCCCGCGCTGCTTGGCTCCTATTGGTCGTAGCGTGATGTAACATAGCCTTCCTCGATAAATGGACTATCCAACACAAAAATATTTTTTCAATTCGGACCAGTAAGTTCCAGAGATGAGCGCGTTCAAACAAACAAACTCTTCAGCTTTATAATATTAGTATAGATAATAATAATAGGTAACAGGCTGAAAACAATAATTATTATTTTTGTTCACGCAAAAAGTTCATCAAAAGATTCGTCCCCATCGCTGTCAACAGAAAAATTGTTATAGAGTTTAAATATTCCTCTTTCATCTTCTAATTTTAACAGTTAGAAGAAAAAAAAATGATTTTTATTCTCCGCTATAATATATTTTACATCATACGCATAAAAATAATAAAAGGGCAAAAACAAAAGGTATCAGTATTTGCAATCGCATTTATCGCATTGTTTTTACTCCATCGCAGGTAAAAACCGCATACATTTTCCATTCTACGATAACACAAGAGAACAGAAATAGAAAATCCATTTCATAGAGTCTTGTTTTATAACATAAGTCCGCTTCTGCAGCTATCGCAACAAAAGTTAAATGTGGTCTCGTTATGTCGAGTTTGCAACAATAGTTTGAAACCGGAATCGAACTCGTGGCCTTGCGATCGGAAGTCCGCACTGGCTGTTTTGAAACTGTTATTACATTTCATTACAATATGTTCACTGTGTTGTTATTACTGCAATATTAATTAGCAAATACCAGTAATTTTAATTCATTAAAAGCGCGCTTTTAGAATGTTAAATGTGAATAGAAGAATATTAATATATATGTAGGATCAGGAGAGCCGAGAGGTATATCGTCAGGGTTTGGAGTTCCCATTTTAGTGGGATAAACAAGGCTGTATAAACAATTTCAGAATTTAATTACAGTACTAGTTACACAAAAATACACAATACAAAAGATAATCAGTAATAAGTTAAAAAAAGATAATCAACACAAAATACAGTAAATCGAACAAACCCTTAAGGTTACAGTTCGTATAGCGGCGTAAGCCACCCAAGTACAAAGTGTATCGCTATCAGTAAGCCAATACAGCTATGTCAATATACAGCAGCGCTGTACCAAGTAAACCGACAGTTTTGTCGGGAGCCAGGAGCTCTGTAATGAGTCGAATCCGAAGATCGACTGACTTATGCGCCCAGTGTGTGGCCTTTTATAGGAAAATGTCGCCTCGCATTCCACGACAACTCTGCCCGATGACGCATTGCGGTACGTCTCGTGTTTACTTGATACAAAACACCAAAATGAGCTTAAATCGAATATGACTTACTTAAAATGTAATCAAATAATTCAAGAATAACTATAGCAAATAAACAATGGTTATTTCACAAAGTAAATCATCTTAAAATTACAATATTATCATCTATTGTTTTGAACAAATACCCTCGGTTACAATTATCGAAGTAAGTTGCCAAAAATCAATTAGTGAGTACAATGAGTACTCAATACATTATGTTCCGATTCTTGAAACAATATTTGATAGCAAAATAACTTAAATTAGGTGATAATAACGGAAAAAAACAAATCATGATAAATTCTGTTGACTACCCACAATAATTGTCCTTGACAACCAACTCCGACACGGCCAGAACTGACGATCACACGTCCTCGTGTGGTTCTGTAACAAAGAAAATAACGATCGGCCTTTCTGACAAACAAAAATCATGACAAAGTTAGCAAAAACAATAGCAGTTGCATCGCAACTATTCCAAATCATCATACTGTTACTGACAATACATAGCTCAACTAAAGTAGAGACATAGTCTCCCAGCCAAATCCATGCCACGGGATTTGACAAGTTGAATAGACAACCCGCATAGGCGTCAACATAGACAACCCGCATAAGCGTCAAGTTCAACGAGTAATTTGAAGTCGAATAGACAACCCGCATAGGCGTCAACATAGACAACCCGCATAAGCGTCAAGCTCAACATCCAAATCCAGGAGTCAACATAGACATCCAATTCAAGATAGACATTCCATACAAGAGCCATCATAGACATCTTGTCAATCCAGCTATAGTATGTCAGCAGCAGACGAATCATCATCAGTGTCAACATTGACATCATCATTAACAGTGACTGGACATTCAGGCATTTTTCGTACACGATCATGAGCATACTTGTAAATTCTATTGGTACTTAAAGATTTCAACAAATATCTATCACCATCCAATAGTTCTAAAATTCTATAGGGACCTTTAAATTTAGGATCTAATTTAGTTTGGTTTCTTTCCTCATTAGCAATAAGTACAAAGTCTCCAACTTGAAACTTTTTCAAAATAGCTTTATTCTTATCATATCGGAGTTTATCATATTCGGCACTTTTCGTTATACCCAGGGCTGCTTGTTCTCTTACACGAGACAGATTTACTTCTATCTCCTCATTGTCAACATTCATCAAAGCCAGAGGTCTAGCAACTCGCCCAATTAATAACTCTAATGGACTAGATTTAGTAACCCGATTAGTTGTGCAATTAAGAGCCATTTGAATGTCTTCAATAGCATCTTGCCAAGATCGCTCACTGGTTTCAACGGCGGTAAGCATACTTTTTAATGTTCTCATTATGAGTTCAACCTGCCCATTAGCCCTACATGCACCGGTAGCTATTAAATGCAATGCAATATTATGGGAATCACAAAAATCTTTAAAGTTTTTGCTAGCAAAGCAACGACCTTGATCAGCTATAACCCGAGAAGGTGCTCCAAATAAAGAGACACTGGACTTAAGAGCTTTAATGCAATTTGACGCGTCAATCTGGGTAGTATGGTACAGTAAAACATACTTTGTAAAAGAATCGATTATAACAATGATGTATTCCTTGAGATCACTCTTTCCACTAAGTTTTCCCGTAACATCTATATGCACTGTATGCCAAGGTATACTGACTTTAGGTATAGGGTGTAATTCTGCTTGAATTTTACCTGAGTTAGATTTCGAGACTTTACACGTGATACAGTTATCTACAAATTTTCTAACATATCTGGCCATTTTATCAAACCAGTAATGCTCATAAACCTTTTCAAGTGTTTTATCCCAACCTAAATGCATGATTGCCTCATGGATGTGGTTTATAACAGACCATCTAAAAGCTCTTGGGACAATAGGTAAACAACGAGTTTGTCCATTGCGTTGTATTTTACGGTACAAGGTTCCCGATCGTAATTCATAGCTTTGGGCAACATCAGGGGGCAGAGAATTATTTTTCAGATTAGAAACGATCGCTGAAATTTCAGAATCGCGCTGTTGTTCAGCTAAAAGCCAACTATTAGACAAAGTTGTAATATCTACACGTTTTTGTTCTGCTTTTTCGATTGATTGTGGAAGGGGGTTTCTTGAAAGAAAGTCTACGTGGTTCATATACCGGCCTTCTCTATACATAATGTCAAAGTCATAAGCCTGTAGAAAAGCCCACCATCTATGTACTCGGGGAGTTAAATCAGTCTTATTGCGTGAGGCTTTAAGGGAATTACAGTCTGTTACAACGGTAAATTTATGTCCTTGCAGATAATGGTGAAAATGCTTAACTGCGTTAACAACGGCCAAAGTTTCTAATTCATATGAATGATATTTACTTTCAGTGGCAGTCGTTCTTTTACTATAGTATTCTACAACATGCATTTTTCTTTCAACCTTTTGAAAAAGAATGGCACCGTAACCATCAGCACTAGCGTCAGTATGTAATTCGGTGGGATATTCAGGTTATTCCATTTAGATGTCAGTGAAGTGACCTGCCGACTAGCATATGCGGCTAAAGATTCTCCTTCTTTTGGTTGGCTACTATGAAGGTTAATGAGGGTAGCGGCAATAGTTTCAGAGACGTGATATCGAGAGAGAAACAGATTCTTAAAGTCTGTCCAGGTCATGCCTTCATACGCTACTTGGGAAAGCCATGCGTTAGCAGTGCCTTTTAAAGCTTTAGTGAGGGCTATAATGAGGTTGCCACCTTCAAGACGTTTTTCTGATAGGCAAATATCAACGGTAGTACTCCAAGATTGAGCATTGGAATCGTGTAGGTCTGGGTCAAAATCGGGCAAGCGAATTACAGTAGACGGAACAGACTGCGTCTTAATCGCTTCAATTAACTGAGACATATTATGGTTCTGAAGCTCTAACATTGCTCGCCATGGATCACCAACACCTTGCGATTCCTGGGCTAAACCTAATCCCACTTCTGATGTAGGATCAGGAGAGCCGAGAGGTATATCGTCAGGGTTTGGAGTTCCCATTTTAGTGGGATAAACAAGGCTGTATAAACAATTTCAGAATTTAATTACAGTACTAGTTACACAAAAATACACAATACAAAAGATAATCAGTAATAAGTTAAAAAAAGATAATCAACACAAAATACAGTAAATCGAACAAACCCTTAAGGTTACAGTTCGTATAGCGGCGTAAGCCACCCAAGTACAAAGTGTATCGCTATCAGTAAGCCAATACAGCTATGTCAATATACAGCAGCGCTGTACCAAGTAAACCGACAGTTTTGTCGGGAGCCAGGAGCTCTGTAATGAGTCGAATCCGAAGATCGACTGACTTATGCGCCCAGTGTGTGGCCTTTTATAGGAAAATGTCGCCTCGCATTCCACGACAACTCTGCCCGATGACGCATTGCGGTACGTCTCGTGTTTACTTGATACAAAACACCAAAATGAGCTTAAATCGAATATGACTTACTTAAAATGTAATCAAATAATTCAAGAATAACTATAGCAAATAAACAATGGTTATTTCACAAAGTAAATCATCTTAAAATTACAATATTATCATCTATTGTTTTGAACAAATACCCTCGGTTACAATTATCGAAGTAAGTTGCCAAAAATCAATTAGTGAGTACAATGAGTACTCAATACATTATGTTCCGATTCTTGAAACAATATTTGATAGCAAAATAACTTAAATTAGGTGATAATAACGGAAAAAAACAAATCATGATAAATTCTGTTGACTACCCACAATAATTGTCCTTGACAACCAACTCCGACATATATATATTCGTGTGGTTAGTGACTAACCTGGTGTCAGAGTTTTTATGCTGCCCATAGGTCTTTGACTTAGCTTCACACGCTGTTGAGAAATATCTCTCAAACATTCTGGTTTCCTCACGATGTTTTCCTTCACCGATTTTAAGCAAATGATTATTATCACATGAATCCGTAAAATCAGAGGTGCGTGCCTTGGGTTCGAACTCGAGACCTATGACTTTTATAGACTTTTATTGAATCATTGTACTAGTGGTCCAATTCTACAGTGTTAAAATTGCTGAAAGTTTAAACTATTTTTGTAATTCATCAGAAAAGGCGATGAAAAATGGGTGTGTAATGTTTGCTATAATAACAGATAGTCTAATTTCTTATGACATAACTTACATATGATATAATTTTCATATGCTATAAAAACATTTAACCTAATATCATAAATGATCTAATGTTAAATATGATATAATTTTCACTTACTCTAATTTCATTTAGTATAACGTTCATTTTATAAAATTTTCATTATGTATAATATTCATTTTTTATAACGTTGACCTAATATTCTTTTGACCTAATTTTCATGTTTAATGGTCACAGTTCTAACCTAACTGAAATGGCACCTAAACAAACCTTAAAATATTCTATGCAACGTTGAGGGTGGGCATTGTCGACGTAACCCCGCTTCGCGGGGCTCCCACTTCTGGGTGGTTTGTAAAAAAAATAAAACCGACTTCCAAAACAAACTGGAAGTCGGTTTTATTTTTTGTAAAAAAGTTTTTATTTTTCACTTTTTAGTTGTGGTACCTACCTACACAACCCCCCCCTCCCCCCCAAAATTACACTACCTGGTATGTAAATTACAGTGACAGGAACTTATTAGAACATCGTCCACATATATTAAGTAGGATTTTTTAGATTTTTGTTGATTTTTCAAAAACCGCTTATTCGTTTTCGATAAAATTTATATGGGACCATTTGGGAAGTATACCCTTTCCAACAAAAAAAGAATTTTTCAAATCGGTTGGCAAGCAACGGAGTTATGCGCGAACAAACATAAAAAAAAAAAATACAAACATCCGAATTGAGAACCTCCTCCTTTTTGAAGTCGGTTAAAAATAACCACGAAGGGGATGGCGAGGTCTATTCGCTCGCTTCGCTCGCTCACCCGACCCTGCCATCCCCTTCTAACCTAACCTGTCCGAGTCGGTGTGCCCTAAATTCCAGATTGTATCTAGTTTCTCCCGGTAACATTAGTTGAGGGTGGCAGGTGGAAGGATCTTTAGTAGATTTTCTAAATTATATTAAAAGTTACTTATGGATTTTGAATATTATAGCAACTGATATTATATTAATAGAATATTATTTCAAACGTGCATTATATAAACTGTTCATTATACCATATGAAATTAGGTAAAACGAAATTATATCAATAATTCATTATATCATTTGATCGTTATATTAAAAGAAAATTATACTAATTGAAATTAGGTCTTATGATCATTAGAACTTTTGTTATTATGTCAATCGTTACACACCCATGAAAAATACCTATGTGGTTTCATTTATTGCATGTTTGGTGGGTCTCCATATTGTATAATGATAATAATACATTAATACAATAATAATATAACTTATATAGGAAAAAAAGGGTTTAACATTATTAATTGCTGCTTAAAAACGTATCGTCTTTTCAAAGGTGACTTTTGGATCACTGAAGCTCATGATATTGCCATGACAAAGGCCACATGCCTAAATATTATGCTAATTTTATGCCAGCAACCGCCTTGACTCCTCGCCTCCTTCACATGACATTCAGAGATTGACCCTAACACGGAGTCAAACGCCTATGAAGCAGTATGTGGGTTTGAAGCTTTACAAAAATAGAAACTTTGATACAAATTATTTTCAGCAAAGTTCTTTCAATTTTCAGAACGATTGATATCTACAAAGGGTTCGCGTGGAATAAGCTCGCGTGGGTCTTCCAATTGAGTCTTCGAAGTGTGATAATTTGTTGACAGGAAAATGTTTTTGTACTGTGTTAAATGGATACTCTATAAGTATTTTTTCGTGACATTTTTTCGCATAATGAATCACAATGTGATTGATGTTTATTTAGATAAATTAGATTCTGTATATTTGAAGATCATGATGTCAGCACTGATATTCAAGCTCGGACCTTCTTCTGCTTTTCGTGTGGTTAGTGACTAACCTGGTGTCAGAGTTTTTCTGCTGCCCATGAGCCTCTGACTTAGCTTCACATGCTGTTGAGAAATATCTCACAGCCATGCTGGTGTCCCCACGATGTTTACCTTCATCGATTTTTAAGGAAGTGATTATTATACAATACGCACATGAATCCGTAAAATCAGTGCCTTGGGAGCGTAACCTTATGTAAAGTGTGCTCGTCTTCCGTAATAATTGCGTCGTATGACACAATTATTACAGACTCAATTGAGAAGCCATTGTGTCTCACGTAGATCTGCGTTCCAGCAGTCAATCAGTTATGTTTAGTATATGTATAAATAGGTACATATTAATTTTTCTCTTTGGTCTAAAAAACCATTTGGTTGAGACGAGAACTTGATTCGTTATTTTTGGTTAGTAAAGTCGAAAACATAAATATTCCTGCCATAATAAAATACAGAACTCGAAAATGAGAGCCTCATCATCACCAGGGAAAAAAATGCCTCCAACTTTTATACCCTCTACAATTTCCATATCAAAAATATGAATTACGGCATTCACTTTGATTTACGAGTTCAGTCTATCAGTCCCACTTGGGCGCCAATCGTTCCGAATAATTCACAAAATTATAGTTGCCTTGTCCATCATCATTTAAATCCCAAAGTACATCTATTACCATATTTATATAATCAGATATCTAAGCTATTATCCATTTACAAGGATCTTTGATATCGGGATTCCGGTCTCGAGGGAAATCAAAGGATGTCATGTCGTGAATACAGCGGACAATTTAAACATCGCAAATAAGTGGATTTTTTTGATCTTGGCTTAGAATGGATTTTGATTTGATTGGGTTGTTGACTGTTGGAAAGTACTTTTTCGGGTTCTCGAATTCGCTGATAATTCTCATTTTACGTTGTTTAACTTGTATAAAAAAGCTACTTGTTTGGCATTGCCATACAACGTGGCAATGTCGCCAGTCTCTTGGGTACCTTCATTACCAGTCGATAGCGATGCGGAGGAATTTCTCGACGCTATATGTTAGTTAGTTTTAAATACTTATACATAATAGATATATATTTTTAATGTTGAGATTATATTTTATATATACCATTTTAATGAATCAATTGTAATAATTATTTGAAACAAACTCGTATTTAATCGTATTGGTTCTTTGTAAAGATGTTTCTTATAGTTATTCGTGGTCTTGCTAATTATTTGTCACATTGCTGTCAACAAGAATACGAGTAGTGCCTAATACTTGACAGCGATGCGGACATATTTTTTGTTGCCCTATGATTCTTTCCCTCTTTTTTTATAAGCATAATGTACAAACGCCAGCACATCAAGCTATCGCGAACTGTCAAATATTTCCAATTAAAAATGAATCTTATGCCTTTGTTATAAAGTTGAAATACTATCAAATAAATTTGACAGATTGGAGTAACTTGATGGGCCAGCACAATATTATACATGCAAAAAAAATCAGCTGTTTTATACATTTTGCTCGCATATTTTATCAAAATGTGGGGAACTGATTTTTTTTCGCGATTTCAGATTTGTTCTCGTAGTGAAAGTTGTTCATAATGATGAGTACAATGACGTCTTAAAGTCATGCCCATGAATTCAATTTCACCCTGTATATAGTTTAGTAGCCCGGAGTCTGGATTTGTACCCGGTTGGTAGATAGGCTAACGGATTACATGACACTTGAACATGAGTGGCAAAATATTAGTGTTGCTATGGTCACACCTCTGCTTAACCTTCGGGAATAAGACGGGTTATGTTTTGTTATGTTATGCATATTATAATAACTAGCTTCTGCTAACGGCTTCGCCCGCGTGTAGGTCAGAAATTATTTTATTAGAAAGTCATAAGGTTCATTTTTGATTGGGAAAATTTGACAGGTCAGGATAGTTTGATGCGCTAACGTCTGTACCTAAATGAAAATGATTTCTTTCATCAGTAGGAATCGAATAAAATTTTCGAATTTATAACGCTATTTAAATATCCAATACTCATAATATTATATCTTATCATGCCAAAAACTGCTGAAATTCCAATATTGGCGATCGCATGCTAACGGTACGGTGCTCGTTGTACCTACTTACTGAATTCAAATAAACACCGACTACAATAGTCACTATACACTAGGTAATGTATGTACAGACGCCAGCACATCAAGCTATCCCAAACTGTCAAATTTTCCCAATTGAAAATTAACCTTACGCTTTTGAAATAAAGTTGAAAAACTATCAAAGAAATTTGACAGGTTGGATAATTTGATGTGTTGACCTCTGTACAAGCAGCAATGGATAAGACCGTTGTAAGCAATAGTTTAACATACAATAATATTGACACATTTGTTTTTCCTCAGATCAGCTATCTAGGCTTTTTAACTGACTTCCAAAAAGGAAGAGGTTCTATGTTTGTCTGTATAAAAACAGCCGATTTATTTTTCACTTTGCAGTTTTTTTTTTGGTAAAAAGGTTTTTGGTCAATCATCAGTCATCGACGCGAGAAGAAAATACAGGGTTTTTTTTAAATCCTCTGTTTTCACCTGTCAGATATCACGCTAATGTCATAGCGGGTGAACCAGATACCATTTTTTATTCTGTATACTTCAAACTTAAAACATATGGGAAATCATCTAATGACTGCTCCCGCTCTGGGTGGAGCGGAAGGGAGTATCAGACTCTTACTGACTAAAACCTATCCATGTTCCTTCCGTAGCCCTTTATGTTCCGGGGTAGCGGTAACCCTTTCGGACAATCCCGCTTACCCGGCAGGCTTGGCCCTGAGGGGCCCCTTCATATGCTGACATCTCTTTGAGGCGCGCGTGGAACATATACGCGCCGTACGGCACGGGTCTAGTGCTGATCGGACGGTGAGTCACCCATTACTCACCGTCCGCAGGCCCGCGCCTACGGTGGCCGGGAGTCGTCACGTGGCTCCCGACGCCCGGGGCGTCTCCTGCGGCGGCTGAACCTCCACGCGCCACTCGAACAGGCGCGCGAGGACTATCGCCTCCAGATCCCACGGCGGCAGTCCGGCAAGGAGGCTTGCCGCCTCGCCCGAGATCGTGCGGTACCCCCGGATTAGCCGAATGGCTACCACCTTTTGGGGCGCGTTCAGATAGTGAGCGGCTCGTCGCCGCAATGAACGCGCCCACACCGGGGCCCCGTATAGGGCCATGGACCGCACGACTCCCGCGTAAAGCCTCCGGCAGGAGGCGTTTGGCCCCCTCAGATTGGGCAAGAGCCGCTTGAAGGCGGCCCCAGTCCGTTCCAGCTTGGGGGCCAAACGTCGGAAATGCTCCACGAAATTCCATCGGCTGTCGAGGACCAGACCCAGGTATTTCATCGTGGTCTCGACGCCGATGTGAACCCCTCCTACCGTAAGTTGGGATCCCGATGGTGGCCTATTCCGAGGCCCATGAAAGGACATGGCCTCGGATTTGTGCAGTGCCACCTCGAGACCCAACTGCCGGATCCTCTCAACGACTGTCGCAACCATCTACAAATCAAACTTAGCTTATGAAAATTGTTATTTATTTAGATATTTGTTTCAAATCCACTATATACAAACATAAAAATAAAATGTTATGTACAAGTAGCAAAGAAAAAGGGAAGAGCTCATAGGGTGTCAAAAAATTCATCCCCATTGCTGTCAGTTAGAAATATGCTCAAAAGGCAGGCAGCGTTGCCACTTGGTTCAAACAAACTTGGTTTACTGTCATTTTATTTCTATAAACATTTTGAAAAGTCTTATACCGTCTTATGAGCGTATTTGCACATACAGTAATTAATCATTAAAGTAAATCTTAAATCATTAATCGAAAAACCACAAACACAACAATCACAAAATAAATACCATAACTAAATAAGAGGATAAAACCCTAACACGTTCTCATCATAAATCACAAACAGCCGGTATCATAAACAGTAGCTAACATGATAAGGAATAACCAGAAAGAGTTGAATCAAACCGGATGAAACCCCAACCCTTTTGCTCGTTTCCGAAATATCTCTCCATCGATTTTCTTCAAAGAGACCGACCGCCCGTATTTGAAAAATGTTTACAAAATGAGACATTCATTCACGAGCCTGAACATATTTTATCTAAATCGAGTATGCTCGTAGATTGAATTTAAATGATAAATACTAACGAAGTGACTTTTAAATAACGTTTTTTTACTGTAAAAAATGCAAAATTAAATACTAGAGGGCGCACCGGACCGGTCGATTAAGCGATGCTTTGCCGAATGATGAGGAGCTCGTAGCTAAGTTATAACAGCCGCACAAATCGATCCATTAGGTTAAGCTACGCTTGCCGGGGTTGATCCGTGGATGGGTGACCATCTTTACATATTGAGACTCCTCCGTGACTCGAAAAGCATATTAAGCCAAAGTAAGTTAAAAAATGAAAATTGTTAATTATGATTTGAATATACGGACAACCTAAGTTTGTAAACAAATTGATAAACAAAAAAAAAAGCCCGACTCTACATTTATATTATATAGTCGTAATTAAGGTCAAATTGACCCCCAACAAATCAGAATTCCTGAAGGTAATGTACAGAATCTGTAGCTTTGATCCGATCCCGTGTAACTGTCACACATCGCTTCGCGTCAACAAATTCCTTGGAGATATATTGTCTGCGCTCCAACAATTTCCATATAATAAAACTAGAGAATCGAGGAAACTGGCAAACACTGCAAGCTTTCAAGTTGACGCAACTGTCTAATTCGCAAAATTGATCAATAACCGAAACTAGCATGTCATTATCTTATGATTGAATATATTAAGCTACTATTAATTAAAGTTCTTACACAAAAAACAAGAACTTTTGTAACCATATTTATCGGCAAATAAATCTTTGACTTTGACTTTTAGCGAAATAAATAAACTGACGGGTGAGCGAAACTGACTGAACTGTCAGTTTAGCTCGATTCATTGTCCCAGCACATGCTGTTTGCTGATCTGTGAGTGTGTGTCGGCCTTTTTCCTCAAAGTTGTCAGTAGGAAACACTCAACTCGTTCTATTTTTAAAAATGAAATGTGGTTTAATGTTTTTTTTTAATGAAATGAAAAAATTTAATGTGTTTTTAAAAAACAAACAATTTCTTATTTACTAAGAAATTGTTTGTTTTTTAAAAACACATTAGACTTCGTTGTGTGTGCCTCATTGCATTATTTAAAAAGTATAAAAACAAAAGCTTGCGAATCGGCAAAAATCACGTTTCGTTTCGTCATTTGTTTAATAAAACCAGCTAAGTGCGCGTGGGACCATTAATGAAAGGTTTCGTAGCTTGAATTAATAGCTTAACTTTGTAGTTGAAAGTTTTAATGTTCTCTCATACTTTTGCTTGCTTGCTATTTTTGCTACTTGCGTTTAATAACTGTAATTGCTTTGTAACAGTTTTAATTAAAGAATAAATAAAAAAATCTCGGTCAATTCTCCAACTGCAATTAATGTAAGTTTACTATTACAACAGTTTTATTACGACGAATTAACTTTTTGCTATATTTGAGCTGTTTTTGCTATTTTTTTTTAATCTATCACAACGAGAAGTATATAGGTTTTTAATTATTTGCTAATATCAAAATATGTCACATAATTGTCCGTACATTTTAATGTGTTGGCTTGAAAATTAGATTTTTTTAGAGCTCCAAGCGACCGTATTTGTAGAACTACGGTCTCTTCTCTACGGTTGAAGTTAATAACAAACATGTAGAAAAAATTTCAAGTATAAGTTTACCGGCCTTCCTCTCCTCGGTCCACAGTACCGATAAATTAACCAGGAATATTTTATCATCCTCACTGGTAAATTTTGAAGTACCGTGTTTGTCCGATGCGTTGAACGCTTGGAAAATGGCTTGTCCCAATACGGATTTGCCCGACAACCTGTCCTCCCAGAGACAGTGGGACGTGCCACTCTGCAGTATTATATGGGATAACCTAGTAAACACGTCACCTAATACTGTTGAGCGTGCCCGTCTGCTGGCTGTGGGAGAATGGGAGTCAGGCTTGTGGCTTCAGGCGCTCCCGTCATCCACCATAGGCACTATGATGGATGACTCATCGTTTCGGCTCGCTACGTGTCTCCGCTTGGGCGCACCTTGTGTTGCTCCGCATCGGTGTCACTGCGGTGAAGCTGTTGACAGTCTCGGGCTCCATGGCCTGTCCTGCGGCAGGAGTGCAGGTCGCATATCACGTCACGCCAGCATCAACGACATTATTCGTCGAGCCCTTGCCACCGCCGGCGTACCAGCGGTATTAGAACCAAACGGCTTGGTACGTGACGATGGTAAGCGACCAGACGGAATGACTTTGTTGCCTTGGAAGGTGGGTAGGCCTCTGGTGTGGGACGCAACCTGTGTCGACACCCTTGCGCCATCTCATGTTCTTAGCACGGCGGGCTGTGCTGGCGCCGCTGCTGCCGCTGCTGAGACCCTCAAGCGGCGTAAATACAGTAACCTGATGTGTAACTACAGATTTGAGCCGTTTGGGGTCGAAACTCTAGGGTCATGGGGCCCGAGTGCGCAATTCCTTTTTAAGGAAATTTCTCGCCGATTGGTCGACACTTCGCGTGACCAGAGGGCTGGATTGTTCTTTGGCCAAAGAATTAGCATTGCCATTCAACGTGGCAATGCTGCCAGTCTTCTGGGCACGTTTCCTGATGACAGCGATGCGGATGAGTACTTCGACGCCTAAGTGTCCTTTTTGTCTTTTTTTTGGATTTATTTGTATATATAGTTAGTTAGATAGTCTTTTAATTTAAGTATGTATAAGTTTTTATTGTATTAGATTGTAGTATTAACATGTAGATATATTAGTTTCTGAGATGTAATATTAATTTCAACTTAATACCTCCACTTGCTCCTGAGAAAACGTACGGGACCCTAAAAACTATCACGGCCTTAACACACTGATACATGCGGCTTAAATTTAAATGAAAATCTGAAATCTCCAGCTTTAGTTCAGTTCGAGTTGTTTGCTTATCGATCGGAACGGATTCCAATTATATAGAGACTGTAAGTTTATGTTATAAGTTGCTCTTGCCTGCGACTTTGTCTGCGTGTATTTTGGTACTACCAGTGGGAAAGAGATGGGAGTTCACAGGAAGTATAGCTCTATCTCAGTCTTATTCTCATTCGCTGAAGTAATATTAAAATAATACAAGTATAAAAGGTGAAGGTTCAAGTCGTGTCTTGCAAAATGTGAGCGTGTATGATCTGATGTATGGACACACACGAAGCAAAAGTAATTCCTATGTAAGAATTTATGGAGGAGGGACGATCTATGTAAGGACCTAGGCGTCCTGTAGTTTCTGCCAACCGCCATTGGTAGAAGGCTAATGTTTTCTTCATTTATGTACAGACGCCAGCACATCAAGCAATCCCGAATAGTCAAAATTTCCCAATGAAAAATGAACCATATGGTTTTGCAATAAAGTTGAAAACTATCAAAGGAATTTGACAGATGTGTTGGCCTCTATACGTTGAAGTAAGTAGCAATATTAACATACACAAAGCATCTAGTATGACGTTGACAAGGCTTTTAACGTGTAATAAACTTGAAATTATACTTTATTAATTCATATACACACAAGAGAGATGTGTATTCTTTAAAAAAGGTACAAAGGGATTGCTTCAAAACGCCTGAAGGTATACAAAGGCTTATATATACATACATTCACTCACACATTAACTACGAGTAAAGAAAATAAGATGTATGTTAGGGATAATATTGTGAGGAAATTGTTTGCGAGGAACAAACTGCGAGGTTAAAAAGTCAGGTTTTTCAAAATCGACAACCAAATCTAATCTATTTATAACAATTTACGTAACCATATCAACTGAACACACGTTATCACCAGTGATCGGATAATCGGATACAAATATTTACCTAAAGTTCATTTTTGGTTAGGAAATTATGGAAGCGGCTTCTTAAAACATATTTTTTTTAATATAAATGTTAAGATAAGTAAATATACCTACACCCAAGTTGATTCTATAATAAAAACAGTAAATTTGTTGAATCCGAAATCCCGGGATCGATACAAAAGTGCATTCCACAATATTATCCAACACCTTAAACTAAGTAAATATTCTTGCACCCGATTTGGTTCTATAGTGAAAAAACTAAATTTGTCGATTCCGAATTCGCGGGATTTTTCCGATACAAAAGTCCATAATAACCAACACCTACACTTTAGGTAAATATGCATCCGATTATCCGATCACTGGTTATCACTAACACCTATATTATCTCGACGCTCTGTTTCACTAATGAATCGATTAGAATTCCAAGCGGTCACGCCCCAATACGTAATCGTCTATTGTGTCAATACAAAATGTTTTATCATACCTTAAAAGTTGTTAATTAGTAGTTATAGAGACTTAATCGGTCATACAATGATATTGCGATAAAATATGTTGTGGGTGATGATTTGATGAACATACGTTCACTATTGTCAGACAGTTTGGCTTGCCGTGTTTTGGGTTTTCCTTTACCGTCATAATGGGCAGTCGAGAGAAGGAACATCCCGCATTGTATTCGCTATTGAGTCATTGGTACCGACTACATATGGCGCGCGTTGGTTTTAAAACAATTTTTTACTACTGGTTCTAACTCTCTTACCATCTCATTCATTTGTATCTTGTGTTTAAAAGGGTTTTTTTTCCACTAAGTAATTGTTTTGTGCATTAGAAACCTATCCACCTATCTACCTAACTATCAATAGAATATAGCTTGTCAATAGAATTGCTTTGAATGATTCAGGGAAATCGTTCTACCAGAATCGCATCGCATGGTCGCGTCGCTCATATCTCGGGATCGCTTTCCGCTATCGCTACGTGGATGGGTGACAATCCATTAAATATAAAAATGGCTCCGTGCCTCGGACAGGTACTTTAAGCTGTTGGTCCTCGCTGTCTTTAACAGTCGTTACGGGTAATCAGAAGCCCAAAAATTTGACAACCAGTCATACAAGTGTTACCTAATAACTGGATAGTGGAGGTTTATTTGAAACTAGCACTTTGCCCGCGGCTTCGCTCCCGTGGTCTTTCTCGCGGGACTCGTTATTTTTCCCGGGACAAATAACATACTCCCTGAAAACGACATTTTCTAATGGTGAAAGAATTTTTGAAATCGGCACAGTAATTTTTGAGTTTATTCATTACAAACATACACACAAAAATACTAATGTTTCCTCTTTATAATATTAGTATAGATAGGCACAAGAAAGGCACTTTTGAACGTCAAAATGAACAAGAAATTGAATTGATTCTAGTCACCCCTTCCAAAAGGTTAGGCAGGAAGGATAGGCAGTTACTCCATGTAAAATACTAAATATTCAGCATAAGGTTAGATTCGAAGCCGTACTAAACATAGTTGGGAAAAGGCTAAGCACATTGATCGAGATTACCTTTCATCTCACAAAGAAAATTACAAAAGAACTACAACCAAATGTAATTTTACTAAAAGCCAACCCAAACACGATTATTACCGACCATACTTAACTCAGACTGGAACCACACATAATTGCCTTAACAAAGAAATAACTAACATGAAACTTAGCAGTACAAAGACCAGTCATTCTTATAAAGAGTGAACTAAAATCTTAAATAAAGTAATTACATAATATTCATAAATATTAATTCGTCTGGCCGCGGAAAATACGGCTAGGGCTCCTATTCCTGATGTTTTTCTTTTGTTTTTAGTATTATAGTGTTTTTAATTTGTGATGTGCCTGTCCCAATAAAAGCTTTTTATGGTTTTTCAATGGAAATATTTTTGTCGGTGAAACCTTTAAAAATATAATAGAGCTTTAACGGGTTTATTTCTGCATAACATTTTGTAGTTGTAAAATTGACTGTATCAATATTTGGAAAATACATGAATTTGATTTCAAATATACGGCGCATTTTTTTCGGTATAAATGAAATATGAAATGAACGAATTTTTATTTTCAGCTAACACCTTTTCATTGTACGTAAAAGTAAATTGAAAGCGAACAATGAAAAAAAGGAACATTTCAGTGAAAATCATTTTGGTAACACTTTGCCATAAAAAAGTTCATTTAATTTTTGTGAGTGCAATGTGAAATTTATAAATTCTTGCGTTTATTTTTTAGACTAGGCAAAAATGTTTCGTTTTAGACTGTCCATTTACTTTACTGAGAACACATTCTGTGTAAAGTAACAGTGAATTGTAACGGTTCTTTTCATTGAATTTATAGAGTAAACATTCCGTTTATTGTCTCATTATTAATTAATTTGTTTTGCAGTTTTAATCACACTTATATTATAAAAGTGAAAGTTTGTGAGTGAGTGTGTGTGTGAGTTTGTATGTTTTTCCGTCTTTTATGCTCAAACGGCTGAACGGATCTGGATGAAACTTGGCACAGCTGTAGTTTATGACCTGGATTAACACAGAACAACAAAGACGCGCACGAAAGTCTGAAAGCTAGTCTTACCAACGGGTATCGTTTTACCCAGTTACTGGGCTGTGGAGGTCAAGTAGGCAGTCGCTCCATGTTGATATTAAGCTAGATACAACATAATTATAGCAGTAGTTGGTATTTTAGGTTAGACTGGAAGCCGACCCCAACATATACTAGGAATAAAGACTAGGAAGATTGATTGATACTACTTACAGCACTGATTTTGACAACACCTAAGCTGTTTCCTTTAACCACTCTGAAACCAAATTAAATTTTGGTTCCTATTCCCGTGGTTTTCTGTGAAAATACTACGTGTATTTCTTTTTGGGTTTCTTTTAGAATTCTTTAAACATAATAAAACTCAAAATCTTTTGTTAAAAACTCCCTAGGGTATTAAATAAACTGTGCCAAAAATCTATAATTCCCGACAAACTGGTACAGGGAAAATTAGAGGCAAATAGCCCGACTAATGGCTCCTTTAATTACATTTTGTTACTGAATTAAGGGCTAGTTGTCTCTGGCGATATTAAGTGCCCTTGTTTGCTTTCATGTTCAACAAGTACGGTGGTACTAAATTCCCTATTGTTTTTACAATAGGGAATTTAGGTAAATTAAAGATAAAAAAAATGGAATGATAAAAGGGGAGGTCAGATAGACAGTCGCTTCATGTGAAATACTGCATCCGATTAGACTAGAAGCCGATTCCAATATAGTTGTGAAAAGTCTAAGCAGATTTTTTTTTTTTAGATAAAACGGATGAATCAGATATAGATGGAGCAGAGGTGGTGCAGTGTTAACAAATTGCAAGTCGTGGGTTCGAAACCAGGCAGGCCTTTTACTTTTTGTAAATAATTTCATCACCGCTCTCAAAGCGGTGAAGAAAAACATCGTGAGGATAGCTTTTCTAGGAAAGCACGTTAAACGTTGACTCGAACAGTCAGTTATAGATCATTGACAGTTACGGGAAGCCTTAAACCTTAGCGTCTGACAACTAGAATTAATGTAAAAAATCTAACCAATGATTAGTTACTGTAGTACAATTTCGTAACACAGGTAAAGGACGGTACCCAAAACAACTATACGAACTAAGATAAACGATAAGACACAATTTGGATCTAAAACCTTTGAACCGATGACCAAACTGCCACTTTATAGACAGTTGATAAAGGTAACATATTTAGGTACGATTCTGAGATGTCAGCGTGACCAGGCGGTGAAATTTTTGGGTTATAAATTGAGTTTATGTTGCGAAGGTGGGCTAAACCCTTTTGCACTGTTTAGGATAGTTGTGAAATAGAATGAGATATATTATGCAGTGTTTTGTAAAGATAGGAACTAGGTGCTGTTTGTATCCAATTTACAACTGTACGGTAGTGGTTTTCGAGCTAATATTGGTGGAATCTTTATGTGATTCGCTTTTGTATTAAAGTGTGAATTAAAGGTAGGGGCAGATAGGAATCTCGGGGATAGAAATGACGATAATTCATTGGGTCATTTGCACAGTCACCAAAATATGGCTAAAAAAAAATGGTAAACCAAAACCCAACTACGACAAAAACGCTAATTGAAAACTCTACAGACAGACATATTGAAAATCCAAAGTCTGGATCCGGATGTTGATCCCCCATACAAAATAAAGTCACATGACAGAACAATTTTGTCAAAAAAATCATCAGATTGTTTTAGTTTCATCTACCAATAAGTGTTCTATAACGACAATAAACAATCCGATTTTGGTCGGACACAAATTTTGTTACACCCTGTATTATTTTTAACAGAACCATTTACTGGTCCCTATTGTAATAACAAAGCCTTAAATGTCAAAACTCAGCTTAACTGTATCAGATAAAAGCGTACTCAATCAATAAACAAAACAAAACACTTCTGAAACATTATTCCATTCCACAAAATTCAAATCCGACATAATACCATATGCATCCACTCTACATAGAGCCCGATTTATAAAGCACTAGCTTTGGCCCGCGGCGATGTCCGAAAATATCCTACTGGAACGGAATACTACAAAGATAAAAACCTAGATTAACACATAGGTACGTGTTAATCCAGGCTATAAACTCTCTGTGTGCTAAATTTTATCCGAATACGATCAGCCGTTTTTGCGCCAATCCGAAACATACATTCAGACTAACAGTTAAACGGACAAAAATTCTTTGTTACTATTTTATTATTCGTATAAATTTTTCAAGCGCGATTTTTATCAGGCATGAGTTATGTTTCCATGAATCCGATATTTTTTAATTCTTTCCATTTATAGTTTATAAACGTGGACAGTTTTAGCCAATCGACTTTTCAATTTCGTATTAACTTTAAATTTCGTATAGGCCTGTTTGATATTTTTATGCTGATAGCGGCAAAGTATAGAAATCTCTGTAGCTTTTTATTTACAACATCTATTTTTAAACAAATGAAAACTTTGATTAAGAATGCTCTAGCTAAGACTCGCCAGGCGATTATCGTACTCTTTTATGTCACCCAAGACAGAATCAAGAAACTTGACAACGAATATTTTATCGAACTATAATAAGAATACCAGTACTTATATACGATTTTTACTTATACGGACGGCTTAATTCTGGGTTTTTGTCACGCATGTATCGTACCGCGTACGTGGATACCGTTTATATTTGTCAATCTTTCGATAATCGCCTATTCCATGCGAGAACGTTTCCTCATGTAATTAATGATCTTTGACTGTTTGGCGTAATTGATTTTGAAGTAAGTTTCCTAGTACTTTTGACTTAACGCAATTTTGTGGTAAAGTATTTTGTAGTTTGCGGCTTTTGTGCAGGGTGCAGGATGGGTTTAATTTGTGGGAAATATAACAGATTATTATAATATTCAATTAACTATACACAATTTAGATACTTAGCTACCACATCCAAACTAATTTAGGAATAAATAAAATAGTTAGGACTGCACGTTGATATTTACTGTAGTGGAACATTTGTAGACAGGTATGGATTCGCTGAGAACTGTACGCATACCGCGATCCGCTTTTTTTTAAATGGGCAATAGGCATCTGGCAGGAGGTTCTCGACTGCTTAACCGGACTCGCGAGTGGGTGTCTCTATAAATTAAGGACCCCAACCAGGGCTTAGAAACTCACAAACTAAGCAAGTACCTACTTGCTAAGAGCATCCCCTGTGGGCCTCGGCTTAGGGCTTTCTGGGTAGGACAGCAAATAATAGGCTGGATCGCACAGTCGCGATCAGCTTGTGAAACTTGATGCTCATTTACTGAGCGGCGCGTCATCAAGCCTTTTTAATTAAATAAAACGCTGTCGATAACGCATTTGTTTTTGCTATGCTTTTATGTTATGTATAGATACGTCCTTTTAAAGAGGTCGTATATATTTTTTTCCATTTTCTACATTGATGAAAAGAAAATTGGCGTACGGGCACGATAATTATGGGTGTGTAATGTTTGCTATAATAACAGATAGTCTAATTTCTTATGACATACCTTCCATAAATGATATAATTTTCATATGCTATAAAAACATTTAACCTAATTTCATATGATCTAATGTTATATATGATATAATTTTCACTTACTCTAATTTCATTTAGTATAACGTTCATTTTATATAATTTTCATTATGTATAATATTCATTTTTTATAACGTTAATTTGACCTAATGTTCTTTTGACCTAATTTTCATGTTTAATGGTCACAGTTCTAACCTAACTGAAATGGCACCTTAACAAACCTTAAAATATTCTATGCAACGTTGAGGGTGGGCTTGGTCGACGTAGCCCCGCTTCGCGGGGCTCCCACTTCTGGGTGGTTTATAAAAAATAACCACGAAGGGGATGGCGGGGTCTATTCGCTCGCTTCGCTCGCTCACCCGACCCTGCCATCTCCTTCTAGCCTAACCTGTCCGAGTCGGTGTGCCCTAAATTCCAGATTGTATCTAGTTTCTCCCGGTAACATTAGTTGAGGGTGGCAGGTGGAAGGATCTTTAGTAGATTTTCTAAATTATATTAAAAGTTACTTATGGATTTTGAATATTATAGCAACTGAATATTATATTAATTGAATATTATTTCAAAGGTGCATCATATAAACTGTTCATTACACCATATGAAATTAGGTAAAACGAAATTATATCAATAATTCATTATATCATTTGATCGTTATATTAAAAGAAAATTATATTAAATGAAATTAGGTCTTATGATCTAAAAATTTTTTTTATTATGTCAATCGTTACACACCCAATAATTATAACTTGATAGGCAGTGAGTGAGATATTATGCAAGTTGCAGATATTAAGCAAGTTTGTAGTTAAGCCGCAGCACCGAGAAACCTTTGCTAATAATCAATTTTTGAGTGAAAATAAGGCTGTGGCCCGATATACCAAACGAAGAGACGGCCGTAGCATCGTTATTAAAATAGGACTGAACTAATTCACCATTCACCATTCTGCTTGCTGTTTCCGAACCGTAGCAGAATTGACAATTCACCGAAACTTCGAGTCTATGCAATTTAGAGTGGAGTTTACAGAAATAGGTCAAAATTTCTTCCAAAATTTGTATTTATACTTTCACCCGTAAAATCTTTAATAGTCAATGTACAGCGGCCAACACATCAAGCTACCCCATGTCAAATTTCTTTGATACGTTTTCAACTTTATTACAAAAGTATAAGGTTCATATTCAACTGGGAATATTTGACAGTTTGGGATAGCTTGATGTGCTGGCTGGCTTTTGTACTTTGAGACCTCCATAATATCAAAATTAAGATACGTAAAAACACAACTTACGCCAATTTTAATAATAAAATACTCTGTAAATTACCTCACTAATAAATAAGCCTTGTATCCAAGGCCCTTTAGTAACTACCTAAGCCCCTTTTACACTTATCAAAATGTCATGGTTCATACCTTGTCAGGTAGCACATTGAGGATGAAGTTGAATTTTTCATCGTTATGACTCAATCTGAGTCTCTCAGGTATTTTTATAGGTGAAATATTTATGACGGAATTTCATAAAGGTCTGACAAATTGGATATTTTTTCTTTTTTCGGAGTTTATTGTGGAGTAAGGAAACTGTTCGTGATAAGCAGATATATTCATTTAAACGGAGATAAGTTGAATGATGCCAGAGGTAAGAGATACTTTTAAGGTTCGAGGGTTCAATTATGTAATGTATTGGTAACTAACTGCTGCCAGCGGCTTCGCCCGCGTAGATGTCGGAAGAAATTATCCCAAGGGAACGGGAAGAGAGGGCGCTAGTGCTGCCACGATCACTTCGAGTCTGTGTTTAAAAATACTTTAAAATTATAAATTGTGCTCTGTTTACATTCGACGTTATCTAAAAAAGTGCTTAAACATCTAAAGCTCTAGTTACATTATTAGTGAAAGAACTGTGACGTGGTAAATCATAATAAAACGCCTCGAAAACTTTCATCATCAACTTCACTAATATTTTATCAAAAACTTAAAGTAGTGAGTAAAACAACAAATAAATACAACCAACGAACATAAAAGTGACGAATGAAGAAACGACCATAATTAAATAAAAACAATCAATACAAAAACAAAAGTGAAGTGTCATAAGTGTGGCAAACATTTTTTCTTAATGAGTCATAGTAACGCACTTTTTGATTCAAATTTTGTACGGAGAAGTAACGAGTAGACAATTTCGACACAAGCGCGTAACAACCAAGTAGCTCATTAGCTACGGTAAGAATCCAAATTTCTTTCACCGCCGTACGACCCGGGTTCAAACCCCAGCAAGCACAGATCTTTTTGGAAATTTGATAAGTTTCTAATATGAATTTCTTAGACAACATCACCTTTCGTCGCAACCGCACTAAGTCCGGTTCAAATACTACTAGTATTGAGAATGAAAGTATAACTTCAACTGAATCGCCAATAGATGGCACCACAACAAGCTTACCTGACATGTCTGATGACGAAGACAACCAAACTATCCAACTAAAAAAACAACTCGTACAACTAACAACAGAACTAAACAGCGCTCACGACAAAATAGAATCATTATCTCTAGAAAATACGAACCTCAAGCGTATTAATCAGGAATTGCTTGAGCAAAATGAACATTATACAAACATGACGTCATGTAGTTCCTTAAATTTAAAAACACGAGTAAACCAAGATATAGACGAAAACATCAACTCAATAGTTTCAAATGAACCAAAAATTAACAACAATCCTACAGTGCAACACAATCAGAACAAACAAAATAAAATTTGTATCATTAGTACCAACAAATCTAATAAAGTATTATCGATTGCAGAGGAAAAAATAGACAATTATAATATCTGTCATTTCCTAAAAACCAACTGTGGAATCCAACAACTACTCAAAGGAATAAAAAACATGCTAAAAGACTATACTAAGGAAGATTTTTGTATAATATTAATTGGAGAAGACGACTTCAAAACAACAAATGACTACTTGGATTTAATCTATAACATAAGAAACACCTTGAACGAAATTGACCATACGAATATTATCCTATGCCTACCTACCTATAAGTTTAATAGCAGTTCAAATCTGTTTAACTGGCGAGTAGAAAACTTTGCCAACTTACTCTATTTAGATATAATGACACATTTACATGCATACCTATTGGACTCGAACCTGCATCTCACATATGACAGTAGAACGTTTAACAATTTGACAGGAAGACTGAATAATAATGGAATGCGCATCATATTTGACGATATAAAACGGCAAATGGAAGATATAATTGCTGTAAACCTTATGACAAACGATAACTATGATCCCGAACAAGTGAGTCAATCAAAAACAAAAGGAAAACTTAGTGACGACGCTCAGTTTTTTCTCTAACATCGAATTGCATCAACGAAACAAAGTACAAAGAAACAAAATTAGTCAACTGACTAAGTTTACACTAATTTTCCAAAATATCCAAAGCGTCGGAAACAAAATAGAATTAATACAACAATTACTTTTAGATTCTGAATTTGATTTTATCTCACTATCCGAATTGTGGAAAAATGAAAATTATTGTCAATCAATTTTGCCCCAGGGATATAAAATAGCGTCCATCTTTTGTCGCAAAACACGAAGGTGGAGGAGTTTGTATTATTGTTAAAGACACATTAGATTTTACTGAACGAATTGACATTGTAAATCAATCAAAGGAGTATAGAATTGAGTGCTATTGATATTCCCAAACTACACTGTACTTTCATAGGACTTTATAGAGCAGATCGTCATATTGATATATTTCTTCAACAATTGGGGAAAGTTTTACATAAATTAAATGTTAAAAAATCACATAAACACTTAATAATAGGAGGAGACTTTAACATAAACGTGTACAGTAAAAACAAACAGACTCTAGAGTTCTTAAACTTTATGAAAACATATAATCTGCAACAAATAATTCGAGATCCAACACGAGTAACCAAGACAACATCCACTTGCATTGACCTACTTTTTACAAACTACCCACCGCTCATAAACAAAGCATCTGTCAAAGATTATGGACTATCGGACCATAAGGCAATAAATGTTCAGTTAAACGTAGACAATTTAGCTAATAACAATAATAAAACTTGGTATACTGAAAAACGATTATTTACAAAAAATAACGTGGAATGTTTTAAAAATTCACTAAAATCAGTAAATTGGGAAATAATACTAAATAAAAATAATAGTGTACACGCAAATTACGAATCCTTTATTACAATAATAAAACACAATCTTAATAAATAGGTACATTCCATTCCAAAAAATAAGAATAAAATTCAAACCAAAAAAAGGATGGCTTACTAAAGGGCTCAAAAAATCATGCGAACATAAAAGAGTGTTAAGAACTATTATTAACGAAACCAAAAGTGGAGTTATAAAAAAGCACTATAAATTATTTAATAAAATATTAAAATCGGCTATTATAAAATCTAGAAAACTGACATATATTAAGCAAATGCAAAAATCTGACAATAAAGTAAAGACGATGTGGAATATAATTAACACAAAAACAGGGAAGACAAAAATAAACAAACGTGAAAATATATCACTGAAGGTAGACAATGAAGAAGTAAAATGCCCGTTAACTATATCTAACAGATTTAACGAATTCTTTGCGACAGTTGGGCAAAATCAAACAACTAACTCAACCAATAAAATTGGAAAACCCGTTGTCAACCCCTCTACTTGTTCAATGTATTTACGCCCGGTAGATCAAAAGAAATAGTTAATATAATAAGGTCAACTAAAAATAAACATAGCTGCGGTATCGATGACATTCCACCAATTTTATTAAAACAATGTGCAATAGAACTTTCTATTCCTCTCATGCTATTAATCAATCAAAGCTTCCAAGACGGCCAATTTCCAGACGCACTTAAAATAGGTTTAGTAAAACCAGTACATAAAAAAGGTGACAAACATATCCCAAGCAATTATAGACCCATAGCACTGCTGCCAACCTTTTCTAAAATATTTGAAAAAGCTATGTGTAATCAGCTATATAAGTTCTTAGAAAAGTTTAATATCCTTGACGACGCACAAAACGGATTTAGAAAATGTAGATCAACGACATTAGCAGTCTATAAATATGTTCAGCAAGCACTACAGCATATTAACGACAAACAATATGTAATTGGGCTACTACTAGACATGACAAAAGCATACGACAAGGTACTCTATGACATCTTACTCACTAAACTCTATGGTTGCGGCGTGCGAGGACCAGCTTATTCGTGGTTCAAATCATATTTACATAATAGGACACAAATAGTACAAATTGAAAATTACGACCATGGTAAAAATGAGATCAAAACCATTAGATCACAAGAAAAACAAATTACTTGCTCAATCCCACAAGGAAGTGTGTTAGGATGCCCATTATTTTTGATCTATATTAATGACCTTCCCAAAATATTAGATAAAGAAAACGCCCTACCAGTATTATTTGCAGACGATATTTCAATATTAATCAAGTGTGGAAATGTAAATAACCCTAATCTACAAATACAAGATACCCTCCAAACTATAGATACTTGGCTTCAGATCCACAACTTGGAAATAAATAGTAATAAAACTAAAATAATACAATTTCGATCATACAAAAAACCACCTCTCGACCTAAAAACAACATTCAGAAACACGGAAATAGAAGAAGTTAATACATTTAGCTTACTTGGCATAAATATTGACACACACATTAACTGGAAGTCCCACATAGAACACATAAAAACAAAACTGTCCAGATTCTCTTACGCTCTTTTTCAAATAAAACAAAGCACAAACACACAAACAGCTATGGCTGCTTACTACGCATATGCATACTCATGGCTGCGATATGGAATCATGCTATGGGGAAACAGTGTTAACGTAGATGAACTATTCATAATGCAAAAGAAGTGCATATAATTCTAGCACAAATAGATAATATGGAGAGCTGTAAACCCTATTTTATAAAATATCAGATGCTAACTCTGCCTTCCATATACATACTTGACATTTGCGTATTTGTTTTTAAAAATATCGACAAGTTCACTAAAGTGGAAGATACACACAAAGTCAACACTCGTCATAAAAAGAGGTTATGCGCCCCAACCTCAAGAATTAAAATGTTAAGCAATAGCCCTTACTATATGGCAATAAAAATATATAACAAGCTGCCTAACATGTTTAAAACTGAAAAATCTGTAACAATATTTAAAAAAAGGCTAAAACTATACCTAATCCAAAAATGTTTCTACTCAGTAAAAGAATATTTAGAGTCAACCTTATAATAACGATCTTCTATCGTGTTCAAATGTGACGATCTGTTCTGTACAAACCTATATCCTATATCCTGGTTTATATTCATTTATATAATTTTATTACCTTAAATGGATAACATTAATTTGCTGAATAATTGTATTAAATTCATTATTATTATTGACATTCAATTTCGACATAACTATAAACTCTCAATTTAATTGCACAAATATAAAAGAAAATAATTAATTAATAATAATGTTTAATGAATGAAAATTGCAATGCTTGGAAAAGGCCGCTAAGTCATAAGTACCTACTAACATTCATAACACCAAAATTGTACACTTGGTTCGCAATAAACATTTTGACTTTGACTTTGACTTTGAAACGTACTACCGGTGTACTACCTTTTTTTTTTTTAAGGCTGGGAAATCATCCAATGACTGCTCCCGCTCTGGGTGGAGCGGAAGGGAGTGTCAGACTCTTACTGACTAAAACCCATCCATGTTCCTTCCGTAGCCCTTTATGTTCCGGGGTAGCAGTAAACCTTTCGGGCAATCCCGCTTTCCCGGCAGGCTTGGTCCTGAGGGGCCCCTTCATATGCTGACATCTCTTTGAGGCGCGCGTGGAACATATACGCGCCGTACGGCACGGGTCTGGTGCTGATCGGACGGTGAGTCACCCATTACTCAACGTCCGCAGGCCCGCGCCTACGGTGGTCGGGAGTCGTCACGTGGCTCCCGACGCCCGGGGCGTCTCCCGCGGCGGCTGGGACGGGAGGACCTTTATGTGTTAATTCAGGTTAACTAACCGGTCGACTTCCAGTCTAACCGGATGCAGCTGAATACCTGTATTTTACATGGAGTGACTGCCTATCTGACCTCCACAACCCAGTCAATAACTGGGTAATACAATACTCCTTGGTAATATTGGCTGTTAGACTTTCAGGCTTATGAGTACGTCGTTGACAAATATCAACGAATGAAAGAAGGGACCAACGTTTTAACGCGCTTTCCGAGGCACGGAGGAGTCTCGGTATGTAAAGATAGTCACCCATCCACGGACCAACCCCGGTAGATTAATCAGATGGGTCGATCCGTGCGACTGTTACTTAGCCACGAACTGTTCATGTGATATCAGATATCTTAGTGATTGAACGGGTGATCGGGTGATTCCTAACCCGGTCGGTCTACTCAGTCATATAATTACCTAACATTAATTTTATTCCATCGCTACATTTTTAGTTTAGAACCGTATCAAATAAAAATATTTACATTAAAACCGCTGTATGACGTTCACCATAATGTTAGTATTGGCATAATATGTCAGCGGATATAGCGCTTCATATTTATAGTATGTGGCGCTGTATATCATAGCTTGCGGTATTTTTAGTCTGTGGTATGAATTATTTATTTGATTTAGGGTAATCTGGACATTTTAAATATATTGCTATGTTGATTTAAAAATTAAATAAACATAATTAATAAATAAACTGAAATTGTATCAGTTACTTTATTGCATAAAATATTACCACTGCTGGGGCATAGGCATCTTGTCTTTGACAGAGAGTGGGCAGTTATTAACCACGCGGTCCCAGTGCGTCACATGTCTTTGAATTTTTGGTTCTAGGACATATTGGTTTCCTCACGTTGTGTCAGTTTAATATTTTGGGATCAGCGGCAATGAAATTATTTATTATTGCCCAAATCATAGTACCTGGCTGTTTAAACCAACAAACCAACTCGTAATTCAGGGTGGTTACCACCGAGCCACCAGTGCAGTTCTTTATTGCATAGTGTTAAATTTAAATACAATTTTTTTCCCATTTAATTGACATCTTATGCCTACCTAGCAACTCGTAAAGTAACTTTTAGGCCCGTTTCACACGACACGGTTTTTTAAGATTCGAGCGCTAAGCCGCACCGTACAATGATCGTGTGAGCATGAATATGACACGGCATATCACCGGACGACGCATGCAGTGATGGTGCCGAGTCGGAATGCCACAGTGCCTGTCAACAAGCTTCCATACAACACTGATGATCGTGCCTGCATACACGCCGTGTGTAGCAACCGTAGCTTTTCACGGAAAGAAAAAAAATTATAGAATGGGCCTAATATGTACCTTTATTGTTATTTCTATGCTTAACACACAATTCGTTGGCCGCTGATTCAGATCCGGCTCGAAGGACCATGTAGATGTCCTAACTTCTAAGATGGCTAGATGATACTGCTGCTTATGTGGTTAAGTTTAATTATAATAATCAAGCAAAGGTTTAGCGATAGAGCACACGCAATTACCGCTAACCGTGCACTGAATGCTCGACTAATATTAACTAGTGAAATGAGATAAAAACGCACGAATTAGTGCATTATTAGTGAATGGTTTAACTTTTACTAAACAGCTTAACACAATAACTAAAATAACAGAACACAAACACACGTCATAGCAGATCAGACCAACTAATAAACTCTCATAATATCGTTCCAACAATCCCATACAGTTCTCCATTTATTTCACAAGTTCCAAGCAGGATTAAAAGTAAGTTCTCTCTATTCTCTGGAGACTCATAAACCAGTTTTGTTCTACGGACTCTGAAACCACAAGAATTATTTCGTAGACTTTAGAGAATTTAAACTGAACTGAATTTTGTGTGAATTGTGAAATTGCTGAATATAGCTTTTGAATTAGTTCTTCTACGATGCTCTACGAACGCGGATTGTAGATAACAGAAATAAAGAAATGATACTTGATAATATGCGAAACTTCCACTTTCATCAGCGAATGACTTTAAAACCAGGCAGGAATTTATGTTTCAGGACCCAGTGCACTTCAATTAGTAATTGGTAGGTTGTTTCGTATATGATCAGCAGTGGCCCAGTGGTAACAGCCGACTGATGTGTTACAGGTCGTAGGTTCGAAGCCTGACTGCCGGTTTACTTTATGTAAATGGTTTAAACACCACTGTTTTAAAAAACGGTGAAGGAAAACATCGTGAGGTAACCGGGACGACCTAGAACCAAAAATTTGAAACTTTGGTGTGTGTTTGTGTGTGGTGCATAACGACAACTTCCTCTCACCGAAAGGGAGCCTGCATCCCAGCAGTGGGAACATTGTTGGCTGATTTGGCATAATAATAATAATAATATATCATTTATTTCAGGTAACAAAGACCCATAAAATAAATACCTTACAGACTATCCTACATATTATTAAAAAAACTGATAATAACTATAACTATTGTACACGAAGTGACGGTGTCGTGTCGCACTACGTGGTGTCGCGTAGCCTTCCGCGGAAACGCCGATACATGACACCCTTCGGCCAAAACTCTTCCTTGAGGAAGGTCTCAATATGATGAGTCGGAACTCGCACCACGAACGACTTGAAATTCGTGTTGCGGCGCGACTCCAACTTCTCAACCCTCAAGGTCCAGCTGGTCTTCGCTCGGACATACTCCACGATCTCCTCAACCTTCGTGGTGTGATGTAGCCGGGACACATAAAGCTGCGGCGTTGGTATTGCCGGACGCAGCACATTGGTTCCTGCCAATGCGGTCCCGCACTGGTTCCGACTAGGGGTTCCGCTATAAGCTTCCTATGCTACAAACTCGTTCTACAGTTTAGCGAGTCGACACACCTGCCTCGCTTTTGACTACTTTATGTAAGTATGTGAATACATTTTTATTTTATATCTTTCTATAAATAACGCGGTCGATTTTGTGTAACAAAACGCATTGTAGGGGTAGGGTATTTGCTTGTGAGCGCTGGGAACCGGTGCTTACACGCGCTGGTTGACAACCCTGGTCGGCGCAGGCAGTTTTCATAACTACTTTTTACCAAACAGCGCGTCAGGGCGCGACTAGATAAGGGCCATACTTTATTTAGTCGGCCCTGGGTAAGGTAGGGTACTTGTCGACTCTTATCAGTTACAGGACCCTTTTTTTTTTTAAGACTGGGAAATCATCCAATGACTGCTCCCGCTCTGGGTGGAGCGGAAGGGAGTGTCAGACTCTTACTGACTAAAACCCATCCATGTTCCTTCCGTAGCCCTTTATGTTCCGGGGTAGCGGTAACCCTTTCGGACAATCCCGCTTACCCGGCAGGCTTGGCCCTGAGGGGCCCCTTCATATGCTGACATCTCTTTGAGGCGCGCGTGGAACATATACGCGCCGTACGGCACGGGTCTGGTGCTGATCGGACGGTGAGTCACCCATTACTCACCGTCCGCAGGCCCGCGCCTACGGTGGCCGGGAGTCGTCACGTGGCTCCCGACGCCCGGGGCGTCTCCTGCGGAGTTACAGGACCCTTAGGCATAGCACGCCGAATTTTTTCTCTTCCGGCAGGTGTGTCGTTCCCCTTATATCGTTTGGAACGTCAAATTTTGCTTCAGTACGAACTATTATTTATTTTTCTATTTCATAAGCCGATATTATCTGTAGGTAGTAGATACTTATTTGATGCTCAACAACAAAATCTAAATAACTAACTAAAAGCTCTTCTCAAGATAAACCCTAAGTGGGTAGGTATATCTCCGAAAAGGTCGAGCCAATGTCAATAATAGTTTAATAACAACTTGACTCCCAAGAGGGCACCACATCCATAGTTCATCTCGCATGAAAGTAATTAAGTTAGCCTAGACTAGACCCAATCAACTAGATGTAATAAATTATATCATGTGGTATAACGAGGTGATTTGGATGTCAGTGTCTGATTCGCATTAATCGTTGTTATGTAAGGGTATAACATATACTGGTACCAGCAGTGATAGTCTAGTGGTGTGACCGTCGGACTACCAAGTCATAGGTCTCGAGTTATAACCCAAGACACGCATCTCTGATTGTATGAATTCACGTGCGTATTGTGTAATTATCACTTGCTTAAAAATCGGTGAAGGAAAACATCGTAAAGAACCAGCATGTCTAAAAGATATTTCTCAACAGCATGTGAAGCTGAGTTAGAGGCCCATGGGCAGCTTAAAAACTCTGACACCAGGTTGGACTAACACAGGAAAAGAAGAAAACTGAAACAGTTCGAACACAGCGTTAAAGGACTGTTTATGATATTTGTTTTGACTTTACGACTGCCAATACTGCCATAAACCGCGACACGTATGCATTACCCACAGGAAATTATTTTAAAAGCCGGCCTTCATATTCAATTACAGTACAGTTTGAAACCAATATCGTGTGCGCATTAACCAGAATGCCTCATAAACGTCTAGAGAGTACCATAAATTTAAGTGCTATACGCATAGAATTTACGATATTATACCTCGTTTTAGAGTTATTAGAAGTTTCTGTCGGGACGATGTGTTTGTGTTCGTGTTTGGATGGCTGGATGTGGCATTTAGTGCGTTCATTTCAGAATAATGCTACTGGGTTAAGTAAATACACAATAGAAGGGGCATGGTCGCGATGCCGGTTACTATGGATTTAGTGCATAATTCTGAACCTCCGTGCGATGATTTTTTTTGTAACCGTCAAAAAAACTCATCGCACGCAGCTGTTTCATATAAAAGTGCAACCTACGTAGTGAAAATGTATGTAATAGCAATTTTTTCGCTGTAATGTACCCCAGAGACTGGCAGCATAACCATGTTGTATGGCAATGGTAAAGCCAGCCCTTGAGTCAATATAGGTACGTAGTTATATAGAATAATGAAATCTATAAGTAAAGAAGCTGAAAAGAATCGGTTTTTGTAGCGACTTCTCTCTGCCTTGTTTGTCCTACCTTTCAGTATTTTTCAAAAGTTTGATACTTCGTTTAGTACCTACCCGGGTAGTTACAGACGCCAGCACATCAAGCTATCCCAAAGTATCAAATATTACCAATTAAACATTACCTTATTCTATTGAAATAAAGTTGAAAATCTACCAAATACATTTGCCAGATTGGAGTAGCTTGATATGCTGGCCTCTGTACTAAAACATTAAGTTAGTTTTTTTTCCGAGTACCTAATGTTAGATAAGTTTATTGTTTTTTTTGCGACTGTACGGTGACGTAGGTACGTTACATCTCGTGTCAGGGAGCGAGATGAGCTAAGCAGTGATAAATCTCTTAATATTTATGAGTTTTCGTGTTGCCCTTCAACTGTGCTGTGAGAATTTTATTAGGTATCTAAATGTGTAATTTAGTCATACATTCAGGTCATCTGTAGCTACATTATCAAATAAATTCTTTTGCTATTATCTTTCTTTCGCAAGTATTTTTTTCTTAGTGGAATAAAAATAAAAATGTTTTACACAGTTATTGTTTGTACACATTAAACTCAAACTCAAAGTATTTATTTCAAATAAACCAATTACAGGCACTTTTGAATTGTCAAGCGGGTCGGTCATTCGGAAAGATGAAGCTAGTTGCCCATACTTTAAAATCAAAATAAAGTCATTAATGGGGAAACACTAGGGCCATGGGGTCCGAGTGTCCACTTGGTCACAAAGTCGTTTTCAAGGCACAAGGTCGACTCTTCACGTGACTAGAGAGCTGGACTATTTTGGCCAAAGAATAAGCATTGCTATGCAAGGTGGCAATGCTCCCAGCCATTTGGGCAATTTTCCTGTTGACAGCAATGCGAAAATTGTTTTGATGCCCTAAGATTCTTTCTCCTCCTACTTTTTGCGTACCATTTATTTTTATTTTTATTCTAAGTGTGTTACCGTCTTTATTACCTATTTAAATGAATGACAACACAGTCATGAATCGTGACAATAAGATTCAAATGTCTAATAAATGGTAGCCTATTAAAAGTGCTCCTTAGAGGCGTTGAATGCCCAAGAGTCCAATACTTTACAAAAATATAGTCAAACTTTGAAACCAACCAACTTTTGAATTTAAGTTTTCAAGTTTGGAACCACTAGAGCGGTATACACTCCGCTTCACCAAAAAGTTTTATAACAAGACTATTTGAATTCATTGCATGGTTTGATCATTTTTTTTTTTGGAATTGTCTTTTCAATTGGCCAATTAAAGTCTCCTAATTTTCTTGTTCTTGTGGCACGTTTATTTCTGAATTTAGAAATTAATCGTGTTTAAGGGACCAATTAGAAAGCCATTCAGTTATAGGTACGTAAACGAAACGACTTGACCGATTTCACTGGCAGATGCCTGATGTTATAAGGAGTACCTTAGGCTTACTTTTATTTTTTTTAAAGAATTTAGGATCCACTTGGGCGGTAGTTTCTCTTTCATAAAAGAAAAACAGTCTAAAACATAAGTAAGTGTAACAGAATCAATGACAACAACGGCCTCCTCACACGCCATTACATTAACTAAGGAACCGAAACATTAGCCGAAATTAGGGACGTACCATTCCTAATGTGTTGATGCACTTATAGTAATTAATAAAGATTAAGAGACGCATTGGGTAGTACGGGTAATGTTTTGTGATCATGACATAACATTGTTATGTTTAGTTTTCTTAAGTACTCATATACAGGAGCGACACGTTGCAAACGGCAGAGGCAATTGCGGACGTCGACGTGTCAGCGGTTGCCGCCGACGCGTCGACGACTACCGCTACGCGTCTACGACTACCGCTACGCGTCGACGACTACCGCTACGCGTCTACGACTACCGCTACGCGTCTACGACTACCGCTACGCGTCTACGACTGCCGCTACGCGTCTATGACTGCCGCTACGCGTCTACGACTGCCGCCGTTACGTCTACGACTGCTGCTATGCGTCTATGACTGCCGCCGTCACGTCTACGACTAAACTTCTGAACGATCAGACACTAAGAGATTGTCTCCACGAGCGAGAGAGTAGCGGCGATATTCACGCGGTGCCAAATTTTGGCGCAAACTACAACGCCGCGATAATAACATAATAACAGTGCTGATATTTCTCCTCTCATCGTCTGCCTAGCCTTTTCCCAACTATGCCTATCTGACCTCCACAACGCAATACGATACCGCTTGGTAAGACTGGCTGTCAGATTTTCGGGCTTCTGACGACCCGTAACGTCTGTCAAAGATGCGCAAATGACACCCGGGACTTTCGGCTTAACGTGCTTTCCGAGGCACGGAGAAGTTTCGCTATGTAAAGATGGTCACCCATTCACGGCCAACCCCGGCAAGCGTAGCTTAACCCGATGTATCGACCTGTACGGCTGTTAGTATTTGGCCATGAGTTGATATTTCTCCTCTACCGATCCTTATTACTCCTGACAAAGTTTATTCTGTTTACATATATGTATATATGTATGTATTTACATGTTGCACCTGCCATCATTTCTCTCTTCATCAACCAAAGTTTGACTGGTAGAAAATGCCTTAGGCATTAAGTCCGCCTTTGTACGGTATTTTTACTTGTCCATATTTGTTTTATATATATATAATGAATAAATAAATAATATCACCACGATTCAGTCGCTCGTGGAGATGGTTCCTAAGAGATTAGGTTTCATAAAAGTTTAGTAACATTCTGAGGAAAGCAACAGTAGAAGTCATTTATTTTTTTGATATGAAACATTTATTGGTTCAAGTTCGTCTGATTGGGGTAAGATGAAGTGAAGAGAATCATTACGACAAACGGTATGACACTTTATTATGCCGTCATTCCTTTCCACTGCCACCCTTTACGATGTTTGGAATTATTGTAATGATCTTGCAATAAGTAAGTAAAATTGCTTAATAGTGAGTGGTGTGTGGGGTTGAGTTAGAAAGTAAGTCCAATTATTTGGGCCGGAATGTCGAACCTATGGTTAACTTAATACATTGACTGGCCAATGACGACGTGGCGACTAACACTATTTTTAGGCCCATGGGCAGCATAAAAACTCTGCCACCAGGTTAGAAAAGAAGAAGAAGGCGGACATATTATAATATTAAATTGACAGCAAATAGGGTTTGGTTTAAAATAGTGGATTGTATGGGGGGTGGGGTTGTAAAAGTACAGAGGCCAGCACATCAAGTTACCACAATCTGTCAAATTTGATAGTATTTCAACTTTATTGCAAAGACATAAGGTTCATTTTTAATTGAGAAAATTTGATAGTTAGGGATAGCTTGATGTGCTGGCGTCTGTACATCACATTAATGTTATAAAGGCAGAAGTTTGTGAGTGTGTGTGAGTTTGTTTGTTCACGCTCCAACGGCTGAACGGATCTGGCTGAAATTTGGCAGAGAGGTAGCTAAGACCTGGGTTAACATATTTATCTCGGTAGTACGTTCCCTTGGGATATTTTCCGACATCCACGCGGGCGAAGCTCATGGCAGCTAGTTAATGATATGTGTGAACTTGCAAATGCGATGCGAATTAAGAAGACGAAAGTATGACACCAGAAAACAGAAAGTTGGTAGGAAACATGCAGCACTTACCTTCAATTCACCGTCACTGATGTCTTCCACGTTGACAGAAGATTCGAGTCCTGGATATTGCAGGGACGCACTGACACTTCACCACACACACACACGTGACACACACACACACACGTATTATTTCTTCGATTTTTAAACGGCAGACCGTCGTGTTCGAGCTGTTTTATAGAAGGCGGTTCGAATAACAACGAGCGGATGCGTTCACAACAAAGGTTCGCGTAAGAGGACGATGCGCACCCGCAGTTTCGCAACAGAAAGGGTGCCAGTAACGCAGTAATCACACAATCGTACCGTCAGCTATGACAAGGACGGCGATAGTCCAAATGCGCATATAGGAAAGAGAAGGGAGACCGAAAGATGAAAGCATCTGCAAGTCATATATTTTTCTACCCTACAATAAATTTTATAAAACAAATACGAAATCCAACGCCCATATAGTTGAGATGACTATTTAACAATTGTTTCACTTTTTAGACAGCGAACATGGTAATATAATCTTTATATAATACCCTAGTGTACATAAATAATGACCAAAAGTTAGTTAAACGTAGTTTTAATTAACACTTTCACACATTAATTATTGTAATTTCGTCTAACCCTTTATAGATCATTATCTCAACTTAGTGTAAGCACCAAGATTTTGAGACACTCTTGAAAATTAGATTTGTTTACAAACTTGTTTCGACAATTATTAGGTTTCGGTTCCAATTAAAGGTTTGGGGTGTTGTTTTAATTAAGAGAAAGTTTTTCAAGGTTATTAAATTTCACAATGGCTATATTCATTACCCACCATACGCTGCCACGGCTGTTTTAATATTTAAATTAATTTTGAATTGCTTTTTTAAATCTTGTAATTATGGACGCTTTTATTAAGTTCTGCATCGTTCTCACGTGTATATTTCAACATGAATGATGTTACCCAGTTTTTGTAAACATATTTTCATTTAAAAGAGTGTCCATGGAGTTTCTTGCCCGTTCTTCTCCATAGGTACAGAGGCCAGCACATCAAGTTACCACAATCTGTCAAATTTCTTTGATAGTATTTCAACTTTATTGCAAAGACATAAGGTTCATTTTTAATTGAGAAAATTTGACAGTTAGGGATAGCTTGATGTGCTGGCGTCTGTACCTACTGCTTTGGAATGGGCAACTAGCTTCATCTTTCTGACTGACAGACCCCTTGACAATTCAAAAGTGCCTGTAATTGGTTTATTTGAAATAAATGCTTTGAGTTTGAGTTTACTAAAGGCTGGTCGCTTTTGTAAATATCTAGCCGTGAAAAATCTATGAAGTGAGCTGTCATTCCAGCTAATGCTAGGGATTGACTATTGACAGCTCACTTTAAACTCACTTTACCCACATTATTTTTCACGGTGAGATGTTCACAGAACAGCAATACAAAAAAAAATAAAAATGAAAAAATGTGTTAAAACGAAACGCTATTCCTGCCGACAAACTATGTATTACGCAGTTTGGCAGGTTTATAAAAGGTGTAAATGTGTTTGGTCCAAATAAATGTTTTTTTTTTTAAGATATTCTGTAAAATTTACGAAATTTCCTCAAAGTAAGTATGGAAGTGCATTTAATAACTACAAAAGCCGTTATAGCAAAGTTGACAGACGTTAAAAGGCTAGAAATCTGATAAATAACAACGGCTGAAAAGCTTTTTTCCTGTATTATGCTTCTTTTTTATTTAGAATACTTAACCCATTTGGCGCCTCTGTACTTAATTGAGTAAAGTTAAATAATTGAGGGTAGTCAACATTTTTTTTAGTTTATAGTTATTTTGTTAAGCATAATTTGTTGGAAGATAGCATAGTGCAGAGAAATAATATCAATTTCTGTTGGAATATTATTGTTTTTTGTGACAGTGAGAGTTTTATTTCAGCAGTTTAACAGCTATTACAGGTAAGTTCATTATGTTACTGTTTTTTTTTAAGTTTTAAAATCACACTTTCTTGTTTTATGTCTGTATTTTGTGATATGAATACTAAGTTATAAGATAAATAAAATACAACTATTTTACAACAGATATTTGCATAGAAATTGTAAATGAAACATAACTGTACTCTTATGAGTACAGCGGCTGAATTCATGTAACGATTGGTACCTTTTGTTTCAGTTTTTTGGCATATTTCTAATTCATGTTTCTAATTATTATAATGGCTTAGAAGAAGCAGTTCAGGCCATTTTCGAAGGCGACAGCCATGATGATGAATATGACTTCGCGGTCATTCCACCAGAACCTTCAGTTGTGACAGATGAAGAGGAAGGTGCTGACGAAGATATGGTTTCTGCCACTTTACCGCGGGATGTGCCTGGTAATATAGAAGTTTTTAGGTCTAATGAAGATACAGTTCAAAGTGACACCGTTAACAGTAGGGCGTATTTTTATTTTCTTGTACCATAGTTCATATTTATAAAACTGCACTAAAATATTACATGATTTTTTTTTTCTAATCATAAATGTAGGTATTAACTGAATATTTATATGTTTTTAAAGTTAACGCCATATCTTTTTAATTAAAATTAATTTTATGCGCTAGACCCGATAAAAGGCTCCATTGAGTTACGAAAAATCAATAGATTTTTTTATAAATTAAATAGGCCAGTAATTATAAAATAATATTTATTTGGAACATAATCAGTCAATACTACAATTATCAATTAAAGATTAAACATTTAAACACAACTTGAGCAATGAAAATCTCGAAAAGCTCTCCTTTGAGTAACAGTTTGGTCATAAACCTACACTTTCTTTTTGCGAAATTTAAGATTTAAGAATTTAACACGTATTTTAAGACAAATTAGACGATAAAATCTAACACAATGTAAAATAAAGGAAATTATTATTTATTTGGTAACAAAATGGCATGTTAATTAAGGAATTTAATAAAATATCTCTAATTTCTTAACACTAGATTTGGTAGACATCACTCAATGGAATAACTAAATAACTAAATGGAAAAAGTAAAGCTTTGCTCATAAGAAACACTTTTTACTTAATAATATTCTGTTTAAAATGAAGCTACTCAGCTCTAACTACGAGCCTATAATGATCAAATTTCCAAGGATATTACTTGAGAAAAAAAAAACGTTAATATCTATTTGGATTTCTTTTATTTTCTCTTATTTTGGGTTTTTCTAATCATTATCCAAAACATCTAAGACTAGTCGTCTAAACATTCGTCACAAATGTAGTCATCGTAACCGTGATTAATTGCTTCCATCCCAGCACATTGCCTGCAGTACCAGGCTGAACAGCACATACATTTTCTTGAAAATTGAAATGGATTTTGTTCTGTACATTTACGGCATGTTATAGAACGTGACACTACTGTTCTAATGGACTGAAATTTGAATTTTTTTGTTTGCCTGCTGTTGCCGGCATTCATTTCCATAGAAAAAGGTCGTTTTTTAAGAACATCGCTTTCAACCTGAAATGAAATTGATACAATATTAATGTAGGTAAAACTAAATTATGTACGTATAATATGTTAACGTTTAATTAATTAAAAAGGTTTTTTTTTAATATACTTTGAGTATGGGAAAAATTATCATCTACTAAATTTTGTTGAGTGTTGTCGTCGCTTAATTCAATTGTTTCAATTTCAACATTTGGCTGGTTTTCTTTACTCTCAACAGATATAGGCATCGGCTCGATATTTAAATCTGAACTATTTATGATGTTTAGATCAATTTCCATTAATGGTCGCTTTTCTAGGCGGTCCTTTTCAATGTCCTTATCAATCTGGAAAACATTAAATATAGGTAAAGCAGAATAGTTTTTGTGTAATAACACAGGGTTTATTGTATGTGATTGTGTGTAAGATGAATAATATATTTGAAGTAAAAAATAATACCTGTTCTTCATGGAAACATGGTTTTGAATCTTAAATATCTGGTAAATTATAAGTCACTTTTTGTTGTTGAGGTTCATCTTGAATGTTTTGTAGATCAGTCAGTAGTTTAAATTCGTCTTCGATTAACTGAATCACAATTGCAGATTCATATTCGTTCGTTACATTCAAATCAACTTCGTCTGTCCTGTTTTCCTTAATTTTTTTCCCAACATTTTCTTTAAAAATGTGGGTTTTCAAGGAGTAACAATTGCAGAGGCCTCTTTTGACTCCACAAAAGCAAGACAAATGCCTGTATTGAATTTGCCCTTCAGAACTGGAAATTATTTGGTGTACTTGCATAGTACCAACTAAGGGAGTCAGGTTGTCAGGAACAATTTTAGTTAAATTTTCAATATCGGAATTTGATACCAGCCAGCATTTCACAGATACCATACACTTATTCAGTATATCATAAGCGTCTGAGGCGTTTGTTACGTCCTTACCAAAAGCCACTTGACGATCTAATGCGCTTTTTGTAGATCCACCAATTCCGTCTGCCACCCCTTTTCCGTGGCCCGCTTCAGTGAAAGACCAGGTAGAATATTCAAATCCCATCCGTTTAGTAAGTAAATTTAAAAGAAAAAAGTTATTTTTTTGTCTATACTGAGACGTGGGTCCATCGGAATATACATGAACTACATTTGTCTCAGACATCATTTCTTTTACATATCTCAGCACCGGTATTAAATGAGCCCAAATTGCTGGAGGCTCATGAGAGTTATTATCGGCAATAGTACAAAAAGACTTTGCTTCTTTGTTCCCCATGTAAACCATTCCAGTGTGAAGGGTTATTTGATTCTTCGACGCTCCGAAATGTGTTGCCTGGATTTCTTCAGAGAGCTTACAAAGATAATTTTCCGAAAAATCGCAAACAATTAATATTTCGTTCGGTTTTAAGTTCTGTACGCAGATTTGATATTGCCTATGTTGATGTAGCCAAATGAAAAAATGTTTCTTAAAAACAGGAATATTTTTCTCGAATATATGTATAAGTTCAGCTAAGATCCCACTCTTTCTCAATTTTATAGTCTTTTTGGTTACAACAGTTTTTTTAATACCTTTTTCAGTTTTCTGGTATTCGTGGTTCACTCTCTCTCATTGATACCACTCAGTTTGTGACTCTGCTTTACCTCGCTCTAAACTGTAGTTCAATTTACATCCGCTACATTCTTCTGATTTTATATCACAGCACAATTCTTTCAAGATGTCGCTCATACTTGGATGAAAAAGCACTTTGTTTTTCTTTAATGCATACAACATCATCTCAGTGTTGTTGTGCTTTATGCATAAACAGGTTTCTCTGTTTTGAATGTTTGGGGTCAAAATATAAAAGGGTTTATATTTGTAAAATGTAGAAAAAATTCGTTTTCCTCCTTCTTCTCTGTATATTTTATATAAATTCAATAAAGTATCAGTTAGATAGCGTATTTGTTTCGTAGTTTTGTCAAGCGTCCGACATTCCCTTTTCCCCGCTGTTATTCGAGTTATATCATCTCTGACAAAAAATCTCTCAATTTCTTTCTTAATACTGTCATCTCTCTGCCTCCTCTGAGTTAATCTAATTTTCCCCTGAAGTCCCAATATATTAGCAACGTAAGTTTTCTTTCTAGCAGCTTGTACTTCATCATTTATTACCATCTCTTTGAAAACTTTCTTCTCCTTTTGCGATTGACATTTGGCGTAAGTGGCCTTTAAGGTACTTTCCATGAATTCGTTTCTTGCTTTGACTATTTCTAAACTATTTTCTAATTTATTAATCTTTTCATCAGTCTCTTTTTTTTGCCTGTGCAGTCTTTGTTTATATCTGTTCACTATCTTTGTCAATGCACGTATCCGTTTCAACGCCGCGTTGTACTTCTTAACTGCAGCGTTATTACAGCATTTCTTTGTCGAAGTTTCTTCTTTTATAGGTTTACTGCGTGTTGTTATTTCTTCATTTACAGTCTCTTTTGCACGAAATTCTTTTTTTTTTGTTTTTGGTGGCGTTTTTGTTCTCTCCATACTTTTCTTTTTTTTTCTTTCTCTTTATCCGATAATTCACTTACTTTCTTAGTTTTGGACTTAACATATTCTGCATGTTTCTTTTTCTTAGCCTCGTATTTTTCAGGATCATTTTTTAATTTTTCCCTATATTTCTTCATACGTTCCGCAGGTGTTAAAGGCATTTTTTTATATTGTAATTAAGGTATCCTAAAACAAAATAGTATTTTAATATTGAGGTATAAAATAATAAAAATAACTTCCCTAACGGTAGTAACCTAACGATAGGTGAGTGTAGAAGCTTCGGGAGATATCCTGTTATTTATTATTTATTATATTACTAGCTGACCCGACAGACGTCCTGTCTACCTACCTGCCTACCAACCCTACCTACCTAGCTACCTACCCTACCTACCCTAGCTACCCTACCTACCCACCCTACCCACCCTACCTACCCTACCTACCTACCTACCCTACCTAAAAATAAAAAATAAATGTATTCTGCTATTCAGGGCGGAGACAAATCCAACGAAACAAAAACCATGAAAATTGGTCCAGCAGATCTCGAGTTTTATAACGAAGGGAACAAACCCGTCTTTCTTTTATATATATAGATATTATTGTTTCACGATAAAATTACAACTCTGAATTGCTCCCGTGCGAAGCCGGGGTGGGTCGCTAGTCAGTTTACAATTTGTACACGCCCTTACCTTCCACTGAGTTACAAATTCATTCCAATGAGTAAAATATTTCTCAGCCGAACGTAACGTTTCAATGTGAGTGTTAATACAAAATTGATTTCACAGGTTATTATTTTAGCCTTTGCATAAGCTGTATTTTAAATTTATAGTATAAACCTTGATCTTTCTAAAAAATAACACAAAAACACTTAAGTAAATATTCTTACCTTGAATTTGCCTTGAATATTCCCGTAAATCAAAATATATTAACATCCGGTAAAAAGAAATAATTTATGGTTAAAATTAACGTAACTCAGTAGGAACTTTCCACTTCGATCCATTTTAAGTTACAAGAAATAAACTCTTATTGTGCAAAATTTACGGTTGATATTTCAGTGTAAGGCATTTTGAACGTTCAGAAATATACAACTGCGTTTAGAGTCAGTAAAAATTCAAAGTTTTGGCGGCAACAGTGATGTTAATGTAAGGATTAAACCACTACATTTAGTGAGTTACATAACATTTTCATACTTACGAGTACTTTCAGAAAATCATAAAAAATACAATTTCAGGCAAACCTAAAATTAAAAATCATATTTTAAAACAAAAATAAACACTATTCTTCATTTTTTATTCTCATCATGAATTTTGATAATGATCACAAAAAAAAAATAGCTCAAGTGGGGTGACAGGTGAAAAAATGCAAGGTACAAGAAAATAAAAATACGCCCAGTAGCGATGATGAACCATTGGCTGAAATGGCAAAAAGAAGTCGTCGTCAACAACAAGAGCAGCCAGTGTGGCGTAAGTGCTCACCAACATATTCTTCCGCAGTTCAAGAAAATACTAACGTGTTGGATAGACAGGAAATAGTAAAAGAGCAGCTCGGAAGTTTGACCCCAGCACAAATTTTCAAAAAAAAATTTGATGAAGATGTTATAAACTTGATAATTACGAACACACTTTTAGCTAATCAAAACAATAGACACTCATTTCAATTGGACTCAGTTGATTTGAAAAAGTTTATAGGAATAAATACTCTCATTAGGAAGTGTAAAAAGGTGGTCGGCTGTACAGCGTGAAAAGACTGATGTCAATATACCAAAGTTGTTTCAAACCTATAATAAAAATATGGGTGGTGTGGATGAATTAGATCAATCGATTTCACTGTATAGGATTGCAATTCATAGTAAGAAGTGGTGGTGGGTTTTATTTACCTATATGGTAGGTATGGTTATTGCAAATTCCTGGCGTTTACATGTTATGAGTCATAGTGATAGTATGGATCAACTACAGTTTCGACGCGCTATTGCAAGGTACTACTTACGCCAAAAAACAAAAAATAAGGCTCGATTATCTTCTTCAGTGGTCCCAGGTTTAGCTCAAGATAGTGTTGGACACTTTCCCCAGAAGCTTGAAAAGCAATTACAATGTGTTATATGTCACGCAAGAATACGCTGGCAGTGCAAAAAGTGCCTCAAAACATTATGTATCGAAAAACAATATTTTGAAAAATTTCACCTATAATACGCCGCTGTACTCAACCGAGTACACCCCCCCCTCCAGGGGAGGCTAATATATATTTTTTATGTTTTTGAGTTTTTACTACTTATTTGGTTTCTAAATATCTGAAAATAAATGTTTCATAAAAATATCATTCAATTTGGCGGTTAATGGGTTAAACATTTTTGCGAAATCATCTAACTATCAACAAACAAGCCTTCAGGAACAGGTTCTCGCTTCAGAATACAAAAATATGGCGCCTTTGTAAATAAAAATACAACGAACAAAATCCTGCTAATAAATTGCCTCGCCAATGAAGATAGGAAGCTGCTGAATAAAATACAGTATAGTCTGTTCCCAAGGTATGTGATGGAAATGTAAACATAATTATCATCAGGCTGATGTGGATGCGCATTTGAAGTGCAACTTACAAATTGCATGCTTTGTTGTAATTGTTGTACTTAATACTTAACCCTGAAATTCTGATTTATCTGTGTGGGAAACAGATAATTTTAATATTTATTTCATATACTTAAACATGTTGAGAAAAAGATTTAAAAAATATTCAGCACTATGTGTGCTGAATATTTTTTTATATAATATGACTTTACTTTAATGACATTCTTTGCTGTGATGAATTTAAGAATAGCTAACATTCAGCACATTACGCATTATATAACCAATTTAAAGAATAGCAACATACAGTCGAAATAGCCTCCTCCTTTTTTTGAAGTCGTTTAATAAAATAGTCTTTATTATGCACTCGTTGGTACTCCTTACCTTTTTTCACAGACTGTAGGTGAATACGTCTTGTGGGCTCATTGGAACTACACGTACACTGGCCGATTATCTCCTGGAGCCTTTTACTAAACGCTCGGTTGCTATGCGGCGGGCCGTAATGTGGGGCTGTCATCTTATAGCTTAATTTAAGCTCAAGTCAGGTTAATCTTATAGCTTAGTTTTGATCGATGACGTCATTAATTAATGTTATTCAAACAATAAATTGTATGAGAAGGTGTTTAGATTTAAGTTGAAATCTACTTTATACATATCCCTTTAAGGCTGGGCAATCATCCAGTGACTTGTCCCGCTCTGGGTGGAAGTCATATCCCTAACAGTGAATGATTGCGTAGGTATTAAAATTAACAGAACTGGTTTTGTTTACACTTTCATTAGATACTTTTGAAACAGACATTTGAACAGATCGGAAACTTGTGGCCATATCTGGCGAGGTAATGTTCTTCCTACATAAAGTACAGACACCAGCTATCCCAAACTGTCAAATATTCCCAATTGAACATGAACCTTGTTCTCATGTGATAAAGTTGCAAATCTTTCAAATAAATTTGCCAGATTAGAGTAGCTATCGAATGATAGCTACTCTAATCTGAAACAAAAATACTACATAACTATTCAGTTATGTAGTATTTTGTTGATGATAATATTTTATAGAAGTCCGTTCAAATGAATTGCAAAATACGTAAGAAAATTGGATTTTTGATTTGCTATCCTGGCGCTTTCACCTTAAAGAAAGAAGTTGAGTGGTATTTCAAAACTCTGGTAATCCACAACTTTTTCCTTTTGGCAACCCCTCGATTGTCTGTGATTGGAGTTTTCCTTTCATTAACTGAATGTCATGATTGTACGGTGCTATCTAAAGTGCATCAAAATTAATAAATTAAGAGATAAGATAAAATATTATTTAGGTGACGTGTATCTGGACTGGGTTTTTAATTAAATAAAAAATCCACATTATGAAAGAAACATTTTATTTTTTTATAGTTTTTTCACTAACAGTGCATTCACAGTTAAAGTTTCTTATGGCAAGAAACTATGAAAAAAAAAACATTAAAACAAAGATGTACATTTTCGAAACAGCGTGAAATACAAATAGCTTACATTGATAGTGAAATATATATTTTTCTCTAATTTTATTAGACTTAAAGATTCGTGACTATTATTATTATTTTCTACCGAAGGCCGTGTTCTTAGGCATTAATAATAATAATTAACAATAATATAAAACAATAAAGATTATGCGTTACTTAACAATGCACAGAAGTATCCTACAAGATTTACATTTTACGAGTATAAGGACAGAGTAAAATTTAAGTTCACGTTGATATACATACATATTAAGCCTATATAAAATGTATATGAAGTTAGATATACATATTTATGAAGGTACATCTACGAACTTATATACAAGTAATGTAATATTCTCTAGTAATATTAGTTATATTATATAGTATTTTTTCGATAAATCTTACGGTGTACTTGTTTCCTTCTGTAGTTGCTTAGATAATATGTATATCTATATATAAATATACAGAGTTGATACGTCAGAGGGGCTTTCCTTTAAGCCCCTATACCATTTTCAAGCTCTATACCAAAAATCAATGAAATAGGAGCAGTAGTTTAGTCGCAAAAGATTTTTTAAGGTTTTGCCCCGTTTGAACATGATGTATCTTTCCTAACAGCTGATTATGTTTATACGCATAGACCATTCACCCTAAAACGATACATTTTAGTATGACCTACGATGCGATCTTACGAGGGCAGTTTTTATTTACAAAGGGTGGTTTCGTTTTACTCTGAATTGTAAGCTTAAATAGTTTGTTTGAAAAAAAAACTAATTTTTAGTGCTTTTTATTTTTTTACCGTATCGAATTAATACTAAACACGTATAGTATATCGACATATACTATACGTGTTTAGTAAATAACACTACTGTTATTTAATGCCCGTCTATCATATCAACTCTGTATATAAATATAATATATTAAATTAAGAAGGTACATAAAGTTCTTTCCAATTATAAAGGATGAAGAAATTATGTTAAATACATAGGAATTATATAAATCTAAGCAAGAACTGTCACTATTTATTTATTACAGAAATTTCTTTTTATTATTAAAAGATACGTATGTAATATCTAGTTTTAAAAATTTATATAGGTTCTACATGAGTATTATTTTTCTCTCGAGATGTAATATTGCATAATTATGTTTTATTAACTAAAAACTTAGTTCGTATTTTGTTTTTTTAATTATTCTCTAAATGTTACTTAGGATGAGGACTAGTAAAAAAATCTGTTAGTATTTAACAACTCTGCACATTTTTTTGATTTTAAACTAATTATATTTATAATATATATTTTAATTAACTAGGTACCTATACGGGGTCTTATTATTTTTTTTCCTATTATGAGATTCAATTTATTAAAAAAAAAACCACTAAATATTCTAAAACAAACGCTTTTTAATACAACTCCAAAGTTATGTTAAATAACAAATCACTAAATTACTTAAAATTAGTGACTAGATGAGAATGTTATAAGTAACCTATGCGATATGTGACGCAAACGCTTTAAAGCATAGCATAATGAGCCTTATCCTAATAAATATACGGTTCATAATTAAATCTAGTATGCTAAATCACAACACTGCAAAATTTAAACATGTTTACGAGTGGAATGTATTTACACATAGAACATTTCCTAGAATATATTGAGTTGGAAGAAGCCATTATAGTCTTTATGAGGTCGCATTAAAAGAAAATCGAAGCAGAATTGGTCGTGTAAGATAGGACTTTACCGTTCTCAATATATCAACGCAAGCCAATATTTATTTGGGTAGATACTTTGGTAGAGCCTATGAAATAAAGTTGGCTTAAATATTTTGGATTGAGGATATACAGGGTGAGAAAAATGACCCTAGAAAAAGTACCATAAATATTGATAAAAGAAAGACTGTAACATTTGAAAGTAACGTACCGTAAATCCGTAGCTTTTCGCAGCACGTTCGTTATTAACACCCTGTATAAAGACGTGAACCAGTATCGTTGGCTCTAGGTTCCTAAATAAGGTAAATATACCCGTACGCGAACACAGTGTCTTTAAAATGAACTTTTTATACGAAAAAAAATGTAATATTTAACATTTTTAAATTACAATATCTAATAGTATTCAAGGTATCGCAGTAAGCACATTAACTATTTTAGAACATACGCTTTTTTGTAAGTATGTATATTGTTCAGAAGTCTTATTATATACAATGCTTATGACTATTAATAAATATCATAAATAAAAAAATTGTACAAAAGTTTATCGCTTTGAAAATCTTAGCGTCGAGCTAGGTATTTTTTTTTGGTTCCATTGAGACATGTAATATAAAGAAAAAGTACATAATATGGCTTTGATAATTCAGGTATGTAGTAATTCGCAACACATAAATATGTATATTTTAGCATTGATAAAGCCTAAAGAATAAGAAATTGTCATCGATTGGGTTTTTTTTTTGAATTTGAAGTTGAAGCCTAAAGAAGACTTGATTTTTTGCTATCATTATTTTTTTATTTTTTTTTCAATCAATATTTATCATAATTATCTAAAATTTGCCGGATTTTGCTACAAAGCTGAAATTATGATATACTTAAAACAGTAAAACAAATATTTTATTTTAAATTGCCTATGATTCTGAGACAAACCTACATGAATATTCGTTCAAACTATAATGCTACTATGTCAATGACTCTAAATATTTATTAATATTTGTATCCTAATATAATTTGAATGAATTATCTCTAGAAGCAAAACACATTTGCCTTAAATTAGTTTATCTACAGCGTCGCTTTAAATCTATGTAAGTCGTAATTATCCCAGGTTCAACTTTATGTACATATTCCTTACGATTATATAGTAAAGCTTGACACAGATCACTAGTAGTTACAGCTATATGAAAATATGTAGTACAGACGTGGCGCACATCAAGCTATCCCAAACTGCCAATAAATTTTCCCGTTTGAACATGAACCTTATTCTTTTGTAATAAAGTCGAAAAACGATCAAAGAAATTTGACAGATTGGGGTAGCTTGAAGTGCTGACATCTGTACAAACACGACAGAAAAATTACATGAACTACGTATTATATGAGTTTCAAATACTAGGCTCCACTAGGGAACGAGATCTATCTTCTGCATAATTTATTTTATTTGCTATAATTATTTGATTTTAACTAACACAAAAGAAACTTTACTGAATTATCAATACGCAAGGAAAATGACCGTCAGTTAAATTTCTACTGTTAATTTTATTTTTAGAGCTGAGTTCAAAATGATAACGCTCACAGGTAGGAATTAATCATCATTATTACATCGCTATAATTAGTGAGAACACGATTAATATAAATACGCAAATACATCATCTTCACCATTTGCACTATAATTACATTTAATAGAAAAGCATTCAGTATCAACCACGACAGCCACAAAATTCTTAGCACTAAAAACGACCAAAAAAACAGCTTAAATATAAAGAGTATTAAAACTTCCAAGTGACATTTTTACACAAAACAGTTGATGAACAAAGTTTTAATCAACGCTTTACAAAGCAATTACAAGATAAGTATTTACAATGTCAACCGTTTGCTCCAATTTGAAACTTGACACCAGTGTGGTCTGATCTTAATTCTGTGACTCAGTTGCTCCACTTGATTCGTCGTTTTCAATATCATCCGGTTTTTGTCCAATGTTAAAATCTTTCAACGCATCCTGTATATGTTTGACCTGTCAAAGAAAATTGTATTACGAAAACTTTTCCCCTTAGAGACGTAACTCAAAAGAATGTGTTGAAATATTATTGTTACAAACATGAAGTTGGTAAAAGAAAAAAAAAACAATACAGATAGATTCCAACACTATCAAACATTCATAGAAAATCATGAAGTTTTTTCCAATATCTGTAGGAAGTTAGAAAGTTGACGAAATAGAAATGGTTGTATCTCTGACTTTGATGGAATTGAAAAGTTGTGTTTGATATCAAAAGCAATGAGGCTGCGGATTTATTTAACATTATTTCCGAAAGAAACATAAAGTTAGATGCGATTTCATACAGTGTATTTTTTACGGTTTTGCTTTCTCTAATTATCCTCGTATATCTTTTGAACAGAAAAATAATAAAAAAATCCCGTCTAAACTAACGAAGGTGTCATAATGACATTACCAGCTACCACAGGCCCCATAATTATGTATACAGCCATAGAGTAATTTATATTTCATTTTCGTGTTCTCTCTTCAAATTCAACCTTCAACCTTTTTTTTGGTAGGGAAACTTTTTGTATTCCCCTGACCTTTATTTACAGCCAAGTCTTTATAACTTTAGAGATATCTACAAGAACATGAACTAAGGTTAGAACAGTAATTATTTTTAAGTACTTAATGAATATTCGGGGCCTTGCTTAGCCGTTTATTATTAAATGAGTGTTATAGGCCTATGTAATTATATCCAACCTCGTTTGGTATGCAACGAGAAAATTTTGTCAAGTTTTGTCAACGGGAAAATGTTACCAAAATGTAAGCAGTTTTTTGCTTGGAATATTTTTTTGTACTTACTTTGTTTTGTACGAGAACAATTTATTTGTTAAAACATTTTTTTATTTATTTATTTCTCAGAAATGTTTTACTAAAATATCAACACAATGTGGTTATTCTATGTATTATAAGACTCGGTAAACTAATTAATTGAAAAAGATACAACAACCTCGTAAAACAATTCTTGGAAAGAAAATAAAATACTTAATGTTTTTTTTGATAAAAATAATTCCCAAAATTGCATTATGCTGTCACTATATTCTTAATCAATCACCAAATCTATCAAACAAAACGTCGATATCTATTTAAAAAAAAAACTCACCTGAGAGGCCGCCGCTTCGGTTCCAGGGTGCTTGTACGTGTGAAGGAAATAACACGTTCCCGGGATGTCCTTGGGGAACGAATTTGGAAGACAGGAACGGTCCCGAGCCTCCATCTCGAATCCCGGGAATTTTATTAGCCACCTGTCAAAAAAATGTTGAGTTAAGAAACTGTCCATCCCTTCCACGGTAAAGTGATTCTGTGTTCTTCTAGAGCTCGCAAAAGAGTTTGGTTTGAGTAACAATAATACATACTTATTTGTTATGCAAGGCTGCAAAATTTTGGAACATGGATGGATTTTAGTCAGTCAGTCTGACACTCCCTTCCGCTCCACCCAGAGCGTGAAGGGTAACTTGATGATTTCCCATCCTCAAAAAAAAGGCTGCAAAATTGTTTCTTGACTCGAGTACTTGTATCTAAACCCTGAGCAAGTAATGGACTCTAGGATTGAAATAAAGTCGAAGTCAACTAATTTATTTCAAATTGGCACGGGAAAGAAACTTGAACGTCAAAATGAACAAAAAATATAATTTAGAATCAATTTTATTTTTGGTTTATTTTGTGCCCCTTCCAAAAGGAATTTTCGTATGGAGAAGAATGGGCAAGAAACTGCTCTGGTACTCTTTTAAAATGTTTTGTATAGATTAATTATAAAATATTATGTGATGACGATGCACCTAGAATAAAAATGCTACACCGCAAAAGGTAAAAAGAAAAACAAATATAACAATGACAAGTAAATTAATCATGTCATAGAAACATGGATGGTGGTCACATATTTACAAACATTCCAAAAGTTAATAATATGAAATAAATTATAATCCTGATTGTAGCGAGGGTTTCAAAGGTTAGAGACGTAGAATAACTTTCCTGCTTAATGAAATGCACATCTTTTCACCTCACTACAGCGAAGAAAATTCTAGGTGCAAGAAAAATCTTTCGCTGCCATATTTACTCATATTTTGCTCACAATTTTATCAAAAAACAAAACCACAATGATAGAAAGTGCAAAGTTTTAAAACTTTTTTCCAGCAGTCGTCTTGCTGGCCAGTGCGATTATTCTAAAAAATAGTAAAAAAGTTTGTGGCGGAATTTGCGGTTAGACCTATATCTTATAGGTTCAATCCAAAATTGCGGCCCAAAATAAATTCCAATAGGTTATGTATGCACGTCATATCATAAATTCATACGAGCATACCCTTAAAAAATGTATGCCAGTGAGGGCATAAAGCACACACCCCTTTCACGCCAAGAACTAATGGATCATAACAGAAATCCAGCTACGAATTTTTATGAAAAAGTGCTCTTTTTGACAGCACCAAGTATTATGCTTTTGTGTGACGCAAAATGACTCGTTCATGTTCGCGGAAATCTTTTTTCTGATAAAAATAATCAAAAGGAAATGGTATTTTTTAGTACAGTTGAATTTAATTTGGTGAAGTTAATTAACTGTCTTATATTTGAGCTTAACCAATCTTAGACTAGCTTTGAAAACGCACAGCCTAAACCTCCGGGTTTAAAATCAGGTTGATCATCAACATTATTTAAGTAACGAAAATGAAACTTTGTAAAGAAGTTTTGCCTACGGGGAATCCCACACTTGCTTGTAAAAAAAAACAAAATTATTCAAATCTATTTTCGATAACCGCCTCCTACAATACCTACAGTATTCACGAATTATTTTAGAACGCATCGTGCACATTGATCAAAGACATTGCAATCAACCCGGCTCAGTACATGATCAAGGAAATTATTCTAGCGCATCGAAGGTTGTACCAAGCACTCTCCTGGATTAGCATCTATCTTCAGAGTACGTTCATAGAAGCATTACTTAGGATGTGGTCACACGAGCAACTTCAATTTCTCAATTCTGGACACAAGATATTGGTCAAATTAGAAACAATGTGATCTCCGTTACCGTCATGCATAGTCAGCCTGCAATGTTTTCCCACTGCTGGGACACAGGTCTCCTCTCTATGAAAGGGAGTGGGCCGAAATCAGTGCGGGTTTGTGGAGGTCACATGTCTTCGATTTTTTTGGTTCTTAGACTTGCCGGTTTCCTCAAGATGTTTTCCTTTACAAATGACTTATAGGAAGCCTGCTTGGGTTCGAACTCATGACCTAAAACTCGTAAATCGGGGCCGATAACACTAGGTCTGCACTGCTGTCCGTCAACGTCATAATAAACATTAATTTTACCTCTTTTTAATTTTACTATTAGTTCTTCTTTCTTTTCGTGTAGTTAGTGACTAACCTGGTGTCAGTTTTTATGCTGCCCATGGGCCTCTGATCAAACACACGTTTAGTTGACACAAATGAATGAAAATTATATGCTACACCAGCAACTGTTGCCAACACCTACGTAAAATGCTAAAAAATCGCCCGACTAAACGCAGTACTAGACTAATTTCCATGATGGAATCTTGCACAACATTAAGATGCCAATCTGTCTTTCTAAGTTCCGTTGCTGTAATTCGAGCCGTGAATAGAATTCCACCAGATCTGGGTAGTGGGCGAGCATTTCGCATTCAAGGCGGGTTTGCGGCCATCATTGTTACAAATTGGCCAATCGATTTTATGCAGAGTATAGTATATCCCAGCCGTAAATTATGGCACACCAAGTTTTAGAAAATTTATGTTCCCGCTATGATATACGGTGCCGAAGCGTGGACACTGACAGTCGTGCTAGTCCATAAATTCAAGGTTGCTCAGCGATATAGAGCGGGCTAAGCTCTGAATTTCTTTTAAGGATAACATAACATAAACATCATAATCAGCCAGCGTGCCAGTAGTGGTTATGTATTAAAACCATGATTTTAAAAATAATAAATCGTAGCATTCATTCATTTATTTTTCAACTCGGTCGTTTCATTAAATTAAACACCATTTCAAGTTAAATTAATTAGTTCGTTCATAATGTGAAAACACCTGAACAGCATTTTATTAAATTTTTACCAGTTTTAATAAAAATGTTTTGTGAAATTGTTCGAAATGAAATATTAAGCTGATGAAATGCGGTAAACTGCAAGATTATGGATGGTATTTCATTTCAGTAATAACCTTGATGGGTCTCCCTTGTTTTCCCGAAAAGAAATTGCCAAATTATCACTTCCCAAACAAATTTTCGCATAATTTCATTTGCCAAATTATTACTTACCAAAAAATCTCTTTACAAATAATTGTTACGAAAACCTATGTTTGGCAAGTGAACGTTTGAACAATAACTTGTTCACCAACTAGTACTTTTACCATTTTTTATCTACTCAAATATTTCAGTTGGTATAACATATTTTACGCAAAATTAAATAAGCCAAATATTTGGTGTCGTCAATTTTAAACTTACCATTTCTGTTTAGTCGATTGCGTAGCCAATGACAAAAATTTTGCATCTATATGTTAGTTGCACAGATTATACAAATTAAATTACAATGTGTAAATAAGTGGGTAGATGGTAAATCATAAATGTCGCGCGATGTGGGTAAGTCATGCAAAACACTATCACTGTGTTTTGTAGCGGAAGTTTATTGAGATTGTTACGATAATATATATTTTCACAATCGTAGTAATCTCTTTTTTCCATATTTTTTTCTATATAATCTAGTCGTTGCTGGGTAGGTCACAGGGCGTAGGTGGTCACAGTTTTAACCTAACCTAACATAACCATTTTTTTAAAATTAATAACCAACTGTAACTAGTTCCATAAATAACCCAATGTCTAGTAACCATAAATTTGACTTGTTTCAGACAAATTCAAGCACATAAGCTTACAAAGAAATACGCAAATGACATCAAATTTTACAAACAAGTAAAATGTTCCCAAAAAAAAATTCAATTCCCAAAATATCTTATTTTTGCCTTTATATTTTTTGTCATAACAAATCATTTGACTAAACGTTTATTGTCTAAATATTGTTTGCTGTAATAAATCATTTGATTAAAGACCAAAAGCCTTAATGACATTATCCTTGGTAATAATCTGCCAAGTAAACATTTGACCAAATGAAAATGTGCGTACTAAAATTATTCCAAATATTACAATGGTATAAAAAAAGGTTGCAAAAATTTGTTTGGGTAATGAAAATTTGGCAAAATCTTTTCGGCAAAACGGCAGGATCCCTGACCTTGATAATTATCTGACATCAGAAAAAAAAAAGAATAATGCTCAACTTATCAAGCCGATAACGGTATAACTGATTTTGTGAAATCACGTTATGTCTCAAAAATTTAAACAGGTTTATAACTGAATAGATGATCAAAAGTAAACAAAAATAATCATGTTGTACTTAACATTATCACAAAATATCTGAAATCCTCTTTATCCTACAACATGTACCAAAATATATTGTGTTTAGTGAAAGAATTTAATATTCTAAAAACTAGCTTCTGCCCGCGGCTTCGCTCGCGTGGAGGTCGGAAATTATCCCACAGGAATGTTCTACCGGGATAAAAAATATCCTATGTGTTAATCCAGGATATAAACCATCTCTGTGTCAAATTTCATCCAAATCTATACAGTAGTTTTTACGTGAAAGAGTAACAAACATCCATACATCCATACTTACAAACTTTCGCCTTTATAATAGTAGTAGGATGTTGTCTAAGGGCTGATTTTTCAATTGTCAGTTAATTTCTATTGACATAAAATACCTGAACCTAAAACCTAAAAACCAAACTTAAAAGGGCAATTATGAAACTTCAAAAGCTGCTGTTCAAATTTATGGTTTCCTATGAAGAAGAGCCGGCGCGCCTCCACGGATACACTTTAAAAAAATTATAAGTTTGTACAATACTTCTAAATTAGTGTAGGTAACACTATAGTTATGTACATACATAACCAAAATGAAACAACTTTAAATTTACAAAGCCTACAACATTCCCTTATTCACGAAATGGAACAGCTAGGCTGACCGAACATGTGCGAGGTAGCTCGGTGGTGAGCGAGGAAAAAAGCCACCAATAGCATCACTCCATTTTTATAACTTAACTTAACTTACCTCTGGTGGTTACGCAGCCTAAAGATGGTGGTATGACATATTTATTGATTCTACAAAAGTTGAACAACATTTTTCCTCAGATAAAAGTTATGATCTAAAAATTGGAAACCCGGCCCCTTTTTTTTTTGAAGGTGGGAAATCATCCCCTCCCGCTCTGGGTGGAGCGCAGTGTCAGACTCTTACTGACTAAAACCCATCCATGTTCTTTCCTTAGCCCTTTATGTTCCAGGGTAGCAATAACCTTTCGAACCATCCCGCTGGGACTTGATCCTTGACACTCAGATATTGACGTTAAAACTAGACTAAAAAATAATTACCATAGTGTTGCCATAAACAGAGAAGGGTGTCGTGAACTCTATGAGTATACATATAAGAGGGGGACGACCCATAGAATTCGACTCCTTAAGTAATAATAATAATAACTTACTCATAAGTTGTAGGACTGACATTGATCTTCAACGGTTCAGAGCCGGATTCAAACTTGTTGGCGAGCGTGACGTTGTGCCCGAAGAGACAGTACTTCAACATCGTCTTGCCGACCACTCCGGCCAGAACCGTTCCGGTGTGTAGGCCTATGCGCATCTAGGAACAACAATACACAGTCAAAGTCAAATTAAAGTCAAAAGTTTAGAACATTTTAGTGAGTTTTCAATGTTAACCAACGGTAGTAATACGAAATAATATTTAGATATATTTAATTTTCAGATATGGTAACATAATTTATAGATTTCAGATTGGTGCAGGTATAGTTAAAATTGGAACACTATCAAAAATATAAAATTTTATTCTCCTTGAAGAAAGAGCACCTAAAAATTGAAATATTAAAATATTTTATGGTGCCAATAAAAATATAGAATAATCCATAAAACTAACGTTAAACCATTTTAATACTGTTTCCAAGTATTGAGATAAGTTTTGTAGAATTTCGAGAAACGTGTTTTATATGAAGTGTTAAAAACTCAATAAGTAGGTATGCAGGAACTTTAATTCTGCTTACCTATATAGACAGTATCTACATAGTTACCAAGGGTCTAACTAACTAACCATAATCTACATATTACCCAGTTACTGGGTTGTGGAGGTCAGATAGGCTTTATGCAAAATACTGGTATTCAGCTGCATCCGGTTAGACTGGAAGCCGATCCCAACATAGTTCGGCAAAAGCTAGACAGATGATGATATAGACAGTGCCCGATTAATAACAACAGGGTTGCCCCTCGGACTAACTACGTATTATTAAAGCTAACTCAATAACTACCCTAGTAAAGTTAATAAAATTAATATGGGACCACGTCTGACCTACCAAAAAAAATCATCAAAATCAATTTCTGCCTGGTGGAATAATTGCGTATCAAACATACAGAGTTGATACGACAGAGGGGCTTTCCTTTAAACAGCTTATACTAGGGATCATTTTCAAGCTCTGTACCAAAAATCAATTAAATAGGAGTAGTAGTTTAGTCGCAAATGTTTTTTTTAAGTTTTTGCCCCGTTTGAACACGATGTATCTTTCCTAACAGCGCTCCGGCGCGCTCGTGTCGGTGCCGCTGCGTTACAAGGTCAGTTTTTATTTACAAAGGGTGGTTGCGTTTTACTCTGATTTGTAAGCTATTTAGTTTGTTTGAAAAAAAAAAGGTTTTTATTTAATACTAAACACGTATAGTATACGTAGTGTAATTTAATGCCCCTCTGTCATATCAACTCTGTATAAAAAAGATACAGTCGAATTAAGTCGGTTAAAAATACACAATATATGCTAATTATGATCATCGTTGTCGGTTATTAGCGAGCTATGTATGCTTGTTGAATTCTCTACTTGTATTTATGCCTGATTATCATCACCCTAATATCAAAAAGGCGAAAGTTTGTGTGTGTGTGTGTTTGTATATTTGTTACTTCTTCACTCTGAAACGACTGAACGGATCTGGAAAAAATTTGGCATACATATAGTTTATAACCTGGTTTAATACATAAGGTACATTATATCCCGGAAAAATGTACGGTCCCCGTGGAATAATTTTCGACACGCTCGTGGACGAAGCCGCTAGCTGAAGCTAGTAGGATATAAAAACGAATGAACTCAAAATAGTAATTAAGTTAAACAAACTTCTAGTTAAATTTATACCCTCCGGTACGATAATAATGATTATTTATTAGAGTAGCAACACCCATATTTCTCTAGGTATACCTATTTTATACACCTCTACCCAACCCTTCTGAACACAGTCGTGATGTAATGTTATGTTTGTGTTATACAGTGTCTATAACAGCCTTTCCGAGGAAGATAACGTAGATAATTAATGACTCTCCAAAAACGGGTTTTCATATTGGCCCTCCATTGGCCCAAATATAGCTTTTGAATGTATATTTACGGCCTGGAACATTCGATATTATATAATACAAATAAATAAAATTGAAATTTGTATTTGTAATGAAAATATAACAGCTTTTTACCACATGCATAGGAAAGTATATACGGAGCCTAAAAAAAACTGTTTTAATTTTTTTTTGTCTATAGGTTATTCCGATTAATCTCCCAAAAGGCGAACTTATTTTCACGGGAATTTTGAGCGTTGACTGATGCTATAACGAGTTTGTTACTTTTATTTTCTTTATAATAATTAGGGACCACGTGGGCGAAGCCATGAGCACCTAGTTACTAATAATAAAGCCGAAGTTTGGTTTGTTTGGACTCGCTAATCTCTGGAAGTACCCGTCACAATAGAAAAAATATTTTTACTTTTGATAGCACTATTCTTGAGGAAGTATTTGATATGTAGGTTATGTTTATTTTAGGGTATTGTAGTCGATAAACAATAGCCATAAAATTAGTTAAAATTCGGATAATGCGAAGGGCGATAGCTTTAGGACTTAGGAAGGAGTTATGAAGTACAACAAGCTGATAGCAAACTGTCGTTTATTTAATAAGATGACAGATGCACAATACCATAAACTATATAACAGTATTGAAAAAGAAATTGCAAAGTATCTGTCTTTCAAAGAAAGTGTATAAAACTTTGATTAAGCTTTCCATCAACGTTAATGTGTGTTGAGAGGGTAAACGTAGATGTTTACATTCTGAGGCAAGCTGTTGATACTTTGAGGGAAATAGGTTGCGGGGGTACACAACCGCTATCTTTATAGTTTCACACCGTGCTTTAATTAGTGTTTAAATGCAATGTTTACAGGTAAAAAACAAGGGAGGACAATCTTCTTTGAGGTTACCTACCTATATGTTCAAGCCGTTTTGGGTTGAAACACTAGGGCCGTAGTTCCGAGTGCTTATCGAGTATTTCGGGATATCGCCTTGCGGTTGGTCGATTCTACACGAGAGTGCAGTAGTGGTAGGTATTCTGTTATCATCTCATCGTGATAACATAGGTGAAGTGAGTTTAAAGCGAGCTGTCAATAGTAAAAATCCTTAGCAATATGTGGAACGACAGCTAACTTTATTTATTTAAACTTTTCGCACACAATAAAGGTACAAAGGCGGACTTAATGCCTTAGGCATTCTCTACCAGTCAACCAAGGGTGGTGAAGAGATTAGATGGCAGGTGCTTTAAATAGTAGGAACATACAAAACATTGAGACTTGAATAAAATGGGTACATAAATAGGTTAAAACCTTATAATAACAGTTTATACTATAATACATAACATAAATAATTATTTACTATTATAATAGATAACTATAATATATATCATACTAGCTGACCCGACAGACGTTGTCCTGTCTTAACTGTGATACCTACCCTACCTACCTACCTACCTACCTACTTGCCTACCTACCTAGCTACCTACCCTACCTACCCTAGCTACCCTAGCTACCCTACCTACCCACCCTACCTACACCAGCTACCTACCCTACCTACTTACCTACCCTACCCACCTACCCTACCTACCTACCCTACCTACCTACCCTACCTACCCACCCTATCTACCCTACCTACCCACCCTACCTACCCACCCTACCTACCCTACCTACCCTACCTACCCTACCTACCTACCTACCCTACCTACCCTACCTACCTACCTACCTACCTACCCTACCTACCTACCCTACCTACCTACCCTACCTACCTACCCTACCTACCTACCCTACCTACCTACCCTACCTACCCTACCTACCCTACCTACCCTACCTACCCTACCTACCCTACCTACCCTACCTACCTACCTACCCTACCCTACCTACCATATAGGAGGAAAATCAGCAGCTGATCGAAAAAAAAAAAAAATTTAAATGTATTCTGCGATTCAGGGCGGAGACAAATCCAACGAAACAAAAACCATGAAAATTGGTCCAGCAGATCTCGAGTTATAACGAAGGGAACAAACCCGTCTTTCTTTTATATATATAGATATTCATACATACATATATATAGATACAAGGAAGACAGGTGGTGAGATAACTCTACACTATTTGTTATGAAAATATCTCTGCAATTTCCGCTTAAATGCATACCGACTGGAACTTTAAGTTCACTAGTTTTCACGGTGAATTGTTACAGAATCCATTCACTGGTCTACATATTTGTAGATCAAAGAACCAGCTTTGCCATCCAACTTAGCAACGCTGCCAGCCTTTTCGGCACATTTCCCACTGAAAGCGATGGGGACGAATTTTTTGAGGCCCTATGAGCTCTTCTCTTTTTTTTTACTACTAGTACATAATATAGGTATATCGTATTTAAGGTTTGTGTTTAATTGATATACAATAAATGTATTAACGATAATTACCTACATAAGATAACTACAGTAAACTAAAATTCTAATAAGGATTCTGGATATTTTTTCAATTTCTAACGAAGAGATTACAGGTATTTATGACTATTGTTGTTGCCTACGGAGCTATGTCTAAGTAAAGTGCAACTCTGTCTAAACCTCCGGGGTATATAGCCGTGATGTTATGTGTGTTATATCTATAATATTATGGATGAGGATATGAAAGAGCGCTGTTTGCACATTCTCAAACATTTTGTCTTGTTTTTTTTTTGAAAAAATCAATTGAAATGTTTCGTGTATCGAAGTCAATAAAGTCAAACTTAACATTACCTCATAACACCAAAGTGTAATCAAAATAGGAATACATACCTTTATCGGGTTTCCCTCGTGCGTCAAATGCTGCGCACATGTTTCTACCATGCGCAGTGCCATCCACGCTATCTGAGGCGCGTGCGTGTCGATCTTACGATGTAGCCCGCTCGCCACGCAATACGCATCGCCTATTGTTTCAACCTACAGACAATTTAGAACGTAAATATTTACAAGTACAGTAGATTGATGTCTTCTAAGTTAAATCATTTTGAGAAATATTCGATGTTCAACCATAATAATAATAATTTTCTTTATTTCAGACTATGTTGTCCATTTTGTTAGTAACAATAACAATAACTAGTGTTAATAATCCCTAAAAAACTACCCACAAGCTAAATATATAAATTGAAATTAAAATTCACCAATCACTACTTCGCCATTCCATGACAAAGTGCGGAGCAATGACTGATGTAACTGCAGTCCAGCCGACTAGCTATTATGCTAAGGATGCTGTTGGCACTGCCACGTACTCTACGCACCAAGGATGCGCATCTTTTACGCATCGTAGCATAAAAGCAATCTACGCGATGCTCCGCGAACATCCTGATGCACTACAGAATCGCCGCAGCCCTAACAGCGCCCTTAACGCATTATTAAATTGGAGATTATGATGGACATGGCAGGCTTTAAGAGATTCGTATTGGTGATTCTTAGGAATATAATTCTGATTTTATTATTATTATTGATCAACATACATCCTGTTCCAGACGCTGACGCAGCAAGTTGCAGAAATCGTAAGGAAATTTGAATATCGCGGGCCGCTTTGGTGCATCCACCTTACGGTATAAAAATTTATACCGTACCGAGTTAATACTAAACACGTATAGTATACGTAGTGTAATTTAATGGCCCTCTGTCATATCAACTCTGTATAAAAAAGATACAGTCGAATTAAGTCGGTTAAAAATACACATTATCATCACCCTTTTTTTTTTTTTTTATGGCTGGGAAATCATCCTTTGTCTGCTCCCGCTCTGGGTGGAGCGGAAGGGAGTGTCAGACTCTTACTGACTAAAACCCATCCATGTTCCTTCCGTAGCCTTTTATGTTCCGGGGTAGCGGTAACCCTTTCGGACAATACCCTTTACCCGGCAGGCTTGGCCCTGAAGGGCTCCTTCATTTGCTGACATCTCTTTGAGGCGCGCGTGGAACATATACGCGCCGTCCGGCACGGGTCTGGTGCTGATCGGACGGTGAGTCAACCATTACTCACCGTCCGCAGGCCCGCGCCTACGGTGGCCGGGAGTCGTCACGTGATACGTCCTTAGTGGATCGGCCATGCTAGCATCTCGAAAGAGGTTTTGTCATGTTCTATTTTGTTTGACTTGGGAAGCGATTCAGTCCCAGCACAGAGTCTATACGTTTAACAAACTTTAAAATCACCGAAATCAGTATTAAGGTAAAATACGGAGCCTCCCATTTTCCTCTCAGCTTCAAAGAGTAATTAATACATTTTCATTAATACAAAGCTTCTTTATTATCCGACATCCTTGAAACAGATTAATAACAAGAGTAAATTATTCTCAGTAAACGACTATTAATTACATAGAACAGTAATTATAATTATGTCTTAATTATTATTAGATTAGAACACGGATCACTGACAGCCATTGTGTTTGTAATATTTGATTTACAAAGCTTTTCTCCGGTGTCACTTTATTGAAACCTTTTGATGTTTCAATACAAAAAAACATTTGGGTAGACACTTGATTATGGAATAAAAGTTCTGGTTACAAACAATAATTTTGACAGATTAGGTACTCAGAATTTAAGAACGTAACTAAACTATGATAGAACGTTTTTGAAAAAGGAATACTTTTTATTTTCAAGATAACCCGACGGGTTGCTTTAGAGCTATACAGGTTGTAACAAAAACTGTGTCCGCCCGGAAAGCCGATTGTTCAGTGTCGTCATAGGAAATCAAATTGGCATGGTTAAAAATACGGATGAAATGTTCAAATTAATCTAACAATAATATTATGTTGTGTGTGTAACTTTGTGTACGACATTGAACAACTCTATTTCGAGGCGGACATGTTTTGTTCATCTTGTCTGCACACGTAAACGCGAATAAATCGTTATGATTTTTTATGTTTAGTAAGGCAGTTAACACGACGACCCGTTAAAGAAAACCTCGCGTGCACTCAATGTTTAGTTTTTAGTTAAAACCTATAATTAAACGATAAGAAATAACAATCATTTTATAATGAAATTAAGCTCTTGCCCTCTTATTATAAAACGTGGTCTTAAAAAAGTACCGGGTTTAGTACTAGATTTAAACCATGACCTTGAATAAACGTTATTATAAAAAGAAGTTTATCGCTAGTCCTAGAACTATCTATGGTACCAAAGTTAGACCATCGTGACCCCTAGTTTAACTATGGTACTAAATTGTTACATGTCAAATTCTTAATTTTGAGGTTAGCTTTCGGAAATTATTATTCAGTGATTTTAACCAAAAATGGATATTGACATGATTGATATAGTTGATTTGGAAGATTTGGAGTTGTGGGATACACTTGAGAGTGCCCGGGGATGTAACAGAGTTCGTCAGTGACGAAATCCATTTGAGTTACCTGACGAAGATTTTCGGTATAAATATAGATTTAGTAAACGTTTTGGCGAAAGGATTGTCGATTTACTACGTGAAGATTTATCGCACGATCCTCGAGGATATCCATTAAGCCCCGAAATTCAAGTAGCTTGCGCACTACGCAACTGGGCTCGCCATGAAGTAAGTTTGTACATTGTAATGCAAATAAGACTAACCTGTGCGTCATCAATTATGTATAATTACAAAATTGTTTTGTTTTACAGATTCAAGACGATACTAGTGACTTACATGGCGTATCTCAGCCAGTTATAAGTCAGACCTGCAAGAAAGTGGCAGGAATTTTAGCGCGTATGTCGCATAGATTTATAAAAATGCCTAGTTCATTAAATGAACAAGAAGCAGTGGTTAGGAAATTTCGCAGTATTGCAGATTTCCCAACCGTAATAGGTGCAATTGATTGCACACATATACGAATAAAAAAAATAAGAACTGATGACGGTCAGCTGTATATTAATAGAAAAGGCTTTCCATCAATCAATGTGCAGGTAACTTTGAGAAATTTTATTTAATGCATACAAACAACACTTATTTTTTTAATAAATTGTAAAATAGAGTAAATAAATGAAAATTCACTTTTCAGGTGGTTTGCGATGCTGATCTTAAAATCATGGACATTGTAGCTCGGTGGCGTGGCAGTGCCCATGATTCTAGAATCTTCAGGGAGTGTCGCTTGAAGCAAAGGTTTGAAGCTGGTGCGTTTTCTGGCATCCTCTTAGGAGACAGTGGATATCCTTGTACACCATATTTGTTTACCCCACTGCTGAACCCAAGAACAGAAGCAGAACAAAGATACAACCGGAGCCATATCCGTACACGGAACACTGTGGAAAGATGCTTCGGTCTATGGAAGCAACGTTTCCGCTGCCTACTAAGAGGCTTATATGGGGACATTGAAACAGCTAGGAAGACAATTGTAGCATGTGCAGTCCTTCATAACATAGCTATAGACATGCGGGAAGAACTATTTCCTGGTGATGACAGCAATGACCAATCCTCTAGGGATTTAGCAGCCAGTTCTAAATTTACTACGAGGGAATATTAGAAGAAGGCAGTTTATTGAAACTCATTTTAATTAAAATAACATTTATTATATAATAACATTTCTTTTTTATGACATTCAATATGTTAATATGTGCTTATGAATGCTAAAATAAAAGCTAAGTATCCTATTTTTATAAAGATAAGTATTAATAAAATCAAACATAGATAGGAACTATTCTTTTTAATAACAGGCCAAAATTTGTCTTAAAATACTAATTATTAGAAATATATAAGCAGAGGGGTATCTGAAAAGAATTATGTTATAATATTATGTGATCAGTCAGACAGTATTTTAATAAAAAAATAGGTATAGGAGGCACATTACATTAGTAATTTATTTGAAACTCGACTGAACATTTTATACTTATTTACTTCTATACTAATAATATTATAAAGAGGAAAGATTAGATTTTTTGTTTGTGTGTTTGTTACGATTTAACTCTAAAAGTAATGTACCGATTTGAAAAATTCTTTCAGCAATGGATAGCTACATTGTCAGCAAGAAACATAGGCTATATTTTATCCCCGTACTCCCACGGGGATAACGCTAGTTGTAATTAAAAATTGTATTGATATCAGTCAAAAAATGTAACTCACATTTTATTCTTTAGTACTGGTGTTAGTTTTTATCTGAGTCTCCAATAATTGTATTTGTAATTGTAGCTTTTTAATTTTTAATTTTGATATTTCAATATTATAGGCGTGCTCGACTTCCAACATATCAAGCTGCTTTTTTTTAAAATCCTTATTACTATTTATAATAGCTTGACGCCCTTCTGCATTTCTGTAAAATATTTTTTTTTTAATTATTATGTAAAGCACTTATTACACTATCCTTAATTTAGGATTCGAAATGCAGCGCTTTATACCACTTTATTATAACACTTTTCCCGCAATTCTAAATTCAGCGCTTTACAGGGCTGAATTTCGAATCCTGAATTCAGGAAAGTGTAATAAGCGGTTAAGTAATAATTTGACTTCTCATTTTAGTGTGCTATGCTTTATTTATATTTTCGTGTTTCCTTATTGATCGAAATAAAATATATTAAGTATTACTTGAATTTTTACATACTTATTTAGGGTGGTGGTTTTCCCTTTTTTCCTGATTTTTTGTTTATTTTCTTCTATTTTTCCACTACTTTTTGTTTCCACAACTTCACTGGTGTCGATCACTGAAAATAATAAATAATAATATTAACATTAATGAAACCAACTTGTATTTTTTCTTACGAAATTAGTATAAGTACCTTGTTTTTCTTTAATACTGGAATCTTCATTTTCATCACTTATAATCACTACAAATGGATCCTTTGAGCTATGGGCGCTATGGTCAACATTAGGGTCTTCAACTATTGCTGTTGTTGTATTTGTAATCTGTAACTGGTAAATGTTTAATAAATTAACATCATATTATACTCTCCACTAATGTTAATTTTTACTTACCATTGCATCACTGTCATAATCATTCACGTCTACAACAAAGTCATGCGGAGCAATAGCCATGACCTCCAGGTCCTGTGGAGAAGGTGACGGGGGCTTGTTGCCACCTCCTGTTAAAGACTGCTCTCTCCTGTGAAGAGACAAGTTTGCCTTGGCTGCCAACTTCATTCTCTTCCAAGCCAACTTTATCTCCTCTACAGAACGATTTTTTCCCACAATTTCATTTAGTCTGAAAAAAAAACATAATTTGAATATATTCTATAACAATATCGTATTACTTACAGCAAAAAATAATAAAGTACTTACTTATTAGTTACATTTTTCCATTCTTGTATTTTTAACATATTTACATTAGTTTTCGTCGACTTATCTTCGAGTATTTTAGCCGACTCTGCAATAAGCTGACGCAGTATATCCTAGAATGAAATTAATGGAAGTAGTGTGGCTTATGTACATAGTTTAGTGCATCAAAAAAACTGTGTGTACGTTATCTATGTCCGTTATCACTAACCTTTTCTTCTGGAGTCCAATTAACACCCCTTTTTTTCTTTGATTGTTCCATTTTCTTAAAACGATGCACACACGATCTCACTCACCACAAAGTGCCCAAAGAACTGTGCCTTTATTTAAGATTATTAATCTTGATGTGAAACCGGACATATAGTTTACTTTTAAGTTGTAACATAAACATTTCGATAACATTACTCGAATTACGCGCGCTGTCAAGTTCACTTCGTTATACGGTTATCTCGATAGTTGATATAAACCAGAACAATTAAATTGTGAACATGCATTCAAAAAATTAAAAGTCGGATTATTTAACTACCTTTAAATAGCAAAACTTTATGTTTTACCACTACAAATAGCAATTTATTGTAAATTTTTTCTTTCAATTACGTAACAGCATTTTGTGAAAAGGAACGGCGCATAGAACGCTGAACGAATGATTGAATAGTTTAAATATTTTGTTGCTTATAATCTGTGGATAATGTTTAGACCAGGGACTATCTTTGGTACTAAGTAGTCCTTTGTTGGTCTACGATTTGTAATACGAATGACAGAATTAACGTTAGTACCGTAACAAACCTAGACCTTTTAGTCCTGGTTTAAACCTGGTACTTACGGAAGTTTTATAATAAGACGGTTGAAGTTAAAATTTCTTCAACGTGGATGAAATACGAATTAATAATTAGATCGTCACCTCGTCAGTAAAATCAACATTTCAGATCAGGGGTTGAACGATTTTAAAGCACTTGTAAAAGTTAGGTAATTTAATATAAAATTCCAATTAACGTTTGGAGTATTTGAAAAAAAAACATTATTTGGCATTTTGCGACGCAGCAGTGGTTGAGGTCGTAGATCCATAATACGTTGTATGTAAGTCGAGTAATTACTATAACTCCTAAAATAAAGAAATCAAAGAATACACCTTTATTATTACATCTGAACCAAAACGAAGTTGAATGAACGCTTCAGTTCCACGAAACTCCTTCAAAACGATGGGACTGCCAACCGGCGACCATTGAAGTATTTTGTTTCCAAAAGGCAGAATTTCATTCGAATTTCATACGGTAATTGTATGCTCCTTGTTTCAAATTACGAACCTGTTTAGGTTAATTTGAATTTCTAAAGAGAGCAATTATCCAACGGTCTTCAGCATGTAACATGAGAATGTAAGGTTTCTAACAAATATGAGGCGGAATTGTTTACTGTACCTAGTGAAATTAAAGGAAATGCTTAGCTTATTTTGTAAATATCTGAATCATGTTTACACATATTTTTAAAACAAACAAAGAAAAGCTAGATGGAGTCGATATTTCCTACCTGACTATCCTTGAGAAGAAATGTAATAGAGGTTCATCCATAATAAAATATGTTGGTCTTGGTATACCTAATAAGAATTTCGTGGGAGCATTGTACTCATTGTTACGAACAACTTTTACTATGGGATAAACCCTGAAATCGCGAAAAAAAATTTGCTGTTCCATACATTTTATTGAGTTACGTGTGCATAAATGTTTTTTTTTAACACCTTATGTATTGTGAAATGTCCAACACAGATACTGACGGTATATCAAACAATGCCATTTTATTCTTAGTTTAATATTCAGTGAATGCTTCCGGCTACTTTTAATTACGTTTTTTAATTTATTTCATGTAATTCCTTAACTTGTCTGCCCTATTTATTTCACTTTCACATTTCTCATTTACACCTGCAAATTTTCTTATCAAATGATAATATATTCCGAATTAACATCCTATATATGAGTTTCTACTTGTACATTGTTGTCACAGTTATTTTACCTCTGACAGCAACAATCCAATAGTACCCTTAGAGTACCGAAAATAAAAGTCACTGTGATTTAGACAGACTTTTCAATGGCATCAACCTAATAGAAACTTCATTACAGTGACAATAAAGAACTGTTATTTTGACAGTTATGCAAAATCAGAGGTAAAATAATTTGACTAAAAGGACTGGAGATCACTTACTTTATAAACATCCAGCTCCTCACAGAAGATATCAAATACGCTGTACAGGTCTTCAAGCATGGCGATGACCATCATTGGCGTGGCTGTGGCACATATTGACGTGAAGCCTACAATATCGCTGAAGAGCATTGTGACGTCATCGTGGCTTTTAGCTTCGATCTTCTCACCTTTGAAAATAATGGTTTCATTGAGAAATTGTTCGTTAGGATTAAAATCTGTTGAGAGAGTGTGTTTGTTTCGTTTTCGTTATGTTCGAGCAACAATAAACAAACATTCTGCCAGACACATTGATTTCAAAATTGTAATGGCGAAAAGAATTTGTTTAGTTGTCCTTCAAGTAAATGGAGGACAAATAAACAAATTGGCAAACAAAATTGCGAGATCTCCTCTCGGGGGATAACACTATAATGCTGATTAACAAGAAAAAAAATACTAAACACAGAAACACATTTTGAAAAAACTCTACCCAACGAATTTAGTTTGCAAGGCTCAAAAACACTTTAAAAACCAGAAATCTTTTTATACAAGATATTTTAGAAAACATTACGTAAAAGATTCCTGACACTTGAACCTCCTATGCCTTAACACACACAACCTATTACGCAAAGTGATTCATCACAATTAATCCTCTTTAATTATTCATCAACGCAGTTATAACCTAATGGAATTATAAAAGTTGGGCGCACCTGCCTGCGAAGTGCACACTCAAAGCTCGATTAAAGTTAGTAATTTATGTGTGTGCCAACTAACAATGGTTTACAACCTTGTTGTGGTACTGAAGGGCGTGTGAGATGGTATAAAGGACGATAATATAATAGTGGTACATAATAATATAATAAACCATAGTGGGTGTTATGTTATGGTGATGACTGGGTTTATTGTGGCATTGTGACGTCATTATCCGCAGTTGCGGTACTTCAATCAACGTTGAAACTAAATACCTCAGTAGCTTGGCTTAATGATACACGCATGATAGTGGTAGTATTACAGCGGGATTATCTGAAAGGGTTACCGCTACCCCGGAACATAAAGCGCTAAGGAATGGACATGGGTTTTAGTCCGTAAGAGTCTGACACTCCCTTCCGTTCCACCCAGAGCGGGAGGACTCATTTGAAGATTTCCCAACCTCAAAAAAAGTGGTGGTATCATTATTTTTTTATTCGGACGCTTTGAATAAGGAGGCTTCCATCAGCACTAACATAAGGACGTCTTAGGATCAATTTCACCAAAGAAATTGAACGTGATCAGCGCATCTAAATCGCTTTCAAGAGCTGTCACTGCCATTACCTTAGGAATATTGACACTGATAGCTGTTAAAAGCGCTTCAGATGCGCTGATCGCGTTCAGTTTCATTGGTGAAATTGCCCCTGAATATTTTATTACACCAAGTCACAACTAAATATATAGCTTAGCTTAGAATATTTAGCTTTTAAATGTAAATACAACGAATTTCATGTATTAAAAAGTCACAACTAAACAATGAAAGTTATGGTACCAGCAAAACTTTTACTTATTCAGCATCATAATAATTCGCTTTTATATGAAACTTGTACTCAAGCCCACGCAGACAACTTGGACAAATTATTCCGAGTGAAATTCTCAACAGAGAATATTACTCGAAATAAGGTTTTGTAAGCATTTTGACATCAACATCAGTCAGTTTATATGACAAAATTGCGTGATATTGCGTGATTACTGGGTGCGTCACGCAATTCGTCTTGTCAAAACAAATGTCGGTGAGTGAATGGGACGCCTCGGTTTTGGTTTATAACTGTAATAAAGATTCGTGGAACTAAGGGCTCGAATCTTAAGTGCTTACGTGTGGAACGAGATTGGGATATGTATTTAGGTATTTGAACAATGTAATGTAGGTCAACTTTCATTGTTACATGTTTAAACTGAGGGCAACCACCACCTGAAAGAAAATATTATTAGTATGAGAAAGAGGTGAGGCCATTCAGGAGGTGTAGCTCCATCTCTTTCCCAACGTGAAGCAATCTAAAAGAAGTGGTGGTTGACTCTCAGAATGAAAAGCCCGAAATGAAATAAATATTGATTAGAAGGAATTTACTCATAGACCTTCTAGGCATAAAACAGGAACCAATTGCAAAAAGAAAGCGAATGTAAACAGAGATAAGAAAATCTCAAAGAATGATATTATAGATACAATACAAGAACTTAAAATAACCCTTAAAACACAAATAAACTTCACCATAGGACGCCATTTCGAAACAAGATTGACTCGCTAAATTCCCGCTAACGCCTAACTAACTTCAATTCCCAAGAAGGAAACTTTAATCAAACATAGTGCGTACTTAAATTAAACCATACATAAATCAATTTCAAAGTGTACGAACAGATAATTGACTTACAAACTTACCTAACCACAGTCTCTTGGCTATGTGGGGTGGAAATATTAAGTGTAAGAGGCTGACATTCTTTTGTCTTTCCTTGTCAACTGCTTTGCTTGCTTCTTCTATTGAGTTCTTTAGCTTATCCATGCGTCTTCGTAGTCCATCCTGATTGAAAACAAAAGAGTAATTAGCTTCCAGAATATTATTTATACTTCTCTCTTCTCTTTTCGTTTGGTTAGTGACTAACCTAGTTTCAGAGTTTTTATGCTGCCCATGGGCCTCAGAGTTAGCTTCACATGCTGTTGAGAAATATCTCTCAGACATGCTGGTTTCCTCACGATGTTTTCCTTCACCGATTTTTAAGCAAGTGATAATTATACAATACGCATAATATGAATCCGTAGAATCAGAAGTGCGTGCCTTGGGTTCGAACTCGAGACCTGTGACTTGGTAGTCAGATGGTCACACCACTTTGCTTTCACTGCTGTTAATTGTAATAATAGTGTTATAGAGACGTATGTTAGTCAAGCGTTTACTGCTTTGGCCTGTTGGTCGTTGGTCAATCAAAGAAGAAGAAATATACTTTTGCTGAGTATAGAAATATGCTTTTTGATATTACCATCGAACATGTATCAGTAGCAGCCAGAAATCAGAATTTGTGCCCGGTTGTTGGCAATAGACTACATGAAACTAAAACATCACTGCTGGAATGTGGGAGTATGAGAAGTACCCATATGGTACTAATCTGCCTAATCCTTCGGGAAAAACAGGTGTGATGTTATGCAAGTGGTACTTCGTTACGTCAATGTAGCTGCATTAATGTTCAATGAATAGTTACAGAAATAAATCGCAGTTGGAAAGCTGCCAAATGCACTGATAGTAAAGAGTAATTTCAGTTGCACTGTCGCCAACGTCCATACCATGTTGAAAACACCGTTTCTCGTTCCGATCACCGAAGTTAAGCAACATTGGGCGTGGTTAGTACTTGGATGGGTGACCGCCTGGGAATACCACGTGATGTTGGCTTTTTGTAAAAAAATCCTTTTACTTAATTTTGTAAAGAGGGTTGTGTCGTCAAAACTTTCATGTGATTCCTATTGTCGTGTTTGATATAGTTCTACTTTTCTTTGCGTAAATAAAATGACGCATTTTTTTCTACGGGTTAGGCAGGGATGTACTTATAGTTCACTTATATTTTGTCTGTTAAGTTTAAGTCCAGAATCATTATCACAATATCGTCATCGTTATTTCTTAACATAACAATCGAATACTCCAAGGTCTAGGTTGCAGGTTGGTCTAAGTTAAAATGGTCTAATTTTTCAAATTTATTCCAATCAGCTGCAATACGTAGGAAAATTAAAAATCTTGAACTCTAGGCCACAAAGTAAGTTCCAAGCACTCTACTGCAGACATGGACTTGAAGACGATCAACAAGTGTGAAACTTCAAACGGGTATTTTCAAACTACTTCTGAACTGATGCTACTGAAGTTTTTGATACTTCTTTGGTAACTCTTGAAAACTGTGTGGTGAAAGCAGATTGTTTCTATACGCTGAATCACCTTAGGGTATTTATTTACGATTTTGTGATGGACGACAAAATTTTGTAGCCATAATGTGGTGCAAAATTAAATACCTGTCTTATTTCATTGCCCATATTATGTGTCCTCATAAATATGGAATAAACCATACATAAATTCTGTTCTTCATTGAAGAAAATCTTACTAATTACTTTCAATATCAAATATGATTTGCTTCGAAAGCTCATTTTAAATAAAAATCTAGTTTTTTTCGGCAAAATTAGTTTAAGTACACTTTAAATATTAACCTTTTTAACGCCAGAGAAAAAACAACGCGCGTGCCCTCCACGCCAAGCTACAAATTTATTTCTTCTTGTTATCATGAATTTCGCAATATCCTTGGTGTCTTTTAATTTGTTTCATGTCATTAAATACGTACGAGTGCTTCAATTTTTAAGATATCTATATAAACACTCACAAAAGTAATGATTTAATTGTTTATTTTGTATTATAGTGTATCCGCATTGTCACATAAATTTTTGGGTCGTTGGCGTACAGGGCATGCGCTTGCTTGTCACGTGTATGTGTCAATGGCGTTCAAAAGGTTAACTTGCCTTCGCAAAAATTTTCAGAAATCACAGTAAAATGATCATCAATTCTTACCTGAGCTCTCGCCTGTTCCCCAACCAAGATGACATCTCTCGTTGCGTCATGCAGAGGTATATCAGAAATGAAGAGACCTCTGCCGGTAAGACCTTCAAGTCCATCGAGGAATGGAGAACCCACGAAGAGAAGAGAATCTGATTCAGAGCAGAACACCATCTGCCCTTTGATCTCCAGACCCTGTGGGCAAGAAAAAAATTGGTTTGTCGTAGTTTTTAGTATCAAAACCTAGATACAAAGCAATAAGTTCAAGTAAGAATTAAGATGACAAGATTTTTGGAAATTGGGACTATTTTTAACAACAAAACACAAACAAACTTTTTTCAAAAGAGTAGATAGATAAGTAAGAAATCCTTAATCCAAAGAACAAAAGGGCCTTGGTTACAAAGTAGAGATAAAGACATAGACCAAATCTTTAGTCTTATCTAGACCTAGTTTTGTTTCACGGTAAAAGCTGGAACTTAATATGTGGGACCTTATACTTAGATTAGATTATTATCCTGTACGTCTTATCATCAGATCTTCCTTTTTTATTCGCTTTGATTAACAAGAAAAATAATTTATAGTATTATTTTATTTCTGTAACTTTTTTTAGATTATGTTATTTATTTATTCAGACTAACGATACAAATTTGCCATACTTTTGGGCACATTTACCACTGACAGCGATGGGGATGAATTTTTTAACGTGAGCGCTGCCCCTTTTTTACCCCTTGTAAATAATAGATATATTTTTTAGTTTTAGATTGTATACAGGGTGGAATTTTGTAATGCCACCTGATGGGAAAGTACTCTTAATACTGTAGATAGCAAATTTTACTCAAAGAAAACATTCCTTTATTTTATAACAGAAAGAAAACTGCATTCAAATATTTTCAAAAATTCGCTTGCCTCACCCGGGAATCCAACCGACTATAATCTGTAAAAATGACATTTGTTTTATTTTAGTAATCACATTAGTTTTAACTATTTTAGCAAGATCACCAACCGTAGGTGTTGCAAATTTGCCGACGGACATAAATGAGCTTAGCTGAGATAGTATTAGCAAAACGTTTAGTACAAAAACGTAAGACCTGATTTAAGAGCTCCATTCTTCCGCTGAACACGTTCTAGCGAAGGTCCGGGTAGTCCATTCAAAAGTTCTAATGGTGTGGTGTAGCAGGCAATTTAGAGCGCGTTGCGTAAAACACGGCTAATGCAACACTTTAGCTTTTGTTTTTGTAAATAAATTATGGAAGTTTGTCCGTAATACCAAGGAAAAGAAAAGGAACCGGGCTGCGGATAATATCAGTGTGCAATGTAGCATAAAATTCTGTTCTTTATTTTATCTTAATTATTAAAGCTGGCGAGTGATTTAAATTTTTAATAAAGCGAAGTTTGTATAACAGAATTTAAAAAATATAAGCTTTATTATAACGTCAGATGATGCTAATTTTTTATTTCGTATGTTACGAAATAAAAAATTAGCATATTTAGATGACATTTTTATCAAATCTGAAAATAAAAACCGGTTAAGTGCTAGTCGGACTCGCGCACGAAGTGTTCCGTCACAATATCTATAACAACGGCAAAAAAACCCGTTTTTTGTATGGGAGCCCCCTTAAATATTTATGTTATTCTAGTTAAGTATTTGTTTTGCGGCAACAGAAATACATCATCTTTGATAATTTCAACTGTCTAACTATCACGGTTCGTAAGATACAGCCTGGTGACAGACTGACCGACTACCCTTTAGGTAAGAAACGCTAAAAAAAGTAATGTTCACATTTCAACTATCATCTTACAGTTCCACAGATTACAGTCAATTATACATCCTACAGTTTTCCATTTTATTCCAACAAAAATCAAACAGTATTTCAGTTCGGATCGTGAGGTGTGAGAAGTTTCCGGGTCAGTCCACTTATTTACGATGTAAATAAAGGTTGGGTCCCCATCCCATCCCTTCTATTCGGTCAAGAATTTTATTCCATGGACAAAATAATATATTACGTGCTGAACCATAAAGAACACAGATTACGTTAGTTACGGAATACCGTGAGCATTGATGATAAAAAAAAACATTAATTTGGAATATCAGTTCTTAAACTCTGAATGGCTAATCAATCTGCCTAGCCTTTTCCCAACTATGTTCGGGTCGGATTCCAGTTTAACCGGATGCAGCTGAATACTAGTATTTTACATGGAGCAACTGCCTATCTAACCTCCACAACCCAAAGGATGCACAAATGACAGCCGGGACCTACGGCTTAAGTGCATTCCAAAGCATGGAAGAGTCTTGGTTGGTCCTTCCACGGCAAACCCCGTCAAGCGTAGCTTAACCTGGATTGACCTGTGCGGCTGTTCTTAATTAGCCACCAGCTCCTCATATTCTGAATGGTATGGACCGAAACAACACAGAAGATTCTTATGTTATTAAAGATCAAACGTTTTTACATATCAATTTCATTTTCTGCTTTTCGCAACCCATTTATGAAAGCCACTTACCGAACAAAAACGTTTTAGGTATTTCTTGTTCCGAATCAAATGTTTTTGATATATCCTGGTTTTGTAAGAATGTGTGCTTTTAAAAGCTTCCAAGAAGCTAATAAATTTCTTTTTCCATTATGCAAAATAAGGAAAAAATAAATGTATTTATTTGAATGAATGATGAATGAATCTTTCATCTTTATTCACCAAATCGGATATATCGACTCATTCATTGTGCCTTTTTAATCCCACGAGAATGAATCGAAATGTTTGCTTCAAGCGGCTTTATTTAATAGAGAAATTGAATCAAAGTCATTTAAAGATGAATCATTTAATTTTTATTGTAGGTTTCGATTTACTTGCGGAAAAAAAAGTGGCTGATGTATTGCAGGTGAAAGAATTAATTGCCATAACTTCAACCATGGAAGTAATAATATCAAAAAATGTTTTATTCGTAATCAAGCGAATCGATCGTTATTTTAATTGACTATTTGAAATAGTACAAAATAAAATATGAAATCACAAAGAAAAAGACCGCTCATCTTAAAAGCTTCCATCACCGTACAGGAAAATTAAATACTATGCGAAGATAGATAAGTATTCCGTTTGATTCTAAAAATCAGTGAAGTCACATTTTTCACATACACTACAAAAATGACGACATTGATGAAGTAACTGATACAAAATTTTTAGGTTTACAAATTGACTGCAGTTTAAACTGGAAAGCACATATCGACATATTATGTAAAAAATTGAGTTCGTCTGCATTTGCTTTACATAGATTATCCTCCATAGTAGATACGAAAACACTTCTTGCGGCTTACTACGGTATAGCTGAATCGCACTTACGCTACGGTGTCATTTTTTGGGCGAACTCCACCGACAAAGAGACAGCATTTAAGGCTCAAAAAAGATGTCTCCGGTCAATGTTTAAGCTAAAAACCACCGACAGCTGCAAGCCATATTTCAAACAGTACAACATATTGACACTTCCTTGTATTTATATTCTTGAAGTAGCGATGTTTGTGAAGAACAATCCAAATCGTTTTGAACGTTTGGCCGACGTATACCCAAGAAACAGACGTGACAATTCAAAATTAAATAATGTACAGTGTCAAACCACTATGATGCGCAAAAGTATTTATTGCATGGCCTCCGTTGTTTATAATAAATTGCCAAGTGCTTGGAAAGCCTTGAAAACGGGGCAATTCAAAAGTACACTCCGTAAATTATTAATTGATAAAGCATATTACAGTGTAACTGAGTTTTTAACGGACAAGTTTTGTCAAACTACCTCGTAATTTTTAATAAAGTAAATTTTTTTTTTGTTTATTTGTAGGTATTATGTGTATTGTCTATGACCTGAAATTTTAATGTTCGTTTGTTTATTAATTTATCTTTGGACTGCGATTTTGTATTTCTTGTTACTGTTACTGACAATTTAAATTTTTAAAATTTTTTTCTTTTTAGGTATAATGTAATAATTAAGTTGACATTTTTAATGAATATTTAAATTTTTAATAATTTTATTTAATGACAGTGACATAAGTAACTAATCTAGTGTTCCAAATAAGAATTTAAATTTTAACAATGTTATTTAATGAAAATGTTTGCATGCCGAATGGTGAAATATGGCAGAACTGTTATAAAAACCTACTACCTACTTATGTATAACCCATATTTGCAAATAAATGATATTCTATTCTATTCTATTCTATTCAATATTTCATACAAATCACGTACAAGTTCCGCGTTTTGACAGTTCATAAAAAGTAACGTTATTGACTACCCTTTCAAATACCCAATTGCAAATTAAGCCTAATAATTGAAAACACTTACAACCGCTCTTAAAAATACGAAACGAAAATTCTCAGCGGTACCTAACATTTTAGGAGCGTTTAGCAATTAAGAAAAGGGACTAAGGGTGCCTCGGTTTAAACAGTAGAACTAACAGACTACCTAGGAGTTGTGGCAGATAAAGTGAATCCGGAACAAAACTAGGATTAAGCCATTTCCATTAGTTGTGGCTTTACGGTTAGGGATAAGGTAAAAGGATTGTGGGTAGTTTAAACTAATCGGTTTTATTCAGGGAACAAACGAATTTGTTCCTGCCTCCTGATAATTGGAACCTATAGTTCTCTCTGGCGATACCTCTGGAATAAGGTTGACAATTTTTTTATTCGGGATTTAACTAAACAAAGGAAACAAAAGCATATCGTTCTTATACCTATTTACCCCTTAACTAATTGTATCGTTACACTAGCTGCTCATGCGCGGTTTCGTTGCTCGTCTCCTATTGGTCGTAGCGTGATGTTACATAGCCTATAGCCTTCCTCGATAAATGGTCTATTCAACACAAAAAGAATTTTTCAATTCGGACCGGTAGTTCCAGAGATTAGCGCGTTCAAACAAACAAACTCTTCAGCTTTATAATATTAAAAGTATAGATTTTGTATTTTAATGAACAAAAAGGGATTTTTTAAAGAAAAAGATGTTATTGGATTTACGCGACATTTGTTATGATTTAATGTTTTATAGAACACCAGTTTTTTGGTTTCGTCTGTATAAAATATTGTTCCGATTAACGGTTTAGTGACAATGACAAATCTGTGTCAAAAAATAAACCGGGCTGGATATTTTCTAGTGAAAGCTTTGTTTTCAGATGATATTGTTTGTATTCTTTTTTGGACGTTGAGAATGTTTTTATTGGATATTTGTCAAATGCGAAGCATATATAAAATATTGTATTTCGGTGCATGATTTATTCAAAATTGTTTTTAGCCATGTATGTTAAAGGTCAGGTGCAGGCTTAATTTATCATAGCATGGTTTAGTACCTGAGTTAAGTCAAATATTTGGAGCCAATATTGATTTATTATATTAATATTGGCACCAAATATTCGACTTCACTCAAGTGAACAACAATCCCCATTATTCATAATCCATCATAATTACACCTAATTCAATACAACTAAATATTCATAACACATCGAGCTTCCAACCATTTGATTCCAAACAATGGTTCATTTAGTAAATAGCCAAACAACTTCGGTCTGCCCACAGTTTTGCAACAAACTTGTACTGGCAACTTTTGGGAATAAACGCAAATGAATGCGCCCAAAAGTTGTGCGGTACAAAACAAAGGAGTTTGAGAATGGTGTGCAGATTGGCGCTGGGATCTATGTCTACTTCTAATTAGATAAAGGAATAAATTTCGGTTTGAGGTTTGGTTTCCTTTTGATGAAGAAACAGGATAATGTTTCACTGGTAGATTAAAGCCCAGTGTGGCGATCCACCCGTCGTTTACTTAAAAATATTTTTCTAATCTAATACTAATATTATAAAGCTGAAGAGTTTGTTTGTTTGAACGCCCTAATCTCTGTAACTACTGTCCAAATTGAAAAATTGAGGTAGTCCACTTAGGGCACCCGTCCAAATGGCACCTTCGCTAATGGCACCTAGCCTAGTCCACATATGGCACCTATCAATATTTTTGGCAGGTGCCTTTCGTGGACTCAAATTTATTTTTTAATTTTGTCCACATAGGGCACCTACGGCTCAGAAGCCTAGTGTTGGGATATGCGGAGACTGATTGTAGTCAAATTATAGTTAGTTTAATTAATAAATATTGATGTGATTTTTATCGATATCTTTTATTTCTAAACGCCCTGTAAACCAAATACACCCCAACACTAGGCTTCTGAGCCGTAGGTGCCCTATGTGGACAAAATTAAAAAATAAATTTGAGTCCACGAAAGGCACCTGCCAAAAATATTGATAGGTGCCATATGTGGACTAGGCTAGGTGCCATAAGCGAAGGTGCCATTTGGACGGGTGCCCGAAGTGGACTACCTCGAAAAATTATTTTTGTGTTGATTCCATTTATCGAGGAAGGCTATAGGCTAGCCGCGCGGGAGCACCTAGTTAATTATAATATGTATTTTTTATTTTATTAAAATAAAGTCAACGAGAACGGACTGCACACGGGCGTTCTTATTGGCTAATGCGCGAGGTCCTCGCCTCGCCTACTGTTGCGGCCGCCATTGCTTGCAACGACCAGTGTGTACGCGCCATAAACGCGCGCCAACGCATTCCGTTCTTGCGGGTTAGTAAAAAAGTTTGTGTTTCATTCGCCTCTAACACCAACCAACCTATCAGCTAGATCCATCGTCCATGACGCTCCTCAAAAGTAACTTACTTCAACTTCAAATCACCCATGAGTAACTAAAATATTACTGCAGCATTTCAATAGCGGTCCGTACATGATGCGACTTACTAATGGGTTATTAGCTAGTTTGTGATTGGTAGCGTCGTGATATTTTGATTGCTTATAAGTCACTGCCAGATAGGCAGTCGCTCCATGTCAATACTAGTACAACTGTATCCGGTTAGACTTTAAGTCGACCCCCACATAGTTGAAAAAGGCTAACAGATTGATTGATTGAATATGTAAACTGATACTTTTTTGAACCATACCAACTAAGTGACTAAAAAAAGGGTAAAATTGAAAACGGAAACATAGCACAAAAGAATATAACAAAATAAAAAGAATGGTTCTCCAATCTGTCCACATTTAATGACAATCATTGATTTCTTTACAAAAAATAGATCAAAGTAGTACTAATCCATTAAGATGTCATACACATCAAAACAACTCACTATAAAGAACTTTCATTTAACTAAGTACCTATTTTAACTGACTGATATGTTGAAGGTAAATAAATTGATTAAAATGACCTTTACGTGTACCTACTTAAGATTGATTTTACGTTTTTGCCAAGAATTAGGGAAATTAAAGTAGTAGAGACAGATGTTAATACTATAGGAAATTAGGAATAAACGCAGAGAAAAAAAAAAAGATGTAAAAATTTCATAGCACTAGAGCCGCTAGACCGTTAGACCGGTCCTGAGGAGATGTGCATTGCTGGAGGGGTATGGTGACGCGACGCGCTAGCTCACGGATTCGTCATCTTGTGACCTCTCTGACTCCTCCCGCACCACGCAATTACCCCAGGAACGGTCTCAGTTGGGGCTATAACTGGAGATTTTGACTGGACTAACATTTTATCAACAAACTCCGGGTCTAATAAATAATAATAAGAGGGATTTAGGCGAGAGACTGAGAGAGTTATAATTTCCTTTCTTCTCTTTCATGTAACGTAATATAACTAAACGTGACGCGTCTTTGGATTTTCATTCTAACTTCAATCAATTCGCCTCGCCTTTTCCCTACTATGTTGGAATCGGTTTCCATCTGAACCGGATGCAGCTGATTACCAAGTCACCAATACCAGTTTTTCAAAACCAAGTCGCTGGGAATTTTCACTTCAAAACAAATCAAGCAACGGTAAAAAATTCAAATCAATCGCTGTAGTAATACTGTAGTCTAATAGACATTATCTGAAAACTTCAGTGATGTCAAATTAAAAAACATATGAATGCTAGAGAGGTATCCATGATATTGAGAGCTTGTCAACATGACGTTGATCAAGTGTTGGTAACGTGGCGATATGAAACCATTTGCTGTTGCTGCTGTTTAAGCAGTGTCACATGATGTACTGGATAAATTCCATTAGGTACGATAAACAACATAAAACAATTTGGGTATTTTTATTTCACTAGCGTAGGAATCGGAGGATCTCGTGGCTAAGTAATAAAAGCCTCACGGATCGATCCATCAGGTAAAGCTACGCTTGCCAGGGTTGGTGACCATATTCGGATGTCAAGCCTCCTCCGTGCCTCGGAAAGCACGTTAAACCGTTGGTCCCGGCTGTCATTCGTGGATCTTCGACAGTCGTTACGGGAAGTCAGAAGCCGGACAACCAGTCTTACCAAGGGGTATCGTATTACCCAGTTACTGGGTTGTGAAGGTCAGACAGGCAGTCGCTCCATGTAAATAATGATATTTAGCTGCATCCGGTTAGACTGGAAGCCGACTCATAGTAGGGAAAAAGCTAGGCAGGTTGATTAATGGGGTATTTTTAAATTCACTAGCGTAGGAGTCTATAAAATAATAAATTTCTATAAATCCATATTGAAAATCTACTATAAATAGCTATTCTTTGCGATGACAGTAAAAATATTAAAGAACGATAAAGAGAAAATTATTCTGAATTTTAACAATTATACAAAAGACAATATATAATTTAATAGAACCATAAGCAATAAAAAAAATAGGAACAAAGATAATGAGACAAGGGAGACTACAAAAGACTTAAGCGAAAACTGCCTACAAATAACTAGAAAGTAATGTAAAATTGTCCCCTTCTTTTACAATAGATTCAATGCCACTTTCAGACGAACCGTAATCTTTATACAAACCTTTTGGGCTCACGGCTCAATTCCGTAACCAAACATAGTTAAGGAACGGGCAAACAGACGGATCTACTATTTAATGTAACGAGCACATCTCGATACGGGTTTTATGTTCTACTTTGATTACATGTACGCGATTTAGTAAATGGAGTTCCGATACGCAAAGTGCATTTATTTTATGGAATACTTATCGATTCTTTCTTCCTCTTTTGAATAGCAAAGCGGTTTTCTATCGATTTATTGACTTGTATGGTAATTACAGAATATTGGTCATGTCATGAAGTAACTCAAAATTCAATTAATGACAATAATTCCTCCTAATAACAGCAGTGATAGCCTAGTGTTGTGACCGTCGGACTGTCAAGTCATAGGTCTCAAGTTCGAACCTAAAGCACGCACCTCTGATTTTACGGTTCTATGTGCGTAAATATCACTTGCTTAAAAATTGGTGAAGGGAAACATCGTGAGGAAAACAGCATGTTTGAGAGATATTTCTCAATAGCATGTGAAGCTAAGTCAGAGGCCCATAGCAGCATAAAAACTTAACCACAAAGAAAGAAGAAGATACCTCATAATATAACCAACGCAGATTTGATGTAAAATTAGCAATGGTGTTACAAAAGCCAAAGTAATACAGGCCACAAATAAAATGAAAAAAAAAACAAAGAAACAGTAGCACAAAAAAAAGAAGCCTACAAATCAATACATAATGAACACATTTCCTTAAGTCAACAAATATAACTGTAGCTATAAAATTACCCATCCCAACACAATTTTCACAGACCATTGTGCACCCAAAGACATTAATAGTCCATTGTTATGTTACTACGCGTTTAGTCGGACACAGGTTCTAGTGTGACACACTTCCAAGGTGGGTCACTGGAAAAACTGTTGTCGCAAGCTTTTGTCTAGCCAGCGCTTCTCTTTGTTGATACGTAATCAGAGCGAGGGGGCGAACGCCAAGTTTGAGAGGGTCTGTTATAATGCATGTAGGAGAAACAACGGAAAATATGCTTGGAGTAGCGCTATTTTGTGTGATATTAGCTTTTTGTTTTCTTAGTTATTAAGGAAATGCTCTTGAAGCATATTCATACTTATTATTTTTTATGGGTTTAATGACAAAATTATCAGCATCTTTATTTCGTGTCTGGTTCGAGAATTCCAGTATAATGGAATTAAAAGAATCCCAGTTTGAGTCTTGAGGTTATGAGACAAAGTTATTACAGACAGAGCAGTGGATATATGGTAAATTGGTGGTAGGTATATTTTTTAATCATAATTGTAATTATGTTACAAATTTATAAATGTTAGCGATTATTACTAAGTAATTTAGCTTATTTCAGTGATTTATTGTAGTATGCATGTTGTGTTCTAAGTAACTGATGCACTGTTTTTACTTAAAAAAATGTATTATGTGTTTGTATCAGTGTAATCACTTGTTGATAAACTTAATAAAAATAAATAAAACAATGAGAGAAGACCTTCTAAAAATGTAACAAAATTTTAATTTTTCTTTTACCCATCTCGTGCCACACTGTTTTCGTTGCTACTAAAAACCAAAACAAAATTTCCAAGACTCCATCATAAAACAATTTCGAACAACAAACAATCCCCAATTATTTCCATAATCCCACTCCTATCATAGCCTTTGTAATCATCTTAACACGGGATGAACCATCAATATTGAAACAGGGTTTAATCACGGCCTGTGTAAGTGTATTTGTATTGATCTTATCTACGAAACACCTAAACAAATTTGGTCAGAGAGCAAATAATTCGACGGTGTCCATTCGGAACGTTATATTGTGTGCAAACTTAGTAAAGTGCCTCCCTACAAAGGGCTGCTCTTGAATTGGAAGTGTTTTGAAGGGTGGCGGACAAAGAAAAGCGGATAAACATAGTTACTGAGGGTTTGGTTACATGTGTTCTTGTATCTATTGTGTTATGGAAAATATGTGTGCACATCCAAACACCAATCCTGTTGTGATGCTGGTTTACGAGGTCGTTCAACAGCCATGTTTATGTTTGGAGCAAAATAAGATGACCAGGTAAAATTGCTATCTTTAAGACAAGCTTATTCATTAAACAATTTGAATTTAAATTCAGATACAAAGTTTTAGAAAATCTACGAATTTAAACCTTTTTGGAATCAAAATTAATTAAAAAAAAAAAAAAAAAAAAACAGAATGTCGTGTATTGGAAAATGGGTCGAGAATGTCAAAATAGTTTTTAATAAAACGTAGTAATTATAGCCAGCAACAGTTGCAAGTGGAAATGCCACGAGTGTATCTTTGTTTCGTTATTTTCATCTCTTCTGTAACCCATATCGCCCAGCCAACGACAAAGTTCAAGAAACAATATTTAAAAACTGAAACTGAACTGACTGAACTGTTCTTTAATATAGACCTTGTAGAATATTAATATTTACCTTTTTCAAGTAAATCACAAACAAGCAAAAGAGAACTTCAAAGTGAAATAATTTTGTTAAAACTTTGTAGAACGTTGCAAAATCGAGAATAATAAATTAGAAGTTGGCGACACTTTCATTTCCTCGCCGACAAAATTTGTTAAAAACGATGAAAATGAGATTATTCCGGATAATATTTTGTCGCTTCGAAGATTACTTGTTTATTATTTAAATAGGTTCCGACTTAAATAGACTGAAGAAATAATACATAAACGCTGTTAAAAACAATTGAATATGATCCCGCCGCTTACAAAGTATACCCGAATCGTTTTAGCGTGGCAATATAGGTCATTATCCTTTCCCTAATATCTCTCCATAGAAACCCAAATAATAAACAATGTATGGTTTTTCGTTATTGAAACATGTCGGAGATCACGATAGTTATTGATTCTGGACGTTAACGGACTTAATTTCAGTTTTTTAAATAAATAATGCTAGAAAATATAGGTGGCAATGACCGCTTTTGCCAGGCTAAGTGTTTTGACAATCTGGCTACTCAGATTTCAGTTTAAGCGACGTTGTCTTAATTGGTATAGGATTTGTAAGTTTAGTTCATTACTTAAATAGTTGCTTAAGCACTAAAAGTCTGTATTATGGTCCTATCACAAACTTACCTACTTAGCTAAGACGGGCGATAAAAGAAATCTGTTAAGTAGGTACTGAAAAGATTGTCTTAAAATAGGAATTTCTTTATTCAGGCTGGTAGTGAAGTCACTCAAGCAAATTTAGAAATAATATTCAAAACCAAGTGTTTACATTGGGTACTAAATGAAATACCGAATTAACTATACAAACAAATACAAAAACAACAGGACTATTAAACGTCAAAGCACTCGTTCGCATCGTTATCATTCAGAAAAGGGCCCAGAAGACTGGTAATAATTAGCATTGCCACGATTGTCAGTTGTCCTGGTTTATCATTTGTAACTTCGAGTTACGGCTGTATGGACATAGTACAGCATTGCACATGTAAGCGGGCACGCACTTTTAGCTGGAGGCTCTGTTTTTTTAAATTTACGCTTGAGTACAGTCAGTATTGGCGTGTGCTAGCTGACATGTGGCAAATGATTGATTTTAATGTGATGTGTTTCGTAATGTGAATTACTTCTCATACGATAAATGTGTAGAGTCAAGTTCTTCCAACTAAACAGACACCTGTGCTGCTGGGGATTTTGTTGCACTACTTTTTCTTCCCAGCTAAAGCACTAGGAAGTGGTGAAGGGTGGGCGTTTTTGGGGGACTGTCTTATGTAACTTTGACCTCCAAAAAGTGCTGATTTTTAGCCTAATTTGAATAAATGACTTTTGATTTTGAATACTAATTATTTTGCCAAAGAACCAGCCATCTCTCTAGTCACGCGAGGTAGAAAATTTAGTGAGAAACTTCCTTAAAAAGGACACGTCAAAATATATTATTCCGGTAAAAAAGAGGTTTTGGTTTCGGATAAATCGCAACGATCGTGTAAGTGAAATTCTTCGTCTTTTTAAACATACTGTGAAAATTTTATATTATTGAATTTTAGATAAATTAAATAATTTTAAAATTTAAATTATTAAATTTAATTATTAAAATTTAATAATATTAATTTCATATTTAAAAATACTAGTATTCAGCTGGTTAGACTGGAAGCTGACCCCAACAAAGTTGGGAAAAGGTTAGGCAGATGATGACTGTGAAAATGTAATATTATTTTTTACTTACCAACTTGCCTAGGTACGATAACAAATGAAACTCATTATTCATAATCTGTTTTCTTCTGTACAAGCAACTAATTAAGGTCTATTTCTCCAAGATTAGCATAGCAAATGTTCATTAACTTCCTTATAATATTTCCCTCCACGAAGCAAGCAAATTCTAATTAAAAATTCCTCAAATTAAATGGAAACTTTCTTCGTTTATTTTTTTAGAGCGTGTTCAGCTTTTTTTCTTCGTTATAACGCTTGATTTAGGGTGGTTATGACTGGCAGGATGTTCAACTAGTCTTAGGAGTTCATAACTTAATCTAAGTAGGTTAGCGCTCAATCTGAACGGTGTATTAGATTTTGATTGGTTGATCTAAATTAAGTGAACTGGGGTCTCTGTGCTCCTTAACTATTTCCCGTTTTGATTCGATTTTAGAATTATAATATTTGTTTTAATAGAACAAGGTAAGTTCAGTGAGTTGAGTATTTCTAAATGTTCTTGAATGAATTAAGGTCAACCGCCCGTCTATAACGCTGGAACTACGAAAACAATCTTATAAATTACTAGCACATCCCACGCGACTTCATCCGCGTCCCCGTGAATGTTTTTTTTAATACAGCCTATGACATTCAGGGCTAACGATGATTCTCATAATAAAAAAAAAAAATTGGCAAGGTGTCAGTAGAAAGGCACGCCACGATAGTGACGGTAAGGCCCCTCTTTGAGGAGTGGCTAGAGAGGCGTCACGGCGCCCTCACCTACCGCCTGACGCAGGTCCTCACCGGACATGGATGTTTCGGGAGGTTCCTGCACATCATCAGGCGGGAGGAAACGCCCGGGTGTCACCACTGCGAGGATCGCCCAGAAGACACGGTGGAGCACACGTTGCAAGCCTGCCCCGCTTGGGCGGAGCACCGCCGTGTCCTCGTAGAGGCGATCGGCGGCGGCGACCTCTCGCTCCCGGCACTGGTGCAAGCCATAGTCCGAAGCGAGAGGGAGTGGGAGGCAGTCACTTCCTTTTGCGAAACAGTCATGTTCGCGAAGGAGGTGGTGGGATGGGAAAGAAAGGTGACGTGACGACTCCGGCCACCGTAGGCGCGGGCCTGCGGACGGTGAGTAATGGGACTGGTCCTAATCGGACTCACCGTCCGATTACGACCAGGCCCGTGCCGGACGGCGCGTATATGTTCCACGCGTGCCTCAAAGAGATGTCAGCATATGAAGGGGCCCCTTAGGGCCAAGCCTGACGGGTAAGCGGGATTGTCCGAAAGGGTTACCGCTACCCCGGAACGTAAAGCGCTAAGGAAGGAACATGGATGGGTTTTAGTCAGTAAGAGTCTGACACTCCCTTCCGCTCCACCCAGAGCGGGAGCAATCATTGGATGATTTCCCAGCCTTAAAAAAAAAAAAGGGCCGGCTCTGAGGAAATATAGTGGCTAATATAATTACGTGTGGGTCAAATAAACAAATTCCCAAAGAGTAAAGATTCCAAAAAATAGAAAATAAACAAAAACAATGCTACATCACCAGTAGCGTTCATCGGATGATTTCCCAGCTTTAAAAAAAAAAAAGGTGCCAGTATAACTACTAGCAATACAAACTTACAATCAAATGTTACGTCTTATCTTATAATATTAGTCCTTATAGACAAAATTAAAATTCTGTTAAAGTCTTTTTTTGCTTTTTCGTGTAGTTAGTGGCTAACCTAGTGTCAGAGTTTTCATGCTGCCCAGGGGCCTCTTATTTAGCATCACATGCAGTTTTGAAATATCTCTCAGGCATGCCGTAACCGGCACGGTGTTTTCCTTCACAGACTTTTAAGCAAGTGATAATTATACAATACGCGCATGATTCCAAAAAATCAGAGGTGCGCGCCTTGGGTTCGAACTCGAGACTTGATGACTTGGCAGAGTTGGCAGTCACACCACTGGGCTAACACTGTTTCTATAAAGTTAAAGTCATACCTATAGTACTGTTACCATAATCGTGTTGTGAACTGTAACTACCTATTTTTATCTTCTGTACTCGAACAAACAAATCATTGATCTATTCATCAACGAGAATCTTGTTGAATTTTGTACTGAAGACTAAGAACCAGACATAGCATTTTTCTTGTCACTAAAGCAAAACTGTCAAACTAAAATGACAAGATAGAGTAAGAACAGTATGTATAAGCTAACGAACGGGCTAAGTAACGTTTAAGGTCACAGCTCAATAAAGCCACTCGGCACCCACCGCCTCGTCGCACGGCGTCCACTCATTGATTGTCGACAGTGGGTGCCGGGTGGCTCTAATGAGCTGTGTGACCTTTATACATCTCGACCGAAAAAATATGACTTCAAATCATCTAATTAACATACCTCAGCCGGAGACGAAGACCCAGGCACCTTCAAGCAGAACATGAAAGGAGTATTTACTCTCTTCAGGATCTCGCGAAAGTCGAGCGGGACTCCTCGTGGGCGCAGCAACCTGAAGTAAGTGACTAGTGAGGAACCGTGTGATGCGAGGTAGGTTCCGAAGAGACGCATAAAGCCAGCACCTGATAAACAAAAAAAAAGTGTAAATTGAAGGCGAAAATGATTTTATTTTGTTAATTAGGTTTGTACAAACAGTTTTACACGTAAATTATATTTTTTAAACTAGATGAAATCGGCGTTTCTTAACTCTGAAAGAGAGGCCGAAACAAAGTCACAGTCTCTTTTTATATCTAGACATTATCGTGGTCCGAACATCTGAAGACCATGTAGTTTTATGTCTGAAATGGTCTTTTGAGGAAAGAACCAATTGAGTGGGCCTGTCAAGTCAATGCACGCGTTTGTTATTAATCGTGCAGCTCAACTCAAAACTTCAGAATCTCAACGATAGATTTTTGGCAGGTTTTACGGGTAGTCAGAAGTGTGTAAGGCCGGCAGTCTTTCCTAGGGGTATTGTATTACCTCCCGACTGGGTTTTGGTTGAAAGATAGATATTTAATCTATGTAAAAAACTGGTATTCAACTGCGTCCTGCTAGAATGGAAGGAGGATAGCCTGATGATGAGTGATGTACCTAAGTAAATATATAGGCGCATTGGTAATATTTTTTTCCCCTCCCATTTTATTTACTTGTACATAGTAATTATTAATATTTTAAGTCTTTTTAGGTATGTAAATATTATGTAAATAAAATAAATTGTGATAACTAAGGCGCAATTGCACATCTATTCCCATCCAATACTAAGAGCTAATACCTACCATTTGGTATTAATTTATTTCTGAATTTATTTTCTATTCCCAACGAGTACCACATTTTTTTAAATAAAATATCTATTACTAACGAATACCAAAATGTGACTTTTTGTACACTCAGCTACAAAAAGTTTTATTTTATTTTCTAACATTTACATACTATATAGTATCGTAATTAAATGCTAAAAGTCTAAAACTTACCAAACTAACAAATAAGTAGATGAAATGAATCATTTCTCTTTACCTGCGAAAAAGGGTCGATTTTTGTCTATTGTTTTAGCCTGACTGTACCTAATTTCTTCAAACTTGTTTTGGTATTGGTTTTAAAATATGGTACTCGTTGGGAATAGAAAATAAATTCGGAAATAAACTAATACCACATGGTATTAGCTCTTGGTATTGGATGGGAATAGATTCCATTGCATTCGGTTTGATACACAAATCAAAATGGGCTCATTACCTACACGTAAAAAAATATTACTGTAAGTAAAACATTTTGAATGAGTGACTATAACAAAGGATTAAGTGCCTAAGTAGGTCAAAGGGACGTCGTCGTTTGATGCTTGAGTTTTGAGTTTGAGTTTGAGTTTTCATTATTGTTACATCACCCTTTTCATTATTCGAACATAGCAACCATTACATTAAGTACAATATGACAATGTCACACAATAAATTTTCCACAGCCTTCGAATAGTTGACCTCGAATAAATTAGTTTTTGCTACCACCAGGGAACATCAATTCCAACATTGTCAAGCAAACATTTATAATGAATACCTAAAAACTAAACAGAAGCGTAAAAGTCGAGGGAAAATGAAAATTAGTTTTTTGTTTGTTGGATTTTGTTTACACAGAAATTGCTTCTACAAATGGTATTTTTTTTGAGGGTGTGTAATCATTAAATGACCCCTCCCGCTCTGGGTGGAGCGGAAGGGAGTGTCAGACTATTACTGATTAAAACCCATCCATGTTCTTTAGCCCTTAATGTTCAGGGGTAGCGGTAACCCTTTCGGACAAGGCAGGAGTCCTAACGGGCCCCTTCCCTCAAAGAATGGCCTTACTAAGGCTCGGCACAAACATGCCACAGTTACTGGTAGACCAGCGTCAAGCAGTTTAGATGGTTTTTATGCTTTGTGTGGGTCTATCCAGCTCCAGATCTCCGCCTGGGCCTACAAGGCCCCTGCTTCAAGCCCCAGCCAGTCTCCATAGCTCCCCATAGATACATACTACTTTTTGGAATGGGCAAACTAGCTTCACCTTTCTGACTGACCGACTCCTGAACAATTAATAGAAATGCTTTCACTTTGAGGGTTAGAGCCAGCGGTGGGGTGGCTGTGGTCGGTGGCTCGTTTACGCCGAGCGCAACCTGTGCAAATACTATGTTAGCAATTGCTCTAAGAAGAGAAAAATAAGATAAATATATCGACGCTTGAAAGGCAATATTTACCAAACGATATATCAGCAACTTTAAAGAGATTATAAAGAGAGCATTTTAAAGTATTTATTTTTGAAAAAATAACGTAAACAATCACCTATTTGTCATAATTACTTAATTCCAACGAATTCTAATGCTGTTTAAAGGTTAAATAAACTGGCATTTAAAGATTATGAGCCTGAAATAGTGTCGACTCAATATCGCCCAACATGTCGCTTGGTAATGAAATGTGAAAGTCAAAGTCAAAGATTTATTTGGTCATAGGTATAAAAATGGGTGTTATAAAATAGGTACAGATATCTATATCTTTTGTCGTTAACGGCGTACAAATATCAAATAGAAATTACAATGACACTATTGGTAACATAATAACTATCAAAGCTAACTGACTTGTAATGTACATATTTATGTAGTTCTATATAATTATCTCATTAAATAAAGATTTATTCGATGAGAGGTAAAATAAAGGAAAAATGTGACTTGTTATGCACTGTCACCCAAGGGCATGTGACCGCCCGTAATTTTATGAAAAATCTTCTGATGAGATTTTCTGGACTTACACACGTGTTTTATAAATAAACACTGATTTTTTTTAGAAAAAAATAATATCATCACTTCCAGTTTTTTTTCAGAATCGACAAATATGAATGAAAACTGTTATTTAATTCGATAAAATAACTCAAAATATTTTAGAAATAATAAACAGAACCCAAATTGAGTCAATAACATCGGAGATATGGCAAAAATTGTAAAGCAAGTTCTCAATCGCGATTCAAAAATAAAAAAATGTATAACATGAAAAATATTGAAGATAGACACGGCCTTTCAAGGTTAATTTATTGACCATTTTTCATGAATATTCAGATAATTACGGGCGGTCACATGTCCATGGGTGACATTGTATGTACAAACTATATAAATAATACGTTTAATAAAAGTTTGATTCCCCTCTCTTACTTTTCAGTGCTCCTAACGCTCAACTCTTAGTAACTCGTAGTAATGCACCTACACATTGTGGAGTGCAATAAACATATCGATTATTAAGTACCTACGCAAACAGAAAGAAAATCTAAACAAAACGATGAATTGAAGCGTAAAATTTTAAGCTGTTCCTGCTTCGTACGTTTATTTTGGTAAATGGAACACACATTTGTTACGTTATACGAGGATCCTCATTTATTATTTGTTCAGTGTCCTCATGTGAGGCAATTCGTCAAATTGTGTTCCTAAATATTATAAGCCTACCTTGTTTTGACATGGCTGTGAATCACTCATATTTTGTGATTAATCACGTTTGTCGTGTTGGTACTGAGGTTAAGGGGTCCATCAATCCAAGGAGGGGCCGGTTTGAGACCTGGCTAGAACTATTGTCTCTTTTTCAAAACTATGTCATCTGCCTAGCCTTTTCCCAACTATGTTGGGGTCGGCTCCCAGTCAAACCGGATGCAGCTGAATACCGGTATTTTACATGGACCGACTGTTTATCTGACCTCTACAACCCAGTAACTGGGCAATACGATTCCCCTTGGTAAGACTGGCTGTCAGATTTTCGGGCTTCTGACGGACCGTAACGACTGTCAAAGATGCACAAATGACAGCCAGGCGCCAACGGCTTAACGTAAACAGTTATGCGTAGCGTATGTAAAAATGGTCCACGGCCAACCCCGTAAACCGTAGCTTAACCTGGTGGATCGACCTGTGAGGCTGTTAGTACTTAGGCACGAGCTCCTCAATAATTGACTGATGAGTAGAATGCGGGACAGTGACATAGCATCCTGAAAATAGTTGTGGAGGGTCCTTACTCCCCGTATTCTGGGCAACTATGTGGGGAGTATGGTCGGGTATTCCTGTGTTTATCGCTCTCCACACATCCTGCCTCAGACACCCTACTTTGTTGTTTGTTTTTATTGTCCTTGTTAATTTGTTTACACTACTAACACTAGTTATAAAATATTTTACTAACAAAATGGATATTGTTGTCTGAATTTGGTAAATCAATAATATAAAAATGAATCGCTGAATGTGTTGCTAAGCGCAAATCTCGAGAGCAGCTGAACCGATTTCTCTAACACTTTTTATTATTTGTTATTGTCAGGCTCTTACATTAAAAAAAAGTAGGGTAGGTAGGGTAGGTAGGGTAGGTAGGGTAGGTAGGGTAGGTAGGGTAGGTAGGGTAGGTAGGGTAGGTAGGGTAGGTAGGGTAGGTAGGGTAGGTAGGGTAGGTAGGGTAGGTAGGGTAGGTAGGGTAGGTAGGGTAGGTAGGGTAGGTAGGGTAGGTAGGGTAGGTAGGGTAGGTAGGGTAGGTAGGGTAGGTAGGGTAGGTAGGGTAGGTAGGGTAGGTAGGGTAGGTAGGGTAGGTAGGGTAGGTAGGGTAGGTAGGGTAGGTAGGGTAGGTAGGGTAGGTAGGGTAGGTAGGGTAGGTAGGGTAGGTAGGGTAGGTAGGGTAGGTAGGGTAGGTAGGGTAGGTAGGGTAGGTAGTTAAGGGTTTAAAAATATATAGCAAGTTGTTCAAAACATCTAGTTTACGTAGCGAATGTTGTTAAAAGCGAGTAGGTATTTCTGCAGATATGATCTTGCGGGTAATGTAAGTCCACGTTCGCATGGATGTGTAAATATTCCGATGGGATTTTATAGTGCACTGGATTTTCAACTGTCGTGGTTGAGCTGAGTATTGAGAAAACAACAAATTGCATCGCCCAGCGCGGCAGAAATACACACTGCTGGATTTTTAACTCACGGCCCTGAGCTGTAGGTTGAAACTGCAGTGCGCGGAAAAAAACGCCGCGGAAAAGTGCCCGTACGACTAATAACATAATGCTCATAACATTTTTAGCAGCAATTACCAAGCACGCTTAAAATTTTTAAATTTTTTAAATAAAAATTTAGTTTTACAACATTAATCTACAACGTAGGTTCTTTGGAGTATTAGGTTGAGTGACTTTTATTATTTTCCCCGTACTTTTTATTCTCGAGTTGACAGTTTAATTTCAGAACATAATTGTAACTGTTGTTTTGCCTCCAATTCTTGTACAGAGGCCAGCACATCAAGTTACCCCAATCTGTCAATTTTTTTTGATAGTTATTCAACTTTATCACAAAACCATAAGGTTCATTTTCAATTGGGTAAATTTAACAGTTAAGGATAGCTTGATGTGCTGGCGTCTGTACAAAAGGAATGACAGTAGGTTACTTATAAATACTAATCATAAACGAGATAGAAACATGTGAAGCTAAGTCAAAGGCACATAGGCAGCATTACAACTCTGACACCAGGTTAGTCACTAACCACACGAAAAGAAGAAGAACGAGATAGAAAAAAATCGTTGTCCAAATCCTTTAGGAAAAATAGGCGTCAGCAATGTGCTGTAATGTTTGTTACTATATGCATATAATAGATGTACATATGTAGATGTAAAGCTGTTCGATGTTCGGTCTTTACTAACTTGTCTTAAGGCTTCTTCTAAATACACATACACAGGAATATTCGTTAATCATTTAATTTGTATCTATGATGATAATTTTGTGTCCAAGCTATTCAAAATTGTTCTTATATTACTTTCTAACTAAAAGCAAATTATTGCAATCATTCACAGACAGCATTTCAATGTACACATATTCGCTTACTGTTATTCTACTTCCAATTTTTTTCGAAGTATCTAGACAACCCAAAAATTCCAATAGCTATAAACAAAAACTACTAACAACATAATCTTAAAAAGGAGGTTCTTGTACCCTCGTTAACTATTATGGGCAACAACAAAGGCAAGGAAATGAAGGTACCATGGTAAAAGACCTTTTGCCGATAATCACCTCGCGTTGCCGTATATTTAACGACTCCATTTTGAGAACCCTATCAAGTGTTGGGTAGAAACAAGACAGTACTTCACAGTAACTGGACAACGATTCCATTTATTCCCTTTGAGCCTTTATTGGTGAAAGAACTATAAAGATAATCACAATAAGGTTTGGTATTGAATGTCTTTTTACGAAAATAGCTAACAGAGAAAAATCCTGTTATAGGCAACCCGATTAGCCTCGTGACGACTCCCGGCCACCGTAGGCGCGGGCCTGCGGACGGTGAGTATTGGATAGCTCACCGTCCGATCAGGACCAGGCCCATGCCTGATGGAGCGTACGTGTTCCACGCGCGCCTCAAAGAGATGTCAGCATTAAGGAAGGGGCCATTGAGGGATTGGCCGAAAGGGTTACCGCTACCCCGGAACATAAAGGGCTAAGGAAGAAACATTGATGGGTTTTAGTCAGTAAGAGTCTGACACTCTTTTCCGTTCCACCTAGAGGCTATTTAATGATTTTTAATTAAGGCATTGACTGCCACGCAGCAGACACAATAGAAAAACTATTGTTTGTCGGACACACGGTGACCGCGTTGGCGTTCAACGTGTTAATATCCATTTTAATTCTAAATTATTCATATACCTTTGCTTTACAACTCGCAATTTATTTAAATCCCTTTGAACACAGATTTTTATGAATCGAAAGCTAAATTCATGACCTTAAAATATTCAAAAAGATTAAGCGGATAAACGATTTCGAACGAACTTTTTCCGACCGACCCTTTTTAAATTAATTACCGATTCTTGGTGGAATACTTTAACTTAGACTATTTAAAGGCATCCAGACAGTGGAAATTATTCATTTCAATTCCCAGCTGGATTTTGACCAAATAAACTTAATTCAAGAATATGGAAGCAGAAATCCTGTGGGAAAATAAATAATTAATGTCGTTACCGAGGTAAATCTCGATTCAATGGGGACTAGTTAGTTCAACGGTGCCAACGAAGTGTTAAAGAAAAGAGATGAGTTATGTTAATGGGCGTTTTATTAGTTAAGCTAATGCTCATTATAATAAATCTCTTGGAGCTATTTTAAACTTTAATATTTCGTCACTAGTTGACCCGCGCAACTTCGTCTGTGTCAGAGGTTATAGTGAGTCAATCTTAAAAGATAGACATATGCCGTCGCGAACTTTTTTTTAACTTTTAAAGAGGAACAATTCCATCATACATGACATTTGCGAAACTTAAACCGTTTAGGCAGCGCATGCAAAGGACGCTCTAAAAAAAGAAACAAATTTTTGCAACATTTTTCATTTATGCTCCGCTCCTGTTGGTGGTTGTAGCGTGATGTTATATTGCCTATAACCTTTCTCGATAAATGGACTATCCGACACAAACAGAATTTTTCAATGCCAACGTTCTTAAGATTAGCGCGTTCAAACAAACAAACAAACTCTTCAGCTTTATAATATTATAAGTATAGATGAGAGCGAAGTCTCAAAGATTTTAAGGTATATGTGCTGTTGTCAGTTTGATTGATGATACTTTAAATAAACTAACAAAGAACAATGTTCTAGAACTGATTCTAGAACACATGAAAAATAGACAACCCACTCGGCGACATTTGACATTTTAAGCGAATGCAGGTTCAATTTGAATAGCTTTCAGAATCTTCAATATATGGTTTATATGTGTGAGGCATCTATGCTTCATCATTTGCAGTTAGACCACACTGACCAAGCCCAATAACATCATAAAGGTAATTTTATATTTTTTTTTTTTATTTATTTGGGAAAATAAACAGTTGTAAGTAAACATTAAAATCTTACAATGAGTTATAAATATACAAGGTTTATAAAACCTACGACATTTTCTACAACATATTAAAAGTTATATCTAACAGTGCGCTATTCAAGATTTCATATCAGAAAAAAGTAGTTAAAGTGAACTTAAACAGACATGCATGCAAACAACAGAAAAAGAGAGAGAGAATGAGTAAATAGTAAAATTATTTTGTTTCTAAGTTTTATAAGTGTTTGAGCAGAATCAAAGAAGAAGTCGATGTCTTCAAAGATCTTATTATATTGGTTGATAAGGCAATCAATCTAATTTTAAATTTCATCGTGTAATATTATTTCAGTAACAAACATTTCACTTGCAGAGAACGTAATTCAGCTACGTAATAAATGCAACGTCCAAAGATCATAAATCAATAAAATGTAAATAATATTTCCGGCTCTAGGTCAAACGCAGATATTTTCAGATACACCGTAATAGAATTCTATTCACGGACAAACGGTTGATGTGAAAAAAATTGTACCGAGTTATTCATTGGTTCATAATATGTATTGTATTTTACACTACATCTTCTGGCATGGAATTGTTGTCGTCTATGGCTTTGAGTTCAATCACATATTATTGATTATACATATTATTTTATTGAGACCATCGGTTGCTGGGGTACTGAGGCCAAGAAGCTCGTTAGTGGGAAAGCGCTCGAGCTCCGTGAAAAAACAGGTGACTCTCGCTCCGGCTCATTCTTGGAGCAGAGGTTTGCAATTGCCATTCAACGTGGCAATGAATGCAGCAAGCGTTTTGGGTACCTTTGCCTTTGGAAACAGTTAGGGGCGGGTTATTTAACTAGTTTTCTTTTGTCGTGTTGTTGTGACCATAAATTCAATATAGAATGTATAAAATAGTTTATTTTTCAATTGCAGAGGGTTTATTGATAACACAGTTAGAGTTTCTTGTTATTACATTTACCGAAAAAGTGTGTAAGGATCAAGTTCTGTTCACTTTTCTTTGACTTTTGACCACTTCCAACTATTTCATAACGTTTAAAGAATAGTACTAACAGATGCTTTAAATAGCACTTGCTTTAAATAAAAAATCTCTGATTATTAATGCAATGGCAATAAATAATAATTATCCCTTTTCTTAAATCGCCCTGTATATAATTACTTTTATACCCTACCCACGCAGTGTGATGAGAATTCCACTTCTGCTAGCTAATTTTGTACTTAAAGGGCATTCATTAAAGTATTATACGGAAAATGTATTTTGAATAAAACTTGTTCATAAATAATAGAAGTACCTATAAGAAATTCCTTAACATCAAGTACCACTTAAATTAGATAGAATAATTTCAAAGAAATGGAATGGTTCCTCCTAGTACCACTACTTATCGTTTATCAAATTCGTATTAAATATTCATAGATTCAGAAAGTTAGGATAAGATCTCATAGAAAAAATATTACAAATAACTTTTATTATCTTTTGTACTTTCTGAGTCCATTAAGTGGATTAACATCTTCAATTTCGAATATTTTTAACCCAATTCGTTGTTACTAAGTCCCGAATATCCCTTTTCGTTTCCCTGAAGCTTTTTACTTAGCCTTGGATGGCCTCCCCTGATTTACAGAGCAATAAAATATTCTTCTAAAGGCCACTTTATTAGATACTTAGTATCGCCCATGAAATCACTATTATATTAAATAAGTATGGTAATATTATAGTTACTTCACAAATTTCTCACATATTCTTTGACGTTTTGTTTTCGTCAAATCTGCCTAGCTTTTTCCCAACTATGTTGGGGTTGGCTTCCAGTCCAACCCGATGCAGCTTAATGGAGCGACAGACTGCCTATCTGACCTCCACAACCCAGTCAGTAACTGTGTTATACAATACCATACCCCATGGTAAGACTGGCTGTCACACTTTCGTGCTTCTGACTACGACTGTCAAAGATCCATGAATGACACCGGGGACTAACGGCATAACGTGCTTTCCAAAACAGGGAGGTATCTCGAAGAAAAAAGATGGTCACCCATTCACGGACCAACCCCGGCAAGCGTAGCTTAACCTGATGGGTCGATCCGTGCGGCTGTTAGTACTTAGCCATGAACTCCTCTCCGTCTGACGTTTTTTTTTATGAAAAAGAAAAACAGATGTAATATGTTTCTCGATTCTTTTCTCATTAGTTTTATTATTTTTATTGCTTCTGCTAAACGTATTCATTTCAGTACAGTTTCATTTATTTGCATGAATACCAGACGAACACTGTCTTATGCTCTTGGAAGAATTTTCAATATTGTGATGGCGCATAGAACTTCAATTACTTTACCACACCACTAGAGCAGCGTGTAATGTGTCATTTGTTTTTTCTTCTATTCTGCTTTTGTATTTGTAATTTATATTTAACTAGCTTCCACCCGCGGCTTCGCCCGCAAAATATGTCGAAAATTATACATACAGTATGATTTTTTAGTCACCGTCCAAATTAATTCTAGGCATTAGGTATCATTCACTAAGTCTATTTAAAAAAAAAAAACAATACGTAAAATTTTCATCTTAAATTATTTTCTCGAAAGAATTATCCGCTCTGCTTGGTCACTAAGTTATACGTTAATAATACTACACTTGCCGCGCAAACATTCAATGAAAAGGGCAGCGCGCACCCCGCTTACCCCCGTCCACCCCCGCCCCGCTACACCTGCGCGGCACATCTATGATCTATCCTTTCTTTAGTCGGCCCCGCGCACCCTTTTGCGGCGCAAGCGCTTACTTCCGTGTTCCCGCGCAACCCGCCGCCGGCGCCCCGCGCTATCGTGAATTTGTTTACAATGTATTCCTACCGCGAGTATTACGAAATGGTGCGATCTTACTTACTTAGTGGTGAAAGCTTGAACGGTGCCCAAAGACTGTACGAAGCAGAAAGTATTCCTCGCATTCGCAATCAAGGTATAATAAATCCTTTAGTACCTAATCGCCAAACGATTTTGGCCGCGAATCAGAGGCTACTAGACCATGGCCAATTTATAGCTCCTACACACGCTCAAGGACGTGGCAGGCCGAGACTCGCAGTAGAGATCGAAGACGATTATCTTCGATTTCTTTGAACGGAGCCCTAGATCGAGTACACGAGATGCAGCGCGGCGCTTCGGTGTAAGCCAATATGCCGTGTGGAAACTTCTCCATGTTGCTGGGTTGCACCCGTACCATTTCCAAAAGGTACAGGCCTTGAACGACGCAGACGCCGTTCCCTGTCGAGCCTTCTGCGAGTGGCTGATCGCACACCCTGAAGCTGATATTTTGTGGACTGACGAGGCCATGTTTACTCGAGTGGGGCTGTATAATCAGCATAATGAACATTGGTGGTCATTTCGAAACCCACACATGATACGAGAAACATATCACCAAGTGCGGTTTAGCGCAAATGTGTGGGCTGGAATTGTTGGCAACAGAATACTGGGGCCAAAGCGCAAATTGTACGTGCATTCGACCAAGTGAAAAGTGACACTGTAGTGCTCAACAAAATTAAAAATAATGTGCAAAAACGTGCAAGACTCTGTTTAGAGAGAAACGGTATGCATTTTGAACATTTATTAAAGTACTGTTAATTATTATTAATGTGATTGTTCTAAGATGATTTTGATTAGATTTTTAATTATGTGTACATAAGTTGATTCAAATTTTTTAAATACGCCTATTAGCAAAAAGTTTTGGTACAGTTTTAACACGTTGAGCGCCAACGCGGTCTCCGGTGAGCCGCGAACAATAGTTTTTCTATTGTGTCTGCTGCGTGGCAGTCAATGACTTAATAAGGTGTTAAAGTTCTTATTTAGCTCATTTATTTTTACTTTCTAATCATGGTGAACATAGCACAAACCTTTTGCTAATTGCCGGTCCTAAGCCCTTGAAAGTATGAAGGGATTTGCAACTTTGTTCATTTATTGTGTTATCAATGAATAGCGGCGGCGCGCGAGGCGGGGCGGCCCGCGTTGTTACCTAGCCCGTACGCACGGCGGCGCGGCGGTGTCCAGAAACATCAACTTTTTATAGATAACTTTGTGATGTGATACCTCAATATTTTTGTATTGAGTGATACTAAAAGGAAAAACACGTATTCAATGATTTTCGTAAAGGATTAATATATCAAAATTTGGACGGTGACTAAAAATTCATACTGTATAAACCTTCCTCTTGAATCACTCTATCTATTAAAAAAAAACGCATCAAAATCCGTTGCGTAGTTTTAAAGATTTAAGCATACAGACAAACAAACAGACAAAAATAGCGACTTTGTTTTATACTATGTAGTGATATTCGTTACTGGCAAAACAGAGATCTCTGTACTTATCTTGTTTAGAACACCTCTTTTTACACCTTTTTTTTGAGGGTGGGAAATCAGCGAATACCTCCTTCCGTTCTGGGCGGAGACGGCTTATGATTTACAAATAAAAACTTTGAATTTGTAATGAAAATTAAACATTAGGTAGATACTAGATTAGCGCACCGTCCGATCAGGACCAGGCCCGTGCCGGACGGCGCGTACATGTTTCACGCGCGCCTCAAAGAGATGTCAGCATTTAAAGGGGACCGTTAGAGCCGAGCCTGCTAGGTAAGCGGGATTCTCCGAAAGGGTTACTGCTACCCCGGAACATAAAGGGCTAAGGAAGGAACATGGATGGGTTTTTTAGTCAGTAAAAGTCTGACACTCCCTTCCGCTCCACCCAGAGCGAGAGAGGTCATTGTATAATATCCCATCCACAAAAAAGAAGGTAGATACTAGGTATTCATAAACTGAATAACCAATTCACATAAAACGGTCACGTTCGAGAAAAAGTGTTATGAGCATCTTCATTATCTAACTCTATAGTTAATATCGATTGAATTGAAATCGGCTGTTAACCACGTAGTATATAAAGATGACAAAAAAAAAACTCATGCAGCACCGTAAACGTGATAGAAGTGAAACTTCTTAAAAAAATAAAGATTCTAAGAGGTTTAATGTGAGAGACAGAGAGAGATATATCTTTCTTTTCCCTCATGTAACGAAATGTGCCTAAATGTGACGCGTCCTTGAAATCTGTCTCTCAACTCTCGTCTTTATATCAAATGGCTGCCTAACTTTACTTCAACAATAAAATAATACATACCCAATTGCACGAGCTCCAATCTCTTATCAGTAACAAAATGCCACGGGAAGGCCTTGCAGAAGCTGGCCACTCCGATCCTCAAGTCAGTCACTTTAGTTGAAGTGGCGATACATGATGCCTCTGATTGCTCGCATTCACTGTCTTTCGACTTCTGATGTAATGGCACTGCATTTATTTCGTACCTAGAACATAAACATATAATGTAAACTACGTTTAAGAGTTCGAGAAAATTTAAGATTATTTGTCAGAAAGTTCAAAGACACACATACATTTTGATTATGTTTATATTAAGACACAATACACAGTGTTTAATCAGCCTTTAATGTTCTCACTGCCAGGACAGAAGCCTACTCTTAGTAAGAGGGAGCTAATGCTACACAAAGTTTCAGATTACACATGAAAACAAAATCCTAAATCCATAAGAGACATAACACGTCAGACAAGGCTAAAACACTCGCGGTTAATAACAACGCTAAAGACTTGTTAGAAAATCTAGATTGTAGGTTGATTAAGTATTCGACATTATGTTTTGACAAGGTCAGTGACACCTTCTTTCCATAGAATATTTTCCAAGCAATTAAAAAGGGATCAATTCCTAATGGAGTTGATCGAAGGAGGAAACTCAAATAATAACTAATTTCCAAGTTCGGAAGGGATGATTCATTATCCGGCTTTCTGTTTTCAAATCGTAAGGTACTGCAGTAAACGTACTAAAGTGTGACTGTGTTTTTATCAAAGAAAGAAAATTGCTATGGCTTTGTTTGCATGTCGAATGGTAAATATGACTGTAATATTAGTATTACCCAAATTTGCCACATAACGTAGCAATGCTGCCAGCCTTTTAGTAACTTTTCCTGTTGACAGCAATGTCGACGAATCTTTTGATGCCCATTGATTAATTTTTTCGTTTTCCCTCCCGTTTTATATACTTGTCTATCGTTATTATTAATATTTTAAGTCTTTTTAGGTATGTAAATACCTATTATGTGAATAAAATACTTGAGTGTCCCATATTTGCGAAATATATGTCTATTCTATGCTATGCCATCTATTTTAATTTAATCTAGCATATTTTTTGTTCAAATAACACAATAATTGATGATGCTGGCGGCCAAGTATTATTACAATATTGCGTAATCATGAATTATGTTAAAATATTACCAATACTAAAAATAGCGTAAACAACCCAAGAAAATGAACCACACCAATGACTTGATAGATTCATCGGCCTTTTTTCCAGCTATGTTGGAGTCGGTCTCCAGTCAAACCAGATGAAGGTGGATACCAGTATGTAACATGGAGCGACTGCCTATCTCACCTTCACAATCCAGCAACTGGGTAATACGATACTCCTTGGTATGACTAGTTGTAAGACTTTCGGGCTTCCAACACTCGTGACGACGGTCAAAGATCCACGAATGACAGCCGGGACCAAGGGCTTAACGTGCTTTCCGAGGCGACTGTTATTACATAGCCACGAGTGTCCCCAGACCAACCCTTTCAACTATTGTAATAAAGTCTCTCATCAAGTATTTCGTGATATCGCCCAGCCGTTGGTCGACTCTACACGTGACGAGAGGCCGGGTCAATTCGGTCAAATAATTATAATTGCCATTCGACGAGGCACCGCTGCCAGCCTTTTTGGCACATTTCCCACTGACAGCGATGAGGACCAATTTTTGACGCACAATGAGCTTTTCCTTTTTTTGCTGTTTATATACTTACACCTATTATATTAATTTAAGTTTTTGTATTGTTTTGTACGTTATTTTCTACAGTATGCCAAGAATTCAAAAAAGCGTGTTGGTTTTATGAAAAATTCAGTTCAAATAAAAATTCAGCTAAAAAATTCGGTGTTTATATTCTTTGAATATAAACGCATTATCGAGAATGAAATAATAATATGTTTTCCATTTTTGATGCTGAGCTCCGACTTTAATGACATTACTGTTAAAATGCCAATATCCTTACAGGAATTATAATTTTAATAACAAATACATTGGACACGTGCAATTGACAAGGTGTGTATTAAGGCTCAAAATTGAGATGATTTTAATATTAAATAAATCAGTTTTATTTATTGTTACAGTTGTTTGCGAATTGATTATCTGGCATGAGTGAATGATTAATTTGGAAGTCGCTTTTCCGTGAAATGTTCCACTGATACTTTTGTTTTATGCTTTTGATATAATTCACATTGTTCAACTTTCGAGTATTTAATAAGTAGTATTTTTATAAAATAATTATTGTGGTTATTGTAGGAATACCTACTACAACAGAGAGATACTGAGGTACTGAAACGCAAGAGGTTGAGAACTTTGGGTTAGATGTCCATAGCGCTGTGTTTGCGGGACAGTTTTGTGGACAGAATCTATGATTAATACTGCTATATTTAATTGAACTTTAACAATTTTATTTAATATATTTCGATGTAATAATTTAGCACAGCAATGCACTGTAATATTGTTATGGGTTATTACCTGGAAATGAACGATGATTATTATTATTATGGCGTTTTTTATTTTAATTTTTCTATAGTTTTGCATTCGTTAACAATCCTTATTTATTTTTGTTTGTATATTTTGTATTATTTGTGTTTGTTTCTATTTTGCATTGTCTTTTGTTGGGCCACCACGTGTGGATTTAGAACTAGGCCTTAGTATGCGAGTGACAAATTCACCATAATCTAAACGGATGTTCGTCTCGTTATGTGACTATGTTTGTAATGGATAAGTACCTTTGAAAAAATAAACTAAAAAATGATGCAGTATTGCCATACAACGTGGCAATGCTGCCAGCCTTTTGGGAACTGTCCTGTTGACAGCGATGTGGACGAAATTTTTTGATGCCCGTTGATTTATTTGTTTATTTCTTCCCTCCCGTTTTATAAACTTGTACCTACATGGTAATTTTTATTATTTTAAGTCTTTTTAGTTATGTAAATATTATGTGTATTAATTAGACATTTAAAAAAATAACGATGACATAGGCATCGATAATTATGATCGGCAAATTATTAATGATATACTTACTTAAATCTCCTAGGGTCGTTAGTATAACTCGTCAGTCTTATATCCGTCTGTGTATCATATAACAACCTTGCTATTGATTTCAAGCTGCCCACTAGAATATATGCGACAGGCTCGCTCTCTGTCGTCAAATGAAGCTGGATTTTTCCATCTTGTGATGTCGTACAAACAAAATTTGCTTCATATTCCATTGTTTCATCTTTCTGAACATCATCCTGTGGAAATACAATGGGTTAATTAATTATGTCGATTTCTTCATTAACGTTTTAGTGGATGTTTTGTTAAGATCTTCAATTTAAATAAAAGGAGTATAAATCACTCTGAAAATGTTGTTATATTTTGAATTCCTCATAATTCAATACATAGCAACGTTTTCAGTCAGTGTTTTAAGTTTAAGCGCTTTTTAACGAATATTTACTGAGGGATTGGAATTGAAACTAGTATTAATACTAAGCCTTACACTTTTCTTAATGTTTTGTGAGAATTCTGAGATAAGTATACATGGTCAAATTAAATAAGTTAGCGAAACTCCACCTACGTGTTCGATATCTAAATATGAGAATACAAAAAGGATTTCAATTGTTTTTTTTTTTGAGGATATCAACCAAGGTGAATATCAAATATAAAGGAAGAAAGAAAAATATTGTATTCTGGACACGCACACGAAATATACAGAATAAAAAAATAAAAAAAGTTTTTTTTTTGCGCAATCTTCACAGACGGTAATCTCGGTATCTGAAAAGACAAAACAAAAAAGAAAACCTTTCTCAATTCGTACATTAAGTAACAAGCGGTTGATGACCCCAAAAATCATTCAAACTTATTTAATCATGTTTAGTTCTAGATATCACGAACGCGGAGTATTGTTCAAATTTAATTTGACCCTGGAGTAACTAATTCCTGGGAAATAAAAAAATATGAAGTACAGATAAAATACATAAGAATGCACTTACCTGGTCATGTAACACATCGTGAACGCTGTCTAAAGTAGTGAGAAATTCAGTCAAATTGGTGCCTAAACATTTAAAAGCTCTCTCAAGTCGGCAGTTATGTGAGAACGCCGTTAAAATTAAATATTCCCCTAATTTTGCCATAAAATCCTTAGTGCTAACACCTGCAACAAGCAATGGAAACTTTAGTACATTAATATAATATGGTACTATAATAAAACGCATGTTATGGTTGACGCACGCGCTTAATACATTTTTATTATTACCTAGACGAAATGGAATTTAGAATTTTATAGCACTTCTCAAATTGCTTATAGATGGCAATGTTCCCATTAAAGCTGTCTGTATGAGAAATGAAAATAATTGTCTATGTCGTAGAATTTTCAAGAAGTGTGGAGTTGAAATAAAAAACCCTGCTATTATTATAAACGTGAAAGTATGTGAGGATGTATGGATGTTTGTTACTCTTTTACGAAACAACTACTGAACGTAGCTGGATGAAACTTGGCTCAAAGATAGATTATAGTCTGGGATAGCACATAGCATAACAAAATCCTGAAAAAGTGTATGGGTCCCGTAAGATGATTTCCTACAAACAACGGGCGAAGCCTCTCGCAAAAGCGAGTAAAACATAAAACAAATGCAGTTCAGGCAAAGATGATACAAGATTTTCTAAAAAACAAAAAAGAATCAAGATAGATATAATTTGTATGACTTATCGAACAATCAATCATGAAAATTGATACGTAGTACTAAGTGACACTATAATATTTTTTAATTGGAATACCTACTTCAGAATAAATTACAGAAAATACTATCGTTTACGAAACCTGTATTGAAAATAACTTGGTACGAGCAACTGAACTGGAAATAATCTAAATGAACTCCCTCTGGTACTTGACAAAGATCCACAGCGTTTCGAGTGCAGCGGAAATTACTATTGTGCAACCAGAGATGAATTAACAATATTGGTTTCCTTATCTACCGGTTTCGACAAAATGCTGGCATTGACAAATCAGTGGCGTATTTTCATCTTCTTTTCAAATATTAATTTATTGTCTTACTGCAATGTTGATAGGCTTTCTAATTTCTGAAATAATGCAATATTTTTCTTTTTCTGGTTTTATTTTAAGGCATAATTGTTTTAACTTCATTTACATTATCAGCCTACAGAAGTCTACTGCTGGATATATATAGGTCTCTTCAAATGTTCGCCATGTATAAAGTTAAAAAAGTTTATTAATTAATATCGTCATTTAACTTTAGAAGCTAAAGGACCTCTATCGTTTAATAATACCTAATGCAATGGAGACGCCGTTGATGAATTAAATGGTTTTAGAATTAAGTCGAGACAAATATAACACTGAAAGGGATATAACTTTTTTTTTAAACCATAAACAAATCCACACACTCTCTATAAAGCCGCATACGTGAGATTATATTTCGATAAGTTTTAAGATAGATGTATACACGCTAGCACATCTACCTACCCAAAACTGTCAAAATTTCCTAAATGAAAATGAATCTTATGCTTTTGTAATAAAGTTGAAAATCTATGAAAGAAACTTGACAGGTTGGGGTAGCTGGATGTGCAGTGCTGGCCTCTGTACCGACAGCAACTTCATTCAGATTATTCGAAAAATATCATAGAAACTATGGATGATGGACTGTGTGAAAGATAATATGCCTATAAAGGGCTGACTAGTGAGATGAAGACTAATATAGAAGTATGGGAGAAGACGTGCCTCGAAGAGCAAAAACAAATTTGGATTGCATATTTAAACCAGACAAGCTCTAGACGCGAAGACCTGTAATTGGCTGTCAGATTATCATACTGTTATCTATGACCATTGTATTTAGCTGTAAGTCTTCCAAAGTCTTTAAATAAATAAGGGCAAGAGAAAAATAATGATGATGATCGAAGCTATATCGTATTTTTCTTTAGTTGTCTCATTTGTTTTAAACAAATATCGCGACTAATATTAAGATTTTTCTGTAATCTATGTGTCTCTGAAGCATTTTTTTTATAATTCATGCCTTATGTGTATTATACAAAGATCAAAACGTTTATGCTCAACTTAAAGTGATACGAAAAATCTGAATTTTCGGTCCGTGTTTGTTTACCAAATTGGACACTGTAAAATAAATACACTATAGAATAGTAACTGTTATCTGCAGATGTTAAAAAAAATACCCTTTACAAAAAAAAAACTATTTGAAATCCATGTTTGTCAGTCGTCAGGTGTCAGTAATTTATGTCTGACAATGAATCTCGGTTTCATGTTGACACAATGTTACTTCAAAGCGACGGAGCCATGACGCCGATGTTAGCTTTGTTACAAAGCAAACTTTTGTATGTGCTGACACTGAATGAACGACCTGTGACGTAAGAGCATTCGGGAATCGGAACGAGGTTTTATTCCCATGTAGGCGGATGATTCTGCTTTGAGAGGGGTGATGGATGAAAACTTTTTGGATGAAGTCGGTTGAAAATTTCTTTAAGAATTGAAGAAGACGAGTTGAAGGTACTAAATTACCATTTTTAGGAAAGCTGAAAGAAAATCTTTGTATAAAGAGCCCTTTTATGTCTGAAAAAATACTAGCTAGGTTATAAAAGTCAGTGTTTCCATTAATACCTATGTTTTTTCTGAAGTCGAGTAAATAAAGCGGTATCCCTTTCACATTATAGAAAACATCTACCAAATAGCAATATGGTAAATACAAGCCCATGTGACATCGTATAACCCTCTTATTAATATAACTTTCATACAAAATTGAATTATGACAAGCTGCCAAAAGTTAGCCCACTCCGTGACAGACGGAAAAGTTGCGAACGAAAGGGAACGAAATTAATGTCAACGATTTCGGAAGCAGACATCGTCAGGGTGATTGCGTAGAAGGAGTTTTGACATTTACAATAAACCAAGATCTAAATATGACAAAAACTTGTTGAGAACAGAAATACTAGCTTTTGCCAGCGGCTTCGCCCGCGTTTATGTAGGAAATTATCCCACGGGATCCGTACATTTTTTCGGGATAAAAAGCTGCTATTTCAGATATACTATTCCAGACTATAATCTATCTTTGTGCCAAGTTTCATCCAGATTCGTTAAGTAGTTTTTGAGTTTATTCGTTACAAACATACATAAAAATATTTCCTCTTTATAATATTAGTGAATATTAGCGATTATTAAAGTAATGTGTCAAGTAAGTCAGAGGCCCATGGGCAGCATAAAAACTCTGACACCAGGTTAGTCACTAACCACATCGAAAGAAGAAGATTAAAGTAACACATGGAAAGGTGAAGAAGACTATAGAAGAGCGAAATACCACCACACTCTGGGAGGGAAATGTTGATAGGTAGATAGATAGAAAAAAGTTTCTTTGTGAGATCAAATTGTGTAGAATACGACAGGATCTACTTATAATTGTTTTATGACATTTCCTATTAATTTTTTTTTCAATTACAACATTGTTTTTTTTCACTATTGTTTTTTTTTATATTAAAAAAATGTTATTCGTGTAAGACTAACGAAATGAAAGGAAATCGCCGATGCCACCGGAAAAACAGCCAAGCTTAAAGGGCTCAGGACTGGATAAATTTGCCGTATGTCGAAAGAGTCTTGGGCCAAATCCACCACCATGTGGGTCCCAGAAAACGTCTATCGACATCGAAGCAGGCCCAGGAGAAGATGGTGTGTCAAGCTTGATGCCTACAGACAGGATTGGACCACACTAGCTCAAGATAGAGAGGAGTGGAAAGAAGAAAGGGAGGTTTTAATTAAAAAAAAAAAACATTCATCATTCTTCAGTGCTACGCTAGTTCAAACGTTGTCTGCGTACAAAATGAATGTCTCCATTATTTAAGATAGTGATGGATGAATACTTACTGTCCGTAGCTCGTACCGCATCGTAAATTTCTTGTAAATACGCGTAATTCCGACAAGTTTTAACATCGTCCGGTAGTCTTCGTCTGCGAACAAAATGGGTGCTTTTATTTTTTTTTTTGGTTAATTAAAAGAGGAATGAGCAGTAACATTAAAAACATAATGTTTCTATTTTGTTTTATGTTTCATTTGTAATAAGTTCCACTGATGTCTAAATAATGATGTGACGTTTTTCTTTTGTTTTTGAAAAGCGAAGTAATTGCCACACATAAAATGACAATTTATTTTGACAGTTGGCCCACGTCCATTGCTTTATTTACTTTGTTGAATAGAGGATTCGTTCAACCTATAAGGCAATGGATTAGCATTATCCTTATATTATCAAAGAAATCCATTATCCAAGGGCACACAAAAAGTTACAACATTCTCCATTAAACTTATAGCTACATTATACTGCTACATTTACAACCTAATTACGCTATAAGGTTAGTCCTATAACCTATGTCTATCCTAGTTCTGCTTTCTTAAGATCATCTTCTAGTAAAACCTTATTTGTTTCGTAAGGTTCCTTTTCTAGGACGGATTGTGATAGGCTCGGCTAAAGATCCTAATTGACTATTTGAAACGGTCATAAATAAAATATGAAATCACATCGATAAAAGACCGCTCGTCTTAAAAACTCCCATCACCGTACAGAAATTAAATATTATGCGAAGATATAATTGTACAACTGCATTGAATGCTAATAAGTATTCCATTTGATTCTAAAAATCTGTGACGTCACATGTTTATATTTCATACAAATCACGTGCAAATTCCGCGTTTTCACAATTCATAAAAAGTTACGTTATTGACTACCCTTTGCATCGTCTTCATATATTATAATGTTATAATTCATGTATACAAAAAATTGTAAAACATTTTAAAAGATTAACGGTGGAGTTTCTTGCCCATTCTTCTCCACACGAAACTACCTTTTGGAAAGGGCGATTAGAATCAATTCTATTTCTTATTCATTTTGACGTTCAAAAGTGCCTTACTTGTGCCTATTTGAAATAAATGATTTGACATTGTCTTTGACCTTTCAAATACACAAGTACCGTCATAAGTGCCGCAATAAGTTTAAAATTAACATTCTACTCTAATCCTTCTCCATTTCATTTAGAGCCACTATGAGCCTCGCAAAACAAGCATGAAACAACAAACAAACATATAATTTCGCTTACATCTCTTAAGCGTGTTACACAACCAATTTAAGTAGTCCCCGTAATTAAATTTAATCTTACATGTGGAAGTTAATTATCAAAGATGCTTATTCCAGATTGGGGTGTCTTTTAATTTTAAAGGTTTGTATTTACACACCTACAAACAGCTTTTGATCTAAGAATTAGGGCGAAATGCGAATGTTTTCAGCGGCATTGATAAAAGGGTTACCGCTACCTCGGAACGTAAACGGCTAAGGAAGGAACATGGATAGGTTTTAGTCAGTAAGAGTCTGACACTCCCTTCCGCTCCACCCAGAGCGGGAGGCGTCATTTGATGATTTACCATCCTCAAAGAAAAAAAAGGGTGACATGTTTAGCAGTTGCAGTTTTGCATTTTTTTTACCGTATTGGTATATCATAGGATAGAGGACAATGGCCATAAACGTCACGTTTTATTTGGAAGACCTATTTGATTAGTACTTACGCGTTGTGTTGTGATACCGGACCACATCTGATGCAGTGTGTTGTAGTCTAGAGAGGCAGTGACCGTTTATCAGTGTATTGTGAATGGAGAACGCAACTATGCAAGTTACTGCGTTTTATACGTTGCATCGTACCAATGATGGCGTATTTCGAAAAGTTGTGTGCGTGTCGCCTGATGGTTTTTGAAAATACGCCCCTCGCAACATTTGCTAAGTTGGTGATGTATTGCCAATATTTACGACTAGTATTTTGTGCCAAAGCAGTGTTTGTGACAAATATGGTGATTCAAAAGCTGACATCAATTATGCACATACAGTTACAATTATATATGGAATCACAATATTACTCACTCACGATTAACTGTTGTTTTACTGGTGTAGATCCTCATAAAATACTTGGATATATTTATCCATATCTGTTTAGGCTGGTAGTCGACCCTGATGTGGGACCAGAATGATTAGGGTTTTAGTCAGTTTGGTTTTGCGTTATATCAATTTATTATGTGAAGTTTGTATAGAAGAAACTCTGTTAGTGATTGTGTTAAGGTGATGTTGTGGTATTCTAATGGTCTGTTTCACTATCTCTGGATATGTTTCAGATACCTCATCTATCAGATGGCCTTTCAATAAAATTGTGGGAGGCAATAATATAGGGTGACTAGTAATTAGTGACCGATATTTAAACACGTGATTGTACTCATGTTTACAATCAACTTTCCCAAAAGAAACTTTTTTTGTATACTCAATAGCTGCTAACATCTGATCGGCGATAAGTTCATTGAACTTTGCGCGCGCCCATTGTGTTGTTACTGTGATAAAAATAAAACTATTGAGTATACATAAAAAGTTTCTATGGGAAAGTTAATTGTAATCATGAGTACAATCACGTGTTTAAATATCGGTCACTAATTACTAGTCACCCTATATACTTATTGTTTTGTTTCTTTTTCATTTATCAGGTAGGTTGTGCCTATGTATCCGAAGAAGGTGAAACAGGCCGTTGGTGCTGATGAGGCCCGTTAGAGCCAATGTCTGCCGGGTTAGTGGGGTTGTCCGAAAGGGTTACACACTGCCCCGGCACACAAAGGGCAAAGGAACGAACATGGATGGGTTTTAGTCAGTAAGAGTCTAACACTCCCTTCCGCTCCACCCAGAGTGGGGGAGTCATTTGATGCTTTCCCATCCTTAAATAAACAAAATAAATAAAAGGAGTGGGTTACTTACAAACAGTTGTATTTATCGTAGTGTTCCGCTTGGTTCTTTGTGAGGGCGGCCACCGCTGTGTGGAGGCATTCGTTCTGAAAATAAAAGGCTGTGTTAAAAGGAAATAAGATACTGATGGGTAGCTCCATGTTTTTGAAATACGAACAATCGCTGACAAAGGAGGTTGGCCACATTTTACCCTTATATATAGGCCTTAGGTATATTTGAAAAGTGTCATCCGCTATTTCTCATGGTTTTACTTATAACTTGATTTTTGTGGTACAAGATCTTAGAAAATGGTATATACTTTTTGCATAGGATTTGCATACATACGTTTTTTTATTTGAATAATTAGGGGAGCGAGGGGCTAGTTGTAACAATTTATCGCTTCTTGGCTATGAATGCTTACTTGTTTGGTATTTATGAAATCTAGCAGTATCATTCCAATTAACAACTAATCAACTATAGATTCCAAATAAACCTATAACGACTTTTTGTAGAGCCGGATTTGAAAAAAATCTGACGAGTGTAACAACTTACCCCGTGATTGGGGCTAGTTGTAACAGGCTTGGGGCAAATTGTAACATTAAGAAATGAAAACCAATTTTATATTTATAAAGATTTATTTGGCATATTTAGCATAGGAAACGCTAATACAGGTTAGACTTTTAAATTAATTTTTAATCTAACAGAAAATATTCAAAAATAACATGTTCTTTCTCTACCACTATAAACTATTATAGCATTTTAGGTTTACAGCCTTTAATAATATGTATAAACTACTTCAGCAGTCAGAGTTTTGATTCATTTAGCATTATAAGCCTTAGGCACAACATAACAAAGTTAGACTTTATTTTATTAAATTTTATTCTCAATCTAATAGAAAAATAATCAAATATTAACAAAAACATGGTCTTTCTTAAACTATAAAAAAACTTTCAGCTCACAGTCATAATAACAAAATCTCAATTTCTTCAGTAATCAGCCTTTTTATTTGACGTAGGTAAAATATGAAATCAGTCTTCATCCAGTATTTTCCAAGACTTCAGCAGAGGCCAATTCGTAAACATCTTAGCTTTGGGAAGCATGTTCAGTTTTTATTTGTAGTGTCTCATTTTAAAATAGATAAAATCAATTAAGTTCAACAAAAAAGTACTCAAAACCTGAAAATAAGGAATTTAAATAACTATGAACTTTATAACTTATAAGTAACATGTTACAACCTGCCCCGTAAAAGTGTTACAACATACCCCACTGCAAGGTTTTTTAAATAATCTTTAATAAAAAAACAAGTCGCTTACATGTTGTGAAATTACGTTTAATACATATATTCAAACTAAACAAATGCTAAGTGTATTTGTATAAATCAACAACTGCTAAGCAATTTAAAATCTACGATAATCGATTTTGTATAAACAAAAAAAAGTCTATTACCTGGCTTAATCAGAGCGCCTGCATAACACCGCTTCCTGCACGGTCCGGCGGGGTACTGATCGCGCTTATATGATAGAATGGATATTACGTAGTAGGTTAGGTTGAAAATCAAACAAATTTTCTTTTATTATGCAGGTAAAAAATGCTTGTTACTACTTGCCCCTGTTACAACTAGCCCCTCGCTCCCCTACTCGCATACATACAAGAAAGAAAGCTTGCTGTGACTGCCGCTCTCTTTTGTAATTATGATTAAAATCTTCTCCGATGACCTCCGAATCCAATTTACTCATTTAAATCCGTCCATTGTAGTATTTTTATGTCACGAAGCGACGCGCGCTTTATTTGTGGTAACCGAGTGTACAAGCACGCTGAGAATATGTGGATGTAGACGAGTAACGTCAGCATACTAAGTCAGTAAGTACAGCATATTAAGTCCGCCTTTCCTTTCCACATTTCTGTGCTTAAAGTATTAAATAAATAAATACACGCACACTTACACACACTTCCAATACCAATTGTCTCCCATGCTTCCGAGAGCCGTGTTTGTAACCACAAGTAAAGCGCGCGTCGCTTCATGAGATAAAAACCCGGTAGTAGTTAAGCTGCGTAAACAATACATCTACAGTTTCCCTTTGTAGAGCATTACTTTAGATTGTCACAGAAATCTTAAAGACCAGACGGAGACACTAAGCTTCCGTAATACATAGCTATTCCTTTTGTCCTACGCTACGAAGCGCGAAGGGACCAATTTCCCTACATTTTCTTTACGAGGCGTCGCGCGTACCCTGAACGCTTTAAATGCGGTGGCTTGATGAATTGGCCGCGGCAAGACAATAGACGACCATAATCCTACGATGTTTTGTTTGTGATTTATTTAGGTAACAACCTTGTTTACTGGAGTTATATCTAGTTTTCATATCGACTTGACTGGTTTACAAAGTTACTGACGATCATTAGATATAATTATTTACTGATAGTAAGAGGAGCTCGTGCCTAAGTACTAACAGCCGCACAGGTCGATCCATCAGGTTAAGCTTGCCGGGGTTGGCTGTGGATGGGTGACCATCTTTACACACCGAGACTCGTCCGTGCCTCGAAAAGCACGTTAAGCCGTTGGTCCCGGTTGTCATTTGTGAATCTTTGATAGTGGTTACGGGTCGTCAGAAGCCCGAAAATCTGACATCCGGTTAGACTGGAAGCCGACCCCAGCATAGTTGGGAAAAGGCTAGGCAGATGATGATGAAGAACAGATAGTAAGTAAGAAGTAGTTAAATTAGTCATCTTACCAAAAGAGAATATAGATATGGTTGAGGCATGATAAAACTATGGCATGTTTTTGTTTTACGGTAGGAGTTGACAGGTACAAATCGTCACGTAAAGAAAAGTCTCCGTGTATCATATACGAATGTGTATGTATACGTGCGAGTATCGTGTAAAAGACTTCAGAGACACGTATTAATTTCGACACTATCGTTACATAAATCTGCATTATTCCTGTAAATATGCATTACCATTACCTACTTATTCTACATAAAACAAATGAACTCACGGTCGCTTCCATTGCAGGTACCACTTATAGAACGGTGGGCCGCGAGCTACCCTTACATAAACCTTTTGCTTTGTCAGCGTCCATGATCCGTTAATCTTCATACACGCGCGTCTGTTGCGAGTTTGCATTGTTACGTTAAAATATCTGAGTATGGAGAAATGGAGTCGCAGACTAATATTTTACAAAACACAAGTCTTTCTCTAGCTTATAATAAATCCTAAACCCTACTAGCATGGAACGCTCTTAATAGAACACTATTTTTATTCCGAAAATATTTTGAATTCCGAATCTTTACTCCAGCTGGCCAGTAGCGGCAAGCAAGAGATGAGGTAGGTACTGTAAAGGTTTTAACAGGGATGTCTTCCTCATTCAACGTCCGTAAAGAAGTTAATAGTATAATCTGGAGACACTATTTCATAAGTAGAAAAATAGAAGATTGAACAGCTCAGAAAACAAAAAAGACAATTGAAGCATTATGACGACAATTGGGATGATGACATTTTTTTTAATTAGTCCGTAAGCTAGATTATTAAAGAATATTGGACACGTATTTTTTTCTTTTTTTACGTAATCCAAAGATTACGTCTTTACATTGAATTATAATGTGGCATGACGTCACAACAAGTGTGTAGTTTTTATACTTAGGTACTTGTGACGTAGCAAGGCCCACTTCCCAACTTTAATGCGTTTTATCTAAGTCATTTTCTATTAATTTATATGATAAAGCAAAAAATAGGGGTCAAATATTTTTTGTTACCTATCTGATTGATGGACTAAATATAACTTCTTTTTGTTTACCCAGGCATCATCCTTAAGGTGTAAAAATTACTTTTTACAAGGTCAAAGTCATTCCGGAACCTTTATGAGCTCGGAGGGTTGTATTAATGATTTTGATGATTATAATTCTGTAACTACATACGTCTTACAGCCGCGAATCAAATGTTCATCAACATACAACCTATCACTGGCCTGCAAATTGCAAAAAACTTAAGAAAATTTGAATTTCGCGGGCTGGTTGGAGGATTCACCTTAATGATACGATGGCCGTTTTGCGCCGATGTGACGTACATTTTCCCACGACTTGTCATATTTGCCGCAAATAAACGTATTTTCTTTCTTCTAATTGCTTCATGGAACAGCTCTAAACGGGAACGCTACAGAGGCATGCGAGATGGCCAGGCGACATCACAAAGACAGCGAGCCCAAATTGGTTTCAAAAAACCAAAGATACCAGTGGGACTATTAATATTATCAAAAAAACAAAAGTCATTTATTCAAATTAGGCTGAAGATCAGCACTTTTTGAAGGTCAAAGTTACATAAGACATTCCCCCAAAAACGCCCACCCTTCACCACTTCCTAGTGCTTTAGCTGGGAAGAAGAAGTGGCGCAACAAACTCCCCAGCAGCACAGCTGTCTGTTTAGTTGGAAGAACTTGACTCTACACATTTATCGTATGAGAAGTAATTAACATTACGAAACACATCACATTTAAATCAATCATTTGCCACATGTCAGCTAGCACACGTCAATATACCAATTAAAACATTAAAACTGACTGTACTCAAGCGTAAATTTAAAAAGAAAAAAAAAGAGCCTCCAGGTAAAAGTGTGCGTGCCCGCTTCCATCCAATATCCATCCCCAAAGAGACTCCGTTAGTTTCTGACACTACTAAAGGTGTAGCAAGCTAAAGATATTCTTAACTTGAATAAAAATAGCTTCTCCACGTATCACACACATAGTGTATCGACACAGCCGACGACTTCCAGCCCTGCACTATGGCTTCTTGTCCTTACTAGTCGGCTTACCGTACCCGGTGATCCGGTTAACACCTGATCTAATATATGGTCTAATATACCTAATATATATATGGTCGGAGCGGATATTTTGACGTGTACGATGTCGTTGGTGAAGGATTTTTAGAATTTTTAGAGGAGGAAGTCTTTGAAGTCAGACTTTAAAAAAAACCGGGCATTCATATACCACTATGCTGCTATGTAAACAATAGTGACAAGAAAGTAAAATTCATCCTAACAAAGCTAACTCAATAACTACCTAAGTAAAGTTAATAAAATATTAATGGGACCAACGCCCAAGATTCTTCTATCACATGAGTAAAGATTTTTTTAAATCGGCACACAATCGTCGAATATAAATAAATAACGATGAACATAGAACTCCTTTTTGGAAGTAGGTTTAAAATATGAGTTAATTATCATCATTATACCAGCTCGTTCCCTTGTTTACGTGCATGTGCGTGTGGTTATTGCAATGGTCGTAAATTTTATGAAAAATAAACAAAGATAGGCTGAAGTAACTAGTAAAAGTTACGAATTGTTGGTGACTACAATAGCAATAATTCTTGTCGGCACAAATTCGAAGAAAAACAATGTAATTTTATCTGAAAAAATATTTTCTCTCAGTAATGGAAAATTACCCGACACTTTAATGTCATACTTGATTACTCAGTCTGTCTGGGTAAGTATCTGTTTACAAAGAGCCTTAGAAGCGTTTGCCTTACCTAAGAAATAAATATTTTTATAAACCTTGTTGTATGTCTAAAATTGTTCCTCAAAATATTTTGATACTTATTTATTTAGGATCTCCAACATAATATACAAAGTGGAGACGACAATACGATCATAAATTAAACTGCGTACATATATCAAATGCCGTCCCCAGCTTGCATACGAAAATTCAATCAAATATCAATAGTTTAATCACTATAGCTAGTCAAAGATTGGCAAAAACCATAGTCAGCCCAACACTATTATTTAGTTTGTTTGAAAAAATCTCTTTTTAAATTTCGATTTTAGTATTTATTTGATTTGTTCCAAAATGCTCCTATTCATTAGTATTGTCAATGTTTTCATTTATAGTTTTATTGTTTCCTCCACATTGTGTAATTTAAAACATGGCGACCAATCTCAGTGGTGACCAGCCTTCAGCGCGGGATTCTATGGTGTTCAAGTGTGTGCCCAGACACAGACACACGCACTCTCCCTTCCCTTACTATCATTGTCCAATGGGATGACAATCCGATAATACATAGTTTTACGCCCTAGCTGGAGGCCTTTATTTATCAACCCCTCAAAAGTCGTATGACATTCAAATTCTCTCAAATTCAAATCCTCAAATTCTCTCAAAACGACAATTAATATAACCGTATAAATCGTTGAGCTCTTATAAGCCATCGGCTACTACCTAATATACAAACATCTAATGGGTTAAGGCACAGAATAGTCCAGTTAAGTTTATTTATTCTTTAAAAAAAGACATGAGTATTAAGGGACGATGAAGCGTGGCCTCCTCCTAACCCCGGTATCAATTCCAGAACAACGTTCCTTTGAGAGAACAAATTGGTCCTTCCCAAATCGTTTAAAAAAACACTTTTCAAATAATATCATCAAAAGATTCGAACAAGTACCGTAACAAATAAATCAACTGAACGATCAAGTGAATCCCGGACTCGCCTAAATCAATTAAATTCAAACTTTTGACAGTTTTATCATTCTACGAAAACGAATCAATCAAAATAAATTGTCCATCTAAATTAATTGGTGAATTGTCGGTGTCGGGTCAAATCTATTCATAAACAGTTAAAGGGTTCCTTCTAATTAAAATGAAGGGTACGAACAATGGCAGTATGATAACACCGGAATTTAGTATAAGTTTTAATGGACAACGTGGAAAGTTGTTATGTAAAATGGTCCATCAGAGAATTTTGTTATTATCTTTTCAAAATGATCCCAAGTTTTTAGGGGGGCTGGTGGTTGGAGAACAATACATTTATAATTCAGCGAATTCTGCCGCGGTCAGTCCACATTATGGTGCCCATTAAAAACGAGGCCCGTATTTTACAGTTCGCACTGCTACCATTGCCAACAGGAAGGAAATTATAAATAGCGTCATGCCAGTACTCCATGAAGGGTTAGGTAGAAGGTTTTACCAATAATACCCATATTCAAGTGCCATGCTATAGGGAGTGGACCCAATGCCATCCATCGGACACATGTCAGTGGGATTGTCTGGAAGAGTCTCCGCTGCCCCGATCATCAATATGTATAATGTTCATTTTATATAACGTTCATTTGACCTAATGTTCTTTTGACCTTATTTTCATGTTTAATGGTCACAGTTCTAACCTACATGTTTAATGGTCACAGTTCTAACTCAAATGGCACCTTTTTTTTTTTTTAAACCTTAAAATATTCTATGCATGGCCGAGGGTGGGCTTGGTATCGTATGTGTATCGAAGCAACAAACTATTGTAGCAATCATTGAGAGATCCATTTACACAGGTCAATAACACAAGAAGCTTCCAAAAACACTTACCCCACAACAGACTATAATTATCAAGGACCAAACATAACTTCACTTAGACCTCAGCATGTAATATTACACCTTAAGTGAAGTGACGTCACTGATAGATGAATGGTGGAAAATGGAGGAAAAAGGGCCGCTGTCGACGTATCGGATTTCTAATGGATGGGGTGCTAAGTTTGTTTTGATTTCTCTTTGGTAACCCATTTAGGTTAGCAATTTATGGATTCATTACTCGGTGTGAGTCATACTGCTGTGACGGCTTTAACATATTAATTGAAACTATAACCTTAATATCGCAGCATTATGCTGAGATATATATTTTTATGTATGCTTTAATTTTTATTTGTTTTTATTTTCCTATTTTGTTTTTGGTTTTTTATTTCTGCGTATTTCCTGGTACCAGGATTATTTTTAACAATATACTATACTGCTAATATTGAAATAGCATTTTATAGAGTAAATTACATTTGCCGAAATGTAAACTATGGGTGGAGTAAAGTTAGGGGAATATATAATCTAATACCCCCTATAAATCGAATATCTTGAACATCATTTATTATATGAATAATACCTAAGGTAATTTTTTCTTATAATCAATAATACTGGATCAATTATTCACTTATAAATGTATAAATAAAAAAAAAAGTTAAATATATTTTTTTATTTCTGTGTATTTCCTGTGCGGGTGTACAGAGGCCAGCACATCAAGTTACCACAATCTGCCAAATTCTTTGATAGTATTTCAACTTTATTGCAAAGACGATAAGGAGATAAGGTTCATTTTTAATTGAAAAAAATTTGACAGTTAGGGATAGCTTGATGTGCTGGCGTCTGTACCTATTATCTTAATTAATTGTAGCAACTTTTTAATCACGCCTAGAGGTTATTTAAGACGACTAAAGTTGCACGGTGTATAATGAATATGAAAGCGAAAGGTCACTGATTAAGGTTCATTTTTAATTGAAAAAATTTGACAGTTAGGGATAGCTTGATGTGCTGGCGTCTGTACATACATACATAATCAGTCTAAATTGTTCCCACTGCTGGGACACAGGCCTCCTCTCTAAGAGAGGGATTGGGCCAAAATCCACCACGTGGGCCCAGTACGTGTGTAGAATAAAATATTTTCTTTCTGTCAAACAGAAGGCGGAGGTAAGCGCTGTAAGGGTTAAATCAAATATTATATTGGCATTTACACAATGTACACAGGTGTCATTATATCCTATAACTTTGACGTGAGATGTCATTCTAGTTGCTAGGTATTGATACTACGTACAGCTAGTCAATCAACTCAGCCTATCGCAGTCCACTGCTGGACATACGCCTCTCCCAGGCTGCGCCACAACACCCTGTCCTCCGCCTTCCGCATCCAGTCTGTCTCAGCCTCCTTCTTAAGGTCCTCAGTCCATCTAGCTGGGGGGCGTCCCACACTACGCTCGCTCGCGGTCTCCACTCCAGGACTCGTCTGCTTCATCGGCCATCGATCGTTCGACAAAAATGGCCAGCTCACTGCCCCTTAAGTTTGCTTAGGCTGCAAGCTATATCGGTAACTCCGGTTCTTTTTCGAATAAACTAATTCCTTATTTTATGCTCCATAGAGACTCCAAGCATAGCCCGCTCTATAGCGCGCTGAGTGACCTTGAATTTGTGGACCAGCCCGGTTGTTAGTGTCTACGGAGTGTTTTAGCTGGTCTATACTATAAAAATATCACCGTGAAATGTAAGACGAAGTAAGCTCGAAGAGAGCTGTCAATAGTGTCATCAATTAGAATGAGAGCTCGCTTTAAGCTCACTTGACCTATGTACATGTGTATTCATGGTGGATTTTTACAGAATCCTCCTATGGCTGGTTCTAGATATGTGGGATGTGAACTCAAAGCTCATTGTGAAGATAACTAATGGGTTCGAACGATCGATAGCATAGCCTAACATCGAAGAGCCTTGAGAATGGTTGCCAAGACTGTTTCACATCTATACATATTATAAAATAAAAGTCGCTATTCGTGTCTGTCTGTGTGATCGCGTTGTTCTTATAAACTCAGCAACGGATTATGATGCGGTACCACTATCATTTAGAGAATTTATTCTGGAAAGTTTATGTGGATAATAAATTAATATTAAACATATAATAATAAAGAAATCTCAATCTTTTGTCGAGTCGTAAAACCGTGCGTTACTAGTAAAAAATATAATAAAGATTGAGTCTCATGAGGATCACGAATGTCTAATAAAATACCTTTTAAGTAACACACAATAAATTACATTATACGATAGCTATTTCAGGAACCTTCGTAATTGATGGCTTAACATGACATCTGTCCCAGGTGAGGACCGTTAGAAATTTAATAAAGCGCTAAGATATTATTTTTATTAAGATCCTGCTCTTTGATGGCATCTGTCGCTGTGATATTGAATTGTGTCTTAGTATTTTTATAGTATACTTTATTGATTCTTCAATGATCAGTAAGAATGTTGACTGAATAGAATCTAAAGTGTATATTTTTCATAACAAAAGTGTTTTTTAATTTTTGGTTGTAAGAGTAGAAATAATATTATAATTTCAAATTCAAATTTATTCAAATTTCAAATTCAAATTTATTTATTTATATACTACTCTGTCAAGAAAGTACCGGTAAAAGATCAATAATACACAAAATGTCTGTTATTCGTCCAAATTTATTTTATCACCTTCAAAGTATGCTCCTTGAGAAACGATACACTTGCGCCAACGAATAATCCATTCATCAAAACATTTTTTAAACGCTGCTTCCGGAATTGAGTTCAGTTCTCGCCGCGAATTCTCCTTTTTCGGTTTCGGTTCAGTTGGAAGGCGCCACTCCGAAGCTTGTTGACTAGTTTGCATGTCAAACTCGTAAACCCACGTCTCGTCACCAGTAACAGTGCGTTTCATGAATGTTGGGTCCGAACTGACTCGTTCTAGCATGTCCTCAGCGACTTTCATGCGATTGAGTTTTTGGAGAAAATTCAGATCTTTTGGGACTAGCCGAGCAGCAACATGTTTCATACCCAAATGATTAGTTAAAATGGTACGGATCGACTCGTGAGATACAGAAAGTTCGTCGGCTATCTCTCTCAGAGTTGAATGGGGATTTTCAGTCACTATTTTCTTCACTTTTGCGATGTTAACTTCAGTTGCAGACGTTGACGGCCTACCAGAGCGAGGCAAATCTTCCATCACATCTCGACCGCTTTTGAACGCTTTGAACCACTCATAAGCACGAGTTTTTGATAAAGTCGATTCACCGTAAGCCTTCTGTAACATTTTCAGTGACTCCGAACACGAAATTCCATTGGCGATGCAAAATTTAAGACAAACTCTTTGTTCGATATTTTTGTCCATTATGAAATTCGCAATACACACTGATATTACTAAAACCAGCACTGTATTTAATATAAATAACAGAAAACAGTTGTGCCAATCTAACAACTACAAAAAAACCAAAAATTTGAATTTGGAACCATAAACAAATCATCCATTCCCGATACTTTTTTGACTGAATGTATAATCTGTCTTACAATAAAACGTAGGGCGGTGACCCCCAAACTAGGCATTTGCCTGTATCTTGGGGATCGGAACATTATCATTTTAGTATTAACATTTAGGAGGGATTATAAAGTTGGTAAACATGTACTGAAATTAAACTAAACTAAGAGTAATATTGAAATCTATAAAAAGAAAAAACACTTAAAATATACACTGTCATCAGCGTGAGATCAGGTAGGTCAGTTAGATAACTAAGTAAAATTATTATATTACTGTTATCGTAACTAGATAATTATAAAATCTAATAATCAATAGGAACAAATTGATTAAAGAAAAAAAAAATAATAGTAACAAAAAATGTAGAGTGTAAGTGTGAGTATGTGTTAGAGAGTGTGTGTGGTTGGGTATTTGTCTGTAGTGAACGTGAGTGTTAGGTGTGTGTGTGTGTGTGTGTGTGTGAGTATGATGTTACTGATTGTGATATTATGAGTAAATAATGTTTTCTGTGTCATCGTAGGAGAGAGTAAATAGCCATTTCTTTATTATCTTTTTGCAAAGGGACATTTTGAGGTCTTTTATGTTGCAGCACTTAATGGCTTTGTTGTAAATGCGTGGGAATAAGTAGTCTGGGGAGCGTCTAGCCATAAGGGAGTTTACTTGGGGAACGGGTATCCTAATTGTGCGCTTTGACATTATATCTTGATAGTCTGTTCTGAGTTTTAATTTCCTATGAATGTAGAGTGTTGCGTTAAGAATAAAAAGCTGTCGGACACGAAGAACCGGGAAGTCACTGTAGAGTGTGTTAGTTGGGTACAAGAAAGGCTTCTTCAGCATTTCTTTAATAACGGCTCTTTGTGCTCTTTCTACTTCGATGAGTGCAGTTTTACCGGCACCACCCCAGACCGAGATGCCATATTGGAGGACAGACTGGCATAGACCAAGATAAACAGTGCGGAGTATGGGGGTGGGTGTACAGTCACGTAGTTTTTTCATTATATGGATAAGTTTTCTGACTCGGCCGGATAGTGCGTGTATGTGTTGTTTAAAAGGTAAGTTCTCGTCTATGGTAATTCCTAAATATCTCATGGAGTGAATACGGTCGAGTACAGTACATGAATAGTTTGCGGGTATTGCGTATTGGGGGTTAAGTCTATTGTAGCAGGTATAAAATGTAAGACTCAATTGTTGAGGGGATCTGGATGACTTCGATTTATAAAATGTTATTATCTTGGTTTTTTTAACGTTTAAGGTTAGCAGGTTTTTGTCGAGGGTCCTAGACACTATCTGTAGTCCCGCCTCTGCTCGGCTGTAAACTTGGTCCCAAGACTTTCCATGAAATATGATCGCCGTATCATCTGCATAGGATATTAATTCAGCATTGGGAAGAGAAAGGTTTAAGATGTCGTTTATGTAGACTAAGAAAAGAGTTGGACCGAGTGTACTGCCCTGCGGGATTCCAAAATCTATGGAGAGGAGGCTGCTAGAGAGATCTCCGACCTTGACAAATTGTCGTCTATTAGACAGGTAGCTTCTGAACCAGTCCAAAGGGGTGCCTCGTATACCTGCGGCTTCCAGTTTCTTTAGAAGAAGTTCTATAGAAATCGTGTCGAAGGCTTTTGCCAAGTCTAAGAAAACTCCCATGGCATGTTCTCCTTTATCTACAGTTGATGATACAGAGTTTGTTATTAGCCTAGCTGCACCTCGGTTGACCTATCCCTCCTGAAGCCGAACTGCTTGTCGGAGATTAAGTTGTGTTTTTCAAGAAAATTTGTTAGTGTTTGGTTTACAATCTTTTCAAGGAGTTTTGATAATATGGGCAGTAGGGAGATTGGTCGATAATTATCAGGAATATCAGTTGCACCGCTTTTGTGAATTGGGATGACAGCTGCGACCTTCCATCGGTCCGGAAATGTGCCAGACTCTAAACTCAGGTTGAATAAATGGGTTAGAGACGCAAGGACTGTCGGTTCAATTTTTTTAATTAGTCTTACATTTAGATTGTCGGGCCCAGGAGCACTATCATTGTTGAGTTGGGATATAAGGCTATCTATCTCAGTTTCATCGGTAGGGTGCAAGAAGAATGTGTGTAGGCAGGTAATATTTGGACTATATTTATCGGAAAGAGAGGCTTGAGTTTCAAAGAGTCTTGTTAGAATTTGGTCAGCTAGATTTTTACCTAATGAAGTGAAGTGGGTGTTGCATTTGTTGAGCGATTCGGTAGGGTCATTTGAATTTGTGATTAACTTAGGTGGGTCTGATGACTTTTTGTCGTTATATATTGATTTTATAGTCTTCCAATGTCTCTTAGGGTCAGCTCGAGTGTTCTCGATCAGATGGCTGTGGTATTCTGTTTCTAGCCTATGTAGCAGGTTGTTGCAGAAGTTTCTATAACGGGTGTATATGAGTCGCTGCATTTGATCATAAGCGTAAGTATGTGACGCCAAGTGAAGTTTGTCACGGTGCCGCATGCATTTTATTAGGCCTGGGGTGATCCAGGGTTTTATATTATATTTGCTTTGGCTTGTTTGGACTTTGTGGGTATGTTTTTTTATAATGTTTGAGATTATTTCAATGAAAGCATTAACGGCGGAGTTTGTACATTGATGGCTAAAGACTTCAGTTCAAGACAGATCATTTATGTCGGCGACAACGGCTTCTTCGTCTATTTTAGTTTTCCATCTAGGTCTGGAGGAGTTAAAACGATTGTTTCTAAGGCATGTCATAGCCATCGCTTTGTCGTGATCCGTGATAGAACATTTACATATAGTTCCCGAACTTTTGTTTGTAGTTTTTATAAAGATATGGTCCAAATAAGTCTTTTCTCTAGTAGGCTTCGTTATTGCTGGAAGAAGGCCGTGAGTGGCCATCATACATAGATAATTCGCGTTTCTATTGCTAATTTGGTTACATATATCGATGTTTATATCTCCAGCTACTAATACTGTGGCGTAATCGTGTAGCTGATTCAATGTGGTATCTAAAGAGGCGGTAAAGTTATCGGTATTGTGAAAAGATGGTGATCGGTAGATTCCTAATATAGCAATTACATTGTTAATTTTTATTAAAAGGCAGTCTGAGTCTGCTATATTTGGTTCACTGACAGTGAAATTCCGTGAGGTTTTAGTGTAAATAACGACACCACCATTTTTATTTGATTGTGAGAATGTCCTGGAACCTGTGTAACCTGGTAATAATAAATATTAAAATATATTGAAGATCAAAGTTAATTTAATTTAATGCCGCCAGTCTCTTGGGTACATTGCCAGTCGATAGCGATCGATGCGAAAGAATTTTTCGACGTCATATTTTTTTAGTTCTATTGTTAGTGTTAGATTCTTTATTGTGCATAACTTGAGCGATTATTAATATATAGAAATTCATTTACATGTGAGTAAAGCCCAAGTAAAAGCCATAAATAATTATTGATTTCAGCAGTGATTTATTTTACACAGTAGATATAAGGTAAGCAAAATAAATCACCGCACACAGCAAAGTTGAGACGTGTGGTAATGAAATAACGAATAATATAGAATAACATTACATTATCCTAAATTCGTGTTAAAATCACAACCACGAGACGGATGAAATTAGATAAATTACTTTATACTGAGAAACACATAGTAACAACGCCTCGTAAATGAAACACCTCCAAGATAAAGTAGAAGAATTTATTTACGCACCTCTTACGAACATAAAAGCGTGTATACGTTGAGTAGCAATTACTTTGTGGAATTCAAAGGACATGACGAGACGGGATTTGGTACAAGTTGTATACTGAGAGAGACACATTATAAATGGGTGCTAAAAATGAGAATGAGAGATGAGCCAGAATGGATACAACAATGTACTGCCTTTTTAAGAATAGAAAGTGATCTGTGGGATTTAAATCCCATATCCATATCATCTTCATCATGCCTCAAGGGGAATTATTGTTCTTGAATAACATTTGTCTCTCTCTCAATACTTTAGTGTATTTAAAAAATTATTTTGTTTAGGTGATAAAAAATTGCTGAAAGAACAATTGTGGACCCTTTTTTTTAAGGATAGGAAATCATCACATGACCCCTCCCGCTGCGTATGAAGCGGAAAGGAGTGTCAGACTTTGAGACGGAAGGAAAAACATTTATTTGGACACAGTCGGTAACGTGACACACAAAATACAAATAACAAAAACCAAAAAATGTGTTTATACAGTGTGTGTCTCATGGCTGTACCAAAAAGGTTCATTTTAGCATTAAATGCCAGACAGATGCTGTCTAACGCTGGTTTTCTAATGAACCTTTAGGGACAAGTTTTACTGGCTAAAACCGATTCATGTTCCTTCCTTAGCCCTAAGTGTTCCGGGGCAGCGGTTACACTTTTGGACAATACGGACACAGCAAAATTTTCGAGGTGTTTAACCATACATTTTAATAATAATACACTCCTCGTATACCTCTCAAGGTATGAAGTAAAGATGCAAATATTTGCTGACTCCTATTAATGTAAACATTAAGTACGTGCTTCTGGTATTAGGGCGGCACCTAATTTCCGACTTGCGGTGCTATCGCCGGTAATACGCACAGCCATGGAATATTTAACGAGCATCATTTTAAATACATTAATAACCTTTATGAATGAAGGTTTGTTTATTTACTTAGCAAAATCATCTAGAACCTGTTCCGTTCTTGAAGATGTGTGATTCTGAAACTTGCTGTGAATTGGTCGAGTGTTTTTGTTATCTATACTAATATTAAAAAGAGGAAAGATTTGTATTTTTGTGTGTATGTTTGTAATGAATAAACTCAAAAATTACGGTGTCCATTTCAAAAATTCTTTCACCATTAGAAAGTTTAGTTTTTAGGGAGTAACATAGGCTACTTTTTATCCCGGGTATAAAAATAACGGGTCCCGCGGGAAGGACCACGGGAGCGAAGCCGCGGGCAAAGTGCTAGTTTATTATAACTATGTCTATCTAAGTAAATTAATACATCAATACACAAAAGCAGACGTATCATCATTCTCCTGCCCTTATCCCAATTTATTTGGCATCGGCGCAACATGTATTTGTTTTCCATGCTTCTCTATTAATCGTCATCTCGGGCTAAGGCGGACGTAATGTCAGAATATTCCATCATTTCTGTAAATACATTTGACATGGGATACATATCTGCATCCAAATACCATCTGTAGTATCAGATTAATAGTCTGAATGATGCCTATACATCACACTTCTTTTCGACACTTCTTGTTTTCGAGTGATTAGTGACTAAACTGGTGTCAGAGTTTTTATGCTGCCCATGGGCTCGGACTTAGCTTCACATGCTGTGAAGAAATATCTCTTAGACATGTTGGTTTCCTCACGATGTTTTCATTCACCAATTTTTAAGCAAGTGAATTATCACTTGCGCACTTCATGTACGTATTGTATAATTATATACAATACGCACATGAATCAGTTAAATCAGAGGCCTTGGATTCGAACTCGAGACCTACATAATTATGTCTTGGCAGTCCGACGGTCACATCACTAGGCTATCACTGCTAGACACTAAATCAAATAATTTTTATGAAATGTCTAAAAACTACCATTTTAAACCCAATATTCAGAAAACTGTTCTACCATTACTACCAACTTAAAACCTACTAAATTAGTAGCGTAATAAATCACTATGCGTCAAATGTTTTCCGGAATTTTCCAGCAGGTATAACGTGTTCAGCGACATCCATTTCGTTCACAATCTGAAACTTAAACTATTTCAATCAAAATTCCTAAAGGAATGGAGAAAGTTTGTGTCGAACCATATAGGAAAGGAATTTATGTCATTAGTCACAGTTATAATTTAAGTGCACCTGTGGTGTATAAATGTGGGTATTAATCGTTCGGAACTTGAGTTAATAGCAGAAGGTAACTCGGTTATTAAAAGTGTTACCACATTTTAAGACATTTTACTTGAGTTTTTTTTCTTAATTTTCCATTATAGGTATAAGGCTATGTTGTCCCTCGGCTACTATAAGAGAAATGCCTCCTTTAACTCTTCCACTTATCCCGGACTAATGCGATTGTAAGTAAAATTTTATAAATACTAATAAACAAACAAATATCCAGGCAATGTCACGAATGTACACACATACATACTTACATATTATTATCTTTAACATTAAAGGATTAACTCCAAAAGATAAAACAACTCTAAATGTTGTAATCAAAAGTAACGATCGCAAACAATGATTGATGTACAGACGCCAGCACATCAAGCTATCCCTAACTGTCAAATTTTCTCAATTAAAAATGAACCTTATGTCTTTGCAATAAAGTTGAAATACTATCAAAGAAATTTGACAGATTGTGGTGACTTGATGTGCTGGCCTCTGTACTAATTGTACATGTCATTGCTGTTTTCTTCAAACACTGCGAAATAAACAAAGATGTGTTTATTCATTATGTCTGTTTTTTTTATTACATCATTTATAGAAAACCATTAGAGGAGCTCGTGGCTAAGTACTAACAGCCATATTGGCCGATCTATTTGGTTAAGCTACGCTTGCTGGAGTTGGTCCATGGATGTGTGACCATCTTTACATAACGAAACTTTTCCGTGCCTCGAAAAAACGTTAAGTCGTTGGTACCGGCTATCATTTGTGAATTGGCAGTCGTTACAGGTACTCAGAAGCCCTAAAATCTGTCAATCAGTCCTACCAAGGGGTATCGTATTACCCGGTTACTGGGTTGTGGAGATCAGGTAGGCAGTCGCTCCATGTAAAATACTAGTATTCAGCTGCATCTGGTTAGACTGAAAGCCCACCCCAACATGGTTGGGAAAAGGCTAGATAGATTTCTTTTTTAATAGAAAAGCGTTAAGTTAGCAGTAGCTCATTTATAAAAAAAGCGTTCATCTTTAGAAGACCGTTCAGTTATCATAGGCTTATTTATTTAAAAAAGCGCTCATCATTGGAAGACCGATAACTGATAAGTTTTCAGAGGATTCATTCATTACTTCTCGTTTTTGTCCATTTGTTACTCTCATAATATAACTTATACTATCATCTCAGCGAACACAAAGCCCTTTCATGCTCACGAACTATTATTTACATCCCCATATCCCCATTTCCATCAATGACTCGCACCATTGATAACACAAAAAGGAGGGTAGGTATGAATGATACGGAACCTTGAATGAAATCAAAGAGGTTCATTAATCACGAGTACATTTGGGGGTATTTTCTGATAGAATTGGGGTATTAATTAGTAATGAATAAGAGAAATGACGGTGTATATTAATGAGATCGTATTGATAAGCTATTACTTGGAGGTTCATAAGTCAATGAACCGGAAAAATAGATCAGAGATTGCTTTTGCGAACTTGCGATAATTCCACCCTTTGTACAGAGGCCAACACATGAAGTTACCCTAGTCTGTGAATTTTTAAGGATAGTTTTTCAACTTTATTACAAGCCAATAAGGTTCATTTTTAATTGAGAAAATTTTACAGTTTGGCATAGCTTGATGTGCTGACATCTGCAATTTTACAGTTTGGCATAGCTTGATGTGCTGACATCTGCACAGTCAAGGAAAACTGTTAAGCAAATTGGAACGCGTTTGCTATCCACCAAGTAGGTATAGAATCCGCATTAAGTGGGTCATTGGACATTGAGCTATAAAAGGTGTTAAAAAAACTAACTTTTAAGACTTCGTGGGAGCATTGTACTCGTTGTTATGAATAACTTTTATTATGCGATGATACATTTATGCACACGTAACCCCATGAAATGTATGGAACAGCTCATATTTTTTTCCCCTGAAACCAGTGATAGTACCTACTACCCAAAGTACTGTCACTATATCTACCTATTTCTGGAACATTGTCTGCTTAGCCGGAAAACAGCACAGCAATCTAGGGCAGCATGTCGATCAACCCTTTGGGATGTGTTGGTTGCGGTAACCACATTTTCAGCACGTAGAACATTGCAACCGAACTGCGTAACATACTCCGAGTGACAATTATTGCTCTTAATTTTGACAGTTCGGCAACATCCATTGCGTTGCAGCGTAGAATTTGCTTAAAATGAACGTGAATTTAAAGCGCAATGTGAAAAATTTTTGGACATTGAATTCATTAGTGATCAAGTGACGTAATAGCTTTGACGTCATCATTTGCATTCTGAAGTGCTGCATTGACCTTATGGTGCTTCAATGACATTGACCGCTGTTGGTTCATACCTACTCGTAAAATTAGTTTGAAACACGTTGTCACAAGTCAAAGTCAAAGTCAAAGTCAAATCATTTATTTCAAATAGGCACAAGTAAGGCACTTTTGAACGTCAAAATGAATAAGAAATAGAATTGATTGTAGTCGCCCCTTCCAAAACGTAGTTTCGTGTGGAGAAGAATGGGCAAGAAACTCCACTGTTACTGCACTTTAATATCTACTTTCCTACCATATGTATGCTTGAAGAGATTTCTTTAGAAATAAGCATCACCTTTGTACGTCTTTTCTGTTCCTTTCTTCTTGACTGTTTTTATATGTGTATATATATGGTTAAATAAATAATAAATAAAAAATCAAGATGGCGCCTTTAGGTCCGGTTTTGGCAACACGCCAAGTAGTTTTTGTACTGTTGTAATATTAAGGTGGGTGCACAAAGGTAGCTAAATTCAATCTACAGGCGAATGCGAAAAGCTTGCCAAATTCAATTTTGCTTGCGTGATTTTGTAATTTCAGTTCAAACTCAGATTGGTTCAAAATATGATTCGCGACCATAACAAATATACAACGTGGCGCTACAATGGTGACCATTAACTTAACATAGGGGTAGGACTAGTGCCCATTTGTCATATAAATGTTGATAGATTAATATAAATCGCAAATTGAAAATAGAAAAATATTTTCAAACAAACTTAATAATAAAATCAATTCGCCTACTTTTTGCAGTTGTTTCATCCTAATAGTATTGTCTATTCGTTTTAATTTCATTGATCCGAATGTTATGACCCGTGACCCCGACCAATGACCGCTGCGCGACAGTTTTTTACGTAGGTACAAGGTGCTGTAAGATGTCATTTTCTAACATTTTAAATAAATCCGTAAATGATAGCGTATAATGGAAATATGATTTTTTTCATGAAACGAAAATGTGATAATGTATAATTGCGTGTTAAATTAATGTCACCATTGTAGCGCCACATTGTATATTTACATAATTATAACCATAGGGCCATCAAAATGTCTAAGTAAGAATTGATCTCAAATGTTATGATTACATAATTTTCAAATTACATAAAACACAAGAAAATTTTGATTTTCAAGGGCTACCTTTACGCATCCACCTTAATTAAAGATTCTACTTAAAACCACCCGATCAAACACTATCATCAACCACAAAATGCTTCTTTAATAGCAGGAGATAAAGTTTGAAATCAAACAACTAGGTACTACGACAGATGAATTGAAACTATGGCTTGGTAACAAACCTGTTGCTTTAATAAACACCATTAAGTTTCCCCTTGAGGACATCAATTTAAGTTCTGTAACTCCTCCCATCGACTGGTCAATTCACTTGAACTAACAAGATTTAATAATCTTGTTAGTTTCCTTAGTACGTTATTAAATCATTTGTAGTTTATTAACAAAAAAAAGTATTATTGGGACTCGCATAAATGAAGATTGCGGGTTACCGCTACCCCGGAACATAAAGGGCTATATGGAAGGAGATTCTGACTCTCCCTTCTCCCTTCCATTTCATCCAGAGTAGAAGGAGTCATTTGATGATTTCCCAACCCTTAAAAAAAAGCTTAACTAAATAAATTCATAAAAATATTTTAAAAAATTACAAATGTAATCTACGCTAAATAGTCGTGAGAGTGTTGAAAGTCAAAGCATTTTTCTACTGTTAAGGTATAGGACCGTTTGCCAGAAAGGAAAAGCTATTTTATTATATTTATTTTTACAAAGCAATAAAACAAGGATATTATTATTCACGAACAAACTATCCCGGCAGTTATAAATTAAAAACTTCGCAGAAAACAGATTTAAATTGAAAAATAAAACTTCTTCCGTAATATTCAAACGGTTTTAAGTCTTAAGCTTTAGTCTGGAGCTATAAAACGAGCGTTTTATTGTATTAAAGTATTTTTTCTTAAACGTATATTATTTAAAGGTATATATTACAATATACCTTTAAATAATATACGTTTAAGAAAAAATACTTTTTGGAATAATAATAATAATAATATCCTTGGACATTTCACACAACGCCGTATCGTCCCAAGCTAAGCAACCTAATGCTTGTCTTGTGGTAATGAGATGGCTGATAAACTACTTATATACTTTTTTTTTTTGTAAATACATACATATTATAGATAGAAAAACACCCAGACCCGTAACAAATACTTGCAGGTCGTACAAATATTTGTTCCGTGCGGGAATCGAACCCGCGACCTGCTGCGCAGCAGTCAATCGCTCAACCGCTGCGCCAACCGTGTCGTCCTATGTACATGACGCAACAATTTTGGCTACCTGAGTGAAAGCACAATTAGAGTGTTTCAAGATATTCTCACTCTATTGCTTCATTTTGGTTTGAAAAAATCGTCTACTCAACAACTTTTGGATGAACTGTCAAAATGAAAAAGAAACATATCCTATGTCAATATATGCCAATTGGCATCATGAAGACTTTAGTACAGACTGACAGTGATGGGGATGCATTTTTTGACGCCTTATATGAGCTCTTCCCCTATTTTTTTTTGTTACTACTTCTGCATCATGAGCGTGACAAGTGCGGCTCGATCGAATGTTTTGTTTGTTACTCAACATTCGATCGAGCCGCACTTGTCGATCGAAGGTACGAAGATACGATTGCCGCGGTCTGTGCATTTCATATCGAGATCCCTCTGTGTCTCGGAAAGCAAGTTAGGCCATTGGTAGCGTGATGTTATATAGCCTATAACCTTCCTCAATAAATAGACTATCTAGCACAAAATTTTTTTTTCAATACCAACCAGTAGCTCCTGAGATTAGCGCGTTCAAACAAACAAAGTCTTCAGCTTTATAATATTAGTATAGATGTTTGGGTCCCATGTACTAAAAAGGCGCGCCCCCTGCGCGCCTTTTGCCATTCAACCGGCCACAAATCCAAACTCCAATACTCAGAAATTCCAGAAGAAAAAACCCAATATCACTTGGTACGCTTGGTAGCTTATTATGCTCAGCTGTAGCGTTTGCAACCATTAGATCAACGAGACAGGTAGGAATAGACTAATGAACACTGTTAATGCATACTTTTTTCTAGTGTGAATAATTTTCATTTAATTAATCGCCACAGCTTATGATATCCGCTGGTTTAGTAACTCGAGTTCGAGTTCTGTACACGCTTTTCCCCGCGTTTTGAACGTCATTATTTGAGAAAGGAGATTTAATTCACAACTACTTTTAACTTTCATAACAACGACCTTTTTTATTAACTGGCAACTTATCTCCTTTTTTTTTCATGTGTAATAGGTCTCCTTCATAAATAAGGACAGGGTAAACTTCAAGGGCATAAGCAGGAGCGTCCTACCGAGCGTTAAATAAAAAAAGAAGGTAGTATTACGTTGCTTGGCACGAAAATTAAGGCAATATTTTCTTTGAAATATAAATTGTAACAACATCATTACAAATTTACTGTAATGGAAGTCTGAAGCCTGTTAATGTCATTATTACCACTCTTAGAGCCGAATTCCGTTTTTTGTTCTTTTTCGTATCAATATCTCTATACTGTATTTGCTATTATGAACCGCTTATAATATAAACAAACACTGAAATCGTGAAAAAAAATATTCGGGGGTTTTTTTCGTAATTTCCGGCCTGATCATAAATATTTAAAAAAATGGTCATAATATTGATCTTTGATAGTTTTTCAATTTTATTTACAAAAAAACAAAGTTCATAATCAATTGGGAAAAATTGATAGTTTGGGGTAGCTTGATGTGCTGGCGTCGGTACTTAATAAAGAGTACTCTATTATATTCCAGATAGTTCTTGTTGCGATGCACTTATCCGTATCCTTCCAATATCAATCACAATACACAAAACGAACATAAACTGTAACTTCCTTAGTTGAAAACAACTGCAATCGCACCTTCTCACTTTGACAGGCGCTGCTGTCACTGTCAAATTGACAAATTGCTCTAACAATTTTATAGATTGGCTTTATATTTTACTCTCTCCCGATCATATTGATTTGATGAATCGGAACTGACAATAACACCCGCGTTGGCCGGAAAATGATCCGTTAAAAGGTTTTTTTTGTTTGCACCGTTTTTCACGAAAATATTTAAAATACAGGAGCAGGAGTTTTTTGTTTATTTTGTAGGTACTTTCATGACATCTAAAATATTTAAAATAGCGGGAAATAATATTTGATGGTTTATTTTTTTTAATAACAATAACGTTCATTAGCATTATTTATGTGACGTTTTTATTGATAGCAACTTTCCTCTTGGTAGGTTAGAAAAATTAAGCAATAAAAATGTTAATACTGTCGAACGTTGAATGCAGGATCTCAATTATTTGATGGTAGTTCTGGATAGTGAATATCTAATTAGTCTGTAGCTGAAGTCTCCAAATGATTTTAAACCTTCAAACGTTATGAATGTATTGAAAAAAAAATATAGTTTGGGGTAACATGATATGCTGGCGACTGATATTTACGACATTGATATTACGTACCGTAGATATTAAGTGGACTATCGATATCAGGAGAACAGTAGTGGCCCGTGACTTACGAGTAACTAGGTGCAAACCTTGACAGGCACTTTGTGTAAAATATTTCATCACCACTGCTCCAAAAACGGTGAAGGAAAACATCCAACATTGAACCAAAAAATCGAAGACATGCATCTTTCGTAACTAAGTCCATGTTGGATTTAAGAAGTGTTGGTATCAACCACTTGTGTAACGTAAATGACGTATAGATTATAGTCACAGTAAAAACAGGTGAAGGGTACGCAAATATTATAAATAACTGTCACGAGAACTATTTAAATTATATATATGAACATGCGCGTCGGTTAGAGCTCGGGCGCGTGTGTTTGCTGTCATTGTGACATCTATCAATCCGCACTGAGCCCACGCGAATTGGGTATTTGAAAGGGTAGTCAATAACGTTACTTTTTATGAACTGTCAAAACGCGGCATTTAAGTACGTGATTTGTATGAAATAAAACAATGTGACGTCACAGATTTTTAGAATCAAATGGAATACTCATTGGCATTAAATGCAATTTAATAATTATATCTTCGCATTATATTTAACTTCTGTATGGTGATGGATGTTTTATTACAAGCGGGTTGTTTTACACGTGATTTCTTCTTTTATTTTTGACCGATTCAAATAGTCAAATGCGGTAAAAGAGACCAGTTGGGCGATTCTGTAAAAGTCACACCGTGACAACGTAGGTGAAGTGAAATGTCGTTCCACCTAATGCTAGGGATTGACACTATTGACACCTCACATTAAACTCACTTCACTTACATTATTACAGTGAGAGAGTTAAAGAATTGTACTACTAATATTGAATTGCTACTAAGCCCTCTTCCTCTCTAGGTACTAATTTTTGCTGCGGCCGACAGGGTCCATGTTGATCTACGAGTATAACTTTAAAAAACCATATATGTAACAAAGGGAACGCAATAAAGTATTGAGTATTGAGTACTGTACACGTTGTACAGGCATTTAGTAAAAAAGGAAAATGAAATAAAATATTCTTTTAAGAAGAAAGTTATTACTTTTATTCCCGTTAAATTGGTTTATAATTATTATGTTTAACATTCTTAAGTAGTTAAAAATGTGTATGTCAAAGTAAATTGCACTCTAAGAGCATACGTTCTATTATTGTTCTTGGAATATGGTGAATGTAATCTTCTTACGCCGGCTTGGATTATGCAATCTTGTCGTGTTTTTCCACTTGTAATAGGAGAAGGAAAACTTAGGTACTTAAGATGTCATGTTGATACACAAGTTTAGTAAGGTAATAATTTTATGTTCATTTATTGAATAAGTATTATGTAGGCTCAGCATTGCCATACAACTTGGCAATGCCGCCAGCCTACATTATCAGTTGACAGCGATGTGGAGGAATTTTTCGGCGCCATGTTTTAGTTAGGCCTATTAGATTTAAATACTTGTACATAGTACTTATATTCTTTTTATAGGTATTTAATTTTAGTGTTAGATTCTATATTGTATATAACATTTTAATTAATTAATTGTAATATTTGAAAGAAGAACATGATGATTTTTTTTTGTATTGAACCTTAAACTGAAAGCATTTATTTAAAATAAACCAATTACAGGCACTTTTGAATTGTCAAGGGGTCGGTCAGTCAGAAAGATGGCAACATCTTTGGCCATGAAATGCAACTAGCTATAGTTGCCTATTCCAAAGCAGTAGGTACCTATGGCGAAGAACGGGCAAGAAACTCCATGGACACGCTTTTAAATCAAAATATGTTTACAAAAACTGGGTTACATCATTCATGTTGAAATATACACGTGAAAACGATGCAGAACGTAAAAAAAGCGTCCATAATTAAGAGATTTAAAAAAAAAACAATTCAAAATTAGATTATATCTAAAACGAGCCATAGAGATACCAGTCCCTACTTGCGGCGCCCGTTCACGAACATTACATATTATTATGTATGTTATAGAAACAGCAAGCAGATTATCGGAAGCTGTATAATTACCATACTATATCTGATATCAGATACACAATCCGGCGTCGATTATCTATCTTAAGAATTTACTACTAAATTAAATAATGATTATTATCATTGCTAAAGAATGTTGGCTCTCAATCACTAGAATGGTCCATTTATGACCGTACTGTATAGCTTAAGTGAAAACTCGTGGAACTCTGGTTGATTAGTATATAATTGACAGCATTCTACCTTTCAAAATAGTATAATAGTTTGTTCAGTTTTTATAAAAGGAAAGATGACTCCGTCAGTAGCCGTGCAGCTTGACGCATGAATTCGAAAATGTAATAAAATACAGTGGCAGCATCTATCCAGCCACATAGGAGCTACACCGATAGCGAGGGAAGTGTCAAAAAGCTGACATGTGTCGATACTATACGTCACACAAAATCCTACATCGCGCAAACAGAGTTTACAGCGCGATCTAACATAATATACTCAGCCCCGACTAAGAGTTGTCGGGCAGTAGCCCGCCAGACGCAACACCTGTCTGGTTGGAGGATCCTCCCTTTTCAATGGAGGGACTTTCCACCCTGTTCCTTCATTCCCACCAACATATGTACATAGTTGCTGTCCCGTGTGTTTATATTTTATAGGATAAAAATCCCTGCAATACACTACACAAGATCTACCATTGAGCACCCTACGTGAAGGTCCCTCTTACCTTCACAGTACCGTACCGTTACCGTTTCACCCGCTGACCGGCTCCTATTGGTCGTAGCGTGATATTACATGTATGTATGTGCCTATAGCCTTCCTCGTTAAATGGACTATCCAACACAAAAATAATTTTTCAAATCGGACCAGTAGTTTCAGAGATTAGCGCGTTCAAACAAACAAACTCTTTAGCTTTATAATATTAGTATAGATTAGTGACTCTTTTAATAGCTTCGTGAATAAAGGACTGGTACCACGCTGCTGACCTTTCTTATGTTATAGTACTCGTTCATTAGTGGTAGCAATGTGTCATTAAAAACCTCTATGTAGCAATAAATAAGAGTGATTTTCGCATGCCGCCTGCTATCTGCACTCGCTACAAAACAAATGACTTATCCCACTTGGTCGCAGCACTCACACCACTTTGTGTCTCTATTATGTACAGCATGCTCTATTTGGGATTAAAGTTTGTCGTAACATCTTGGCGGGAAGCCATATCGCTTTATCAGTCATGTAATCCAAATCGCTGAAATGTGAAGCTATTGTTCATAGTCATATTTTGTAGACATTTCTGCTTGGCCTTGAATTTTTTTTTTATTATGGTAACGAGATGGCTGGATGTTTAAACTACTTATTTACTTTTTTTTGTTGATACATACATATTATAGATAGACAAAACCCAGACCCGGAACAAATACTTGTACAGAGGCCAGCACATCAAGTTACCACAATCTGTCAAATTTCTTTGATAGTATTTCAACTTTATTGCAAAGACATAAGGTTCATTTTTAATTGAGAAAATTTGACAGTTAGGGATAGCTTGATGTGCTGGCGTCGTACGTCGTACAAACATTTGTTCCGTGCGGGAATCGAACCCGCGACATGCTACTATGCTAAAGTGCTATAATTCTCATGTAAGTAACATAACAAAACATAGCGCCTGTTTTCCCCAAAAGGGTTAGCCAGAGGTGTAATATGAAAGCGTTTTGTATAATGCGTCAGCGGAAATCTCTAGTTTAAACAAAAAAAAACAAACACAATCGTATGTACAACACTATACCTTATACAGTACAACATTATCCGAGTGAACAACAACACACTATATTCCCCGAATGGTAAGGTAGTACACCCATAAATCGTCCGTTAAGTACTACAAAACTGAAAAAACTTGAACCGAGTAAACTCAGATTTTATCGCCATAAAGGCACAGTTCCACGACGTGCTAATCGCCAATCACTTCAACCAACTCCCCTAATCCGATGCTAATAACACAAAGTTGCCGGACAAAAGCAAACGGTAGCGCCGTTTGCTTTTGTCCGGCAACTAGTGTGTTTTGTTCTCCTTTATTTTTTAATTACCGTGAGTTGAATGGCTACAGAGGCCAGCATCGTTACTACAATCTGTGAAATTTGTTTGATAGTTTTTCAACTTTATTACAAAACCATAAGATTCATTTTCGATTGGGTAAGTTTGACAGTTTGGGATAGCTTCATGTGCTGGCGTCTGTAAATAATTGATCAGGTCTGTTTGGGGATTGCAAACTGCGTTTTCCATGTTGGTTTTAATTGCATCTGCTGCCAAATACTATTATTATTAAATAATCATTATTAATTTATTTTTTTAATAGGTTTTAAAATTCACCTTTAAGAAATAAACAGCAGTTTTTTTCTTGGTTATTGAAATTATTATACATAATACGTGAAAATATTAAAGTTAAGATCGTAAAATATTTTCTGATAGTTATATTATTCTATAAGTTGCCGAGAATGTAGCTGAATGGCGTACAACTGGAGAGACCTACGTCCACGATTAAATTCCGTCTATAAAACATTATAAACTACTTACAGCAATAAACTACCAACATTACGAGTAAACGTGTACTCACAAAGGAACCTTTACACCTTCCTAACATGTCTCATCACTACACTAAAACACTAAACTTTGCACACAAAATCCGGAATACCGGAGTGCAATCGCCCCAAGTCCCAATTAAGCGAATCCCAATCACGGCATTAGCACATTTCCAGTTCGCTTTCAATCGATGCGATCGCTACATTAAACATCCGATACGATTCCGTGGCCGTGCGGCGATTTCGAGCTCATGTATTGAGGCACTAATAGTTCGCTGTTTATATTGTATCGCGTTTTTATTACAACGCTCAAAATGGCTCTTATTTCTCAGAGGTTTTGTGTTGGTTTTCCTTGCATTGCAATAAATGATAATAATCAATGGATCACAGTGTTAATTTATTTATAATGAAAATGCCAACAAATTTCCTAATAATTTTCCACCAAATTCTGATTAACTTAAAGCCTTAGATATGAGAGAAAATATGAAGGGATTATATCAAATTTCTAGTTCGCTTTCAATAAATCCGATCGCTACTCTAGCCACCGGATCTGGTTTCTGTGGCTGTTTGGCGATTTCGAGCTCCTTTAACGAGGCATTAATAGTTTCGTGTTTGTCTATTAAGACACTAATAGTTCATTGTTTTGTTTTTATCGCACTATTATAACGCAACGTTGAATGTAGATGACGTATGTTTATTGTCATCAGAGAATGAATTTTGTTTAAATTTTCCTTGAATTATCTGTAAATGGTATCTATGTTATAGAATTATAATTATATTGTGCTGTAATCGAAGTACATAATGTAGTATTAATGGGCGAAACCATGAGCAGCATCTAGTATATATTAAAGAATAAATTGGCATGAAATGGCAGGAGAATGATGAAGATTAAATAAAAGATGCTTTATTCACTCAAAATAATTTAATATCTAGTCTTGCTCAAATTAATTCTCTTAATTAATCGTTGCTGTATAAATTGCCAAAGCAATATAAATTCGTGTCTTAACTGAAGGAAATAGAGTAATTAGAACACGGTTAAATGCTTTGTACGAATATTAGTGACTAGCTGTCCCTGCGAACTTCGTTCCGCCTTGTAATTTTTTTTTTTTTTTTTAAATCTAAGCCATTCTCAAAGCCACTGTAACACACACAACAAATTTCATTAAAATCGGTCCAGCCGTTTAGGAGGAGTTCAGTGACATACACACGCACAGAAGAGTTATATATATAAGATAGCTTCTGCCCGCGACTTCGTACGCGGAAAATTTCTAGTTTTAACATTAAATATATCCTATGATACTCGGCAATACTGTAGGTTCCCATTATTGAGAGAATTTTTGGAATCGGATCAGAATTTCCAAAGATTACCGAGGTGATCTTTTCTGCTCAACTTAGTCGCCTTTTACGACACCCTTTTTTTTTTAAGGCTGGGAAATCATCCAATGACTGCTCCCGCTCTGGGTGGAGCGGAAGGGAGTGTCAGACTCTTACTGACTAAAACCCATCCATGTTCCTTCCGTAGCCCTTTATGTTCCGGGGTAGCGGTAACCCTTTCGGACAATCCCGCTTACCCGGCAGGCTTGGCCCTGAGGGGCCCCTTCATATGCTGACATCTCTTTGAGGCGCGCGTGGAACATATACGCGCCGTCCGGCACGGGTCTGGTGCTGATCGGACGGTGAGTCACCCATTAGTCACCGCCCGCAGGCCCGCGCCTACGGTGGCCGGGAGTCGTCACGTGGCTCCCGACGCCCGGAGCGTCTCCCGCGGCGGCTGGGACGGGAGGACCTTTCTCTCTCCCATCCCGCCACCTCCTTCGCGAGCGTGACTTTTTCGCAGAAAGAGGTGACTGCCTCCCACTCCCTCTAGCCCCGGACCATGGCTTGCACCAGGGCCGGGCGCGAGAGGTCGCCGCCGTCGATCGGCTCTATGAGGACACGGCGGTGCTCCACCCAAGCGGGGCAGGTTTGCACCGTATGCTCTACCGTGTCCTCTGGGCGATCCTCGCAATGGTGACACCCGGGCGTTTCCTCCCGCCTGATGATGTGCAGGAACCTCCCGAAACATTCATGCCCGGTAAGGACCTGCGTCAGGCGGTAGGTGAGGGCGCCGTGACGCCTCTCTAGCCACTTCTCAAAGAGGGGTCTTACCGCCACTATCGTGGCGTGCCCTGCGCTGGGTTGCGACAGTCGCTGATTCCAGGCCGCCATGAGATCGCGCCGGAGGTCCGTCCGCTCCGCCGCAATTTGCTGCGGAAACTGAGTTTCCCCCCGGCTTAGTACCTCCGTGCGCCACTCGTACAGGTGCGCGAGGACTATCGCCTCCAGATCCCACGGCGGCAGTCCGGCAAGGAGGCTTGCCGCCTCGCCCGAGATCGTGCGGTACCCCCGGATAAGCCGTATGGCTACCACCTTTTGGGGCGCGTTCAGATAGTGAACGCGCCACCGCAGTGAACGCGCCCATACCGGGGCCCCGTATAGGGCCATGGAGCGCACGACTCCCGCGTAAAGCCTCCGGCAGGAGGCGTTTGGCCCCCTCAAATTGGGCAAGAGCCGCTTGAAGGCGGCCCCAGTCCGTTCCAGCTTGGGGGCCAAACGTCGGAAATGCTCCACGAAATTCCATCGGCTGTCGAGGACCAGACCTAGGCATTTCATCGTGGTCTCGACGCCGATGTGAACCCCTCCTACCGTAAGTTGGGATCCCGATGGTGGCCTATTCCGAGGTCCATGAAAGGACATGGCCTCGGATTTGCAATGCCACCTCGAGACCCAACTGCCGGATCCTCTCAATGACTGTCGCAACCCCGCGTGTCATTGCGTCGGCCGCCGACTGATGCGACCTCCCCTGCGCCAGGACCAGCTTGTCGTTAGCGTAGCAAACTACGCTGACGCCGTCTGGGAGGTCGGCCCGCAGCACCCAGTCGTAACCGATGTCCCACAGGAGCGGCCCCAGTTATCTTACTACTATTATAAATGTGAAAGTTTGGATGGATGGATGGATGTTTGTTACTCAAGCACGCCAAAACGGCTGAACGGATCTGGATGTTTGGCACAGAGATAGATTATAGTCTGGAATAACACATAGGCTAATTTTTATCACGGAAAAACGTACCCGTTCCCGTGGGATAATTTCCAACAACCACGCGGGCGAAGCCGCTGGCAAAAGATATTACACTACTTATATACAAAATACAAACCATCATTTAAAAATGTTAACGTTAAAAATATAAAATTTAAGTGAGGAACCTATTTAATTTAAAGCTTCTCTAAAACGATAAAACGTCCGCACAAAGCACGTAGGAAGTAGGAATGATAGTTGAGCTCGGCGAATTTTTTAGCATTTTGCGTTTAGTAATTTTATATTATCTCGGAAAATATATAACCAATTGACATACTGTAGAGGGCAAATTTTATCTCTGTGATGTCCTTGTGATCATAAAATAATTTTATTTGATAAGAATTGATATTTTCTTGTTTAAATAATCATCCAAACAGAAGTAAGTCAAAAAAATACTTTTTTAAAACATAAAACGAAATATAAAAGTTAAAATACAAAAGATAGAAATGTGGTGTCGCGGACTTTTTTGTAGAAATAATTAAGGCGAACCGGGTTGCCATACATTGCTTTCAATTTTAAACAACTGTTTAGGCAGCGCATGCAAATAATTCTGTTTTCGGAGGTATTTCTTTCCGACTTGCTAGACGAAAAATGCAATAGCTCGGCTAATTTGTATGATATAAATATAATTTATAGCCTATAGCACTCAGGAATAATGTAGCTTTTTATCAGTGAAAAAATTTTTGAAATTGGATCATTAGTTCCGGAGATTACCCCCTACATACAAACTTACAAACATACAAACTTACAAACTTACAAATTTTACCTCTTTATAATATTAGTATAGATGAAAGTAGATACTAAAAAGGTCCTAAAGATAAAATATACAATAATAAAGCGAGATACTAATCCAAATCCTATCCTAGTCTTAGACGAGTGGAGAGGAGATGTTTTTTAAACAACCAATAGAATTGTGTTATTGACAAAACTCCTCTCCGCTCAGCTTCAGTGGAGATCGCTGTGCGGAGATGTGTAATATTTGTGTGGCGCGATGGAAGCGGAGATGTGAGCTGTGCGCGGACGTCGCGCAGTGGAGACGAGAAATGTGAGCGGCGTGCAGTGAGTGTTCGTACTGAGTACTCAACGCCTCGCACCCGAACTGCAAACCATCTCTTCTCGCACACTGCACACCGCACGTATCTCTGCTTTGGTGGAGTCCCGGTCTTAGGTTCCCTTTCCACCTGAGATGTGCTATGCAGCTATGCTGCGAGCATGTGAAAGCTAAGCTACGAGACTATATGACCGTTTCCACTGATGTTAAGCTATGTAGCGGGCTAGTAAAATGCGCCGCCGCGAGGTAGCTATGCGAGAAAATGCGCTTACTGTAGGTACTCTGCTCTGCACATAGCTACACAATACGCGAACATACACAGCACGCACCCAGAGCACGCATCCAGATCATGCATCCATCCATATAAAACACAGAGCTTAGCAGAACCCGTTTCCCCAAGTGCTATGCTATATGAACCAATGAATGTGTTTGGTGGATATCAAACTATATCTTTAGTGGAAAGGCGCCCTTACTAAGAACCGTCGAGACGAAGAACAATGTTCAAGCCATACATCACTAGCCGAGTACGACAGAAACCAGGACGTTTCATTAGTATAGAACTGACAGACAAAGACAGATAACTCGGAGCGCCTCTAACCCGCCGCCTGCCGGAGTGACACAGATTTAACGAAATTAAACCGCAGATCTTAAGGCCAGTTTTAATTAATACCCAAAAATAGACTTCAATCCGAATGGAGCTTCTCTAATCTCGAGAAGCGAAGCAATGAAGTGTGTAAGCCCACACAAAGACTACGTTTCGAATCGATTTCTTTTTCTCGATTCGTGATTTATTCATCGAGATTTATGAACGAGTTTCCGTGAAACTAGATGAGTGTTAAAGAGATTTATTACGTTGGTCTTTCGACGCTGAACTTGCTTAATTAACAATCCTTCTGAAAGTTTTTGAATTAATTTTGTAAATTAATTTACTTCACAATGTAATAAGTGGATGGAAGGAGATGGATGGATCCGTTATAACATAACGGGTTATTAAGCTACATTTAAAATTAGCTCTATATTATGCGTAGAGTGGAAATTGTCTGAAATTTATAAGTGTACCTTAACATTTAAATCGCTTAAATAGGCCATTCCTATAAAGAATCATCTACTCTACAATTGAAATTACATTTCCGTGGCTATTATTCAAATGCCTTTCCCGTCATAACTGTAATGATCAAACAGAGGGCCACTGAAACCATTCATAAAGATTTCATTTCACGACATTTGATTTCAAACCAAATTCTCCTCTAAATTACTTCAAAGTCAACTCCTGAAAGGGAATATAATCAAAGTGTCGCAAAAATGTTCTTTGATAAATATCAAAAGGATCTTGAAGAAAGAATTTATAGAAATTCGTTGCTCACACCGTGTGAATGCACCTCAATGGTTGTCACAAAGGAATGTTTGGAAAATTCATAAGACTCCTATGTACCATACCCGTGCCGCGAACGGGTTGGATCATGCATCGCACAAAAAATATAGTCTATAGAATTGAAATGTGAATTTACGGGCACAAAAGAATAAACGCCTTTAGAATATGCTTTTTAAGAGAGGTGGTCTTGTCTAAAAATTTATTCTTCATTCTTGAAATGAATTCTACAGTACCACGTTTTAAAATGAAAGATAACATCCAGATAAAAGGGCCACGTTGAAATCTGAAAACGTGGACGAGAATACACGAAAATCACTTCATATTCACGGAACAAATCGTTCGTAAAACCCGGTCCATTTACCTCACATAAGACCAAAACGGGAAAAGTTTAAAACCATTAAGTATTTGCAAAACACTTTTCTTCGCTGAGTTTTAGTGAAAAACCCATGCAAAAGTTTTTGAAACTCCACAATGCGAGCATGAGTCGTTGTATAATCAAAAGTTGGATCGACCTCAACTTTAGAATGTTTGCAAGCTGCGGTAGTTCTGGTGGAACTACTGCGAACTATTACATTCTGTGGCGAGAGGAAGCGGGTCGTCAAACACACGGGTATGACTGACAATCGAATTATTTGGTTTAATAATGTGCGCTTGAGAAAATGAAGAACATTTTGCTGAATGATTGATACTGATATATGTCAGACTCGACAGAACAATAATGTGTAAATGGGGTTAGTTGAATGTTTATCGAAATTAGTTTACTTTAGAGTTCATACTTTTGACACTCACGTTATATAACGTTGTTATATTCCGTAATTTTTGTATGTAACTAGTTAGCCTTGTTTTCAGTTTCATTTATAATTAGAAGTACAGACGCCAACACATTAAGCTATCCCAAACTGTCACATTTCCGCAATTGAAAATGAACCTTAAAATTTTTGTAATAAGGTCGAAAATCTATTAAAGAAATTTGATAGATTGGGGTAGCTTGATGTGCTGGCGTCTGCACCTAAGATTGTTAAGTTATGTGTTATTTAACTTTTGATTGACTGGTTCTCTTTTGCGTTCATAATTTTGGTCTAAACAATCTTTTCCTCTTTAATCAATCAACGCATACGTTCTTATAGATCTGTACCGTAAAATTAGGTTTCCTACTAAGTTACGCACCGAAAACGATTAATCTAGTCAGCTCCATTGTGATTGGTTGTAACAAATAGAACTACAGCGACAGCAAGATGTATTTAAACATAACTTGATTGTAGAAGTGAAATCTGCCTAAAATTATTCCAACTATGTTGGGTCGGCTTCCAGTCTAACCCGATACTGTACGATACTAGTATTTTACATGGAGCGACTGCTTATCTGACCTCCACAACCCAATTCGTAATACGGTACCCCTTGGTAAGACTGGTTGTCAGACTGGGAATTCAATAGTACTGTAGAATTTTTTTCATCAAATTAAAATATACTTTCAATCATTGAGTTCTCCTCATACAATTTTTCTCTCTAAAGATTATTGTGAAAAAGAGTCTAAAGAATTCGTTTGAGTTTTTTTGAACAAACACTATTGAAAGAGAATAACTACTTTCCTAATAAATTATCGTCAAACATTTTCCTTCAGAATTCAATGTAAAAGGCGAAGTATTTTTTCGTCTTAGTTAATTACTTTATCAAACTTGAGATTAGGAACTAGAGTAAATTATCATGAGATAAAGTTTCTTCTTATTTTTGGGAAAATGGTCGATAAAACAATAATCTGATAACACATAACATCACGCCTTGTTTTCCCGAAGGATAGGACAGAGATCCACAGTAGGTACACCCACATTTCACCAGCAATAATCTACGTCAGAAGGGCTGTGCCAGCTCACCGTCCGATCAGGACCAGGCTCACGCCAGACGGCGCGTTCGTGTTCCACTCGCGATTCAAAGAGATGTCAGCAGTAAGGAAGGGGCTCGTTAGGGCCGAAGCCTGCCGGGGCAACGAAATTGTCCGAAAGGGTTACCGCTACCTCGAAACACAAAGGGCTAAGGAAGGAACATGGATAGGTGTTAGTTAGTAAAAGTCTGACACTCCTTTCCGCTCTACCCACAGCGGGAGGTGATAATTCCCTATCCTTAAAAAAAAGTCCACGATTGTTATTTCAGCAAATGTTTATCACCTAAACATAATTCATTCTTGAATGCACAAAAATATTGAGAGACTGGATCATAAGTAAAATGCTGTCTTGATGCCAATAAGCTCAACACCAGCTATAACATGGCACTCAAGCATAATTACTGACAAAATAGGGGTGCACTTTAGATACACCTCTGCCTAATATCCCTTCGGGGATTACAGGCGTGATGTTATGTTATATACTTTTTAACATTATCAATCAATACCAGAGTTATTAATATCCCGGTACTCAATTACATTTAAAACTGAACAGCACTTAAAAATGCCAATATTTTACATCCAACAAATCATAAATACAAAAGTCCTCTATCACGTCGTTTCCGGGAAACTTCGAAAGCAAGTATGTCATATGGAAGAAATTAATATTTAAATGATAATGTAATAAGAGTTGGTGGTCGATCCCCAGACCTCCGTTGTTCAACGTGACTGATGATTAGTAACAGCTAGCGACATCTGTTGGCTTGAAACATGAAACAAGAATCATAGTCGGTTGTTCAAGATTCACCGTCTAAATTATAAGAACCAAATGAAAAACAAGCAACACATTACTATTTAAAATCATATTTTTAACAAGAAAGCATAAATGGCCTAAAATGGCAATAAAATAGTGGCCTAGTGGTAATGGCCTTGACTCACGAGTTGTAAATCGTGGGTAATTACAAAACTGCTTTTAAAACGGCGAAGGAAAACATCGTGAGGAAAACATCATGTCTTAGAATTTTAAAAATCGAAGACGTGACTTCTACCAACCCGCACGGATTACAGCCCAATCCTTTTCTTCGAGAGAAGGTCTTTGTCCCAGTAGTGGAAACACTTCAAGCTGATTCTGTAGCGTAAACTTGCACCGCACTGCACTAATTCTCTAGTGACTTCAAAACAAAAGAGGATATTCAACCTTTTTTCGGAGTATGTTCATCGGTATTTTCGTCAATTGTGAGCCAAATTTGGTGGTGGTTCCATATTATTGGAACGAAGTTCCTTATCGCGCGTTGCGAAAGGGGGCTAGACGGAAATTAAGACCAAAAGTTGTAACGACCCTTTTTTTGGAGCAAAATATGATGCTTTTGTGTTCAATATTTTTTGATTGGTTAATTTTAGATCAGTTTCTTTTTTATTATTATAACTTAAAAGAATTAAAATTTTATTACAATTCCTTCACTAATTAATAATCGAAAGTAACTTTTTCCATCCGGGTGTCCCTTGACACCTCTCAAGTTTTTTTATTAACTTTGCTTGGATAGTTTTTGCGTTAGCTTCAATAATACGTACCTATATTTTTATCCTTATCCTTCGTTCATTACAATACCACGTGTACAGAAGTACTTACAATATTACCTTCTGGAAAAAATATTCACCTCGTGGGAAAAACTGACAATACAAATGGTAACAAAAAATCATGTTACGTTCACAGAAAATTGCAGTCGTAACATTTTTACGCGCACTATTACGCGCGGATGTAATTGCGTTGTAGACCTATTGTATACCACAGAGTGACCACACAATGCGATGCTAATTTTATTGGTATGGCGTGTGTGTGTGTGTGTTTGTCTACATAACTTGGTGAAACAAAATGGTTAACATTTCGTGTATTAATTATCTGTTTTATTAATTTCTCGTCTCGTGGAGTCTTGTAAATGGTAACCCATCTACGGATCGGCATCGGTAAGCGACTTACAAACCACACGTTACTTTGTAAATCACACTGATATTATAAAGGCGAAAGTTTGTGAGAGTGTATGTGTGTTTGTCTCTTCTTCACGCTCAAACGGTTAAACGGATCTGGGTGAAACTTGGTTTAAAGATAGTTTATGGCCTTTTTTTTTTTTAGGCTGGGAAATCATCCAATGACTGCTCCCGCTCTGGGTGGTGCGGAAGGGTGTGTCAGACTCTTACTGACTAAAACCCATCCATGTTCCTTCCGTAGCCCTTTATGTTCCGGGGTAGCGGTAACCCTTTCGGACAATCCCGCTTATAGTTTATGGCCTGGAATAACACATAGGATATTTTTATTTCCTTTTTATACCGGTAGTACGTTCCCTTGCGATAATTTCCGAAATCCACGCGGACGAAGCCGCTGGCAGCAGCTAGTTAATTTTAAATTAAAACGCTGTTGATAGACGTTTGTATTCCTACTCTTTGATCAGTTCATTAGCACTTAAGAAAGCCCAATCATTTCATAAACACAATGATCTCTTTTTCAATCAATCTTGTCTGGCCACTTATGTTACTATTGATCTTCATTCTTCAATCAATCAATCGATCTGTTTACTCGTGTATTATCATGTTCGAACTATAAACGAAATCCTTTTAAAATTGTTATAAAGTTTTTTCTTATAGACCTTTCATTTAAAGAGGAGGTCGTGGCTAAGTAATAGTAGCAGTAGCGTAGCCGCACGGATCGATCTATCAGGTTAAGCTTCACTTGCCGGGATGGATGACCGTTTTTATATATCAAGACTCCTCCGTGCCTCGAAAAGCACGTTAAGCCGTTGGTCCCGGCTGTTACTGGTGGATCTTTGTCAATCGTTATGGGTAGTCAGAAGCCCAAAAGTCTGACAGCCAGTCTTACCAAGGGGTATCATATTACCCAGTTACTGATTGAGTTGGTATTGCGCAGCTACTGGGTTGTGGAGGTCAGATAGGCTCCATGTAAAAAACCGTCATTCAGCTGCATAAGGTTAGACTGGAAGCCGACTCCAACATAGTTGGGAAAATGCTAGGCAGATTCAGACCTTTCATTCAATGCTAGAATTTCGAGTTTCTTCTTTTCCATCGTGTTTTGTCATTTTTAATATCGAATATAAGAAACGATATTTCATACATCCAAATCTCTTCAGGCATTTAAAAGTTAAGGGGTGGAATAAAGAAACTCACATACATAGGCAGTAATAGTCTAGTGATGTGACCATCTGACTGCCAAGTTTTAGGTCTCGAGTTCGATCCCAAGACCTCCTCACCTCTCTCCCCGCACCTCTGATTTTACAGATTCAAGTGCGTATTGTAATCACTAGCTTAAAAATCGGTGAAAGGAAACATCGTGAGAAAACCAGCATGTCTGAGAGATATTTCTCAACAGCATGTGAAGCTAAGTCAGAGGCCCATGGGCAGCATAGAAACTCTGACACCAGGATAGTCACTAACCACACGAAAAGAAGATAGGTACATAAGCTCTGAAAACATTACACTACTTAAGTGCAATCGTACAAAACTTAACCATCGAGTAGAAATTGGCATTATCATCATCTGCCTAGCCTTTTCCCAACTATGTTGGGGTCGGCTTCCAGTCTAACCGGATGCAGCTGAATACCAGTATTTTACATGGAGTGACTGCCTATCTGACCTCCACAACCCAGTAACTGGGCAAAACGATACCATACCCCTTGGTAAGACTGGCTGTCAGATTTTCTGGATTTTAGAAATAGGCATTATATTTAATCTAATTATCTTATATAAGAACGTTGGTGGATGACGTAAAGACGTCATCGATGTTGCCTGAGTCAATACGCCAAACTTTCACTTGATTAAACAACTGCTAACTGGCGATTAAATATTAAAGCAGTCAACAACTCTAAGGAACTCACGCCCAACGTACGGTATAATTTTAATACTATAAGTTCGTGTAATCGTCTTAGGCACTGCCTGTTCATTAAAAGAAGTCTTATACCAATGGGATAAGACTTAAATTCGAGCGTTAAGATTCGAGTAAGCCGCAGTTAGCAGCTGCAATGCTTCGCTTAAGCGCTTGAGTGTCAATATGTTTCAGCGTTCCTTAACCATAACTTTCAGACTAAGTTTCAACAGCGAACCTTAAGATTGAGTGATAAAGTTCAAACTGGAACGGAACGATAAACTAGATCCACAGTCAGCAGCCACAACTTGCCTTCCTCTAAGATATGTACCGAGGATTCTCGATTATAGCCTCTAAATAAAACTTTATGACATCATTATTTTAAAGTTCAGATTCGTACAGCAGGGTTCAGATACGCAGTTACACGCTCCACTGGCCCTAAGAGGCGTAAAGCTTTCTTTTCACGTTTCATCGTATGCAAGACAAAATAGATAAATCCAACATTTTTTCACTCAACCTCCAGTTGAAAACCAATCTTATTTTCCTCCTATACAGTCGAAAATACATTGAAAAAACTTACCGAAGGTGCCGTCAAAAGTTGGAGTGCTTCGCTCAAGTTCTTGAGTGTTAATGTGTTTCGTTCCCCATCTTCCTCTTCAGGCCCTGGGAGGTGGACTGAGGACTGTCGAGAGCGGAACTCCGGCTTCTTAGCACTGGAACCACTCCCATTTGCGAACTGGTGTTGGGAGGACGCTCGGCGGAATGGACACGTCATGGTGGTTGAGAAATGGTTCTAATTTCAAGTCATTTGTTTTGAAGGAGAGGTTCGAACACTGAGTTAGCACTGGCACGTTGTAGATGTTATCTGGAAAGAAGGAAAATTTTGTTAATTCAATTCTCAATATTATCCTCTTCCTGCCCTGTTATTTGAAGTCGGCACAACACGTTTTCTCTATTAAGTTCTCCTTATACCGATCTAATAAAAACATAATTTCAGAAAGCACTATTTTTCTTATATTAGGTATAAAACACGATTTATATAAATCAAATCATCCTCTAAAAAGTCGCCATGTTGGATTAAAGTCTAATATGGCGACTATGTATGTTAATAACATGACTAAAACCCGCGACACAACATGACGTTTCCAACGACGTTGAACGACGTCAACTACAAACATGACGTTTATCAAAATATGACTAGGAGTTTAGAATTTATGATGGAACAGAATAAACACATTATTATCCTGGTAAAATCCCTTTTAGCTTTATCGTACTTGTTTTTATTTTCAGGCTGGGAAATCATCAAAACATCTATCAAAGGGAGTGTCAGACTCTTACTGTCTTAAGCGGGATTGTCCGAAAGGGTTACCGCTACCCCGGAACATAAAGGGCTACGGAAGGAACATGGATGGGTTTTAGTCAGTAAGAGTCTGACACTCCCTTCCGCTCCACCCAGAGCGGGAGCAGTCATTGGATGATTTCCCAGCCTTACAAAAAAAAAAAAGACTCTTACTGTCTAAAACTCATCCATGTTACTTCCTTAGCCCTTTATGTTCCGGGGTATCGGTAACCCTTTCGGACAAGCCCGCTGAAAGTTGGGTAAAAAATGTGAAAATACAAATCATGTAATTATTTAAACATTACGTCTAGCTCCTAACCCCAAGCTTAATAAACTACTAATCCTGAAAAGTTAAGTCAAATTAAACAGAAAGTTGTAAATAGTTAAGAGCCCAAAGCAAACGGACGGTCCTTTACTTAAGCAAATAACATAATGGTCGAGGCCTTACTGCAAATATTTGAGGCAGGTTAGTAAACAAACAATATTTGGTGTTAATTGTTGTACAGCAGTGGCCCAGTGATAACGACCACGGCTTACAAGTTGTAGGTGGTAAGTTCGAAGCGAGACAGGCGCTTTACTTTTGATAAATAATTTTATCGCCAAAATCGCAAAATGGTGAAGGATAACATCATATTCTAGTACAAAAAATTCAAAGACTCCTACCAACCAGAATTGGTCCCGCGTGGTGGATTATGGCCCACTTCCTCTGCCGAAGCCTGAGCAGTGGGTACACTATATTGATTATGCTTGGGTTACTTTACAACGGTTTCAATAAAGCTCCAAGAGATGGTCACCCATCCACGGACCGACCGCGGCAAGCGTTGCTTAACCTTCAATCGACCCGTGCGACTATCATTTAGCCACGGGCACCATAAAACGATTTCGTCAATAAATAACATAAAGAGATATGATTCTCAATCTATTACAAGAAATCCAATTTGTCACTAGATACGTGATGGTATATCGTGCAAATAGTTCCATTAATCGTTATTATGTGTGAGGCCATCATTTATTGGCAATTTGGTTTCGAGGACATCGCCATTTTCATAAATATCTTCAATATGATACCTACATAAAGTAAGCTAAGTTCTGTGTTTCTCGTATAATTTGCATTATCGCTTTAAAAAAGAATTAAACCTAATTGGGTATTTGAAAGGCTAGGCGGCATTTGTACGTGATTTGTATGAAATATAACAATGTGACGTCACAGATTTTTAGAATCAAATGGAATACTTATTAGCATTAAATGCAATTTTACAATTATATCTTCGAATAATATTGAACTTTTGTGCGGTGATGGAAGTTTTTAAAACGGGCAGTCTTTTATCTATGTGATTTCATATTTTATTTTTGACGATTTTAAATAGTCAATTTCGCTATTGGAGTTTTTAGTAAAACATAGCCGTAATCATCATTCTGTTGGAGAAGAAAAAGGAAAGAAATAAAACACAATAAATTGAATAGGCTTACACAAACCAGGCTAAAAAGAAACCTTTTGATCGAAAACAATTTCAATTTCAGTGAGGAAAGTTTCTGCGCCCATAGAAAAGTTAAAACCAACTTAAAATAAACTAAATAAAATCTCGATTTGAAATCTAAATCTTATTGAAGTTGAAGTGACTGCGACCACAGAAACAAACGTACGTAGGTACAGTCACTCTTAAAAGATATTTTGTCCAATGCGCTGTTTTACTCAACTACTAGCTGTTTTACAAAACTGTGTGTCATGTAAAACAGCTGAACGACGTTTAGCATTTTTGCATAATAACTGAACGCAGAATCGCCAAAAATCAACGATAAGGGTATCCTTTAGTTGAGTAGCTTGTAAACTCTAACCTGATTGTAGATTTTAGTTCTAAGTTTTGTCGCTCGTGGCTCTGTGTGTCATAACAACACTAATACCCTCGTCAAAAAAAAAAACGATTAAACTGTCGTAGTATGTCGTAATTACAAACACTTTAAAAAAGCCATTGTATCTCGCGTAGATCTGCGTCCCGACAGTCAATGGTTTCATATGAGTGAAAATGGTCTTAACCCAAGTGAAAAGCAAGATTAAAAAAAAAATATAAAAGTATCATAGTTTTATGAAAGACAGTCCTATACTTACTAAATTGCCAAATAACTGCGACCAACTTGAAAATAGCGCTCGCTCAGCTTGCACACGGTTGGTCACAGTTCTAACCTAGCTTAAGCAAATTGGTTAGTGTGCGCTAGCTTAGTTACTGCGACCGATTTGGCATTAGACGCCACATGAAACGCTTATTGTAACTGGAAATGAGTTATTCTACATTAAGTCCAAACGCGAGGAGCAATTTTGTTAAACGAGTTGCAATGGTAATCTAGCTAAGCTAAGTTTTAGCTGTTTTAAATAAGGGAGCGTTTTTGTAAAACAGCTTGCCGTTATGTAAAACAGCTAATTGACCAATCCATTGCGACGTATATACATCGACAAAAAATCATTTAATTTTAATTTTCTACCTTGTGTTGTGTATTCTGATTGCACCACAATGTTGTGTCAATATACTCCATTGTAGCACATATTGACAACACTGTAATATGAAACAAAAATTGTAGACTATCCAAGAAATTCGTGTAAAGGCTGACTGTACTACTATAAATTATTTGGGCAAGTAGAACTTGTTACAACTTTACCTATAATAATAATTGGTTTAATTTGATTATAACTAAACAGAAATCTTACAATGGCCTTAGTAAAGTTTACCATTTCTCAGTTACAAGGGAATTTAAATGCTGTCTTATTTTGAAGTTGGCAGTCCTCTTGCTAATCCAGTTTTGGGAGTTCTCAAACGGTTTCAGAATGTTATAAAAAACTCTTGATTATAATAATTTTGTTTGTCAAAATTGGGTTTGGGAATACAGCCCAAATATAAATGAGAACAGTTCCAAGGATTCCTACGATGTCAGAATTTCAGTATTTATTTTCACAGCAGTTATCTCTTGGATTTATATAACATACTCGTATAAATACATTTTGTGGGGCATAGTTTAGATTAAGACTTTTTGTAAACTTTAATATAAATAAATAAATAATAATAAAAAATAAAAATGGCGATGTTAAGAAATTGCACGAACACTTAACGATGCGTGATATATCCGCCTCTAAAATATTTTAATGTTTTTTTGTGCATGTACAAGGTACAATGTTTGTAAAAATCCGACCACGCACAATGTCGACTAAGTCAAAATAAAACTTGTAATTATGATAAATGTTCTCCCCTTAGTCGATATAATTATGTCACAGTAAATTTTTAAGCTGCAAATATAAGTTTTTAATCGTAAAAAAAGGCAAAGCATTGCCATGCAACGTGGCAATGCTGCCAATGTCTTGGGTCAGCAAGACAGTTGACAGCAATGGGAATGAATTGTTCGACGCCATATTATTTCAGTTCGTTAATATTTTTAGTTAAATTAGGATAAGATATTGTTATCTTTTTTGATGAATTATGTGTAAGTTGTTTTTCGGAGCTCGTGGCTAAGTACTTACAGCTGCACAGGTCGATCCATTAGGTTAAGCTACGCTTGCCGGGGTTGGCCGTCGATGGGTGACCATATTTACATATCGAGATTCCTCCATGGCTCGGAGAGCACGTTAAGCCGTTGGTCCCGGCTGTCATTCATGGATTTTTAACAGTCGTTACGGGTCGTCAGAAGGCTGAAAGTCTGACAGCCAGTCTTACCAAGGGGTATCGTATTGTGCAGCTACTGGGTTGTGGAGGTCAGATAGGCTCTATGTAAAATACTGTTATTCAGCTGCATCCGGTAAGACTGGAAGCAGATTCCAACATTGTTGGGAAAAGGCTAGGCAGATGATGTGTCAATTGTTTTTTTTGTACTACCTACTGTTATATTAATTCTGAATAAATCTTTGCATACTCATTAAAAAGTTACAGCTGGTCCTCTGAATGAACTGCAGCGCAAGTGCGACGAGGCACAATATTGTTGTATTCTGCTTAAATTAACTGCTTACATAACGATGACCCAGATACAAAATTCAGTTTTTAGGGTTCCGTAACTCAAAGGGTTAAAAGCGGAACCCTTATGGGATCATCAACTTTGTTGTCTGTCAGTAAATCAAGACCTTTTTTCTAAGGAATGCGTGGAGGTATCAAGTTGAAATTTATATCGAATATTTAGTCACTTGGAGTTCTAAAAATACCATGCGTCTAAAACGGCTTTTTATGCGTCATTGTTTAACAATCTCAAATGAATCAAGCCTATTCGGTACTTCCTTATGCCCTAGAATCATACAAAATTGGGAAATAGCAAAGTCTCACAGCATAAGTGAAGGAAAAAGACCAAAAATAGTTAATATTTAATTAAACCTCACCAAAAATAATGCTTAACTTGTATTTCTACTAACTTTGGAGAATTGACTGGTTTTTCAAACACGATGTTAACTTTGTATTTGGAATAAAGTCATCCCAACTATGAAACCGTTTAGTGCGAGGTCCAACACACACTTGGCCGGTTTTTATTTGTTAATCTTCATGGAGGCTTTATTGTGCAGAAATCGCTACAACGACAAAAAAGAGGTCAGATTTATTGAAAAATGAAGTGTTATTTTAAAAGCAGCTTTGTAATTTTATGATAAATTGGATAGCGTTGTAATCTACCAAAACATACCATAACATCATGCTTGTGTTTTCCAAAGGGTTAGGCAGTGTTGCGGGTGCGGGTGTATAGACGCAAGCATAATAAAATCAAGCTATCTCAAACTGTCAAATTTTCTCAATTGAAAACGAACTAAAATTCCTTTGTAATAAAGTTGAAAAACTATCAACAAAATTCGACATATTGGGGTAATTTGATAGCCGGCCTCTGTACTAAAAGGTATTATATATTTTGTAATTATTAACATGAGTAAAAGTGGCGTGTTCAGTTTTGATGGACGTAATATCATAAGATATCTTTGACTTGGCGCCGCCGAAATTGCTTCGTTGCTCGTCTAATCTGTTGTTCATAGCTTGGGTGAGGTCATAACTAACATCTGCTATCTCAGATTCCAGCTCTTTTCTCTTTTTTGCAAGCATTTGTTTCCGTTGCGGTGACACTTGTTATATTTGGGGAGGAAATATTTTATTTTATTTTTTACTTTTATTTATAATTGTGAAATTATTGGTTCCTTTCGATAACAAGAACAGGCCGATTCTGTAAAAATTCCACTATAGAAACTTAGGTGAGGTGAGCGTGAAGTAAGCTGTCCTTCCACCTAACACTAGGGATTGTCACTATTGATAGCTCACTTAAAACACACTTCACCTAAATAATTATATTGTCACTGTGAGATTTTAGCAGAATAGCATAACAATTTTTTTTTTAATATTCTTGGTACATACTTATATCCAGCGAAAATACGAGCATCCTATCTCACGAATATTGAGTTTTTCAGCAAAATTAAGGACTATCGCCAGCATTCCCTGTAAATATTTTAATTAAAATCGCTACCTTTAAATTTAGAAAGAAGAAGTGGCGAGTTGACGTGGACGCATACCGCAAAGGATGGATCGAGGGGGTCAAGAGAAAGATGTCTGGAAGGATTTGGAGGAGGCTTTTGCTCAGCATTGTAAAAAAAAGATTATACGTCGGTTCCTCTGAAAGTACCTACTTACACCTCTATTTTCCAACAGCAGATATTCCCAAATAGAAATAAAAATAAGCAATAATACAAAACGTAAACATTTTTATCCGCCCTCAGCATTCCGTGTCACATATGCCATTACGTGCACAAATATACAAACATTCAGAACACGGAAAAAATATCTTCGCCTTACAAAAATATATTGAGAATGTTATGTGTTGGCCCACGTACGCACGGGCGCTTTAATAACTCGACGTTTTCTTGCCACGCACTCGATTTTGAACTCTTAGCATTGTACCAAGAGTTGAGAATCCAACAAAGTGCATCCCAAGAGCGTTAAAAAAACGCTCTGTTGTATTTTTGACTCTCAGCACTTCAGCAAGCGCGGTAAAAAAACGACTTGTAAAAAGCGACTGTGGGTACACAAAAATAAGCCCACATGGCTCATTTTGTATCATTTTTGTGTACACTAAGTGTCTTTATACACGCCCCGGACCGGCTGCCAGATACCTAGTCAGCCCTCTGGCAAATTTATGAATGGATAAGTCGTTCAAAAGCTTTTAAAATATACTCATACATTTTGACATCAAGTGTTCGACGCCGGCTATGCTAAAGGAACACTAATATGTTTATCGCTCTCATTTTTATATTGGCACATCTGCCTAACCCTTCGGTGGTTACTGGTATGATGTTAGCGTGTGAATTAAATTGATATTCTTTATTTTATTGTTATCGCGTTTTTTTTCGTCGTAAATTTGTTTAATGACTTTTACCCCACTGCCAAAGTTGGGTGTTTATAAATTACATTTTTAAATGTTTGAGTGGGTTTTTTTTCCCACGAAATTTTAAATGATTTTATTTTTGTCATGAAAATGTTTACCAATGTTAATACAACACTTCGGGTGGAAATAGATCTCAATATATTGCTCGTGGTCTGAACACGCAGGCGGCGCGCGCACACATTGGCGCGGCGCGGCGCGGCGGCGACATGGTCCAGCCCAATAACCACTAGTTTCCTTGGACTCCTCAGCGAAGGACGATGCAAGATTGTGCTCTCTAATTCAACTTTCAATTGTTTTTCCGGGACAGTTCTTTAATTGGTAACAAGGCTAGGTTTACCGAGCCTGTAGGCATTTTCAAAGCTACCTCCGCCTCCCGGAAATGCGACGCGACATAATATTTATTTGCGATGGACCGCCGACCATTTCACGGAAATTCCATGTCACAGTTATTACCTAAATATTTGCAATTGAACTATTGTTTTTTTTTCTTTGGTTGTATTATCTATGATATATATTTTTTCAGGACCAAACCACTACTTTGATTATATAAAATTGATTTTAAAACAGGCAAATTCAGATAACCGTCCGTTAAACAATTGTCTATTTTTACAGTTCATTATTTGATTGCTCCCCCCGCGCACAATTGACTTTTTTTTCTAAAGCGGTAGAAGAAACTTAGCCAAAAATATTATGCCTCAAAGGAAATCGCTGATTCCAATCTCAATAAAAAAGGAAAAAAAAATATCAATTTCACAACAGCAGAACATTTTGATTCAACTTATTTCCTCTCTTCAATATCTGGATCAGATAGCCAATTTCCTGTCATTTTCGCCTGACATTATTGTCAGCCTTTAGGAACACGTTTCGTCTAAGGGTCTCGAATTTACCCAATTCTATCCACATGTGGCCTTGGGGATCCCCATTCAATCTTGACCTTTCCTTGCGTATTTCAGGTCGGGCGGCCATTTTGAGCCAGGTAGAATTTATTAAGTAAGAAAAGGGATATTGGAATTATTTATCGGATGGTAGTGCTGTTTGTTTAAGTTTTGTTTTTATAGATATTTTTCTAAAAGTTTGTTCATTTTTTGCTGCGCTGAAATTGCGACAACTTTTTAATACGAAAAGATAACGGAGTCAGTAGGTCGTGGAGTACTTAGATTATAATGGAAGGAGTGGTATCGGCACCGAGGCGTAGATGATGAGTTTGAAACCAGGCAGGCACTTTAATTTGAATATTTAATTTCATCACCACTGCTCTCAAAGCGATGCAGAATAACATCGTGAGGAAAAATGTCCTACAAAAAAACGAAGACAAATGGCACCCGCATTAGGCACGCTTGCTGCAGTTGGTGCGTGGATAGGTGACCATTCTTTCAGACCAAGACCCCTACGTACCTCTGAAAAGACGTAAAGCCGGCTATCATTCGTGGATCTTTGACAGTTGTTACGGGTCGTCAAAACCCCAAAGTCTGACAACCAGTCTTACCACAGGGGTTTCGTGTTACCCAGTAACTTGGTTGTAGAGGTCAGGTAGCTGTGACTCCATGTAAAATACTGAAAATAAGAGCCGACCCCAAGATAGTTGGGCAAAGGCTAGGTAGATGATGACAATCTTTTATAGACTTTAATGCCTGTTTCTTATTTCTAATAATAATGACCGAACTCTAGATTTAAATATGCATGTTTGTTGATCTTATGTGTTGACATAACGCATTGTATATTGTATACTACATTGGATGATTCAGTACTTTTGGCAATTTTTATGCATCCCTAGTCCAGGTAGTGGTAAAAGTAGTTTAGTTTTCATAGAGAGATTTTTGTTTTTGGTTGGTACGTAAAAAGGGGATGAAATGTCACTTAATGTCCCAGAAAATTAAGAAAAGTTCAGTTTATAAATTCGCTGAATCACATAGTTTATATTGCACAGTAATACTGCAGAGTACAGAACTGCAGACAATGTCTTTTCCTCTTGTTAAACTGTTTTAAGGCTTCGTAGAGAATTGGACACGCCGCCGTTATTAAAAGTTATGGTTGTTTCCTCGTTCGTCTACGAAGCCTTTTGTTTTGGTTCACGAAATTAGTTTTCTTCTAGAAGGCTCTTGTGTAAAAAGCATTCTCGTTTTTATTTAGAATTATGTTGGGCTTAGCTTATAATTCAGACAGCGTTGTATCAACAAAATGCATGGAACTATTTATTATTCAATACGTTTAGTACCATTGTTAAAACTGATCATTATTATTACTTTATGCATAATATCATGAACCAAATGCATTACACAGACGCTTAACCCTTTAAATGTCTTATGAACCCCATAGGTTTATAAGAAAATTTCTCTCGAAACAACAAAAATATAACCGTATAAATCGTTGAGCTCTTATAAGAAATGTTTTATAATAGGCGAACATCTAATGGGTTAAAAATGAGTGTGCAAAGCCAATTTGGATTGTAACAATAAAAAAAAACTTTTTTTTTTTTAAATATACCGTATTTAAGAAGTTCCAATAACCGACAACCTATATCAAATGATAATACAATTTTCTCAGAACCGAGCTCAATTCGCTCAAACCCCGTATCTACATCGAGTGCCATTCAACACGACGCCACTGAAAATTAATTACATCACAGAATGGGGTTCTTGGAACTAGCAAATTTGTGAATATCTCGTATTTAGGAGCTTTGTCTAAATAGATTTCAGTTGAATGGTAAAAATAGGAGTCCAGGTGAATAAAATTCCTGAAATTCGAATTTTTCATATCATTCATTTCAGCCGAAAAACGCCCACCCTCTACAGGTCAAAGACCTCTATCAGTCACATCGACTGGCACTCTTCTATGCTGTGATTTTCAGTAGGTCCAACCCAGCAAAGAGTTTTTAATTCTTGTCTATTACCTACGTTATCAAAACATGAACCAACAATTCGAAGACATGTGACATTCGCCAACACGCACTGGGCCTGCGTGGTGGATTATGGCCCCTCTCCCTCTCTTAAAGAGAAGGCCTATTCCAGCAGTGGGAACATTATAGTCTGATTATGACCAACGTTGTAATAACGTTGGTCATAATCAGACTATAATGTTGTAACCTACAAGTTACAATGATTAGGAATAGAGTGACGGACCTGTCTCAGAAGACCTTTCCGACAGAATACGAGAGATATTTGTATGATATATTAAGATGCAGGAAACACAACCAAACTATTTAACTAACACATAACATAATATCACGCCTTGCTTTGTTTCTCCAAAGGGTTTGGCAGAGGTGTACTTATTTTACACCCACATTTCGCCAGTTCTGTTTGATGACTTTTTTTTGAGGCTGGGAAATCATCAAATGACCTCTCCCGCTCTGGGTGGAGCGGAGGGAGTGTCAAATTCTGACTGACGAAAACCCATCCATGTTCCTTCCGAGGCCCTTTATGTTTCGGGGTAACGGTTACTTTCGTACAGACGCCAGCACATCAAGCTATTCCTAACTGTCAAATTTTCTCAATTAAAAATTAACCTTATGTCTTTGCAATAAAGTTGAAATACTATCAAAGAAATTTGACAGATTGTAGTAACTTGATGTGCTGGCCTCTGTACAATCGAAGCAAACATACATGTACCAAACAGCTTTTTCAGGTGTCTCATAAGTTGCTCGTTATAATGAGTACAATGACCCTCTAAGACGTCAAGAACAATACAAATTTAACCTTGTATAATGAAAATGGCAGGAGGGTACACAGGCCAGCACATCAGGTTACCACAATCTGTCAAATTTCTTTGATAGTATTTCAACTTTATTGCAAAGACATAAGGTTCATTTTTAATTGAGAAAATTTGACAGTTAGGGATAGCTTGATGTGCTGGCGTCTGTACATGGCGATGTAACTGTAAGGCAGTAAGAAGTTCTTTTCAATTAATTTCTGACGTAACTCTTCCTATTCCTGGCACTGCAGGCTGCCGCTAACGCTACGTTCGTAAAAACATGAAACTTTATGGGCCTTAACTTTTACGAAACAAAATCTTATACGAAAGCCTCGAGGCTAGGCTGTGGCAAAGTTTATGATGTTAATGGAGTTTAAATACTAACCTTATTTAGTAGAAATACTTTGCAACCACAGCCAGGGAATGTTAGACGTTGAAGTTTATTTGGGAAGTAGAACTGTAGCGCTTGAATAACGACATATAATATAGGAGTGTGGAGGAAACGACGAAAAATTTGTTTTATACAGAGTTTACAACTTTTACAATTGGAAACACACCAGACAACGCGAAAAAAAATCAGCTGTTGCCTACATTTTGACAATATATGCGAGCAGAATGTATGGAACAGCAGCCTTTTAATGTCGCGATTTCAGATTTGTTCCCATGGTAAAAGTTGTTCATAATGATTAGTACAATGACCCCTTAAAATATTGCTCATGAATTAAATTTCACTCTGTATAACATAGCTTCTGCCCGCGGCTTCGAACGCGTGGATGTCGGAAATAGTTACATTATTGGAGTTTTAGTAAGGATCTCTATTTTTTTTGAAAATATAATATAGCCTTAGTCACCCGGTATTAGAGTAGCTTCCAAATAGTGAAATAATTTTTCAAATTGGTTCAGAAGTTTCGGAGCTTATTTAATGCAAACAAAAAAACAAAATTTTCTTCTTTACAATATTAGTATAGATAACATCACCCCTGTAATTCCCGAAGGGTTGACCAGAGGTGTACTTATAGTATACCCACATTTCGCCAGTTTTGTTCGAGACCCACGTAATAGGGGGCGAGCCTATTGTCATTAACCTGGCTCAAATCTAAGACTCCGGGCTGCTACTGAGAAATTCCAGATGAAAAACCCAATAACGCTTTGCCCGACCCGGGAATCCAACCCAGGACCTCATGCTCTGCAGGAGCGCTTGGGTCTACTAGACCAACGAGGCAGTTAGTCTGCGCACATCTATGTACTATTTTTTTCTTATTTATTCCAAATTATCTTGGAAGATCGAATTGAATCCATGGTTATTCTCCTACTGTCTGCTGCAACATAAGGTCGCCTTTTGCATGAATCCTTTGCAGAAGCAAGCTCAGCTACTTTAAAATAAATTATGCTCCAAATATAAAAGTATCCAGCTCCTGAACTGAACTTGTATGTAGTTCATTACACGTAATTGTTCATTACACGTAAATAGCGTTGTAAATTTTAAAACAAAGTTTTGGCTTCTAATATTTTTCTGATTAAACGTGGTCTGAGAATTGTACAGTCACCAGCAAATCAAGTTACCACAAACTGACAAATTTTCTCTATCAATTTTGAACTTAACCGTCAACGTTTTAAAGTTTAAAATCATTTGGAGAAGATTTTGGAATTTGACAGTTAGGTATAACTTGATGCGCTGGCCGCCGCACCTATTTATAAAATGTTTACTAAGCTACAATATTATCTTCCTCTTTTCTGAACACAAAAAATATAATGCCGAAGCCAAGAACTTCAAATATTGTTTGTTATTCGACCGCGTAAATGAGCTCCTCCGGGGCCTGGCCAAACGATGCGTTCAGTCCCGTCGTCAATTTCTTTATCCACCATTTTGTGCCGAGACAAACGAGTGAAAATTTATCCTGTTTCATCAAATTTCTAAGGCTCAGTGTAGGATTTATTATTCTGAGTCCCGTGTTTGATAAAATTGACGTCTTTTAATGGAATGGAGGCAAAGAGGTAGGTAATTTTATGTCAAGATAATGTAACTTGCCAGGACGGCTTATTATTGGTTGTGATACCTTTTTTTAATGTTATGATCAAATCTGAAGGAAAGAAGGTACGTAAAAAATCGAACATTTTAACATTTACGTTTTTGGGGTTTCTTACCAAATAAATGTTAACGGAACCCTATTATTAAAGCCATGCCATCTATATGAACATGCGTTCGTCTGACTGGTTTTCAAATATTAATATAATAATACATCTATTTAACGTCAATGTGTAGCCCCTTGCCATAGTATACGTGCAACTATCCCTCTAGCATGGAAAATAATAAAAAATACAAAAAAAATAACCAAGTGCGACCCGGACTTGCAGTCAAAGGATTCCGTACACCAAACAATATTTTAGATTACATATTAAAAAAAAAACTTCTGTGAAAAAAGCACATAAATTTCTTTCTATAGGTATAGGGATGATTTTTAACTTTATTTAATTTTTTGTTGCTATAGCAGCAATAGTAATTCACAATCTAACAAAATTTCAACTGTCCACTTACGGTTCATAAAATATATATCAGACAGCGGGGGTTATGTAATAGCGTTCGGTTTGGCAGCCTCGACACAACCTTGAAAAGAAGTTCAAATAATGATAGTTAAAGTTTACAGCACCAGGCACCATTACAGAGCGAGATTGACACACTTGGTCGCTTTTCCAGATTTTCCCCACACTAGTTTCTTATGTTTTCTCTTACGTAATGCAGAATGCTTAAACCTTGTGCTGCTGTATAAAGCAATAAAATGCAACACTGCATGAGGCAATATACTTGGTTATCGGGCTATGAACAGTAATAGCCCTCAGTTGGCATTTACAACTTGATAGACCGCTACCCAATAAAATTTTGATTTATATTCCCACAGAGTCGTTAAATACATGGAACTGGCAACCTATACAATATGTTACACAAACCTACCGAAGATATAATCCATGTTGGAGCTATTTTGGCTCTCGAGCCACCGCGTAGCATCGCATCGTCCGCATGCGCTGTGCTACCGTTTTCGTTCAGAGTTCTTTTTGACGTAGTTTCCTTTGCAAATGTGTTCTTCGAATGCACAGGCTTCACAATAATCAGAACAGAGACCCTCGGAACACCCAGATTTTTCACAGATGTACTACACAGGCCAGGAGACGTGATCACGTTCTGGAGGGAGGTGGGCTGGTAGGCCGCCATGGCCCTCGCTCAACGGTCCGTCTTTAGAACTGAGTGCGGCAACCATAACCTCCTAACATAGAACATAGACATATTTTTCGTTTCGCACGGCTTCTAAGGATCCCTAAAAATTGGGCTATTAAATTCATCAAAGTCGACTTACTGATAGTTCCACTCTTCAGCTTTGTTATTAGTAATAGTATGTAACAATATAGATTACGTTTGCTATTTCTCAGCAGCCCAAAGTCTGGATTTGAGCCCATTTGATGGCAATAGGCTCGCCCCCTATTACATCAGACTCAAACATAAATAGCGAAATCGAGCCAGCCCGCGTTGCCACTGAGCCAGTAGTTTTAAATACCCCCGATCTAGCTTGCCACTTGCTGTTCACCCCCAGCGACGCCCTAAGCCGAGGTCCGTACCCCACAGGGGGTGCCCTTAGCGTGTAGTCGCCTAGTTTGTAAGTTGTTTTAAGCCCTGGCTCCAGCCAGCTTCCAAGCTACAATTCTTTTTTGACATCCACAGGCAAGTCCGGTTAAGCAGGAGACAACCCTATGGTTGAACTGCGAGATGCCATTAACAAAAAAAAAATATTCACCTCTACTTTACCTTTCTGGGATTACAAACATGTGATATTGTGTTATATAGTTTTGCTTTGAACCACTATCGTATTATTAAAGTTACAAAATTTAGATAATGAGAGGCCATCGCATAGGCTATTTAGAGACAAGTTAAGGCCATTAACAGAACCTATTCTGAATTTGAACTAACCGTTGACTTTTATGTTTCCTAAATTTCGGGTCTCGATGCGCAGAGAATACTAATGAGAATTCTTGGCATCTAGAAGGACTTCTCGACTTTAGTATTTTTTATAAGTATATCAACAGTAGATATACTTTAGCGATTTCCTGAAATGCCAGAATAGGTTTCTTCAATAAGACCTTAAAATGTGTGGTATTTATAACCATTATACTTAGTGCCTCTGAAACTAAACTCAGAAATTACATCATCATCATACTCCTGCCCTTATCCCAATTTATTTGGGGTCGGCGCAACATGTCTCTTTCTTCCATTCTCTATTAGTCGTCATCTGCTGTGCCCAACAGGGTCCATAATTGTGTCTCAAAAATTATCACCTACCACCTAAGCATGTACATTGTGGAATGCAATAAAGAATTGAGTATTGAGTATTGAGTATCTCGGTAGTCACTCCCTTTCTAGCCATATCATCTTTCACACAATCTATCCATCGTTTCTTTGGTCTTCCTCTACTTGTATAGCCATCCTCAATACTTTCCTGACAACATCTTCCTCATTCCTCCACATAACATGCCCATACCATTAAACTCAGAAATTACATATAAATAAATAAAAATACATTGGTAGTTACTCGGATTTGAACTCACAATATTGTGCAAGAAATGTGGGCGATAGTGGCATAAATAATTCGTCAAACTAAACTATAAATATACATAAAAGTAAACCATGAGTGACTGACTATCCATGGATTCTTGTTCTAGTCCGTTCTCCTTCATAGGTACCTACTGCTTTGGAATGGATAACTTCATCTTTCTGACTGACCGACCCCTTGACAGTTAAAAAGTTCCTGTAATTGGTTTATTTGAGTTTGACTGATCTACCAACACATAGCTCAAACCAAGGAACAGATTAGGCTAAAATTTGGCACACAGATAGTAATATGATGTAGTTGTGAGCAGAAGCTAGTACTCGTACCAAATATACGAACTATATATCACAACAAACCCACATTAATGCATAACCAAACCCAAAGCGTTTTGTATGGCCAAAGTTGGCGCATTTGGTTTATGGCTTTCACGAACAAAGCTCGTTATTTATTACAGCATGATTATGATAAACATTCCTATATTCCTTAATGACCCTTATCTTAAAGAGATAAAGCTGAAATTCGAGTACACAGACACTAGTATAGCACATAATGTATCATCAATAAATTGTTTGCCAATACTCGCGATGAGTTTTTCCGAGTTTATGGTATATTTATCATTCGAATAAAGTAACTTCCTCGTGGGTATAAAAACTGTCCAATAAATACGTAAAAAGGCGGCCATTTTGTATAAGGAATGTTCGTATTGAAAGAACGCTTGTGTACTTGCCTACGTGTAGGATTTTGGCTATTCATTGGCTATTTAATCTTTATTTTTCTGGATCAAAGATTCAATAGCGGCCACACAGATGATTAAGTGTCGAGTTTCGGGGAATTCAGGTTTTTTTTTTATCTTTAGAGGGTTTTCTATTTTTCTGTCTTTGAAATATGAATGTTGTGATATGTGAAAGTATTTTTTTATTTTAGACTAGCTGTCCCGACAGGCGTTGTCTTGTCTTAACTATGATACCTACCCTACCTACCCTACTGACCTACCCTACTTACCTACCCTACCTACCTACCCTACTTACCTACCCTACCTACCTACCTTACCTACCCACCTAACTTTTCTCACCTTTTAAACCTTCCCTGGACTACGACAAACATTTCAACACAAAAATCAGCTAAATCGGCCCAGCCGTTCTCGAGTTTTAGCGAGACTAACGAACAGCAATTGATTTTTATTTATATAGATATATAAATATAAAGTAGTTTATTTTTGCCATGTTGGGTCTTTGCGCATCTATCTATTAAATTTTATTGTACAGAATAAATGGTACTTAAATTATCTACACTATCCAAGGCACCCCAAGACACGCACTCGGACTCAACTTTTCGGATTCATGAGCGTATTATAATAATTAACACTTGCTTAAAAAAACCGTGAAGGAAAACATCGTGAGGAAACGTGTGTCTGAGAGATATTTCTCAACATGTGAACCTAAGTCAGGGGCCCATGTGCATCATAATATCTCTGACACCAGGTTAGTCACTACCCACTCGGAGAAAGAAAGATCTACACTATTAGAAATTTCAAATTCAGCTACATCCGGTTAGACTGGAAGTCGTCCGCATCATTGTTGGGACATGGTTAGGTAGATGGATTGATTCATCTACACTATTAAATTATCATTCTAAACTAACATTAATTATGCATAAATATTAAAGAGAAACATAATTATTATCAAACGCACATTTTCATACCTAATATCATAATCAAAGCCAATTTTATGAATACAAAAGTATCAATCAGACTATAGAATTCACATTCTTCCTCCTTTACTCGTCCCCGGAGAAATTGAATAATTGCCAAGATGAAATATTGAATGAATATATGGAATCTTTGTGACATTTATTTCGCAACGAAGCTTTTTTTTTTAGGCTGGGAACTCATCCAATGACTTCTCCCGCTCTGAGTGGAGCGGAAGGGAGTGTCAGACTTTTACTGACTAAAACCCATCCATGTTCCTTCCGTAGCCCTTTATGTTCCGGGGTAGCGGTAACCCTTTCGGACAATCCCGCTTAGCGCTTATATCGCAACGAAGCTGACGAATCCAAATAAATATTATGGATAGGTATAACCAGCTTTTGCCCAGTTTCACCCGGCTGCGTGGAAAAAATGCCTGAAGAATAATGTGTTAATCCTAGTTATAAACTATCTGTGTGCAAAATTACATCCAAATCCATTCAGACGTTCTTGCGCCATCAAGACAAACTTAAAAACGCCCCACACGACTAATCTCGTGCGCCCTAAAGAAATTAATTAGATCAAATGTCGTAAGTTAACTGCTTCCTAAAATCTATCAGGAATTTATAAGAAACATTTTAAATGGTATTCTAGGAATTGGCTACTCTTCCCCTGTTTGGAAAAGAGCCAAAGTTATAGCTTCCGAAACCAGGAAAAGATGAAAGTACCCTAACTGGCTATATCGGCCTAAGAATTAGTATGCTAGTTTGAGAAAATGACGCTTAGGAGTAATTTCATCGCGCTTAGGAAAATCTAAAATCCACCTGTGATTATATGACCAATTCGGATTTAGAAGAGCTCATTTTACAGACCAGCAACAAGCCAAGATCATAATAAACACGATAAACATGGGTGAGAACGGCTATAATGTTGCTTGACGTAGAAAAAGCTTATGATTCCGTCTGGCTTGCATGTTTTTTTATAATTACAAAGCCTTATTTTTAAACCCATTAGATTTTCGCCTATTAGAAGCCGTTTGTTTTAAGAGTCAACGATATTTACGGTTATACCTATGTATTTATTGACGTTTCGAGAGAATTTTCAAACGACATTTGGGGGGTTAAAGTGAGATGTCGCAATCGCCAGTGCGACTAGCGCTAGCAGGTTTGCCTTCTGGTTAGTCATATGCAGTCGAAAGAAACCAAAGCAACATAATCATAATAAGTTAATATACCAACGACTCTGCTTCGCTACATGGAACGTACGGACTTTATGAGACAATGACCGGAATTTATGCCCAGAGAGTAAAACTGCTGCAAGAGAGCTGGCTACCTATAACATAGATACAAGACACACTTTTTTTGGGTAGTTGGAAAATCATCAAATGTCTCCTCCAGCTCTGGATGGAGCGAATGGGAGTGTCAGACTCTTTCTGACTAAAACCCATCCATGTTCTTTCCTTAGCCCTTTATATTCCGAGGTAACGGTAAGCCTTTCGGACAGTCCCACTGGCATAACATAGATACGTCGTTGCAGGCCAACTCTTTTGTTCTAGTTGTGACCGGGTGTTCAAAACTAAATTCGGACTAGCCAGTCATCAAAGGACACACGCAAGGAAGTTATTTTGAAGGGTCGCCGTTTTCGAAATCGATAACTAGGACTATTTATAATATACTATGTTAGGTTAAACGAGGGACATACTCTCAGGTTGTATAGTACTCATGAAAATCAACCACTATGTCCATGGGGCCAACTCTGAAATGTGAAAAAAAAAATCTGCTGTTCATTTTGACGAATTATGCGAACATGAAATAATGTATTGCATAGCTGTTTTTTTTCGTGATTTGCGGTTTATTTCCATAGTCAAAGTTGTTAATTTTCAAGAGTATATTACGTAACCCTTGAAAGTGTGTCCCTCGTTTAACATAACGCATTGTATATGTATATAGTCACTTTAGACCTCTAAAAATTATAAACAGGCTCCATAGTCTGTCACACCCAAATATAACGTTTAACGGTTTTAGAAGATTTTTGATCGAAGTTTAGAAGGCATCGCATCGTGAGGAAACCAGTATGTCTGAGAGATATTTCTCAACAGTAATCTACCGCGCAGTCAACACATATTATATTAGGCTCTTCAAAAATTATTGTTTATTACAAGCCTGAGGAACTTTAACAAAAACAATTCTGTGTAATCAAATAATTCTATAGTATTGTTGTCGTACTGTGAAATTATAAAACTATTTTATGTGCTAAATAAGTGACAATTAGTGGATAAATTAAAACTTTATTGCAAATAACCGTCATTGAGTGGTAACGCAAAGTGCTTCATACTAACGCGTAAGCGACGCGATATATACGGCGCTTACGACGTTCTTACCGCGACCTTGCTTAGCTCGCACGGAGGACAACAGTGAGTGTTTATTATACCTAACTATTGATAACAAACGAAAACGTAAAACTCTAAATACCCGGCTCGGAGCCGTTTGTTAGTTATCATAACCACAACATGGCATCAAGCTTAACGCGTTCTTGGGGGTGCTGCAACAGCGAAAATAAGGAGGGGAATGATAAGTTCATAAACTGTGTTCAATGTAACAAAACATACCATTTTCATTGTTTGTCTTTAACCGAAATTTCGAATGAGTCGGAAGCGTATAATGAATGGAAATGTCCAGAATGTTTAAGTCTAATGCCAAAGGTCTCAATGAAAGACTACACTCCGATTCGGAACATTTCCACCACAAGAGGTAATAAAAGGCCCGCATTAAACTCCCCCCCAGAAGTAGCGGCTGTCACCTGCGATGAAATTCGTTTGATTGTGCAAGAAGTGGTCCAAAGGGAGCTTGACACGATGGCTCAAAAGTTGACTAATATGATAGTCACCATTGTTAATAGGGAGCTGGAACCCATCAAAAATGAAATGAGGGATCTGAAAGAATCGCTGAATTTCCATACAACGGAGTTTGACAGATTCCAATCAGAGCACGTCGTGTTAGTAAACAACTCTAAGAACCTCAAGGAAGAGAATGATAAATTAAAAAAAACAGTCTGCGATCTCGGCCAGCGACTGAATTATTTGGAGCAGCAAGCCCGGTCTAACAATTTGGAAATACAATGTTTGCCCGAAAACAAACAAGAAAATTTGTTTACCGTTATCAAGCAGTTGGGCTCGGTTGTGGGATGTGGAGTAAAGGACTCTGATATCATGAACTGCACTCGCAAAGCTAAGCTTCAGACGTCCAGTGATCGCCCCCGATCTATCGTGGTTCAGCTGGCATCTCCCAAAATCCGTGACCAGCTGCTCGCCTCGGTAATCAATTACAATAAACGAACTCCTGAATGCAAACTCAGTACCGCGGATCTCGGATTAGCAGGCAACAAGACACCTGTCTATGTCGTTGAACACTTGTCGCCGGCTCATAAGGCGCTTCACGCTGCTACCAGACTCAGAGCAAAAGAAAAGGGATACAAATTTGTATGGGTAAGGAATGGCCGTATATTTGTCAGAAAAAATGTCGATTCGGAACACATACTTATCAAAAATCTAGAAACTGTAAATAAGATAGTATAACTTTTTGTTTTTATTTGTACTCTCCATAATATCTTTTAGTAAAAACTATCTCGCATGTACCTAAAATAAAAACATTAAAATTCAACAGTTAACAGTTATATTACCAGAATAGTCGTGGTTTAAGGACAAAAACACATGTTTTTTATCGTAACATTGTCTGTAACAATTATGACGTAGTTATTCTGACAGAAACTTGGCTTAACAGTTCTATATTAAGCAGCGAGCTATTTGACGGACGATACGTTGTATATAGGCGCGACAGAGAAAGCTGTAGCCTACAATGTGGTAAAGAAGGCGGCGGTGTTTTAATTGCTGTCAAGAAAAACCTAAAATCTAGACATGTCCAACGTTGGGATAGTAACTGTGAAGACCTTTGGGTTACCTTAGAATTGCCGCTATCGCGAAGCGTTCGTCGAGTGGCTCTCTGTGCAGTATATTTGCCACCACCTGTACGCCGTTCTTCCTTGGAATATTTTTTAAATAATTGTAACACAGTTTTTGAGCATATAATAGATACAAATGTCTGTATTGTGGGTGACTTCAACATGAGTAGTATTGATTGGAGCATGTTGGGAGTACCAAATAATTATACCGCATTACACAGCACAAGCGAAACTCTGATTGATTTTACTCATGTTAACAAGCTTACTCAGTTTAACTCAGTGTTAAATGCCGCTGGTCGTATACTGGACTTAGTTTTATCAACCTACCCATTATGTAATGTCGTTGAGAGCTTGAACCCACTATCCAACGTTGATCAGCAGCATCCACCATTAGACATAATCATAACTTTTAATGAAAGTGCAAGGTTACCGTATAGTAATACACAGTTGAAGACTAATTTTAAAAATGCAAACTATACATGTATAAAAAAAAATCTTTTAGAGTTCAACTGGATGGATTTGTTTAAAGGACTAGATGGAGTGAATGAGATGCTCGATTCCTTTTATGAGACGCTACATATGGCTATTCAGAAATTTATACGCCGCGCGTTCCAAAAACTCGTAAATATCCGTTGTGGTTTAGCCGAAACTTGATAAAGTTATTAAATGTTAAGTATAAGTTAAGAAAGCGATACTGTAAGTATAAAAATCCTTTAGATGCAATTGAATTGAAAGTTATAAGTAAACGTTGTGACAGTTTGGCGACTACTTGCTATAATGCTTATATCAAGGATATAGAAGAAGAAATAATAAATAATCCGAAAATGTTTTGGACACATGTAAAAGCCAAGCGCGGAGGAACTAGTGCATACCCTATGACTATGACAGACGGAATAAATACAACATCCAATGGCACGGAGATATGCGAGTTGTTCGCTAATTATTTCTCCTCTGTTTACATACCTGATCCCAACACCGGAAATAAATACAAGATTTCCGACTATTTAATGTTGTTACAGAATAACAGCCAAAGCTTAACAAGCCCTGATATAAACCCTGAAACGCTGCTTAAAATATTACAAAATCTAGACTGTAATAAAGGTGCAGGTCCAGACGGAATCCCACCCATTTTTATAAAAGAATGCGCATCAGCGTTAGTCTGTCCCCTCATGCAAATCTTTGAAAGATCACTTGTTTCTGGCGTGTTTCCGTCAAAATGGAAGATAGCAAAGGTAGTGCCCATACACAAATCTGATACCGATGATATAGTATCACATTATAGACCGATCTCAGTTCTTTCGACGTGTGCCAAAGTGTTCGAGTCCCTTGTCTGCCCACACATTCAAAACCATCTGAAGTTATACTTAAGCGATAATCAACACGGATTTGTAGGCGCACGCTCCACGAACACAAACCTAGTGCCGTTTACTGAAGTATTAATTAAAGCTATCGATTCGGGTCACCAAGCAGACGTTATTTACACCGATTTTAGCAAGGCGTTCGATAAAATTTGTCACAAAATATTAATACAAAAGTTGAGCGCTTACGGCATTGCTGGCACTTTGTTGAATTGGTTAAGTTCGTACTTAACAGATAGAGCTTTTTTCGTAGTAGTTAACGGCTTTCAATCTTCTGTTTATAAAATTTCTTCAGGTGTTCCCCAGGGTTCACACATTGGGCCAATTTTACTCAATTATTTTACAAATGACATACCTGTGTGCTTTCAGAACTCCGAGATTTTTATGTATGCGGATGACCTAAAATTTGTCAGAGTTGTGAAATGTGAACAAGACGCAATGTTTCTGCAGATGGATCTTAATAGGCTAATTCAATGGTGTAATAATAATGAAATGTGTTTAAATTCGGGGAAGTGTTACCATGTTAAATACACAAGAAAAAATCGCATAATACATTCTAAGTATCAAATAAATCTAGAAATAATACAGGAAGTGGATACCATTCGAGATCTTGGAGTCCTGTTCGATGGAAAATTAACTTTCCTGCCACATTTGGACAACATTATAAAATCATCGTCCAAAATGCTAGGCTTTGTAATGAGAAACTGTAAAACATTCCGTAAACTTAAAACAAAAATAATTTTATATAACAGTTTAGTTAGGAGCAGATTAGAGTACTGTAGTGTGGTTTGGCGACCACACTATGCGGTACATAGCTTGCGCATTGAACGTGTCCAAAAGCGCTTCCTATGGCACTTAGCATTTTCGGTTGGTATAGCTAGAAAAAAGCCATCTTACAGAGAGAGACTGAAACACTTTACCATGTGCAGTTTAGATAAACGGAGGCAACTTAATGACGCTTTATTTATGTGCAAAATTTTGAAAAATAATATTCAGTGCCCTAGGCTGCTAGAACTTTGTAACTTACGTGCTCCTTCAAGAATCCCACGTAACTCAATCACTCCACTCTGTGCTCCACCTAGACGAACCGTTTTGGGATCTAACTCACCCTACGCCCGATTTTGCAAGGTCATAAACAGTAGTAGTGATCTGGTTGACTTACATCATGACTCCCTAGCAAAACTAAAGTCTAAGTTCATGAAATCCTTGTTTGATCTGTAATAAGATACCTAGTTTACCAGTTTTCTCGTTTTTAGTTTTTTTTTTTTTTCTTTTAATTTTGTTACCTAATATAACTAATATGTTATTTTGTTACTAAAATCTGAAAAGTTATTATAGTGGTTAGATTACTAGAAATATATTAATATTGTGCTTGTGGTGTTTACCTATAAGTGAGTGTTACACTGTTACCTTTGTTTAAAAATAGTATTAAGTTTATTATTAGTGTAAACAGTCGTTGGTGAACCAAATAAATAAATAAATAAATAAATAAACAGCATGTGAAGCTACGTCAGAGGCCCATGGGCAGCATAAAATATCTGAATATCATTTAACTATTTTGTTTATGTTAAAATAATGACAATCAAAATCAATGACATGCATAGATACCATTATTATTGGATTCCAATCGGTAATTCTGCCAAAAATTGAATGGCGTATTTGAAAGCGAAAAGTGCCCCATTATTGGATAGCAATTTTTGGCGGAATGAGCGCTCCGTTTTTTGAATTCTAAATTAGAGATTTTCACTCGTGGATAGGTTATGAAATTGGCATGTTTGATTTAGTGATATGTATGTACTTTTTCGATTTTATATTAAAGGGATTACACGGCAGTAAGTCAATGTTGTGTAAAACCAAAGTAAATAACCGTAAAATGTATTGTTAGGATGTTTTACTATTAAATAAATCAATAAAACCTGCGAGAAAATTAGAGCAATCAAACTCAATTCAAATTAGACACTTATAATCCATAATTCTATAAAGAAAATACAAATTTTCGTGCTTACAGTTTTGCCGCACAACTGTACTATTTCACAATCAAACGAAGACTGCTTGACTTTTGACCCCAGAAATGACGAAAATCATAACTGTCAATTCCAAGTGTTGCCAAAGTAAAATAATACATTCAGTTGCCATAGTGAAAATACATTTATAAAGTTAAAATATTAATGATATGCACTTTGAATGTGTTGGCACAGTGGTTATTGTGATTCGGTATATTTTTTATTAAATTTCGACATTTGAAAATTGTACCCTGTTTCTCTCAATCAATAAATGTAAAAAAAAACATTTTCATAACCTAAACTGTACATTATGAAAATGTATAATACATTTTCAGATATTTACCAATGTCAGCATTCATTAAAACTAACACTACATATGTAGGTCAAATGAATATGCTGATTCATAATTACTAGCGGTCACGTAAAACACTGTACCTAATTATAATCCCTAAAGTTAATTAACAGGCATCCTGGTGTGACGTCACTAGTTAGTAAGAACTCCTATATAAATGGATGTCAGGTGACGTAACCTCTGGCCTTAATACCGAGCAATTGTTTTGTCTATTGTAAGCGTTCACATATTTACGTCAATCAATCTGTCTAGCCTTTTCCGAATCATATTGGGGTTGGCTTCCAATCTAACCGGATGTGGCTGAATACTAGTATTTTACATGGAGCCGCTGCCTATTTGACCTCACCCCTTACCCCTTGGTAAGACTGGTTGTCAGACTTTTGGTCAACGGAGTACCCATAACGACTGTCAAAGATCTACGAATGATAGTCGGGACCAACGACTTAGCGTACTTTCCATGCACGGGGGGGGGGGGTCTCGACAAGTGGTTGGAATCCATTCTCGAAAGCTTTTATTATTTAGCCCCGAGCCCCTACTTATTTATAGTTAAGTTAAAACATTTAAAATATGTTAAGTACGGTCACCAGCACATGAAGTTAACACAAACTGTCAAATTTTATGACTTGGCTCCCCGTGTATCCAATCACCTATCCAAATATTGAATGGAGATGTCATCTAGACGATGACAACTGTTTTTTTTTAACATATGGATATGTTAAAAAAAATACTTTTTTAATAAAAAAGCTTTCTACAGTATATCTGATTATTTGCAAGACACATTATAGAATATTTTTTTATCTTTAAACTAACACTATTGATTTCATTCTTATTTTTTTCTATCTCTTTAATTTACAAAATTTGTATTTTCTCATCTTTTAATGAGAGGTACCTGAAAGTAAAATATGGTGATACCAAGATTGTGATAACTATTACACGAATGAAAAATATCTGCACATTGTTTACCATATTTGCGAATAAATGATTTTGAATTTGAACTTAAACGTTTAAAATCTGTTAGAGCAATTTGACAAGCTCATGTAACTTAAGTCATTAACTGCCACGCAGCAGACACAATAGAAAAACTATTGTCAAGTTACCACAATCTGTCAAATTTCTTTGATAGTATTTCAACTTTATTGCAAAGACATAAGGTTAATTTTTAATTGAGAAATTTGACAGTTAGGGATAGCTTGATGTGCTGGCGTCTGTACAAGCATGTCTGCCGATTTTTGTGCCGTGGTTTGTGGGCGTGATTGTGACTGCCGATTTCAAGTTACTCCCGTTATAATAACCAAGTCCAAAAGTAACTACAATAACAAATGTTTGACTCGCATGGCTTGATGATCAATAAAAACAGACCACTAAACATGAATGACTTTGTATCCCCCTCCCCGCTTATACCGTTATACACCATTACCCCATATATGGAACACAACCAGAGTCTACGACTATTGTTTCGCCATTATTATGGACTATATTTTCACCCATTTGTCGGTCATCTCATAAAGAATCTGCCAAGCGTGCTTTGGATATATATCGTGTCAGGTTCTGTAGATATTATCATTTTTAGAGACCAATTTTATTATTACCTACATAAAAATTCTATCGCAATAATATTAATATTATTAATATTATTTAAATCGGGTATCGAGAACTATCTTCGTCAAAATTGATTATAGAATTTACTTTTTGAATCTTTGCAGATTTTCGTGTCATATTTGTTTGAGATAATAATTTACCGATCCTTATAAGCCACACATAAAATCGTTTAAATAAGTTTTAGTCATGTATCTAAATTATCATCTACGTAATTACCACTTTTAGTAATTTTAACTTAAAGCCGTTTCAACACATTCTTGTATATTCAACAATTTACTCGTTTAGATATTTCTCAACATGTGAAGCTAAGTCAGAGGCCCATGGGCAGCATAAAAACTCTGACACCAGGTTAGTCACTAACCACAAGAAGAAAGAAAGAACACATTCTTCTGACAGACAAACAAACGTTCATACCATTTCGTTTCGCTTACGGAACCCCAAACCAGTCTATTGATTCTCCATTAATAGGATCATAACGCTATCATTTTAAGAGGACATTCTATATGACGGCCCATTCAACGTTGCAAATATATTTTTATTGCCAGTGAGGTAATATTTACTGTCAGCGATTGGCACTATAGGATTGGTATTTAATCAATGGGGGAGTTAAAGGTTCCCCAGATCCCCCACTGATTAAATGCTGAGACCGATTGGTTCTATTGGAGTGTTTTTTTAGGCAATAAAAAGGGTAGTTTGCCACGTGTTACGTTGGTGATTGATGTTAGATTCGCTCTTGTTTTTGTGAAGTTTTATTGGTAAAGTTAGAAAGTTTCTGTAGAACTAATTCGATAAGAAAGAGTTTGGAATGTCTGATTGTCTTTTGTTTTGGTGAGTAACGAATAGCCTATGTGAAGGCACGGTAGTGCTATTTAAGGAGGAGCTCGTGGCTAAGTAGTAACGCACGGGTCGATCCATCAGGTTAAGCAACGCTTGCTGAAAATGGGTGAGCATCTTTACATATAGAGACTCCTCTATGCGTCGAAAAGCAAGTTAAGCCGGTGGTCCCGGCTGTCAACTATGGATCTTTGACAGTCGTTACATGTTGTCAGAAGCCCGAAAATCTGACAACCAGTGTTAACAAGAATAAGAATAATTTATTTGTCAAACATGCGTATACATAAACTGATCAATCAGACATGCAAGGTATTGAATTAAAATAATGTTGTGAGCGTCCATGTTTTGCCAATAATGGTGTACAAATTTTCTAGGTATGTATAAAAAAATTACATTTAATTGCATTTTACACTATTAAAGTCATTCTAAATTGAATTACAAAATACATAACAAATAGATAATAATTGATGTCAAGATAGGTAAGTATAAGTCCTATATTAAATTCAAAATAAAATAAATTGTGTCGTAATAATGAATATTCTCATTATTACGCAGTTATATAGAATTAATAAAAAGTCAATTTATTAAAAAAAATAAGAAATTACATTATTCAATTATTATTCTTAACTATATACATTTAGTCGAAGTCGGAATAGAAAAGTCCTTTTCATCTAGAAAGTCTACAACATTATAATACACTTTACTAACTAAATAAATTCTCAACTTATTTTTGAAAAGTGACAAGGGCAGTTCTCTCCAACTTTTAGGCAATTTATTGAATATGCTAGGCGCCATACAGAAAACACTTTTGCTCATGAGTGTTGTTCTCGTAGTATGAGAGCATACCTTGCTGTTGTCGCGCCTATTACGTGGGACAACTACAAGGGGTATCGTATTACCCAGTTAGTAGGTTCTGGAGGTCAGATAGGCAGTCGCTCCCTGTAAAATACTAGTATTCAGCTATGCTGCAGCCGGTTAGACTGGAAGCCGACCCTTACATAGCTGGGAAAAGGCTATGTAGATTGATTTATTTATTTTAGTAGTGCTATGAAAGAGCACATGAACATAGCATATCCTCAGTAAAGTGTAATCATCTCATCATCTTTTAACCCTTAAACCAATACATGGCACAAAAACGAGGAATTGTCCCAGAAATTTTAACAATGGATTATTAACTGAACGCAATATTCGTGATGAAATCAGCCCCCAAACTAATTTCGTGGTTCATCGAGATTTTTTCTCATTTTCCATCACAGAACTTTGTACCTTATCTACTTAAGATAAAGATGGTTTTGGTATAGGTGCTAAACATTTTGGAATAAACTGATTTGAGGGTAGTTGCGTATAAGGTAAATTGGTGTTGACAATGTAATTTGGGTCTCATTTGCTTCATACAGCGCTAATTCGTGTTGAACAAGTATGATTTAATAGGGTGTGTAACTTTGTTCTCAATTACATTTAACCAGATAACTCCTGTTTGAATTAAGGCAATGCTTCCTGAAATTGGAGTGATTTGTTCTGATTACACTTACTTCATCATAGTATAATAAGTACCGCGAACAATCTATCAACTCAGCCTATCCAGCCCAGTGCTGGACACAGGCTTCTTCCAGGCTGCGCCACTTCCAGGCTATCCACCGCTTTTTGCATCCAGTCTCTCCCAACCATCTTCTTAAGGTCCCTCACTAGCTTGCTGATACACGGTCTCCACTCCAAAGTAAAATCATTTATTTCAAATAGGCACAAGAAAGGCACTTTTGAACGTCAAAATGAACAAGAAATAAAATTGATTCTAGTCGCCCCTTCGAAAAGGTAGTTTCGTATGGACAAGAATGGGAAAGAAACTCCACCGTAACTCTTTTAAAATGTTTGACAATGTTTTGTATCATTCTCCTGCCCTTATCCCAATCTATTTGGGGTCGGCGCAACATGTCTTCTTCTTCCACACTTCTCTATTAGTCGTCATCTCGGTAGTCACTCCCTTTCTAGCCATATCATCTTTCACACAATCCATCCATCGTTTCTTTGGTCTCCCTCCACTAGTATAGCCATCCACATTCATACTCACAACTTTCCTGACAACATTTTCCTCATTCCTAAGCATAACATGCCCATACCATGACAACCGATTTCCACACAACTTTTCAGTCACCGGTGTAACTTTCAGACTTCCTCTTATATACTCATTACGTATTCTATCCATTCGCGTAACACCACACATCCCTCTTAACATTTTCATCTTAGCTGCATGCAATTGTCTTTCATTCATTCCTTTTGTGGCCCAACACTCTGATTCATACAAGACGGCAGATCTAATCATGCTTTTATAAATCATACATTAATACATATACACATAATACATACATACGTATACATTAATTATAAAATTATATGTGAAGACGATGCACCCAATACTGCACCACAAAGGTGAAAAGAAAAACAAACTCCTGGTCCTGTCTACTGCACCTACTTACGGTCCTGCAACAAACATGGCCAGCCCACTGCCACTTCAGTTTGCTTACAAGTTATGTCGGTAACTCTGGTTATTTTCCGGATAATTTAACTCCTGCCTTATTCTACAAATAGATATTCCCGGAAAAAAATATGCAATGGGATTGCGATAGGCTGACTGACTTCTTTGATAAATTGATAATTGTTTTTCAACTCGTAGGCTGAGATACTCTATAACCATGTTATCATTTGTATAATAGTTGTAAGTTCCTAGTATTGCCCCACTAATGATTAATTTTATTATATTCAATATTGATTGATTTTACTTCCATAGTCCTAGTTTATCATTTGTAACTTCGAGTTACGGCTGTATGGACATAGTACAACATTGCACATGTAAGCGGGCACGCACTTTTAGCTGGAGGCTCTTTTTTTTTAAATTTACGCTTGAGTACAGTCAGTTTTAATGTTTTAATTGGTATATTGACGTGTGCTAGCTGACATGTGGCAAATGATTGATTTTAATGTGATGAGTTTCGTAATGTTAATTACTTCTCATACGATAAATGTGTAGAGTCAAGTTCTTCCAACTAAACAGACAGCTGTGCTGCTGGGGAGTTTGTTGCGCCACTTCTTCTTCCCAGCTAAAGCACTAGGAAGTGGTGAAGGGTGGGCGTTTTTGGGGGACTGTCTTATGTAACTTTGACCTTCAAAAAGTGTTGATCTTCAGCCTAATTTGAATAAATGACTTTTGTTTTTTTTTTGATAATGGATACTACTCCTCTTCTCCACCAATCATTGCTCCCATTTGTTTTTTGATGGTGAGAAATCATCAAATGAATCCTCCCGCTCTGGGTGGAGCGAAAGGGAGTGACAAACTGTTACTGACTAAAACCCATCCATGTTCCTTCCTTAGCTCTTTGGGTTCCGGGGCAACGGCAATTCTTTCGGGCAATCATCGCTCCTTGCCTTTTACAGTCATCCTTTACCCTGTCAGCCTATATTAAACCTAACTGCTCATAAAGCCCTCAATTTTAACAAAAACTTACCTTGCACAACGCTTCAGCACCTCGTTACTCAGTTCCCATTTACAGAGAGATAAAGCATGAGCGACGCGTCCGCGATGGAAGTAACTCACTGACTTCACATTGTCTGGCCGTACGACCTATTTCCAAAAATAGCTGCCAACTGCCTAGGTGTCTACCAACAAGCCCAAAACTTAGCCTACAATGTAGGTCACATCGCTGACGTTCGCCAGAATCGATGTGCTTTGGTGTCTAATTTTGAGGCTCAGTGTCTTCGAAAATGTTAAAAGCCACCTTATTGTCCTTAAAATATGTAATATTTTAATTTTTGTTGATCTAGAGCTCCTCAAGGTCATTAACTATGAGGTTTATATTATGGAACCCCTGAAACAGGTTGGCCCAGTTTCTCTGACATCGAATCAACGTCTGTTAGTGAGCGCTCACGTAGACGGGCTCGTAGATAAATAATAAAAGCCGCATGGGTCGATCGGAAGTTAAGCTGCGCTTGCTGAGGTCGGTCCGTAAATGGCTGGCGATCCATTATATATAAAGATCCCTCCGTGCTTTGGTAGGCACGTGAAACCATTGGTCCCGGCCTTAGGAGTTGGTTGAAAATGAGGACGAAGAAAAGAACAAATTATTTAAGAAAAAAAACTTACTAGACATTTCAGCGATGCATTCAAGTAAGAGCTATGCATTTAAAATTCACTTCGTGTAAACAACTTTAAGTAATAGTCGGAAAAGAAAAGAAATTTACAGTTGAAAAACAATTGTGCATAGTTAAGTTCTAGAATATAGCAGTAGAAATGCAGACAAACTAAGTTTAATTCCCATTGTAGCGACGTTTGTAACTCTTTTCTTATGCTGCTGGCGCAAAGTTATTACACAAGGTCAAATTTAAGTCGTTCTTGACCTCTTAAGGGGTCATTAGAACGACCAACTATTACTATGGGACCAAACCTAAAAACGCAAAAAAAACATGTATTCAGTACATTTTGACGAGTGAGGCGAACAAAAATGTACTGAACAGCTGATTTTTCGCGATTACAGATTAATTTGGTCCTTGTATATATTCAAAGGCAATTCATTCCAACTGCACATCATCATCATGGCTTGTTTAAAAACAAAATAAACAAAAACGAATCACTTCAATACAATTTCAAGAACGTCGTTCTTTGAAACTACTAACAAATCTTTATCGCTAATAAACCGATCATTTTTCCGAGAAACGGCGAAAATACACGATGATTTACGATGCAGTCACACTGAGTAAATTTTCCAACTCACTTTTTGTATGATCAAGAGGCGCTTCAAGTTTGAAGTGGTTTCCATTGAGAATGGAAGGTTCTGGAATGATTGCAATTTCAATACACTCTTTCAAAGATTTTTTTTAAAATTTCAAATAGCCTTTACGAGTGGGCTTCGTTACCATTGCTGCCTTGGTCGTTTTCAGTAACCAGAGGTAATGGGATTAGTATTTTGTTTTTATCACGGTACAAACTAGTCGTAACGATATCTATACTAATATTATAGAGCTGAAGAGTTGGTTTGTTGGAACGCGCTATATAATCTCTGGAACTACTGGTCCGAATTGAAAAATTCTTTTTGTGTTGGATAGTCCATTTATCGAGGGAGGCTATAGTCATGTAACATCACGGTACGACCAATAGGAGCCGAGCAGCGGTTGAAACCGCGCGTGAGTAGCTAGTGAGTGATAAACAAAAAAACCTCTATATTTCTAGAGCCTCATTTTAGGGTGCCGTACCCAAAGGGTATAACGGGACCCTATTACTAAGATTCCGCTGTCCGTCCATCCATCTGTACGTCTGTCACCAGGCTGTATCTCATGAACCATGATAGTTATACAGTTGAAATTTTGACAGATGATGTATTTCTGATGCCGGTATAACAACAAATTACAAACTAAAAACAGAATAAAATAAATATTTAAGGCGGCACCCATACAACAAACGTGATTTTTTAATACTTTTACTGGCATAAAAAAGTTAACAAACAAAGTAAGAGCCTGAATCCTGCTCTTGGTACAAACATCTGTGTTACAGAAGTTCGTATCTTCATGTCCAAGCGGGTAAAATAATTACATCAGTTGGGTTTTGTTTCAGAACCTCCGGTAAAACGTATTTTATTAAAAAAATCAAATGTAACCTATCAAAGAGATAGCATAGTGGTAGCCCAGTGACAATAGCCACTACTTACGACTTGTAAGTAGTGGATTCTGTTCCAGGCAGGCGCGTTTGTGTAAATAATTTCATCACCACTGCTCTCAAAACGGTGAAGGAAAACATCGTGAGGGAACCGGCAAGTACAAGACCCAAAAATACGAAGACATGTGACATCTATGAACCCGTACTGGGCCTGCATGGTGGATTAACCTTTTGAACGCGATTGTCACAAAAACGTGACAAGCAAGTGCATGCCCTATACGCCAACGACACAAATATGTGACAATTCGGTACACTATCAACACGAAATAATCAATTTAATCATTACTTTGGTGTGTGTTTATATAGATATCCTAAAAATTGAAGCTGTCGTACGTATTTAATGTGATAAAACAAAAGACCATGAATATTGGGAAATTCATGATAACAAGAAGAAATAATTTTGTAGTTTGGCGTGGAGGGCACGCGCGTGCGTTTATGCTCTGGCGTTCAAAAGATTAAAGCCCACTACTTCTTTAAGATAGGAGGCCTGTATCCCACCAACAGCGAACATTATGCTTATGCTACTAGATCATCACCTACGAATCCAAATTATACACAAAATCATCATCGAACAAAAACGTTCAACAGCGGTTATACGATGTACATTTTTAATCAATGCCGTTACTTTACTTGATTTTCTTGATTGGACAAATGAACTCGCAATCAAGAGAAGGACATACAAATTGCTGTACAGTACAATGTGCTACCGACGCATGTTAAAAGATCACGTTTGATTAATATTCATACCTAAAGAATGCATCCGCATGGCTGATTGAAATTTCGCTTTAACTCACACATTGAATGATTTATTATTAATAACTTTTAGAATGCTTATAAATGTGTGAGCACCATGTATTTATGACATATTTAATTTTACCTGCCATTGCAGCATGTGAAGCTAAGTCAGAGGCTCATAGGAAAGCATAAAAACTCTGACACCATAGTAGTCACTAACCACACGAAAAGAAGAAGAGACCTGCCATTGTTATATTTGTTTTTTTTTCAACTTTCATGGTGTAGTATTTTTATTCTGGGTGCATCGTCCTCGCATATAATTTTATGATTTCATGTACACAAAATTTTAAAAGAATACCGGTGGAGTTTCTTGCCCATTCTTCTTCATACGAACCTACCTTTTGGAAATGGCGTCTAGAATCAATTCTATTTCTTGTTCATTTTTTTAAACTATTTTTTATTTCCTACTTTTTAGTTCAAATTAATGTATTGTCATCGGTCCTCGATAAATCTACAAAGTTTGAACGAAATCTGGCCGTTCAAAGTGGGTCAAAATCGCTTCCAAATGAGTCGGTTACAAACATACATACAAGTGAAGCTAATATAAAGCGTGCAAAAATAAGGATAATGGGAACTAAACGAATTATCAAATTATTGCATTGTCATCGGTCCTTGAGACGTGTGCAAAGTTTCAAGTTGATCAGACTTTTAGAAACCGGTGAAAATTAAGCTCAAAGATTCCGTTACATAGATACAACCCGAGCTAATAAAAGCGTGTTAAAAACAATTTGATTATATTGTTATTTTTTACAGAATTACTACAAATGTTACTTTGACCACATTGAAGCCTAAATGCAGATAATGTTCTTAAAATGTATAATTATACTTGTTATAAATTGAAATCGCTTTCCGAGAATTTCGCGGATTACCCTAGCGCATCATCCTTAATGAATTAAGATCACAAACAAAAATGTATGACGTACGAAACACACAACGAATAAAGATTAAAACGTCCTCTGCATACAGAATAAGATCACGCTCTCCTAGAATTCGTGTCACGTCACCGTTAAACTACGAAGATGCAGTTTCCCCGAGGCCACCGCCGCGCCGCCAACGAGCCGAGTCCAAGGCCTCAACGAAAAACTCAATAAAGACGGAATTTGTTCTGTGACACAACCAGATAAAATGTGGAGGACTTTAAATGGGGGGAAGTTATAGGGAGAAGTAAAGGTTGCACGGTTTATAGCACGCTGAATTTTGTGTAAAGGCCTTTTTTGTTGGAACCTATTTATGCCAAGTAAACAGACATCATGCCTGTCTTCCCCGAAGGGTTAGGCAGAGGTAGAGGTTTACCTAAAGTCTACCCAGTTATGCTAAAGCGTAACAGGAGGCTAGCCCATTGCCATGAACCGTACAGAAATCCAGACTCCGAGCTGCACCTGAGAAATTTTAGCTCGATAAACCCAATAATACTTTGTTCGACCCGGGAATCGAACCCACCGCCTCATAGTCAGCTGTAACGCTTACTAGAATAAAATATTAAATTGTTATGTCTGTTCCCCACTCAATCGACTATAACACAATAAAGACTCGGTTCAATAATTCAACCAAATAAATGTGATTACATGCACTTCTTAGTGAGTCACCATAGTGACAAGTTTATATTTTTTGACACCAACATTTTTGTTGAGAAACTAAGGTCGACTAGGGATACTGTGTATCTGCCCATTAGTTTTAGACGTCAAATAGCTAGGCTATTAGCTTTTAATATTAACCCAGACATAATTAGTATGTCGAAGTCTTTTTCAATTAGCACCACATTTAGTAAATGTACTAATGTTAGTGTGGTTAGCTCAAATAATTTAAACTAGTTTGTAAGACAACAGAAGATACCACTAACAATATAATTTCACTTAATAATAAAAAGGTATTTTCTAGCACCAAAACTAACTGTAATAAAGGGGCTAAGCAAAAACAGAAATCCTTGACATTATTTCATCAAAATATTCAAGGTTTTTCTTCCAAACAATTGGAGATTGAATTGTTTTTGGAAAAAACAATGTATGACATTATTTGTTTTACTGAGCACTGGTTAAAAGATTATGAAATGTTAATTAACTACGAGAATTATAGTTTGGCCAGTTGCTTTAACCGTAAATCAATGCTGCGTGGTGGTTCACTAATCCTAATTAAAAGTTGTATTAAATCAAAAACCCGTGAGGACATAGTTGAACTATCGGTTGAGCATAGCATTGAACTGTCTTGTGTTGAGCTCGATAAGCATGTAATAGTGTGTGTTTACAGACCCCCTAATTATCAAAACTATCCGATATTTGAGGCAGTAATGGAAGATGTTTTGGCAAAACTTGCTATTGGTAATAAATCAGTAGTTATCTGTGGGGACTTTAACATTAATATTTTAGAAAATAATGCAAATACGAGTAGATTATTAAATTTGTTTAAATCATTTAATTTGTCAAATGTGTTTGTAGAACCAACCCGAGTAACTATGTCTACTGCTACATGCATTGATAATGTTTTTTGTTGTTGCGACTATTTAAATAAATCCATCATTAATTATCTCCCTTCTGATCACAGTGGTCAAACTGTAACTTTTCAGTCCAACACACCTATACAAAAAATAGAAATACAATCCAGACAAATAACATCTGTTAATTTAAATAAATTTAATATCACATTAAATTGTAAGTTAAGCGATCAGGAACTTTCTTTGAAAAGTATTAATATTTTATATAAAGAATTCTTTACGGTAGTGCAAACCGAATTTAATAATTGTTTCAAGAAGACCACTAAAAGTATCAACCCTAAATTTATATTTAGTGACTGGGCCACTAAAGGACTCAGGAAAAGTAGGGAAAGACTTTTCGAGCTTTATGGCCTTAAGCCTTTTATTAACACAGAATCTTTTAATAAGTATGTTTCTACATACTCAAGAATTTTTAAAAACACTTGTAAAGCAGCTAAAGCCAAATACATTAGTAACAAGGTGAAATCAGCTGAAAATAAAATAAAGACGGTTTGGAAAATTATCAATAACGAAACGAACAGGAGCAAAAGACATAGTTCTGATTACGTACTGGAGACGTCATGTGGTTCCATTTGTGATAGCAAACAAGTAGCTCAAGAATTTGTAAATTTCTTTACCAGTATTCCCCTAAAAACTACTGAAACTCTAAATTCCTCGCCTTCCCTCTCTTTTGATTTATTAAAGGCAAACGTTTCAGCCTGCCTAATTGAATTCAACTTTAAGCATGTTAACCCCATAATAGTACTTAAAACTTTTAAACAAATTAAAATCAAATTGACCGAAGATCTTTGGGGAATGTCCAGTAAAGTCTGTACCTCGATCATTGAGACGATAGCACCTTATTTAGCCTTCATATTTAATTTATGTGTGGATCAAGGCATCTTCCCGGATTTAATGAAATACAGCAAGGTAATACCACTTTTCAAATCCGGGGACAGTAAAGACACCAATAATTATAGACCCGTATCCGTGTTGCCGGTTTTCAGCAAGATCTTTGAAAAGATAATGCTTAATCAAATGCTTAATCATTTTAACACGAATAAAATACTTAACGATCAACAGTATGGTTTCACCAAAGGACGTTGTACAACTGACGCTGGTGTGACCTTATTAAAACACATTTTCAATGCGTGGGAAGAGGCTCAAGACGCCATCGGAATTTTTTGTGACCTCTCCAAGGCATTTGATTGCGTTGATCACGAAACCTTGCTGTTGAAGCTAGAGCATTACGGACTTGGAAAACTTGCGCTTAGTTTGGTAAAATCTTATTTAAACGATAGACAACAGCAAGTTCAAATAAAAGGTGTCAATTCACTCGGTTTAAAAGTAAAAATGGGTGTGCCACAAGGTTCTATATTGGGTCCTTTCCTCTTTTTAGTATACATAAATGATCTTCTCCATTTACTAAAAAATCAACCACAAATGGTGTTATTTGCTGATGACACTTCTTTAATTTTTAAGATAGATAGACGTGCAAAAAATTTTGACGACGTAAATAACGCCCTACTGCAGGTCCAAAATTGGTTCACTGCAAATAATTTAGTATTAAATGGAAAAAAACGAAGTGCATTAGATTTTCTTTACCAAATGTAAAAAGTAGTGATTGTGAGATAGTATTGAATCAAGAGAAACTAGAATTTGTCGATAAAACTGTTTTCCTGGGGATCACGCTCGACTCAAGGCTACAATGGGGTCCTCATTTAACATCTCTTGCAGGACGGCTAAGTTCTGCAGCATATGCTGTCAGAAAGATCCGTCAGTATACTGATGTAGATACCGCGAGGCTAGTCTATTTTAGTTATTTTCATAGTATTATGTCTTACGGTATTTTACTTTGGGGAAGAGCTGCAGACATCGAGTCTATTTTTATTCTGCAGAAAAGAGCTATCAGAGCCATTTATAATCTTCGTAGGCGCGATTCTCTAAGGGAACGGTTTAAGGTTATTAACATCATGACTGTACCTTGTCAATATATCTATGAAAACATCATGTACGCACGGAAAAATCTGCATCTTTTTAGTAAAAGAGGTGAAAGACACAACTATTTCACTAGAAATAGGGACCAATTAGTTCAACCAGGTTTCAGGCTGGCTAAAGTAGATTCATCTTTCATGGGGTACTGTTTAAAATGTTACAAAATACCTCCCCACATTCTTGAACTTAATGAAACAAAATTTAAAACTTGTTTAAAACGCACACTATGCAGCCAAGCGTATTATAAATTGGGAGATTACATTGCTGATAAAAATGCTTGGGTCAATGCTAGTCCAGCTCCACAAGGGCGCATCAACTAATTTATTAGACTACTGAAAACTGTTGGAGCTGCGGAAGATCAACAACAACAAAAAAACATCTTTGCATTGTATAAATTCAATCTCTTAATATTGTATAACTGCTTGGCACATATGTGAGTACTATGTACCTACTATAAAGCGACCAGTCTCTGGGTGCGTCTTTCATTGACTTGAATATGCCCTGGCGGCTGAGAGTATGCCATGCTCACTTTAATGTCTCGCTGATGGTGGCGTGTGTGTTGGATCATTTAGCTCCCTTCAAAATGGTTGAGCTGAATGGTGCTAATATATGCGTCATGTTCGTGAACGGGCGCTGTCAGTAGAGACTGGTCATTTCTTAGCGGCTAAGGCTTGTTTTAATTTAATTATTGTATAGTTTTTACATATTTTATATCTGATGCTTTTAACGTTCTGCATCGTTCTCACATGTATAATATTAATATGAACTATGTAACCAATATTTTGTAACCATATTTTGTTTAAAAGAGTGTCCATGGAGTTTCTTGCCCGTTCTTCTCCATAGGTACCTACTCCTTTGGAATGGGCAACTAGCTTCATTTCTCGGACTGACCGACACCTTGACAATTCAAAAGTGCCTGTAATTGGTTTATTTGAAATAAATACTTTGAGTTTGAGTTTGAGTTTGATAGACAGACAAAAAATAATTTTCAAAATCTTAAAAAAAAACCATACTGGCAAACACAGCACCAACTCCTTTCTTGAAGTCAGATAAATGGAGGGGAAATTGAACGGAGAAGTAAACGTTCTGGAGTTAGTAGTGTTTTATGTCAAGGCCTGAAAAGTTTGGCGTGCAGCTAACTTATACAATTTTGGCTGCAGCTTGCCAAAAATTGTTTGAATGTGCGTCGATTATTTAACGCCTATTACTTACTATAAGTGCAAGAAAGAAGCCAAGAATGGATTCCTTGAAAACTGGCGAAAATCTTCATAAAAAGGAATATAATTATTTGCCTATAAAAATATCTTATATCGTCACCTAGCCTTGTCTCAACTACATTAGAGTAAGTTTTCAGTCTAGCCGGTTGCAGCTGGATATCAGTATTTTACATGGAGCGACGGCCTATCTGACCTGCACAAAAACGCGGTTACTTGAGAATTCTTGGTCAGACTGTATAAAAGACTCCATTTACGGACAAATATTATAAATGCGGTAGTAAGTGTGTCAGTTTGTTTGTTACCGTTTCTCGCCTAAACCACTGAATCGATCATCCTGAAATTTTGCATATACATATTCAGGTGTAAAGAAACTGACATAGGGTACCCCTTTCAGTCCAAAAATAAGTACTGTTGCAAGGAAAACAATAATAGCGTTCTTTAATAATGATAAAAGATAGCGCTACTTGTACGTTCCGTTCTGAGCCCATGATTGCAACAGCCAAACAACGAATTGATTGTCAAATTCTAAAGTAACGCGATCAAATTATTGTTTTTATCAGAAAACATTACCAAGTCTTAAATAATACTGTAAGCTGCACATAATAATATCATTCGTGTCACACTAGTATTGAACTAGCAGGAATGCAATTCCGCGAGGCCATTTCTGTGTAGTGCCAGGCCGCACACATTCTAGTCCAAGGCATAGGGTAAGAAGTCAATAATAGCGTGAAATTGGTTTGACTATAACGGAACAGATCAATCTTATGGAGTACTAGCTTCTGCCCGCGACTTCGTACACGGACCCTGTTGCTTATGCCAGCGACAACGGGGTCGCCATTTATGTTATTTTTTATCATTTTTCCCATTTAAATCTTTTATCACACTGAGCTTTAGTTTTATTTCATTCCAACAACCACCAAAACATACAGTCCATTTGTCATCGTTTTCATTTTGGTAACCGCATTATTATATTCCTCCTCTAGAGACCTAGAAGTCGATGCGTAGATACGCTTGGAACTCAAGCGTAATTCTCTTTCCGTGAACGTCTCTGACTCGCTAGACAATACATGACGTTCACGATCAGCGGTCAGTCGCGCATCATATTCTTCACTGGTCTCTAGAGACCTAATGACTACGCTAAGAACGCAGGCGTGCTTCGCGACCCGAAGAGGTTTCCACGGAGCGAGTTGCAGCCTAATGTTCTCGAACAACATCAAGTCTCTCCTGACGCTCTTCGGTAGATTCTTGGGATCTTATGATCCTCAATCTTTTAGCTCTCTTGGAACATTGGGAAAGATTTGACCTCTTTCTAGGCATGGTCATAGTTTTATTGTGAAGATAGGTACCTGATCAATAAAAATCTAAATTAAAATGACTGCTCCCCTGCGTTACCGGGTAGGCTACAGTGTCACGAAGATAAATGGAAAAGGAAATTAAACACTCAAACAACATAATGGAGTATAATTTTGACGCTTTTTAGTAACGTAATTTTGAAGATTTTTATATTTTCTGCTGCTTTATTTGTGAGATTAAATAGGATTTAAATATAATTTCAGCACTCTTTTAACTTACTACGTTTCGTATGCTGGTATGTACATGCATGGGATTTTTTTAAACTTTTCGTAGAAAATGTTTCCGTCATAATTATCATACAAGCCGTCATGAAATTCTGTCATATTGACCTATGTTTGACCTTAAGGTGTCAAAAAACGCACTGTTTATTGATCAACCGTTATTGTTTCATTGTTCACCGCTTCTTTAGAAAACCGGTATTTTAAATGGTCGGGTTACTCAACTTCAAAACCCAAAACATCAACAATCAGAACATCAACACCATCTAAACATTCAATGAATCAATAAATCAATAATTGGAACAAAGTTCCTTATCGCGCGTTGCAAAAGGGGACTAGACGGAAATTATGATATCTTTTTAATCAATATTTTTTGATTGGTTAATTTCAAATCAGATTTTTTTTTATTATTATATTATAACTTAAACGAAAAAAAAAATATTACAATTCCTTCACTAATTAATCGAAAGGAACTTCGTTCCATCCGGGTGTACCTTGACACTTCTCAAGTTTTTTTCAATGAATCGGAAAAACATTAATTTAAAACTTCAACGGTTCAAAATGCCAACACTTCAGATGAGCAACGAATGTGAATAACATTGATTTATCTTAAAAAGTTCAAAATATAAACACTCTAGATGATCCCCGAATCTGAATATAACTCGATAATTGAGATTTTAATGGAATTTTGTTACATCAGTTACACTCTGATAAATTGCGAAATGTAACGTACAGCCGCCAGTACATCAAATTAACATAAACTGTCAAATTAACCCAATCGATTATGAACTTTACCATCAACGTTTTAAGGTTCAAAATCATTTGGAGAAATTTGACAGTTAGGTATAACTTGATGCGCTAGCGACCATAGATATAATTTCGCCTTTTTTCCATGAGGTTAGGCAAAAACGCCACCTCTACGGTTCTCAAATACTCCTTTTGCTTCGTTCATAAATCTGGATATACGCGCATCAAATGTGCTCCAGAAATTACATATGGATAGAGCAAACCTCTATAGAATAAACATCCAGTAACTATTCTAACTTTATCTTCGCATAGTGCAAAATAATTACAAACTAAAATTAACACTGACTTTACTTTTAATAACAGTATAAATAACGGCTATTTGCAACACGCGATTTAGTCACGCCACATATTTTTCTAATTTAACACGTTACACTGAAACGAAAATAAAATACTTTTAATTAAAATTAAAAATATGGCCTTGAAACTCCATATTAATTACCACATTTACTTGAGTGTTTAAATGAAAAAGGTTATCAACTTAATAAATTCATAATAATTACATATCTTTGGCGTCGAATGCTTGGAAACATGCTGGTCCTGCTCCACAGGACAACCTAGTGTCTAGACAAAATCAAACTGGTTGGTTGCTTAGTATATTTGGTAATAATGTATAATTTGTACCATATTATTTTATTATATTGGAATAACATCTCACACATTGATTAATTTACTATTGTTAACTTTTAGAATGTTTGTAAATATGTGAGCACCATGTACTTATGACATAATTAAGTTTATTTGCCACTGCTACATGCGTTTTTCTTTTCACCTTTTTGGTGTATTGTTTTTATTCTGGGTGCATCGTCTTCACCTAATTATAATGTTATAATACACGTATACAAAACATTGTGAAACATTTTAAAAGAGTAACGGTGGAGTTTCTTGCCCATTCTTCCCCACACGAAACTACCTTTTGGAAGGGGCGACTAGAATCAATTCTATTTCTTGTTCATTTTGACGTTCAAAAGTGCCTTTCTTGTGCCTATTTGAAATAAATGTTTTGACTTTGACTTTGAATATGAGGAAAATATGGCGTTTGAGAGCATTAGTGACCCAATGATAACGGTTCTGACTTATTATCCTGTCCTGATATATATTTTTTTGTACGTAGCCTACACTGGCCCAGTGCTGAGCAAAGGCCTCCGCAAAATCCTACGCATAGTAAATAATTTTAACATCACTGCTCTCAAAATGGTAAAGGCAAACATGGCCAGAAAACCGGCATGTCTTATAACCAAAAATCTGAAGATATGTTAGACCTGTGTCCCGTGGGAACATTATAGGCTGATTATGCGGGGCGTTTGAATTTCGTAAGCACCAATAAGACGTCCCACTTCCAATTTCTGACGAAAAACGGGAGATGTTATTAATGTATAATAATAAGTGCTATAAGGAATGTTTCTGAAAAATTAAAGTTATTCATTTACTAGCTACTACCCATGGCTTTGCCCACGTTGACCTTAACTCTTTAATATTACATAAAATAAATCAGCCTATAATATGCCCAACGCCTTGACCCAAGCCTCCTCTCTTAGAGAGGGATTAGGCCATAGACCACCACGCGGGCTAAGTGCAGATTGGTGGAAGTTACATGTCAGATAGAGAAACAGCCCGGTGACAGACGGACTGACGGACAGCGGAGTCTTAATAATAGGGTCCCGTTTTACCCTTTGAGTGCGGAGCTCTAAAAAAATTATAGAACATGGCATAACTTCCTCCAATTTTTAAGTCGGTTAAAAAGAAAGGAACCATTTTATCAAAAGGTGATTACATGCACGCCATTTGTTACCTACTTTAGCAGCTAAGTAATGTTCAAGGTGAAACTTGAGTTGAATAATATAACAATGTGGTAGCTTAAACTCAAAGTTTTGCGGGTTCTTTGAAGCACATTACCGCGGCTGTCCCAGTTCTAAATTATACAACGTCTTTGGAACTAAGTAATTTACAGACTTACTCAGACAGTCGTTACGGGACGTCAGAAGCCCGAAAATCTGACAGCCAGTCTTACCAAGGGGTATCGTATTACCCAGTTAGTGGGTTGTGGAGTTCAGATAGGCAGTCACTCCATGTAAAATACTGATATTCAGCTGCATCCGGTTAGACTGGAAACCGACCCCAACTGGTCGTTGGGGAAAGGCTCGTCAGATTGACTCAGTCATGTAGATTCTTCTTCTTAGTGTGGTGATATCAAAAATAACGCTTAACACTTTTGAACGCCATTGTCACATATACGTGACAAGCAAACGCATGCCCTGTCGCCAACGACACAAAATTAAATATGTGACCGTGCAGGTAAACTATAACACGAAATAAACAATTAAATCATTACTTTTGTGAGTGTTTATTATACATATTATGTATCTTGAAAATTGAAACTCTCTTCGACGTATTTAATGACATGAAACAAATTAAAAGAAACCATGGATATTGGGAAATTCATGATAGCAAGAAGAAATAAATTTGTAGCTTGACGTGGAGGGCGTTTATGCTCTGGCATTCAAAAGGTTAAATAACGTACAAACGCCCGCAAATCAAGCTATCCCAAACTGTCAAATTTTCCCAATTGAAAATTAACCTTATGTTTTTGTAATTAAGTTGAAAAACTATCTATGAAATTTGATTTGATTGGTGTAACTTGATGTGCTGGCCTCTGTACAATTTTTCAGATAAAAACAGTCGCGCTGACAGACAGTAGGTCCGCTTCAAAGCCTAGTTCAGACTATCAGTAACACTAAGGATACGTTTCTTAACTACACTAGGAACTGAAACAAAAGATGGCCTGAAAGTGGCGCCATTGTGTAAAGGCCATTGTCCAGTGATGGATCAATGTAAACAGTTCATATTGATTGATGGATTACTTATCCCACTAAACATGTTTTGTTTACCAAATGTTTCATCACTCAAATAACCACTTACAATACAGATTACCCAAAATTGGAAGCAACTGTAATACGCAGTGTTTTCTTAACGTCTTCTTGAAGAATAATGGTTAGTGTATTACGGCCCGTTACGTCAACTTACGCGTTTACGTAAGAGCTTTTCATAATATTCCGCTCAATTTTACGGGAAACGATGTCATGTAGGGAACGCATTCTGAATATTTCAGCTGCTTTTTGGTTTGTAAATCAATCGTATAAAAGCTTATTACTGATTTCCTCCGTGTTTTGCTAGTAAAATGTTGGTTTTTATGGGATTTACGTGACAAACAACGCATAAAATAAAGCACTACAAATAGAAATGCATGAAATCAAACATCGCTTTTTCATTTATTATGTTTTTATCAACGCTGAGCGTGATTTGAATTTTGTATAAGTACAGATACAAATTAAAAAACACACACATCTTCATCATCATCTTTCTTTTCACATACATTTTGAGGTTATGTGAAAAAAGTGTAAATACAATCTTTGCCATTTAACTTTTCCATAGGACTTGTAGTTTTACCGGAAATCGAGATAAACCGTTTTTTACCATTAAAAACGCACCGCCGTTCACTTCCCGACCTCAGATCGCCCGTAAATTATTTTTTCTTTAATTTTCGTTAATTATATTCTCTTCCTTTTTCAATTGGTTTCATCCTACTATATTTTTTTTTACTTTTAACTTCTTTCAAAAGCCTAAAATGGAGCCGAGGTTGGCAATCGGGCGTGTGTAGGGCTATAAGTATGAATGTACACGAAAAAGTAGAAAGAAGTGCCGGCTGTCATTCGTGGATCTTTGACAGTCGTTACGGGTCTTCAGAAGCCCGAAAGTCTGACAGCGTCTTACCAATTGGTGTCGTATTACCCACTTACTCACTGGGTTATGGAGGTCAGATAGGCAGTCGCTGCAATTAAAATACTGGTATGCAGCTGCATCCGGTTAGCCTGGAAGCCGTCTTTAACATAGTTGGCAAAAGGTTAGGCAGATTGATTGAACTTGAAAGTAAGTAAAAATAATTAAAAGACCTTTTCGAAAGCATCATCAAGAACTTAAGTCTATAAAGCCATGCCAATAAAGCTAACAGCCGCGTACGCAATAGGTAATCAACCTGTCAATGCCGAGGTATTGCAATAACCCTCCTATGCGTTACTGCTTGACCCGTTTCGATATCGACACTCCCTGATTTGAGTGGCTACAGCTTCTAATAACGGTCGTAGGGGGAATATACGAGGGCTGTACTTGTACGTTATAAGGTAACCTTTATGCCTGCTAGGTCTCTTGAGAGGGTAAATGAGGTATATCCACTTATACTACGAAGAGACGATACAATAGTAAATTAAACTGGAGATATGCCCGGAATCAATTGGTCAGAACACAAACTAGCGCGCATAATATAAACCTATCAATCGCGCTATCAGATAAAATAATGTCTGTAATAAATATGATTAAGTTCGCCTTGAAGAACAGATAGGTTCTGGGTCTACGGAACCTATCTGTTGTATTACATAATTTAATCGAATGTTAACTTTTTGTATACCTACTCTCTGCTCTCCGCACCATACCGCGAAAGAGCTTTTCAAAAAAACATCTATAGAGAGCGGCGTTTTACTGTGTAAATTTCATCACCAGCCAAAAACTGTGAAGAAAAACATCGTGAATTGAACTAAAAATATAAAGATGTGTGACATCTACCAACCCGCAATGGACCCGCTAGGTGGATTACGGCTCACTGCCTCTCACTGAGAGGCTTGTATCCCAGTGGGACCATTCTAGACTGACGCTAGATTATGCATATCTAGTGACGTTCCCAGTCTATGTAAGTATTGTGTTGTTTGTTGTTGTATTGTATTATTGTATATCCAATAGTTTAGTCACTACAACTAGTCAAATATTAGCTTTGGCATTTTGTCAGATTTATCTATTTAAATATTTTTCCGTCTTATTTTCTTTCACCTTGGATTTGTATTAAAAAACAACATTCGAAATATACTTAGACCAAGTCGTGGATAATAGCCAATTTCTTTATAATATTTGTTAACAATCGTTTCAGACATACGTAAATATTGTTCGCACACGTATGTTATAAAAACAAATTTTCAGAGAAAGACATTTACTTTTTTCAAATAGATGCTTATTTGAATACAAGTTAAATAACTTCGAAGCTCTTTAGGTAAAATAATAAAAAAAATACAGAAACTTATTACTGACAAGTACCAACAACGTAATTCTTACAAGAAAATGAACAATTTTCTCGTAAAATTCCAGGAATTTTAATGAAAGCAATTTTATTTCATCATGAAAAAAATTTTTTTTGTTTATTAAAAGAAATAGATCACAAGAAAATTTACCTTTACGATGGAAAATTACAAACAAAACATTAATAAAATAGAATATTATAGGATTTTATTTGCTTTAAAACATGGTACAAAAGGTTCGGCTCCAAATATCTCGTCATGGACTAGCATACGAATATTTTTAAGGAACAATCTAATCATTGTGTAGGATTAATAATAGCAGTGTTTCCAAATTAATAACACAAATACAAATACAACATGTTTGTAACACTATTACATAATTGTTAGTTCATATAATTTTAACAGTGTCTTTTCAATTGGTGTTTGTTGTTCTATGATCATGTTATTTAAATTGAACTTCACGCTCGTTATCCCCGAAGGGTTAGGCAGACGTGTACCTATACTGCACACACATGTCATCAGATAAGTTTGAGAATAAAAATAAAAACAAAAGCAAAGAGGAAGAACTTCTCCATAAGTACCTACTGCTTTGGAATGGACCACTAACTTCATTTTTCTGACTGATCGACCATTTCACTATTCAAAAGTGCCTGTAATTTATTTATTTGAGATAAATTCCTTGAGTTTGAATAATAAAAGTAGTAAGAATATGAACAAAACTAATATTTTCAGCAGCGGAAAAGAAATACTATATTTTTTCTCTTTAGATAAATACCGAAGTATTAAGTAGTTTATGTGTTTTTTTACCTGAAAATGGACATTGGATTGGTATCAAGTTACTATAAAATCATTTAAATTTCAACTATTCCTAGAAATTCGTCTAAAACGTACATGATAATCATACGAATAAATTATGCTCATCATCTAAATAAACAATTCCATTGGAGCTGTGTTTCTAGGAACAGCTAATTATTTAGGTATGCGCTCATTACTGGGAAGTGACTTCAGCTGAAACGTGAATAATATTACTGTAGCAAACGCATGAAGTGCAACTAATATATTTCTTGATGGTTTGCTGTCTTAAGTAAAATAACCCTGTTTTTTTTTAGAGTAGGACATCATTCAATAACTCCTTCCACTCTGGGTGAAGCGGAAGGGAGTGTCAGACTCTCACTGACTAAAACCCACCATGCTCCTTCGTACGAGGTACATTTGGAGCGCCAGCACCATCTATACCCCTTTTTTGTTCTGGGGTGTAATATCATCATAGATGTCCTCCGCCTTGAGAGAGGGCGGAGGAGTCTGTCAGACTCTTAGTGACTAAAAACGACCCCGATATTTCATCTCACACCTACATCTTGTCATTAATCGTGCAGAGACTCTAGTCCGAAGAATTAAAAAAATATGTATTTGAAGAAACTATTACCGTCACGCTGCGACGCAATTTCCCCCGTGAAGTGCGAAAGGGACAACTGCAGCTCTGGCTGATTTCACCTACAAAACCATGACCAAAAGCCGTTTTGTATTCCGCTGTTTTCTTCTTCAAGACTGGACTGATCTAAAAAATTGTTATATCAAAATTTAGAAGAAAATTATATCTATACTTCTATTATTTCTTTTTTATTAAATACTTATAAAATTTGTCAGCTCAACAATCCTATTCAATATGGTAAATATATACAGTACCTAGATAATGATATTAGGTGCATAGCTGTATGGTTATTTCGTGGCCAAGACTGTTTAAGGAATGAAAGTTTATTCATAGCTGCGGATTCCCAGATGGAAAACCCAATAACACTTTTATTAATAAATTCCCTTAAATAAATTGATGACTTATGATGTTTAATCAGCCAGTGTAGAAACCATCCATTTATAACTTTTATTGCAAACCATAAACAAAACCAGAGACTTCAGGAAATACAAATTACCATAAACAACTTTGGCGTTCGAAATACGAAAATGTGGGAGGCCACATAACGTATTTGCTATATTTATTTTTTCGAATTCCGAATTATTTTGTCGTATGTAGATGCTGGGCAAGTACCAATGTGACCTTTTCTATCCATATAATATACTTTCTGTTTTTATTTTAGGCATTACTGCCATCGGTGAAGAAAACATCATGAGTAAAGCTAGACTTATCACACTAATATTATAAAGGCGAAAGTTTGTGAGTGAGTAAGTGTGTTTGTATGTTTGACTCTTCTTCACGCTCAACGGATGAAACATGGCAGAGAGGTAGTTTATGACCTGGATTAACACATAGGATACTTTTTATCACGGTAGTGCGATCTCTTGGGTTAATTTTCGACATCCACGATCCCGGCGAAGCAGCTGGCAACAAAAAAATTTGGAGATCGCCCATCTATCTTGAACAAGCATGGTGACCAACGCTCGTGATTTCTCTTTATGTGAAGATGTCTTCGCCCTGCATTTGGCCACTACTTGGCAGGTAATACTATATAGATGAATGGTTTGATGTTTAGATTTTTCCATTTAGATACGATGGGATTGATAGGAACGTTATTGACCGATAGTACTTAAAAAAAGATTTTGTTTAAAATGATTTTTTCTTTGTGATCTAGATCAGTAGGTAAAGCTAGTTTGTCTAACCGTGTGTCTTTTGTTTCGTTTTGGTGTAAAATGCCAACGATAAAAGCGATATGCTCTGTTAACCCCCATATTATTAATACTAAAACAAACTCTTGCCACTTGAATTTGAGACCTAACTAGAAAGCTCTGTATTAATTATTCTCATATAGGTAAACACCGAAAGGAACTTCTTTACAACCGGGTGTCCTACGACACCTTCCGCATTTATTTTTATGATTAAAAAGTCTGTTTATTAAAGCCATTTGTGATCAAGTATCATCATTTTCCTGCCCTTATCCTAATTTATTTGGTGTCGGCGCAACATGTTTTTTTCTTCCATACTCTTCTATAAGTCGTTATCTCGGTAGTCACTCCCTTTCTAGGCATATCGTCTTTCACACAGTCCATCCATCGCTTTTTGATCTTCCCCTACTGAAGCGAATACGGTAATGGTACAGAGGCCAGCACGTCAAGTTACCACAATCTGTCAAATTTATTTGATAGTATTTCAACTTTATTGCAAAGACATAAGGTTCATTTTTAATTGAGAAAATTTGACAGTTAGGGATAGCTTGATGTGCTGGCGTCTGTACAACCATTTTTTTAAGGGAGATAATCTACCGCAAAGCTTATTATTTACCCAGCAATACTCAAAAACCCTCATCATAATATAAGGATGATTTCTTTGATAAAATGGCAACGGTTCATTTGTAACTCAAAGAAATCGCCCAAGAAAAGGAACAAATACAATTGATCACATGAACAATGTAGGAAAATTCTCGAGAATTCTCGACAGCGGTAAATCGTAGGACGTTAGAAAGATTCTAGTGAGATTTGTTAGGAAAAAACTAAAAGAAGAAACTATTACGAGCTAGAAGGAAAATGTTGGGAAATCTAGGGCAGAAAAAACGGACAAAATTCTCGGTGTCTCTTTTGTGACAGCGGTTTTGATGACTGATCGTGATGTAGACTACGAGTAGATAGGCGTTGACAGGAAATCGTAATTATTCTGAAATCGTCCAGGAAATTAACAATCAACAAAAAATAACTAAAAGAAACATAAATAATGATATAAATGTTTTTTTTTTTTAAGGCTGGGAAGTCATCCAATGACTGCTCCCGCTCTGGGTGGAACGGAAGGGAGTGTCAGACTCTTACTGACTAAAACCCATCCATGTTCTTTCCGTAGCCCTTTATGTTCCGGGGTAGCGGTAACCCTTTCGGACAATCCCGCTTACCATATAACTGATATTGCGATTAGAATTATGTGAATAACGTGTTTTTTTTACCATAATAAGTATAGCATATAATCAGCCTATAATGTTCTCACTGCTGGGATACAAACCACTTCTCTGTGAGAGGAAATAGGCTGTAATCCACAACAATGTAAGTGCCACAAATTAAAGCAGTTTTGCTTAATTTCCACCTTCATTAAAAATTTGAAAATCAATATCGTCGTAACAAGTGATTTAATGAGTTATTATTTAAACCTCTTTTATTATAATTGTATTAAGTTTCAGTTTCTAAGTTTTCTCTATCTCTCTACGTTTCTGTTACAAGACAAAAAAAGACAAAAAACCTTTTTGTATATATTATTATAAGGCCTGTAAATTTTGTCAAATCGAATGCCAATATTTAAATCGTCAGATGTATATTTCCTATACCAAAGCTAGAGCCGCCATATTTGTAAGTCCCTTCGATAAAAGTTACCTTTATTGTAAAATCATCTCCCAAAAGTGTCAATGGAGGCCCTTGTTAAGCTGATTATTACCATCAAACCGTAAACTTGCAATTTCATAGGCTTAGACACAGCGAGTCTATAACTGTTAAGCCATTGAAAGAGACCATAAAATGCATAAAAAGAATACAACTTCAAATTAATTCAAAATTAGAACCTCTTCAATTGTTTTTTTCGAAGGCATTCTAAAAACAAAACGTTGCGTTGTCAAATATAATATGTTAGCCATATTCTATTTTCCTTCTTGTACTTAAGACGTGCAAAACCCAGGTTTTATTTTCAGTGCAACAATGTTTCAGACACGTAAAGGTATGCTTGCATTGTACAGCGAGTTTCTACAGAAATATCCTTTCATATTTCTATTTACAAGACAGAAAGGACGCAAGAAGGGATTTATGGAATACCTGAGAATATCTGGAATAGAAGAGAAGAACCTCTTTTATAACGATCAAATTCGCTCTAACTCTTTTAATATAAATAGTAATAATATTATAATTTTATAATATAGGTATTATTATTATAAAATGTTATAATATGAATTTCATAAAAAGGCGTGTATGCGCTCAAGCGTGACTAATTAAACACAATTAGGTACTTTTTTTTAATTATAAGCAAACTAAATCAGCTTGCTTAACGAACGGGAGTTATTTAAGAATAAACACGCTCATTCGGACATACGGTAATTTAAAAGGAATAATACTTTTTGTATTACAAAAAAAATAGACTGCTGGAAGTATAATTCTGCAAAAAAAATAGAAAAAAATTACGTTCAACAATTTAAGAACCTAATTAAATAAAATACACGAACACTGCCAATTTTGAAAATGATAATATCTAAAACGATACTTTCGTTTTGTTTTCATTCTGTAATTAAAATTTTCCTGTCTTAAATTAATTATTTAATGTTGTATTTAAAACGTTCTGAGATTTTTAAAATATATCAGTTTATAAATAGAAACGCAGTTACAGACATTCTCTTATCAACAAGGATTTTAATTAATTTTTATTTACTAAATATAAAGAATAATTCGAACCTCGCAACATAATTATTAATCCAACACTCAAATATCAAGTATTCAGCACCCTAATCCAAAAATTGAATAAACTTAGCAACGAAGTAACTTTTGGAAAACCTCGAAACGAAAGTAAATAATTAATCCAATTTAAAACTAGGTACGAACCTGATCAGCAACTTTGAGAAGCCACACAAATCGAAAAAAAAAAAAACAAAACAATAGTCACCTAAAACACAACACTAATTTGTCTAAAATAAAATTATATTACAATATACACACTACACGTAGATATTTACACAGATAATAAATATTTAAAAATGGTACGCGAACGAGCGATTCGTAGCCGATAAGACGTAGCGTCTGTAGCAAGGGTCTACGCGGCACTGCTGCTACGGCGGACTATACCTACCTACATTCGAAGTGCGCACGCTTAGGCTGGCTACAGATGGTGCGATTGGTTTGAGCCGCGCGGTTTTTCGTATGTCGGGAATTTTGGTGGAAATGGGTAATCTTTATTGGCGTTTCAATTTGTTGATATTTTAAGCTGTGTTGTGAAAAATATTTTTTGTAGGAAGGTACTTAATAGAAGCTGTTCTTGACACCTTCAATGATTGCAAATAAATATTTGCGTAGTGTTGTAGAGTTATAAATGAACATTGGATTGAAGAATTAAAAACATAAAAACAGTACCAAATCCATCAATATGCCTAGCCTTTTCCCAACTATGTCGGGGTCAACTTCCCGTCTAACCGGATACAGCAGTACCTAATGTAGTTCCTATTTTAAGCTACACAGTTGATGTAGAGTACTTTTGCAACGGTATTTATATTGTCAGGGAAAACATTTTTTTTTTTGGGAAATTGACGCATTAAACCAATTAGGCGTATTACAGCTATTTCACAGCAACTGAAAAAGAACGACACTTGATATTTTAATTTACGGATAAGTTGTACAAGTTTATTGAAACAAAATCATTTTTTTTTATAAGAAATATTAAAAAGCAATAAGAAAAAATTGAAAATTGATAAGAAGCATCAAAAAATCGCATCGCTGACAGTGCTGACTCGTTGGCCTAAAATAGGCCAGCCCTCTGGGGCAATTCTGTAAAAAACCAACCTGTCAATAGTGTGTAGGTAGTGTATAAGTAGTGTCTCAATAGAGTAATCATAAACATTTGGTATTCTACTAATTATTTATGGTCATTGACATACCACTGCCATGGAAACGCCTAAGACTATTGTAATAATTGGTAGTCTGCTCCACTATAATTTGTCAATGTCATCGTGATGGCCAAAGTTAAGGTAGTGTGTTAATATTTTAACACTGAAAACTATTGTAGGTACTGCCACACTATCGACATACTATCGACACACTACTGAGCCACTACTGAGCCGCCACTGAAAGGCCATTGAAGTTTTTGCAGAATACCAAATTTGCAACAGTCGCAATGTCTGTAGTGTGTCGATAGTGTGTCAATGTCGTGTTGCTTAACTCAAAATTACAGATTATGACCCCTGGTCACATGAATGTCTGACTAACTGCCTGGCAATGTACCGAAATATACATCCCCACGGCCGGTGTTTCAACCCCAAACGGCTCAAACATATGGCTCTCAATAATATAGGATCTAATTTCGCTGTGCCCGATAGGATCTCAATGATCATATTTTAGTAGTTCTTATGTAGTTCATTTATGTGCAAGCAATGACAGTATTGAGTACCGGTAAAACGGGGTTACTTTGAGAGCTGGGGTGACTTTGATGATAGCTAAACTTGATATGTTTTTTCGGATTTATTGCGGGATACTTAACGCAGCCAAAATTTGGTTTGTTCTGATGGCCAGACTGACTGATCGGCCATATTTTGCCGAAGCGTCAACGAGTAGTCGTTGTCGGAACTTTAAAAAAATATTTGTTAAAGTTTAGTGTCGAAAAGGTCTAAAAGATTTGTTGTTTTCGGGGTGTCTTTGCAATGAAATAAAAAAAAGAAGGGGTGACAAAGTAGCCCCATTATCAATTTAAAATAATAAACAGGTTTTTATTTTTTTCCAAAAAAAGTATGGACTAATTGAAACTTTTTTGTTGCAATACTTAATTTACGTAATGAGTCTACACTTCAGTTTTTTTTTTACATTTTTATCGTTGAAACTGCAAGCGTGGCATCCATTTCAAATTAAAAATTAATCAATGTCACCCCGTTTTACGGTATTGGAAGTTAATTTGCTAAACAATTAATTTCCCTGACTTTACATACACATATACAGTGCGTTTGGACATACATTCAGGTTAAATAGTACTCATGAAAATCAACAATTTTGTCCAACTCTGAAATATGAAAAAAAATATCAGCTGTTCCATACATTTTGACGAATTATACGAACATAATGTACTATACAGCTGTTTTTTTTGTTGATTTTAGGTGAGTATAGTTAGTTCTATAGTCAAAGTTGTTCATTTTCATGAGTATAGTAGTAATAATGAAGGTATGTCTCTCATTTAACCTAACACACTGTATAAATTATTACCATGAAAAGAAATGAAAATCTAGACCTATACTGAATAAAATTATTTAAGAACTAATTTATTCGCAAAGTTCAACCAAGACTATTAATTTCCTCGTCTGCGTTGACTTTTCCCAACTGTGTTGGGGTTGGATTCTAGTCTAACAGGATGCGGCGGAATACGAGCATTTTAAATGAAGCGATTGTTTATCTGACCTCCACGATCCAGTAACCAGGTTATACGATACTTCTTGGTAAGACTGGTTGTCAGACTTTCGGGCTTCGACAGCTGTCAAAGATCCCCGAATGACAGAATGACAGCCGAGACCAAAGGAGTGTCGCTATGCAAAAATGGTCACCCATCCACGGACCAACCCCGGCAAGTGTAACTTAACCTGATGGATCGACCCGTGCGGCTGTTATTACTTAGCCCCAAGCTCCTCCTAGACTATTTCCTCGCGTGACTATAGAATAACTTCGTCATCATTACGTTCTCGACAAATGAGTGGTTAGTGATTATCAAGATTTCTTCAAATTGACTGCGCGTGACTTCGAGATAGTATCTGAGTTACTTGCTAACGGCTTTAGTCAATTACTGTTATTATAATTTATTAGATTGATATTTTTTATTCGTCGGTAGAAAAATTGCTTTGGAAAACAATGTTTTTCTTTTTGTAATTATAATTGTTTTAAAGGATAACACTACCAATATTAGTTGTACTGTTTATCTTATCATAGTATTTATTTCCTGTTTTATTTTTCCTGTTGGAAAAAATATTTATCCTAGATAATACCTTGTTATTTGCATTGTTTGACAATTACTGAGAATGTCTCGGTGGTGTATTGGTGGCAAGTGCTACTCTTAGCATGAGGTCTTGGGCTCATCAAGACAGATGTCTTGACTAAGGGTGGATGTGAGTCCTCGTAGAGGCGATCGGCGGCGGCGACCTCTCGCGCCCGGCCCTGGTGCAAGCCATGGTCCGGGGCGAGAGGGAGTGGGAGGCAGTCACCTCCTTCTGCGAAAAAGTTATGCTCGCGAAGGAGGTGGCGGGATGGGAGAGAGAAAGGTCCTCCCGTCCCAGCCGCCGCGGGAGACGCTCCGGGCGTCGGGAGCCACGTGACGACTCCCGGCCACCGTAGGCGCGGGCCTGCGGACGGTGAGTAATGGGTGACTCACCGTCCGATCAGCACCAGACCCGTGCCGTACGGCGCGTATATGTTCCACGCGCGCCTCAAAGAGATGTCAGCATATGAAGGGGCCCCTCAGGGCCAAGCCTGCCGGGTAAGCGGGATTGTCCGAAAGGGTTACCGCTACCCCGGAACATAAAGGGCTACGGAAGGAACATGGATGGGTTTTAGTCAGTAAGAGTCTGACACTCCCTTCCGCTCCACCCAGAGCGGGAGCAGTCATTGGATGATTTCCCAGCCTTAAAAAAAAAAAAAAAAAGGGTGGATGTGAAAAGGTAGGTAACTACAACATGTAAGTACTAATTAGTTAAAATTATAAATACAAACTGCCTTGACTGGCTTGTGTGTCTATTTATAGTGGTCGAAATCGCTACTCGTTAGGATTACCGGACCGGCAGTGTTGTTGGGTTTTCCATCTGGAATTTTTCAGTAGCAGCCTAGAGAGTTTGGATTTATGCCCGGTTGATGGCAATAGGGTCGTCTCCTATTATAAGAATGGGACTTAAACAGCGAAATGTGGGTGTACTATCAATATAAATGCACTTCTGGCAAACCTTTCGGAAAATTTTGGCGTGATGTTATTTTATAATAAGCTGAAGCAGAATTACCAACTATAATTTTATATAATTTATTTTTTGCTGATTAAATGATAATTTAACTGATATTATTACTATAAGTATATGGGTTTGTGCAAACGCTTTTCACATCAATCATTAATGAGAGGTAAACTCTGTAAGAATTACTCGGAAATGTAACCTGCTTACCTTACCTACAATATTTGGGTCCAAAACAGAATTATGATAACTGTACTTATGACGTTTGTTGATTTGTTTGTTTTTACCTTCGATATCTTGCGAAAATGAGGAAGAGTAGCAGTCGTTATCGGAGCATACCAGCTGGCGTGGGCGCCGAGAAGTCTTTTCTTCATGTGAAGCAAGAACAATGAGGTTCACCAACGCCCCTTGTATTTAAACTTTATTGCAAAGACTTAAGGTTCAATTTTAATTGAGAAAATTTGACAGTTAGGGATAGCTTGATGTGTTGGCGTCTGTACTTACACTTACAGAACAGATAAAACAGGTCCTTTTGAAAGAGACCTCTTTTATCCATTCTGTGATCCGTTAATACTTTGATAATCTTAAATCTATACTATATATACTATTACTATATAATATTATAAAGCTGAAGAGTTTGTTTGTTTGCTTGAACGCGCTAATCTCTGGAACTACTGGTCCAAATTGAAAAAATATTTTTGAGTTGGATAGTCTATTTATCGAGGAATGCTATAGGCTATGTAACGTCACGCTACGACCAATAGGAGCCCAGCAGTGGGTGAAACCGCGTGGGAGCAGCTAGTACAATATACAAACTAAAACTAAAATAAATATATTATGTACAAAGCATCATAAAAAGGAAAAGAGCTCAAAATTAGTCCTCATCCCTGTCAATGGGAAATGTGCCCAAAAAGCTGGCAGCGTTGCTAAGCTGGATGGCAATGGATACTATGATTAACCTTTCATATGCCGTAATTACAAACACAATTAAAAAGTACGTTCTGGCAGTCAATGAGTTAATACTAAACAAACAAACTCAAATACGCGTTTATATTATTACTAGCCGTTGCTCGCGAAATCGTCTGAGATCCAGAATGAAAAGTAATCTATGTCCTAACCAGGGTCATGGTGCACCCATGTGCAAAATTTCATCCAAATCTCTTCAGCTGTTTAAGCGTGAAAGCATAACAAACAAACCAAATATACTTATTTTACATTTACAATCCATACTATATACTATATTACTATAATATATATAATATTATAAATGCGAAAGTAACTCTGTCTGTCTGTTACCTTTTCACGCCTAAACCACCCAACCGATTTTGCTGTTTGGTATGTAGATAGTTTGCATTCATGAGAAGGACATAGGCATATTATTTTTTGGAAATTCAACCCCTAAAAGGGTTACAAGGGTGGCAAAGTTTGTATGAGAATTTTTTTTTATTGCACATTATAGGTAGGGTAGGTAGGGTAGGTAGGGTAGGTAGGGTAGGTAGGGTAGGTAGGGTAGGTAGGGTAGGTAGGGTAGGTAGGGTAGGTAGGGTAGGTAGGGTAGGTAGGGTAGGTAGGGTAGGTAGGGTAGGTAGGGTAGGTAAGGTAGGTATCATAGTTAAGACAGGACAACGTCTGTCGGGTCAGCTAGTATTAAATAAGTCATTAATTCTTCTTCTTTTTGTGTCGATGGTACTTTTTTGGATGTTGTTAAATTGAATACGCCCATTAGGTTGCCACATTGATCGCGGCATCAGTGGCATTCTTTAGGTCATCCGAGGTGCAGGTGAACGGGCACTTAGGACACTCCAGCAGGTGGGGCATGGTCTGGTCAGAAACTTTGAAATCGAAACCAGTGTTGGGTGGATCAGTAATCCCCCACGTCGACAGATTGTGCCGGCAGCGGCCTACTTGGGTTAATTGGTTAATTGAAGTAGGATTATATTACAAAAATTCGAACACCATAGCAACCCACGTGGCAAGCACTTACGATTCTTGCATACAGAAAGCGTGAGTATAAAGCACATAAAGGGGATTACACTCATTCTAAAAACTCAGCTGGAGATCGAGAATGATATACGATTACTTTGGTACTAACACTTTATTTTTAACTCGAAGGCCGATACAGTTTTGAATGAAATATATTTTTGTATTGAACTGAAATGAATGGTAAAAAGTATTTATACGTGTACTATACAGAATTACATTTCTACTAATATTATAAAGCTGAAGAGTTTGTTTTTTGGACCGCGCTAATCTCAGGAACTTCTAGTTGGAATTGAAAATTTCTTTTTGTATTGAATAGTCCATTTATCGAGGAAGGCTATAGGCTATATAACATCACGCTACGGCCAATAGGAGCGAAGCATAAATTAACATTGTTGGAAAAATAGGAGATATCTAAACCACTCCCTCTCAGAAGAAGTTGCGCGGGTCAACTAGTGTTTAGATAATACATAAGAATGTACAGACGCCAGCACATCAAGCTACGCCAATCTTTCAGATTTCTTTGATAGAATTGCAACTTTATTGCCTGAGAATAAGGTTCATATTCAATTGGGAATATTCGACAGTAATGTACCGGTACGTGTGTGTATGTGTACGGCTTACGGCTATAGCATACTGTGAAAGGCCTATGGAAATATGATTGTTTCATAATGATTTTACTGCCGGCGTTTGGGGATCAAAAGCGTCACTGCTGAGCACGATGTCCTGGTTTCGATTCCTAGGTCGGGCGAAGTGTCGTTGGGCTTTCTTTCATAACTTATAGTCTAGCCTAGTCTTTTTTTTTAGGGTTCCGTACCTCAAAAGGAAAAAACGGAACCCTTATAGGATCACTTTGTTGTCCGTCCGTCCGTCTGTCAAGACCGTTTTTCTCAGGCACGCGTGGAGGTATCAAACTGAAATATCTAATACTCAGGTCTACTGTCCCTTGGAGCTGTGAAAAAATCAAACTTCTAAGCCAAAGCAATCAAAAGATACGGCTGTTTATGCCGCAAATTTTCGAAACTCGCACGGGAATCAAAACCTACAGGGTACTTCCCGTGAACTTAGAATCTTGAAATTTGGTACAAAGTAACGTCTTACAGTGCAGATAAAGGAAAAATTGCGAAAACCGTAATTTTTTAGTTACATCATATAATAAAAAAAATATGTTTTTTTTTTCAAAATATAAAAATACCATAACTATAACTCGATTCTCGTGATGGGTGAACTTTTACTTATATACCTACAGGTTTGTACGGAACCCTCGGTGTGCGAGTCCGACTCGCACTTGGCCGGTTTTTTTAAGTACGAAATCATCTATTGACCCCTCCCGCTCTGGGTGGAGCGAAAGGGAGTGTCAGACTCTTACTGACTAAAACCCATCCATGTTCCTTCCTTAGCCCTTTATGTTCCGGGGTAGCGGTAACCCTTTCGGACAATCCCGCTTATCAATCAACCGCTTGACTTGGCTTATTTTTTTTTTCTACTCTTTTAGGGACAGTGTCCAAGAAGTTACGGATTTTGAGCCCAGATTTGTGCCCGGTTGATAGCAATAGGCTCGCCCCTTGTTGCATGGAACTTCAACATATCTGGCGACATTTGGGTATTCTTACAGGTACCTCTACCTAACCCTTCAGGGATTATAACCGCAATAAAAAAAAAGACTAATAACATTTTTATTAGTCATTTTACTTCATTGTATTTGTAAATCCGCCCGATGTCTGTACACTTGATGTCTGTGTGTAACTTGATGTGCTGGCCTCTGTAGGCAAGCACATCAAGTTACCCCAATCTGTCAAATTTATTTGATAGTATTCCAATTTTATTGCAAAGACATAAGGTTCATTTTTAATTGAGAAAATTTGACAGTTAGGGATAGCTTGATGTGCTGGCGTCTGTACAAAATAATTCTGTGTTAGAAGAAGTTTTGGTAGTTTGGCAACAAAAGAGATTAATTACCACACAACAGTAATTTATATCCAAACAATGAACTCGACTTTTATATATAGTATACTCGTACAAAACAATTTCACGCAAAAACAATACAATACATAACATATTTAGTACAGTCTAACAAGCTATTCGGTAAACAGGCGAATCACAGCTGGGACCAATGGCTTAGCGTGCTTTCCGAGCCACGGAGGAGTTCCGATATATAAAGATGGTCACCCATCCGCGGACCAACCCCGACAAGCGTAGCTTAACCTGATGCCAAAAGCTCAAATACACGTAAGATTTACAATTAATTTTCGAGATTGACAGATGTTTAATGATATAAAGAGTATCTCACAGACTTGCTCATATTAAATAGGTAGGTATTTTCTCAAAGTTATAAAATTGTTAATTCACGAGATAAACGATTTCAGTTTTACGTTACTGGAAAGTATTTATGCTCATAACTACGCCAGTCATCTACTTAATGTGTTACAAGCCTAAAGCTCTGAAATTCCAACCACAAAAACGCGCGTCGCCTATCTGTTTACGGCCCTATTATTTGTGGGGCATAAAATATTTATCATAATTATAAGCTGAATATTTATGCGCCATTTTAATAACCACAGTAACGTACAGAATTTCTATTGGAATATTTAATATTGAAGGCGGCTTAATCCTTCCTAAGGAAAGACTTCTAATTATGGCGCCTTCAATGCTGCGGAGAGAAAATCTTCTTTATTATTATTTGGTGATAAATTGTTATATTTTTGGCAAAAAATATGGAGTATTTCCGGGTTTTTTTTTAATTTTGTGTCCGATGTTTTATTAGAAAGACTTTTTGCAGGATTACTCTATGGATGCTAAGAATACATTATGAATAGACACTTTTAGGGTTTCGTACACAAAGGGTGTCAAATATAACCCTTTTACTAGCCCTGCGTTGTCCGCCGGCCCGCCTGTCTGTCAGCGGGCTGTATCTTGTGAACCGTAATAGGTAGACAGTTAAAATTTTTACAAAATCGCGGGCAGAAGCTAGTTTTATTAAACATTTATTTTTAAATCCTGCATCGCGCAAGTAAAGTTTACCGAGTGACTAGCGCACTAGACACAACTCAACTCTTTTACTTTATTACAGGATACATAATCTTTTGAACAACAAACTTGAAGTGAAAAACTAAAATAAAACCTAGTAGTCAGAAGTTCCTCTTAAGCGAATTTTTAAGGCCAGTATCTGGCGAGTTATTTTAAACTTTAATACTCGGAAGAAAAGCTTTCAGATTAAAAATGTAAAATAACAAAGTTCTACCCACGGTTCTACCTCTGTGAGCTATATTTGCTAGGTACATTTACAAGTGGGAGGAGTAGAAGGATGTGTCGAGGGGATTACTGAAAATGTCCGCATATAGGTGTCAATGTTGTAAATGTCTACGTACAAACTGTGAAACCTCATCGTAATATTTTATTTAAAAATTACTTAGGGTGAATATTACCAATGAAACTGAACACAATTAAGATTAATTAAGTTTTACAGTCATTATTTTCTGTATAAATGCGACGCCTTGGGGATTTTTTGTGATTTGTCTAAGGCCTTCGATTGCGTTCTTCATGAAACATTAATCAGGAAACTCCGCCATTACGGGATCCGAAGCACCGCTCTGAATCTTCTGACTTCGTACTTGAGTAATAGAATTCAGAGCGTTGACGTTAATGGAAAAAGATCTCCCGGATCTATAGTAACAATGGGAGTCCCACAGGGCTCGATTCTTGGCCCTTTTTTGTTTCTTATTTATATTAACGATTTGCCTTACCTCGTAAAAAATAGTCATGATATAGTGTTATTTGCAGATGACACTTCACTTTTGTTTAAACTTAAACGTCAGCAGCTGGTTACTGACGATGTAAATAGCGCGATCGCAACGGTAGTTCATTGGTTGTTTAAACTTAAACGTCAGCAGCTGGTTACTGACGATGTAAATAGCGCGATCGCAACGGTAGTTCATTGGTTGTTTAAACTTAAACGTCAGCAGCTGGTTACTGACGATGTAAATAGCGCGATCGCAACGGTAGTTCATTGGTTTAATGTTAATAACTTACTTCTTAATGAAAAAAAAACCAAATGTATTAGGTTTACGCTACCCCACGTTAGACAGGTGGAAACCAAAGTGTTGGTAAAGGGCGAAGAATTGAATGCTGAAGATACCACAGTATTCTTTGGCTTAACTTTGGATGCTAAGCTTCAGTGGGGGCCACATATAGATAAATTGTCGAAAAAACTAAGCTCCGCAGCATACGCTGTTAGAAAAATTCGTACTTTAACTGACACAGAGACAGCCCGCTTAGTGTACTTTAGCTATTTTCATAGTGTAATGTCGTACGGTATTCTGTTGTGGGGAAATGCCGACGATATTCAGAATATCTTTGTTTTGCAGAAAAGAGCTGTTCGAGCAATTTATAAATTAAGTCCGAGACACTCTCTCCGAGAAAAATTTAAAGAAATAAATGTAATGACTGCACCTTCACAGTTTATTTTTGAAAATCTTTTGTATGCCCATAAAAATATAAAATTGTTTAAAAAATATAGTGATATTCATGATAAGAATACTAGGAACAAACACAAATTTGTTGTACCCACTACAAGGCTCAAAAAAATAGGAGGCTCGTTCAAATGTCAATATATATACGCTTTTATAATAAACTTCCAAGCCACGTTCAAGATCTAAGCCTTAATAAATTCAAATCGTTCGTTAATAGCAAGTTGTGCCAGAATGCTTATTATACTGTCAAAGACTTTATTGAAGACAAAAGGGCTTGGGATTGAGCTGCTCCAATTGTTTACATATTGAATATTCTTTCTTTTCTTTTATATCCTAAACTAATTGATTAGCTGCTGAAGATTCACAAAAACTTTTTGCATTATATAACTTCAATCTCTTAGCATTGTATAATTGCATAGCACGTTTGTGAGTACTATGTACCTACTATAAAGCTACCATTTACTGAGTACGTCTTACATTGACTTGAATGTGCCCTGGCGGCTGAGAGCATGTCATGCTCCCTGTAATGTCTCACTGATGGTGGCAGTATTTTGGATCATTTAGCTCCCATCAAAATGGTTGAGCTGAATTGCTGAATGGTGCTAATCCATGCGTCATGTTCATGAACGGGCGCCGTCAGTAGGGACTGGTCACCTCTTAGCTGCCACGGCTGTTTTAATATTTAAATTAATTTTGAATTGTTTTTTAAATCTTGTAATTATGGACGCTTTTATTAAGTTCTGCATCGTTCTCACGTGTATATTTCAACATGAGTGATGTAACCCAGTTTTTGTAAACATATTTTGATTTAAAAGAGTGTCCATGGAGTTTCTTGCCCGTTCTTCTCCATAGGTACCTACTGCTTTGGAATGGGCAACTAGCTTCATCTTTCAGACTGACCGACCCCTTTTTTTTTTTTAAGGCTGGGAAATCATCCAATGACTGCTCCCGCTCTGGGTGGAGCGGAAGGGAGTGTCAGACTCTTACTGACTAAAACCCATCCATGTTCCTTCCGTAGCCCTTTATGTTCCGGGGTAGCGGTAACCCTTTCGGACAATCCCGCTTACCCGGCAGGCTTGGCCCTGAGGGGCCCCTTCATATGCTGACATCTCTTTGAGGCGCGCGTGGAACATATACGCGCCGTATGGCACGGGTCTGGTGCTGATCGGACGGTGAGTCACCCATTACTCACCGTCCGCAGGCCCGCGCCTACGGTGGCCGGGAGTCGTCACGTGGCTCCCGACGCCCGGAGCGTCTTCCGCGGCGGCTGGGACGGGAGGACCTTTCTCTCTCCCATCCCGCCACCTCCTTCGCGAGCATAACTTAGAAAAATTCGTTAGAAAAATTCGTTCTTTAACTGACACAGAGACAGCCCGCTTAGTGTACTTTAGCTATTTTCATAGTGTAATGTCGTACGGTATTTTGTTGTGGGGAAATGCCGCCGATATTCAGACTATCTTTGTTTTGCAGAAAAGAGCTGTTCGATCAATTTATAAATTAAGTCCGAGACACTCTCTCAGAGAGAAATTTAAAGAAATAAATGTAATGACTGTACCTTCACAGTTTATTTTTGAAAATCTTTTGTATGCCCATAAAAATATAAAATTGTTTAAAAAATATAGTGATATCCATGATAAGAATACTAGGAACAAACACAAATTTGTTGTACCCACTACAAGGCTCAAAAAAATAGGAGGCTCGTTCAGATGTCAATGTATACGCTTTTATAATAAACTTCCAAGCCACGTTCAAGATCTAAGCCTTAATAAATTCAAATCGTTCGTTAAACGCAAGTTGTGCCAGAATGCTTATTATACTGTCAAAGACTTTATTGAAGACAAAAGGGCTTGGGATTGAGCTGCTCCAATTGTTTACATATTGAATATTCTTTCTCTTCTTCTTTATATCCTAAACTAGTTGATTAGCATCTGAGATTACTCCTGGAGCTGCTGAAGATTCACAAAAACTTTTTGCATTATATAACTTCAACCTCTTAGCAATGTATAATTCCATAGCACGTTTGTGAGTACTATGTACCTACTATAAAGCTACCATTTACTGAGTACGTCTTACATTGACCTGAATGTGCCCTGGCGGCTGAGAGCATGTCATGCTCCCTGTAATGTCTCACTGATGGTGATGCGTATGTTGGACCATTTAGCTCCCATCAAAATGGTTGAGCTGAATGGTGCTAATCCATGTGTCATGTTCATGAACGAGCGCCGTCAGTAGGGACTGGTCACCTCTTAGCTGCCACGGCTGTTTTAAAATTAAAATAATTTTGAATTGTTTTTTTAAAACTTGTAATTATGGACGCTTTTATTAAGTTCTGCATCGTTCTCACGTGTAATTTCAACATGAATGATGTAACACAGTTTTGTAAACATATTTTGATTTAAAAGAGTGTCCATGGAGTTTCTTGCCCGTTCTTCTCCATAGGTACCTACTGCTTTGGAATGGGCAACTAGCTTCATCTTTCTGACTGACCGACCCCTTGACAATTCAAAAGTGCCTGTAATTGGTTTATTTGAAATAAATGTTTTGAGTTTGAGTTTCAGTTTGATATTGATAGTTCTTCGACATGGTTTAAATGAAATTGACACTTAGCGTCGCATTTTGACGGGTTGTCAGTAACCCGAAAATCTGAATACCAGTCTTAGCAAAAGCTAGCGTGCTACCCAGTAATTGGAATTTGCAGATTAGATAAGCTATCGTTTGATATAAAATCCGTAGAACGGAGGGGTTTTGTAATGTAAAGATGTCCACCAATCCATAGGCAAACCGCGGGAAGTGTTGCTCAACCTGATCGATCGGCCCGTGTGGCTGTTATTACTTAGCCACAAGTCTATAAGCATTAGTTTAGACCTCTGAACCATAATTAACCGTATGCGCTTACCTTGTTAACGAACCAACACATACTGAGCACATCTCGTAGACTAGAAAGCTAATCAGCATGTTCCTACCTTCCTCAGATGGATGGTAACTGAGGTGAATTAAGGCAGATTAATTAATGGCGTGCTGCTATAATATTTCTTGCGGTAGGTACAGACGCCAGCACATCAAGCTACTCCAATCTGTCATTTTTTTTTATAGGTTTTCAACTTTAGTACAAAATAATAAGGTTCATGTTCAATTGGGAATATTTGACAGTTTGGGGTAGCATGATGTGCTGGCGTCTGTACTTAAGAGGGGGCTCTAGTCTCTAGGAATTTGAAAAATAGGTATGTGAAGAAAATATTGCCGTCGCGCTATGACGCAGCTCAGACTGTCTTTACCTAAAAAACCTTGAGCGAAATCACGTTTTGAATTCCGCTGTTTCCTTCTTCAAAACTCTTGATTGATCTGCAAAATCCTTATTTCACAATTATAGAGGAAAAGTATAACAATGCTTCTATTATTTTCTTTTTTGTTCAAAACTTATCAAATTTGCCTCACAGTCGTTTGAACATGGCGGTAAAAACGGGATATTTTTCTAGATTTTGGATTGTCATAATTCTTATAGTGATTATGTTTTGGAAAAAAGGAAGTGTTAGGAGCATGTACTAATTAGACTTATAATTTTTAGGAAAAAAAAACATTGCTCCAGAGGCATTATCCAAGAAGAAAACTGCAGAATGCGTTTGTATGGAGAAACGCCCAATAGAGTTCCCTCTTAATAGCTTGACACATATGGTTTGAATGGTGATTCAAACCATATCGATTTATGAAAACCTAACGTGTTCTATAAATAGTTGTATCATGTACTTGCGGCTAGCAGGTAAACAGAATAACGAAACATCTGCCATAGTTATTTATACCGAAATCCATTTCAATTCGATCCATATAAATTCCTATAATTATGATCAAAGTCATGACTGAACCTGTGAACTATTTTTAGATGATAATTTATACATATAGCGGGATTGCCCTAAAGGTTTACCGCTACCCCGGAACATAAAGGGCTAAGGAACGAACATGGTTGGGTTTTAGTCAGTAAGTTAGGGAATAAAAACAATGGTAATTTATACATTAGCTATCACCCACGGCAGTACTTATCGACGCCTATTCATCAGAAAACGTGAATTTTGACGGCACAAATGCTTTTGTCACTCATTTTGTTTACAAAATGAAAAGTTGATCCGTTAATCTGTTTCTGCAGCAAAGAAGATAAATTGTTTGTTTGTAACCTTAACACAATTTAACGCCTTGTTTCCCCTAAAAGTTAGTCAGAGATGTCCCCATACAATAATATTTAACTTCTCTCATCATCTGCCTAGCCTTTTCCCAACTATGTTGGGGTCGGCTGCCAGTCTAACCGGATGCAGCTGAATACCAGTATTTTACATGGAGCGACTGCCTATCTGACCTCCACAACCCAGTAACTGGGCATTACGATAGCCCTTGGTAAGACTGGCTGTCAGATTTTCGGGCTTCTGACGACCCGTAACGACTGTCAAAATTGTCATAAATGAACCCCATAGGTTCATAAGAAAAATTCTCTCGAAATGACATTAAATATATCCGTAAAGCTCTTATAAGCAAACACTTCTAATAGGCGAACATCTAATGGGTTAAGTCCATAGCCATTATTGTAAGACACTTTCGCATTAGTATTATACTGTGTCGGGATGAGTTCATGAGTCCTATTGGTTTTCATTCTCAGAGGGATCAGCCAGTGAACACGGACCATATTATTATATTCTAGTTTTAAAATATTATTATATCTTTTGACGTATTAAAAGGGTTTTAACTGCCAATTTATAGAAATGATAGTAAGAAAGAAAATATGTTTATTCGGCACAAACAAAACGCACATCTGTAAAAAGATATCGTATTCAGAAACATTATAACCATTAACAATAAGTATCTTGGCCATGGATAATGGATGGACCACAGACAAAATACTGACAACTTAATCAACTTATTGCATAAGAACATGAACATGACAACTAACACTAAGACCCGTATTACAGAACCTCACTCAATTAATACTCATTTTCTCAATTAATCAGCATTGCTTGAGTCTCGATTAAAGCCATTTGATTGGTTGAAACTAGTTTTAAGCAATGCTTGGGTCTTGAGTGAGGTTCTGTAATACGGGCCTAAGACTCATAAAAATATAAATAGTACTTATTTAGATAATAACATAAAATGCACAAGAAACAAAAATGCCGATTGCAGATATAATTTGAACGAAAACTGAAAAACAATTAGTGCATGCAACGGGAATTAAGCCAAAATACATATTATCCTATTAAGCCAACACTAGATTTTCTCAAAAATATGAACCTAAGCCATGGACTGTCGCTTAAGAGACTGACTGCCGCGAAATGAAGACAAATATTGTTTTAAGGGATGCCAGCACAAAAAATAAACAAGCAAAATCAAGTTCGTGAATAATAAATGCCAAACAATAAGCAATTGTTTAAAGTTTTTTCAAATTTGAATCGAACTAAGCCAATAAGTAATGTACAGTACTCCCATATTAATAATGCACATGCAGATCTTCGCTAATTGTCGTATTCCCGGAAACACCCGAATCATTGAATCGTTCGAGTCCCTTGCATTTTGCACCTTGTTCGAAAGAACTAGGAGTCAATATCATGAGTACACAATCGAAAACAAACTCTCGGTAAGAGAGAGTAGGCTGTAGTGACCTCATGTCAAGTGCGTGTTGGTATACGTCAAATGTCTTCGAATTTTTAGTTCTAGGACATGCTGGTTTACTCAAGGTCTTCCTTCACCGTTTAGTATGCAGATTGATATCAGATAAATTCTACATTCTATAGTTTATGCCTGAGCAAATAGTTGAACGTATCTAAAAAGAGTGGGTTTAAAGACAAGTGTCAATAATAATGGCTGCCATTAATACCCAGTGAGATCCTAAGTAGATTAATCTGCGCTGGCGCTGTTTCATCACGAACTCTTTTAAGTCAGCAGCCATATTGTTTTATGAACATTTCTATAAGCTTGAAGTTTTCAATTCCCGCTTTGTAAACTCCTTTAGACCGGTTTATATCATTTAATTTTCTTGGCTAATCTCTTGACCACTTAAGCAAATACAGAGGTAAACATAATAACTTGTTGTCATGTTCATGTTCATAAACAATAGGTTGTCAGTGTTTTGTCTGTGGTCCATCCATTGTCTATGACTCCATGGCGAGATACTGACTGTCAATGGTTTTAATGGCTCTGAATACGAGGTTTTTTAGCTGCTTTGCACGGGTGTTTTTAGTTTTAGAAATGTGCGTTTTGTTTGTGCAAAATAATCATTTTTGCTTCTTCTTTTTGTACTTAGGTGACCTTGAATAACAATTTTACAGGGGAAAATCCTAATCAGGGGGCGAAAAATTTAATTAATATACTAATTACCAAATGATTTCTCGTAGAAACTAAGCAGCCTAGTTACATGTGAATTCAACAATAAACTTGGTGGTTAAGTTTTAAAACGACTTCGAAGGACCTTGGTATGCGGTGAATTAATTTTAAGTTGGGATGTAGATTTTAGCGTGGTGAACTGTTGGACGACAAAGAATTGAGCAAACGGGATATGAGGCTTTCAGGAATATGGATGGATGGACTTACTTGAGACCTTCTGGACGAAACACGTGGCAAGGACAGCCCTTTGCAGACGTCTCACGTGTCCCCTGGTTTCTTCCTGATGCACTTTTTCACTTGTTTATATGTCACACTTGTGTCGGCCAACACTTATTACAATAGTTATACAGTTTTTGATGCGGATGCGGGTTGAGTAAGCGGTATTAGCGAAGAGCGGTTTGCGGGTCAGTATTCACACTGGAGTCTGGACCTAGACTGTTTATAAAGCGGCGCGTGCGAATGCAAAAATTACACTTTTTAAGTAAGCTAGACGAGACTAGCTCACTATAATTAGAGGTTATGAGCGGTGAGCGGTTTGAATGCGAAAAACGCACTGACACTTTTTGGTCGCGCGCAAATGAGCTTCCAATCTCGTTCCGAACGATAAGGAATGTATGGGTAAGGAGAAAGGAATGATTAGCTCAATTCTGTGTTGTAAGCGGAAAAAACTTATAAATAAAAACTTGCGCGAGCATCCTGCCCGGCTTTGAGGATATGTAATATTCTCAAAAGGAAAGAAGTTATAGTAAAGCGGACTTATAAAAAAAGATATTCTAAGCATATTAACTAAAGATAAATTATGGTTTAATAACGCGGTGATGTTATTGAGAAGGTAAAGGACATAGTTTGACAACGGGTCTCTTACAAGAGCCACTGCATGTCCTCACCATAGCAACGCGGGTTGTCCCATCCTTGCCGGGAAAACCTTCGGTGATTATACCTAATGGCCAACGTAAAGGAGGGACATCATCCTGATGTATGAGAACCACTGTACCAATCTTAATACTGTCTGCGGCACTCAACCATTTTTGTCTAACTTGAAGATTATGCAAATATTCTATACGCCATCTCTTCCAGAAACTACAAACCATCTGGTCTAGCAATTTCTTGCGGCAAGTCAGAGACTTCGTCGTTTCGGAAACATTCACGACAGGCAACGAAGTTAACGGAGAAACCATTACAAAATGAGCGGGAGTAAGCGGTTCTGGGTACGGATCCTCATTCAGGACACAGAGCGGTCTGGAATTTAGAACTGCCTCAATTTCAGTGAGAACAGTCGAAAGCTCCTCGTAGGTAAGAAGCTGAGAACCGATAACACGGTATAAATGCGTTTTAGTAGATTTAATATGAGATTCCCACAACCCTCCAAAATGGGGTGCGCGGGGTGGAATCATTTTCCACTCTATGCGGTAGCGGTTAACAAGTAGTTCTTGTTGTTGAGCCTTGGCTCCAACGAAATTTGTTCCGTTGTCGGAAAAGGCAAAATTAAATATTATATTTTTAATAGCGGTACGAGAGCAGTAAGTGTCATAAACTAATTTAATTAATTTAGACAAAAGAATAGCAGCACAGAGCTGTAAACGAGCTAGAGATATGACCTTAACAGGTGCAACTTTGGATTTAGCACACACCAAATTTACGTGTGTGTTACCATTTGTATCAATGACATGTAAGTATATGACGCAGCCATATGCATTCAAGCTGGCATCAGCAAAACCTACTATATTTGTCACGCAACCCATAGTAACGGCTACATGACGAGGTAATTTTAAAGACGAGAGTAAAGGTAGTTGCTCTTTAAATTTTTGAAAGAGCAGTATAATAGAATCGGGTGGAGTTTCATCCTCTGATAGCTGGCGCACAGTGCGCATGGCTAGGAAGGGACTAGGTTTAAGACCAAATTCAACTCGATTAAATTGAAATTCGCGAATAGGTTCAGCGGTATTAAAACGAAACAATATTGTTTGGTATTTTCGATGCTCATCAATAACAGCAATTCGAAGATACATCTGTTTTATGTCAGCTGTAACTGCAATAGGGAACAAGCGGAATTTTAAAAGTAATAAAAATATGTCAGCCTGTAAATTCGGCCCTGTGTGTAACAAGTCATTCAATGACACGCCATTATGAGACTTAGCGCTTGCATCAAGAACGATGCGAACCTTAGTGGTTTGTTTATCATTCCTAACAACAGGGTGATGCGGTATGTAATAACCTACAGTCTGATTAACAGAACTAGGTGTGGTTTCAGTTAAATAGTTTTGATCGATATACTCTTGGATTATTTTATTATAACTAGCGCGCAAAACCGGGTCGCGAAGCTTAGTTTTTTCTAAGTTAATTAAACGTCGATAAGCGACAGCATAAGAATTTCCAAGTGAATCTGGATTTTTATAGAATGGTAACGCGGTACAATACCTACCACTGGAGTCACGTGACACAGTAGAAGCGTACAGCTGTTCACACTCCAGTTCAGCAGGGCTCATAAAATGTTTTGAAGGTATTTCTTCAATGTTCCAAAATTTATGTAAGGATTCGTCTAAAGACAGAAAACAATGAAAATTATCTATATTTAGCGCGGTAGAAATATATGAAGCGGTATTTAATTCAGCGGGACTATAATTGTTATTAGATAAACTAGCGGGTACCTCACCCATAAGGATGTAACCGAACACGGTTTCAATAGCGGATGGAGCGGTAGGTGAGATAATTTTATTGTGAAGTAATAAATACGGGAACAGTTTTGCCCCTAGAAGCAATTCAACCTCACCAGGTACGTGCCACAGTGGGTCAGCGAGCGGTAAATCAAACAAATGTTGCACTGCAGTAGTGTCAACAAAGTGAGATGGTAAGTTATCTGTAATACTATCGATAACTAGAGCGGTAATATTAAAAGAATTATTTTTAATTTTAGCAGTAACCTTTATCTCAACGTAACCTATAACCGGCCGCGAAGATGATCCGACCCCTTTTATAGCGGAGTTTGAAAGCGGTATAATGTTTAATTGAAGTTTTTTACAACAAGCGGAAGTAATTATATTATTTTGCGAAGCGTTATCTATTAAACATCTCACAGAAACGTGTTTGCTGTATTTGTTATCAACATAGACTCGGGCAGTAGAAAGAAGTATCGTATTAAGCGGTTTGTTTACATTATTGATACGAGCGGACGCACACAGCGCCACCTGCTGCGAATTAGTGACAGCGGAGCTAGTGACGTCAGCGTCAGTCGAAACCGGTTGCGACGAGCTGTTCTCTAAATGTAAAAGCGAATGATGTCTTTTGTTACACGCCCTACAGTTATGTATTGATTTACACTGTGAAGCAGTGTGCGATACACTAAGACAGTTTACACATCCACGTTTGTTTTTAATAAAATCCAAACGCGAATTGGCTGAGAGGGATTGAAAGGCTGGACAAGTGTAAAGTTTATAATGATCAACTTTACTGCAATACAAACAACCTTGATTATTATCGCAAGCAACAAAAGTATGTACTGTACTATTACGTGACTGATTACGAGAAGGATTATTTTTATTAGGGTTGTTACTCATTAACGCGGTTCGAGATGAAATAGTGCGATCCAATATTTTAACTTGCGATTTTATGAATTGTACGAAATCCGTATAAGTAGGAATTTCCTCATCTCTCATATGAGTTTCGAATAAATTTACGATTGCGGGGTCTAATTTTTTCAAAGCTAAATTAAGCAAAATGAAATCCTTTAAATCTTTAATTTGTAATTGTTCTAAAGCAGAAACGGACGCGTGAAAACTTTCAATGAAAACATTTAAAGATGCGGAGTTATTAATTGCGGGTTTAATATTTAGTATGTTAGACATGTAATGTGAGCCTAGTGCTCGTTTATCTTGGTACTTTTGAACTAAACTGTTCCAAATAGCGGCATAGTTATCTCCTGAGGGAATAATTCCAGCGGTAATTTGCAATGCGTTTCCCTTTAAATTACCCATCAAATACTGCACACGTTGAGAATCTGTAAGGTTCAAGTTACTATGGATATTTGATTTAAATGATTCATAGAAAACAGGCCAGTTGTCAATTCTACCATCAAAGAACGGAATATGAATAGGTGGCAATTTGACGGTGCCTTTATATTGTTTAGCGTTATCATTAGAATCGCATGTATGTTCTAATGACCTTGAACGGTTCGCAGTGATTAACGAACGCACTCTCTCTATACGAGAATAAACTTCGTAGTAAGATTCCTGACTGCTATAATCAATATTATGATTAGGATTTAATTGCAAGGAATATGTATTTATTTTATCTAAATTGTTACTAAATTCTTGACGAGTTACTGAGAGAGCCTCAGAGTCTGCCATAAATGATTCCACCGAACGAAGCTCAATATTAGTTGTATTTATTTTCTTAGAAGTTTCGTATAGCGATGTTAAATATTTGAGGATTGAATTATTTTTAGCTTGAAGTAATTTAACCTTCATTTTAAGATCTTCCATGTTGGAGTAGTTATAGAAAATATAGCGTACAAAATAATAGGTATAGCGGGTAGACTTAGAATAATTGTTTTATTCTAAGCGGGTATACAAAGGAATAAAGTTGAATAAGTTAGTTATACGAGACCAACTCACGATAATAGGTAATAGCGGGTAGACTTAGAATAATTATTTTATTCTAAGCGGGTATACAAAAGGAATGCGGATGAATATACGTTGTAAGTAAGTTAGACAAGACTAACTCACGATAATTAGCGGATTGATTATTTACCTATGCTATTTCAATGCAGCAGGCGAAATATTAAGTTGATACAGTAATTCTCAATGAATAATGTACCTAGCGGGGAATGTACGAACGCAAGTAGGTTCGTTCGTTCAATATGGCGGCTTTACGAACGTTGTATTTTAGGTATTTTAACCTAAATCCTAGGTATGACCTATATTATGATCGTTGATTCTTTGAATCCTACTCGATTGGACCAAATAACTTATGGTGGTTAAGTTTTAAAACGACTTCGAAGGACCTTGGTATGCGGTGAATTAATTTTAAGTTGGGATGTAGATTTTAGCGTGGTGAACTGTTGGACGACAAAGAATTGAGCAAACGGGATATGAGGCTTTCAGGAATATGGATGGATGGACTTACTTGAGACCTTCTGGACGAAACACGTGGCAAGGACAGCCCTTTGCAGACGTCTCACGTGTCCCCTGGTTTCTTCCTGATGCACTTTTTCACTTGTTTAAATGTCACACTTGTGTCGGCCAACACTTATTACAATAGTTATACAGTTTTTGATGCGGATGCGGGTTGAGTAAGCGGTATTAGCGAAGAGCGGTTTGCGGGTCAGTATTCACACTGGAGTCTGGACCTAGACTGTTTATAAAGCGGCGCGTGCGAATGCAAAAATTACACTTTTTAAGTAAGCTAGACGAGACTAGCTCACTATAATTAGAGGTTATGAGCGGTGAGCGGTTTGAATGCGAAAAACGCACTGACACTTTTTGGTCGCGCGCAAATGAGCTTCCAATCTCGTTCCGAACGATAAGGAATGTATGGGTAAGGAGAAAGGAATGATTAGCTCAATTCTGTGTTGTAAGCGGAAAAAACTTATAAATAAAAACTTGCGCGAGCAAAACTGTTACCGCAATATGTATTGTCAATGTCAAATGACATCACAAACGGCTCGCAGTGCGACATAAGAATAATATTTGTTAAAGTCTCCGGTTAATTTTGTAATGGCTACGTATAGTCGAGGACTGAACTGTTCACCTTTATTTAGTTTCACTCTTTAGGGAATAGAGAAAATTATTGATCTGTCTGTCACTTCAATGTACCGTCAAACGGGACGAGTAGGGATGCAGGGGTGAATCGGGACGAAACTTTAAAAGATTTTAACTTTAAAATAATGTAGTTTGTTGCGAACAAGGCCACTTAATTGTTAATGATAAAATAGTAAACACATTACTGGTGCCTTTTGGCAACTAACTATAATTATTTCAATGTTAAAATCCCTTTTAAGGTTTTGTCCCGATTTACCTCTGCATCCCTATTCATCCAGTTTCACTGTACAGAGTATTTTTTTGTATGCTTTTATCCAACATACATATGCATGTTTGTTTACTTGTAAGAGTAAAATCTTACAACTGAATTTAAAGTTATTAATACTCAACCGATTTAGCTGAAATTTTGCATACACGTATCTGACGTCATTCTAAATTCAATATAATAATAATAATAATATCCTTGGACATTTCACACAACGCCGTATCGTCACAAGCTAAGCAACCTAATGCTTGTGTTATGGTAACGAGATGGCTGATAAACTACTTATATACATTTTTTTTTTGTAAATACATACTCATTATAGATAGAAAAACACCCAGACCCGTAACAAATACTTGCAGGTCGTACAAATATTTGTTCCGTGCGGGAATTGAACCCGCGACATGCTGCGCAGCAGTCAATCGCTCAACCGCTGCGCCAACCGTATCGTCAATATGGCGAACCACCAGACTAGTTATGTTGTATGCACTTCCATGAAAGGGGTATCAAATGGTTTGCTGAGAAGAATACAAAAAATAAGAAATAAATTGATAGTAAACCAATTTTTAAACAAAATATTCCTTCGAAAACCAGTAGTTTCTCCATATTTCCATCGATTTTACAGATTATTTTTATTTTCTCATTTAATTATGCCTTCTCAAGTTCAAAAGTACCAGAATTTAAACAGATTTATGGATTTTTTTCCATAATAACCTACATCAAATGATCACAAACATTTTGAAACGAAAAACAGCAAAATCGGACCAGGTTCTCAAGTGATGCGCTAAGCAACACAAAACTTAAAATAGCATTTGTTTTTTATTTATATAGATTAAAGTCTACCGTCTAATATCTGCCATCCCAAAAATAAACTGTTACCAAACCACATAATGAAGCCTCGCATAAAATATTCCAAAACAATTTTGTCAGCGACGATCCTCATGTCACGCATTTATTAATCAAATTATGCCTCCGTCGTTCGAGTTATTTTCCATAACATTTACCTTCACTGTGTAGGTACTTACCTAATATGTACTTAAGACACATAGTTATAACAACACGTACTTTCACTAATAAACATAATTAAGGACTTTGGGCAGAATGTAAACGTGCTGAATTGTGTGGGCCAGAGGTTCCAAAGACCTTCTTATTATCCGAAAGGGTTACCGTTACCCCGGAACATAAAGTGGTCAACAGCTCGGAACATAAAAGGCTAAGGCAGGAACATTGGTGGGATTTAGTCAGTAAGAGTCTGACACTTCCCTCCGCTCCACCCAGAGCGGGTGAAGTCATTTGATGATTACCCACCCTCAAAAAAAAAGTGTTGTATCTATGGTCTAGCGAGCAAGCTCGTTTGATATGAGAGCTGTTTTTCTCCGCGGGCATAAATTCCGATCGTTGTCTCATAGAGTCCGTACGTTCCATGTAGAGATGCAGAGCGGGATGAGTCATTTGATGATTTCCCACCCTCAAAAAAAAGTGTTGTATCTATGGTCTAGCGAGCAAGCTCTCTTGCTGTGAGAGCAATTTTTCTCTCCAGGCATAAATTCCGGTCGTTGTCTAATAGAGTCCGTACGTTCCATGTAGCGGAGGAGTCATTAGATGATTTCCCAAGCTCAAAAAAAAAAGCCGCGACTTACGACTTACGAAGGTCGAAGATACGAGCCCACACAGGCGCTTTACTTTGTGTATCTTTTTCATGAATACTTTTTTGAACTAAAAATACCAAAAAGTATTTTACATTTTATTTATAACTGATATTATAAACCCCTAACGCCAAGCATTCGAACCTCTAAAACTGTCAATTGTAGTATGCCAAATTAAATAAATTACAATCCCCAGAGACCCAGGGAAGAAAAATGCGTCACAATAGGGTTGGGAAATGTGGCCTGAAATAATATTTTCGTATGATACTCTGGGGATCTTCCTAGATGGATTTGAGGATAATATACTATTAAATAGGTGTTATTTTTTTCCATAAAGATTCTAGATACGGTTTTATAATTATGTTTTTATAATATTTTTTTTTTTTTAATCTTTTTTGGTCTGAATTGCCTAAAAGTAAAGGATACACGTACAAGGATTTCTAGAATTCTGTTTTAGATAAAATTAAAAATATTATACTAAAATCATAATTAAAAAAAAAAAAAATGGCGTGAGCGTGGTGCAGGAAAAATAAAGTGTTTCATCAAGTCTTATAAACCTTAGTAACTTTGTTGGAGGTCGTACCTAAACGTCACTAATGTGACTCTATGAACCCATACTGCATTGCTTGCTGTTTTACTCATGAAAGGTTCACAAAACATCTAATATTATAACATCACGCCTGTGGGGGATACCGGAAGGGAGTCAAATATTATCAATCAATCTGCCTAGCCTTTTCCCAACTATGTTGGGGTCAGCTTCCAGTCTAACCGGATGCAGCTGACTACCAGTATTTCGCATGGAGAGACTACCTATCTGACCTCCACAACCCAGTAACTGGCAATTGATATACAACCAAGCGGGCAATAGGTTAAATGTACCCACTAATATTTGATTCGCCATCAATGGTTTAATTCGTGATAGTATTTTCTTTTGAAGCCCAGAAGATGCCTGTTCACTCTAGCTTTGAAAGCAGACAGGTCATATGTAGAAGGGAACACCGACCCTGGCAGAGAGTTCCACCCTTCGGCTGTGCGCATAATAAAAGTGGAGAACAAGCGCTTGGTACGACTGATCAGTATATAAACATACTACATAACTCTATTTCTCTAGTTGTGACCGAGTGTTCAAAACAAAATTCGGTCTAGCGAGCCATCTAAGGGCTCACGCAAGGAAATGATTTGAAGGGTCGCCGCTATCGAAATCGATAAGAAGGACTATAATATTAAATATAAACATATTCAGACACTTTCCATTTAGGTTCTACTCGCTCCTGCCCGCGGCTTCGCCTGCGAAGACCTCAATTCCATTTAAAACAAAATAATGTTTGCCCTTTAAAACAAACCCTTCTGTTTTTATTTATTTATCCATTTGTTTTCATCAAGCCTCGTTTCTTTTATGTAATGTATAGGAAAAGACGCATTTTTTCAAAAAAGTGAAAATTACAAAGATAGGAAACAATAAACAAAGCATTAAATTGAGGCGGATTTAATGCTTTCTTTACAGAAAACCATCTTGTACCTCTTTATGTTGCATTAAGTTTAATAAAAAAATAATAATAATAATAAATAGTAATCATTTATTTCGGATATAAGTAAAGACCCACAATGTGTTAGTAACAGAAAAAACTTACAACTATGTGAGTAACCTGAGTAAAACTAATTAAATTAAAAATCACAAAAAAAAACAATTAATTCTTAAACTTTCCCACCGCACCGGGCCTGCAGGCATACTGGACCAGTGCGTCAGGAAAGGAAACAATCAACAGGAAATAATCAATCTGTCTAGGCTTTTCCCAAAATAAACGGTATTTTGTATTTATTTCTTCTTTTCTTGTCAAAGTGACATAAACGCCATGTAATAAAAATATAAGCAGCGTTTATTCTCGTCCATAATAAATATTACTAGGGAGTAACATAGATTGCTGTCTTACTGTTATAGTACCTACTAATATAACATTTATCACATTATGATAGGTCACAAAATAAACTACAGATTAATCAACGAAAACAAAGATAAACTTTTAGCACTCGGTTGTAAAAACTTTTGGATATAAAACTTTTTTACCGCCAAAACAAAATGAATCAGATCAACCAGAATTTTCTTTGTTTTTTCCTTGAACTAAAAGTGCGAAGGCGTCTGAAAATGGGGCGGGTAGCTAGTTTAACAATAATTAAATCAAATCAATAGTCATTTAATCAAACTAGGCTGAAAATCAGCACTTTTTGAACGACAAAATTACCTAAGACAGTCCCCAAAACGCCCGCCCTTCACCACTTCCTAGTAGCTAGAAAGAAGAAGTGATGCAACAAACTCCCAAGCAGCACATTTCAAAATAATGAGCTAAGGGCAATGGAGAGTGCTATGCTTGGAGTTTACCTACGTGATCGAATCAGAGATGAAGAGATCCTTAAGAAAACTAAGTAACCAACGTAGCGTTGGAAGGCCTCCTATAATGAGGCCTGATGACCTGCTGAAGGTTGCAGGAACCATGGATATGCGAAGCCTAGAACCAGTCTAAGTGGAGTTGCTGCTGGGAGGGGGTCTATGTCCAGCAATGGACGTCTTTCATAGGGGATTTGTTTGTAAAAATAGTTTGTTAGTGAAAATAACCGTATTATACATGTAATAATTTTTCTGAAATTCCGACAAAACTCAAAGTATATATTTCAAATAAATCAATTACAGGCACTTTTGAATTGTCAAGGGGTCGGTCAGTCAGAAAAATTAAGCTAGTTGCCCATTCCAAAGCAGTAGGTACCTACGGAGAAGAACGGCCAAGAAACTCCATGGACACTCTTATAAATCAAATAAGGTGACAAATAAGTTACTCTTAAAAAGATGATTTTATTTGTAGAGAAATGTTTGTTGTGTCGACTATTTACAATTTGAGATATGGGCAACAGAATGATGATGATGATGATGGAGATTTGTAGAGAAATACCATTGAAATTAGTATACCATCCAGGAACACATAATTCCCCACAAGGTTAAGCTGAATTATTAGAACACTCACAATAACTCACTCACAGAAAAAGTACTCCAACTGTAACAGTAGTGCTATTCTGTAAAAATTTCACCGCCAAAACGTAGGTGAAGTGAGTTTAAAGTGAGCTGTCAGTAGAGTCAATGAAAATGATGAAAAAATAAAAAAAAATGTTTAATAGTTTTAACAAGTTTTCTTACATTACTAGGTAGTGATTGGAGGCCCCTTTTAAGCTAATAAAGCCTGTATTAAGAGACGCTCTTCCATACATTGTTGGTATTAACTATAAACTTGTTTAATTAAAACAATAATAAAAAAATATATAATAAAGGAATCTAATCTACGAAAGCTATGGATAATTTATAAGTTAGGCTAATAAGTGTGCTCGCGCAAGTTTTTATTTATAAGTTTTTTCCGCTTACAATTTCAAAACGCAGAATTGAGCTAATCATTCCTTCTTCCTACCCATACATTCCTTATCAAATGGAACGAGATTGGAAGATCATCGCGCACGACCAATCAGAGGCGCGCTTTTTCCGCCGCTGCGAACCAATCGCAGCCCACTTCAGCTATGATTAAAAAAAAATGCTCTAGACAACAGTTTAAGTTCAAAGTGCAGTGTAAATACTGATCCGCGCCGATCCATAATCATACCGCTTACTCAACCCGCATCCGCATCAAAAAACTGTATAACTATTTAAATAATAAGTGTTGGCCGACACAAGTGTGACATTTAAAGAAGTGAAAGTGCACCACATTGAAAAAGGAAGAAAACCAGATAGCACGTGGGACGTCTGCTAAGCTAGCTGTCCTTGAATCCACGTGTTTCGTCCAGAAGGTTCACAAGTAAGTCCATCCATTCCTATTTCTCATAACCTCATATCCCTCAAGCTCAATTCTGTGTGTCATCCAACAATTCACCACGTTAAAATCTACATCCCCGCATAAAATTAACTCCCCGCATACGGTCCTTCGAAAGCCGCGTAGACTTATTCACCAAAGTGCTTTCAGAGTTCAAATTGTCACTACATAGTATAAAACAAAGTCGCTATTTTTGTCTGTTTGTTTGTCTGTATGCTTAAATCTTTAAAATTACGCAACGGATTTTGATGCGGTTTTTTGTAATAGGTAGAGTGATTCAAGAGGAAGGTTTATGTGTATAATTTGTCGACATATTTTGCGGGCGAAGCCGCGGGCGGAAGCTAGTTTGTAATAAGTTGTGTGTAATAGTGTGATTGTATGTAATTGAATTGGGTTGTTGTATTCAGTGTTGTCAAACTCAAACTCAAACTCAAAGTATTTATTTCAAATAAACCAATTACAGGCACTTTTGAATTGTCAAGGTGTCGGTCAGTCAGAGAGATGAAGCTAGTTGCCCATTCCAAAGCAGTAGGTACCTATGGAGAAGAACGGGCAAGAAACTCCATGGACACTCTTTTAAACAAAATATGGTTACAAAATATTGGTTACATAGTTAGATCATATTATTATTATTATACATGTGAGAACGATGCAGAACGGTGAAAGCATCCGATATAAAATAATGTAAAAAAAAAGTTCAAAAATTACATTAAAACAAGCCATGGCCGCTAACAGATGACCAGTATCTACCGACAGCGCCCGTTCACGAACATGACGCGATTGTGTTTGAATGTGTGGTATGTGTGTGTTATTTCATTATGTGTGTGGGTGGGAGTCAATCCCTAACCATTAGGTGGTACGACAGCTCACTTCACGCTCACTACACCTACGTTTTCACGGCGACATTTTCAAAGAATCGACCGACTGATCCTACAATTAGGTATTACGGTGACCATACATTTCTATTTTCATTGTCCCGGTAAACTAAAACACAACACGTTAGCGTAGTCACCCTACATACGAGTAACACGGCGCAAAGGGGCCCAAGATACATCAATTTAACCCGTTCTGAAGGATTAAAATCAGTTGGAAGCTGCCCCGTTTGATTTACAGTGAAGGCGAATGTTCTTTTTGTTTGAGAAAGGAAAAGGCTTTTCATTTTGTGCAAGTTTATTTTCTGGGTATTAGGTTGGATTTTGTGCACTGACTAAACCAGGGAGTTTCTTGACGGTTCTTTATTTTATTTTATTTATATGTTTGTTTGCCAGAAACATGGTATGTTTAAAAGGTGTTCACATGCTACATGTCTCACCGTTTTAACGGTATGCTGAAACAATTAACATTAATAATTAAGTTTTGTTTTGTCAACAACAGATCAAGAGAAAAGAATTTACAAAGAGATTTTACAAAAAACTCGTTAATTTCAATTAACGAGTTTTTTGTAAAATCTGGATCTGTTTTTTGTAATTGGTTTTGGAGGAATGTTTTTATTCATAAAAACATTCCTCCAAAACCAATTCCGTAGTGCTGAACAATGATATTGTATGATAAGACTATACCTACTGATTGGAACCATATACCTTGTAGAGTTTTCATAAAATTTTTGTACGGGGGTTTATAAAAAACTAAACTGAACCATGCTCGTTCCTCTTTTGGTACAAAACAGGAAAAAGAGCATGTGTTTTGGTAACAATTTACTGATGTCACTAATTCTCTATTGCCTTTCATGTGTCTATTTGAAATAAATGACTGACTGTAATGCAAAAAGTGCTAATTTAGAAAAAAATACTATTTATTAAAGAATATGGTCTATTCTCAGCAATAGCCGATAAATCGCAATAAGGCCACATCCTATTACTCGGGTACACATACTATATACACAAACTATACGCCTGCCTACCCCTTAATCGAATAGAGGTGTGATCATAATTATACATATCAAACACATCCAATAACATAATAATATTATTGAATTGCTACTTAGCCCTCTTCCTCTCTCCTAATGTTGCTGTGCCCGACAGGGTCCATATTGTTTTTTTTTATTATTTTGATTACACCATCTATGTAATACATATGGAATGCAATAAAGATTTGAGTATTGAGTATCATCTGTGAATTTTAAAAGAAACAAGACAGCTTTTAAACAAAATATAAAACATGTAAATCAGTTGAACCAGGCCGCTGGGAGCTATGATGCCATAAACAAAGACCAGTACAGAGGCCAGCACATTAAGCTACTCCAATCTCTCTTATTTCTTTGATAGATTTTCTTACAAAAGGATAAGGTTCATGTTCAACTGGGAATATTTGACAGTTTGGGATAGCTTGTTTTTTTTTAAATACGAAAATATTAACAATGCCCTCACTATAGATATATGAAACTTCTATGTTCGTCAAAAATAATTTGCAGAAATTTGCCCGAGTAACTAGTCAGCGCCGCTGTGATCGGTTACAAACAGTCGGATCTAGGCCTGCGCTATATAGAAATAGTATTTTTGTAATGGTTCCAAGGGTCTATAATAAATTACCAAAATGAATAAGGACTGAGGACAATGTCCGTAAATTCAAATGCAAATTGTATTCTTTTTTGTTAGATAAGACGTATTACTCCATAGAAGAATTTTTAAATGATAAAATTTGACATTACTAACCTTTTAATACAATATTTACCTTTGACATGCAGTAAAATAAATTATAATTGATTAATTGTCTATTAGCAATACATTTAATTGAAATTATTTACACCAAAATTGATTTACTATTGTTTAAATTCAGACTTATTATTCAAAAATAACGAATATATTTGTACACCAATTTCATTGGTAGAAAATAGAGCTCGACTAAAATATATACATAAGGCTTGTACTGTAATACCTGTGTTCACAAATAAAGATTGATTGATTGATGTTGATGTCTGTAAATAAGGTACACAGATACACACGTTAAACGTATAACACCCCTCTATTTCCGTCGGGGGTCAAAACAAACCACATAAAGTTTCTATCACATTGTCCTAATATCAATCGTACCCCTAGTCTAAGTTTATCAGTTTTTAAGACGGGTCCTAATCAATCATTGTGGAACAATTCGCTGAGTCAGCCAAAACTGGGGCGTGTCGACGCCTTGTGATTAAGTTAGAGAGTTGTTTTTTTATGGGAAAACGTGACATACGATACTTTTGTTTGTCATTGTTGGTGATAGGTGAAAGTTGCGTTGTGTGGCACCAAGAGGGGAGCCACAAAGAAAGAGGGCGTGTGTTTATGCGTATTTACGTTGTGCTTGATAGAATATAGTATAAGAGTACATATAATTATGCCTCGGAAAGCACGGTAAGCCATTGGTCCCGGCTGTAATTTGTGCATATTTGACAGTCGTTACGGGTCGTCAGAAGCCCGAAAATCTGACAGCCAGTCTTACCAAGGGGTATCGTATTGCCCAGCAACTGGGTCGTGGAGGTCAGATAGGCAGTCGCTCCATGCAAAATACTGATATTCAGCTGCATCCGGTTAGACTGGCAGCCGACCCCAACATAGTTGGTAACTAGGCAGATGAGATGAGTACATATAATTATGTAACAACAAAAATTAAGGTAGAATGTAACTAACCAGTTTCCATAAATGAATTAGCCACGAAAATTTTAATTACACTTATATTATAAAGGTGAAAGTTTGTGTGTGAGTTTGTATGTTTGTCCGTCCTTCACGCTCAAACAGCTGAACGGATCGGAATGAAACTTGGCACAGAGGTAGTTCATTACCTGGATTAGCACGTAGGATATTTACCCGGGTAATACGTTCCTTTGGTATAATTTCCGACATGGACGCGGGCAGTTTAAATTAATTTGTTTGCAAATATGGGTAAACTAATCAGTAGATATTTAAAGGTACAAAACTCGACTACGTTCTACTCCACGAACTTAATTCCAATCTACCAATAAACAGAAACATTTCCATTCTTATTTCATCAAATAGAATATTTACAGTTAATTTAAAGTAAGCAACCAATAACAGCTTCAAGCCCTCCACCAAACAAACTAGTGCAAGGAAATTTTCTCATATTCCTACATAAAGTGCTACCGGAGAAAAATCAAAATGATTCAGTATACACACAAAAATAAACCTCATCATACAAATATACACTTCAAATTGCAGTAACATCGTCATGCAGTTACGCCTTTTTTGCACAACCAGCGCTCCGCTATTACAATTTGTATTGTCACATCGAACGGAAATCTTTTACGGTTGACTAGCGAGTTCGGACTTTGTTGTGAATGGAATTAAGTTGCTTGTTAAATGGCAGATAGGTTAATCAAACATTTCTGTCGGGCTTGATGCAGAAATTGCATACCTTGTCATATAATTAATCAAGTTTCCAAGTACATTTGGTTTGTCTTCATAATTTTATGGTAAAAAGCATGAATTGTATACAAAGCTATTAAAGAAATTATTTTAATCCAGGAAAAACTCACTGGCCACCACTATTTTGATACTAGGAAACGGAGTCTTTCTTGTAACCTAATTTTCTCTCTCTTTCTAGCTAACTCCAATGTTTTTAGTAGGTACTTTTAATTACCGTTACCACAGACAATCATTACATTTGACGACACGGTTGGCGCAGTGGTTGAGCGATTGACTGCTGCGTAGCAAGCGCGGGTTCGATTCTTGCACGGAACAAATATTTGTACGAGCTACAAGTACATGTTTCGGGTGTTGTCTATCTATAATATGTATACAAAAAAAAATATATATATAAGTAGTTTATCAGCCATCTCGGTACCATTACTCGAGCATTAGCTTGCTTAACTTGGAACTATATGGCGTTGTGTAAAATGTCCAAGGATATTATTATTACATAGCTCTAACAACCACTATGCATGATAGGCAGACAGATTCTTGACATTGAAACACTATAGACAGTTAATGTCGACATCAACTTTGATTGGACCAATTACTCTCCCAAATTCAAATGTCCCTCATGTTTTTAAAAACGGATAGGCACTTTGCAACGACTTAGTAGGCGACTCGGCCGCTGAATCTCGTCCGAATCGGCCGAGACAGGAATTTCATTATTATTAATATTTTACTGTACTCCATTTATTATAACATTAGACAAATAAACATATTTACCCTATCGTTTTTCGGTATAAATGCATAATAACCTGCGATAATTCACGATAACTACAAAGCAACATATTTTAAGTACAGAGGCCAGCACATCAAGCTACCACAATCTGTCAAATTTCTTTGATAGTATTTCAACTTTATTGCAAAGACATAAGGTTCATTCTTAATTGAGAAAATTTGACAGTTAGGGATAGCTTGATGTGCTGGCGTTTGTACCACTAGCTACAAGCGCGGTTTCACCCGTTGGTCGGCTCCTATTGGTCGCAGCGTGATGTTACATAGCCATAGCCTTTCTCGATAAATGGACCATCTAACACAAAAATAATTTTTTGATTCAGCTCAGTAGTTCCAGAGATTAGCGCGATCAAACAAACAAACTCTTCAGCTTTATAATATTAGTATAGATTAAAAAAAATACCTAAAGTACAGTAATATCAGCAATATAAGGGTGCATACAGATTATTTAATATAACACATAAACATTTGTTATCTAACACGTTCAAATTATTTGAGCTTGCTCACTACATAGAAATATGTTACATAACTATGTTTTTTACCATGTTATGTTATACAATGTGGACGCACCTTTATATAATAACTGTCCTTATTTTATTTGTCACATTTTTAATGCTATAATAATCTATACTAATATTATAAAGCTGAAGAGTTTGTTTGTTTGAACGCGCTAATAATAATAATAACTTTATTCAAAAATATAAGGACCGTTAAATACAGTGTGAGTGTTGTTTGTGGTAGTATGTTTATACATAATAAATGAAGTATAGAAAATAATTAATTAATTTTGCCAAAAAAGGTACTATGGCGTACAAAACACATAATGTAATTGAATACAGCAAATGGTCCGCACTCCCCGCTATTAACACTATAGCACTCATCTAATTTCACGCCTCGATTGTACCTGCTGTCAGGGCTGTCAATCGATACAAGTTATTGGTTTGATTTTTATTTATTGGTTTTTTTTTTTTTTTTTTTTTTTTATTGGTTTGTTTTTTTTTTTTTTTTTGTTGTTGGTTTGATTCTTGTGTAGCTTGTGTAGGTTGTCAGAACAGAATATATTTTGTGGTTGGTGTCGTACAGTCGCCAGCACATCTAGTTACCACTTATTGTCAAATTTTCTTAATTGATTTTGAACTTAATCGTGAAGGAATTAAGGTTTTAATTAATTTGGAGATTAATTACGGTTTAGTATAACTTGATGAACTGATGACCGTACGAAAAATAATGTCAGGAGTCACCATCCATTGTTATGTCTAAGTAATGTTAATAGTGTAGTCGTTTCGAACTGATATAATTATTACTATAAATGATCATTCCCATCCCATCTTATCCCAATTTATATGTCTTATAATTTGGTCGGCATATCATGTCTTTTTCTTCTACTATTTACAAATGTAAAAAAAGATAGCTATATCTTACAAACAAATACGCAGTTCGTTGGAAACTAAATCGCGAAGCAGTATAACGAGTTTCCGTTTTAATTTTCAAACATGTAGACAAATAATTATGTGGTTTGGGTAAAATAACGATGAACATAAGACCTCTTCATCTTGATGTCGTATTTTATGTCGTAATATAGGGCGTATACTAAGTAATAGAATGTCCTCATTTGCCGCTATTCTATATCAAATACAATATACAATGCAAGATTATATTCATATCGTCTGCAGTGCTCGCTCCAAGACAACTGATAGAAGAGCTAAGAAGTAGAAAGGTGTAGTAATAAATTCATATAATTTTCGAGGCTAAGTAATAACAGCCGCACGGATCGATCCATCAGGTTAAGCTACGCTTGCCGGGGTTGGCCGTGGATGGGTGACCATCTTTACATACCGAGACTCCTCCGTGCCTCGGAAAGCACGTTAAACCGTTGGTCCCGGCTGTCATTCGTGGATCTTCGACAGTCGTTACAGGTCGTTAGAAGCCCGAAAATCTGACAGCCAGTCTTACCCAGGGGTATCGTATTACCCAGATACTGACTGGGTTGAAGAGGTCAGATAGGCAGTCGCTCCAAAATCAAACAAATATCGTAAAATACTGGTATTCAGCTGCATCCGGTTAGACTGGCAGCCGACTCCAACATAGTTGGGAAAAGGTTAGGCAGATTGATTTTGTTTCTAAAAATAGAGTCGAATAATTTTACTCGACTAAAATATAAGACAGTATTTGAATCGTCCATGTTTGGCTTAGAGCATTTAACCTAAATGCTCTAAGATGTTTGGATATTTATAAAAACATTAGATATGTTAAATGCTCTAAGATGTTTGGATATTTATAAAAACATTAGGTATGTCATTTCAAATGTGACACCCCTAAAAGGTATCAATAATGAGACCATCCAGATTAACAAATAGATTTCCAATGTTATTTGGCACAGCGTACGGCATTCTACATTCTAATACAAATTTAATGGTTCCATATTATAATATCATTGATATTTCAATTTATCCTAATAATGCGAAAACGAGCTTCAGTGACTGTTGTTTTATTCACAGTTTGATTAATCCGCTCAAGTTCAATAATATGTTGCATTAACGTAACATCCGACACCAGGTTAGTCACTAACCACACGAAAAGAAGGAGAACGTAACATTCTAGCTGCTGCCAGCGGCTTCGCCCGCGTAGATGTCGGAAATTATCTCAAGGGAACGTACTACCGGTATAAAAAGTTACCTCTGTGTTAATGCAGGTCATAATCTACCTCTGGGACAAATTTCATCCAGATGCGCTTAGCTGTTTGAGCGTGATGGACGGACAAACATACAAACTCACTCAAAACTCCCCGTCGTAACGGATGGTCCACTGACCAACCTCGGCAAGCGTAACTTACCCTACAATTGACCCATTTGGCTGTTATTGTTTCTTTCATGTGGTTAGTGACTAACCTGCTGTCAGAGTTTTTATGCTGCCCATGGGCCTCAGACATGCTGGTTTCTTCACCGATTTTTAATCAACTGATAATTATACATTACGCACATGAATCCATTAAATCTGAGGTGCGTGCCTTTTGTTTTTGAGGGTGGGAAATCATCAAATTTCCCCTCCCACTCTAGGTGGAGCGGAAGGGAGTGTTAGACTCTTACTGACTAAAACCCATCCATGCCACTTCCGTGCCTTGGGTTTGAACTCAAGACCTATGGCTTGGCAGTTTGACGGTCACACCGCTAGGCTATCACCATACCAGTTATTAATATAAATATATACCAGTATAGTTATATTATGGTAATCATCACTTAAAAGTGAAAAGACGTTTATCAAAATCTCATTACTTCTAATCACTACGGCATTCAAAGCTAAAAACTAATACTCTCTCATCTCCAATGAAACAGAATCACAAGACAAAGCAATATTCTATATTGCACTGCAATCTCGTATCACAATGAAAGTCAAACTCGATATCTTGTCGAAGTTAGTTCATCGAGATTGCTAGTTCGATAGTTACGGATATACTCCGGCAGACAGTTAGACGGGTAAACTTTGTTATATGTATTTGTCTTACCCGCATGATATGAGATGAGATCTTCTGATAACATGTGGTAATATACCTGATACCTCTATCTTATCTACACGGGTTATGAAGTGTTTTATTTACTGCTATCGTTTATACTTAGCTACTTTAATCTTTTGAACGCCAGAGCATAAACGCACGCGCGTGCCCTCCACGCCAAGCCACAAATTTATTTGTTCTATTGTTATCATGAATTTTCCAATATCCATGGTGTCTTTTTATTTGTTTCATGTCATTAAATACGTAGGTACGAGAGCTTCAATTTTTAAGATATCTATATTAAATTAAAATTAAAAATTAAAATAGTTTATTTTCTATAACATTCTTATACATCATTAATCTGTGGCTAGAACCTCCCAGGAAGCATGTAGTAATGCTTGTGTTGGGTGGTTCTGCTCCTCCCTCGGATCAACATATATATAAACACACACAAAAGTAATGATTTAATTGTTTATTTCGTGTTATAGTGTACGTATTGTCACATATTTGTGTCGTTGGCGTACAGGGCATGCGCTTGTTTGCCACGTATACCTGACAATGGCGTTCAAAAGAAGGTTAATATATAGGAGAATACCCAAAAAGGGTGAAAACGAAACATGTATGGATAAAAAAACTTATGTAGGTACGGTAAAAAGGCATTAATTGTAGATCATCATTCTTCTGCCCTTTGGGATAAGGGTTTATTTGGGGTTGGCGCTTGGCGCAAGATGTCTTTCTCTTCCATACTTCTCTATTAGTCGTCATCTCGGTAGTCACTCCATCCATCGTTTCTTTGGTCTCTCTATACTTGTCCCTCCCTATAGATAAGAAATATAAAATGACTTATTTTTAAAAATTTCTCTTTTTTTCGTTGAGAAAAGGCTAGACAGATTGATTGAACCACTTAATGCACTATTAATCTCTTTTTGATCATAAAAACCTCTCTAACTCGACGCTTGCGATGTTGCTGCTTAGTGCACGCTGTGGTGATTATTTTGAAAGAAACAAATTTTACATTTTGCTATAAAAACTAATAAAAACTAACTTTTTTGCGTTGATACGGGGAATACATAGGCAATAAACAAAACACATAAGATCGTAACTTGGTAGGCCTTTGGTGTGGGATGCAACGTGTGTCGACATCCTTGCGCCATCCTATCTTCCTAGTATGGCGGGCTATGATGGAGCAGCCGCTGCAGGTGCAGAAAACCTTAAACAGTGCAAATAATCCAACCTTATTGGGACTTACATGTTCGAGCCGTTTGGGGTTGAAACACCAGGGCCATAGGGTCCGAGTGCCTACTATATTTTTCGAGACATCACCAAGCAGTTTATCGACGCTTCACGTGACCTGAAAGAACCAGCATTGCCATACAACGCAAATGCTGACAGCCTTTTGGGAACTTTTCCTGTTGACAGCGATGTGATTTTTTTATGCTCTTTGATTATTAGACATATTATTTTTGTACATATTATTATGAAGATCGTAACTGCTTCTAAATCAACTGGACTTTTTACATAAATAAAACATACTAAACATACAATTGAGTCGACAAAAAAATCATAGTGTTTGAGTTATGAACCAAGTTGCTGCTTACGACAAAGGCGACTTGATTTCCCCACATCAAAAACCCTCTTACCACATCAACTGCTCGACCGATAAGTCAACGTGTTATTGGATACCTTGATTAAATATTCATGTGTCGATTACAGGTAAAGGAATATCACACAGTTCCACTAAATAGATTTACTTTGCTTGAAAGACGCAGTAATGCAGGGTATGCCCTTTTTTTTAAGGCTGGGCAAACATCCAATGACTTCTCACACACTGGGTGGAGCGGAAGGAAGTGTCAGACTCTTACTGACTAAAACCCATCCATGTTCCTTTCGTAGCCCTTTATGTTCCGGGGTAGCGGTAACCCTTTCGTACGATCCTGCTGAGCGTTCACCCGTGTATGTTTCGTAAGAAAGCGTTGAAAAGGCACACCACAATATCTTCATCATTATCCACTGCCCGACTTCACCCACTGCTGGGCATAAGCCTCTCTTTTCTTGTGGGCCTCATCCAGGTCACACAATAACAGTAGTCCAATTGCAATTATTGATTTTCATGAAGGTATAAGGTATTTTATATAATATGATAGACCTACTTTCAGAAACCAAATATTTTCTGATATAAAGAGTTCCAACCTATGCTATTGAACTTAAGAATAGTGCGAGAAAAAATCATTGTAATTTCAATTTGTTATATTGTAGTTTTCTATCAATGGTATTATTTTTGTTATTGGATTATTACAAAAATCACCTTTTAAAAACATGTTTATAAACAACGTAGCTCTTTTAATATTATTATAACATTGAACAGACGTGTGTGGAAAAGAGAACGCAGCAGTGGGACAGCTTAATAAATAGATGGCAATGTAGGTGAGTCAATTTAGTTGCTTTATCATAATAGAACCGTGTAATGCCAGCTTCATTATCGGCACAGTCCCTTACAGTAATAGGCTTAGGTGCCAAGTGTCAATCAACCCTATTGTTTTAGAGATTCAATACACACTGATTGACCGGCCCCTTATCAATGCTACCCGAAGGCTGACCTGATTGATATCGCTTGTATTATGCAAATTAAATTCGGGTGTGGTGTGTGAAAACCCAAGGGTTAAATTAGTTTCAACACTTACACTGAAGTTTCGGGTAATGGAAGTAGTGAGTGTGTTGCTAAATAGGGATTTACTTATATTGATCAGATGAAAGTACTAAAAACGGTGAAGCTTCAGTGCCAATTCCACCGATGAAACTGAACGCGATCAGCATAATTATCTAAACTGCGTTCAAGGGCCATTTGTGTCACGTCACTGTTCTGTGTTGATTATATGTATAGCCGGTCGATTCTGTATACATCTCATCGTAAAAATTAAAGTGAAGTAAGCCGTCGTTCCACATAATGCAAGGAATTGACAGCTCACTTTCAACTCACTTCACCTCCGTTATCACTGTCAGATTTTTACAGAATAACACTACTGATCGCGTTCAGTTTCGTTGAGAAAGTCTACATCTAGAAGAGAGCGATTGAAAAAATGTCGGCGTAAACTGGATAAAAATCATTTTCGCTAAAGTGTGGTTCTATCTAATGGTGAATTATTAACCGAGTTCAGGCCTCATTTACTCAGTAGGTAGGTACTGGATCGTATTTTCTTTGGTGTTCAGTTTGACATGTGTGTTATTTCAGAAATAATTATGAAACATAAAAAAAAAGTTGCCCTCCGACCGATTTTTCGGCAATGGTTAATTCGAATCAGATTTTTGTAATTATCATGTATACACCAGACACCGCAGAAATGACTTTTGACTTTGTTTTAACTTAAATAAAAAGCTAAGTTTGCTGTTACCACTTTATAACCGTCTTCAAAAAAGGATGAGGTTCTCGATTCGACTATTTTTTAATCTCTTAGGGGTCATTACTACTAACAGTACTCACCATTATGAACAACTTTCACTATGGAAAAATCCTGAAATCACGAACAAAAAATCAGGAGTTCCCTCCATTTTCACGAGCATATTGTAGGGAGCTGATTTTTGTATATTATTTGCATGCCAATGCGACGGCATGGAAGACGATATTATGTAAAAATAATTTCTATGTACCAATTACCCATGTTTGCAAATAAATACATGATTTTAGTTGGTCAAAAATGACAGCACTAAACACAACCTAAGTACTATGAAGGTCAGGGGGACCTTCACTTAGGGGGCTCAGAGGTAGAACTTTGTGTAATGTGTTGTAAGGATTCCTATCCTACAAAATACAAACACACGGGCAGCAGCTAATGAATTATATTGCCTTTAACGAATACATGCGTCAAGCCACATGGCTACTGACGGAATCACCTTTTCTTTTTTAAAAACCTATCAAACTATTCTATAATTTTGAAAGGTCAAATGCAGTTATTTACCAGCCAGTTTCAACAGAAAGTTTCACTTAGGCTCTACAGTACTTAACTAGAATAACAAGAAAAAATATTTCCTGTTTCGACTTTTAAAATATAGCAAGCTGTCACTACATTTTGCACCCTCACCAAACTTTATATAAACGGCATTTTCGAATGTATTCATACAAGTAATAGTTTTTGACACCCCAGCGGTATGTTCCAGATTTTTGGCAAGTATTTGGGTTGGCAAGAGATTACAGCGCTGTTGCAACCGTTGCCAGTTGCTAAGCAATTCATTGCACGTCTTCCAGTGTGTATTGGTTTTGCTCTAGTTCTGCTGAAGTTATAGAAAAAGATGGGGTCTTAGAAGGTTACTTTTTTATCACACTAATATTATAAAGGTGAAAGTTTGTGATCTGTTCTTCTGATAAAAATGGATGCACAAGTCTCTCCTGTCTCTCTCGCCCCCGCCGCGCATAAATCACACTAATATTATAAAGGCGAAAGTTTTTGAGTGAGTGTGTGTGTGTGTGTGTGTGTGTGTGTGTTTGTTTGTTTGTCCGTCCTTCACGCTCAAACGGCTGAACGGATCTGGATGAAATTCGGCACTAAGATTATAGTCTGGAATCACATAGGCATATTTTATCCTGGTAGTACGTTCCCTTGGGATAATTTCCAACATCCACGCGGGCGAAGCCGCTGGCAGCAGCTAGTGAGAAATAAGGAAGCCATTTTATACAGTCAGCGACTCAATCAATATGCCTAGCCTTTTCCAAACTATGTCGGGGTCGGCTTCCAGTCTAACCGGATGCAGCTGAATACCAGTATTTTACATACAGCGACTGCCTATCTGACCTCTACAACTTAGTCACTAACTGGGTAATACGATACCCCTTGGTAAGACTGGCTGTCAGACTTTCGAGCTTCTGACTACCCGTAACGACTGTCAAAGATCCACGAATGACAGCCGGGCCCAACGGCTTAACGTGCTTTCCGAAGCACAGAGGAGTGTCGATATCTGAAGATGGTCACCCATCCACAGACCATTCCTGGCAAGCGTAGCTTAACCCGATGGATCGTTCCGTGCGGCTGTTATTACTTTGCCACGAGCTCCTCATACAGTCGGCGACTCATCATCATTCATCATCATTCTCCTGCCCTTAACCCTATTTATTTAGGGTCGGCGAACATGTCTTTTTCTTCCTGAAAAATTTTGTATACTTTGAAATACTGACACATCAAAAATACGTGTTCCAAATTCTGAACCATCTGGCAACACCAACTGTTGTTGTCATGTTGCTCTTTCTACCTGTTGGCAGGCCAGGCCGCAACTGACGGCGTCCAGTCCATTTTGAGGCCTTTTTTTATGAACAATACTGTCACAATTTGAGCACGGGCGTGGAAATATTGACTTGTATTTTGTACCCTTTATTTTTGTAAAAGTTCGGTGAAATTCGATTAAAAAGTTGTAGGTATGTTCGTTAGATATGTGTGAAGTTAAATAAAAACGTGTGCACCTAGGTTAGTTGAAAGCTATCTTTGTATGTTTTAAACAAATGGCAGAACATTCATGGTCAAAGTAAGTGACGCGACAAGTCAACGTAACCGATCTTTGAAATTAAAAAGCATGAGGTCCTGGGTTTTATTCCCAGGAATGTCCCAGTAGCAGGCCGGAGTCTGGATTTGTGCCCGGTTGATGGCAATAGCTCCTTGTTACATGGGACTTAAAACATACATGAACTATATATTGGAACGAAGTTCCTTATCGCGCGTTGCGAAAGGGGTTTAGACGGGAATTAAGACCAAAACTTGTAACGACACTTTTTTTGGAGTAAAATATGATGTCTTTTTAATAAATATTTTTTTATTGGTTTCAGATTAGATTTTTTTGATTATTATAACTTAAAATAAATAAAATTTTATTACAATTCCTTCACTAATTAATCGAAAGGAACTTCGTTCTATCTGGGTGTCCCTTGACACAAGGAGTTAAAAATTAAGTTGCCCATCGCAAGTTTTTTTATATTAGTTCCTCCAAATTAATAGTTTCGCCCGCGCGATAGTATTTACATTGTATTTGTTATCGTCTGCTTTACCCATCCAAGCCGAAGCTAGTATTTCATAACAACTACCTTTAACTGTACTAGCTTCTGCCAGCGGCTTCGCTCGCGTAGATGTCGGAAATAATCCCACAAGAACGTACTGTAGAGCTTAAGTGAAACCTCATAGAACTCTGGTTGGTTAGAATATAACTGACAGCATTCGACATTTCAAAATAATAGAAAAGTTTGATAGGTTTTTAATCTATACTAATATTATAAAGAGGTAAAATTTGTAAGTTTGTATGTAGGGGTTACCCCCTACATACAAACTCTCTCCGGAACCAATGATCCGATTTCAAAAAATTTTTCACCAATAGAAAGCTACATTATTCCTGAGTGCTATAGGCTATAAATTATATTTATATCATACATATTAGCCGAGCTATCGCAATTTTAGTCTAGCAAGTCGGAAAGAAATACCTGTGAAAACAGAATTATTTGCATGCGCTGCCTAAACAGTTGTTTAAAATTGAAAGCAATGTATGGCAACCCGGTTTGCCTTAATTATTTCTACAAAAAAGTCCGCGACACCATATTCCTATCTTTTGTATTTTAACTTTTATATTTCGTTTTATGTTTTAAAAAAGTATTTTTCCGACTTACTTCTAATGTTAAAACAAGAAATTTTCCGCGGACGAAGTCGCGGGCAGAAGCTAGTTTTTTTATAAATGGAAAGATAATTCAGTTACTAGCCGTGCTGCATGACGCATGTATTTGTTAAAAGCAATTTAATTCATTAGCTGCTGCATTAGTAGGATAGAAATCCCTACAACACACTACACGAGCTCTACCTCTGAGCTGACAGCAGTAATAGCCTAGTGGTGTGACCGTCGAACCCAAGGCGATTTTACGGATTAATATGCATATTGTATAATTATCACTTGCTTAAAACTCGGTGAAGGAAAACATCGTGAGGAAACCAGCGTGTCTGAGAGATTATTTCTCAACAGCATGTGAAGCTAAGTCAGATACCCATGGGCAGCATAAAAACTCTGACACCAGGTTGGTCACTAACCACAAAGAGAACTAGAAGAAGACCTCTGAGCTCCCTAAGTGAAGGTCCCTCTGACCTTCACAGTACTAACGGAATAAAATTATAAAAGCCCTATTTGTTAATCTATCTATGTGCCAAATTTCATTCGGATCCATTCAGGAGTTATTGCGTGAAGAAGTAACAAACATACAGAGGCCAGCACATCAAGTTATCACAATCTGTCAAATTTCTTTGATAGTATTTCAACTTTATTGCAAAGACATAAGATTCATTTTTAATTGAGAAAATTTTTCAGTTATGGATAGCTTGATGTGCTGGCGTCTGTACAAACACACACACATACTTCATCCTTGCTGCATATTTTTGCTAACCTAGCTGCTTAACGTTGTAACGGCTGACAAGACCCCAAGAAGGAACCACTGGCTCTGGAGATACAGGCTACGCCTAGTTTTGAAGTCAGGGATACTTATACTTTATTTGTCAAATATAAGCCCTAACTACAGTACCTAATAAAATTGTAATCCAATGTCCAATCTTCTATTTTAAGTCACTACGATGTACAGACGCCAGCACATCAAGCTATCCCTAACTGTCAAATTTTCTCAATTAAAAATTAACCTTATGTCTTTGCAATAAAGTTGACATACTATCAAAGAAATTTGACAGATTGTGGTAACTTGATGTGCTGGCCTCTGTACACCTTAGAATAAGACCAATTGGGATGATGACTATTTTTTTTAATTAGTCCGTAAGCTAGATTATTAAAAAATATTGGACTCTGTATTTTTTCTTTTTTTGACGCAATCCAAAGATTCAATACTCAATACTCAAATCTTTATTGCATTCCATATGTATTTCATAGATGGTGTAATCAAAATAATAAAAAAAAACCAATATGGACCCTGTCGCTGTCGGGCACAGCAACATTAGGAGAGAGGAAGAGGGCTAAGTAGCAATTCAATAATATGGTTATATGTTATTGGATGTGTATGATATGTATAATTATGTGTATATATTTTTAAAATCTTAGGTCTGTGTATTAGGGTTAATAAATAAATATCTTAGTAATTTTAATTATGCATTGTATTATAATAATCTAGATAATTTTTATGCAATTATTAGAACTATGTTTCATTATTATTAAATTATATTATTGTTTATATATTTATATTTTTATATTTGGTTTCCTTCATTTAATATTATAATCGTGAGCGAATTATTTTATTTCGCAATCGATTTGTCATCTATAAACTCCTTAACTGAGTAGTATGCCTTGGATTCCAGAAATTGTTTCAATTTATTAATAAATACATTTGTTTTTTCTACTTCTCGAATGTCATTTGGCAATGTATTATACATTTTTGTGGACATAACTAAAGGGCCGGTTGAGTGCATTTTAAGTCGGGATTGTGGTATGATAACTTTATTTTTGTTGTGTCGAAAGGTGTACCTAGTTTGTGTTTCATCACAAGTAGTGTAAAAATCTGGGTATTTTCTGACAAATTTACATAACGGAAGTGTGAGAATTTTGTGTTTTTGGAAGTGTGGTTTGCAGCTATCAGTCTGTTCAATGTTTTTTATTATTCTAATTAACTTCTTTTGGAGAATAAATAGGGTTTGCGAATCTGTACTGTTTCCCCACAGCATGACCCCATAGCTGAGCCATGCTTGAGCGTACGCATAGTACGTGACAAGTGCCGTTTGAAAGTTGGTAGTTTTTTTAATTTCGCGTAGGGCGTATGAAAATTGTGATAATTTTGCTCTTATTTTCTGGATATGGGATTTCCAATTTATATGGGTATCTATTGACATACCGAGGAGAGTAAATTCATGTACTTGTTCCAATTTTGCATTTTTAATTGTAAAATTTAGTTTTAAAGGGGATTTTTGATGTGGGTGGAAAGCAATTAATTTGGTTTTTGTGAAGTTAATTTCTAGGTTATGGTTATCCATCCAGTTTACAGCTGTAGAAAGAAGGGAGTTTAATTTGGCGTTAATATTGTCATGGTTCTGGCAAGAGGTTAGCAGAGAGATATCATCAGCAAATAAAACACATGGTCCGTTTATAATTTTAGGGAGGTCGTTTATATAGATAAGAAATAGCAGGCAACCTATTACACTCCCTTGGGGAATTGACGCGTTTACTGCCTTGCTGTCAGATCTTATTTTAATTATTTCATTTGTGGTTTTATCGAAGTATTCAATTTCTATCAGTTCTACCCTATCTTTTAGGTATGATGCAAACCACTCATGAGCTTTTCCTCGTATTCCTATCCCATGTAACTTGTCTAATAGTATTTTAAATTGCACCTTATCATAGGCTTTGGTCATATCAAGCAGCATGCCTATGGCGTAGAGAGATTAGGTCTATACATTGAATTAAAATGTGGCATGACGTCACAAGTTTTTATACTTACTTGTGACGTAGCGAGCCCACTCTCCAACTATAATGCGTTTTATCAAAGTCATTTTCTATTAATATTATAAAGCATAAAATATGTCAAATATTTTTTTATTATCTGATTGACGGACTAAACATAACTTCTTTTTTAACCTAGGCATCATTTCTACTGTAATAAGGGTTGTGAATAAAACATTATATATTAAACTTACACACACACACACTGACAAACTTTCGCCTATATAATAATAGTGTGATTATATCGACATTGTACTAAACTACTTCCTTATGCCCTCGCCCTTATGTACAAGTCATTACACGACTGTTTGTGCGCCTTTGACTCGGCAAATTTCTTTGTTCCTTTGTTAGAAAAACAATGTGATAGGCTCGTTATAGCATGAAAGTGATATAGAGCGCTTATAAATATGCATGAATAGACGACTAAAACAATAAACTGTGTCATCTTCATGATACCGTATAATGTTTTGTTCATACTTATTCGGGTCAGTGCGATTATGGCGGCAAAATTTTTGATTTCACTTTTCCGCCTTGCTGTCAGCTGAGGCGTACAAGTGTGTAGATAAGATAAGATAAGATAAGATAATATTTATTTGCATAAACATGTGTCATACATGTGTAGTACTCCTCACGATCAATTTATCGTAAAGTGCGGGAGGAAACAACACTGAATATAATATAACGTGTGCTACCAACAAGTCCACAAGTTATTCGGTGATGCAATATTGTTTTATAAAATAGTAGCTTTTGCCAGCGGCTTTGCCTGCGTGGATGTTGGAAATTATCCCGCGGGAACCGTAATGTTTTCGGGAAAAAAAAGTTGTTTAAGTATTATTCCAGTTTATAAACTATAATTATGTGTGCCATATTTCATCCTGATCCGTTTAACCGCATCAGCGTGAAGACGTTTGTTTTATTTTTAAAACTATACAACTTTCACACAAGTAGGGGCTACAGCTAGTAATATCCATACGCATACGTCTTTTCAAAACTCCACATGAACCGGCGACAATCGGGTCAATGTTGCAATTATTGTTGTTCTTCAATGCTAATAAAATGAAAAAGTTTACCGCTTAGGCTGAGAATAACGGGCACGCCACGATAGTGGCGGTAAGGCCCCTCTTTGAGGAGTGGCTAGAGAGGCGCCACGGCGCCCTCACCGCCTGACGCAGGTCCTCACCGGACATGGATGTTTCGGGAGGTTCCTGCATATCATCAGGCGGGAGGAAACGCCCGGGTGTCACCACTGCGAGGATCGCCCAGAGGACACGGTAGAGCACACGGTGCAAACCATTGGGCGGAGCACCGCCGTGTCCTCGTAGAGGCGATCGGCGGCGGCGACCTCTCGCGCCCGGCCCTGGTGCAAGCCATGGTCCGGGGTGAGAGGGAGTGGGAGGCAGTCACCTCCTTCTGCGAAAAAGTTATGCTCGCGAAGGAGGTGGCGGGATGGGAGAGAGAAAGGTCCTCCCGTCCCAGCCGCCGCGGGAGACGCTCCGGGCGTCGGGAGCCACGTGACGACTCCCGGCCATCGTAGGCGCGGGCCTGCGGGCGGTGAGTAATGGGTGACTCACCGTCCGATCAGCACCAGACCCGTGCCGTACGGCGCGTATACGTTCCACGCGCGCCTCAAAGAGATGTCAGCATATGAAGGGGCCCCTCAGGGCCAAGCCTGCCGGGTAAGCGGGATTGTCCGAAAGGGTTACCGCTACCCCGGAACATAAAGGGCTACGGAAGGAACATGGATGGGTTTTAGTCAGTAAGAGTCTGACACTCCCTTCCGCTCCACCCAGAGCGGGAGAAGTCATTGGATGATTTCCCAGCCTTAAAAAAAAAAAAATAGGCTGGGAATAACTCCTTAGAGGGTATGTTATTACTTCAAATGCGAATCAATCCGCCTAGCTTTTCCCACCTATGTTAGGGTCGGCTTCGAGTCTAACTGGACGCAGCTGGATACCAGTATTTTACATGGAATGACTCCCTATCTGACCTCTGCACCTATCTGACCTTACTAAGGGGTATCCCTTGGACAGACTAGTTGTAAAGTTAGCTTCAGACTGTCATGTCAGACTTTTGAACTTCTAACCCCGTAACGACTGTCAAAGATGTATGTTATTCTGGCGTGGTTGAGTAACAAACATCGAAATATCTTCACAAACCTTTACCTTTATCCTACTTAGTACACATTGCGAAATGCAAATAAATTATTAAGCATTCCTGTATACTGAATGAAATTGAATTCATGGGCATTATTTTAAGGGGTCATTCATTATAAACAACTTTCACTATGGGAAAAATTAAGGAATCGCGAAAAAGAAATCAACTACTGCATTTTGCCGAGTTATGCGAGCATAATGTATGGAACAGCTGATTTTTTAACCAATCTGTATACCTACACTTTTTATCCCGGTAATAAGTACCCGTGGGATAAGCCGCTGACAACAGTTATATGAACTAGCCAGACACGCAGAATGCATTGAAAATAACAAAATTATTTCAATACCTTCCATAACAAAACAGGTATGTACCAATACACCAAAACTCTTATTTTTACATCCATAACCTACGCTGCAATAGACACATCCACTAACAGTAGGCAGTACCTCTAAAAAATCAATTTAAGCTGCACGAGGGTTGCCAAAAAATCTGCATGTTACGTAATACAATCTCAATACATAGTCGCTACATGAACGGGGGCTGGACGAATGCCAATAGACCTAGGGTAGTCACGTGGAGAGGGGTCTTTACCGAGTAATTAGTAAAGTGCTGAACTTAATGTGATGAACAAAAATAAAAATAAACAATATGCCGAGGCTTTTCCCAGCTATGTTGGGGTACAGCTACCAGTATTTTACATGGAGCGACTGCCTATCTGACCACCATAACCCAGTAACTGGGTAATACGCTTGGTAAGACTGACTGCCAGATTTTCGGGCTTCTGAAGACCCGTAACGACTGTCAAAGATGCACAAATAACATCCGGGACGTTGGTCCCGCCGTTGGTTAAGCCGTTGGGCTTAACGTGCTTTCACAGACACGGAGGAGTCTCGGTATGTATAGATAGTCACCCATCCACGGTCAACCCCGCTAAGCGTAGCGAATAAATAAATTATAAGCAGAGGTTTGCAAAAAATGCGTATGGTGATTTAATTTTAATCAGTTCTGATATTGTAATTAGAGTAAATGAGTCATGGGCCAATCCAAACACGATGTTGTACTGATGGTCTCAGAAAACGTCTGTCAAGATCGAGGTAGACCCAGGAGTACTTATATGACGGGGCGAGCTTGAGACCTACGGACAGGCCTGCTCCACATTAGCCCAAGAAAGAAGTCGAGTAATCGTCATTTCATATTTTGTTGAAGAAGTAATGATTTAAATATAAAAAAAGAAGACAGAAAAATATTTTATTTTGGACACGAACAGGAAATACACAGAAAAAAAATTAAATTTAAAAAGATAATCAGTTGAAAATTAAGGCAAAAACAAAAGGATTGTAAAAAACAAAGATCAGTTCGAGGCCGAAAAGGACTCTACCTCAGCATAATAATAAATCTCAATATTTATGCAAAAAAATATATACGGACCGTTTAAGTTGGTAATCAATTTCCTTGACAATTATATACCCTGACTTTACATAGTGAGATCAAACTATTTATTTTTCCTGTTGTTGCCAGCGTGTTTTGTTTCATTGTTGCCAAAATAGCTATCGATATCGGCAGCCATTTTAAGGAAATGTCAAAATCAAAGCTTTCAACTGTGACGTCATATCAAAGAAGGTTTACCTTTAACCTTTTTATAATAAACAACTATGTAACGACGCCATTACAATACCCTCCAGCCATTTTGAGTGACTCACTGAAAGTATAGTTATTCCAATCATGATACGGAAATTCTTTCTTTTCCTATGACATAATATAATATTTTTCCTTGTGAAAACCGCTTAGTCATTTTTAGGGTTCCGTTCCTCAAAAGAAACAAACGGAATTTTTATAGGATTACTAGCTGACCCGACAGACGTTTTCCTGCCTTAACTATGATACCTACCTACCTAATCACTTAGAACTATGAAAAATAGATAGTAGCCGATTCTCAGAACTACTGAATATGCATATAAAATTTCATAAAAATCGGTCAAGCCGTTTCGAAGAAGTATGGTAACTAACATTGTGACACTAGAATTTTATATCTAAGATAACGTTGTCCGTCTGTCATGTCCGACCGTCTGTATGTTAAGACCCTTTTTCTCGGGAACGTTTGGAGGTATCAAGTTGAAATTAATCCTACTACTATTATAAAGGCGAAAGTTTGTAAGTATGGATGTATGGATGTTTGTTACTCTTTCACGTAAAAACTACTGTATAGATTTGGATGAAATTTGACACAGAGATGGTTTATATCCTGGATTAACACATAGGATATTTTTTATCCCGGTAGAACATTCCTGTGGGATAATTTCCGACCTCCACGCGAGCGAAGCCGCGGGCAGAAGCTAGTATCAAATAAGTATGTACGTTTACGGTCAATTGCAACAATAAAAAAACCAAGCTTCTGAGTAAAATAAAATATTATTTGTTTATGCGACATAGGTATTTTGATACTCTGAAAAAATCAAAACCTTATAGGGCACTCCCATTGAGCAAGAAAAAAATCAGCCAAAAACAAGAGTTTTTAGCCCAAATAAACAAACATTCGTTAATTTAAGTGTTATCACATATTCTTTTTATTTGTATTTACAATTTACGTTTGTAGTAATTGGAGAATAGATCGTGACGCGTATCGAAGTGTGGGAGAAAATTTTTTTCAACTACAATGTTAACTTTATTCTTGGTATAAATATAATTCTATATATAAACATAAACTACTGAACCCTTCATTGCGCGTAATCCGACACGCGTTGTCCGATTTTATTTGTGGGGAAATCGGTAGATTGTTGCCTTAATATCCACCGGTTAGTTGGTTCTATAAATAGTATAATATCTGTTTGTTTAATTGAACATATTGTTTGCAGATGGATAGATGAAAGAAGTGAAGATGAGCACTTGCCCAATTTTTTTTTTTTTAAGTCTTGGAAATCATCCAATTACTGCTCCCGCTCTGGGTGGAGCGGAAGGGAGTGTCAGACTCTTACTGACTAAAACCCATCGATGTTCCTTCCGTAGCCCTTTATGGTCTGGGGTAGCGGTAACCCTTTCGGACAATCCCGCTTAGAGCACTTGCCCTGACTTCAGTTCTTTACTGACTTTTACCTCAATTTTGAAACAATAGACTTTTGAATAAAGTAACTGGTATATTCAACACCGAATTTGACTGTAGGTAATTTAAATGACTTTAACTTTTAAGTTTTATTTTAATAACCGTGCGGTGGTGCTATTCTGTGCAAATCGCACCGTGCAAAAGTTTAAAGTGAACTGTCAATAGTTTCCATACATAGCATCATCAATCAATCAATCATTTCACGTATGTTTTCACGGTGAGATTTTAACTGCACATCACAAGTCAGTGATATCTGTCATTATACCTGCAGGGTGGAACCGAAAGGGTATTTTTTTTTTCACTATTTCGTAGTTGGTCCCATAGTTAAAGTTGTTCAGTTTTGTGGCATACCCTTTTGTATGTATATACCCTTTCGGTTACACTCTGTATAACTGTTGTATTTTGAGAAATTCTCTCTAAATCTATGTGGTCAAGCAGGCCATCCTTCTACTTCTTTGCGCCACATCGATGATTTTCTTGTATGTAAGCATAATCAGCCTTTAATCTGCCCACAGCTGGGACACAACTATCCTCTCTGTGAGTGGATTTGAACGGCTGAAAGGATCTGGATGCAATTTGAGACTAAGATTATTTTATCCCGGTAGTACGGGATAATGTACGACGTCCACGCGAGTGGAGTCGCTAGCAGAAGTTAGTTTTATATTAGCTTCAACCAGAATTGGACTACGTTGACAGCGCAAGCCTTTAAATTAAACTATCTAGTTAGAAACAAAGAAATAGATCGCAGCCTTTTCAATACCTTAACAAAACAAGACACCCCTACAAACCCGCAACTACTTCATTATAAAGATTGTCTACACCGATGCGTCCGTTGTGAAATTGCTATGGTTATCGCTTGTCGTTCCGTTCGTATGGCACAACCTTTATTGAACACCATTCGAATGTAGCCCGGGAACCATTGGGAGCAATACAATCCTAGGAATTGATACTTTGTAGGCTGTCGTGGTCAGGACATGAAAATAGATGGTGAACGTATTTTGAACGTGTGTGTATTTGGAATCTTTGTGTGAAAAATTTGCTACTATGCGAAATATGACCAAGCATTGGAAAGAATTCAGCGCAAGTTTCTGAAAACACTGCAGTATAAGTGTCATTTGAAACGACTGCCATATGAAGAGTCATTGCACAAGTTTAAAGTACTTACACTACATTCAAGGCGTCTGTTACTCCAAGCCATGATGCTACGTGGACTTATACACAACAAATTTGATTGCGTTGAGCTTGTGAATAGCATATTTTATGTCGTGCCCAGAACTGTAATACGACGAGAGACGCGCGCTTACCCGCTCTTTGCTACGACCACCAGTCGTACAAATGCGGGTGAGCGGGCGCCTCTCCATAGATTAGGTAGTTAAATCATACAACCAAAATTTCGTTGCCATAGACATATTTGCATTGTCTCATGATGCATTTAAAAAAGAATTGCTAAACATATTGAAAACGTACTAATTACGTATTTCATATTGGACCAAGTCTGTATCCATGTATCATAATATAGTATGTCCATATGTATGTTATTAAATAATACGTATAGTAATATGTGGAAACGTTGTGGATTGTACGTTTATTTATTTTATTGTAAACCTAGATGTAAGACCTAATGTACAATTGTTTGTTTTCCCTAATAAAATAAAATAAAATAAAATACTATCTGTGTATAAAAATTCAACTTTTCTAGATTTTATGACTAAGTTTTGTGGACCTGTTGGTCGACTCTGTAAAATTCACACCATGGAGTGAGCTCGGAGTATGTCGTCAATAATCTCCAGGTGAAATGAGCTTAAAGTGAGCCGTCACTCTTCAACCTCCCTGGCCTTTTCCCAGCTATGTTGGGGTCGGCTTCCAGTCTAACTGGATGAAGCTGAATATCAGTATTTTACATGGAGCGACTGCCTATCTGACCTTCACAACCCAGTCAGTAACTGGGTAATACGATACCCCTTGGTAAGACTGGCTGTCACACTTTCGGGCTTCTGGCTACCCATAACCACTGTCAAAGATGCACAAATGACAGCCGGGTCCAACAGCTTAACGTGCTTTCCGAAGCACGGAGAAGTCTCGGTATGTAAAGATGGTCATCTATCTGCGGACCAACCCCGGCAAGCATAAGCTACACTTGCTGGGGTTGGTCCCTAATGGATTGATCCGTGCGGCTGTTGTTACTTAGCCACGAGCTCCTGCAGTTTTAAAATGAGCTGTCAGTTGTGTCAATTTCTAGCATTAGGGGAAACGAACACTCACTTTATGGACACTTCACCTAATTTTTCCCGGTGACATTTTTACAGAATCGACCAGCTGTAAATAATAAATAATTTTCTTGGGTTGTCATTACTTGTCCTTGTTGTAATATTTTATTAATTAAGTAAAAAAAATGCATGCATATTTCTTATTACATGCACTTGAGTGTAGTTTGAATTAACTTTACAGTATACTACAGGATCGCATGCCGATGGATTGTCATACTCTTCAAGATGGAGAAGGTCTCCATCTCATTACAATAGTATATGCACTCGACAGAGCTATCCGCGCTATTGTTGTGCAGCATTCAATAGATTATAGAGAAAATATCTTATTGATGCCTGCAGTGTCTCGTGACCCTTGAAAAACATGGTGTACTTATCATATTGCTATTCATTTATAGCCTGAATGCTATGAATATGCAAGGAGATCCAACGTGTAATTTACCTTGTAATTCAGGCCTTAGAATAATTAATCTTACGCGTCATAAAACATTAAAGCCTATTTTTATCTTGAGACCAATGTGACAGCTATACAGTGTGTTAGATTAAACGAGGGACATAGTACTCATGAAAATAACACTTTGACTATGGAAGTGTACCTTCTTCTTTTGCGATCTCTCTAAGGCGTTCGATTGCGTAGAACATGAGACGCTTCTGCTGAAACTAGAGCACTATGGGATTAGAAATACAGCCCTTGATTTACTTAGATCATACCTGAAAGATAGAAAGGTTAAAGTTCAAGTAAATGGTGTGAACTCGCTGGGGTCGGAAATGACAATGGGCGTTCCTCAAGGTTCGATATTGGGTCCATTCCTCTTTTTAGTTTACATTAACGATTTACCCCAATTACTTCAGAATCAACCGAAGATGGTGTTATTTGCAGATGACACATCATTAATCTTTAAAATTGATAGACGCTCTTAAAATCTTGACGACGTGAATAACTCTATTCTTCAGGTCCAAGATTGGTTTACGGTAAATAATTTGGTACTAAATGAAAAAAAAACCAAATGCATTAGATTTACATTACCTAATGTGAAAAGTAGCGATTGTGACATCATATTGAACGGAGAGAAGCTGGAATTTATTAAGCAGACGGTTTTCCTGGGAATCACGCTAGACGACAAGTTGCAATGGGGTCCCCACATAACAACTCTTGCGGGACGGCTTAGTTCGGCCGCTTATGCTGTTAGAAAGATAAGGCAGATGACAGACGTAGAAACCGCGCGTTTGGTCTATTTTAGTTACTTCCACAGCATAATGTCGTATGGCGTTTTACTGTGGGGTCGGCCTTTGACATTGAATCCATTTTTATTTTGCAAAAGCGAGCGATCAGAGCCATTTACAATCTTCGTCGTCGCGAATCGCTTAGGGAACTATTTAAAAGGATTAATATTATGACGGTTCCTTGCCAATTCATTTATGAAAATATTATTTATGTAAGAAAAAATAGACATCTTTTTAACAAAATAAGTGATAGGCATAACTTTAATACTAGAAATAAAGACAAAATAGTTCAACCATTTTTCAGATTGTCCAAAGTACATACATCTTTTATGGGGTTCTGTGTTAAATGTTACAACAAAATACCTTGTGACATACTGAAATTAAATGAAAGAAAATTTAAAACTCATATTAAAAGTACACTTTGTAAACAAGCTTATTACAAATTAGAGGATTATATCAAGGATAAGGATGCTTGGAAACATGCTGGTCCTGCTCCACAGGACAATCTAGTGTCTAGACAAAATCAAACTGGTTGCTAAGTAAATTAGGTAATAATTTATAATTTGTACCATATTATTTTATTATATTGGAATAACATCTCACACATTGATTAATTTATTATTGTTAACTTTTAGAATGTTTGTAAATATGTGAGCACCATGTACTTATGACATACCTAATTAAGTTTATTTTTCACTGCTACATGCGTTCTTCTTTTCACCATTTTGGTGTATTGTTTTTATTCTGGGTGCATCGTCTTCACATATTATAATATTATAATACATGTATACAAAACATTGTGAAACATTTTAAAAGAGTAACGGTGGAGTTTCTTTCCCATTCTTCTCCACACGAAACTACCTTTTGGAAGGGGCGACTAGAATCAATTCTATTTCTTGTTAATTTTTGACGTTCAAAAGTGCCTTTCTTGGGCCTATTTGAAATAAATGTTTTGACTTTACCTGAAATCATGAAAGAAAAAATCTGCTGTTCAGTACATTTATGTTCGCATAATTGTCAAAATGTATGAAATAGCTGATATGTTTTTCATATTTCAGCTTTGGTCCCATGGGAAAAGTTGTTGATTTCCATGAGTACTATACAACCTGAAAGTATGTGCAATATTTAAACCAAATCCATTCAGCCGTTTTTAGATTGAAAGTATGTCCAGCATTGGACGTCTTTCAGCTGAAATTATGATATTAAACTTCAATGTAATTAAAAGTCGAAATATCCATGTGATATAGGGGAGGATCGCTAATACATTATAGTAGAACGACCCCACGGACCAATTAAATGCAAAAAGAGTCAATATCACACACTAACAAATACACAAAACATATGACCAACTCAGCAATGCCAAAACAAATTACCAATGCAGATCCGTATGGTCGCGAGTGGTTTGTTTAAGCCCGGCTTTTGTTTACATATGTGCATACAGTATGCCCAATTTACATAGACCCTGACTCGTGGATTGGCGGCGGGAAAGTCCGTTGTTGGGGTATTTTTGATCTCTACATAATTATAAAACAAAGTCACTCTCCGCCGTCTGTCGTTCTGTACGCTTTGATTTTTAAAATCAGATTTTATCAATAGATACAGTTATTCAAAATGGTGGTTTATACCGTTTATACACGTATAGTACTAGCTTTCGCGGCCTCGCTCGCCCGTATCTACAATGCACCCGTGAGATTTTTTTTAAATATAAAAATAGGTAAACTAGGTTAAGTTGAGGTTGGCTACTTTAAGGCATACAAAGAAGATGATACTTTGGAAACACTAACTACAGCCATTGCCAATGACAGCCGGGACCAACGGCTTAGCCCCTCAAATGTCGTTCATAAGAAAATTTGTCTCGAAACGACAATAAATATAACCGCACAAATCGTTGAGGTATTAAAAGCAAACGGCTTCTAATAGGCGAAAATCTAACGGGTTAATATGCTGGGTATGTAAAGATGGTCACCCATCCACGGACCAACCCCAGCAAGCATAGCTTAACCTGATAAATCGATCCGTGCAGCTCTTACTTAGCCACAAACCATATAAGCATAGTAGAAACATATTTGAAAATAATAACACCGCAGTGATGCCACTGTGAGCGCTGCTGTCTCGGGCATAAGGCCGGGACTTCACCAAAGCGGAGACGGGCGAGCGGAGCGAAGATGTTTTTTAAACAACTACAACAACAACAAGTAAAGCTGAGTGGAGACGAGATGTGTGAATAAGGAAATTCTATTGGTTGTTTAAAAAACATCTCCTCTCCGCTCGCCCCATCTCTGCTTCGGTGGAGTCCGGGCCTAAGTGCCCGCCGAATGTGCGACGTGATGCCCTTATAAACTTTGTTGACAGCTTTAAGGTGGCAGTTGAGTGCAAGTTGTCTAAAATAAACTTTAAAATCAGTATGTCGCCCTAAAATATTATATTGGGTACCTTACAGCAATAAAACTGGGACTAAAATATCACCAGATATTAGTACAGACGCCAGCACCTCAAGCTATCCCAAACTGTCAAATTTTCCCAATGAAAATGAATCTAAATACGAAATAATCTAATAAAAACTAAACACGATTAAAGTCTTCCCACAGATTGCCTTATTAGGAAGTATCTGCCACAGCCTTCAGGATGCTATTGTGATTGAGTCTTTTTCTGCTTAGCAGTAAGGCCGTTTTCTTGTAGATAACAGCATGAAAACGGTATGGGTTACCGCGAATTCAGAGGCAATGCAAAAACAAGACAGTCGCAACAACATCCTAAAGACATTATTTAATTAGACATTGATTCGCACAATAAATCACATTTTCAATCATCAGAAAACACACAAAATATAATTGTTTATTTAGACATTACAATACAATCACGTTCCTTTCCTTTTACAAAAACAATACGGTAGCCAATGTAAATGAAATTTAATGGGTCAATAAAATTTCACGCCCTAAATAGCTTATTTCACCCCACATAGAATTAATTGTTTCCCCCACCAAAGCTGAAGTTTGTTGGTTTCTGTTTCGCGAAATTGCAAAACATTGTTTTTTTTTAGTACCATTACAATGCAATGACGTATTACGGCTTTTTTTTTGAGGGTGGGAAATCATCGAATGACTGTTTCCACTCTGTGTGAAGCGGAAGGGAGTGTCAGACTCTTACTGACTAAAACCCATCCAGGACAATCCCGTTTAAAGGTATTACGGCTGAGCCCTATCTTCAGCGAACGATAGATCGTTATTGATAACGTTTCTGACGAAAACCATAAATAGGATTTCTTGGCTCTCTCGTACGTTTCGTTAATAACAATATTCTTCTTTTCGTGTGGTTAATTACTAACCTGGTGTCAGAGTTTTTATGCTGCCCATGGGCCTCTGACTTAGCTTCACATGCTATTGAGACATATCTCTCAAACATTCTGGTTTCCTCACGATGTTTTCCTTCACCGATTTTTAAGCAAGTGATAATTATACAATACGCACAACATGAATCCGTGTAACATGAAGGTGTATAATTAACATAATTATGTTAAGTGCATATTACAAAACACTACATTTGTTTGTACCGATTCCTTTAATAATAAACATTTAAATTTTTTAAACCACTAAAACAAATTATAATTTATATTAAATTACGAGTCTGCAAAGTGGAACGAATCTAAAAAAACAGAAACCTAGATAAGTAATGTCATTAATAAACAAACACCGATAAAGCCTCCCTGATCCACAAAATTTCCATGCCTCAGTGTAAAAACCATCAAACGTAGATGACGCAAAAGGTACACGGTGCAATGTCGTTGAATAATCACCGACATAACTCAAAGAAGGCTTTTTGAATTCATCCCCCGGCATTAGCATAGGAATCTAAATACCGCGGTTACTGCAAAGAGGAGGGAAAAACGGGTTTTGTTGATATTTTGGTAGAGTATTTTCGTTCATTATGCTATGCATTTCAGAACAGACGCATGGTTCAACTGATCCGGTGTAGCTTTTATGCTTGTCGCGGTCTGTCTGTGAATGGGTGACCATCTTCAGATATCGAGACTCCTCCGTGCCTCGGAAAGCACGTTAAGCCGTTGGTCCCGGCTGTCATTCGTGGATCTTTGACACTCGTTACGGATAGTCAGACTCAGAAGCCCTAAAGTCTGTCTGCCAGTCTTACCAAGGGGTATCGTATTACCTACCCAGGTAGGTACTGGGTTGATTAGGTCAGATAGGCAGTCGCTCCATTTAAAATACTGGTATATCTGGTTAAACTGCAAGACGTCTCCAGCTTGGCTTTATTGCGGTTTACCCAAATACGTTGGCCGGTTTGACTGAGTCGGCTTCCCTTTACCTAGCTTATAGGCTAGGCAGATAATGATGCTACGCAGCTTGTCTCTAGAGTTAAAAGAAGAATATTTATATAAAAAACAATCTCATTTAAATGTTGCAAAAGAGTCTTGGCCAGGAAATCAAGAACTCACTTTACTATTTTAAAATTCCTAATTTAAATAGTTTTGAATAAGACAATAATGTACGCGTAGTCTTCTTCTTAGCGTGCCGATGGCAATCTAAATGGACCAGAATTAGGCTACGTGTATGGCGCCATCACTAGCGTCCATCAGTTCCTGTAACGTGCAGACGACAGGACACGCAGCATACGATATTAAGTGTCCCATCTTTTGTGGAACAGCACCACATTGACACGGCGGAGTTGTCTATGTATCCCCACCTGAGCAGGTTTTCCTTGCTTCGGCCAAACTGGGTCCGCGTAGTTATTTAAACAGATTGATTAACATGTAAAGAAGCGATTAATTTTAAACAAAAGTTAAATAAACTAAAGAAACCTAGCGATAAAATAAACTTTGATTATGGGCAGTTATTTATAATAATTCAAATATTTAAGTACTGCTTGTGCTAATTAAGATCATAAGTTAAGTGTTTAGTGATATTATAAAATTTAAGTGCATATCCCAAAAATCTTAAGTTTTAAGTAATTTTAGAAAAGGCGACACACACATACTTTAATTAAAATTAAATAATGAGTTGGTGTGTGAGTACTGTATGTACCACTGAACAAAGGCCAGCACATCAAGCTACCCCAATCTGTCAAATTTCTTTGATAGATTTTCAACCATATTACAAAATAATAAGGCTAATGTTCAATTGGGAATATTTGACAGCTTGGTACAGCGTAATGTGCTGGCGTCTGTACATATTTATTATTAGTTCAAATTTTTTCAGCCTTACATTGCACCCATAATTCCCAACATCGGATAGAAACAAAGGAAATCCCTTGCAAAATATCCTACGCCCTCTTAAATTTGACCGCCCCGCAAGTGACGTCATCGCAATTGCCTTAGAAGACGTCATTAGGCGTCTACAAACTTATTGTTACCATCTTTACAATCCTTATGTTTTGTAACATAAGGTTGAAATCAGTATGAACATTGGACAAATTAAATTGGTGCGCAAGGTGTCATTGAGGAATCTGCCCCATTTCTCATCAAGTGTCATTTCGAAATGTCACCATCGGTTGTCACGAGCTGTCATTTGCGTTGTAATACTGAAAATGTCTACGTTTATAGTACGCAGGTAGGGTAATTTCGGGGTTTACGTGATCGTAATGGAATAGGACTGCCTTTATTGCACCCGTAATGTTGTTAAGCGGAATTGGTGTTCCAATTTTGTATAAGACCAAAATAAGAAAAATCAAATGATGCAGTTTAAGTTTTCATTAAAATCGAGCCGATCGACATACCTATCCTAAACACAATGTTATCTTGTAAACAAATTGCTAGTGCCAATCTCAGTTTGGACTGGCAATTCATTGAAGTGTTTCAATAAAATGAGAGTTTATTTTATTTGTATGCTTTAAAATTTTAATCAGCCTCTTTACAATAAAAATATTAACAGTAATTACAAAAAGTCTTTACCTTAGTTACACAAGGTGCTAGAAATGTCTTCCACCTTGTTCGATCAGCCAGTTTGCACGATGTATCACATTGTTTTTCACTTTTATAAAAGTGGCCCTGTCACTTTGAAAAATTTCGCAGTGCAGTTATAATGATAGAGGTTTTTTATTCAACATTTCCATACAATAATGCCTGAGGCATCTGCTTGAGGCGGGTGGGACTGACCATAACCAAATAAACGCTGGTTAGGCACCCTCAAAGCAGGCACTCATGATTGGTCACCATACAGTTCCCGGTACAGGTAACTTTCATCACTCGCTAGCACATCAAACTATGAAATGTTCCATGCAGCATGAGCCTTATAGTTTGGTGATAAAGCTGAAAATCTATCCAAGAAAATTGACAGATGTAGCTTGATGTGCAGGCCTCTGTACCTATTCGCAAATAATGTACCTACCTACGTAAACAGCATTATTGACAATGACACAGAGCGACAGATCCCGCGCGGGTGGTATTTGACGACTGACGACCGGAAAAGGGGGGCGAGGGTGAATCTGAGCGTTAGATGCGCGCCGCCGGCGCCGCCAATACGGCCGCGCCGGCGCATGGCAACCGCCAGCGAAGCCCCGTGGCCCCCGTACGGTGCGCGTAAAAATAGTCTTCACAAATAGGTACTTAATTTTTGAGAAATATTAAAATCGGTCAAATACATTTTTTTGATGTTGTTTTTTGATACTTTGGTATCAAATTTTGATACCAAACCTAATATAAACATTCTACGTAGCCGTGGACAGTCGACTTTACTGCGTTTTTATTCACGTTTAATTAAGTACTCGAATTACCCGTTAAACTTATTCTGTTTCATTTGTATGTTGATATTACCTATATTCGGAAACGGTGTGCGAGAACATTTTTTGGGTTAATTTCTGGAATAATTTAAAATCGAGAATATTGTAACTGAAAAATTAGGTCTTTTGTGTATGTATTCCTTTGTTATAATGAGCTGCCGGACTCGTTCGTTTAGGGGTTGCAAACGCTACTGAAAAGTATGACGTCCTAGGTTCAATATCTGGTTAACTAACGTATGCTAAACGAGCATAGCTTAACCTGCCGGCTGCCAACGACCGTCCAGCTGTTTTTATTTAGCTGTAATGCCTACAATAATCCAACTGAAAAGCCCGAAGCCTCTTCCTCGAACAGAAAATAAAAGAACAAACATTAATCAGCAATGCAAACCAAATAAATTCACTGACCCCATTCTACAGAACTGAACAACAAATACTACAAACCGTAACTGACGGTAACAACCATAAATTTAACTAGGCTAGACCAATCCCTCCAATAATTAGGTCCAATATACACTCCTAACAACAATACCGGGTATCGTCATAAAGTTTCTGACAACCCTCATAAATTTCAGCTATGTCAATAACTTTACAATGTGTGGTTACAACCAGCCAGTGTATCTTGGAAGGCGGAATAATATGAATACAATCACACTGAAGGATTTTGAAGGAAATTCCTAATCCATTGCTTTATATGTTAGAAAAATTGGTTTTATATGTTAGTTTTTTTCCGTGCGGGAATCGAACCCGCGACATGCTGTGCAGCAGTCAATCGCTCAGCCACTGCGCCAACTGTGTCGTGTGGTATACATAGTATTGAGTGAGGTTCTGTAATACCGTACGTGCAGAAATTAACTGGATCTAGAATTCGGCTTCATCTTTAGTGTCATCAATGCCTGGTAACGTGCAAACCACGGGACACGTTTCAAAATATACTGGTCACCCAATAAAAATACTTTCTAAGTAAGGTTAGGTTAACATTTTTTGTTCTCACCTCCTTGAAAGGAATGGGGTAACTTTGGCAGTAAAATGATTTAATAGCCATTTCCTTTGCCTCGACTTTATGGGCCACTTAACTTTTTAATTTATGGTCGTAATGCACCTCGTTGGCAGGTCTGGTAAGTTACAGCTGAATCATAATTAAAAATAGCAAGAAAGTACGGTGTGAAACTGGCGTGTTCGATTTATGGGTGTTTTCAGAAATTCTTAAGTGTTGCAACTAAGAAATTGTGTAAAAAATACTTAACGCAGACAGTAATACTTAAAAAAAAACACAATTATTAGCTTCTTTCATTTCTGTCGTTTTCGTGTGGTTAGTGACTAACCTGGTTTCAGAGTTTTAATGCTGCCAATAGTCCTCTGCAGTTGAGAAATATCTCTCAGACATGCTGGTTTCCTCACGATGTATTCCTTCACCGATTTAAAAATGTCTCTCATTAGCTCGTTTTGTCACTACTTAGTATAAAATAAAGTCGCTTTCTCTGTCCCTATATCCCTATGTATGCTTAAATCTATGGATTTTGATGCGGTTTTTTTAAATAGATAGAATGATTGAAGATGACGGTTTATGTGTATAATTTATCGACATAATATAATGCGGGCGAAGCCGCGGGCGGAAGCTAGTTTTTGAATAAAATATTTTTATTTCTTTCTTTCATCTTCCTTGTATTAAAAAAAAAACGAATAATAGGAAAGACACAATTTTGCATTTTTTTGAATGCTGATAAAATTATGACCACTTAAATTAAATTAAATCTTTACAGTGTCAAACTCCGAAGAAGGGATGGTTATGGATTTGTAATAATCTATAAAATTTCCGTGAGGTGACTGGGTTCAAGTTAATTCTAGTCGATGACCCCACCAAAATTTTTATAGGTTAGGTAGGCACATAGGTTTTTTTTTTGCAAAATGTTCACACACAGGTAGGATAGCGATATCTTAACACAACAAAACATAAGAAAACAGATTTTCTCGACACATATTTTCAATTAACATCACAAACAGCGGCAAAAAAGAAACATTTAAAAAAATCATATCATTCAGCAAAGACATTCGTCTTCCGAACAAAAAGAATTTTGTTTTGAATTATTGACCCTCCGACCCGAAGCTTACAAACCTAATTAATATAATTCACAGTAAATTCTGAAAGTACCAGAAAACTACAAACATAAAACACACTAAAATTACGCAAATAGATACAAATTAACGAGCAACGGAACAAAGAAACATATCAAAACAAACACACCGGAGATACCGCAACTTGTTTCCGTAGAAAAGAAATATACAATCAGATAAACACGTATAAACAAAACAAGAATAAACATTTAAACGTCTAGTTGATTGTTTGGGAATGTAAGTGGTACTAACCGCTGTACATTTTGATCAACACTGTTCTATGAACTGAATTTATTAGTGAAGAAGGACAATGCAGAAGGTTGGGTTCAAACATAAAACATACATAACATCTCACCATGTTTCTCCAAAAGGCTTACCTACATTGAGTACAACCACATTTTGCCAGTTATGCTTAAGTGCCATGTAATAGGAGACGAGCCTATTGCCATCAACCAGTTGAGTTTAATTGGAAAATTAATATTTTCTTCTTAGCGTGCCGATGGCAATCTAAATGTACTCGGCCCAGAATTCGGCTACGTGTTTGGCGCCATCACTAGCGTCCATCAGTTCCAGTAATGTGCATACGGCAGGACACACAGGACACGATATTAAGTGTCCCATCGTTTGTGGAACAGCACCTCATTTACACATTTATCTAGCTTCATCTTTCTGACTGACCGACCCCTTGACAATTCAAAAGTGCCTGTAATTGGTTTATTTGAAATAAATACTTTGAGTTTGAGTTTTTTATAAATATTTTAATAACCCGTTATAGAAACGTGAATTTTCAAAAATTCTTCCTTAGGTTAGTTTCCTATGTAAAATTGTGCAAAATTGGCGCGTCACTATGCGATACTCGATAACTTCGTCAGATGGCCCAATTCCGAATTGGCAGCATTGCCAAATTGGATAACAATGCTAATCTCTGACTAACCTACTAAATTGCGTTTTGATGGAGTGACGAATCGATACTTGAGTGTATTGCTATGTGCTTTACATAAAATATGTCTGTGCGGTTTCACGAGGTTGTTGGTAAGGAATTCGTACTCTTTTCTAATATGCTGTCATAAAGGACGGATGGACTAGCATATTTTCAATGAACTTCTATGATTACTAAAAGTGTTTTTGTTCTTCAGCTATATTATTAAAAAACATTGTAAACGTATTTTTTTCTTAATTTACGTAATCAGTGACGTCAATCGCATGTAGATTTTATACTTTTCAAATCACAACTGCGTTTGTCAGTCGTATGGCTTTAATGCGGAAATTTGTCGTTGTGTCCCAACTGGCTTTGGAAACAAATTCCCTGACTGTACATCCACCCACATATAAGTAAAACTGCGACATATAAGTAAAACTGCGACTTAGTCTGCAAAGATTTCACAAACATTGTTTCGATTTCGGTTAAGTTCGTTTACGGCTGACAAGAAAATGATGACGACGGTGTGGGCGTGCGGGCCTTATAGGCCATTTTTTATTGCGGTTCATCCGAAGGCTTTTTTTTTGAGGTAATCATCAAATGACCCCTCCCGCTCTGGGTAGAATGGAAGGTAGTGTCAAATTCTTACTAAAACCCATCCATGTTACTTGCTTAGCCCTTTATGTTCCGGGGTAGCGGTAACCCTTTCGGACAATCTCGCTGACCATCCGATAGCTACGATGGTTCCATTTAAGAACTGCTGCTTAGCTCCAAAGGTAACCTGAAAAATACTGTAATCGCTTCGATGACCTTCGGGTGTCATTGTTTTGTAATGTCTTCTGCGTTTTGTTATAATGCGTTTATAAGAGCTTTTCTTTCTGTCGGGTCCAGTCTCAACTCGTTCGTAGATTTTGAATTACTCGGATGATGACTAGCATTGACATTCTACGATAGCAGTTGCTGCATTTTGTTGTTTCGTTTTGAAGAGTGTCACCTTACAATGCTTTAATGCTTCTTCTTTTCATGTGGTTAGTGACTAACCTGGTGTCAGGTTTCCTTTTTAAGCAAGTGATAATTATATAAGACGCACATAAATAACTAAAATCAGAGGCGTGTCTTGGGTTCAAACTCGAGACCTACGACTCGGCAGTCCGACGGTCACACCACTTGGCTATCACTGCTTAGCATATAAGCATATAATGCAATAGCTAGATATGCTAGCTGCGATAGCTGAAGAGTATCCAGTGTTATCCCCTTTCTTTTCGTATTTTCGCCAATAAAAGATTGATTAGGTTAACGTTTTCCTTAGTGTTTTTCCAGTGCCTTCTTTGAAGCTTTCTTAAAAATCTCTCATTTAGCTGTCTCTTATTTCGTTGGCTGAGGCAAAACTACTGAAAAGATTCACCTTCCAAATACAACACTATATCTATCTATCTTCCAATTTAACAAAATACATGCGGGATATACTTCAATTACCACAATTTTAATTTCGCCTCAAAGTCTTTTCGCCGTATATATATGTATTGTACCTTTCAAAGACACGCTGCATCTGTAACAACAGCAAACAATTCTCTTCCCCTGAAATTCACAGAAGTAAAAGTGTAGAAGTCGTGTCTTGTCTGGTGGGGTACTTCCAGACGATGTTACGGACTTTGTAAATATGCTAGACGCGCGGTAAACTCTACTTGTGCAATGCAGGATTTTGTATAATATCAGAGTGATGCGTAGTTCGCATGTGGAGATGTAGATGCCACCACAGTAGCATTTCAGTGCCTCTCATCCTCGAGTGAGCCTAACTCTTTACTGGCGAACTGGAATGATGTTAAACTTAATCATTCCAGTTCGCCAGTAAAGAGTTAGGCTCACTAGGATACTAGGATCCTAGAACTTCGAGAAGTAAAAGGCGACGACGATAATAGTCCGTTGTATTATTATTAGTTTTCAATTATGACCATCGAGGGACGTCATCTCTTCGTGGCCTTCTCTTATACCTATTATTTTTTCACAAATTGAAGGATGGTATTTCTACACAGTAAAAAAGCTAACAGATTTGTAACAAGATGATCGTTTAGTTTATTTGCCTTGTGGACACAAGGCAATCTCGATTTAAAAAAAAACAAAAATAAAACTTTATTGACGTATTTACAGATGCTTTTTAATAATTGCACTTAATTATAAATACATTTACATAATATGTGTACCAAAATTTCGTGATAGAACTGGGATATACGGACCACACTCCCTTTTCTATGGCGGATCAGGAACACGCTGGTCCTCATTACAGTGAATAATTTTTCGTACCAATACTTATATTTTTGTCAGTTTCGTATGCAATGCTTTTATTATACATCATTCCGTATAAAGGCATGACTTGAATCCAAAGTAAGTTTTCGATCCAAAATCTGAGCTCGGCAGTTATTCATTTGTTGCAGTTCATGTAGTTCGTCTTTGAGTATTATAAATTTATTTCTTTATTTTCTTGACCGTCACTTTGTTAAATATGGCACGACGTCATAAGCGAAAAAGTTTTGAAATAGAAACAACATCACTTGCTTGTTGTACCTTTAATAACCGGTATGTAAGCGTCAAAATGTCCCCTAGATAAATCATGACTAAAACGTAGTCTCACAACGGGGTTGCCATCACATCCAAATTTTGCAAATAATTCGCGATTACGATAAACCTCGAACACGTATGGATAGATTTGTCCCGCTGCGGCTAATTCACACGCACTGCCATACGTATCGGGCAGCGACATTTCTGCAAAATAATCGTCCACACTCTCATAATTATCTCCATATCTATCGCAGGACTGTATTGCAAATTCGTCCCAGTCGCTCACAACATGCTCCACAATTTGCTCTCGTATCTCTTGGGCGAAGCATTCTTCGCCGTACATCAAATAAGAGATAGCCCTGAATAGACAAGCTCCGTCGCCAACTATTGTAACGATGATATGCGGTGTTTGTACACCATTTATGTTCAAATTTTCAGTCTCCATTGTCTCGCAGAAAGTGAACAAAATGTTACCATCAAAAAAGCAACTATATTTTTTTAACAGTAACACAATATCAACGACAACACCAGCAACGACAAAAAACAGCGACAATCAACAACAACCAAAACTACTTTTTAGTTTTCTATGAGCACAGCAATTCGGATATCGTACTAAACTACAATCAACAGAAAAAACGGCCGGTTTAATAAAATTGTGCGTAATATACAACGATACTATTTTCTATTGGCGCGTGGTGAAAATCAGAACTAACGCAGCCATCTTGTTTTGTCAATACAATTTCTGTGACAATTTAACAAATGATTACCAACAACGCCCCCTGTCAATGTCACGCAGACGCCAAAAGATTTTTGTATCACTTATAACTATCTGACGTCTAATGAATGTCAAGGGAAAAAAAAATGCACTATTTATGATTCATCATTTCAAAAAAGAGGTTTAACTGTATTTATTTTTGAAGAATGTTACTTTACGTCATGTTTCCGGCATTTCTCAACTAAAATTTATTCTTGATTATATTTTTATTTTTACTTGAAATACTTATAGTTCCATATTAAATCCGCGAAGATCTGATAGAGTTTCGGAGATTGATAATGGAACTTCTCATTGTACAGAGGCCATCAAGTTCAAATCAATCTGTCAAATTTGTTCGATAGTTTTTCAACTTTAATACAAACTAGCTTCTGCCCGCGGCTTCGCCCGCGTGGATGACGAAAATGCATGCATATATACATATAAACATCTTTAATCACTCTATCTATTTAAAAAAACTGCATCAAAAACCTTTGTGTAGTTTTAAAGATCTTAGCATACATACAGGCATTAGGACGCGGGAAGCGACTTTGCTTTAAGCTATGTAGTGATTATTAAGGTTCATGTTCAATTGGGAATATTTGACAATAAAGAAAATAATAGGTTAGTTACCAATACTTGGGTAACTGATTTTGGACTTCGAAGACCTTAGAAATCCTGAGAGTGGTTGGCCTAACTGGCTCCCGAAATCGGTGGCAAGAAATTAATCAAATCATTGCGTCATGTTTGCTTTTTTTCTTCTTTAATAAACAGGATCTTTCTAGGCTTTGAGCTCATTTCCAATTACAGTTGTAATTTTGGTTTATTTTAAGGCAAGCATAATACAATTTTACTTACTTATAAAACTACTGCATTACCTGTACAATACTGAAAAGTAATAATTCGTAGCTAGTGTCTATCCTAACCTTTGGCCATATACAACTTTAATCCCTAGATTTTATTTTTTAGATTCTATTCTAGATTAGGTGTTAGAGAAAGACCCCTCTATGCCAAACCGACTCCAAGTTCATACACATAATGTACAGTCACTAGCTCATCAAGTTACCACAGTCAAATTTTCTCAATCGATTTTGAACTTATCCTCCAATGTTTTAAGGTTTAAAATCGTTTGGAGTTTGACAGTTTGTTATAACTTGATACGCTGGCGATCGTACACTGAATTTGTAGATAATTACGTTCAATAATATAGATGTGGAAGGTATTTTAAAGGGAATTTTAGTGGTTGTATGTGAGTGAAAAAGTTCATATTATACGAATTTATCTAAATATTAAATTTAAACACTTTCCAAGTGTTTTAATTTAATAAAGTAATGCATTTTGAATCTTATCATTTTAGTTTTTCATTTTGCATGAAAAATTATGGGTAGTCAGAAGTCCGAAAGTCTGACAGCCAGTCATACCAAGGGTTATCGTATTACCCAGGTTCTGGGTTGTGGAGATCAGATCGGTCCATGTAATATACTAGTATTCAGCTGTACCCGGTTAGACTGGAAGCTAACCCCAAATTAGTTGGGAAAAGACTAGGCAGATGATGATTATACGATCACAAAAATTGGAGATATATTTTATAAATGTAGTGAAATAGGTATATAGTATGTATCCACTAGAGTGTTTTAAGACACATTATTTGACATTTTATTGTTCTGTTTATATCAACTAGAATATTTTATTATGTTTATCGGCAACACTTCAAAGATCTATGTTCGTACTTATTTCTCTTTTATGGTGTTCATAATCATGTACTGCTGATATAAAGGACTTATATCACTTTGTTTGTTGTTTTTATGACTGTAATTGTATTTATTTATGTAATGATGACAATAAAAGAACCATTTATTATGTTGAGGACTAGTTTCAAGGTTAAGTAAGTAAGTTCATACAAATTGATATAAGCACCATAGTTTTCATATAGGCTCATCATTCCACTGGATCTGTAGACACTTTGGATCATGAAGAACCGTCCTCCATTGCCCCATACACGTCTCAAGGAAAATGCGTAGAGTTGAATCTATTTTGTACAACCCCAACACCCTCTTCAGCCACATGGCTGCACATACATTTGTGCGGCACTGAGTTGTAAGCTTTCTTACAATCTTTCTTAAGCATAAGAATTTGAAATTTCGTACAAAGCGTCTAACGGGTCTCTGTGGTGAAGGCACGTGCTTCTGTTACGCTACAGTCGCTCTGCTAACGTAATGTGAAAGTGGCCTAAATAATAACACCAGCCTATTATGGTCCCAGTACTGGGCAAGACCTCTTTTCATACAGAGAAAGCACGAGCTTCATCACCACGCTTGCTGAAGACGGATTGTTCGTTTCGGGCATATACAAACAATAAATACAGTACGATGTATTTCTTTCACTGATGATGTATTTGTCTTTTTTCTTTTTCGTGTAGTTAGTAACTAACCTGGTGTCAGAGTTTTTATGCTGCCCATGGGCCTCTGACTTAGCTTCACATACTAGTAAGAAATATCTCTCAGACATTCCTCACGATGTTTTCCTTCAGCGATTTTTAAACAAGTGATAATTATACAATACGCACATGAATCCGTAAAAGTCAGACGTGCATGACTTGGGTTCGAACTCGAGACCTATGACTTGACAGTCCGAAGGTCACACCACTAGGCTATCACTGCACTTGCACACTGCACTGATGTCAGTAATGTCTAAAAATAAACTTAGAAAGTTGGTATTGTGTTCTAGGACTTGTAAAGAAAAAAACCGATACGTGTAACCAAAAAAATACCACGTAAGGTAGTAGACACTGAATTCTTCTTTTCAGTCGAACCATTAAAGCCATATATCGTACAGCTAGACACACCGAGCCCTCGCCATCTTGACGTAAATCGAAACAGAAACAAAAGTAACAAAACACAAGATTTATTACTACAAAAAGTGGCCTTTTGAAATTGTCAGCTTATTGCGTAGTATGTACGAATATACAGGCTGTTAGGTTAAATCTTTAATTTTCGTGTGGTTACTGACTAACCTGGTGTCGGAGTTCTTATGCTGTCCATGGGCCTCTGACTTAGCTTCACATGTTGTTGAGAAATATCTCTCAGACATGCTGGTTTCCTCACGATGTTTTCCTTCACAGATTTAAAGCAAGTGATATTTATACAATACGCACATGAATCCGTAAAATTAGAGGTGCGTGCCCTGGGTTCGAACTCGAGACCTATGACTTTGCAGTCCGACGGTCACACCACTAGGCTATGACTGACTGTTAGGTTAAATGTGAGACATACTGGAGTGTCATATGAGATAAACTCAAAAAATAAATGACTTTTAAATACTATTGAACCAAATATGGAATCTTGGAAAAACAGCTGTTCCATGTGCGTATATGTTCGCATAATTCGACAAAATGAAATCGTTGGAAGCTGTTCTTTGTTCATATTTCAGAGTTGGTTCCACAGTAAAAGTTATTCACTTTTATGAGTCACTACTAGGTACAGATGCCAGCACATCAAGCTATCTCTAAATGTCAAATTGTCTCAATTAAAAAAGAACCTTATGTGTTTGCAATAAAGTTGAAATACTATCAAAGAAATTTGACAGATTATGGTAACTTCATGTGCTGGCCTCTGTACATAACACTACCATAAAATAAGTCCATCGTTTCAGGTGAAAGTTACAGGGTAAGCTATAATGTCCAGATGTCATAAAATTATCTTAAAGTAGAGGAATCTGTACTTAGGGAGTTATATCAATGAGTTAAATTATTTTAATTTTATAAATGCATAATTGTTACGGTCGTGAATCGTATTTTAAACGTGCAACCTGACACTGAGTTGCAAATTGCAAAAAACGTATGAAAATTCTAATCTCACGGGCAATGTCACAGCATCCCCCATAACCTTTTTTTTTTGAGGGTGGGCAAATGGCTTCTCCCGCTCTGGGTGGAGCGTCAGACTCTGACTAAAACCCGTCCATGATCCTTCTTTAGCCCTTTATGTTCCGGGGTAGCGGTAACTCTTTCGGACAATCCCGCTTAATTCCCCATAACCTAACATCCCGTATATGTAATGGACTTGAAGCATAGGTAATGAGTCGGAAAATGTCCACAAAAGTTGGCAAGCCACTTGGAGGCAGTATCGTTTAGTTAGTCAGCTAAAGTGCTAAACAATAGATGGATTAACTAGCTACTGCCAGCGGCTTTGGCTGCGTAGATGTCGGAAATTATCCCAAGGGAACGTACTACCGGAATAAAAAGTATCCTATGTGTTACTCCAGGTCATAAACCTTTGTACGAAATTCTTCGAGGCACGTTTAGCCGTTTGAGCGTTAAATACAGACAAACATACAAACTCACATACGCACACACACTCATAATATTAGTGTTATTTGTGCGCGGCGAGGGCGAGAGAGCGAGGAGAGACTTGTGCATCAATTTTTTAACAGATGACACATCAATCCCCCCGGACAACATAGGCAGTCCGTCCCGCAAATACTTAGGTACATTTCAAATAAATTTCCCTTATAAAAAAAAACATATATAACATCTCACCCTGTTTCCCCAAAAGGCTGAGCAGAGGTGTACCTATAGTACAACCGCATTTCGCCCGTTATGTATAAGTACCATGTAATAGAGGAGCCTAATGCCATCAACCGGACCCAAATACTGAGCAGATCCCAATCAGACTGCCTAACCTTGGAATAGAACCCAGGACCTCATGATCAAAAGTAGCGCTTACAACCACTAGACCAACTAGGCAATTCCCTTTTATTATCAAGATAAACTAGTCGCTGTAATAGTGTCGTAACCATTTCTGTCATAAATCTTACGCAAAATGCCCTAAGAAAATTGTTGAATACGTACATATTTAGTAGATAGTCTGTCGTTTAGAATATTATCTAAGACGGTTTCTGTATAATTTAGAGCTACTAAAAACGCTAGCATTAATCATTTGACCTTTTGACAGCTATTGTCACATATACGTGACAAGCAAGCGCATGCCCTGTACGCTAACGACACAAATATGTGACAATGCGGGTACACTATTGCACGAAATAAACAATTCAATCATTACTTTTGTGTGTGTTTATAAACATATCTTAGAAATAGAAGCTATCTTACTTATTTAATGACCTGAAACAAATTAAAAGACACCATAGATATTGGGAAATTCATGATAACAAGGAGATATAAATTTGTAGCTTGGTGTGGAGGGCACGCGCGTGCGTTTATGCTCTGGCGTTCAAAAGCTTAAGACAATCTAGGGCCAAGTTTATGCTGTTGATTGGCAACTGCGTGGGATTTGGTGTGCAATATTGAAAGGCATCGTGTTGACGCTTATCATGCCAGTAATGTTCATGGAGTGACTGCCTATCTCACCTCCAGATATCCCTTGGTAAGACTGTTTTTTTTTAAGGCTTGGAAGTCATCCAATGACTGCTCCCGCTCTGGGTGGAGCGGAAGAGAGTGTCAGACTCTTACTGACTAAAACCCATCCATGTTCGTTCCGTAGCCCTTTGGGTAGTTCTTCGAAATTTGATTCTTCGACTGATTCATATGGTCAAAATTTAATTTCACTTTCAGCTCTGTAAAACATGTTCATATGAAAATAGGTATACCAAATAACATATATTTGAATGAGGGACTCGTTTTTATAAAGTGATTTTCAAGATATCGACGTTCAAATATTTTGTGCCCAGATGAATCAGAATTTGTTACAGATGAATCAGTAAAAGAAATAAAAAAGAAAAACTTTATGTAAATACAGAGCCCTCTGTATTAAGAAAATAATCATATTATAACAACAACAATATTCTGTTTTTATGAAAACAATTATCAGTGATCATATCACGGAAAAAAATATATTTCTTTCATTTTTAATTTCCACAGAGCATACTTGTCTGGATCTTTTCTTATGTTTCCATCCTTCTACGTTCTGCAAGTCTCTTTTTCTCCTTTTTTTGATCTTTTGCTTGTGGCATTGTTGTGAACTGCAATATTATAATAACAGAAATCAAAAATAGACTTTGACTTATGAACAAATAAGTTTTTATGATTGTAAATACGGAAGATTAATGTCAAAAGTGCCATTTAAACAATACTGGTCTTAATTTTATTACATTATTGTTAGTAATAAATACACTGTTAGTTATGATTGTTAATTCTCGCACACATATCAAAAGTGTCTTAGGTAGAATAAATTCATACTCCTGTGATTTTTGAATTATTAAAAAGGTAAATATAATAAATAAGACTAGAACTACTGACTTGTACACGGTCAAAAATGGGAAAAGGAGAATTACGCAACAAAAGAGATCCTTTCGTGCTGGCGAGGAAAAATACTAATTTATTTTATGATCTATATGGGGTTTTGGCCATATGAATCAGGCACAGATGAATCAGGATTTCGCCAAAAATCATGCTTAACTCATGATACATAGAGACTTCAGTATTGTCATTTTTCTACACGAATCTATAACCCAAAAGCCTCACACGAAACTCAGGTTGAAGTTTTAAAACAATAAAATACATTTTATAAAGTAGGCATTGTAATCAGAATGCCACCCTAACCAAGCACAGATGAATCAGATATTTACCTTCGTAACACCGGGATCTAAGCCAACCAGCCACACATCCACCTTCACGCTCGTTCGTTGCACGACTGGCTTCCCCCCGCGCGGGGATCCACACTCTCATTACCACTACCCGACCAAGTATGGTCAAGCGCAGCTCATGCCACAAAAATCAGTATTATACGCCGGACACTTCTTATTTACTTATTTATAAACACACTAACGTAGTTATAGCTAATACACGTTTTTTTTGTAAGGTGACAATTCTTTTCCTTTCGATATAATTATTATTTATATTGATGTATCAAAGGGAAAATGCGACATCGACCATTTTGTTCCGGAAAATGGCAAACGGACGCGCTATATGAATCAGAAGAACAGACTTCAAACATTTTTATTTTGTACCTGGACAGCAATTATTTAAAAAATATCATTTGTCCCAGTTAGAGGTAAAGCTAAACTGTACAAAAAAAAATTACATGCTGTTTTGTTAGTTGGTTAGAGAAATATACCCATAGAAATCGAAAATTTTGTCTCTGACCTACCCCTTTATGTTCCGGGGTAGCGGTAACCCTTTCGGACAATCCCGCTTACCCGGCAGGCTTGGCTCTGAGGGGCCCCTTCATATATGCTGACATGTCTTTGAGGCGCGCGTGGAACATGTACGCGCCGTCCGGCATGGGCCTAGTGCTGATCGGACGGTGAGTCACCCATTACTCACCGTCCACAGGCCCGCGCCTACGGTGGCCGGGAGTCGTCACGTGACTCCCGACGCCCGGGGCGTCTCCCTCCCATCCCTCTCTTTCTCTCTCCCATCCCACCACCTCCTTCGCGAGCATGACTTTTTCGCAGAAGGAGGTGACTGCCTCCCACTCCCTCTCGCGCCGGACCATGGCTTGCACCAGGGCCGGGCGCGAGAGGTCACCGCCGCCGATCTCCTCTACGAGGACACGGCGGTGCTCCGCCCAAGCGGGGCAGGCTTGCACCGTGTGCTCTACCGTGTATTCTGGACGATCCTCGCAGTGGCGTTTCCACCCGCCTGATGATGTGCCGAGGTGTGAGGAACCTCCCGAAACATCCATATCCGGTGAGGATCTGCGTCAGGCGGTAGGTGGGAGCGCCGTGACGCCTCTCTAGCCACTCCTCAAAGAGGGGCCTTATCGCCACTATTGTGGCGTGTCCTTGGTAAGACTGCTTGTCACACTTTTGGGCTTCAGACTTCTCGTGACGACTATTGTCTAAGTTCTCCATATGACTCCCTGCATTACCCCGCCGGTCTCACGAGCTTTCAGTCTCAATGAGTATGTGCATGTGTGTGATGGTCACTCATCCGCGAACGGACCGCGGAAAGTGTAGCTTAACCTTCAATTAACCCGTGCGACTATTATTATTTAACCTCGAGCCTCTCCATTTTTCAATTATATAAATAATCAAGAAATTTAAAATGCAGAAGTTGAATAAAACGATACATCAATGGGAATAAAAGTAAAATTCCGATCTTCTCTGAACTGAATGCGATGTATTCCAGTAAAGAATTCTCAAAAATCAATCCACCTGCCTAGCCTTTTCTCAACATGTTGGGGACGGTTTCCAGTCTAACTGGATGCAGCTGAATATCAGTATTTTACATAGAGCGATTGCCTATCTGACCTCCACAACTCAGTCTGTAACTGGGTAATACGATACTCCTTGGTAAGACTGTCTTTTAAACTTTCGGGCTTCTGACTATCTGTTACCCCTGTCAAAAATCCACGAATGATAGCCGGGATCAACGGCTTTAAGTGCTTTCCGAAGCACGGAGGAGTCTCGATTAATAAAGATGGCCCATCCACGGACCAACCTCGGCAAGCTTAGCTTAACCTAGAGGATCGATCCGTGCGGTGGTTATTACTTAGGCACGAGTTCCTAAAAAATTCAAAAAAATGTTAAAGCAATATCAACCCCAATGCATTTTAAATTTAACTGTGACCACGGGACTGTATCTATGATTTATTTCAACCGTATTTTGTAACTCGTAAGTTACTTGAAGGGCGATGAGGTTTCATTTTATTTAGAAGCGTGCTTGGTTTAATCTTATATTGGAATGCTGTGTGTATTTTGAACCTTTAAACATTTTTTTGTTTAAAAGTGCAAAATGTAATATTTTTTCAGGCTGGTTAATTTATGCCAATTAATAAATTGGCATCCAGTCTAAGCGGATGCAGCTGCATAAGAGTATTTTATATTTACATGAAGCCGTAACGACTGCCAAAGATCCAGGAATTACAGCCCGGAGCCGGGACAAATGACTTAGCGTGGTTTCCGAGGCGCATTAGAGCACACCGTGCCTCACAGGTTATATATACATATAATAGGTTGGTATATACGTTGCTGTTCCATTCAACGTAAACTTAGAACAACCATCATAGCGGGCGTGGATCTTTAATTCAAAGGAAATAAGGTCGGTTTTTAAGCAACTATTCCATTTCCTAAATACCGAATTAATAATGAACCCCATTTCCTCGTAAAGTTAAGTAAGAACATATTATATTAACTCTATACAAAAAGCTTAAATGGTAAACGTCTCACAGTCAACGATACTCTTTGAAAGCCAGCGGAATATTTCTTCCAAAGAAGCTTTGAAATGCACCTTTGAAAGTATCTCATGTTAAGGAGAGTTGTGAGTAGGTAAATAGGTACACGAAGAGGTAAATATGTTATAGAAGGTAAAAATAGATACCTTAATGGTGTCTTCTTTTGTATGCGCCATGACACATGTAGAAAAAGTATTTTAAATGTGCAATCGGATCAGTACATAAATAACAACGTTTAAGGGCTGAATTTTCAATCCCTGTTAACTGTATTTCAGAAATATGGCGAGATCACCGTTACGTCATCAATTTTACTTTTAGGATAAAAAACGGATGACTAGAATCCGACTTTAATGAAAAAAACTGGTTGCTTTTCGCGTACATTTTCATCACTCAACTAATCTAAATCTTAATTAAAAAGATTTGTTTTTTTGTTTTAAATGAATACACTCAAAAATACTTAACCGATTATTACAAAGCTACATTATCAGCAAGTCGCGCTACATTTTATTTTGCAAAAATATTAGAGATCCTTACAAAAATTGCAATAATGAAACCGATGAAATATTGCCTATAAAAATCATTATTTGGAATGCAATTCAAAAACTATTGTTGAAACATTAAGTACCTAATGTACCACATATTTATCATACATACTCATCATATAAATTACTGCAGTAAAAAATACAGCCTTTGATAGCCTGTATTTTACACCAGAATTTTAGATAGTACAGAAAAAAAATAAAAAAAAGTTTTATAAGCAACCAAATAATTATGTTGTAAAGCGCTCTGCCTCCTTAACTAGGTGTAACCCGTATCTCAGGGGGCTAATAAAAATAAACTTAACATATTTAAATACAATATTCACATACCAAGAAAGCCCTTTACAAACTCAAAGGAACAGAATCCCACGAAAGAGGAAATTTTTTATTGTCAACACCAACTTTGCAAGCACTTAGTAGGAAAGTGATACCTACATCTTATTTCCACTTCGGATAGCATTTGATAGACGTTTCCTGAATAAAAACAATATAAATAACATAACGCACAAGATCTATCGGTATCTTTTAATCGAGAAACATACGATAGAGGATGAATTCTACGGATTTCCATGTCAAACACGTAAGCTTACCGTAAGCTGACCAATCACAGCGGACATTAGCCTTCGGTGCGGTAGATATATTAATATACAAGTGTGTGCGCACACACAGGTGCAATTTATCTTCTCTCACCCTCATAGTCCGATGGGACAGCAATCCGACACGACCCGCCACCGCCATTTTCCAAACTCCAGGCTGTTACTAAGAAATTCCTTATAAAAAACCCGATAACACCTTAAGGCTGCTCTCTCGAAAAAAGCTTTAAAAACCGTGCAAATGAAGCAGCTTTTCGTCGGCATTTACAGTGAAATTACATCTAAAAAAATAGTTAGTAATCTACATGATATTATGATACGTAATTTGGTTCAGCCATACATTTTCTATCGGTAACACGCGGTAAGAAAAAAAATACAACAGTCCTATTACTGGGTGGACGTACGACGCGTTGAGTGTGCTCAGCAAAGAACGCGCAAGCTATGCACTCAAGGCCGTTGGCATATACACGCGCCTTAACCGACCCGGGAATCGAACCCCATCCCCACGCTCAGCCGCCGCGTTTGCGACCACGAAACCAACGGGGCTTTTAAAGAAATGACAAAGTTAGCGTAAAACTATGCCGATTAAGAACATTATACAGGGTGAAATTCAACTATATTCAAAATTCAACAAAACCAGAGTGAAAATTTTCCATAATAATGAAAAGAATGACCCCTTAAAACAAAGCCTATAAATTCGTTTATAACTGTACCGACATATACATGAACGAATATTCTGTTTACATTAACAATGCGGTATAAGCAGTGTAGCAACCACATAAAAGATAATTGAGTAAAAGGTAGACAGGTAGAGTCTCCTGCCTGCTACGGCGTAGTTCATGTCGTAGAAGCTACGCCAGCTACGTCGTAGCAATCTCGTAGTTCTTTTTTTAACTTCTGACGAAGGTGTATCTGCGTGTCAGTCTCTGGCGACGTAACTCCCAAACGTCTTTTTGTTTTTTTTTTCTCAGTTGAACGTAGTACCTAATTAGTAAATACTCACAACGAAAGTTGTTAAATTATATTCGTAAGAGTAATCGATACTTAATTAACAATATTCTCAAGTTTCAAGTTTCCCTTAATTAACGCGAACGTGCTTATAAGCGGATTGAATGCTGTATTTCGAAACAGTTTCGTAAAGAATACTTTTCACCTTGAATAACAGAAAGTTAATTATAATTTTTAATTATTCGTATTGTTTGACGATCAATATTAAAGAAGGAAGGATAATATTTTATTTGTGACACGCACAAGAAATACAAACACTGAAAAAAGCCTTTGCCATCAGATTTTAAAAAAAAAAAGAAAGATATCATTTATTACATACATAAGTAAGTTGGAATTTTTATTTATTTGTCGTAATGTGTAATAACAAAAAGCTTAATGTCATTGTCTTTATTACTTATAATACTGCAACAACTAGTCTCCAATTATTTATAGTCGTACCTTCATTTAACACTTCAACACACATATATATTATCCGAAATAACCTAAGTAAAGTACCCACCTGTCTTATAAAAAAAAATCCGAGACCCATAAGCCGAAACTACTCCTATTAGAGGTCCCCAACAAGAGCAATATCGACACAAATTGCTCAAGTGAGAGATGTCCTGGGCAATTTCATTAGGGAGCTGTTTTATAGCTAGTTTTACTGAGATACACCGGATCTTTCCAATCACGGCAACTCGCTTGAGGAAACATGTTGCGAAAATAGGAATGGCGACTGAGATGTCGAATTACATTGAATTTGATAGTACTTCTTGGTATTTGCGTATAGAAATATTTCGTTTCTTGATTGTATGATATATTATTTTACGTTTCTAAATATTCCCAAAATTATTACACTCCAAAACTAACGCTTCGCCCGCGACTTCGTCTGCGTGGTTTTTTTTTCAGTATAGCTTATGGCAGGTATAATGAAGCCCATTACGGAAATAAATATTTTTTGGAATCGGATCAGTAGTTTAGTTATATATAGCAATCAGCTGGTATTGCTTTGCTCAAGTGGTTGAGAATGTATTTACTAACAATTTCTACGATTTACATTTATGTTTCTAGTTTTCGGTAGACTTTGTAGTATAAGTATTTAAAAAATTAAAGAAATCTAACATTTTATCCATTCGTATTCAAAAAAATCTCTTATACTTTTATACAAATGTCAAAACAGACACGGTCAAAAAGAAAATATGAAATCACATAGTTCCGCTCGTCTTGAAAACTTCCATCACCGTGCAGAAATTAAATATTATGTGAGGATATAATCGTTAAATTGGATTTAATGTTAACAAGTATTCCATTTGATTCCAAAAATCTGTGACGTCACATTTCAATATTTCGTACAAATCACGTACAAATTACGCGTTTTGACAGTTCATAAAAAGTAACGTTATTGACTACCCTGCCAAATTCCCTATTGCTATAACTGACTGTACGTTTACTTAAAAAGACTAATGTAAACATACAAAGACTAAATGCAGTTCATTATCTTGTTTATTTTTGTTAAGAAAAGCTTCTAACTTTTAGTTACAAAAGTCAGCCAGTATTTCTCACTTGGCATCTTATTCCAACACACAACTAAACAAAAAGATTAATCCCTAATATCTTCATCAGTATTCCACGAAGACATTATAACCCAGCCTAATAAAACGTTATCTTGCACAACGAGGCACTCTTAGTTTCATGAACTTCTAAACTTGGTCGAGTTATCTGCAAATTGTCGGTGGAACGGTGCAGTTATAGATAGGGAGCTAGAGTTGCTGGCAGAAATTACATCATATTTTTTTGTTTCTACGGAAACGATGAAAATATTTGATGATGGGGCTGAAAATAACGTGATTATGCAGGTCTGGGGAGCCGAACTTACGAGTAATAGATCCTAGGTTCGGACCCAGGCAGGCACTAAACTTATGGTAAATTATTTTATCATCACTGCACTGTAAACAGTGAGGGAACCGACATGTCCTAGAACTAAAAGTAGAGACTTAGTAGAGTGTCATAGTTTACCTTCTTATTGCACGTAGCCACAATTAAAAAAAAACATGAATCTTTACCAAAACATGACAGTCCAGTAGGTATGGAATCATAAACGATGCTCAGATAATTTATTTCACATGTTTTTTTTGTTACAATTAAAAGTGAAGCTCCAGACTGGCTATTCAACTAACTCAATAGTCTGCATCACGTTAATATGCGAACGTGGAAGGCTGTCAATTTGCTTTTTCAGCTGGATGGTGTAAAAAGAATGTGTCAGATAAGTTAAATATCAAAAACCAAAACGTGCGTAATATGGGTGATGTAAAAAGCGACTTCTCGTACTTAGACCTTGAGTCACAGATGTCATAGTCAAATCATTCATTTCAAATAGGCACGTTTTAAACGTCACAAGATGAAAATTATTCCACGCACGCTAGCTCCGTGAGTATACAAGGATTATCTTGTGTTGTGATAGCAGTTTATGCGGGATGCTTGCAATGGATTATGATGAAAATGATACACGGAGCTCGGAGATACGGGCGTTATGTTTTACTTTGTGTTTATGTTGCCATGTTGCAGTTAAGCTGTATGTTTGTAGAAGGTAAAGTCACGGACTCTAATCATTGAGCCACTTGCCACTGTTCGCATTCCCATTCCCCTCGCATATTAACTTCACACTTTATTACAAAGAAAATGAAAAGAGCCACTGGAAATAATAATAATAAAGAATTACGCGAATCCTTATCATTTTATTAATAAGGAACTGCTGTAAATAGTTGGGAGAATGATTATTCATTATGGCTACTGAGTCACTAGCTAAATGGACAGAGACCTAGGAATATCAGCTCGCTTAATACTCTAAAATAAAAGAAAACAATACAAATTTAATTTCAATACTGACCTGGTTTTTATAAATCATTCTGAATTTATTGTTCAACAAACAAAATGCAAACGGCGAACTTCTACTCGTACATTCAAAAGTTAGTCGTACTTATGTTAGTAATTAATAGTTATCATTGACGTCATTTATCCATTAAAATGAAGATTTGTATTAACGGCACAATGAGATGGCCTGCGAGCTCCCCAGATGTCACCCCTTTAGATTTTTTTTGTGGGAATATCTGAAAAATTAAATTTACATGAAATCTTATGCGAATGTAAACGAGTTGAGAGTTGAAGTTCAGAATACGATTTATTATATTCACCACAACACGTTATTAAAGGTTACTAGAAATGAATTCGTTAGAAGAAAACATTTGTGTACACAAGAAAATGGCCCATTTCAAGCAACTAATTAGTTAGTTTACCATATTTTGTAAGAATTAAAAAAAAAGATTTCATGGTTTTCCTATCATTTAATTTATCAAGTTTATTAGAGAGATTTCATCCCTATAATTGATCCTAACGTTCAACGCAATAAAAGTACAGGTTGTAATTTTTACAGATTTTAGTCGGTTTTAAGCGGGATTGTCCGAAAGGATTACCGCTACCCCGGAACATAAAGGGCTACGGAAGGAACATGGAAGGGTTTTAGTCAGTAAGAGTCTGACACTCCCTTCCGCTCCACCCAGAGCGGGAGCAGTCTTTGGATGATTTCCCAGCCTTAAAAAAAAGTCGGTTCGATGCCCGAGTGTGGCAAGCGAATTTTTGAAAATCTTTGAATGCAGTTTTCTTTCTATTTTAAAATAAAGGAATGTTTTCTTTGAGTAAAATTTTCTATCTACAGTATTAAGAGTACTTTCCCTTCAGGAGGCATTTTATTACACATACCTACCGAATAATTTATAAGAAAAATTTATCTAAATCTAACATTTTCCACGCTAGATGTTAATTACCAGCTGTTTTGAAGCTCCTAACCGAAGAAGCCAATACCGCCAATGTTCCCATATTACCAAAACAGGGAGGAAAATCACATTATAGGTACAAGAAATTTAATATGCACCGCGTCTAATATATCTGGTAAACAACGGTCGGCCTTCGGTGATCAATATAAGGGATGTTAACAAATTTAGCTTCACCGACGACGGCCAAAGATCGATGGCCACAGAACGTCAGCTCTATACTACGAGCGAAAACAGGCGCACGCACACATAGAAGCGTACGGACGGCACGGTCTCAAAACTGTTTTTTGATAAATCATTAAATGACTCCGCCCGCTCTGGGTGGAGCGGGTCGGAGTGTCAGACTTTCACTGACTAAAACCCATCTATGTTCCTTCCTAAGACCTTTATGTTCCGGGGTAGCGGTAACCCACAACAACAATCCCGCTTCGACAATCCCGCTTACCCGGCAGGCCAGCAGAAACACGTAAGTAGGTACGCGCCGCCCGGCACGGGCTTGGTCCTGATCAGACAGTGAGCTACCCATTACTCAACGTCTGCAGGCCCGCGCCTACAGTGGCCGGGAGTCGTCGCGCGGCGGGTCGTAACGTAAAACCATTAGTAAGATATTGCAATGGAACTCTTATCTCATGGTTGTAGAATGTAATGAATAACTTTCGGCAATCGCTCTAGTTGATACCTTACTGAAATAAGAGTGCATTGCAATTTTACGGTGATCGTTGATATCCTATCTAAGCCACAAAGACTTTTTACGAAAGACGAAAAGCCTCGCCTTGAAACCCATGTCATATCTCAAGTAAATAACAGTTGCAAGTGAGCTGGCTCTCGATTAACGTGAATAGTTTCTTTATATGCATTTGTCATGTATTATAGTTTTAGTAAGTAATCAAATATTTAACAAAATATCTGCTGATCGGTATTCTTAAGATAAAGTGACTTTAATTTATCTTTATAATTACAATAATATACAACCTAATACAATAACAACTTAAACATAGTTAAATTAAAAGACTATCTAACTAGCTATATACAAATAAATCCAAAAAAAAACAAAAAAGGGACACTGACTTTTAATTGAATTTATCAAGACCCCGATTGGAATTGGGGTTCTTCGGGACGGGGGCCTCGGGGTCTGGGTACTCAGTGAATAACCCATTTTGTCTGAGTGTATAAAACTGCCCTTCTGTCCCTACCTATCCATTCTGTGGCACTGCTTTTAAGCACATCTAAGAGAAACCTATTGAATCTTGATTGAAGCAAAGTGGTACAAAACGTTTAACAAATATAAAAGGCTATATTTAAAAAATGTATTTGCGGTGTCTATGAATAATTTATTTGTAATGAGCATTGTCTGATTAGAATCGATGGATTATATTGTTGCATATTTGTCTGATGGATTACATTGTTTTTTTTTTTAAATTAAATATGCACAGATACATTATTCAGACTGTCGATACTAATTAAGAACAAATCTTAAATACAATATATACAACCTAAAACTATAAAATTTATCTAGTATGTACAAGTGGTAAAGAGGGAAATTAGGCTATATTATTAAAACGCTCGAATTTGAGGTTTCTGTCGTAATGATAACGCCTATAATTTTGAATTAAATCAAGAGATCATCTATATTAAATTTTCACTCGATTTCGCTTTCATGAGATTCTTAGATGTGGTTTTGATACCAAAACACGTGTAACGTTGACGGAATTTCGTTTGCTATGTTAATTTTGACAGGGTTTCTACCAGACCTTAAGCATGAAAAACCATCCGGTTTAAACCTGTTCAGTTCTTTATTGAACCATCAGAGCCTCCCAACCGGACACAAGTCACTGTGGCCAATATGGAAAGCCTTTTTTTTTTTGAGGGTGGTCAATCATTAAATGACTTCCCCCGCTCTGGGCAGAGCGGAGGGGAGTGTCAGACTCTTACTGACTAAAACCCATCCATGTTCCTTCCTTAGCCCTTTATGTTCCGAGGTAGCGGTAACCCTTTCGGACAATCCCGCTTAAACATAGAAAGCCTTGAATAAACTTTGTACCCAAGTAGGCTGTAGTATTTATAACCTCCACAAGTAAGGATTTACGGACGGCTCTGATCTCCGGTACGTATGTGGCGTCTATCAATAGACAATGACACACCTGTCACCTTATGCCGCCTGTCACCTGCACTCGTGAGAACCTAAAGGCTGCGTCAGCGAACGGTATTCGCGTTTCTGAATTTTTGGCCGAACAAATTTAGAAAATATTATAAGTATACAAATCATCATCTGCCTAGCCTTTTCCCAACTATGTTTGAGTCGGCTTCCATTCTAAACGGATGCAGCTGAATACCAGTATTTAACATGGAGCGACTGCCTATCTGACATCCATAAAACCTAGTAACTGGGCAATACGATACCCCTTGGTAAGACTGCTGTCAGATTTTCGGGCTTCTGACGACCCGTAACGACTGTCAAAGATGCACAAATGATAGCCGGGACCAACAGCTTAAGCAGTCTCGGTATGTAAAGATGGTCACCCATCTACGGCCAAGCGTAGCTTGACCTAGTTGATCGACCTGTAAAATTGAATTCATAGACATTTAAGGGGTCATTGTTTTCATGGTAAAAGTTGTTCATAAAGATGATTATGACCCCTTAAATTATTGCCCATGAATTCAATTTCACTCTGTATAGATATATTATAATCGTAAATCGTATTACTTTTGCCATCGACACGATGAGAACAAGTTGACGAAAATATATTTTTCTTTTATCATCAATCGAACGTCTAACTATGAATAAAGAAGTAAATTATTTAAATAAAGCAAATCTGCGGGAACACATTTTTAAAGCCCGTCGTATTCTTCGGACTGAAATAAGAATAAGCCAGTTTGCTGACGTTAACTCAAAGCAATTACACAAGTGAGCCTCCGGGAACGGGTGAGTGGCGCAAACTTATAAGGCAACCGCATTAACATCTTGCAGGAGTTATGTCAGATGAATCACTCCCATCTCGTGCAGATAATAATTAAATTACGTAGGTATTCAGGTCGTCAGGTCAAGGGTGTTAAGGAATTTAAACTATGTGTAATGTTCATTTTACTTTATAGTAAAATACTTCACAATAAAATGAATCCACGCCATTTATGATAAAAGCTCGTGTTTTTGAAGTGTTTTCATAATAGGAGTTAAAATAAATTTCTTTGAGACTAAGTTTATTTTAAACGTATTCAAGAGTGTAAATTGAATTCTTTGAAAAATTATTATGTCCTTTGTTCTATAATCAGCTCGTTTATTTCATCCGAGTAGAAACACCTGAGACAAGCATTATTTCTAGAACAGGTTTTTAATTTGACTAAAAAGTCAGCTTGAGGCCGTATTCCTTAGAAATTAGGTTATTAGGTCACGTCTGAGTCTACTTAATAATGGATCATTTTTCGCTTCCATTTTTAAATTCGACCTATTTTAGAATAAGACGAGTTCCAGACGAAGAATAAACTACGCTTCTCATACTAGCCAGTCCCGTAATGTTCAATCCACTATATAAATTGATCGCTATTCCATTTGCTATGCGTACTAATGAAACAAATTTCCCCTTTGGTCTTATAAATGAATCAATTATTATAAACTGATACGATAAAATATAACAAAGGTATTTCAGTGTGCTGAATATGTAATACTAATATTATAAAGAGGAAAGATTTGTATGTAAGTATTTTTTGTAACGAATAAACTCAAAAACGAATTAACAGATCTGTATGAAACTTGGCACAAAGATAGATTATAGTCTGGAATAGCATATTAGCTTTTTATCCCGGAAAAATGTACGGTTCTCGTGGAATAATTTCCTGCATACACGCGGTCGAAGCCGCTGGCCAAAGCTAGTACAAAATATGTTGATTGTTTGAACATCAAAATGTGAGTTTATTTGCATTCCCGATGGATTAAAATATTGTCGAACATGGTTATTTACAACTCAGTCCACAATACACAAATCCGTTGTTCAAATGCTTCAATAATATCACTACATCACACAATTTAATCTGTTGATCCCGCTTAATATATTCCCGAGATCAGTCCCGGGCTGCGGGCCACCTTAATTACCAAAGCGAGCAATAAAATAAATCCGATTATTCGATTCCCTGCCATCGCGTGACACATCACTGAAATTAATAAAATTTATATTCATTTTATTGATTAAAATATTATAATTTACAAAGTAAGTCTACTAATGACGAAAATAACTATTATGAAGGTGATGGCATAGATTTATGTAAAAAATGTAACGTGTCTTAACTTTGCGAAAAGACCAGCTAAACAGATGCTCAATTATTTAAAAAAAAGTACTAATATACTTTTTTATTCTTACATACATATATACAGTAAGAGTGCAAAAAGTTATTAAAGGGCTATTAATTTAAAAAAGTGTCCATCAGTTCAAGATCAATAAGTTTTAGAGGATCAGTTAAACATTTCCCCTTCAAATAACCCCGACCCGTACTAAAGAGTAGAGAGGTAATTACTCTTTGATACCTCGTCCCTCAAACTTCTAAAGTAGCCGCAAAACAAAATGGTGGCCTGCGACGTAGAGCCGAGCCCGCGACTAATTTAATGATACCAAATCAAATCAAAGTTGAGAAGTTTATGAAACTTTTGTGACATGATCGTCGTATTTATCCTACCATCCTAGAAGAAGTGTAAAGGTGCTCTAAATAAAATTCTGATAATCTATACTAAAATTATAAAGCTGAAGAGTTTGTTTGTTTGAACGCGCTAATCTCTGGAACTACTGGTCCGAATTGAAAATTCTTCTTTTTGTGTTGGATAGTCCACTTATCGTGGAAGGCTATAGGTATAGGTATATGTAACATCACGCTTCGAACAATAGGAGCCGAGCAGGGGGTAAAACCGCGCGGGAGTAGCTAGTATATAATATGTTAAGTGTGTTTAGTGTATTAAGTGTCAATTCTACCAATGAAACTGAAGGCGATCAGTACAATAGAACGCGTTCAAAAGTTGTCAGTGTGCGTATTCCATAGAAAATAATTTCATCTACAGCTCTTAAACGTAGTTTATTCGCTGATCACGTTCAATTTCATTGGTGTAATCTGCCCTAAGATACTGAACAAAACTTTAAACCTGTTTTTGACACATTTGGTACTGATTTCGCCAATCAAATTGAAACTGAATTGTCCCTATTCCTTAACAATGTTGACACTGACACCTCTTAAACGCAGATTAGATATCCTTTTTTTTTTCCTTATTATTAAGAAAAGATTCCTTAATAAATGATTACAATCTAGCCTAAAAGACTAATAAGCAATTTAACTCTAACTTATTATTATACGGTAAAGGTTTTGTTAAAACTAAGAATAGCGTCCTTTAGCACTTTTATACTAGTCCATAGCACTTTCTTAGAGTCTGGTATTGATAAAAACACTTTGTTCATGTGTTATATGCATAGCACAGCAATGATCACTATTATACACTAACTTTAAACACTACACTAACTCAAAAGGTTTAGTTCTCTTTAGTCTACGCACTAGGTCCGTGTTGTCTAACAGCTGAATTGCCTCAACATTCACATGTCGGTGAAGTCTGTGTTCGTGGGCTTCAGCAAATTTTTGAATGATGTTGGTGACGAGTTCTATTTTAAGGTCACGGTGGAGGTCGTCATTTCTGATGTACCAAGGTGCTTTTACAGCAGCTCTGAGTACTTTATTCTGGAATTGTTGTATTTTTTTGAGGTTGCTCTGTTTAGTACAGCCCCATAGTTGGATACCATACGTCCAAATTGGCATCAGAATATGCTTATAGAGTATAATCTTATTATGTATTGATAAACAGGATTTCCTTCCGAGTAACCAATACATACTTTTATAGCGTATGTCGAGTTCCTGTCTTTTCTTTTTGACATGAGCTTTCCATCGCAACTTAGCGTCGAGGGTTATGCCAAGATATTTGGCTGTATTAGAATAAGGCACTTGCGTACCGTTTATGTAGATTGGGTGGTAGTCGCACTGTTTGTTTGTGAAGTCAACGTGAATTGATTTTGACTCATTCAGTTTGATCTTCCATTTTTGTGTCCAGTCATAAACTTTGTTCACAGCAAGTTGAACTTTTTCTACTGCTTCTTTGTGATTCGATCCAGTAGCCATTGTGACTGTTCCTAAATTACCCCAGGCTGATAAAATTTTCGTTTTTCCTAACTTCGTTAATATTAGTGTTTGGGTCGGTTCCCCCTAAGGGGGAAGAGCCGCGCCCCGCCTTCCGCGCGACTCTGTAGGGCTCGTCCCGGACTGGTCACCCTCCCACCGACATAGATTAAATGAATTCCAAAAGTGAAGAAGTCCAATACCTTGTCTCAATAATAGAGCAAGGAAAGGATTGAAAGGAATGGTATATGAGGCTTAGGAATTCATAGTAATGAAATTGGAAGTGGTTTTAGAAAGTTAACAAGATAATAGGGGAATGCAAAGTATAATATTATAATATTATTATAGAAACTTGTGAGTAGCCCTTACACTAGTGTAACGGGTATTTAGACAGACATTACTCACACGATACCTCACATCTGCAAGGCGCGTGCTCGTACAATTTTGACTCAATTATTGGCTTGGTATTAAAGATACAATATTCAAGAATTACTGGATAAAAGAGTTGAGATTCTAGGCTCAAGAGTCATTATAATTATAATAGAGTTTTAGATAAAACTCTCCTAAAGGTCTAATATTATTGATCTGAGGCGAAGGTGAAGTTAATAGAGTAGATAATTGAAACTCAGTAGTAATTGTTATAGTAGAGTCTTGGGATAAAAGATCTAGTAATATTCAAGAATTACTAGTTATTATAGTAGAGAATCAAGTCTCGAGAATAATCATTATTAATGAAATGAGCTGTGGGTCAACACACAGTCTCGTCGGTGAAGAAGGTAAAGGGATCGTTACGCTTGCGCTTTAATTCATTATTTATAGTTACGTTAATTTATTTAATTACAATGTACCCACTTCAGTGAGATCGGGAACTTTTACAACGTTTGTCTCATTCTACGTGTTCTGCTAGACCTGACGCATAGAGCCTCTAACGACCCTAATACGATTCTAAAAGAACACGTTCCCTAGGCATAAATTAAATGTCTTACTCAATCCTAAGGCAGAGTGCTGCGAAGTCCAACTGCATTGAGGAAGACAAGTATTGAGTAGTTCTAAATACAGACTACTGTGAATCTACCCTGTGAAATTACCCTTACGGCGGTCTAGCCGCCTTCTTTACTATTATAGCACAAATCTAGCACAAGCGCACCGTAGACTCAGTCTCTAGCAAAATGCATTACGATCGTAGTTGGTGAGCGCCGAAGTGGTAATACGTCACCTCACATTTCCTTAGTCTTCCCCATTTAGAGGACGCGGTGCGGCTATTAGCGGCTTTGCATCCAAGTAGCGTGTCTCGCTAAACAGTGACGATTTAGTAATAGTCCTACAAAACGGACGGGGTTATTTTTAACGAGACACGATCTCTAGTGTTTTCACAGCGTCTACCAATTCAGTTTGGGGTACTTGGTGAAGCCTACCCCCACTCCCTGGAAATGTGCGTCAACAAGCCTCACGCAAAGCATTCTGTGGCAAGACCTTTTTGGAAGCAGACACCATCAGTAACGTTTGATTGGCTTATATAATTATAGATTGGCCTGATGGCCTAATAACTATGATATATACGGTTCTGCCTTCCAGGTCTGGAGGGTTAGTTAAAGTCATGGTCGTCAATAGTCAGGAGCAGTAGTGCTCAGTGTCAGGGAAAGGCCTTCCCCGTTTCCCTATAACCAAACGTAACTGACAATTATCTGTCAAGGTACGGATTAGGAGATGGGCAGGTAATATAAACCTATCCTATCAGCCTAGGATAATTATTGTAGTAAAAGACTCACCCAGTCGCACCAACACACACACACGCACACACGTATACAACGTTAAGTACTTGCTTAGTCTAATCTGGCCTTTACTTGACTTAAATCTTAACACTCGCTGTCTTGCAACAGCCTACTCGGACATAACCCATGGCGTACACCAAGCTGCCTATCCTTCCTACTCTGTACCAGGACGTCCGTTTCGTATAGCGGTTTAAAACCAACTGCCTTGACTGATTGCATCAGTCTCCTAAATTCCTCCAAAACACCACGCTTAACCCATGTTCCCACACTTTCGCAGGACAGGTTTTTTTGACCGTTTTTTGTGCAATTGTTTCAAGGGTCCATTTGGGTACCGATGGGCCCGACTTATGATAACCAGATGTGATACAAGTATTGTAAGTGGCGCTTAGAAATCAGATATTTTACTCGTTTCTTTAGAATTTGCTGAATTATTGCTTTCGACCCGTCGGCTGTCATTATCCCTAGTTTGCCTGTCATTAAATAGAGAATTTATGCGTTTCTAAGTGTCCCGAACCAAGTGTTGGTTTTAAAATAAGTATAATATTTTGTTATTAAATAGGAGTACGTGACAAACAGTCACACCATAATAGCAGTATCATCAGCAAAGGTCGCAATGGTGTTGTTATCTAGCTCTGGGATGTCACATGTGTACAACAAGTATAAGATTGGGCCTAGCACACTTCCTTGAGGTACCCCAGCTTTTATCGCTTTTAGCTCGGAATATGCATCTTCTTGTCTTATTCTAAACATTCTATTAGTTAAATACGAATCCAGAATATCTGCAAATTCTGGAGGCAACATACATCTAAGTTTGAATATTAGGCCATCATGCCAAACTTTGTCAAAAGCTTGCGCGACATCTAAGAATACGGTGGCGCAGACTTCCTTGTTTTCGAGCGTTTTTTCAATGACGTTTGTTATTCTGTGTACCTGGTCTACTGTAGAGTGTTTTTCTCTGCAACCAAATTGATGATTTGGGATAAGATCTTTTTCTTCTATTATTGGTTTTAATCGTTTTAGCAATAGTTTTTCAAATAGTTTTGATAACACTGGCAACAAGGAAATAGGTCTATATGATGACGCTTCATGGGGCGGTTTCCCAGGCTTCGCAATCATAATTACTTCAGCTACCTTCCACAGCTCAGGTACGTATTTCAGAGTAAACGCAGCATTGATAATTTTGTTCAGCTTTACTTTGGCTTTGCGCGGGAGGTGTTTAAGAATTTCACCTGTTATGAGGTCATAGCCCGGCGATTTTTTTGAACTAATATTATTTTGAATTTCTCTCATAACTTCTTTAGGAGTCACAAGCTTAATTTCTTGATTTTGCAATAACTTTTCACACTCAAGTATATCTGTACAGTTATCATTGGGTTGAAAAGTATTTTGTAAGTGTTGAGCAAACCTTAACGCTTTTTGGTCATTACTTATAGCCCATTTTCCGTCAGTATTTCTAATAGGCGGTATTTGTTTAGTTGGCCTTTTTAGGTTCCTTGTCACTTTCCAAAGAGAGTAATCCGTTGATTTGTCATTGGTTAACTGCAGAAGGTTGGTGTTTAGGGATTGATCCTCGAATTGTATTATTTTTCTCTTTAATCGCTTAGTCAGATTATTTAATAATGTTTTTTCCCGTGGACACCTTGTTTGCTGCCACTGCTTTCTTTGTTTTCTTTTCTCAGATAGTAAATCCACAATTTCCTTAGGATAGATATAACCCTTATATTTGCGTTTTATTTGTGGTGTATTGTTCCACGCACATTGTTGGATATCAATAACATATTTGTTTACTTCTGAGTCAAGCTGATCTTGCGTTTTTATCGGAGTTCTTAGGTCGATAATATTATCTAGATCAAGTTTAAAACTTTCCCAGTCTGTTGACTTATTAACCAGGGATATCTGGCTTTCTTTTAGTAAAATTTTTTGACTAAGTCTTAGTACTATCGAGGAGTGGTCAGAGTTCATATGAAAACCTTCCTCCACAGCAACGTAATTAACGGATATGTTTTTGCATATAAAAAAGTCTATAAGATCTGGTATTTTCTGGAGGTCAGAGGGCCAGTATGTTGGTTTCCCTGTGCTCATAACTTCACAATGTGTTTCTTTAACTGCACTTAAAAGCTGCCTTCCTTTTGTTGTTGTAAGTCTCGATCCCCATTGCGTGTGCTTGGCATTAAAATCACCGCCTAGGATGAATCTTTGACCTAACATTTCAAAGAAATGTAAATACCGCTCTTTTAGATATCCTGAAGTATTCAGTTTCAATGGTGAAACAGAATTTTTTAAATTTTTAGATGAAGTAACTTTCAAAGTTGCTTCAATTAGATTATGCCACAAGTCATAATAATTTCCACGGTGTAAATCCAGCTTTAAATTATTTTTATTACCTCATCAAACAAGGCAGTCGCGACGAGAGTAGCCAGTATTCACCAAGCTGTTGAAAATTGGCGATCATTGAGATGTACAGTGCACATCAAGTTACCACAAACTGTCAAATTTTCTTAATCGATTTTGAACTTAACATTCAACGTTATAGGGTTTAAAATCCATAACAAGGGCGATAAATAAATTCATTACTTATGTATTATTTTAACAATTGTGAATTTCCAAAAAAAGAACAATGCTACTCGCCACATCTGCACAGGACTTGTAATTAAAAATGCAACATTTTAAAATTGACTTCGAAATTCCACGTTCGAAACGCCCGTAGCATTTCCATACACATTTAAAATTCTATCTATAAAGCTGTCCGATTTAAATCGATTCCAATCCCGGTATCGATACCTATCTTAATAGTTGCATCGAAGTTTATTAATACCGAAATTCAATCATTTCGATAGTCGCTCGGCCTGATTCGAATCGACCTAGTTGTAACTTTACCGATTCATCTGATAACGGATGGTTTCAGCTCTGATTACGTGATTCATTCAATTGTGAACTATTCTGTTGTTTAATAGTGGAATACAATGACATATTAATATGACAATGATGTATTATAGGTCTATTAATGTATCTATTGAGCACCGGAAGCGTACCCATTACGCCTAATTGGTCGGGTCACCCTAGGTGTTCGTGAGTTATGATGTGCTAAATAAAACTATGTTACCAAATATCGTGTACCAAGAAGAGTATTAACAAGGAGTTTGGTAAGCTATAAACAATTTAATTTGTCGTTAAATATACCACATACGGCTTCAAATCCAATTTATAGTTTTGCGGCTTGTTGATCCTTTGAGTTAAAATCTATGAGGATCTTCGGCTCACTTTGTGGGAGGCCTTTCAATGATATATCTTCCTGTATGCGTCGCCACTCAACCACACATTTTTTTGGGCTATGTATGTAGGTTAGTGTCATTGTATTCAACTTGCTAATAATATACCTTTTCAATGGCACGGCAAGGGATTATTATGTGACAAATAAAAATATAACGTGACAGTGTGTCAATAACATTTAAATTTCAATGATGGCTGGCCGAAGGATGCTGCGGCATCGTTTCCGTCATAATGCAATTACATGTAGCGATGCCGAAGGATCCTCTGCCGCGCCGTGCCGCCAATGTGCGCCGGGCCTTACCATACACCTTAAGTAAAGTGTCAACTGCAAACAATACCCCGTTTACATACGTGAAGTTGCCGAGAAAATCCCGAGACTTCGAACTGCACTTTGCAGTATAAAATATTTTATTTGCTCTGGCAAACACAGAATAGTAAAGAAGGTCAACTCAATACAGAGATTGAATACTTTTAGACTCGATGGTCTGTTCCAAAAATATTAGTTAAATATATAAACAAATGGCGTATCCCAATTTGTAGTGCCGTTGGAAAATCGATTAAATTATTGGAATACCTACTCATATCTGAAATTGTAATTTTATGTCATCAGATATTTTTCTCGATAGGAGCTCGTGGCTAAGTAATAACAGCCGCACAGGTCGAACCATAGCTACGCTTGCCAGGGTTGGCCGTGGATGGTTGATCTTTACATAACGAGACGCCTCCGTGCCTCGGAAAGCACGTTAAGCCTGCTGTCATTTGTGCATCTTTGACGGACGGACGTTACGGATCGTCAGAAGTCCGAAAACCTGACCAGGCCAGACTTACCAAGGGGTATCGTATTGCCCAGTTACTTGGTTGTGGAGGGCAGATAGGCAGTTGCTCTATATAAAATACTGGTATTCAGCTGCATCCGGTTAGACTGGAAGCCGACCCCAACATAGTTGGGAAAAGCCCAGGCAGAAGCAGAAGCAGATGTTTCTCATTACAGTTAGGTTACAGCGCGTGCATTTTTACTCGTTGTAACAAAGAAAAACAGAAAATACGTTTATTTACGGCCAACATAATAAAGTAAAAAAAATAAGTTGGGGGCAAATGTGCGTCACAGCCGCGCTCAACGGCCATCGCTCAGCACAATGCTAACCAATGCACAGTGTAAGGAGCTGACCTTCTGCACCTGTATATTTTTTCTCTGCTCAACTTTGTATGGTATTTGTGGAACTAACGCTTGTCATGCAGATGGTGTAAATAATGCATGTCTTACTCATCAACAGTTCTTTGATGCGCCACTTTTATGTGGTGCAAGCACTTTACAGTATTTTGTATTGTTGCCAAATTATGAAAAGTAAAGTCATAGTTTAGAGAAGCATACATTTTCATTCCATAGAGACTATGCGCGCGTGCGCATTTAGCTTCTGCCAGCGGCGCGTGGATGGCGAAAATTATCCCACGGAAACGCACGGCCGGATAAAAAGTGTCTCATCTGGCTATCCAGGCTATAGTTTATCTATCTGTGTACCAAATTTCATCCAGGTCCATTCGGTAGTTTTTGAGTGAAAGAGTAACGTACAGACGCCAGCACATCAAGCTATCCCTAACTGTCAAATTTTCTCAATTAAAAATGAACCTTATGTCTTTGCAATAAAGTTGAACTTACTATCAAATAAATTTGACAGATTGTGGTAACTTGATGTGCTGGCCTCTGTACATCCTTACAAACTTTCACGATTATAATATTAGTAGGGTGTAATTAATAATGCATACCTAATATGTTCTGCGTGTACATTATGAACAGCTTTCACTATGGGACGAATCTAAAAATGCGAAAAAAAAATCAGCTGTTCCCTACATTTCGACGAGATAATTATTATGCGTTAGCATAATGTATGGAACAGCAGATTGTTTTTACACGACATACGCGTTTATAATATTAGTAGGATTTTTAAAGGATAAGTTAGATACTACAGAAATTAAGCGTTTTTTGAGCCAAAAAATAAGAAAAATTACATAAACAATTTTATGCCAAAACAATTTTATTTTAATTATACAATTATGTGTTTCGATTTCGTAACACGCCCGGGATATTCCATGTTCTAAAAATGGAAAGGCTTCTTAATTCTTTTTAAGCGAACCTGTATAAAGACGCCATTCTTTTGCAAATAAGGTAAACTTTATAAAAATCCACATACATAAACACTCGCCCTTTTACATGGGCATAAGCGGAGACCACAGAATGCCACAAAAAATATCACGTATGTTTGGTTGTATTCATTATTTATTTTATTCTGTTTTTTAGTATAGTGTTATAGCGCCAACAGAAATACATCATCTGAGAAAATTTCAACTACGGACGGACGACGGACAGCGTAGTCTTAGTAATAGGGTTCCGTTTTACCCTTTGGGTACGGTACCCCCAGAAAGAGTAAGCCAGTAAATTCAAGGTGCAGTTTTAACCGTCTTTCCCAAGTGTCAAATGTTGGAGTACCTTTTTAAGATTAAACTCACTATGCTCTTATTTTGTTCACTCTAGTTCATACTTGTTCTACTAAGTACGGAGTTGCTCTTAAGACGCGACTGCAGTAGCTCGTAGCTTGAATGTTTTATTTTGTGCTTGGATTAAATAAAGTGGTTCTCTATAAAAAATAGGGATTTATAAACGTGTTTACAAATTTTGTCTATGGAAAAACGGTACTGAAATGTTTGGTACCTTTGATTACCATAAAACGTGTTTTATCTTCCGTTATTTTATACGTAGAAATCATTTTTTAGAAGTTAAAGTCAAAAACTGAAGAAAATTTCGAGGCTATTCCAACTTTTGTGGTTTTTCGTTTTTTGAACACGCAGGTCTTTCGAAGCCGCAAACCTGGTTTTACACTATTTTGGTGTCTATCCAAATAATATCCCAAAATATCAGTGCCATTTTTGTGTCTATGGTGACTGGCTTGATCATTGCAAGGTTTACACTATGTAGCTTTTAACAACGTTCATTTTTCACTAACGTGCCAACGTTCAATAGTATTCTCTTTAGCCACAGATATTAGAATTGTCTATGGCAAATATATTTTGCTATTTGTCGCCACGAATTACCTACTTACCTAATTATCCTTTAGACGAGAATATCCTATTAACATCGAGCTATTCACTCTACCACAAATTTTAATAAATAATAGGGAGCAAAGAACTTTGAGTACATAATAATATTTTATAGTAAAACATCGTATAGAGGGAAAATTAATGTTCTCATACAACGTAGGTAACATATCCGCTTTGAAATACGGTGTTTATTAAAATTTACAAAACACGACCGTGTTATAACGTTTAATTAAAAATGTTTAGTTCCTAAGGATGAAATATGGTAGAAAGGTACATTAATTTGAACTTAATTATGAACGAGATAAAGTATATTTTCCAAAAATAATACGTGTCTCCCGTTAAATATTTTAGGAAAAACATGTTTTGGTGTCAGTAAATTATTTTAACGACTTATGCTTTGTTGCTTATTTTGAACAGATTATTTTAATAAGACTCGAGTGTAATAGGTATAATAATAATAGTCTTGCAGACCGAATTTCGGTCATGGCGACCAATCATAGCGGAAAGCATTTGGCGCGGGAGTAGTGTTGCCCAAAATAGGTCTTGGTCTTGCAGTCTTGGTCTTGTTCTTGCAATTTCGCAAGACCAAGACCAAGACCAAGACCGCCTTATTGTAGCAAGACCAAGACCAAGACTGAACCCTGCAAGACTTGAGCAAGACAAGACTTAAGCCTGCAAGACTCTCGCGTCTTGCAGTTTAGACAAACTGAGATTTGAGTTATTAAGTAGGTATTTGGTTTCAATCCCGATTTTGATAGACGTTCCCCAGTATCAAAACCGTAGGCATCGACATAACTCTAAACTAAGGGCTGCAGTTGTATCTGCAGTTGGCAACGTGCCGCTCGTCTGAAAGAACCCTAAAAGGTTTTGTATTGAATAGGTAGGTACTTATTATATTTCAACTATTTATTAAGTAGGTAGCGTGTTAATATTCACAAATCTGTTCCCATCATCCCATGTGATAAAATGTACCTAGAATAACTTTCTAGCAAAGTTGGTAGGTATCTACCTATAATAATATATTATGCTTGTTTAAAAGTGTCTAATGTGCAGCAAACGTTAGTAGGTTGGTATGTGCTTAAAATTATAGCCAACAAATTATATAAACATTATGTAGGTACCTACTTATGTTTCAAAGTTTATATTATTCTTCTATTCAGCAAAATTTAAAACTAACAGCGAGTCGAGTAGGTCTAGTAACAGTTTTTACGGCAACCATGTTATGGTACAGACGCAGACGTCAACACATCAAGCTACCTACTACAATCTGTCAAATTTCTTTAACAGATTTTCAACTTTATTGCTAAAGAATTAAGGTCAAGGTTGATTGGGAAAATGTGACGTTCCGCGAATAAACTGTTGGTCGGTCGGTGTAATATAGGTATACCTACTTATTTGATAATTTACCGACAAAGACGCCGCAGTTTGCAACAAGTGTAGGTATCACAGCATTTGACACTGTTTGAGCGCCGCATTCGCCGACAAAGAGTACGGAAAGAGGCACACAAAATTGTTACCTATTTTGGTAGGGTTGGTACAGGAGCATAAAATTAAACGACATTGAAGATGTCTCGGCAGTAGGTAGGTATAAATTGAATGCTTGAATTGAGTTTCTTGTATAAATACATTCTCACACTGGCTCGAATTCGAACACTACAGCGTTTAAAGCTGTCGGGCGAGATGATAACTAATAACTAAGTAGGTATGGCATCTATTGAATTGCGAATATTTTGATTTCAAAATAATCATATGTTGTTAATATTGGTAAATTATAGATAGTGAGTGATATACCTAGGTACTAAAATGTAAGCAGCAGGATTGAAAATGGTATATGCCATGTCAGGGCTTTCCATAAGTATATTTTTAAAAAACTCTCAAGTAAGATTTAGAGTTTACCATTCAATTACACACAACAAATTATTGAAAAACAAAAATCATGAAAAATATTTTTAGACTGAGTACTTAGGAAATTAGTAGAAAAAATATTCTATCGTGATCGTGGATACCTAGTTATTAAAAAGTAGACAAACGTTGTATTTACTTAATTTTATTTTTCTGTGCTAATGCCAACATTGACAACCCTACCAAAATAGGTAAAAATTTAGTCCGCTCCTAGACTTTGTGTCGCCGCCCATGTTCCAAAGAATAAAATAAGTTTTCGGGTGCTCAGAACGGACACAAATAGATTAAGTTGTCCTCGCAAGGAAGATTGTAGTCGTAAGGATAGGTAGATATTATAAGAATTGTAGTAAGTAATAATAATATACCTAGTTTATATTATTATTACCTATTATACCTTTTTAAAGGACATTGCACTGCAAATTTGGAAGTGGGTGATTTTAACAAATTTGAAACGTGGAAAAGCTACAAATATGAGCGACGTTATATTGCTTTACGCATTTTGTTTTAAAATCACACACTTCCAAAAATCGAGATTTGCAGTGTCGGTTTATCAACTACTATAGTAGCGAGTAACCTCCATAAAAACAGCAGGCAACGTAGTGGAACGGAACTTGCCTAGTTCCAATAAAATAGGAACATTATAAACAATATTATTTGCATAATTATCTACACTTTATTGTTGCGTAGGCACAAAACCTATCTGATTCTGATACTTCTGTTTTTTAATCTTTCAAAGATTTATTCTATCTATCAAAGAATGCCGCATTTTCCTTTGTCGGCTTGTGCTTATAAATATGAGTTTTTATTTCAATTTCACTCATTTCCAATTGAGCTTCGCTTCGAGTCTATCTTATTTATTGTTCTCGCCCATTTACTTACTCTAAATCCTTATTACTTTCTGAGTGAATGTTTACAATTTGACATGAGTGACGAAGATTCAAATAGCTCTAGTCGGAGTAGTGAGAGTTGCAGAAATAGATCTAAAAGACCTAAAAGCAAATTTGACGAGTTTTTCGAAATAATTCATGCGTCCCAAATTGGTATGTGTAAATTGTGCCAACATAAGAAAGTTGAAATAAAAATGAAAAACAGAAACACTTCAGGCTTAAGGAAGCATCTACTATCTTTTCACGAGAAGGAATCGCAAATATTTCTTCCTGTAAGAAAACCAACACTAAGTCAAAGTCAAAGTGGAGATATCACAAGCTTTTTTACAACCACTGCAAAAAGTAGACAGGTAAGAAAAAAATATGTTACGTAAATACTACGTAGGTACTCAATTAATAATTAAGTCAGTGGGTAGCCTTAGGGGCGGTTACAGTAATTTACCAAAGTAAAGTAGGTACCTAGCTGTTTCTCGTAGGTACTTTATTTTTGTAAATTGATGAAAAAAACAATGCAAATAAGGGTGTTTCATAAATACCTACATTAAAATTTATGAGTTTACTTAGGTCTGACTTTACTTTTTTTTAAATAACTTATTTAGTAGTATGTACAGACGCCAGCACATCAAGTTATCCCTAACTATCAAATTTTCTCAATTATAAATGAACCTTATGTCTTTGCAATAAAGTTGAAATACTATCAAAGAAATTTGACAGATTGTGGTAACTTGATGTGCTGGCCTCTGTACGTAGTCCTCCGATTGCCGCCAAACCTGCCCAGCGTGGCAATTAAGGCAACTACCTACCCCCCGAGTGGGAAGGCCTTTGTCCAGCAGTGGACGTTGTAGTACGTAGTTATTAAATTGTTTTACGATTTTAATTTCTATTTCTACCAACGGGTGTTTGTAGTATCCTTTGTAGGTATTACGTGTTACAGAAAGGGTAGGTAGGTATATCCATTCAAACGGGGTTCACCCTCTTCAGAGTGTTGATAGGTAGGTATCTGGCTTATAATCTGCATTCATTTGAACCGTCAGCTAAATAAAGTACTCTACTTAAGTAGGTACATAGTTACTTAATTACTGAGGCAGCCGCGGCAGTTCTTGAGTTTTTTTTACTACAAACAAAAAGCAATTTCCCAAGCTACAATACCTACTTAGATTTTGTACTAAATAATTTGTGTTCAAGTATTTGTTATTTTGTGGCATAAAGCTATCAATATAATAATAAAAATACCAGAAAAACAAATCTTTTACGGAGTTGTTTCTTGGATGAATAATTGATTGACACTATTTGACACCGATCAGCTGACGTAGGTACCTATGTAATGAATGATTTGTGTAGAATTCACTTACAAACATTTATAATTATATAGGTATTAAAAAATGTTGCCTTATTGGTTTGTTACCTATCACTTATCACCATAGGAATCCGTGCCCTTGATATGTATGTACATTAAGTATATCCTTTCTGTAACACGATTTTTATCTGTACCTATACCTAGGTAATTTATTCAAATACGAAGCTAGTTTAGGTATTGATTTATAGAAACGCATGCATGCCGTTATTTACGACAGTAAAGCCGCCGCAGGTTTGCTAGTACCTATAGTATATTTTTATAGTTATCATGCTATGCTCATAGTTTTAAAATCTAATAGGTACCTATTATTACTATTATTAACACATGTTTTAATATTTTATTTCAGTCTGACAACTTCATGACAGCTACAGTTGATTGGATTGTAAAAAAATATCTTCCTTTCTCATTTTTCGATGATGAAGATACACAGGAATATTTTCGATCGATTTGCCCGAATACGATATTTCCTAAAAGGTCGACACTAAGAAGGAAAGTCAAAGAGCGATTTGAAGAGCTACAATCGAATGTTAAAAATCGACTACAACAATATTCATGTAAAATGTCATTTACCATTGATGGATGGACGTCCATTGCTGGTAGGAGTTACTACGGGATCACTATTCATTATATAGACAATGAATGGAAGTATCGATCTGTAGTCCTTGATTTTATACCATCGCGCGGTCGACATACTGGGTTAGATATTGCAACGATTTTCCACGAATGTTTATTGGAATATGGCATAATTGATAAAATACAGGGTATCACGGTGGACAACGCAACTGCAAATACCAAATTTATGTATGAACTTGGCAAACAACTGCTGCATTTTGATTCAGACAATCAACATTTCCGGTGCTTTGCTCACATTTTGAACCTTGGTGTACAAGATTTACTAAAGACCTTAGCATTACACAGTGAAACTGACAATAAAGAACAAGAACAGCAGTATGAAGACTATGAAGACGAAACTGAGGAAGATGAAGAATATGCGCCAAATATTGCTGACTCTCGTACAGGTATTACAAAATTACGCAGTATTTGCAGTAAAATAAAAAGAAGCGAGATATTGAAGAGGAAGTTCCAGTCTGCCTGTGAAGCAGTTGGCGTGCCATCAAATCTGAATCCTATACTCGACTGTCCAACAAGATGGAATTCCACACATGATATGATTGGATTTGGTTTAAAAGTGAGAACTGGCATTAACATATTATGCGTTTCAGTTACCGAATTGAATGATTTTCAAATCACAGAAACTGAATGGCAAATACTAGAAAAAATACATAAGTTTTTAATAAACTTTAAACTTTTATCAACGAAACTTGGTGGAGAAAAATATGTTACATTACCGCTAGTCATTGTATCATTCAATCTTTTGCTTGATAAAATAGAATCCATGGTAAAACAATTAGATGAGAAACCTAATCGAACTGAAGTGGATGAAAGGCTCATTCTAGGTTTCCAAGCAGCCCGAGATAAAATGCTGAAACATTATAAGAAGAGCAACTGGATTTACTGTACCACTTTAATTTTAGACCCAAGGCACAAAGCTCAGACTTTTGATATGACATTATGGGGGAAGCAAATTAAAACAGAAAGCCTGCGCAAATTTAATGAACTTTATAAAGAATATAAAAGTCTACACGTACAACAACACTCGGTGTCTAAATCTCCAGAATTACCAAGAAATGAAAAAGTATGTGAGGATGAAGAATATGAAGATGTAATTGACTTTGAGAAATTGTATGCATGTCCCTCTACGTCGTCATCTGGATCTGGATCTTGTCTTCAAGGCTTAGTTATTGACGAGTTGGAGGAGTACCTAAGTAAACCGAGAGCCGCCAGCTCAGAAGACATTTTAGAGTGGTGGAGAACGCATGAGACGGAATATCCGATTTTATCTAAGATGGCTCGTGATTTTCTTTCGATACCTGCAACTTCAGTACCTGCTGAGAGATTATTTTCTAAAGCATCGTTAGTAATTAGAAAACATAGAAATAGATTAAGTGATGAGTCAGCCAGGTGGTTACTTTGTATTAATTCTTGGTCAAAAGAATTATTATAAAGTAAGCCATTTTTTTTTTTTTAATTGGGTACTCATTTATTTCAAGAGATTACATATATACTTATATAAAAATTTTAATAATAATATTAATAATTTTTTTTTATTCTAAAACAACCATATTCACATTTAGTTTTAGCCACACAACGAAAACCTCCCGGGGTTTATATCTGCATATTGGCGAGCCGTTCATATAATTTTTTTACCAATTTATAGGTAGATACAATAATACATTTGTACATAGGTACAAGGAGAATTTTTGTGAAAGGAAACGCTTTGATTTGTACTTATAACTTTTCGAACTCGTTTTGTATAACGTTTGCAAGTCTACTGGAAGTTAATTATGTCAAGGCTATTGTGTAGGTACTGTACTGCAATTTTTTTATCTGTGTTCAATTTTTTATTTAAATAAATTTTAAATTGCATAGATTCTTTATTCTACTACTCTTCCATCCAATTCCATTAAACAAACTAATTATTATTAGTTTCTAAATCATCGCTGAAGACAATAGTCTTCAGCGATGATTTAGTAAAGTATAGTTTACTAAATAAATAAAAATAATCGTCGTGTAGGTACGACGATTATTTTTCTTAGGAATACAATTTTGTTGTAGTAGGCGTACTCGTGACTGGCGCGCTTTGCTACGTAGGTACTGTCGTAAGTATGTGTAAGTAAGAAACGATGTAGGTACAGAGGCCAGCACATCAAGTTACCACAATCTGTTAAATTTCTTTGATAGTATTTCAACTTTATTGCAAAGACATAAGGTTCATTTTTAATTGAGAAAATTTGACAGTTAGGGATAGCTTGATGTCATCGATCACTAATAAAGAACTAGATACACAATCTCATACAAAAGTTCTCTTAAAAATGTCGCCAATTGTGTTTAGTTAAAATAAATCTATATTAATGTAATTTCAACCTTACTTGCAAGGTTTAAAGCCGTATTCACAAAGCTATTACAAAAAGCAATAAAATTTTACGACCGGTACTCGCTGCTCAACATACATCAAAACAATTTCAACCTTATACGCATGCATTAAAGTAACAATTACTAAGTGTCAAAAAAAAGTAATAAAATTTTACAACCGAGGCTCGCCACTAGCACAAGGAACGAGTGGAGACGAACCAGAACAATATTTTTTATTTGTACTGTAAATTATTATGTATGGTATTTTTAACATACTTCAAAAAAAAGAGAAGGTTACTCAATGCGTCGCGTATTTATAAATATATATATGGTTTTTTTTATGTTTTCACACCAAATACTTCGGATCGAAGAATTCTTCGGATCTTTGACGTGCTGTAACTGATATCCATTCTCCACACCTCACTGGATCACGAGGAAAGCTAAAAATACTTGAATATTTTCAAAAGTCCCGACTAAAATACCACAAAAAAATATTTACAATATCAAAAAACCCGACTGATAAAAAACAACTAACAAGTTCCAAACAAGTCACTTCAAGTAGTCTTATGCAGTTGGTGGCAGTTATTTTAGGTCAATTATTCATACATAGGCTAATAAACACAAATAACCCTCCCTTGCATCGCGCAGTCAGGTAAATGACAACAAAAATCAAATCTCGCATTAAAAAAAAATAAGAACTATAATAGCGTCTCCAACAAATGGAACAGAGTCAACGCGGATAACCCAAACAATTTAAGTGGACATGCGTAAGTATGATAATACGTTTAGTAAGAGTCTTTACAATTGAGCTGCATTATATCGCCTGCTATTTGTTACGACTTAATTTAAAATAAAGTTTTTACGATGATTTCTTGACAAAATATTAGTATTTACAATACAGTGTTAACAATTATATAATGATAATATTAATACTTAGAAAAAATAAGAAACTCCATCCTTTTTTAGCGTCCTAGACGTGTGATTTTTGCAGTTTTTAAACGAGCACTGAGGCATGTTTACCGTCGGAGCGTTCGAATGCTACTAGATGAAAAGACCACCCAAATGTTCAATTGGGTGGTCATTCGGTGAGGACATTTTTTGACGCTGATTGTGTATCTAGTTCTTTATTAGTGATCGATGCTTGATGTGCTGGCGTCTGTACCTACATCGTTTCTTACTTACACATACTTACGACAGTACCTACGTAGCAAAGCGCGCCAGTCACGAGTACGCCAAATTGCCTAAAAAATGTACCTACGCCACTGTAATGAAATCTGCTAATCGCAACACACACGCACTTCCTTATTTTGGCCGCATAGGTAGGCTTTGCCTGTAGTCTTCTATTAAAAGATGATATGGCTAGAAAGGCAGTGACTATCGAGATGACGACTAATAGAGAAGTATGGAAGAAGAAGACATGTTGCGCCGACCCCAAATAAATTGGGATAAGGGCAGGAGAATGATGATGTGATAACATTGTTCATAGGTGAATGCTCCAGGATAGCCCGCGAAATTCAATTTTTTTTTGCAATTTGCAGGCCAGTGCTATATTGTTTGTTGATTAAAATATTATTCGCGCTGTAAGACGTATGTAGTTACAGAATCATAATCATCAAAATCATCATATTTATCATTTTGATGATTATAATTCTGTAACTACATACGTCTTACAGCGCGAATCATAATCTAAAATAACGTGTTCAATAAATAGCAATAGGCTAATAGGTACTTGCAAGACTTGCAAGACTTGCGAGACTCTTGCTGCAAGACCAAGACCAAGACCAAGACTGAGAGCGCAATACCAAGACCAAGACCAAGACCAGGTGTATTGACGCAAGACCAAGACCAAGACTGGCCTGAGTCTCGTCTTGGTCTTGCATTTGGGCAACACTACGCGGGAGATATTGTACTGCAGTAGATAACAGTAATAAGATAGACACGTTGAAATCTTTATAGGTAGTATTATATTACTTGGTAAGAAGTCACTTGGAACACAGTGCGGTGATTTGGGCTCCTCATGAAGTACAGAATAAATTCGCAAGACACTTGTATTTCGAACTTTATGGGGTTTACCCATTTTACCCACTGATCTTTCTTTTTCGTGTGATTAGTGTAACTTGGTGTCATAGTTTTAATGCTGCCCATGGGCCTCTGACTTAGCATCACATACTGTTGAAAAATATGTCTCAGGCATGCCGGTTTCCTCACAATGTTTTCCTTCACCGATTTTTAAGCAAGTGATAATTATACAATACGCACATGAATCTGAAAAGTCAGAGGTGCGTGCTTTGGGTTCGAACTTGAGACCTAAGACTTGCGTCCGTCGGTCATACCACTAGGCTATCACTGCTGCTACACTGATGTATCCTACACTGTTTGTACTGGGTATGGTGGGGTACAACGAACTCAGAGTGCGCCGGGAATTTACACTCGCAGCGTATGCACTAAAGCTTCTGCGTGGAGTAGCACATAACCCGGGTGTGCTGCGTCATCTGAAGCTGTGCGTGCCAGACTGGTACGTGTAGAGGCGGCGGTTGGCCACCACTGCTGGCCGTACCTGCTGCCCAAACCAACCTTCTGTCAAAAACACCCTTGACCCGCCCAATACGGGGCTAAATGAAGTGCATGAGAGGATTGACATTTTTTCGTGCTATCTGAGTGAATTTGCAAGAGTATTGTTAAATTTAGTAAGTTACATTTAAATATTATATTCTATGTTGTTTGTTATTTACTTGAGGTTATGATTTTGTTATAATTTAGTTTAAGTCGATTTTTATGTAGTACTAGCTTTTGCCAGCGGCTTCGCCCGCGTGTATGTAGGAAATTATCCCACGAGAACCGTATGTTTTGCCGGGATAAAAAGTAGCCTATGTGCTATTCTAGACTATAATCTATCTCTTTGCCAAATTTTATCCAGATCCATTCAATAGTTATTGCGTGAAAGAGGAACAAACATCCATCCATCCATCCTCACGAACTTTCGCATTTATTAGTAGGATTAGTTGATATTTTTTATACCTGTAATAGGTTAGACACCCACCCACTATTGTATTAGGGTGACCTGTAAGGATAGTGCGTGTAAGTTTGAATAAATACTCGTAAATAAATATTCTTCAAAGATAATAAAATACGTGTTCCAGTTTTTAACATACATTAATCCGTATTTACGTTCACGTAGGTATTTTTCAGATAAAATTAAACCAAGTGCGGGTACTTCAACATACTGAGTAACATAAATCAGCATTAATTCGCGAACATTTGCTGTAGATACCTCGGGAATTCAAAACGCAGAGGCGCCATTATATATGTACTTCGCGAGGTAATAAATCGCTTAGAGAGATTTAGTTAAGGGGAATATTTTATATTATTAGTATTTCATTTACTGGCAGAATCTATTTCTTTTTCTTTACCCATCCGTTAGATATTACAGAAATTAAGCGTTTGGAAAACATCGTGAGGAAACCGGCATGCCCGAGAAATACTTCTCAACAGCATGTGATGCTAAGTCAGAGGCCCATGGGCAGCATTAAAACTCTGACACCAGGTTAGTCACTAACCACACGAAAAAGAAGAAGCGTTTTTTGAGCCAAAAAATAAGAAAAATTACATACTTAATTGTTTTATTGGACACTACTCCGACTGGACTGTGACATACATATTTCCTCAGTTCGAGGAAATATCCTCTTTTAATTACTCAGTCCTAGTAGTTACATGACCAGCCTGTAATGTTCCCCCTGCTGGGACACACACAGGCCCATGAAATATGAATAGGTTTTCAAGGTCCGTAGGCGAGAACACCCATTGAAACACACCAGCTTGTTCCACACAGGTCAATTAATTCACTAGGAATCGCACCCACAAAATAAAATCTAAAGCTATATATAGTTCGCGCGGTAACGAAACCATAGCGCGATCTATTTCGACGCCAACGCCATCTAGAGAGTCGACAGGTAAACTTTTGTACATATAAATATCTCTTCAAGAGGTAACCCACCACGTGGGCCAAGTGCGAGTTGGTAAATGTCCACATGTCTTCAAATCTTTGGTTCTAGGACATGCCGGTTTTCTCACGAGTTATCCTTTACCATTTTAAGAGCAGTATTAACAAAATTATTTTAGGAGCTCCTGGCTAAGTACTAACAGCCGCACAAGACTATCTGTTAGGTTAAGCTTGCCGGGGTTGGCCGTGGATGGGACCATCTTTACATACCGAGAATCCTCCGTGCCTCGGAAAGCACGTTACGCCATTGGTCCCGACTGTCATTTGAGCATTTTTGACAGTCGTTATGGGTCAGAAGCCCGAAAATCTGACAGCCAGTCTTACCGAGGGGTATCGTGCCCAGTTACTGGGTTGTGGAAGTCAGATAGGCAGTCGCTCCATGTAAAATACTGGTATTCAACTGCATCCGGTTACACTGGAAGCCGACCCCAAAATAGTTGAGAAAAGGCTAGGCAGATGATATTGTCAGCACATGTTATCTATATTCTACACTACCTTCCGCCCGCGGCTTCGCCCGCATAATATGTCGACAAATTATTCACATAAACCTTCCTCTTGAATCACTCTATCTATTAAAAAAACGTCATCAAAATCCGTTGCGTAGTTTTAAAGATTTAAGCATACATAGGGACAGAGAAAGCGACTTTGTTTTATACTATGTAATAATAATCCATTTTGTTATGAATGTACTTCTTATCCCAACCAGGTTTCCAAATAAATCATGAACTTGTTCAGTTTGATATAACTGCTGGTTAATGCGAAAAGATTTCGAATAATGGACAACCCTACAAATGGTTTTGTAATCCTTACCACGAAATTGAGAGGTACAGAAGGTTGACTAAATACAACGAGCGAAAACTGGTGCACATTGACTGAAGCAACTGTCCTTAAGGAGGCAGCGCCAGGTTAGCCCGCGAAATTCAAATTTTCTTACGTTTTTTTTAATTTGCAGGTGGCTGTATGTTAATGTGATCCATGGCCGTAGCGAGTACGTATTTATCCATACTAATATTATAAAGACGAAAGATTTGTATGTATGTTTGTGACGAATAAACTCAAAAACAACTAACGGATCGGGATGAAACTTGGCACAAAGATAGATTATAGTCTGGAACAGTATTTAAGCTACTTTTTATCACGGCAAAATGTACGGTTCCCGTGCGATAATTTCCTACATACACGCGGGCGAAGCTGCTGGCAAAAACTAGTAATAAATATAATCATTACAATCATTTATTGCTGTATATAGGATCTTCAGCAAAACACGTACACAATACAAGACAAAGGTCAACCATCAGGTATAAAGTAGGTACTTATAGAAAACCACAGCATGCACAAGAATTTGACAACTAGGCTAACAAAGTTAAAATGTTATTGTAAGAAAGAACAATTTAGAATCATCAATACAACTGTCTGGCTACCCTGACGCTTTCACCTTAACGAGAAGTGAGTAGAGATAACAAATAGGAAGGGACAGCGTATGCGCGATGGCGACGAACGATTATTCACTGGTATGCGTATGTACGGTCACTATAGCACATCAAATAATACCAAACTGTCTTTCTCTTAATGAATTTAACCCTTAAAACCGTAATTGTTAAGTTCAAAATCGATTGAGATGTAATAGTTTGTGATAATTTGATGGGCTGCCGACTGTTCCAAGCGCTCACGCTATTTATTCTTATATAAAGCAAAATACTCGCCAAGAGATGGCTCTCTGCGGGTATTCTGCTCTTCAAGCAAGCGTCTCTGAGTAAGTACTCTCTTTAATAGCTCTTGTCGCTGTGACAACCGACTTTCAGCTAGTTGGTTCCTCGTCGACACTGGGACATGTCCCTATAGACTCGTACATACGACGCGGCGACGTTCGAAACAAATGCCAGTCGCGAGTGCGCTTGGACTCTTTGTACCTGCCAGTGTGACTGTGTGTGTCTATTTATTTTCGGTTGTCTACCTTCTGGACCTATCTATTTGGTATCCTTACGGCTAGGTACATACGTTATGTCTTGTTTGTAATTACCCAACCATAAGCTAGGGTTGTATGCGAGGACTGGGAATGGGTGCCTAATGACCATAACTTGTGATAATATTGCTGTAAATTATCTTAATCATTGTATTTTACTTATTAGTTATGCATTATAGTCGCTATTGTCTAGGTGTTTTGCGAAGGTTAGTTATTTTGCTTGGAAAATGTTTGAAATGAAAAGACTAGTTGAGGAGTTCCATAACTGTACGTCGCGAAGCCCAGTAGTGCTATTCTGTTATAATATTCACCTGTAAACCCTACAGTGAAAAAACAACTTAACAAGAGTATATTAATCCTTAAATATAACTTACATTATTCATAAATCATAATTAATTTATTTCTTTGCAACATGGGTACAGGATATAGATGTTTTTGTTATAAATGGTAGGTTCTCCATATTTCACCGTCACATAGGTATGCAAAGTTGTTAATACACTAAGAAACAAAAAAACTACATGAAAATAAAAAATTACAAAAAAATTTGTTCAAAAACATAATAGGAAGTCAGTTTAGTAATGTCTAACAAAAAAATAATAATAATTAAAATAAAGTCAACAATAAAGTCATTCTGGAGTATTCAACAATACTCTTGCGAATTCACACAGATGGCATAAAAAAATATGTCAATCCTCTCATGAACTTCATTTAGCACACCTGTCGTGCTATTCTGTAAAAGTCTCACCGTGATAACGTAGGTGAAGTGAGTTTAAAGTCAGCCGTCAATAGTCGCCGTGCCGGACGGCGCGTATATGTTCCACGCGCGCCTCAAAGAGATGTCAGCATATGAAGGGGCCCCTCAGGGCCAAGCCGGGTAAGCGGGACTGTCCGAAAGGGTTACCGCTACCCCGGAACATAAAGGGCTACGGAAGGAACATGGATGGGTTTTAGTCAGTAAGAGTCTGACACTCCCTTCCGCTCCACCCAGAGCGGGAGCAGTCATTGGATGATTTCCCAGACTTAAAAAAAAAAGCCGTCAATAGTGTCAATCCCTAGCATTAAATGGGACATCATTTCACGCTTACTTCACGTCAGTTTTCACAGTGAGATCTTTACAGAATCGACCCACTGATCAATTTAGAAAAAGAAATGAGGTACCTAGTTATTTCAAAATTGTAGCACAGTTTTACGAAGTTATGCTCAGAAAAGTAGGTTCACTAATTGTGCCTACTGTTTTTACTAGCTTAGCAAATAATAATTTTTGTAAATAAGGAACAAAAAATGTGGAAGATCCTTTGTAGTTTTCTTTGTTTGAAGTTATCTAGCTAGAGGCTGGCTGGTTTATTCTAATGAGTCTAGCTCTAGATTCTAGGGCTACACTCAGGGATGATTTTTTTTATAAAGGAGTCCCAATATAGAATGGGAAACCTTAGATTATTAGACCTATTAATGAGTAGCATAAAAGGAGGTTGTGGCTAAGTAATAACAGCCGCACGGATCGATCCATCAGGTTAAGCTACTCTTGCCGGGGTTGGTCTGAGGATGGATGACCATCTTCAGATATCGAGACTCCTCCGTGCCTCGGAAAGCACGTTAAGCCGTTGGTCTCGGCTGTTATTCATGGATCTTTGACAGTCGTTACGGGTAGTCAGAAGCCCGAAAGTCTTACCAAGGGGTATCGTATTACCCAGTTAGTGACTGGGTTGTGGAGGTCAGATAAGCAGTCGCTTCTTCTAAAATACTGGTATTCAGGTGCATCCGGTTAGACTGGAAGCTGACCCCAATATATTTAGGAAAATGCTCGGCAGATTGATTGAGTAGAAAACAATACGGCAATAGTGTAACTTTGTATCAGTGAAAGGAAGTTTTAAATCCGATCAGTACTTTTAGAGATTACCTCTTACAAAGAAACAGATTTAACTAAAGTCTAAACCACGAGAAGCTATAAATTATGTAAACAAACATCTTTTACTAAGTAAACGTTTTATACTGCGAGATAATAATAAATTGACCATTTTCAATCGACATGAAATATAGACGGGTTTATATGAAAGTAACAACCTATTTAATTTAGTCGGATCATATTTTAACGACGTAAAGCGCTATCGTTTGTGTTTCTTGGTACCGGAACGCGTCCGTCGCAGGGATTGTAAACTATCGGGACGCAATTTTGAAATAAACGCGTCATTCGAGTTTCGAATGCGTACGAGTTTGTTTCACACAGAAATGGAAACATCTGAATCTGACGAATAATTATTCTTAAATAATATATGTTAATTAATATTTGTTACTTAATAATTTATTAAATCTTAAACAAATTCATTTTTTTTTGTTGGTCCAAATGTTATGAACTCCTGAACACTTGTTTACAAAATTTATAGCTTCTCGTGGCGGGGACTTTACTTTAAACTATTGTAGTTTGACCGCCGTAAGCGTGACCCTCTTGCAGAAGTGTTTTAGTTCACGAGAGCGCCATCTTTACAGTGGTCAGCTTATAGTTTATACTAACAGACGAGGTACTCTGATGACATTTCTGTATATAAAGACATGCTAGGCATAAGAATAGATATATTTTGTTAGAAGAATGTCTGACCCTCCATTTACTTGTAAAGTACTGGTATTCCGCTGCAGCTGACTGGACGCCGACCCTAACATAGTTGTGTAAGCTAAGCAGATGATAATGATGTAAGAAGGATGACAAAAAGAGTAAAAGAGTGTCCATGGAGTTTCTTGCTTGTTCTTCTCCATAGTTGCCTACTGCTTCAGAATGGGCAACTAGCTTTATCTTTCTGACTAACTGACGCCTTGACAGTTCAAAAGTGACTTTAACCCTTAAACGAATGCAGCGCTGTGCAAGACTTATCAAAGATGTTAAAATGGATTTAGCTTACATTTAGAAGTAGTCTCAGTGGTAACGTCATGTCACATTTTAACACAATGTATCGTGTAATCTTTGGATTAATTACGTAAAAAAAAAATGCGTGATTTTTTTTAATAATCTATCTGACTGACTAAAAAAATTATCTTCACCCCTATTGGTTTATTTGAAATAAATGCTTTGAGTTTGAGCCATCTTCGACATACTAATGAGTATATACTTTTTACCTCCACTTTTGATAAAAAAGTATCAAAGTTGTAAAAAGGATTGCCTTTGACAACGTATAGTCTTGATACTTTCTGCTAATTACATCTGTGAGCCAAGATAAGACACAGAGAATACACAAGGCGTTTACACAATGGGCCATTACTCCTTCCCATGAATTAATAACATTGTACTGCATCCACTAATCCCCTGTCAGGTACGCCATGAGTAGGCAAAATATTAATCGAGGTACTGTAGATGTAGGTACACATATTAATCATTGATGATCATCATCAATTGTGCCTTGGATTAAACGCCTTTTTTTTCTTTCTTCGTGTGGTTAGTGACTAACCTGGTGTCAGATTTTTTATGCTGCCCTTGGGCCTCTAACGCTCTGAAGCTAACTTCACATGCTGTTAGCTGCACATGAGAAATATCTCTCAGACATGCTGGTTTCCTCATGATGTTTTCCTTCACCGATTTTTAAGCAAGTGATAATTATACAATACGCACATGAATCTAATCACATAAACTATGACTTGACAGTCCGACGGTCACACCACTAGGCTATCACTGCTTAAAGGCCGAAAAGTTAATTAGCATTTTGATCCCTTTCACACCTATTCCTCTAAGGTATCCACACAAAGTAAAATTTTAATATCTGACTGCGATAAATCAAGACAAGATAAAACCAGACCAGACGAGGCAAGATCTATATCGAGTTCAACTTTATCAATTGAAGTTTTCTATCAGTTTCTATAGTTGCAATTTGGAAAAAATGAATTAAGTGACATTAACTCCTAGTATAATTTATGTGATCCGGTACTTTAACAGTCGTTCGTTAGTATTGTACCTACCTAGGTACTTACATTTTACAAAAACCGGTCAAGAGCGTGTTGAACACGCGCACCGAGTGTTCCGCACCATCGTTGATGATTTCTGATAAAGTGTGGTATTTAGAGTCATCGTTTTATTTTTCCTGTATTTTTTACAGAAACGTCTATTACACAGAATAATTTCAGATTTTTCTCAAGGCAATCTTCAGAGATAAGGTGGGACAACGGTGATTTTTTTTAACATTTTTCATCAAAAGTCGAAAACTATGCGACCTAAAAAGGATAAATCAAAATGTGTACTCTACTACCTTACACAATGTCTTATTATGTTAAAGATCTTTCTACCTAAGTCAGAGGCCCATGGGCAGCATAAAAACTCTGACACCAGGTTAATCATTACCACACGAAAAGAAGAAGAAGATCTTTCTAACACAGTTTGCCAAAATACATTCGAGATACCACATCAGTGCAGTTCAACGATAAAATGTTCATGAAAAATTTAGCACTAAATATTTTTATGAAGACAGCAACCTAAGTTGCAAGACAAGACCATAAAATTGTGTTAGAACGTTGTACGCGTTCTACTTTCTGTACAGTGTCAAGTTAAGTTGAAGTTTTATTTCATTACATTTAATTTCAGTGTTTATATACGTGTATTTCTATAAAGTTTATCTTGCTTGTTAAAATGCAGAGTTTGTGTTCAGTTTAGTTTGAAAATAATCGAGAAGCTTTTCCACTTTCGTCACTACTGCTGCCCATGAGGTCAGCTAGTCTTCGATAAAACTATTGCTTTACCACAGTACAGACGCCAGCACATCAAGTAACTGTCAAATTTTCTCAATTAAAAATGAACCTTATATCTTTGCAATTAAGTTAAAATACTAATAAAGAAATTTTACAAATTGTGGTAACTTGATGTGCTGGCCTCTGTACCTGATAACATACGACCAAAAAAGCCATATATTTACCAAACATAATGATTCATGAATGATGATGAAATGGTCCAAACAATTCTATTAAACTTGAATATACTAGAATTGCGAATCGCGGTCGTAAAAATCGAAATTATGAGGAAAACATTATTAGGAAAACATTTTCAGAGTAACTCCTACTTTGCAAGTAAAAGACCTTAAACTGTAGACATTAGGAATCCATTAAATAAATATTTTATCTTAGAAAGTTTTTACGAAGCTTTTTTGCATACCTCTTGGGATTCGATTTTGTGAGGGCTAAATATTTCCAGGAACTTTGCATAAGACCTAATCTGTATTGTTCTTGAACTAATTTAATTCTTGCACCGACGCCAGCACATTAAGCTATCCCAAACTGTCAAACTTTCCCAGTTGAAAATTAACCTTATGCTTTTGTAATAAAGTTGAAAAACTATCAAAGAATTTTGACCGATTGGGGTAACTTGATATGCTGGCCTCTGTACCTCCAAGAGTATACCACTAATACTCATTAGTGTTTCTCTAACCCGTTTCACAAAGAATTAGTTTTGAAACAACTATCATATGCTTTTGTGAAAAATAGGAGGGAACTGTAATCAAAATAACATGAACACCATTGAAGATAGGTAGTGATTTTTTCTGCAGTTTTCTTGTTAGGTTTTGAAATGAAATAACAGCTTCCACAGATAAGCAACGTGACGCTGTGACGCGACTCCGGTGATATAACCTTCCAAATGGTTGAGCTGAATGGTGCTAATCCATACGTTATGTTCGTGAACGGGTGCCGTCAGTAGGGCCTGGTCAACTCTTAGCTGCCACGGATCTTTTAATTTAATTTAATTTTTGATTTTTTTTTGATTATTTTTGTTTTAATCTTTTATTACGGATGCTTTTTACGTTCTGCATCGTTCTCACATGTATAATTTCAACATCATTCATGTTGAAATTAAACATGTAACCCATATTTTGTAACCATATTCTGATTTAAAAGACAGTTGGAGTTTCTTGCCTATTCTTCTCCACAGGTACCTACGGCTTTAGAATGGGCAACTAGTTTCAAATTTCTGACTGACCGACCCCTTTTTTTTCTATGTGCCTTCCTTTGCCCTTTATGCTCCGGGGTAGCGGTAACCCTTTCGGACAATCCCGCTTACCCGGCAGGTTCGGCCCTAACGGGGGGCCCGTTGGGGCCCCAAATGCTGACATCTCTTTGAGGCGCGCGTGAAACATGTACGTGCTGTCCGGCACGGCCTGGTCCTGATCGGGCAGTGAGCTACCCATTACTCAGCACCCGCAGGCCCGCGCCTGCGGTGGCCGGGAGTCGTCACGTGGCTCCCGACGCCCGGGGCGTCTCCCGTGGTGGCTGGGACGGGAGGACCTTTCCCTGTCCCATCCCGCCACCTCCATCGCAAGCATGATTGCTTCGCAGAAGAAGATGACTGCCTCCCACTCCCTCTCGCTCTGGACCATGACTTGCACCCGGGCCGGGCGCGAAAGGTTGCCGCCAATCACCTCTACCAGGACACGGCGGTGCTCCGGTCAGGTTTCCACCGTGTGCACTGACCGATACCTTGACAATTCAAAAGTGCCTGTAAAGAGCTTAAATTTTTTTTTTGGTCTAAGTCCTAATGCATTTGAGCACTCCATTCTTAATACTCCATGTAACGCAATGCATAATAAACATTACGCTAACTTGCCCATAGTGCTGTATGCAGCAGGACTTGCGAGCAGGTCTAGTTTTCCTCTACACTAACGGGTAACTTTAGTGTATTGTGCCCCTTGTAAAGTGCTCTGTGTGGAACACAATTGCTACAAATTGTTGCAAGTTGTCGTCCTCCACAGTTTACTCTGAAGAGGGTTAACAGTAATAATGCAGTGTACGGCGGTGAATTTACTCAACTGTAGTATTGCGTACAGGGTGTAGTAGAATGGATAAAATTTATTAGATAGTGTGTTAGTGTAAACAAATTTGCTGAGATACAAATATATGTGTATGCCTATAAAGTTGTTCCCGGCCTGTTTATGAATACATCATCGCTTACCATCAGGTGGGACCGAGGTCAAGCGGGAGTTTATTGTCAATAAAAAAAAATATTTGTAAAGCTACCAAAAAGTTTAAAGCTGTTGAATTTTTAATTCAAATTGTCCGCACCTGTACTCACGTGACTGTGGCTTAATAAGCTAATTCAAATCATAGATAAATCAAATTATCTGCACCGTACCTTACTCTGAAGGGACGAGTACATGTACAGAGACCAACACATTAAGCTACCCCAATCTGCCAAACTTTGATAGATTTTCAACTTGAATCCAAAACAATAAGGTTAATCTTCAATTGGGAATATTTGACAGTTTGGAATAGCTTGATGAGCTGGCGTCTACATAATTAGATTTTACCGTCTTTATTCTTCACCACAAATTAACTGAAAATAATACTAAACAGCGTATTAACTACTCGCTATTCCACATAGCGAGAATATACGGTACCAATCTCCATTCGAAGTACATTCGACTAACAGGCAGATGCCAGTCTAATCTTGCGCCAACTAAGGTCCACCGCATCCATGCCGTCTTCAACGAGTCAAAGGCAATGCAATCTCGGATGCACAACTCCATTTTACCTAGTTAGTTTCGTTATTTGTCATGTTTATCTTGAAATACTTTACGTGGTTCCAATTTGTAAAGGAAGAATGTGTCGATTTTTTTTAAATTTTATGTGGATATTAACTGTGGAATCCACGTTGAATTGTTGTCTTTATGTGTAAAACAATAACTTGTTTTTTAAGATTACTTAAGTTAATGTTTATTTCTAAAAACTGTGCTTTACATTTCAAACACAGTCTTTACATTTTAACTACACATTAAACAGGCACAACCTGTCGAAGTTGGGGATTACTAATCCACCCAACACCCAGTGCGATTGTGGAGCTTCTGACCAGACCATGCCTCATCTGCTGGAGTGTCCTAAGTGCCCGTTGACCTGCACCTCGGATGACCTAAAGAACGCCACTGATGCATAAATCAATGTGCCAATCTACTGGGCGCATTCAATTTAATTTAACATTAATTACATTTTAAAAAAGTACCACCGGCACAAAAAGAAGAAGAACTAAACATAGGTACAGACGCCAGCACATCAAGCTTTCCCTAACTGTCAAATTTTCTCAATTAAAAATGAAACTTATGTCTATGCAATAAAGCTGAAAAACTATCAAAGAAATTTGACAGATTGTAGTAACTTGATGTGCTGGCCTCTGTACATGCATACGGAAAATTAATGGATCAGAATCAAAGCATCTAGCCAAAACAACGAAGAGTAAATACTTTGCCAAGAAATAATATGAATCTTCCATACTTAAAAAGATACGTGACTAACCCTTACAAAACACTTATACAAAACAATTATAAAATTACGAGAGTTGGATATATAAATGTTTAGACTAAATTCACCGTTTTCCAGAATACACTGCACATACCATTCTACAAATCAATCCGATTTCCTTTCTTCAAAAGCCATTTCTTTTGCAGCATCAAAATGTCCCTTTTTTGCGTTATATCATTGGATCACTGTATGCCTTCCGCATATAGTATAATAATATCTTCAGGATGATGTTGGGGTGCCACGTCTCTGTATCAAGTATCGGTGACTTTACGCCGAGCCTATGAGTCAATTCCCACTGAAAGAGTGACTAAGCGCGACGCCGCAAAGGGCGGTGCGGCGCTAGAAGGCTCGAGCAGCCTCGGAGCGCCGCGCTGCCCCTCCTTTGCCTTTCTAATGACTATGAACTTTCTACTCACGAAGATAAGATTCAAAATGATTTGCCTCAAAAAGCCGCTGCCGGCCGCTGCTCTTTCAACTAAATTTACTGTAAAGCTACGGTTGCCGGGTCGTGAAAAGGATAGCAGCGGAGTTTGACTTTATTGTGTCAAACCACGCTCTCTATGGTAATACACCAACTTACTTTTTTAAATAACGTTTCTTTGACGTCATCCGACCGTAAATTGCGGCCGCATCTGGCGTTGGAAACCTTAGCTTTAACAGAAATTGGATATCAGGCCGATGATGTATTGAGTATAGACAAAGTGTCAACTAATAAGTGACAACGCAGAAAATATGATGACGTCAGAATCTCGACTGTTGCCATGTATCAGTGGGAGTTGAGGTCTTGGTTGGCTCATAAAGTGAGCGGAATTGTATAAGCACTATGAATTCGCCCAAAAATAATATCGGTCATTCTTTCTTCTGCCAATTATTATTGAAAAACCAGTGAATGTACAAGCTGAGTAATATTAAATATTAGGTAACTACTATTTTTTGTAAACTTCACTATTGCATATGATTTCGTTGTCGTTTTTAGGGTTCCGTAGCAAAATGGTAAAAAGGAACCCTTATGCTGTGACTCAGTCTGCCTATCTGTCCGTCTGTCACAGCTGGATATCTCAAGAACTACTAATTTGAAATAAGGAAAATCTCAACACGCCGAAATTCACATAAAAAAAACAACGTGATCTAACACCCAGTTGGAAAAAAACTCCCTATCGCTTTTGCACACAAGGCTATGATGAGCTAGATCACAAATAGCTTAACATTTCGATGCCACGCCATTTCCAATAAATGTGATCATCCAAACATATTTCTGACCAAAATCGCTGACCTAAAGCCCGTTACTTAAGTGGGTACATGACGCTGTCACTGTTCCCGACTTTGATGGATTAAAGATGCGAGCACACGCTCGTTACAAAGATATTATATACGGAACCAGCTGTTCCGTTGTTGCACTGTGCGTGGCGTGGCCTGAATTAATGTATGAATTACATGCCGCCGTTGTTAGAGGATATTATGTATGTGTGTAACTTGTGGCTTAATGGAGAGATGAAAAATGATCGATTTTCTTGTTTTATTTTTATATTTAATTTATATTTCAACCGTAAGACACCAGAAATTGGACTGGTAGAAAAGTGACTATCCAAGGCCATTATTTCGACCATTTATTTTCTAGGTTTTTTTGAGCCTTTTTTTTAGGATTGTAAATAATATAATAATAAAAATTTATTTGTACACTTTGAAAGACGTACAAGTACACACACAGGATGAAATATATATTGTACAATAAACTCACATTAAGGGGCGAACTGATGCCTCCTAAACTAGGCCACAAGCCTGTGTTTTAGAAGGAAATCATCAAATGACTTTTGCCGCTTTGGGCAAGTGGCAGGAGCGGAAGCGAGAGTCAGACTCTTAATGACTTAACCGTAACCTACTTTTTGAAGACTATAGGTATTTAATGCTTCATATCTATACAATGTTGAACTGCGAACGCTTCTAATAAATCAACTGTATTTTCAACAAAGTCTACAAAATCGAATATCGAATACAAACAAAAATACGATAACTAACACGCGACGAATAACACTGTAAACAAACTGTGTTTCAAAAAACGAATATCGATAAGAAACGATTCCGACACAATACTTTTTTAAAACGCGTTCTTTTTTCAAAGTGGAAAGTTAAACAAGCTTTTGAAACAGCAAAACGAGCATGCCGTAATACAAATATGTAACTTGTATTGTAACAAAACAAAGGCGACCAGTTTGCTGTCGGGATATCAGAGCAAAATAAATAAAAGTACCAAATCCCGGTAGATGGGGCTTCAGTGAGGCGCATTTCAGACTGCAGAGCCCAGAGACGTGTCATATAAGGATGGGGCAGTGATAGATTAGAAAAAAACTATCGATAAATTAAAATAAAACTGTCCGCACATAACCGTTCTGAGCACTCTATAATCGCTACGATATACGGTCAAAGAACATTTTGATAGAATAGAATTATGACGCTTGATATATGCGTTGGTGATAAGTTGATAATTCTGTGTAATTTATTGGGCCTTCTCTAAAAATTACGGCCAACGAAAAAAAAAATTCAGTAATACAATTTCAGAAATCAATCACATGAAAATATTGCCAAAAATTACTTTTACTAACCACACGTACCATTTTTTTCGTTGGCACTATCAGAAAAGGCCCAAAAATGTATAGAACCTAAATATTGTCCTTTATAAAATAAAACTCAAAAATTAAATTTCGCGACCCTGCCAGGATTCGAACCTGGAATCTTCTGATCCGTAGTCAGACGCGTTATCCATTGCGCCACAGGGCCAGTTCCTGTCAATAGATAAAAGGGCACTAACATACTGTACAAAATTGGTTTTCCTCTTTTTAGTAACACTTTCTTGGCACGTTGCCGCAGTGCACTCTACATTAGAGTATCCGGTACATTCATAAGCAAGTTCGCGACTTATTTTCTTAATGCAAACAATTTATAATTGGACTTTATGCATCCATTTTATAATTATTCTGAACTAGGATTGTGTTCTGACTTGTACGATTTAGCATAAAATGTTCTGATAAGGCTACGCTGAAGAATATTTTTAAACAGTGTTCAAATTTCAGATAAATATTTTAAAAAAAAATATACTAACCTCACAACATGAAATGTTGAAACTGCACTGGGTGTGTATACTATACCTACAGTGTGTTAGGTTAAACGAGGGACTTACTTGCAGGTTGTATTGTAACGTGAAAATCAACAACTTTGTCCATGGGACCAACTCTGTAATATGAAAAAAAAATATCAGCTGTTCCATACATTTTGACGAATTATGCGAACATAAATGTACTGAACAGCTGATTTTTTTCAAGATTTCAGGTACAGCTCCATAGTCAAAGTTGTTCATTTTCATGAGTATAAGTGAGTAAAAGTACGTCCGTCGTTTAACCTAACACACTGTATATTCATAGCGGCTCTACTAATACTCAATAAAAAAACCAAACACTGTCAAAAAACGAATGAACTCTATGATGACTACAATTAATCATTAATTCCATTGTGGGGCACACGTAAAGAAAGAAAGATATAAGTAAAAGTAAAAGCACCTGCGCTTAAAGACGATTTCCAATCTCTTAATCAACGCCTTTGTGCAATGGCCCATATTTTCCTTGATCACACAGTGCGGGCCTGATCGTCTACTTTATCAAATCTATTGATCATTCTCTACTTTTGTTAGGAAGTCAGCAGGATTCAAAGGGACGGTATTGTCACAGTCCACATGGAACGACGACAATTTGTACTGATTGTGCAAGTATCTCTTTTATTGTTAAGGATTTCTTTCAGGTAAATAAAATAAGAAGTCTCGTTTGAATTAATGTAGGTACTCATTACGGTTAAAGATATTATTTTTTCAAAAGTATCACAAATACACTTATAGAGAAAACATCGAGACATCGCCAAGCGGTTGGTCGACTCTTGACGTGACCAGAGGGCTGGCCTATTTTTTGGTCAAAAAATCAGCATTGCCATACAACGAGGCAATGCTGCCAGCCTTTTGGGACGTTTTCTGTTGACAGAGATGTTGACGAATTTTTTTATGCCCTTTCATTATTTTTTTCCTTTTCGTCTTATAAACTTGTATATGTATAAGTTATAGTTAGTTAAGTGTTATTAATAATATTTTAGTTATATAAATATTATGAGTATAAATAGAACAATAACATTTTTGAGAAAACATTAATAACTTTATAACAATACAGTGTGCCATTAAGCGTAGTTTTATAAAATATTAACACTTATTACGTACCTATCATTAACAAAAAGCATTATAATAATTTAAAAAAAAGTAGGTGAAGAAGGAAACGCAACAGATTTTTTTACACAATACATTACATTTTACTATACCTACTTATTACAACACATATTCGATTTTCCTGTAAAGTGGCAATTAAAATGATAAATCACGGAAAACAACACGTTTTCCGTGATTTATCATTTTACACACAACACACATTTACATGGAACACCCCTGTCATGTCTATAGGCATGTATTCATTTTACTTTTCTGACTTTTCCTTTCTTCTCATGTCTCATTATTAGTATCGATTAATTTGCGGCATTCACGTGTAACAGTTTAAGCACCGTTCTCTATTGAATATTCTATTAAATCCGCAATATTCTTAAACGCGGTGATAAATGTAACGCATTCTTCAATTTATCGACAAAAAAAAAATCATATAAAATATACTTAATCCCACTTCATCGTACATGTCCCATCCCTACTCGCTCGACAGACGCCGTGTGCAGCGGTGACCCCGTGAGATACCCGGAATTAGATTTGTAAGCTATCACAACCCTACCGGGCCAGCCCCGGATATTATACTCGCTTTTAAACAATGCCTCCGGATAACACCCGCTATAAGAATGTCTTTCAACACGTTGTCCTTTGTACATAATAATTTAGAACGATTTTTATAGCGAGTTTTGGAATTAGAAATTGATGGTGAAACTCATCAGCCTGTATTGTCGTAGGGTCTTGTAATTGGCAAGTTATGGTGTTGTCAGTATTCAAATTATTTACAACTTAATAGCGTTGAAACATAAGTTCAAAATCGTTTGAAAAAATTAGACATTTTATGGTAAGTAAGTCCGACGGAAATGAAATTTGGCACAGATATAGATTATGAGTAAGAGACGACGGTTAAGAAAGGATTTCAAGTAATTCCTCCCGTAAAAGGGTGAAAGTCTGTATAAAAAGATGTCCAACATTGACGCGTGTGGAACCAGCAGCTGCTCATATAAAAACACACACAAAAAATAAAATAAATACACAATACTTAATTCTAAATGTTATGCATATATGAGTAATCCACCAATGTAAAAAAAAAGAAAAATGAAAGTTTTGTTTCTGATCCGGACTGCCGATACTTCCCAAAGCGATTAAACAAAATCTTTTAAATTAGAAAAAGAGATTATCCTCTTCTTAAAATATAACAACTTGTAAGCATACGCAAACTCCTCCCTGCAAACTTTTTCGAACTTTGATGAAAAAGCTCGGCCATATTTAATGTAGGTACGAATTTTACGTACTTCCAATAAAACTTTTTTAATAACATTTTCTCATTTTATCTCACTTATCCATCGATACGGCAAGGTGAGATTAGTCAAGACCTTTGTCAAAAATTTGGGGGCTGTGACAAATTTTGTCACTTGTGACAGTGATTAGGATCGTCAATGATCTATTGGCTACGTGTTTGAACTGTGTGATGTCATTTTACCTCTTTAGCGTCTGTAGTATGGAGCGGGTGGGGGCACTTAATACAATGACTATAATAGATGTAGAATAGAATAGAATACTTTTTGTTATTTACTCTACAAAAAATACTGATATAAATGTATAGATGTAGGTGGATTATTTTTTTAACCTTTGATAAAACTATAATACTATAACAATCTAAGGTGACACAATCTTAAGTGTTTTATTTCAATTATTTACAGGTTCTTTATATTAATTAACATTATTTATCGGATTTTAGTGTTAGATATATGGAAATGTAAGTGTAGAAACAACACAGATACTCAAATAGACAATACCTACTGACAACGTAAATACTTCTTACAGTTAAAATCGATTTCAACAAAAAAAATATCCGCAAATTGGGCGTGATAGTCACCAGGCCCTGTGGCGCAATGGATAACGCGTCTGACTACGGATCAGAAGATTCCAGGTTCGAATCCTGGCAGGGTCGCTGATCTTATTTTGGTTTTCTTACATTTTAATTTTTTTCAATATTATTTCAAACTTAAAAGTGTGTCAATGTAAAATGTTAAATTGTGTAAAATCTTGTTAGAAGAGGTTTCTCCACGGGGTTAAAAAACGAAGCTATGTGCGAAATAAAAACAAAAAAATCCAATAATTAGGTACTTTAGTGTACTTACATTTCTACTGCCCGTTGCCAAATACTTTAGCGTGATATATACGCATGCCAGTCGATCCTGAACGCGTTGGTATGGAGGATACCATGCACTACTATGGCAAGCATTTACAATAATTTATGAACGTGTCTACCATTGATAGATAGAATACTCCTTATTGAATAGATCCGAGAAATTGCAGACGAAATTGTTAAAAGATTACATGAAGTGAATAAAAATAAACTATATTGATGTATGTGTGATTAACTTTGCGACGGCATTTGTTTTTGCTTCAAGAAGAGGAAAAGTCAAATCTATAGTACAGCATCACGACTGTTATCATCAAAGGGTTAGGCACAGGTATTTTCTAAAATACAAAATGAAAAATGTAATCTAAAGCTTTAAAAGACAAAGAAGTCAAGTGTTTTATTTAGACTTTTCACAGGCTCTTCATAATATTATTAATCAATAGGTACTATTTATCGGGTTTTAAATAATATTGATTAACGAGTGCTTCGACAGTAACCCTAACTACAGTACCTAATGAAATTGTAATCCAATGTTCATTTTCTATTTTTTCACTACAATTACATCTTAGAATAAGACCAATTGTAATAAGAGTTGTGAAAAAACATTATTTATTCAATTGGTCGACGCCAAAGTGTACTTTTGTTTTTGCATTTTATTGGTAAATTTAGAAAATCATTAATTTTTTTAAGACCTAGAGTTTAATTTTCTTGATGTCTGTTAACTAGTGTTTATCTTTTTGTAATTAAGACAGTTTGATAAACAAGTATTGTTATCAATTTTATTGGTTTCTGTACGTGTTATAACCAGAAACAAAAAAGAAAAAACGTGCAAGTGTTTTCATTATTATCTATACATATAATAAAACAGTAAAAAAACTGTGTCTGTACATTGAATATATTAAAAAAATAATAATTGAGGGGGGTTTAGAAACAGTAATAGAGCACGAATCCAAAAAAAATTTTTTGTCTGTTTGTCTGTTTGTCTGTATGTCTGTATGTCTGTTTGTCTGTTTGTCTGTTTGTCTGTTTGTCTGTTTGTTTGTACACGCTAATCTTCGGAACTACTGGACGGATTGGAATGATTATTTTTTTGTTGTATAGGTATTAAGTCTGGGCAACATATAGGCTATAATTTATCTTGGAAACTTGAACACCTGATGCAGAACCGCAACAGACCAGCTAAACTATAAGAGATACAAAAATGATACCTTAGCAAAAATTGTTCCACGTGATTAGCATTTTGTGCTGAGAGAATAAATTTGAAGATCTGGAACACCTGATGTGGAACTCCAAGAGCCCAGCTACACTGTAACATATATAGGAATGACGTCTTAGCAAAAGTTGTTCGGTCTGGTGGGCATTTCCTGTTGACTTATAAAAATCGAAGATCTGGAACACCTGTTGTGGAACTCCAAGAGCCTAGCTACACCATAACACATATAAGAATAACGTTTTAGCACAAGTTGTTCAATCTGATGAGCACTCTCTGTTGACTTATAAAAATCGAAAATCTGGAACACCTGTTGTGGAACTCCAAGAGCCTAGCTACACTATAACATAATTATATAGGAATGACGTCTTAGCAAAAGTTGTTCGGTCTGATGGGCATTTCCTGTTGAGTTATAAAAATCGAAGATCTGGAACACCTGTTGTGGAATTCCAAGAGCTTAGCAAGAGCTACACCATAACACATATAAGAATGACGTCTTAGCGAAAGTTGTTCAGCCTGATGAGCACTCTCTGTTGACGTATAAAAATTGAAGATCTGGAACACCTGTTGTGGAACTCCAAGAGCCTAGCTACACCATAACACATATAGGAATAACGTCTTAGCACAAGTTGTTCAATCTGATGAGCACTCTCTGTTGACTTATAAAAATCGAAGGTCTGGAACACGTGTTGTGGAACTCCAAGAGCCTAGCTACAACATAACACATATAGGAATGACGTCTTTGACGTCTTTGTTGTTCAATATGATGGGCATTTCCTGTTGACTTATAAATATCGAAGATCAGAAACATCTGATGTGGAAATCAAAGCTATCACAAATTTTACTGTGTAATTATAAATTAACATAAACTGGGAGTACCTGCACGCGGTGAAGGCGGTAACAGTTTAGGACTGATTTTCGATGACGATGGTATTATCATTGAAAATTTGACTCTACTGGCCAAAACTCCTATTTATTTATTTTATTTTATCGTATAAAATAAAAACAAAGAGCTTATGTGCTTTTGGGCTTATGTTGTTTGAGTGTTTAATTTTCTTTTCCATTTATCTTCATGACACGGTAGCCTACCCGGTAACGCAGGGGAGCAGTCATTTTAATTTAGATTTTTATTGATCAGGTATCATCACAATAAAACTATGACCTTGCCTAGAAAGAGGTCAAATCTTTCCCAATGCTAAAAGATTGAGGATCATAAGATCCCAAGAATCTACCGAAGAGCTTCAGGAGAGACTTGATGCTGTTCGAGAACATTAGGCTGCAACTCGCTCCGTGGAAACCTCTTCGGGTCGCGAAGCACGCCTGCGTTCTCAGCGTATTCATTAGGTCTCTAGAGACCAGTGAAGAATATGATGCGCGACTGACCGCTGATCGTGAACGTATATTATATGTATTGTCTCGCGAGTCGGAGACGTTCACGGATAGAGAATTGTGCTTGAGTTCCAACCGTATCTTCGCATTGACTTCTAGGTCTCTAGAGACAAGTGGGGAATATAATAATGCGGTTACCAAAATGAAAACGATGACAAATGGACTGTATGTTTTGGTGGTTGTTGGAATGAAATAAAACTAAAGCTCAGTGTGATAAAAGATTTAAATGGGAAAAATGATAAAAAATAACATAAATGGCGACCCCGTTGTCGCTGGCATAAGCAACATGGTCCGCGTACGAAGTCGCGGGCAGAAGCTAGTTTAAAATATTTATTTATCTTTCTTTTTTCTTTGTGTCAACAACTGCCAATTTATCTTGTTGTTACGAAAATCTTGTTCCATCCAAAACAAAACACAACCATAAAAATTCACAGACTAGAAGAATATTTTTGCCATAAACTCCCATCATACAACGATAACTTTTGATACGTGAACTTTGCAATAATCCGAGGGTTAGCATTGACAATAAAACCGTAACGATGGAGGACATGGTTCCGTATCGCAATAAACAATTCTTTATACGGAACACAATATATTATTATTATTAGATAAATGTAAAAAAGCGATGCCTCTAGAAATAGGAGTTCAGGAAAATGGCGTCTGCGGTAAATTCCGTTGTTTTCATGGGAGGAAAACGAATAGAGATTTTTTATTAAATGTACAGACGCCAGCACATTAAGCTTTCCCTAACTGTCAAATTTTCTCAATTAAAAATTAACCTTATGTCTTTGCAATAAAGTTGAAATACTATCAAAGAAATTTTACAGATTGTGGTAACTTGATGTGCTGGCCTCTGTACTTAGGAAAGGTTTACCAAATACAGTCTTACCAGGGGTATCGTATTACCCAGTTACTGACTGGGTTGTGGAGGTCGGATAGTTGGGAAAAAGCTAGACAGATTCATTGCACTTAAGTACGGTTTAGTCAGCCTTAACGGTCTGTGGTTAAAAAACACTGACATTTTCTACTTTAGTCTACGCTTGGGTGGCAACAATTGATACAGATTACGTCTGTCGAATTGTTGGAAGACCAGAAGGTGGACTGATGACCCTTGTAAAGGCCGCAGGAATCATTCATCAGCAGTGGACGTCTTTCGACTGAAATGATGATGATAATGATATCAGTGGAGCCCTTGAACCTAAAATTCCATGACATCCATTTACCAACCCGCGTGGTAAATTACGGCCCATTTTCCTTCTCCCGAAAGGAGACCTGTGTTCCAACAGTGGAAACATTATAGGCTGAACACTATGCTATATATGCTATACGAAAGTTATATGAATGTTTGTCGAAGGACCGATGGCTGGTGAAGCAGACGAGTCCTGGAGTGAAGACCGCGCATCGGCACGCGTAGTCTAGGTCGTCCCCCAGCTAGATGGACCGATGACCTCAAGAAGGTGGCTGGGACTGACTGGATGCGGAAGGCGGAGGACAGGGTGTTGTGGCGCAGCCTGGGAGTGGCCTATGTCCAGCAGTAGACTGCGACAAGTTGAGTTTATTGATATGCTATATTAAGCATTATATGCTATGTCAATCGAGTGCTGGTCGTAGACTGAATCTTCATCACCATCAACAGCGGTGCACTGTCTGTATCCAGAGAATAAGGCCATAAGAAAAGAGAATACTCAATTAACCATTACTTTTAGTAATCATTTATAATTCTCAATAAAAGGTTCCATTTTATGCAGATTTATATAGCTTTCCTTTATATATTGATAAAACCTCCAAGAAAACTTCTCAGTAACTACTTCCCCGGAAAATCGGTCCCAAATCAAACGAAAAAGACAAGGCAATCGAAGATTCCAATATAGTCAAAGTCAAAGTCAAAGTCAAAACATTTATTTCAAATAGGCACAAGAATGGCACTTTTGAACGTCAAAATGAACAAGAAATAGAACTGATTCTAGTCGCCCCTTCCAAAAAGTAGTTTCGTGTGGAGAAGAATGGGCAAGAAACTCCACCGTTACTCTTTTAAAATGTTTCACAATGTTTTGTATACATGTATTATAACATTATATGTGAAGACGATGCACCCAGAATAAAAACAATACATCACAAAAGGTGAAAAGAAAAACACATGTAGCAGTGGCAAGTAAACTTAATTATGTCATAAGTGCATGGTGCTCACATATTTACAAACATTCTAAAAGTTAATAATAATAAATTAATCAATGTGTGAGATGTTATTCCAATATTATAAAATAATATGGTACAAATTACCTAATTTACTTAGCAACCAGTTTGATTTTGTCTAGACACTAGATTGTCCTGTGGAGCAGGACCAGCATGTTTCCAAGCATCCTATATTTTTATTCCTTCTTCGAAAGGTAAGAAAAGTGATTACGCAAAGGCCACATTACTGTCAGGCCACTGTACAAGGTCAAGGCCTGGCCACACTGGCTACAAAAAAAAGGGGCGCGTTATAAGGAACAGGATGACCATCGGGCGATAAATCAGCGACTTATGATTCGAAGAAATTGGACTGGGGTGTTCGTTTTTTCTACTCGTATGTATTTGTAAGTGCTGATACGGTGAAATTGATGAAACCTAGGATTTTTTTTTGACAGTGGGGAATCATCAAATGACGCCAACCACACTGGGTGGAGAGGAAGGTAGTGTCAGTCTTTCACTGAATAAAACCCATCCATGTTCCTTCCTTAGCTTTTTATGTTCCGGGGTAGCGGTAACCCTTTCGGCCAATCCCGCTTACTCGGCAGGCTTCGGCCCTATTGGGTCCCTTCAAATACTGACATCTCTTTGAGGCGCCTGTGAAACCTAGGATAGGTCACCTCATATGATATTAGTGTTGTTCACGTAGCACCTTGGAAACACCCTGGGAAATTGAATGGGTCTGCTTATTAGGGTAAATTATTTTTGTAACCTTTTATTCAAGTAACGTATGGGTGATGAGGGGCTTGTGGCTAAGTAATAACAGCCGTAAGGGTCGATCGGAGGTAAAGCGACAGTCGTTTCGGGTTGTATTACCCAGTAACTATATTATCATAAGTACCAGATATTTTTTGTTTGTAATTACTTTCTCTCGATTGACTCGTGTTTTATCGCTAGCCGCCAAAACTAGTTTTTTTCTTTTAGATACATAACGCCTTGTTACCCCGAAGGATTAGGCAGAGGTGTACCGATAGACAGCACACTCACATTTTGTCAGTTATGTTAAAGTCCCATTTAATAGAGAGCGAGCCTATTGCCATCAACCGGGCACAAATCCAGACTCTGGACGCTACTGAGTAATTCGTAATGGAAAAAGCAATACCATTTCTCCTGATATGGGAATAAAACCTACTACATGCTCAGCAGTAGCGCTAGCTAGCATTAAACCAACAAGGCATACGTTTAGATGATTCCATTTGGCAACCTCATAAACCGATTCTTATCCATAACACTTAATTCATCTGCCTAGCCTTTTCACAACTATGTTGAGGTTGGCTTCCAGTCTATTCAGATGCAGCTGAATACCAGTATTTTACATGAAGCGACTGCCTATCTGACCTCCACAATCCAGTAACTGGGCAATACGATACCCCTTGGTAAGACTGGCTGTCAGATTTTCTTTTTCATTGGCTTCTGACGACCCGTAACGACTGTCAAAGATGATCCGTAACACCTGATTAAAAGAATCAAATAACCTATCAGCAAAAGAAGTCAAATCCAAAGCCAATATCCCAATATCGGTTATCCCAATTCGTTAATAGCAATGCGCGATCTACCTTAATAACGCAATCTTATATAAGTTGCCATAAATAACAAAGCGTAATCTTTTTCCTTTTCTTTTTCGTTTTCTTATTGCTTCCATTATCTCGGGAATTATTGGATTGTATCGTCGCCAGGTGCTCGTAAGGGTTATTAATGGTTTCAAGTGGGTAGGTAACTGTTTTCTTTTTTAGGTATCGAGTTATTCAGATACATGTTTATAAGGTTGCATTTTGCATACTTAAAGTTTTAATATTTGGAAGGTTTTTACAAGATAGATTGGCTATTTGACACGGCCAAAAATAAAATATGAAATCACATAAGTATTAAAAAGTCCGCTCGTCTTAAACCTTCCATTATGGTACAGAAATTAAATATTATGCTAGGATATTTTCGTAAAATCCGATTTATTGTTGATAAGTATGTATTCCATTTCATTCCAAAAATCTCTGACATCACATTTCTGTCATTCAAAAATCATTGACGCGTCTTGACATTTCATAAAAAGTAACGTTATTGACTACCCTGTCCAATACCCTATTATAAACATATAGGTTTGTCCTGTAAGACCTTAAACTTTAGCATAAAACCATCGGGTTTTATAGTTATATATAAGTTCATGGCTGATGGGAGGCGAACATTGATTTAAATTTAGAATTGAAATGACGAGAACAGCTGCCACAGCTGACAACAGACAATTTGAAGAAAAACTCGAAATGTAATAAACCAAATGAAATCCAACTCAAAGTTTGCTTTACGATACCTTACCATAAGTCCTGTCAACGTCAGAGGAGCGTCAGAGGAGTTATTTTACAACATTTTAAATTTTATATTATTTAGAATGTTTTTTTATCTATAATTATTAGTAATTATTATGCTCCTGACATCACTGTCAGTTCTCATATCTTTTTTTTCGCAACAGCGTGTAATAGTTTTATGCCATTATCTTTTAGTACCTACCTAGAAAAGGTTGCATATATCAACTAAATAGGTTACCATCTCCATTGTCCTGTGTTTTCAATATACCTTATAACATTAATCATAGTAATATGCTTTCATACTCAAGACAAAGTTGAATAGTCATCAGAGTTAATGACGACGGAAGGTGGGACATATTTGGACGCAACGACTTAAAGTCGTTGCGTCCAAATATGTAATAATAAATTGAAATTATTTTATCGTAGCTGGTGGCGTTCTATGGTTTCTGGGGAAGTTAATGTACACATGCACATCATGCTATCCCAAATTGTCAAATATTCCTAATTGAACATGAACCTTAAAAATCTATACATATAATAAAACAGTAAAACAACTGTGTCTGTACATTGAATATATTAAAAAAATAATAATTGAGGGGGGTTTAAAAACAGTAATAGAGCATGAATCCAAAAAAAAAATTTTGTCTGTTTGTCTGTTTGTCTGTATGTCTGTTTGTCTGTTTGTCTGTTTGTTTGTACACGCTAATCTTCGGAACTACTGGACGGATTGGAATGATTTTTTTTTTGTTGTATAGGTATTAAGTCTGGGCAACATATAGGCTATAATTTATCTTGGAAACTTGAACACCTGATGCAGAACCGCAACAGACCAGCTAAACTATAAGAGATACAAAAATGATACCTTAGCAAAAATTGTTCCACGTGATTAGCATTTTCTGCTGAGAGAATAAATTTGAAGATCTGGAACACCTGATGTGGAACTCCAAGAGCCCAGCTACACTGTAACATATATAGGAATGACGTCTTAGCAAAAGTTGTTCGGTCTGATGGGCATTTCCTGTTGACTTATAAAAATCGAAGATCTGGAACACCTGTTGTGGAACTCCAAGAGCCTAGCTACACTATAACATTATATAGGAATGACGTCTTAGCAAAAGTTGTTCGGTCTGATGGGCATTTCCTGTTGACTTATAAAAATCGAAGATCTGGAACACCTGTTGTGGAACTCCAAGAGCCTAGCTACACGATAACACATATAAGAATGACGTCTTAGCGAAAGTTGTTCAGCCTGATGAGCACTCTCTGTTGATGTATAAAAATTGAAGATCTGGAACACCTGTTGTGGAACTCCAAGAGCCTAGCTACACCATAACACATAGGAATAACGTCTTAGCACAAGTTGTTCAATCTGATGAGCACTCTCTGTCGACTTATAAAAATCGAAGATCTGGAACACCTGTTGTGGAACTCCAAGAGCCTAGCTACAACATAACACATATAGGAATAACGTCTTTGACGTCTTTGTTGTTCAATATGATGGGCATTTCCTGTTGACTTATAAAAATCGAAGATCAGAAACATCTGATGTGGAAATCAAAGCTATCACTAATTTTACTGTGTAATTATACAATAACATAAACTGGGAGTACCTGCACGCGGTGAAGGCGGTAACAGTTTAGGACTGATTTTCGATGACGATGGTATAGCATTGAAAATTTGACTCTACTGGCCAAAACTCCTATTTATTTTTTTATTTTATCGTATGAATATGCCTTCGGGCTTATGTTGTTTGAGTGTTTAATTTCCTTTTCCATTTATCTTCGTGACACTGTAGCCTACCCGGTAACGCAGGGGAGCAGTCATTTTAATTTAGATTTTTATTGATCAGGTATCTTCACAATAAAACTATGACCATGCCTAGAAAGAGGTCAAATCTTTCCCAATGTTCCAAGAGAGCTAAAAGATTGAGGATCATAAGATCCCAAGAATCTACCGAAGAGCGGAGAGACTTGATGTTGTTCGAGAACATTAGGCTGCAACTCGCTCCGTGGAAACCTCTTCGGGTCGCGAAGCACACCTGTGTTCTCAGCGTATTCATTAGGTGTCTAGAGACCAGTGAAGAATATGATGCGCGACTGACCGCTGATCGTGAACGTCATGTATTGTCTCGCGAGTCAGAGACGTTCACGGAAAGAGAATTACGCTTGAGTTCCAAGCGTATCTACGCATCGACTTCTAGGTCTCTAGAGGAGGAATATAATAATGCGGTTACCAAAATGAAAACGATGACAAATGGACTGTATGTTTTGGTGGTTGTTGGAATGAAATAAAACTAAAGCTCAGTGTGATAAAAGATTTAAATAGGAAAAATGATAAAAAATAACATAAATGGCGACCCCGTTGTCGCTGGCATAAGCAACAGGGTCCGCGTACGAAGTCGCGGGCAGAAGCTAGTTTGTAATAAAATTGAAAATGTATCGAAGAAATTTGACAGATTGCGATAGCGATAGATTGATATGGTATTCAGTACGTTTTATTTTTTGTTTTTCATTTCAGTGCTGGGTTTTTCAAATTTAGGTAGCAACAAACTACTTGTTCCTACCTAAATTTGCAACGAATGTAGTTTCGTTGTCCAGAAAAAGGCTGATATTAGTATCAGCATTTTTTGGACAACCTAATTTGATTAAATTACTTTTGTAACATTCCCTTCTATGGCGGCCACAGCTAGTAATCTACAAATTGTGTTTTTATACAAACTGCCCGCTCTACGGGGCGCGGTGTAGTGTAATAATTGCCTTAATAAAGCTCAAAAGAAAACACAATAATCGCTAGATACTAGTAACTTGTGCTAAATATGAAACAAATTACATTTACCACTCAATTGAAAGACACGCCACCACCTCGTTACAAAATACAACCAATAATTAATTAACAACTAATTTAATACAAGCCACAATTAGGAGTTACCCGTTCAATTAAAACCGCACAATTATATACAACACATTAATTTAAGTGATTCCATTTCAACGAATGTTCGGATTCTAATTTAAATGTTATGTTAACTATTTCGCGTAGTAGGCCGTGATAACACAATACTGACTTTCAAACAAACAGAGAGTTTTTTGTCACCTGTCAATTTTTTTTTTTTTGAGCGTAGATCGTCAAATTACTCCTCCCGCTCTGGTTCGAGCTGAAGGCCTTAGCCCTTTTATGTTCCAGGGTAGCGGTAACCCTTTCGGACAATCCCGCTTAACATGTGAAATACCGGTGGAAATGTCAGATTTTCATGACAGCAATTATTTTAACACAGAACCTTATTATACCTTACCTAAATATATTTTTTTAGCTTTAATTTAGTAATTTTTTTTTTTGTCTTGCTTGAACGCCCTAATCTATGAAACTGCAAGTCGGATTTGAAAAAGTATTTATGAATTTTTAGCCCAATGCTTGAGTAAGGTTAAAGGTTTATTCAACATCAGGCAAGACCTTCAGGAGCCGTTCAAAGCAATAACGTAGGCGAGGGATGCGATGATACGATCATGAAATTTCACAAAGACAAAGCCGCGGGCAGTGGCCAGTATTCAACAAAAACGCCAATCCGTAATGACCAAAAGATATTATCGTTTTAATAACGTTTTACTGTCGTTAGTGGCTCGGTAATCGTAATTACTGACCCAGTGAACGAAATGTATGGTCCCTTCGCACGGCTACTTGACTTTTGTTCGAGCTACTTGCCTCCCATTTGTTTGTTCCAGTGACTGATTATTATTTATGCTGATTTCGAAGAATAATGACTGTCGTGCCAGTTGACCATTAATTAAGCAAGTCACTAAAATAGGATGTTGTTTATTATGTGTACTTTATATAAGTACCCACGAAGTATTATAAGTACGTTATTTGTTTTCTTCGCCATCTTTAATAGGAAATAAGTAATGCCTTGTTCAATTTACGTAGGTTTTTTGCTATATGCTTATAGTTTATTATAATTAATTCATTAAATGGTATTTACAATAACCTAACACTTAAACTAATAAGAATATATTACGTACAAGTATTCAAAACTACTAATAATAACTCACTAAAATATGTCGTCAAAAAATTTCTCCGCATCGCTGTCGACTGGTAATGTACAGACGCCAGCACATCAAGCTATCCCTAACTGTCAAATTTTCTCAATTAAAAATGAACCTTATGTCTTTGCAGTAAAGTTGAAATACTATCAAAGAAATGTGACAGATTGTGGTAACTTGATGTGCTGGCCTCTGTACCCAAGAGACTGGCGGTATTGCTACGTTGTATGGCAATGCTAGGCCTCTGGCCAAGGTTAGAGCAAGCCCTTGGATCACGGGAAGTGTCAACTAGCCGTTTAGAGATTTCTGTAAACAAACCATGAGCACTTGGACCCCAGGGCCCAGGGCCCCCTTTCCACCCCAAACGGCTCGAAAGTATATTTTTGATTACAGGGGCTATTGCGTTAATTTTGATATACTGGGTGGAACCTAAAGGGTATATACCTAGAAAAGGATATGCTACAGATCACCAAACTGAACAACTTTTACTATGGGACCAACTTCGAAATCGTGAAAAAAAAATCAGCTGTTCCCTACATTTCGACGAGTCACGTGACCAAAAATGTATAGAACAGCAGTTTTTTTTTTGCGATTGTTCAGTTTTGTGGTCTGTAGCATATGCTTTTGTATGTATACAGGGTGGAATTTTGTTATGCCACCTGGAGGGAAAGTACTCTTAATACTGTAGATAGAAAATGTTACTCAAAAATTCCTTTATTTTTGAATAGAAAGAGAACTGCATTCAAAGATTTCCAAAAATTCGCTTGCTACACCCGGGAATCGAACCGACTAAAATCTGTAAAAATGACACCCTGTACTTTTATTGTTGATCGTTAGGATCACTTATAAGGATGAAATATTTCTAAGAAACTTGATAAATTAAATGAGAGGAAAACCATGTATGTACCAACCAAAGTATGCTTTAAGAGGCCTTACTTACCCTCATACATGTTTATAACTTAATTAAGGTATGTATTCTCATCCTACTTTGTAGTTTAGGTATTTTACTCTCCAGATGATATAGTTTACTAGCTAACGAGGAGCACAATAGGCGCAATAATAATAAAACAACATCAGGCCTTTAAATCCTTTAAATCCCCAAAGGGTTAGTACACCCACGGGCCACGTTTCTCTAGTTATCATAATAAATTCATTCACAAACTACTAAGGAATGTATTTAGAGGAGCTCGTGGCTAATTAATAACAACCGTAGGGTTCGATCGATCAGGTTAAGCTACGCCAGTCGGGGTTGGTCCGTGGATGGGTGACCATCTTTGTTCTATGTTAGTGGGATATGGTTTCCGCACTTAGTTCTTCAAGCTGACCATGTGGGTGGGCCATAGACGTGTTTGGTGGTTATTCCAACCAGCCCACCTCCTTCCAGAAGTTGGGAGACCATATTTACATACCAAAACTCCTCCGTGCCTTGGAAAGCACCTGAAACCGTTGGTGCCGGTTGTGATTTATGGATCTTTGACAGTCGAAACGGGTCGTCAGAAGCATAAAAGTCTGACAACCAGTCTAATCTAGTGATAGCGTATTACCTAGTAACTGGGTTGTAGAGGTCAGATAAAAAAAATCGCTGAATATAAAAAAAAAATGGTGAATACCATTTTATTTATATTCAGTGATTTTTGCTGCATCCAGTTAGACTGGAACCGAACCAACATATTTGGGCAAAGGCTAAGCAGATTGATTTTTAAGGTAGGTATTCTTCTCCTGAGAATATTCTAGACAATTCAAAAACTAGCTGGTAACATACAAGAGCCGTACTGAACACAGCATAGCTCCAAATCGGGCCAGTCATGTCACATAATGTGGTTAGCTTGGAAAATGCACAGTAACGGTCAAAAACAACACAGATTATTTAATATAGTGCTCAGATATACACACGTTATTTGATATTCTTGCTTATTATACTTAATAAAGCCGTTCTCTTTATTGAACGGGACTTATAATACTAACGTTCTGCATCGTTCTCATATTTAAAAGAGTGTCTGTGGAGTTTTTTGCCTGTTCTTCTCCATCGGTACCTACTAATTTGGCTAGGTACCTACTGGTTTGGAATGGGCAACTAGCTTCATCTTTCTGATTGACCGGCCCCTTGACAATTCACAAGTGCCTGTAGTTGGTTTATTTGAAATAAATGCTTTGAGTTTGAGTTTGGCCTTTTGTTTATGATGGTTTTCCAACTTGATGGACGTCTATTTTATAATCACGCCTTAATAGACAAGCAAACTGAAAAATGAAAATAATTTTCAACAAAAATTAAATGAAGAATAGTGTGATTAACAAAAAGACTTTTCATACAAAAAAGTTACCATTTGTTACCAATTACTATGACATTCTGTTTTATTTTCTTCTTTCATCTTTAGAAAAGATGCCTTTGTCTTTTTTTCAATGTACAAAATATACACCTGCTTCTATTCCCTGGAAGAAGAATGATTATGTACTATCTTCTGCTCGCGGCTTCGCTCGCGTTGATATCGGAAATTATCCGACGGGAAAGTACGTTCCCATAAGTAAAAAAAACCTGTCATAAAAAGTATCCTATGAGTTAATCCATGTTATAAACTATTTGTGTGCCCAATTTCATCCAGATCCGATCAGGCGCACGCCGGAGCGCTGTTAGGAAAGATACATCGTGTTCAAACGGGGCAAAAACTTAAAAAAACATTTGCGACTAAACTCTGCTCCTATTTAATTGATTTTTGGTAGAGCTTGAAAATGGTCCCTAGTATAAGCTGTTTAAAGGAAAGCCCCTCTGTCGTATCAACTCTGTATAAACACACACACTCACAAACTTTCGCCTTTTTAATATTAATTTAATAGTAGTGAATGCAGCTGAATGAAATCAATATCGATCGATAAGGTTTTCTAAACATAATGTTATTAACAACGTTTTTTTTTTTTTTTTTTCTTTTTCATGTTTTTGATACCTTTTAATAATGTGTAATAAACACATAGGCATTATCTTTGTACATATTATCATGACTTTTTTTGTTTTTATATTATAATGTTTGTAAATATTATGTAAAAAGTAAAGTAGTATACATATATTAGAGGATAAAAGTAATAAATACAAAGGTACGCATGTATATGCAACACCTTCATTAATTTCATAAACCTAGTAACAGAAATAATTAACTTCAGAATCAATTTTCTGATAAAACTCGCGCAATTTACCGAAACAGTCTACCGTTTCTCTCAATGCTTCTCTAAAAAACAAATAAGAACCAACTTGCTCCCACAAAGACTTAGAAAAACTTTGCTTCCTTGAAACTTACCTTTGAATCCTCGGACATTTAACAGAATGTTCTTCAAACATCTCAGCTACAGAGTACTTATAAGGGCCCCCATAGACAGCCAATTCCATTTTCAACTAGGCTCAGCTATTAAAAATCGTTTATAGTTTCAAAGTTCATTAAAATTTGTGTTCACTAGTTCCGTTTAAAATGTATCATTATAAATTTTGAATTTTATAATATTTTATCTTTTATCTCAAACAGCAAAATAAACTGTAACAAATTCATCTCCACTGTGTTTTTCAAATACAAATGTAACTTAGAAAGTGGATTTCTAATGGCCCATGTGATAAAAGATTTTATTTTTGTATTATCTCTACTAATATTATAAAGCTGAAGAGTTTGTTTGTTTGAACGCGCTTATCTCTGGAACTACTGGTCCGAATTGAAAAAATATTTTTGTGTTGGATAGTCCATTTATCGAGGAAGGCTATAGGCTATGTAACATCACGCTACAACCAATAGGAGCCCAGCAGCGGGTCAAACGGCGCGAGAGCAGCTAGTATACAACAGTTTTTCACTTACACTTTTACACGTCAATAATATTTTTAAAACTAAGTGATATCAGCGTGTGCACCATGTATCTATCAACATTATTAATCTATTATAAACATTTTAAAAGCTAAATAATTATAGATTTTCTTGCCCATCCTTTTCCATACCTTTATAAACTACCTTTTGGAAGTGGAACCTCAATTTAATTTCCTTGTATGTAAATTTTACAAACTTGAAATAAACTATGGCGACATCTATCCAGCCACATAGGAGCTACACTGATAGCGAGCAAAGTGTCAAAAAGCTGACATGTGACGAAACTATACGTCTCACAAATCCTACATCGCGCAAGCAGAGTTTACCGCGCAATCTAACATAAATATACTCAGCCCCGACTAAGAGTAGCCCGACAGACGCAACACCTGTCTGGTTGGACGATCCTCCCTTTTCAATGGAGGGAAATTTCACCCTGTTCCTTAATTTCCAATAAATATGGTAGCGCCAGTAACAGCTGACAGCAAAATAATACTGCCTCTATTTGGTTGGGGACAGTCCCATGGCTCACGCGAGTGACTGGCGCTCCTGTCAGGCGGTCACGCTGCCCGCTCACTTGTGCGAAAATGTCTTCCAATTGTTTTATGTTTTCGTTTTTTATTTAATTGCAAGACCATATTCGTCTGAAATAATGTTTTTTTATTGGTTGGGCGCCCTCCAGCGTCCAACACGGCCATTGATATAAAACCAAGCGGTCAGTAAGTCAATAGTGTAGTTTATTTAATCGGCGTCGTCTGTCAATCGCAACCGTAACCGTAGAAAATTGAATTGGTGTTGCACTTTCTAATAAACTGTCAACTTGTGTTGGTGGACAGTCGGCTGTGTGCCGACGCCCTAATTCGCCAGAGGCTCAGGAGCTAATAAATTACTGCTTATCTTGTATACCATTCAAAAGAGATTCTGGGGGTTGCTCCCTAATCCCAAATAATGGAGGCCAACGATTTTTAGACATGGCTTAAAGCTGTTTTCCTATGGAAAAGGTTTTTTATGTTTAAATTTTATTGCACCAGTATTAACTTAGGCTGATTTTGAAAAAGTATTTAAATATATTTTTATGTAATTCGCTATTCTGATGAGACTTTATTTTTTTTATTACTCTAAAATGGGTAATTTCTACGGGCATCATTATTTTATTTTTTCATTTTCTGGACAGGATTTCTCTTGTATCACTTCGATTTGAGCATCATCCATACCGCAAAAGCTAAATTAAACCTTTCGGGATTACTGGCTTGATGTATTATGTTTTCACCAATGAAACGAAACGCGATCAACAGCTGTCAGGCTGTGGAAAATTGACACTGACAGCTGACAGTCGCAAGACATTTTAAAATAACACAAAAAAAAAACATTTTGTAGGTAACGTCATTGGGAAATCATGAAAAATTATCATTAGTAAAAAAGTATTATTGTCATTCTTGTACTAAAATTCGTACAAAATATCTTTAAAAAGTTTTACAAGATTATAATGTTTAAGTTAGTTTAATAGGCGTTCTTAATTTTACTATAACCTTAATTGGTGGGTTAATTTAATGCTGTCTAGGAGTATTTCTATTCAGAATACAGATAGTTACTTAAAATTAAGCTTTAACTTAGGCTTTATAAAGTCTAGACTTATGATTAGTTACTGTTGGAGTTTTCTTATCGCGATGTTAATTTGAAGCGTGTCCATGGAGTTTCTTGCCCGTTCTCCTCCATAGGTACCTACTGCTTTGGAATGGGCAACTAGCTTCATCTCTCTGACTGACCGACACCTTGACAATTCAAAAGTGCCTGTAATTGGTTTATTTGAAATAAATACTTTGAGTTTGAGTTTGAAGCTACTTTACTATCACCCTACAATGTTCCCACTGTTGGGAAACAGGCCCCCTCTCTTTGAAAGGGAGTGGGCTGTAATCTACTAAAGTACGCGCCACGAGAAGCTATAAATTATGTAAACAAACATCTTTTACTAAGTAAACATTTTATTCTGCGAGATAATAATAAATTGCCCATATTCAATCGACATGAAATATAGACGGGTTATATGAAAGTAACAACCTATTTAATTTAGTCGGATCATATTTTAACGACGCAAAGCGCTATCGTTTGTGTTTCTTGGTACCGGAACGCGTCCGTCGCAGGGATTGTAAACTATCGGGACGCCATTTTGAAATAAACGCGTCATTCGAGTTTCGAATGCTACGAGTTTGTTTCACACAGAAATGGAAACATCTTAATCTGACGAATAATTATTCTTAAATAATATATGTTAATTAATATTTGTTACTCAATAATTTATTAAATCTTAAACAAATTCATTTTTTTGTTGGTCCAAATGTTGTGAACTCCTGAACACTTGTTTACAAAATTTATAGCTTCTCATGACGGTTACTATACGTGGGCACAGAGCGGGTTTGTACATGTCATATGACTTCTAATTATTAGTTCTAGCACATGCCGATGATGATATTTTCATATGAAAGGTTATGAATTAGCTGTGGTAGGCTAATATTTAATTGATATACAAATTTAAATAAAAAATAAAATACATCAACAAAATACTCACCCTTACGAAACAAATAATCAGAGAAAAATAAGGAAAAGAGTGTGATTTCCTACTCCTTCCTAATAATATTATATTTTCATAAAAAATATCAACATAGTAATATTTTCCACTCGTTGGTCGTCAACTAAATCATACCTACATCCCCAAAACCGAGTATGGAACATTTTTAGTCAAGACTCGGCAAAGATCGGTAATGTTCGAGAATTTACGGCCAGCATCGTAAATTTTCGTAACTTTCTTTTATCGTCGAGTCAAGGCACAATTATCCATCAGTCCGCCACATCCGTTTCAGGATATAAATTCATCGGTATTTATGTTCCCATTTGCATCCCAGTTTCATCTCAGCTTTACGAGATTCGGCTGTTTTGTTTTTCAAACGAGTTTTCCTTTGAAATCCGCAATTTGGTTTATTGAATTTTAATCCCGAATATTTTCAGTTCGGTGTTTGCGTAGTTGTTTGGTGATTGCTTCGTTGGTTTCGTTATCGCGACTGCTGAGCCTGGGGTCCTGGGTTTGATTTCCAGATTGGGCAAAGTGTTTTTGGGCTTTTATATTAGTAATTTCTTAGCAACAGTCCGATGTTTGGAAGTCGGTGGTGTGATACCCCTCGTGCCTTGTAAAGCACGTTAAGCTGTTGGCTCTGCTTCTGATCTCTCTTTGGGGAAGAAAAAGAGAGTGCATTTGAGTCTGCGCACATACTTGGGCACTATAATATCCGCCGCGGCGATGGTTAGTCTCCACTGAGATAGGCGCCATGGCTGAAATGCAGGCTGGAGGACTTTTAGATGTTTTTGTGTAGTGTGTGTAAAAACTAACTCAAACTCAAAGGATGTTTGGGGGAGGCCTTTGCTCAGCAGTGTAGGCTAAATAAAACAAAAACACTAAATACTTTTAGTTACTTTTACTATTGTTTTCTTCTGAAGGAACTACACGCTTTGTTACACGCTGTTGCTTCCTTGCTACCTCTGTAGACTAATATGTTAAACAATCTATACTGCAGATTATTACAAGAGTAATTTCAAAGCCAAATAATTTATTTCAAGTAAGCCATTAAAATGCACTACATCTAAGTATTCATTCACATTTTAACAGAATAGATCGACTGAACCTTAAAGTCGTACATGAATTATCTTTTCTTCCCACCCCTGGCCTTAACATACAAATATTCTACTGTTCTTTATCCACGCAGCTACCCTTATCACTCATTCTCTCACAAACGGGCTCTACGTCATCGGACCGTATCGTGGAAACGCACTGATAAGTCCTACTAACCCGTCTTCTAGGGCTGTCGCGTCAAAGAACCAAAAAGGGCGTTCGTTGTGTCAAAATATAATACCAAACAACTTCAACATGTGCAAAATGGCCGACATCGACTTTGCTGGCCATTTTAAAAATAGAATAGAACACCAAATTTTAATTGTGAATTATGTTGATTGGTAGAACATTAGGTATTTTATACACTGTTGTAAATTATTCAGCTGGTAACATTCATTATATTTGTATTTCTTTTTACCGTTACCAAAAAAGTGTTTCGTAATTAATTTATAAAAAATGATGCGTAATGATTTTTTCGAGTTACGAATTTCAGCATTGATTTGTCTGTTTGTTTTTTTTTACGATTGTAAGAAGGTCGAATGTTATGTTTAGTCTCGATCATGATTGTGTTTCTGTCGAACGGTTGAATTATTCCTTAATGTTTTAAGTGTTATTGTACTTCAGTGCAGTGAAAATACGAATTATCCGTAACAATATCGTTTGTGGAGTGATTTTTATCAGTGATCTAACAGTTATTGTGCCAGACGTTTTTATTATAGTGACTTGACGGTAAAAAAGTAGTTAAGTACCTATTACTTATTTGGACTGATTTCTAGAATAATTCTATTGTACCATTTTTCATTAATAAGTATATCTTTTTACGGAGTGAAGAACGTTTTATATTTGTCTAAATATTTGATAGATACCGACATAGATGGAATTATTAAATCATTCAACAGAGATCCAAGACGTAGAATAATGTTTTATACCTACCTACTTTATATGAGTATTAAAAAAATAAAACTATGGCGTTAAAGTTAAAAGAAGGCTTTTACAAAAAATATACATTTAACAAAATTAAAACGCATGAAGTCGAAGCAATATTGTGAAATTCATATTTATTTGCTCGTGTATGGTAGGTTCATAGAAGAATTGATTATTTGAAAAATTCAAAAATAAAATATGAAATCTCATAGAAATAAGGCCGCTCGTCTTAAAAACTCCTATCACCGCACAGAATTTTAATATGCGAAGACATAATTGAAAAATTGCATTTAATGCTAATAAGTTTTCATTTGATTCTAAAATTCTGTGACACATTGTTATATTTCATACAAATCATGTACAAATTTCGCGTTTTGACAGTTCATAAAAAGTAACGTTATTGAATACCCTTTCAAATACCCAATTATGATTAATGTGGCGTACCACAGCGTGACGGGTGCTGTTTTTTGAGACGTTTGATAGATTACATAAAACAAACGTTTGCAGTATTGTCTCTCCCTTTCCCTTACCCATACAAAGATTGTTTTTAAAAGAACGCTTTTAACGAAAAGACCGCCCCATGTACAATTTTCTACATAATTATGTAACTATAATTTTGAAGGTGTACATAATAAATTATATTCTAATGTACTGTACTTATTTTTTTAACGTACAGTCGCCAACATATCAAGTTGCTTCAATCTGTCAAATTTCTTTGATAGATTTTAAACTTTATTACAAAAATATAAGGTTTATGTTCAATTGGGAAAATTTGACAGTTTAGGTTAGGTTGATGGAGCGACGTCTGTACTTAGAAAACCACATGTTGACACCCCTGCGTATATTGCCTAAGGGAACACTCACCACACCCTTCCAACTATTGTGACAGGACACAATAGTTGGAAGGGTGTGGTGAGTGAAATACATGTCCACTGGTATTAAAATATACGGTGAAACTAGACAATTGGCCCCAAGATCGTGTTATTGGTTTTTGTTGTTTCTGTTTGATCTAGGTTTATTCTTTTGTTTGTTTTATTTATACCGTTTTTATTACGTTTCCGAGTTTTTGCGTACAGTCAGTATATTTTGATCTATACTAATATTATACAACTGAAGAGTTTGTTTGTTTGAACGCGCTAATCTCTGGAACTACAGGTCTTAATTGAAAAAATACATGTTTTGTGTAGGATAGTCCATTTATCGAGGAAGGCTATGTAACATCACGCTACGACCAATAGGAGCCGAGAAACGGGTAAACCCCGCGGGGGCGCAGCTAGTTCTAAATAAAATTGACACACTACGTCAATTTGACGTGTTATAGCCAACTGTCAAAGAATTATAGTTATAAGTTGGTAGTCACTTTGACAATCAATAAAATTCACTGACTTTTCAAAATCTTCTTTTTAAAATTATGCAGAAAATTCAATTTTTATTCAAAAAAGGTTTATCGGTCAGGAAGAATCGTGGCATTCCTTTACACATAGTCAAAGAGCAGCTGAGGATGTTGAAAGCGCGCGTCGGATCAAAAGGCCGAGTTGCAGTACAAAGCTTTTACAGCTTACTGGCTCTCTGACTACATTAAGAGGTAATTAGCCATCCTCCCGGCTCCTCTCTAATTAGATTTCAAACGTATTTAAGATTAACAATTATTTGGTAAGGATATGAATATTTTTGCTTATAATGAATATGAAATAATATTTCAAAGCAATTGGCAAAGCGGCATTGGTTTTTTTTTGTTTTTCATAAACCATCCCTTAACCTGGCGAAAGCCTTTGTCCAGCCGTGGGCATCTTTCGGCTGATATGATAAATAGAAACTTTTAAGCCCGTTTTCTATGTTTGTAGATATATTTTTTCCTCCCAGTCACGGAGGATAAAATTGAAACTATACCTATCTAAAAGTAGACAAGGTAATATATTTTGAAACGAGCGTGATATCGCATAGTAATAGAGGATCCATATTCAGTACGTAACGTGTGCTAAAGTGAATAAACAAAAGCAAGATGGCTGACAAAGTCTGGTACTTTGTCAACCTTTGAGGCCTGTCATTTGTTAGTTTTACCAAACTCAAACTCAAAGTATTTATTTCAAATAAACCAATTACAGGCACTTTTGAATTGTCAAGGGGTCGGTCAGTCAGAAAGATGAAGCTAGTTGCCCATTCCAAAGCAGTTGGTTCCTATCTATACCTATACCTGAAGCGTTCCCCGTTAAAATTGGTGATTTTATAATTTCGAACGTTCTCTTTTAAAATTTTCTTATTGCCACCTTGTGTCTTTGCTACTCGCGTCCCAAAATGAAAAAAAAGCGGACAAAAACGATAACTTTTTTCTGATATCTGCTTTTAGACTCATTTGACATGACGGCACATATCTCAATTAGATATACACGAAATTTACATGTTTTAACATGTCGCCACATCTGGGAATTGTACAGACGCCAGCACATCAAGCTATCCCTAACTGTCAAATTTTTTCAATTAAAAATGAACCTTATGTCTTTACAATAAAGTTGAAATACTATCAAAGAAATTTGACAGATTGTGGTAACTTGATGTGCTGGCCTCTGTACTCGCTAGTTCGCATATTCAGCCTATAGTGATCCCATGACTGGGACACAGGCCTCCTCTCTGTGAGAGGGAGTGGGCCATAGTCCACCACGTGGGCCCAGTGTGGGTTGGTCGATAATGGGATGTGAATTTTTGGTTCGAGGGATGTTTTCCTAAACTTACAATTACGATATCTATGCGCAGGTAAACGATTATACCTCATACACAATGCCCACACACTCACACTCTTATACACTTTCACGCAAACACGTTCACACAACACACACTCAAAACCCACTCGCACTTTTTGGTTGCTTTTGTTTTTATATTATTTTGTTTTCAATGCGCTAAGTGGAAGAGCAGAGTCATCTAACACAGGCATCTCCTTGCTTAAAAGGTGATCTCCAAATCACGTATGTTAAGACTATGTAATTGAAATAAACATTTTTTTGCAGTAGTGATTCAACTCAAGGCCGAAACCACTGGGTGTCACCACTGCTCACAAAATAAAAATATCTGCAAGAAAATAAAAAGCAAGTCACTAAAATATATCTTCCCTCTTACCCACTGAGCTTATTATCAGGTTAGCGTATTTGAAGGTATTATCATTTATGACAGCCACTTTACGACAGATACCATAAACTGGAATTGCTATTTACGATTAGTAAAATATTTAGTTTATGGTATATTTTATGATTTAGCTTGGTATCTTGTTGTTGAGTATCTAGGTGTGCTTTTTTACGGGTAAAGTTGTAGATACGAAGCGAATTAAGTCATTTTTATTAGTACACCGCTTAACCGTTTACTTAAAACTAGCTTCTGCCCGCGGCTTCGCCCGCGTGGGTAACGGAAATTGCATGTTATTATACATAATATGTGAGCACCATGCACTTATGACATAATTAAGTTTACTTGCCACTGCTACATGTGTTTTTCTTTTCACCTTTTGTGATGTATTGTTTTTATTCTGGGTACATCGTCTTCACATATAATGTTATAATACATATATACAAAACATTGTGAAACATTTTAAAAGAGTAACGGTGGAGTTTCTTGCCCATTCTTCTCCACACGAAACTACTTTTTGGAAGGGGCGACTAGAATCAGTTCTATTTCTTGTTCATTTTGACGTTCTAAAGTGCCATTCTTGTGCCTATTTGAAATAAATGTTTTGACTTTGACTTTGACATATAAACCATCCTCTTGAATCACTCTATCTATTAAAAAAAACTGCATCAAATCGCTTTGTAGTTTTAAAGATCTAAGCATACATACAGACATTAGGACAGCGGAAGCGACTTAGCTTTATACTATGCGGTGATAATTGCTATGAGTTGAGTTGAGTTTGAGTTTAAACAAAAATACAGTGGGTGAAAGAAGTAAGCAAAATAATTGATACTCTATATTATGTGCCGTAATAGCTATTAACATACGGACAAATTAAGATTACAAAAAGTCTAAATCCGAAATAACCTAATAAACAAAAATGCCTCAAAACCCTTTTTACACATTCCCACATTTCATTCAAAATTTTGTAATTTAAACGAACAAAGCGACAAAATAAAAATCAATTCCAATTGATTCCATGAATTGGTTTCCGTTAATTCAATTATAAAATGTACCGTGAATAAATTATAAATGTATCGCTAAACGAGATGGAACTAAACTCAAAATAATGAACTACAAAGTCCGTGCCCGTTAAAAATAACTTTGTTAAAAGGTTCGCTGAAATCCGTTTCAATAATTCCGAATGGTCGAGCCAGGCTTATGATTGCTTGAAAAAAAATCTATTTTTAACTTGTTTCGATTATTTCCGATTGGTTGAATCTGAAGTGAACAAAGATAACAGAATGTGTGAATGTCAATAAGGCCATATTTTTATCGCAGTACTGGGCAGAGCCAAATAGGTAATTACCTTATTACATAGCATAACATCACGCCTGTATTACTTGAAAGGTTATAAAGAGAGGTACCTTTTAGTACACCCTCCATGGGCCAGTTATTTTTAAAATCCATACGGTGACCGCTTAACTGAGTCTGTTCTTGAGGTAGCTTCACGGAGCGGGAGGGGAGACAGCTGACACAAGCTGACGAATAAGTCAACTCTCGCGTCGCGTCACCATAGCCCTCCCGCACCACGCAGCTTCCTCTGGAATAGTCCTAGATAAGCAGTCGAACTTAAAGGACCGGCCTGCGCCTGATGACGGGGACCATCACGGGGCTCACTAAAGAAACATGAACACAATAGACATAACGGACAATCCTCTGTGCAGGGCCTGCATGGAGGCTGACGAAATCGTCGTGCACGTGCTGTTTGAATGCACAGGCGACACTCTGATCAGAACAGAGACCCAGATCTTTCACAGATGTACTACACAGGCCAGGAGACGTGATCAACTTCTGGAGGGAGGAGGGCTGGTTGGAATAACCACCAAAGGCCGCTATGGCTCACGCACAATGGTCCGCCTAAAGGACTGAGGGCGGAAACTATAACCTCCTAACATAGAACATAGTAGTTGAGCTATAGTAGTCCTAGAGTGCTACAATACCTACATTCATTTTATCACAAAAAAAACTATAGGTATTTCATAAATAAAATTGAAATTAATTCAGGCTACATTGTAAAGAAAAAATGTTCGGAATCCGCGGTCCATTCCACCATCCCAAATAGAGTCGGGTTCTTCACTGACGAAACTAACTTCATTTTTCGAGAACTCATCCGTGAAAGGGGCCGTTCAACCTTCGGGAAAAAGGAAACACCCCGTGTCGTTATTAGAATTTTGACAGTTTCCTTAGCACCACTTCGAGTTTATTGGAAAAAAAAACTTGTTATTTCTGAGTCGGACACGCGATCTAAGCGTTCCGTACCACGACAATATTTATGGTTATCCTTCTTTATATTATTATTTTTAGTTAGTTTTGTAAAGACGCCAGCACATCAAGCTATCCCTAACTGTCAAATTTTCTCAATTAAAAATTAACCTTATGTCTTTGCAATAATGTTGAAATACTATCAAAGAAATTTGACAGATAGTGGTAACTTGATGAGCTGGCCTCTGTACAGTCACATCGAAAATAATAATGTTTGTCACGTTAAGGACTATTTTCGTTGGCTTGTTGCAAATTGACATTGGTTAAAGGTTCTTGTCAGTTTAATCTTTATTATCAAGCATTTAAATATATTTTTCAATGCAATAGTAGCATTTTTCAATGGGCAGCATATAAACTCTGACACCATTTTAATCACTAACCATACGAAAAAGAAAGAAAGAATTCAATAGTAATCAGTGTCGTAACTTTAAAACGCATTATGAGTCCTGACTTGATGAAGGAAAGAATTTAAAAACTAACGAACGTATTGACTGTACTGCCTCTACTATACTATCACTACAATCCAATCACGTTTGAGATTTACAACAAACGTTGCAAAAATGCAATTAAATGATGTTAACCCAAACTTCTTATAAGTTTGAACTTTTTATTTTATTGTTATTTGCCAAGATAACGGTCATATTATAACACATTTTTTTTTTAATTGCATGTCGCTATTATGTTTGGAAAGATACAACCCTGTGTGGCATATAGACAGGCAGCAAAACAGCGCTTAATAATCGGACCCTGTTGCTTGAATACTGAACCCTAAAAAATAAAGTTACCACTCTATGGACCCTTAGTTTGTTCCAAAAACAATTTCTTTGAGGCTTTGTCAGACGCTCGATTTTTACTCAAGTACATGTAATAAAAATGTCTGAACGTCTTGTTTGAACTCTGAAGAGCTATTATTCTTTTATTTGACAGATTTCTATTACGATTTGGTTTAGCTATTTGAATTTGTTTTTTTTTGGAATATGAACTAAAATTAGAAAAAAAACATTATATTTTTAGTAACTTGGTACTTACGACCAGGGGGACTAGACAAGTGTCAATTGCTTCACTCGATTCGATTTCGAAAATCGATATCGCTTGTGCTACGTTGCTGATCGAACAATTCGTTATCTCAGCGATTCGGATTATCTTGAAAGTAGGAAGGAATATTGATCGAGTCATTCGATTTCGTCATAGTTTCGTTGCCCAATTCGATATCGTCTAGCACTTAGCGATCGAAAACAATTGATCACGTAACATTTCGAAAGCTTATACCAATTCCATACATTCCTGATTTCGTTATCGTTAATAAAAACGTTACTTTGCCTAGGCTCCCAGAGTTTTATTAGTTCATTCGTGTTAGATTCAAGTTACTGAAAGGGCAATAAAGAGGGTTATTCTACGTGATCGCCGCAATAATTTGTCTGGAGTATTTAGTACCTACGTAGGACCCGACATACATAGCAAGCAAACAGTATCATTTTCAAAAATCAACGAACTCGTCAACACCCACAACTAATACCTTTTCCAAAACATCGAGAACAATTTCTAAAATATACCCGAATAAGGTGCAAAATATTTCATATAATGTAGGTTTAAGCCGGCAAAATTTTCATTTTGATCTCTTCAGGCGGTGAATTAAGAGCTCGATGAAAGGCGGGAATTTTAGAACTAAACCCGTGAAGGACTGCTGTTTGGACGTTAGGTGTTGTAAAGTGATGTCCCGTGTAATATTGTTTGCCCTTTTTGTGGGTAACTTTGTCTGATAAAGGAGGCGCCCGAAAATTTTCAATTTGATGTAGGATGCTGAAAATATTTTTGCTAGAAGAAAATAATGAGTTGCGCATAATATAGGTATTTTAATATTCAAGCTTCAAGCCCAACAGACGACAGCAACAAGGAATAATTGAAGTCCTTTTTTTTAAGGTTGGGAAGTCATCCAATGACTTCTCCCGCTCTGGGTGGAGCGGAAGGGAGTGTCAGACTTTTACTGACAAAAACCCATCCATGTTCCTTCCGTAGCCCTTTATGTTCCGGGGTAGTGGTAACCCTTTCGAACAATCCCGCTTAATAATTGAGGTCCTTGCCCTGCATTTGGACTTTGCAGTTCTTTAAATGCATACTTGATGCAGCCGCGAATCATATTTTGATCCTCATAAAACCTAATAATAATAAGCATTTTTGTAATGTTCAGTCAAATAAGTTAACAGCAATAAAGTTGCTGTTAACTTATTTGACTGAACATTACAAAAATAAAATTATAACAATAGAGGTGAGAAGACTATTAATTAACTAAAAAAACCATATTCTCTCATTCGGCGTATCTCCCCTATTAACAGCTTGCCTTCCGACAAAGGCCTCCTCTAAGGATTTCCACTTATTTCTGTCCTTTGCTGTACATGTCCATTCTGGCCCAGCTACTTGTTTTAAATCATCTTCCTCTACTTCTTCTACTTTCTCTAGTGTACAGACGCCAGCACATCAAGCTATCCCTAACTGTCAAATTTTCTCAATTAAAAATTTAATATGTCTTTGCAATAAAGTTGAAATACTATCAAAGAAATTTGACAGATTGTGGTAACTTGATGTGCTGGCCTCTGTACCATTCCGTTATGTCATGTCCAACGCCATTTCAATTATCTGCATACTGATTGAACGTTTCTAAATTTAGTCTTTCGTTTGAAAAAAAGATCAAAGGAAAGACATAAAACCTAATACTGACCTGCAAATCAGAAATTACTTTGTAGATAGCTAAACTGAAAACAAGTGGCCCCAATGGATTCCCCTGCTGGGCCCCTACTTGAGACGCAATGTATTGTGACTATCACTAAAGTAAAGATTAGGAAGAGCACAATATACCTGGTATAGAAAGGGGTACAGAGAAGGAATTCTATCCCTGACCTGATTCAAAAGAACGTCTCTTTCTAGGGTGTTAAAAACATTGCGTAGGTATATTAAGTTTCAGCACCACGCAGTCCGCGTTCTCTGGGTTCATAACGAACGTACGCATCGAATGTAGCGGTTTCGCACACCCGACGCGTCCCAAACCCTTATTGATGCAAGTATACCCACCGGCAAAAAACGCACCTGAAAATTGCATAAAACGTAAGACAATTTGAATGAAGCGGGCTACCCTGACGCTTTCACCTTAAGAATCAACTATGTAATATATAGATACATATATATATATGTAACTATGTATATTAACATTTTCGAGCAGTGATAGCCTAGTGGTGTGAGTGACGGACTGCCAATTCTTAGGTCTCGATTCGAACCCAAGACCTCTGACTTTTCGGATACATGTGCGTATTGTATAATTATCACTTGCTTAAGAAACAGTAAAGGAAAACATTGTGAGGAAACCGGCATGCTTGAGAGATATTTCTCAGCATGGGAAGCTAAGTCAGAGGCCCATGGGCAACATAAAAACTCTGACACCAGGTTACTCACTAACCACACGAAAATATAATAGTTATTTGTTATGCAAGGCTGGAAAGTTGATTTTTGGCGCGAGTACTTCTATTGAAACCTGAGTAAGCGAAGGATTCTAGGGTTGAACCATGAGCGAAGCGAGTGGTTCAAATATAGAATCCTGAGCGTAACGAAGGTTTCAAAGGTACGAGACGCAGAAAAGCTTTGCTGCCGAGCGCAACACACAATTTTTCACCTCACTACAGCGAGGAAACTGCTAGGTGCAAGAAAACAGGTGTTGTTGAGTTTTATTTTGTTCGAGCGTCTCAGATACATTGACTCATGTGAAGAAAATAACAGATACTTGGCAATGTATCTTATGAGTTACATAGAATATCTCCAAAATTAAATACCCTGTATTTTGTTCTATATCCTACTTGTCCTCTAAGGAGAATGAAATAAAAAAACTAATTTAATACAAATAACTAACTAATTTAATTTAATACATATTTATTTTTGCCAAGCAAAGGATTAAATAACATAATTATTTTATTAGTATTTATTTTATTTAAAAAATCAAACTTAAATTACTACACAATTGGGTATTTGACAGGGTAGTATTTTTATGGCATATTAAAATGTGACGTCACAGATTTTTTAATCAAATGAAATACTTCTTAACATTAATTCCAATTTTACAATTATATCCTCGCAAAATATTTAATTTCTGTACTGTGATGGAAGCTTTTAAGGTGAACGGTATTATTTAATATTTTATTTTAGACCGTGTCATGCATTTTCTGTGGACTGGCGGTATAGAAAATTATTAAATAGAAAGGTTTGAATTTTAAAAAGTCTTTCCACGCTAGAGAGCAAAAATCGATTTTCGGCTCAGATTTCGAATGGCAAACAGACTCTTTCCGAGCCTGTGAGGTGAAAAAAATATTCTTCAATTTACACCAAGAAAATTTCTTCTCACAAAAAAAGATAAAAGAATATCATCGTTTCTTTGTGATCCTACTGTGGTGGAATGAATGCAGCAGCCCAGAGATAACTCTAACTATAATATAACACTCCTAGCTTATGCCCCAGCTGGCATTTTCTTTAAAAGGTAAAAAACTTTAATCTTCTTTTTAACTGCATAGTTAAGCATAAAAGAAAAAAGTGCTTTAATATTTTAATAAGAAGAATGTTGCTGATGGTTCCAACTTTGTTGCGAATAGGAATTCTTTAATCCTTGAAGGGTTAGTCAGAGGTGTACCTGCAGTACTTCTACATTTTGCCAGTTGTGTTTGAGTCCCATGTAATAGGGGGCGAGTCTACTGCCATCAACCGGGCACGAATCAAGACTCCGAGCTGCAACTGATAAATTCCAGGTGGAAAGACGAAATAACGACCGGAGAATCGAACCTCACGGTCAACCGTAGCGCTTGTGACCAGCAGACCGAAGCAGTCGAATACCAATTACTATCACGAAGATTTCTTTCATTGCCAAGAAATATATAACTAGCAATTTCATGCCCCAATAGAAACAACTTTAACCATAACTTTCTCCCAAAAAATACGGATGAAATAAATCCGTTTCCGCACAAAAATAGAACCACAACATAAAATATTGAACAACAAAAACTGCGCAGTTTACAAAATTCCTCTAGGAGGACATTTATTTTCATTCGTTCATAGGTTCGGCCGAAACCATTACGTTAAAGCCGAAAATTCCCTATTCGGCACTCGGCCCAAATAAATGGCAGTGCAAATAATTTTGGGGACAAACAACGCTGGACTAAATTCTTATAGACGCCACTAAAGGCAGTAGCGTCAGAAAAATAATATTTTCTATCGAAATTAAATAACGATAGAAAACCTTTGCAGTAAATACAGAGTAATAATCCTGTATTTTTTTAGATCGGTCGCATTTTATCTCGTTCTCAATCTATCGATTGTGCAGGATTTTTAACATCCCCCTCTAGCTAACCGTGTTGAGCCCGCAGAAAAGCTCCCAGCGGGCCGCTAACTACCAAGGCCCACCTGGAAATCTCAGTACAGCTTAATCACTTGGGTGTGCTCTGATAAACCACAGTGCGACTGTGGGTTCAAATCACAAACGATTCCCAACCGCTTGTCGTGTGGAATATGGAAGACCGTTACGAGGCCAGCGCTGATGCTGTCAAAGTATGCGAAGCTTATGTAAAAAATCTTTATCTTCTTAATGCCTCAATAGAAAATTTAAATGGACTAATTCAAATTCGATTTTTTTGTATTCTTCCCAGCAAACCTTTTCATTTGATACCCATATTATTTAAGTGCATTAAAAATAAATGTCCGCCATCTTGGGTGGTTCGCCATATTGGATTTGAAATGACGTTACTTATGCATTGTTATCCAAACTAAACATGTATGCAAAATTTCAGCTCAATCGGTAGAAGATAACTGCTGTTAAATTCAGTTGCAAGATTTGACCCGAACAAACACAACACATACATACGTACATAGTTAAATAATAGCTAATCTAAAAGCGAGCAGTGGTCCCCCATTGGTAACTGGCTCGACTTACGAGTTGTAGGTCGTGGGTTTGAACCCAAGCAGGCGCTTTACTTTATGTAAATAATTTCATCACCACTGCTCTCAAAAAGGTGAAGGAAAACATCGTGACGAAACCGGCATGTCCTAGAACCAAAAATTCGAAGACATGTGACATCCACCAAACGCACTAGGTCCTCGTAGATTACGGTCCACTCCCACTCGAAGAGAGGAGGCCTGTGTCCCAGCAGTGGGAACATTATAAGCAGGAGAATGATGATGAATCCATCATTCTCCTGCCCTTATCCCAATTTATTTGGGGACGGCGCAACATGTTTTTTCCTTCCATACTTCACTATTAGTCGTCATCTCGGTAGTCACTCCCTTCCTAGCCATATCATCTTTCACACAATCCATCCATCGTTTCTTTAGTCTCCTTGGGTTCGTAACTATGAAAGCTATATAAAAGCTTATAAAATATACCTATTTTTCTGTACATTTTCGTCAGGTTTTTTCCTACCATTACATGAGAGATATCAGCACTACTACATTATTCAAGTTGTACTGGCCATACCTTATATTGGGTCGGTGCGCTCATAGTTGGCCATCCTGAATATTTTACCTGCCGCCCGTGTTGTCAATTTTGTAGTAGCTGGCAACTAAATAAATTACGTACCGCTGACAACATTGCTCGAATTTAGTTTGCGATGAATGATCTTTAGTGTTTTTTTTTTAAATATATTACTCATTTAGAGTTGTGTACTTGTTGTGTAGCTGCTGCCAGCAGCTTCGTCCACGTGGATGTTGAAAAACATCCCAAGGGAACGTATGACCAGGATAAAAGTATTATATGTGTTAATCCAGACCATAAACTACCTCTGTACCAATTTTCTTTCAGATCCGTTCAGCCGTTTGAGCGTGAAGGACGGACAAATATACAAACTCCCTCATAAACTTTTGCGTTTATAATATTAGTGTGATCTACTAGGACATAATAATAATATCCTTGGACATTTTACACAACGCCATATAGTACTGTAGAGGATGGAAGATCCACTACTGAGGGGGCTCAGTGGTAGAGCGTGTAATGTGGGTATAGGGCTTCTATACTATGAAGACAAACGCTTTAGCAGTTTAAACGTATGCTATTATATTTTCACTTTGTTATAACGAATACATCTGTTTAGCTTCGGCGCCGGACGTCAAGTCTAGAATCTACGTAAAAACCTATCTAGCTTTTTATTTATTTGAAAGGTTCGAATGCCGTCAGATATTTACCAGCCATGTACAACATAAGGTTTTACTCTAAGGCTCTACATCAGCTACGCCCCCCTTGAGTAAAAGGGAACACTTAGTTTTAAAATAACTAAGCCCTTTTACTCTTGGCATTCGAATCTATCTATTCCTACCCCTACCTAGCCTAATATAAAAAATTACCTATCCTCAGGAGAATCTACATGTGAGGTCTGGCCTTTGCAAAGGCAGGCTCAACTCTGGCAAAGCGGATCTTACGACATCACAAGAGTCCATGAATGCATTAAAGTGTGCCACTGTGCACAAACTAACGCTAGGCCAGTTTGAACCCCACTGCATCAAAACCCGAGGCAAAGGATGCAGCCAGCCTCCGAAAACAAACAATGATATGAAAGTTCATATGGACCCTGATGGGGTTGACTGCAAAGAAGGCTGAACTTAAAAACGTTTCATGCCCATACTCCAGATATGAAACCACAATATGGGTACCAAGATATGGGTACCCCATCCTCAGTTAGACCAATTGTGTCAACCTGACACACTTTGCAAGGCTACGCCCCGTTAGCAAAGTAGGCCTCAGCTCAGGACGAGTGTGATAAAATGCTCTGGAGCACGATCATGCTAAACCCTAGCACTAGAGAAACATGAAGACGAAGTGTCGCTCCCTCTGACGCTTTGACGCGGCGAGGTGTGTCTCGCACACGCTCATCCGGCAGCGTCTCATTCATTTTTGATCACCATAATATGCAATAAACACAAAGAGATATGCATCAATAAACTATATCTTAAATCCAAGCTACAATAATGAATCCAGCATGTTTACAACTACGTGACATCGTCATGACTGACATGTCGACAGATGACATCTAAGTATTGCCAATTAAATCCTAACATAAAAGGGTTTTAATCTATTTACATGTATAATGTCTTTGCTTCTTCTATTCAATCTGATAACATAATTTACATTCGATAATCTCCGAACTATTTGATAAGGGCCCTTATATAACCTACATAATTTTAGGCTCTTATCAGTTACTCGCCTCGGCGTATAAACCATAACCAACTGATTTGGTACAAAGTTTTTTATCTTTGCTCTCTTATCGTAAGCCGTTTTCTGCTTAACTTGCGCCTTTTTTATGTTATTTATAGCACAATTGATTAGAGCATTATGCTGACTACGTCGCTGCGCATAATCATTAGTCCCCCCCCCACGCTTTAGCAGTTTAAACGTATGCTATTATATTTTCACTTTGTTATAACGAATACATCTGTTTAGCTTCGGCGCCGGACGTCAAGTCTAGAATCTACGTAAAAACCTATCTAGCTTTTTATTTATTTGAAAGGTTCGAATGCCGTCAGATATTTACCAGCCATGTACAACATAAGGTTTTACTCTAAGGTTCTACATCAGCAACGCCCCCCTTGAGTAAAAGGGAACACTTAGTTTTAAAATAACTAAGCCCTTTTACTCTTGGCATTCGAATCTATCTATTCCTACCCCTACCTAGCCTAATATAAAAAATTACCTATCCTCAGGAGAATCTACATGTGAGGTCTGGCCTTTGCAAAGGCAGGCTCAACTCTGGCAAAGCGGATCTTACGACATCACAAGAGTCCATGAATGCATTAAAGTGTGCCACTGTGCACAAACTAACGCTAGGCCAGTTTGAACCCCACTGCATCAAAACCCGAGGCAAAGGATGCAGCCAGCCTCCGAAAACAAACAATGATATGAAAGTTCATATGGACCCTGATGGGGTTGACTGCAAAGAAGGCTGAACTTAAAAACGTTTCATGCCCATACTCCAGATATGAAACCACAATATGGGTACCAAGATATGGGTACCCCATCCTCAGTTAGACCAATTGTGTCAACCTGACACACTTTGCAAGGCTACGCCCCGTTAGCAAAGTAGGCCTCAACTCAGGACGAGTGTGATAAAATGCTCTGGAGCACGATCATGCTAAACCCTAGCACTAGAGAAACATGAAGACGAAGTGTCGCTCCCTCTGACGCTTTGACGCGGCGAGGTGTGTCTCCCACACGCTCATCCGGCAGCGTCTCATTCATTTTTGATCACCATAATATGCAATAAACACAAAGAGATATGCATCAATAAACTATATCTTAAATCCAAGCTACAATAATGAATCCAGCATGTTTACAACTACGTGACATCGTCATGACTGACATGTCGACAGATGACATCTAAGTATTGCCAATTAAATCCTAACATAAAAGGGTTTTAATCTATTTACATGTATAATGTCTTTGCTTCTTCTATTCAATCTGATAACATAATTTACATTCGATAATCTCCGAACTACACACATCAAAAGTGTCTAGGGATCAACATATATTTTTGCAATAACTTTTCTCTTGATTGATATTAATTTAAATTTTCTTTAAGGATTCATCAAATAAAGTGTTTTCGTTTGTCACAGCAACGATAAACCAAGTCACCTTTGCATTAATAAAGAAATTTGCCATTTTCCTAATAAAGGGATTTTTGACATTTGAACCACTAACATTAAAGTTCGAAAAAAAGACTGAAATAACAGTTTTCTTTAAAATTTTATTGGGTAACTTAAACAATTAATAATCCGTGTTTCTACCGCGAACACTAACAACACAAGAACATCGGTTTGGCATACTCAAAATGAGTTCATCCAAATCACGCTGTGGAATGGCCGCCCATGTTCGTTGCAACAACAAAAAAAGGTCTTCTTGCAACTGGATACCCTCCATATTCGGCAGAGCTCTTCTCTGTAGCATATCCCATGCATGCTCAATCGGGTTCAAGTCTGGCGACTGAGCAGGCCAGGGCAGGACATTGATGTTAGCTGCGGCGAGAGTCTGTCTTACAACTCTTGCGGTGTGCGGTCGTGCATTATCATGCATTAACTGAAATAAGGGACCGATTTGCACTTGTAGAGGAACGATGACGTCAGATACAATCGTCTCAGCATAAATTTGAGCGTTGAGGTTGCCTCTGATCCAAATCAACTCAGTTCTTCCGCCGATCCAAATACCCGCCCATACCATGATGGTTCCACCACTATAAGGATGGACTTCCTGGCAGGATTTTAATCGCTGTTGGCGTCCAGGGGTTCTCCAGTGTCGTATACGTCTTGTATCCGGTCTCATACCAAAACGAGACTCATCAGAAAAGCACACGAAACGCCATTGTTCTTCTGCCCAATTTCTGTGTTCAAGAGCCCATTGATATCGAATCCTACGATTGTGCATTGCTATAGGTGGTACCCGTAGCGGTCTTCGGGAATGAAGGTTCACTTCATGCAAGCGGTTTCTGACTGTTTGGTCGCTAATTAAGTTCCCTGAAGAGTGATGAAGCCTCACGGCTAACATCATGGCGGTTATTGTTGGAGCTCTTCGAGTTAAGATTTAAATGTATCGGTCTTGTCTCCGTGTGGTGCAGCGATACCGTCCTTCATGGCGCTCAGCCACGGTACCAGTGCTTCGGTAACGTGTCCAAAGTCGACTGATAACACCTTTTTTTGTTGTTGCAACGAACATGGGCGGCCATTCCACAGCGTGATTTGGATGAACTCATTTTGAGTATGCCAAACCGATGTTCTTGTGTTGTTAGTGTTCGCGGTAGAAACACGGATTATTAATTGTTTAAGTTACCCAATAAAATTTTAAAGAAAACTGTTATTTCAGTCTTTTTTTCGAACTTTAATGTTAGTGGTTCAAATGTCAAAAATCCCTTTATTAGGAAAATGGCAAATTTCTTTATTAATGCAAAGGTGACTTGGTTTATCGTTACTGTGACAAACGAAAACACTTTATTTGATGAATCCTTAAAGAAAATTTAAATTAATATCAATCAAGAGAAAAGTTATTGCAAAAATATATGTTGATCCCTAGACACTTTTGATGTGTGTATTTGATAAGGGCCCTTATATAACCTACATAATTTTAGGCGCTTATCAGTTACTCGCCTCGGCGTATAAACCATAACCAACTGATTTGGTACAAAGTTTTTTATCTTTGCTCTCTTATCGTAAGCCGTTTTCTGCTTAACTTGCGCCTTTTTTATGTTATTTATAGCACAATTAATTAGATCATTATGCTGACTACGTCGCTGCGCATAATCATTAGTCCCCCCCCCACGCTTTAGCAGTTTAAACGTATGCTATTATATTTTCACTTTGTTATAACGAATACATCTGTTTAGCTTCGGCGCCGGACGTCAAGTCTAGAATCTACGTAAAAACCTATCTAGCTTTTTATTTATTTGAAAGGTTCGAATGCCGTCAGATATTTACCAGCCATGTACAACATAAGGTTTTACTCTAAGGCTCTACAGTACCAAGCTAAGCAACCTAATGCTTGTGTTACGAGTATGGTAACGAGATGGCTGATAAACTACTTATATACTTTTTTTTTGTAAATACATACATAAATTATACATAGAAAAACACCCAGACCCGTAACAAATACTTGCGGGTCGTACAAATATTTGTTCCGTGCGGGAATCGAACCCGCGACATGTTGCGCCGCAGTCAATCGCTCAACCACTGCGCCAACCGTGTCGTCAAATAACACCATAATTATTTGAATGATTAATTAATTAATCGAAGAGTATCATGTTACCCAGTAACTAAGTTGTCTCAATCTGAATCAACTCTAAGATTGATTGCCGTTCATCTGGCTTTCATATAATTTATTTTATTGTAAAATCGTCATTTGTTTTCGCGATTCGTCTGTTTTATTTAATGGCTGGAATAAAAGATGGCTGCCGTTTGTTTGATCTTCTTCGTTTATATTAAATATGGAGGCCCTTATTTTGTTGCTCGGAGCTAGAAATAGGTTAATAATATTTCTGTTAGGATTTGTAGAATCATAAAGAACTTTTGTTTTAGGAATGAAGAAACGCCTTTTCTTCATGGGTAAGCAGCTATAAAGCGCCACCTGATACATATCTGCTTCTTTTTCCATCTGCTGTGTCAACCCGGTAACTCATCACGTGTTCATAGACGAAGAATTAACTTCTTTGAGTTTCACTAATTGGATCTTGAGTTTTACTATACTGTAGTAGCGTCTACTGGTGTGACCGTCGGACTGTCAATTCCATAAGTCTAGAGTTCGATCCTAGGCCACGCCCCACTGATGTTACGAATTCAAGTGCGTATTGTATAATTATCCATCGCTTAAAAAAACAGTGAAGGAAAACATCGTGAGGAAACCAGCATGTCTGAGCGATATTCTCAACAGCATGTGAAGCTAAGTCAGAGGCCCATGGGCGGCATAAAATCTCTGACACCAGGTTAATCACTAACAACTTAATAAAAAAATTAAGAAGACTAATTGGATCACAGACTAAATTATACGCTATAGCTTCAGTGCTAATTGACAGTCAGATGCGCTACCAATCTGCTAAATGGCTAATCTTTTTACCGATACCCAAGCCTCAGAGCACACAGTCTCTGCGCCGGTACGGACTAGCTTGACTAGTGACAGCAGTACTAATATAATTCGTAGCTCCGACCGAAAGTTCGTCGAACGCACCACTTATGTCACGAATCGCCGTCAAAGACTTCAGTGTCTACTGTGTGTCACACTTGTATCGTAGTGCGAGTTAAAGGTAACACGTTTGATTTATACGTAAAGTGTTGGCAATGCCACTTCTAGCAGTGACCGCTGAGGCGCATCCGTGGGATGAGCTATACTCCATTTATAATAGCACTAGCTTCTGCCTGCGGCTTCACCCAGCGTGGATGTCGGAAACTGTTACATTAGGTATTGGAGTTTTAGTACAGACGCCAGCACATCAAGCTATCCCTAACTGTCAAATTTTCTCAATGAAAAATGAACCTTATGTCTTTGCAATAAAGTTGAAATACTATCAAAGAAATTTGACAGATTGTGGTAACTTGATGTGCTGGCCTCTGTACATATCCCAATTTTTTTTTAAATATATTATATAGCTTATGTCACCCGGTGATAGCGTAGCTTTCCATCAGTGAAAGATTTTTATCGGTTCAGTAGTTTCGGAGCCTATTCAATGCAAACAAAAAACAATAAAATATATCCATTTTATAATATTAGTAGAGATTTAATAAGTAACGGTTGGATTACGGCAGTTATTGTGTAACATTGTTGAAATTACTTTTATAATTATTTTTAATAGATGTAAGTATTACAGTAGAAACTTCCACTACGAGAAAAAATAAAACAATTATTAAAAAAAAACATAAGTATTACAAAACTAAGTGAAAAAGCCCAAATAAGTTGTTTTTAATTAAAACCTAAAGTTAAATTGGTTATTAATATTGTATCGGATACGAGAAAACTTCTGTTTGTAAGGCTTTTGGACATCTAAATATTTATAAATTACTTATCGAAATAAGGATGGATACTTTTAAATATTCCATTTATTTTTAAGGTTGCCTTACGTTTCGACTTGTTCAATGAAAATTGTATTGAAATAAATAAACCGCTATTTGATAAAATAACTAAGTTAAGACGAAAAAGACGAACTTATGATTATTATTCTCAAGGATAAGAATTTGGTATTACGTACGTAATGCCAAGTCATACAGGTCTAAAGTTCGAACCCAAGGCGCGCACCTCTGACGTTTCGGATTCATGTGCGTGTTGAATAATTATCACTTACTTATAAAACGGTAAGAGAAAATATCGTGAGGAATCCAGCATGTCTGAGAGATATTTCTCAACAGCATGTGAAGCTAAGTCAGAAGCCATGTGCAGTATAAAAACTCAGACCCCAGGTTAGTCACTTACCACACGAAAAAAAAAGAAAGTGACCAGAAAATTGCAAAAAAGTAAAGAATATTTTAACTTTGCGGGCTATCAAGCCCTTTCACCCTCAAACTAACATACTCTAACTCCAAGACATTGAATAACGATCACATGTCTTCTCAATATTAATCTTTAGTTCTAACATAGTTTAACTAAAGCCTTTCACATTACTTTCTCCTAGTTTGATAGCTAATGGCAGTTTTTCTTCGACCTATTTCTCTATAAAATGGTTTCAACTGTAATCTATCTTGATAAAGACGACTGTCCATAATGGGATCACCAGAGTCCCATAAATCTTTATTTGTAGTTCTTGTCTTAATAGTAGCGAATTTGCCGGGCAGCCTTGAAGGGCAGGCATGAAATAATCGTGAGGAAATCAAATCCTCAATGTCAAAGATGTGACCACATGTGACATTCCATCCCTCTGTAGTGAATGACCGAATGGGTCATTCATATAAAGGAAGAATGCAAAAAAAAACCGGCCAAGTGCGAGTCGGATTCACGCATTAAGGGTTCCGTACAATTATCTATAAAAACGGCAAAAAAAATCATGTCTGTTGTATGAGAGCCCCACTTAAATATTTATATTATTCTGTTTTTTTTATATATTTCCACACTCTCCAGGGAATGACAATTTATAGGGTACTTTCAGTTGAACAAGAACTAAGAAATTTGGCAAATAATATCGTCATAAACTACAAGTAGGTACAGGGAGAAATCTGAAAAATAGTATTTTGTAATTAAATCATACAAAATATAGTTTTTATTTAAAGTACAGATGCCAGCACATCAAGCTATCCCTAACTGTCAAATTTTCTCAATTAAAAATGAACGTTATGTCTTTGCAATAAAGTTGAGATACTATCAAAGAAATTTGACAGATTGTGGTAACTTGATGTGCTGGGCGTCTGTACGTAATCAATTCCAGTAATTTGTACGAAACCTTCGATGGGTGAGTCCGACTCACTTGCCAGGTTTTATTAACGTTAATTTACGAAAAACGCGTTTTAAATGTTTTAACATAACTTTAAATACTCCAACGATACCCATACTATTGTAAGCACCCATAAATTCAATGTTTTGTGTGTTGCCGCAAACAGCGAATTTTCATACTGAAAAAAAAAATCTGTTTCCCGGCATTAATTTTTGCACAAAATTGCTTTGTTTGGTGTACAAAATGCGTATATGAATTTTTTATATGCTTACATGAATTAATTATTAATTAATATTATGATATTTATTATTATTATTATATGCGTACATGCGTATATGACGGCTGCGTGAAGGGCCTTTTTACACCAGTTTGTCGTCCTTGAGTTATGATAATAATTGGTGTTTCACTTCAGTATCTTCTACCTTTGAAATATATTAATAAAAATGATTTACCTTATGTATGCTGGAGCATCACTTGAGCTTTGCTGATTTTTTTGTTGTATTCGTAATTGTTACGACAAGGTATAAAGCGGGATTGCCCGAAAGGGTTACCACTGCCCAAAACATAAAGGGCTAAGGAAGGAACATGGATGGGTTTTAGTCAGTAAAAGTCTGACACTCCCTTCCGCTCCATCCAGAGCGGGAAGGGCCATCTAATAATTTCCCAACCTCAAAAAAAAGGTTTGTATGAAAGAAAATTTTCATAAAATCCACCGGAAAAGTCGAAAATTGGGGTGGTAATTTCGTATAAGAACATTAATAAGAAAACCCGGGCGATACCGGGCATGAGCAGTTTCATTATAAAAAATATTTTCACCAGAATCCCATTTAATTCATTCCAAGCCAATAAAAATCATTTCATCAGTAAAGTGGCTCGAAAACAAATTGAGAATAAGAATCTAATTGAAATACAAAACAGAAACGACCGAATGTTGCTCCAAATTAAATGACATTGAACTAGATGCTATTTAGATGCAAGCTTTCGCCATGTACTGAATAATAAATTTGAGGACCGACTGTATAAAAATGAGAATAAGTAACGCTAGCAAAAATGGGCGAGGGTTTTTGTAAAATTCAGGTTTTTACAAAGGTATACCTTACCTACCGCTTCAATGTTAGGTTTTCTGTTTTCAAGGACTGGAACCCCAGTTAAGGTACCGTGTGTAAATATTTTAGTTGATTTTTTGATATACCGGGCGGGCGCAAACCGTGTAAAATAACCAACTTGTCAATAGTGTGTCCGTAGTGTGTAAGTAGTGTCTGAATAGACGAATCATTGACATTTGGTATTCTTCAAATTTTATAATGGTAATTTTTACCTAACCTAACATAATGTTTCATAGTGTGTCGATAGTGTCAATGTCGTGTTGCTTAACTCCAAGTAACAGAATTGTGCCCCTGTAGGTACTGTGAGTTTAGAATCATTGTGGAAACAATTTGCGTGTCACCCGTGTATTTCTCACCATCAACTAGAACCAATTTATTTGGTGTCGGGGCAACATGTCGTTTTCTTTCATCCCTACTTCTCTTCATCTTGGTAGTTACCCCCCCATCCATCGCTTATTTGATCTTCCCCTTTTTTATAGACATCCACATTGATACCCAATACTCTCATTATAACTTTATTCAAACATGTCAAAACATCCAACAATCGTTGTCTAATCATTGGAAAGAATAACATAAATATTTACTTTGTAAAGTACTATTTTACTTTGATTATTGAGAATGTGGGGACTAAGTGGGTTATTTTATTTCATTTTAGGTTAGATTTAATAAGGGTTTTCCAGTTTGAGTACTTTCCTTGTTTGTCCTTGAATTTTTGAGCCATGGAGATGCTCGTTTCCTCACGATGTTTTTCTTCACCGTTTTGAGAGCAGTGATGATGAAATTATTTACACCAAGTAAAGTGCCTGCCTGGGTTCGAATCGACGACCTACAGACTTGTCAGTCCGGGCTGTTACCATTGGGCCACTACTCTCTGCGTAAAAGTGATTCCCATATGTCCTATTTACAGAATAAACAATTTCATTTCATTTAGGAGAACAATAAATCTAGACCGAAACAATTTGCAAGCAGACCCACCCCGCCACTGTGCACTCTATTTTTTCAATAAACTAACCTTATTTGTGATATTGATACAGTTTCAAAACAGTGGCATAATAAACCAATTTCCTGGCGGCTTTTTAGATAAAAGGTGAAATAAGAACTTTTTGTTGTCCAGGGAGGCAAACTGGCATTTATTTTTGTAACATAGAAGGAAGACCAAGAGGAAAGATTTGATTGTTTGTATTGAATAGGCTCTACAACTACTGAACCGATTTGACAAAAATCTTTCATTGTTGAGAAGCTACACTGTCTCCGGGTGACATATGTAGGTGACAAAAGCTCCAATACTTATATGTATCAATTTTTGACATCCTCGCGAGTGAAGCCGCGGGCAGAAGCTAGTTCACAATATGTTTATGAATCTTCATACATATCATATCAGCAGTCTATTGAGAACCAACATAATTATAGGCTGATCAAAAATATCTTAACGACATATCGCCCTATAAAACACGGTTTTTAATTTTCCACCTTGTCCACGGAACATACCGTACAGCTAAAACGCCGTAACTAACCACGCAGTATGGCGTAACAAACAAATGTTCAATTTCGTACAACACGCAGCCAAATTGAATTCTTTGTCATTTACCATGTTCTGCGTATTGCCGTGTTCGCAAGATTGAACGACTTCTATTCATTTTTAGTGAGCTTATTTTTGTCAGTTATAGGTGCTTCGAATTAAAATACGAAACACACATGGATTCCCAACAGTTCTTGACTGGGTTGTAGAGGTCAGATTGACAGTAGCTCCATGTAAAATAATGGTATTCAGATGCATCCGGTTAGACTGGAAGCCGACCAAAACATAGTTGAGAAAGGGCTCGGCAGATTGATTGACTTGGATTCCCAACAGTAAATAGATGTGAGTGGAAACGCCGGGAAGGAGTGCCTTTATTGATGATATTATTCAGAAGGGTCAGGTGCTTACTACTCGCAACCAGCGTGCGTGTATGACCAGATGCATGAACGAAAATGAAGGAAAAGGAGTCTGGACCGTAGCAGATGGCGTAAAATAGTTTTTGCCTTGCATGGGAAGAATGTGTTAGTTTATGAATGTATACATGTTTGGATGTATGCTATGTGGATTTAAAGTTAAGTATTTTTTTCTTTAAAGTAATTTGTTTAGCACCAGACTCAGTACAATTGTGTATATCATCATCATAATATGCCTTTTTTATAAGGATACATGAAATGACTCCTCTCGCTGTAGGTGTAGTGGATGAATGTCAGACTTTCACTGACTAAAACCCATATATGTTCCTTCTTCCTTCCTTAGCCATAGGGCTTAGGAAGGAAGAAGGAACATACCACCCACGCCACCTATGTGTGGGCGCCTCACAACACATAGGTGTTGCGAGGCGCCAGTTAGCTATTCGGATAGTCCCGCTGACCTGGCATCATAAAATGCCTTTTTTTTTTTAAGGCTGGGAAATCATCCAATGACTGCTCCCGCTCTGGGTGGAGCGGAAGGGAGTGTCAGACTCTTACTGACTAAAACCCATCCTTGTTCCTTCCGTAGCCCTTTATGTTCCGGGGTAGCGGTAACCCTTTCGGACAATCCCGCTTAATCATAAAATGCCTGGAATATAAAATTGATGTCAGGCATAACACGAAAAATATAACTGCCTCAAATACAACCAGTATTTGAGGCAGTTATATTTTTTAAACATGGAACTAGAATGTTTGTTGTAGAGCCCTGTCACATAAAAAACAATTTATATTAAAATAACAATACAAAACAAGTAATAACAATCTCAGCCTTTGGCTATAATCAGGTAGAAGAGCATGAAAATAGACAATAAAGATATGCCCAATAGACAAAAATCTCATTACTATCCGAACAAGCAATATCCGTCTATCGACTTATTAACTACTAGCTTCTGCCCGCGGCTTCGTCTGCGTGAAATAAGTTATCACTACATAGTATAAAACAAAGTCGCTTTCTCTGTCCCTATATCCTTATGTATGCTTAAATCTTTAAATCTACGCAACGGATTTTGATGCAGTCTTTTTTAACAGATAGAGTGATTGATGAGGAAGGTTTATGTGTATAATTTGTCGACATGTTATGCGGGCGAAGCCGCAGGCGGAAGCTAGTTTTAACATAAAATATAGTATCGCTTCGCTCGCCTGCGCTATCGAATAAAATCATTTACATAATCAGCCTTTAAAGTTCCCACTGCTGGGACACGGGCCTCCTCTCTAAGAGAGGGAGTGGGCCATAATCCACCATGCAGGCCTAGTGCATGTTGACGGATGTCATAAGTCTTCGATATTTTGTTTTTTGATCTTGGACATGCCGGTTCCCTCACGATGTTTTCCTTCACCGTTTTGAGAGCAGTGGTAATGAAATTAAATACACAAAGTAAAGCGGCTGTTTTAAATCGTTTATACCAATAAGGGAAACATGGATACTTAGTATAAAATGTTTTATTAAAGGAGTCCTCTATGTTGTACAGACGCCAGCACATCAAGCTATCCCTAACTGTCAAATTTTCTCAATTAAAAATGAACCTTATTGTCTTTGCAATAAAGTTGAAATACTATCAAAGAAATTTAACAGATTGTGGTAACTTGATGTGCTGCCCTCTGTACCATCATAATAAAGGGTAAGCTTTCAAATAACTTTAAAGATAATAATATTATAATTTTACATTAACTTTTATTTTTTTTTATATACCGTAAAAAATGTCAATTATACTAAATGTCAAATGTCAATAAGGTTTTTAAGGTCATTATAGTAATCAAAAAATATTATTTTGTTTACACTTACTTTGGTTTACTTACTTACAGCTGTTAGTTCGTTTTCGCTTAGCGTTATTTTTAACCGACTTCAAAAAGGAGGAGGTTCTCAATTCGGGTGTTTGTATTTTTTTTTTATGTTTGTTCGCGCATAACTCCGTTGCTTGCCAACCGATATGAAAAATTCTTTTTTCGTTGGAAAGGGTATACTTCCCAAATGGTCCCATAAAATTTTTATCGAAATCGAATAAGCGGTTTTTGAAAAATCAACAAAAATCTTAAAAAGATCCTACTTAATATATGTGGACGATGTTCTAATAAGTTCCTGTCACTGTAATTTACATACCAGGTAGTGGTATTAAAATTTTGTGGGGGAGGGGCGGTTGTGTTGGTAGGTACCACAACTAAAAAGTGAAAAATAAAAACTTTTTTACAAAAAATAAAACCGACTTCCAAAACAAACACTACAAAGTGACAAATAATTTTGATTTCGGAAGTCGGTGGCAAAAAATGAAAATACAAAACCGAAGACACCGACTTCCGAAATCAAAATTATTTGTCACTTTGTAGTGTTTTTTTTGGAAGTCGGTTTTTGAGGTTTTTTTCTTTTTGATCAGCTTATACAGTAGGCAACATCACACTATATAAGTGTGATCTTGCCTACTGTATAAGCTATTTAACAACTCAACCTTTACCTATTTAACCGTTCTCAATGATTTTACAAATCTGACGGGTAGACAAACAAACAAACAAACTCTTCAACTTTATTGTATTACTAATATAGATTAATAATATGGTTCACGTGTTCTTGAGGCTATAATTTGCTTTGTGTCTACTTATTACATCTGTCTGATATTTTCTTAGTAAAAATTATTTTTCTTTTGGATTTGGGCTGTTGAATGAGCTCTATAGTACTACGCCGGGTTTTGTTTCTTTGAATATCAATGTAGGATGTAAACTCATTTCAGCATTATTACAATACAATCTGCCTAGTCTTCTCTTAACTATTTTAGTTATGCAGTCTAACCGAATGGAGCTGAATACCAGTATTTTACATGGAGCGACTGCTTAAACTACCGTTAAAACCCAGTTACTGGGTTACACAATACACACCTTGGTAAGACTGCTTGTCTGACTTTAAGGCTTCAGAATACTCGTAACGAATGTCAAAGAAACGATGGATTGACTGTGTGAAAGATGATATGGCTACAAAGGGAGTACCTACCGAAATGACGACTAAAAGAGAAGTATGGAAGAAACAGTCATATTGCGCCACCCCAAATAAATTGGGTTAAGAGCAGGAGAATGATGATGCCTTAAAATAATATTTTATTTTGACATATCAGATTGGTGACAATAAATAGGTATGTACAGGTAGGTGGTAAATAAAAAAAGAACTATTTAGATATGTTATTCTTAGTGTTTCTTGTTATGTTTATGTTCTTATGCAATAAGTTGACTAAGTTGTCAGTATTTTGTCTGTGGTCCCTCCGTTGTCCATGGCCGAGATACTAATGGTCAAAGGTTTTTAATGTGTCTGAATACGAGGTTTTTTAGCTGCTTAACTATTTAATGACTTAAAGTATTAGAAATGTGCGTTTTTTTTGTGCAGTATAAACTATTTTTTGTGCAGTATAAACTATTTTTTGTGCAGTATAAACTATTTTTTGTGCAGTATAAACTATTTTCTTTATTTCTTCTTATTTGTATGTTGGTACGATGCTCTGTCTTTTTGCAATATTAATGGCATTTTATATTCAATCAAGTCTCGTTTTCCTATGTGACAACATCGTACGTAAGAAATAGCGTGGCAAACTGAATTTATAGTAAATTATGTTCTTGGAAATTTCACACTACGCCATATAGTCCCAAGCTAAGCCACCTAATGCTTGTGTTATGGTAACGAGATAGCTGATAAACTACTTTAATACTATTTTTTTGTAAATACATACATATTATAGATAGAAAAACACCCATATAATAATTTATCTATAACATTTTCTTTTTATTTTAAACATACCACATACCATATCTTCTCGTCTATCTTATTACTAAATAACTACAAATAAACGCAAAAGGGTTCCCCATCCAAACGATCAGTAGTCTAGGGTCTGCCCTCGACCCTCAACTTCTGAAGCAGCCGCAAACCAGACAGAATACAAATAGGCTGTTCAAAAAAGCCGATACTTTTGTGCGGGAAATAAGGCGATTGGATTATGGTGGATAGAGGACAGAGTAATGATTCATTGACGCCGTATTTGAGCCCATGGGACGTGGAACCATGTTGTAGATGTAGGTAAGATTCGCGAAGGGGATATGTAGAAAGAAAATGCTTTATCGTTTATTGTGCGGCGGTCTTATAATTTGAATTAAGAATCAGATTTGCGGATAACTTTCTTCTTGAGATTTTAAAATGTATTTCTAGATACAATTCGGATTAATAAGAATCCTTTTTCTTTTTTGAATCATCATCATCATTTTGGGTTATTCAAAAAATAACCCAAATTTCAGATTTAATAAATGAAGAATGTACCTAGTTAAAATATGCATTTCAGATTTTATATCTATTCTTCAAAGCAGCGACTAATTTACTCATTGAAGTATCAATCAAATTAATTTATACTTCACGGTTCTAAAAATATTGTATTGAAACAAAAGCGCATCGAACCAAAACCAAAATTGCAAATTCTCATTAAAACATATTAAAGCACACAATAAATAACAAGAGTACGCAAAAACAAAGCGACCACGCTCGCTCAGTAAAAGCATCTTTACTTTGACCATAAAATAAATAGTGAACAAAAGGTCAACTCCATATTATAACGATCAAAAACGCACGCGCGCGTAGATACGCTTCACGTACAACGAGTGCAAGCGTTTATAAATAAACTACGATAGCATGACTCTCCCCTCCAACTTACTGTTTCAATGTTTGTATTCACATTCCTTACGGAAGAGCTTATGCATAATGTAGTTGCAAGTATTCGTCTTCAGTAGCAGGCCGGCAGCAACATGCGTTGCGAGTCTTGGTGGCGCTTTGTAATTACTTATAATCGTTTTGAATTTAAGAGGGGCGGGCCATGTTATTGTAGTTTATCTCAACTCGCAACTGGTATTTATTTCAGAAGCCCATAACAAAGAAGTTTGGGACGCAAATTCTAACGCGTAAAAGGTCACGTAAATTCGAACGGTTGTAAAATTGAAAATACTACATAATACATATTATTATCATTTACTTAGTTTTAGTCTTTATTGATAACTATAGCTGTAGTTTTAAAATGCTACAGGATAGGGGTATTTTCGAATCGAATATGGTTCTTTACATTACGGTCACGCTATGGCTTTAGGCCGCCACACCACACGTAGGTACTGTGAAGATCAGTCGGACCTTCACTTAGGGGGCTTAGTGATAGAGCTTGTGTTGTGTGTGTTGTACGAATTTATCTATGCATAAATACAAACACACGGACTTCGAATAATCAAATACCATGTGGAGAAAACAATACGACCATAAATTAAAACAGTGACAATACTGATGAATATTTTGGAGTTTTATTTATAATGAGTATTTTGGAACTATCAAATAAATCGTAACACTGAAACTTAACAAGGTGATTTTTTCAAACAAACTAAATAATAGTGACGGGCCGACTATGAGTTTTGTCAATCTTTGACTACTTATAGTGACTGAACTATTGAATATATTTGATTGAATTTTCGAATGCAGGCTGGGGACAGCTCCGACGTTTGGCCCCCAAGCTGGAACGGACTGGGGCCGCCCTCAAGCGGCTCTTGCCCAATTTGAGGGGGCCAAACGCCTCCTGCCGGAGGCTTTACGCGGGAGTCGTGCGGTCCATGGCCCTTTACGGGGCCCCGGTGTGGGCGCGTTCACTGCGGCGGCGAGCCGCCCATTATCTGAACGCGCCCCAAAAGGTGGCCATACGGCTTATCCGGGGGTACCGCACGATCTCGGGCGAGGCGGCGAGCCTCCTTGCCGGACTGCCGCCGTGGGATCTGGAGGCGATGGTCCTCGCGCGCCTGTACGAGTGGCGCGCGGAGGTACTAAGCCGGGGGGAAACTCCGTTTCTGCAGCAAATTGCGGCGGAGCGGACGGACCTCCGGCGCGATCTCATGGCGGCCTGGAATCAGCGACTGTCGCAACCCAGCGCAGGGCACGCCACGATAGTGGCGGTAAGGCCCCTCTTTGAGGAGTGGCTAGAGAGGCGTCACGGCGCCCTCACCTTCCGCCTGACGCAGGTCCTCACCGGACATGGATGTTTCGGGAGGTTCCTGCACATCATCAGGCGGGAGGAAACGCCCGGGTGTCACCACTGCGAGGATCGCCCAGAGGACACGGTAGAGCACACGGTGCAAACCTGCCCCGCTTGGGCGGAGCACCGCCGTGTCCTCGTAGAGGCGATCGGCGGCGGCGACCTCTCGCGCCCGGCCCTGGTGCAAGCCATGGTCCGGGGCGAGAGGGAGTGGGAGGCAGTCACCTCCTTCTGCGAAAAAGTTATGCTCGCAAAGGAGGTGGCGGGATGGGAGAGAGAAAGGTCCTCCCGTCCCAGCCGCCGCGGGAGACGCTCCGGGCGTCGGGAGCCACGTGACGACTCCCGGCCACCGTAGGCGCGGGCCTGCGGACGGTGAGTAATGGGTGACTCACCGTCCGATCAGCACCAGACCCGTGCCGTACGGCGCGTATATGTTCCACGCGCGCCTCAAAGAGATGTCAGAAGCCTGCCGGGTAAGCGGGATTGTCCGAAAGGGTTACCGCTACCCCGGAACATAAAGGGCTACGGAAGGAACATGGATGGGTTTTAGTCAGTAAGAGTCTGACACTCCCTTCCGCCCCACCCAGAGCGGGAGCAGTCATTGGATGATTTCCCAGCCTTAAAAAAAAAAAAAAAAAAAAAAAGGCTGGGGACAGCATTAAATATACGCAGTTTAATCTATGATCGTATAGTATAGTGGAAACTACATCCACTTTTTATATTGCTATATACCGAATACATCCGTCAAGCAGACTCTGTTTTCTTTGATAAAAACCTATCAAAGTATTCTATTAATATTTCAAAGGTCGAATGCTGTCAGATATTTACCAGCCATGTTCAACATAAGGTTTCACGGTCTACAACAGTACCTACGCTTCGATGTGTGCGTGTGCGCTCGATGTAAGGACCCAACCTTCTGTACCTTTCTATTTTACGGAAGCGTCTTCACTTTGACCGCTGACGCGCATCTAATACAATTTGTTCTCACGATAAGATGCACCGTTGAGCAGGCTCGGCTTTCACCTTATTTATTGTAAAAAATAAGGCAATATAGACGAGAACAGTAAGGAAATACTGTGGAGTTATGATTGTTTGTCGTGTAATTGAGTAGGGATAGCAATCAAAGCGGATTCTTTTGTGAATGTTGGCGAAAAAGTTGTCTGTTTTCATCCCAATTGCGTACTTAACGCATTTTCTTTCACAACGGGAAGGATTTTGAAGGAGATCTTAATCAATTGGTTCAGAAATATGTTTGAAAAATTTGTTTACACGACAAAGTAAATAACGTAATAAATTGTGTCGAATTGTGTAAGGCAATTGCTAGTGTGTTCGGCAATAACCCCGATACAAGTTAACTGTAGGCGGTTTTGGTGTGTTACCTTACTAACCATAGACATAACATTTAAATGGCTCTTTTGGACCACAGACTAGCCCCGCGTTTACACTGAGGTATAAAACATGTTTTTTACACGCTCTGTCTTAAATAAAGAAAAATTGGCTTATTTTGTAACAGAAACACATGCTTATATAAAAGAGATTTCCTCGGGTAGTCTACTGTATTGGTTTATCATTTCCACCTAAAATATATTGTAAAGACAATATATAAAGTCGGTGACTTTGTTACGCGTTGTTGTAGTAAGTTTTTGTTGTTGTAAGTTGTTGTTGTTCTATCTAGTACTGTCAAGAAAGTAAACAAAATAATTAACTACATATGTCTGAATCTTATGTTTTAAACATGTTTTTTATATGTGTACAATACAAAAAAGAAACGTGTGTGGACGAGAGTCCGTGAGGAACAAAGTTTATTACTTTTGTATTTTATTCTATGTGTATCTATTCTATATAGCTCACGTATGATTTAAAATAGCAACTAAAACAGACTTTCTTACCCATTTTTAAACCGTTCTTAAAAGAAGAAGAACGTTTACGCTCTGGCGTTCAAAAGGTTAAGGGCCGTTACCAATTCGCCACCAATGCTCTTCATACAACTTTACAAATAAAACAGTTCTTCGTTTTACTAAATAAAAAAGCTTTGTTTCCAACATTTTCGTCTCAGCCGTTTTGCTCTAAAACATGAAAAGGATATCCTACAGAAATATATGTATAAAACCAAATAGCAGAAGGAAAAGCCTCGGGTATTTCATTCCGTACTTTCGTATGACGATAAGTATCATGCGAGCTAAAATGGACCTTACGGCAGAACCAATAAAGGTTTTCTATTCTACTAAGCTTAATACAAAGGCGTAATTTAGATAGGTTTGTACAAGTCTGACGTTTGATCGCGATATGAAATAAAATGAAGGTACTCTGAAATATTCGCCTTAAATTATCAACCTTAAGGCAGGTTGTCCACCGCCACGTCAACTAGAACGAGGTGACGGCGGTTTGTCGTAGTATACATGCGCGTAGAACATGCGTAGCTCGTAGCTGCGTAGCTTTCTAGCTACGCGGCGTCGATTTAGCGATACATATTATGTACATTTACTATGGAGGAATTCGTGGCTAAATACTAACAGCCACACAGGTCAATCCATTAGGTTAAGCTACGCTTGCCGGAGTTGGCCGTGGATGGGTGACCATCTTTACATACCGAGACTCCTCTGTGCCTCGGAAAGCAGGTTAAGCTGTTGGTCCCGGCTGTCATTTGTGCATCTTTGACAGTCGTTACGGGTCGTCAGAAGCACGAAAATCTGACAGCCAGCCAGTTACTGGGTTGTGGAGGTCAGATAGGCAGTCGCTCCATGTAAATGTCGGTTTCCAGTCTAACCACATGCAGCTGCATCCAGCTGCATGTGGTTAGACTGGAAACCGGCTCCAACATAGTTGGGAAAAGGCTAGGCAGATGATGATACTGTGGCCGCGTATCCACCGCACACCGTCACCGGGACGTCACGTTGGGTTCCAATAATCTCGTTTTGTGTTGACGTCCCGTTGACGTAGTGCGGTGGACAAACACTGTAAGGCTTTTTAGATCAAGAAGAAAATTAATATTTAATGTCAGAGAAAGAAAAATTTTTCCATTGAGATTTAAATATTACCTGAAAGTTCCCAATTTCTTGCAAAATATAATAAATTAACTCGCCTTATTCTTAGAAGAATCCAATGAGTCGAGTGCCAGGAATCGCTTATATTTCTGATGATGATAATGAATCCATGAATAAGCGATAGTAATACTTAAGTGAATAAATCTAAAAAAAAATTATTACCTTTCTTTTTCGCCCGTAATACCTATCAGTAAGTACAGTCGGCCCCACGTAGCTGGTTATACTTTGAGCTATTATAGCCTAGCGTAGTACGGAGTTACAACAAAAGTTTTTTTTTGTTTTTTGGGAATGGCACTTCGCAGGTCAACATAGGTTTTAATCCAGATCATAAAATACTTCTCTGCTAAGTTTCATGTAGATCTGTTCAGCCGTTTGAACGTGAAGAAGTGATAAACATACACACTCAGAAACTTTTATAATATTAGTGTGACACATACAATCGATGATAAATATATACTAATATTATGAAGCGAAAAGATTAGTACGTACGTTTGTAACGAATAAACTCAAAAACTACTTAACGGATCTGGATGAACCTTGGCATAAAGATAGATTATAGTCTGGAACAGCATATAAGCTTTTTATCCCGGCAGAATGTGGGATAATTTCCTACATACACGCGGGCGAAGCCGCTGGCAAAAGCTAGTCTAAAATAAATAAAAAATTACTATACTTTGCGTGGTTCTCGTTCCAATACTGCTCACGCCTGCAATCAGGGATTCCATTCAAGCTTCAATATACTGTTACACTGAATATCCATTCTTACTCTAAGGGCAGATTTCACCAACGAAACTGAATGCGATCAGCGCATAAACCGCGTTTAAGACAATGTAATTTTTTTCTGCGGAATAGTCAAAAACGGTGGTTTGTTGTATGGGAGCCCCCTTAAACATTTATTTTATTCTGTTTTTTTAGTATTTGTTGTTATAGCGGTAAATACATCATCTGTGAAAATTTCAACTGTCTCACTATCACGGTTCATGAGATACAGCCTGGTGACCAACGGACAGACGGAAGGACAGCGGAGTCTTAGTAAAAGGGTCTCGTTATACCTTTTGGATACGGAACCCTAAAAAAAAAGAGTTTATCATTTTTATCTCCTCATAATAATCACTGGCTGAAAACTGTAATTTAGTCGGCAATGAAAGCCTTCTGTGGGTAATTATTATATAATAATTAAATAAAAGGATTATCCATCATCTATATAGATGATGGATAATCCTTTTATTTGCAGCCCAAAAATCATACAATATAAAGCTTTGAACGCAATTTGATACTAAAACTCGACATGCAATTCGACACAGCTGTAGAAATTTTCAATCGGTTTTTTTCTCTTCTGAGATTGTTTCATTCGAGATCACACCTGCGAGCCGATGTATTGGTAGAATAAGAATATATTTAGCCAATGGAATTTGGCCTTTATTGACAAAAGAACAATGTATTATAAAGCCTTATTTTCTACATCATTAAGAACTCCAACAATTTGTTAATCAAAAATCTTTTCTTTGTTCATATTTTTTTGTCTTTATAGAAACTTAAAGATCTAACTTCAAAAGGTCATAAGTACTTTTAAAAGATTGTGCTTCTCATTAAACTATTTTTCTTTATATTCGTCTTAAATATCTTTAGGCTTATCTTGTCAATCATCTTTGAACAACGCCAGACAGACAAAATGTTTGATCTAAAAGATTTAACTGATTCTAACAACCTCTTTCAAACAATAATTTCCAAAATGTCTGTTTTATTAATTTATTTAAGATACATATACAACATAACATATTTAAATAATCTAAAGCGTTGTACAGTTAAATGTAACAAACGGTAATAAAAAATAGAGCATAAGACGTTGACACAATAAAAATAATGTAAAAACAAGTACAAATTTTAATTAATCTTTCATCCATCATTTTACAGCAATCTTAAACTTTCACGACAAACATCTATTCATCTTCCAGCATGAAATTAAGAGACTGCTCAGCCTCCAAAAACTGGCGATTCTAGTATTAGTGTTTTGATTCCTACATGGCCAGATCTTGCCACTTCAATTTGTTTACTCTTCAAGCTACGTCGGTAACTCCGATTCTTTTCCGCATAATTTAATTCCTAATTTTATCCTTCAGAGAAACTCCGAGCATAGCCCGCTTCATAAAGCTCTGAGCAAGCGATTTGTGGAACAGCCCGACTGTCGGGTCCACATTTCGGCACTTGTCATAACGGATACCGTAGGTCTGAGGTACCGTATGTCTTAGATAATAAGTAAAGAGAAAATATCTCTATCCCTCCATAATTTCACTTGACTGACCATAACCTTTGCATATCTATTCCCAGTTGGGTTGAAGAGGTCAGATTTAAACGAATATAATATATAACTGGAAGCCTTTTTTTAAGGGTGGGAAATCAAATTATTAAATGACCCCTCCCGCTCTGGGTGTAGCGGAAGGGAGTGTCAGACTCTTACGGACTAAAACCTTGCTTAACCTTATGTATTCCAGGGCAGCGGTAACCGTTTGAGGCAGTTCCGCTGACTAGACTTAGAAGCCTAACTTATTATTTCGTAGACTTACTTTATCACATTCGTGAAAAGGCAAATAAACATCCTAATGATTATTGTGAATCTCCTGAAACTGATTTTTTTATCATTTTTAGTTTTTAAGGCGATTGCCTGGTTGGTTTAGTGGTTGCAATGCTTAGCATTAGTTCCTAGGTTTGATTCACGGACGGAATAAAGTTTTATTGGATGTTTTTCATCTGGAATTTCTAATTAGCAACCCGGAGTATGGATTTGTGATTTGTCGATGGCTCGCCCCCTATTACACAAGACTTAAACATGACTGGCGAAAAGTTGGTATACTAAACATAGGTATACCTCTTCTTAACCCTCCGTTAGTGGATGGGTGACCATCTTTACATACAAGAGTCCTAAAGTACCTCGGAAAGCACGTTAAGCCGTTGGTCCCGGCAGTCATTTGTGGATCTTTGACAGTCGTTACGGGTAGTCAGAAGCCCGAAAGTCTGACAGCCAGTCTTACCAAGGGTATCGTATTAATCAGTTACTGACTGGGTTGTGGAGGTCAGATAGGCAGTCGCTCCATGTAAAATTCAGCTGTGTCCGATTGGACTGGAAGCCGACATAGTTGGGAAAGGCTAGGCAGGTTGATTGAATTTTACAATTAATTCACCACAACGGCGCTCGGTTGATATCATCAGAGCGCCAATAGATCTATGTAGCTTTAATAGGAAAGCAAAATTGAAATATTTAGGGATCAATTAAATGCATACCCATAATTCATATCTCAGTACCTATCATTTAAATGTGGTTGAAATACCAAGTCTATAAGTGAGTCTCTCCAGAGGAATTATTAACCGGAATTATGTAAAGCCCACAACGAACGGTATTTGAATTAAAATCAAATCAAAATGGATGAATTACTCGACTCAATTTACATTTGTTACTTCAAATGTTTCGGTTAAAATTTCATTTCCAAAATAGAGATTATTTCGACGCCAGACGAAGATTAAAGATTCAGGTGCTTTATGAATTGTAGAGCTGATTTGTTTTTGACCGACTTCATTACTAGCTAGAACTGGGTAGCCAATTCCAGGTCTCCCTCTATACAATGTACATTGGTTTGAAATCAAAGCGCACAAACGCGATATAGAAAGAGAAAGAAAGAAACGGTTGGTGTAACAGGTAATAGTTATTTTTAATCAAAAACACCATTTTCGCATAAAGTTTACACTGCCATTGATAATTAATAAACTAATTAACTATTATTTTCGCACAAATTTCACAAAATCCACACGTTATCGCACGGAAACACGATTATAAAATTAAAGCTTATTTTAACAAATTAAGTGGTATTAAATGCTGCCGCGGCACCACTTAATTAGGCCTATCAGGTTGGACAAATGTTTGTATTCATCGAACAATCTGACCAACGTTTGAGTCATCTTCACCTCACAATAAGTATGGGTGGGAAGTAGGAACATCTCAAGGATAGACTGGTTTTTTAAAAAAAAACAATGACTGATTTCAAGCGCGACAGCTGAGCGTGAGGTCCTTTTTTTTTTGAGGTTGGGAAATCATCAAATGACTTCTCCAGCTCTAGGTGGAGCGGAAGGGAGTGTCAGACTTTGACCAAAAATCCCATCCATGTTCCTCCCTTAGCCCTTTATGTTATGCTCGCGAAGGAGGTGGCGGGATGGGAGAGAGAAAGGTCCTCCCGTCCCAGCCGCCGCAGGAGACGCCCCGGGCGTCGGGAGCCACGTGACGACTCCCGGCCACCGTAGGCGCGGGCCTGCGGACGGTGAGTAATGGGTGACTCACCGTCCGATCAGCACCAGACCCGTGCCGGACGGCGCGTATATGTTCCACGCGCGCCTCAAAGAGATGTCAGCATATGAAGGGGCCCCTCAGGGCCAAGCCGAATTATAGAATAAATCCGATATAAATATTGCTATAATAATTTATAGTGCTCAAAATTATGAATTTCAATATTACCACTGAACAAAGTTTTCTCTCTGTTGTTTGTGTCTTATTAGGGGTTATTGTTAGTTAGGTGAAAATATTATAAAAATAAAATTAGGTGAAAAGTAATACGAATTTGGAAAATTTCCTAATACTTTTTTTTACGTTTATAACAATTTAGAAGAAATGGAATTGTACAATAAACTGAAATTATAAAATTTTGCATTAAATTTTTAGTATTGATCATTAATCAAAATGGCGTAGTATTTGACCACTATTTGTGGTGTTTACTTTCAAAATGCAGCCTCTTAATCTATGTAGCTTAAACCTGAAATCCTTTTGAAATAGTTATCTGCAACACAATAAGCCACCGTTTTTTAGAATTGCCTTAAATCCCTTTACGTTAAATCTCCTCATCCTTGCGTCCTACCCTTATCAAGTGCAACGCGTTCTGACAGGCATTTGTTCCTCATGTTAGGGTGAAACACCTTTATTTATCTTCACAGTGGGTACTATTTGCACTGTAATTGTTGCTTATGTTGGCCTCTTCCTAGATTTGCTGCGGGCAATTTAGGCACGTCTGATGTGGTATTAATGTTTAAATACAGGTGAGGTTTTCTGGATAAATATTTAATTTTTATGTAGTATGCAACAGAAATCCTAGTTACCATGCAGGTCCAGTGGTAGATGTCACATCTACCACTGGGCCTGCTTTGTATTGACCTGTCCTATCAGATGGCATGTATATCAGTCATCGTCGGGTTGGCGTTATGGCGTTGTGTGAAATGTCCAAGGACATTATTATTATCGTGTAACTCAACTCTATTATAGGGAGCTCAACAACCGTTAGACAATACGATAGTTCTAAATCTGCAGGACATTTGCCAGACACAGCAAATGTCCATGACCTTGGACACAAGACTAATATCATTTAGGCTCGCCCTTACCTCCCCTCCATCCACCCCATATTTTGTTTTGAACCCATCATTAATATTTCCCCATAACATGGGGTTTGTTGGCATCAAACTTGCGTCCATAGTCATCAATCATCTTCTCTCAAAACATGCCTTCGACTAAACTTATCATAGCCTCTCAATTCGAATTTCAATCTTACACTTCATTGTTTTAAGAGGCAATTTTGTTTGGCTGAGGTAATATTTACCGCCACACTTTTATTACAGAGTAGTTTGTAAAGTAATTACAGCGCATATTTTGGTTGTTATATGACTAACAAACAGCTAATATGGCCGCCTGAATTTAGGGTAGAATAATAGTAGTAAATAAGGTAGAAGTGCTGCGTGTAGGAGAACATCAAAGGAAGATAAACTCTGGAGTTATCTTTGTATTTTTCTTCTGAAGTTTCACCTTTTACATAGATAATGGAAAAGATTATTTCATGACGTTTCACTTGATGAAATATTATTAAGGGGTGTTTAGTTACTTAGTTCTCTGTACTTACCTCAATTTCTCCTTGTGCAAAATAACCCTAATTATAAAAGAAAATTGAAATCAAGTCAATTAGCAGAGGCCACACTACTCCTTTTTGTTCATAACCAACCAACGTTAAGAGATTTCAGGTAGCATATACTTGTTAAAAATATAATCTAAAAGAGATATTGACTGGGTAAAAATATATTAAGCCCATCACTCATTATGTTACTGACGGACTGTTTTTCATCAGAAAAAAGACACTGATAGAACCATGATAGAACGAATTAAAGGAGAAACCCATTTTTGGGCCTAGCCGTTACACGAATCAAATATGCACCAAAACAATCTGCTATTCTGCCTAATTAACCCATTTAAATCTTAGCCTCAATTACAATGGCCAAGTGTAAAAAAAAGAACATTTCTTTTCTTTGTTTTCAACAACCTTTGTAAACCGTTACAGCACTGATTTTATTATACGTCATTTATTTTGCAAACACTGGCATTAAACAATAGAGCGTACCCTAAGAATGTAATCAATTTAGCGGATATCGATAATTAAAAATTATAATTGAATAATACTCCATTATTTTAGTATAATTGCTTTTTAGATATTGAAATCATTGTAAAATAAAAAATTCACGAATATAATTATTTTTTAACGTAAGCACGATTAAAATTCATTAAAGGAAATAAATAATCGAAAAAATCGATTGCAACGCGGATTGCACTAGTAAACGGCAAATGTCAATGTCAACGTCTGTCAATTGGCATTGTTATAATTTGTGTCAGTCATTCGCTTTTCGTATCTTTGCGCAAGTGAATGTGTTTTTCGAACTCTCGAGCTTTATTACAATATTAAACCTCTGCTGACTGCTCGAATACTGGACTCCGAAATTGATTGCCTTCTGACTGATACTCGCTTGAATATTGGACACCGTAGCCTGCCATTCCTGCTGACCTTTGCTGGAAAACCGGATCTGGATATTGCTCTTCTGACGACTGGTTAGTACGGTATCATGAGCTTGTGCATTAATTGTGGAATAGCAACGGACCGCTGCAACACAATAGGAAGGCGAAGATTGGAAGATGAAGTGATTCTTTCAATTGTACAGGAATGGGTCGCGCCTCAATCGGTTAGTATGCGATAATTCTATGACGTAACATTTTTGTAAGCATGTAATATCACCAATCTGCACTGAACCTGCATAGGTAATTACGGCCTATTCCTTCTCTCAGAGAGGAGTTCTGTGTCCTTGCAGTGGGAATGTAATAAAGCCGCTGATGTTAAACTAAATGTGACACTCAGATGCTTATTGCTAAATGCTAGTGCTAAAACTAATAGTCAAATGATAAATGTTTGCTTCAGGTAAATGAAAATGACGAACAAACAACAGCAAAATCTGTCAAGTTTGCTGGAATCATGCTAATGCTGTATCTCTAGACGGAAATAGACCAGAAGAGAATGAACAGACACCTTTAGGACACCGGCGAGTGTGTATTCACTGTGGACGTTCTCTTCGTTCGTTCGGCACCAGGGTAGTCAGTTACCTCCTGCACAATTCCTAGATACTGTATTATTATATTATGATAATCCTAACGAAAAAGGTGATTAATAAAACCCTATCTCAATAATACGGTTTTTTATTTAAATAAACCTATTGTTGCAATCTCAGTTTACTCTAATTTGAGATAGCATCAAATCCCCTGAAGTAAAGACAATGTTTAAAAATGCAACCCATTAGTGACGTAAGTGGCCCTTATCTAGCAAACATAACTTTTAGCTGAGGTTTTCAGTAATATTCACCCTATTTCACCGCTTTTCATGTAAGTAGGTACCTAAACCTCATCATGATAGGTTGCAAGCGCTACAGCTCGGCGCATGTTCATTCCATATTTACGTAGAAAACAGCCTCAAAAAAGATTTTTTATATATCGCGGTGGCTGAGCGATTGCTGTGCAGCATGTAGCGGGTTCGATTCCCGCACGGAACAACTATTTGTATTGACTACATGTCGTTGTTCCGGGTCTGGGTGTTTGTGTATGTGAGTTTAAATGTTTGTAAACACACCTACTACACAGGAGAAATTCCTAGTGTAGGGCAGTTAAAAAATACAAGAAATAACCTAACATGTTAACATTGTCCGATTTTACCAATTTGGCCATTGCTGAGAGACGTGAAAATTGGGCTCGTGAAATCTTCCTAGGTGCTCTAATTTATGGCAAAATTCCAGCGCTGTAACGCCAGGCCCAAGTTTCTATGGAGTTTGGGTTTCTCCTTTGGGATGGTGGATCGTTATGTCACAAGTGAGTGTCAAATCGTGACGTCATCGTTTATCACATCTACCTGACTGACAAAAAAATTGTCATCATCCCAATTGACAAGAAAATGGGAAAAGCGAAAATAAATCCCCTACGTTTATGAACGTCAATATTTTATGACTGAGAAGGATAACATAAAAGGTTACAATATATCCTGAAACGCGGCAATTTCTTTTTATCCAAATATTTTCCTCTTTAGGCGTGACTTATACACCCCTATGTAAGAAACATTTCCTCTCACGAAATATCTTAAAAACACAAACAGCCTACGTTTTCATTTCAGAGGATTTAAGCAAAAATCATATCACGCGAAACGATTTTTCCAAAACAATAATATATCTTTTGGAAAGTTCTAAATTCAGTTACAGACAAACACTTCAGCTTTACGAGCTAAAATGGCTTTAGTTTAGTCTGAAAAAGGAAAGAAATTACAAAAGTATCATTTGTTAAAAACTTTAGTTTTACTTTGGTCGAGCGATTATATATCTTCCTGCGTTCGCTCGTTTACACAAGAAAATAAAATATTTTTCATAGCCTTCTTATAAGTTCTGACTTCATGTGATGTTGCGTGAGACATTTGTATATTTAAACGCACTTTCTTAAGTGATTCCGTGATTCCGAATTTATACTGGACTAGATTCTGCCCGCGGCTTCGCCCACGTGGATATCAGAAATTATCTGACAGGAACGTGCTAACAGGGTAAAAAGTATCTTATGGGTAAATCCAAGTTATAATCTATCTTCGCGCCAAACATCCAAATCCGTTCTGTAGTTTTTGCGTGAAGTAGTAACAAACATACAAACACACTTACAAACTTTTACCTTTTACCAACTATGTTGGCGTCGGCTTCCAGTCTTACCGGATGCAGCTGAATACCAGTAATTTACATGGAGCGATTGCCTATCTGATCTCCGCAACTCGGTTAAGGCAGGAACTTTTTATGCCAATATTGTTATTTATTACAATAAGAAAGAAAATACGTTTTTCTGAAAAACACACAAAATACAAATAACAAAAACAAAATGTTAAAACAATAATAGTGTGTCTCACGGCTGCACCAAAAGGTTCATTTCAGCATTAATGATAGATGGATTATACATACTCCACACGCATAATAGTACCCCTTCTTGAGTAATTGAGCTATGATGTTGTAAGCAACAACGAATTGTTCGAACTAGACCTTCTGTCTCGCTCCTCGTATAAAAGAATATCTTATGTATAAAATTGCAAAGACGTTCAGGTGACTATAAAATACAGAACATTGAACTAAGTGGTAATAATTTAAAAGAATTCAGTCGAGACTGCACACTTAGGTCGATATGGTACCGATCATATCAATTTTGTTAGATAGCAAACGCGATTTCACGTGATAAGTTCTGATCGCTTCATCTGATGTGGAAGATAGGAGAAGAAATTGTCTCCGATGAAGGTCTTTTAGAGCGTGGTGAACGAATATCGACAAAATTCTATTATATTTTTCCACGTAAATCAAACAGAATTTGAGTTACAGTTTTGCTCTCTGATCATCCTTTTTCATGAAAAATGTACAGTGGTGCTAGTACTCTTAAGACGATGCAACGTATCCAGAGCTTTGAGGGTTTTAAATCAGAATTGAAATTACGAAAAAAAAATGCCTCTCATAATGACGAAAACTTCTGGGACGAGATCTACGACGATGCTACAGCGTAGTTTCTACTACGCCGTAGCATCTCCTACTATGCCGTAGCATCCGCGTAGATCTAGTCCCAGAACTTTTCGTCAGAGGCATTTTTTTTTTCATAATAACAATTCTGATTTAAAACCTTCAAAGCTCTGGACACGTTGCATTGTCTTAAGAGTACTAGCACCACGGTACATACGGTACGAGATCTACGAGGATGCTACAGCGTAGTTTCTACTACGCCGTAGCATCTCCTACTACGCCATAGCATCCGCCTAGATCTCGTAGCAGCTGTTGTAGCAAGCGTAGGCAAGAGTCTAAACTGCAGTACGACGGATCTATGTTCCGTATTAGTTCATTGCTTTGCTTGTGATAACAGAACAGTTTTGTTATTTTTGTAGTGGTTTTCTCTAACATACAATAGAAGTATGGTTGTTAAAACTAACAACAGAACAACTGACTAAGTACGAAATGAGCTTCAAAATTCAAGAAATACAACAAATAAATAAAATTGCCTGATCACATCTCTTGTTATTTAAAGTTACGTATTTTCTTGTAAACGGCTACGTACTGAACACAGATACATTGTTGCTTTGTGTACACTGTACAATACGACAACGAGGCTTTGTATGTCCTCGCGAACTTGTCATTGAGCTATTTGATTTGCTTTGTCTATTTTAAATGGGTATTTGCCGGCAATTTGTTAAGACAAAGGGACAGTACTGATTAATTCTGATGTTGCTAAGAGAATACAAAACGGGCCGTGTTGTAAAATACCTATTATAGTCGTTCCGTTTTACTATGGCAATTGCTGGGGAGTATGTTGCGCTACTTATTCTTCCCAGCTAAAGCACTAGGAAGTGGTGAAGGGTGGGCGTTTTTGGGGGACTGTCTTATGTAACTTTGAGCTTCATAAAGTGCTGATTTTCAGCCTAATTTGAATAAATGACCTTTTTGATAGCGGCCATTGCCCATTCTCTAATATCCTACTTAATGTTACAGAAGTAAAAGTTCGTGAAGATGTTTAGATGTTTATTACCTACTTAATCACGCCTAAACGGCCGAATTAATCTGGATGAAATTTGGCACACTTATAGTTTATAATCTGGATTAACATATAGGACATTTTTTATACCAGTAGTACAGTCAACAGCAAAAGAAGATGATCAAAATCAGAAATTCAATACTAATAAACGGAGACTTTATGGCGTCGGAGTGATTCAAAAGAATGTGATTGTAAATTATATCAAACATTTACTACTAGTACAGCCGCCATATATTCGTAATCAGTATTGACTCCAAAAGTTATAAACACAATTCGCATCAGAACTAAGAAATTATTTAATTTTTCAAAACTAATGAACAGTTGAAATCAAAAATTAAATGATGAAACTGAGGCCACGTAATCATGAGGCAAATAATTCATCCATACTTATTTTTTAATTATCCCAGTAATTTAATTTGTTATGTTTTACGGAAAACAAGCTGAATTGGATAAAGAATTGCATATTTAATCTATGCCAAATTTCATCCAATTGAACCCCGTAACAAAAGAATATGTTCAATAAAAATCATATAATAGAAAAACTTAACTATTTTCATTGTTTTTTTTTTATTACTTCTGTCAAATGTTCAAAAGTAGCTGATGTGATACAAAACGATATTCAATAAATAGTAATATACGATATCAAAAAATTACGTGGCCTCAGTTCCATCATTTAATTTTTGATTTCAACTGTACTCAATACTCAATATCTTTATTGCTTTCCACGTGTTATGTTCCAATGTTTGCTTAGGTTGTAAGTAAAATAAAAGCAACAATCGTGGACTGTTCACTAGTTTTGATATTTTTTTTTACTTCTTAGTTCTGATGCGAATTGTGTTTATAACTTTTGGAGTTAAAACTGATCACGAATATATGGCAGCTGTACTTGTACTAAATGTTTGGTATAATTTACAATCATATACTTTTGAATCACTCCGACGCCACACAGTTCTGACGCGAACTCCGTTCACTAGTATTGAGTTTCTGATTTTGATCATCTACTTTTGCTGTTGACTGTACGTTCCCATGCCATAACTTCCTACATCCACGCGGGCGAAGACGCTGGCAGAAGCTAGTTCCATGTATTAACCGAAACAATTAACTATACATCGTTTTCCATTGATACCCACGAATACTCTACTTAAGTCTACTACGTTTATAGGCTAGTACAAATCATAATAACGAACTGATAATTAGTACGTAGGTACCTCTGCACCTCGTATGGCAATTACCACTAATTAATCACGCGCTATACACGGACAATTCAATTAATACGTCCTCCTGGAGCCGGGTGGGTATCCCTTAATTAAGGATATTAGTCGTCTAATGATGCAGGGCTGAGATAAACATATGAATAGGTGTCATTTTGAAAAAGGGTGGTAAGGTAGCCCCTCACCGCTAGCATTTGCCCGTGATGTAACATGAATGATTTGATTTCGAGCATCACGTCACGTTACAATACCGCCTCCCTGACTACTAGGTTTAGGTTTAAAGAATTTTATTCTCATAAGAACAATATAAAGGTTCACTTACAATGAGATACAAAATAATAGCTTAAATCTAAATGTAATACATTTTGCCTCAGGTGCTTGCTGGTGAAGTTATATAAATAAATATTAGGTAGGTAAGAAGTTACTAACACTAATTGATAGGTATGCGGTAGGACTACATTTTAAGAATATTACTTTTTAGTTTCATTTTGAATGAGTTAATGTTATTACAATCTTAATTTACATCATTTGGTAGGCCAATGTACAGCTCTGCTCCTTCGAACAATTTACCATATTTTTTTTACCATAGTTAGTACGAGCTTGTCTTCGTTGTAATTTAGTGGTTTATTTCTTAGGTTGTGTGATAATGTTTTTTTTTGTGTGAAACGTGTAATTGAACGACTGGATTTGTTCGGATATTTTTCATTTTAATAAGTTCGTAATAGTCCGAATTAGATTTTCAGGGGAAGGAAAATTGGTAAAGTTTACTTGAAATTGTGGAATAACCGAACGTCTTTTTTTCTATAGGATTTTATTATGAATCACTGAAATTTGGGCTAGATGAGAGCAATGGTTGGCCGAATTACAGGTAGGCTTTGGGTCCAATCCTAGACAGGCACTTATCTTTATTTAAATTTAATTATTTCATCACCACTGCTCTCAAAACGGTAGAAGAAAACATCGTGAGACCGACATGTCCTAGGACCAAGAATGTCATCGCTAACATGTGGCATTGCCAACCCGCACTGGGCACGAGTGGTGAATTAGGCTCCACTCTCTCTCACAGGGAGGAAGCCTGGGTCCCAGCTGTGGGAATCGTCGTAGTCTTCGTGTGGTTAGTGACTAACCAGGTGTCAGAGGTTTTATGCTGCCCAACGAGCTTCTGACTTAGCGTCACACATGCTGTTGAGAAATATGAGTGGGAATATTATAGGCTGATTAAGTACGTGTGTATGGGCAGGACAACCTTTATCGAGTTAGCTTGTTTAAAATAAATAAAACCTATTTTCCCCTGACACCAAACTGCAAACAGTCAGTGAAACTAACAAGAAAATTAAGATATCTTCTTTCCTTTCCCCATTGTCTTAGCTTCAGAATTAGTTACAGCATTACCTCGTTAAATCTTAGTTAGGTTCAATTATACACCTATTACAGTTAGTTCTAGGACAAGTTAGTTCGACAGGAGCACAGTTACCTTCGAAAGTTGATCAACTTGTTCGAAACTGGCGTAATATTGCTTAGTTCTACATATTTGATACTGATGAGAGCCTGATGGTTAATAAGTTTATAGTAGTATCTGAGATTTCCATCTCCGTAATTGTATAATTATCACTTGCTTAAAACTGAAGGGAAACATCGTGAGGAAACCAGCATGTCTGAGAGATATTTCTTAACAGCATGTGAAGCTAAGTCAGAGGCCCATGGGCAGCATCAAAACTCTGACACCAGGTTAGTCACTAACCGCACGAAAAGAAGAAGATCTCCGTAAAAGCGGTTAATAATAGTACTTCGGGAACTTTTTTAGAGGACTTAATAAAAGAGCTTTCACAGCCAGAACTACGCTACCAATCAGGTTGATTCGCTAATCTTTTACTTTTTTTATTATTGATTAGCTTTATCCCGCGGCTCCACCCGCATGTACGTCGGAAAAATCTCACGAGATCGTACTACGGGGATTAAAAGTACCCTATGTACCCCCCCCCCCTCACCCTACCTTTATTTAAATAATAATATCCTTGGACATTTCACACAACGCCAACGTCCCAAGCTAAGCAACCTAATGCTTGTGTTATGGTAACGAGATGGCTGATAAACTACTTTTATATTTAATTTTTTTTTGATGTCGGAAAAATCTCCTCCTCCTCCTCCTCCTCACCCTACCTATATTAACAATGTATTTATTTCGTATACTCAATACTCAATCCTTAGTGAGGTCCATTTCACAGTGAGGAGGCATGTGTCCCAGCAGTGAGAACATTATGCATTGTGACGAGACATGAAACTCTATTTATGGGGGGTAACTACTGGGTTTTAGGCAGTAAGAGTCTGACACTCCCTTCCACTCCACCCAGAGCGGGAAAAGTCATTGGATGATTTCCCACCCTCAAAAAAAAACAAAGGAGGTACTGATACGACAACTGCTCGATAAGACACGCTGCGCCGACCCCAAACTATGAAATTAAAGCAGTAGAGTGATGACTCGGCCATTTTTTCCCGAATAAAGTCAATAAGCACGTTTACACAAACAAAACCCAATAACAACACATGATGAACGTAAACGCATTACTCGAGTCACTCATCACTCGAGACGTGACGATCGAAGCGTGCCCGATCATTCCCGAGCGTGGCCGAAATGACAATAGGTCCATTGTCACCCTGGGTGCCGGTCTCAGAGGTTATCGGGCACACACGGCTGGAATTTGTGATTAGCATACCTATGGATTTTGGGATGAATTTGAATGTAAATTGCATATAGATGGGACTGGTAATTGTATTGGTAAGACAAAGGATGTATGTTGATGTAAGTCATGAATCATTCACTCAGATGTAAATAAAAAGTTAAATAATTTATAATAATAATAATACCCTTGTACATTTCATACAACGCCATATAGTCCCAAGCTAAGCGACCTAATGCTTGCTGAACGAGATGGTTGATAAACTACTTATATACATTTTTTTTGCAAATCCATACATATTATACAACATGTCCCAAAATTCAACGATAAGCCGGCACCAGAGGATGGACCTACTAATGACTACTCGAGAAAAAAAAAGAAAAAAAAAATACCTCTACTTTTTTTTAAATTACTTAAAAAAAATGGAAATTCTTCGAAAATGTATACCCCTTATGACACTTTTAACTACCATGACCACAATTTTTCAAATTTTTCAGTTTTTTTGTTTGTATCGGCAACCTAAGTAGTACTACTATTCACCATAATCTTTGAAAATTACAGAATTTTCGTAGTTTTATACAAAAAAACAACCAAAAAAAATTATTTCCCTAAAATTTTGAAAGATTTTAACGTTCAGTACACTTTAAGTCATCGTAGTGTAAAAAAAAAATATGGGCACTACTATGGCAAGTTTTTTTAAAAATTAGCGCAACTAACCTAGATTTTAAAATGGTATAATACTTTAGGAAAACTAGCCACAAAAAAAAAATAATGACACTTTTTCTAATCAAGAACCAAATTTCATAAGTTGTTGTTAATAGTAATCACTTCTACTATGTGCCCAAAATAGATTTTTGTTGTTGGAAAATGTTGAATGAATGAAACAAATGGTGTCAATAAATGTAAATTTATTGCATTATTAATAATATTATAATAAATGTTCGAACTGTTTACCACCGGCATTAATACAAGCATGACATCGCCTTAAAAAAGATCGTTTTATTCGTCGTGCATATCTTCTACTATTGATATGATCCGCAGCCTGAGTGATTTTTTGGCGAAGGTCGTTCAGTGTTGCAATGGGTTTCGAGTAGACTCTGTCTTTGAGACAACCCCAATAGAAGAAGTCCAGGGGGTTTAGATCGGGTGAACGGGGTGGCCATAAAATAGGACCAAGTCGCCCTATCCAACGCCCTGGATACTCTTGGTTTAAGTATTCTCGCACAGGACGGGCATAGTGAGCTGGGCAGCCATCATTTTGGAACCATATGTTTTGTGGATCACTAATGGGCATGTCTTCTAATAATACTGGCAAGTCATTTTGTAAAAAGTTCAAGTAACTATTGCCATCCAAGTTTCCTTGTAATTCAAAAGGCCCAATCACTTTTCCGTTTAATATGCCCGTCCATAGGTTAACCTTGAATTGATATTGGGATTTGTCTTGTCTCATCAGGTGCGGATTTTCATTGCTCCAGCTATGTAGGTTGTGAAGATTTAAATAGCCATCTCTCTTGCAGGTTGATTCATCCGACCATAGAATATTATCCAAGAATTGGGGATCTTCTCTGTGCTTTTGCAGCATCACACGGCAAAATGCGACTCGTAGTGGATAGTCCCGCGGTAATAACGTCTGCACACGCCTGTAGTGATATGGGTGAAGTCTGTGACGTTTTAGGATTCGATGTGCAGTACTTTTTGGGATTCCCGTAGCTATTTCTATGGCACGTACCGAGGTAGTTGAATCATTTTCAATTTCATTGAGAACGTCTTCGTCTCGTTCCGATCTAGGTCTTCCAGCATTTCTCCTGTCAGATGGTAAACGGCCCTCCGAAAACGCTTGATGCACGTTAATAAATACTCGATAATTCGGGTATCTTTGAGCATTTGGGTACCTTTCTCGATATAATCTGCTAGCAGCACTACCATTGCATCGGCACTCTCCATAAATGAGGTGCATATTAGCGTATTCCAACGGTGTGTATGGTAGCGGCATGATAAACGCTAAACAGTCCAAAATACGCCAAAAGTCCAATTCACAAAACACAGTCCAGTTCAAAATAATGCCAGGTTAGTACAGTTTGCAGATCACTTAATCCAGTCCAAAAAGCCAAGCCAAAAGTCGTTAGTACGAGAGTCACATCAATTGAATACGAAACGGTGCACAGTAAACAAAGAAGCAGAGCGTACTGACTTTGTACTTTGTAGAGAACAGCAACATTCCTACCTGCCCTATTGTTATTTAACAACAAACATCTATCTATCTCTCTCTAACGTATAATCGCTCTCTATCTATCTCTCTCTAACGTATACTATCTATCTCTTTCTGACTTCTGAACTTCACTGACTACGCACATGTCCCTTCCAAATTCTAAGAATTTGCGAAAGAAATCTATTTTGGGCACATAGTAGAAGTGATTACTATTAACAACAACTTATGAAATTTGGTTCTTGATTAGAAAAAGTGTCATTATTTTTTTTTTGTGGCTAGTTTTCCTAAAGTATTATACCATTTTAAAATCTAGGTTAGTTGCGCTAATTTTTAAAAAAACTTGCCATAGTAGTGCCCATATTTTTTTTTTACACTACGATGACTTAAAGTGTACTGAACGTTAAAATCTTTCAAAATTTTAGGGAAATAATTTTTTTTGGTTGTTTTTTTGTATAAAACTACGAAAATTCTGTAATTTTCAAAGATTATGATGAATAGTAGTACTACTTAGGTTGCCGATACAAACAAAAAAACTGAAAAATTTGAAAAATTGTGGTCATGGTAGTTAAAAGTGTCATAAGGGGTATACATTTTCGAAGAATTTCCATTTTTTTTAAGTAATTTAAAAAAAAGTAGAGGTATTTTTTTTTTCTTTTTTTTTCTCGAGTAGTCATTAGTAGGTCCATCCTCTGGTGCCGGCTTATCGTTGAATTTTGGGACATGTTGTAGATAGAGAAAAACACCCGGATCAAATAGTTTTAGTTCGCACAAATATTGTTCTGTACGGGAATCGAACCCGCGACATGCTGCGCATCTGTCAATCGTCCAACCACTGCGCCAAATCAAATTTGTTTAAATTGCCACAAGAATGGCACTTTAGAACGTCAAAATGAACAAGAAATAAAATTGATTCTGGTCGCCCCTTCCAAAAGGTAGTTTCGTATGGAGAAGATTGGTAAAGAAACCCCACTGTTACTCTTTTAAAATGTCAGTCGATAGAATGGCCATCCCCCGCCCCTGGTATGGGGGGTTTTAAAATATGCCATTGACAACCGTCAAAATTTTTGGTGTTAAAAAAGTAATCTTTCCACAGCTTGTCTTAGTTTCCACCATTAGCACATTCCATATTTCTATATTCCTTTATCACACAATAAATATTAAAAGAAAATGTACATTAGGTTGAAATCTACATAAATAAAGTCGTAATACCGCAGTCAGTCAGTGCAACCAATCTCAGGAGACGTGCAGAGGAGAGATGGCTTCGTCTCACAAAGGAAACGTTGTTGTAATAAGCTGCTTCAATAAAATATACGTTTTAGAATAAATATAAATGTGGTGCATTTCCCTTGGAACTTGTTTTTTTTAAGCATGGGAAATCATTAAATGATTCCCGCTCTGGGTGAAGTGGAAAGAAGTATCAGACATTGATGGATTTCATTCAGTAAGTAATGAAATCCATCAATGTTCCTACCTTAGCCCTTTGTGTTTCAGAGTAGCGGTAACCCTTTCGGACAATCCCCAAGATACGGGCAAATGCCTTGTTTGGGGGTCAACGTTTTATTGTTAAATTGATTATAAATAAATTTGAAATTTGAAACCCGCTGACCAGGAACTTGGTATAATTGATATTTTCATGGGTTGTGTTGGTAATTCAGGATTTTGAAGGGATTCGTAAGACTTAATGAGAAACAAACTACACCCCAATCTGCAATCTGCACTGTCAATCATAATCTGTATCATTTTAAAGGATATTGTTAATCAATTGCTTTCAATTGATTAACAATATCCTTTGAAATGATATAATGATGGTATGTTCGAAAAATTTGTCAGCTCAATAATGTAAATTACGCAATGAACGAATGGTTCTATTAATTAGGAAAGTTAATGTTCGATACATTTTTTAGGCATAAGGTTAGCCCATGCCGGACGGCGCGTACGTGCTCCACGTGCGCCTCAAAGAGATGTCAGCATCAAAGAACGAGCCTGTTAGGGCCAAAGCCCGCCGGGTAAACGGGATTGTCCGAAAGGGTTACCGCTACCCCGGAACACAAAGCACTAAAGAAGGAAAATGGATGAGTTTTAGTCAGTAAGAGTCTGACACTCCCTTCCGCTCCACCCAGAGCGGGAGAGTCTTGATGATTTCCTAACCTCAAAAAAAAACGCATAAGTATAATTCAAAAGGCTGCGTAGAAAACACTTACTCTGCAAAGTTATTTTACTTTTAGCAACAAAACTAAAAACTACAACACATAAATCGTCTCTCCTGGCATCCAGCCGAAACACATTCGACGTTTTAAGACCTTTTACATCCCCTTTCATACGACTGAACGTAAACATAGGCGGACATAAAAGTAGGTCCCGACATTGGTACTTATTGACGCTTTATTTCTCGTGTACGCAGATAGAATGGAATAATAAATCCAAATAGGTAACTGTAATAAGGAAACAGAAATTATAGTAGATTGTTTGCCTAGGGAGAAACGAAAAACGACTACTTTTAAGGCGAGTGGTTCGTTGAATCCTGAGCGCAGAAAATATTGGAACTTTTACTAGCAATGTCCACATTCCACTGCTGTCACCGAACGCACGTGGGCGTCGAATCTGTGTGAACTGCTTGTCGCTGGGCTACCAATGGCTGTGGTCGGTGACTTGTTTTCGCTTTATTTCGACGTCATATATTATTCTGCCTAGCCTTTTCCCAACTGTATTGGGGTCGGCTTCCAGTCTAACCGGATGCAGCGGAATACCAGTATTTTACATGGAGCGACTGCCTATCTGACCTCCACAACCCAGTCAGTTATTGGTAAGACTGTCAGCCTTTCGGGCTTCTGACGACCCGTAACAACTGTCAAATATTCACGAATGACAGCCGGGACCAACAGCTTAACGTGCTTTCCGAGGCACTGAGGAGTATTGTTATGTAAAGTTGGTCACCCATCCACGGACCAACCCCGGCAAGCGTAGCTTAACCAGAAGTTTCGATCCGTGCGGCTTATATTACTGAGCCGCGAGCTCCTCCTCCTATCTTAGGCACAATACACATATTTAAATCTCTCTCTTTTCGGGTGGATAGTGACTATCCTGATGTCAGAGTTTTTATGCTGCCCATGGGGCCTTTAACTTGCACATGCTGTTGAGAAATACCTCTCAGACATGCTGGCCTCACGATGTTTTCCTTCACCGATTTTTAAGCAAGTGATAATTATACAATGCGCACATGAATCCGTATAAATCAGAGGTTCGTGCCTGTATAATACAAACGCTGCCTGCAAATAGAGTTCAAATTCAAGCACGGATGTGAATGAATTTTACTTTTTATAGCATTCCATTTATGCCTCTAGCAGGATATCGCTGCTGTTCGCGATAACATAGCAGCAGCAAACTAAAAAGGGGAAAAAATCTATAGCGTCTCGATGCGGTAAAGGCGATAAACGTCAGTGTGCCAACATCAATTAATCAACTTACCTAAGGGTAACTACATAAAAGAGTGGGTTTACAGAAAGAGCGGGTTACAAATCTACGGCAAGAAATAGTTTTAATGTTTCTTTATGGGGGCTAGTTTTATATAAGGTGTTAAAAAAATAACTCTTAGAATTTCGTGGGAGCATAGTTCGTGTGCTACGTGTGCATAAATTTATGGAACAGCTCATATTTTTGTAACACCTTATATATGTCGCAGGTATATTGTCAACGCCGTGATATTCAAATTTCACTAGTGATAATTATAATTAAACGGTAGATTGTCAATCGACTTCATTTCTTACAACTTATCGGCCTGATTTTAGTAACATTGTAATGTCACGGGGACACTATAGTGATATTATAATAAATCTAGGTATATAATGAATGAAGTCGACAGTGGGAGAAGTCGAGCGTACTGATTGGTCAATTCTTTTTCATTCGTGATTATATAAGTTAATACGTGACTATGTTACTCGCCCCGATTGTTACTAACTTTTATTTAAATGCAACTGACGTTTTTATACAATACACACTAACCTATTAGCAGTCCATTGTTAAATGAATACAGCATCCTAAACTCTGCCGCAGACAGACGACGCTACGCCGCGATGTGATTCTAGTAGAACAATTTCCATAGATTTTTCATTGGAATTGTTCTACTAGAGTCGCATTGTCCCTGTCTGCGAGAGTCTTCATTGCGTGACTCATTAACAGTAGCAACGGCTTACATTTTGACAGTTCAACAACATTTGTACGTTGTTGAGCAGACAAATTTTACGAACATATGAAGCAATGGATTAACAGTATAGTGTGTTACGTAGGTTGCTGGTATCAAGAGGCGCCACAAAACTGAATCCATTAGCTTCGTAAACCACTCCACCTAGTAACTGGACAAGGAAAAATACAAACTGTTTAATTGTTGCCATAGCAACAATAGCCATCTTTAATCACAAAAAATATAAACGACTTTTTTCCTACAAGCTTAATATAAAAATAAATAAATCTTTTGACACAAATAGCCTTAAATGTATCAGTACTCGTATATTTGGAGCGTAAATGAGGGAGCTTACTGAAATGTTTATCTAAATCTCTTTATTATGCAAAAATAACGCGCTATACGGGCTATCTAGCTTAAGAAACGTACAATTGAAATTGTTTTGGATAAAAAGTAAAATGAAATCTTTAAGAATCGTGAAGGAAACTGGCTTATACTTTATTAGGATATGTTTATACGGATCAATTTCCACTGAAAGAGAAACGGCTGGCAGCAGCTTTTTAAGGGAAAATGTTTCAAATCATTTTGAATCTTATAAACGTGATTAAAAAGTTCATAGTCATTTGAAGGCTAAAGAGCGCTGGCAGCGCTGCGCCGCGAGGCTGCACGAGCCTTCTAGCGCCGCACTGCCCCTTGTGGCGCCGCGCTCAGTCACTTGCTCTTACGGCCGCTTCGCGCCGCTGCTCTTTCAGTGGGAATTGACACTTAATCTTAGATTATATATCACCGACTGACCGGTTTACTGGTCCTCCGATATAAACAAAGAAAACTAAAGGCCCATGGAAATCAATACGGCTCAGTTAATAAAACTAGTACTAGTTAACGTCAACATTTTGAGATCACAAAAGTAGGACAAAAGTTGAAACGTAATTTCACCATGAACACTGAAGAGCTGATATGAGTAGCTGTAGTGCTAGCGCAAACTGCGCGTCTTGTCGTTGCGTCTAGTCGCCGAACTGTCGCAGTTACATGTCATAGAGTGAGAGAGTAAAATTTCATGTGTATGAAATACAAGCCATTACACCCACCATTTTAAATATTTCAAAACACGTGTCAATGTGTCTTTCACTTACAATCTCATTAATTTAAACTCAGCAATTAAGTCGATGTAAAGAGTAAAAAAATCAAGTCCACAATCTACCTAAGCATTCAGAAACACAAACAACAATTTAAAAAATTACGTCGCAGCTTGAAAACATTCTTAATTCAAATCAACATTCCGTTCCGAAAATTCAACAAAAACTTTTTCATTAAAATTCCCGGGAACATCTTGTAGGAGCATGAAAAGTATAAAAACCGCACTTGCGCCGTTAAGATAAAAGTTTACTCAATTTATGAGACATTGGGTGGGTCAAGAGCTCCACAAGAAAGGTTTAGGCGGGAGAAGACGCGATAAAAGCAGCTGTTTGCAGTTTTGGATGTGGTTTAAGACAGTGGTTGAAAGCGGGGACCAGACCTCGATCCTGGCTATAAAGTTAGGGTCCGTGTAGATTAAGCGGGATTGTCCGAAAGGGTTACCGCTACCCCGGAACATAAAGGGCTACGGAAGGAACATGGATGGGTTTTAGTCAGTAAGAGTCTGACACTCCCTTCCGCTCCACCCAGAGCGGGAGCAGTCATTGGATGATTTCCCAGCCTTAAAAAAAAAAAAAAAAAAGGGTCCGTGTAGATTGAATTCTTGGACGTAATTTCGGGAAAAACTTTCTAAACTATGAAAAATAGGGCTAAAGGTTAGCATAAAGCAAGCATAGCATAATCAACTTGTGACGTACAGCTGGGATCCATTCCTCCTCTCTGTGAGCGGGAGTAATCCACCACACAGGCCCAATGCGCGTTGGTGGATTTAAAATGAAAATAAAGAAGGTGTTGTTAGTATTGGTAGAAATAAAGGTTAAAGCAACTGTGGCGACATCTATCCAGCCACATAGGGAGCTATACTAACAGCGAGCGAAGTGTCAAAAAGCTGTCAGACAATTCCTACATCGCACAAGCAGAGTTTACAGCGCGATCTAACATATATACGAGTAAGAGTTGTCGGGCAGTAGCCCGCCAGATGCAACACCTGTCTGGTTGGAGGATCCTCCCTTTTCAATGGAGGGACTTTCCACCGTGTTCCTCCATTCCCCACCAAACAACTATATAAAGCAACGCAGCTTATATTTTTGCAATAATTTGCTAATTGTGTACTTACCAATTATTGCAAATTCTAGAGAAGTACAATCATTGTATCAAATCAACGGAAACTTCACACAATATTTGTTATCCTTGTTGTGGCGATTCTTGGTAGATTGATGTGTCCAACAGTGGACCTCTTTCATCTCATATTCCGTTCTAAGAAGCTCAAATCACGTAAAAACATAGCATAAGTACAATAAAAACCTCACCCCACAACAACCGCATTCGACACTACCAAAAAAAAAAAAATGAAGAAAAATATTCGAAAATAGAACGATAACAAACCGCTCCCCTAACTTGATCTCTAATCTCACATATCGCGACCTATCGCTACACAATGAAAGTATATCGAGTAGAGGCTTTGCTCCGTTCGATACAATCGGGATTCAATCCCGTGCCGAGCCCTGTATTGGAGGGTAGTCAGGAATTCAGTTGCGACTACGTGGCTCGAATGGAAACATTTTTGTAACTGTATTTATGATTGACGTTCCCTGTGCAGGTTTCGCGGGGAATAAACCTTATTATGTGGGGTAAAAATAAGGTTAAATATACTTTTTTATCAACCCGCGCTGGGCCCGCGTCGTTGATTACGGCCCACTACCTCTCTAACAGAAATAAGACATTATAGGCTGATTGTACTAAGCTATACTTTATTTTTGAGTATAAAAGATTAAGACTAAGAATTTCGTGGGAGCACTGTACACATCGTTACGAACAACTTTTACTATGGGACGACCCCTGAAATCGCGAAAAAGAACATGAGCTATTCCATGCACACGTACCTCAATAAAATGTATGGAACAGCTCATATTTTTAACACCTTATATTTTTAACGTTTTGTTCAAAATATTCTGCTCAGCTGTAAATTCTACTCTTCTCTAATTTCTTTTGGTATTATTATATACCTAAAACTAGCTCACGTGATTCATACAAGTTCTTATTCTTGAAACAAAAGCCAAGAAACCACAATTCAAATATAAAGCAGGGCAGTAAATGACGAAGGCCCAAAAGCTGTGCAGCCAGGCGATTTCATAAATGTGACAGCTGCTTCCAGGCTGCCAATCAATCTAACATGACCCCGGAGTTCCTAGAACGAACACGCAAAAATACGTAACGTAAATTCGAACGACTTTTTAAATAAATAATTCAATCATCTTATAGCATTTTGGTTTAAATGTATGCGGCAATCACAATGTGTTTCATCCTTTGATTTGAAGAAAGTCTTAAAAAAATCATTATAATTGCTCAGAATAGCCACCACCAGAAGTGGTCAACGTTTTAGTGGTTCAACAGCTTCAATAGCATGAGAATTATGCCGGAACTTAGCAATTCGTCGTGGCAAGTTGTCGAACTGCTAAGTTCCGGACCCAGATATAATTATTTGCGTCAATTATAAAAAGGGTTCTTCCACTAGACTCATGAGCCGTATGAGATTAACACCCAGATAAAATACCCGGAAATTAACAGATGGAAGTGCTAAAATAGGCCATAAATTCTCTCAGATCAACGATCTGCAAAATTAAATATTATTTTTTTATATGCATGTTCAATTTTATTAAAACACTAGCTTTGCCCGCGGCTTGGCTCGTGTTAATATAGAATTTGACAGTCAATTTGGGTTTTACACTGCTTGTAATAACATAATAATTCAATCTCAATTCGAAACACACATGGCACCATCTATTATCACAAGAACGTCATTGTTGTTTTTCTCGGGCACTGTATTTTTTTTTCAGGATGAAATTAATGTACTTTATGTCCGTTTCTGTACACCTGACAACGTATATGCAAAATTTCAGGATGACAGTGGTTTAGGCGTGAAAAGGTTATAAACAAACCAACTTACTTTCGCATTTGTAATTTTATTTATTAGTTAGAATATCGCATATATAGATTACAGTGTGTTATATCTTACATGTTATATTTGGTAAACAAACAGGGTACGAACATCACGCGTTTTCGTATCCATCATTTACATTAAGTGAAGCACGAACGTGTTTATCTTTGTAAGTAACGGTATGAATTACACCAAAAACTGCTATAATTAAAAATGCATTTTAAGCATTAATTTCCTCAAAATGTATGTTCCATTACATAACATCATGCCTTGTTTCCCCGGAGAGCTAGACAGAGGTGCACCCGTACACCCACATTTCTCCTATAGTGGGCCTTTAAATTTAGTTTCACCTGTTCTTCTTCTCGTGTGGTTAGTGACTAACCTGGTGTCAGAGTTTTTATACTGCGCACGGGCCCCTGACTTAACTTCACATGCCGTTGAGAAATATCTCTCAGTAATGCTGGTTTCCTCACGATGTTCTCCTTCACCGATTTTTAAGCAGGTGATAATTTAAACAATACGCACATGACTCCGTAAATTCAGAGAAACACACTTCACTTTCACTAGAAAGTTATTACTACGCCATCTAGCACAATAAGTAAGAAACTGGAGAACGATCAAGACATTGATATACTTTTATTTCTTAACCATAAAAATTCCTTATCATTAACTGTACAACAAATAAAGATATACCGTCTATTTATTAATTTACGAGGCAATAAAACGGTTCGGTATCAAGAAACTACGTATATTCCACGTCAAGCCGAATGTTCTCGATATTGTACAGTCAACAAAATAGTTTGACGAGGAAATTAATAAACATATCCACCACGCAAGCGCTGGCAGAAACAATTGTTATAGAAGACACGAATTCTTTAAAAAAAATCCTATACTTAAATGAAAATCTCCAAAAAAATTATACGACTTTAAAAGGGTGCGCGTATACGCTGCAACGCATCTTTTTTTAATAACTTTTTCAAAATAGCGCACACAAAGGTTGTCAACTACTGCTAAAGAGTCAATCCACGGCAAAAACCCAGCATGTATTAAAAGTTGTTTATGGTAACCCTGCATACTGAATGTTTTTGCAGACTATACATCATTATTCCCTCGTTTCAGTATTTTGTTCACGAAGGATTTGTGTAATCGGGTCAGACAGATAAAATAGCGATTCTTGCCTTAGGCCTTGTTTGCATAAGGGCCGTGTGAGTACCTCTCCAGCAGTAACTAAATACCCGTATTTACTGAAATAAAAGGTAAAGTTTCAGGTTTCAGTTGGTTCTTTGTTACACGTGGGACTGAAAAGGGATTTCGTATCAGTTTTCACCTTTTCGTTAGACCTTTAAATTAATTAACATTTAATTTGTTTATGAGAAGTAGCAAACATTTTTGGTGTCACTTTGTAATTAGAGGTGTGACTAAAAAGGAACTTGAGTTGCTACGTTGCCGCGCTGCTGCTACGAACATTACAAGTTTTACTACGAATTTTGCTACGACTGCTACGAATTTCACGGTTTGCTACGAATCTACTACGCGCTACTAGTCTAGTGAACTACTTCTACCAAACATTCGAGCACCACTCAAAATTCAAAGAAACTTTCGACCATTTTAATGAGAACAACTCCAAAGCTTTGCAGTTCTACCAACCTCATAAAAAAAGCGAGCAACCCATTGAAAACTGTGTACAAGTCCTTACTCTATCTCTCCACGTCCACAAACCAGCGAAATGAATTTTGTGCGTGACGTGTTCACTGTTTATACCAGTTTTATTCGAAAATGGAAGATCCCTATTGCTCCAAATGGTTCGGCAATCTCCGGAAATCTTCGGGATTGTGTTCGCCGTTTGATTGATGTTTGTCATTCAGTAGGGATCGTCACACGATTGAGTACAAATTGTTTGTTTTGACATATCGTGAGAATGCGGATTCCGTTCTTGCTAAATGGTTTCCGATATTTGGATCGTAAAGTTTTATATTGGGGAAAGAAATTGGTACACTTATTTTTCTACACTATTATTTTATAGATAAAGGTAAATCAACACACTTAGCTAGAATTTAGTGTTTTGCAGGCGTACCAGTCTATAAGCATTATGAACCGCACCTTCGCCCACGTGTGGCATGAACTATAATTACGTAAATGGCTCATGCTATGGCGAAAAATTGCCAGTCACCGAGGTTGGTAAGTGGATTAGCAAACCTTGTACCAAGAATGTTGATTAGATATTTTTCACAGAGCTCAATTATTTATTCCTTTTTATCGTAAAGGTTCATTTATCGCAGTAGAACCAATGAATTTTCATCTACTTGAATTCACACAGCATAATTGATTTGCAGTAAGGCAAAACCGCTTAAACCCATTAAAATATTATTTATTACAACATAAATAAAAGGTTGAAAGGAAGAGGAAAAACATTTTTTCAGTATCACGCCTAAATCAACGGATTATTAATTACTCTGGCAACCTTTTTTATACATTTTTAATTGATGTTGTGATGCCTCTGGACATAAACGATGGTTCTGACAGCTGTCAAAATATTTTTAAATGTTTGTCGGTGGTAGTTTAATCCTTTAAAATAAAAAGGGGGTACTGCGCTGGTTACCGTCAATCAATCTGCTTTGCCTTTTTCCAACTATGCAGGGGTCAGCTTCCAGTCTAACCATTGTTTTAAATGGAGCTACTGCCTATTTTATATTTTACTAGTGACCCGCGGTACAATGCACTATTGCTCGGTTAAGCCGTAGACGAAAGCAAGTAAAACTATACGTATAAACCTTTCTCTTGAACCAATCAATCTATTTATTAAAACCGCATAAAACCCGTTGCGTAGTTTAAAAAAACTAAACCTACCTGCTACGGTCAACAGGGAGCGACGTTGGTTTTTACTATGTAAAGATGTATGATTTATTATTATCTACCATATCTGGCATAAAAATAAAAATAATTTATTCAAAAGTAAAGTGGCTGAATACAAAAATAAAAATAAATATTTGTAGGTACTAGCAAATCAAGGCAAGGACAGTAATTGTGCAATATTATGCAACTACCAGGTGGGCCAAAAGAAATCACCCTATTGCTCTATGCTTTTATTTTTGCAAATGGCGGCCAATATCAAATCTGTTTTGACATTTATGGACTAGGCAGATGTAGAATACAAGCCATGGAGCGATACACTCCCCAAGACCGCGGAATAATCGGAATAAACGAAGTGGACGATTTTTCAACCAAAATCATAATGAGCGATGAAGCTCATTTCCACCTCAGCGGGTACAAGCAAAACTATCGCTTCTGGGGCACCGAAAACCCACGAGTGATGCACGAAGAGCCATTACACACGCTCAAAGTGACTGCATGGTGCGCTGTTCACGCTGGAGGAGTCATGGGGCCATTTTTTTTTCAAAATGCCGCTGGCCGCTGTTAATTGAGTTTTTTCTGCCGCAATTAGACGAATTAGGACTGGAGGACATGTGGTTCCAACAGGATGGAGCAACGGCACACACTGCGCGAGCCACAACCGATATTCTGAAGGCGGCGTTCCCGGGTCGACTCAACTCTCGTTTTGGCGATTTGCACTGACCCACAAGATCGCTCGATTTAACCGTTCTAGACTTTTTTGTGGGGTTTTTTGAAGTCCTGTGTTTACGTGAACAAGCCCCAGACCCTGGAAGCCCTCAAGGAGAACATTCGACACGAGTGCGAGAATCTGTCGCCCGAAATTCTCGCCGAAGTGATGAAAAATGCCATAAAAGGAGCCCGTATGGCAATCAATTGTGATGGCGTCCATTTGGCCGATATCATCTTCTCGACTTGACCAATAAAATTCTAAAGGTTCAAATAAACATAATCGAAAAACAGAACTGAAGTTTTTCATTTAGAAAAAAAATGAGAGCCAAACAACATCGGATGACTTCTTTTGGCTCACCTTGTACCAATATTACTAATTATACTAATTACTAGCTGATCCCGCTCCTATTGGTCGTAGCGTGAAGTTACATAGCCTTCCTCGATAAATGGACTATCCAACACAAAAATATTTTTTCAATTCGGACCAGTAGTTCCAGAGATTAGCGCGTTCAAATAAACAAACTCTTCAGCTTTATAAAATTATTATAGATTATCATCAAATAACCTTTATTGGTTTGACATACCTATCTATTACCTACCTATTCGTACTTTTAACAACATATTACTTCGGAATGGAAGGAAATGAATACAACATTTTATTACCGTCTTGTTAAAAACTCTTTGTGACGTTTAATCTTCTATCATTTGAGAGACGCACCTGTGCGAGGCGTCTTTGACACAAACGCTGTGTCATTAATAACGTATACATGTTAGATGTGTGTATAATATACATACATACGTGTAAGGTAAGCGCTAAGCTATAATTGAAACATTTAAATAAAGTTATTACAAGACATCTTCGTTGTACAGATGTGTTCTTTAAAATATAGACAAGGAAGAATTACGTGCCATAAACAATTCAATTCAATTCAATTTAGTCAGTAGCAATTTACACTGCGTTCGAAATAATCCATCAATCAATCTGCCTAGCCTTTTCCCAACTATATTGGGGTCAGCTTCCAGTCTAACCGGATACAGCTGAATACCAGTATTTTACATGGAGCGACTGCCTGTCTGACCTCCACAACCCAGTCAGTAACTGGGTAATACGATACCCCTTAGTAAGACCGGCTGTCAGACTTTCGGGCTTCTGACTACCCGTAACGACTGCAAAGATCCACGATTAACAGCCGGTACCAACGGCTTTACGTTCACGGAAGAGTCTCAATATGTTGGGATGGTCACCCATACACGGACCAACCCTGGCAAGCGTAGCTTAACCAGATGAATCAATCCGTGCGACTGTTATTACTTAGCCACAAGCTTCTAGCCGCGTGCCATAAACCAAATGTTTATTATAAAAAATACACAAAACAAAACAACAATAAATTAACAACAACAACACAATAGGACTGACTGTTCAATAGAATAGACCTGCTGTTCTAATTTGGTTAAGAAATAAACAATTTTTATTTATTTATTATTTACAATATAATACCTGCAAACACATCAAATATTATTATCATCATCATCTCATTGGCAAATATGATATTTTTTTTAATAATACTAACAAAATTACTATTTATAAAATAATTGTAATAATTCTGAATTTAACTTTTGTATCAAAATAACCCATCAAACCTCGAAATACATATTCAAAACACCGTTCCACAAAAGTTTCTCTCTCAATTTTCAATAAAAGCGTATGTAATGCGACAAGACTTGAGCGGAGCGCTGTTCATATGCTAATATGCCAGTGGACACGGGCAGTGGCAATTGTGGGATGCAGATTACAGCCTTTGTGGTACGTCTGGGACTGGCCGGCGACTATTATAACATACTAGCTATGCCCATGGTGTCACCCGTGCAAGAAATACTTTATTGTACGAGAAGATCTGTGTAAAATATGGAAATAGTGGGTTGTGAAACATCTTTGTGCCAAACATCTAGATCCGTTCTGACGTTTTGGAGTAACATACATCTATATAAACTTCCGCATGTATAGAAAGAAAAGAGATAGGCAAACAGAGGAAAGAGAAAAGAGAAGTAGACTGAGCTCTAGCGACGGCTACTGTCCCTCGCACACTTCTATGTTACAATTTCTTATCCCGTCTTTAAAGAAGATGTATAGGCTAATAAGGACGAGGGGAGACTCCTTAAACAGGCTTATTTGCTAATGGAGGTCCCAATCACTACTTGTTACTCTTAAAAATTAAAAAGTAAAAACTGTTTTCATTAACCAAAACAAACCCCCTCGACTTTTTATTATTTACTTATTTAAAATCGGAAAAGAACGCGGAAGGTGTTTTAAAATAATATTCAAATAAGAGTTTCAAAGAAAATCTGGTAAATTCAGCGGAGTGAAAAATTTAAATACAGTTACAAAGGTAATGGACGTTCTAAGTTTTTAACCGTCTTCAAAAAAGGAGTGGATGTATTTTTTATATGCACGGATGTTTTTGCCAGTTTTGGACCGATTTGAAAATTATTTATTCCACTACTATCAAATGAAAATAATAACATAAAAACTAGCTTCCAAAAAACAACACTACAAAGCTGCCCTGATAGTTGGAAAAACGAGGCAGATGATGATTGGATGAAATGCCTATTCTTCTTCCTTGAAAATAAACTGTTCTATTTCTGAAATGTTTTGATTGCTTCGACTTATCTAGTACAGTTATTCGATAAAGTAAAAATATCGCCATCGCCATAACCGGCCATGGCTTGTTTTAATTTAATTTTCGAACTTTTTGTTTTTTTACATATTTTATATCGGATGCTTTCACCGTTCTGCATCGTTCTCACATGTATAATAATAATGTAACCAATATTTTGTAACCATATTTTGTTTAAAAGAGTGTCCATGGAGTTTCTTGCCCGTTCTTCTCCATAGGTACCAACTGCTTTGGAATGGGCAACTAGCTTCATCTTTCTGACTGACCGACCCCTTGACAATTCAAAAGTGCCTGTAATTGGTTTATTTTAAATAAATACTTTGAGTTTGAGTTTGATCACCGTGAAAATTTAAATAAAGTCAGAGTGAAGTGTCGAGCGAGCCACCTATTTCTAGGTATTGACATTATTGACATCTCACTTCGCTTACGTTTTTATAGTGAGATGTTTACAGAACAGTAGTACCGTTGGTAGTATAATATCTTGAACACACTTGTTAACAACCAGTCTTTTATAACTATTTTTTCATCGTAGTTAAAGAACTCCTCCTTCTCCTCTTCGTCGTAAAATATTAATTCATAGATGATGGTGCGGTATCGTTACCACCATTACCCAGAACGTGACCAAGCGTAATGTTTTCTCACTGAAAGAGAACAATGAGTTCCAACTTTTTACGGCAGAATATACTTAAGTTATTATGAAAGAATTCTCATGAATAATATGCGCTGAATTATCTGCAGAAATGCATTAAATAATAGATGTAAAAGGACGCTCAACGAAGTCCGGCCCTCGTTGTTCCAGCCAATGTCATAATTTTTTGTACAGAGACCAGCACATCAAGCTACCCCAATCTGTCAGATTTTCATCTTTATTATAAAGGAATAAGTTTCATGTTCAATTGGAAATATTTGACAGTTTGAGATTGCTTGATGTATGGCGTCTTTACTGTTCTATACATTTATTATATACCTGAGAACCATACCAATAGCAAACGAACTGAGGGTCAATGGCCCAACGTGTTTTCGGTATTTTTTTTTTGGAAGAAAAATGTATTTTAACCTATCAACTTTTATATTATTAATGGGCACTAACTCTACCCGTATGTTAAATTAATGTCACCATTGTAGCACCACGGTGTATAACTTTACTTGAAATACCCTCAAGACCCGAATGTTGTCCATGCGTCGTGTTGAGCACTAGCAATTAGCGATTTTGTACACCATAAAACAATTGCTCAAAAATAATTGGTGTCAATTATTTTATACAGAATGTATAACTAACGGCTGTGGCAGGGATCTGTATTATTCTACCTGTATTATTGTCAATTTTATCTCATAAACCTAAATTTTCAGTAGTACTATTCTGTAAAAATTTCACCGTGAACATGTGAATGAAGTGAGTTTCAAGTGAGCTGTCAATAGTGTCAATCCCTAGCAATTATATGTTGACGGCGCGTATATGTTCCACGCGCGCCTCAAAGAGATGTCAGCATCTGAAGGGGCCCCTCAGGGCCAAGCCTGCCGGGTAAGCGGGATTGTCCGAAAGGGTTACCGCTACCCCGGAACATAAAGGGCTATGGAAGGAACATGGATGGGTTTTAGTCAGTAAGAGTCTGACACTTCCTTCCGCTCCACCCAGAGCGGGAGCAGTCATTGGATGATTTTCCAGCCTTAAAGAAAAAAAAAAAAAAGGTGGAACGACAGCTCACTTCACGCTCACTCCACCTAAGTTTTCACTGTGTTTTACAGAATCGACCGACTGATGAGTTTAATAAAGAATAACGATTTGGAAATGTTATTAAAACTCGTTATCGAAATTAAAATCACCATACCTGCAGAAAAAAATATAAATATCAAATCGCTTAAGTTCAAATTCAAATTTTTCAAATTAAAATCATTTATTGCAATCCATAATGTACATTATAGGTGGTAAAGTACAATTTAAGAGACAATCATGCCCTGTCGGGCACAGCAAAATTAGAGAGTAGGTAGGAGAGAGGATGAGCGCCTTTATCATATTTCCATATTATTTAAAGAATTAAAAGCTAGGTAGATTATTATTTTATTGTAATTAGATTTTTGTTTTGAATAGAATTTAATTGCATATTATTTACTTTATTTTTTTAGTTTCTCTAGTTAATTTGATACCACGCTGTATAAAATGAATGAGCCTACTTATTCGATCCATAGTCTACTCGAGAAGTTCAAACCTTAAATAGCGATTGACCTTTACCAATAAAGTATGGAAGGAACCCACGTAGTACTCGTAGGTACCTATTCCGAGAGGACCACGGTACTGGACGCTACGTGAGCGTATTCGAAATTGAGACCCCTACATAGCGGCCCAACCATGGAACATATAATTTCTGAATGCCTATTTTTGAGGTGCGGGTAGTATAAAAATATTCGTTATTTATGAATTATGGGTGTTTGCATTTTTTTCTTTTCGTGTGTTTAGTGACTAACCTGGTGTCAGAGTTTTTATGCTACCCATGGGCCTCTGACTTAGCTTCACAAGTTGTTAAGAAATATCTCTCAGACAAGCTGGTTTCCTCACGATGTTTTCCTTCACCGATTCTAAGCAAATGATAATTATACAATACGCACATGAATTCGTTAAATCAGAGGTGCGTGCCTTTTTTTTTTAAGGCTGGGAAATCATCCAATGACTGCTCCCGCTCTGGGTGGAGCGGAAGGGAGTGTCAGACTTTTACTGACTAAAACCCATCCATGTTCCTTCCGTAGCCCTTTATGTTCCGGGGTAGCGGTAACCCTTTCGGACAATCCCGCTTAGCGGTGCGTGCCTTGGGTTCCAACTCGAGACCTTAAGACATGTGATTGCATGAAAAGAACAAATGATAGTTCTGGAATTTCATTGTTTTTTAAATGACGTCTGATTGTGTAACTAAGAAGTTTATGCTTGTTTTATTAAGATATGATGAATATATTTAAATATATAGTTAGATCGCCTCGTTGATGTAGTGATGGCTACATTCTCAGTAGCAGCCCGGAGTCCGGATTTGTGACCGATTGATGCGTGGTGTTGTCTATACTAATATTATAAAGAGGAAAGATATGATATTTGTTTGTTTTTTTTTTAAATGAATAGGCTCCGAAACTACTGGACCGATTCAAAAAATTCTTTCACCGTTGGAAAACTTAGTTTTTTAGGAGTAACATAGGCTACTTTTTATCCCGGGAAAAATAACGGGTCCCACGGGAAAGACCACGGGAGCGAAGCCGCGGGCAAAGTGCTAGTCTATACTAGTCTATACTAATATTATAAAGAGGTAAAATTTGTAAGTTTGTATGTAGGGGGTAATCTCCGGAACTAATGATTCAATTTCAAAAATTTTCACTGATAGGAAGGTACATTATTCCTGAGTGCTATAGGCTATAAATTATATTTATATCATACATATTAGCCGAGCTATCGCAATTTTTGTCTAGCAAGTCGGAAAGAAATACCTCCGAAAACAGAATTATTTGCATGCGCTGCCTAAACAGTTACAGTATATCGCAATTTTCCGCGGACGAAGTCGCGGGCAGAAGCTAGTGTTATATAAATATCGGAGCTCCTGTAATCGTCGTTGGTACGTTTACGAGCTTCAAACCGCCAAAATTACAATGACAAGAATAAGGGTTAAATACGTAAAATCACCCGCAAAAGACATTTTCGTAATGTGAAGCACAAACGCCTACGAAAATTGAAAAAGAAAGATAACCAAATCAGTAAATCTTCAATATAAAATTCAATTTGAAACGAAATACTCAAGAAGTAATTGGTTTATGAACCCTAAGAATTACGTGAAAGTCAGAGCAGGCTTTTTAGAAGCTTTTTGGGGTTCCGTATTCAACAAGGAACCCCTAAAGTTTCGCCATGTCAGTCGGCAGCTTAGCTCAGAGACTCTTAGTAGTACTAGAAAGCTATAATTTTGCATGGATATAATATGTACATATTAATTACTGAGGCTTTTATTTTCTCGTCTACCCCATTGTGTGGGGCGTTATTGGATGGGTCTTTTCAAAACAATTTTTCAATTACGGGATCCGGGGTTTCTGAAATATTAAGCTTTAAAGTGCTATTTTTTGTCCCCCTTCCCTGCCAGCGGCGAGAAAAATCAGGATAATATTGTATAATTCTAACAAAGTTAAAAGGAAAACTATCACACCCAAGTAGGCTTTTCAAGTTAACGAGTAATAGTCGACGAACTTATATTTCAACTTATATCCATATCGCGTCCGCGTATTCTCAACATTTTTTCTGTCACTCCGGTTACTCCTTATTACTCCGAAGCCCCCTTAAGGCCAAATAATGTTTGAATAATACAGAACTCGGGGACATTTTAATTATCACAGATAATATTCATTATACAGTGTGTTAGGTTAAACAAGGGATACTTCCATAGTATATATAGGTTGTATAGTGCTCATGAAAATGAACAACTTTGACTATGGAACTATACCTGAAGCTGTTCTATACATTTTGACGACTTATGCGAATATAAATGTACTTACTGACGTGTAACGTAACGTGTTTTTCGTAATTTCAGGTTCATTTTCATGAGTATAGTACCCCCTGAAAGTATGTCCCTCGTTTAACGTAACACACTGAAATATTAAAAAAATATGTAAAGTAGTAATTAACAAAATAAAATTATAATATATAAATAAAATACAAAATCCCTAAGCTGTAATCAGGGCGATGTCACATTGTTATCGGTTTTAATAACGAGGTTATAAATCACTGTTCCCGAGTTCTGAATAATAAATTCATTAAAACATGCAGTTACCACAACTTATTAAAATAATTGGTAGTTGTTTTAATTGGCAGGTTTTGTTATAAATCCACATTGAAAACATAATTTCTACTTTTTGTTATGAATTGGCATTTTTTATTTAAAAAAATTCATGGAAAATAATGTCTTATCATCTCCCCACTATATCGTATAACCCAGCTCAAAAAATACTTCTAAAGTTGTTTTACGTTAAACGGGGTTGTCCGAAAGGACCGCTACCCCGAAACATAAAGGGCTAAGGAAGAAACATGGATGGGTTTTAGTCAGTGAGAGTCTGACACTCCCTTCCGCTTCACCCAGAGCGGGAGCGTTTTGAAGATAACCCACCCCCAAAAAAAAAGTAGTGTTACTTAAATGACAATACAATTTTTCGCAAGTCAAAAAACACTCCACTTACTACCATAACAAAATACAAAAACTACTTTCTTTTCAAACGTAAAAAGTAGAAAACATTTTCCCAGCACTATAGCGAACAAAGATGGCCGCGTAAATAAATAAGGCTAAGCGCAACCGGGGCCACAGAACAGCCCATAACTTCATTATCGTACTGCGCTTCCCTTATTACACACCGCTTATGTAGGCAAAAACGTTTCCCTCTCCAAGGTATATTGCTAATTTTAAAATGTTATGAACAATTTTCTTGTTTCTTGATTATATTTTCTGTGTTTTACTACGCTAGAGATAGCCGTATTGTGAGGCTACTGGTTTTATTAAAAAACAAAACGGGTTTTTACGTTTCGTACCGACATAACTAAGCCAATGACGGTTATATACTATCTGTATGTCGCATATCTTTATCTAAGCAACGATAAGAGAGATAGCCGATCGTGACATATGATGTATTATTGTGGCATCAATCTTGCCAATAATAGTTCTTCTAACTATTATTGGCAAGATTGATGTAATTTGTTGGCTCTAATTGGCTAAAATGTGATTTGTTGGCTCCTGTAATCGTCCTTAAATAGAATACCTGATAAACTTAAAAACATACCGCTGCAATAATTTTAAAAATATTGCACATAATGACTTGTAGATAAATGATATTATTCGGTACAGGATTTCTTAAATGATAATTCTTATTGTCCTCTACTTTGTACTACATTTGCATGCTATATTAAGGCAGAGTATACATGGATCCTATAATATATTTTAGGAACTTATTTATATGTACCTACATTCGGCGCATTCTATTCTATCCATGGTGTCATACAGATTCCCCGCGAACTTAGCCACGCAATTTTCTAACCTGTGGCCGATTTTTCGCTCCGTGAGCGCTTTCGCTTATCGCGTGATACATCTATCAATCAGGTTTTTTACTCTGTGGTAAACAGTTACAACCTATAAATTAAATGGAGCAAGGATTAATAATTTATGGGCGGTTGTTTTGAATGACTAGAATTTATGTTCCTATAGACTAACATATTGGTTAATAACGTGACTGGCTTGCATGATAAAAAATATATAATAATATTTGAATTTGTGATGCGCGTTATTATAAATTAGTATGGTTATTTTTAAAAATACTCTAGCCGATATGTCTTGAATTGATAAAGGAGTTTCTCATTATAACCTCTTACTATTGGTTATTGATTTTATAAGTAAGTCTAATTGTCATGACAAACATGACGCAGTAAAAAAAACACAAACGGAAAATATGCGTCTCATCCGAGCAAAACGGCCATCGTGCATCGCTCAGCATAATGCTTCCGCCCCAGCACTGATTTTCAGCGACCGCCGACACGACACCACTTCAATGAACATAATCAGCCTATATTTTCAGCCTTTATTAGGGACATAGCCCTCCTTTTTTGAGAGAGGCTATAATAGACCAACCGGGCCGAGTGCGGGTTAGTACACATTACACACACTTATCACATTTCTTCGAATTTTTGGTTCTAGGACATGCCAGTTTCCTCACGATGTTTTCCTTAACAGTTTTGAGAGCAGTGGTAATGAAATTAAGTACACAAAGTAAACCGCCTGCCTGGATCCGAATCCACGACTCACAACTCGTAACTCACTTTGCGCCAATATTGCTCCTACTCCTCATCAAAGAGATGTATTGTTTAAATAATAAGTCTGTGAAAAAGATGCAGATATACAGGAGGTAGCTCTATCTCTTTCCCAATGAGAAGCAATATTAAAATAGTACTGCTATAACAGGTAGTCGGTGGCCCCCAGCTCGCTTCCACAAATCCATGAGAAAAGTGAAGTGTGATTTTATACATGGCCAGCACACAAAAGTCCGATATCTGGAAAATATTTCCTCTATCTAGACATTGAAGCTACTACAATATTCTTGTCTGAATTTTTCATGTTCACTCTGGCAATATTCCAGGCTAGGCTATTGTAGAACCAAGTTTCATTGCTATTCAAAAACGTGCTGTCATAAAAGTTTATACCTTAAGTTCGAATGGTAAAATTGATTTTTCTGTGAACGTAAGTTGAGTACAGGAATTTATATTTTGGTTGAGGTGAGTTGTAGGTAAGTTGTCGAAACTTCGCCCTTGATATTTTGCCAATACAAGAAGATGTGAAAGTTGGTTGAATTTGATCAGAAAAAATGTAAAGTTGTCTAATGCTCATACAAGTACTTGAGAATGTTTGGATTTATCGGTGACGAGATTTTTGTGGCTAAGTGAGGAGCTCGTGGCTAAGTACTAACAGCCGCACAGGTCGATCCAACACGTTAAGCTACGCTTGCCGGGGTTGGCCGTGGATGGGTGACCATCTTTACAGATCGAGACTCTTCCGTGTCTCGGAAAGTACGTTAAGCCGTTGGTCCATGTTGTCATTTGTGCATCTTTGACAGTCGTTACGGGTCGTCAGAAGCCCGAAAATCTGACAGCCAGTCTACCAAGGGGTATCGTATTGCCCAGTTACTGGGTTATACTCCATATAAAATACGGGTATTCAGCTGCATCCGGTTAGACTGGAAGCCGACCCCAACATAGTTGGTGGGGAAAGGCTAGACAGATGATGGGATTTGATGGCGCCACTTCTTCTTCCTAGCTAAAGCACTAGGAAGTGGTACAGGGAGGTTGTTTTGGGGACAGTCTCTCCTTCCAAAAGAGCTATTCTCAGCCTGGTTTTAATAAACAATAATAATATCCTTTGACATTTTACACAACGCCATATAGTCCCAAACTAAGCAACCTAATGCTTGTGTTATGGTAACGAGATGGCTGATAAACTACATATATACATTTATTTTGTATTTTTTTGTAAATACATACATGATATTATAGATGGAAAAACACCCAGACCCGTAACAAATACTTGCGGGTCGTACAACTTGACTTGACTTGACTTTTGATTTGAATAATTGCTTTTCATGTTCATTGGTATTGGGCAAAAATTGCTCTGTTTATATTGCCAAGTAGGGAAAAGTTGAATATTATACAACGTGGCCCTACAATGGTGAACTTTACGCTTTTGTTATTGCAAAAGCGTAAAGTTTGAGAGATTGAGGTAACTTCATGTGCTAGCCTTTGTACATCACCGGTTTAAATCATAACCTAAGCAAGACCTAGGTCTTATTAAAGGAACCATATACAAATTCGTGCTCTTGAAAATAATTTTGATCATGACTAAGTTTGCCTGAAGACCATAACTGTGAAACAACTAAGTACAACAAAACTCATGATATTGTAAACGACCTCCAACAAATTTAATTAAAAGTTACTAAATTAATTATTGAACTGTACGAAACACATACGTATGCAGTAGGTAAAACTTCGAAGTATTAAAACTTCGAAAAAACACTGAAAATTGTTTTAACGGAGCTTGAGAAAATTGTTTCGCGACTTTTAAATTTACAGACGCCAGCACATCAAGCTATCCCTAACTGTCAAATTTTCTCAATTAAAGATGAACCTTATGTCTTTGTAATAAAGTTGAAATACTATCAAAGAAATTTGACAGATTGTGGTAACTTGATGTGCTGGCCTCTGTACAGTCGGGGAACTTGATTGTTGATTCTTTGGCACACCACTATTTACCGTGTTATAGCCATTTCATACGATTAAATAAGAATTACTAGCTTGTAATGGTCAGATAGGCAGTAGCTCCATAAATACTGTAAATCAGGGATACAGTGAGTCTGAGAGGTGATTCCAACATAGTTGGAAAAAGGCAAGGTAAATAATGAGTAGTTTATGAAACTGTTGCATAAAAGGGGTTTTTTTCAACTTTGATTTGTCTTGCAATGTATGTACATATGTATGTTCGTTTGGGTAAAATGTTGCAACTAAATTTAACTCCCCTACAATCGCCGGCCTGCGGGCGGTGAGTAATAGGTAGGTCACCGTCCCATCAGGACCAGGCCCGTGCAGGACGGATCTCAAAGAGATGTTAGGGCCGAGCCTGCCGAGTAAGCAGGATTGTCCGAAAGGGTTACCGCTACCCCGGAACATAAAGGGCTAAGGAAGGGACATGGATGGGTTTTAGTCAGTAAGAGTCTGACACTCCCTTCCGCTCCACCCAGAGCGGGAGAAGTCATTGGATAATTTCCCACCCCCAAAAAAAAAGGTCTGCTGTCAAAAAACAAACCTTAAAAAAATATATATTTTTAGTGTCATCATGAATCAACACAACTCTGGTCAGACAGACCCAAATCAATATACCCCAACATTCATTCGTTAGTAAAACAATAAGCTCAGTACATGCAAATTGGCATCAGATAGCAGACACAATTAGTGTGCCTTGGCGCAAAATGAAGGACAATGGAGTGTGATTAGGCTCTCTAACAGTGCCTTAATGCATTTACAGTATCTGTTTGATACTTGGCTTTTGTTTCAGCTTCAATCCTGACAGTGTTCGTGTTTTAATTTAAGATGGAGATAAGAATCTACAATATAATATTATAAAGAGGAAAGATTTTATTGTTTGTTGGTTTACATTGAATAGGCTCTGAAACTACTGAACCTTTTTCAATTTGAAAATTTTTTCACTGGTGGGAAGCTACACTATCCCCAGGTGACATTGGATATATGACATTTAAAAAAAAAATGGGATCCTTACTCAAACTCCAATAATGTAACGATTTCCGTCATCTAGACGGGCGAAGCCGCAGGCGGAAGCTAGTCTTATACAAAAGCGAAAGGGCCCTCATTCTTGCATTCACACACTACTGAAATTTGGCACAAAGGTAGATTATGTGTCCTACACATCAGCTAAGAAAGGATTTTAGTAAATTCGTTCCGTATTCTCCCCGTAAAGGAGTAAAATAGGGGATGGAAGTTTGTATAAAAACTTTAAACATTGACACATGCGGATACACTTCGGATAGAAAGAATCTGTTTTATACTTCTTAACCTAAAAACGGTAAAGAAACTTCTTCGCCTCAGTATTCAGCTGAAACCGAGAAGTGGGTCAAATTCAACTTGCAATATTTAATAACAGACAAACACCGGGATCTAAAACTCAATAAAATATTGTAAAATGCAGACCCGTAATCATCAGAACAACGAAGTAAATTCAGAACCAACGTGACATCGTGACAAAACATAAAATTACTTACTGCTCAAAATCACACGTCCCAATTTCCCTTGATACTCGTACTTTCCACCCTCGCCTCAATCGATAATTTAATATTAATTATATTTCCTCGTATGAATATCAAAGCCCATATAATTATTTTACCTACCCATGAAGAAATAACTTTGGTAGCACGTGTGAAGTTTAGGGCAAGATTTACAGACAGCACTTTTAACGTTACTTGGCAATGATATCTCAAAGTTCGATTCGTGAATCTTGCTCTGAACTGGAGGGCGATAATCTATCTCTTTGCACCCGTGCAGATTATTATTACTTGTCAATATATTTTGCTAATTATGTTTACTTTTGCTGTATAAGAACGCTCGACTTCTCCCACTGTCAACTTCATTCATGATATACCTAGATTTATTATAATATCACTATAGTGTCCCCGTGACCTTACAATGTTACTAAAATCAGGCCGTTAAATTTTAAGAAGTGAAGTCGGTTGACAATCTACCGTTTAATTATAATATCACTAGTGGAATTGTTATATCACGGCGTTGACAATATACCTGCGACATATATAAGGAACTCGTGGGTGCAATTTCGTGCTTCTAGACACAGCGGTTTAAGCTGTGCGTTGTCTGTCAGCTGATCCAAGAATCTTCCTAAAATCAACAGCGTCTTTTAAAAACCGACCGATACCCGTTGCAATCTGTGGTAGGATCCCCTCCTACTTACCATCTTCCACCAAAGGAGCATCTCCATGCTGGTGGACCTTTTGTGGTACACTTGGAGGTCCCTGAACCAACTCCAGGCATAAGTGAAAGATGTAACTCCATCCAGGTATGGATGTGGAGCTATAATGCAAACTATCATACCTCGTATCTTGCCCTCTGTGTCCCAAAATAAAGTGTGTTTTCTGCGCTGCCACCGACGACGTTGCAAAAGCGGGGAATTTTTAGGCCAACAAAATCTAAAGTACGGTCGTGCCGAACGATACACGAAGAAGAAGAAGAAGTTAAGTAAACGGTTTCTCGGTGTTCTCTTGCGTTAAATAAGAATTGCTTGTGCAAAATTTCATGCACCTTCTATCTAGCGGTTTAGTGTGTCAGTGAACGAAATAAAAAAGGTTTTTTATTAAGTATATTTCTAGACACGTAGGCAGGTAATAAATTGAGCTAACTTTATAATTTTCTTGTTACTTAATTTTGGTTTCGCAGACTTTAAATGTCAACTGGGTTGACATTAATTCTTTCTTTATTATTTTAGTCAAAAGTCTGCTTCGTTCAAAATATGATGCTTTGATGGCATGTGTGCGAAATAATTATGATTATTGGAAACTATATGTTAGAGCCGTTTGGGGTTGAAACACTAGAGCCGGTGAGGTTCGAGTGCTCATCGAGTATTTCGGGAAATTGCCCAGCGGTTGCTCGAAACTACGTCATGACCAGAAGGCTGCTAAATTTTAAGATTAAGGAATCAGCATTGCCATCCAACGTGGCAACGCTGCCAGCCTTTTTGGCTCATATCGCACTGAGAGCGATGGCGACGAATTTTTTGCGAAATTAGTGTTTCCCTTTACTAAGTACCTACTTATACACAATTTTTTCAATTGGAACCTTAAGTTTTTACAATAAAAATTAAAATCTATCAAAGAAGACAGATTGGGGTAACTTGATGTGCTGGCCTCTGTACATAATATTTTTTTTTTAATTTTGGGTTTTAATTGTAACGATTATTTAGAAATAATAAATCAATTTAACTTGATGTACAGAGGCCAGCACATCAAGTTACCACAATCTGTCAAATTTCTTTGATAGTATTTCAACTTTATTGCAAAGATATAAGGTGCATTTTTAATTGAGAAAATTTGACAGTTAGGGATAGCTTGATGTGCTGGCGCCTGTACCTATAACAAATTAATACAATATTGTAGTGTAATGATGTTTTTAGGTCATTACACGCTTTGTTTTACTATCTAAGTAAGCGTAAGTAAGCTTTTGAGATATGGGATATTTTCGGTTACAAAGGAAGGCATAACATTAAAAAAAAGGTATAACATTGAGTTCCAGAGTGCCTTTATTATTTATAATTTAACTTTCAATTCTCAGTTTTGATTCTATTATATTAAGAACATAAACCTAACTCATGTCATTTTTAAAACATTAGCGAGTTCCATAGTTCTGTTATTGAACGATAACACAAATGTCACCTAACAGATTTTTCCGCATCGTCATTCCCTCTGTTGTTTGCTCTCCACTGTAGTAACGGTTATAATTAACTAGGATACTTTAACTTTTTGTTCATTACATTAGATTCTTTTTTAGTGAATATAAGATTTCAAATACTACCATTTACACCAAAACAACAAGTCATCGTTGCCAATCCAATCGTTTGAAATCCTACCATTAAATTGGATAACGTCAATTCATATTATAACGTTCATATCTTCATATATCCGACATTTAATAGGCACTCGAGGCACCTCAGACGTTCCCATAAGCACCTACCTGTCTAGGAGAGCCTGTTAGCGTGCTACATAAGTATCTAGGTACGGGAAGATTGGCACACTGCCCGGATATGTACTTACATAGACCTCTAACGACTTAAAGATGGCTGAAAACGATTATTTTGTAATATTGGTTGTAATAACAAAGTTCTTGTACCTAAATGTTTCAATAATAAATTATTGTACTGCTCTAAAAATTTAAATGCTAGCTAAAAACTCAAAAGTTTTTTGCAATTATAAAAAAAACATTATTATCCTTTAGCAAATATGGAAAAATCGTCAATGAACCTTCTCGTTTCGTATCATCTGCCTAGCCTTTTCCCAACTATGTTGAGGTCGGCTTCCAGTCTAACCGGATGCAGCTGAATACCAGTATTTTACAAGGAGCGACTGCCTACCTGACATCCACAACCCAGTAACTGGGCAATACGATAACCCTTGAACCTTCTCGTTTATAATTAAAAAAAAAACGTTTTCTTTCATAGTCATTCTCAGAGGCGTACCAATCGCCGTATCAGCTGTATCTATGATACGGGGCCCCTAAGCTACAGCCCTCGACAGGCGTAAACGAAGTTTTAAACTGAGTTACCAGAGTCCATTTTTCCAGCCCGCTGAACTTGCTCTGGCATTCTCTTAGTAAGGTTACAATGTCAGCTTAACCTCTTAAGTCCCGGTAAAATGGCCTCCTGCCCTTCTCTTACAGAGCTCTTTTAGATATGCAACTGGCCACTCAGAAATTACTATACAATATTAATTATTATTAAAATACAAAATTCATGTTTTATAACGCAAATAAAGACAATATTATTAATATGTAGTATAGAAACCGCCTTTAAGAAGGTAATGATAAATGTGTGCTTATATAATCACTTTCAAATCTAACGTCAACTTTAAGAATTTCCATGCACTCATTTATAAACGTCAGACTTAATTACCCGAATATAACGAGTTGGGCGTTAAAAATTAATTAGAGTTCATTTTCGTAAACAGTTAGGCTCGCTGCAAACGAGCCACCGACACATGCTTTTCCAAATGTATTATTTATGTATTATATAAGGTATTAAAAAAGAAAATCGTAGGAGCATTTTATTCATTGTTCCGAACAACTTTTACAAAAAAGTTTTGAGTATGAATGTGGATGAACCCTAAAGTCGCGAAAAAAATTGAGCTGTTACATACATTTAGGCACACGTAACTCAATAAACTGTATGGAATAGCTCAATTTTTTTTCGCGATTGCAGCCTTTCCAGGCAACATTTTCCTTATACCTCCGCATAACATGCCCGTACCATGACAAACGATTTCCACAAAACTTTTCTGTCACCGGTGTCACTACCAGACTTCCTCGTACTTTATGCTCGATCATCCAAGACCAAAATACCAAGAAATATAGAAAATACACAATCAAAGATAAGAGCCGATCTATGCAGAAATTTGTCCAAGAGTAAACGAACACCAACAAGCGCCTACGAATAATGAGGAAGAAATTCACCAACCCTCCAACAAAAGGCCTCTCCTGTAAGCAAGGCCCGAAGAATGAATGACCCTAATTCGTTATGTCCCAAGAATCTGCTAAATTAAGTTCTGTTGTGCACATACCACTACAATTTTAGTGAAGTGGTATGCCAATGGGCTTAGGTAATACTATTTACTCTTGTACCGTCTTGTTTATTCACGAAGTTAATTGAGAGAATAAATAAGAGTAAGGAGCTTACGCAGTGCGGTAGATTTTGCAATTAGAAGGGGCTTGAGATAAATTAGGATGTTGTTTGACAGCGGTTTTTTAGGCGGGACGTATTATGGGAATTAAAGGATCGTCTTTAAGCCGGGACGCCGGGGTTAAAAACCTATAATTGACTCATGCGATAATTCCATCATTCCGAAAGCATATTTAACTTTTTTTTGTGCCTACGCTGTCTTACTCCTGGGCAAAGACCTCTACTTCTTCCATCTTTCGCGAGCATATCCTCCTTCCAGTTTTGACAGAATATATATAGCTCGTCTTGCCATCTCTTGGGCGGGGTTTTATATTTCCATGATACTTACTCATGCATTTGCTATTTTGATACATATATCTGTACATAAACTCAATCCTTCTACCATGGGGGTAGACAGAAATTATAGTCCGCTACCTACTGCGCTCCTTACATACTTATTTTGCTTTGTTTACGTCCATACATCTGGGGGCCTAGACAAAGACACATTTCATTAACGATAACAAAATTTTAGATAAATCCGAAATGTATGGAATCGGCATAAGCTCTCGAAATGTCACGTGATTAATCGTTTTCGGTCGCTAAGTGCTAGACAATGTCAAATTGTGTTACGAAACCTAATCTACTCGTATATGCCCATACAAGTGGCGTTCTTGACAATCCGAATCGCTGAGATAACGAATTTGTTCGATCAACAATTTTCGACACCGAATCGACACGGAACGATTGACACTGCACTGTCTAGGCCCCCTGGTCATACACGCACGAGGGTACATTTTGATACTATCTAAAATCGAATCAGTATTTCTCTGTAGTCTGAAATCGATTTGATCGGAACTGAAAACGCAAATTAAACTTTATTCGCCTATACATTTTAGATTTTCATCAGAATATTATAGGGGAACATTTAAGTAAGTTTTGATTAAAATTAGTTCAAATTCTTAAGTGTTATGTTTCAGATCAGTGGTGGGCCAGTAGTAACAGCCCTGTAAGCAAAATAATTCGCATATCTGGGTTCAAACCCAGGTTTTAGGTCCAAACCCAAGCAGGCACTTTAATTGTGTGCATAATGTTATCTCAAAACGGTGTAGGAAAACTTCGTTAGGAAACCGGCTTGTTCTAGAACCAAAAAATTGAAGACATTTGATATCTTGCAACCCGCAACTACAACCCAACCATAGAGAAGAGGCCTGTGTCGCAGGAGTGGTTGTTTATGCTCAGTGCTTAGGTTGCATTCGCCGTAAAATCGGATCCTAAAAATAATTCAAGCAATAATATATGTATTAATTACCCATTTACAGAAATAAATCATTTACTATTTATTTAAATTCTAAATATCTCTAGATTCTGTACATCCTCATTCTCCTGCATTTATCCTAATTTATTTACACTTATGGTAGCCACTCCCTTTCTAGCCACCTTTCACACAGTCTACCCATTGTTTCTTTAGTCTTCCCCTACTCGTATATCCTATCTATGGTTCCGTACTCCGTTCATTTAACTCGATAACTACATAAGACCCGTTTGACCACACCGATCGAAAACAAGGTGACTCGATAATTTTAGACACGGTTACTTTCTGACAAGCGAGATCGTGTTACTTCGCAGAATACAGACAGTTTAGCAAAAACCCCGTCATAGAAGAGTCCGGAAGGTCAGGCCCATACAACGCGCGAAATCAGGCCCATGCGCATATAGACGCATACCTATCACGATCTCGGTCAAACGCCAGTCGCTGGTGCGCTTGCACTCACTGTATATGTATAAGTAAATAAATTTTTAATAGACAAAAGCTACTATACCATTGACGAATTCCTAGTTGACTTTCATGTGACTGATCATTTTATGTTTTTAAATTTTACTGTAATATAAGAATTTTATTCATTACTGCTTTATGTTTGACTTAAATATAAATATTGTAATTTTACAGTGCGTGCATTCTAAGGTAGATTTTTGAGCTACTTTAAAAAATTTGAAGACCTTGTTGTATCACCAAAAATCGCACTAATAAAAATTTTTACTTTGTATGTGAAGCGTCTATGTGTGTGTATTTCGGTCGTTGTATGGAGTTGACCTTACTACCATTATGTAACCATGAAAGAGGCAAGACGAAAACATTCAACTACCCTACAAACAGCGCAAGTTTACCAATTCAAAGGCGTGATAACAATTTCTTAGAAATAACTAGACTTTGCTTTCAAGGACCGACAATTTGTACAAAAAGTGTATTATATTTTTCTTTAAAGCTCTTTGGAGTAAGTGAACTGTTTGGCGGAATATTATGGATGATTACTTTTTTGTGGAAATTTGTTTTTTGTTTGGCGTTAATTTGGCTTCAGAAGGACTGAACGTACCTATGAATATTTAGGTACCTACTTTTAAGGACACAAATTACACGATATCATTAATAATCAACCTTACCAGCTCTATTTATTATTTTAAGTCTTTCAGATAGTAGAACAGCATTCTACACTGCCTCGTTCGTCTAATGGTCGCAAGTGCTATGGCTGAGCATGAGGTCCTGAGTTCAATTCCCATGTACCATTCCCAGGCAAACTGTTATTGGGTTTTTCCATATGGAATTTATTTAAACTTTTCGCGGACTTAATCTCATAGGCATTCTCTACCAGTCAACCAGGGAGGTGAAGAATTAGATTGCAGATGCTTTAAATAGCAGGAACATACAAAACACTGAGAATTATGAATAAAATAGGTACATACATAGGGTAAAACCATACACGTATGTATACTGTAATAGATAACATACAAATTCTCAGCCCGGAGTCTGGATTTGGGCCCAGTTGATAGATAAGACTTATACATACCTAACTAGCGAAACGTGGGTGTAGTATAGGTGCACTTCTGCGTATACCTTCGGGGTATATAAGCGTTAAGTTATCTTATCTTATTCTATAGTAGCACTATACTTATCACTATGACAGTCTATAGGTAGATACTAACAAATAACCAGACTCCTGACCTCCTGGCCTCCACCTCCTCCAAAACCTTGTTGTATCACCAAAAATCGCATTAATAAAAACTTTGACTTTGACTTTGATGCAGCATTGGGGTTGCTAATTTTCCGTCACTCTTTGCCACAAGTTTAACATCAAGACATTCTCTTGGGAATCCAATTATGAACCCACTTTTCAACGACAAGACGATCACCCTACCTAACCCTCGAACTCAGGCAACCACTCCTTTATACAAGTACCCTTTGCACAAGTGCCATTGGATTAAAACCAAACATCAATCAAACAAGGCCTCAACTACCAGCGCAAGTCATGCGTCTTGTCGCTGCGTCGTCTTGCGAGAGCGTCAGCCCCAAGCTTTTTTTTTTTAAGGCTGGGAAATCATCCAGTGACTTCTCCCGCTCTGGGTGGATTGTGAGCCCCTAGCTTGAAGTTGTGACTTTGCAACTCGACAGCAAGTGTGCGTAGCTTTAAGCGGGATTGTCCGAAAGGGTTACTACGCCGGAACATAAAGGGCTACGGAAGGGACATGGATGGGTTTTAGTCAGTGAGAGTCCGACACTCCCTTCCGCTCCACCCAGAGCGGGAGAAGTCATTGGATGATTTCCAAGCATTAAAAAAAAAAAAAGTATGCGTAGCTTTGAATAAAATATGATCTACTAGCTTCCGCCCGCGGCATCGCCCGCATAATATGTCGAAAAATTATATATATAAACCTTCCTCTTCAATCACTCTATCTATTAAAAAAACCGCATCAAAATCCGTTGCGTAGTTTTAAAGATTATAGCATACATAGGGATATAGGGACAGAGAAAGCGACTTTGTTTTATACTATGTAGTGATTCCATACATTTATGCACACATATCTCAATAAAATGTATGGAACAGCTCTTGCAGTTGAAGATCACATTTGTATGCAAGCGAGTGTGTAGAAAGGATGTGTAGTTGTATACCTTTGCCTACAATGGGTCAATAGCAATGTAGTCTGTCGGTCTGAGGACAGTGGGAAATGCAAATGTTTGATGTAGTTAGTACGTTAGTTGCTATTTTGAGATGTAGGTGTTTGTGTGAGGGAGCAACAAGCAAACCAATCAATTAACAGATCAAGAGAATATTTTCGACATGTGATATACAACAAATATCAGAATTGACGATGTGAACCGGTAAAAAAAACTATGAAATCACATAGAAAAAAGAGTCGTCTTGAAAACTTCCATCACAGTCCATAAATTAAATATTATGCGAAGACATAATAGTAAAATTGCATTTAATGCTAATAAGTATTCTATTTGATTCAAAAAATCTGTGACGTCACATTGTTATATTTCGTACAAATCACGTACTAATTCCGCGTTTTGACAGTTCATAAAAAGTAACGTTATTGACTACCCTTTCAAATACCCAATTGCATAAAAAAAGTATTATAGAAATAGCTAAAGAGGCTGTAGCAACAGCGATTGCAAAGAGGTTGTGTGATCTGGTGAAGATGACATCGATTCTTTTCTATCACATAGTATGTAATTACTTTAGTTAAAGTTCAATTGTGTATAAGGCACGATGAGGTTGGCAAATACTCGTACGTATGGATAAAAATCCCGTTTCATAATCAGCATAATAAGCCTTTAAGTTCCTACTGCTGGGACACAATATAGTACTTATGGAAATAACAACTTTGTCCATGGGATCATCACCGAAATATGAAAAAAAAAATATCAGCCGTTTCAGACATTTTGACGAATTATGCGGACATAAATGTACTGAACAGCTGATTTGTTTTTCGTGATTTCAGGTAAAGTTCCATAGTCAAACTTATTAATTTTCATGAGCATAGTAAACCCTGAAAGAAGGTTTCCCGTTTAACCTAAAACACAGTATATGACCGTATAAATCGTTGAGCTCTTATAAGCAAACAGCTTCTAACAGGCGAACATCTAATGGGTTAAAGTATTTCATTGTACATTGTGTAGCCAATCTCCACAACTACCATAATATGTTTTAATCCTTTCCTAATCCCTGGAAATACCCGGGCGGGATAAAAGATATTCTTGCAGCAAGTTTCAGTCCACCGACTCGGGATTATCCCGTTAAAATATAACCGAGTGTCCGGCGAACCGTGAAATGCGTACCGGATTGAGTTTCCTATGAATTTTATTTACGAAAGTAGTTTTATGGAAGTAAGCATGTCGCATATTTGAGGAAATACATACTATTTTGTTGGTTTAGGTATGACGAATGTGAAATTGAGATCGAATTTCGGGGAAGTTGATTTTTGTGGTGAATGAAAATGGAGTTTGGTTTATTGTTGAGTTTATGAGGTGTTGTGGGATGTGAAAATATTTATGAAGTACCAAGCGGAATAATTATTATCATCTGCCTATAGCAGTCCACTGCTGGACATAGGCTTCTTCAGTAGCACGTCATTCAGCTCTATAAAAAAAAAGAATATTTACTATAATTAAGGTTTCGACCTAAAAAGGATAAAACTTTACCTTAAGAACATAATATGTATATTTATTTGAGTGTGTGATAAGAGTATTTGTGATGTGTGTTATATTTGTGTGTATGTGTGATATGTGTGTGTGTGTGTTTAAAAACAATGAACTTTCTTAACAATCTTAACAAATAAAACATAACATCACGCCTTGTTTCCCTGAAGGATTATGCAGAGTTGTATCCACAACCTATGGGCTGCTACTAAAAATTTCCTACAGTAAAAACACAATAACACTTTTCTCCACTCGAACCCATGACCTTATGCTCAGCATGAAAGCTTCGGTCACTATACCAACGAGACATATTTTAGAAAAAAAAACTTAACATACAGAGTTGATATGACAGAGGGGCATTAAATTACACAACGTATACTATACGTGTTTAGTATTAACTCGGTACGGTATAAAAATAAAAAGCACCAAAAATGAGGTTTTAATTTTTTGAAACAAACTAAATAGCTTACAAATCAGAGTAAAACGCAGCCACCCTTTGTAAATAAAAAACTGACCTTGTAACGCAGCGGCACCGACGCGCGCGCGCCGGAGCGCTGTTAGGAAAGATACATCGTGTTCAAACGGGGCAAAAACTTAAAAAAACATTTGCGACTAAACTACTGCTCCTATTTAATTAATTTTTGGTACAGAGCTTGAAAATGGTCCCTAGTATAAGCTGTTTAAAGGAAAGCCCCTCTGTCGTATCAACTCTGTATAAAGGAAACGCTACTACAAAATCTTACCAAGAAACTTAAAAGATATCGTATGGTCAGTCAAGAACATTCGGCTAAGCCTTCAATTTATTTCTCACTGCACATAAACAATGATTAGGTTCTTATTTACCGCCCTGTTTTCTCAGACTAAAAACTTGGCAGCGTCTGTTCACCTGTAATAGCATGAAAGTTGTGTAAGAAGAATACTTAAAATATTCAAATAGAAATGGAAATATTTTTATTAAATTTGGGTAAAAAAATGTACCTATATAATTATGTAGTTTATCAGCCATCATCTCGTTACCTTTTAGAACGTTTGTAAATATGTGAGCACCATATACTTATGACATAATTAAGTTTACCTGCCATTGCTACATGTGTTTTTTCAGAGTAAGGGTGGAGTTTCTTGCCCATTCTTCTCCACACGAAACTACCTTTTTGAAGGGGCGACTAGAATCAATTCTATTTCTTGTTCATTTTTGACGTTCAAAAGTGCCTTTTTTCACGTAAATTAAATTAAGAAAGAAAAATAGTTTATTCGCGGCAAACATGACGCAGAAAAAAAATCAAAAAAAATTTGGAGTTGTGGGAATTTAATTTATTAAACATTTCCCACATTTAATAAAAAAACAAATATTATCATCAACGAACAGACAGACGAGAATACGTTGTATTTTATAATAATAAGTGAAGATAATGAAATAAGCCAGACAGATATCTGCCAAGAAATCTTAAGAACAAAACTTCGAATGAACATTGAGCGCTAAACAAACCTTATTATCACAGCATTGAGAAAGTTGCATGTAATCCTTGCCTCGGTTCGAAGCTCACAACTTCGTTCATTAGCGAACTGTTATAAATCAAATACCTAATAGAAATCAAAACTTCGATATCAGTATTTCTTGAGAACGTGACTCTACTTCTGTATTGGAAGTAACTGAATAAGGTGCTATGATTGGGTTCCAAGCAGTACGTTGTTTGGAAGTTCATCCATATTATGGGTCGAGGTGAACTCGAATGTGACCAGCGACCACCATCCTAGCACCACCTTCATCTCGTGTTTTAGTGTGATAAGTCTATATGAGTGTGTGATGTGTGTGTGATATGTGTGTGTGATATGTGTGTGTGATGTGTGTTGTATGTGTAGACGTGTGTGTTACATGTGTATGTTTGTGTACGTGTGTGTGATATGTGTGTATGTGAGTGTATCAACTAATTTGAAGCAAGCTTGTCGCTCCACCTGAGGCTAGGAATTGAAACTATTGACAGCTCGTCACTTAAGATATTACGGTGAGATTTTAAAGCCTAAATCGACTGGTATAAAACTTTCAGAATTTCATCACCGCTCCTCAACACGATAATACCAGCATATATTAGGTGAGCGAGAAAAACATTGAACACAGTATATTTATTAACCGCAAACATCTTTATACAATTAGGGATGAATTAAAAGAACCGTCTCGGTTACTCTGGTTACATTACTCTTCGGAAACCAGATAACCCGCAAAAGTTAGTGGTGATGAACAAAGTGGAAGATAAAAGAACTCGACGAGAAGAGTCTCGACACCGAAAGCCGAACGAAGTGGAAGAACATTTATAAAGCCACAAAAGCATATCAGAGTCCCGACCAACAGTCACGAAGAACGCGACCAAGAAGAAGAAAAAAACCATAGTCATTTGGCATATCACCGCACCTAGTACGATCTGCCATTTTAATCACACTAATATTATAAAAGACGAAAGTTTGTGAGTGAGTGTGTTTGTGTGAGTTTGTATGTTTGTCCGTTCTTCACGCTCAAATGGCTGAACGGATCTGGATGAAACTTGGCACAGAGGTAGTTTATGATTTACTACTATACTTTTTATCCCGGTAGTTTGTTCCCTTGGAACAATTTGCGACATCATCGCGGGCGAAGCCGCTGGCAGCAGCTAGTTGACTAATATTTTCATCACAGCATAAACAACTTTCAGACGTACCTATCATTATCATCATCATTGGGAGCCTTGTTCCACCGTCTGATCCTCAGTATAGGCCTCTCCTCTCCTGTGCTATGCTTCCCTGATCTACAGGGTGTAACTGACAGGGTACATACAAAAGTATATGCTACAGACCACCAAACTGAACAACTTTTTTTTATATCTGCCGTTTTTACATTTTTGGTCACATGACTCGTCAAAATGTAGGGCACAGCTGATTTCTTTTTCACGATTTCGGAGTTGGTCCCATAGTAAAAGTTGTTCATATGCTTTTGTATGTATGTACCCTTTCGGTTACACCCAGTATACGAGTTTCATACAGGTCTTCCCCGCGATCGCGCGATCTTCTGTTATGTCATCCATCCAATCTGGCTGTTGCATCGTTGATCTTCCAACGCTACTTCTACCGTCTGTGTCTCTCGTACCTACAACTACGATCTAATCTCATCCAGTACAGCCGCCCGGACGTAATACGGTTATCTCTAATCTATTAATCAATCCTGTTATATTGTCCTACACAGATTAGGTGTGAAATTGAGGGTCTATCACATTCCCTATCCCCAAAGAATAATCTTGGAAACCATTGGCCCGAATTTGATGGTGATTTTATCATTCCACAGTTTATTATAATAAGGGCTGGGCCATAAAATGTCACTGTCTTCGGCGTATCACGCTGGAGACAATGAATTTTGACGATTTAAGTGTCAAAGGAAAATAAACTTTATACAGAAGAATTTACATTTTAAACCAAGGAATTCTTGGTTTAAAATGTAAATTCTTCTGTGATAACCATTGCAGCCAATGGTGGAACCGGCCTTTACTGTAAAAATAGCCCTGTGAAAAATTTAGGTGATGTGAGATAAACTACTTTATGATAGGAATTGACACTATTGACAGATTGCCTCTGTTGTCAATTTCTTTCATACAATCGCACGGATCGATCCGTAAAGCTACGCTTGCTGAGGTTGGTCACATATCGAGACTCCTCTGTGTCTCGGAAAGCACGTTAAACCTGTCATTCGTTGATCTTGAACAGTCGTTACGGGTAGTCACTCTGATAGCCAGTCTTACCAAGGGGTATCGTATTACGCAGTTACTGACTGGCTTGTGGAGGTCAGATAAGCAGTCGCTCCATGTTAAATACTGGTATTCAGCTGCATCCATGAAAAGGCTAGGCAGTTTGATTTTGACAGATTGCCTCAACGTTAGTTCTCACGGTGAGATAGACAGAGTAGACCGACTATTAACAAAAGGGAATCAGAATATACTTTTAAGTTTAAAAAACGTGTCTTAAAACTCAGACTTGCCCCTGACCAGAGAGTCCTGAGTTCGAGCTTCAAGTCGACCAAAGTGCTAATAGATTTTTCCATTGTAAGATTCTTCGAGTCTGAATTTGTGCTCGGTTATTACTACATAATACTTCAAGTTATTATTATTATATACAGAGTTGATACGACAGAGAGGATTTCCTTTAAACTGCTATACTAGGTACCATTTTTCAAGCTCTGTACCAAATGAATTAAATAGGAGCAGTAGTTTAGTCGCAAATGGTTTTTTAACTTTTTACCCGTTTGAATACGATGTATCTTTCCTCAGTGCTCCGGGCGAGCGTTGTTGCCGCTTTGTTACAAGGTCAGTTTTTATTTACAAAGGGTGGTTGCGTTTTGCTCTGATTTGTAAGCTATTTAGTTTCTTAAAAAAAAAACTAATTTTTGGTGCCTTTTATTTTTATACCGTTTCGAATTAATACGTATAGTAAACGTAGTGTAATTGAATGCCCCTCTGTCATATCAACTCTGTATGACTAAAACATAACATATAAAATGTGGGAGTTACTACACAGCGCTGCCCACCCTTCTGGGGATTGCACGTGTGATGTTATCAATGTTTGCAGCTTTCATTATATGTAGTTACGACACTGCATAGTGATAGTCACATCAAATAAGTGTTCAATAATAGACATAGCCGCAATACAATTTGTGTTACAGGCAACCGGATAATGCATACTGCCGATATTCAGCCGTATGTGGTGGGAACACTGATGCTCAAAGTGTTCGATATCGACCCCTCGACGACGACCCACAAGGGATCGATGTGAGTGAAAAAGACATTGGGGGACCGTGAGATGTAATTGGAGTCCGTTATTTTGGATTTCATTTAAGTAGGTAGTCTTCTATATTTTTTGAGACATAAAACCGAAAAACGGGCAAGGGATCTACAAAACAAAAAGTTTGAGGACCTCTGAATTAAACTGTAGTCTAAACCGATGCGACAGTTATCCAGGATCCCTTAACAAATCGTATTGATTGTGATATTCTGAGACCAGTACCATGTTTGTTAAGTTCGTTGTTTAATTAAAATTAAATATATGTACGTTTATAAAAAATAAACACTTATCAGCCCAGAAACATTTGGTGTGATTTTTCGATTTTATTTATTTCGTTCAAAAGTTATTTGTACAGTAGGCTGCAAGTCAATGGTAACACTTTGACTCTGAGTTCGGAAAAAGGCCAGCTTATACTATACTTTTTTACAACTGACGTGAGGGCTACCATCTCCATATAAAAGCATTGCACTGTTTTCTTCGTGGGTAATGCCTCTAGAGCAACGATTTTTTTAGTAGGTACGTGACCGAACCGTGAACCGTAACGTGTACAGTCACGAGCACCAATATGTATACACTAAGCAACTTTAAAAAGTGATTTCGCTCCTTCTGAATTTGTTGTAATTAATGTAATTACGGACATAGCATTTGGGAACCCATACTAATATGGAAAAGGTTCTATTATCTCAAAGTTATCATTATTCCACGAGAAAATCGCTTTTTAATGTTTCTGAGTGGATACATATTATAAGATTCTGAGATTTCATTGAAAAAAAAAGGGCGCCTTTATTCCTTGAGTCCACTTTCCGCATCATATCCCCTAAATAGCTACACATACTTATACAAAAGCAAATATTCCTATAAGAACCTTCTTCCACTACCCTCACATCCTGAAAACACAATTTACACTTTTTTTAAAGGTGGCTGGCGTTGAATGCACTGTCGGACATTGGTCCGGTAGCGTCATGTTGGCCGGAAATTGCCCGTTAGCTGCGATCTATGTGACCCACACCCTTTGTACTTAGAGTAAACTCTGTACAAGATTTTAAACGAATTTTCTAGGGGTTGGGTCTAATTTTCCTGGTTTTTCTTCGGGGGTACTGTAGCATGTTTTGGGCCTGTTTTCAGTGCTTCTATTATTTGAATCGCCGAAGTCCAGCGGTGGTATTCTGTAAAAATATCTCCGTTAAAACTTAGCTGTCAACAGTGACAATCCTACATAAGCCAATCTGTTATTTAAAATTCTTGCCGAGCCAAGCGGAGCAGAGCCGAGTTCAGCCGAGTGAGCCTGAAGAGAACTGTCATTCCACTTGATTATAGGGATTAACACTATTTTTTTTTTAAGGTTGGGGTATCATCAATTGAGTCCTCCCCCTCAGGATGGAGCGGAAGGGAGTGTCAGACTCTTACTGACTAAAACCCATCCGTGTCCCCTCCTTAGCCCTTTATGTTCCGGGGTAGCGATAACGCTTTCTGCGTTCTCGCTACCCCGTTTCTTTAGCGATAGCGACTGACACTACTGACATCTTACTTTAAACTCACTCCACCTAAGTTTTACATTGAGATTTTTACTGTATTGACTGGCTTTTCATTCGAAGTTTATTTTAATATTTATCATTGGACTGAATAATATTTTTATTGACAATTGGCGTTAGTATTATAGCACAGGTGCAATTTGCTAGTTACACTGTAGAAGTGGGTACAACTAGAATGGGTTAAAAGCGGATGACTAGGTGTTGTCATAGTATGGGCATGTGATGCGGAGGAATGAGAAAGATATCGTCAGCAAAGTTTTGAGTACGAATGTGGCTATACGATTAGGGGAAAACCAAACAAACGGTCGATGGCTTGTGTGATTTTTTCCGGGATAAATAGCTTATATGCTATTCCAGACTATAATCTATTTTCGTGCCAAGTTTCATCCAGATCTGTTTAGTAGTTTTTGAGTTTATTCGTTACAAACATACTTACAAATCTTTCCTCTTTATAATATTATAGTATAGATGTAGAAAAGACGGGTAGTACTAAAGCAACATTAATAAATGTGAATATATAAATTCCAGCCCACTTACCCGTAATTATATTAATAAACACAACAACAACTAATAAACTCAGAGGAAACCAGCGAACCATAATCAATGATTTAAAAACTTCACGAAACTATGGAAGTTGGGAAATAAATAACGATTTTAATTAAATTTATAACTCTTGCGTGAACTTACTTTGGAGTCGAGAGTTCCGACGGCTACTCTCTCATATTTCTCTGGTTCCCGGTATCTTTGCGGTATCAACCTCACCGAGCATATTTTATTGCTTTGTAGTGTTTAGTAAATCACTACATACCTATTTATTTAACTAATTAAAGGTTAATCTAATCATATTTACATTTAAAAGCTAAATATTCATAATAATATGTACAGGAATAATTATGTATATTATAATCAAAAAGAATAAAAAAACTCGTCCACATCGCTGTCAACAGGAAAAGTTCCCAAAAGGCTGGCATGGCAGCATTGCCGCGTTGTATGGCAATGCTGATGCTTTGACCAAAATATTGGCCAGCCCTCTGGTCACGTGAAGAGTCGATCAAAAGCTTAGCGATGTCTCTAAAAACGTAGTGGGCACTATGGGCATTAAAATTAAACAACAAACGCTTTTTTTCTAGGGTGGGAAATCATCAAATGACCCCTCCCGCTCTGGGTGGTGCGGATGGAGGTGTCAGACTTTTACTGACTAAAACCCATCCATGTTCCTTCCTTAGCCCTTTATGTTCCGGGGTCGCTACCTCGTAGGTAACCCTTTCGAACAATCCCGCTGACCCGGCAGGCTTCGGCCCTAACGGACCCCTAACGCGCGCCTCAACGAGATGTCAGCATACCTTATGCTGACATCTCGTTGAGGCGCGCTGGAACACCAACTACTTACCAAATACTTACCTCTGGTAAATACTTACCTCGGGTATTTACAAAACATACAGACTCCCCATCGGTTTCGTCGACGCCATTTCTTCTCAGGGGTAGTCAGATAGGATATGTTGACACCATCTAGCTTATTTTTTTATTACGACGATTTGTAATAACGATTCCGATATCCTATATACCGAACAAACAATTTCATTTCATTTAATTTCACTGACAATTCCATAAACAAAGAAAAAAATACATTTTTATTCGCAACGAAACCCATTTTCACACAATCGACAATATTTATAATATCAAAGTCTGAGCTGATATTCTATTTCTAGGTACTTTGCTATGCAAATCTTAGGTCGAAGTGCATTCGGTATTCAATCCATCCGCCATCTTGAGCCTCCTTGCACTGTCAAAGGGTAATATCAGGAAGACGACAGCGTCTTAGAATTTGAGTTGGTTGAAATAATACGAATAATTCTGATATTCGTCTTGTTGCTACTAGATATCATTCAAGTTGGACAAATTTTAACACAGCGTTCAGTACGTCTATCAAAAGATATCCAGGCAAAACACTGATTAAAGTGATTTTAATTCGACCTAAAATAAAAAAAATTGCCGGCACACTAAAATAAACACAAATCCATTATGGGTAGGTACTTGTACACTTCTTATAAGTATAACCTATCTAATGCGTTTTTCTTATATATTTTTTTTACCTTTGTCCTTATTTTGGTGGTCTGAATGATTTCTAAAAGTTTGTCCATCTATTTTAATGGGATAAGGTCCCATACGTCGTCGGCAGGATCTCTATGAAAATAGATAAACAATAATAATAATATAATAATGTGCTTTTTTGGCCAAAAGCCTCGACCAACATCTTTCGAGGCTCTCATTAGGCGGTTGGATCAAGAGCCAGATTCAGAAGGAATACTCCGCGATACGGCTCGCATTGTGAGGAGGTTCTTGTCTCTGGGAATGGGCTGCATCCACCGGACACCGGCGGACCACAATTTTTTATTTTTATATGTGTTTTTAGTTTGTGCAGAATAAACATTTTTCTTTCTTTCTTCTATATATTTATTTTAGTTTTAGTTTGTATATTTCATTTAAGATAAGTGTAGGTACTAATAATTAATTAATAATGAATCTTATGAAAATCCTGGCGTTCTATTTGTCTTACGTACCTATGTTTTATTGTTAAGATTTCCATGCGTTCTATAGTCGCGGACAAATTGTCTGCTGTTTAATTGGCCATCATCTCAGGGCCTAACGTGAAAATAAGGTGATTGAAACAATGTAATGCTAGGAGTAACACGCGTGAGCAAAAGTAGTCCTAAATGCCCTCATCATCATAAATAAATGAGACAGACAACAAACCACTTTAATGAGGGTTGACCCTTTTAAGTGGTTTCTTGAGCGACTAAACTAAAATATAATTATCTATACATATAATAAAATTGTAGAAAAGTGGTGTCTGTACAATGGAAATATATAAAAAAAGTAGCAGGGGTTGTTATTATATCGATGCCGAACCCGAAATTGTAATTAATTTTTTTTTGTCTGTTTGTCTGTGTGTTTGTGCACGCTAATATCAAAAACGGCTTATTAGATTTAGATGCGGTTTTTACTAATATATTAAAGTAAGCTTCACTTAATATTTAGTGTTTTTTTCATGTCAATCGGTTCATAAATAAAAAAGTTATGTCAATTTAAAGAATCACGGCGAACATTTGTTAAGGTATGCTGCTCGAAAAGTCACTATTCCACGCGGACGAAGTCGCAGGCACAGCTAGTTCCATAATAAATTTTGCGTGCATTACTTTTCAGATCTGTGTACCACCAAACTATGTACAACTATATCTATCTGCCTAACCTTTTCCCAACTATGTTCGGGTTTGCTTTCAGTCTAACTGAATGCAACTGAATACCAGTATTTTACATGGAGCGACTGCCTATCTGACCTCCACAACCCAGTAGCTGGGCAATACGATACCCTTGGTAAGACTAGCTGTCAGTCTTTCGGGCTTCTGACAACACGTAACGACTGTCAAAGATCCACGCATGACTGCCAAGGCCAGCAGCTTAACGTGCTTTCCAAGACACGGAGGAGTCTCGGTATGTAAAGATAAGTAATAGTAGTAAGTAACCCATCCAATCACCGGCAAATCCGCGCATATTAACTTTAACGCTGGGGAGCAGTCACTTTGATTTTAATTGATCAGGTGTCTTTATAATATGTATGTTAGTTCGAATCAAACAACTGTCTTGCTCCAAAGCTAGTTTATTACTGGCGCCACTGGCGTTACCCTACTCACATAGAACATGATAACAATACAATCAGAAAGTACTTATAACTATGCACATACAGTTCATCTCCCTCCAACCTTAAATTTGCAAACCTGCAACAATAACAATAAACAGTCTTACTACACGATAAAGAAATAATAAAGTACTACCTAAACGTAGTAGGTACCTACTTAAAACACATGATCTCCAGCGGCACAAACTCGAGCCAGACACAATAACAATTCTATTGTCTGCTAATTGGGTACTCGAGTCGTTATCTTACTTTAAAAATATTTCTTATAACAAACATGTTTTATGGGCCTCTTACAACGCCCGACCGGTGTTGGGATTACAATATTAGGGTTAATCTCCTCGTTTGGATCTACACTCTGTTCAGCCGGTCGGTTTCTGTCTTCCATCACATCACAAGCCTCAACCCAATCCTCATCGTCCGAACCCCTCTGTCCCCTCACCTTATCATCGCTTATTGCCTCGGTATTAGTATCACAGCCCTCCGTGACCTGCACCACCCTCTCCTCCGTGGTGCTATTCGACGGAGCTGGAGACGCTGGCAACGGAAAAGTCGCGGAAGATTGTTCATTAGAGGGCGATGCGGACGATGGAGATTGCAGTGACGATGTCGCAGGAGCGCCCGGTGTCGACACTGGCAATGGGTTACAATCTGGCTCATTGTGGACACCCGGCGTTCCTACCGACGAGTGACTTACAACTACAGTATCACCTTTATTTGAATCAGTATATTTTCTCAACTGATCTATGTGTCTGTTACAATTAGTTCCGTAATTTATATATACTGTATATACACTCGAGAGCAATGAATCCGGGTCACTTAAAGAATCCTAAAAATCTCGGAAACTAAAAATGCTAGGTTAATGCAATAAATTGTATTTAATAGACAATGTAATACTCCTTAAATGAAGGTATTAAAACTTCTTAGTTATTGTAAAGTTATATCATAAAAAAATCAAATTTGAAAAAGGGCCACTTTCGAAGATGGAACTACGAAATTACAGCATTTGGTTTTGCTTTTGTTTGTAATCTGTCAGTTATGTGGGTACATAAACCATGTTGATAGTGCTCTATATTCATTATTCAAGCTGAAATTATGTCGCTTACGCCTGAAGAATGCACCAGAATACTTACAATGCTGGAAACCGGCCGGAGTCAGCGCGATACAGCCAGGACTGTCGGTGTATCGCTGTCAACAGTACAAAGAGTTCTCCGACGTTACGAAGAAACTGGTTCTAACCTACGCAGACCAGGAACGGGCAGAACCAGGTGTACCACAGCACGAGAAGACCGATACTTGGTGAACACCATGCTTCGAAATCGCTTTCTCACAGGAACTGAACTCACAAATCAGTTTCGACATCTCGGAGGAAGTAACCCAAGTGCATGGACAGTAAGACGTCGGCTTGCTGAATCTAACTTAAAACCCCTTAGACCTGCAAACGGCCCTAAACTGGAGCGTGGGCATCGTATTTCAAGACTAAGATATGCCCAGGGCCACGTAAATTGGAGTATTGAAGATAGGTCAAAAGTTATGTTCTCCGACGAATCAAAATTTATGCTCTACAAGCACGATGGAAGACACAGAGTGTATCGAAGACCAGGGGAAAGATTCAAGCAAGCATGCATCGAAGAAAAAGTAGCCTACGGTGGTGGGTCTGTACTTGTGTGGGCCGGAATTTCTTCTGAAAGTCGCACAGAGCTGGTGATCATAGAAAACGGCTCTTTAACTAGCGTAAGATATGTGGAAGAAATCCTCAATGATCACGTTGGTCCATTTATGGTCAATTTAGGTGAGGATGCTATATTTATGCATGACAATGCCCGACCTCATACAGGTAGGATTGTGAATGACTACCTTCAAGAGATGAACATTACTCGTATGGAGTGGCCAGCGCGCAGCCCGGATATCAACCCGATCGAGCATGCTTGGGACGAGCTAGGCAGATGCGTAAAACAACGAAACCCTCCCCCAATCACGCTTCGTGAGCTCAAAATTGCTCTCACAGAGGAATGGGAGAATATTCCCCAAAATCGTATAAGGAACTTGGTGTACAGCATGCCAAACCGCGTAAACGCAGTAATGGAAGCACGAGGAGGCAATACGAAGTATTAAAATTCAAGAAAATCGTAATAAAGTTCAAAAATTTCATGTTTCCTATTTTTGTTTTAAGGAGAGATCAGCAGTTTTTTTCTTTAAGTAATTTTGTGTTAATAAAATGTATAGTGACTCATATTTTTTTTACTTTCATTTAAGGAGTATTACATTGTCTATTAAATACAATTTATTGCATTAACCTATCATTTTTAGTTTCCGAGATTTTTAACATTCTTTAAGTGACCCGGATTCATTGCTCTCGAGTGTATATACATATAATAAAACAGTAAAAAAACTGTGTCTGTACATTGAATATATTAAAAAAATAATAATTGAGGGGGGTTTAGAAACAGTAATAGAGCATGAATCCAAAAAAAAAAATTTGTCTGTTTGTCTGTATGTCTGTTTGTTTGTACACGCTAATCTTCGGAACTACTGGACGGATTGGAATGATTTTTTTTTGTTGTATAGGTATTAAGTCTGGGCAACATATAGGCTATAATTTATCTTGGAAACTTGAACACCTGATGCAGAACTGCAACAGACCAGCTAAACTATAAGAGATACAAAAATGATACCTTAGCAAAAATGGTTCCACGTGATTAGCATTATCTGCTGAGAGAATAAATTTGAAGATCTGGAACACCTGATGTGGAACTCCAAGAGCCCAGCTACACTGTAACATATATTGGAATGACATCTTAGCAAAAGTTGTTCGGTCTGATGGGCATTTCCTGTTGACTTATAAAAATCGAAGATCTGGAACACCTGTTGTGGAACTCCAAGAGCCTAGCTACACTATAACATTATATAGGAATGACGTCTTAGCAAAAGTTGTTCGGTCTGATGGGCATTTCCTGTTGACTTATAAAAATCGAAGATCTGGAACACCTGTTGTGGAACTCCAAGAGCCTAGCTACACTATAACATTATATAGGAATGACGTCTTAGCAAAAGTTGTTCGGTCTGATGGGCATTTCCTGTTGACTTATAAAAATCGAAGATCTGGAACACCTGTTATGGAACTCCAAGAGCCTAGCTACACCATAACACATATAAGAATGACGTCTTAGCGAAAGTTGTTCAGCCTGATGAGCACTCTCTGTTGATGTATAAAAATTGAAGATCTGGAACACCTGTTGTGGAACTCCAAGAGCCTAGCTACAACATAACACATATAGGAATGACGTCTTTGACGTCTTTGTTGTTCAATATGATGGGCATTTCCTGTTGACTTATAAAAATCGAAGATCAGAAACTACTGATGTGGAAATCAAAGCTATCACTAATTTTACTGTGTAATTATAAAATAACATAAACTGGGAGTACCGTACCTGCACGCGGTGAAGGCGGTAACAGTTTAGGACTGATTTTCGATGACGATGGTATATCATTGAAAATTTGACTCTACTGGCCAAAACTCCTATTTATTTTTTTATTTTATCGTATGAATATGCCTTCGGGCTTATGTTGTTTGAGTGTTTAATTTCCTTTTCCATTTATCTTCGTGACACTGTAGCCTACCCGGTAACGCAGGGGAGCAGTCATTTTAATTTAGATTTTTATTGATCTGGTATCTTCACAATAAAACTATGACCATGCCTAGAAAGAGGTCAAATCTTTCCCAATGTTCCAAAAGAGCTAAAAGATTGAGGATCATAAGATCCCAAGAATCTACCGAAGAGCGTCAGGAGAGACTTGATGTTGTTCGAGAACATTAGGCTGCAACTCGCTCCGTGGAAACCTCTTCGGGTCGCGAAGCACGCCTGCGTTCTCAGCGTATTCATTAGGTCTCTAGAGACCAGTGAAGAATATGATGCGCGACTGACCGCTGATCGTGAACGTCATGTATTGTCAGAGAGTCAGAGACGTTCACGGAAAGAGAATTACGCTTGAGTTCCAAGCGTATCTACGCATCGACTTCTAGGTCTCTAGAGGAGGAATATAATAATGCGGTTACCAAAATGAAAACGATGACAAATGGACTGTATGTTTTGGTGGTTGTTGGAATGAAATAAAACTAAAGCTCAGTGTGATAAAAGATTTAAATGGGAAAAATGATAAAAAATAACATAAATGGCGACCCGTTGTCGCTGGCATAAGCAACAGGGTCCGCGTACGAAGTCGCGGGCAGAAGCTAGTCATTAAAATAAATCTCGTATATTCTATTACCTATTTTCCTTTTAACTATGCCTAAACTCCAAATAGATTTTCTTGCGATAAACCATTTCGCCCATACAGTTTCTCCTACTTGAAAACACCTTTTACACTTAATTGTTGTTTGTTCGGTGCTTTTATCCACATTTTTATTTTGTGGTAAAATCAAATCCAATCTACATCTTCGTCCCATCATTAACATAGCTGGCGTGAAACCAGTCGCGCAATGAATGGTGTTTCTGTAATCAAACAGAAAACCCTGTAATTTTTCCTGAATATCTTTATGACATAATCTATCTTCTGCGAGCATGCATTTTATCATTTTTTTACACGTTTTGACAGAGTTTTCTGCTTGGCCATTACTAGCAGGATGATAAATAGGCGAATTTAGATAATCAATTCCATTCGCTCGACAAAATGTATGAAATTCCGCTGAGCTAATTTTAACATCATTATCTGATACAATAACATAAGGCATACCGAATCTTGAAAACTTGTCTTTCAATTTTTGAATAAGAGCATTGGTAGAAGTGCCACGATCCATATGAACACATTCCAGCCATTTGGAATACGCATCAATAACAATGAGGTACACTGCCTGCCCTATCGACATATAATCTATATGTATACGGTGCCAGGCGGAGGGGGGACGCGGCCACGGCGCGGGCGGCGCGCGCGGCGGCGCACTGCGTACGCTGGCGCACGCTGCGCATGCCCCCACCCATCGTTCAATATCAGCATCGATTCCCGGCCACCACATTCGACTACGGGCTGCGCTCTTGGTCTTCACAATTCCAAAATGTGCCGAATGCAATTCCTTTAACATTTTGTCCCTATAAACAGCCGGAATCACTATCCTATGACCGCGAAACAAACAACCATCGATGACCTCTAAATCCGTCTTGCAATTAAAAAACGGCGATACAGAATTACATTGTATTTTCCTAGGCCAACCATTATTCATATATTTTATGACTGTTTTCAATAAATTGTCGGCAGCCGTAGCCTTCCTGATATCGTCGAATAAAACCGGTTCTACGCTGGCATCTAAGAAAAGAAAGTACTTTGAGGACCCGTCCTCTTGCTTATCGTTATCACTACCCGCTACTAATAACGGCGACCGTGAAAAATAATCTGCTATTTGATTGTTTTTAGCGTCCACGTACTGTACCGTATAATTGTATGCTCCTAGGATAATTGCATACCTCTGTAGACGCAGGGCGGCTGTAACAGATATAAGATTACGTTTGCCAAAAATTGATAATAACGGCTTATGGTCCGTCTTCAAAATAAAAGGTTCTTGACGACCATAAAGATACTGATGAAAATGTTTCACGCCGAATATTATAGCCGTCGCCTCTTTTTGAATTTGGCTATAGTTCTTTTCACTTGCCGTCAGTGACCGTGAAGCGAACGCGATTGGCCGCTCCCGAGCATCGGCGCCCCGGTGCGCGAGCACGGCGCCGAGCCCGCACGGCCCAGCGTCCACCGTAAGTACCAGCGGCGCATCTGGCTGAAAATGCGCGAGCACTCGCTCGCTGGCCAGCTCGCTTTTAACACTTTTTAATGCCGCTTGCTGTCGTTCGCCCCACTGCCATTCCACGCCCGTGCGCAGCAATTCGTTCAGCGGACTCAGCACAGATGAAGCACTTGGAATAAAATTCCTATAATAATTAACTACGCTTAAAAATCGTTTTACTCCTGATACGTTCGTAGGCGCAGGTGCATTTAAAATCGCCTCGACTTTAGTTGGACACGTTCTCAATCCGTTTTTTCGATTACGTAACCTAAATACGTCACACTACTTTTAAAAAACACACACTTGTCTTTCTGGAGACGCAATCCTGCATCTTGTATTCTACTTAAAACCTCTCGTAATCTAGACAAATGAATTTCCGTCGTGTTACCCGTGATACATATGTCATCCAGCCAAATACTCACTCCCTCTATACCAGACAGCAATGTTTCCATTGTTCTTTGAAACAAAGCTGGAGCGTTGGCCAAACCATAGACTAGACGGGTATAAGCAAACAGACCCCTATGTGTATTAATGGTTGTCAATTTTTGGGATTGCTCCGATAGGCTAAATTGGTTATATGCGTTGCTCAAATCAATTTTGCTATACGCTTCCCCTCCACCTAATTTAGAAAACACTTCCTCTATCCGTGGTAATGGGTACTTATCCACTTTTAGATCTTTGTTGAGGGTACACGAAAAATCACCAGCAATTTTTAATTTGCCGTCTTGTTTCAAAACCGGTACTATGGGTGTTGCATATTCTGAATAATTAACTGGCACGAGAACCCCTAAACTAACTAATCTATCCAGTTTTGCACTGACTTTCTCTTTCAGAGCAAATGGCACTGGCCGTGGCTTAAAAAATTTCGGTGTGGCATTATCCTTCAACTGCAATTCGACCTTAAACTTATTAAAACATCCTAGTTCGTCTTTCCAAATATCCCAGTATTCGTCCAACAAACGTTGCACTTCTTCAATGTTTTTATTCATTGTACATACTATGCTGTTATTAGCTGTAGCAAAATAAATTTGGAATTTTGTCATGAAATCACGGCCCAACAAGGCGGGTCCACCGTTTTCTATTACATAAACTTTTATCTCATGGCATAAACCTGAATATGTAATTTTAACCATGAAATATCCTAGGGGCGTGATTTTATGACCATTGTACAAACACATCTTAAGATCATTTTTATGCAAAGCAAGGTTAGGAAATTTTTGTGAATACAACGCTTCCGAAATAACCGTAGTTCCTGAACCAGTATCTAACTCCATACATACATCTGTATCGTTCACATAAACAGTAATTTTAATAGGACTATAATCAACGTACCTCAAATTATAAAGTTCACACTCTTTGCAAACGTTTCCCTGAGATGGCTCCGTTTCCTCCGTGTCGATTTTATTCAGATTTGACTTTTTAACCGCACACAACCTTTTTAAATGACCTTTTTGCCCACAAATAAGACACTTGTAGTTTTTAAATCTACACTGTATCGCATTATGATTTTTCATACCACACACCGCACAACGTGATTGTTCGCCGTCATCTGATTTGCGAGCAGCCGCGGCGTCGGCGGCGCCCGTTGTACGGCCTGCGCCCGCGCCTGCTCCAGCCCCACGCGCGTCGCGGCGCCGTCCACCTGCATGCGCGTAAAACACCTGCTCCTCCTTGACCACGACGTCGGCGCGTGCCTGCCGTGCACACGCGGCCTTCTGAGCGACTTCCAGAGCCTGCCCAAAAGTCAGCGTCCTCGAGTCATTCTCGAACAATCGGTCACGCTCCGGTCCCGTTCTAAAGCCTAGAACGAACCTGTCACGCAAAAGCGTGTCCAGCTCCGTACCAAAATAGCAGTACACGGCCAGCCCTCGCAGCCGCGCAGCCCAATCCTCGATACTCTCACCGTCGGATTTTGTTGCTTCGTAGAACTTCGCCCGATCGGCGAATGTTGACCTTTTTGGCGTGAAATGATTATTGAGTACACTCACTAGCTCATCGTAGGTGATTCCTTCGAGCTTATTTGGATGCACAAGGTTCCGAACAAACGGTAGGATTCGTCCGACAAATGCGTTAACAACACTGCACTTTTATTGACGTCCGAAATATTGTTCAACTTGATAAACAGCGTCAATCTGCCGTGAAACACTTCCCATTCATGGAGTTTATAGTCGAAAATGCTTAAATTTCCTATGAAATTCGCCATTTTACCAACACGCAGGTAGATGTAAAACTCGTCGCCAATTAATATGTATGTTAGTTCGAATCAAACAACTGTCTTGCTCCAAAGCTAGTTTATTACTGGCGCCACTGGCGTTACCCCTACTCACATAGAACATGATAACGATACAATCAGAAAGTACTTATAACTATGCACATACAGTTCACTTTATCATAAAACTATTACAATGCCTAACAAGAAGTCAAATCTTTTCCAATGGTCCAAAGGAGCTAAAAGATTAAAGATCATAAAATCCGAAGAATCTACCACCGCCTGCGTTCTCAGCGTATTTACGCATATACATCCAGATCTCAAGAGACCAGTGAAGAATATGATGGGCGACTGACCGCTGATCATGAAAGTCATGCATTGTCTCGCGAGTCTGAGACGTTCACGGAAAGAGAATTACGCTTAAGTTCTCAGCGTATATACACATCGATTTCCCCCCAAGCCTGGAAAGAGGCCTCTGTTATAGGTATCCCCAAACCCGGCAAACCCAAATCCGACCCCACCAGCTATCGCCCCATCAGTCTGCTCAACGTGCTCGGCAAAATCTACGAGAGGCTTATTTATAAGCGTCTCAAGGACTATGCCGAGGCGAAGAGCCTGATTCCGGACGAGCAGTTCGGGTTCCGTACCCAACACTCGTGCGTCCAACAAGCGCACCGCATAGTCGAGCACATCAGTGCCGGCTTCCAGCGTGGCGCTATGACTGGCGCCCTGTTCTTCGACATAGCGAAGGCTTTCGACAAAGTCTGGCACAATGGCTTAATATATAAGCTATACCAACTCGGCGTGCCTGACCGTCTCGTGCTCATCTTACGGGACTTTTTGTCGAACCGCACCTTCCGCTACCGCATCGAGGGCGGTCTCTCCTCCCCCCACCCGATTCGCGCCGGAGTCCCCCAGGGCTCCGTTCTCTCCCCCCTAATCTTTACCCTGCTCACTAGCGACATCTCTAAGAGTAAAAAGGCCCAATTGGCGTTATTCGCCGATGACACGGCCATTTACTACACGGGGATCAGTCCGCCAGCTATAGCTCAGACTCTCCAGAACTCGGCCAACGCCCTAGGCGCTTGGTTCCGGAAATGGAGAATCGAGGTCAACCCCGATAAAAGCCAGGCTGTTCTCTTTAGGAGAATTCGTAGGGCCCTCCCCAACCGCCCTAATCCGATCACCATGTACGGCAAGCCGATCCCTTGGGCGAAGCATGCCAAGTACCTGGGTGTCACTCTCGACCAACACCTCAGTTTCGAAGAGCACATAAAGCAGGTCCGCTCGCGGCCTGCTTTCGCTCTCGGTAGGCTCCAATTCATGCTTACAGAACGCAGCAAATTGTCACTCCGGTGCAAACTGCGTCTCTATAAGGCTGTAATCCGTCCCATCATGACCTACGCTTGTGTCGTCTTCGCGCACGCCAAACCCAAGTATCTGCATCGAATGACACTCCAAAACCGGTTCCTTCGCAGGGTCTCAGGAGCTCCCTTTTACGTCCGTAACATGGATCTTCATGTAGATTTTAAACTCCCCACAGTTCAGCAGTTCATGAAACGCCTCTCGAAGCGTTTCTTTGACACTGCCTCAAAGCACCGCAATCCCCTGATTGCGGCCGCCTCCCGATACACCCCGTCCCGCATCAGTAAGGTTCGCCGTCCACGGCATACCCTCATTGCCCCCGACGATGCCACCACTCTCCTCCAGGAGAGCAGCCCGGCTACTAGCACTGTTAGATTAACACACAGATACAAATTTCCGTCGTTCCGTCCTCGCCGTCGAGGCCCGTCGCGACGACTCTGTCCACTATCATCCCCCCGACCCTTGCTCGAGCCAGCCCGCGTTGCCGCTGAGCCAGTAGTTTTAAAAACCCCCGATCCAGCTGTCCCTTGCTGTCCCCCCCCAACGACGCCCTAAGCCGAGGTCCGAACCCCGCAGGGGGTGCCCTTAGCGTGTAGTCGCTTATTTTTGTAAGTTAGGTTTAGTTTTTATTAAGCCCTGGCTGGAGGCTACAATTCTTTTGTGGCAGCCACAGGCAAGCCCGGTTAAGCAGTAGACAACCCTTTGGTTGAACTGCGAGATGCCATTATTAAAAAAAAAAAAAAAAAACACATCGATTTCGAGGTCTCTAGAGACAAGTGCGGAACGTGATGCGCGACTGACCGCTGATCGTGATTCAACTCTTAGATTTTGAATACCCCGTTGTCGCTGGCATAAGCAACAGGATCCGCGTACGAAGTCGCGGGCAGAAGCTAGTTATACATATAAACCTTCCTCTTGAATCCACTCTATAAAAAAAACTGCATCAAAATCCGTTGTGTAGTTATAAAGATCTAAGCATACGTACAGACATTAGGACGCGGGAAGCGCCTTTGCTTTATACTATGTAGTGATATTTCCATGAGCCCTCACCCATTCAGGCCTTCAAGCTCATTAAGTCCTGACGCGTCGCCGCAGACAATGATATGCGGCTGCACCTTCTGAAGCTTTTAACGTTATATTGCATTGGTGCGGGCGACGGGGACGGCGGTGCGGGGGACAGGGACGGCAGACACTGACTAATTTGACGCTATTTCAACTGAACCACCACGTAAATCTCGATGATACTGAAAAAGTGTTGTTTTTCCTCATTTTTGAATGCTGATATGGGAATAGGTTTAATCCTTGCGAGTTCACGACTCAACATTATATACGATAGCGCTAAACGTATATAAAACATCATTATGTCTCAAATGGTTGACGGAAATGGAACGATATTTTAAATAACTTTAGTGCTAAATGTGAATTTTTGATTAATGGTGTATGCGGGTCTAAGGCCCACTTGCCCAAAAATCACTTATTTAGCGAAATTTTACATTTAGCGCTAAACGAATTTGAAACATCGTGCATCGTTCTATTTGTGTCAATCAAGGTCAAGAGCAAGCCCATTCGCATATAAAAAAAAATAAAAAATCGTTTAAAGATCATAGAGACAGATGATGTTTTAAATACGTTTAGTGTTAAATGCATTTAGCAATTCATGATGCTAGTAGGAATAAGTATTTACAAATTGTTAATCGTCTTTTCTAGAGGTAAATGTTGAAACATTTTGATCTTGGCGAAAACATAAGACAGTTGACAAGGTAGGTGTCGAAATAGATACACTTTATTAATGTACAGAGGCCAGCACATCAAGTTCCCACAATCTGTCAAATTTCTTTGATAGTATTTCAACTTTATTGCAAAGACATAAGGTTCATATTTAATTGAGAAATTTGACAGTTAAGGATAGCTTGATGTGCTGGCGTCTGTACCTACACTATAAAAATTACAGATATTAATGTAGAACATTTTACATGGGGTGACATAATGGGCGGTCTTATTTCTAAAAGCCATCACTTAAACACAACTTTTGGATAGATTAAGGGAGAAAGAAAAGACATTACAGATAGTCAGCGTAATCAGCCACCCTAGTCATTTTGATTGATTGATTGTTAGTTGCTACATATTTTTATTGTAAGATAAGATAAGTCTTTATTTGCTTTAAACATGGTATAATGGTGTTACAGTTTTAAACAATGTCCACATGTTTAGCTATACAGGATATCAATTGCATGCAAAATAATAATCATGTCAAAACAACAGTAAATATCAATTAAATCATTCAAATTATTAGATGAATATAATGTTATAAAATGTCAAAGAAATCTTTAATGTCATAGAAATTATGTCCAATCAGCCTCTTATACAGTTTATTTTTAAATGAATTATAATTATTTATACATTTGAGTTTTTTCGGAATTTTGTTGAAAATGCGTACACACATCACAAGGCAACTTTTAGCATACTTGGCTGATTTAGGATTCTCCTTCGTTACAAGTCTGTGTGGATCTTTTGTTGGACGAGAGATTATTTCATAAGCTTTTCTGAACAATCCCTTATTACTGTAGACAAAGTTACAGATTGCGTATATATTTGTGACATACCTACTTAAACAACGTGTCTTTACATGCTATCAAGCGAAGTTTAACACTCCCAAGAATTTCTCCATAAATCATAATTAATAACAGAAATTTCTATCACCAGGAACAATTAATTCACGAAGATAATTATGACACAAAGCAAAATCCATAATTTAAGCCGACGCCGCCATAGAGAATGGGGCTAAAAAGTCCAATTAGTGCCGTGGCGAGGGCGAAACAATAGCTTTTGATGAATCTACTTCAAAGATGTGCACCGATATTAAGATTTCAAAACGGGGCGAATTCAAAACGGGACGGCTTCGAAATGGGACGAAAGGAAGCGAAGAAATGGGGCTTATATTGCCTAATGGTATGCAAGAATTGAGGATTTTGAAAGCTTATTACGGCTCAAATGGAATATTTAGTATAGGTAATTGATGAGATAAAAGATCGCGTTTTTTAAGGTTCACGGTCAATTTATACATTTTGTGCAAGTACTTATGGGATTTTTCTTCCTTGTCGATTTTATTTGAAAATGATTGATGACATTTTATCGTCTTGTTGGTCTAGCACAGCTGTTGAGCATGAGGGAGTTCCTAGGTGCCATTCCCGGGTTGGGCAAAATGTTATTGGGTTTTCCTACCAAACTTTCTCAGTAGTAGCTTGGAGTCTAGATTTGTGCCCGATTGATGGTAAAAGGCTTGCTCCCTATTACATAGAACTCAAACACAACTAATGAAATGTGAGTGTATCATGGTATCATCTCTGCCTAACCCTTCGGGTTAAAATGGCGTGATGTTTCGTTATGATTGATGTCAGAATTGCGTGCCTTAAGTTCAACCTCGAAACCTTAGACTTGGCAGTCCGACGGTCGCACCACTAGTCCATCATCTTTTAAAAACTTTTCATTATCCGTCTGCAGAAAATCCGAAAAAGGTTATGTGTTTGACCTGTATGTATGTCCGTCCCCATGTAACCTCGTAATTACTCAATGGCAGAACCGATTCGTATTCGCAGTTGGATAGAAACTACAAGTATGTACAGAGGCCATGCTACCCCAATCTGTCAAATTTCATTGATAGATTTTCAACTTCATTACAAAAATATAAGGTTTATATTCAACTAGCTTTTGCCAGCGGCTTCGCCCGCGTGTATGTAGGAAATTATCCCACGGGAACCGTACATTTTTCCGGGATAAAAAGTAGCTTATATGCTTTTCCAGACTATAATCTATCTTTGTGCCAAGTTTCATCCAGATCCTTTAAATTTACATACAAATCTGTCCTCTATATAATATGAGTACAGATTGGGAATATTTGACAGTTCGGGATAGCTTGATGTGCTGGCGTATGTTCCTTCTAACGTTCGCCTGGAAACAGTAAAAAAACAAAAGATACAATAAAAAAACAAAAAAAAATCTTCCTAATTATCAGTACAACATCAAAGAAGCACTTTTTTCTCAATGTAATACATATATTAAAGCAGAGCAAAAATATTCAAAGACAATGTTATTCTGAATTCCTTTCGCGTTACTCCCGAATTCTGACTCCATTGAATAAATCATTTGGAACGTTTCAGGAGATGATGAAATTAAAAGTACCCGCACAGTGACTCGAGACACAGAATAAATAGATACAGAAGGCCGGCTCCACACAAGACGCGAAAACAGGCGCACGCGCACATTTGCGTACGTACGGCGTTCAATCATGTGACTCCTCCCGCTCTGGGTGGAGCGGAAGGGAGTGACAGATTCTTTCTTACTAAAACATATCCATGTTCCTTCCTTAGCCCTTTATATTCCGGGTACCAGTAACCCTTTCTCAATAACCAGTCTATGGGCAAGATTCACAGATCACACTTTGGTTTTTCTTTGCTAAGAGTACCGTGGGTACAGCAATGGTTTTACACAAATAGCAGCTTCTGCCCGCGGCTTCGCCCGCGTAGTTGTCGGAAATTATCCCACGGTAACAAACTAACGGAGTAAAAAGTATCCTAACTATGTGTTAATCTAAGTTATAATCTATCTGTGTGCCAAATTTCATCCACATCCGTTTTGTAGTTTTTGCGTGAAGAAGGTACAAACATGAACCTTATTTCTAACAATAAGTTGATATTCGTAACTTCAGCAGTGATAGCCTAGTGGTGTGACCGTAGGACTGCCAAGTCAGGTCTCGAGTTCGAACCCAAGACACGCATCTCTGATATTTCCGATTCATGTGCGATTATCACTCGTGTAAAATCGATGAAGGAAAACATCGTGAGCAAACCAGCATGCCTGAGAGATATTTCTCAACAGCATGTGAAGCTAAGTCAGAGGCCCATGGGCAGCATATAAACTCTGACACCAGGTTAGTCACTAACCACACGAAAAAAGAAGACTCCACTTTGCAAAATAAAGTCAAAGCGCGTCTTTAAATGTCGCTCTATATGTGCGTGCCCTTTCTCTCATTGTATAACCAACCTTCTGCGACCTTTTGAGGGTAGCAATATAATAGATTAAATTCTCTTTGACTAATTCGCGTTTTCCCATCCTATTACCGTTTCTTCTCTGTTTTGTGAAATCTGTTAAGACTTGGAAAATCTTTTTGTTATTGTTTGTCTCTTTTTATGGTTCAAAGGCGATCTTAACAAGTTATGTACTAATCTTGTTGTCGACACGATTTTAATGGCCGACAGCTAAATTTTATTTTCCTTTGCGACAATTTTGATTACAAGAAGAATATTTGTGACAAAACATGTTTTTGCACGTACTACAACGATTTAAGCTACTGTTATTAATATTTAAATATAATTATGAAATTCAGAATGTACTGATCTGACGGAGAAGACATTGACTCCTGAAAAGTTGGCGTCTTGTTTTTACACATTTAAAAAGAGATTTTTAGTGGCATAGACTATCGATATATGTATTATGTTAAAATAATTAGTTTTTATTTTGTTAAGAAAATTTAATTTATATTTTTCACTTACCTACCTGAAATTTCTTAAGTAAAAACGAGACTACGGGCAGAGCAGTAGGGGCTCAATGGTAACGGCGCCGACTTACGGGTTGTAGAGTTTTGGGTTCGAATCCAGCTAGGCGCCAGTCTTACCAAGGGGTATTCTACTACCCAGTAACTGACTGGGTTGAAAAGGTCAGATAGGAAGTCGCTACATGTAAAATACTAGCTGCATCCGGTTAGACTGGAAACCGACCCCAACATAGTTGGGAAAAGGCTGAGCAAATTGCACATACTTTTAATCTTCAAATCAATAATATCACTCCGTTAATTTAAAATAAATTTTACGTTGCTAACACAAACCCCCCGTATAAAACCCGGGAATAAAAAACACGTATTATTAAAAAAATAAAGGCACCTACTAGACCGTTAATATTAATAAAAATGGCGGCATGCCAGTGGTTCAGTAGTACCCCACAAGGCCCCTTTATCTTCCAACCAAGTCCATTGCATAAAGGAAACCAGGTCATTGAAAAATTGCTGGATATTTTTATAAAGGATCGCCGATGTCTGGAAATGATAAGCGATTATTTTTCATGTCTTTGTGAAACTGGTTTGAGGTGAAAGAGATATGAGTACTTAGTTAATACCTTTTTTTTACTATTTTATTCGTTTTCTATAGTAAGGATGATGCCTAGGTAAAAAAAAAGTTATATTTAGTTCGTCAATCAGATAATAAAAAAAATTTGAAACATATTTTTGCTTTATCATATGAATAGAAAGTGACTTAGATAAAACGCATTAAAGTTGGGGAAAGGGGCTCGCTACGTCACAAGTAAGTATAAAAACGACATACTTGTGACGTCATGCCGCATTTTAATTCAATGTATAGACGTAATCTTTGGATGACGTAAAAAATTGAAAATAAGTGTCCAATATTTTTAAATAATCTAGCTTACGGGCTAATTAAAAATAGTCATCATTCCCATTATGCACATAATATTTACATAGGTAACTAAAAAGACTGAAAATATTAATAACAACTACATATTGTCATGACCAGGGTTCCAAGTAAACTGAATCAAGCAAAGCAGTATTAACGAATTTATTATGTGTGGGTATAGTTACTAATTCTACAACTTAACACTAACACCTTAACGACTAGACAATATGAACATAAAGACAAGCATGACATAAACACGAAGTAAAAAGTATACAAAAAAAATCAAACCAAAATAAAACAAAATAAAAACAAATAAAAACAAGAATAAAACAAAATAAAACAAGATAAAATTAAACTAAACAAAATAGTAAAATTTCGGTTTATCAAAAAGCACTGTCACCGGCTAGAATCGAACCCGATCCTCAATAATCGCAGTTCTGTACTATGCCCCGAGACCAACTGGCTTCTTGTCGACCGTGGCGAATATGCCGACAACTACTTCGCAGGAGATAAGGGCTATGCAACGCAATCAAAGCTGAGATTCATCCAAATGACCAGTATCCGAATCATAAGGGCGTTACGGCAAGCTGAGGACAAACTGTGAAGTGTCAGCCTTGCCAAACATCTACGACAATCATTATCCAACCTGTCTCAGTTCGTTAATAGACGTAAACACTTACCCCATTACTTTGAAGTACACTCACACACTGATTCACAACATGCACCAATGACAATCTTTATTCTGTTAAATTTCCGAATATTAATGGCAGAAATTATGCAAGTAATGATGGAGCGATCACTGAGTCTTTTCCTCTGTCCAATCATTCCCCTTACCCGCTTTATATTCTTTTTCTCCTACCGTCACTTATTAATTTTGAATGGTCTGCTTAAAACTATTGTGGCGAGCCTAGTAACGCCATCTAGTGTCGAGAGCTAGAATATCGATCATTACAATATCCCCTCTCCTCTTAAGAATCCAACCGGATTCAGACCAAACGTTTAAGGTCAGAACAATGCCATTTTCCTAAATCTTTGCCTCTGAAACTCTTTAATCTGTAAACGTCGTCTGATATTTTCTCTTCTATGATTGCTTTTTCAAACTTGGGGGCCAATTTAGACATAAAAGCCTTATCAGCATTAGAAAGAAGTTTAGTGCGTTTCCAAACGAGGTCACCAACTTTATAGTTAGTTATGCGACGTCTCTTGTTATACTGTTCGCTGTTGGTCTCATGTGATTGACGCATTCTTTCACCAACCTCGTCATAAATTTTACTTCTGAAGGCTAAATTTCTTTCAAGTTTTTCTCTGTCGAAGGAAATCGGTTCACCTGGTTCAAAGCTATAGGGTTTAATGTTCTTGATTATTGTCTCGCGTCCAAAAAGCAAGTAGGATGGTGTTTTTCCCGTTACTTCGTGAACGGATGTTCTGATTGCATGTCCTATGTGTGGTATATACTTGTCCCATTCTTTGTGATTATTTTCAACATAAGAAGCTATAGCCGAACCAATGACTTTGTTTACCCGTTCAGTGGGGTTGGCCTGAGGATGGTAGTAAGGGGTATACCATAGTTTTACACCGTACCCTGAAACTAGATCCTTGAACTGGTTGGATACAAATTGCTTTCCATTGTCACAAACTATTACTCTGGGGGTTCCAAACATTAAAAATATTTGTTCCTCTAGTATTTGAGCTATGGTTGATGATTTTCCATTTCTGAGTGGATATAGGAAACAGAATTTACTGAACCAGCATGTTATGACTAGCAGCATAGTATTGCCATGCTTAGATTTCGGAAACGGTCCCATTAGGTCCATAGATAAGATTTGAAATGGTTCTGTTACTTCTCTTTGCTTCCCCATCAAACCAGATGGCCTACTTTGCGAGTGCTTGTATCTTGCACATACTTCACATTTCCGTACGTAGTTTTTCATATCCTGGATTAATGTCGGCCAGAAATATTGCTGTCTCGCGCGGTTGACTGATTTTTTAACACCAAAGTGACCAGCTGTAGGGTCATCATGACATTCCTTTAGGATTGCTTGACGAAGTTTCTCTGGGATCACAAGTTTCCAACTGTCATTTTCATTAGGAAATTGTTTCAAAGTCATGTATTTCCACAGTTGTCCTTGACTGACTTCCCAATCTGGATCACTCTTCCCAGAAAGCACCAAGTCCTCTTTTGATTTATACCAATCATCCTTGTCTTCTGGTTTTATTTCTATTATGTTAATTTCCTCTTCAATCGCTCTAGATAGAGCATCTGGCACAGTGTTATATTTACCTTTGCGATGGACTATTTCGTAATCAAATTGTTGTAAGCGCATCGCCCACCTTGCCAACCGTCCATGAGGGTCCTTATTACGATGTAGCCACTGAAGGGCACTATGGTCCGTGATGACCTTAAAATGATTCCCTTCAACATAAGGACGAAACTGTTCTACAGCATGCAGAACACTTAATAGTTCTCGCTCAGACGCTGAGTACTTGCATTCTCTTTCCGACAGTTTTTTGCTCGTGTAAGCAATGGGAACTTCCAGACCATCGGCAATCTGAATCAAAACTCCCCCAGTTCCCCTGTTGGAAGCGTCACATTGAATAGAAAAGGGTTTTGTAAAGTCTGGCACTCTTAGGACTGGTGTGGAAGTCAGGGCCGTCTTTAGATTTAAGAAAGAATCCTCAGCCTCTTTATTCCATACAATGCGTTTGGCTTTCTTGCCTCCCTTGGTTAGTTCATGTAGTGGAGCTGCGACAATGGCAAAATTTTTCACGAACCGCCTGTACCAACTAGCTAGGCCAATAAAACGCTTTAGCTCCGTGTACGTGGTAGGCCTGGGATAGTCGAGTATGGCTTTTACTTTATCGGGATCTGTACGAAATCCTTCCTTGTCTACAATGTAGCCTAAGTATTTTAAGGATGGTCTCGCAAAAACGCATTTCTCCAGATTGATCGTTAATCCTGCTTCCCTAAGCTGATTTTTTACATATGTCAATGACAACAAATGACCGTCAAAGCTGTCGTCACATATGACAATGTCATCCAAATAAGTGAAGACCCGACTTTCGAATTCCGGCGTAAACAAGCGATCCATCAAACGTTGTTGTGTTTGAGATGCATTACTAAGTCCAAATGGCATAACTTTAAAGTGATAAAGCCCTTTTCCAGCGAGTCCGAAAGCAGTCTTTTCCTTGCTTGTTTCTTCTAGTGGGATCTGCCAAAATGCTGATCGTAAATCAATAGATGACAGGAACCGAGCATTTTTTAGACTGTCCAGGATAGTGGTAACCCTAGGTAAAGGATAAGAGTCTTTTACTGTAACTTTATTTAACTGACGACTGTCGAGACACAATCGATTCTTACCCGATGATTTCTTCACGAGTAATACAAGTGAACGCCATGAACTGAAGGAGGGTTCTATTACGTCATTGTCCAGCATATCCTGGATTTCCTTTTCAAGTTCTGCCATAATTGGAGGAGCAAATGGGTGCTGTCTGTGTTTGATGGGCAAGCTGTCCCCGGTGTCAATCCTATGCTTGATCAATGATGTTCTTCCTAAACCTTTACCAATCTCTGCTGCCATTTCATCTAACAATTTGTCCAGGCGTTCTTTCTGTTGAACGGAAAGTTCATCTCGCGAAATCACTGGTTGTGAGACGTTAATTTCCGTAATTTCGGCAATTGATTTTCCGGATTCTATAGCTAAATTGAATGTTACAAAAAAATTCATGCCTAAAATTATATCATGTTTTAAGCAGTTCATGATATAAAAATCTACAACGTTGTATTTTCCCGTAAACTCAATAGGTAAATGAACAATGGAATCCATTGTATGGTAGGTACCGTCTGCTGTTGAAATCTTTTGTTTGTCGACTTTGTGTTCTGAAAACCCCAATTCCATAATTTTCATAGCGAATCCCTGCGACAACACTGAGACCGTTGCTCCAGAATCCAATAATCCCACAAAAGACTGATTTAAAATTTTTATTTCAGCATAATACCGATTGTCTTGACTGTGCTTACTTATATTACAGATCTCCCCTGTTTTGAAAAAAGTCGAAACTGTATGTAGCCATTGCTGCCAGTCATCCGAGGTAGACTGACTTAGTTTTTCGGGGTACGATCGGCTGGCATCGACTCCGACTTGTCGTTTCCCTTATCGGTGTCATTGCATGAACATTTATTTGTCGTCTTACCGAAACGTCCACATCTGTAGCAGAAGAGTCTCTGTCTTGGCAATTTGCAATCCCTGAAACGATGCCCTGGAGTTCTGCAGTTCCAGCATTTCGTTAGAAGTACTTCTTTGTCATCCATGGCTGCCACCTCAGTCGTGCTTTCATCTCGTGATATTTTCAAAGTACTTCCCTTATATGCTAAATCTCTTTCTAGCGATTGATCACTTTGAGTAGGTTCCTTGAAATTGTCACAACTTATCTTGGTACGTTCAATTATCCTTAGAACTGATGTTAATTCGCTCACTGAATCAAAAGAGTCTCGGCATATGGCTTTCTGAAAGTAGGGTTGTAAATTCCTTCTAAGAATCATCAATTTTTGCGTTTCAGGAATGGGAGTGGGAAGCCGATTAAACATATTCTGCATAATGGCAATGTAAACTAAAATATTTTCCTGGCTGCTCTGGGTCCTCCGTTTAATCTCCTCCAGTAGCTCCTCTTGGTAATACGGTTGCTGAAAAGTGTCTAACAGTAGCCTCACTAATTGACCCCAATTTGTTACTGTACCTTTATTGGCTCGAAACCATATTAATGCCTCTTCTTCGAAGAAGTCTATGGCATATCGAAATAAGTCTTCATCAGCAGCATTCCGCGCCTCTTTAAGTTCTTCAACTCTCTCCAAGAAGGCGTTCACACTTATGGTACCCTTACCACTGAATTTGACACCCCAATCTTTAATGGGAACCAACTTCCGTTTGTGGAAGCCATCGTCAAATGTGGAAGACCTTTGCAAACCTAGATGACGTGAGGAAAGACTAGGTTTGTCCAAGGTGGTTCGTGGTAAGTCTGCGTCGGCAACAGTAGACTGGGAGGCACGATTCTGGTGAATTTTCTTCGCTAATGATGTTTTTTCTGAGTTGCGGGACTTTTCCAATTGTTCCATTATCTGCATAGCTTCTTCGCCCAGAGACTTCTGTAAGATGTCTTTATCATGTTCGGAAATTACATCTTCTTCTTCCTCACCTTCTTCTTGCTCAAGCTGCCTTAGTGACGACAACGTATCCTGTATGTTCTTGAGCAAGGCTAAGTGTCTCTCAATGTCCTCAGATTCAGAAGGAATAATAAGCTTAGCACGGTTAGATAAGTGTGTCAAACGAGAGTGTATACGTCTAAAAAACGAATGTTCAGGACTGTGCGATACTTCATTTATAAGCGCAATTATAGCCGATAACTTCTTTTTACAAGTCAATATTTCGTTACTGGGGTTATCAATACAGGATTTAGGTACCTTAAAGGAAATGGTCGACTCGCCCGATTGCTCTCTAACTAGGATTTCCCGCAAAAATTTCCTCATAGTCGCCACGGTCTTACACTCCGAGATCCCTCGACAAGCCAATTCAAACTCGAGCTCATCTTTATGTAGTGCATTAACATCCATGTTTAGTAACAGTAATAAATTGTTTATAAACAAATATGTGTTTGAATTACCCCGTTAAGTGGGTTTCAATTCCAAAAAAACCGATATGCAAAGGCTTGAAAAACTTAGGAAATTGTATGTTAAATTTGTATACCTAATACCAAAAAAAGATAATTACCACCGTTTGTCCGGAACATAAAACTAATTACACTGAATGACCACAATCGTTATACACCTTGCTTAACCTTCATTCAGTTAACCCGTGGGCGCCAATGTCATGACCAGGGTTCCAAGTAAACTGAATCAAGCAAAGCAGTATTAACGAATTTATTATGTGTGGGTATAGTTACTAATTCTACAACTTAACACTAACACCTTAACGACTAGACAATATGAACATAAAGACAAGCATGACATAAACACGAAGTAAAAAGTATACAAAAAAAATCAAACCAAAATAAAACAAAATAAAAACAAATAAAAACAAGAATAAAACAAAATAAAACAAGATAAAATTAAACTAAACAAAATAGTAAAATTTCGGTTTATCAAAAAGCACTGTCACCGGCTAGAATCGAACCCGATCCTCAATAATCGCAGTTCTGTACTATGCCCCGAGACCAACTGGCTTCTTGTCGACCGTGGCGAATATGTCGACAACTACTTCGCAGGAGATAAGGGCTATGCAACGCAATCAAAGCTGAGATTCATCCAAATGACCAGTATCCGAATCATAAGGGCGTTACGGCAAGCTGAGGACAAAATGTGAAGTGTCAGCCTTGCCAAACATCTACGACAATCATTATCCAACCTGTCTCAGTTCGTTAATAGACGTAAACACTTACCCCATTACTTTGAAGTACACTCACACACTAATTCACAACATGCACCAATGACAATCTTTATTCTGTTAAATTTCCGAATATTAATGGCAGAAATTATGCAAGTAATGATGGAGCGATCACTGAGTCTTTTCCTCTGTCCAATCATTCCCCTTACCCGCTTTATATTCTTTTTCTCCTACCGTCACTTATTAATTTTGAATGGTCTGCTTAAAACTATTGTGGCGAGCCTAGTAACGCCATCTAGTGTCGAGAGCTAGAATATCGATCATTACAATATGTACAAGTATATAAAACGGTAGAAAAAAAAATCAAAGGGCATCAAAAGAATCGTCCACATCGCTGTCAACAGGAAAACTTCCCAGGAAATATTAATAATACCTATGTGTTGTTGTAATTCTATCTTCATACTTGGAGCTTTTTGGCCTCGAACAAGCCTTTTTTATTTCCAGCGGCTTCGCCCTCGTGGTTATAGGAAATTATCCCATGGCCATACTACCAGGATAAAAATCTATCTCTAATCTATCTCTGCGCCAAATTTCTTTCAGATCCGTTCAGCCGTTCTGGCGCGATTGAGTAATAAACAACGTCTAAACACTTTCACAAACTTTTTCGTATTTTACATTTGTTTTTATTATGTTTTTTATAGTTTTTTTTTTCATTTGTGATCTTCCTTTTCAAGTCGCCATAAAAACCTTTTCTTTCTTTAAACAATATTTAAAACAGGTAATTCAAATTACTTCAAGGAAATTTTATCAAAGCGAAATAAGTTTTTCTCAATTCAATTAATGTTTTCGTCTTCAACTTAGTTCTCTATTACATTGAGAGCTCGATCTAATTTAATTAAAGTTGACGACTTTGTTCAAATATTAGTTACTAGCTTCTACGAGACCGGCTTCATCCACGTGGATGTCGAAAATTGTCTCACGGGAACTTTCTACTAAAATTCAACATTCTCCTGCCCTTATCCCAATTTATTTGGGCTCGGCGCAACATGTCTTTTTCTGTCATACTTCTCTATTAGTCGTCATCTCGGTAGTCACTCCTTTCCTAGCCATATCATCTTTCACACAATCCATCCATCGTTTCTTTGGTTTCCCTCTACTTGTATAGCCATCCACATTCATGCTCATAACTTTCCTGACAACATTTTCTTTATTCCTTCGCATAACATGCCCGTACCATGACAACTGTTTTCCACACAACTTTTCAATCACCGGTGTCACTTTCAGACTTCCTCTTATATACTCATTCCTTATTCTATCCATTCGCGTAACACCACACATCCCTCTTAGCATTCTCATCTCAGCTGCATGCAATTGTCTTTCATTCATTCCTTTTGTGGCCCAACACTCTGATCCATACAAGACGGCACGACTAACCATGCTTTTATAAATCTTCCTCTTAAGTTTACGTACTACTACTAAACTTACTGTAAAAAAACAATGAAAATCGATTTCTAGACAGACTCATCTGGATAAAAAAAAAACAAAAAACTACACTAGACTAAACATTTTATCTGCTGTCACATTTTACATCAACTGTGCTTCAGTGGTCAGTTGTACAGAGGCCAGCACATCAAGTTACCCCAATCTTTCGAATTTCTTTGATAGTTTTTTCAACTTTATTACAAAAACATAAGGTTCATTTTTAATTGGGAATATTTAACAGTTTGGGATTAGCTTGATGTGTCGTCTGTACATTTCTATACTATATATTATTATTATAAAGAGGAAAGATTTGTATGTATGTTTGTAACGAATAAACTCAAAAACTACTTAATGGATCTGGATGAAACTTGGCACAAAGATAGATTATAGTTTGGAATAGCATATAAGCCTTGCTAATACTTTTTATCCCGGAAAAATATACGGTTCCCATGGGATAATTTCCTACATACACGCGGGCGAAGCCACTGGCAAAAGCTAGTCAATAATAATAACACGAATGACATGATAGATCTACTAAAATTAACTACTTAAATAAATTATGCTATCAAAATTCGTGGGTTACCCACAAATTTTGAATCATTTTGCATAACTCGCTCTTTTACATTAAATACTTAGGTAACTATTTAAAGTAAGAGAGCGAGTTATGCAAAATTTAAAACCTCCACAACTATTAAATACTGAAAGACGTCGAACGATAAATATTTTTCGAGCGTTTTTAGAACAAAGAGAATAAATAAGGTGTACTGCAACTCCTTTGCAAGGTCTACATGCTTCCTACGAAGCCGAGACCTAAGATTTAAATCGTAAGAGGCGATTACAACAAAATTGTGTTCATTTGTTTACAAAGATCGTGTGCTTAATTCCAACAGTGCATGTACTGCTGTTGAGCTGCACACTTTTTTTTTTTGTGAACGTGGGAAATCGTACCATGACTCCTCCCGCTCTGTGTGGAGCGGAAGGTAGTGTCAGACTCTTACTGACTAAAACCCATCCATGTTCCTTCCTTAGCCCTTTATGTTATGGGTAGCGGTAACCCTTTCTGACAATCTCGCTTACAGACCTGCACCTTAACACACTCACCGCCCACACGACGCCAGAAGCCCATCCGCGAGGCCAAGCGCTCACCGCCTCTCCACGCAGGGCACTGCCACGAAATCCGCTTCGTCGCATCGACCCTCCACTGCGGTGAGCGAGTGAAAACCGTTAGTGTCCTCCGCTGCAGTGAGCGGCGTGTGGAAACAGCCATGGTCTCTGTTTCCACCGGCACAATAATGTGTACCTTGTGCAAGCGCAGTGGTTGTGCAGCTTATTTTATTTTATCTCTCTTCTCTTTTCGTGTGGTTAGTGACTAACCTGGTGTCAGAGTTTTTAAGCTGCCCATGGGCCTCTGACTTAGCTTCACATGCTGTTGAGAAATATCTCTCAGACAAGCTGGTTTCCTCACGATGTTTTCCTTCACCAATTTTAAAGCAAGTGATAATTATACAATACGCAAATAAATCCGTAAAATCAGAGGTGCGTGCCTTGGGTTCGAACTCGAGACCTATAACTTGGCAGTCCGACGGTCACACAACTAGGTCGGTTTTATTAGCACAAGCTCTTTTATTAAGTTTTTTAAAATTTACGCTTGAGTACAGTCAATTTTTAATGTTTTAATTGGTATATTGGCGTGTGCTAGCTGACATGTAGCAAATGATTGATTTTAATGTGATGTGTTTCGTAATGTTAATTACTTCTCATACGATGAATGTGTAGAGTCAAGTTCTGCCAACTAAACAGACAGCTGTGCTGCTGGGGAGTTTGTTGCGCCACTTCTTCTTCCCAGCTAAAGTACTAGGAAGTGGTGAAGGGTGGTCGTTTTTGGGGGACTGTCTTATGTAACTTTGACCTTCAGAAAGTGCAGATTTTCAGCCTAATTTGAATAAATCACTTTTGATTTTGATTTCTAAATGATTATTTAAGTGAGTCCACTGAAAGAAACATTTGTGCCGTACACCGGTGGAATCGCGCCGACCGCGACCGTGTCAAAACATGGCCACGGTTCTCTTTCGTTGTAATTGACATTTAAATAGTATTGTCTCGCTCACTAATACTAAATATCGTATCTTATCGTTCCATGCGAAATGTGTGAGCATTCTTTACTCAGTAGAAACTCCTCGCGCATAGCTAAATACGAAGAGAGCAAGTCTAACGATTTAAATCTTTGCTAGCTCCAATGTTTTATTTATAACCGGGCAAGGTTGCACAGAAATACATTTCGAGCGACGGCGAGTGGCTAGTGGCTACTTCCATAGTATCGGAGGTTGATCAGCCTCCGGGGTAAAATGTATTACTTTTCGATTTATGTTAAGTGGGTATGTTAAGTTAGTTATGTTTACTGGAAGACTTATGTTTGACCAAGCCGCTTTTAAATCGACTTCAAAATGGAGGAGATTCTCAATTCAACTAGTATTTTACGCCGATTACGCTGAGATTTATGATCCGATTTACGTGATTTTTCTTTAGTTTGATGCGGAATAGTTGCCATTTGGACCCATAAAAATTTAACATACCTAGTTCGGCCCAGTAGTTTTTTTTTCATTTTATGAACATTTTTATCTTGATGATATATTAGTACTTCAGGTCACCGTTGTTTACATAGCCAGTTTAGTAGTGGATACGAATTGACAGTGGGGTAGGTAGGTACAAAAACTCAAAATTGAAAAATAATTTTAATATGGGAATTCAGTGTCTTTGGTTTTGTATTTCCGGTTATGCCACCGACTTCCAATATTAAAATTATTTTTTACTCTCCAGTGTTTTTTCGGGGGTCGGTTTGTTTTTTTTTTTGTAAAAAAGTTTTTATTACCTCGTCGTTTCACGTAGGTACCGCAAGTTATACTGTGACTAAGTAGGTTATACATGAACTACACAACACTAGACAGTACTATATTCTGCACATGGGTTTCCGCACATACCTCCAAATAATCACAGCTGGATCCGAAGGGGTAGGCAGATATGTACTTACTACTATAGGTACACCACCATCTCTATAAGTTCAGCGGGATTGTCTGAAAGGAACATGGATGGGTTTTAGTCAGTAAGAGTCTGACATTGCCTTGCGCTCCACCCAGAGCGAGAGGAGTCATTTGATGATTTCCCAACCTTAAAAAAATAAAACTTTCTCTATAGGTGTACCTACATATGTACACACACATTTCGCCAATTATATGACTGCAGTATATGTGGTTCTAGGTTCGATTCCCAGGTTGGGCAAAGTTTTATTGGGCTTTACCAATTTCTCAGCAGCCTGGAGTTTAGAATATGCCCGGTCCATGGTAATAGGCTCGCTCCCTATTACATGGGGGTTAAACATAAACAAACATACGTTCATTAGTTAAAGTGCCCGCCTACGTCAGAGTTCCCTCAGCGTGGGTTGAAAAAGACCGCATTCAATATACACCTTCCATTCTTTCACTACATAAAATTCATGGGACTATACTTCGGACACTTCCATAGTGTCAAGTACCAAAACAAAGTGCGGTCTGGAGAATTTCAAGCGGATCCGAATAGAAATTGTCTCGTTGTCCGCAACAAATCTACCAAATGGATTGAGGTATTTTTCTCTCTTTGTAGAGAGACATACTGGAGTGTCATATGAGATAAACTCAAAAAATAAATGACTACTATTGAACCAAATATGGAATCTTGGAAAAAACAGCTGTTCCATGCGCGTATATGTTCGCATAATTCGACAAAATGAAATCGTTGGAAGCTGTTCTTTGTTCGTATTTCAGAGTTGGTTCCACAGTAAAAGTTATTCATTTTTATGAGTCACGACTAGGTACAGACGCCAGCACATCAAGCTATCCCTAACTGTCAAATTTTCTCAATTAAAAATGAACCTTATGTCTTTGCAATAAAGTTGAAATACTATCAAAGAAATTTGACAGATTGTGGTAACTTGATGTGCTGGCCTCTGTACCTGCTTTATATTTATTGTACTTTTCTTTACACACACGCGTTTAATAAACTTCGTCCAATGTTTCTTGGTGTTTGAAAGTGAGAAAAGAAACCAGTAAGAATTTTGTTTCAAATGTACAAACGTCAGCACATCAAGTTACCCAATCTGTCAAATTTCCTTGCTCATATTTAAACTCTAACACAGATTCATAAGGTTCATTTTCAAATGAGAAAATTTGACAGTAAGGGATAGCTTGATGTGCTGGCGTCTGTACAAAGAACAACCAACACGCATAACGAAGCCTCACGCTTGTAATCCCTAAATGAGTGATGGTATTTTATTTTGTAAATGTATTCTTCTTCTTCTTCGTGTGGTTAGTGACTAACCTGGTGTCAGAGTTTTAATGCTGCCCATGGGCCTCTGACTTAACATCACATGCTATTGTAAATGTATTGCAATCTAGCTACTGTTGAAATGTATGTGTTGAAATTTTTTATACAAATTCCCACTCCCTATTTCACCATCATAATCTACCTCTGTGCCAAATTTCATCTTCGTAGGTCTAGGCACTTTTGAGATTTCGTGATTAATCAGTTACTGAATGTATGAATAAAACTGCCCTTTCGCTTTTATATATTAGTAATATTGAAAGAAAATACGTTTATTTGCGGAAAATATGACGCAATAAAAAAAACAAAAAAAAACGTCACATCCGTGCAAAACGGCCAGTACAACCATCAACCATCACTTGACCTTCCCGGAGCACAAAAACTTAATGATAAAAAAAAATTAACTTCGTTCACAAGATATCATCTTAAAAATAATCAGAAATCACGTGCATAATTATGTTTGAAGACAATAATCCTTTTTTTTTAACAGAATGTATGCGTACATATACTTAGTACGAGGTTATCCACTTATAATGCATCGCTACCAGCCTTTATTTCTAATCTTGCTTTTAACACGGCAAGTACATAAAACTTGCAGGGGCTGGCTTCATGCCAACGATGTATTTAAAGGAATACTCTTGTCAGATTTTCATTTCAAAATCGACTGTTACAGCCACACGCCGCGCTAAGAATCATATTTTGATCAACATAAAACCTAATACTGACCTGCAAATCACAATTAACTTTAGATAATATTAATTTCGCGGGCAAACCTTGTTGCAACTTAAGGACTAGATGATGATGATTTTCTTCTATATGATGATGATACTAATATATTTATAAAACTGCAACTTTATTATTTCTTCAACATTATTTGTTGCAATGTTTGCTATTCTACACCCCCTTCAAACAATCCTCAATTCTTGAACAATTTTCGCCCTCCGTCTAAATATCTAAGCAGCCAGTTCTGAAATTGGTCAGCATCAGCATGTCTTATCAAAAATATCTGATAAAATGTAAACAAATGGATCCAAAAATAATTGCCACTTTATGATTGAGTGCTGTGAGTGCCCGAAATTATATTTTAAAATCACTTTAAAGGAGTTTTTAATTTGACAACTGAAGTTAAAATTAAGCTTATTTGACAAATAAAAATGACAATGTTATAATGTTATTGAAATATTAATTCTTGAAAAAAGTCATTAGGTTTAAAGGTTTAAACCTTCTAAATATAGATGAATGTCTTCCCTACAGTGAATGAATGCGTAAGAATTTAACTTGAACGCATTTGTTTATACTTTCATCAGAAAATTTTGGAACAGACAATACATTTAACACGTCCCACTAAGACAGCCGTAGAGACACACTGAAATATTACCCCATTTATAGTATTAGAATAAATATTATATGTAACGAGACTAGACAGGAGAGAGAGGACAGTTATATTATCTGTGTCGCTCTGACGTAATGATAATGAATGTTCTAGGTTATTTTTGATCGAAGGTTCTAGGTGTGATAAATCGAAGACAAAAGTGACAATATGCGAACAATTTCTAGTACAGGCAGGCAAATGATTAAAAAGATTATGGATAAGTATTCCGCGTTCCGCAAGTGGCACGTCAAAACTTGGCTGGTTAGCAAAACTTAATTAATAAAACCGCGTATACAGCAACATAATGGTTGTCTCTTTTTAGCTCCTGATAACTACGATATGCTGTCCTACTTCCACATATCTAATACAGTGTGTCATTTTAAAACTCGAATGTTGGGTATGTAACCTTTTTCAATCACAAATCATCAAATGACTCCTCCCGCTCTGGATGAAGCGAAATCGTGTTAAACTCTTACTGACTAAAACCCATCCATATTCTTTGTGTTCCGGGGCAGCGGTAACCCTTTCAGATCAACCCGCTGAAATGGGTATGTAACCTACTTACTTACTTCTTTATACCTATCATGATATCATTGCGATAGGGACATGACACGACTCTATGGACAAAGAAATAAAAGCAGCGTGTCATCTCATCATTTCTTAACCAACCAAACATACAACACTTTCCAGTATTTTCTGACTACTTTCATATTTCTCATATCTTCGCGTTCCATCACATTTGTATCTCATCTAGGGCAGTGTGTGACGTAACTCCTTGTTACACTTTCGCGTCACATAAGTGAGACGTAACAAATTACGTTCGGTTCGGCGCCATTTATTTGGCTTGGGAACGCCAAAATGGCCCTTTTATGTGTTTTATTTATAAATGGTAAGGGTAATTTATTACCTCTGTGATTCTCGTGACATTGAGTAGGATAGGACATGATCACATGACTGTATCTTTCTTCTTAATTTTGGTCCATAACTGACAATCTGTTTTATGTTGGTTATGGTATGCATATTTATGGTATACAGTAAAAACTACTGAACGGCTCTGGAAGAAATTTGTCACAGGAATAGATTATTGTCTGGAATTATTCTTTCTTTTCGTGTGACTGATGACAGAGTTTTTATGCTGCCCATGGGCCTCTGACTTAGTTTCACATGCTGTTGTGAAATGTCTATCAGAAATGCTGGTTTCCTCACGATGTTTTCCTTTAACGACTTTATGCAAGTGATACTAATTATACAATACGCACATGACAACACAACACATGTCATCTGCACAAGTAGGAGAGAGGAAGAGGACTTTTATTTGATTAAGGGTTATTAAAATGTAATTATAAAAAAAAACATAATGTAAGTAATTTAGAATTTGCTATTTGAATATTTATTGACACTATTATAGCATTTAGTTAATAGAAATTGTTTTAATTTATTTTTGTTTCTCTATAATTATTTCTGGTAATTTTTTATATATTTTTATTGACATGAATTATGTACTTGTTGAGTGTATTTTTAGCTTAGGGCTTGGTAAGTTAAACTTATTTTTATGGCGTAGTGTATACCTTGACTGTATATTTTCTCTTGTTATGTACGATATCGATACGGTACGTATATTGTATGATAATCTCGCATGGGGTCGAAGCATTACGCTGAGCGAGCCGTTTTTCGCTGATGTGAAGGATTTACCCACAATTTTGTTTTTGTTTTGTGTGCTGCAAATAAACTTTTATTCTTTCTTTCTTTTTCTTCATAATTTCGAACGAATTTGCATATTTCTAGAATGTATAGACAGGGGAGGGTACGAATTTTATTCCAGCTTCTTAGGGATTTGTTTGTTCATATTTCAAAATTAAATGTGCAATTGTAAGTCTGAGCTTTCAAACAGTTATTCAAATTATTAATAGGTTGTGACTTGAATTTGAAATGTGCCTTCTGCGTTTGAATAATTACGTTTTTGCAGATGTCGCGTGTCACTCGGTCCATTTTTTATTCAAATTATGCTGACTGTAAATCATTAGTAATTATTACTCTAGTTATATTTTTGTGTTAGTACTAGGCATTTTTAGTTAGCGTTATTACATTTTATAATTATATATTTCGGGTTTTTATTATGACAATAATTTACGTAGTGGTCAAAAATCATAGGAAAATGTAATTGGCATTTTTTCGAAAGAAATTGAAATACGTATATTGAAATAAACATTATTGATCGATGTTTTTAATATGAAAAAGAATGACGTTATCTGCTTGTAGGGAGATAATATTTATTTAATTAAATTAGACTTACTAAAAATGCACAGAACAGTACACTAATCCGCACTGGGCCCACGTGGTAGATTACGCCCCACTCCCTCTCACAGAAAGAGAAGGCCTGTGTCCCAGTCCCAGCAGTGGGAACATTATAGGTTGCGGACTCAACGTCTTAGGCCTTCTACCATACTCTTCAACGTATGTAATTTCCTACCAAATTCTAAAAAGAGGCCCAGAATTAGTTTAGAATTTGACAATCAATTCGGGTTGAACTCTGCTTGTAATAATAATAATAATTGTCTTATTCCATACGATTCGAATGACATGTGGCGCCATCTATTATCATTAGAACGTAATTGTTATTTTCCTCGGGAACAGCATTTTTATTCGGAATGTAAGGTACACTATGTGCGTTTCTGTACTCCTGGCAACGTATGCCAAATTTAAGGATGATCGGCTTAGTGATTTAGGTCTGAAAAGGTAACAAACAAACGAATAATATTACTTTCGCATTTATACTATTAGTTAGGATTAAAACTCAATATTTTCAACGCAAATACTAATTATAAATTGAGATTCATTACCGAATATTGTCCTAGAATACCAACTTCACAATCAAAGAACAAACCTACATAAAAAATTAACGTAGACATCTCCGAGTTCTATATTTAGCTCTATAATCAGCTTACTCCATTTCAGGGGTAACCCAAACGGCTTTTCTCTCTCAGGACTTTTCTCGGCGGTGCCATGAAAGTAAGATAATCAAGGCGTATTACAATCAATCATTCAGCGACGTCTGGCCGATGACAAAGGAGCTTTTAAACTTTACACTGAGAGCAGTGACCAGGCTTATAGATGGTAGAAGAAACTATGCATTACATATATAATATGTAATGATAATGTGTAATATTAATAGAAAATAATTGATATTAAATATAGACATTAATATTTAAAAAAATCACGCTTGCTTGCAGGCAGAATACACTGACTCCTAGGCTGTAAGATCTTCCTATTTGAAATGTATTTTTTGCAAATAAACGATTTGATTTGATATGCGACTTAACTTTGTAATACCTTTTTTTTTTTAGTATGGTAAAGCATCAAATGACTTTTCCCACTCCGGGTGGAGCGGAAGGGAGTGTCAGACTTTTACTGACTAAAACCCATCCATGTTCCTTCCTTAGCTATTTATGTTCCGGGAAAGCGGTAACCCTTTCGCACAATCTTGCTCATCCAGCAACAGTGTCATACCTAACATAAGATTTTCAAAAAAAAGATCCTGCTTCTGAGACATCGCGTAAAAAGTAGTTGAAATTCCATTATCAAGGTAGTAGGAAATATTAAATACAGTTAATTTACAAGTCTACAGCAACCTTATAAGAATGAGAATAAAGCTCACTGTGATTTTGACAGACTTGTCAGTGGCCACAAACCTACAGCAACAATAATTTAACGACAGTGAAAATAACTGTGATTTTATCAGTGATATAAATTTAGGGCTAATGACAGTGACAGTTAGTCGTAAAATCACGCATACCGCTAGGCTGCCAGCAAAACTAGGAACTATAATTCATTGCGGGTTGTTAGTCGATCATTCCAATGCGAAAATGGAGTCGCACACTTCGATCAATAATGTCGCACATTCCTTCCTTCCTTTTCCAAATTATATTTCGAACACCGAAAAAATGCGTTCGTGACACCTGTCATTTGTACACGATTAGGAACTAATAAGGTTTAAATTCGTAATAGGTACTCTTTTGTACTCAACTGACAGGGGTCCGAAACGCGTTCTTTTATCGGTCTTAGAATTTAATCATAATAAAGTCGTAGCATTTCTGTCTTTCGTTGGGATAGTAGGCCAGTTCGACCGATGGGCTGGTTAAAGATTTCTTTGCCCGTAAAACAATCTTATGACTTGTTTAAATAAATAAAATCAAGCCTATAATCCCCAAAGAGTTAGGCCGAAGTGTAGAGAACCACGATAACATGGCGCGCCCCTCCGAATTACTGTTTCAATGTTTGTAGTCACATCCTTACGAAAAAGTTTGTATGTAGTTGTAAGTAAACGTCTTCAGCAGCAGGCCGGCAGCAACATGCGTTGTGAGTTTGGGTGGCGCTATGTAATTAATTTCACAAATACTTTTCATGTTATCGTAGTTTATATCCTACTTACTTACATCCAAGTTTTGCCATTTGCGGTATGGTAAAAACTTTAACCTAGGGAGGATAGCCTTTTTTTTTGAGGATAGCAAATCACCAAATGACTCCACTCGCTCTGGGTGGAGCGGAAGGGAATGCGAGATTCTTACTGACTAAAACCCATCCATGTTCCTTCCTTAGCCCTTTATGTTCCGGGGTAGCGGTAACCCTTTCGGACAATCCCGCTGAACGTATAGAGATAGTGGTGTACCCATTGTAGTAAGTACATATCTGCCTACCCTTTCGGATCCAGCTGTAATTCTTTTGAGGTAGGTGCGGAAACCCCATGTACAGAATATAGTACTAATTAGTGTTGTGTAGTTCATGTATGACCTGCCCTAGCCTTTTGTTCTTGTTTTGTTTTTCCTTAGCCCTTTACGTTCCGGGGAGTAAGTCTTTCAAACAATCCCACTGAATGATAGCCTTGTTCTTTCTCCAACGTAGATATTTCCAACAAACTTCATTTTTCTTAAAGAATAAGCGGATACAAGTAATAAATTAAGCCTTATCGGAATTCGGCCAATATTTTCAGGTCAAGTCCCTATTCCACGAGATGCGATGGCCACATTAAAGGCTCCACCACAAAGTTTTGACATCTAAACTTATTTATTAGTTACCTCGACGCCTTTTTCCAAGTTCTCAATCCCAAGAAAGCAATACATATACGAAGTATTCTGAGAAATACTTGGAGAGAAATAGATCAGGGAACGGAATTATGTATGAGTGGGTTTCTTTCGAACTTTTTGATGTAGGAAAGTGAAATAGTTTTGTGTTAGCGTAAGATTAATCAGTAAAAGGTACTAAGTAATTGTTTGGCTCGGCATGATTCGGCACAGGCGGGCGACAACATCACATATTTTATTTATGTGTGATAAACATTTATTTCAGGCAACAAAGGCCTATAAAACACAGTACATATAAATAAATAATACAAATAAACAAAAAAACTTAAAAACTACTGCACTCGTTGTGACGGCATCGAGTCACGCTGCGGAAACACCGATACAGCACACCCTTCGGCCAAAACTCTTCCTTGAGCCAATGAACAATAATTTTTAATAGTGTAATTAAGGTGTTAACGTTCGTATACACAATTAATTAATTGTGTATACGAAAGGTTAATCATCACTGAACCTCCTGTGTTATGTCCTAGGAAAAAAAAACGAAGACAATATGTGACATCTACCAGCCCGCATTAAGCCAGCGTGGTGGTCGCAGTAACTGCGCTTGGGCATCCCAACCAAATAGACTAGATTAGTTTAGAACCGCAAGTTGGTTGTTGCTTCTTGGTCACTTACGTATTTAGTATTTTTTGTACCCCATTATAGGGATAATGGAGCTCGTGGCTAAGTAATAACAGCCCCCCGGATCGATCGAAATTAATTTTCATGTCACATGAAACAATTTAAAAGACACCATAAGACACCATAATTTCTTCTTGTTATCATGAATTTCTCATGATAACAAGAAGAAATAAATTTGTAGCTTGGCGTGAGGGCAGGTGCGTTTATGCTCTGGCGTTTAAAAGGTTAAAAATAAACAATTAATAAAACTTAAAATTAATATAAATATTGTATTCCAAAATTTAAAAAAAATCAATTGCGCGCGTCGGTCGTTGCCCTCCGCACCGAAGTGACAACAACGAAATAAAATAGTGAACGTAATAATATGCAAAGCAAATTCATATTTCAATTTCAAATATATCCACACTCAACCGTGTAATCGAATTGACACAGAATGGCGTCAAAATAAAATGCTTTCAATGAAATCGAGGATAGGGTTGTCAGCGTTAAAAAATGGATTAAAATTCTCCCCTTGTTATTTATCTTATTGACTTGATGGTTTTATTGACGTTTAATTTCCGGTAAAAAAGTCATTTATTTCAAAACTAGCTTCTGCCCGCGACTTCGTACGCGGACCCTGTTGCTTATGCCAGCGACAACGGGGTCGCCATTTATGTTATTTTTATCATTTTTCCCATTTAAATCTTTTATCACACTGAGCTTTAGTTTTATTTCATTCCAACAACCACCAAAACATACAGTCCATTTGTCATCGTTTTCATTTTGGTAACCGCATTATTATATTCCTCCTCTAGAGACCTAGAAGTCGATGCGTAGATACGCTTGGAACTCAAGCGTAATTCTCTTTCCGTGAACGTCTCTGACTCGCGAGACAATACATGACGTTCACGATCAGCGGTCAGACGCGCATCATATTCTTCACTGGTCTCTAGAGACCTAATGAATACGCTGAGAACGCAGGCGTGCTTCGCGACCCGAAGAGGTTTCCACGGAGCGAGTTGCAGCCTAATGTTCTCGAACAACATCAAGTCTCTCCTGACGCTCTTCGGTAGATTCTTGGGATCTTATGATCCTCAATCTTTAAGCTCTCTTGGAACATTGGGAAAGATTTGACCTCTTTCTAGGCATGGTCATAGTTTTATTGTGAAGATACCTGATCAATAAAAATCTAAATTAAAATGACTGCTCCCCTGCGTTACCGGGTAGGCTACAGTGTCACGAAGATAAATGGAAAAGGAAATTAAACACTCAAACAACATAAGCCCGAAGGCATATTCATACGATAAAATAAAAAAATAAATAGGAGTTTTGGCCAGTAGAGTCAAATTTTCAATGATATACCATCGTCATCGAACATCAGTCCTAAACTGTTACCGCCTTCACCGCGTGCAGGTACTCCCAGTTTGTTATTTTATAATTACACAGTAAAATTAGTGATAGCTTTGATTTCCACATCAGATGTTTCTGATCTTAGATTTTTATAAGTCAACAGGAAATGCCCATCATATTGAACAACAAAGACGTCAAAAACGTCATTCCTATATGTGTTATGTTGTAGCTAGGCTCTTGGAGTTCCACAACAGGTGTTCCAGATCTTCGATTTTTATAAGTCAACAGGAAATGCCCATCAGACCGAACAACTTTTGCTAAGACGTCATTCCTATATATGTTACAGTGTAGCTGGGCTCTTGGAGTTCCACATCAGGTGTTCCAGATCTTCAAATTTATTCTCTCAGCAGAAAATGCTAATCACGTGGAACAATTTTCGCTACGGTATCATTTTTGTATCTCTTATAGTTTAGCTGGTCTGTTGCGGTTCTGCATCAGGTGTTCAAGTTTCCAAGATAAATTATAGCCTATATGTTGCCCAGACTTAATACCTATACAACGAAAAAGAAATCATTCCAATCCGTCCAGTAGTTCCAAAGATTAGCGTGTACAAACAAACAGACAAACAGACAACTTATTTTTTTTTGGATTCATGCTCTATTACTGTTTCTAAACCCCCCTCAATTATTTTTTTTTTAATATATTCAATGTACAGACACAGTTTTTTTACTGTTTTATTATATGTATATAGATATATAGATAATAATTTAAATAGGGAGGGGGCTTCGGGTCTTTTAAACCATTGACCTTATTAGCAAAGCGATTGCTACTGTATCTTCCATATTTCATCCACGCAGTAATCCTTGAATTTACCGCCCGGAATGTGGGGTGTATATTCATTTTCAACCGAATTATTCACAATTACGTAAGGAAATTGAGGAGTGCTGCGCTCGTGGCTAAGTAATAACAGGCGCATGATCGATCAGGTTAAGCTACGCTTGCCAGGGTTGGTCCGTGGATGGGTGACCATCTTTTCATATCGAGACTCCTCCGTGCCTCGGAAAGCACGTTTAGCCGTTGGTCCCGTGGATCTTTGACATTCTTTGACGTAGACGCCCGAAAGTCGACAGCCAGTCTTACCAAGGGGTATCGTATTACCCAGTTACTGATTGGGTTGTGGAGCTTAGATAGGCAGTCGCTCCATGTAAAATACTGGTATTCAGCTGCATCTAGACTGGGAGCCGACCCCAGCATACAGATTTTATGAATGGAAAGTGAGGACCCTCAATCGGAACGCATCGCAGTCCAGTTCATTACCCAAGACCTCGGGCCAATAAGAATACGAGGCGTGCATCCAAACAAACCCGTTAAATAAACCGTCACTTTACCCGTCGTACTTGGCAGTTTATTTAAGTTCCACACTGCAATATCAAGTCCACCGGTATGAGGCAGTTACTATAACAATTACGAAAATGGCCGACATTTCCATAAAATTTCAGACTGCAATAGACCCGTGCACAGAATGACAAAATGTTGGTATGTACGATTGCTTGGGGAATGGCTGTACGTAGTATGGTGTGCATACTGGGAATCGCAATTTGATTAGTAAAGTAGTGTTATTCTGTAAAAATCTCATGGTGCAAATGTAGGTGAGGTGAGTTGAAAGTGAGGTGTCAATAGTGTCAATCCCTAGAATTAGGTGGACTCCCTAGAACTACCAGTGATAGGTCCGTGGTGTGACCGTTGGATTGCCGCGTCATAGGTCTCAAATTCAAACCCATGCCTCGCACCTCTGATTTTTCGGATTCATGTGCGTATTGTATAATTATTCCTTGCTTAAAAATCGGTGAAGGAAAACATCGTGAGGAAACCGGCGTGCTTGAGAGATATTTCTCAACAGCATGCGAAGCAAGGCCCATTGGTAGCATAGAAACTCTGACACCAGGTTAGTCAGGACAGCTCTCTTCATCGAAGTTGTCACGGTGAGATATATACAGAATCGACTGGCAGGACCCAGGCGTTAATATAACACCTCGAACTTAAAGAGAGTCTATCATACAGGTTTTTTAACTAGATGTGCCATGAACTGCCACGTAATGTATGTAAGTGTGATATTCTATCTTTAATACCCTGTAAGGATACATTTTAATTAATGATTTGACTTCGACTTCACAGATAAGCATACACGAAGTATACAATGTTTATGTCATTTCTACTTGTTTTTTTTTGTTGTTTGATTTTTTTACAGCGTCATGTTTGCCGTAAATAAACGTATTTTCTTTCTTTATCTTTCATGAAGCGACGCGCGCTTTACTTGTGGTTACCAAGTGTACACACACTGTGAATGTGTTGGTTGGTTACCACAAGTATGGCGCGCGTCGCTGCGTAAGATAAAAATACTGTTGCTAAAAAGGGAGTTAGTCAATTCACCTCGTTTATCAAGACAATTTGCTTTGACCCACAGCAATTTACGAGAACTACATGTGCAGGAAATCGTCTGTCATATTTTTCGTCTGGCAACCCTAAAATTGCGGGTGAAATTCAAACGAGATCAAAGCGATACGTACACGATTATCGTCGGAGACATTGAAAAGAACGGATATTACAAAAGCTAGCTTGTAATTTAAAAAAAAACCCTCGTTATTTTACTTTCATCGGAAGGAAATTTGCATTTTATCCTTGTTTTTTGATCTAAAACGTTGTCTTGTTTGTGACTGATATTTATTGTTTTTTAGTTGAGATATGGTGTTGCTAAAAAGGAAGAGTTATGTACAAAATGAGACATTTTTGTAACACTTTTTTTCGCCATAGACATTACACAGGAAATTGCCGATTGAAAATCAACCTAATGTCGGATTTCTTTTGATCCAAATCTGAGTAAGATTTGGAAAACTTGGTGAGAACCGACTGTATTATCTTAGGCCCGAATTTTCACAAGCGCAAGAAAATAAATCTAAATAAAATAGGATAGCAGAAAAGTGAAAAATGACTGCACAATGTACAAACGCCAGCACACAAGATCTTCCAAACTGTCAAATTTTCCTAATTGCATTTTAACCTTATGCTAACGTAATAAAGTTGGAAAGCTATCAAATAAATTTGACCGATTGGGATAACTTGATGTGCTGGCTGAGTACGTAGGTACGTAAAATACGTAAAAATATGAAACTACTTCCAAAATATTCCAACACAAAATCCAATAAACTTATTCGCAAACGATGTAACCTCACAAACTAAATAACTTTAAGCTGCTGAGTCAAGTTTTCGAATTTTCCGTGATTGGACTTCTTAAACGGCCGTTTCTTGCAGCTGCACTTAGTGACGTAACTGGTACTTTAAAATTTCGACTTTCAATTGGTCATTACTGATGTAATGGCGGCTGGAGGGTCTCGGAGCTCTTCGCAGAAGTAGGGTTGGGAAATTTTTGAATTGTTTTTATGAAATCTTAACGTCTGGACATTTTGGTGAGAGTCTAGTAACTTTTTTTCTTTTAAAGCTGGGACATCATCCAATGACTTCTCCCGCTCTAGGTGGAGCGGAAGGGAGTGTCAGACTCTTACTGACTATAACCCATCCATGTTCCGGGGTAGCGGTAACCCTTTCAGACAATCCCGCTTAGAGTCTAGTAACTTGACATGTATGTAGTGGTACAGTGTTAAAAAAAAGTCATAGATTAATTTAAGTGGTCTAAATCTCAGTCGTATTATCAACGTCTACCTTGTTGATCATGTGCCCGTACGCACTACTGCTGAGCGTTAGGTCCTGGGTTCGATTCCGAATTCGGAATCAGGAATTACTGAATAGCCGCCCGGAGTCTGGCAGTTCTACTGCATCCGGTTAGACTGGAAGCCAACCCCAACATAGTTGAGAAAAGGCTAGGCAGATTGATTGATTTATTGATCTTTGGTTAGACGTAATAAATGCCATGTTAAAATTTGTCCATCTATTTTAATGGGACGATATTCACACCCTGAGACAGTATTCACAGTACTAAAACAATCAGTCTGCCGCAAGCTGTCCATTCGACGTACCATGGACATGTTGGAATGGCCAGCCGTAGCCATTCTGTGGTCGTCGAATGGCCAGTGTGTATACAGTACATTACCCTGGACATGTCGAGTGTCAAGCGTTTGTTAGGATGAATAAACACTAGAATAATTGTCTTGAAATCGGTCATGGAGAATGTTGAATTATGTAAATTAATACCCGTCCGATTGCGACAATGCAGCAATAAGCATACTGCAATATTATGTAAAAATCTCACCGTGAATTTATAGTGAGCTGTCAATAGTGTCAATCCCTATCATTGGGTGGAACACAACCCAGCAACTGGATAATACGATACCCCTTGCTAAGACTGGCTGATAGATTTTCGGGCTTCTGACGGCCCGTAACGACAGTCAATGATGCACAAATGACAACTGGCACAAACGGCTTAACGTGCTTTCCAAGGCACGGAGGAGTCTCGGTATGTAAAGATGGCCACCCATCCACGGACCAACCCCGGCAGGCGTAGCTTAACCTACATTAGAATTAAATCACATATTTCAACTTGGATTATAGAAACGTTCTCAAAACTTGGAAAAAAATGAAAGATGAATAAAGTAAGAAAGAGGCAGCCCTGCATTCAGATATTAATTGAAACGGCAACAAGATGCGATACCGAAGTGAACTTTAAACTTTTTAAGTTGTTTACCGTTTGCTACCAGCTTCGGAAACTTCAGGCTGAAATTAATACTAGCTACTGACTCGTGTTGCTTTACAGGGTTTCGTATCCAAAGGGAACTGAACCGCCTGTCACCAGTCACATAATTATAGTGAACTAATTGGTGATGTTCTTCAGAAAGATCATATGCGTAATACTCGCAACTGGAATGCGGGTATAACTAAAGAAGCAAAAGGACTTTGTTTATCAAAAATAAATTTCCAAAAACCCCATAATTAGATTAACGAAAATTAAATTGCCTAACTCTTAATCCCTTTGATTCGTCAAGTAAACATTATCCGCGAATTGCTAATCTCCTATTAAAGTGTTAGTCAAAGGGAAAACTTGATAACATTCAAAATTAGCGGCTCATATTGTCACAATGTTGAGGCCTTGAGAGGGAATCGGATCTACATAATCTTACAATAATAAGATGTGTAATCCTGATGTTTGTCTCCTTATTTTGTTTGTAACTCTGGCCAGAAAAACTTCTGTATCAAAGGAATCAAAATCAGTCTGCCCTTTTACAACTATGCTAGGGTCAGCTTCCAGTCTCACCTGATACCGCTGAAAACCAGTATTATTCATGGAGCGACTGCCTATCTGACCTCTACAACCAACACATACGATACCCCTTTGTAAGACTGAAAGTCAGACTTTCAGGTTACCCGTAACAACTGTCTAAGATTCACGAATGATAGCCGGGACCAACGGCTTAACGCTCTTTCTGAAGCACGGAGGAGCCTTGGTATGTAAAGATGGTCACCCATCCACTACAGGGTGTAACAAAACTTGTGTCCGACCCGGAAGCAGGTTGTTCGGTGTCGTTACAGGAACACATATTGGCAGATTAAACATAAAAATGGAAATGAATTTTTTTAACCCCCAAATACAAAATTTTGTCACGTGACTACATTTAGTATGGATACCAATTATCTTTTAAGCAGATGTTTTTAAATTTAACCTAATAATATTTGTTCTTGTACGACAATGAACAATCCCTTTTCGGTTCGTATACGAGTTGTGTTACACCCTGTGTACCGCTGGATATTATGGTGCTACCAGCTTTCCATCCTATGTAACTCGAAAACAATACGACCAAATTAAAACTTTTTACGCGCTCTCAGTCCCAAAATGTAACGATTATTTAAATGAATACGCAAATTGAAGGTTGAAGTTCCAGCCATTAAATCGCTTTATCTTTAAGTGTTCCCTTAAACGCGTTAACTGATTTCAACGACGCATATTACACATGGTAGATTTAATAAGAAGTTACACATGACTCAACAGCTAAGCTTGAATTAGTTAAGTTTGATTTGATAATAATGAGTATAAACCTTTTATTTTCCATTTTGTTTTACCAATGTTGGTGAAAAGCAACAGAACCGACACGGAAGGAGCTAAGAACCAAATAATTGAGGAGTTGGCCAAGATTTATTTATTTAAATAATTTTAATAGCTTGATGCGTTGACGACATCAAGCTATCCGAAACTGCCGGGTAAGCGGGATTGCCGGGTAAACGGGATTGTCCGAAAGGGTTACCGCTACCCCGGAACATAAAGGGCTACGGAAGGAACATGGATGGGTTTGCCCTGAGGGGCCCCTTCATATGCTGACATCTCTTTGAGGCGCGCGTGGAACATATACGCGCCGTACGGCACGGGTCTGGTGCTGATCGGGCGGTAAGTCACCCATTACTCACCGTCCGCAGGCCCGCGCCTACGGTGGCCGGGAGTCGTCACGTGGCTCCCGACGCCCGGGGCGTCTCCTGCGGCGGCTGGGACGGGAGGACCTTTCTCTCTCCCATCCCGCCACCTCCTTCGCGAGCATGACTTTTTCGCAGAAGGAGGTGACTGCCTCCCACTCCCTCTCGCCCCGGACCATGGCTTGCACCAGGGCCGGGCGCGAGAGGTCGCCGCCGCCGATCGCCTCTACGAGGACACGGCGGTGCTCCGCCCAAGCGGGGCAGGTTTGCACCGTGTGCTCTACCGTGTCCTCTGGCGATCCTCGCAGTGGTGACACCCGGGCGTTTCCTCCCGCCTGATGATGTGCAGGAACCTCCCGAAACATCCATGTCCGGTGAGGACCTGCGTCAGGCGGTAGGTGAGGGCGCCGTGACGCCTCTCTAGCCACTCCTCAAAGAGGGGCCTTACCGCCACTATCGTGGCGTGCCCTAAGAGTCGGCCTTGTGGTTGGTTTTTTAACACGGTACTGTATTCATTGTTATAATATGAATTAACTCTATGATTATTGATTAGTTTTATTGTTGTTAAGAACTTTATTTCTTTTCTTGAAACCCATCTATTTGTTCTCTTATTAGTAAGTCTTTTGTCAACTACTTTAGAATCATTTGCCCTTTTAATAAAACCAGGTGAGGTTTAATTTCAGTACAAAATGCTTCCATAATAACTGAAAATAGACTATTTTTCTTCACTTAAACATCTCCGTTTATTTCTGCATAAGGAATCCATAAGATCCCCGGGCAAATTCAGATTGGAATATGCTATTCGCAACGGTGGATTTCGATACCAAGACTTACGTACTAGCGTACCGTTCAAACAGTTTTTCGAATAAAAATTTTCGCGAAATCGTTATTCTATATAGTGGTTTTCGACTCAATGTGTTTTAGAACTGGCGCAACGTAAAGTTTTTGAAATAGCTTGCGTCGCAATATCCTCGAATTGATATATTCGAATCTATATATCTCGTGGATAAGTGATATACATATCTCGTGAGGAGCTCGTGGCAAACTACTGACAGCCGCACAGGTCGATCCATCAGGTTAAGCTACGCTTGCCGGGGTTGGCCGTGGATGGGTGACCATCTTTACATACCGAGATTCCTCCGTGTCCAAAGCACGTTAAGCCGTTGGTCCCGGCTGTCATTTGTGCATCTTTGACTGTCGTTACGGGTCGTCCGGAAAAACCCGAAAATCTGACAGCCAGTCTTACCAAGGGGTATCATATTGCCCAGTTACTGGGTTGAGGAGGTCAGATAGGCAGTCGCTCCTTGTAAAATACTGGTATTCAGATGCATCCAGTTAGACTGGAAGCCGACCCCGACATAGTTAGGAAAAGGCTAGGCAGATGATATCACTCCTCCCGGTAACAACGTATATTTATTTATTTATACTTTTCGCACACAATAAAGGTACAAAGGCGGACTTAATGCCTAGAAATGAACGCATAAAAATGTATTTCTTAACTAACAAAATCAGTCATGATGTGAGGCTACCCACGCGTATTTCCCTAATGGGGAAACAAACATACGAGCTATAATCTAGCTCAAACAATGAGCTCCTGAAACATTTCTCGACTTGATTATAATATGGAATTTTCCGTAAAAATATTCCAGTTTATACCCCGTCCTTGTTATCGATACAATCTTATGTTACGGACAAAATATATTAAAATAAAGGACAAAATAAATTGAAGAAGTTCTCGTTATGATCACAAAAATAAATTTTTTCTCTACCATTTTTAGGGACCCGTACGCAAAGGGTGCTTAGTACCCTTTCACTAAGGCTCCGTTTACCGTCCGTCCGTCACATAGTTGTATCTTTTAGTTACCGAAAACCAGATTTCGAGTATGGTTAACCTCGTACCGCCCCTTGTACATTTAAATGTACATAATATTGGAAATCATTAAAACCCAAACATATTTTTTAAAAGGACGCGTAAACGCCCAGCGTACATTACGATGTACAAAATAAGCGCATACTTGCTTGGGCATTAACCATAATGATATATTATGTACATTAAAATGAACACTGGGCATTTAGCTCTCATGATATGTTTTATGCTTGGGCGTTACGAGGGTTTGCCCACCGTCAAAAGAAAAAGGCGAAAAATTGTAATGTAAAATTTAAGATTCGATTTCAAGCATAATGTTACAATACTCCCTCCCTGATTCCTACTGATAACTGACTTATGTTCGGTTCTTCTCCTTCACTGATGTAATGCTCGGATCTGTAACGTTACATTACCCGAAAAATTGACGTAGGCTGTAAACAATGAATTCCCTTGACTTAACAAAGCCAAAAAAGTGCGGACAAAAAGGAGCACTTTATGTAAATCATTCGAGCGTTTTCTTCCAGCTTTAAATCTACCTAAATTGCTATAAAATTTCAAGATTTAATTACAGTTTCAGTTCTGAGCTAATTTCGCGACGAAATTAAACAACTTCAAAGGGTACGAAACAACCAATTTCTGTCAAAAAGAAATAGTCTCGCCTAAAGCGGTATTGACCGTAGCCAAAATTGAATGTCTCCAGAATGTTTTTCTTAAAGTTTTTTTTTTTATTTTTATTAAAAGGAAAGAACTCCTTACAAATAGATCTGGAAGATATTGAACTGAAATTACCTTATAGGTTGGTTCGGTTACGATGTAGATTGTTTTTTTCAAAGATCTGTTGCTCAACAAAAAAAGTTGTCCAGTTGGTTATTTTGTCAAAGATATTTACAAAAAAAGAATGGGCAAGTCTAATAGTACGTTACGTCTTCTAGTACAGATAAAGGACAACTTGCGAAAACCGTAAATTTTTAGTTACATCATATATACATATAATAAAAAATATCTTTGTTTTTTTTTTCAAAATATAAAAATACCATAGCTATGACTCGATTGTCGTGATGGGTGAACTTTTACTTATATACCTACAGGTTTGTACGGAACCCTCGGTGCGCGAGTCCGACTCGCACTTGGCCGGTTTCAGTTTTTTTATTGGTTAACTGGACCCTCATTCATACTTTAAAAAAACATGTTTTGTTTAAAGCTACCAGTAGAAACATTCGAGCGCAGAATTGGTTTGTAAAAATATAATAAAACGCAATTACGTTTAATCGTTTACATTCTACAAAATCAATCTAGCAATGTCATAAAATCAATCTCAATCTTAAAAATAAAACTCAAACATTCGGCATTACTCCGTGACTGTAATGTGATTGGGTGGTTCAGCGGTTCAGCGGATCCATTTTGAGTGGGTCCAGTTGATCAAAGGCTCCTGAAGCCTGGTATACTTAATGCTAACTATAACTGAGTAGGTACTTTATGCGGCCTACCCAAATGTCTTCGCTTTGGTATTGGTCCCGTCGTTGAGCTCCTAAGTTACTACACGATTACTGTCAATTGTTTGAACTGACTGGACAGATCCACTCAATCTGTATGGTTCTTTCCAGGAATCACCATATCAGACACTGGTCCAAAAATCGTTAATTTATATTTTTGGTCTTGAAATGTTGGCAACTATCAAAATATGTCACCTATATGGCCGTATTGCGTTGACTTGAATTTTTAGAGCTCTGGGAGACCGCACACCTACCTGTTTGTTTTTAATTTCAACTTGATACATCTACGCTTTCCTGAGAAAAAGGGTCTAGACAGACAGACGGAAGGACTGACGGACAGCGAAGGTTTATTATAACAGTTCCATTTTTTTCTGTATAAGGTATAGACCCCTAAAAATATATCCACAAACTATTTATTTCAAAGTCGGTTCAAAGCATGGTTATGGAATCATAACCATACTTTTTCTATAAAAACTCTTTAGTACACATAATTCCATCAAAATGTTGAAAAAATGACGTTGTAAATAAATGTCAATGTGATTTAATTGATATATGTATGATTTCTTTATGAGTCCGATCTTTTACATCCTATAATTTATTTTTCATGGCTAGTTTACTTAGATATACTGTTTATAAACTATGTCATCGTCCCATATTGCGCATAGCTGCGATGCCGTTGTCTATAAATCAAAATGTAAGTTTTCGTGTTCCTATACGATATTACGCTGAAAAAAAAGCAGAAGAACCAAAAAAGCAGGTGGAAAAAGACTCGGCACTAATAAAAAAAGATCCACCTAAAAAAAAGAAGATGGACCCTCGAAGAGTATTTAAAATATATCGATTTGGAGGAATACTCTCGAATGAACAGCCAAAGACTCAAAATTATGAACTCGACATCACCAAGTGTGGGCCAATGATGCTAGATGTGTTAATAAAACTAAAAGAAATGGACCCAACACTCACTTTCAGGATGTCATGCAGAGAAGGCGTCTGCGGCTCTTGCGCGATCTGCCTCCAAGGAGCGAACTGCCTTGCTTGTGTCACGGCGATCCCTATGGCCAAGTTAATCACTGTCTATCCGCTACCGCACATGTACGTTATCAGAGACTTGGTCGTGGACATGACGCACTTTTTTCAGCAGTACGACAGCATCCAACCTTACCTTAAGAGGAAGTCTGGTCAGTTGAATGCAGAGTCATTTCTGTTACCGAGTGATCCAGATTGGCAGGTATTCTTGGATATTTACCAATGTCTGTTATGCGCCTGTTGTGCGACTTCCTGTCCCAGCTACTGGTGGAATGGCCGAAGGTTTCTAGGTCCTGCTGCATTAATGCATGCGTACAGATGGGTCATGGATCCCAGAGACGAAGACTCGGAGCGTCGGCTAGCAGAATTACGTGACGATTTTAAGGCTTTCCGCTGTCACACTATTCTGAACTGCAACTTAGTGTGTCCTATGAAGCTGAACCCCGGTCATGCTATTGCTAGATTAAAGAGGTTAATTGCTGGCCTAGACGAGAAACCCAAAACAGACATGGATCCCACGGGAGGAGGAAATGCCGGCGGCACCTTAGAGGCATGTATCGAAAGCTCCAAAAGCAAGTGTAAAAAATGAATTTCAAGTTTATTTTGCCGGTCAAGCTATTGCTAGATTAAAGAGGTTATGATATCGCTGACCTGGACCAGAAACTCCAACCTTTATGACTAAAATTTACCTTTGTGGAGCGCTATGAAGCGGATAGCCCGCTCGGAGTTTGTTTGAAGTAAACAATCAAGAATGAAATTATCCGGGAAAGAACCTGGCCGACTTATAGCTTACAGAGTAAGCAAGCTGAAATGGCAGTGGCCAGGTCATTTGTTGAAGGACCGATAGCCGGTGAGACAGAAGAGTCCAGGAATGGAGACCATGGAGATATCGGCATGCGTAGTGGGTTAGAAGAACCGACTAACCTCAAAAATATAGTTGGGACATACTGGATGCGGAAGGCGGAGGACGAGGTGTTGTGGCGCATCCTGGGACAGGCCTGAGCTGGTAGGTCGTGAGCGTCGTCCATCTCTGTCACTCGTACCTCTATTCCATATTTATGCCTATGTAACGGTCTCTTTCTACATCTCGGTGCGCCGCGTTAATGTTCAGCTGTTCACTTTAGTAATTTTAAAGACCCTGGCAACTACTTTGTATCATACTATGACCATACTAGAAACGAGTCTTAGCCTTAAGTGTCATATTTTCAATATAATATTCTTTAGTTTTTATCGACAAATTCCTAACAGAATCACGGTATGATACAGTGTAGTGGACAGACTCCTTTAACACCTATTTACGCAAGTAATGATAAGAAGATACCCTATTTTTTTCCTAAAATAGAATAGAATAGAAAAATGACAGCCAACTCTTTTAAATATAGATTTTGTATAGATACCTATAGGTACATCTATAGATGTAAGGATCTTAGCAGGTCGTTCTGTAGCTTCTACCTACCCCCATAAGAAAAAGGCGTTACTATATTTATTTGTGTGACATGAACACATTCGTACGCTGGCACAGCGAACGCTTCACTGACGATTAGGTTTTTTTTTGGGCAAGGCATCTCGCTAGTCAACCTATGAGGTGGTCGACTGATTAACTGGATTTGTGTTCGCACGAGCCGCCCTTGTGTGCTCACTAAAGCTAAGATAGTGTTCAAAAACCACACCTAGGTATTTAGCAAGCTTCTCCCAAGGTATCATCATGCCATACATTGATCGAATGGGGGATGTAGGTCAGAAGAAGGCGCGGTCTCGAGAAGACAACCGCCTGACTCTTATCGGGATAGACCTTGATTCTCCAATTCCGGAACTAAGAGCCTAGGGCATGATCTGGAGAGTTGATCCTAATCCTGACAGCGACCAGTACATAGTAAATAGCAATGTCGTCGACGGATAGCCAACTAAGCCTTTTTACTTTTGGGGATAGCGCTGGTGAATCGTGTGAAGGTGAAGAGTGATAGCACGGAGCCCTGAGGGAGTCCCACGCGAATGGGCTGAAGGCCCTCGATGGCTCGATACGATAACGGCAGCTGGGAGAACATTTTGTAGGCGGTTGATTGTAATTCCGCATGATTGCAATGAACCGCCAGAGTAGAGAGCAAGATGCATGACAAGTGGTCGGTGGTCAGAGTTGAGCTTGTGTAGCGTCTCAATGGACTGCAAACGGAGGTTTGAGCAGCGCTACATCCAGAACGTCAGGAAGCTGTTTAAGATCACCAAGGAAATAGATAAGACTCATCCGACCGATGACATTGAAATTGAAGGTGGAACCTAGGTTGATCAGGATCCTACTTCAGCTAGAGGACGTGTTGCTGTTTCAAGCGAGATATTTGGCAATGAAAACCCTGGCCAGGATGACGGAGTCACTGAGACTGAAGATGCCAGTGAGGTCCACATGCACAATGAACTGGTCGGCGAAGTGATGAGTCAGCGGTGCAGCAAGCAGCCGGTGTATTCTGTAAAATTCTCACTTGACTGTGAAAACTGAGATGGAGTGAGCGTGAAGTGAGCTGTCATTCCACCTCATGCTAGGGATTTACACTAAAGACAGCTCACTTTAAACTCACTTTAGATACGGTAAAACGGGGTGAATAGAGATGCAGGGGTGAATCGGAACGAAACTTATAAATGGATTTTAACATTGAAATAATTTAGTTTGTTGCCAAACAGAACAATTGATAATTAATGATTATACAGTTAACACATTACGAGGTCTTTTTGGCCAGAAACTATATTATTTTATTGCTTAAATCGCTTTTAAAGTTTCGTCCCCGATTCACCCCTGCATCCCTATTCACCCAGTTTTACGGTACGTTTTCACGGAGATATGTTTACAGAATAGCAGTACTGCGTCGTGCACAGTGGATGCCAGTGTGCCCCCTCGATAAGGTGGGGCCACGAGATAAACATACTATTGAGAAAAATCTCTCAGACATGCTGGTTTTCTCAGGATGTTTTCCTTCACCGATTTTTAAGCATGAGTGATACAGCACTTGTCGCGCTGCGTCGATCTCTACTGCCACCAAACGGATTGATGATGCACTAATTAATTAATTAACTATAAATGTTTATTACTGGTTTCCTATTGTTTAGTTTGTTTACATAAGATTCTCAACAGTATTTATTTAGATTTTTTTAATTAAGCCATATTTATTTTAATAAAATGTTTTATGATAATTAGATATTACATACAGTAAACTATCATCTGGAGTTTCACTTGATTGCTTTCAAGCCCTACATGTAACCGTTGTTCTTCTTTATCTCCTTCTACACGGTGATTTTAACTGTTAACCTTTCAGGGCGTAACAATAACTACCCATGATTATGAGCAACTTTCACTGAGAGACCAACTCTCTACTCGAAAAAAAAATCGGCTTTTTCATACAAAAATGAAGTTTAGTCGACGAAAATGTATGAAACAGATGCATATTTTTTTTTTGTTATTTCGTTGTTAGTCCCATAGTGGAGTTTGTTTATAATCATGCGTATCTCATCTCCTGAAAGATTAACTCTGAATTAAAAATCATCATCCAGATCTTCTCTTGTATGACTGATTTTATAGTAGAAGTAAAATTTGCCGAGCCATTTGTTAGGGTCGGCTTCCGGTCCAACCTGAACACCAGTATTTTACATGGAGCGACTACTTATCTGACCTATACGACCCAGTTGTTCGGTAACACAATACTCCTTGGTAAGACTGGTAGTCAGACCTGGGCTTCTGACTACCCGAAACGAAAGTCAAAGATCAACGAATGACAGCCGGGCGAATGGCTTAACACGCATTCAGAGACACGCGTATCAGAGAGACATCATATTTAGCCACGAGACCCTTTGCTGTAGTAGAAGTCATCATCATCTGCCTAGCCTATTCCCAACTATGTTGGGGTCGGCTTCCAGTCTAACCAGATGCAGCTGAATACCAGTATTTTACATGGATCGACTGCCTATCTGACCTCCACAACTCACTCAATACGATCAAAACGATACCTCTTGCTGTTGTAGAAGTATTAGCACATTATTTAAGAAGTAGCACTGTAGAGTTGCCGGGTAAGCGGGATTGTCCGAAAGGGTTACCGCTACCCCAGAACATAAAGGGCTACGGAAGGAACATGGACTGGTTTTAGTCAGTAAGAGTCTGACACTCCCTTCCGCTCGTCCCAGAGCGGGAGAAGTCATTGGACGATTGCCCAGCCTCGAAAAAAAAAGGACTCTAGGGAAGGCCGGACGGATCCTATTAAATTTACTAGCCAAAACATTACGAAACACCAGATGACTGCAAACATAAAGCGAAGTCTTAAAACACGTCTTTATTACCCGAATAGCTAACACAAAATTTCATGATTCTAGCTCAAAGGAAAGTAGATAGATGTCCAGATAATTTGTTAACCATATTCAGCCTATAATGTTTCCACTGTTAGGGCATAGGCCTTGGTAAGCGGGATTGTCTGAAAGGGTTACCGCTTCCCCGGAACATAAAGGGTTAAGGAAGGAACATGGGTGGGTTTTAGTCAGTAAGACACTACCTCCCGCTCCAACCAGAGCGGGAGAAGTAATTGGATGGTTTCCGAGCCTTAAAAAAAAAAAAAAGGGCATAGGCCTTGGTGAGACGCAGTGAGCCGTAATGCACCGCGTGGGCCCAGTGCGGGTTTTTAGATGTCACATTGCTTTGAATTTTTTGGTTCTAAACGGTTTCCTCACGATGTTTTCCAACACTGATTTGAAAGTAGTGGTGATGAAATGAAATACACAAAGTTAAGTGCTACCCTGGGTTCGAACTCACGATCTACAACTCGGGCGATACCACTCACTAGGCCACTATTATACCTACTTGGTTTGTGAATATCCAAATATGTCACATACATGGCTACATACAAAAGTGTACTTTTTTATTGCGTTGACTAAGGCCCAGCACATACGGCGCAACGCAACTGCAACGAAACTGCGACTTCTAGTTACTTTTGAGTTTCATTTCAGTTTATGCCATTGACTCCTTTGAGAGACCGCACATGACGCGACCATTCTGAAACTGGTTTGAAACACAATGCAAATCAGTCTATTCAAACTAATAATTTCAAAAGGGTTTAGTTGCAGTTGCGTTGTGACGTATGTTCTGAGCCTTAGTAGCTTGACGTTTTTTAGCGCTCTGGGACACCGCACTCCGACGTATTTGATACTAGCTGTGCCCGCGACTTCGTATAACAAATACCGTCGTTTGATAGAATACCTTAACAAATGTTCGCCGTGATTCTTTAAATTGACATAACATTTTATTTATGAACCGATTGACATGAAATAAACACTAAATGTTAAATGAAGCTTACTACAATATATTAGTGAACCGCATCTAAATCGAATAAGCCGTTCCTGATATTAGCGTGCACAAACACACAGACAAACAGACAAAAAAAAAAATATTACAATTTCGGGATCGGCATCGATATAATAACAACCCCTGCTACTTTTTTTTTATTTATTTCCATTGTACAGACACCACTTTTCTAAAATTTTATTATATGTAGGTATAGATTTATTTTTATATTCAACTTGACAGTTGCCACGGCTCTTTTATAAAACTTTATTTTGAATTGTTTTTTAAACCTTGTAATAATGAACGCTTTTTAAAGTTCTGCATCGTTCTCTCGTGTATATTTCAACATGTCAAAGTCAAAGTCAAAGTCAAAACATTTATTTCAAATAGGCACAAGAATGGCACTTTTGAACGTCAAAATGAACAAGAAATAGAACTGATTCTAGTCGCCCCTTCCAAAAAGTAGTTTCGTGTGGAGAAGAATGGGCAAGAAACGCCACCGTTACTCTTTTAAAATGTTTCACAATGTTTTGTATACATGTATTATAACATTATATGTGAAGACGATGTACCCAGAATAAAAACAATACATCACAAAAGGTGAAAAAAAAAACCACATGTAGCAGTGGCAAGTAAACTTAATTATGTCATAAGTGCATGGTGCTCACATATTTACAAACATTCTAAAAGTTAATAATAATAAATTAATCAATGTGTGAGAAGTTATTCCAATATAATAGAATAATATGGTACAAATTACCTAATTTACTTAGCAACCAGTTTGATTTTGTCTAGACACTAGATTGTCCTGTGGAGCAGGACCAGCATGTTTCCAAGCATCCTTATCTTTGATATAATCTTCTAATTTGTAATAAGCTTGTTTACAAAGTGTACTTTTAATATGAGTTTTAAATTTTCTTTCATTTAATTGCAGTATGTCACAAGGTATTTTGTTGTAACATTTAACACAGAACCCCATAAAAGATGTATGTACTTTTGACAATCGAAAAAATGGTTAAATTATTTTATCTTTATTTCTAGTATTAAAATTATGCCTATCACTTATTTTGTTAAAAAGATGTCTATTTTTTCTTACATACATAATATTTTCATAAATGAATTGGCAAGGTACTGTCATAATATTAATCCTTTTAAATAGTTCCCTAAGCGATTCGCGACGACGAAGATTGTAAATAGCCCTGATCGCTCGCTTTTGCAAAATAAAAATGGATTCAATGTCAGCAGCCCGACCCCACAGTAAAATGCCATACGACATAATGCTGTGGAAGTAACTAAAATAGACCAAACGCGCGGTTTCTACGTCTGTTAACTGCCTTATCTTTCTAACAGCATAAGCGGCCGAGCTTAGCCGTCCCGCAAGAGTTGTTATGTGGGGACCCCATTGCAACTTGTCGTCTAGCGTGATTCCCAGGAAAACCGTCTGCTTAATAAATTCCAGCTTTTCTCCGTTCAATATGATGTCACAATCGCTACTTTTAACATTAGGTAATGTAAATCTAATGCATTTGGTTTTTTTTTCATTTAGTACCAAATTATTTACCGTAAACCAATCTTGGACCTGAAGAATAGAGTTATTCACGTCGTCAAGATTTTGTGAGCGTCGATTAATTTTAAAGATTAATGAAGTGTCATCTGCAAATAACACCATCTTCGGTTGATTTTGAAGTAATTGGGGTAAATCGTTAATATAAACTAAAAAGAGAAATGGACCCAATATCGAACCTTGAGGAACGCCCATTGTCATTGCCGACCCCAGCGAGTTCACACCATTTACTTGAACTTTAACCTTTCTATCTTTCAGGTATGATCTAAGTAAATCAAGGGTTGTATTTCTAATTCCATAGTGCTCTAGTTTCAGCAAAAGCGTCTCATGTTCTACGTAATCGAACGCCTTAGAGAGATCGCAAAAGATTCCAATGGCATCTTGTGCTTCTTCCCAGGCGCTAAAAATGTTCTTTATTAGGGTGACACCAGCGTCAGTAGTACAACGCCCTTTGGTGAAACCGAACTGTTGGTGATGCAAGATGGAATTTTTATTAAAGTGACGTAACATTTGATTGAGCATCAACTTTTCAAACACTTTACTGAGAACTGGCAGAATTGACACGGGCCTATAATTGTTGGGTTCTTTACTATCACCGGATTTGAACAATGGCACTACTTTACTGTGTTTCATTAGATCCGGAAAGACTCCTTGGTCCACACTAGAATTAAATATGAAAGCTAAATAGGGCGCAATGGTATCGATAATAGAACTACAGACTTTTACAGACATTCCCCAGAGATCTTCTGTTGATTTGATTTTAAGATCTTTAAAAGCTTTTATAACAGCCTGGGGGTTTGTATGCTGAAATGTAAATTCTAAAGGGCATGCCTTTACATTTTTTCTAAGTAAGGCAGCAGAAAGCGCGGCTGAGGAATTTAATGATGCAGTAGTTTTGAGAGGAATATTAGCATAAAAGTTTTCAAATTCCTGAGCTATTTCTATATCTGAGTTGATGCAGCCATGTGCAGTCTCTAAATTAAACTCAGTATTACGCTGTTTTTTCCTACCTGTTTCATTATTTATTATTTGCCAGGTAGTTTTTATTTTATCATCAGCTGATTTTATTTTATTGCTAATATAAAGAGCTTTAGCTATTTTGCACACACTTTTAAAAGTTTTAGAGTATTTTGCAACATACTGATGAAAGTTTGTATTATTCTTTTGCGAATACCAGGAGTCGCCCAATCGCTAAATAAAAACTTTGTGAAAATGCTTTTAGTTTGTAGTGGAAAAGAGTCATTAAATTGCTTATTCAATAGTAAAAAGAACTCGGCGTAGAACTCACTTGGGTCAGATATATTATTAAAATTCTGAACACATAAATTACTGGCCAAAGACTTATTGAATTTGTTTAAATTTGTACATGTAATTGGCCTAAATCTTATTTGATTTTTTTGTAGAGGCATATAGGAACAAAATGTTATAGTTTGTCCAATGTGGTCAGATGGCAACTTATTTAAGATATCTTTATGTAAGTATTCACAATTACAAAAATTTGAATGGTGTAACCCAGTTTTTGTAAAAATATTATGATTTAAAAGAGTGTCCATGGAGTTTTTTGCCCGTTCTTCTCCATAGGGACCTACTGCTTTGGAATGGGCATGTTCCTTCCTTAGCCCTTTGTGTTCCGGGGTAGCGGTAAACCTTTCGGACAATCCCGCTTACCCGGCAGGCTTGGCCCTGAGGGGGGGCCCTTTCATATGCTGACATCTCTTTGAGGCGCGCGTGGAACATATACGCGCCGTCCGGCACGGGTCTGGTGCTGATCGGACGGTGACTCACCCATTACTTACCATCCGCAGGCCCGCGCCTACGGTGGCCGGGAGTCATCACGTGGCTCCCGACGCCCGGGGCGTCTCCCGCGGCGGCTTGGACGGGAGGACCTTTCTCTCTCCCATCCCGCCACCTCCTTCGCGAGCATGACTTTTTCGCAAAAGGAGGTGACTGCCTCCCACTCCCTCTCGCTTCGGACCATGGCTTGCACCAGGGCCGGGCGCGAGAGGTCGCCGCTGCCGATCGCCTCTACGAGGACACGGCGGTACTCCGCCCAAGCGGGGCAGGTTTGCACCGTGTGCTCTACCGTGTCCTCTGGGCGATCCTCGCAGTGGTGACACCCGGGCGTTTCCTCCCGCCTGATGATGTGCAGGAACCTCCCGAAACATCCATGTCCGGTGAGGACCTGCGTCAGGCGGTAGGTGAGGGCGCCGTGACGCCTTTCTAGCCATTCCTTAAAGAGGGGCCTTACCGCCACTATCATGGCGTGCCCTGCGCTGGGTTGCAACAGTCGCTGTTTCCAGGCCGCCATGAGATTGCGCCGGAGGTCCGTCCGCTCCTTTGCAATTTGCCGCGGAATTGGAGTTTCCCCCGGCTTAGTAGCTCCGCGCGCCACTCGTACAGGCGCGCGAGGACTATCGCCTCCAGATCCCACGGCGGCAGACCGGCAAGGAGGCTTGCCGCCTCTCCCGAGATCGTGCGGTACCCCCGGATCAGCCGTATGGCTACCACCTTTTGGGGCGCGTTCAGATAGTGGGCGGCTTGCCGCCGCAGTGAACGCGCCCACACCGGGGCCCCTTAAAGGGCCGTGGACCGCACGACTCCCGCGTAAAGCCTCCGGCAGGAGGCGTTTGGCCCCCTCAAATTGGGCAAGAGCCGCTTGAAGGCGCGGCCAAACACTGATTGGTTTATGTGAAATAAATGCTTTGAGTTTGAGTTTGATACCCCCACGATTACCCGAGAAAAGGGGTCTGGATAGTCACACAGACGGACTGACGGTCGGACGGACATCAAAATGACTTTATATGGGTTTTGTTTTTTTTCTTTTGAGTTTGGGAACCCTAAAAAAATATGTACAGCACAAACTCCTTATTTTGAAATGGGTTTAAAAAAGGTTAAATTAGAACCATACTTTCTCTTTATGACATATTCGTACATAACGTTCCATCAAAATATTATGAAAAAATCTTTTTGACGTATATATTTTATCCTTTATTTTTTACTCTTTCACTTATTCCTTAAATTATTTTTCATGGCTAATTTACATATATATACCGATTATAAACTATGTCATCGTCCTTTGCGAATGGCTGCGATGCTATTTTCTGCGAATCAAAATGTAACTCTTCGTATTCCTATAAGATATTACGCTGAGAAAAAAGATGACGCACCAAAAAAGCAGGTGGACCCTCGAAGAGTATTTAAATTATATCGATTTGGAGGAGTACTCTCAAGAGAAGAGCCAAAGATTCAAAATTTTGAACTGGACGTCACCAAATGCGGGCCTATGGTGCTGGATGCGTTAATAAAACTTAAGGATATGGACCCAACGCTCACTTTCAGGAAGTCATGCAGAGAAGGCATCTGCGGCTCTTGCTCCATCTGCCTGCAAGGAGAGAACTGCCTGGCTTGCATCACGGCGATCCCTCAGTCGAAGAATATCACCATCTATCCGATACCGCACATGTACGTCATTAGAGATTTGGTCGTGGACATGACGCACTTCACCGAGCAATACGACAGCATCCGACCATATCTTGTGAGGAGGTCTGGACCATCGCAGTTGGGGCAGAGGCAGTTACTTATGAGCGATGCAGACTGGCAGGTGTTCGTGGGTCTTTACGAATGTGTGTTATGTGCCTGTTGTTCGACATCCTGCCCCAGCTACTGGTGGAACGGCCGAAGATTCCTGGGTCCTGCTGCATTACTGCATGCGTACAGATGGGTCATGGACTCCAGAGACGAAGACACGCAGCGACGGCTATTTGAATTACGTGACGATTTTAAAGCTTTCCGCTGTCACACCATTCTGAACTGCGCCTTAGCGTGCCCTAAGAAGCTGAACCCTGGTCTAGCTATTGCTAAACTAAAGAGATTAATCGCTGGCCTGGACAAGAAACCCACACCTGAAATGGATCCCATGGGAGGAGGAGGAGGTGCTGGTGGCACCTTAGAGGCATGTATCCAAAGCTCCCAAAGGTGCAAATGAATTTGATGATAATTTTCATTTTGATACCTATTATTTTTAAATATTTTGTAGTTATTTGTATATTATTTATTCGATTGATTAAAATAGACTCTCAGAACCGTACCTCACTGGGACGCCATGGCCGCACAGCCAGGTCACGCTGTCAGGTCGCACTGCCAGGTCGCACTGCTAGATGTACTATCAGGCTCTGCATTCTGTAGTGGTTTACGCATCTTATATGCTAAGTACATCGGTACCAAGAGACAGGGGCAGTCCCATGATAATGGTTGGGTGGGTTTACCAGAAACACACTATCTCTGAAAGTGCCGTGGCCGCCTGGCTCCCATGTTGCGTGCAACAGAGGTGCGGTTCTTTCTTTTTTTATTAAGTGTTGTTTTATTTTACAAAACAAGCATACCTTCATACCAAGACAATATATGTACAGTCAACAGCAAAAGTAGATGATTAAAATCAGAAATTCAATACTAATGAACGGAGTTCACGAATATATGGCAGCTGTACTAGTAGTAAATGTTTGGTATAATTTCCAATCACAAACTTTTGAATCACTCTGACACCACACAGGTCTGACGCGAACTCCATTCTTTAGCATCGAATTCCTGATTTTGATTATCTACTTTTGCTGTTGACTGTACCTACATACCTACGGCATGCTTAGTTACATACATCACTACTGTTCATCTTTCCTACCCAATGTACTTAAATAAACTCAGGTACTCGATTCATGTTCAGCTTATCATAAGGTGTGTTCAGTCCTAGCGAATGCGCCGGTCGCGAGCCGCTTGCGGACTGCGCGCGTGCATTTCATGCTCGTGCGCAGCCCCCGCGCCGTCTGCGTGCCGCCCTCGCGCAAACTACGCGACGTATTCGAGCGGCGCAGGTGCGCTCGGGCCGCCCGCGGTGCTTTAGAAGCATATACATAACTGAGGCTCATATTTCAAACGCGAAAGAAGCTATGTGCGTGTGTAAGTTGCGTGCGCTGCACGTGCGCCGCACTCGAGCCCTGCCGGAGGTGCACAAGAGCGGCGCACCAAACGTAAGCTGTAACCGCACGCGAGCATCATTAATGCGCATATAGCATTTAACCTACTCATGCGGTTCGCAAGTGACTCGCGAGCGGCGCATTCGCATTTATGCTAGACGAGCTGAGCACGTCGCGAGCACAAATTCCTGTAGCGTGGACCAACTTCAAGTGTCGAACGAACGCGCTTCAAGCAGCATATGGTTCATGTTCGACTGTGCTTCGCCAATTATCGATTTTTTGACGAACACAAAGGGATGCATCGCGCAAACTACGGTAAGGGGCTGTCTCCACGAGCGAGATAATCGCGGCGATAATATAGTCGTGCCACGTATTTCTATACACTCTCTATGAACGAACTCCTCACGGCGATGTTACCGCGGCGATACGACGAGTGGCAATGTGCGCGCGTACCATCGTCGTAACGCCGCGGTATCGTCGCTACTGGTGGCGCGTCCGCTGCGCGCTCGCCGCAGAACGTGGCGTTCTCGCAACGTGCGCGGCGGGCGCGCTGTCAAACGCAGCGTCATTTGAGCGTTGTCATTCACCAAGCAAGGCGACAAGCTTTTTAAACAATCTAAGTACAATGTTTAACATTGAAAAGTTTAGTCTTGAAATGAGAGAGATACCTGCCCTTTACGATGTTCAGTTGCCCGAGTATCGGAACAGAGAAATTAAAGGGCCACGGTCCACCAACGGCGCTTTTTTTCATTTCTCAATAACAATAACTGGCATATTCACTAGCGTACTTGCACAAGCACCCCAGAACACTACATCCATAATAATTAATTTATTTATTATTCGTATTTCACTCTGGTCTGGCACCTAACTGAACTCTTTCAACAAAACAATTGCACAACGCCTCGTCGCGGAAACACGGCGATTCCGTTACGAGTCGTCACGGGCACGCGGCGATTCTGTTACCAGTCGCGACGATACGCTGGCGGAATAAACGCTTGTTCGTGGAGACGACCCGACGATATAAGCGCGGATCCGTCGCGATTCTCTCGCTTGTGAAGATAGTCCCTAAGTCCACACTTGATGCCTTAGAGCATTCAACCTGCTCTAAGCTTGATGCCGCCGAGCCACTAACGACGACGAGCAGAGCGGCTCCACTCGTGCTCGGCTCGTTAAGCGTAGACGCACCTTTATATTTTTCTCGGTTGGCAACAAGAGACCTTGACCTTGAATAAGGGCGAATAAAATATCTTAGCTGGGAACCCATCAATCAGTCTTCAACACCATTAATCATACAAACTGATGTATTGATTCTACATGACGCCACACACTGAACTGACATTATCATCATTTTCTGCAATGGAATTTGAACTCTTTCGTGAAACAAATAGAGTTGTTTTACTTAAGTTTTTTCAGTGCGTTCGTTCGGACCTTTATCCTATAGATATAAAGATGTTTTTGCCAAAATTTTGCTTGCTTCGTGGCGATAAATGTGGGGACGCTCAAATTCTTCTAGGGATATTCGTATTGATCATTCATATTCATATCGGTAATGTTAGAATACTGTTATAATACAGATTAATATAACGTTAATTAAAGTAGTGTTTCGTGACTGTTTGACCACGTTGTTCTTCCAAACTACGCAACTGATTTTGATGAAGTGTGTTTACCATCATTTAGAGCAGTGGTTCCGACACTGAGGGTAATTAATCCCGCGGGGGTAAATCAGCTTTTTTGTGGAGGAAACATCGAACCTAATAATTAAGACTATTTATCTATCTATCTATACATATAATAAAATTGTAGAAAACTGGTGTCTGTACAATGGAAATACATAAAAAAAAAGTAGCAGGGGTTGTTATTATATCGATGCTGAACCCGAAATTTAGTAGTATTTTTATTTTGTCTGTTTGTCTGTTTGTCTGTGTGTTTGTGCACGCTAATATCAGAAACGGCTTGTTAGATTTAGATGCGGTTTTTACTAATATATTAAAGTAAGCTTCACTTAACATTTAGTGTTTTTTTCATGTCAATCGGTTCATAAATAAAAAAATTATGTCAATTTAAAGAATCACGGCGAACATTTGCTAAGGTATGCTGCCCGAAAAGTCACTATTCCACGCGGGCGAAGTTGTGGGTATCGTAGTATCTAATAAAAATACAAATCGCCACGCAGTAAGTCCCGCGCTCGTGGCATTTATTTCTAACTGCCGTCGCATCATCGTCACATAAGATTGATGTCCAATTTGTGATTACTAAAGATTTTGTATTTGCTTATATTGTTTGTATTGGTACCATTTTAAGGTCGGGGTAAAATCAGTTTTCCTAATAGGTCATAGGAGTAACAATATTGAAAAGGTTAGAAGCCACTGATTTAGAGAATTGATTCGAAAAGCTTTACGTTTACCATTAATATTCAACTTACCTATAACAAAGACATTTCGATGTTTTGTTAAGACGTAAATCTGTTGTCGGGTAAGTGGGATTGTCCGAAAGGGTTACCGCTACCCTGGAACATAAAGGGCTAAGGAAGGAACATGGGTGGGTTTTAGTCAGTAAAAGTCTGACATTCCCTTCCGCTCCACCCAGAGCGGGAGACGTAATTGGATGATTTCCAGCCCTCAAAAAAAAAAGGCGTAAAACTGTACAAAGTTGAAGCGGATCGGTAGCAAAATACGGGATGAAGAAGAAATATCAAAGTCAGTGTTTTAGTTTCAGTAAATGTGGTACAAAAGGAATATAATTTAATACTGCAATGACACATTGCACCATAAATTGGCATGCAAATATTAAAGTAACAAGATGCTAGTTGCATCAATGAACACAACAAAATATTATTTAGCATTAAATGCAGAAGTGATAGCCTAGTGGTGTGGCCGTCGGACTGCCAAGTCTTAGGTCTCGAGTTCGAACCCAAGATACGCACCTCTGACTTTTCGGTTTAACTAAGGTTAAATATGTATTGTTATTACAAATAGGCAAAACAAAATATTATACATTACTCAACATAAAATAACTGTTATTTAATAAAAATTAATAATTCGTAACAGTAAAGTTTATTTTTAAGAATTATTTATTTAGATATCTTCGAAGCGGGATCTAGATTCTATTGGCTCCACTCCTCTCTTCACCGCTCCTTCCGTCTATCGTGGAAATAGCGCAAGACAATGACAATGCTTATACTATTTGACAGATCTGCAACATTCATTGCGTTATTTACGCTGTCGAGCAGACAAATTTTTGAAACATATGAACCAATGGATTAGTCATTTCTTTGAAAATCCTTCGAATAGACAAAGAAAGTGTGTCAGGCAATGTGGAGGTAGGTTTCCTCTTGATGTTTTCTTTTGTTAACAAAGTTAAAGTCAAAGTCAGATCATTTATTTCAAAAAAGGCACAAGTAAGGCACTTTTGAACGTCAAAATAAATAAGAAATAGAATTTATTGATTCTAGTCGCCCCTTCCAAAAGGTAGTTTCGTGTGGAGAAGTATGGGCAAGAAACTAGACCGTTACTCTTTTAAAATGTTTTGTATAAATGAATTATAACCAGAGATCGGATATCTGAATGTATATTTGCTATTTATATATGTATATATAGTGTTAATGGAGTCCAGAAGGGACTTTGTTAGATGCTACAGTTAATGATAACTGATCTTTATTAAGACCTAACAGGCAGATAGCTATCTCGAGAATTACGCACGATACAGATTAGGTGTGTGTATACGGACACTAAATAGAATTGTGTGCCTCGGAGAATTCTGTAACGTGGGACGTGCAAGACAGCCTTGACGCGTCGTGGCAGTAAGCAGGTATTGGATAGAAGAGCGAGTCTGTCCTGAACTTCTACTGGTTAGGCCCGTTTGCACCACTTATTACTAAACGCAAAGCTACATTCAGAAGATTAGCTGAAACAAACAAACGCACAGACAATTTTTTTTAAACTTTGTTTATAAGTCATCATCATTCTCCTGCCCTTATTCCAATTTATTTGGGGTCGGCGAAACATGTCTTTTTTTCCATACTTCTCTATTAGTCGTCATCTCGATAGTCACTCCCTTTCGATCCATATCATCTTTCACACAAACCATCCATCGTTTCTTTGGTCTTCCACTACTTGTATAGTCACCCACATTCATACTCAAAACTTTCCTGACAACAAACTAAACTTTGTTTATAAGGACTGATCTCGAATTCTGAGAGTACTCGCTGGGCTGATGTAGAGCCTAAGCGAAACCTATGTTGAATATGGCTGGTAAATATCTGACAGCATTCGACATTTGAAATACCTACTTATAGAATAGTTTGATAGGGTTTTCATAAAAGAAAACTGATTCTATCATTAGCCGCGGGGCTCGACAGATGTATTCGTTGCAAGGCAATATAATTTAAAAGTCACTTCCCGTGTGTTTGCATTGATAGCACAGCAAATCCTTACTTACACACATAAGCTTACACATACATAGCTTTACTACTGAGCCCCCTCAGTGAAGGTCTCCTGACGTTCACAGTACCGTACATATTTTCCTATGCATTTAGTTAAAAGCATCATAATAATATGTACAGAAATAATATGTACTATGTATAATAATCAAAGAGCATCAAAAAATTCGTCCATATCGCTGTCAACAGGAAAAGTTCCCAAAAGGCTGGCAGCATTGCCGCGTTGTATGGCAATGCTGATTCTTTGACCAATATTTAGCTTTTAAATGTAAATATGTATCCTATGTAAATTAAAGCATAGTTAAAAGCTATTATTTAGTCACTACAAACAGACACTTCAATTTCATTCATCTAGATTTCGTCACTAACCTCATTACAGCTTGTTATGAAAACTTAACAAAAAAATCCTTTACCTTCTGCAACCCATCTTCTCTCGTGTCCCTGAAACGACAAAGAAAAGCTCTGTTCAGTGATCGATGTCCTTGCGCACATCAGTCTTCATGAGCCGCCGCCGTCGCCCGCGCCAATTATTGCTCCGAAGATATTAATAGCCCGCTATTGGATTACCTTCGTAATGAATGGGATTGGGCCCTATTTATTAAGATAATGAGATTTATAGGAAATTGACAGGAACTGGGCAATACGATACCCCTTGGTAAGACTGGCTGTCAGATTTTCGGGCTTCTGACGACCCGTAACGACTGTCAAAGATGCAAAAATGACAGCCGGTACCAACGGCTTAACGTGCTTTCCGAGACACGGAGGAGTATCGGTATGTGAAGATCACCCATCCACGGCCAACCCCGGCAAGCGTAGCTTAACCTGGTGGATCGACCTGTGCGGCTGTTAGTACTTAGCCACGAGCTCCTCCAAATCCAAATAGATATATTGTATTTATATTTAATATTATTTATTTTTCAGTTTTACTATATTTAATAAATTAAAAAACTTGAAATAAAGTAACCTAGCTAAAGAAACAGAAAACCCGACTTCAAAAAACCCGCTTCCCCTATTCTGAGGAACTATGTGAGGAGAATGGTCGGGTCTCACGCTATCGCTCTCTGCACATCCTGCCTCAGACACCCTACTTTGTTGTTTGTTTTAATTGTCCTTGTTTGTTTACTACTAACACTAGTTATCTTACTAACTAAATAGACTATATTGTTAAATTTGGTAAATAAATAAATAAAATAAAAACACTCCTCAATTACGTGTGTAAGCGGATATTTGTTTTTTTATTCATGAAAGAATAATAATACTAATTATGTTCTTGGACATTTCACACAACGCCATATCGTCCCAAGCTAAGCAACCCAATGCTTGTGTTATGGTAACGAGATGGCTGATAAAGTGCTTGAATACATTTTTTTTGTAAATACATACATATTATAGATAGACAAACACCCAGACCCGAAACAAATACTTGTAGGTCGTACAAATATTTGTTTCGTGCGGGTATTGAACCCGCGACATGCTGCGCAGCAGTCAATCGCTCAACCAACTGTGTCGTCAATGATCAGTTATCTTGTTGGTAGTTGGATTCCCGCACTCTTTTAATGTTAACAAATCATTCGTTTATTTTACAAACCAGTATAATCTATATCATTCCTACCCAATTCTTAGAACCCAACATTAATTTCACAAATGGGTAATTATCCAAAAATAAAAGCTAGTTGTAAACCTTAATGTATTAAGAGAACTATTCAGACATAAAATTGTGCCCAGTCGGCTGAATGATTTATGAAATCCTGACGGCACCGTAATTTATCACCTGTTAACCTAAAACGAAAGGTGTTCCTCGTCCGTGAGTAATTAGGACCACCCAAGGAAATTAGTAGCTTGACCAGTCGCTTTAAAATTGCTCTCTTGGAATTAAATTGCCTTAAACAGTTGGGTTGAAGATGGTTTTATTGCTAATTTTTGGTTGGACAAAACTCAAACTCAAAGTATTTATTTCAAACTATCTTCTCCCACGGCTTTGCCCGTGTAGATGGCGGAAATTATCCCACGGGAACGTGTTAAGGGGATAAAAAGTGTCTTATGTGTTAATCCAGGTTATAAACTACATGTGTGCCAAATTTCATGCAAATTCGTTCAGCCGTTGTGGCGTGAATGAGTAACAAACATCTAAACATCTTCAAACTTTCACATTATTCAAAGTAGATTACAGGCTCTTTTGCCAGGCACCCAAGGTACGCACTTCTAATTTTACGGATTCATGTGCGTATTGTATTATTATAGGAAAAGAGGAGACTAGCTTGTGTGAAAGATATTTCTCAACAGCATGTAAAGCTAAGTCAGAGGCCAGCATAAAACTCTGACACCAGTTTAGTCACTAACTTCAAGAAAAGAAGAGAGACATGCACTTTTGAATTATCAAAGGGTCGGTCAGTCAGAAAGATCAGCTAGTTGGCCAATCCAAAACGTAGTAGGTACCGAAAATTATAATAAGCCCAAAAAAAGTTTTTATACAGTTAAGAAACCGAAATACTGGCCGTTATTTTTTCGAAATACTGTCACCATTTTGTTCCGAATTTGAATTCACACGACTATTATAAAGGTACAGACGTTTAGATCATAAAGGCAGGGGGGGGGGGGATTTGGTCGCATCAGGCGGCGGCCGACGCGATGACACGCGGGGTTGCGACAGTCGTTGAGAGGATCCGGCAGTTGGGTCTCGAGGTGGCTTTGCACAAATCCGAGGCCATGTCCTTTCATGGGCCTCGGAATAGGCCACCATCGGGATCCCAACTTACGGTAGGAGGGGTTCACATCGGCGTCGAGTCCACGATGGGTCTGGTCCTCGACAGCCGATGGAATTTCGTGGAGCATTTCCGACGTTTGGCCCCCAAGCTGGAACGGACTGGGGCCGCCTTCAAGCGGCTCTTGCCCAATCTGAGGGGGCCAAACGCCTCCTGCCGGAGGCTTTACGCGGGAGTCGTGCGGTCCATGGCCCTATACGGGGCCCCGGTGTGGGCGCGTTCATTGCGGCGACGAGCCGCTCACTATCTGAACGCGCCCCAAAAGGTGGTAGCCATTCGGCTAATCCGGGGGTACCGCACGATCTCGGGCGAGGCGGCAAGCCTCCTTGCCGGACTGCCGCCGTGGGATCTGGAGGCGATAGTCCTCGCGCGCCTGTTCGAGTGGCGCGCGGAGGTACTAAGCCGGGGGGAAACTCCGTTTCCGCAGCAAATTGCGGCGGAGCGGACGGACCTCCGGCGCGATCTCATGGCGGCCTGGAAGCAGCGACTGTCGCAACCCAGCGCAGGGCACGCCACGATAGTGGCGGTAAGGCCCCTCTTTGAGGAGTGGCTAGAGAGGCGTCACGGCGCCCTCACCTACCGCCTGACGCAGGTCCTCACCGGACATGGATGTTTCGGGAGGTTCCTGCACATCATCAGGCGGGAGGAAACGCCCGGGTGTCACCACTGCGAGGATCGCCCAGAGGACACGGTAGAGCACACGGTGCAAACCTGCCCCGCATGGGTGGAGCACCGCCGTGACCTCGTAGAGGCGATCGGCGGCGGCGACCTCTCGCGCCCGGCCCTGGTGCAAGCCATGGTCCGGGGCGAGAGGGAGTGGGAGGCAGTCACCTCCTTCTGCGAAAAAGTTATGCTCGCGAAGGAGGTGGCGGGATGGGAGAGAGAAAGGTCCTCCCGTCCCAGCCGCCGCAGGAGACGCCCCGGGCGTCGGGAGCCACGTGACGACTCCCGGCCACCGTAGGCGTGGGCCTGCGGACGGTGAGTAATGGGTGACTCACCGTCCGATCAGCACCAGACCCGTGCCGTACGGCGCGTATATGTTCCACGCGCGCCTCAAAGAGATGTCAGCATATGAAGGGGCCCCTCAGGGCCAAGCCTGCCGGGTAAGCGGGATTGTCCGAAAGGGTTACCGCTACCCCGGAACATAAAGGGCTACGGAAGGAACATGGATGGGTTTTAGTCAGTAAGAGTCTGACACTCCCTTCCGCTCCACCCAGAGCGGGAGCAGTCATTGGATGATTTCCCAGCCTTAAAAAAAAAAAAAAGGGGGGTGGGATTTAAAAGTCCGGGAGTGTACTTCGTGTTCATACAAGAAAAGGCATCTCAAATTCAGGCAAAAAATAATTGCCAAGTCTACTTAGAATCGTGAGTATTAAGTCGCATCATGTTAAGGATCTTACAAAATTTCCTTCGGTAAATCGAAGAGCGTTGCGTCAAGCTTCTGTATCCAACAGATAAATTCTAGCCTTCAAAAAATGGCCAGGCTTTATATAAATCATTTAATCTTCAGAAAATAACTTTCATTCCATTAAAAAAAAAATTGGGGCTCATTTTCTAACTGTGCCCCTTTTTCCTTATTGTCAATATAAAACATTGGAAGTGCAATTCTTCGCCCTCACCCTAACTCCGACAGAATTTTATTAAGTTCTTCGACTTTGATGTTTTAATATTCTACGGATTTTTTTTTACAAAAAAATCTTATTTGTGTCAAAAAACTTAGTTAGGTACTTGTGCATCTATGGTATTTAAATTACATGTATGGAACCTCATTTCAACCATAAAGGAGTGTTATCATTTTGATCGGTATGTATGTTCATCTATTACAGTATTACCTCATAACTTCGAAACTACTTATCATAATTTGACAAATGAGGTTTTGTTGGGAACTTGCTCGTCTGCTGGTTTATGAGCTATGTGATGTCAAATTAAATGAATGAATATGGCGCCCTGTACAGGGCATAACGTTATCAAGTTTTTTTTTATAATTCCGTGTTGGGTAAGTATCAAATTCTTCATTGCTTCATGGCTTTATTACCACATTTTACTGTGAGCTGTTGTTCGCAGCTTTGAACCCGACAGTTGGGAGTAATATTTTATATATAATAATCACACTTCAGATATGAGCCAAACATATTTTCTCTCCAAACCTACCCTAATTACATAATTACATGAATACGTATTTCATTTTAGACTGGTACAGACGCCAGAACGTCACGCTATCGCAAACTGTCAAATTTTCCCAATTGAAAATGAACCGTATCCTTTTATGATAAAGTTGAAAAACTATCAAAGAAATTTGACAGATTGAGGTAAAATGATGTGCTGACCTCTGTACTTGCAGTCGGAAAACTATAGATGGGATACACAATAGACTGAAATTCAATTATTTTACAGCTCACAAATTACGACCTCTAGGACTTATTAGTTCAACAGAAATACCAGACAAACTTACCACTAATTACTTTGTTTCAAAACTTAATAATAGTTCCTTGTTAACAGGCTCCCATTAAAATCTATTACGTAACTTTGGCGCCATCTGTTGTAACTTTGTATTACTTGCTAAACGACCACGATTTCCTGGGATTGTAAGCGGTAGTTCGACATATCTCCCGGAAGGAATCCATGTGGAAAATAGGGCTTTAAATAATAACATAACATATAAACCAGAACATATATAAAAAAAAAACCGGCCAAGTGCGAGTCAGACTCGCGCACCGAGGGTTCCGTACATACCTGTAGGTATATAAGTAAAAGTTATGGTATTTTTATTGCTAAATGAAATCCATAACATAACAATGTGGAAAGCTGACGGTACCTTGTCAATACATATATGAAAACATTATGTATGTTCGGAAAATACTCATCTCTTTAAGAAGAGAAGTGATAGACATAATTTTTTTTTTTTTTTTTTTTGTTAATCGCATAACAACGTTTGCAAGTCGTTTCAGCAAGTCTAATATATAAAATTCTCGTGTTGCGGTGTTTGTTTCCAAACTCCTCCGAAACGGCTGAACCGATTTGCATGAAATTTTGTGTGCATATCGGGTAGGTCTGAGAATCGGCCAACATCTGTTTTTTTTTTTTAATCGCTGAACAACGTTTGCTGGGTCAGCTAGTAAGTTTATGATTATTAAAAAAAATATACTATGTGATGTAACTAAAAATTTAAGATTTTCGGAATTTTTCCTATATGTGTACTTTATAACGTTGCTTCATGCCAAATTTCAAGATTCCAGGTCGTCTGGAAGTATCCTTTAGGTTTTGATTCCCTTGCGAGTAGTTGCGAGTTTCAAAATATGCGGCTTTAATTGCTGTATCTTTTGATTGCGTTGACGTAGAAGTTTGATTTTGTTACAGCTTAAAGATATTATAGACTTGAGTATTTGTTAAGAATTTCAATATAATACCACTACGCGTTCATGAGTAAAGGGGTAATAAGTTTAAAATTATTAAAAATATTTTTATTATATGATGTAACTAAAAATTTATGCTTTTCGCAATTTTTTCTTTATCTGTGTTATAAGACGTTGCTTCGTACCAAATTTCAAGATTCTGAGTTCACGGGAAGTACCCTGTAGGTTTTGATTCCCTTGCGAGTGTCGAAAATTTGCGGCATAAACGGGAGTATCTTTTGATCGCGTTGACTTAGAAGTTTGATTTTTTCACAGCTCCAAGAGACCATAGACTTGAGTATTTGATATGAATTTCAGCTTGATACCTCCACGCGTTCCTGAGAAAAAAGGTCTTGACAGACAGACAGACAGACAGACAGACAGACGGACAACAAAGTGATCCTATAAGGGTTCCGTTTTTACCTTTTGAGGTACGGAACCCTAAAAACAACTCATATTTTTTTCGCGATTTCATCCCATAGTAAAAGTTGTTCGTAACGATAAGTACAATGCTCCGACGAAATTCTTAAATATGTAATCTGCCATTAAATAGATGGACAAACTTTTTGAAATTATTCAGACCACCAAATTAAAGACAATTGCAAAAAAAAAACGCATTAGATACTTACAAGTGTGCTCTTACAACCTACCCATGCTGTATGTGTTTATTTCAGTGGGAATTTATTATTTTAGGTCACATTAAAAAATCACAGTGTTTTTCTTGCTTAGATAGCTTTGGTTAGACGTACTGAACGCTGTGTTAAAATTTATCCATCTATTTTAATCGGACCTTATATCTATACTATCTATACTTTATCTTATATATATAACTCTTCTGTGCGTGTGTATGTCACTGAACTCCTCTTAAACGGCTGGACCGATTTTAATGAAATTTGTTGTGTGTGTTACAGTGGCTTTGAGGATGGTTTAGATTAAAAAAAAAATTATAAGGCGGAACGAAGTTCGCAGGGACAGCTAGTAATATTATAAAGCTGAAGAGCTTTTGTTTGTTTGAACGCGCTAATCTCTGGAACTGCTGGTCCGAATTGAAAAATTATTTTTGTGTTGGATAGTACATTTATCAAGGAAGGCTATAGGCGATGTAACATCACGCTACGAGCAATAGGAGCCGAGCAGCGGGTGCAGCTAGTATTTATATATAATAACATATAACCGACAGATACCTAAGTGGGTGTCAAATGTATAGACATTATATTCCGAATTATTATCTATATTAAGTCATACGGAATAGGCACTAGCAATGCGCCCATGAATAAAATAAACATTTATTCATACTTTCGCCTGCGAATATTACATATTCTTTGCATGAAGGCCTGAAATGCATGATATAACCCTCGCCCGAGGTTATGTGCCGAAGATCTTGACCTATTTCCTATTGTCTATGAGATCTTATTGTGGAATTGGCATGTGTATTGTGTGAAGTGCTGGATGATCGTTTCGGGCGAAGATCTCGAGTTAGATTTGCCGTCACCGTATTGACTCAGACGACAAGGTGTCCATATTGAGATGACAGGCATGTCAAGTCTCTCCGCCATTGTGTGGGTCAGATGATGTGTCTAAAGGAAACAAAACTGGCGCCAGCTTAGCTTGTAAATAGTGACGTGTAAAAGTGTCTTAAAAAGATCTTATTACAGAAATAAACAGTCTAGTTTGAATAAATGACTTTTTGACAAATGATTTTGGTGGCAACAGTCAACGATTAACTATTAATACATGTCTGTATCTTTGCTACTTACACGGGCTCTATGTACAGACGCCAGCACATCAAGTTATCCCAATCTGTCAAACACTGATAGATTTTCAACTTTATTTCAAAAATAAGATGCTAAGTCAGAGGCCCATGGGCAGAATAAAAACTCTGACACCAGGTTAGTCACTAACCACCCGAAACGAAGAGGAGGTTCATTTTCAATTGGAAAAAATTGACAGATTGGGGTAACTTGATATGCTTGCCTCTGTAACATTCCTTGAGCGAAGAAATCATTGATAGCTAGTTGCTTTCCTGTCAGAAATTAGAACAAGTGTCTTCGATGGTCAGCTTGGAAACTACGCACTCCACAGCACAGCTGACTAAACACAGCCTACTCCTTTAGCAAATACAGATAAGGCCTAATAGAACCTCCATGTTAATCAGCTCCTTCCACCGCGTATTACCATACAGAGCTCGTTTGTCTCGCCCTCTGTTTGCCAAGACTATGTTACAGACGTGCCACGTGCTCTATTTACTGTGAACGATACACTTTCGACTCACGTAGTTGGGTAATTTGTAGACTAGACACCTGGGCGGAGGTGAGAAGACACGATGGAGGTGGTATGTTCCTGTGGCTTCAATCACCAAGTCGGGTTTATGTCGCATCACAAGCATGAGGTTTCGTTTCATATCTGACAAGAATCTCCAATCACGTGTAGGTTCCTTAGTTTGTTTTCTTGTGTCACGGTAAAGAAACATCATGAGGAAAATGGTCAGCGAATACCAGTGTTCTACACGGAGCGACTATCTATCTGACCTCCAGAACCCAGTAACTGGGTAATACAATACCCATTGATGAGACTGGCTGTCAGGCTTTCGAACGTCAGACACGTAACGACTGTCAAAGATCCACGAATGACAACCGAGCTTAACTTTATCGGAGGTCTTTTTTTTTTCCATTGATGCAGACTTGGTTTTCCAATTCCCTAGACATTGGCAAAATGGTCGACATCGGCTTATTGCCATAGATAAAAAATAAAATCGAAATGAACGTGCTTACCGAGTCACGGAGAAGTCTCGGTGTGTAAAAATGGTCACCCATCCATAGGCCAACCCCGGCAAGCGTAGCTTATGCTTACGCCGGTTTCTCAGCCACACAATCAACACTAACCACACATATGTAATATTTCCAATTTTCATTGAAGCAAATATATTTCTGACCTATCTTTCATTCCTATCGGCATTCGTCTGGCCCCGACTGCCCCAATACCATTTCAGTCTGTGCATGCAAATTCTATCCCAAATTCCCATATCTGTTTTCAGAAACATCCCCGGAGAGTCTGTGCAAGGATAAAAATACAGCTGGAAAATCTTACTCGGACGGGGAGTTAAAAATTTAAATTGCTTTGCAAATAGGGAGAGAACAAACAATTTAAGTTATGCACGCCGGCATTTTAGAGGTCTTAGTGGCGCGTGTTTGCATGGTCTATGTTTTATAAAGTAGATAAAAGAAAAGGTAAAGAAGTACCTAAGCATATTTTTGTAAAAACTATGGTTTTTCAATAGATTTTTGCTCTGGTACATACCAAGCATCTGTTAGGCCACAAGAAACCGCGAAATAACTGCTGAAATTGGTGATAAAAAATACTTTTTCACCTCACTGGCTCGGAAAGAGTCTGTTTGTCATTCGAAATCTGAGCCGAAAATCGATTTTTGCTCTCTAGCGTGGAAAGAGTTTTTAAAATTCGAACCTTTCTATTTAATATTTTTCTATACTGCCAGTCCACTGAAAATGCATGACACGGTCTAAAATAAAATATAAAATAATACCGCTCACCTTAAAAACTTCCATCACAGTACAGAAATTAAATATTTTGCGAGGATATAATTGTAAAATTGGAATTAATGTTAATAAGTATTCCATTTGATTAAAAAAATCTGTGACGTCATATTTGAATATGCCATAAATATACTTGAACGCGCCTAATAGAACGCATCCAGAGAGAGAGGGGCGCGCGGGGGCGATCGGTCGCCGCCGGAGCGGCGGCCGCGCAGCGCCGCCACTAGAACATTCGGCCAGAAGCAGCGTCACGCGAGCACGTATCGATTTTATGTCGCGATCGCGCCCAACGTATTACGCAATATTGTAAGCCAAGTGCCGTTTCATTTTTATTTAATTTCTTTTCTAGGCTCATAAACCGTTTAACTGCAATAGGAAACGATTTGCCAAGTGCCTGCTCCGGGGACTCCGTCAGCGGCATCATTACCGAAAATCGTCCATCTGGTAAACGACAAGTGTTATTAATAAAATGAGACTCGCAATATTTCTCATCAATTGAATAATTATTAGAGTGTTTAGGCAATTCTTCTACCTCCCAGAACCCTTTAACCAAATTATGGAGATCTTTAAGCAACCCCAATTTATTATTTTTTACTAAATTACAATATACGTTATTATGATTAAAATAAGCGTCACCTATAGGGCCAGCTACTAACCATCCTAAGGTGCTTTCCTGTAATATAGGCTTATTCACACCTAGGACTATTCTATTATTATTAACAATATCAAAGTAATGGTCTGCACCAAGCAAGATATCTATCTCTGCTGGCTTATAAAACAATGGGTCAGCCAGAACTATCCCATTGGGCAATCCCAAATGCTCAGCGTTTACTTGAGCACTAAGTAGCATTCCTGTAATTTTAGGAATTACTAGGCAGTTCACAGATCTATTAAATGAACTAATTCTAGACTTTATTACAATACTGCAACGTTCTTTAATTTTACAAGCTGCATTATTTATACCACTAACATTAAAAGAACTTATTTGAGTTGCTTGCAAACCTAACCTTTCTTTCAGGTTTTTTGTTATAAATGAAGACTGACTTCCTGTGTCAAGCAACAAACGCGCGAGGTAAGTGTTATTGTTATATGTATTAGTTACTTCAACTTGTGCAGTACATAATAACACTTGGCCTGGTGAATGGGCTGACAAACTAACAGGAATAGTTGACAGCTGAGTGGATTCTGTACTTTCTGTGACTACATTAGTAACTGTACTGTTGGTATGCAGCATTGAGTTATGCTTTTCCTTACAGGTCCGGCAAGAACTATTCAATGGGCATTCTGAATTATTGTGACCACTACGAAGACAGTTGGTACACAGATTATGCTTAGCCACTTCAGACAGCTTATCCTTTAAACTCAAAGCCTTGAATTTGTGACATTTATGTACATAATGTGATTTTTTACAAATAAAACATGTCTTGTTTTGTGATTCATCCAATGTAGTTGTAAAGGACTTAACAGATTTATTTTCCTTCCTATGATTTAAAATTTTATTATCATAATAATGACTACCATTAGAAGTTTCTAAGACAGTTGCTCTATTATCTAAGAAATTAACAAATTCTTCAATAGAAGGTAGGTGTGGTAAATGACCTTTAAACTCTTCCCATTTACTTTTAGTTCTAGGGTCTAACTTAGCTGACACCAAGAATATAACCATAGGATCCCAGCCAGATGTGGGAATATCTAATATATTTAAAGAGTGTAAGTTTTTTTGAATTTGATCCATTATATATCTTAAAGCTTTGAAAGATTCCTTTTGCATCGGATTGATGCTAACTAATGCCTGCAAGTGATTATTTATAAGAATATTTTTGTTATTAAATCTGTCACATAAAGACTTCCATGCTATTAGATAGTTTGCAGCGGTAAAGTCTATAGACCTCACTATATTACAAGCACTACCTACTAATGAATTTCTTAAATAATGAAATTTATTTATCAATGGTATGGACTCATTGTTATTAATTAAAGAGTCAAACGTATCTCTGTACTCTAACCATTTAGAGTAATTCCCGTCAAAAGTGGGCAAATTTATAGTTGGTAATTTAACAGGGTTGTTCATTTTACTACAACTAGAATGTATGGAACCACACTTATTTTCATTACTATTTTCAGCATTTAAACTTATTAATTCTTGTGTAAAAGAAATCATCGAATAAAATTCTCTTTCAGTAGCATCTCGCTCTGACATTTGTTCATCTAAATTGTGAGCAATCTGTTCTATATCGGATTGTACACAATCAAATTTTGACATTAACTCTTGTAGCTGTGTGAGTCGCAAAGATAGCTCCCTCACTTCCAAAGGACTGAGGCTAGAGGCTTTCCCTTCAATTTGGTATTTACCAATAAACTGTTTGAATATTGTAAGTCTACTCCGTATACCACCACGTTTGCGGATCAACAACTTAAAGTCGCTACCCTCCACATTAGGAGCGGCAACCGTATCTTCCGTCATTGTAAATGGAAAAGAAACACCGCAGTAAACAATACGCACAAACAATGAGTTGGGTAACCTAGCAGAACTAGCTACTTATAAAAATATGCAATCCCACCGGTTATGCGATCCAGCAGACAAACAGCTCAAACCACGCAGCTGCCGCAAACCCGCTACCCGCTGCCGCTGAGCTCGTGAACACAGCACGTCGCGGCAACAGCAGCAGCCCGGACGCAGCGAGAGGCACCGAGCACGTGGGTCGCACACGCGGTACAGGAACGCTGGAATGTTCGGCAAAATGCTTTGAAATATCTTTATTAAATATTTTTATAAATCCGCCCCAAGATTACCCACCAGTGGCTGAAAGTTAGCCTTAGAGTGCTGGAAACCAGAAAACCTAAAAAAGGTTATTATAAGGTTTGACAAACAAAATGGTGGAATATTCTGAATAGAATTCCATGCGACATGTGGTCGTGCACCTTAATTAAATTATAACCTTTAAGTTCAAGCCGGGCATATCGGGCACAATAAAGTGCCGATTTAAGACATAGGTAATATGCCTAATCAGCACAAGTATATAAGTTAGAAAGTTTTGATTATATTGTGCGCCAGTGTATAAGCGCAAACAAATTCCTAGGCGAAGAAAAATAGCTAGCTAGGCCTCACACCTAAAATCAGGATTATTGCCGGTATATAAGCGCAAATAAATACCTAGGCGAAGGAAATAGCTAGCTAGGTCTCACACAAAAGAATTAGGAAAGGAGAGTAGGTATTTAGTTAGGAACGGGCTTACTTCCATATAATGTAACTACGTCCCGCCGTCTCTGCCGATTCTTCGCAGCTCAGAAGTGGCTTGTGGAGAGGTGATCCATGCCCACGCTGTCGCGACGTTGAAGGCAGCAGTCTGAGTCGGAGACGAAGCACGGAGCTCACCAGGAACCTCGACTCGTAGGACACGCAAAGCGTTTTTACCACAGACGAACGGGCACCGCCGCCATTTTCCGGAACGAAGAATGCGCCGTGCCGGAAGTCCACGCGTCGAAACTTGATAATATTATTTCTGTTGACCTAGCTCTTCAGTCACGGTCGCCATATGTTGAGGTTATAATGAATTCAAACGACTCAACTTTCGTGAAATTAATGTATTAAAATGAAACGGCACTTGGCTTACAATATTGCGTAATACGTTGGGCGCGGGACGAGGTAACCGTATCAGCAAAGCCTATTTATGCGTATTCGTATGTCTTGTAACTAAAGCCCTACATTTAGAGGCTGTTAGCGATCTTACTACTGAGGCCTTCATATCATGTCTGCGCAGGTTCGTGTCGCGTCGCGGCAAGCCCTATTCCATATACTGCGATAACGGGAAGAACTTTGTTGGCGCAAACAATGAGTTGGGTAGGGTTATGCGGTCCAGCGTTCAGGCAGTATCAGATTACGCAGCCAATGAGTCCATTAAATTCAATTTCATTCCCGCCTACTCTCCACATTTTGGTGGCATTTGGGAGGCCGGTGTAAAATCGGCTAAATTTCACTTAAAACGCGTAGTTGGCAATGCCTCACTCACGTTTGAAGAGCTAGCGACGGTCTTTACTCAAATAGAAGCAATCCTTAATTCCCGACCCCTTTCTCCCCTGTCATCAGAACCCACAGATACCACTCCTTTAACCCCTGGGCACTTTTTAATTGGACGCCCGCTGACGTCTGTACCTTCACAACCTGTGAAATCTTCTAGACCCAACAGGTATCAACTTCTGGAACAACTGAGGCAAAGCTTCTGGGAAAGGTGGCGGAAGGAATTTATGGCTGAGCTACAAAACCGAGCAAAATGGAGAAAGGAATCCGCACCAATTAATGTCGGGGACCTTGTCATATTAAAGCAAGACAATTTAATGCCGCTCCACTGGCGTATGGGTCGCGTCACCAAACTGCATCCTGGAGCCGACGGGATCTGCAGAGTAGCAGAGATCTACACCACTGGCGGCACCATTAAAAGGGCAGTAAACAAATTGTGCCCCTTGCCTGTGAACCAGTTAAAGGTTGAAGATTTCAACGCCGCGGAGGATGAACGCGCCTAATAGAACGCATCCAGAGAGAGAGGGGCGCGCGGGGGCGATCGGTCGCCGCCGGAGCGGCGGCCGCGCAGCGCCGCCACTAGAACATTCGGCCAGAAGCAGCGTCACGCGAGCACGTATCGATTTTATGTCGCGATCGCGCCCAACGTATTACGCAATATTGTAAGCCAAGTGCCGTTTCATTTTAATACATTAATTTCACGAAAGTTGAGTCGTTTGAATTCATTATAACCTCAACAATACTACCCTGTCAAATACCCAATTGTGTAGTAATTTAAGTTTAATTTTTTAAATAAAATAAATACTAATATAATATGTTATTTAATCCTTTGCTTGGCAAAAATAAATATGTATTAAATTAAATTAGTTAGTTATTTGTATTAAATTAGTTTTTTCTTTCATTCTCCTTAGAGGACAAGTAGGATATAGAACAAAATACAGGGTATTTAATTTTGGAGATATTCTATGTAACTCATAAGATACATTGCCAAATATCTGTTATTTTCTTCACATATGTATCTGAGACGCTCGAACAAAATAAAACTCAACAACACCTGTTTTCTTGCACCTAGCAGTTTCCTCGCTGTAGTGAGGTGAAAAATTGTGTGTTGCGCTCGGCAGCAAAGCTTTTCTGCGTCTCGTACCTTTGAAACCTTCGTTACGCTCAGGATTCTATATTTGAACCACTCGCTTCGCTCATGGTTCAACCCTAGAATCCTTCGCTTACTCAGGTTTCAATAGAAGTACTCGCGCCAAAAATCAACTTTCCAGCCTTGCATAACAAATAACTATTACACGTAAATAAAAATTTGTAATGTCCGTGTTGCCTATCCAATTTCTCTGAGAAGAAACCCGGAAAAAAACTCAGAGGTTATATCAAGCACCGTAGGCACAGTATCGCTATTCTGTAAAAAATTCAACGTGATGACTCAGTTGAAGTGAGCTTGACGTGAGCCGTCAATGGCGTCAATCCCTAGCATCTGATGAAATGACACCTCGCTTCCAACTCACTTTTTAGAACCACCAGCTCAATTTTTCTTGTAAAAAGCCGTTGGTTCGGAGAATAGACCTATTTATGACAAGTATATACCCATGTCCATCCACCACACGCAAAATAATGAGAAAACTATGACTTAAATGTGAAATTTTCTTCTCAACACTTATTTATTTATGTAAAATATGAACTCCAACAACATATACATTGTATATTAGATGGCAAAAGTTGCCAGGTACGGTGTTTTTATATGTACAGACGCCAGCACATCAAGCTATCCCTAACTGTCGTATTTTCTCATTTAAAAATGAACCTTATGTCTTTGCAATAAAGTTGAAATACTATCAAAGAAATTTGACAGATGGTGGTAACTTGATGTGCTGGCCTCTGTACACCAATTACAGCTGATCTTTTCTGTAAAAGGCTCACCGTGAAAACTTAGGTGAAGTAAGCTGTCAATACTGTCAGGTGGAATGACCGCTCACTTCAAGCTCACTACATGTGGTGAGCTTGTTACAGAATACTAGCTACTATAGCGTTGAGGAGTTTATAGCTGACAAATTGTGAATCGATTGACCTTGAATAATACTATGCTTAACGTAAATGTGAAATAGTAACCTACTAATAATAGGTACTTATGCTTACCTACATGACTATAATACTAAAATTAATGGAAAATTGATTTGATAATAGGTAATTATTTATTGTGAATGAAATGCAATAAATTATTGTAATAATTAGAGTCATTATTATTTTATTAATTTGATATATTTTACAGTGCCCTTACAGGGTGCATGTCTGAATACTGTGTCATGAAATTTTAATGCATGCCTACTAACCAGTGTTTTACATGTTAGCAAATTAATAAATAAATAAATCAGCAGAAATATCAACAAAGATAACAAAAATTCAACTAAGTAGGTCATAGGCCGTATACACTTTTCGTAAACACTTCGCAGTTCCTAAAATTTGCACAAGCAACATTGAAACATTGTGCTTCTAGTTGATTACGATACAGAAACTTTACACACTCCATCCTAATACTTAATGGCGTTGGCTTTGTATACAAACTTATGTACAAACTGTAAAAGAGTTTTGCATTTTCTTTCCCGTATTTTTTAATAATTTGACCTATTTTATAGTTAAGAATATTCTATAGCTTAGAGGAGCTCGTGGCTAAGTAATAACAGCCGCACGAATCGATCCTTCAGGTTAAGCTACGCTTGCCGGAGTTGGTTCGTGGGTGGATCTTTACATATCGAGACTCCTCCGTTCCTCGGAAAGCACGTTAAGCCGTTGGTCCCGGCTCTCATTCGTGGATCTTTAACAGTCGTTACGGGTAGTCAGAAGCCCGAAAGTCTGATAGCCAGTCTTACCAAGGGGTATCGTATTGCCCAGCTACTGGGCTGTGGAGGTCAGGTAGGCAGTCGCTCCATGTAAAATACTGGTATTCAGCAGCATCCAGTTAGACTGGAAGCCGACCCCAAAATATTTGGGCAAAGGCTAGACAGATTGATTTTTTATAATTAGAACACAGCAAAGCAGTGGCCGTGGAAACTGGTTTTTGGAACGTAATGTTGGTAGGAATACACGGACAGAAAATGTGGCGTTACGAAAAGAGGGTTGTTGACCTAGTGACCCCATGATTTTCTCTTAAACAACAACTTGAGACCACCTAGTATGGTGGCTCTGTATTAATACATATAGGTATACAGCGAAAGGAAGCCTGGTTCCAACCGGGTGTCGCACGGCACCTTCCGATTTTTTATTTTATCAAGTATATTAACCACTCTGCTCGACTAGATTTTGACAATTATTACACATCAGCTGAATCGATGGGATGTTGCGAATTACGTCATGAAATTCAGGAATTTACGTCAACTACAAACACTAGGGCCGTGGGTTCTGCCCAGTATGTTTTTCGAGACATCGCCAAGCGGTTGGTCGACTCTTCACATGACCAGAGGGCTGGCCTATTTTTCGGTAAAAGAATCAGCCGTACAACGTGGCAATGCTGCCAGCCTTTTGGGAACTTTTCCTGTTGACAGCGATGTGGACGAATTTTTAGATGCCCTTTTATTTATTTTTATTTTTGTCCCTCCCGTTTTATATACTTGTACATAGTTATTATTAATATTTTAAGTCTTTTTAGTTACGTAAATATTATGTGTATAATGATGCTACTTCCAACATTCGAATTTATAAAGAAAAATATGTTGCCGCGTCTATTTTTATAGAATAAGTTCATAGCAAATATCTTTAATTATATGTTGAGGTCGGTGAAACCACGACGGTCTACTGCGAAAGTAGTTTTTAATAGGTATTATTACACCTATCCAATATGAAGGCAACTTCAAAGGAAAGAACCTTTCCATTCCAGTAGAATCCATCGTAAGTGTCAACCCATTTTTGAAAATGGTGTGCACCCTAAAAACTCCTGTACGCATTTTAAACGCACGCTTTCAAAATGGTGCCAGCGTTTCATGTCAATGGATTTCTCTAAAGCAACATTTGTACAAAAGGTCAGGTCTATCTTAAAGTCGAGAAATGTCAATAGAATTAGGTGAATCTAATAATGTAGGCCGAGACCTGGAACAAATAGCCTTTTAGTAACAGCCCCTGACATAAATACAAACTTGCTTAGACAGTCTTTTTAGCCTCTCACATTAAAAGGGCAAGTGACCATTTAATTCGTGCCAAGGATCACACGAAGAGAGCATAAGGAAATAAGTAAGTATGTTTGCTTTGACGACACGGTTGGCGCAGTGGTTGAGCGATTGACTGCTGCGCAGCATGTCGCGGGTTCGATTCCCGCACCGAACAAATATTTGTACGACCTGCAAGTATTTGTTCCGAGTCTGGGTGTTTTTCTATCCATAATATGTATGTATTTACAAAAAAAATATGTATATAAGTAGTTTATCAGCCATCTCGTTACCATAACACAAGCATTAGGTGGCTTAGCTTGGGACTATATGACGTTGAGTGAAATGTCCAAGGATATTATTATTATTATGCCTTTAGTACAGCCACGTACGTACCTGTGGTAGACCTAAACAGTTATGATGGGTTTCGTAGTAAAATAGCGAGAAATCGGGGTTAAAACGAAAGGGGCGTGGCCAAGGTCTGATCTGTCAATATTGTCAATCCCTAGCATTAAGTTGGATGACAGCTTACTTCACTTCATATAATATTTCACGGTTTGGTTTTTAAAGAACCGACCGGCTGATCTCCTGTCCGGGTCGTATACTTAAAAGTTTGGATGCTACATTTTTAATATAATATATAATAATATCCTTGGACATTTCACACAACGCCATATCCTCCCAAGCTAAGCAACCTAATGCTTGTGTTATGGTAACGAGATGGCTGATAAACTACTTGTATACTTACATTTTTTTTTTTGTAAATACATACATATTATAGATAGAAAAACACCCAGACCCGTAACAAATACTTGTAGGTCGTACAAATATTTGTTCCGTGCGGAAATCGAACCCGCGACATAGTGCGCAGCAGTCAATCGCTCAACCACGACACTTTTTCACAAGTAGCTATACAATACCTACACTATCGAATTATTTTGCCCCAAAAATTAAATAGCTCCCAAAAATCATTCAGCTGACCAACCCACAGAGTATAATACACGCTAAAGGATCAGTTTACACTTGATAAGGGTCGCAGTTTCACGGATCGCCGCTTTGATCCGCATTTATTGATAGTCGCCTGTCAGACGGGATAAAGTCGGCCTATGTGTCGATTACAAAGTGCGATATCAGTACTTCAATTGCGTTAGGTGGGTTCTTTATAATTAGAGTTTCTTTTTTTATGATTGGCTACAAGGATATCTGACGTTTAATTGACGTTGACAAGGGGCAGAGCACTGTTTTTCTTTTCGTGTGGTTAGTGACTAACCTGGTGTCAGTTATAATGCTGCCCATAGGCCTCTGACATAACTCCACATGCACGATGTTTTCCTTCACCGATGTATAAGCAAGTGATAATTATACAATACGCACATGCATCCGTAAAATCAGAGGTGCGTGCCTTGGGTTCGAACTCGAGACCTATCGAGACTTGGCAGTCCGACGGTCACACCACTAGACTGCACTGTTGGTAAACATATTTTGTGCATGGAATTAGTATGTATACGTACTTTATGGTACATACGGTAGCTATGTAGCTGGGTAAAAGTTGCAGAGGAGCGTGCAACTGGAGAGACCAATGCAATGTCCTTTTGGACTGCTGCAGTGCTATAGGCTGATGATGATGATGATAATATGGTACATTTGTAAGAAAGTCTTGTGGAATTAAATTTAAAAAATGAAGATGGCGGCTTTCGTTCCGACTTTGACCATGCACTAAAAGATTCAACCATACGTATACGTCTTTAAGAGAGTGTGTACACCAATCATTTCAGTACGTAAGTACGCTAAGTACTAACAGCCACACAGGTCGATCCACCAGGTTAAGCTACGCTTGCCGGGGTTGGGCGTAGATGGGTGACCATCTTTACATGCCGACACTCCTCCTTGCTGTCTGTCATTTGTGCATCTTTTACAGTCGTCACGGGACGTCATAAGCCCGAAAATCTGAAAGCCAGTTTTACCAAGGGGTATCGTATTGCTAGTTACTGGGTTATGGAGGTCAGATAGGCAGTCGCTCCATGTAAATTACTGGTATTCAGCTGCATCCGGTTAGACTGGAAGCCGACCTCAACATAGTTGGAAAAAGGCTAGGCAGATGAGGTGAAAGTACACCAATAATTTCAACAAAAGTGAAATCCAACTTGAAACGTTCTGAAGCCGCCGACGACCTGTCCCGCCGCCGGCACCCGACAACTTTGATATGTGGAAAACCTTTGAGATGACAGATCGATGTTTGTTATGTTAACAGACCTGTTTTATCTAAAACGATAGGTAAAAGTGTGCAGTACACCACTAGACAGATATTTTGCAAGTTATCTACTATTGACGAAAATACTAATACTTACAGATTTTACGAAAGAATTATTTTCTCATTGAATAACTCGGTAACATTTCGACTGACTCCTGGTTTCGGGGATCGAACCATGCTCAGCAATTTGTAGCTTATCTTAATAGCATTAATAGGGATGGTGACATGGTAAAAAAAATGTATTTCCGTCAGTCAGATAGTAAAAAAAATATTAGACACGTATTTTTTACTTTATCATATTAATAAAAACGTACTTAGATAAAACGCATTCAAGTTCTTCTACGTCACAATGGTACTACTACGTCAGTATAAAATCTACACAGGAGTGACGTCATGCCGCATTTGAACACAATTAATCGACATAATCTTTTGATTACTTACGTAAAGAATGAAAAAATATGTGTCCAATGTTTTTTATTAATCCAGCTGACAGACTTAAAAAATAAATCTAGCTATATATTAGTAACTAGCTTCTGCCCGCGACTTCGTCCGCGGAAAATTGCGATATACTGTAACTGTTTAGGCAGTGCATGCAAATAATTCTGTTTTCGGAGGTATTTCTTTCCAACTTGCTAGACAAAAATTGCGATAGCTCGGCTAATATGTATGATATAAATATAATTTATAGCCTATAGCACTCAGGAATAATGTAGCTTTCTATCAGTGAATTTTTTTTTTTTAATTAAATCATTAGTTCCGGAGATTACCCCCTACATACAAACTTACAAATTTTACCTCTTTATAATATTAGTATAAATAAGTCGCTAGCTAGACTACCTTGATCCTCTTACCAGGATTATGTAACAGTCTAACAGGCTCATAGATCCCTTATGAAACACTTTAATAACATTCACAAATTCTCGAAACAATATAGATAACATCATACGAGAATTTAAGCGGTTCTCTCTTGAAACTGTACCACAATATTGTACACCGCTCCGAGTTACATTTTGTACGGCCGCTAGCGCTTCAAGTTATACCTAACTATCAAATTCCGCCATATGATTTGAAACCTTAAAACGTTGGCAGTAAAGTTCAAAATTGAGTGAGGAAATGTGACAGTTTGTGGTAACTTGATGTGCTGTCTACAGAACAAGACGCGGTTTCATTCGCTCGTAGAACAATATAACAGCCTTCGGAGCACACACAACAAGGAAATGTGTTAGTACGAATTTAAATTAATCTTTGGTGGGTCGGTTGGGTGACAAAGGATCTTCAAGAAGGATTTCGAAATGTATTATGTAGGTATGTAAAGAATAAAGAAAAAAAGAAAATGCGTTTATTTGCGGCAAACATGACGCATACAAAAAAAAATTGAAAATGTTGGGGAAACATGCGTCACATCCACACAATACGTCTATCGCACAGCATTATGCTGCGACCCTAAGCAAGACAGAGCTGGTTTGTATGTCTTTGTTTAATACTGTATAATCCACTTGCGAGTAACTGTAATTTCAAATCATCTATCTGCCTAGCCTTCCATTCTAACCGGATACCGGTTAATCCGCGATCAGCACATCTAAAACGCGTTCAAGAGCTGTCAAAATTCCGTAGAAAATAATGACACTGGCAGCTCAAATTGGTGAAAAAATATGCTCGGCTCCTGGTAACACCGACAAGTTCAATGTGGTGGTAGGCTTGCACCAGGGGTCGATAAGCCTCTTCCTTTTGATTATGGATGCTCTAACGGTGGACATACAGGAAGAGGCACCATGGTCGGTGCATGCTATTTGCCGACGACATCGTTCTTGTCGGTGAAGATGGACCTGAGATCCAAAGCAGACTGGAGAAATGGCAACGGAAACTGGAGATTGTTGGCTTGAAAATCAGTAGACCAAAACTGAGTACATGTTCCGCGATTTCGGCGGTCTCTCCAGTTCTAGGGTCATAGCGCTTGAGGGCGCGCTTCTCCCAGTTTGCTCCGACTTTCGGTATCTCGGTTCACTTGTACAAAGCGATGGCGAAATAGATCGGACTGTTAAGCATAGAATTAACACTGGGTGGATGAAATGGCAGCAGGTCATGGGCACAATTTGTGACTCCCGCATTCCCCTTAAACTTAAGGGGAAAATTTATAAAAGCATGGTTAGACCTGCCGTCCTGTATGGATCAGAGTGTTGGGCCACAAAAGGAATGAATGAAAGACAATTGCATGTAGCTGAAATAAGAATGCTAAGAGGGATGTGTGGTATTACGCGAATGGATAGAATAGGTACGTAATGAGTATATAAGAGGAAGTCTGAAAGTGACACCGGTGACCGAAAAGTTGAGTGGAAATCGGCTGTCATGGTATGGGCATGTTATGCGGAGGAATGAGGAAAATGTTGTCAGGAAAATTGTGAGTATGAATGTGGATGGCTTTACAAGTAGAGGGAGACCAAAGAAACGATGGATGGATTGTGTGAAAGATGATATGGCTGAAAACGGAGTGACTACTGAGATGACGACTAATAGAGAAGTATGGAAGAAAAAGACATGTTGCGCCGACCCCAAATAAATTGGGATAAGGGCAGGAGAATGATGATGATGATGTAAATGAAAACTGACTGATGTATAGACAATAGACATCTCTGCTTGGGGATAGATTTGAGTGTCGATTCGGCTGAGTATAGTTTGATTACCGACCTGGAATAAGAAAGATGCTCAAGCACTGAATCTAAATGTAAACTGAGATCGACTGATTGGCGATCAAACTAGACTTGAGGAACGTTCTGTAATACGGACCTTAGTATATTAAAATATATGGTTGCCATGTTTAAAATCACAATTAAGACGTTTTAAAATTAGTTTTAAATTGAAGCGATATAAGAAAATGCATTTCCTCGTACAGATGCCAGCACATCAAGCTATCCCAAACTGTCAAATTTTCCCAATTAAAAATGAACTTTATGCTCTTGTAATAAAGTTGAACAACTATCAAAGAAATTTGTGCTGGCCTGTACATTCCAACAGAACTGTCACAAAACACACATCTCAATAATAAGCCATTTCTACATAATTTGCTAATCTTCGTATTTGACGTCACATTGCTACATCCCCAAATAACTCGAATGAAAAGATTTTAAAGCCTCCAAAGCTCGCTTATAAAACCGGCGACTAAAATCGCACCTGCTGAAACCTACACCAGCAGTTAGGCCGGCCACGTTAAGCCGATGCACACGGCCTATCCAAAAATGAGTTGTCACACGATACTGTGTTTGTATGTATTTATTTTGCATTCGCGAGTGCAGGGTTAAATATTTGCGGGCACTTTCGTACTGTCGACGAGGCTTGCTCTAAAACGGATTTTAACGTTTCAATTCTGTGTCCAATATGAATTCTGTTGAGTGAATCCAAACGTGTGGAAGGATTTTATTTACAATCGGTTCTAATAATGGCACATCAAGCTATCCCAAACTGTCAAATTTTCCCAATTGAAAATTAACCTTGTGCTTTTGTAATAAAGCTGAAAAACTATCAAAGAAATTTGACATATTGGGGTAACTTGATGTGCTCAGTAAGGCCTAGCCTAATATAGCCTAGGTAAAACCTTATTTTAAACCTAGTTGGTTGGTTAGAAAATAACTGGCAGCATTCGATCCATTAATATAATTTGAAAATATCGTTCGATTTTTATAAAAGAATTCAAATGGGGACTCTGTCAGTAGGTGCGCTAATGAACCGCCCCGTGTTTTTTACGTTGTGGGTTTGGGAACCTTACACAAATGTACAGTACAAAGGCCAGCGATTCAAATTACCACAATCTGTCAAATTTCTTTGATAGTTTTTCAGCTTTATTACAAAAGCACAAGGTTAATTTTCAATTGGGAAAATTTGACAGTTTCTTTGATAGTATTGCAACTTTATTGCAAAGACATAAGGTTCATTTTTAATTGAGAAAATTTGACAGTTAGGGATAGCTTGATGTGCTGGCGTCTGTACATTACACGAGCTCCCCCCTCTGTGAGCTCTATAGTCAAGACCCCTCTGGCCATCTTACTTAATGACCTCGTTATTTTATAGAAACAGCGCCTGACGCGTTTACATGCGTTTCAATTTTCGCTTGGTGAATGGATGCCGTGACTAGCTAGCTACTTACCATTAATTACCTAACGAATGGATATAAATGGTGTAACGTGAGAATGGAATATTAACGTTGTATTTCTCGGCTAATCTACTGATGATTGTGTATGTATTTTAGTAGATATTTTTTTCGAATATCGGTAGAAAACGGTACCGGCTTTGAGTCTCGCAATATCAATAGCATGCAATTACAAAAACATATAATAAATTAAAGCTGCTTTTGGTGGTTGTCCGTGAGAACGCGTTGTTCTGTTAAACTCCGCAATGGATTTTGATGCGGTTTTCATCATCATTTAAAACAAATCCGGAAGACTGAAGGTTCCTGCAGTCAGGCGCGACGCTACTCTAATAGAACAATTCCTATGAAAACTTCACGTAAATTGACCTACCAGAATCGCGTTGCACTGTCGTATCGCACCTGTCTGCGGAAAGCTTTCTAAATATAATAAATTAATATTAAACTTACATATAATAAAGAAATCTCGACAATATGTTAAGTCGTAAAAATCGTGCGGAGCCGGGGTGAGTCGCTTGTTAATGATTATCTAAAGTTATACCAGTATGCATAAAAAAGTATAACTAACTTATTTATTTATTTATTTAACCATATAAGCACACACATAAACAAACAAGAAGAAACAAACAGAAAAATACGTACAAAGATGATGCCTATTATAAAATACAATTTAAAATCATTCTATAGTTTCGTCTTCGAATTTGATCGTTTCCATTTTAAGTAATTTCAGAACTAGAAAAACAATTGTAAATTGACATAATGGAGCCACCAAATCACATTGCCCTTGAAACTTTAGTCCTCGTAATCGTAGCTCTTAACTGTGAATGGACTAGACGAACCACGCAATGCGGGCTCGTCCCATCCCTAGAGAAATCTGGGACCAAACCGTGCCACATAAAGAGGACGTGATCGTCCAAACGTGGCAATAAAATAACTAAAACCATCAGAAAGCCTCCCATCTGGGCACAAGCTACCGTAGCCTAGTTGGAAAACCTTAAACAGACTTCGTGCCCAAGTAGGACGCAGTAAGGACAACCTCCACAAGGGGGTTCATGGACGGGTCAGATCTCCGATGCTCACATCCCATCTTGCACCGCATGTCGTCCGTCACATGCACACGTGAGGACCTAATGTCTGCGTCAGCGAACGGTATTCGTGTTGCTGAATTTTGGGCCAAATAAATAAAAAAATAAATAATTGGGTTTGGTTTTTGCTGTGGACACGCTAAGAAGAAGAATAACATTGTAAGTATACGTTGGTAACTGTTGAAGTTAGAAACAACGGACGGTTGGACGGTTATAAACACTTGGAGAATTAAAATTTTGAATAATAGTAAAACTAATAGTCTATGCCAACAGATCTCAAACTTTTTTGGGAAACTACAAAATAAATAATATTAACGTCTTGTCGCAACCAAGGAGTTTGAAACCGAAGCTACGGTATTGCCAAGTGTCATAGAATATATTATTCTATGTAAAACATAAGAAATCCCACGCGGAGGAAGTTGGGCAGAAGCACTATTAGATTAGTACCTACAACTAAATACTAACAATAATAATACTTTCAAGTCTCACTTAAGTCTCATGCTGTCTTTGTCACTTTCAGCTGTATTGCAGCGACGGAAATACACTCTATGATTTAACTTTATTTATTGGCATGTTTTTTTAGTATGTTTAAATAAACATAACATCACGCTTGTATTCCGTGAAGGGTTAAGCAGAGGTGCCCAACTTTCGCCTGTTATGTTTAAGACCCATGTAATTAGGGGGCGAGCCTATTATCATCAACCGGGCACAAAATGAGACTCCAGGCTGCTACTAAGAAATTCCAGATAAAAGAAGCCAACACAACACTTTTCCCCACCCGGGAATCGAATCCAGGACCTCATAGTCAGCAGTAGCGCTTGCGACCACTAGACCAACGAGGCAGATACTCAGTTTGTGTAGATAGAATCTTAAATCCAATAATAGAGGACAGTCCCTTTGATATTAAAAACACTAATATAATTCTAATCTCGTCTGCGAAATGATACTGTGTTTTTTAAACTAATAGTTATGAAGTCCTTCAGAAAAACAAACAGTGTTTTCAATTCTATTGCTAAGAATTTGTTTAGTAACTTTGAAGTGTGGGGGTAAAACACGTGTTATTCTCTCGAAATCTAAACATAGAATGAATGATCTAAAAACTAGTGTCACTTCACACTCGTCAGACACGTGGAAGCACCTAGAATAAAAAAAAACATTTTAATAAAATTGTTTGTCACACCGGCCGAAAAAGGCACACTCAAATGAATCAAATAAATACCATTTTAAACAGATTAATAAGAGCTGGCAACAATTTGTGGCCCACTTTCATCTTTATTACATTACATTTTACGGGCGAACAGGCAGATTTGTTTATTGAAACTGGCATTAAGCTCTGGATTTACTAAATAAATTGATGGCAATTAAGCTACCATACGTTGGGGAAGTATTGTGTAGGTATGAATGTGCATAGCTTTAATAGGAGGACAAATTCAAATTCTTTTTTGCGAATTAAGAGCAATTTTGAACTACAAATGGGTTCTTAGAACTTAGTTGCCTGTTAAGGCATTGCAACTTAAATTGTAACACATATTATTAAAAATAAAATATACACACTCAATTTTACAGTGAAGTATATATTTTACATTATACTACACTAAATATCATTCATACATTATATAATATATCATACTATTCTTATATTTATGACAAGAGATTATTTATTTATTTATGATAAATGATTGGAAATAGAATTTACTAATAGAAAAGTAGGTACCCCCTGTACCCACTTTTCTATTAGTCATCTTCTTCTTCTTTTCGTTGGGTAAGTGACTAAACTAGTGACAGAGTTTTCAAGCTGCCCATGGGCCTCTGACTTAGCTTCACATGCTGTTGAGAATATAATATATCTCTCAGACATGCTGTTTTCCTCACGATGTTTTCCTTCACCGATTTTATGTAAGTAATAATAATACAATACGCACGTGAATCCGTAAAATCAGAGGTTTTTAGGAGTCCTTGGGATCGAACTCGAGACCTATGACTTGGCAGTCCTACTATCACAACACTAGGCTATCACTGCTTTTGTCTATCTATTAGTGGCCCAACTATGTTGGGGTCGGCTTCCAGTCTAGCCGGATGCAGCTCAATAGTTGTATTTTACATGGAGCAACTGCCTAACCTGACCTCCACAGCCCAGTAGCTGGACAATACGATACCCCTTGGTAAGACTGGCTATCAGACTTTTGGGCTTCTGACTACCCGTAACGACTAGACTGTTAAAGATCAACGAATGACGGCAGGTATCGCCAGTTTCGAGTAAATAGTTGTAAAAAAAAAAACTAACTTCCTGTTCCTTGCCTTGGTTAACCACAATATGGTGGGATCCGCTTGCCAGACTCGCTAAAATATGCATCGACTCGCTTGACCCAGAAAAGAGGCAAAGAATTTTCCTAACTTGACGTTATTATGATACACAACAACCAGGCGCTCCTTTCCATCCCACCTATGACACGGGTTTTTCTTTAAAACAAAATTACGGATGGAATCTGATAAAAAAAAGTAAACCGTGGCACATAGCTCAATTCAATAATAATAATAATCATTTTGTTTTCAAGCAACAAGACTCATAGTGTTAGTAACAATATACTTACAAACTATGTTAGTAATACAATTACAAAAAAGAAAACAGATTGTGACATCACTGTGGCACGGTGACAGGCCCAGCCGACACCCTGCAGCAGTGGGTCACAAACACACAATCAAGCCTGCTCGCTATCATAGACAGGATGCTGTTGGCGCTGCCCCGCACCCTACGGACCAAGGATGCGCACCGCTTTCGCATCACGGTGTAAAAACAGATGACAATGAACAGATTGACTTACAGATAGTTATTATGATGTTAACATCCACTAAGAACGTGTTTTGTAAAAATTCATCCCATAAAGGGGTGTAACGGGGGTCATAATTTGTATGTAGAATTCACCTTATGACTTCCACGCGAGTGACGTCGTGGGCCGAAGCTAGTCTTAACATAATTAAAAAAAATATAGATGTACAGTCGCCAGCACATCAAGTTACCCGAATCTTTCAAATTTCTTTGATAGTTTTTCTTTGTTGTGCAGTGTCCTAAAGGTGAAAAATTACTTGTTTAAATGTAACTGAAGAGCTATCACCAGAACTAGTTGTACAGACGCCAGTACATCAAGTTACCATAAACTGTCAATTTTCTCAATCGATTTTGAAGTTAACAAGCAACGTTAAAACCTGATGCGCTGGCGACCGTAGAATCACAATAAGTAGAGCCCTAAAATCTTATCAACTAACTGTAATGTGTAGATATATTAAATAAAGAACAATTTCAAACGAAAGCTGATAGGGACGTAGATTAATGTAAAAAAAAAACAAATTGGGTATTTGAAAGAGTAGTCAATAAAGTTACTTTTTATGATCTGTAAAACGCGGAATTTGTACGTGATTTGTATGAAATATAACAATGTGACGTCACAAATTTTCAGAATCAAATGGATTACTTATTAGCATTAAATGTAATTTTACAATTATATCCTCGCATAATATTTAATTTCTGTACGATGATAGACGTTTTTAAGACGAGCGGTCTTTTTTCTATGTGATTTCATATCTTATTTTTGACCGTTTCAAATAGTCAATTTCCCCACCAAATTTCACTTAAAATCCCAAAAACATCAAAACAAAAGAAGCCACGTATCTCCGATAAATACCTACCAACTTTAAATTCCATCAATCTTTTCTTCCCAAACAAGATTATATACTTACCTTGTATACCAAATCTCCAGTTAATGGCTTCCCTTTCAGCATCTTCATACCTTCCCTCATACTTCGCGAGTGTTGTATCGATATTTTTTCACCTAAAATGTTCGAGTTTGCCCGAGCATCGAATTGAGTCAACTGTAGATACTCCACCTGGTATAATATGCGCGTGCTGTAAATAATTGTCGAATATCACTTTTAAGTGGGTAGTTCGCTTTTGTAAAATACTGAGTATACTGTAGTAAATAGATCCTATGATACCTACCTATTTTGCAAACAGTATGGTGTAGTTTGTAGTTTACCAACCCGCACTAGGGTCGCGTGGTGGATTATGGCCCACTCCCAGTCACCGAGAGGCGCCCTGTGTCCCAACTGTGGGCATATTATAGGCTGATTATGTATGTATGATATTGTTTCTGGCAATTATTTTAGTTCCATCTCAGATTTGATGCCACCAACTGCATCAGACTGCTGTTACTCATCACGATCATAAATTATTTATTTATTCGGCACACCAACAGCAGTACATACAAAAACATTAAACAAAATAATAAAATAATGAAATTACTCAGCATTCACCACAAAACAACATCGTAATTATCTAAAATAAAATATAAGGTGTTCAAAAATTAACTCTAAGAATTGAGCTGTTCCATACATTTTATTGATAAATGTATGGAACAGCTCAAATTTTTGCCGCGATTTCAGGTTTCATGCCATAGTAAAAGTTGTTCGTAACGATGAGTATAATGCTCCCACGAAATTCTTAGAGTTAATTTTTAACACCTTATATATGGAATCATTTCAACCTATTGCAGTCCACTGCTGGACTTAGGCCACCTCCAAGGAGCGCCACAGCGCATGATCTCCCTTCTTTGACATGGATAGGTTTTAGTCAGTAAGAGTCTGACACTCCCTTCCACTCCATCCAGAGCAGGAGGGGTCATTTGATGACTTCCTACCCTTAAAAGAAACCCACAGTCAAATCAGCAAGGTGGAAGCATGGCTGACTACTCTGGACGAGATAAAGGTATTTGCGGGGACCAATTTCATTTTGGTAATTAGCTTAGCTTTATTTTTGCCTTGGTTTTAATATTTATTTGCTATCAGTCAAAATCCAGCTTCCCAGATCCTCTAGTCCACCTTAACATAACACGTAATAAATCAAGAGTACCTATTTAGATAGTAATGAACGAAACACTATGTCGAAATCTGAATAGCTCCACATAGTTAATTCAGAAACGCATTGAATATTGCCCATTACGTGTAGAAACTAATCACTCCCAACTATTCTGTCAATAGTCATAAATGTACCTGTGCCAAATTAGATGCAGTAGTAAATTGCAAGCGAAGCATTCCGCACGATATCCGTTAAAAGAGATAGATATCTGAATGTAAGTCGTCTAATAGCAACTGTGACTATAATCCTCTGAGCGCAAACTTGGAAGTGACGCAGAGAATTAAACGAATGGAATGCTAATAAAAAATAAAATAATAAAATGGTTGTATTCAAAAATATAAGGGCTAACGTTTAGCTTTTGAACGCCATTGTCACATGTGCGTGACTAGCAAGCCCATGCCCTGTACGCCAACGACACAAATATATGACAATGCGGGTACACTATAACACGAAATACACAATTAAATCATTACTTTTGTGTATGTTTATATATATATCTTAAAAATTCAAGCTCTCGTACGTATTTAATGACACCGATGACACGAAACAAATAAAAAGACACCATGGATATTGTGAAACATGATAACAAGAAGAAATAAAATCTATGTTTAGTTCATCCAAGATTTGGGCCTGAGCTAGGTAATTGGTATATCGAACTATACATATCTTTAATCGCATTAAATACTATATACCGTATAATATATGGTAAAAACATTGACACAGAATTTTCTGTGGCATTTTTATCTTTTGGATTATTTCTAGTGTTTGATTACTAGGACGCACCCTAGGTTCGAATCCGAATACACAAAAAAAAATAATAAAATGGTTGTATTCAAAAATATAAGGGCTAACGTTTAGCTTTTGAACGCCATTGTCACATGTGCGTGACTAGCAAGCCCATGCCCTGTACGCCAACGACACAAATATATGACAATGCGGGTACACTATAACACGAAATACACAATTAAATCATTACTTTTGTGTATGTTTATATATATATCTTAAAAATTCAAGCTCTCGTACGTATTTAATGACACCGATGACACGAAACAAATAAAAAGACACCATGGATATTGTGAAACATGATAACAAGAAGAAATAAAATCTATGTTTAGTTCATCCAAGATTTGGGCCTGAGCTAGGTAATTGGTATATCGAACTATACATATCTTTAATCGCATTAAATACTATATACCGTATAATATATGGTAAAAACATTGACACAGAATTTTCTGTGGCATTTGTATCTTTTGGATTATTTCTAGTGTTTGATTACTAGGACGCACCCTAGGTTCGAATCCGAATACACAAGTTCATCATCAAAATAAGGTACATCGGCTTCTATTTGGCATTCCATTTTGTCATTAGTCTGTTATTAGGTGGATACTAGATGTAGCTAATATGCAGCGACTGCAATTCTTGCAGACTAAGCGATGTCTTTTGAATCTCTCACTATCAGGGCTGCCTCGAGAAACTTCTTCTGATAAGTGTAAATGTAGTGTCTTTGCAGTTGAAAGCAGCTTTAGTACTTTTTAGCTTACTATGTACAAGCTTTCATTGTTTTTATAAGAGTTTGAGAATGAAAACCTACTTGCTTCAGAATATTTTAATTATTTTTTTATAATTACTTATAGGTAATATTTTATTTAGTTTACTGGTTTTACGACTTAAATAAAGGCGGATTTCTTTATTATCTAAGTTAGTTTAAACCTTCCGGAATTAATTTTCTAAATACTGGTGAGTACCTACCTACCTACCGCGTCAAAATCCGTTACGTTGGTCCCGGCTGTCATTAAAATTTGTGGATCTTTGACAGACGTTAGGGGTCGTAGAAATCAACTAGTCCTTCCAAGGTTACATTACCAGCGTTACGAAATAACAGGATTGTGGAGGTCAGTCGTTCCATGTAAAATAATGGTATTCAGCTGCATCCGGTTAGACCGGATCCAACCACAATATAGTTGGGAAACAGCAGGCAGATGATAAGCAACTGATTAGCCAAATTACTATTTATAAACGCTATTTAGATTTAGATTTTAAGGTTGTTGGGCAAGTGAGACTAGGTAGATTGTTATTAGTTTTCAAGTCGCTAGGTACCTGGGTACTTATCATTTAGTTTTAGCGATCTTCTAACATCCAGTGACACCCCTAGCAATAGACATTTCTGGCCACAACGAGAATTTGATATTTTCATTTTAATATCAGGGTTTCAAATGAGAAATGGTGGCTGCTTCCTTGACGCAAAATTCCACATTATTATTTTATGTGAAATCCCTGTTACGGTTTCATTTTTATTATATACTGAAAAAAAATAAATGACGCAAAAATTATGGTAAATATTTAACGAAAAAGTAAATTTAAAAAAATATCCGACTGCGTAAAAAGTGAACTCTAAAAAAGAAAGCATACAAGATGACCTATTTATGTCTAAGAGTTAATACAATAAACAATCTCTTGCAGTCTTTATTGTCTTTATTGTGAGGCGGTCTTTATTGTTAAAAATAATGAAGCTATGCTGGTTAACAGAGTTACCAGCGCCACGTGTGCGCATTAAACTAAACTGGAACTAAACCAGTGGTAGCTGGGCCTTTTTTTAAACAGTTATTTTCTTGTCCATCGTATATTCCATACTAATTAAAATCATACAGTGAAATAGGAACGTAATGAATATTTGTGATTTTGATACCGACACTCCGGGATAATATCTTTATTTACGTTCCTACGTAAGAGTGACATCTATGTATCCAATAAATAAACTATTTCTTATTGAAAACAGTGCCATCTCTTATGCAGATGTCCAACTAAAAAGCCTTTGCGGTCATGGGTGAATTTTTATCAACCACGGAATCGAGTCTCTATTCAAAGTTCACTCAAAAAATAAACAACTATATGTACAAAGTTGCATTTTTTGATAGTTATGTTTTTATCTGGTAGTATTGTTTTGTTTTGACAGCCAGGTTCAAATGTTTTGTTTTTATTTATTGGTACGGCAACCCAGGCTAGTGCTGCGCACAGTTATCGATTTTGAATTATGGATGGATTCACAAGTTTATATCATACAGTATGCAGTGTAAATTAATAATTTATTTTATTAAGTTCCACATAATTTCTCACGACTGTATTGAAAATTCCATCATTAGTACAGATGGATGTACAATTGATGTGTATTGTTTAGCATAAAAACATATAGCGTACTAATGCACGGTATATACGTATATACGTTTTTATGCTAAACTTTCTAATTGACTACTTATTACATCTTTTAATAATTAAAATGCATCGATTCCTGTGCATTATTAACATGGCAACTTTGACTAGTATGGAATATTTGGTAATACTGTAATTCAATATAAAACAAACAGTTCCCAATCACGCCATTTATGAAGATATGCTGGGCATTCTATACGAACAAAATATTTAAGGTAAACGCTTCAAAAAGTAAAATAAGGATTTAAGACGCATTTTATAAACTCGCTAAAATTATTTTTTTACATCACCTATATAACCTACTCCTCATAGTCATGGGAGTAAAATACTTTGTTTCCTTTTTAATTATGACTAATTAATTCATGTATTTTTAAGGGATGCTATACAAGGTATTGCACGGCTATATTTCACCTGTTGATTGTCAGTAATACGTCACTTGGAAAAATGAATGTCCCATCCTTACGCTACAGTTTTGATTGGCTCTTATGCATCGATAGATGATGTCCATCGTCATAAAATGCGACACTAACTATGCAACGGCGGCTGCGTACATTTATTGATTTACAGGTAATCGCCCTTACATGTTTGCATAACTGCAGTATCATTGCTGTCGGGCCAGCAGGATCGTCTTAATTGTCAAAATGAAAAAGTAAGGATTCCCATCTCTAGACTTTAATTAACATATTGAAAAATAAAACAATACATTTGAAAGTATTCTATAAAATGTTTTTTTTTTTGGACTTGGCAGATTGCTGTGGAATCTTCACAGAAAATCTTCGAAGTATCAAAAGGACACCGATCACCGATTAGGGAAAATGAAAAGTCATCAACCTCCTTAACTAAGGTACGGAGTAGTTTTACGATTTCTTTATTATAATGAATGTGTAGATAATATTTTGATTGGTATGATTGAGTAGTGTGTAATATATCTAGATATGTTGAGGGGAGAATGACCAACTAACGTGTGGAATAACTCATGTAGTTTGGCCATGCCGTCTGAAGATAACGCAACAAAACATATTTTGTTTTTTCATAACACCCTTTTATTCAATCCATTTTTATGCCGTGTAATATTTTGGCGTGGTAAGCGGTTATCGCTGCTTTTTGACATATGGATAGACCGAGACTCATCACTTCTACTAAATATTTTTTCCTCTTTTCCAAAATACGACCAAAATGTTTTTGTAGATACATTAATTTTATTAACATTATTATTATTATTATTATTATTATTAAATAGCGAATTGACGTTCCATAGCAATCAACAAGGTGCATCAAAAAATCTCCATGAAGCGAAGAAGGAACTAGTATATTTACCTTACACATGCAAATTTTTGCGTGTGTAACGGTAAGCAGGTAAGTAGGTATGTAGGTAGGTACATTGAAGATAAGCGACCTCAAACCTCACGTCCTCACGATTTTAAAGATAAGTATTATTCACGTAAAGTTAATTATGTGCTTAGAGTTATGTAAAATAGGCAATTTCGCATTAGTTAATTTTGCTTTTTAATGCATCCAATACCTACATGTAAAGTAATTTAAATGTCTCCAAACTTTAGTCAAGTGTTGTCATTCTTGAAAATGTTGTGCGTTAAATCGATGGTATTTCGGTATTTTGAATGTTTAGTATCATGTTTTATGTTGCATCTCATACATCTAAGGCAGGTAGTTTGATTGTCTCCGAATTTCGAACAACAATATATGGAAACATGAATTGCTGTTCGAAAGCTTACTTCGACCGACAATCTATAGAAATATAGATTGCCGATCGAAGACTTTAAATGTTGCCACTACTGAAAGGTGTTGTGTTTTCACATTGTAGTCATTTGAATGTGAAGTAGTAAATGCCTCTTTCACAGTAGAGAGTAGACTCAATGGCGTATCCTATATAAATTTATGTTGCATCTTATTAGTTTGAATGTCTCCGAACTTCGAACAACAATTTAAGGAAACATGAATTGCTGTTCGAAAGCTTATTTCGACCGACAATTTATAGAAATATAGATTGCCGATCGAAGACTTTGAATGTTGCCACTCCAGAAAGTTGTTGTGTTTTCACATTGTAGTCATTTGAATGTAAAGTAGTAAATGCCTCTTTCACAGTAGACAGTAGACTCAATGGCATACCCTGTCTAACTTTATGTTGCATCTTATTCATATACTTAAGGTAGCTTGAATGTATCCGAATTTTGAACAACAATATATGGAAACATAAATTGCTGTTCGAAAACTTACTACGACCGACAATTTATAGAAATATAGATTGCCGATCGAAGACCTTAAATGTTGCCACTCCTGAAAGGTGTTGTGTTTTCATATTGTAGTAATTTGAATGTGAAGTAGTAAACGCTTCTTTCAAAGTAGACAGTAGACTCAATGGCGTATTCTATATAACTTTATGTTGCATCTTTTTCATATACCTAAGGTAATTTGAATGTCTCCGTTCTTCGAACAACAACTTATGGTTACATAAATTGCTGTTCGAAAGCTTACTTCGACCGACAATATAGAAATATAGATTGCCGATTGAAGACTTTAAATGTTGCCACTCCTGAAAGGTGTTGTGTGTATTATTTTCTACATTGTTTTAGTAGAGTTTTAATATCTTCAAACTTCAAATCACACCTAGAAATATAACTGTTATGATCAAGTATATTTGTCTAATTTAATATAATTAATAAATGTTTTATCAATGATCTTTGCCATCTTCAATCATTACTTTTAGGCTTTTGTTGAAGAGGCGTTGTGAGCGTAGGTATGTAAGTTGGCAATGTCTCCTCAACTTTGTGTTAGAAATATCAATGATATTACAAATATCAAGTTAATTTGGTAGGTACCTAACCATAATAAACAACTGTTGTCGTTTTTAACCCTATGTACCACCGCCACTAACCCTAAGTATTCAACTTTGTATCTGTAGTAAATGCAATGATGTTCATCTTTCAATCATTAAATATTCTATAGTGCATCTAAAATTATTTTTAACATGTTAATCTCATTGAACTTCAATCAAAACATAAATAAAATACAATTTATAAAATATACAACCTGTTTTTATCATTTTTAATACATTGTGAGTTGTAAAACAGCTGTGAACTGATTAGTTTGTAGTCATTGCTAGTGGATTAGGCCTATTGGGGAAACCACTATAAAAAAAACGCATCTAGTGCTTTACCTCCAGGGTGATGAGGAAAAAAGTCAAATTACATCTACCGTTGTATATTGGGTCATCACACCTAATACGCTGTAGGTAACAACAAGGCGAAGTAGCTCTATCTTAAGTGTATTGGAACGGTTTAACTATTGAAGTACCAGAGTGAAGTCCGTATTTGCATAAGCTGAATTAAAGTGTTTTCAAAAAATCATTTAAAATCTATAAACTGAAGTATTTACTTGCTTCGCCCGCGTGTATGAAGGAAATTATCCCACGGGAACCGTACATTTTTTGGGACAATTAGTAGCCTATGCGCTATTGCAGACTTTATGTAATCTATCTCCATACATCCTCACAAACTTTTAAGTTTATAATATTATAATACTAGCTGACCCAACAGACGTTGTCCTGTCTTAACTGTGATACCTACCCTACCTACCTACCTGCCTACCTACCCTACGTACCTAGCTACCTTACCTACCTAGCTACCTACCCTACCTACCCTAGCTACACTACCTACCTAGCTACCTTACCTACCTAGCTACCTACCCTACCTACCCTAACTACCCTACCTACCTACCCTACCTACCCACCCTACCTAACCTACCTACCTAGGTAGGTAGGTTAGGTTAGGTAGGGTAGGTAGGTAGGTTGGTAGGGTAGGTAGGTACCTACCCTACCAACCTACCTACCTACCCTACCTACCTACCCTACCTACCTACCTACCCTACCTACCTACCCTACCTACCTACCTACCTACCCTACCTACCTACCCTACCAACCTACCTACCTACCCTACCTACCTACCCTACCTACCTACCCTACCTACCTACCCTACCTACCTACCCTACCTACCTACCCTACCTACCTACCCTACCTACCTACCCTACCTACCTACCCTACCTACCTACCCTACCTACCTACCCTACCTACCTACCCTACCTACCTACCCTACCTACCTACCCTACCTACCTACCCTACCTACCTACCCTACCTACCTACCCTACCTACCCTACCTACCTACCCTACCTACCTACCCTACCTACCTACCCTACCTACCTACCCTACCTACCTACCCTACCTACCTACCCTACCTACCTACCCTACCTACCTACCCTACCTACCTACCCTACCTACCTACCTACCTACCCTACCCTACCTACCTACCTACCTACCTACCCTATAGGAGGAAAATCAACAGCTGATCGAAAAAAAAAAAAATGTATTCTGCTATTCAGGGCGGAGACAAATCCAACGAAACGAAAACCATGAAAATTGGTCCAGCAGATCTCGAGTTATAACGAAGGGAACAAACCCGTCTTTCTTTTATATATACATATAGATTAGGATAGTAAAAAAGTACTTTTTCTTTTTTTGGTACTTATCATCGCTCATCTTTTGATTTATTTAAACACTGAAATATCTTTTAGTTTAATTCACATTATTACTTAATTCTAAATATATAATATATATGTAATTATTTCATCGTTAGTAACAAAATATTAATTTTACCATTGGTGTACAGCACTATTTAATTCAAACTTGGAAGTTGGAAGCTACGAACCATAGAGGAAAGTAATATATCTGCTACGAACACTGTCATTTCATTGTCAAATTTTGTTTGTCATTTCATCATCACGTTATCAATTTTTCATAATGGCTGCCACTTGGTTCATCATCGGTCGCGGTTTCTGATGTTCATCCTATAACCTTTGAAAAAATGGAAACCTGTAAGTATTTCCCAATCAATCAGAAGTATTGTTAAATACCTACATACTAGTTTCTACCATATTAAGCCATTTAACTTTCCAAGGTTATCAAGAAACAATGGAAGGTGGCGAGTCGAAGCTTCTAGAAAATCATGATGAAAGTCGAAGAGGCGCGGTCACATAAGAGCACACTTATCCCGAGTTCCTGTGACAGGCCACAATCAAAGATGAGATGAGGACTAGACGAATAAATGCCGATATATGGGTTTAAGGTATAATCCAGGTCCAGTAGAACAAAGTGTAACTGACACGTTGCAGTTTAACTTTGTTCACCAGGTTTTATAAATTCTATGCATTCCAATCGTCCAGCGTACTTAATTTCACTTGAAATTAAGGATACACAAGCTATCAACTGTGCTCATTTCAATAAAAAACCTACCTGCCTACACTTTTATTTTTCAAAATAAAATTCGCTGAAGTCTGGGCTTTTGTAATGCATACCGAGCGGAATGCAAGTTCCGCTTTGAAAATACTAGGATTAAGTGTAGGGAAATGTTAGGGCTACCCTAAGGTTTGCGCTCCATGATTTGAAGTCAACCTTTGTTAAATGCAACAATATGGATGGTTCGATGCCACCATACCAGGTAAAGTGATTGTTGCGAGTGGATTAGGCCTACTGGGGACACCACTATAAAAAAACGCACCTTGTGTTCTACCTCTAGGGTGGTGTGGAAATGAGCACCATTTTTCAACAAGATTATCAAGGCTGGTTACAAATCAAGAACGCAGATGCAAACCTATGAAGGTAATACCTTACCTTCATAGGTTTGCATCTGCGTTCTTGATTTGTATAGGTTACCACCTATATCTTTACATTTGAGTGCATTGGGTTCAACTTCTAGACACAATAAGGCATTGTCCAAAAGTATTTGGTGAAAGCAATCATGCATTTCATCTGTATATGGATTGTCGCGGTCTACCTGCTTAGTTGTTCACATGGGTGGACCACGGCACTTTTTCTTGCTGGTGGTCAACCTAAATAATAATAATGCAATCACTTTCCTTTTGCTAGTTATTAAAAATAGTTTAAAAATGTTTGACTCTAATTTGAATCACATGCATATCCCCATACACTGCCATGAACACAGCTGTGTTTTCTGTTCTTTCTCACAGTGACTTGACACACACATACATGCTCAATACATTTGGAACCATTCTAAGCCAGTGCCTTCAACACAAATCGAGTGTTTATTGTTCCTGCATTGCAATGCGTGTTGAAGGCACTGAGTGTATATAGCACCTGACAAAAATTTGTGGCAGTGTATGTGATATTCCATATTCACTATTTTTATAGATACCCTCAATGCAAATAAAATAATCACATGATTATTGAAGAGTGAACAAAAGAAAATAAAAAATCCTCTCTCAAGAATCTATCTGCCTAGCCTTTTCCCAACTATGTTGGGTCGGCTTCCAGTTTAACCGGATGCAGCTGAATATCAGTATTTTTATGTTCAGGAATAGTCATTAAAATGAATAATTAAGTGTCAATATTCCACTCTCATAATCACAAACCTTTCTCTTTCAAGGCCCACCACACGACATCCCGAGGTACCCTATCATATGCTTTCTCTAGATCAATGAACACCATGTGCAAGTTTTTGTGTGCACGTCTGTACTTCTCGCACAATTGGCGGAGTGCAAAAGTGGTGAACATTGTTCCTCGACCTGGCATAAACCCAAACTGGTTCAGGGTAATCTAGCTCTCCTCTCGCAGTCTTTTCTCTATTATTTTCTCCCATACCTTCATACTATGGGACATGAGCTTTATCCCTCGATAGTTGTACATCTGCAGTCCTGTACATCTTTATTCTTGAAGATGGGCACTAGTGAACTATTGCACCATTCTTCTGGGATCACTCCTTCTTGCAACAACTTATTGAAGAATAAAGTCAGCCACATACATCCATCTTCTTTTAAACACTTCCATACTTCTACTGGTATATCATCTGGGCCCATGGCCTTTCCATTCTTCATACTTAGAATTGCCTTTCTTACTTCATCCATGCTGATTTCCCTTACCAAACCCATATTTGCTTGTACCTCATTTTATCATTAGAGCTTAATCAAATCAATTGATAACAAATTTATTGGAAACAATAGTAACAAAACCAATTTTCTTTGTGCTACCATTGTTAAAAAGATAAGCCATGCAGGCTGGTTTTATTCAGATAGCGATAAATAGGCCAGATTTGTTTACATAGCTTAGTATGGAGAATATTCTGAATGAAATATGTATGTGAACCTTGTCAGTTTCATTCTACCTATCACTGTTGTTTGCAAAATGTCTCGAATGTAAAGAGAAATATGAACAGACGCCAGCACATCAAGCTACCCCAAACTTATAATTGAACATGAAACTTACCACTTTTGTAATAAAGTTCAATATGTATCAAAGAAATTTGACAGATTGGGGTAGCTTGATGTGCTGGCCTCTGTCCTCTGTACAGACGCCAGCACATCAAGCTATCCCTAACTGTCAAATTTTCTCAATTAACCCATTGAAGGACAATGAACGAGACACAATAGAAGTTTTATTGTTATTACGTCTATAGGCGTTCACTGTCCCTCAAAGTGTTAAAAATTAACCTTATGTCTTTGCAATAAAGTTGAAATACTATCGAAAGAAATTTGACAGATTGTGGTAACTTGATGTGCTGGCCTCTGTACATGAAGGGGTTCAGCTAATAATTTCTGTAGTCTCATGATTAAAATAAAACACTTTAAATTATCTAAAAATGATTTATTTTCCGTTGCACTTACATCGATTCACTGTCCTCATAATTACAGTCTCCCATTGTAATTAAATTAAATTAGTTTCAACACCATTCACGCGAACTTGCAACATAATACTTGCCATCCACATGTAGTTTTGTTTTTTAACTATTTTATATTTAACCAGTACACTTGAAATAGTTTCACAGAAAGCTGAAATTACATAAATGGTTTCTAGGACACCTCGATTATTAGGTAGGTAATAAAAAAAAATTAAGCTTTTGTAAACATTAAATCCAGAAACTATATCGGCATCGGCAGTAATGCAACACCACACAGTAAAATCAAATAGCATTAATGCTGTAAAAGTCTTCCCAATATAAAAATGATAATTTGTAACTTAAAAACATTTCCTCTTTCATTTGTAACATGAAAGTCAAACATGTTTATGGCCCAACTTCGCCCTTACTTGGCCTATGAATCTTTAGTAGGTATTTAAAATACAAGCATAAATGGATAATAGTAACTACAAAAAACATTTGTTTTGATTGGTTTGTTAGGGCAGTTTCCAGAGTGATGATTGGATGAATGAATTATCCCCTGCCAATCGCAGCAGGCTTGATATTTATTTTACGATAATGTTCGTTCGAGAAACTGACCCTTAGTCTTGCACCACATACCTTCTATTATTGAAATGCATAAGTACTTTACAACCTGTGCTAATTAAAATGTATGATAATTATTTAATTCATTTGTAGTACAAAACTTACATAGTTATTTTAATAATGCGAGTTATACTGGTACCTATTACAATGGCTCGCTTACCTTTTGAACGCCAGAGCATAAACGCACGTTATTTCTTTCCCAATATCTATGGTGTCTTCTAATTTGTTTCATGACATTAAATACGTACGAGAGCTTCAATTTTTAACATATCTATATAAACACACACAAAAGTAATGATTTAATTGTTTATTTCGTGTTATAGTGGACCGCATTGTCACATATTTGTGTCGTTGGCGTGCAGGGCATGCGGTTGCTTGTCACGTATATGTGACAATGGCGTTCGAAGGGTTAAACAGTGGCTCAAGCCAATTTACTAAGGAACTTTTTACAATAGTTATATGCGACAATAGGTTTTAGGGTGCCAAACTGTATATCCGTCTGTGTGTCGGCGCCCAGCGGGCTGTATCTCATGAACCGTAATAATTGCAACGTCGAAATTTTCACAAATTGTGTATTTCTATTGCCGCTATAACAATAAAAAAAAAAGTTGGAAATTAAAGAGGGCACCGGACCCCCTTTAATTCTTACATAACACTTCAGAAGACCGCATAACTTGCGAGACGCGTCATATACGGTCGCGATTCTCAGCATTGACGACGAAATAAAAGATACATAACAAAAGTCACATCTCGCAGCACCCGTCCTTAAAACGCTAAAAAGCTGTCATAATCAGTATTAAATTAATCTAAATATTAGTGAAAAGCTAATTTGCACACATTTCTTTCTTATTATTAAAGTTCTAATCATAATAATTTTCCGTATTTCAATTCAGATCACCACTTACCTATAGAAAGATAGACAACAAACAATTGCACCTTGCTTTTTAAAGTCGGTTAACGTTCCGAGGAATACACTTAACTAATCACATACAAAACTAAAATTTTCTGTTATTTATTTCCAATCACAACTTTGTCATTGTCTACGGAAGCATTTCACTTTTTAATATTATCACTCTTTAAGTCTTCACAAAGTCTCGGAAAGAATTAATCCAGGTTTTCTCTTCCTGTAAAAGCCGCCTCGTGATTGGTCAAAAAAATATGTCATAGGCAAATCTTAACCAATAACAATTGACGTTCGATATTCAACTTTTTCTATTTGTTTTTTTTCTCGGCTTTTCAGAAAACAAAAAACCTTGATCTATTCAGTTTATATGTCATATTTGTCCATCTATTTACAGCGGCGGTATGTACCGTAAACGCTAGTCTTGGGCCGTGTGCCCATTGAGCGACTCTCAAATGTTGTTCATGTCGTATAGGACCTGCGCGATCGTTCGAGAAGCCTCCACACTGCTTAGCGCGATCGTTGCTAGATGAGCCTCGTAAGACCGGAGTTGTCTGTAACAGAGACATTACATTAATTAAATATTATAAAAAACGCATTTAAAAGTTATTTATTTTCAGGAATTAAACAAATCTTAAAAACACTATAAAACCTAAAACTAGAAAATATATATTACGTAAAAGTGGTAAAAAAAAGGAAGAGCTGAGACACTGATGGGGACGAAAAATTCGCAAATTCGCCACCGTCAATGGGAAATGTGCCTAAAAGCTGAGAGCATAGCCTCGTTGGATGGCAATGCTGATTCTTTGACCTAAAAACAAACGCATTTCGATTTTTAGATTGTTTTTTCAAAACTTGTAAATGTTAGGCCATTCACATAAAACATGAAAAAACTGTAGTGAAGTGTCATTCCACCTACTCATTTTAAACTCAATTCACCTACGTTATCACGGTGAGATTCTTACAGAATACCACTACATACAGTTATCACTCAAAAGATTTAATTTCATTAAAATTGTTTGCTTCTTACCTCCGTCCAGTATTAGAGTAAATGACAATATTTCTCAATATGAGCGCTGCTGTCAACCGTATACTTTTCGTAACCGGACCCTCGTTCTCATCCTGTCAAACGGATAACATTATAATCAATGAAAAGCCAGGCTTTCAAATATTTACAGGCAGACTATTTAGCGACGGCAAACAGTACGAAAAACATTAGTCTCGCTCTCTCAGTATTTGTTAAGCATTGTTGTTTTATATGGCTCTCACTCTAACTTGTGTACGTCATCGCTAAATAGTCGACCTACTATCCCTTTTCCTTTATAAATGCACATTTGAAACTGTGATTGCTCATGTGAGTTTCTAGTAGCAGTAAGGGCCTATGCACACCACGTTTTTTAAACGCGCCGTCGACGCGCGTTTGTAGCGGTACAGACGCGATACGCACGCAAGTCAGACGCAGCCTGTAGACCTTTGCACACCTGACGCGCTTGTGTAGCGATACAGACGCGATGCAAACGCGCGTGTGTAGCGATACAGACGCGCGTGTGTAGCGATACAGACGCGCGTGTGTAGCGATACAGACGCGATACAGACGCGCGTGTGTAGCGATACAGACGAGATGCAAACATGGTTTTGAATTTCAGTTATGAAGTTTTCTGTGTCGAAAGGCTCCATTTTTTTGTTCAAAAGACGTGCGGTGCATCAAATCGCTCGATTGCTACTAGCGTAGATTCACACTTTCCTTTCCCTCGTTGCTAGCGCTCGTATCGGTGCCGCGCGTTTGTATCGATACAAACGACAACAAACTGCTCTGCAGGATAAAAACGCGCCGGCGACGCGCGTTCTCAAAACGCGCGTCGTCGGCGCGTTTAAAAAACGTGGTGTGCATAGGCCCTAAAGCGTAGCATACGTGCATAATGTTTAGTTAACATACACAATAATACAACACAATAACAAATGAATGAGAACAAGGATTACATGTAATAATAAAAATACTTGCTTTCTTTCATGCAATACTACGAAACTATAGTGTATCAAAATCTACTCAGTCTCTCATGACACTAATTTAGTGAACAGGAGACTAACTGCCACCTTATATAGCAGTATTATTTTCATATTACTTCACTGTGGGAGAGAGATGGAGCTATACTGATATACGTCCTTTATATCTCCATCTCAGTCTCACACTGAAGTAATATTCAAATTATACTGCTACATGAGATGGCGGTTCAGTCACTGATTCATAAAAAAATAATATTAAACTACAAAAACAAAATTACAAACACTACGAAAATAACGCACACATTGACATACACACAAGCTACAAAGACAGGAGTTATGTGCGAGTCTCATCAGTTGATCCGGCGTGCGACTGAGTTCAACATAGGAGGTACTATAGTCTGTTCCAAAAATATCTGACGAATACGTATACAAACGGATCAGAAAACGTACTTATGGATGCAAATTTATAGTACCACTTACAAATTGAGTGCTTTGATTTGTTTATTTGAGGACTTTAACCCGCAATTCTAATTTTAAATCACCTTAAAGATTTTTTTCAACAAAAATTGTAGGGACAAGTGGTGAGAGGAAAACTTGATACCTTCTAAATACAGTCCATGATGTTACCAATTTCCTTTGGCGAGTGATTGCATAAGAGTTAACCTAAACAAGGTTCGTATCACTTTCATCAAATACTTTTGTAACAGACTATACTCACAAACAAACTGACATACACACACAAGCAAAAACAACACAGGTGTCAGGTGCAACCAGACTGCGGCCGTTCGATGAAATCAACCGTTCTCCCGATCCATTGCGTCGTATGAACATCGAATGGGGAAGAAAACTTTCAAATTAGTTCCCCGTAGCTCTAAGTATTTATTCGGCAATAGAGTTACTTGTTAAAACTTTACTACGAGATGGCGCTGTTTTGTCTTATCGTCGACTAGCACTTTGCCCGTGGCTTCGCTCCCGTGGTCTTTCCCGTGGGACCCGTTATTTTTCCCGGGATAAAAAGTAGCCTATGTTACTCCTAGAAAACTAAACTTTCCAACGGTGAAAGAATTTAAATCGGTCCAGTAGTTTCGGAGCCTATTCATTTCAAACAAACAAACAAAAAATCAAATCTTTCCTCTTTATAATATTAGTATACACACATCAAAAGTGTCTAGGGATCAACATATATTTTTGCAATAACTTTTCTCTTGATTGATATTAATTTAAATTTTCTTTAAGGATTCATCAAATAAAGTGTTTTCGTTTGTCACAGTAACGATAAACCAAGTCACCTTTGCATTAATAAGGAAATTTGCCATTTTCCTAATAAAGGGATTTTTGACATTTGAACCACTAACATTAAAGTTCTAAAAAAAGACTGAAATAACAGTTTTCTTTAAAATTTTATTGGGTAACTTAAACAATTAATAATCCGTGTTTCTACCGCGAACACTAACAACACAAGAACATCGGTTTGGCATACTCAAAATGAGTTCATCCAAATCACGCTGTGGAATGGCCGCCCATGTTCGTTGCAACAACAAAAAAAGGTCTTCTTGCAACTGGATACCCTCCATATTCGGCAGAGCTCTTCTCTGTAGCATATCCCATGCATGCTCAATCGGGTTCAAGTCTGGCGACTGAGCAGGCCAGGGCAGGACATTGATGTTAGCTGCGGCGAGAGTCTGTCTTACAACTCTTGCGGTGTGCGGTCGTGCATTATCATGCATTAACTGAAATAAGGGACCGATTTGCACTTGTAGAGGAACGATGACGTCAGATACAATCGTCTCAGCATAAATTTGAGCGTTGAGGTTGCCTCTGATCCAAATCAACTCAGTTCTTCCGCCGATCCAAATACCCGCCCATACCATGATGGTTCCACCACTATAAGGATGGACTTCCTGGCAGGATTTTAATCGCTGTTGGCGTCCAGGGGTTCTCCAGTGTCGTATACGTCTTGTATCCGGTCTCATACCAAAACGAGACTCATCAGAAAAGCACACGAAACGCCATTGTTCTTCTGCCCAATTTCTGTGTTCAAGAGCCCATTGATATCGAATCCTACGATTGTGCATTGCTATAGGTGGTACCCGTAGCGGTCTTCGGGAATGAAGGTTCACTTCATTCGTTCCTCTACAAGTGCAAATCGGTCCCTTATTTCAGTTAATGCATGATAATGCACGACCGCACACCGCAAGAGTTGTAAGACAGACTCTCGCCGCAGCTAACATCAATGTCCTGCCCTGGCCTGCTCAGTCGCCAGACTTGAACCCGATTGAGCATGCATGGGATATGCTACAGAGAAGAGCTCTGCCGAATATGGAGGGTATCCAGTTGCAAGAAGACCTTTTTTTGTTGTTGCAACGAACATGGGCGGCCATTCCACAGCGTGATTTGGATGAACTCATTTTGAGTATGCCAAACCGATGTTCTTGTGTTGTTAGTGTTCGCGGTAGAAACACGGATTATTAATTGTTTAAGTTACCCAATAAAATTTTAAAGAAAACTGTTATTTCAGTCTTTTTTTCGAACTTTAATGTTAGTGGTTCAAATGTCAAAAATCCCTTTATTAGGAAAATGGCAAATTTCTTTATTAATGCAAAGGTGACTTGGTTTATCGTTACTGTGACAAACGAAAACACTTTATTTGATGAATCCTTAAAGAAAATTTAAATTAATATCAATCAAGAGAAAAGTTATTGCAAAAATATATGTTGATCCCTAGACACTTTTGATGTGTGTAGATTGGTCGCTTTTCATTGAAGACCACTTTGACAAGTGACATACAGCGCTCTCTCGCGGCGTAGCTTCTAGCTAACTACTCCAATACGGTATATCGACGCCGTCAATAGTTTTCCGTTTGACGTCGAGTTTCTTTACTCGATCGATGATGTGGAACTAACTTGCATCGCCCATTGATCGATATAGGTATGTATATTTTTGTCTTAACTAATGTAATTGATCTTGGCCGTTTTGTGTTCAATAAATAAATTCTAATTGTAATCAATTCAAAATTTGACACTCAAAAGTGGCCTTTAGGTGCACAATGATAATTTGACTTTTCGACTCGTCGCAGTCTGGTTGCACATTTAGGTGTGAGTCTCACCACTTGTTCCGGCGTGCGACTGAGTTCGGCCCTGTGCTGCGCGTGCACAAACACATAGACACGTTAGTGACGTCACACGCAGCGTGACACTATTAGTGGTTGTGACTAGATTGCTACTAGGATCTTTTGGCGCCTGAACAATATTGACAGAGGAGCTTTATTAGCGCATTTGGGAAATAGTATAAAAAAAACAATACGGCGGCTAGTTAGTATAGTTCTGCCACGTGCCGTTCTATTTTTGCCACGCGCCAAAAGAACCTGGTAGCGTTGTATGCGGGTATAGGGTCGTCAAATTGCGAGGTCCAATAATTATGGCGCTGATAAACAATGACCTAGTCCATTATGCAAGCGTAGATTATGTATCAAAAGATTTAATTCTTTATTGAAATTATTTCTTTAAGTTTATATATGGTACCTCACAATTTAATTCCCTTAAAATACGCAGGAGTAACTAAAGAATAGACTATGACACAATATTTTAAAGTAACTTAGTTTTGGCGAAATACACAATATTGCGAAGAAAACATTTTATTTTTCTTGTAACGTAATTTTATGAGTTTGTTTATTTCTGTTGTCATACATAAGTAATACCATGGTCCATCCATATGAGTTTTTCAGTAAAATGAGAATGGGCATAATGAGTATGATAAGCTTTGTCCATCCCAACAAGTCGTTCATATAGCAATGAAAGAATATATTGTTAAAAATTTGACTGACTGAACATACACGCTGTTTTTCTTTTTAATTTTATATATTTTATCTTTGCATCTCCTAAAAAATTATTGTCAATAGTATGGGAGGATATTTCTAATTTGATTTAATGGTTTATTATTCAATAATCATGAAATGAGGGTCAGTCGCGACACCCAAGAGGGAATCCAACGCTCAGATCTCCTATATGCTAAGGGACAACAATTTCAGCCAGTATTCATTGACTTGTCGAAATTCTGCATCATCTTTTCCCAGATACGGCATTTACAGAGTAACTTTTAACTTGTGTTTTTGCACAAATTTGTCGTTAGCCTTTATTTTATTTTTTTTGAGGGTGGGAAATCATCCAATGACTTCTCCAATGGGAGGAGCAGAAGGGAGTGTCAGACTTTTACTGACTAAAACCCATCCATGTTCCATCCTTAGCCCTTTATGTTCCGGGGTAGCGGTAACCGTTTCGGACAATCCCGCTTAAACAAATTTGTCCTTAGCCTAAGACTCCTTTGAATAAATTCTAATTGCTCTATAAATGTTGCGAGTAATGTTGATAGTGTCCTTACCATAAGCTCTCTCGGGTTAAACATGTCAGCCGCATGTTTGTTAAGGGCGGCTAACGCGGCATTCGGAGGGTACCCGAGCGTCACCGGCTTGCCGTCCGCCCCTTCTGCGGCCGCGTGACGCCGGGAGTTGTAGATCGCTTTTAGAGCCTGAAAGGTTTGTCATCAGATGTTATATACATAATCAGCCTATGATCTTTATGTTTGTTATGCTAGGACACAGGCCTGCTCTCTAAGAGAGGGCGTGGGCCATAATCGACGCGGGCTCAGTGCGAGTTGGCGGATGTCACATGTCTTCGAATTGTTGTTTCTAGGATATGCCGGTTTCCTCATGATGTTCTTCTTCACCGTTTTGAGAGCAATGGTGATTAAATTAAATACAGAAAGTAAAGCGCCTACTTGGGTTCGAACTCACGACCTACAATTCGTAAGTCTCTGCTCTAATAATATGTTATACTTTTTTTTTTTTTTTTTTAAGGCTGGGAAATCATCCAATGACTGCTCCCGCTCTGGGTGGAGCGGAAGGGAGTGTCAGACTCTTACTGACTAAAACCCATCCATGTTCCTTCCGTAGCCCTTTATGTTCCGGGGTAGCGGTAACCCTTTCGGACAATCCCGCTTACCCGGCAGGCTTGGCCCTGAGGGGCCCCTTCATATGCTGACATCTCTTTGAGGCGCGCGTGGAACATATACGCGCCGTACGGCACGGGTCTGGTGCTGATCGGACGGTGAGTCACCCATTACTCACCGTCCGCAGGCCCGCGCCTACGGTGGCCGGGAGTCGTCACGTGGCTCCCGACGCCCGGAGCGTCTCCCGCGGCGGCTGGGACGGGAGGACCTTTCTCTCTCCCATCCCGCCACCTCCTTCGCGAGCATAACTTTTTCGCAGAAGGAGGTGACTGCCTCCCACTCCCTCTCGCCCCGGACCATGGCTTGCACCAGGGCCGGGCGCGAGAGGTCGCCGCCGCCGATCGCCTCTACGAGGACACGGCGGTGCTCCGCCCAAGCGGGGCAGGTTTGCACCGTGTGCTCTACCGTGTCCTCTGGGCGATCCTCGCAGTGGTGACACCCGGGCGTTTCCTCCCGCCTGATGATGTGCAGGAACCTCCCGAAACATCCATGTCCGGTGAGGACCTGCGTCAGGCGGAAGGTGAGGGCGCCGTGACGCCTCTCTAGCCACTCCTCAAAGAGGGGCCTTACCGCCACTATCGTGGCGTGCCCTAATATGTTATACTGGATGTAATTAGCTAGTGAAACACCGCGGACGTATTTTGTATCGATAACGGTAACCTAAACATGAAAAAACAAAAAAAAAAGTCACCATCTATTTGTAGTGCACTGATACTTGAAATATCAGTTTAAATAATTTACTATGTACGTATGTAAACTTCCCAGAAATGATGGATATTGTCGTTATGATATTCAACAAACCATTAAAAAAGGGCATTATTGACAAACAAGATGGCGGCTTTAGTTAGATAATTTTATAATGAATATTTACAAAACATTTTAAAGGAGACACGGTGGAGTTTTTTGTCCATTCTTCTCCATACGAAACTACCTTTTGGAAGGGGCGACTAGAATCATTTACATGTTTCGTTCATTTTGTTTAAAAGTACCTTTCTTTTGCCTATTTGAAATATATACATATATATTTGACTTTGAAGTTTCGATTTTGGCCAAGTGACAAAATAACCTAAGAATAAATGTGTGCGTATGTGTGTATGTTGTGTATCTTTGAGTGTGTGTATGTGTGTATGTTGTGTATCTTTGAGTGTGTGTGTGTGTATGTCGGCATTGTAGCGTTGTACTTACGGGTGCAGTGCAATGCTTGTCAGTGAGATGGTTGAGTAGCGCGAAGGTCTTCCTCGGCACTCGGTCGCAGTCGAGCCACATACAGGGCGCTTCTCCGCCGGCCGACGGCGGGCAGTGCGTGCGTGCTGCGTGCGTGAACACGTCCGCTGCGTTACCGAACGATCTGATACAAAAATAATGTAATTAGATGGTTTCTGATTGTTCTTCTCATCGGAAAGCTTATGAAGCCTGAAAATAAGCAACGAACAACTAATAATGGGCAACTAGCTTCATCTTTCTGACTGACCAACCCCTTGACAATTCAAAAGTGCCTGTAATTGGTTTATTTGAAATAGATACTTTGAGTTTGAGTTCGAATTAATAGTTTTCATGCTGTAGAAAGTTTAGAGTAAAAATATTGTGGTCGCATCAAAATACAATTTAAACAGTTAAAGATCCGAGTCTAGATTAACCTTTCGTAGACTGTCAGACACAATTAAGATGCCATTGTGTGTCGCATAGATCTGCGTTCCGGAAGTCAATGGGTTCAGTCCGTCGGTTGAAACATGTATAAACATGACTTAATCCTGCCTGAAGTTAGATTGTTTAAATTATAAAAAAAAAAAACATCATTCCCGCTCGTCTCTGTCCCTGTATATCTGCACTAGATATACAAACAACGACACGCTCACTCACTCTCCGTCCGCACTACTATACGGGGTTATTTTTCAATGACCGGCCAAATTTTCGCAGGGTGTTCTACCCATGAATGTGAACAACTTTCACTATAGGAACAACTCTGAAATCACGAAAAAAAAATCAGCTGTTTCCTACAAAATACAGGAATATTTTTTATTCAGTGCGCAAACTTTGACTAATTAAACTTAAATGAGTTTTATTAAACACCTATTTTTTATTTTGATAAGTCTTAGTACAAAAAAATAAAGTTATCGTTAACGAAAAATGTCTACTTTGAAATTGATTTTATGGCTACTAGCTACCGCGCCGGCGCGGCGGGGCGCGAGCGGCGGCGCTGGCGCTGCGCCGCCGCCGCCGGCGCGTGGCGAAGCGCTCGTTCGTTTTTCGTGCTCAGGCGTAGGTAGGTATTAACGTGTTACAATGTACTGATCGCTAATTTTATCAGGTTCGAACTAGACTTTTTTTTAAGATTAGGCCGTGATCTGAACTTATTTGAAGAGTAATTCCAATTTTTCCTTCATACTTTCATGGGCTTAGGACCATCAAAATGCAGAAAATCAAGCATTATAATCAATTAAATTAAGGCACTTTTAAAACATAATAAAATCAAAATTATTGACATTACTTAATGCATAGGTATGTACTTCTGCATTAGGGCGTATTTAAAAAATTGGAATCAACTACGTATTTACAATAATGTTCAATCAAAAATAACCATTGTTAATTAAAAATAATTGCTTACCCTACATTTCACTAATCACTGTATTTTAATAAATGTTCAAAATGATGTCCTCCTTTTTCTAGGCATAAACGTGCACGTTTAAATAAATTGTTATTTAGTTTATTGAGCACACTAGTGTCACTTTTCACTGCATCAAAAGCGTTAATTATCTTTAACTTTAAGTCTTCTAAGTTTTGGGCCTCCTCTACATACACCCGGCGTTTTACTTCTCCCCAAAGAAAAAAATCGCAGGGAGTAAGATCCGGGGACCTAGCAGGCCACGGTATGGGGCCGCCACGGCCGATCCAATTTTGCCCGTACTTTTCATTTAGGTAATTCCGTACCCGTATGGCGTAATGAGGTGGAGCGCCATCGTGCTGATAGTAGAAATTACTAAGGTAGCTCACTGGAACTTCGTCTATTAAGCTTTCAATGGTCGTTTCCAGCATTTCTAAATATCTTGGCCCGGTCAAGGCGCCGTCAATAAAAATGGGCCCTATTATTTTATTTTTAATAACCCCAGCCCATACATTGGCGCTAAAACGCACTTGGTGATGCGTCTCTCGCACCAAATGGGGATTGTTGATTGACCACCAATGTTCATTATGTACATTGTACAGTCCCACACGTGTGAACAATGCCTCATCCGTCCACAAGATGTTGACTTCGCGGTGATTTAGAAGCCACTCACATAAGGCTCGACGTGGTGCTGGGTCTGGGTCATGGAGCTGCTGTACGGGCTGAAAGTGGTATGGATGGAGTCCGGCTGTATTTAGCAGTTTCCATACCACGTACTGGCTCACACCAAAGCGACGTGCCGCATCGTTGGTACTAGCTCTTGGATCTCGCTCGAAGAAATCGAAAATGGCTTCCTCTATTTCGACCGCCAGTCGAGGTCTGCCAGATCCTTGTGCGTCATTTGGGGTCCTGAACTGGCCGTGATCAAGTAGCCTTTGATTGGCTGCTAAAATGGTTCTTTCATTAGGGATCGTGGGGTTTTCTATGCCTTGGGCTCGCATTCGAGGTATGCTCTCCGCTGCATACATTCTGCGAGCAGCTCGCAAACTTTCACCACTTAATAAATACACCCGCACCATCTCATAATACTCGCGGTTAGTAAAGTCCGACATTGTGAACGAGTACGACACTGCGCGGGAAAGCGACTGGACGCGACGTCACGACAGCGCATGCGATTAGCAGACTGCCGAGCGCCGGCGCCGGCGCCCGCCTCGCCCGCCCGGGTCACACCCCTCTGCCGCCCGCGGGGTGGTTTCACCCCCGCTGCAACACCGCCGCGAGCGCCGCGTCCTTTGTAAATTATTATTACGAATAGTGTCCATATTTTGCTAATTTAAAGTAGGATAAAAAAATAAAAAAAAGTTTTGAACTAATAATGGAAATGTGTTCTATTACTGATACTGAACCACCAAAATTTTTTTGCGCAGTGCTTAAAAAATATTCCTGTATACCAACAATAATAATAATATTCCTACTCGACTAAAATGTATGAAACAGTTGTTTTTTTTTTCGTGATTTCAGAGTTGGTCCCATAGTGAAAGTTGTTCATATTTATGGGTAGAACACCCTGCGAAAATTTGGCCGGTCATTGAAAAATAACCCGGTATATGTACGTTGTGATACAAGTTTGGGAACTGTAGTGCTATTCCGAAAAAATCTCTCCGTGATGATTTCCGTGAAGTGAGCCGTTAATGCTGTCAATCTGTAGCATCCGATGAAATCACAGCTCACTTCACTCCTAAATGTTCAAGTATAGGCCATCTATAGAGTAAGGCGGCTGTACTGACACAGGCTTTTGTTTTTTTTTTGTGACGCGGATGTCTTGTTCTTTAAGTGGGCGTTACTTACTTGCCACACCCTCGCCAGTGACATATCCAAGGCGTCTCGTCCTGTGGGCTGGTGGGTAGTATCGGTGTCGGCGTTAATGTGGGAGGTGGCGTTGCGGACGGTTTCGGAGTAGGCGGCTTCTGTGGCTGAAACATGTAATTAAAATTTAAACTTTAATTTATTTAATCTTTTAGTTACAGACGCTCTTTTACGTTCTGCGTCGTTCTCACATGTATATTTCAACATGAATGATGTAATCCAGTTTTTGTTACCATATTTTGATTTAAAAGAGTGTCCATGGAGTTTCTGGCCCGTTCTTCTCCATAAACCTAATGGGTACCTAATTCTTTGGAATGGGCAACTAGCTTTATCTTTCTGACTGACCGACGCCTTGACAATTTAAAAGTGCCCGTGCCATTGGTTCATTTGAAATAAATGCTTTGAGTTTTATAAAAAAAAAACAATTTTGGGCAACAAACTAACTTAAAAAAAGTTTTTTTTTAATAAAAAAAACAAAAATGTACTTTCTGAAGTAGACAACTGGAAACATAATCAATCAATCAACTCACAGCACTCTCCTCCGCCTTCCACATTCAGTCTGTCCAGACACCTTTTCAGGGAAGATACTCAATAATACTTAATTCCGTTTGAAATAAAATTGAGTAAGGAAAAGCTCATCGAAGGGATGGATCGAGGTGGCTCAAGGTAAAGATGTTTGGAAGGATTTGGGGAAGGCCTTTACTCAGCAGTGGGACAGTGTAGGCCAAGTAAAAAAAAAAGCATCGGACATTGTCTTCGTATTACAAATATCATCAGAAAATATGTTTATGAACAGTTTGTAGAACGAAAGACAAAGTTTTTTTTAAATATCGAAGTCGCTTCCTCAAACCAAGAAGAATTTGCTAAAAAAACTGGCATATTTTACCTCAGTAACAGGTTGGTTGACCACGAGTTCTTTATCACCGATCTTGGTGTTGCCCACCATGACTGGCTGGCGGGTGATCACTTGCCTCATCACCGGTTGTGTGGTGGCCTTCTGTAAGGATAGTATGTATATATTAACTTAACTAGTAGTAGATATATATTAACCCAATCGAAGACGCTAGACACAAAATAAGTTTGATAGCCGACCTCACATGTGGAATGTTAGCTCGGCTATCGTTGTACCGATGGTCGTAACGGCCAATCGCCAAATACCTCGACCAACATCTTTCGAGCTCTCGTTACTTTACCTTAGCGTAATATAGGTATATTACTTAGATAACCTAATCTAAGTTGTAATATCGATGAAATATGCCAATTTTTGTAAAAGACATCATTATTAGAATTTAAGTTTGCTTTTTTCAAAAACGCCTAATGATGCTGTTCATAGAGCAGTCAAAGTTTACCGCCCATATACTTAACTAGAACAATATTTTTTTTTAATTACCAATAAAGACACTTTATTTCAAAAAAAAAAATTAATAAAAAAACATTCAATTAAAATGACACAATCCTGGTTCCCCAGACACTTTTCCAGTCTGGGCTTGTTAACAATATTTAAAGTTTTTGAACTCAACCTTATCCAATCACTCATAATTATAATCAATCACTTACCGGACAGCTCTGTATAACACTGGTCTTCGCCTCACTCACAACGGAGACCTGGTTACTCTGCACGCTGGTGACCACAGGACTCCGTTGAGGCTGCTGCACCACGCGATGCACGTTGCTTTTCATCGGAGCGTTCATTATGAGCGGCTGGTTGTTGGACACGGTTATTATTTGCTGGTTGCCTTGGAGAAGCTGTTGGTTTCCTTGTAACAAGAAATGTTACGATTAAGGAAAGATTGATTTAAGATGTTAGGTAAGTTAATATTTTAAAGTGAAACTTTTATTACATCGTCTCAAACTTTTTCGTCTGTGTGTTACATGTCGCGTGACGGTCGGCCGCGGATTAGGGATAAAGTGAAAGGCGCTCGTCAGAGCAGCCAAGGCCAATATGGCGGCGCCTATAGTGTCAAATGTCTTTAATGTGAAAAAAGTTTCACTTTTACCGTGGTTTCATAAAACCACACAATCCTTTTTATTTTCTTGCTATAAAAAAACCACATGCAAAGCGAATATAAACACGAAAAACATTAGCGGGTGTGTCCGAAAGGGTTACTGCTACCCCGGAACATACAGGGCTAAGGAAGGAACATGGATGGGTTTTAGTCAGTAAGAATATGACACTCCCTTCCGCTCCACCCAGTGCGGGAGTGATCATTTAATGATTACCCCCTCAAAAAAAAAGTAAGGAAGAATTGATTTTAATAGATGGTAAATTAATATTAAGTTTTCTTGCTGAGGTGCTTGAACCCACCTTGTTCCTACATACATAAACTAACGTTATTGTGGCTCATTTTTAAATAAATAAGTCGAAAGGCTTTATTATTAAACCACTGGATATAGAAACCACGGTCAACAGCCAGCCATTCGAAGATTAGCCGGAAGTAACAAACGGACCAAACTTTATAAATCGTTTTTTTAAGTACCGTATAAAGGATGGAAGGAACATCGACGCGAAGCGAGTAACAGTGGATTCAATGCATGATTCTGAACACCGCTGCGTTGGAATTATTTGCTAGTTATCAAAAAAAAAGTCTATTTCATACATTTTCACTAGTAGGTGTACTTTTCTATGAAACAGTAGATTTTTATTTTATTTTATCAGTATGTTCTGACTTTGTTAGATCTTTAACTTACCTTGTATAAGCTGCGCATTACTGGTTACAATCTGACTGCTGCTCGAAGTACTAATAAGTGCAGGTGGTTGCTTCTGAGTAACCATAATCTGTTGTGGTTGCTGTTGGTTGATGATCTGAGCCTTATGCGGCTGTGGTTGGTTGGTTATAATTGGTTGCTGGCTTGGTGTTATTTGAGGGGCATTCTGTGGATTTTTTTTTTTCAAATAAAAATATTAGAGGATTGGCAGTGATTTTTTGACATAACATCAATAAGCTACTTATGTAAATATCAAATTTTTAATACCACTTTTATAGAAATAAACACTACACAAACATTAAAAACTATATCGCACTGCTAACACAAGACTGTATCAACTCAAAAAAAGACAAATTCGACATAACTCATTTTTCATAATTATGTAAAATTTAATTCTCAACGCGTCGGAAGGAAACGAGTAAGTAATCAGTTTTCCATAATTCCTGAAAAAAGCTTCATTTTGAGTTGATGCAGTCTTGTGTTAGCAGTGCGATATGTATAATACATGATGAAGATATATAATATGTACAGTCAACAGCAAAAGAAGATGATCAAAATCAGAAATTCAATACTAAAGAATTGTGTTCGCGTCAGACCTGTGTGGCGTCAGAATGATTCAAAAGTTTGTGATTGGCAATTATACCAAACATTTACTACTAGTACAGCTGCCATATATTCGGGAACACCGTTCATTAGTATTGAATTTCTGATTTTGATCATCTACTTTTGCTGTTGACTGTACATACAATAGTTACCTGAAGCTACAAAGTTTAAAATAGAACAGTGTAATATAGGAATGGATGTAATATAATATAGAACATGCTTGCACCTAGCAAAACACGCTTCATTACTCCAAAGCAAACATGTACCAATAAGATTGTAAGAAGGATTAAATAAGCAAGATTATTAAAAAATATTGGAACGCAGTTCCTTATCGCGCGTTGCGAAAGGGGGCTAGACGGAAAAAATTAAGACCAAAAGTTGTAACGACACTTTTTGCTATAGTAAGACGCGCGTGTTTTTCTGTCTGTCTCTCTCTCATAGAAAGCAAATCAGTTATTTTCGTTTCGTTTTTCTATTTCGCATTGAACAGTGCGGTGTCGTGACGATTATTTTTGTTGAGTGTATACAGGTTTTTTGTACCTAATATATAATAAAAAATAATAACATTATACACTCATTACAATTCCTTCAGTAATTAATGGAAAGGAACTTTGTTCCATCCGGGTGTCCCTTAAAAACCTCTTAAGTTTTTTACATAATCCGAATACGTCGATTCATTCATTGTGTTAAAATGTGGTATGACGTTTTTTTTTGATAATGGCATCTCGCTGTTCAACCATAGGGTTGTCTACAGCTTAACTGGACTTGCCTGTGGATGCCACAAAAGAATTATAGCCTCCAGCCAGGGCTTAAAATACTTGTGGCATGACGTCACTTCTTTATAGATTTTTATAATTGTGACGTAGCCCACCCCCACTCCAGTTTAATGCGTTTAATGTAAGTAATTTTTTAAGAATATAATAAAGCAATAAATACGTGTCTCTTTCGTGTTTCTTTTTTTTTGCCCTGCCTATCCCTAGTCTAAATCTTAAACTGAATGAATAAATACAAGTATACCAACTTTGTCGACCAAATGTCCGATTAAATTAGGTAACAAAATTATAAAAGAAAAATCAGGAGAAATAAATTCATTTTTATTTAGCCGATTTACACGGACACGTTTCGTATGTAATATTTTTTGTCCGATTTTTTTTTAGTTTTTTTTTGGTCACATAGTATCAAGCTTACTTTGGATTGAAATATTTACACACACTCATTGTTTCACTAGTACATTGCGAAACAATTACGTATACCAAAAGCATAACAATGGCCCACATCCAAAAATTAAAAAGTAAAATAAATTACCAAAAGGACATAAAACATTTCAAATTGTACACAGAGACCAATAACCAAGCTACCATTACGACGACTCTAATGCCCGTATTACAGAACCTCACTCAATACTCAAGCATTGCTTGAGTGTCGATTAAAGCCATTTGATTGGTTAAAACTAGTTTTAAACTATGCTTGGGTATTGAGTGACGTTCTGTAATACGGGCCTAAATGTCTCAATGGCTTAAAAATCACGCACATATATTGAACTTAAAATCAAAAGCCACAGAGTCTAAATTAAAACAGCATATCATGCCTGGCAAAGAGCATTCAAAACATAGAAGGAATAATACTCCGCATGAAATCTTTAGCCAATAATATATTTGTTCTACAATATAATAAGTACTGGAGGCCTACCACCACCTCTTATAGCAGAATAATTTTAACATTGCTTCACATTGAGAAAGAGATGAAACGATACCGCCTGTCTCATACACTGCCATGAACACAGCTGTGTGTTTTCTGTTATATCTCACAGTGCCTTGCAATATATTTTGATCCATTCTAAGCCAGTGCCTTCAACACAAATATGTGTTTAATGTCGGGGTTTTGGCGACACGTATGTGTGTTGAAGGCACTGAGCTTAAAATAGCACCTGGCAAAAAATAGTGGCAGTGTATGCGATGAGCGATACCGCCTGTATAGCTCCATCTCTTTCTCACACTGAAGTAATATTAACCCCTCGCACGTCCGCAAACATTGCTTGAAAATGCCTGAAATTTCGAAGCATTTTGTAGGTAGGTATTTAATTATTTTGGGTAGACCTTCAGAAAAATGAAGATTGAGAATGGCAACCGATTCCTTATGATCCAACGGGTGCACACGCGACATTTGAAGCATTTTTCCTAATGATCCCCCGGGGGCTCATAAGGACGCTCGAGGGGTTAAGGCGGTTGGCCCCCTGGATATAAGTACTGTATGATACTCAAAGTACTCATGCACATTGACAATTACAACAACCTACTTAGGACAGGTATTAGGTACAGTGGGCGCAATGTTAGTACCCACCTGGGCAAGTAAACTGCTTGATACAGTGGTTACTTTCCTCTGGCAAGCGACCGTGGAGACGGCCTTATTGTAAACAAAAATATTAAATGAAAATATATTATGCAAGTAGTTTTCAAAATTGCAAGTAATTTTTTAATAACATATAGTCTTACTGCTGTAAAAACAGTTCTATTGTAATGCGTTAAGGTGCAAGTTTCAGGGTAACCCGCGAGATTCAAATTTCCTTACAGTACTCCCAAATTAATAATGCACATGCAGATCTTCGCTAATTGTCGTATTTCCGGAAACACCCGAATCATTGAATCGTTCGAGTCCATAACATTTTGCACCTTGCTCGAAAGAAATAGGAGTCAATATCATGTGTACACAATCGAAAACAATTCGAGCGGTCGGCGGTCAGTCAAAGGTCCGTCAGTCGTCTTGTTACATTGGTGGTGACTGCACGTGTTCTCTTTGTCTAGAATTATATAGAGCTGCTATTACACACCCTTCTTGGTTTTGTTTTCAAAGGTGAATTTAATTTCAACTTTAATTATCTTATTCAAATTTAAATAGTTAATTTTGTAAAATATTTAAATATACTAACATTTTTCACGTTTTTTCAACATTAAAAAATTAAAAATACCTACGTAAAAGACATATTAAGTACTACAAAAAACATAGATTTAGGCTTATATGAATTATAGCTCGCTATTTACTTACATGGAATTACTGAATCAAATTTCGTTACTGATAAATCAATATTTATCTCTTTTAGGACAAAACACATAATCTTACTAAATTATGCATGAAGAAAATGCACTTAACCACTCTATACACATATCGTCTTCCAACGCTCGGGGAATACGACCGTTGCCGAACAGTGGCGAAGATTTCTATGCGCATTATCACTATTGGAGACCTGTACGTTTTGCCGATTCGCAAGTCAGTGTCAGGTTGTATGTTGATCAAAAAATTATTCGCGGACGTAACAAGTATGTATTTACAGAATTATAATCATTAAAATCATCAATACAACCTTCTAAGTTCATATTAACACGTTGAACGCCAACGCCGTCACCGTGTGTCCGACAAACAATAGTTTTTCTATTGTGTCTGCTGCGTGGCAGTCAATGACTTAATTGAAATAGAAATTAGAGAATTGTATTGATCATTCAAATCTATAATATAATAATTAATCGCTAAATGTGTTGCTAAGCGCATATCTCGAGAGCAGCTGAACCGATTTCTCTTATTCTTTTTTTGTTGTGTTTGTTTTTGTCAGGAGAAGGTTCTTAAAATCATATATGTAAGTAGGTAGGGTAGGCATGGTAGGTAGGGTAGGTAGGGTAGGTAGGGTGGGTAGGGTAGGTACGGTAGGTACGGTAGGTAGGGTAGGTAGTGTAGGTAGGACAGGAGGGTAGTGTAGGGTAGGCAGGGTAGATAGTGTAGGTTAGGCAGGGTAGGTAGGGTAGGTTACCATAGTTAAGGCAGAACAACGTCTGTCGGGTCAGCTAGTTTATTATAATTCTGTAAACACATACTTGCTTTACATCATATTTTGTTCACAACATACAACCTGAGACTGATCGCAGGTCAGTCTCAAGTTGATAGTAAGTTCAATTTTTTAAAATGAAAAAGAAAAAAGATTATTAACAAAATTTTAATTTTCGCGGGTAACACTGGCGCTCCCCTAACAAGACTTAGTCAACTACAACGCTTCACTGTATCAGTGCCAATTTCGGCCACAGTTCTCCATTTGGTAACACGAAGAATGGAAATCTTTTCTTCGCTTTCAAATCATAAATAAGGAGACAGATGTTTGACATTATTTTAATATCAATGACTTAAGCAATAAATTACATCTTTCTTTTTATCTTATTCCTCAAATAAGGCGTCGCATTCACTTCAAAACTCTACTTAAACCCAAAACCTGTCCAAAAAAACTAAAGGCTATAATATTCTGTGCATGGAACCTGAGCGATCGCGTTCTTCACCATCGTGATGGCCTGCGAAGTACTCACTAACGTAGGCTGAGACATCACCCTCTGGGTCGACTGAATCACACCCGAGTTCTGCGATAACCAACTTTATTTTAACAGCGTAAATTTCAAATTCGTTCTTATGCTACTGGTTCTATGTGCTAAACTAGAGGAATTAAAATGTATAGGGTGTTTATGCACTGCGGGCCGTTGGATAAATTGTATGAACACTTTTGTACGGATTTTAGTTTGAATTGTAAACTTACATAGATAATGTCTATCCGAAATGGCAGCAGTGCATTTGCACCTTTAAAATATTATTATCCTACTAATATTATAATAATTATATATTTTATTACCGTGCACGGGTTTCTTTCATATTTATATGTGAGTACGGCTTTAGTATTTACTTGTATGAACTTTACCGGGACCTTTATTAGTGTGCATCTCACACAATCAGATAGCAAATGCGCAATACTCACTCATAAACATGAATAAACTTACCAAACTATTTTAATAAAATTTTGCCATCGTAGATATAATAAAGCTTAATCTAAATTTAGTTAAATAACCCATAAGTTAGTAAAGCGACGATTGTTATATTATTATTAAATGAGCCGAATTTTACACGCAACATAATAAAAAACGTGCAATCCCCATGAATTTTGAAAATATTTTTTCAATTGTATCATTTCTAATCGATCAATCCCTTCACCTTTTGAACGCCATTGTCACATATACGTGACACGCAAGCGCATGCCCTGTACGCCAGCGACACAAATATGTGACAATGCGGTGCACTAATAATACGAAATAAACAATTAAATCATTAATTTTGTGTGTGTTTTTATGGATATCTTAATAACTTAAGCTCTCGTACGTATTTAATTGTATGAAACAAATTAAAAGAAACCATGGATATTGGGAAATTCATGACAATAAGAAGAAATAAATTTGGTGCTTGGCGAAAAGAGCACGCACGTGCGTTTATACTCTGGCGTTCAAAAGGTTATTCTACGTTTAGGGTTCGGTTCTAAAAACCATTTATTGTTTGTCTTTATTTATTTTTCAGACCCATACGGATTCCATAAAATATATTCATCAAAATGGTATGCCAATGCTGGGCCTTTATTGCTGTAGCAGAGCGTACTCTTTGACAGCAATGTCTAACTTGTCAGGGTAGTAGTGTCAAACACGTAATATACGCTAATAATAAACAAGAAAATGTAGACAATACAACAAATCAATAGTATCAAGATTCCTATTTAAAACCCACTTCACCTGTAAACGATTGTTAGACACAAAGAAGCATAACAGAAAGGAAATGATCATTATTATTTAGAGAACCCAAAAGTTACTATAAGGCATCATCCGGAACTATTAGTATGAGTTGGAAGCCAAAATTATTAGCACAGTATAACAATCTACTCCATACAGCCGTTCAGAGCCGCTTTTGTACTATATAAACGCCTAATTTTCATAAAAACCGGGAGCGAAACAATATGAGACCAGTATGTCCATCCTTCTCGCACGTTTTATAACCACAACAGTCAGGAGTATTATCGTTTAGTTTAGATGTTAGACATCTCTTCTGACATCTATTATCCTCTCATATTTCATGAGATAAAAATACACTTATTTTATTTTAACTTTTATAGTTATTCAAAAAGTTCAATTTAGAAATGAATGATCCCAAGTTACAATAAAGCAACTTGAGACACAAGTGCCCACCGCTTCCTCCCTCTGCGTTGACCGACTATATGGAGTAAGATATTACTGTGGGTGTTAGCTACTTGATTTGGGTGTAACCTGTATAATTTGCTGTTGGGTTATCGCCTCTGTTGCCTGCGTAATAAGGCTGTTAAGCGTCGCCTCGTCCAGGCCGCCTGGGTTGTTCACCTTTTTGTCATAACATTTATGTTTTAAAACCTTTTTTGTTGATTGAGACTGACGAGCACAAGATGTTTTTTTTTTTATTGGGTTTCATAGTAAAGTGTAAAAAGTGGCCAGTGCTTTTAGAGAATTCATTTAACTCTGCAACGTAAAAAGCGTCGAAGTTCAACCCTATATTCTTAGAAAACAAGTTGCGCAACATTGTTGCAGCAACAAGATTTTGTGTTCCTTGTAACATGAGCCACAAACATTCTGCATGTAATGTTGTCCGCAACATGTATACAGCAACACAAATACATGTTGGGAAGTTATGTTTACCACAAATCCGAGCCTTTAGGCCTGACACTGCGTTAAGCGGGCGAGTGTCGCGGGTGTACGCGGTTTGGCTCCTTGGGAACACGACGGTCCACATCGCGAGGTACCACCTACGTTGTCGCTAGTTCAATTTGAACTGTCGTGCCGAAGCGTACGACTCCCAAAACAAATGACGGCTTGTAAGACCGTTTATTGAATCCGACAGCTTGGCCCGCCTCCCCGCAACATATGTCCGTGCAGGTATACGCGCGGACCACTTTTTTATCGAACAGCGCGGGCGTCCGCTTAACGCAGTTTCAGGCCTTAATTTCTCTAACAAACAAACACATATATATACCTACAAACACCATATACCACAATTTACTTTTGACTATTACGAATCCCTGAACATGGCCGTTTTTTCTAATTATAAAATATTTTAAAATAATACACCAGGGATGAACATACCGTCAAAGTAAGAGGTCCGCCTCCGGTTGGTCCTTGAACTATTATAATCGTTTTCTGCATCATATTCCCCGGGATATTTTGGGCGATGTAACTTATACCACCTGCAATAAAATAATGTTTCATAAACACAACAATTAGGAGTGAAACCGTCAAATTATGTTACAAGGACTCGCACATAATGTTAAGCAGTATGTATTTTTTTAATCTCACGAAACGACGCGCGTTTTTCTTGTGGTAAACAAGCAAGCTATGAATGGGTGCTTGAAAACAACCAGCGTCAGCACATAATACACACACTCACATTTGCGACTTCAACCGAGTCTCGGACGGTATCGAGAGCTCCTGCATACACGAACACATTCAAGGCTTGTTTATACACTTGCTTACCACAAGTAAAGCGCGCGTCGCTACGTAAATTAAAAAATACTTTGCAGTACACAAACAACTAAACTCCATACAAATATCTGCTATAAGATCCTGAATAAAACGACATGACGCTGAAACATGTCAGCGTGTATGACAAAAAGTCATTGGAACAGTACCTTGAGCATTGCTTGGTGTTGCTATGATCTGCATTGGTTGCTGCATGTACTGTGTAGGTTGAGTGGATATCGATTTCTCTGTAAGTCAAACACAAAAAATATCGAATTACAATTTTATGAAGCCAGTCTTACCTAGGGATATCGTGTTACCCAGTTACTGGGTTGTGGAGGTCAGATAGGCAGTCGCTCCATGTAAAATACTGGTATTCAGCTGCATCCGGTTAGACTGGAAGCCAACCCCAACATAGTTGGGAAAAGGCTAGGCAGATTGATTGAATTTTATGAAGCCAGCGTAATCCAATTTTTTTTTAACTGGCTATACAGACGCGAATGTAGCTGAGGTAACAAGGGTGCAGTTTATTGAATACAAAGCATAGCATTATCGGCCAATAATGTTCCCATTACTGGGACACAAGCCTCCTGTCTTTGCCGGGTAAGCGGGATTGTCCGAAAGGGTTACCGGTACCCCGGAACATAAAGGGCTACGTAAGGAACATGGATGGGTTTTAGTCAGTAAGAGTCTGACACTCCCTTCCGCTCCACCCAGACCGGGAGCAGTCATTGGATGATTTCCCAGCCTTAAAAAAAAAAAAAAGCCTCCTGTCTTGGAGAGATAGTTGGCCGCATCTACAACGCGGGCCCAGTGCGGGTCCGTAGATGACACATGTCTCCAAATTTTTGGTTCTAGGACATGCCAGTTTCCTCACGATGTTTTCCTTCACCATTTTGAAAGCAGTAGTGATAAAACACAAAGGTAAAAGCTTGGCTGGTTTCGTCGGATACCACTGGGCCACCACAGCTCCATATAAAGATCATGTTTTGATGAAATGTACAGACGCCAGCACATCAAGCTATCCCTAACTGTCAAATTTTCTCAATTAAAAATTAACCTTATATCTTTGCAATAAAGTTGAAATACTATCAAAGAAATTTGACAGATTGTCGTAAATTGATGTGCTGGCCTCTGTACTACGAGAGAAAGTCAGTCAGTAAGTTTTTTTTTACCTTGTAGTATGAGCTGTCCGGCCTGCGAAGCAATGATGTTCTGAACATCCATGGGTTGCACTTGCAGCATTGGCTGTTGCATTTGTAGATTCTGCTGTTGAAACGAGAAAAAAAACATATATTATACTTACTTACAAATTTTCCTACTGAAATGCACTCTTACAGAACAAATTAATCTTAAATTAATAACAGAACACATCAGTTAATAAGCAAGAAGAGCTCGTGGCTAAGTACTAACAGCCGCACAGGTCGATCTCTCAGGTTAAGCTACGCTTGCCGGGGTTGGTCCGTGGATGGGAGACCATCTTTACATACTGAGACTCCTCCGTGCCTTGAAAAGCAGGTTAAGCCGTTGGTCCCGCCTGTCGTTTATGCTTCTTTGACAGTCCTTACGGGTCGTCAGTAGCCCGAAAATCTGACAGCCAGTCTTACCAAGAGGAATCGTATTACCCAGTTACTGGGTGTGGACGTCCGATAGGCAGTCGCTCTATGTAAAATACTAGTATTCAGCTGCATCCGGTTAGACTGGAAGTCAATCCCAACATAGTTGGGAAAAGGCTAGGCAGATTTTACTTACAAGTTTACCTTCTGAAATGAAGACTTACAGAACAAAGAGCACTGAATCGCCATTTATAATATTAGTAGGAAGTATTATTATTTTTATTTTGAAATTTATTTTATGTTCTCGGCTAGCCGGGAATAACTGATAACACGGGCCTAAGCCAAGTGATTATCAGGTGGTTAAATATGGTCTCGTGCAGCAAATTGCACAGAAGATGGAAGCATATTTGTTATTAACTTATTATTATTACCTGCATCGTGGGTCCCTGAACTTGCAACGTAGGTTGTTGAACCTGGAGTGTCGGCTGTTGTACTTGCATGCTAGGCTGTTGTACCGACATCGTCGGTTGTTGAACCTGAGTTAGTAAAACTCTTTGTTATCATTCAGTTGAATTGTAAAACTTATTACAGTTACAATAGAGTACATTTTCATTATTTAGTAAGTTAAAATTAAATTTATTTATTCAAGAATTAGGGTTTACATATTTATAAGTCAAAATTAAGGTTTACATATTAACAAGCTAGGTACAATTTTTCTATGTGTAATGTAGTGTTCTGCCCGATCTAGGTTTAATCAAAACCTGTGTTTAATAAAGGCCAAAATCCAAAATTATAAACTATTTTAATATGATTTGATTTTACTAGCGCCGTTTAGCTCACTTTACGCAAAGATGCAACGCCCCACAAAGTTTTTACACAAGAGATAAAATTCTTTTTTTAAGTCTTCATTATTGTCATTTGACATAAATTAAATCAAAGGTAAAAACCTATTTTTAACCCCTCAAATGTCGTATGAACCCCATAGGTCCATAAGAAAAATCCGCTCGAAACGACAATAAATATAACCGTAAAAATCGTTGAGCTCTTATAAGCAAACGGCTTCTAATAGGCGAATATCTAACGGGTTAACAAGGTAATATAGAGAAATCTTACCTGTAGAATGGGTTCTTGTATAATGACAGAATTTTCACCAGCTGCCATCAAAACCGACGGTTGAATCATTTCAACGGACTCTTGTTTCGGTGGCAACTGATTACAACAAAATACATTAATATTTAATCAAAAACAACTAAAATGACTGGAGAAGCAAAACTACGCTTTTGAACTAAACGACGAACGAACGAAATATTACTTCTAATCCATCTAAAAGCCATAAGTAAAAGGCCCGTTGCACACAAGAAGACTGCGTCTGCCCCTGCCTAGACTTTCCCAACTATGTTGTGGTCGGTTTCTAGTCTAACCGGATGCAGCTGAATATCAGTGTTTTACATGGAGCGACTGCCAATCTGACCTCAGAACTAGGTAATACAATACCTCTTGAACAACCCAGTAACTGGGTAATACAATACCCCTTGATAAGATAGGCTGTCAGATTTCGAGCTCTGCGAAGAAAAAAATGCTTTTTATTGTTATTGTTTTTGTAATAAATTTTTGGTAATAACCATGTACTCTTTTAATATTGTCTATTTTGTTTTTAATTATTGCTGCCTGTTTTATAGTATTGCATGTCACTTTAGAATTTATTTTAATATTATTAATTATGATGTATGTAATGTATCAAACACAATTTAAACTGTTCCTAAATAAATAGAAAACTACGGCTGATAAAACATAACACCATGCGTTGTTTCCCTAAACGGTTAGGCAGAGGTGTACCGATAGTAGAGCGCCCATTTATTTATTTTAATTTCCATAATATTCTAGAGGCGAGCCTATTGTGCCATCAACCGCGCCCAATACCAGACTACGGACTGCTACTGAGAAATTCCTCACGGAAAAACCCAAAAATACTTCTCCCGGCCTGGGAATCGAACCCAGGACCTGTTAGCAGAGGTTGATTCGCCGTGTATATGCACGGTCGTCAGTGTTGTATGGAAGTTTGTTGACAGACATGGCGCTATCGCCGTATGCGTCGAGTGCGTTCGCCGAGTCATATACACACACATGAGAAGTCAGAGGCCCATGGGAAGCAATAAAAACTCTGACACCAGGTTAGTCACTAACCACACGGAAAGAAGAAGAAGCCGTGTCATATACAAGATCACATGATATTCTACGTTGCGGCTATCGCACCGTATGTTGACGAAACCGTGTACAACGGGCCTCGGAAAAGGTTCTAAATAAAGCAATAAAGAACCTGAACTAAGAAACTATACATCATTAATATGATTGACACTAATTTATTAAAACCATAATGTTACTAAATCAATATAAAATTGCTAATATGAATAACTACTCCCTTTTAAACATCAAATAGGCTACTTTTAATTCCAATAAACTACCTTGAAGACACATTAATTATTTCTAAATAAAAAAACTACAAAACAAATCTGAAAGCCGACTCACGATACAAATGTGCTTTAAACGAAGGTTGTAAAGGTTAATATTTATATGAGTTTGGTGGAGGTTTCGTGTTTCAAATCTATATTGTTTTGACGTTTGTGATATCTCTTCTCTCCTATACGTACAAATCTGTGCATACAATAAATAAACAAACGTTATATTTATAAATTAAAATATGTTAGTATTAAGACCTTAGCTCGAAGTGCTCCCAATAGCCTGGCGGCAGCGCGTGGACGCTAACATACGCCACAATGAACAGACATGAAATAAAGACACATTTAACTAAAGTCCGGTTTTCGAATTGAGTGTGTAAAGTTCTCAACTTCAAATTCTCAATTCAGAAACCGGGTGTTAGTAATATTTAAAACTGAATAAATACTTACTGGGGCAATAACATGTCTTATATGTATATAAGGTCCCATTAAAATAGATGGGCACATTTTAACACAGCGTTTCTAATCTAAGTTTTTTTCGCTTTGATATCTTTGGTTAGACGTACTGAATGTAACCAAGGATATCCAAGCGAAAAAAACTTAGATTAAAGTGATTTTAAAAATAATAAATTGCCCGCACACTAGAATAAACGCGTCGATTATGGGTAGGTACTTGCACACTTCTTGTAAATATCTCATGTGGTTTTTTTTTACCGTTGTCCTTATTTTGGTGGTCTGAGTGATTTCTAAAAGTTGATCCATCTAATTAAATGGGACCTTATATATCACTTAAGCTTAATATTCATGGTTAGTAAAAATTGTACAGTATTGTTGCACCATTTTTTTGTTAAGAAATACAGTGTGTGAAGTGTGTCCCGAAATAAGGCTAAGGAAACCCATGATAACAAAGAAAATGTTACTGACACCACTTTTGTTTCCCATAAATATAGGGCTTTATTAGTAGTCACACAAATACAACGTGTGTTTTTGATATCCCATAACTCTAGGGTTATATTATATAAGTAAAAATAATACAAAAGTCCAAAAATGCATAGTCTCGAAGATATCATCGGTCATCAATTAATTTATCTTGATGTGAGTAGGTAAAGTTGTATAAGTGGGTTGAAAAATACGTGTAATTAATTTTCATTAAAATTGCGACGTTGTCCTATTTTACGTAAGGGTGCTTTACATTAATAATCGTGTCTTTGTCGAATTACTCTGTACGAAAAAAAAAAGATAATTAATTCATATGACATTTGAATCATTAATATGGTCTCATTCATACCATAGAGTTACGGGATATTAAAAAAAAAACACCTTATATTTCTTTGAAGATACGCTTAAGAGTTATTCACACAAGTATCAAGCGAAACATTGAGGTTAGTGCAACAATACAAAAAAACAAATATGTCTATATTATATATACCAAATCATCTTCGTCTTCCAAAGCTGAAGCTGCAAGTGCTGCGTACAGATTCGCTGCTGTTTTTGATACGCTTTCTTGAGGAACCAAAAGCTAAAAAAAAAAGTAAGAATTACTTATGATATTAGAATTTTAAAAATTACTAATGATTTCAGAATTTCAAGAATTACTAATGATTTTAGAATTTTAAGAATTACTAGACTTTAAAATTTAAGAATTACTAATATTTTAAAATTTCAAATTTACTTATGATTTTAGAATTTTAAGAATTACTAATAATTTTAGAATTTTAAGAACAACGAATTATTTTAGAACTTTATGAATTACTAGCAACGCACCTCGGTTTCGCAATGGTAATAGAGGATATATTGTTTAATGAAGATATATTATCGCCAATTAAATTTGAATTCCGCGAGTACCTCTAATTATAATTCTTATATGAGCAACAGAAGAATAAGCAATTAATGATTTAATATCAATTTGACAAAAACATTTATTGTCCTAACATTTTGTTAAAATCCAGCAACTCACCTTTTCTTCCACCTTAATTTTCTTAGCAGGCGGCTCGGTATACGAGTGTTCAGTGACCACGGTTTCAGTCACATCTTTATCAGTTTTAATCTGAATCTGACCTTCAGTTTTCACCTGAACCAATTGCCCTTGTTCATTCTTGTACTGAAGAATCGGCGCTTGTAATTGGTCACTCTTCAACTGAATGATTTGACCTTGTTCGTTCTTTATTTGAATTAGCTGGCCCTGATCGTTCTTTATTTGAAAGTATTGATTTCCTTGGGATACTATCCCGGAATCGGCGTTTATTTGTATGACTGGTGTTGGGTCGGATTTGACCTGAACGATTTGACCCGTTTCTGTAATTTGGATGGTTGGGGCGTTGATCTGGGGACCCATTTGAACGACTTGCAGTGGGGGGTTTGAGTTTTTCTTTAGTAAGTCTGCTAGCATTTTATTTTGGGCTGATTTCTGTAAAATTAAGATGAATTATAGTATGGAAAATATTTTTGTAATATTGCGGCCGGTTTTATATTTGTCGTAGAAAAGGTTACTCACAATAGTCAGTTGTGTTTGCTCGTCTATCTGAATTTGTACTGGTTCTTCTTTCGGTACTAGAACATGACAAATAATAAATTTTAGTTAGCATATTTATATTATGAGTAATAAATAAAATAAAGTAATAAAAGTTTTTAATATTTACCAACTTGATCTTCCTGCTGATTTATGTGTTGTATGACCTGCAAATAAAAGTATCACACAGTAAATTATAATGCAAATGTGAATTATTATCTTATATTTTGATGCTCGTAACAATTAGTTGAAAAAAAAGTTACTTATGTGTCATGTTATACCTTATCTGTGGGCGTGCTACTGGCAACACCACCTGGTGTAATCGTCGTACATTTGATCAAAGCTTCTGGGTCGACATCCATTGCCTATACGGGAAATATTAATAATATGAAAATGTGTTTCCATTTAGGCTTCAATGTAACCTCTAATGAGAGAGAGGTTATCGTAATAATCCTTTAGAAATCTTTCTTTGGTAGTAGGCTTTCTACAGAATCATTACGTTAAGAAATCTGTTTTGCCCATTCAATTGGTTGTTGGAGGTAAGAACCCTCTGTTTTTGGCTAGCATCCAACAGAGTTCTTCGATGGTATCCAAATGGTAGGCACACTTTGGGTCAAACATTTGCCCTTTAAAAATTGTACAGCTACTTAAGAGTATTGAAGATTATTAACACATGACAGATATTTTCTACATCACGCCTATTTTCCTGAAAGATTAAGGGTACCTAAAGCACCCTAATCTCATGGTACGATAAAAAAAGTATTGTGGACACAGCACGTATTGTTAGGTGGTTCCTCAGTATGTTTTTTTTTATTTTAACATTTAAAAAAAAATTGCATGAGGTTAAATGAATAAACGATTATATACTTATAAAGTATTATAAATAGATACCTGATTAGTTTGCACCACAACGCTGCTGGGGTTGGCCGGTCCTCTTTGCTGACTCTGTTGTCTTTGCGCAACCTACATTCATTATAAATACTGAATTAAATCGTTCAAAAATGTTTTGTGTCCCTGATCCTACGTATAAAAGAAAAATAAATGATAAATGAATGGATAAGAAATTAAATAGAAAAATGAAAAATTATGTTTGAAAAAAATGTTGAAATTTGTCCTTGTAATTTTAAAACGAACTTTCTATTTTGGTATTATAGTATGTGGAGATACAATATCTTAAAAAATACGCCTCGTTCTACCTCGTAATACCATTAATCTTAAATCGCCTCTAAAATTGACATAAAAAAATAACAATAATAAATTCATGCTTCACAAATAAGCTAGCAGAATACTCATGCCATTTCAATCCAGTTATTTTATTATGTTAGTTTATTAACTAGTGATACTTGGCATGCCTTTCTACGTCGCTTTTTACTGCCACTACTCGGCAATATTGCCATGCGCAAAAATAGTTTTTTTTTCAGGCAACTACCTCAGTATAATTTCGGCCTGTCAGACGAGTTTTTCACTTCCTGAAGGATTTTTTTCCTTACCACAGCCTTGTTTTTTTTTAAATATAAACTATTTGCTACAAATACATGCTCAATCTCATATGTAGTTCAAAGCAGAACTACCAAATCTCTGTTATAACGTTCTAAAACTCAATGAAACATGCAATTTGTTAATTTTCCACTGTATTCTGTAGTTTATACCTTTCTTCGTAATACGCACGTCACCTGCTTTTGTCTAATTTTGAAAATAAAAGGTGAAATAAAATAAGAAAACTAAGTATAACTAATAAAAAAATTATGATAAAAACTAAAGGGATATAAAATATTGATCAACAACATGACATTCTGAATAACTTAATTTCTTAAAACTAACTAAATTCATTTACACTGCTATAAAAAATTACATCCATAAAATATTTTGTTCAGTTTTTAGCTTACAGGTTGACACAACTTGAAACTTTAGTGGCACAAATCCTATTTAAATTCATCAATATATAAAACTTCGCAGACTACTTCATATTCAAAGAAAAACTGTAAAACAGTCACTCATCGATAATTATCTATAGTCCCCCACTCTATCAATAACTTCATTCACTAACCACATTCTATCAACAACTCATTCGTACAGTACCCCGTATCCGAACATAAATATGACAAATCGAGGATTCTAGTCTGTTCCAAAAGTATCAGACGAAAGTGTAAATAAACCCATAACAGGTTCAATTCTTACGCAATTAATCACCTGTGGGTAGGGTTTCCTTTTTAAGTATTGAAATAATCAAATTCGTGTGAGTGCCAATTTTTAACTGGCGCTACAAATTGGCACTCACTCGCATTTATTTTTACATTGATATATTTGTTTACATTTTCATAAGATTGTTCTGGAACATACTATAACAAGAAAAAGTAAAACAGATATTATGATGGGCAGTGTCGACGCAATACAAAGCCAATCTTTTATCTAAAACTTGATGTCCTATATTTACGGCCAGGACATGAACCACCACTTCTTATAGAAGTATTATTTTAATTTTACTGCAGTGTGAGAATGAAACGGAGCTATATAGGACGTATAGCTCCATCTCTTTCCCACTGTGCAGTAATATTCCAATTATACAGCTATAAAAGGTGGTATTATTTTAATTTTACTTCAGTGTGAGAATGAGACGGAGCTATACAGGTCGCCTAGCTCCATCTCTTTCCCACTATGAAGTAATATTCAAATAATACAGCTAAAAAAGGTGGTGGTCAGTCCCCTGAAAATGTACTTCCCTACAGCAGTGGTTAATGTTAGTACGGTTAGTATCACTTACTTGCGGTGTCGGGAGTGCGGGGCTTACTTTGTGGGCTAACAAGTGTTTTATCAGCGTTGTGTTCGACGGACTGGATTCTAGCGCTTGAGAGAGATGAGGGTGGGAGGCTGGTGGCTGCTGTTGGGTCTGAGAAAGAGATACAACTCAATACTTGCTATAATTGGGTATTTGAAAGGGTAGTCAATAACGTTACTTTTTATGAACTATCAAAACGCGGCATTTGTACGTGATTTGTATGAAATATAACAATGTGACGTCACAGATTTTTAGAATCAAATGGAATACTTATTAGCATTAAATGCAATTTCACAATTACATCTTCGCATAATATTTAATTTCTGTACGGCGGTGATGAGAGTTTTTAAGACGAGCGGTCTTGTTGTTGTGATTTCATATTGCTGTTTCAAATAGTCAATTGTGTCACCAACGCGCGACAGCTATATGTTTTTTTTTTAAATTTAAACCTTAAAATAATAATATAATATGTAAAACTAATACTATTCTATTAAATTGACTATCTTTTATTTTCAGTGATAATTTAATAAGAAAACCACTAAATAATAGTTTTGTCATAATGTTCCTAATATTTGCACAGCTTTTATGTATTATTAGGTGGGAAATCGTCAAATAACTTCATAAGGAGCTCGTGGCTAAGTAATAACAGCCACACGGCTCGATCCATGAAGTTAAGCTACGCTTGCTGAGGTTGGTCTGTGGATAGGTAACCATCTTAACATACCGAGACTCCTCCGTGTCTCGGAAAGCACGTTAAAGACATCCGGCTGTCAGTCGTGAATATTGACAGTCGTTACAGGTCGTCAAAAGTACGAAAGTCTCACAGCCTGTCTTACCCAAGGAATTATCGTATTACCCGGTTACTGGGTTGTGGAGGTCGGATAGGCAGTCGCTCCATGCAAAAAAATACTACCATCAGCTGCATTCGGATAGACTGGAGGACGACTCCATCACCAAAATTGCAGTTAAACGGGTAGGTTGGTTCATCATTCTCCTGCCCGTATCCCAATTTATTGGTCGGCGCAACATGTCTTTTTCTTCCATACTTCTCTATTAGTCGTCATCTCGGTAGCCACTCCCTTCCTAGCCACATCATCTTTCACACAATCTTTCATTCATTCTTTTTGTGGCCCAACACTCTGATCCATACAAGACTGATTATCGTTCAATTTGTATTTCAGGTAAAGTCCAAGAAGGTTGCATAAGATTGTTACCTGCGCTTGCGCTTGAGACACAACGGGTTTCGCTTCAGCTGCTGCCTTATTCGTTAACTGCGCTTTCAATATCGGCGACGACGGACCTAAAAAAAAAGTAGTTATAACTATCAGTCCAAATGCAATCCTTAAGAAAAGAGTTAACGGTTTATTAACCTTTTAACCGCCCGACTAAGTATCAGTTGTCGCGCCCCCAGCGCCCAACTCATAAAAAAAAAACTTTTATTTCAGACGAATATGGTCTCTTTTATATATACAGAAGAAAATTAAGAGAATTCCTTTCCTTCCAGAACCTGGGTACAATAAATAGACTATCCTTCTTTGTCAATATTAAAGGGAATCTTGCTACATTACTTCTTACTAATATTATAAATGTCAAAGTTTGGATGTTTGATACTCAATCACGCCAGAATGACAGAACGGATACGTTGCCACAGAGATAGATATCACCTGGAATAATACATAGGGTACTTTTTATCGTAGAAGGACGTTCCTGTGAGGTATTTTCCATCCACGCGGGCGAACCCGGTGGCAGAAGCTAGTAATATCAAAAATTGCAAACAAACCTGGAGTAGGATTAGTTCTGTTCTGCATAGCTCTGGACCTGATGCCGACATACGCCTGCTGAGTCTCTCCCGTCGATAAAGTTACAGTGTTCGGGCCCACTGTACCTCCAAACACCGTTCTAGGACAAATAATAAAAGGCAATGATAAATAATAATGCTCCTATTCTGAGGCACTATGTGGGGAGAATGGTCGGTAGCTGCGAAATAAGCTATCGCTCTCCGCACATCCTGCCTCAGACACCCTTTTTTTTTAAGGCTGGGCAATCATCCAATGACTTCTCCCGCTCTGGGTGGAGCGGAAAGGAGTGTCAGACTCTTACTGACTAAAACCCATCCATGTTCCTTCCTTAGCCCTTTATGTTCCAGGGTAGCGGTAACCCTTTCGGACAATCCCGCTTGCCTCAGAGACACCCTACTTTGTTGTTTGTTTTTATTGTCCATGTTTGTTTACTACTAACACTAGTTATAAGTTATCTTACTAACTAAAATGGACTATATTGTTTTCTGTATTTTGGTAAATAAATAATAATAAAAATTAAAACTATGAACAATTTTTTTTATTTCTTTGTTCAATAAATCCCGATAGATTTGTAACTTGAAACTAAAATATTGACAGCCATATAATAACATGGCATTTCTATCAGGGATCAGCTTTGAAATATTGACGTGTAAAAGTATCCTTATAGATGTACTTATAGAAATAAACATTTCATTTAATTAAACAGCAAATTGACGTCATCTAAAACATATAATAGACAACCATTTCGGCTCTTTTTACGACATACATTATATGCCGATAAAACCTCGTCTAAGGTTTTTTAGGATCATCATCTGCAGAGCCTTTTCCCAAATATGTAAGGATCGGCTTCCAGTCTAACCGCATGCAGCTGAATTTTACATGAGCCTATCTCACCTCTAGAACCCAGTAACTGGGCAATACGATACCCCTTGGTAAGACTAGCTGTCAGATTTTCGGGCTTCTGACGATCCGTAAAGACTGTCAAAGATGCACAAATGACAGCCGGGATCAACGGCTTAACGTACTTTCCCAGGCACGGAGGAGTGTCGGTATGTAAAGATGGTAGGTTTTTTTAGGATATGAGAACTTAATTATATATTTTAGTTCCCTCAAAGGTTCGATATTTTATAATAAAGTTACCTGACTAGTCTAGGGAAGTGCGCAGGCGCGATGACTCCCTTCCTAGACAGTTTGGTGCAACACGCGACGTACTGCCGGTACATATCGTTGGCGTCGCAAGCGCTGTTGTCGTTCGCTGGTAGGACTTCGTAGGCCGAGCGAAGCCATGCTTGAGCGAAGTGTTCGTTTTCCTGTTAAAGTAATGTTTTTTTTTTAGTACGCACCTTATAATATGTTCACTATTTTTATATTTGTTTAAAGTATATGTACAAGTTTTGTATTTACGTCTACATTAAAGTTTTTAATATCGTTATGAATATATTTTATTATCATTCTATGTATTTATACAGATAATTTAAAGGCTAACGGTATGCAAAAATTATACAAGTACATAATATGTATAATTCGACCACATCGCTGTCAACAGGAAAAGACTGGCCGCATTGCGCGTTGTAATGGCAAAGCGGATTCTTTGACCACTTATAAAAAAAGCGTGGGGTGCATGGTGTCAGTAGTTATAATGATTTTATTGACAGATATGATTACAAGGAAATCATTTCGATAATATCTTAAAAGGCACCCACACTTTTTATTTTTTTATTTACTCGATCGATATTTATAAAAAAAATACTATTCTTAATTCAAATTTATTTTCTATATTTTAGTTCAGCTAACTACAGAAGTGTTTTTTTTAATCAGCTAAATTCCGTGATTACTATTAGTAACTGTACTACTCTGTCAAGAAAGTACTGGGAAAAGATCAATAATACACAAAATGTCTGTTATTCATCCAAATTTATTTTATCACCTTCAAAGTATGCTCCTTTAGAAACGATACACTTGCGCCAACGAATAATCCATTCATCAAAACATTTTTTAAACGCTGCTTCCGGAATTGAGTTCAGTTCTCGCCGCGAATTCTCCTTTATGTCTTCTATCGATTGAAAACGGGTGCCACGAAGTGGTAATTTGAGTTTAGGAAAAAGAAAAAAGTCAGCAGGAGCCATATCTGGTGAATATGGTGGTTGCTGGATGGTATTTGTTGAGTGTTTGGTCAAAAATTCGTTCACAATGATAGCCTTGTGCGAAGGCGCATTGTCGTGGTGCAAAATCCAAGAATTTTTTTTCCACAAATCTGGCCTTTTTCGTCGAATTTGCTCTCTTAAACGCCGCATAACGCTCAAATAATATTCTTTATTTACCGTTAGACCTTCCGGTAAGAATTCAGAGTGCACAACACCGCGATAGTCAAAGAAAACAGTCAACATGACTTTGACTTTTGATCGACTTTGGCGTGGTTTTTTCGGTTTCGGTTCAGTTGGAAGGCGCCACTCCGAAGCTTGTTGACTAGTTTGCATGTCAAACTCGTAAACCCACGTCTCGTCACCAGTAACAATGCGTTTCATGAATGTTGGGTCCGAACTGACTCGTTCTAGCATGTCCTCAGCGACTTTCATGCGATAGAGTTTTTGGAGAAAATTCAGATCTTTTGGGACTAGCCGAGCAGCAACATGTTTCATACCCAAATGATTAGTTAAAATGGTACGGATCGACTCGTGAGATACAGAAAGTTCGGCGGCTATCTCTCTCAGAGTTGAATGGGGATTTTCAGTCACTTTTTTCTTCACTTTTGCGATGTTAACTTCAGTTGCAGACGTTGACGGCCTACCAGAGCGAGGCAAATCTTCCATCACATCTCGACCGCTTTTGAACGCTTTGAACCACTCATAAGCACGAGTTTTTGATGAAGTCGATTCACCGTAAGCCTTCTGTAACATTTTCAGTGACTCCGAACACGAAATTCCATTGGCGATGCAAAATTTAAGACAAACTCTATGTTCGATATTTTTGTCCATTATGAAATTCGCAATACACATATATATGATATTACTAAAACCAGCACTGTATTTAATATAAATAACAGATGCAACTCAAACTCCGCGCTAAAATGGAAAACAGTTGTGCCAATCTAACAACTACAAAAAAACAAAAATTTGAATTTGGAACCATAAACAAATCATCAATTCCCGATACTTTTTTGACTGAATGTAATTATGATTATTGCCTCGACTATTCTGCCAAGCCGAGAGCTCGAGAAAGGAGTCGGTTACAAACAAACAAACAGGCAAATTTAACTAATATAAAAAGCGTTTAAAAAATAAGGCATCCCTCTCAACACGTGAAGAGTCGACCAACCGCTTGGCGATGTGTCGAAAAACAAAGTGAGCACTCGGACCTCATGGCCCTAGTGTTTGAACCTTAAATAAACAAGTCCCTATAAGATTGGAGTATTTGCGTCGTTTGAGGTTTTCTGCACCTGCAGCTGCCCCAGCACAACCTGTCCTACTATGAAGTAGGATGGGATACCGCAAGGGTGTCGACACACGTTGCATCCTACACCTACCTACCTTCCATGGTATTAGTGTCATTCCCAGTAATAGCCTGGTGGTGTGGCCGGACTGCCAAGTCATAGGTCTCGAGTTCGAACCCAAGGCACGCACCTCTGATTTTTCGAATTCATGTGCGAATTGTATAATTATCACATTGCTTATAATCGGTGAAGGAAAACATCGTGAGGAAACCGGCATGCTTGAGAGATATTTCTCAACAGCACGTGATGCTAAGTCAGAGGCCCATGGGCAGCATTAAAACTCTGACACCAGGTTAGTCACTAACCACACGAAGAAGAAGTGTCATTCCGTTTGGTCCCTTCCAAACGTCGCGTGCCAAAAACAGCTGATACCTCGCAGTGGTAAGAACACGACGGATCATTGATGTTGACAATATATTTTATGTCAAGTTTTTGACGTGACAACGTCTAATAAATCGATGAACGCCGGCTGCATGCACGAAAAAGGATGACTCATTGTCCCGTTACGCTCATTGTACGCTCGCACCGCATCTATCTCTCTTCCATTCGATTGGCCTATGCGCCTGTTTTGTTATGACGTTGTCACGTTAAACTATCGTCCGTAAACCAACTTTAGAGACAACCAATTTTTATGCTGCCAATGTGATGTCGGATGTTTTCGATCACAACGTGGTATCACAATTTAATTGAGTAGGCAATTATTTATGATGTCATGTCACATGTCGTTGTTAATATTGCATTGACACATTTTTTTAAAGGAAAAAATTCTACAAAGCTTTAAAGAAATAATACGCATACGGACTAAAGTAAAAAAAAAAGTAAGCAAAAAAAAAGGTAATAGAAAATAGTCCCTCACCTTACTGTCACTCACCTGCACGGTCCGCTGCTGGATGTGCGACTGTTGTATGGTCGTGACCGGCGCGAGCGCAGACATCGCGGACGTCGTAACCGTCGCTGGGGTCATCTGTGGAGGCTCTTGTATCGGCTTTGTTGGAGTTACGGCCTGTACGAAGAAGAAAATAAAGTTCAATCCGTTAATAATAATAATAATAACCCCACCGCCGTATCTCTACGTTGTCGTCGTGGTGGGGCTTGCGCGCTCCAAACTCTGGGTCTGTGCTGGTAAAGTTTACTTTGCCGGAACGGATCTAGGGTGTGGGGCCAGACCAAGTGAGATACAATCCAAGCCAAGGTCGCACACGCCAAGGGCTGCATGGCTGCGGGAGAGCGATAGTCGGTAGTGTGCCAACTCTGGATAAGAGGGGACCTCCAGTTTTACTTACCCTTACCACAGTGAACGCAGGGCTCTGCTGTGGTCGACTTTGTTAGTCCCTAGCTACTCGTGGGACTAAAATGATAACAAGATCGAAAACAAAAAAAAGTGTCCCGGCAAATATGCCGTTTGTAGATGATGAAACATCACCGGTTTCATCATCAGCCTCTCGGAGGTCCATATTCTCAACAATCGCATCATCACCACCTTCATATCTGTTACGTTCATCAAGATCATCATCAACACTATCACTAACGCCAGCAGATGTTGTGTCGGAGGCTCATTTAGCCAATAACCCTTCACCCACTGTTGTCACAAAAAATACGCGAAAAAAATGGAGTAAGGAAATGAACGAATTCATTTGGCGTAACTACCTTATCATCACAAACTTAGAATCTGACATTAATGCATATTTAACACCATTACATCAACAATTCATAGAAAAATTCCCTGACATGAATGTCTCTAAACAAAGAATTGGAGATCAAAGGAGAGCAATTGTGTCCAAAAAGTTACTACCTTCCACTACACTCGATTTAATTAGATTAGAGGTAACAAATAGTATACAAACAGACAATAATGACATACAACTACTGCCCGAGGCACCACATGAACTTATTTCATCCCCAACGAACACACAACCACACTCACAATCAGAACCTAAACGCAGGATGAAATGGTCCAACGAACTCAATGAAACACTAATGAAATGTTATTTTAGAGTAACAAAGATGGAGACGGATATGACAGTTTGGCGAAAAAATTTAAAAGAAAAATTCTTAGAATGTTACCCTCATTTATCACATTTATCAGAGCAGCGTATATCGGACCAAAAAAGAGTAATAGTTAATAATAGTATGATTTCAGAAACACGTCTCCAGACACTAAAAACACTAGTAGAAAAAGAACTATTTGAAACAGAGTCTTTTCACTGCCTAGCTGGTAGAATAATATCAAATACAGAAAATTTACACTCACAACCACCCACAAATACACTTAATATAGATATAGAACATATAGAGACGTCACAAATGCAACAAGTAAGAGTAGAAATAGAAGGAGATGACCTTCATGACATAGGTTTACAAAACTTTAATACAAGTCAAGAAAGAAATCTTGAAATAGATAAAATATTTACAGAAACCCTACAGTATTATAGAAACACCAGTCCTACAGAGAGGAATTACATACCCATGCAAAAGTCATCAAAAAGATTAGCGAATATAGTTAGTTATATTAACAAAGTTATTTTACCAGAACAAGTTACCATAGATACAGAATTCAATCATCTTCAGACCATAATATACTGCGCTGCCTGGACAGCTGCTAGGGTCAACGGTAGTAAAATTTCACTGTCACCTCCGGAAAATAGTAGTAGACCCCTACAAAATCGCAAGCCTAAGTGGCAAAAAAGGTTAGAAGACAAGATAGAAGGTATCAGAGCCAAAATCGGAAGATTAACACATTACATGCAAGGGCACAGGAGCAGAAAACTGATTAAACAAGTAAACATCATATTACGAGACTACAAAACGCATACATCACATGAAGAGCCTAACACACAACTTACACAGTATCTAGACACTCTTAAGCAGAAACTAACCGTTGTTAAAAGCCGACTAGATAGATATACTAATTGCACACTCCGTAAAACACAAAATAACCTATTTAGAAACAACGAAAAATTATTTTACCGAAAACTAAAAGCATCAACAACAAACCAAACTACACCTAGTAATAACACACACACAACGTGGCCGGCCACAGACGAGTTGCAGCAATTTTGGGCTGGACTTTGGGAAAACCCCGTCTCTCATAATACTGAAGCAGAATGGATCAAAGAGGAGGAAGATCTTCAGACACACGTTGAGCCGATGACTTTTGATCAGGTGGACGTACAAACTTTCCACGATGTCCTTAAAAAGATCCACAATTGGAAAGCACCAAGCTCTGATCACATACACAACTATTGGTACAAAAAATTTACATACATACACCCACATCTCTACAACTTTATTAACGATTTTATAAAAGACCCAACAATTATCCCGGCATACATTACAGAAGGAAAGACTTACATGCTCCCGAAAGACCCTAACGACACATTTAATCCAGCAAAATATAGACCAATTACCTGCCTGCAAACCATATACAAGATAATGACATCGTGTATTACTCACATCATATACAAACACCTTGAAAAACAACAGATATTAACAGAAGAACAGAAGGGGTGCAGGAAGTTCAGTCAAGGTTGTAAAGAACAGTTAACAATAGATGCAGTAATACTTAAACAAGCCCAACGTACCAAGAAGGATTTGTGCTCTATGTATATTGATTATAGAAAAGCATATGATTCAGTCCCTCACTCGTGGTTACTTAAAGTTTTGAATTTATACAAGATACATCCACAACTTATTAACTTTTTAGGAAATTTAATAGATAAATGGCATACGCGATTACACCTGAACACATCCGTAGGAATAATGGAGACAGAACATATTAAAATCCAGCGAGGTATATTCCAAGGAGACTCACTCAGCCCATTGTGGTTCTGTCTCGCATTAAATCCACTCTCAAATAAACTTCGTTCTTTAAAGCCCGGGTATCAACTCCAGTATAATGATACAACGACTAACATACAGACTGACCAGCAACGTTGTAAAATTAACCACCTGCTTTATATGGATGACATTAAATTGTACGCATCATCACCAGACGACTTACATGAATTAGCTAGTACTACTGAACAATTTTCAAATGATATAAATATGGAGTTTGGCATTGACAAATGTAAAATTAATTCAATTAAAGCGGGAAAAATTTATTCACATTCATACAACATGCAGACAGGAGACACCATAGAATCATTAGATGAAAACGGTACGTACAAATATTTAGGTTACATACAGGCTAGACAGATTCTTCATAAAGAAATTAAAGCTACACTGATTAAACAGTTTAAACATAGGTTAAAAACAATATGTAATACACAAATAAACGCTCGAAACACTATAAAAGCCATTAACACTTATGCTATCCCTGTTCTTACTTATTCGTTTGGTATCATAAATTGGAACAAGACCGAACTCATACATTTGCAGCGGATTATCAACACCACTCTGACCAAATACAGAAGGCACCATCCTAGGTCATGTGTACAGAGGCTCACGCTGCCAAGGAACGAAGGTGGCAGGGGAATTATAGATATCTCTAACCTACATAATAAGCAAATAACTATCTTAAGAACGTACTTTAATACTAAAAGTCTGACTTCAACCCTACATAAAGCAATAGCGTTTAATGATAAAAAACTTACCCCTTTAAATATGTTTGAAAAGACCACCCAGAGTAATGAACAACAGACTGACCGACAGACCAAAATCGCAGAATGGACACAAAAGTCACTACATGGTAGACACCGACACGACCTTAATCAACCTAACGTCGACAAGTTAGCGTCGAACGAATGGTTAAGACGTGGAGAACTGTTCCCTGAGACAGAAGGGTTCATTATAGCGATTCAGGACCAGGTAATAGAGACTCGCAATTACCAGAAGCACATAATGCGAGTTCCACAAACAGTAGATCGATGTAGACGATGCAATAGTTCCTCCGAAACCATTCAACACATCACGGGTGCGTGTAAAGCAATAGTCCAGACTGATTACAAACACAGACATGACCAGATAGCAAATATAATCCACCAAAAATTAGCCATAAAATATAAATTAATTTCCACACCACCTGTAGCGTATTATAAGTATCAACCTGAGACTGTTCTCGAAAACTCCACTCACAAGCTGTACTTTGACCGAGCTATACTCACTGACAAAACAACCCACTACAATAGACCAGACATCACATTATTAGATAAAATTAACAAAACCGCACAAATCATTGATATAGCCGTTCCGAATACACACAATCTACAGAATACTATAGCAGAAAAACTCTCAAAATATACAGACCTTAAAATAGAAATCAGCCGAATGTGGAGGCTTAGTAATGTAAACATAGTTCCTATAGTATTGTCAACAACAGGCGTAATACCTAAACAACTCCACCAATCTTTAAAAACACTCGATGTTCCATCCTACACCTATCAGACTCTTCAAAAAGCTGCAATATTAAATACTTGCAGGATCGTGAGAAAGTTTCTGCAAAATGACAACGAATCTTCTATGGTCACCGCACATACGTATGCAGCAACCACCGCACGAACACAGGCTCATGTACAGACACACTCACTATCACCATCACAAAATCCGTCCACACCTTCATCACATCATAATATAACAAATTACCAGGGGTAGCACTTGGCTTCGGCCCGTACTACCCCATAAGCCCGGTGCAACACCGAGATACATAAATGTATACAAAAGAAATGATAATAATAATAATATATCATTTATTTCAGGAAACAAAGACCCATAACATAAATATCTTACAGACTATCATACATATTTAATTTTATAAAAAAAAACTAATAACTATTGTAATAACTATTGTACACGAAGTGACGGTGTCGTGTTGCACTGCGTGGTGTCGCGTAGCCTTCCGCGGAAACGCCGATACATGACACCCTTCGGCAAAAACTCTTCCTTGAGGAAGGTCTCAATATGATGAGTCAGAACTCGCACCACGAACGACTTGAAATTCGTGTTGTGGCGCGACTCCAACTTCTCAACCCTCAAGGTCCAGCTGGTCTTCGCTCGGACATACTCCACGATCTCCTCAACCTTCGTGGTGTGGTGTAACCGGGACACATAAAGCTGCGTCGTTGGTATTGCCGGACACAGCACATTGGGTCCTGCCAGCGCGGCCCCGCACTGGTTCCGACTAGGGACCTACTTCCTCTTCTAAATGAATTCTTCTTGTTAATGAATTCGTTAATATCAATTCGTTGGTAGCAGTGATAGCCTAGCGGTGTGACCGTTGGACTGCCAAGTCACAGGTCTCGAGTTCGAACCCAAGGCACGCACCTCTGATTTTACGGATGCATGTGCGTATTGTATAATTATCACTTGCTTATACATCGGTGAAGGAAAACATCGTGAGGAAACCAGTCTGAGATATTTCTCAACAGCATGGGACGCTAAGTCAGAGGGCAGCATAAAAACTCTGACACCAGCTTAGTCACTAACCACACAAAAAAAAACACCCAGGTACCGAAACATGTACACTGCTACTACATGAAACTTAGTGACGTTTGATGAAAAGAGGGCGCTGTTGGTAATGAGAAAACTAGCTAAAATAGCTATAAAATAATATAATCATAAAAAATAGCTATTCATGGTAAGAATGTACAGATCGCGAATGAACGTTTGTTTGCTAAAAAAATATTGGCAAAACATATGTTCTATGCTTAAAAATTGTAACACATTTTAATATAACGTTACTTGTAATTCAAGGAATTCCAAATTTGAATTATTTACTTCCGTGAGAGTCAGTGGAGTCCAAAGAGGTTCGAGAAAATAAACAGTTTTCACTCAATTTATAACGGGGACAACATCGTTTCCTTATACCGATTGTTGTTGTTGTTGCTGTTGTTGTTGTTGCTGCGTTTGCCTCTCCTGCGCATCACGCTCGGCCTGCGCAGCTATGGCGCTGGGTCCGCTTACTGTTTCGACTACCCGCATTAATATGCAAGCGCGCGGTCCGTAACTTTGAGCCTGCAATAGAAATAAATTGTTGTATTCTATGCATATCTTTACTGTAAAAAACACTGTTATGCCGTAACTGTGTTTTTTTTATTAATTCTTCACGGACTTGTTTATCGGGCGGGATCAAAAGCAAAACGTATATAAAAAAAGAAGACCCAAAAATATATAAACAAAAAAAATAAGTGCCAACCGTGCTGACTGAAGCCAATCAGCATGGTTGTCAATCCAACATGCTATTGGAAATTTAAATATCATCAGGTCATGATTTTGTAGGATAATTTACATCAAATTTGAATCTATATCTATAAATATAAAAGAAAGTCGGGTTTGTTCCCTCCATTATAACTCGAGATCTGCTGGACCAATTTTCATGGTTTTTGTTTCGTTGGATTTGTCTCCGCCCTGAATAGCAGAATACATTTTTATTTTTTTTGGTAGTTAGGGTAGGTAGGTAGGTAGGTAGGTAGGTAGGTAGGTAGGTAGGTAGGTAGGTAGGTAGGTAGGTGGGTAGGTAGGGTAGGTAGGTAGGGTAGGTAGGTAGGTAGGGTAGGTAGGTAGGGTAGGTAGGTAGGGTAGGTAGGGTAGGTAGGGTAGGTAGGGTAGGTAGGGTAGGTAGGGTGGGTAGGGTGGGTAGGTAGGGTAGGTAGGGTATGTAGGGTAGGTAGGATAGGTAGGGTAGGTAGGGTGGGTAGGTAGGGTAGGTAGGGTATGTAGGGTAGGTAGGATAGGTAGGGTAGGTAGGGTAGGTAGGGTGGGTAGGTAGGGTAGGTAGGGTAGGTAGGGTATGTAGGGTAGGTAGGATAGGTAGGGTAGGTAGGGTAGGTAGGGTGGGTAGGTAGGGTAGGTAGGGTATGTAGGGTAGGTAGGATAGGTAGGGTAGGTAGGGTAGGTAGGGTGGGTAGGTAGGGTGGGTAGGTAGGGTAGGTAGGGTATGTAGGGTAGGTAGGATAGGTAGGGTAGGTAGGGTGGGTAGGTAGGGTAGGTAGGGTATGTAGGGTAGGTAGGATAGGTAGGGTAGGTAGGGTAGGTAGGGTGGGTAGGTAGGGTAGGTAGGGTAGGTAGGGTATGTAGGGTAGGTAGGATAGGTAGGGTAGGTAGGGTAGGTAGGGTGGGTAGGTAGGGTAGGTAGGGTATGTAGGGTAGGTAGGATAGGTAGGGTAGGTAGGGTGGGTAGGTAGGGTAGGTAGGGTATGTAGGGTAGGTAGGATAGGTAGGGTAGGTAGGGTAGGTAGGGTGGGTAGGTAGGGTAGGTAGGGTAGGTAGGGTATGTAGGGTAGGTAGGATAGGTAGGGTAGGTAGGGTAGGTAGGGTGGGTAGGTAGGGTAGGTAGGGTATGTAGGGTAGGTAGGATAGGTAGGGTAGGTAGGGTGGGTAGGTAGGGTAGGTAGGGTATGTAGGGTAGGTAGGATAGGTAGGGTAGGTAGGGTAGGTAGGTAGGTAGGTAGGTAGGTAGGTAGGTATGTAGGTAGGTTGGGCTACGTTGTTATAAAATAAATAGCTGCTCCCGCGCGGTTTCACCCGCTGCTCGGTCCTATTGGTCGTAGCGTGATGTTACATAGAACCCTCGATAAATGGACTACCCAAGACAAAAAGAATTTTTCATATCGGACCACTAGTTCCTAAGATTAGCGCGTTCAAACAAACAAACTCTTCAGCTGTATAATATTAGCATAGTATAGATATACCTCAACAGTGACGAGCGATACAAGTGTGTGTATAAGTCCGGGCACCCTCGCGACGGACTCGCTGGCGCGGTCGCCCAGTGACGTCAGTGCGTACACGCACTCCAACGTGCACACTAGTACCATTATGTCACGGAGGGTCAGCAAAGCGCAGACCTCTTGGTACACCTGGATTTTTTTTTTTGTACATTTAATGTTTTTTAATCATGTTACCAATTTATAAATTTTTATGTTAGCGCTTATTACCAAGTAAGTTACCTTATTTCAGTAATTTATTGTATTATGCATGCTGTGTTTACCTGTAAGTAACTGATGCACTGTTATTTTACTATTAAAAATGTATGATGTGTATCAGTAGTGTCATCAGTTGTTGGTGAATAAATAAATAAGTACTATGTTTAATTCTCATTATATTCGAACGCAATGTACATATTTTGTTACTGAATATATGAATTGAATAAAATTAAAGTGAAAATAGAAAATGTAATGAAAGTAGAAGTGTGTGTGTTAGAATAAAAAAACAAAAGTGAATTCAAAGAGCTGCCAATAAAAAGTTACTCCGCAGGCACGTCATATGGAACATGCAACCAGCAAAAGTATTAGTAAACTGTGCTTTATTTAATGTTTTCAGCGTTTACAAAGCAACCTTGTGCTAATAAATCTTACATGACTACATTACAGACGACATATGCATAGAAATATAATAAATATTTACTCCTTCGCATTCACACACACTAACCCCCGTACTAATAAACATATTACATCATGTGAATAGTTACACACCAATTTCTCTCTTTCAGTCATCAGTAATTTGACATTTGAAAGAAGAAGACAAAACATTGTGTATCTATACAGACCCTATACAACGCTTTTTAGTGTAGGTAGGTATATAAATTTAAAATGCATGAAATACATTGTTTTAGTTAGCTTTTTTTTATAATACATCAAAGATAATTTAAAAAGGTTTTCAGTCCACATACCTTAGATTCAAGCGCTTTAAGCAGTGCATCTTCATTGACCTCATTCTGTGCGAGTTTGTTCAACAACTCGAGTGCTGCAAGCACTCTTGCGCGATCCTCTGATACCAATGCCGATTGAATTGTAGATATTACGTGACGAGATATCAAACATGTTGCTGGGTCCTACAAAACGAAAAAAATATATACTAACCACTCTTTACGGTTCAGTCAAGTGTTTTGTATGGTATAAGCAACTCTAGAGTAATCCGTGTGTTTTATGTGGTATTAACAACTCTTATAAAATTAAGTAAGTATCGCTTTAATTATTTACCTTAATTATAAGTTCAGTGGATACATTGCCCAGTGTATCAAGACCAGATTGCCGTAGCGTGCCTACCCAAGAGTTAGCACATAACAATAAAAACCTGAAAAAGTTATATTATTATTTACAATAATAACAGTTAAAATGTTTCTACACAAGAGCATTATAGTGCCATCCATTGGCCAAGAATTATTTCCATATTTCTTGTACCTAATCAAAAAAGAAAATCTTGTTTTTTTTTTAGTTTAGGTTTTATCAGACAGGTTAGACTTAGAAGGCCTACAATGGATAGGTTTATCAACCTACATGTCAGACATGGGACTTGAAAAATCACCGTCTACTTGGATGCTGTGTTTTTCGGTTGTTTTTGTTCTTAGGTGCGCTTAATTGTTACTACTAACATAGTCTTTAAGTTTCTTTTGTGATAATACCAACACGCTATGGGCCTTCGACGCCCGATAATAAACGATATTTTTTTATCCCAGCTCTAACGATAATTTTTATCATCATCTGCCTAGCCTTTTTTCCCAACTATGTTGAGGTCGGCTTCCAGTCTAACCGGATGCAGCTGAATACCAGTATTTTACATGGAGCGACTGCCTATCTGACCTCCACACCCCAGTAACTGGGCTATACGATACCCCTTGGTTAGACTGGCTGTCAGATAATTAATATTAATATTATTTTGTCTAGCGATTATTTTTATATTTAAGTAAATAAAATTTTAACTCAAGAGGCCGTCTCAACTCTTCTTTTGGTATAAGAAACTATTCCCTACAAGGTAAACCAACATTTGTTCAGGGGCGTACCTGATAAGCGTAGTGTTTTTAGCTAAGTACTGCACGTTTTCATCGTGGAAGGACAACGAGCGTACGATAGAAGCTATCTGCAACACTCGCTGCGAGTAAACGCAGGAGGCACCGCCCGGTAGGTCTGGAGCGAAGAGTTGGTTCTCCTCTGACGGTTCTGTTACCCAGTCTTCGAATACATCCTAGGGAAAGAAGGTAGACATGTTATGTTAGGATTTTATGTTAAACTAACAGCTGCCAGCGACTTCGCCCGCGTAGATGTCGGAAATTATCCCAAGGGAACGTACTACCAGGATAAAAAGTATCCTATGTATTGATCCAGGTCATAAACTACCTCTGTGCCAAGTTTCATCCAGATCCGTTCAGCCGTTTGAGCGTGAAGGACGGACAAACATACCAACTCACACACACTTACAAACTTTTATAATATTAGAGTGAAACTAAATAACGATCGACCAACGAAAACACGCGTTCTGCTGACCAATTAACATTACATTTTTGTCGCAGCGGACGCGTAAGATGTGAAACATCGAAACTATAGAATTGTAGAGAATATGCATGAAATAATGATTTATAAAAAAAAATGCTGTAAACCAAATTTTTTTTAGACAAGAAAACTTTTTCTTGTAATACATATTAATTGAATGCCAAAATTAATTTCGAGCGTGTGGCGACGTGTTTCACATAAAAAAAACCAACTCACATCTTCATAAATCTTCTCAACAACTAAGTCTTCTTCTTCAGTCCCATTCAGCAGACAATCAGTCAACGTATTATACGCCGCCCTAGCTTGTACTATGAAGTCCGGTTGTTCGACTCCTGGCTGCATAAACTTTGTCTCGTCAGCCAGTTCTTTGACCCCGCCCCCTCCAGCCCGAAGGCTCCAAAAGTCATCGGGGTAACGACCGCGCGCTTCGAAATAGGAACGGCCGATTGTGTCGCGTAGACTCGCTGCGGGTTGAAAGAAGGTTAGTGTGTTTGAGATGCAATACCTCTATATCTCTACACAGTGTGTTAGGTTAAACGAGGGACATATTTTCAGGGGGAACTATACTCATGAAAATGAACAACTTTGATTATGGAACTATACCTGAAATCACAAAAAAAAATCAGGTGTTCAGTGTTCGCATAATTCGTCAAAGTGTATAGAGCAGCTGATAGTTTTTTTCATATTTCAGAGTTGGTCCCATGGACAAAGTTGTTGATTTTCATGAGTACTATACAACCTGAAAGTATGTCCCTCATTTAACCTAACACACTGTATATACATACATATATATGTATGCATTATGGCGAAAAGACTCTTGACACGACTAATTTTATAACTGTAAATAGGATTGATTGAAACAATGTTACCAAAAACATATTAGTTAACTTTTAAAAGATATTTGACGTTGGAAAAATCCGGAAAATAAATATAAAAAACTTGAGAGGTGTCAAGAGACACCCAGATGGAACGAAGTTCCTTTCGATTAAGGTGAAAGTGAAGGAATTGTAATAAAATTTTATTTCTTTTAAGTTATAATAATCAGAAAACATCTGATCTAAAATTAACCAATCAAAAAATATTTATTAAAAAGACGTGTCGTTACAACTTTTGGTCTTAATTCCGTCTAGCCCCCTTTCGCAACGCGCGATAAGGAATTGCGTTCCAATAAAATGATACTTACAGTGATTATAAACACCAGCATGTGCCAGCAAAAAGTCCAGTATATGCGGCGTGGTACTCAAAGGCAGTCGGTTCGAATGGTCGGCCGCAAGCACGGTACACACGTTGACGGCGAAGTCCTGTTCGTTCGGCATCGGCGATAAGAGAGAGAGGGCCAATCGTTCCGATGCTGCGGCTACGCGGGAGTTGGTGCGAAGCGCCTCACCTGATGCTTAGATGCCGATAAATAATATTGCCTAACAACTGGTAAAGTTGTGGTGGTATTGATGGTGACGGTTAATTGCGGAAGAGAATGTATTGTTAATAAAGTATTTGAAATTGGAATAAATTTCCTTCTCCTGTTTCTAAAGACTATAGTCCGTTTATGACATTACACAAATAACGGTTATCACCGTTTCGTTATTTCTATATAGACGTATATTACACTTCGTAATTTCACGTTACATATGAAGAAATGTTATCTATTTACCATTTACATAAAAAAAACAACTGTAAAATGCAGTTATTTCAACAATATTACACAATAACTGTCGTTATTTAGCCGTTATTTGTCTGTTATAATTAACGGAGTATAGTCATTTCTTTCTTTGGCTAGTTTTGGGTTGTCTACTTAAATGATTACTTCAACTTAATCGAAGTTTATGAGTTAGAATAAAACTTATAATAAATTGCAAATAATAAAAATCACTAACACCACCAACAATGGAGTCCAATTTCATCAGATAACTATTGTCAGAGCTTTATTAGCTTAGTACTTATCACAAGTCTGAAAAGATTAATTTAAACATGTATTTTAATAAAAGCTTGAACAACAGTTATCTAATGATTTTATTAAAAACGCCAGTAATTTAGAATAAATAATACAGAGAAGAATAAGCACAGATATCAATATGTTTCTATTTGAAACATACCTGATATGTACGTACCCCCACCAAAAGACATGCGTGGCATGGCCCCGCCGCGCCCGCGCCGCGGATCTTCATCCATGTCATTGTCGTCATCCCTGCCTGGTGGGCCTTTCGCTCTCTCATACCTAGTTACATTAAAAATATTTTAAACAATTTCTAGTATCATAGAAAATCTCAAATTCAAAGCATTTATTTCATTTAAACCAATTACAGGCACTTTTCGAATTTTCAATAAATTGATCAGTTGAAAAGATGAAGCTAGTTCCCCATTCCAATGCACTGGTTCCCGTGAAGACGAACAGGCAAGTACAGGTCTCCAAAAGTGATAATGCGCATAGAAATCTTCGCCACTGTTCGGCAACGGTCGTATTTCCCGAGCGTCGGAAGACGATATGTATATAGAGTGGTTAAGTGCATTTTCTTCATGCATAATTTAGTGTGATTATGTGTTTTGTCCTAAAAGAGATAAATATTGATTTATCAGTAACGAAATTTGATTCAATATTTCCATGTAAGTAAATAGCGAGCTATAATTCATATAAGCCTAAATCTGATTTTTAATATGCTTTTTCTAGTACTTAATATGTATTTTACGTTGGTATTTTTAATTTTTTAGTATTGAAAAAACGTGAAAAATGTTAGTATATTTATATATTTTACAAAATTAACTATTTCAATTTGAATAAGATAATTAAAGTTGAAATTAAATTCACCTTTAAAACAAAACCAAGAAAGGTGTGTAATAGTAGCTCTATATAATTCCAGACAAAGAGAACACGTGCAGTCACCACCAATATGACAAGACGACTGACGGACCTTTGACTGACCGCCGACCGCCCGAATTGTTTTCGATTGTGTACACATGAAATTGACTCCTATTTCTTTCGAACAAGGTGCAAAATGCAAGGGACTCGAACGATTCAATGATTCGGGTGTTTCCGGGAATACGACAATTAGCGAAGATCTGCATGTGCATTATTAATTTGGGAGTACTGTAACTCCATGGACACTCTTTTAAATCATAATATTGGTACAAAATCAGTTCAGTAGTAAAGGAACCAGTTTTGTCAAGTCCAGCTAGTCCAGTCCGTGAGTAAATCTTGCCCATTCTAGCCCAAGTAAAGTTAATTACAGAAACACATCTTGTGGGTGCGTTATTTTAGGTGTTGTAATAATAATAAAAAAATATCTTTGGACGTTTCACACAACGCCATATAGTCCCAAGCTTAGCAACCTAATGCTTGTGTTATGAGAGTAACGATATAGCTGATAAACTACTTTATTTTTTTGTAAATACATACATATTATAGAAAGACCAAACACCCAGACCCGGAACAAATACTTGTAGGTCATACAAATATTTGTTACATACAGGAATCAAACCCGCGACATGCTACACAGCAGTCAATCGCTCAACCACTGCGCCAACCGTGTTGTCAATATGTGTCGTTATAGTTTTATGTGATTATGACTACATACATAATATAGCGAAAACCGATTATAACGAATTTGAAAGGATTATGGTTGTTGTAGCCAATAGAGGAGAATCCAGCGGTTCCTTTAAAGTCATTATAACCGGTATTGACCAGTTTTGTGTAGTATGATATCTTACTTTTCCAAATATGAGCCATATATTCTTCTAAGCAGTGTGGATCCATTGATACATGGATGCGGTAGTCTCAATGGTCGCAGGAATGACTCCCATGTGTCATTCTGATTTACCTGTAATTAAATATTAATGATAATCACACCTCATCTTGTTATGTTGATAACAGTCACAAATCTATAATTATTAAACCTTCGGCATACTTGTAAGAATTAATCAAATGATTAAAAACAATAAGTGGGATTGGTATTGTTTAAATTTAAAAAAATTGAGTTAACATACAACTTTAACATTAAGAAATCTAATAAGAAATGTATTTCTGCATTTTAGATTTTATACCAAGAGATATTTTTTAATAAGTAATGATGTAATGGGGTCCCTAAATGAACCACATTACTATATTATTGATGTGTATTTCAAGAACCAAATTTAATTGGGAAAGGCGTCAACATAATAAACTTTAGTGCTTTAGGGGATTTAGTACTTTAGATATACTACACAGGCCAGGAGACATGATCAACTTCTGGAGGGAGGTGGGCTGGTTGGAATAACCACTGAAGACCAAAGGCCCACATGGCTCACACACAATGGTCCGTCTAAGGACTGAATGCGGAAACCATAACCTCCTAACATAGAACATAGTATCTTAGGGGTATTGTATCACCCAGCTACTGGGTTGTGGAGGTGAGATAGGCAGTCGCTCCATATACAATACTGGTATTCAGCTGCATCCGGTTAGACTGGAAGCCGGCCCCAACATAGTTGGGAAAAGGCTCGGCAGATTGATTTTGACTACTACTTACCTTCCCAAGTCCACCTCGCTGTTGAACTAATGTATAAAATAGATACAGATCTATTTCTATTCCATTTACTATTGGCACTTTTGTAGGTAGGCTGCAAAACAAAATATTATATTACTATATGCATTGCAAATTCTTTTACACTGTTTACAAAGGATTATATGATTTAAGTCTAGGAAATGATTAGACTGTTAAAGTTTTAGGTTAGCTGCAATGTGTATACAAACAGTTTTCAGTGGTCAGTTTATAGCATCGATCACTAATAAAGAACTAGATACACAATCTCATACAAAAGTTCTCTTAAAAATGTCGCCAATTGTGTTTAGGTAAAATAAATCTATATTAATGTAATTTCAACCTTACCTGCAAGGAATAAAGCCGTATTCACAAAGCTATTGCAAAAAGCAATAAAATTTTACGACCGGTACTCGCTGCTCAACATACATCAAAACAATTTCAACCTTATACGCATGCTTTAAAGTAACAATTACTAAGTGTCAAAAAAAAGTAATAAAATTTTACAACCGAGGCTCGCCACTAGCACAAGGAACGAGTGGAGACGAACCAGAACAATATTTTTTGTTTGTACTGTAAACTGTAAATTATTATGTATGGTATTTTAACATACTTCAAAAAAAGGAGGAGGTTACTCAATGCGTCGCGTATTTATAATTTTTTTTTTTTATGTTTGCACACCACCGATATGTCGAAGACGAATCGACCGATTGAGATGATTCATTACATTAGGTTTGTTCCCAAGTTGGTCCTGTTTACATCTAATCTTTGTTCTGATGATGGAATCTATTAGGAATTTAGGCAACGCCTTAAATATTAAAGGCATACAATTAACGATTTTGGTATTTTTTTAAATAAATCAGAACTTTACATTCAGAAAATATAAATTAGTGAGGAAGAATATACAAAAATCAAAGAATATTATTGTCCCAATTTTTTGACATATTGTTCATAATAAATTACAAAATCAATAAAAAGAAATACTTCGGATCGAAGAATTCTTCGGATCTTTGACGTGCTGTAACTGATATCGATTCTCCACACCTCACTGGATCACGAGGAAAGCTAAAAATAATTGAATATTTTCAAAAGTCCCGACTAAACAACCACAAAAAAATATTGGGAATATCAAAAAACCCGACTGATAAAAAACAACTAACAAGTTCCAAACAAGTCACTTTTCAAGTAGTCTTATGCAGTTAGTAGCAGTTATTTTAGGTCAATTATTCATACATAGGCTAATAAACACATAACCCTCCCTTGCATCGCGCACTCAGGTAAATGAAAACAAAAATCAAATCTCGCATTAAAAAAAATAAGAACTATAATAGCGTCTCCAACAAATGGAACAGAGTCAACGCGGATAACCCAAACAATTTAAGTGGACATGCGTAAGTATGATTAATACGTTTAGTAAGAGTCTTTACAATTGAGCTGCATTATATCGCCTGCTATTTGTTACGACTTAATTTAAAATAAAGTTTTTACGATGATTTCTTGAAAAAATATTAGTATTTACAATACAGTGTTAACAATTATATAATGATAATATTAATACTTAGCAAAAATAAGAAACTCCATCCTTTTTTAGCGTCCTAGACGTGTGATTTTTGCAGTTTTTAAACGAGCACTGAGGCATGTTTACCGTCGGAGCGTTCGAATGCTACTAGATGAAAAGACCACCCAAATGTTCAATTGGGTGGTCATTCGGTGAGGACATTTTTTGACGCTGATTGTGTATCTAGTTCTTTATTAGTGATCGATGGTTTATAGCAAAAATAATAGGTGCACTTCGCATGTGCTAATTTTATGAATAAAGTTCATGTATTTCTTAACAGTTTCACAAAAACCACCAGCCCATTAGACATTAGAGCATACATTGCAATGATCAATGCTTATGGTGCTATGTACTGTAAATATATGCCAACAAATGTTGCCGTTAAAACGACATACTTACTTTTTACTCTCGTTGAATTGCTTCAATTCTTTGATAAAACTTTCCCGGTCTTTTATATAGTTGCTAGATTTCGTATTTATTTGTGCTTTTGCCATTATAACAGTATCTGCAAACGGTTTTCAACACACACTTAGCATACGAAATACCGACACTTGTGGATGGTGTCACGCGATGTATAGTGTTTATAGAACAAGACACATGTCACATAATTAGCTAATTGATGTATTTTATCTCATAAACATTGGATAAAACGTAATTTTTCATTATTGTGAACAATTTGCTTGATTTTCTTTGACATTGACAGCAATTACAGCAAGCAAGCCGGACGAGCGGAGCGACGCTTGTTTGTTGCCAGTGAAAAAATCAAAACCGTTTTGTTTACAGATTATGAGAATTTTAACTTACTCTTTTATTGAATATGTCTAAAAAAGAAGAATGAGATGAAATAGATAGAAACATGATCTTACCTCACATTTATTTACATTTTTCTTATCTTTTCAATACGTGTCATATATAATGAAAAGCCTTTAACTGAGTAAGGTAACGTTTCTAAATGAATGCGAAAATTGTATGTTAATGTGTAAATGTATACAGTGCAATGCGTTTCTTGTTTTATGAAATAAATAAATATTTTTATTTGAGAATGCACATTTTAGAAATGTAAGGGGAAAAAAACACAGTACCAAGTTGAAAGCCACGCGAAGTTGAAGTTGTTGAAAGTCAAATTCCCCCAATTATACTTATAAGGAAGAGTATACGATGCAAAAACCTGACGTTAGTTTAGTTTCCAATACTCTGTAAGCCGTAGCTCTCTGCCTGTATTGCTGCAACCTGTATTGCCGCAGCATTTCATAAGATTACCTAGTTTCAATCGACAATCGGCATTGTAACGGGCTATTGACATAATTAGTAGGAGTTGGACGCTTAGAGCAGCTAATAGATGCTGAGCTTGTCCTAGTCATAAGGTAAGCCGGTACGTTAATAGTTTATTGTTGTGGTATGGTATCGAAGTTTTTGCTCGAATACTCGTCCGCGAATTACTGGTATTGAGTTGTAGGTTTCTTTTTTAAGTAACTAGACAACAGCAGTACCAGACAAAAAACATTCTCCGTAAATGCTAATCAATAGATTGACAATACATGACAACAGAAGAGAAATTATTTTAATCTGTGCAATTTAGCGGAATTGACATTGACAATGACAGGTTTAGGTTGTAATAAACATGCTGAAGCCGTGTGATTATTTGTCATTTTAGGTTATAAAGTGTAAAAACCCCTTTTCATTTCTTGTATTTGTGAAATAAGCTTACAAAATGGTGAAGAAGAAAATAGATAACCGTATCAGGGTAATGATAGAGAATGGCGTGAAGTTGGGACATCGTACTATGATCCTTCTTGTGGGGGACAAAAGTAGAGATCAGGTAAGCACATTGTTTTGTTTTTCAAACTATCATGACCATCCTTTTTGGTGTAAAATAAGCCCTACGATGTCCCTTTTATCGATCGGCCTGTATTAAAAGAGGAATAGAATTTGGTATAGAACCTTGCTCAATTATAGGACTTGGTAAAAAATCTTAAAGAATGATCTTGGAATCCAAGCAATTGCAAGCAATTTGTTACGGCCAGTAATTAACCGAGCTGACCATAATCCTCTGCTAAACATAAGCTATAAAAGATATTCGTCAGATAATAAAATTCGTCGTTCCTAGAAAAAGCCACCCAAATTGTTTATCGTTAAAAACTCTGAATTCCTTGCAGGTTCCCATTTTATATGATATGTTAGTAAAATCTACTGTGAAGGCCAGGCCGACAGTTCTATGGTGCTATAAAAATAAAGATGAAGCTATTAGCAAGTAAGTTGAACAAAACATGTATTACCATGTCCTCTCATAGACACATAAGTATATATTTATTTTTGTTATTCATCTTAATACTAGTTATTAAGATGAATAACAAAAATAAATATACATAGAAATGTGATAACATTATGTGGTACTTTTTCTGGCCTTGAGAAGCTTCTTTGGACTTACTGGACTTTTATTACTTACTTTGAATTTTTCACCAGTTTCTTCAATAAAGTTTCTAATTTCATGTACAGAAGCCAGCATATCAAGCCATAAAAAACTGCCAAATGACCTCAATTGAAAATACACCTTATTATTTTAGAATAAAATTGAAAATCTATCATAGAAACTTGACAGTTTGCGGCAGTTTGATGTGCTGGCGACTGTACAAATAAAAAAAAAGACTCCTCTCTCTTAAATAGTCCAATACAATACTACTATGCGAACACTTCGTAATTATGTGTATTCAAAATTAAAATTAATATTTGCTTTTAGTCATGGGCGCAAGAGAGCAAAGAAGATAGCCGCAGGCAAGTTGGAAGTATCCGAAGAATCTCTATTTGATGCATTCAGAGTAGCCACCACGATACACGGACGTTATTACTCTGAGAGTCACACTATGCTTGGTCAGACGTATGGAATGTGTGTATTACAGGTAATTTAATGACTTCAGATAATTTACCAACCTGCATTGGGCCCAAGTTCTGAAACCAACATGTTTTTCAAACTCTTAATAATTTGATTTCATATTGTTTTTCAATCATAGCTTTAATCAATTAGCTACACAGAATATATAAGAAAAGAAAGACTGATCATTGCCAAATATAAAGTTTTCAGGCGGTATATCAGGTTAATTCTCACCCCGACTACCAACGAAAATACGAATTTTATCCTAAACTATATATTAAACCAAATCTTTAAGAAAACATCGCACCTTCGTAAACATTTGTCGCTTACGATAAAAATAATTATTAACGGCTTATTTTTTTGAGGGTAGGAAACAATGCAATGTCAATGACAATGACCCGTCCCGCTCTGAGCGGAAGTGGAAATCGACGGCTTAGCACAATAATCTAGAAAAAGTTTATGTATAATCAATTCTTTCTTGCAGGATTTCGAAGCCCTCACACCTAACTTGATGGCGCGCACGGTAGAGACGGTGGAAGGAGGAGGCTTGATTGTGTTCCTGCTCAAGTCCATGGACTCCTTAAGGCAGTTGCATTCCATCACTATGGATGTCCACTCCAGGTATAGTTCCGTTCATATTATTATAGATGGTCAGAAAGTCTTGACTCTTTGTGTGGAATAAACAATATTAAACAAAAACATTTAAAAAACCAAATTATCAAGGATTAAACATGTCTTTAGTTTGTTGGTTCCTCTTGTGAATGTACAGTCAACAGCAAAAGTAGATGATCAAAATCAGAAATTCAATACTAATGAACGGAGACTTTATGGCGTCGGAGTGATTCAAAAGAATGTAATTGTAAATTATATCAAACATTTACTACTAGTACAGATGCCATATATTCGTAATCAGTATTGACTCCAAAAGTTATAAACACAATTTGCATCAGAACTAAGAAATTATTTATTTTTTCAAAACTAATGAACAGTTGAAATCAAAAATTAAATGATGAAACTGAGGCCATGTAATCATGAGGCAAATAATTCATCCATACTTATTTTTTAATTATCCCAGTAATTTCATTTGTTATGTTTTACGGAAAACCAGCTGAATTGGATAAAGTTTTGCATATTTAATCTATGCCAAATTTCATCCAATTGAACCCCGTAACAAACGAATATGTTCAATAAAAATCATATAATAGAAAAACTTAACTATTTTCATTGTTTTTTTTATAACTTCTGTCAAATGTTCAAAAGTAGCTGATGTGATACAAAACGATATTCAATAAATATATCTAATAATAATCTATATAATATTATCTTTGCATGTTCGTGAATTTATGGCAATGTTCAAAAGTATATGATGCGATACAGAATCATAGCTCAAAGCAAGCAGTGTCAATAGACTAGACTAGAGATAAAAATATCAATCTACCTTCTGTTTTTAATATATTGTAGCCGACTGGGCAAAAGCAATTATTGAGTTATGATTTTGTATCGCATCAGCTACTTTAGAGCATTGCAAGCAGTGTCAATAGACTAGACTAGAGATAAAAATATCAATCTACCTTCCGTTTTTAATATACTGTAGCCGCTACTGTATAGCTACTTTTGAACATTGACATAAATTCGCGAACATACAAAGATAATAATATTTATTGAATTATCGTTTTGTATCACATCAGCTACTTTTGAACATTTGACAGAAGTTACAAAAAAAAAACAATTAATATCAAATTATATGATTTTTAATGGACATATGTTTTTTCGGGGTTCAATTGGATGAAATTTGGCATATATTAAATATGCAAATCTTTATCAAATTCAGCTTTTCCGTAAAACATAACAAACTAAATTACTGGGATAATTAAAAATAAGAATTATTTGCCTCATGATTACGTGGCCTCATTTTCATCATTTAATTTTTGATTTCAACTGTACTCAATACTCAATATCTTTATTGCTTTCCACAATGTTTGCTTAGGTTGTAAGTAAAATAAAAGCAACAATCGTGGACTGTTCACTAGTTTTGAATTTTTTTTTTACTTCTTAGTTCTGATGCGAATTGTGTTTATAACTTTTGGAGTTAAAACTGATCACGAATATATGGCAGCTGTACTAGTACTAAATGTTTGGTATAATTTACAATCATATACTTTTGAATCACTCCGACGCCACACAGTTCTGACGCGAACTCCGTTCACTAGTATTATGTTTCTGATTTTGATCATCTACTTTTGCTGTTGACTGTACAACCACCTCTTATAGCAGTAATATTTTAATCTTACTTTAGAGTGAGAAAAAGATGGAGCTATACTTATAGCTTCATCTCTTTCCCACTCCAAGGAATATTAAAATAATTATATTTTAAAAGTGGTCCCCCGAAATTATAAAAGAGCAAATTAATAAAAACAATTGATAAATATAAATTCATGAACCATCTTTAAAGCTTAGCGTCGAAAGTTGAAAATCGAACAGCACGCTTTATTTAGCCATTTATTTAAGTATTGCAGTTTGACTTTGCCCTATTTGTTACTCAAATCTAAATCAAACAATTTTTCTGCAGGTTTAAGACTGAGGCATACGACACAGTCGTGAATCGTTTCAACGAGAGGTTCTTGCTGTCACTAGCAGATAACCCTCGTTGCTTGGTCTTGGATGACTCGCTCACTGTGCTACCAATATCGTCCAAGACCGCACAAGTGGAGCCTGTTGATGTGGCACCTGAGGTAAACTAATTTTTATTAGATACTAGCTTTTTCCCGCCGTGCTATCTGAGCTAGTAATAAACTCAATGTTGAAGGAAACTAAAATAGCATCTTTAATTAATTGCTTTTGGAACCCTAACTTATATAAAAATCTCATCATCATTCTCCTGCGACTATCCCAATTTATTTGGGGTCGGTGCAACATGTCTTTTTCGTCCACACTTCTCTATTAGTCGTCATCTCGGTAGTCACTCCCTTTCTAGCCATATCATCTTTCACACAATCCATCCATCGTTTCTTTGGCCTCCCTCTACTTGTATAGCCATCCACATTCATGCTCACAACTTTCCTGACAACATTTTCCTTAATCCTCCGCATAACATGCCCGTACCATGACAACCGAGAACTTGTATTAAAATCTATCGTTTCAATATTTTCCGTTTGTTTCAGCGCGTCAACCCTAAATTGACTGAATTGATATCGTCGTTATCAGACTCGCCGCCCGCCGGTCCCCTGGTCGCGTTGTGTCGCACGTACGACCAAGCGACCGCGCTCGTTGCGCTCATCAACACGCTTGCTGACAAACAATCGAGGTAAGTTCCTAGTTCTACTTAATACTGAGTCTGAATTAGCCTTTAGTCTATCGACGTAAGGCAACCGCTTCAGATTTTTTAACCATCTGACTGCGAGCAGTATTTGCTGTTGAGAAATCCATGAAGCTTTGTAGCTTTTTAAGTTTTTTTTTTAATTTTGTTTTTTGTTATTTGTTTATAAATATGATAGGTTACCAATCACTTTTATGCAGTATGTGAATCACAGCTGAAAAATCACAGCTCTTCCTAACTGCTTGGCATGGCTGACTTTCGTTAAAGACGTGTTTTGATTCTGTTTTCTATACTAGCAGCGACTTCGTCCGCCTATATATTTTTTATAATTTAGCCTACGACACTCAAGGATAATGTAGGTTCCCAATACAAAAAAAAACGAATCCGGAGCGGTAGTACCGAAGATTACCCCCTAAATACAAACTTACAACTTTTACCTCTTTATAATATACATATACTAGACATATGGATATTTAGAGCTACAAATTTATTCAATAAATATATTTTTCCTCAGACCACCTCACTGCCTCACCGCAGCCCGAGGTCGCGGCAAATCAGCTACCCTAGGACTCTCAATCGCCGCCGCCGTGGCCCTGGGCTACGTCAACATATACGTGACCTCCCCTCATCCAGAGAACTTGATCACACTGTTCGAGTTCCTACTGAAAGGATTGGATGCCTGTTTGTATCAAGAACATATTGATTACAATATCGTGAGGTCGACAAACCCGGACTTTAAGAAGGCCATCGTAAGGGTCAATATTGCAAGGAATTCCAGGCAGACTGTGCAGGTGAGGTTATTAAACATCTGTTTATTTTCGACGACATGGTTGGCGCAGCGGTTGAGCGAATGACTGCTGCGCAGCATGTCGCGGGTTCGATTCTCGCACGGAACAAATATTTGTACGACCTGCAAGTACTTGTTACGGGGTCTGGGTTTTTTTCTATCTATAATATGTATGTATTTACAAAAAAAAATATATAAGTAGTTTATCAGCCATCTCGTTACCATAACACAAGCATTAGGTTGCTTAGCTTGGGACGATATGGCGTTGTGTGAAATGTCCAAGGATATTATTATTATTATAATTTACAAGACAATTCAGATAACGGAATAAATAATAGTTTATTCTCGTTTTATGGTACACATGGTATGGTATGGTTAAAGCTTATACTATTCCAGTATAAGCTGACATGTTATTGTACGGGAAACCTATGCAATTCGAGATCAGCTTATACTGGATTATTTCTCACCTTTGGTGCAACAAAGTCAAAATTCACGACACTTTTTTGTTATGTCTTATATTAGGATATTTTTGGTAATGAAACAAAAGATTTTCACGCAAAACTATAGCAAACTAAATAAACATTTTTTTTTTAAATATTTCAAACCTACTATAAATAGTAAACCAGAAATACGGCAATTCATGCGAAAAAAAATTAAAAGTCTTCTCCTGTAATATTAAAAAATGAGCTGTTGTGATTTTTTGCACCGAAGGTGCGATATATAATTTTATTATCTTTCCATAACTTCGTTACCATGGAAATGCACAATTGACGTCATAATAGCAAAACCGTATTAACATTGTAAGGTGTATCATAAATGGAATAATAAATAATAAAAACTCGTTACTACATTACATCTTATCTCACAAATATCCAATATTTGTATCTTCTTCCAGTACATAACTCCTGACGACCACTCGCTCCTCTCAGCCGCTGACCTGGTCCTAGTAGACGAAGCGGCCGCCATTCCTCTCGTCCACGTCTCCGCAGCCGCACAAAGAGCCCCATTGGCTCTGCTGTCCTCGACAGTCTCAGGATACGAGGGCACTGGCAGAGCACTGTCGCTGAAACTGTTCGCTCAGCTTCAAACGCAGCACAACGCACCTCCTCCCGTGAGTAATAATAATACTTAATGTTTTTTTTTAATGTGATGTGTAGTGAAAATACAGTGTAATCATCATCTGCCTAGCCTTTCCCAACTATGTTGGGGTCGGCTTCCAGTCTAACCGGATGCAGCTATATACCGGTATTTTACATGGAGCGACTGCCTATCTGACCTGCACAACCCAAGATCGATTAAAACAGTCTTAACGGTTACAAGCCAAATACGCAGGAGTTATTTATGTAGTGCATAGATGTGGTGTGCATGTGCAGATGCATTTTCAGAGACACAGAGGCTAGTTACATGATATTTGACAACACTATATTATATCACTATAAAAGTCATATAAAATTTTTGACTAGTCTAAAAGTTGCTCAACATTGTTTCAACGCCGTGTTTTTGTGCTGCAATTTGCGAGCAACATTAAATACAATTTCAGTGTGAAACATGTTGCTATGAACTAAAAAAACATGTTACTGAAACAATACAACTTATACTAACCATAAACGCAAGTAAATAAAGATTAAAGTTTAATTATAATTAGATATTGATCGTCCTATTACAAGATGAGTTCTAATTTTAGTCTGAGCCTAAACCTTCGGACCATTTATTGTATATTGAGTGTTAATCTAAGCATGGTAAAGTTTTTAATAGAAAATTAACAAATTAAACTCGGGTTTCACGACAGTTTTTGTAATAAGAACTTTAATGAAGTCGAAATACAGTTCGAAATTGAAAAATGATTCGTTGTTTTAAATCTGGCTGTTAAGATAAACTTTGCCTTGTGATAAGGCCGTTTATGTCCATATTTTCATAGTACTACGTTATCTTAAAACTATGTTATATTATAACATAGCAGCAAAAAAACACATAAAACAACATATTTCTCTTTCCACAGATAAAACTAGACGAACCCATCCGCTACCGTTCGGGCGACCCCATAGAGTCGTGGCTGCACGCGCTCCTGTGCCTGGAGGCCCCGCCCCCCGGCGCGGGCGCGGGCGCCCCGCCCCCCGGCGCCTGCGAGCTGTTCCGCGTCAACAGGGACGCCTTGTTCTGTTACCACCGGGCGGCGGAGGCCTTCCTGCATAGGCTGGTTGCTATCTATGTGGCCAGTCATTATAAGGTGAACATTTCAATATAGAACTTGTTGCTTTTGTCGTTTGTGTTGAAACCTTTTTTTAGTCTGACATCACCCGACCATTGTTGTAATAAGTGTCTGAAATCGTAGATATTTTTATGCCATTTATTTTTTTAAATAAATGGATTTAACCGACTGTGTAAAATTGCTACTAATGTAGTGGTGTCGTGTTGTAACGCGCAATTTAAATTCTAGAGGATAATTCGCACGCAATTTTTTTGTGAAAAAAAATATGAGACCTTATAATGGCAAAAAAAACTCAATTTATTTTAAACTAGATAAAAAATATTTTGGGACATCTAAATAATGATTAACACGTCAACAGAACAGTCCGAACGACATCCAACTCCTAGCGGATGCGCCTGCGCACTGCCTGTTCGTGCTCCTCGCGCCGACGCCGCCCAACAGCACGGCCATGCCAGAGATACTGTGCGTCATACAAATGTGCCTCGAAGGCAACATATCTGATAAGTAAGTATACGTGTATATTTAAAACCATAGATAATAGAAAATACCATGAATCATTCTTAAGAAGAAGAGAAGTGAAGGGAGAAATACGGGTGGGGACAATATTTGATAAAATCCGTAAAATTATGTCTTGTCATATATAATTATAAGGTGTAATTGCATGCAGCTGAGATGAGAATGCTAAGAGGGATGTGTGGTGTTACTCGAATGGATAGAATACGGAATGAGTATATAAGAGGCAGTGAAAGTGACACCGGTGACTGAAAAGTTGTGTGGAAATCAGTTGTCATGGTACGGGTATGTTATCGGAGGAATGAGGAAAATGTTGTCAGGAAGGTAGTGAGCATGAATGTGGATGGCTATACAAGTAGAGGGAGACCAAAGAAACAATGGATGGATTGTGTGAAAGATGATATAGCTAGGAAGGGAGTGGCTACCGAGAAGTATGGAAGAAAAAGACATGTTGATGATAAAGAATAAAATGGGATAAGGGCAGGAGAATGATGATGAGATGTATTACAAAACCCCTTGCCCTCCAAGCTAAAATTCTCCATACTTATAGTTATGATTATAGATCACTAGGACTACGACAACGACTTCAACCGCGTGGATATTTTTTAAATTTAGCCTATGACACTCGGGGGTAATATAGCTTCCCATTAGTGAAAGAATTTTTGTCACACCATTAGGGTAACACTATACAAGATAAGTATAAGGGTCACAGTCTACAAATACAAGTATTATTTCCCTAAATTGATTTATCTTCGTACGTTTTCAAGTCAATATACAGTAAACCCGATTAACTTCACAGATCAGTCCGTGACAGTTTAGGCCGCGGCCGCAAGGCAGCCGGCGACCTGATCCCCTGGAACATTTGCGAACAGTTCGGTGATAAGGACTTCCCCAAACTGTCGGGAGCTAGAATCGTGAGGATAGCCACGCATCCTTCTTATCAACGGGTGAGTATTTTATGGAACTCTAATGTGCAGTACGGCTGACAGCTGGCGGTCCTGAAGTTAGCCGATTACCTGCGCAGTAGATAATTTCTTTCCTAAAAAATCCATTGCGCTGCTAAACAGTTAACTTCAGGACCGCCACGATACGTCAACCGTACTATAACGGCTTCTTATATAATGCAGTTGTTTTTGTCGCATCTCTAACTGTGCACGTTCTTTACGTAAGCGTCATAAGATAGAGATGGGAACATGTCTCAAGACAAATATCCATATTACAGAAAACTGCATTCAAGACTCAAGCGTGATTTAATAGCTCACCATCCGATCAGGACCAGTCGGTCGATTCAGCAAAAATCTCAACGTGAAAACATGGTTGAAGTGAACGTGAAGTGTGCTGTCGTTCCACCGAATCCTAGGGACGATTGACACTATTGACAGCTCACTTTCAACTCACTTCACCTAAGTCAAAGTCAAAAGTCAAATCATTTATTTCAAATAGGCACAAGTAAGGCACTTTTGAACGTCAAAATGAACAAGAAATAGAATTGCTTCTAGTCGCCCCTTCCAAAAGGTAGTTTCGTGTGGAGAAGAATGGGCAAGAAATGGCACCGTTACTCTTTTACAATGTTTTGTATACATGAATTATAACATTATATGTGAAGACGATGCACCCAGAATAAAAACACTACTTACACCACAAACCTACGTTTTCACGATGATTGTTATAACAGAATAGCACTACAAGCCCGTGCTGGACGGCGCGTAAGTGTTCCACGCGCGCCTCAAATAGATGTCAGCATGTGAAGGGGCCCTCAGGGCCAAGCCTGCCGGGTAAGCGGGATTGTCCGAAAGGGTTACCGCTACCCCGGAACATAAAGGGCTATGGAAGGAACATGCATGGGTTTTAGTCAGTAAGAGTCCCCTTCCGCTCCACCCAGAGCGGGAGGAATCATTCCATGATTTCACACCCTAAAAAAAAAAAGTGAACTAATAATAGTATCAACCAGTTACTAAACTAGTTGCAATGTAATGCTTGAGTTTTAGTAACGCTCTGTAATATTAGTTTAGCATTGAAGACAGCAGTACGCTTCACTTCGCCATATAAGCACCGGCTCTAAGAAATTCTTCAAGCCCCTTCACTTGGTGCAAAAGATAACACTAAAACGTGTGTATTCAATATGCGTCTTATTGGCATATTAATAAGCCTCATTTTCCCTCAACAGATGGGTTACGGCAAACGGGCCTTGCAACAGCTGGCCGCTTATTACTCGGGTGACGTGCCGTGCTTAGACGAAGATCACTCGGACGACGACGATGCGGGCGCTAACGGGAACAGCAATACGTTGCAGACGGAGACTATCGTGCCGAGGTAAGGAGTTAGGAGGGAGCGCCAAGGAAGACCGCGAAATTCAATTTTTATAGGTATTTTGCAATTTGCAGATCATTGTCAGGTTGCATGTTGATATATGGTTATAGGTATATTGTTCGCGGACGTAGCAAATACGTATTTATAGAGTTACTAGCTGACCCGACAGACCTGTCCTGTTTTAACTATGATACCTACCTTACCTACCCTACCTACCCACTCTACCTACCAACTTACCTACATACCTTACCTACCCGACCTACCCTACCTATCCTACCTACCCTACCTACATACCTACCCTACCCTACCTACCTACCTATTATTTTTGTGGTTGTTGTAAGAACCTTCTCCTGACAATAACAAACACAACAAAAAAAGAATTGGCCAAATTGGTCCAGGCGTTGTTGAGTTATGCGCTTACCAACACATTTTGCTATTCATTTTTATATGATACTCGTAGATAATCATTACAATACAACTCTCTGGGAACTGTAATATTTACTATTATTTGCGTCAGTTTCTCTAACCGGCCGTTATTTTTAGACATAATAATCTAAGGCCTTTTTCCTTGTAACAGACGGGGTAATAGTCAAATTGGCCAATGTTAATACAGAACAGCACTTCTGCGAAAGTTTTTTTTGCATGGCTACAACAATCTATAGTAAGCTACCTAAAAGTGACCTAAAGTGACTCTTGTCGTTCAAAAAGAAAGATAGACGTTTTCTAGCAGATAAATCTAAGCTTATTATAATTTAAATGAGTTTAATATAATTTCAGAGCAAAGCCACCGACATTACTAAAGCGTCTTACAGAAGTGCGTGCGGAACACCTGGACTACCTCGGCACTAGCTTCGGACTCACCGAGGAGCTACTGAAGTTCTGGAAGTCGCAGAAATACGTGCCGGTTTATCTAAGGTATAATAACACAGAGGAACCGACCTAAACACAAATGTTTACGTTGGGAAAAACGAAAATGTTATCAGACTGGGGTCATTTAGAAACAGCCACAAGAGGTGTTGTGAATTCGCCAAATATCTCGGTCCTTATTTCCTTACAAATTTTCTTAACGAAAAGTTTTTTTGGAACCAAGTTCTTTATCGCGCGTTGCGAAAGAGGGCTAGACGGAATTAAGACCAAAAATTGTAACGACACTTTTTTGGAGTAAAATATGATGTCTTTTTAATCAATATTTTTTGACTGGTTGATTTTAGATCAGATTTTTTGAATTTTTATTAAAATTCCTTCACTAATTAATCGAAAGGAACTTCGTTCCATCCGGGTGTCCCTTGACACCTCTCAAGTTTTGTTTATATCCATACCATAGTGACTTTTTCTAGTCTAACTGTCATCGTTTTTTAGGATTCCGTACCCAAAGGTTAGCCTTTACGGAACGGAACTGTTTTTAGTGAGATCCTGAGTTCAATCCCCTGGTAGCCGCAATTCTCAGTAGCAAGCCGCAGTCTCAATGTTTGCTCAATTAATGAGTAAGGGACAGTAGGGAACATAACGAGTGAAATGTGAGTTTGTACTGTAGAGCCTGATTGAAACCTTATGTTGAACATGGCTGGTCATCTGACGGCATTCGAATCTTTTGAATTATATTTAAAGTAGTTGATAGGTTTTTATACAAGTGACAGACCGACTCGGGCCGCGGGGCTTGGCAGATGTATTCGTTATAATATATGTGGTGTTTCTCGTCATGTGTGTTTGCTTTCATAGCGTAGCAATACACACAGATTACACGCTTTTCCACTGAGCCCTCTCAGTAGAAGGTCTTTAACCTTCTACAGTACTTAAAACCTCTCAGGAAATATTATATCTCATGTTATTTATCATTCACAGTCAAAAAACAAACGAGCTAACAGGCGAGCACTCCTGCATAATGCTCCGTTCACTCCGCGACAGTACGTGGTTGAGTGCGTACAGCGCAGACTTCCGGCGGCGACTGTCGCGGCTACTGGCGCGGGCGCTCAGGAAGATGCCCGCCTCGCTCGCCCTGACCACCCTTGTTAATGATAACGTGAAGGTGGACAAACCTGGTCAGTATCTGCTTTATAATAAACAGCATTCTCCTGCCCTTATCCCAATTCATTTGAGGTCGGCGCAACATGTCTTTTTCTTCCATACTTCTCTATTAGTCGTCATTTCGGTAGTCACCCCCTTCCTATCTTTCACACAATCCATGCATCGTTTCTTTGGTCTCCCTCTACTTGTATAGCCATCACAACAAACACATTCATACTCACAACTTTCCTGACAACATTTTCCTCATTCCTCCGCATAACATGCCCATACCACGACAGCCGATTTCCACACAACTTTTCAGTCACCGGTGTCACTTTCAGACTTCCTCTTATATACTCACTAGCTGACCCGACAGACGTTGTCCTGTCTTAACTATGATACCTACCTTACCTACCCTACCTACCTACTCTACCTACCAACTTACCTACCCTACCTATGCAAAAATGTGCAATAATAATATTTTTCTCATAAAAACTTTGCCACCCCTTGTAACCCTTTTAGGGGTTGAATTTCCAAAAAATAATGTGCCTATGTCCTTCTCATGAATGCAAACTATCTACATACCAAATTTCAGCAAAATCGGTTGGGTGGTTTAGGCGTGAAAAGGTAACAGACAGACAGACAGAGTTACTTTCGCATTTATAATATTAGTGTGGATTACGTATTCTATCCATTCGCGTAACACCACACATCCCTCTTAGCATTTTCATCTCAGCTGCATGCAATTGTCTTTCATTCATTCCTTTTGTGGCGCAACACTCTGGTCCATCCGCGTGGATCTCGGAAATTATGCCACGCCCCTCGGGAACGTATTACCGTGATAAAATTCTATGTGTTAATCTAGGTTATAAACTATGTCTGCGCCAAATTTGATTCGAATCCATACAGTAGTTTTAGTGTAGTTTGTGAAGATTTTTAGATGTTTGTTACTCCATCGAGTAACAAACATCTAAAAATCTTCACAAACTTTCACATTTATAATATTAGTGGGATAGTTTTCTTCTTCTTAGCGTGTCGATGGCAAAATTAGTACTTAAATAAATATATTTATATTTTAAATTAGTTGGCCCCAAAATTCAGCAACGCTTATACCGTTCACTGACGCAGCCCTTAGGTCCTCACGTGTGCATGTGACGGGGCATGCGGTGCGAGATGGGAGGTGAGCCATTGTCTGTGGGGAGACGCCGCATGCACATCGGAGATCTGAGCCATCTATGAACCCCCACTTGTGGACGTTGTCCTTACTGCGACCTACTTGGGTACGAAGTCTGTTTAGGGTTTTCCAAGTAGGCCACGGTAGCTTGTGCCCAGATGGGAGGCTTTCTGATGATTCAGCGAAGAAATCAGGAGGCTTAAGCAATTCTTGCCAGAGGTCGCATCTGCCTGTGGAGGGATTGCCTTCGGTGGACTCACACACCCAATGAAATTTTGCGGCTTTTAAGCCTCTGTGGCACTGGGTTATAGTTGTGCATTGTATGGCGTGGGTCATCCCGTAACTTCGCCCTCTCGATACGGCCAGCTATGGTCGAAGAAGAAGTAGGATAGTAGGATGCGTCACGTTTAGTGCTAATAAATATATGTTTTATTTCTTTCTCCCAACTCCTGCAGCTGTAACCAGAGATTTAATACAGCAGCACCTCTCCGGACATGACCTCGCTCGCCTGGAGGCGTACTGCCGTCAGCAAGCCGACTACAGACTCATCGCGGATCTCTTGGCGCCGCTAGCCAACCTCGTGTTCCATACCAAGACGTCGGCGAAGTTAGATGCTATACAACAAGTGAGTAGTGTTATGTTTTATTTAAAGTATTTTTTTTTCATCTTTGGTATAAGGCCCAGAATATACAGAGATGCTAGGATTTGAAATTTCGGATACGGATTGGATATATGAATGATTATTATACCGGCAACGAATACAGATAGGGATATGAAATTATTTCGGATTATCCGTTAGTTTCGGATAATTTCGGTGCTGGATATTAGATTTTTAAGGAATTTGAAAAGTAAAATACAAATAGCAAATAAAAGGGTTATACAAATAGCAAATAAACCGCAGAACTTGCCTATTGCTTCATATTCTAGTTACGAGAGGTTGTATAGAGTCTACTTCTAATATTCTTAAAACCTTTTGGGTAGTCTCAGTTAGGCTCCGCCCCTATCTGATATTATCCGAAACTTTTATTTCGGATTCGGTTACGGTTATGAATATTTTTTTATATCGGATATCTGAAAGTTTCAGTTACGGCTACGGAGCTCCCTAAAATCCCTGGAATATACGGCCTTCAATTTCTCTAAAGACGTGTCTGACCGTAGTAGCCAGCTTGTCCCTTGCTTCTAGCCCACTCCTCTAGCGACGCCTTTATTTGTTTGAGGGTGGGAAGTCATCAAATGGCCCCTCACGCTCTGGGTGGAACGGAAGGGACTGTCAGACTCTTACTGACTAAATCCCATCCATGTTCCATCCTTAGCCCTTTATGTTCCGGGGTAGCGGTTACCCTTTCGGACAATCCCGCTGACCATCTACCTGTCTACTTTTCAGTTTAAGAAATCAGTTATTGTTGCAAAAGAAAGCGACGCCCTTAACTGAGGTCCGTACATCACCTCCTTTAGCGAGTAGTTGCTTAGTTTGTTGTTATTGATTGAATGTTTTGTTAGATCTTCATCCATAAATCCATCAAATAAACCTGCAAGTCAAGTCAGTTATAGACGAAAACAAGCCACAAAACTCCTTATAATGACTTTATAATAGACTAAACTTTCTCATCCACAGGTCCTATTCATAGCAATGGGTTTCCAAATGAAAGACGTGGATGATATAGCATCGGAACTAGGCCTCCCGGGCTCCCAGATTCTGGCGAAGTTCTTCGAGGCATGCAAGAAAATCAACGCGTCCCTAAACGCCGTTCTAGAAGATTCTGTAGCCAAAGAAATTGGTATAGACGACAAGAACACGGATGATGTCAATATGGGACCCGTGAAGCAGAGCTTACAAGATGAACTGTCTAAGGCAGCTAAGGTAATTACTTTTGGTGTATTTGTGTTCGCTGCTGTTTTGTGGTTTAGAAATAAATGATTGTAGTATTTTTTTAGTTTTTGGGTGTTTTATTTAGTTTTGGCAAGTTCCTTGTAGATTAACACATATATTTTTTTAATAGTAGTTAGTTAAGTTTTTGGGTTAACACTATTAGTCGAACGAACAAGATTTTTATACAGTTTATGCTTCATAGCATTTGAATTGTACTGTCGTCGATATATCAATACGACTTAAGGGGGAAGAGAGTTGTATTGAAGATTCTAATGATTGTAATTCTATAAATACGTACTTCCTACGGCTGCGAATCATATTTTGATCGAGATACAACCTGACACTGACCTCTAAATGCAAAAAAATTATGAAAGTTTGAAGTTCGCGGGCTCCCCCGCCGAGGTTGTTGTCTGTCGAAGCAGCAACACATACATTCACTATGACCGCGTGTCAACCGCATATCACCACCGGGACGTTACGTTCGGTTCAAATAATTCTCGTTGACGTCCATTGCATGTTGTGCGTAATTCATAGCTTTCGATTATATCTTACCGCATACATTTCCCTAACTTTCGGTTTTGCGCAAGCCAAGCTATGTATTACTATTAACATTTTATGGAATAAAACGTATTTTTTGGTGTTGGTGGTTAGTAATAGCTACTGCCGGCGGCTCCGCCCTCGTCAATTTCCAAAATTTTTTACCGACTTCCACCATGTATTTCACCCCGTTACGGGAGGAGTTTCTTTAAATCCTTCCTAATAATTCGTAGCTGACGTCTCCTCGTAATCTACCTCTGAGCCAAATTTCAACTTCGTAGATCCAGTATTTTTTTGAGATTTCGTGTCTAATCAGAGTGTGAATGTATGAATGAGTGACCTTTCGTCTTTATATGTATATAGGGAATAATAATTTTATTTCGTGGTGTTCAGGACTTGGATCGCAAACAACGTAAAGAGTTGTCACGTCTGATGGGCGAAGATCTCGCTCAGTACCGCATCAAGGGAAGCGACCTCGACTGGGGCCAGGCGCTCTCAGGCACCAAGCAGAAACAACTAGTGTCTGTTAAGAGGTATGTGTTCATCATTCTCCTGTCCTTATCCCAATTTATCGTATTAAATACATGTTGTAAGACCACCAAACTGAACAACTTTTGGCCCAATTACTTTACTATGGGCCCATCTAAGAAATCGTAAAAAAAATCAGCTGTTTCCAACATTTCGACGTGTCACGTGACAAAAAATGTATAGAACAGCAGATTTTTTTTTGCGATTTCGGAGTTTGTCCAATTGTAAAAGTTATTCAGTTTGGTGGTCTGTAGCATATGCTTTTGTATGTATATACCCTTTCGGTTACACCCAGTATTGCTGATTTATTCGGTTACGCCTGAATTACATTATCAAAATGTATTCCTAAAAGAATTATTGTCTTTATCTTCTAGCGGCGAGAAGCGTCTGGGTGACGACAGCAAAGAGATTGACGACCTCATAGAAGCGCACTCACAGAAGAAGAAGAAGAAAAAGAAGCATGTACGGAACCAAGAGTAATAAACGTTGAACTTGTGATGTATGTTTTATTTTTTTGTTCATTCAAAATCAGATTAAACCGCTAGTCGTGAAAATCTGATACCCAAGGTACCACCTATATTCCATTTATGATATCATAAGACAAACAATATGATGTAATATAATTGAAATTACTCATTTGAAATTAGGCAGTCGCTCCATGTAAAATACTGGTATTTAGCTACATCTGGTTAGACTGGAAGCCGGTCCCAACATTGTGGGGAAAGTCTAGCAGATTGTTAAAATTACTTCACTTTAGTTATTTTTTAAAGTAAATGTTAAATACATAGAATACGTTGGATTGTATTTATCATAAAATAACGGGGTTTATTGTACGACTAAGTCGCAATGAACCGTTTTTTGTCCAATATTATCCTAATAAATTAAGTATAGATAAGACTTACTTCTACATGATCCATTGCCTTTAGCTCCTGCGCGCGGTTCGGCTTTGCTTGATGTAGGCACGTAGCAAGTACCTAATATCTATAAGGTTTGTTTCAACGCCGCGTCATAATACTATAATATAATCATAATACAGTCATAATACTATACATACAGGTAAAGGAAGGTATACAAGGACATGAAGAAAACGACAGGTTCAATAATAATTTCTATAATTATTGTAATATAAAAAAGTGTTGGTAGTTATTCAACCCTTGGAATAGACAATAGATATTTCCTCTTAAACATAACACATATGAGTGCGTGCGACGCGGCCGGGGCGGGGTAGCTGCGCTCGTAAAAAAATATCATTTTTTAATCCGACCGTGCGCACGCGTCGCCGCCCCGGCCGCGCCGCCGCACGCATACTTCTATACCATTTTATTACAATATAATGTGATCTAAGAAAAATAATATTTTCGTCTAACACCCGATACGGGGCGTCTGGTAAACAATTTTATACTATAATTTGTTTGTCCCTTATTTTAATACACGCGTTCTACTCGTTACAAATGTACGTAACATCGACTCGCGCCGCTGGGAGTGTTACAGCGAGGCCCGACGTCGGTCGCGGCTCGCGCCTGCGGTACGTGCGCCGCTGATGGAACACTCCACATCGCACCGCAGTGAGCCCACGAGCTCCGACCTCCCCCGGCGGACTCCCCACCTTCTCATTCCCCACAAACCCGCCGCGAGAGGCCGCCACTTACATTTGCTCTAATATTTGTTAACATACGAAGACCACCTCCGTACTTTACGCTATCATATCGAGAATAAAAACATCAACTACAAAACATAATTTAGAATATCAGTAACATTAGCTGCTAGTATCGTTAAAGTTAAAAGTTATGGGTTTCGTTAATTTATACACTATTATTTTCTCACTTTGACTTGCGGGACACTTTCAAAAGTCGAGGGAAGTGAAGGAAGGAAGGAAGAGAAACGATACAAACATAACAGAGAAGTATAACGGTTTGTAGACACACACAATCTTGCTAAAGCTAGGACGCTTAAAATAGAATGTTCTTACATTAATATTGGTGTTTATGATTAAAAGTATCCCGTAGTAGATAACTTTGGCTAAGCGAGACGACACCGCGGCGTGCGCGTGAGACTACCAGACGTAGATACATAGGTACAGAGTAATTGAGAAGGAATTGCACTTAGGAAGGATTCGCGACTCTTGGCACTTTGACTTACGCTAATAACTTGTCTCGGACATGAAGAGAGTCAGTGAGGAAACGTGCGATGGAAAGCGATAGATAGAGGAAGTAGTTCAGGTTTATGTTGAGCGTCACGCGACCGCGCTCGCTGGCGAGTGGAAGCGCTGGCTCGTATCTAGTGAACACTGTGTGCGTGGTGCGTGCGCGACACTAGAACATAACGTGAACATTGACCAAACACACAATACTCGATACATTCGATTCACTACGTAACTAATTACTTTCACTTGAGATAATATATTATAAAATATAAATATACTTTTAAAACGTCAAGAATTTGAACTTATTGTACGTACATGATGGTGTAAGCAGTGTACAGCGTCGGCTCGACTAGTCGCCACTGGGTACTCTACACACATACATCGTTTGATTTATTTACTCGAGAGACACAAAAGCAAATGCACTAGACCTTATTGCCACACTTAAAGTTATTGCTACGACATATACATACCGCTCTACGTATCATATATAATTGTAAATATAATCAATCACAACATCCAATAAAACAAAAATATTGTTTAAATATTATTGCATTAATTAAGTTCAACTTTAACTCGGAAAGGGTTCTCAGTAAACCGCTGTATAATATCTTTACATCAGTGCAAGTAGTGTACAGTGCAGTGAATACCAGAAATACTGCGAAGTTAATACTTCAAATCGACATCGATGAAATTAACGTTACACATCTCTTAACAGCGTCTCAAGATCGAGAGATTCCAAACGAAATTGGAGCTAAACGATTTGTCACTAAGGCACAATTTAAATTTCCCATTTGAACTTTATTTAAATCTAAAATAAACGAATTCAATTCCCCTTCTCACACAAAGGCTGTGTAAGCGCGCGGTGGTGGCGTGGCCATCGCTAGCCACTGTGAGCCACGCGGTACCACATCTTTAAAGATCAACGCGTATCAAAATCACTGCAAAAATATTCAATGTGCATGTACGACTTATTCACTTACTATGTACGACATTCAGCTTAGAATCGCGTCGATAGTTTAGAATATACAACGTTAATGTTTTAATGGTTTGCTTACTGGTAACTTATAATATAATTGCTTGGTGTATAAAATTGCTGGTTTTTGTCGCAGGTATGTTATTATCTTACTTTGATATCTCTATATACCGCGTTGGTACGGCAAATGAAAGACGACAAACTTAAATAAGTAAAGCAAAGTTATAACAGTACAATAACGTGATATAACAGGCATAACTTTAAATATTTGACTAAGTAATATATTGATTGTGTTTGAAGCTCTTGGATACTACGTACAGAACGACTACTTGAGTATAAAACTTTTAAAAGTTAAGTTTAATCTTAGTATTGGTGTTTTAACTGAGGGTACTAGTTTCAATAAGTATAAAAATATAATTTCTCGCAAAATAACGCTTGACTTCAAAGAGCATTAATTAAAGTTTGAATGTAGCAAAAAGTTTACTTAAACCTATATCTATAGTTGAGCTTATGTATCGAATCGTTGACAGTAATCAGAAGACTATACAGAAAATCAAATTACGGCTCTAGCGAAAAATGTAAGGACACGTATTCTAACATTTATGACCTGGAATCAAAGTAGCGCTGCTACTAGTTCACTGACAATATTCTGGAGTTTTATTGACTCGTGTGTGACTTGTTTAGTATAGTACATTTCATTATACCTATTCATCACAACAATCTTAGGATTGCCACATTATCATCATTAAATTGCGGCGTGTGAATGCTGCCTTAGTATCGTTGTGGTGCCGCGCTTATCCGAGTCACATGACATTTATTATGGGGTGTAACTAGAACACGGACGAAAGAACGATTACATCAGGCGCATGCGCATGGCGCTCGCGCCAAGTTACGTGGCAAACATATAATATCTTATCGACTCAGATAAGCACAGCACCTCTAGTAATCCTATGCTATAATGTATTAACGTCAACTATAAATATAAGTGCAAGTGAATGATCTCTATAAATAGTATCTAATTTATCAATATACCGATCGCTGCGTAAACATATTTATCGCAAAACTATTATTATCTATCGTATACAAAAGCGCGTTGCGTTAGGCCGTCGCACGAGAGCGGCGCGTGCGCGGCCCACAGCGTGGAGCTTGCAGCGGTCCAACACGAATCTAATGACGACACACAGACTACTAGAATTACAAATACGAGCTTCATATAGAGCTTTATAATTGATATTATCTTTGCATACTGGTGTTTGTTATACTGTGGACTCGGTACAGTAGTGATGGTCGTAGGCAGTTTAACATAACACTTTGGCATTCCTTTATAACTCCGATTGTTTGAACCATTCCCTTGACGCTTACTTACTGGAGTGGAAGCGTATGCTAGCGCACATCCCGGTATATAAACACCCGGAAGCGACGACGTCGTACAGTACTCGCCACCCCCAGTAACGTTGACTAAAGTATTATTGCTTTCATTTACTATTTCAGTAACTACATACCGTTGTACTTTTGTATCTTTTAACCTATACTAACATCAATATTATGTATTAAAATCTTATTAATAAATGCGTACAATCAGGTAGTAACCATTGAACGTAACTCTGATCGTTGTATTAACACATTCTGAGGAAGCAGACATAAATGTAATGATATATTGATCTATAAATAGTTCAGCAATAAGTAGGTATTTGTTTCGATTGGTGTTTTATACAGGTACATAGTATTAAAGTTATGTATCCTACTTATGTACAGTTGCAACAGAGCTCTATAGGTACTACTTCTATACTAACGTAAAGCGTGTCCCGTCTCACATAGATTGACTCACACTCGCTACTGTACCGAGTCCGCAGTAACTATTCTGTAAATAGTGATTCAAAATTACTCTAAAATCGGCAGCTGAAAAGACACTTGCTATAAGGCATTACTGTCAATCACATCTGCGCTGAACGATCATATTATTGCGACGATAGCATGTACGGGACCACGCGCGAGTTGTGGCCGCTAGGTGTCTCGAAATGGCAAAATTGACGAAAGGCATTTTGTATTACACTATCACTTAATTAAAGCGTCCGTATCATATAAACCGCGATCCAACCTCACTGCGACACAAGCTTCCTTCCATTCACTACAACTAATATTTTGACAGATCCGAATTGACTGTAACGTCTAACGTCTGCTAGCCACATTCTCGCAAAACAAAAAGGAAAAGGTAAAGTAAAGAAACAAATATAAATCCATACATAAAAATTAATGTATTCTATTATCAATAACATAAGGTATAGTTACACAAAATAATAAAATTAGAGGAAAACAAATTTATACATAATCTTAACGCGAATAAAAAAACAAATTATACATGCTATCAACACAAGAATGCTATTAAAAAAAAGAAAACAGTATTTTACAATTTCCTAAAACAATCGCCGAATGCTTTCTAACCAGCGCTCACTTGTTCATCAACTTAGCATAATAATTGTCAATTTGGTTTCAATTTTAGGGATCATTTAATCGAGATTTAGGATACACCTCAAAATGGTCAGAACATACTACACATGACGAGGGAAGATAGGGAAGGGAAGTAGTCCATTGACATGGTGGGAACGGCAGACCATCACTATTACATAGCTAAGTGCGAACCATATTAGGGACTAATAATTTAATGGATAAATAATTTAAAAGGTAAGCCCGTCGGCTGATTATGTACTTTATAAGAGTCAGATATTTGATAAATTCAACAAAAAATTGAAAATGAGTCCGTTAAGTAATTATTAATTTCCATAATAGATTAATAATTTGTGGATTCGTAAGTAATAAGTCGATCACAGTTCTTTTGTCAATGGTAATTTTGTGATACTTTTAATAATAAGGCCAAAATAATAGCTTAATCACAAAAAAAATAAGCAACAAAACAAAAAAAATATTGTATTATAACTCATTAAGAACTAGAACGATAACAAAAACCAAGTACATAGACGCGAGTTTCCAAACGAGATGCATTTAATGATTGTTGATTAGTTAAAATAATAAATTAAAAATGTTCGTAAACGGGTCAAAACGATTAACGAATGCCAATTGTTTGCTAGACTCGATAATGCCAGATCTTTGATACAATGCCTCGCAATAACTTGTATAATTTAAGTAAACTTCGCTTCATGTGCAATAAAATTAAAAGTAATACAATGCCACAATAATAAATAAAATAACTAAAATTTAAAATAAAACATTTGTGCGGGTAGTAAGTACCGATGGTGACGAGATAATGTCAAATGTTGCTGCGAATGTTTCGAATTAAGGTGAAAGCTACAAGGAGGCCCGCGGAATTATTATTTTTTGCAATTTTCAGGTCAAATCAAGTTATTTCTTGATCAAAAGACGATTCGCGGCCATAACAAATATTTAATGATTTGAATTCTATAAACAAACATTTATTACGGTTACAAATCGTATTTTGATCAACATACAACCGGTTATTGACATACTAACTGCAAAAAAAAAAACTTTTCAACTCCGCCGGCTACCACAGCGCGTCCCCCTTAAGACCAACAAAATCAACGTAAAATAATAAGTCAGTACGTTCAGCCGTCCATTGTAGGTATATACAATGATTCTGTGTAAATGTGCGACGTATATCTCTCTCGACTTCGAATCCTTCGCGTTTCTCACACGACAGTGTTCAAACAGCTTCAGTACTGCCCAGTTGCACTTAAAGATTTATCTCACCTTTTTAAACGGGCGAGACCTTAACTAACTTACAAACACTTGACAATCGAGTACTCAGTAGCAGCGAATGCTCTAACATCCTCCACAATACTGACAAGTGCGTACAATATTCATTATAAAACTAATTTAATTATCTCTAATTGGAATATATCCCGGCACTATTAATGTGATGTTTTCAACTAGACTTTGAACGTATGAAATGCAACTGAGAAGTACTGGAGTTGGACCGATACGTAGGTCGGCGCTCGTAAGTTGGACCGATACGTAGGTCGGCGCTCGTAAGTTGGACCGATACGTAGGTCGGCGCTCGTAAGTTGGACCGATACGTAGGTCGGCGCTCGTAAGTTGGACCGATACGTAGGTCGGCGCTCGTAAGTTGGACCGATACGTAGGTCGGCGCTCGTAAGTTGGACCGATACGTAGGTCGGCGCTCGTAAGTTGGACCGATACGTAGGTCGGCGCTCGTAAGTTGGACCGATACGTAGGTCGGCGCTCGTAAGTTGGACCGATACGTAGGTCGGCGCTCGTAAGTTGGACCGATACGTAGGTCGGCGCTCGTAAGTTGGACCGATACGTAGGTCGGCGCTCGTAAGTTGGACCGATACGTAGGTCGGCGCTCGTAAGTTGGACCGATACGTAGGTCGGCGCTCGTAAGTTGGACCGATACGTAGGTCGGCGCTCGTAAGTTTTGTATTATTGCTGTTTGGAGCTCCGATTGTCTACGATGACGCGGGCCCGAGAACACTGCGGCGTGTGCGCTGAACGTACGGATAAACAAATAAACAAATATTAAGTAGAGAAGGTCTGCGCTGGCTCGTGCGACACAACAACGGGTAACTAGCGTAGGGTAATATAACGGTACCGCGAGAGATTTCTTCAGGGGACCGAACGCGTTAACACCTAAACTATAATATACTAATAACTGAACGCTGCAAGCTCATCTACAAACATTTACAATAACCACTTCTTTAAAAAATAAACAAATGGTGTGCTCATTGAACTGGATCCCGTGAACTAACGCTCTCACGCCAGGCCTCACACCCAAACGCACCATTATACAAACATTATTATGTTAATTTCTCCTTGTCCGCTTAGCTATAAATATAGTTTACATAATATAAATTAAAATATAGAGTGAAAACTACACATGTCTTACAATATACTATGTACAAGGCATCTCCTGTCGCTCCTTATTTAACAACATGTGACCGCGCGCGGCCCTGCGCCCTCTCCACACTTACTATAAACGTTCATACAAAAACCTATCTGGCACTAACATGTATATTCATTACAAAATGTATAATATAATAATATTATGTATATACAATCACAACATAAATTTGATAAACAACCGAGAGAAATAGGTAATATACTGGTGTTACGGGCAGACTCACATCTGACCATGCCAAGCTTTGTATTGTACTCTTTAAAAGTATTCATTAAAAAATATTTGAACTTTTTTTTTAATTTTTAAACGAAATGAATGATTTACTTTGATTTGTTCAGAATTGCGCTTCACGACCGAAACAATTAGTTTAATGATTTTCATCCTCCATTGCGTTTCGAAGGGCAGTGTGGAATTTACATATAAACGAATCTAGCTCCCCTAACAGAGTATTTATTGTCACTCCAAAAGATGTTAAGACTGCGATGAGAAGAGATTCAAGACTGTCTTGATCGCGTACTTTAATAATTTCTAAGCGTACAAAATTATTAGAACGCCATTGATTACATTCGTAATGAAACTACCTGATTTGTCCCCAAATTATTTGATATGTATACGAAATAATGTTTTTATATTAAGACATGACAGTAAACAGGGTTTTGCTCAATGATTGTTCTGTGTTCAGTAATCTATGACGTAGGAACAGTTTCCTAGAGTTGTTCGCTAAACGCTGTGTTACTGTGCGGCGCGGAGGCAACGTGCGATACACTAACGTCCAACTATGTTATTTAAAATTAAGTCTCTATTCAAAATGGAGTTTTTTTTTCTAAACTTCATGAAATACATAAAGTCAGGCATAAACCCATAAATGTGTTAGCCTTCATGGAAGATAGCATGTTTTGGTATTGCATTTAACACCCAACATTATTTAAATGCAAAGAAACTTTCCGTAGTAACAATGACTTGTAGGCAATAAAACAGCCTATTTTTTAAGTATTCGGTTTATTTCCAAAGACCAACTTCAGGTAGGACATTCACGATCGACGCAAAACGGTAAATCACTACATAATATAAAACAAAGTCGCTTTCTCTGTCCCTATATCCCTATGTATGCTTAAATCTTTAAAACTACGCAACGGATTTTGATGCGGTTTTTATAATAGATAGAGTGATTGAAGAGGAAGGTTTATGTGTATAATTTGTCGACATATTATGCGGGCAAAGCCGCGGGCGGAAGCTAGTAAGGTATAAATTAGAATGACCGTCAACAATTTTTAACTCACAACAATCATTCTAATTTACACTTTATTACAAGGACGTAAGAGTTAAATTGCAATGTCATCCAAGAATTTTACGGCAGTCAAATTTGATCGTGAATGCTGCTTGAAATGCGCCTACGAGGTGAGTCTTTGGTGTTAAGACCCATTCCCACGTGCAGTCATTGTTCTATACCGTTCTGTATGGAAGTATATAAGTGCGGAAGAATTTTCACGTTAAGTATCAACTCTATGTTAAGTATCGCGACCTTAACGTTTCATGAGGTAGATGAAATATCACGTCATTTCATAGTCACAGTCAATTTTGATAAAAACACACCGCTTGGTGCGTCACCCACTAATATGCACCTTTTAACTTTTCGCCTTTAAGTAATTAATAATAATAATTTATCTCTAATTGGTGTTGTATTCGTCTCACTATCACTCAACACTTGCCTCAGCGCCGCACGACAAAATATTATAATAATTGATATTGGATTTAAGATTTGTTGGATCGCCCCGTTACATCGTCGAGTGATTACTTTGCGTCGCCATTGCACTATAATTATACATCTAAACTAAATAATAAATCAAATTACACGTAATTCACTCGCGTAAATCAACATAGCGAAAGTATAAATCTGTAAATTATTGCGAAGACCTACAAGTGATCCCATACATGTTGAGATATTAATAATATACTCGATTGGCCCACATGCGATCAAAATATTATTTTTGTCGTATAACTCCCATTACGCTAAGAAACGAGCAATTCGTTTATGTGTTCCCGACAGTAAAACATTTCCATTGATAGGGAAGTAAAACTACAACGAAAAACGCTTAAAATATGATTAGTCTATTACTTATATAATACAGAGTCGGTAATCAAATCGGACTCGTCGCCGCCCGTTGCTACGCAACGAGGCCTTATTTACAATTTTCTTACAAATTTTTACATTTTGCTTTTTGGTCATCGATTTGGGAAGAGAACGAAATGCGAAGACGTTGAGTTTGGCGATATCGTGGAAGTGCATCGCTCGGACCGACCGCACGGAGCTAGCGCGGAGGCTACGTCCTACAGACAACTCTCGCGTTCTTCTGTCGCTTACGTTTGATTGCGTTTAGAGCCGGTTCGGTTGGTTTGCGCATCGTTTTCATCCGTACTTTCTGTCACTAGGACAATGCGAGGTAACCAATGCATCAAAACCGCACTTTTGGAGTATTGGGATAACTTTTGAAGCGTTGTGGGGACAACGTTGTGCCAACATACCTCTCCATTCAATATTGCTCAATCTTAAAACTTATATCGGAAGACGCCAACCAACAAAATTAAATGGTGGCCTTCTAATATATGCGAACACCAAGCCAGTTTACCAGTTTAATCATAGCGACCGAAGCATGCATACTATTCCCATTGAACGACATGAGTGATTCTCATTCTCATTCGTTCAATGAAACTATAACTACATATTTGCACAGTCAAATCGCTACAACCGTTATACAGTATGTGACGAATCGGGAATAAAATATTTGGTCTGTTTTAATAAATCGCTCTCGAAACATTGCTGTCAAAATATCAACGCCATCTCAAACACGTGTCAACTTAAGATATGTTTATTAATCAAATCAGCATTATTTCATTTAACTCTAAAAACCAAACTTGAAGGCGGTTTATTAAAACATGCCAAAACGCACCAAAAATTATTGATTCACTTTTAGAAATCCCCGCTTTTCTGAAGTACTTAACTAAAAATAAGCAAGCCTTTTAAGATATTCACATTAAAATTAATTTACCATTTCTCACTAAAAAGCGCTGCCTCAATGTTTAGTTAAGCACTTAAAAACAACGTCCTGTACAACCCAAGTGACCACATACTGTACACACGAAAACACAACATCACCCCTAGCACAGAGTCACTGACGTCACGTCACGTCACGTCACGTCACGTCACGTCACTAGAAGTAGCGACGTATATAGGTCCAGTGTCTGGCGCGCTGTCACTCGCGCGGCGCGTTCTTGAGGAGAGAGATGGCGTGGCGCACGTACTGTACGAGGTGACGGAACGTGGACGACAGGGACAGGGGCCCGCACTTGCGGTCCACGGCTATGAACAGATCTGGAAGAGAAAATATGGTAGCACTTGGATGATTGTGTAAAAATCTTTCATGAGGGAATTCCATTAATGTCACGCAAGAAATGAATTCAATAATTCATAATTGAATGCGATTGATTGTACGTGATGTTCATACTTGGTACAAGTTTTGAAGTGCAACTAACTTGCCCGTATCTGGCAATAATTGACTATTTGAATTGGTCAAAAATAAAATATGAAATCGCATGGAAAAAAGACCGCTCGTCATAAAAACTTCCATCACCGTACAAAAAAAATAATATAATGCGAAGATATAATTGTTAAATTGCATTTAATGCTAATAAGTATTCCATTTGATTTTAAAAATCTGTGACGTCACATTGTTATATTTCATACAAATCACGTACAAATTCCGCGTTTTGACAGTTCATAAAAAGTAACGTAATTGACTACCCTTTCAGATACCCAATTGTACGTGGTGTTTAGACGGTGTCAGTCAATTGTTGCTTTTTTAATTGTTTGTTTTTTTATTGTTGTTTGTCATAAGCAATAAATTTGCACCTTGTAGGTAATTGCGGTCTTTAAAATTAAGGCTAGGACTTATAAAAAAATAAAAACAATTCAGAACAGTACATACCTCTATTAGCCCTGAGCCTGCACAAGGAGTCCGCCTGCTCCCACAGGTCATGCGCGACGTACAGGAAGGCGTAGTACTTGTTGAGGAGCAGCAGCGCCTGGTGCGCGTGCGCCGGCACCGAGTGCGCCAGCGAGCAGTAGCCCGACGACGCCGAGCCCGAGCCCACCGAGCCCACCGAGCCCGCGGGGGACGGCGTGGGCGACAGCGGGGACACCGACTCGGCCAGCGCCGGCTGCGGCAAGAGAGAGGGGCCGTTGTAGTATGGGGGGGGATACGTACTACTAACTATGGTGAATTAAACTACAGAGTTGATACGACAGAGGGGCTTTCCTTTAAACAGCTTATACTAGGGACCATTTTCAAGGTCTGTACCAAAAATCAATAAAATAGGAGCAGTATTTTAGTCGCAAATGTTTTTTTAAGTTTTTGCCCCGTTTGAACACGATGTATCTTTCCTAACAGCGCTCCGGCGTGCACGCGTCGGTGCCGCTGCGTTACGAGGTCAGTTTTTATTTACAAAGGGTGGTTGCGTTTTACTCCGATTTGTAAGTTATTTAGTTTATTTGAAAAAATAAAAACCTCATTTTTGGTGCTTTTCATTTTTATACCGTACCGAGTTAATACTAAACACGTATAGTATAAGTAGTGTAATTTAATGCCCCTCTGTCATATCAACTCTAAATAATTATTTTTGTAAAAATGTTGAATAAAGAACCACCTTTCTGCAGTTGATTAACTATTTGGCATTTGTTGTGAGGTCCATAAAAATATAGACATTACTATTGGGGCAAGACCTGTATTTTAATTATTTATATATTCATTAAAAGACTCAAGTTTAATCATGTGAAAATTCGTAATTCTGTATCAAAAACCATGTAAGTAAATTATTCTAATCGATGGGAATTGAACCCCATCTTTACTATTACTTTTATTTCTACTGAAATATTGATTCTTGACTTATATAAAAGCAAAACCAACTATCAACTACAAAAACTGACCAACAAAAAAGTCATATAGATATAGTATTGCATATATTGGCAATGCTAACGAAACAAAACCAAAAACAAATATGTCATAACCATAATGTAAGGATTTGCGAGTTTTCTAAATATTTGGGGAACACTTGTTACAATAATAATAGCATAGAGTGGCATAACTATAGGGTGGCAGGCCTGGCAAAATGCCACGGGCCCCTCGCCTGAATGGACCCCCGGCCCGAGAGGCTGCGAGCTCAAAAGTGACTTAACATTTTAAGAAAATGTAAAAAAAAAAATTTGAGGCCCTATGCAATCGATTTGCCTAGGGCCTCAGATGGTATAGTTACGCCACAGATAGCATAAGTAAGAAAATCAAATATAACATAATAAATAATGTCAATCATTCGGTCTGTTGTGTACAGATATCACCGTGACAACTTCGGTGAAGTTTGGTCGAAGTGAGCTGCCATTGCACTTAATGTTTAAGGTTGACACTATTGACAGCTCACATTAAACTCACTTCACCTGCGTTATATTTTTACCGAATCGACCGACTGTCAATATCTAAATTGTTATTCGCATTGCCAATATAAGTAACATTATATCTAAAGTGTGTTTTTCTTTACTCGTCTGGTTTGGTAAACAAAAATAGCGTATAAAGAATCTAATCTCACCCAGTATTGAATTAGGGTGACCTGTAAGGATAGTGGGTGTAAGTTAAAATAAATAAATTTCAAAAAACGCATAACGTTTAAATAATTCACTTGTTATATAACTGTATTTAATTTTAACATACATAAAAACGTTAAACCGAATTTAAAGTGATTGACGACTTACGATGTTCTTACCGTGTTTACCAAATTGTACAAGTGAACAGAAACACACTGTATGATAAAAATAAAAGACAAATTGATACAGACATCAGAACGTACCTTCTGTTGGTACTCGTGAACGATCTTGTTGTACTCCTTCACCTCCCGGTTGTACATCTTGAACATGCGCAGGTACAGAAGCGCTTGCACTCTTAGGCTGGAAATATAGCAAGACTCTGTTACAACCATGCATTGGACATGGGAAATTATTTTACAGAAACTCTAAGAAATGGACAAAACGGTGCTGCTGTATCACTACATAGTATAAAACAAAGTCGCTTTCTCTGTCCCTATATCCCTATGTATGCTTAAATCTTTAAAACTACGCAACAGATTTTGATGCGGTTTTTTTTAATAGATAGCTTGATTCAAGAGGAAGGTTTATATGTGTAATAGCATGCAATTTCCGTCATCTACGCGGGCGAAGCCGCGGGCAGAAGCTAGTGCTCTATAAACGGTGAAGGAAAATATCGTGAGGAAACCGGCATGTCTTAGAACCATTCCAAGACCATGTGCCATCCACCAACGAGCACTGGGGTTGCGTGGTGGATTGCGGCCCACTCCCTCTCGAAAAGAGAAGACCTCTGTCCCAGCAGTGGGCACATTATAGACTGTTTATATTATGATATAATCTATACTAATATTATAAAGAGGAAAACTTTGTTTGTTTGTTTGGTTGTAATGAATAGGCTCAAAAACTACTGGACCGATTGTAAAAATTCTGTCACCGTTGGAAAGCTTAGTTTTCTAGGAGTAACATAGGCTACTTTTTATCCCGGGAAAAATAACGGGTCCCACGGGAAAGACCACGGGAGCGAAGCCGCGGGCAAAATGCTATCTATAATATAAAAATGAATCGCAAAATGTGTTGGTAAGCGCAAAACTCGATAGCAGCTGAACCGATTTCTCTAATTCTTTTTTGTTGTGTTTGTTATTGTCAGGAGAAGGTTCTTACATTAAAAAAAGTGGGTACGTAGGGTAGGTAGAGTAGGTAGGAGAGTTTGGTAGGTAGGTAGGTAGGTGGGGTTGGAAGGGTAGGTAGGGTAGATAGGGTAGGTAGGGTAGGTAGGGTAGATAGAGTAGGTAGGTAGAGTAGGTAGGATAGGTAAGGTAGGTATCATAGTTAAGACAGGACAACGTCTGTCGGGTCAGCTAGTAAATGATAATTTGATTGTGTACTACATCGATTCTTGATAAATCTTTGCTCAATCAATGGGAGATATCGAGAACTCGATTTATTAATAATCGATGTCGATGAGAACCGATACCATCGACTTGACATTTATCGTGCCTTATTAGCCAACCCAAATATTGGTTTCAGAGACTAGACGATAGACAATCGCATCTCGTAAAATGTAAATACTACCTCAAGAATGAAATGTATGTACGGTATGTTCTCCAAATGATTTTAAACCTTAAAACGTTGTCTCTTAAGTTCAAAATTGATTGAAAAATTTGACAGTTTGTGGTAACTTGATGTGCTGGCGAGTCTACATGATCAATGAACACATACTTACTTGAGTGCAACCCAAATTAGCATGATAGCAATGGAATAGAAAACTGATCGTTTTGACCTTAAAATATAAAACTAAAACTAATAATTACCTTAGTATATCAAGCTTATTGAAAGTGTCATGTGGCGACGCCCTAAACCGTTGCGGCATCGAGTGTATACTCTTTATATACTCAATAGTTTCCCGGTAGATAGTGAAGGCGCCTTTCGTGTCTAGTTCTAGCTCCAGTACTCGCCCGGTTAGAACGAAGCACAGTACTGATTCGAGGTATAACATGACGCGGGGGAGTGGTTCCTGTTCCTTTTCGGCGGCTGTACGAAGACGCGTTGCCTCTTCTAGGTAGTATCTGTCGAGTGAAATGTTTGCGTCACGGCTAGTAACAACAATGGAGGGTTAGTATGATGGAAGTGAGTTGTAGTGTGTGGCAAGTTAACTGTTCAAATCTTCTGGTGGTGTGTCATGCATTTGTTTCATCTCTTGTGGTGTTCTTGGATGACAATATAATGTTAAAGTTTGTTAGTGGATTATTCAAATTGTTTTTTATGTAATGACATAAATTGATCTAGTTTTTGGTATTGACACCTTGCCTTTTGAGGCAACAAAATGCCCGCGAAGTAAATCTGTCGTCCATGTGTTTCGATTTTGTGAAAACTTATACATTTAAGTACAGAGCAGCGGGTAATTTTGACCGTTCGACAACATACATTGCGTTATTTACGTTTTTAGGTAGACAAATTTTTCGAACATAAGAAGCAATGGATTAGCAATACCCTTTAAAATCATTCAGATTGTGATTGATAGTGTGTCACGCAACCAAGGTGCTGGTCAAGTTAACAGCAATAGTTTAACGGCACATGGTTCAAAATCGCTCGACTTTTTGCACAAGACTTTCTCTCAAAAATTGGCCTGGTTTTTGTCAATTTTTGTGTTCATGGTAATCCAATGATAAATGACTGAAAATGGTACGTTGATGACATTATGGTAATGACAAAATGATGTAGACACTCACTTGTGATCCCTCTCCTCGTCCGAGAGCGCGTCGGCCGGCAGTCGCTCGAAGTAGGAGAAGTAGATGGGTGTCTGTCCCGCGTATGCGTCCGTCCGCTCGTGGTTCGTCGCTGCTACCTCGCCGCCCTACGGAACAATGAAGGTTACTACTGTTTACAAACTTGGTAAATTATAACCCTGTCAGAAATTGACTAGTCTTAGGATGATCTGGGATATTAGAATATTTTATAATGAAATTATGTTTTAATGTATATTCATTTTCTGCAAGTTCGGGAATATAGGCGCATAATACGCTGCGCATAGTAAATAATTCACATCGACATTTATAAAAACTTGCCGTACAATACTACAAGGAGCTATTGCCGCTCGAATGACGTTAGCGAGTGGCGCTTTTGGTAATTGGTACGTACCTGTTCGGGATGCGGCGTGTGCGGCCGCTTGGGCACGCTGCGGCGCGGCGGGCGCGGGGCCGGGGGGCTGGGGGGGGAGGTACGTACCTGTTCGGGATGCGGCGTGTGCGGCCGCTTGGGCACGCTGCGGCGCGGCGGGCGCGGGGCCGGGGGGCTGGGGGGGGAGGTACGTACCTGTTCGGGATGCGGCGTGTGCGGCCGCTTGGGCACGCTGCGGCGCGGCGGGCGCGGGGCCGGGGGGCTGGGGGGGGAGGTACGTACCTGTTCGGGATGCGGCGTGTGCGGCCGCTTGGGCACGCTGCGGCGCGGCGGGCGCGGGGCCGGGGGGCTGGGGGGGGAGGTACGTACCTGTTCGGGATGCGGCGTGTGCGGCCGCTTGGGCACGCTGCGGCGCGGCGGGCGCGGGGCCGGGGGGCTGGGGGGGGAGGTACGTACCTGTTCGGGATGCGGCGTGTGCGGCCGCTTGGGCACGCTGCGGCGCGGCGGGCGCGGGGCCGGGGGGCTGGGGGGGGAGGTACGTACCTGTTCGGGATGCGGCGTGTGCGGCCGCTTGGGCACGCTGCGGCGCGGCGGGCGCGGGGCCGGGGGGCTGGGGGGGGAGGTACGTACCTGTTCGGGATGCGGCGTGTGCGGCCGCTTGGGCACGCTGCGGCGCGGCGGGCGCGGGGCCGGGGGGCTGGGGGGGGAGGTACGTACCTGTTCGGGATGCGGCGTGTGCGGCCGCTTGGGCACGCTGCGGCGCGGCGGGCGCGGGGCCGGGGGGCTGGGGGGGGAGGTACGTACCTGTTCGGGATGCGGCGTGTGCGGCCGCTTGGGCACGCTGCGGCGCGGCGGGCGCTGCAGCGCGCGCAGCGTGGCGGCGCGCAGGCGCGACAGGGGCACGCGCACCGGCAGGCGGGCGCGGGGCCGGGGGGCTGAGGGGGAGGAGGGATTTTTAAATAAACATCGAAATCCCAGCATAAAATATGTGACGTGGGTTAAGGCATATAGGCACGCGGTTAAACAAATGTAAACTATACACGTCATCGCGCGTTCTGCGATTATTCAAACTGTTGTATACTGCCAGTTTCAGCGCGCGTTCTGTGCATGCCTCGAAAATAAGCGTCGGAGCGATTTGTAACATTATTTAAAATATTTTAATATGTTATTAAAGATTTACTAGTTAAAAACATGAATATAATAAAACTCACCATTGGAAGACGCTTCCTCAAGTCTCTCGGAACCGCGGCCGGACTTGAGCCCCGACCCAACATCAGCCTCCGCGCGCACGTACCGCTCCGTCGCGATCCGTTCCACACGCTCCACGGGCTTATCCAGAACCTTACTTTCAAGCAACGACAACTTGCTGTCGGACAACCGAGGCTTCGTGTCTGGAAGACGGTCGTGCGACAACTTCTCTCCCGCTATCCGTTCGTTCCTTTCCCCGAGTCGATCGTGAGATCTTTCCCTCGGCAACCGATCTAGCGACTTCTCGCTCGGCACCCGCTCAGTTGACCGCCGGTCGTTGAGCCGGTCTGACGACAGGCCGGATAGCCTGTCTACTGAAAGGCGTTCGCTAGCCGATGAAGACCTGTCTGATGTGGACGTTCGTTCCGTCGATATCCGATCGACGGGTCGCTCGGGTATCCGGTCGTTGGAGGTTCGTTCGGTCGGTATCCGATCGGAGGGTATTCTCTCGTAGGAGGTCCGTTCGGGTATCCGGTCCATCGTCCGATCGCTAGGAGGTCGTTCAATGGGTACTCGGTCTGCGGAGCGGCGTCGGTCGGATCGGTCGTGTCGCTCGACAGACAGGCGGTCGGTTTCCCGTCTCCTCTCAGGCTCATGCGGGGACAGTCTTGCCAAGGCTTCCTCGTTGCGCCGCTCAGCGGATCGCTCGCGATGTCGCCGTTCCTCCTCGTCGGCCTCGGGCGCTGTGACCTCGATGATGGTCACCTGCCCCTTGCCCTTGCCTCCTTTCCCCTTGCCGCCTTTACCGCCTTTGCCACCGCATTCGTCGCTCTTTTTCGGTGTAAAAACCTGAGGAAACCAAAATGTTTGTTGAGATGCAGATCACACTTTAAAAACAAAGCCATAGCATATTTTTAACTAATTTAAAAGAGCATAGTTTTTGAAATTAATGTCGATACTGACCCTGCGAAAGATATGCGTCTTGGTGTCTTGTAGGGGGCGATGGTGCGGCGGGTCGGGCTCCACGTCGCTGTCCGCGGGCGGCGGGGGCGCGGGGGGCGCGTGCGGGGGCGCGGGCGGGGAGGGGGCGCGCGACTTGGGCGGCCGGCCGCGCCGCTTCTTCACGGGCCGCTCTTCCGAAGGCCTGGCTTTGGGCGGCCGCCCGCGTTTTACCGCTCCCGCAGGCGCGGAGGGAATCACTCGGGGTGATGTCTGGGGAGGAAATATTCTTGTTTAAGCTTACTGGGATACAGACGTCATGATTTTATGTATGAATCATATAGTGTAGTAGATGCACAAATATTAGATGAGTCTTACCGTATGCCTGGAGGTCTCCTCGTCGCTAGACGCGGCCGACACCCGCGTGGGTATGGAACGCCTCCGCCGCACGACATCGGGCGATGGCGACGACGCCTCCGAATCCGACATTTCCGAGATCGGGCTCTGAAACAACATCATAAAAATACATGTCTTTAACTGTGGTCAGTTTAAATACTAAGGTAGGACACAAAATGGAAAACGTAGACAGTTAAAATAAAATACATAACACTATTTCTTCAATGCTGTGTAGACTGTAGAACCCAAAATCCAGTATCAAGATTGTTTTGAGGATTGTGGTTTTTTCCTCTTGTTCCTCATCATCATCATCTCCCGAAAGAAGTCAACGGCTAGTCATATGACACCTTCACAGAGCGTCAACAACTAATCCCACGCTGACTGAATTTAGAAAATTCCATTTCAAAATCTGTTTGCAGCTCAATCATTATTAACACCAGAACTGTATACATAATCAACGTTTATGTTCACCCCAATAACACTAGGCAGAGTCGCAGACGCAATATTTCCATGGATCGCACCCACTGCTTGCCACAACGAATCCTTCAACTTCAGGAACTGGTACCAAATCTTCTCCCGGTCTTCAAAAGGCACATCACTTATAGTTTTCTCAAAGTTCATGAGTCCGTAGCGGAGGGAACTCTTCAGTAAGGAAAGCTTGATCCATTTCTGTGTAAGTTCTTCTTCAGATTCAGCCATTATATAATGAAACAAATTGTTGAATATGCCGAAGTAAATATCCATTTGTATTATCATCACTTTGCATCTGGGTGTTAATTTCTGTCAACGGCTTTTCGTGTGGTGCGAATAATCATGAGTGTACAATTGTCTTCGTATAAGAGTATTACAGAGTCAATAATTTTGATGCTCTTTTATTTTTACTGAAGATTTATCAGTCGTGAGGGTGTGTACTTAAATCTGAACAATGTTTCGCAAAATCATTCAGTTACAAAACGTCTTGTAACTCAAAACACAAGTGGTTCGTACTCGACGCGATCCCAGAATCAACCGCGAGCTTACGAATTAGATTGTAATGTAACAAACGCTTACTAAGTATTCTTACTAAGAAACGTGTGGCCACTTTGTTTCCGAGAAGTGTTTATCTTTTGGAACATAACACCTGAGAAAGGGTCGCTTAATATAGTCGGGATACTATTGCATTACGGGCTAAATACGGAAAATGCTGGGTAGGTCATTCTTGACCGTGAGAGGCAAACGTACCTATTTTATATTCAAATCCTTATTTCTAAATAAAAACAAATATCAACTTCACGCTTTAAATTAAATTGATTTCAGAGTGACTAGAATAATGAATAAAAATATACATGTTTAGCGTTAAACGAACTTATCTGTGGGTATTGAAGTAATTTTTCCAAAAACTCATATTTATTTACATGTTTGGACACTAAATTGCGAACGTTGTTTACAGCAAATCAGAATTTGTTTATGGTACAAGTTCGGCCTTCTGTCAATATAAGGTGTATGGTCATACGAGTGTAAGTTGTTGACAGTTCTTGTCACCACCTGCTGAACTTTCAGTATCTAAACATGTGACAAGTTGACGACAGCTTCTTGAAATATCGACTTGTCATCCGATCTTCAACACGTTGGCTTGCTCAATAGGGCACATGTTTATAGTTAGAATATCACAGTCCTATGTTGTGTATCTGCTGGAAGTATGACAATTGATAGATGATTCATGTTCACTTCTTTTTCTTGTTTTATTGGCAGTTAAAGTTGGCATTTCAGGTTTTCCCCCAGTGGAGCAAAGACCTTAAAAGAGCGACTGGAATGGGTTGGATGCGGAAGGCGAAGATCTGGATGTTGAAGCTCAACTTGAGAGAACCTTATGTCCAGCAGTAAACGGTGATAGACTGAGTAAATCGTTTGACGGCTTCCTGTTGAAAGAGCTGTTAGAAAATTTCACTAAAGATCCACCAACTCACCGGTTTCCCTTTAATGTCAGCAAGGGCATGTCTGACATCTTTCCCTGATTCATAGGTTTGGTCAGGCGGGTTTGCGGAGGGCGGGACGAAATTAGACAGGCCCCAGGACGAGCGCTGGGCAGGAGGCGGCGCGGCGGCGGCGGCGGCGGGCGCGGGCGCAGGGGCGGCAGCGGTCGGCGCCGGCGCAGGGGTCGTGGACTCCGCGGAAGAGGATTCGGATTCGGAATCGGAGGGTGATGAACTGCCTGAGGTTGGACTGCCTGACCCGATTGGTGATATAGGCCTGTAAATATATAATAATATTTTTTTAAAGGCATGTAAGAACATTTTTTGCCACGATTGATAGAGCCACCATCAAGGACTGTATACATATAAGTATGTAATTAACTGTTTAACCCAGAAATCACTAGGTACATACGTTTAGCGCTGAACGAGAATAAAACATTCTATTTCTACTAATCGTTTGAAGACGATAGAAACAGAATAATATTTTAATAATGTTTAGCGCTAAGCGCATTCAGCGATTAGTGAATTTTTCATTGGTCGTAAACTATAACATGAAAATTACGTCCGTAATATCTAAAACTGTATATAATCCTTTCAAATCAAATAAACTTCCGTTCACTTGCCTCTTGGACTCGTTGAAATTAATTCAATTTCAGTCGCGTACTTAAAACTTACCGAGTTTCCACTCGAGATAAAAATCAATTAGAAACTTAGCGCTTACAAAGGGAAGTGCAGACGTGACGTAATTTTGTTAAGCACGGGAATGAACTTACGGTCCTATCGCGTGTGTGTTCGCGACCTCGTCATCGCTCTCCGATAAGCCGAGGTCCTTGTTCACCACGTCACTGGAAACAGAAACACACATACAATTAACTCAATTGACTGCCCCGTTGGTCTTGTGGTCACAAGCAATACTGCTGAGCATAAGCATCCGGGTTGATTCCCGGATCATGCAAAATGTCATTGGGATCTTCCACCTAGAATTTCTCAGTAAAAGCCTGGAGTCTGACTACCTGTAAAGACTGTCAAAGATTCATATCTGGGAACAACGGATTAACGTGCTCTCCAAGGCACGGAGGAGTCTCGATATGTAAAGATGGTCACCCATCCAAGGACCAACCCCGGCAAGCGTAGCTTAACCTGATGGATCGATCCGTGCGGCTATTATTACTTAGCCACGAGCTCCTTCATCACCCTACCACCATATAGCACTATATTACTCAGCTTTCTCTAGCGTTACCAAAATGCAATAGGTGACATGACACGCCGATGTTCATGTGTGTATTTAAAACACATGGCTGTAGTACGGCATTTTCAAAACTACTATAAAATGCAATATCAGCCACATGAAACAGCCATGTATAGCTAGCTCGTCATTCGTGTGCGTGTTTCCATCGTACATAGGCGATAGTCCTTTCATTTGCATGCAGGAGTTGGTGGGCTGTTTGTTTGCAGTACGGCCTACCGAAACTCACAGAGTGAATTGTTTGGGCCCCGTCACTATGTCAGTAAAGCTTTAATACATGTGTAGAACTACCTTAAAGTGAGATGACGTAACGAGAAATGAACGTTGGGAAAAATGACCTATTCACAATCTATGGCCTAATTGTACAATTGTGTTTTCCGGAAACAAAAGACTATAGATATATAGAATCCTCTTTATTATGTACACTGTAAAATTAGAGATATTAATGTAGAGAATTTTACAAGGGGTTTTTACTGTATGAATTTTTTATGAAAGAAACGGTCTATCGAATATCAAAACGAGCTGAAAGTATCCTATCACTCGGTAGGCCTCTTTTGTCTAAAAATAGGTCTCCAATAGCTAGTCTATGTTTAGAAAACCACACAAACAACTTAACGAATAACGATATCCCTTTATCGATCCCACAACTCGAAAGGAAGGCAGCTGCTACATTCACTGTTTATCTATTACCCCGTAATTTACGAGTAACCCTTTTAAAATGAGATACTTACGGCGACACTGAACTCCTTGAGTTCGATATCCGGTTGTCCAAACCTGTAACAAAGAATAACATTTATTTATAAAGGCTTCATAGCTTCAAACATCGTAAAATGGTCGTAAAATTCCCAATTATGTAAATTGTCTCGGTTCATTTGACTTAAACACACAAATTAATAACTATGTACCGTTGGATGAACAATATATTCTCATTAAAAACGTAATTAATCTTTCTATTTTTTTATTGGTGAAATGTTTCGTATTGTGTAATAAACAGGTGCAATTAAGGAGCCCTTGCGGTTCTTGCTAGTGGCGTGTATTTGTTTATGCGATCGTTTGTCGTGGCTGTGTCCATAGGTCCCAGTCTTACCACCTCAAGGCTACAATATATTGGTCTTTACAGTATTAAGCAACCGTAAATTCTGCCGCCGACTCCATTACTCGATAAATACCAACCATATTTAACTACGATTTGCGATTATTATCCAAAGTAATCTCTTAAAACTTTACTGATTATTTGCGCAAAGCAGATTGCCTACTAAGTGCTAGATAATGTGAAACAGAATAAGTAAATCAATGTAATTACGTCGAGTTCTATCAACATCAAGAACAGACGTTGTCAACGCGGAGTACTTTCGAATATTAAAGCTGAGAGCTTTTCATTTTCTGTCATAGTTCATAAGGTTGGTTATACGGACGTAGGTGGCTCAGATTGTGGCATAGAATCCGCACTGAGTATTCATTAGCTGCGACAAGCCCCACAAATAACCCTATGCATAATAAATGCCACTGTATACAAGTGGCGGCTACTTCGATAAATTAGACTTATTCAAAATGACTGGACTAATAAAAATGACTGTTGAAGGACGCGGTGACACATTCAATGCATGTTTCCTTTCAGCTTTTTAATTTTATTCTATGACGAATGGACGCAAAGTTAATAATGTATCTGAATACGATGTAGATCATAACAACATACCGCTAACCACGAGTCTGGTCATTATTTATTTGTTTGAATATTTGTATAACATAATTTTTGATTGGTCAGGCTTAAAATAAAATTATCTCACTTTTTTATAGAACACTAAAACATACAACCTGTGCCATTATACTAAGGTTGCATTGCAAAGCCACGCCATTTAATCGTATAAAAACTGCTTTATCTAACAAAAAAATCCTCTTGTTTAATGATGTATTAAAGCCCATCGGGAAAAAATACAGTATGGCATCAGAAAACAGTGAATACTCCCTCATTGCAGAGGAGTAATTTGCTAGAGAGTCCAATTGTGTGGTTTGACTGCAGCCCATACACGTTGTATAAGTGCATCGCGCAGCGGAGAGCGGGCGATGTTTACTTAGGCGTAGAGAAATGTAAACACGTCGTTGGTAGCGGGTTCGGTACCGAGCTGATACCCAGTCGACTTTAAACAACCCATAAAAGTGCCTTGAACTCCACGGCGCACATAATTATGTTTAGTGTAAACATTACACTTCTCACAATTCTCACGGATCCCTCGTTGTATACTTGGAATGATTTGAACTACGAAAGCTGTACGTTCAAAAAGTTAAACGTGAAATGATACTTCAATTTAATATCAACAGTTCTGAAGCTGTAGAAAACTTGTTTCACGTAGGTAGATTTCTAGACAAAACAAACATAAACGTTTTAACATTTCCACGATCTATAAAAAGCCAGACAGCTTAAGTACAATCAATCTAACAAAAAATATGAACACTCATGAACAGCATACAAAAAGATTGAAACTACGCATTTATTTTCCACGTAAACACCTGTAAATCCCATCAATAATGTCAATGGATGCCGTCGATCAAAATCATTCACTCTCTCATTCGCGGCTTATCCCGGCAATCGGGATTGCGAACAGAGGGAATACATATCGGGTAAAGACTAAAGTGAATAGGTACTATAGGTAATTTACCCCAAGAACGATGACGTAAGACGACGACTATGACCGACAATCCTTCAAGGTCAACGACCTCTAGGGTTGCGGTGACTTGCCAGTGTCAGACAGACGCGACGGCCGAACCTACAGCCCATTCGGTTACGAAACTTAGGCTATATAGGTCGTTTCTACATCAATATATAGGTATTAAACGAGAAATTGAACTCAGATGAACCCATTGACACCTGATGACCTTGAAAATGAAAGCTTCTTTCTAAATTTTGTATACAGTAACTGTAAGTAATGGATTTGTACAATGTTATTTCAGGAGCGAATCGTGGTTTATTCAATGTCAAAGTCAAATGTCACAAGCGTTCGTGGAAACATCCTAGTATTAAGTACTTAACGACATCTCATTCATACATCCCACGCTAACTCTGAGCAACTAAAAACACACTCATCCAACTTTGTCCGCTATAAATAGGTCGAAACTAGCGTTGTAACGTTGTTTGTAGCGTCATAGTGTGGAGCGGAGCGAGTGACGTCATTGTACGCTACTGCTTTACGAACAGAGGACATGGAGTATACAGCTAACGGAGTGACAATGATTAGTGAAGTTCATGGACATTGCCTATCGGAAGTAAGTCGTATGACGCTGCCATTCAATTAACTATAGACGTTTCTGATTCCCAGATACGTTTCTCAGAAGCAGCCTAGATGCTGGATTTCTGCTGGGTTGGTGGTAGCAATAGGCTCGCCCCCGATTACATGGGACTAAAAATATAACGAAAATTGGGTGTATTCTAAGATCTTCGGGGAATACATGCGCAATATGTGTTTTTTTCCTGACTCTACTATTGAATTGGCTGCACAAAACACAAAATATTCGAATGTGTTCTCCGTTTGTTCCGTTTGGTACGGAAGCTGGAGAACTGCGAACTGAACATACGCTAACTTGCGTAATGAATGATCCACGTGGGCCACCCACGTTATTTTAAGTTTCTTGCACGTGGATACGTGAGTGTGTGTACACGTGTGCTTGCGTATAATTGTGCAAGATTGTAATATTGCCTACCCTATCATTTGTTATATAAACAAGAGATAGGGCACGATTTTGATAGCTACATAATCATTTGAAATCGAAGCAGACGATTTTTGAAATTTTCGACAATGAAAACAACGATTTGCTTAGCTAACTTAATAATATTATTAAATCATGAAAGAGTTTTTTCTAATCACCAAAAACCTCCATCAATACACTCTAATAAATTCAAAAGCTCACTAATTACAAGAAGCGATAAAATAATTATGTTTATTTTCCTCAGGGCGGGCCAGTGGGCGTTGTTTCATCGCTGCCTTATTACCACCGCCGTATAAGCGTCATATACGCGTTGTACAAGTGCCGTATGAGCGCTGTATAGCCGGCGTGTGCGTGCCCGATAGTTTTTTATTCTAGTGACGTAACATAAGTTACCGTTGCATATCCATCATATAAATTATGGCGAATTATTTAATACTTGTTTTGATGTTTCAAACGCGCGTCGAAGAACGTGACATCGTGACGTAATAAAAGGTTTTTGCTGTTGGTTTGGAAACATTTCGTAGTAACAAAGCTCGGTTATGTCGGCAACTGTAGGTACTTTGTAAGGCTTCCAAGAAGTTGCTGGCTTACCTGAAACGTTACTTGGAATATTTTAGTAATTTTCCAAAGTTATTTCGACAGAGTTTACGTTATAATGTTTTCGTAGTTTTTCTCGTTGCTATGTCGAAGTAAACAAACTGTGCTTTAAATGTTGATAGGATCTACATCAATTTTATAACTCTCATATTCCCAGTGTGGCCACAAGATCGCAGTTATAGTCTACCCATATTCAGTGCAGTGCAGTACAATTGAAACAAAATAGTAAACAAATCAATATCCTTTGTTATAGTTGGTGTTATGCTGTTCTTTAGAAAACATCCGGCTTGTTCAGCAAACCACTCAATATCGAGTAGGTTCTAGCATTTAGCATAAGAACTACACAAAACTGCTAACGAATTGATGCGTGTATTCACCGTTGGAGTATAATAAAGGCCTATTTATTAATGCAAATACTTATTCGCCGTATTTTCAATTACTTTTACCCGTGCCCGTGGACTGATTGCGTAACACACTACTAAGTGAAATGCCTTTCATTTTGACAATTCAACAGCATTCATTGCGTTATTTACATTGTCTAGCGAACATAGTTTTCAAACATAATGAAGCAATGAATTAGGAATTGAATTCAAAATCCTTCGGATTGTGAAAGATAGTGTGTCACGCAATTGTGGTGCCGAATAAAGTAGGTAGTTAGGTTCTGAATTTCAGTTTTTTAGTGCCTTTCCCGTCACATTGCGTCATCTAAAAGTTCTTACGTGGTACGCCACAAGTCCCGAGACCTTAATAAAGATCTAAAAATATGTATCGTGGTCTAATTGAGCTTTCGAAAAATATGTTTATTTTTATACATTTTTCAAATCTGTCTTCAGCAGATAGCATGTTTCTCTCCTTTTTCTATACATTTGCATAACAGGATAGATTTTTTGTCGTACTGGATGTAAGGAATAGAAATAGATGTTGAAGTGCGTCTTTATTTTTGTATCAATAACAGGGGCTCTGACGTCATTCGAAAATATTGGAATCCGAGCATATTTGTAACTAATAACGAAAAATATATTTCCTAAGTACACAAGATGCGGAAAAGACATAGAACCTGCAAAAGGCACTTTTGGCACAGATATAGATTATAACCTGGATTACATTTTTTTTTATTATTATCTCCAACATCCACGCGGGCGAAATCTCGGGCAGAATCTAGTTGTAGTAATAAAAGTAACAGATGGTACTTTACGTATCAAAATATATAGGTATGTGTTTAAAAAACTAAATTGATCAATAAAACAAAAATTGGAATAACTGCTTATCCAGATTTCTTATAACTAAAAGCTTAAGCACACTAAAAAAATAGACTAAGTAAGCCGAGACACATTTCATAGCAAAGGTAATTATTAAAAACCTGCGATTAGTCGCAGCTGCAGTAACAAAGTGCGTAGCGGTCCTTAACATCGAGATAGCTATGCAGCGTTACAAATCGCACAAACGTCACGCATGGCCGCGCCTTCATCGACCACCGGTCAACAACCACTAAATATTTGTTTACATCGCGTACATTTTCACGTTTATAGCTCGATTCAACACGAGTAGTCTATCAAACTGAATGTATTAGAGAGAAATGGAAAATATTTTATATGCTTTTTTGTTCTTTATTTTTGGTATGAAACTATTATTATTATTATTATATTATATGAAATAACTGATGTGTGTGAAGGGTGGGTTAACGCGCCCTTAGAAGACACCCAAATCCCTTTAAAATCTGCTGCAAAATCATTATCGATCCATTCCAGAATGACATTAATTTTCATATCAGCCATTAAACACTGAATCTCTAATTATAACAAAGCATAACATTTCAAACAAATCTGTTTACAAATTTTTTTGCATAGCTCTGTTTTGCAGAATTTACAACTAAAGGAAGAAGATGCAAGGACGCATACATAAATCATGTCCCAGAGAGTGCAGTTTGCGACTGCGACAAGCCGCGAATAAGAGCCGGGATAGTAAGACAGATATGCTAAACATGGCATCTGTTGCTGAGTTTTCTCTGTCCACAACTGCGCAACAACGACCCCGCATTCGTTGTTTTCGTGAAACATGAAATTTTCATAGTTTTAGAGATGTTTTACACAATTGGAGTTATTCATTCATGAAACCAGATTGTAATAAAAATGTCGTTTTTTTTTCATTTCTTGAATTCTGGACCGTTTTGTGCTCGATTATGGCCCACTTAGAATAAAGATAAAAAAAATGTTTTAGGTTTTAGGTTTGCTCCATTTTCTGAAGATGTGGGTGTTTCTACAGGACCCTTTTTAGAAATGTAGTTTTTCTATATTGATACAAAAATAGATTTATCGTCGTCGTCGGAAAGTACAGTTAAGTTGAAAACTTCTCTCACTGTTTGATAGGTGACATTTTGGATATAGGTAGTGATCGTTTACTTCAAACCTCGCCTCTGCACTACTTGTTGCCTATTCTTTTCAAATGGCGTTTGTATAGAAATTTTATTGGAGGGGCGTGTTTTAAAGTAAACGATTCTACAGTCTATTTTTAACTGTGAGAACGATAGCGAGCGAGAGGGTTTTAGTACCCTCTAATAAAGTTATCCCACAGCAAAATATAAACTAGAATCCCACTTCATGTTTGTTCGAACGTATTACGTTTTTACCATCGTTTCTAGATATTTCCTAAAACGTTGTTTAAGTTTAATGAGCTCCATATATGCTACCCACTTCATTATTAATTTATTCCTCGTAATCTCACTTAAGTACGTAAGTTAGGTGACTCAATAACCTGTCGTCTGTTAAAATTAAAGGTCAAAGAAAAGCCTAAAGTCTGCTTTTATTTTCAATTTAGTAATGTCGCTAGAATCAAGTATCAATACGAATTCAACAGCTGCACATTAAAGTGATGTAATAATGTAGAATGTTGACCTTTTAATTACTAGCAACGAGTTAGAAATGTCATTAAAAGGATATTACAGAAAGCATTATAATGTCAAGCCAATTTCTTTAATTGAAACTGTGCTAAGGCTCCGTTGTCTGTCGGTCCGTCTGTCAAAGGGCTGTATCTTTTTAATCGTAATACATACACTTTTTTACAATTTTCACATAGTGTGTACCTACTACCATGGCCGCTCCAACAAAAACATATAGAAATAAAATAAAGTAAAAATAAAAGCCTTTAAATTTTTTTTTTTATATTTAGCCCGAAACAGAAAATACAAGCTACTGTTTCACGACACTAGTTTCGCAATGCAAGCCTCGCTTAAACAAAGGTCCTCAAAATTTGACGTGATTTTTTTACATTTTACAATGCCTTTTGTTTTTATATAACCATCGAAAAGGATACCATGCAAAATCAGAACAGTGTGTTTAACGGAAAATGCGTAAAGGAAGACCGAGAATAAACAAACACTGGGTATTTGTGAAAACAAAAGGAGAAAACATAAACACTTAATAAAAAAAAAACACCAAAAGAAATGTGTCTTTGGAATTTGGAAGTTGCGCAAAAAAGGGGTGAAATATTAACAGGGACGGCCCTTTTGGGTCTCATTGTTTACTACAACCAATTAGTTACAAAATGCGAGACTAAAATAATGCTGGCATTGAAATATATCTCTTTCATACTCAACCAGTTAGACAATTGTGAAGTTGATCAATTGGAAATGCAAAAGAGTCGCCGCTAAATATTTAGGGAACGTTCCCGTTACTGTTTTTATAGCAAAATTCACGGTATAAATCGCTGCAGTGTCCAATATTTCAATCAACTCAACATGGAATAATAAAAGTCGGAACTGCCACTATATTGTGTCCACTAAACGGAAGAATGCCAGTCCCACATAAATGCAGCTGAAAAGGCCGCACTTCGTGAAATGTTACATTGATTTAATTTAACCCGTATCCGGCAGAAGTGATACATACTGTTTGCCGCTTTACAACACTGTTGACAGTGTCGCCACTTTATTTATTATATTCGTTTGACAAACGCTGTTCACTTTAATAAGAGAGTGTAGGTACTAAGAGGGATATTGAATGGCAAGCTTCACTGCTGTCGCAGTAACTTCAAGAATGAATGTGATTGCTTCTAAAGCACACTGTGATTGTTTCTATTGCACACTGTGATTTTTTTATGGCACACTGTGATTGCTTCAAAAGCACACTGTGATTGTTTTTATTGCACATTGTGATTGCTTCTATGGTATGGCACACTGTGATTGTTTCTATTGGACACTGTAATTATTTCAATGGCACACTGTGCTTGTTTCTAAGGCACACTGTGATTGTTTATATTGCACACTGTGATTGTTTCTATTGCACACTGTGATTGTTTGTATTGCACATTGTGATTGTTTCTATTACACATTGTGATTGATTCGATGGCACACTGTGATTGTTCTTATTGCAAATTGTGATTGTTTCTATGGTACACTGTGATTGCTTCTATGGCACACTCTGATGGTTTCTATGGCACACTGTGATTGTTTCTATGGCACACTGTGATTGTTTCTATTGCACATTGTGATTGCTTCTATGGCACACCGTGATTGTTTTCTATTACACACTGTGATTGTTTCTATTGCACACTGTGATTGTTTCTATTGCACTTTGTGATTGATTCTATGGCACACTGAGATTGCCTCTCTATTGCACACTGTGGTTATTTCTATTGCACATTGGTTGATTCTATTGCACACATTATTTCATATAATAGCACTTATAGTTATTATCCTTTAGAATCCGCGTCTCTATGATTATTAGCTTCTGCTCCTTAACTTTCTTAAATTTCTTGTTTCAACATAAAAATATAATATCCTATAACATTCCGTAATTGTTTTACTTCTCAATTTTCGGAATCGGTTCAGTATTGTCGAAGATTGCCCCTTACATACAAAGCCACAAATTTTACCCCTTTATAATGAAATAATGAAGTACTTTTGGATTTTTCTTTTCCAATCAGACCCATAAGGACTTCCGACTTTCAAGACAGGTATGAATCAAAAGAGGTCCAGCCGGTCTATTCCGTAAAAACCACACCTATGAGAACTTAGGTGAAGTGAAATTGAAGTGAGCTAGCAATAGTGTCAATCTCTAGCGACAGGTGGAAAGACAGCTTATTTCACCTAAGTTTTCACGTGAGATTTTTACAGAATAGGTCAGTAGCGATGAACGTGGGGTAGACCGGGGTATAATTAACCCACCCCACGCTGCACATTGTAGGTGCCCAGCCAGACAGGTGGCTATTGTCCGATTCACAATGAAAAAATAATACCTATTTCCAAGTCAGTGATACGAGTACAGGTGGTATAAAACTCCCGGCTTTTTTAATCTCTCAAAACTTTGTGTCCTTTGTGTCCTATTCACTCGTTCGGATAAATAATTTAATTTACAAATGCCATCAGAGCTATAAATGCCACACCAATTACCAACACATGTGCAATTTTCAACCGACAAAAACTGCTAACTATTAATTGCGGGGTGTTTCTATACTAAATCTTAATTTACATTACATTGCATTTACGACTACTATTAAGTGTAATAATAATAAAAAGGATGTGCGCGGGTTAGTACACTTCATTGAATTTCAATGACTTGTTCTGATTAGATTGCATATACCTACTATGTAAGTGTAGACAGGAGTAAGTATATATACAGGGTGTCCCAGAAGTCGGTGTCAAGCCGGAATCGAGTGATGGAGCAACTCTAAGTTAGGTATTTTAAAAATTATAGACATTTTAATATAAAACGAGAAAATCTGCACCCTTTTTTTTAAGGCAGGGAAATCATGTTTTTTTTTTAATTTAATACTTTTAGCACAGAAATGTACAGAGGCGGACTGACCAATGATCCACTGATCCAATGACTTCTCCCGCTCTGGGTGGAGCGGAAGGGAGTCTCTTACTGACTAAAACCCATCCATGTTCCTTCCTTAGCCCTTTATGTTCCGTGATAGCGGTAACCCTTTCGGACAATCCCGCTTACAAATCTGCACCCTGTGACGGTCTTGTCACACCTGTTGCCACAAATCTACTTTTTTACTATATAATCCTGAAATCTGTAAAATGTTGTCTAAAATTTAAAGCCAACTGCTCCAGATTGGAAGAAAATATCACTTTTTGCACAATTATTCCAAATTTCTACTAGGAAAAAAGACTACTACTAGTTTTTTTTTATTAATAACTTTATTGTTAACTATTGTGACCCCTGACCCATCAGGCCATCATCCGATTCTAGCTTGACGTCGACTTCTAGGCTAGGACCCTCTGTATGTAATTGTGCTGATTAATTGACTCTACCACACTGTTTTATTATTAGTTATTATAGTATATTAACGTGGAAACAACAGTAATTACCGCACAAACCGATTTTCCTTAGAAGACACGTGTATCGGAGTCATATGCTGATGATCATCATTTGCCTAGCATTTTCCTTTTCTTTTTTTTTTGTTGGGGCCGGCTTCCAGTCTAACCGGATGCAGCTAAATACCAGTATTTTACATGGAGGGACTGGCATGTCATGAGCTGATGATGTTTTTCTAAAATTTTACGATATTCCAAATCTCGTCTATCACTTTAAAACTAAAAACTTACGAAATAAGAATTTTCTAGATTCAGTTAGTAAGTAATTATTTCTACCTTTTTTATGTGTAAGCAGAGGAAAGTCAATTCTAATTATAATAAAAATAATTTACTTAAATATTTTGACCTGGCTCACTCACGAGGTTGTCGACATATTGGATGTGGATACAGCAGTAGTTGTGCCGATATTTGTGACAGTCAATAATAAGAAATAATAAGAATCCGATTCTAAAATGAAGGGATTTAAAAATAATTTGAAATTAAATAAATATTCTAAAGCCAGGTAAATGGAAGTTAATTAAAGCAGAAAGGCAATATAACAATGCAACAATAAATAATGAATTGATACGATCGACGCGTGCGCAGTGCGCCCGTCAAACGGTGTGCCGCATTATTATCGCCGTTCCACTTCTACATATATGAGACGATTCGCGGTATTATAATGGTCCTTTTATTGGCTTTTAGTGGCACCTTACAAGCATCGCTTGAAGACCTGACATTGACCAGGTTTATTGAAGATTCACTGTGATCACATCCTATTTGATGCAATAAAATTCACAGATATGTACCTAACTAATTATTTTGACTGCATGACCTATGTTTTTTTAAGGTTTTACAGCGAAAATATTTTATCCTTATTGTGTTATAGCTAAATGCTATAGTACCTATACAGGTAAGACATTGAGGATAAATAATTTTATAATGAAAAATAAAATTTGAATATTTAGTAAAAATAACCTACTCTTACAGCTAGATTTATAAAGTAAACATAAAAGAAAAACCTGCTAATTAAACGTGCTATTTAAAACTTATTAGATGTGTATATAAACACAATAAAAACCTTGTAATAACAACCGAGGTAGCAGTTCCACTTCGTTCGTGTTGTGGGAAAACAATACAATTTTCTGTGACGATGGTGTAAAGACGCCATTATGGCCATTAGATACAATAAAAAATAAATAAATGATGTCAATATTTAAACAAGGAGTTAACAGCAGTCATAACAACACTACTAGAGAAATAAACTCTCTCATATTTGTAGGATGTTTAAGGTTAATCGAGCAGACTTAAAGTACATATAATTATAATTTAATTTACTAAAATTTAAGAAAACTAAGGACCATCCCTTGATTAGTTTTCAAATGATAAATTATAATATTTTTGTTAATAGGTTTTTACAATTACTTTTACACGTCAATAACATTTTTTAAACTAGACGACGCAATAGAATAATTTCTCAATAAAGTTATGCTCTCAATCAGTTCTTGTTACTTAAATATCTTCTGACAAAGAAACTGAATGAAGTACCTATGCCACCATGATAATTTATTGATACCCCTATAATAATCATGGAAAAAACGGCTACTTCATTTAATAAATAAACATCACAGTGATAAATCGAATCACTCGCGAGTCATTATCGTTTTAAATTGCTATGTAAACGTCAGATATAGTGGTTTTTCAAGCGAAAACGATTACATCATCCTGTAAGTCACAATAAACAATAAAAACGTACCGTAAACCAACTCTCTGCCCAAGAGCACATCGCCGCATTCAATTAGCTGCTGCAGTAGAGTTAAGCGGTTCTGGTAACCGAAATCCGACGTAAGCAATCCCAACATTGTGTCACATTTTTCTTTTACATGAAGCACAGCAGACAAGAAACTCTTTATACACTGTTCAAGGTACTATTGCACACTAGCACTTTATTCACTGTTCATTGTTTTAAATGCACTATCAAAAACACATGTTGTTTTGGCGCGAAAGCAAGACAGATGCGCTTGCGGCGCGCGCCGGTTGCGACTGCGTTGCGTCTTCCTAAACCTATTACAACGGACAGGTGGTGACAAAGGAGTCCCTACTTCCCCTCTTTACTAAATAAGCTTTGCGACTAAACACCCGATTGATCGGGCGACTTGTCGAAGGGCTATTCTTTTGGTTTGATTATAATATCCACCTTAGGAAATTAATAATTACAAAATTTAACGGCCTTGTTGCAGAGAAATGGCAATTATTAAGGCTTTACCTAGTATAGCTCTGAATTTTTTATTGATTTTCAACGGATTGAACTAAGAAAAACCCAATTAGCAAAACTGTTTTCCTTTAGAATCTAATGAATTAAAAAATGGAACTCGTTATTCTGTTTCCATGTTTTTTATAGCAAAATAATCCCTCTCATTTGAGTGATTACTTCTTTTTAAAAGGAATCCAACGCCAAAACGCGATACGACACAGCTTCCAATATTTTTGATGAATAAAACTTCCGGATCAATGGGAATACCGAATAAACCAATTGGAATTGGCTAAGTGCATGCATGCACGGCGTACGTGAGCGGGTGCACGTCCCACCCGCGCCCCTCCGCTATTATTACTCGCAGAGTACGAGGGTGGTTGAATGGGGGTTTGATTATTCGCACATCAACATGTTTGCATTTCATCGATTTCGTCTGAGAACAAGCCGACAGGGCACTTTTGGACACATAAACTGTTCGAAATACAGTATTCTCATCGCACGATTGGTAATTACTGGTGACTTTATAACCGTTGAAGCTTATTGGATGGTAAGCGATAAGTGAGATAAGGCTACCGGTGTATAGGTGGCGGCTGAAGCACGCGACGCGTTTATTTATTTTTGTCTGCGCGGCACGTGGGTACCGTCGCGCTCGGCACGCTGCGGGCGGGAACGTCGCGACGCACCGACGCACGCGAGTGTACTGACCGCGCAGGTTTCGGACGCGCGTCATTCGATGCACTATTGTGCATATAGCGTTATAATAGTAAGGATATAGGCCAGTAGTTAATAGAATTCACTTTATGGGTGATGATGATGACATGGTAGACCGTAATTTTGTTGATTAATTATATGATTACGCGTAATTGACATGCAAATTGGGAAGTTAATCAATTTTATTGTCTGTACTTAGAATTTAAGGTGTAGTTTTGACTATAAACTTGTGACTTTATGATCAACGAAGACAGCAAAGCACGCTGATGTTTATACAGATAAATTAACCTATCATTACATTACCTTTTCATGAAAACAACGAGACATACGTCTGGAAATCCCCGACATTGAGAGGTGATAATGTGGCGCGCGTCGCGACGGGCGTTATAAATATTTCATCCAGAGAAAAGGCGTTTAACGCATTGACAGCGGTCGCACATACCGCCATAAGTACGTATTGTATGTACATGTGTGTGTGTGTGTGTGTGTGTATGGAGACACAGACAAATCCCGTCTATTTACGTACTCGAGAAGCATTTAAGCTATTCTACTTGCTCACCGGCTAGCAAAATAAGTTCTTAACTAGTGAAACAAACATTTTCATTTTGATGTTCGTACTTGAGGGGGAAATACATATTAATAATATGCTACGTATTTTTGCTTCATTTAATCTATACTAATATTTTAAAACTGAAGAGTTTGTTTGTTTGAACGCGCTAATCTCTGGAACTACTGGTCCGAATTGAAAAATCTTTTTGAGTTGGACAGTCCATTTATCGAGGAAGGCTATAGGCTATGACCCATCACGCTACGACCAATAGGAGCCGCGCAGCGGGTGAAACCGCGTGGGAACAGCTAGTATTTCCATATTATCTTGGCTTAACTTCAGATGATATCGTTACAACTTGATTAACTTATTTTCCTGTGCGCGTTTGTCAACCGCAACAGCAACGACAATTCTTAGAGAAGCTTTTTCTAAGCTTTTTCTAATTACATTTATTTGCATAGGTTTATAAATAATCAAGGGCGAATTTCACCAATGAAACTAAATGCGAACAGCACATCTGAACTTCGTTCAAGAGCATTCGTTCATTGTCATTAGTGTTGTGAATATTGACAGCACTTGAACTTGTTTTAGATGTAGTGATTTTTAGAAATGATATGAAAGGGTTTGTTTAGTCTGTAAATAAAAAATTTGAATCAGTTTTACACGTCATATAAAAAAAGTGTCATATTTTTAGATAAAATGGAGTTTCCTATCTGACTACTTCGAGAAGAAAGGCCGTATCAAACTCGGAGCTCTAGCTGACGCAAGTCAAAATGATTTTAACCAACCAGTCTTAACTTTTAAAACAATTGTGAAACAAGGTATTAAAAACAATGAAATTTCATTGTCAAAGTGTTGCATAATTAGGGAAAGGGCCGTTTTTATTATACCGAAGCCTCAGAACCTGCCACAATACAAAGTGAGGGAGCGAACTCCCAAAGGAAGACAAAAGATTCACGAGCCCTTAAGAACAAGGCCAACGGACGCTTTCAAATATCCTATTCGGTACTTCCAATTCCGCGACGACATCGAGCCAATTCTTTATTTTACCTTAAAAAAGGCGTTGACGCGCAAAACATTATCTTAGGAATAAACATCACACTGACGTAATATTTAACACATATTTAAAATGTTGCGTTTGTTCGCATTTACCTTATGTCGATACAGATTTTCCCCGTACGTCACACGATGTACAGCTGATATTTATGTTAAAGTAATGTTATGCAATTCCTCAGTCAGCTCATTTTACTGACAAATGAAAGAAAATTACAAATCTTATTTAAGCGTAACGGTATGAAAATCTCGAGCAGTTAAGGGGGAAACCTCGAGACAAAACTAACGAGAAAGCGAGCATTCGAAAGGCTTCCAACGTAACTAAATATCTAAATACGGATCAGATTAAGTCTAAAATTTTACGAAATACCGGATAACAGGGCACGAGGTCGACAGGGTGAAAACTTTTGTTGCGGGGCAAAATTACTGCTACCACTTCTGGATTTGACGCTCAACGTTATTTGATTAAACGTTTTCATAATTAGTCACGAAAAATTTAAGATTCGAGTTAAGTGTCTCAAGTAAATTTGAAACACCAATCAATTAAATTAATGCAATCGAGCCAGCGAGTGTGCCGCGAAATTATTTTAAGTTACAGGCGCGGGGCGCCTCGCACTCGAATAATGCACTGAATTGGACAGTGTGACATCATTTTCGTTGATAAACTGAGTATGTTGGTTTACATTATAACCCCCTTATCGTTCATCGCAAAACCACAGCGACAATGCAGTACATTAAAATGGTGTACTTTGCACAACACAAAATAAACAACGCAGTGGAGCTCTCACCTGATAAATTATTACAACAATTTAATAACAAAGTGATCCACATTATCATCAACGCTCATCTACAATAGAGGGGTGGTTCGCGCATGAATACAGCGGCGAAATCACTACCCTAAAATTAATATCATGCTGGAAAATTAAACGGACCGCTCCTACGAAGCGCCGGGCTCTAATTCATATGTATATCTAACTTTGCCACATTGGCACTGACCCTCGCACAAACTCTGCAAAATAAGATAAGCGGAGTTCGCCTCGACCTCGCTGTACTTTAGTGCGCCACTCAAATCGGTCGGTTAATATCATTCCCCTTCAATAGTTTAATGGGTGTAATACGAACAAGTAAAGATGTTAATTGTTTATACGCTACAACTTTGTGTTGCGTCGGGCAGTTGGTATTAACGTGTTAGCGCACAAATTCACCTTGCGCCCCTCATCCGGTGTGTAACAGGGGATGGTGCAAGGTCGCTACAAACATAGACGCAAAACACAAATTATATAATTTATAACTGCTTTTAATACCGCGCTCGACTGACGGTTTATCGTGAGAAAAGGGTTAAGAGACGACGTCGGACATCGATCAGGATTAAACTTGGAAAATGACTTCCAAACTCTGAAAATAGGGCACGTGTTAATTTAAATAAGGCGTCTACCCGAAAATTCCTTTAAAAACTTGAAACAAAACCCTTATAGGAGGATCCCTTGCTCGAATCAGGCAGCAATAAATCACGAGAACAATCAATACAAGACACGGTTTGATCCCATCGAGGCGTGAACAATAACGCGTTTTGTTTACGTAAAGACTAGTGAAACTGTGTGATTCAAATGTGCAAATAAATATGTCGTGGCACTGACATTCATGCTCTTAGTACTATTACATGACATCATAATAATATCAGTCAGCAAACATTCCTAAAGTCTATATAAAGAGAATTTAAAATCACACACTTGGGGGTACAAATCAGTGTGTGAACAGCATCTTAAAAATTCCATCTATGGCAAGTTCTAAACCGCAAGCGTCTGAAGACGCGACAGAAATCGCCTAAAAAGCGGAGCAGTGACAAACGCGAATAAAAAAACTTAGCTCTCGACCGGGAAGCGGAAAGTGCGACGCCTTCAGCTTTCAGACGCCATTATTTCATCCGGTATTAAGTCGGAAAATATTTAGCAACAGCCACCATCTTTTTAATGTGGAATATAACTTGACGACGACACTGTAGAGTTCAATTTTCATTGTGATTGCATTGTTTTAATGTGGCTCTTCTTGTTCTGCGGTGCTTAGCAAGTCCCTTCTGGTTGAAGACAATAGGGTGTATATTGATTCCTAGACAAATGTGTAGTTGAGACATTTTATTTCGCGGTATAGTCGTCCTTGTGGATGCGATTCGTCTTTCGTATTGGGACTTACAGAGATTGTGCAGAATGCATGGCACGAGATTGTTTATAGTTTTGAATGTAGTGAATTTTCCGCGAGGTCGACGTTGGTGGGCTGCTCCGTGCCAGGTAAGCCTTTTGCTCGCTCCACCTAATATTCTTTGTTGACGTTATTATTGAATCCACGGAAGTGGTTTGAAACGGTCTTTAAATATTGATGGAACTGTAGAATCAGAGCAAATGCTCTGAGCATATTACGCAACTGTCTTTTAAGTGTACGTTTCCAAACGAAAAGGAAAACTGAGGCTGTAATAAAACCTACTTTAATACGTGGCCTATGAATGTCCGAGAACCTAAAATTAAAAAATAACTGGAAAGTGCATCGGCAACGAAGCGAGCGGCCTCAAATTAGTGCGCTATAAAACAGTAGCCTGAGAAAAATTATATGTAGATAAAAATCTATGAATGTTTGTGTGTGTATGGACATTGCGTAAAAGAATGATGGCTGTTCGTGGAGCTGAGGAAGTGTATGGCCGGGGCAGAGCACACGCGCGCTGCATTTTAATGCCTTGTCCCGTATCCAGCGGTGCCCCTACGATTGCAATACGATTACACGTACATCTCATATCTCTTTGTTTTAAATGTCTTCTAGTCGGATGTGTGTCAGCTGTTTATCATAAAGCTGCTGGGCTAGGCTAGAATACTAACCGATGTGGCGTAGTATTTACATTCTTTGTCATATCTAGGATTTTTTATTAGAACTCATCTTAAATCCTGTAGAAGCTCCACCTATTTGGTACTGAATAGTCAGTTAGGTCCTGTAGTTTCTAACATCGATCCGACTGCCGACTGCGGTTCAATTTAAGAAAACAATGCCAGTTCTTCAAATCCATTTCTAATTTCAAAATTCTGCTAATACCAGTCAAAACGCAGTAATAAATCTATTTCTGACACGAAATTATTGTTGTTACAGTTGGAAAACGGGAATACGGGTCACAATCGAGGCGTCCCGGTTTCTTTATTTCTATGCCAGTGTTTAAGACGTGCCCACTCAACTGAGTATTATAAATAATGTGTATCATCATCTAATAAATAAAATAAACTTCAGGAATAACGACTATAACCGAGCTCGGACTTCCTAATCCAGTTTTGTTCGAATAAAAGTCGCTCGCTCGCATCGTGTCGCACCTCTACAACATATATCAGTATTTCCGTGGGAGTATATGGCTGTACTAGACACTTTATCGTTTCCATGATAATGCACTTCACGGTACATCTTCACAAAAATATAAAATTCAAGCACGTGTTAAAATCCCGAGAACCCATGGTTGTCGGTCCCCACCCACATCACGATAGGCGTTTTATCACCGAGTCACCCGCCTTTAAAACATAACATTGTACTGTGGCATACACCTTCCGGAATTCACCTCTCCAATCCCTTTGTTCCCAAGATTCGGTGAAATGAGCCACACAGAAGGGCGTTCGTTTCCATCTTATTTATTAAAAGAGTCCGTTTGATACGCGTAAACCTTACTTTATTTTCATAGTACTTCGGCCCTCTTAATGACGATAAACAAACAGATAAATTCCGAATTCAGGAAAGAACATCACTTATCCTTAATACCCTTTATCTAATAAATAAACCACTTCAAATGGAATAAAAACCTAATTGACGTTTATTCAAGTCTACCGGAGAGTTAAATGAGGTCTACAAGGTTTAAACCGTTCATAAACGCCTTTGACAGAAGCGGGCCTTGAATTAGTGTTGCAAATTATCATTTATCTTCGGAAGGATTATGGGATATTGTTACAAATCTACCGTTTGCAGTTCGTTAGGGCTCGGAGCTAGAGCATAACTTTGAATGAGAAGGGTGTCGTTTCCCATTGACCGGAGCGGCTGCTACAGCGGTCAATATAATCTAAATCGGTGCACATCAATACAGTAGTAGTGCTATCAGTAGTAAACTAGTGTCTGCTCTCGAAATAGCTGTAGCCTCGTTCTCGTATAACGTAGTACGCGTAGTACGGGCGTCACGGCCGAGGCCGGGGTGGGCCCCGCGCCACCGGCCCCTACCACCCCGCCGACCTACCTATGCCGACGATAGATGGCGCTCCGAGATTAAATTGGCATATCGGATACACGATTTATTTCGCTCACCGATCGAAATGAAACATTACTCCTTCGAGTGAAATAAAAAAATAAAGTCTCTACATCTCATCTTATAACGCTTATCGTCAAGTAATAGATTCTGTTTCGAGATAGCGGAATCCTTCAATTTCCGACGACGCGTCGCGATACGCAGTTGCTGAAACGAGTGTATCGGCTCGGTTTGAAACCCTAGTTTTCTTTCACTTCTCAATTCTCCGCAAGCCCCTGCCTTGCCTTACGCGGTGCGAACTATTCGCTAATACATTATATATTGGAACATGCTCGCTTCTGTTTAATTAACGCAGTTCTGTCAAACTCTTCAACACAACAATATTCGCTGCACGCGCGAAACTCAACTGGGCGTCACAATATTTTCTACTACTTTAAGAGTCGTTTTTTAAAACAAATAGTCATTCAAGCTGCTTAACCATGCAAACAACGTTGCAGATGTTAATTCAAGCCGGCGCGAATATCAAATTAAGTATAACCGTAGAATTTTTATTTCATTGCGCTATGATAAGCACGACTATCAATAATAATAACATGCTCATAAACTAGAATGTAAGGTTCGGCACAAACGAGCCACCATACTTGCTGAGTCGAGTACCTACTGCTGTATCGGGCGCGAATCCATACAAAATGTATGAAAAAGCATGTGAACTCCTGGTCACTTGGCCACCGGTGGCTGTGGTCGGTAGCTCGTTTACATCGAGCCTACAAAGTTCCAAGCTGCGTCCGCAAACTGTACGCGTTAATTAAAAGTTACAGAAGATAAGACAACTTTGTTATTGAATAAATAAAACGTCCGTTTAAATGTCTGCGGAGGGAAATGAACGGATCCAGTTGGTGTGGATTGGCGCCTTTTTAGCGAGCGAAACTCGGCAAATGGTCCGTTCCGATCCATCCACGCGCGCGTCCCGCAACTCTACTCCTTTTCAAACTTATCGCACAGATTCATAACTGAAGCCGACTAGATCGAATAAACAACGATAAGGAAGATGAGCAACCTTGTTTTGATAGGATATTTATTGATAGACATCAAATTGCTAACTTATAGACCACTTCAAACGTGTAACTTCTCAGAATTATTGGCTGCGCGTGTAAAAGCAACAAATGCTGCAAATTCAATATCATTGCAATACATTATTACATCCACGTGAACCATTGCTCATGCGTTCCTATTATGAAAGCTACAAATTGTATTCGTATCTCGTCAGATCCGGGTCATGAAAGCAGATAGCGAAGTAAATCCCTGTTCTAGAATCCGCCAGATATTGGTAAACAGCCGCCAATGAAATCCGGTATTCGGCGGTACAACGAAACTCTAAATTGTTTCGTCGACCCATCTGTCAGCCGAGAATAAGAGTATTTATTCCCATTTATCAACATAATATTTCAAAAGGAATACCGCATGATATTCCAATCAAATTGGTTCTTGAAAAATGTCGGTAGTTTGAGAATATTAAACCTAACAACAAAGCTATAGTTTACTATGTTGTCAGAGGACAGAATAGTTAACTATAGTTTTGAGTGATAGTTCAGTTACTACTTTTAAAAAGGCTTCAGCATAAAAAAATTCCCTGTAGTCAGAAAAGGACTCTTCCCAAAAGTGTCATGAAACGCGAATAAGGGATTACGTCAAGACATCCATTTGTCAACCATGGTAATTTAAGCTCCTATGTACCTATGTTACATTCGCTTCACGACATTTTATAGCAATTCCGACATTGTTTTTTTTTTCACCAAGGAAATCCCTGTAGAATCATAAGCTGTAGATATTATTAAAAGATATCATTGATTTAGAGCTAGCATTTCTAGTAGAACAATTTCCCTAAAAACTTCATGGGAATATTGTTCTTCGAGAATCGCGTCGCGCCCGTCTGCGGGAACCTTTAAAAGGGAAGATGTTAATATCATGAAGTGCTGATCATTAATATGATAATAGCAAATAGATTACAGACACCGGCTATCAGCATGCTTGAGACGTCACGTACGACGATTAGTTGCCATAGACAATATGTGAAAGTAAATGCTTGTCAACGATAAGCTATCTAAAGTATTTATTGATAGCAAACAGAATACGAATAATTCCGATGTAGCTAGTTCAAAAGTTAGAACAAAGAAGTTTTTACGAAGCTACTACTCGAACTTGCACCATAGAATTCAATATCCTTGCGGAACAATAGTTTGCAAATCAAAAATTCTAAGCTCAAGCAGTTATAAAGCGGGCTCTTGCATTGTTAAGTTGAATGGTCGGCAGTCACGCTAGGTTTCTTGTACAACTGCATCTTGTTGACAACCAGGGTTTGTTAATCACCGCTGATCGTCGCGTCGTCAACATTTGGCAATGCTGATATTTCGTTAGTATGAGTGGTTAAGTGTTTCAACACCCGGACAAATCTTTAGAGGTTTTTGTGATGCTTCAGTTTATACAGCGTGTTAGGTGTTAGATAAAACGAGAGTCATTCTTTCTCAGCGGGGTTGTCAGAAAGGGTTACCGCTACCCCGGGAGATAAAGGGCTAATGAAGGAACATGGATGGGTTTAAGCCAGTAAGAGTCTGAAACTCCCTTCCACTCCACACAGAGCGCGAGGAATAGTTTGACGATTTCCCACCCCCAAAAAAATGGAGGGTATAGCACTCAAATGAACCACTTTGAGTATGGGACCAACTCTGAAATATAAGAAGAAAAATAAGCTGTGTTTTGACGAATTATGCGAACATAAATGTACTGAACAGCAGATTTTTTTATGTCATTTATATCCTCAACTTAGTTCCACACACGGCTAGACTTCATAATTAACGTATGTTTCTACACGGAGCTTTCCTTACAGTCTCTACTTATAAATTTAAATTTTCTTCTACATGTTTGAACTCTGTAAAATATGGAGGAAGGAACATGTTGGGAATAACAAGTCGTAATTTTTACTATATTCGTTCTAACCGTGTACCAGGTTTAATATTCAAATGCAATAAAATATCGATAAAGCGATTGAAAATTCTCAACTTCAACACTCCTCCGCGAGCCGCGACCCGAGTGCAGTAACTTAACTTGTGGAGTTTCCAACTTTACATAATAAAACTTGAGGGCGAGGCGTACCATATAATCTAACACTAGTTGATTAGTTCAGTAAGACGACGAAAAACTTAAGGCAGTTACTAATTGGAATAGTCTTCGTAGTTCTTGCAAACTATGAGCAAAATACACTGTGACCGCCAAGTCTAATAAGGAATTTAATAAAAGCACCTAATCATAAAAAAACTCTTGAGAATTTTAACACAATGAAAAGAATGAACGAAAATTCCATACAGAGTCGTAAGTTATGATTTTATCAGTCAGGCTGGCTGTCGTCTCGAACAAATCGCATTCCCCACATAACAGCATGTGACACCATTATGAAACTTAATAACTGCAACAATCTTTAGATATTGTTTTAGTCAATAATTATTTACTATCTCTTTGGAAAATATACTTCGCTGGCTGGCCGCAAATCGCCATTTTGCTCATTGACAAGACATTTAACAATGCCCATGTCCGGCAAAGGATCTTTACATACGGGCAGATACGCAATGTAACTTAGATATTCACGCATATAAAGCCGTCTTTTGTTGGATTTCCATTTCTCTCCATTGTCGTCCATTCCAAACGTTTTGTAACGGGTTCTATGGTAATCACTGCGACATCGGCATTCGGCACTCATGAACACTAATGTTATTTAATGAACGTATTAAATTATGCTCGCGACAAAGTAGACAAGAATAAATACATTATAAATGGACAAGGACGTGGAGTATGTGAGTAATGGAATATAAACGCCAACTAGAGGCAAGAAAAAGTAACGCGGCGGCGTCTTGGATAAAACTTTTAAGAAACTATTAATTTAGGAGCTTTGCACAGGACATTAGCAGAAATAACATTAAATGATTGATCGAACTGAAACGCAGCTGTCGCTTTTCTCCTTACATAGTAACACGCTGCATCTAGCTATAAAAGATGCATTATATTACATAATGTAAATATAGATACTATTCTTTCGCAGATGATCACTCCATCTCCTCCATACTCCATACACAGTGTTGCACATGGTAGGTCGCTTATGCAACATCTCGTAGGTGATATTAATTCTAATATTGATGACATTTGGTTTACGACTGCCACGTTCTACGGCGAGGATGAAAGGAATACTGTGTTCGCCGGTTTATCACAAAGCTTCAAATGTAATGGTCAACCATATTTTATGACAGAATATATTTTTTAACATTTTTGTCTACAAATTTATGAGTTACTTGTTAGTATGGAATACAATTTTAGTCGGTCGGGAACCTTCTGCTTTTAGTTTTGCAATTCCAATGTGCTCTACATATTGTATAGTACACTAGCTAAACCCGGCCACGCTGTGGCTTTGTCTGATATTAATTACTCGAAAATATTTCCCGTTCCCGCGGGAACTTCGTGTATGTTTATACACTCCTGGGTAAAAATGCAACAATCTGTCAAAATTTGTAGTTAATTCATCGACTACTTTTCTAGTTTTGCGACCACAAACATGCGGATGCTGTATTTTTATATAAATAGATGCAACTGCCTATATGAACATAAAAGAAACCCCCAAAAAACCTAATTAATCTGTACTTTGACGTCAATGTGCCATTACAAAATAATTAGTCACACTTATAATGTATAACCTATAGTAATGCCATTTACAAACGATAACGGAACGCCAGTACACTACAACTATTAGGAATTTCCTAATAAACACAATTCCGTATCGAAATGTACTACAGGAAGGCTAATAACAATAAACCACATTAAAACAGAAACTAGTCAATGAAATTCACTCGGTAGCGGTATAAACTTACCGATTAATTACTTAGAATCGATTATTCGAAACGTATTACGCGTATCGATTAATATTTAATTAGTAGTCTTGTTCATTAATGCTCCGTCTAACTTCGGTCTCAAACTACACGAGAACTCTTATTTGCCGAACATATAGTAGTTCCTGCAGCATGTTGAGCAGCCCTCGTTCGGCCCTGCATGTCGGTATTTATCGTGCCCAGTTATAATAGCTGGATGTATTGCATGCTTCACAATGAGAACATTGTTTTGATTGCGCGTGAGATTAATGTACAAAACAATATTGAGGAAAGAAGCCATTATTTTTCAATTTTATAAGAAATACGTGATTACTGATCGACTAAGTATGAGTAAACATGTTGATTATTTGAGGCCGGGTGCGAGTGTTCGATTTTTCAACGTTTCAATAATTCAGGTGTCGCCAATCTTTTGAGTTGATCTATTATTCAGAGCGACGCGACGGCTCGCGCCGTGAGAGTGACGATACGTACAATGACATTACTCATTCACGAATAAGTACACATTACATTAAGAGAAAAGAATTATAAGTAACAGACTTTTCAGTTCTACGAACGAGAGAGAATTGATATTCAAGGTGAGCTTTTTGACTTTGTTACAGCGTAACTTCAATTCAGCTCTTTCAGACTTTGTACAGTTTCATTCATTTTATTTAATAAACATTTTGTAGACATAACAGGTCAACCTAAGGCGTCTACAAAACTCAGTGTCAACTACTAACTCAGTAGTTAGTTGTCTAACTACTATATTGTATGACAGTGTGTGATGTGAGCTAGACATTTGTCGCAGATATAATTTTATGCAGTCTGTTAGTGAACAAGTCCACAACTTGAGTTAGCATGATCGAGTTGAGCAACGCGACGTAAGAGTACGTCGCGTAGTTGCATTTCTCTTGACACGGATCTGGGAACCAGGCTTCATGGCTGATGCTGAATCTTTCTTACCGTGATTAATTAGTTAAAATGAAAAAAAAACCTTCGCAAAATCCATCAAATAAACTGAAGCTCTATAAACTTGACGACACGGTTGGCGCAGTGGTTGAGCGATTGACTGCTGCGCAGCATGTCGCGGATTCGATTCCTGCACGGAATAAATATTTGTACGACCTGCAAGTATTTGTTCCAGGTCTGGGTGTTTTTCTATCTATATGTATGTATTTACAAAAAAAATGTGTATATAAGTAGTTTATCAGCCATCTCGTTACCATAACACAAGCATTAGGTTGTTTAGCTTGGGAATATGGCGCTGTGTGAAATGTCCAAGGATATTATTATTAAACTAAAACAACCAAATAACAATAAAATGTACAAAACAACAACACTAAGTAATGGACATAGGTACACAAAGTAACAAGATAATGACTGCCATTGTCATATTAAACGCGGCCGAGTTTAATCACATAATGGTCCGTTATTTATTGCAGAGCACACGTATACATCGTCCAATAAAAGGTACACCTTTTCAATGACCTAAATACTGATTTATTTATCAGCACTGAGCCCTCGACATAACTCATAGGGGGTAAGGGAGGAATGCGAAGATGCGAACGGCAACGGTTTTACGATTCGACAATCGTAAAACTTGGAAACAATTCTCTTGAATACGTTATATTAGAAGGTAAAGCTATCTATATTTTTCCCGAACGTTTTATTTTCCTTGTTTTATTGGAAATTGGTATGTTAATTAAATCAAATCTGCCTAGATCGATAGCGTTTAGCAAAACGTAAAATAGAATGCCTAAAACATAAGTCAACATAAAATACGTAGGTATGAAGAGTTCATCTCCAAACAAAGAATAATAAAAAGATTCACCTTAAAATACAATTTTGTAAAAATATTCACAAATTCGTATTCACTGTTCATTCACCGAATACAAAAGGTTGAGTACGTCTGGGATTCGAAGAAAATTCTTACCTATACATTTTCTACGAAAACGAGTTTTATTTAGCAATTTTCTGTATGACTCGGACGGAGCCACTCCTTAACAGAGGTTGGATATTGAGCAGAAAAACTATTTTATAAAGGAGGAACATCAAAGCTTAGGTCTGATATAATGTCAGGTTTCGGCAAATCCGCAATACCTAACCAGGGAATTCGAGGGAAATCAATAACGCAGTGTAAATACGTCATCAACGGCTCATATAAGTTGCTCGATACAGATTATGTAAGATAGTTCAAAGGAAACGTTTATAAATAAATGTTAATTACACTAACAGTTCGAGGTTTTGCAATGCTGGTTTCTATTAAGGATATTGTGGTTTGACGAACCGGTCTCTCGCGGGGTGGTGCCACAGTGGGCGGCTCGTGAACGCTTACCCCTGCTTTTATTTCGTTTTCTTAATTATACGACTTTCGGCTAACAGTACTCTGCTTCAGTTATTAAATTGGAATATTCAACGAGGAAGAAGGAATAATCGGTTGGCATATGCCTTTTCCATCAATTATACCACTTATCACCGTCATTCAATAAAAAAGATGTCTTCGGGTGTGTATAGCAAGGTTTTGCTTAAAAATAACAAAAAAAATATGGTATTATTTAGAAACGTTTTATTCAAATAAATTGACGGATTTCCAGAATAATGAAGCAAAAATCCGCACTCCAAGAGGTACAGGCGACCCAAATAATAAGGAAATAATTCAAAAAATAAAATATGCTATCGGCACCCAGATGTGTCGAGGATATGGGGGAAATTGGCGGAAGGCTCCCGTAGAGATTGAAATACGAACAAAAGGTTCCGTCCGTGTGATATACAGCTTCTATAGAGCATGGAAAAAAGTTATTAGCTCACTAGATGCATAGGAAATAGGTACGTTCAAGGGTCGGTCACGTGTTTTCCTAAAAGGTGGAAGGCGGAATCCCAGGCGACGCTCAATAAGGTAAGCAAATACCGTATGGCTACAAACAAGAATAACGTATGGTTCGTATAAACATTGAGATATTTTACTAGTGCACCGTTAATGGCGGCTATAAAGTGTCCAGTTCTCAATTAAATTAAGAGACAAGTAACTCATACTTCATATACTAGCTTAGGGATTTCATTGAATGCCTTCCCATAACGTTTACCTGAATCGATAGACGCATATAACGGCAATAAGACAGACAAAAGAAGCGCTCGTTTGCAATGATAAAAAATCTATTTTAGAACGGTTCAATTTACAGACAGAAAAGGAAGGTTTACCCAGTTTTCATTGGACAGAAAAAAACGAATCCATTCCGCGAAACTGACTCCCATGTCCATGTCACAGACAGGGCCGCTGATTCTGTGCGATCTAAACGATTCCACTATCAATAGACGAAGCCTATAGGGCACATCCCGGGACATTTAGCAAAACGAATCCACTATACGAGAATGTGCTTCACAATTGAATAAACATTTTTATTTAGACTGAACTATGCCTTGACATCATATATGTATTATCAATATCATTTAAATTTGAGAGCTATTATTTATACATATTAACAAATTATACATATTTTAATTAAATTACTATCTAACTAACTAAAAACAAATAAATACAAAAACAAAAAGGACACTTAGGCGTCGAAGTACTCATGCGCATCACTGACGTCCGGAAGCGTGCCCAGAAGACTGGCAGCATTGCCACGTTGAATGGCAATGCAAACGGCTCATAACTCTAGTTACCCATCAGGTTACTGTATTTACGCCGCTTGCTAGCTTCATCTCGGACTGACCGACACCTTGACAATTCAAAAGTGCCTGTAATTGGTTTATTTGAAATAAATACTTTGAGTTTGAGTTTCTTGACGGTCTTGAATAACCTGAATCCTAAATTTTTTTTTAACTAACATTTTTGCAGGTAGCAATTACATTTTAGAAGCGAATATTTGTCCGCTTTTTGATTAGTTTAGTATACAACTGCTTAAAGCTCTGTAGTAATTGTAAGCGTGGGAAATTTATGAACAATTTTTTTTAAGTTAGCATTACCGTGGCTCAGTTCTGCTCAATTTTTATGGGCAAATGAACACAAACTACAAAAGAATTCACGTTGAATTAAGTCTTGCGAAAATATAGAACTTATGTTAAATGAATATTACGTGTATTACTTGTAACGATAAAACGGCAGTAATAGTTAGAATGCAATAACTTAACACCGTTATCGCTATGCGCTGTTATTTTTAAAAACTAAGCTGTTATTCTGAAAGCGTTCGTTATCGCTGCGCGTACGAATGTTACCTGCAAATCTACAAACTGTACGATTTTAATCTGCAGTTCGCACAGTTTTTATTTTACTTTTCGTAGCTCTATTCGCGAGTCGCGATCGCTCACCGTTGGCAGGTGATGCATACGTACTCGCTGTACGTGCACGAATAATAAAACTGCGACGATTTAACGAGACCTCAACTTTAAGCCATTATAATAGGAATGCCGACAGTAAAAATGGCATTTCGAGAATACAACACGTTTAGTTAGTGGTTAGCTAAGCTAGTTTTTGTTCGTTTTGGACAATAAACGAACGGTATAGAAAAAAGACAGAGGTTTTTAAACTTCCATGATGGAAAAAAGAAAGATGTTTGTGATTATCGCGTGCACGTAATGATACAAGAATGAAGTGTTATACCATATCGTAAAAATGGAAATGCGAATGAACGTAACACTTTCTAAATAACATTTCTGTTAACGCAATAGTAATATTTTGAAATTTAGATGCGATAATGAGTGAAGCCACGACTATTGTCGTAAGCCTGTAATTAAACAGCCACTAATTTCGAAGTCAAGACATAAAATATTAATAACGTGTATAATAGCACAAATTAATTGCACAAAGCAGTAGAAATTACATTGAAGCGATTCCGGTTACGTCCGGTTCGGTCATATTCATTATTATTCAGTTAGCAAGCGCAAATATTTTCGCTTGCAGTCTTGTTTTATGAGCGGGTATGTGTGTACAGACGCGCCCATGTGTGCAGTTTGCACGTTTGCGTTTTGTGCTTTTTTCACAATTTATTTATTCACGTCGCCGACAGGTGGCGCTGCCGGGCGATCAGTGCCCGCGATACGTGTAAACTGGCTCTTAATATTTCATTCCACATTTTATTTAGGCGCAGTCAACCTTAAAGCGCGCAAGCTGTACGACTGTTTGAGGTGGAAAATATATTTTAATACATCACTCGACAATCGATTGTACTACACTTAACAGTATCGCAGCTACTCGATTTATCGCCGCGTCAAGTTTGAGTTCTACATTATTCATATAATTAACAAGTAACACTCGACTCGGACCGAATCTTTTCTTACGAGTCTTATTTACACAACAAATACCGAAGCGGTTGGAATTTACTTTTTCCGAGTAGTTTTTCATTGGTCGTTGAGTGAGTCTGTGAAGTTATGAGCCAATTAGCGGGCTCCTAGGATAAAATAGGGTTTTTATCGCACGTTTGAGGAGCGACATTTTAGGCATAGCGGTGGGCGGACGTGGAACAAGTCTGCGAGGTTATCGTCACTATAAACTACTTCTCATCGTGCCTTCATACGACGTCCTTTATCGCTAATAGAACCTTTTTGTACTTACAATCATTTATACGCCAAGCCATCCCACTTATCCGTGACATCGGATCGATTACTGTACGTCTCATATCTTCTTCAATTGATCACCCATTATATCAGAGTTAATTCCATAAACAAACCCTACAATTAATATATTATAAGTATTTTCTAAACATCCAACAGGATTTCCGTTCGTTTGATGTCTGGCACTAATGCATTTATCGCGTATGTTTATCATAACATTCCATATCAGTAATCGATTGAAAATAATGAGAATATCGGAGAGCATTCAGTGAATACAACGCACGTAAATATTTATGAAAGAAAATGTCGATTAACTGGAAGGTTTTAAATTTGACGTCACGACCACACGGTCGGGTAAAAAAGGAAAGAAATAAAGATGGCACCGAATGCCGGAAGAGGGGCAACCGGGCGATGAATTAAATATGCATGTAATTTAAAGGCGAAACAGGAAAACGCGCGGAACAGTTGGATAACCCCAAGCTTGTGAATAACCGATAATCCACATAATGAACCGCAGAGGATATCTAGTTAGAGACAAATAATGAGTATTGCGTATTAGGGTTGCCAGATCTAAATTAAGTATCTTTTGGAAAAGAACATAATTAATTAATCGGTTGAATTTGGAAAACGAATTTCGTTAAGCATTTATAATAGATTTGACAACCCTACCCTTAAAGTTCTATTGACACTTACCGGGCTTAGGTAGGGGTGCTTTGAGATCGTTGGCGGCCAACTGAGGGTTCTCTTGGACCTGAAAAAGAGTTATTTGTTATCTGTGTAAATATATTGAGTAAACTAGTAGTTGCTAAGGAAATAAGAAACATGTATGTTTTTTTTTCCAACTCTATGATAGATTTCCCAAAATGGATATAACGCTTTAAACTTATAACATTGTAAACTTATAACGCTTAACTATTGTAGAAAACGCTGAAATCCTATAAAATATAACGTTTAATTTTAATCCGCCAGTGTGTAGAATACTTTACAATATTGATGCGCATCTAATAAAGTTTATTCATAGAAAGATTTACGAGTGGCCATAGCTTATAAAAATATTGGAAATATGCATTTTTTCTGCGTTGCGTCAATGTTTACAATTACCTACATTGTGGATCTAGATTTAAAACCAGATGTTCCACAGAGAACTCAATCGTTACTAATATAGTATGTATACGTAAATATTCCAGAACAGTTAATTGAAAATTTAACTTGGCGATAGATGGCGCCACTAGTCGTCAAATGCTCATTTACATTTATTTCCATAAAAACTTAATATTGTAGACAAAGTTCGTATTATTGTTTCTCACTACAGAGTAAAAGACTTTATTATCTTCCCCATACATACTAATTCAAGTTAACGCAAAACAAACGTTATGTACTAAAAGTGATATAAAACAGACTTGATCATATTTATTCGACAATATGCCGAAAAATGTCTCCACTCCCAGAATTCTATCAAGTCTATTCATTGAATTTTCGACTCTTTCTTCTGTTGCTTAAGAGCTCTTTCAATTTGGAGACCTGAGGGGTATGTTATGGCTTTTCTCCCTGAATAAAATTAATATTTTTTATAGCCGTGATGAGGATTACACATACATTCTACCAGTATTGCTGCCCGTAATATAACCCCTAAGCCTATTTAGGACATAATTTTTTTCGTTACGACTTTTACATAAATAGAGACATCTGTTCAACATAGGGAAACATGAGGAAAACTGTTATAGTGTAGCACTAGACATACAGTTAATAAACAATCGCTAAATGTATTCGAGAAAAGAAAATTAAAAAAAAAGAGATATAGGATGTTCTAAAATCTTCTGTTACTTAACAACAAACGTTTAAAAAAAAAACTTTGTTGCTAGGCTTTTTTTTTAAGGCTGGGAAATCATCCAATGACTGCTCCCGCTCTGGGTGGAGCGGAAGGGAGTGTCAGACTCTTACTGACTAAAACCCATCCATGTTCCTTCCGTAGCCCTTTATGTTCCGGGGTAGCGGTAACCCTTTCGAACAATCCCGCTTACCTTGTTGCTAGGCTAAGGAGGCTTTTTCAAAACACAAGAACACTTTTTAAATGAGGTATTTTCGTGAATCAATCAATCTGCCTAGCCTTTTCCCAACTATATTGGGGTCGGCCTCCAGTCTAACTGGATGCAGCTAAATACCAGTATTTTACATGGAGCGACTGCCTATCTAAAGGTATGAGGGATATTCGTGAATATCAAGGAAATAAATAATTTGGACAAATGTGTTCACTCTATGACCGTACTTCTAGTAAGTACCACTTACCGTTGGTACGCGGCTATGCCAATAAAATGTCCATGCCCACATTGCCTACGCAAATGCATCCAATCATATTTTTTTGCAGAACTAGAGTTCCGTCCAAACTGTTTCATAACAGGTATAAAATATAAAGTCACATTTAGTTAGTAACGTAAGGAATATTCTCGAGATATTTCCGACGATATCAGAGCGTAGCAACTAGCATCAATTGTCTTTTGTCACCATAAATCATGGCCGCTTGCGCGTATTTTTCGTGCGTTTGTCGAGGCGCGACCTTGCGCGGTAAGCATACAAACAAGCGTACACATACGTTATAGCGTAGTCATGAACTTGAAATTTGCATTTATAATTGTTTTTATATTTTCCGACTGTTCTGCGAATTTTTTTTTTGTTGAAGTTCTTGATTAATTCTGCTGGCGTTGATTTAATACTACATAAGTACTTCCCTGCGATTATATAAGCGATTGTTGTGAGCATTTGCAATTTATTACTTTATAATTTTTTTACGAATCAGTGTCAAGGTTTGCTGGCCTAGTTTTCGCAGTTAAGGCTAAATTCAGACAGGCACTTGACGGATGTTGTCATGACGTATCATGCACGATCATGTGACCTAATCCTTATAGCGTAAATAAGTACTAGAACAACTATCTTACCTTATTTGTGTAAGGGTTGAAGATGAACTTGTTCTCCAATTCCTTTCTAGGCGTCGCAGCTATCACTGACAACGGCGTCGGTAGAGACTTCATCTCCTACAATAACAAACAACGTTACTCGTATTAAGACTTCTGAAATAACACAGATACAATGTATCCTTGTCATGACTGAACGATACGCACCTTTAAAATACTTTCTATTGGCGGTTGACTGCTATCGATAGCATTCTGTAAAGGAAACAAACGAATGATTATTTATTTTGAAATTTATTGTCACGTGTGTGTCCGTTAAACGTAGAACATTTTGTAGCATTCAAATAGTATCGACTTCCATGTGCATTTTATTTGAACCGTCCGATATTGAACTGCAGTGCTGTCAGATGCAGACAAAACTGTATAATAAAATTGTTGTTCGGATTCCGCACAGCATTGAAATCTATGGCAGAAACCACGCCCACAGGGAAAATGTGGGCACGTGGACGGACGAAATATTGTGACATCACAAATTTAGCGTAACCGTTTTACGCTTTATAATTATGGTGGGCGTAAATCAGGGGTAGTCTACACGATACATAGTCACACGCGTAACGAGATAAGGCGCGTTGCTCACATAAAACATAGGACAAATTTGCACTGGCTAGAATAAAACTACTTTTACGAGAATACATTATGCCTCCTTAGCGTAGCGGGGCGATTAAATTTAGGGCCCGTTTATGGCCGACTATGCTTGTATGATTTACGACTTTACGGCAATAAATGTATTGTTGCTGTTGAGAGAATCTGGGGACCTTAAATATTCCATTCGACGAACTTATGCCATCCTTTTATAACACAGCGCCATATCAATTGGAAAAAGAGAGAGAGAATGTTTATTGGATGGTGTCAATCGTTTCTGAAGAACTGGGTATTGGCGGTGGATTGTTAAAAAGAAAGGTTAAATATTCTTTTACGTACACAGTATCGCAGATAAATAATTGTCTTCTGCGAAGAGCGCCGGTATAAACTACAAAGAAAAGGGACTGAGGAGCTTTTGTATTAAAAAACTCTCATATTACATTGTTACCAGAATTCCCGGTTCATTTCCGCTCAAATAAAATAACCCTGATATAATGTCTTTTAAAAAATAACTTAAGATATTACGCTCAATTTGAAAGTTTAAAAAAATAAATGCAGTGTTATTATGGCATTACAAATAAGCTTTGGAAAGCACCGAAATAGGGTTGCCTAATAAACGGATCAATTATTCAAAATCTGTTGACCTACGACCACACCAATTGCAACATTCTCATTTAAGACTCCCACAGACAGGCGCGACGTGGCGGTGCGACGCATTTTTACTAGAACACCATTAAGTTTTCATCGAAATTGTTATACTAGTGTCGTGTAGCGTCTGTCTGCGTGAGCTGTTACTTCATACTTTGTTCACAATTCAAGTCACGCAAGAACCCCTTACTTTGTAACAAATGCCATGACCCTGTTTACACCTCAGCGAAAAACAATTAAATGCCATAAACGCTTTATAAGTCTAATTAGTTAAGTTATAAAAGGCTTTTTGACATTATAGTGTGGTGTGCTACACCCACTTGTTGACCTATCTAGTGTTGGAGGCGTGAACAATACCTGAAGCAAACGTGTGGGTGCGAACTCCAATGTTCGACACGTTCAACATATGAGGCAAGGGTTCTGGACTCCCAGTGTGTGTAGCTATCAAATAGTAGGTATCTAATCCAATAACCATTACCGTAAAATAACATTGTAGTAATCCGATGAGATTAGTGGATGAAGGACTTCATGTGGATTAAGAGACAAATTTCTGATAGGACACTCGATTTTGCGAGTGGAACCCTGGGTATATGACTTTATACAGGCTTGCTTGTATTTAGAATGTCCCCAGCAACTACTTTTTGCATACAGCCACATAGTGAGAAGTTACAAGGACTGAATAACTAAACTCCTCATAATGAATTATGAAACAAATAAAAACTGCTTTGTTAAAAGAAAACAGTTGACTATCGCTTAATTATTGACAACATTGACGTTAGCCGGGGGACCGAAAGGCACGCGACGGTTAATTCAACCCTAGCGTTTACAATACTATACAAACAAATGGAAAATTTAAAATCACTATAGTGCAATTTTGACCTATCAGCTCGGCTACATTTGATTGAACGGACTGCTGTATCGATGTCGTGACCACGGTTTTTGGTCTAATTGACAGTTTTGTCGACATCAGCCAGGCGAGGTAATGGATATAGGGAACGCAGACTTTGAATGGACATTCGCCTTATATTACTGTATCAAAGGATCAGTGATCATGAGAAGGTAAGCCCTGATTGAAGTCGATGATGAGAGGGTGTTTATGATAATACCGATACCCCTTGGTAAGACTGGCTGTCAGACTTTCGGGCTTCTGACTACTCGTAACGAATGTCAAAAATCCATGAATGACCGCCGGGACCAACGGTTTAACGTGCTTTCCGAGGCACGGAGGAGTCTCGATATGCAAAGATGGTCACCCATCCACGGACCAACCCCAGCAAGCTTAGCTTAACCTGATGGATCGATCAGTGCGGCTGTTATAACTTAGCAACGAGTCAAAGGAATGAATGAAGATGTTAATATGAATGAAGCAATGAATATTTCGAGGTGAGCTAAGGACTCCTTATCAAACTGACCTGTGACTGGATACCGTTGGGTATCCTGAGTGGAGGCGGTCTGTGCGGGGCTCCCGTTGAACCGGAACCGTCGCTCTGCACCAAAAAATATACATTAATATTCTATTCACCTCCCCTCTTAATAGAATTACGTTTTGGGATTTCTTAAACGACGTCTCTGAATTGGATTTGGGCTCGTTACTCGTCTATATTGTGCTTAGTTTGAAGATTCTATATTACATAGGTTCTATTATCGATTGTAGGTTTACATTGTAAGGTAACAATACACATACGAAGGTACCGTTTGATTTCCAACTCACACGTCCTCTGTATCACACGTATTCTGTCATTCATCAACGTATGTAGCAAGTTCCCCAATGATCGAAGTTCCTGGCGCCGTTTTGGAGTTAACCACATTAAACTTAATTACAATGTACGCCTGATGAATAATTCAGCCAGGAATTAACTAGTCCAAGATGTGGCTCTGTTACGGCATGAGAAGTTTCAAATGAGACGTGAAAAGGCCGGTCACGCATCGTATGACCCCCTTCATCAACCCTACGGCTACAACCATAAGTATTAATGTGACTCCTAACACGCTCTTGGTTCCATTCTAAATCTAAACAAAAGCTTAGATAAAGCATCACAACAATAAGACGAATTTTTAAAGAGTTAAACCAGGAAAAAGTTGTATTGTCGTTAAGCATATTTCAGGGTAGCATAGCCATCCAGCACAAAAGATGGTGGAGCCCGAAGCGACGGAGTTTGGTGGGGAATTTAAAAAGTTTCATGATAACACAACATTTTCCTGGTTGATATTGCTTTGTAAAGCGTACAGCTTGACAATAAACACCATTGTGTACCGATAAGCAGTTGTAACGAAATTTTTCTCGATTCTCGCAAGGAGCGCAATAACGAGTATATCTGGCACGTTTGAACGCGAGACACGTGTCGGTTTTTATTTATCATAACCTTTATTATTGTGTTCTAGTTATTTCCACATGTATGAGGAAGGCTTATAACGGATTTGCTAAAGAAATAAATGCTACTACGGGCCATTGACTCATTAGATGATAATCATATTCAACCTTACACGGCCTGCTATATAGTTTTTATAAGCTTAGCTAATACAATTTGCACCCTATAAAAGCTTGCACTCCATTAAGAAAGTTACTTAATTGGGGTCGCATAACACCCAGAGGACAACATATAAAAATCCGCCGCGCCGCATATAAAACATTGGCAGGTTGCAGCGTGGCTGTGGCTTTAAAACAGATAGTTTATAGATATAGTCGAAAGTGTTTACCCTGTTGTGTGGGATATGGGGGCGGTGATGGCGAACGCCGTTCTGTGGGGCGTGTGACGGCTTCTTGAACTCGCTCTCTCGCCGAGATGGTGGGCCTGTCGACAAAAGAAACATATTTATTAGTACTCCCACTTAACATAACATCAACTAAGCCTATTATAAGCACACTGCTGAAATTTTTGGCCCATAGCCCAAACAAAAAAAGGTGATTCTCTAAGTGAGATATTAACGTTGTTTAATTTATCTTAACAGCTTATTCTGTTTCATACAAACATCAATCTCCAAGAGACTAAGTAATTATTGTTTGGTGTCAACGTTTACGGCTTCCCGAGATTTTTATGGATTAATAAAAGACCGACATCACCAAGTCTCGAAATCATAAGGCACTTTAACTCCCGTATAACTAAAAGAAGGGGGTGGGTTCTCCGTCCCCCCTGCCACCCGCGGGAGTCGTGAGGGGAATCTCGGCTAGGTGTTTAGCTGGTTTATGGAGATTGCGATCAGGACAAAGGAGTCCAAGTTACGACGCCTAGATTGCGCACTGATCCATATAGTCCCCTCTAAATAGATAGCTACCTCACCTTTTTTCTATCAGAAAGTTATAGAACGAGTTTTATAGTGTTTGTATTATGTGCAAGATGTGTAGGAAATAATGGAGGTCTTTGTGTTCTACCGGTATTATTGGGACGGATATCGTTAACTTAATCCCGCTATTATGAGAGGTTAATGGAAGAATGTGACCCGTCATAACAAAAGTGTTTATAATAATAATTTGGGTTACTTTACTGACTATTCATAACTCCAATAATGTAGTTTACGTCTGAATAGATTAAGTATCATAAGAATTTTAAATGGAATGTTATAATCAAAACACTCTACCGAAACCATATAAAATATTCCCATGTATTTTCCAAAGAATGTATGGGAAAAAATCTCATGCTATTCACAACGTAATTGGATTACGATAACATTCAATAAATAAGATGATTTTGTTATTTTGAGGCCAGCTCTTAACTGAGTGCGCGCGAGTGCAGAATATCTTCAATTACTCGCACGCACGTAATGCTTGCATGTGATTGGTCAATTTAATATTTCCCATTACCCGCTACTAGTTTACAACCGCTAATGCGATTCACTAACAAGAGCTGATCATAACATTCATAACTGAATCTCATTTAGCGATAGAACGACGCGTAAAGGGGAGCACACGGTGAAGCTTTCAAATAAGTTGCATGATACGGGAATATGTAGCTCTTAATATACGATTTTAAAACAATATTTAAGGTTATCACTTATCCGAGCCTGCCGGGTAAGCGGGATTGTCCGAAGGGGTTACCCTACCCCGGAACAGAAAGGGCTAAGGGCATGGATGGGTTTTAGTCAGTAAAACTCTGACACTCCCTTCCGCTCCAACCAGAGCGTGAGGAGTCTTTGATGATATACCACCCTCAAAAAAAAAAAAGGTTATCACTTATGTTGGCGATTTAAGTGCTGATAACATTGATGACAATTTAAGGAACTTTATTGATAAATGGACAATATTTTTATGAAACCAAAATAATACTGCAGATAAATCTTAAAATTACTAGATTTATTTCAGAAGCACAGGAAGTTTCAATATCACTTAACATGAAAGAAAGAAAGAAAGAAAAAGAAAGAAAAGTGTGTTTATTGGCATTATCTACATATAACATAAACAAAAACCTTAAACTACCTACTTAAAAAGAAAAAATAAATAAAAACATCATACGTTCACGTAAAAACATCGTATGTCACGCGCTTTATACATATCACGGGCACCGCTTCAAAACTCTCAATACACGTATCGCTGCAATCCGACCACCTTATTGGATTAGAGGCAAAAACACCGCACGATAATCTTCTTGGCGATACTTCGAGTATTTTTTCGGTAGCTGATATTATAACCGGATATTTATTGAAAGAATCGTTCCTTGGTATTGGTATATTTGCGAAAACATTCTGACTTCAGTTAAATCCATTATAGGTAGGGTTAGAATCAAAGCTGGTCAGAAACCGGCTGAATTGTGTTTCAAAACATCCCAAATAACTCATGCAACTTTTGCATTCGTCTCGCACCTAATATATTCATGAAGTAAGATTAAGCTGAGATTACACGTGCTTGCATCGTAACGTTATTCACTGCTTGCAAACTTATGTGCGCGCAACTTAGACGCTTCTAAACAAAGACTAAACTTCAGAATCGCACCATTCTGCGGAGAGCAACAAATTCAGTTATCAGCTAAGCTCTCGACCCATTTCCACAATATCCAAGCACGAATGATAATACTCCTCAATATAACTGAATATTGAGGAGTAGACCCTCGACAAAAGAAGACGGGCACACAATGCAAGTCGGTAGCGACCACGGCAGATCGGCGCGCGTGTCGAATTCACCCAACAAATACACTCCGTTACCTTATTGTGCCCATTGTTGAAACATCACCAATATCTTGTGAGAAATCAGAGCAATGTGGAATGTATTTCCTAGTTCATATAGATCCTAATGATGGCAAATCCTATGTTCAAATGTTTCTTAGATTTCCGGCATGGGAGATCCCATAGAAACGTTCTATATCTATCCATATCTGAAGAAACATGATTGATGTATTCGCATTAAGCTTTATTATAGGTGAGTGTCATAAAATTGATTAGCTGCTAAAGATTCCCCTTCAACGCAACGAAGGAAAATTGTGACTGATGCCCACAAATCGTTGGCTGTCAATTTGCCACTTGCCACTACAATGTGCAATTTGATCACCTTCTAACCCGTCATTATTTACGCTACGGTTTTCAAGACCTTTGGCACTGTCATTATTTAACCCGTCATTATGTTTAGTACTAAAAGATCAAATTAATCATTTGGCTTTATTTGCCTTTTTGTTATTTGCTGAAGGAAGTTCATTAGCAGGGTTTTATTGCAGGTCAATGACCGTAAACGTCAGATACAATTTGTAATCTAATCACTGCATCCTGACGAGCAGAAATTTCTGGTTATTTTTAGTATGGAGTAGTTTTTGCGGTAGATTAGCTAGCCACGCCCTCTATTTATTCAATGCTAATAAGTTTTTCTACTATCATTGGCTCCGGTGTTCGCTACACACCTGTGTGAATAAATACATAGCTAATCTTTTATACATGGCCGATCATTAATATAAATAATATGCTTGAAGTTTCATAGTTAACAAATAAAAGTCACCAGGTGGCGTACGGTGTAAGTCCATATCCTGTGTAAAAAACGTTTTATTTCTTTGCGACCAAAGTTGAAGTATAGCAAAAAGATTAAGAACCGATCAGCTGCCTTCGGTGGCAGCCCTGATTGCTTGTAGGGTAGTTTTATATGAGCGGGCTGGTGGCGGGGTATGGGGGGCGCGGTGAGAACAATGGCCACTGCTGGCCAATGACGCGAGCACCTGCGGCCGTTGACACGTGCGCAGTCGCACGCGTTTGCAGGCGACTCGCACCGCTTTGTTGATAATTACACGAATTATATTTGCGCAAACGATTAAATTAGTATCATACTGGAAAGTCTGGCTTTGAAAGGCTTTCACATAGCGGTTGATGAGATTAAAATATCAATTTGACTATCTACCGTTCCAGTGTCTTTAGACTAGATCGATACAAGGGATAAACCTAAAAGCCCCGCGTATCAAAAGACGGCCCGATACTAGCTTCATCGTGATGGAATATTTTCGTATAAATAAGTTCAAACTTAATACAATTTCGGAACCACTATTTTCGGCATCCCTCGGGCATTATCCCACTAACTGGAATAACAGATAATGTTTATACCACCGTTCGTTCCGCTCTTTGAACGTAATTGAATATTAAAAACGGAAATATAACAACGTATTATAGTGTAATCCATAGCTACGATTTGCATTTTTATATTGAAATCGATTGTAACTGAATCTGACACCTTAACACGCAAGTTGGGAAGCGTATTTTTAGCCTTGACAGTGAATTTTAAACAATTTGCAAGGTTATGGATAATTCAAAGATGATGCTAATGTATGGGACGGATCAATCCCTTAAATTTGAAAAAATCTCATACTTAGATTGATATTATACGACTGTTGGCATGTATTTTAGATCTGGGCCTTTGATTGTTTTTCAGATTCTATATCTCAATCGTGTGTCAACAAACATTTTATTGGTTTTTGTTCGCGCTAATGAGAGGGAGTGAATTTATCAACAGCTAGTTAATAGATAACGTGCTGTTGTAACAGAATGTCAATGGCATATCAATATCACCGTAAATATTGTAAAAACTGTAAAGGTCGATGAGGATGTTGAATGATGATCATTATTAGCAGAATGCGGGGCACGCGTCGTCTTTGTTCAGCTCGAGGTCGCAGCTCACCGCGAAACGTAACGTAAGCGGGTCAATGCGATCTGCGACGACACGTCTCGAGGCCTTTCCCTCCGCTATAAGGAAGTTAATACGATTTATTCACAACAGCGACACTTGTCCGTGTTATACAAAATTTATAAAACTGCTTAGATACACGGAGCATCACTTGCTTCCGCCTCTGATAGGTGACCTTTGACAGAGAAAAACTTTAAGTTTTCTATTGCAACTTTCTAAATTGGATAACACTTAAATTATCGTGATTGCTGCTGCCTATAGAATTTGCTTGGCATTTATTTGGTAACCATGTCCAATTGCTGTTTCAACAATAAAATATGATGATGAAACCTCTAAGTAGGTACCCTTACAAAGTTTATGCCAACAACCCATAAGAACAGCTACAAAATTCTGCACTCAAAAAGGGCTCATTTCGCTACTGTTAAAACGCACTAAATTCTGCGCAAAGTGATCAAGAAACGCATTGCATTCTCCCTTTACGACTGGAAGGTACAAGAAGCAAATCATTCAAGAACACAAACCATTTGCTAAACAAAAGGATTTACATTGAAGAGTTATTTTTATATGTTTTCTATCACAGTCCGTCGGTTATGGCGCGGTGGCGAACGACGCTGTATTTTGTATGCAGACGACCGACTGCATAAACAGAGAACACACAGACACAATCAATGGAGTACCTCAGTTACAAAGGGGGATGTGTGTTACTGGACAGTTGCACGAGGAACAACAAAGTTTGGGAGACAGCAAATTATTTTAGGACAAGGAAAATATGAGCAAGATCTTTAGATGGACACAAATCAATAGCGATACGGAAGTTGCCCTACCGCAAGAAGAAAAGACTTCGGAAAGAACGTAAGTTATCATTATAGGCGGAATAAAGGAAAATCTGATGGAGAGAAACAAAAAAAAACTTGCCTCAACCACATAAAACACCGAGTAAAACCAATCATAAGGGGTGATGTATATCTATTGCGGTTCGGAAACGGATTAAATGAGTTAGAAAAGAACATTTTCGTAGCAACTTCAGTAATCTTGAGGTAATTCGCAATGCCTTAGCCCCACACATTTTCCTTGTCAATAAATAACTAAGTTTCTTTCACGTTGATCCTAGCACTAACATATTTCATTCCTCTCAGCATTACGCAGAGGAATCTTTTCTTACAACTCTTGTCATAAAAAGAAGATAACTCGCGTTATAATTTCGAAGGGTGAACGTTTTGGGCTGAGTCCTTAATGAATATTAGTACGAGTACGAGGTTATTACATATAGCTCGGTTGCGATATAGCCACGATTTAGACTCCCTCCGAGCAATAATCCTGTCCGAGAATAATTTACCATATTACAACAATGGGGTAACCGAATGCGAACCTCTCTAGGTAAACCTTTACGTGGATGAGGTAGTAAAGTTTTTAAGGTTGGCATTCAGTTTATGTAAGCTAACAAATAATCTTAATAAACATTCCGAATTTCCTTGTATCGTGGAAAACGCCATTCGTGGATAGGTTTTTGTACGCATGGTCTGTTGCAAAAGTATCTCATCAAAATATAAACAAACAGATCAATAAGCGCACCCGCGGGTGCCAATTTGTAGTACCACGTACAAATTGATTACTTTGATTCGATTATTTGAATACCTAAACCTGAACTTCTTGGTTAATCAGAATAGCCGTTTCCCAACTAAGCAGCTGAATACTAGTATTTTACTTGGAATTACTGCCTATTTGACCTCCATAACAGTAACTGGCTAATAAGACACTCCTTGGTTGACTGGCTATCAGACCTTCGGGCTTCTGACGCCCCGTAACGATTGTCAGATCCACGAATGACAACCGGGACCACGGTTTAACGTGCATTCCGAGGCACGGAGAAGTCTTGATATGTAAAGATGGTCACCTATCCATGGACCAACCCCAGCAAGCGTAGCTGAACCTGATGGATCGACCTGTGCGGCTGTTATTACTAAGCTACGAGCTCCTTAAACCCGAAATCCACTTAAAGATCACACTAAATTTTCGTTGATGATTTTTCAACTACAATTGAATAGTGTTCAATAATTGTCGGAAGAAGAGGCCAGATATAAAAATGGAACCCCCTAAATAAAGATAAATGTGTTACTAAATCGCTTTATTGAGTGATTGCGTAACAATTAAACTTGAACAGCGATTGTTTACATATTCGTCACACACTTTTTAAACAGGCTTATCCGTACCATCGTTCGTTACAGTTCACTATTATGTTTTGTTACCAAATCAGTAACAGTAAGTCATTCGTCATAATCTTTTCCGGTATCACGACCTTTTGGACGTTAGGCAGGAACTTGCGGTTAATATCTGCGATAATGGGTTTCGCAGAAGGTCTAACAAGTCATGTTTAATTTTCGTCTGTAATTAAAATGTTGTGGTTTTGTTACTAAAGGTCACTGAAGGTCACCGAGTATTACACAAATATTAGAAGATGGAACTTATTTAATTATCTATGTGATTTTGGAAATGAAAGAAAAATAAATAAAATTGAAGTTGACTCGCGTTCAAATATTGACATTTACCAATCGTTTGTTACACAATACAAATGCGTTTAATAATGTGGTAACAATTGACACTACGATATGCTACGAGATAAATAAATGTTTGACGCTGAAGTTAAACGAGACAGCCGCGTTGCGACATCGTGCAAGAGTATGTTACATCAAAAATGGCATCGCAGCACAAAATACAAGTAATTCTTGAAATTTACATATAATCAACGTCTATTCGAGGTCTTGCGGGGCACGTTCGACGTCTGTCGACAACACTCGGCCCATTTGTATGCACATCACACACTGGTGGATTTCAGACGCAACTCACTAACAAGCGTATGTTTATCAGTAAGTATTACTGCTTATTTCGAGCAAAAATTTTGCTATTCAGGTATCAGTTGCATTCTGCCTTCAGGCTGATAAACAAAGCCCTCGACGCAGTGGCAGCCTGTGTTATAACAAGGCTCGTATGTAGAAATAGCAGCTAGATTTAAAGATTGTAGTCATGCCACGATATCGCTTTCATAAACACAAGCTACTTTATAGAAACAATTTCCTAACTATTATTATAGCTCTAAAGAAAATGCGATGTTTACTGAATCAAATGTTAAACAAACATAGTATAAGGAAGTCAAATGTCGGGCTTTGATATTTGTATCAAAGGGTGGGCGAATATTTTCCGAATAAAAGACACGTTGAAGATTACAGAAAATTCGCAAACAGAAGCGGCGCACGCCCCAAGTCCCCAACCCGCCCGGTGCGGCGTCCCCCAACTCGCACAATGAAAATAGATTATAAGTGGGTAACTGGTGGAGATAGAAGTAGCGAAACGCATAACACGCGTCCAGTGTCAAACGGCCATAAATTGTCCAATCCGCGACCGGCGACCTACTCGCTACTTTATGAACGCCACAACTCCTAACCCGATACACACAATATAATATATTTTGTATGTTGTTCATTTTTCTCGGCTGGCGTCGGAATCAATTCCCAGCTGTCCCTCGGGGGCAATACCTCATATCGGTGTCCTGAGAGCCGTGCCTCATGCCAATATACTTTGTAAGTAGACAGTACGCACACCAACAAGCGGCTCATGTTGTTTGTTACACGCGATATGATCCGCAAATAAACATGTTATTATGTTGCTGTAATTTCCACGACGATTATAAGAATTTTCTGCGGCGCGCGTTTCAAGGGTTAAGCCGGCAGTGGGTGAGAATAAGAATGAAGAACTAATGAGGCTTAATCCTCTAACAGCCGTAGGTAATAAGTGCATAATGATGTGGCTAGAAAGCGGGAATGACTAACGACGGCAGGCAGTGAAGAATAAACTCCATTGGCTCACAGCTTCCTGTACATTTATCATATTTCCATGCATGCATATTTCACAGCGGCCGCACAAAGAGGTGAGCGAAATAAAAGAGTGAACTAACAGAAATAATAAGAGTAATTCAGCATTCACGTCGGCTTTACCACCTCCGAAGAATTACCCTCATAAATCTTTCATTCGCGCGCCAGTTCAGCTACTCACTTATTAAAATAATCCTGAACTCTATACGCGACGGTTTACCGTCGTTATTTCCTAAATCCTGATATTACCCCAAAATCCGTATCCCATTTAAACAATACGTACATTGTAATCTCGATTACAAATGTAAATTATATTTGCGAGGGCCGTGTTACCGTGTAATAAGGCCGGGGAGCCTGAATGAATGTCAAGGGTGAACACACCACGGTTTTTATAAAACATCCACGTTTATGGCTGTGTAAATGATGACTGATGGACGAGACGCATCAAAGGCCAAGCGCTGGCTTGCCACATAGTGTGCAGGAGTACTATGTGACGTTATTTGCATTCTCTAATGAAAATAACACGTTTATAAGGAAACACGCGGCAGTTACATTTATCACAGCCGTAGGTAGGAGAAATATTGGTGAAATAATTTCCCCGTTCATTTCTTTCTTCGTAAAGCGTACCAGTATTATATTACTATCTACTTGTTATGCATGCAGTATCCCATTGTAAGTTGCTATAAATTCTAATTATAGTTTAAGTAATTACGACAATGAGTCTGTTAACCGGAGGAATATCTTCCACTAGAGAGTAATAATTCTAGGACAGATTTGCATAACATTTCTAAATACTTACTTAGTTTACCATTCCTGTCTATAAACCACGTTATTACTCCCAACATTCCACGTAAAGCGGAGTTATTTAGTAACGAGAATTAGCGAGAATTTTGTGGAGCACAAAGTGCAACATGCAAAAACGACTGCGAAAAGTTGAGTAATAAACAAAGCCAGATGAAACTGAGGCGTAATATGAAAAGTACGTATAAGAGCTGCGGAGTGCGGTTTTGGGGAGGCGATGGCGAGAATAAGGAGGACTTTTATTTTATTAGGATACTAGCTTCTGCCCGCGACTTCGTCCGCGGAAAATTGCGATATACTGTAACTGTTTAGGCAGCGCATGCAAATAATTCTGTTTTCGGAGGTATTTCTGTCCGACTTGCTAGACAAAAATTGCGACAGCTCGGCTAATATGTATGATATAAATATAATTTATAGCCTATAGCACTCAGGAATAATGTAGCTTTCGATTAGTGAATTTTTGAAATTGAATCATTAGTTCCGGAGATTACCCCCTACATACAAACTTACAAATTTTACCTCTTTATAATATTAGTATAGATAGTAACGCTAGCGGTAAAACAGGCACGTCGGTGGTACTCGAGACGTAAAGCAATAACGTTTAGGGTTTATAGAAACCTACATAAGCGTAGACAGTTTATCTCCGTCACCTTTTTACCTTCTCCTCTCATCTCGTGGTTGAATGATATAAAGCTTTTCTTTTTGCCTCTGATGTTCTTTAGATGTAATACCCTATTCAGGACAGTTTAATTTACCTCGCCTACAGTCTAGACATGAAGTCGAAAGTTGACCTTCAATATTAGTAATGGGCTCGCCGCCAATTGAATCGAACCTTTTGACTTACTGTGGGCGTGTGAGATCTTTGCCTACACATGAGAAATAACAGGTATTACTCATAGTTTAAAAAAAACTTGGAGAATGACACCGTCTCAAATTTTCTTAAAGCTAAACATCATACTTCATGACCTCCATAATATTGTATAGACCCCATCACATCAGCTATCCCAACCTGTCAAATATTCCCAATTGAACAAAAACCTTAATCCTGTTGTCATAAAGTTGAAAGTCTATCAAAGAAATTGGACCGATTAGGGTAGCCTCTGAACCTGTGACTTGTTATCCTAGAATACTGATGTTTCACAGGACCAAATATTTACAGAGACAGTAGGTATTACGATAGCAGCCAATACCAACGTAAGTAAGCAACACGATCCGATCGAGTCGAGACTATTTGTCCACCGTGACCATAAGACAATTAAGAGCACACCAGTGCCCGTAAACCATCGGTAGACGTCCAGGCAGCCATTAGTAATTAATGGTGAGAACAATAGTGGACCACTACGAGCCACACCGCCTTCCACGGCCGTGATTGGTAAATTGAACCTTGACTCTGCAACTAGGTCGGCTACATCTTGTACTATTCATGACTATGGAGTAACTGTACAGTATGCCCACTCTATAATGCATGATCCGGTAGATGTTGAATTAAATGTTAACCCAATTTGAATCTTGTATGTCAATTTAGTGTCAGTTCTGGCTGACTTTTACTATAGTTATTTTTTTATATTGTGTAAAAATGGAGACTACTATGCCTTAATATTGATCACGCTCTATAACCCATACTTCATCTATTTATTACTGAACAACAGTAATTTCTGATGACACTCAATCCCGCGTCAATTTATGTACTTCAGTATCTTTGATAAGTGCTAAAGCTTCATTTCGCGCTTCACCAAGAGTGAACCCTCTGCGTCCATTCTATTCTGAGTCTTTTGTTTTTGTGGTGAAAAGCCACTGAGTAATCTCGGACCTTCACATTTAGTTAGAATTTGTGACGTATCTCTAAATGCTTCCCACAGTTCCCACGCTTTCACTTTCTGCTGGTCCCCTTACGTCGTTCAATGATGAACTCACGTAATTTTTCTTTAAGGAATGCAGTGTATTTTACAAACCATTCTTTTTCGCCCTTAATAGCTTTAGTGAAGAGAAAGGAAAGCAATAGACAAGAAAACAACGGAATAACATTTAGGTGAGAAAGAAACATAGTGCCGGAGGGTAGATACCGACTTTTGATGACATAGACAACATATTTTATACCAAGCAATGGGGACGTGATTTATCAAAGTTGGCGTATCAAATAACGTGACGTAACGTGATATGAAAAAGTTCTTTTTGGGTTTATCTATAAGATATCAACATGCTCAGTTAATGGTCTGGTAGAACTTCTTTCGCGTTTAATTTAACTTCACAGATTTTTCTAACACAAAATATGTAAGTACACATCAACTTAAGCACTGTCTTACACTAACGCTTATTCGCTATTGGAATCCTGTCCGAGGTACACCACGCACTAAGTGTACCACCACCGAAGCCTTAATTTCTCGCGGCCCGCGTTCTGCCAACACGTTATACGAGTAAATAAAACAAGCAGCTACTGAAACGCTTCATAACTACCTCACTCTTTATTACCATACTTTTTATTGCGTTGCATTGCACTACTTTTGAAAGCTTTCGATTAAGCTTTAAAGATTTTTTTTGTTTCTACTTTACAGCTTATTTCTATAGTATTATGCGGTTTTCTTTAAGCAGCTAGTGTTTTCAGATTTTTCTATCTTAAATAGACTATTATGGATGTTTCTAAAAAAAAGATAAAATTATTGAGAAACATAAGAAATACGTTAAGAGAAATGTCAAATGTCAGCTAATATTCACCTCAATTATAATAACGTCAATTTATAAAAGTTGCACTGTAATTAATACGGTTATTAAAAACAAAACATGCTTTTCTGCGTCACTTCGAGCGATACGGCAAGTGGGTACCACTCAATCATGATTTATACCTTATGGAAAAATTGCATGCTCGTATGTACGTCATTAAGCAATTTCTCCTTACGGTATAACAGTACCTACCTTTCTCAAACATAAAGTATGCAAGTTAACTTGCATAAATAATCTCGAAATCCGAAACAATGGTATTTTAAAAGGGTGTCGCAGATAAATGCCGATGGAAACAGCAAAAAAACCATTTCGACCTATCTTAAATTCATTAAAATATTAAACGCTAGATGGAATAATCAGGAACATTAAACTCCACGCAATTCGTTTGAATGCCCCCCCCTTGGGTCCCCGTTAAGAGGTAACTTGTCAAATTCAACATGCCACCGGTTAAAATTTTACGAAGATCTCGGCTTAAAATTAAACTTATTTTGACGGAAGGGATGGAGTGTCGACATATTGAAACTGTTAGTCCTAATTAGGAGAGGATTATTACAAATGCTATTTTTGTCATTAATTTGTAACTTGTAGAGTAGATCAAAATTTGCGAAACTACAGAGGGTTAAAAAAGGTAAGCAGGACGGAAGGTTATTGAATGGAATATTGCTGTTCTTATAATGGGCGTCTTTCTGCAACCCTCAGGGTGTAAGGGGCTGGGACTGGTTGATATGTCAAAGGAAACACGTCCTTTGAAATAATAAAAAAACCGGAAGTGTCACTCTGCTCACCTTGTTTCTGACATACATCGGTGCTTTATTGATACCCCTGAGAATCTTGTTGAAAATTGTACAACCTTATAAAAGTAAATGTACTTTATTAAATTCTATTCGCTTTGATTTGCCATTACGCTCTTTGTAACACGAAAACATGAGTCCCATACATTCCATGTGTGATTGAGATATTATTCTTGATCAAGATATTTCGAGAGCTTACTTGATTACAATAACATTAAATGTACATCACATAAACGCGCAGGCTGAGGCCAACGATCTATATATAACGACTTTTTTATGACCCGTAGCTGACCTACCTCTTATTTATCAGTCCGTCAGTTTTCCTAGCTCGTTTACAGACCTCTTTCACGATAATGCGATCATAACCTAATATTTAGAAGAGTCTTTTAGCGTTATTTTCGCCGAGATACCGAAAGCCTTTCAACTTTAATAAATTACGGCTTCAAAATGTTCGTGAAGTCTACTGCAATAATTATGAGAACTTAAGGTTATTGAATTACCGTTTGGAAGGTTGTATCCTTCTTAGTAAGGATTGGTCTTCGAAAGTATGTCTTTCTGTGTTGTATCTCGTTAGTCTCTTAATCTTTAAGCGGGATTGTCCGAAAGGGTTACCGCTACCCCGGAACACAAAGGGCTAAGGAAGGAACATGGATGGGTTTTAATCAGTAAGAGTCTGACACTCCCTTCCGCTCCACCCAGAGCGGGAGAAGTCATTTGATGATTTGATTTCCCAGCCTTAAAAAAAAAAGTCTCATCTTTTTCTATATGAAAGTCTTATTAAATGGTCAGTGACGTCAGTTGCAAGATTCCTTCGCCAATGACCATATAAAACTCTAATCAGGTGTTATGGCATAAAACCTGATTAGAGTCTCAGACTTATTCATATCGTTTAGCCTTTAAACAAAGCAGAAGACATATATAACACTTCCGAAGCACTGACGTCACAAATGAGCAACAAGAAGCTCCGCTCATACATCTTCATCTGAACCTGACTACATTTAAGCTGAGGAGACTGTTGCGCATTTCACAACAGGATATTAGGGCCACAATAATGCAGTGACAAGTGAATTTGCGAGAGTACGTCGCCGGGGCGCACCGTCCGCGGTTGTCAACGCTGACCGAAGCCCATCATTTATCCTGACCGCACATCAAATCACCATCGGAATGTAATGGACACAGAACATGTTGTGACGAGATAAGTCGTTAATGGAATTAAACCAATGCACGTCCAATCGCACGCTCTTGTTGCTGGTGCCCGCAATGTCAATATAATCACGCTGAAATAATGGCTCCGGCAAATTACCCTTTACGTGGAATACCTCCCGGGATGAGAAAAGCTTTAATTTGCTTCGTAGAAACTTTTGTTCCATTCCCTCTGTCTCATCGACATAGGAATTTATTTTCTGTTATACGACTATCTAAAATTCCTATCTTGTAAAATCTGAACCAGCATGTTTATTCTCTTTGATTACGATCCATATAAAATCCGAAGCATTCTACACACCAGTTTGATTTAAGATTTTATACGGCGTATTCAATGTAAATCTAGTCGACCTCAATAATCTGTAGAATATTCTTAGAATAAAGAATCCAAGGGATACACGGCTGCAACTCAATAACTCAGTGAGAAGTCAAGCAATGGCTAACTCGGCGGTTCAGTTCGTCGCCGTTCGTAAGTTATGAGACGCATGCATCAGTGAAATGTGTTTTCTTACACCGAACAGGCTACTGTGTGCTACACAACTACACGAGCACGTTCCGACACTGTTTGTCGATACCAAGGCGCGGTTACAAAAACTGCTGGATGACATTATTATACGTCACTAGGTACAAATAAGGCTTGTCGCGTGACAAAGTGTTCAAGCCTAAAAACCATCGGTTTACTTGGTAAGGCGGCCGGCCGAGTTAGTTACGGTTTGACTGTAGCGTTACAATGGGAATTATGTTTTAATGACTTTGCTCATTGTTCTTCGGACATTAATTGTTTACACACGTATTGCAAGCAGAAAGCACGAGTGACGTCATCGATCATGCTACTCAACCTGAATATAAGAGTTTTTAATTAAAATTCCCATGCAGACTTGCGTCGCTCTCATGGCAATAAAGTGATCATTCAACTAGTTATTTAAAGCGAGTATCGTAAAATACAAAATATATTTCTAAGCTATAAATTATACGGTAAAGACGTGTGTCTAGTACGCGCTAATTATTGCATGAACTGAGTTTTTTCTTAGTCATTGGAATACTACAGACGTTGAAGAGGCGGGTCGAGTAAATAATTTAATTTCGATATTATATTATTGTTCGGAACTTTCCCAGAGTAGTGAGAGGCGTTGATAACAAACAAGTGCTTTGTTTCAGTCATTAGGCGTAGTGCGCGGGGGAGCGGCGCGATGTCGCGTCTGCGGGCGACAACGAACGCGTCGCGTCACACGACACGAATATTTGTCACGCGACACGGGCGTCGCTCGCGATTTTTGAATCATTTATCAACCGCTTGTTTACTCTGCTTTACGCTACTGCGACCGGTTTCGACGGCCGCGCAAAAACTGGGTCATTCTTCATTACGGCCTCAAACGCGCAAGTCAATTCATTGATTCCCACAATCGCTATACATTTTTACGTTTAATTTGTCTTGCGTGACAGGACACTATTCCATTACGATATTGACAAGGGTCAATAAAGATCGAATATTAAAGAGATAACAATCACATAAAATTATATTCAAGTTGGTAACTAATCACGTCGCATGAGAGCGCCTTCTAAACAGGCACATAGTTATAGCTAGTCGCAATGGAGAGTGACTTTCACAATGCATTCGTCGCATGCAAGTGAACCAGCAAATGCCTATAATGTGCATTTGCAGAATGGGGCTTCTCGCATAAATAAAACTCGTAAGTAGAAGCGTTCGCAAGTAATCTTGCTACATATTTATCTCAACTTTCCTGCAATATCTTTCACATAATGTGTTTCGCATGTATAATTTGTGGGACATCAAAGGTCTGGAATAAGGTTAGGTACATTGTTCTAACCGGTTTAATTAAGAGCTACCGACTCCACCGAGCAGAGTATCCGACTGATCGTAAAACGCGACGATAGTTGGCTCCGGTTTATGCGATGTCTTACAATTATTTCCTTCTGGAGGAATATCATTATTATATATTACTTCTTTTTATGGGGGTGACGTTTTATAGCGGTTCATGCTTTTGGATAAATCCCGGAGTTTTGAATAAAATTGTTCAGGCAGTGTGTAATGATAATAGCTACCCCATTTTGGAAAGATCAGAGTTGTATTGCATGTAGTAAAATGTTTATTCTATAAGTATACGGTCTATATGTTGTTTACCGACGGACTAGGTTAAACATAACATTACAATAATGATATACGCTAAATTACTACTCGTGTTTGATTTGATTTCATTAAATCTAATTTCACACCAATTTGCACACAAAAACTTCGACAACACTTTATATAAAGGAGTCGATAAAGCGAAACGAACGAGAAGTACTGTTAATAAGTTAAAAACTTAAAACAAAACCGTCAAGTTACGCATGCTTGCATCTCCGTCAGGAAAGTGTTGAACAACATTCTGTATAAACTTTATAATTGACAGCGTTTATCGTTAAATGCAAAGTTAGGTCATCGAGGGAGTGTCTGCATCTGCAAATCTTTCGTCACATCGCTAGTGGCGTGACGGGCGAAGCGTCACGCTGTCACGGCACCGCTCTGACGTCAGCGTGACAGAGTGACCGGCCGGCCGTGATCCCGCGTCCGAAACCCGTGGACACCACTGAATCATTTATTATCAGCCAGCCGACTACGGAAACCGTCGATCACAAAGCATTATAATATTTATAACGCCCACCATTTTGCACCGTGCCGTGCAATCTTACAATTTTCTCGCCTCACCACCGCACTAATAGAAATTATGAAATTAATTTCATAATGGTTGGTAATTTTCACAATTTATTTAATGGACGTATCAAGGATGTTGTGTCAGGCTTGATTAACAAACTCACGTAAACAATTTTAAATTTGTATTCTTTGTGAACTATTTTGTAAGGCCTCCAAGGTGATGACTGCCTCAATGGCCTAGTGGTTCCAATACTGAGCATGACGTTCTGGGTGTCATTCCCAGCCATACCGTTATTGGTTATTTGGTACTTAAACACAACTGTCGAAATGAGGCTGTACTATTGGTACACCTCTGCTCAACCCTTCGGGGAAACAAGGCATGATGTGATGTTAATGTTATTTTGTAAAGAAAATCCGTTTCTGAAGGATGTTATCTATTGCGTTATATTATCTGTATTGAGATTATATACAGAGAAATGGCGACAAAAATAGTCCATCGTCCAAGCATGAACGTGGGGGCAGGTAAACAAATTGGTGCAAATTACCTGTTACGCAAATATTATCCGTTCCAACAGGAAAAAATATCGGATATCCATACAGGTTCACCTAAAAAATTGTGGATTCTGTAAAGTAGGGAGAAACGGCGCAACCGCGTATCAAATAACTTTATCCTCTTTTGTTATGGTAATGTCCACCCCCGAAATTATACCAACTGGGTATAATCTTGAGAGGAATAAAAACATTTTGCTGCGTTTATAAGGAGTTTGTTTTCCTTATTGTTTGGTAACTTGACCGACTCTGATTGAAACAATATTGCGATTAACATTAATATGATTACAATTTCGTAGTTACGTAATGTTAATTTAGCGGTTATTATACAATATTTGCTAAAGTAAACGATAATGTTGTACATTATATCTGAAATGGAAGTATAAGTGGGCGTGCAATGTTCTATTTCCATCCCCCTATACAGGCTATACACATATTATATCAGGTGTATAATAATAGTTGCACACCGATTTCTCTCTTTCAGTCGACAAAAAATTGACTTTTGAAAGCAGAAGACAAAGCGTTGTGTAATTATACAGACGCTATACAACGTTCATTGGTAAGGGGTTACTGTAAATATTTTGATACGGTTTTTTTACTCCTTGTTACCAACGGGTGTATCGTTCGGACTTTTTCCTGAGTTCAAGATAGATGTACGTAATACTATAAAGTGTTTGTTTACTTAGTCCTAAATATACGGAACAATGTAGCGAAACACTCTAGTCTATATAGTTAACTGCTGAACCTTGTAGAGTCACAGCCATGATAATAGCATTATACATATATGAAATAGAAGCAGGTACAGAAGAATATTTTAATTCTACAGAAACCTCACCGGGTCGGGGCCAAGACGAAATCTATACGAAATTAAATGGAATTTCCACGCCAATGGTTCGCGGAGAGCCTTTTCCGGAGGCACGGCAACGAGCTGTGATCAAATGGTATGGCCTGCGTCACGAATACTCCAATGATTTGGTCAAGGGAATGTTGATGGAATAGTCCCTTGCTCTTTGACTTAAGTACCTTTAATATTCCATGCCAAAGATTTGGGTACAATCGTAATTTATCGGTGAGGGAGGTAAATGATATCAACCTAATATATTATGTTGTTAGCAAAAGAATTGAAGGGTTTGTGGCTAAGTAATAACAGCCCCACGGGTCCATCCATCAGGATAAGCTACATTTGCCGAGGTTGGTCCGTGGATGGGTGAAAATCTTCACATACCAAGGCATTCAGTGTCTCGAAAAGCACGTTAATCCCGGCTGTCATTTGTAGATCTTCGACAATTGTTATGGATCGTCTGAAGCCCGAAAGAATGACAACCAATGTTTTCAAAGGGTTTGTGTTCGTGTTACCCAGTTAATGGGTTGTGTGATCAGATAGGCAATCGCTCCATGTAAAATACTGGTATTCAGCTGCATCTGTTTAGACTGGAAGCCGACCCCAACATAGTTGGTAAAAGGCTAGGCAGATGATGGATCTGGAAACGGATCCGTTTGCGGCATAAATCTCAAGCATGTTAACGGAGATATCAATAGGAATGTAAGTATAAATCTTAACAAAATAAATTAGCCCGACCTGGGAATCAAACTGAAAGAATGTCTTTTTTTTTGAGGGTAGGAAATCATCCAATAACCCGCTCTGGGTGAAACGGAAGGGAGTGTGAGACTCTGACTGACTAAAACCCATCCATGTTCCTTCCGTAGCCCTTTATGTTCCGGGGTAGCGGTAACCCTTTCGGACAATCCCGCTTAAAACTGAAAGAATGTCTGAGATCTTGATTTATACTCATCAGCCGATTAAAAGAGCCCACCAATTTCGGCAATTTATTAAAACTATGTTCCTAATTTTAAATCTTTCAAAGTTATTAAGTAATAACGAGTTGGAAGCACTTGAAACTCAAACTACCTTCTCCAAGGACTTTCCAGAAGTGGACTACGTATGAAGTCCTAGTTAATTTGTTCAAAGCTACTTTAACTGAAATTCATTGCAAGTATTTTTTTCACGTTCATGGTGGTGTTTAAATAGGGCAAAGGTTTTTATAAAAGTATTGTTTGTATACTCAGCTCGTTGACATACTTAATATTACTTAATATTTAACACTAGCTTTGCCCGCCACTTCGTCCGCGTGGAATTCAGCTATATCGCTCTATCAGGATAAAAAAAGGGTTTCAGTCATTTGTTTTTCATAACTACCCCAGTTTAGAAAAACCAGAAATGACAAATTTTATCATTTACTTACTTAAACTTGGTAATTGTGCAAAGTTTCAAGTTTATTAACTCAAAGAATGATATTTTTCATACAAACAAAATTCTCCCTTTTCACCCCATTAAAAGACAAATTTAAATAACCCCTTTCTTAGTGTTCCTCTAAATTATAAAAGGAAGCCGTGTGCAAAATTTCACGTTTCTAGTCCCAGTAGTTTCGGCTCTGCGTTGATAGTCGATAAAACTACCTTCATTACATTTAAAAAAAACCGGTCAAGTGCGAGTTGGACTCGCGCACCGAGGGTTCCGTACAAACCTGTAGGCGCTTCAAAATTGACAAAAATATTTTTTTTTTATATGATGTAACTAAAAATTTACGGTTTTCGTAATTTTTCCTTTATCTGTACTATAAGACGTGACTTCGTACTAAATTTCAAGATTCTAAGTTCACGGGAAGTACCTTGTAGGTTTTGATTCCCGTGCGAGTTTCGAAAATTTGCGGAAATTTGCGGCCTAAATGGCTGTATCTTTTGATTGCGTTGGCTTAGAAGTTTGATTCTTTTACAGCTTCCAGGGACAGTAGACTTGAGTATCATATAGAAATTTCAGTTTGATACCTCCACGCGTTCCTGAGAAAAACGGTCTTGACAGGCGGACGGACGGACAACAAAGTGATCCTATAAGGGTTCCGTTTTTTCCTTTTGAGGTACGGAACCCTAAAAAAGAGTAAAACTATGTTTAAGAAACTAGTCTTATGTCTAATAATACAAAGATTCATGACGTTCCTAACAATTAAAAGCTACAGTTTATTATATATGGAAAAAAAACAAGCAAATCGAATCCCTAAACCCCTACAGTTTTATTCCAGAATATCTCTTTCAACCTTTTTTTTTTTTTTTAAGGCTGGGAAATCATCCAATGACTGCTCCCGCTCTGGGTGGAGCGGAAGGGAGTGTCAGACTCTTACTGACTAAAACCCATCCATGTTCCTTCCGTAGCCCTTTATGTTCCGGGGTAGCGGTAACCCTTTCGGACAATCCCGCTTACCCGGCAGGCTTGGCCCTGAGGAGCCCCTTCATATGCTGACATCTCTTTGAGGCGCGCGTGGAACATATACGCGCCGTACGGCACGGGTCTGGTGCTGATCGGACGGTGAGTCACCCATTACTCACCGTCCGCAGGCCCGCGCCTACGGTGGCCGGGAGTCGTCACGTGGCTCCCGACGCCCGGGGCGTCTCCTCCGATCTCTTTCAACCTGGATCCTTGTTCAAAGTAACCGATGATACCAAACAAGCGCTCAATCAGTATGAGTTCGGTAGTCTACTCTCTATAAACACACGAGACAAGTCCGTAACCAAATTACGATAGGACTTATTCAGAATCCTTTACCTACATAGGTAGTATCCCGATTCTCATCTCCAACGGGTTAACAGTGAACACAGTTAAAATGGTAGCGAAGGACTATGAAACCAGGTTTAATAAACATAGGAGCTTAGGAGTTGATAACAATGTAGTGGCAGGTTGCCAGCCCCTGGTGTATCTACAAACATATACAACTATGACCCGGTTTGACTTTCCGCTTTGTGCGAGTTGGTAATGCAATAGATATTTTTGCTCTATCCATTTCAGCTGCTCTGTATTGACGAGTCAACTCAAATCAGGCGAACTGTGAATACACAAATCGACGACTCGAACGAACGACTATAAAATCAGGCTAAAATTCAGCAGTGTACTACGACAGGCAGACTCATAAACAATTGATGTATGCACTGCTCGGTAACGTTATAAAAGTAAGCAATTCAACATGGTACCCGCAAACGTGCTACCTGCAAAGCAATTAAGCTGTCCAGACTCACATATTGCATTGCAATACAGCATTAATTCCTTTGCATGTTGCACAAGTGCTTTATAAAGAGTACTCACATGGTGCAGGACTTGGTGGTTCGGCACAGATTCCGATGGATTTGCTGGGGTCATCGATGAACCACTGCGCGAGGTGGTAGTCGCCAAGTTTGGTCTGGATCTGTTGGCTCACGCGATCTTGCCTGCCTGACACCTGTGAGACAACAAACCTATTAAATCTACAGTCTTCAATAACGTCATCAGTAAGTATGTGGGTCAAGTGCATTAAGTAGGTGTCGCTAGAAACGATCAACATATTATAGTACAAAACAGTGACGTACGTATAAATTAACTGCATCCTTTTTCTTTCAAGCAAATTGAAAGAAATCTCTAGAATGATTGAGTTAAAAAGATATTAAAGTAAGATCTCTTTGGACTGGAATGAACGTTGGAGATGAAATCGGAAATAGATATTAACGAGAATCAATAATACGCGGAAGATGGTAGTATTTATATTTCCGATTCGTTTATTGAAGTAGCAAAGAACAAAAAGATAACAGAGATATCAACAAGCAAAGCCAATGAAACAGTTGACAAAGCTCAATTTGCTTTAAAGGTTTAAACCTATCCCCTCATATCTACTAGCACGCCAAATTTTTGACCTCGTTCTATAACCTAGTTTCCCAGCCTTGTAAATGTCTAGCATGGCATCTGTTTCTCCAGTGCCAGGTTTGTATAGTAACTTGAAGCCTTAATTGAATGGACTTTATCTTGTTTTCAAATGTGTTTCAAATATGAGCCTCTTATAACCGTATTATCAAAATAAATAATAGTCGCTACATCAAATTCGATTTTTAAATTAAGTTTTCTCTTAAGAAGTAAATATCCTTTGGTACCCAAAAAAAAACAATATAATTGTTATTAATAACAATGTCATGAAAGCTATAAATCTAATCAATGACGTCATCATCATCGTCACAAAACATGTAAAGGCTTATAACAAAAAGTTTCAATATGACTATATTAAAACTTTTTTTATTTTCAGTATAGTCATTATTGTGAGTAGGTTGTCAGTTCATCATGTGATACATCGCTTAAAACGTTTGTATATGTTATACTCAACTCCATCTGTCATTTTGTAACCTAGCTGAATGAATATTTAGAGTTGGCAATGGATTCCATATTAATTCATTGATACAAAGAATGATTACTGACTTATTTAAAACGTTGTTTATTTTTTAATTATTTTTCCTAAAAAACTCAACATCATTGTTAATAATGATCTTAGGATTTGTTTTAAGTTATTCGACTTCTTCAACAACCTATTTATCTGTCACTGTTTACAAACTTCACCAGTAGGTACTTCAGAAGCATTATTTTTCTTACCCAAGTTAAACACTTGAGAATCATAAGAGTTAGTTTAAGAAAAGCTTGACGCTGTATTAACTCACGCTCTGACACGTGCCCTTTGTATTGAATGCCCATTCTTCAAGTGCGGGCAAAAGTCAAAAAGGAGCAAAAGCACTGCATCGTATAGAAAGAGAACTGGTAAGCTTATAAATGGTAATACAATCGTAAATAGCGTATGTATCATCGCGAGGCCGCGGCCGTGTGGCCGGCATGTGTCGTCTCGGCCTAAATAAACCGGCTCACTGTCGACCAACGTGATTCACAGCGCACGCTTATTGGGGATACATGCAAATAATATCACTATTCCTGCTATAATCTCCCGTTATTGAGCGTTTCGGCAGATCAGGCTTTTATGGTTTTATTATAGGGTTCAACCCCAACCCGCTAAGTGCTTTCAAGACTTATAGGGTGACACGTGATGAATATCAAAACTGCTATTATGCAGAAACTGACAGCAAATTGTTGGTCCATAATTTCTCCTGTCTCATATATTTTCAAATATTTTTGGGTATACAAAATTTTGGTGAAACGGAATTCACTGAATGCGTCGATAAATACAGCCTGAAAATCAAACCAATTTTGTTGCGATGATTTATTGATTGAAAATCGGGGCGGCAAATTGATAACGCCAGTTTTGTTACTATAACAAGAATATGATTAATTAAATCGCTCCACGGAATGGGTCCGTCGGAACCGCTCCCAACGATTGTTTAAGCTTTATTTAATAATCGGACTCTAGACACTGTTGATTTAAATATTATTGCGAGTTTCGAAAAGGGGAATTCTGATTAGATGCAATAATCAAAAGAGGGCGACCATTTTGGCCAAGGTCTGAAGATAGCAATTTCAATACTGAAAGTTGTAGACTCAATGCTACATCAGAAACATGTAAGAACTACAGGGTGAAATTGAATTCATGAGCATTATTTTAAAGGGTCATTGTACTCATCATCATAAGCAACTTTCACTATGGGAACAAAAACAATTAGCTGTTCCATACATTATGCTCGCATAACTCGTCAAAATGTAGGGAACAGCTGTGAAAGTTTCTCATAATGATAAGTACAATAATCCCTTAAAATAATTACCATGAATTCAATTTTACCCTGTAATCAATTAATAAATATAACAAAATCCCGCATTGATGCATTCAAAAGTTGAAGGAGTTACCTAGTATCTAAATAAAATAAAAAATATCAATAGATTCAACAGCTTCCGGGACTCTATACCACAACTGACCAAACAAATTGTTCAATCTTCACAAATTACTTTACATCAAAATAATCTGAGCATCTGATTCAATTTCAGAGTACACCGGTGAAAAAAAAACCATACCTATCCATAATTTTTAACACAATAGGAACAGAGTTCGAAATGGAATAAAGTAAACGTATTCGAGTTTGCCGTTGAATGTGCACAGATTTGATTGAAACGGCAAATCATTTACGGGGCCTGTTTCACTGGGGTATTTTCCGCAGGGCTATTTACTAAAGTGCCTTTTACGTCCCTTTTATTTATGTATTGTATTCACATAATCCTACAGTGTACCGTCGAAGACTAATCTTTATTTTAGCTGCACGTTTCCACATTTCACTCGTGTATGTCTTTGTAAAGAATGATTCGATTTCGGATCTAATATAATCTCTGATAAAGGTCTTTGGAATTCAGTAAGCGTATGTTACGCTTTCTTCCTAAAGTGACCTTTTTCGAATAAGAATTCTAACGTTAACCCTCAAGGATCAGGGCTCAGGGTATCAATAAACTGCTTCATATTGTTGATAACATCGATGGTCTTGATATGATCGTTAATTACAACGGTGTGTCTGTTATTAACAGTCATAAAAAGGTCGTCATGTTCCTCTATTGCACACTTGTACAGTCGCCGGCACCTCAAGTTACCACAAACTGTCAAATTTTCACAATCAATTTTGAACTTAACCTTTAACAGAATAAATAAAACAAATAAATTAGTTAGTTTTAAATCGTTTGAAGAAATTTGACAGTTTAGTATAACTTGATGTGATGCGACCGTAGATAAAATTGGTATATTATTAACTTTGACGTATTCATTAAGCAAACATTGACGAAGTTTTAATTGAATATTTTTAATATTTGCTTACGAAATTCAAGTAAACATGGGACGTGTTCTCAAACGTAGAAGTCAACATTTCCCAAACACGTTCGGTGCCGATATCTCGAACACCAAATATGTACGAGTGGCTAATACGTCTGTGTTTAAATTTATAAAACTGTTTACTCTCTCGTTTCGTACGATGTTCACAGATGAGGTGAGATGTAGGTCAATAGGCGCATAAAAACAATCATTCTGACAACTACGGAAATACATAGTATGTGCTGCGATTGTAAATGTAGAGTAAGAATAGATCTCTATGGAAATAATAGACACGTCATTATATATTCGACACATTCTTGTCGATATCGTTTCTAATTCGAGTATTGAGCTCTGCACCCAATATAAGGTGTTAAAAAATTAACTCTAAGAATTACGTGAGAGCATTGTTCACATTATTACAATAAACATTATTAAAATATGAGCTATTCCATACATTACGAGTTACGTGTGCATAAATGTATGGAATAGCTCATATTTTTTTCTCGATTTCGGGGTTGAGTATATTGCTCCCACAAAATTCTTAGAGTTAATTTTTTAACACCTTATAATATACACTGTGGAGAAAACAATATGACAATAAGCAAAAATATTGGTAAAACTAGTGCAAAGGAGTATATTAAAACTTTCGAATAAATCATATCATCGAAGAAACCAACTAATTATAGTGATGGGTTTTGCCTAATGACTAGTACAGTTGCTACTATTGGATATATTTGATTAAATTTGTATATGCAGACTAAGAGACTCATCATTAGATACCCCTTTCCTTGTCTCTAAATATCATATCCTTATTATTAACCCTTTAACCGCACGACTAAGTATCAGTAGTCGTGACCCCAGCGCCCAACTCATAAAAAAAAACTTTTATTTAAGACGAATATGGTCTTGCAATTACATAAACAACGAAATCCGAACATAGATTCTCAGTCGTATAAACATAAACACGACTCAGGCGGCACGGGCACGACAACATTTGTCGTATTAATCCGACTGGGGCGGTTAAAGGGTTAATAACAAATCAGTGTAAAGGAGCTTAAACTTGTATAAACATGGCTAAGATATATGCTATCTTCCGACGCCAAATCTAAATTGCTCAAAGCAACAAGTCGATCCGTCTCGCACACTCCTTCCGATAGCACATCATCGCACGGAATTAACAATCTAGAACGCCTCGCACCTCGTCATATAAATCTTGCCATTAAGGTGAACAAGTGAATTTCACCACGTGTTATTCGTATCTGTAACTATCATAAATCCCGTACGTGCGGTGGTGCGGGTGGTATTGAGGAGTCAACGCCCCGCGACTGCTGCGGGGCGTCCGGCGCCGCCCGCGCCCGCCCGGGTGAAAGGACGCACTTCAGGGCCCGGCTACAGCAAGTATCCACCAGTGAGCCATGCCTCTGAATAACTTTTGGCTATCTTTAATACTGTCTATCTTGGTAGAAGACAACATCATTTAAACATGGTGGTGTCATTAAAATAAAGACATTTTGATAGGATATGGTTGCATGTTGTCCTTAGTCAATGCATGTTTTTGTCATTCAAAAGTATTCAGTTAGTAACAAACTGTACTGCACAAGGTCCTAAGAACAGTATGAGGAAATAAAATTACCGCTTATCAGAACATTTATCTCCTTTGTCTATCTAGAACGACAAAATAATTGCGAAATAACTTTGGAAATTCCGCCCTTGACATGATATAAATTAGTGTCAGTACAGTACCAAGAACGAAACTCAACCGGATTAGCATCAATAGAGATATTAATCATATAAAGGATAGTGGAAATAATTATGCAGTATGCATTCTCGGAAGTTTCCTGTACCTTGAAATTACCGAAGAAACAGCGATCATTCCGTTGAGGAAAGATGACGCACGCACATATCTTCAATTTGGCATCCACAGACAGGAAAATACCAGCTCGTCGTCAACATAATAGGGATAATTTTTTTCTCTTTATTTGATTTGGACCAAAAGAGTATGAACGTTATTTAATCATAAGCGATAAATGGCGGAAAATCGCTATTAAACAAGCAGAATTAATTATCAGGAGATAATTGATCACTATAACCTTAGTACTCACAAATAAAAAAAAATACAAATCAGTAAAACACAATTTCATTAACAGGTAACAACAATAGTAGATACTCAGAGATTTTACGACACAATAAAGAAAAATATTCGGGGAGTCAACGGCCTAGAGTTCACAAGAAGGGTGCAAAATAAGTACAAAAAGGACGCGCTCAGAGGGGTCGGCGTTTTATTACTTACATTAGTACAAGATGGGGTAGGCATAGGCAATAGCCGACATACAAATATGTACCACCTGGCATGACAGGATCCCAGTGAATAATGTCCCAAACCGTGTTACTCAAGTCATCGACCCATATCGAGTCAACGACATTATCTGGTAGGCGTACTTAATCTATCTATATACTCTTAATAAAGCTGAAGAGTTCGTTTGTTTTTTCGCTTATTTGTTGTTTGTGCGCGCTAATGGAACTACCAGTCGGAGTAAAAAAAACTCTTGCATTTGATCAATTAATTTTTGAGGAAGGCTAAGGCTATTTACCGTTATGTTAAATGCCCGAAAAAAAAATCAAATCAAAGAACACTAAGTTAAATCGAAGTATTAGCTCCTGACAAGAAATTTCCCGCGGACGAAGTCGCGGGCAAAAGCTACGAACAATTCTTCTGAACTTGGAACGAGTTTCCATATTGTTCCCACGTTACGCAGCGAGGATCAACGGGGTATAATCTGTTTACCAGATTTATGGATATTCAAGCATTTGTTAACAGATAAATGTTGGTTTTATTTCGTGGTTTGGTGGATTCGTATGATTAAAAAGGCATATTTTCATTAGATATTTGTAGGGTGGGATGGGGCGCGCGCCGGAGATGGGCGGCGGGTTGTAATGAGGCCGTCTAGACGCTCCGCAGTACTACATTGTATTTGTACCGAGCTCCTATTGTACTTCACAACATTGTACACTGCCACTTAACTTATCGTTTACATTAATTAATAATGAGAGAACGAATTATGTTCGGTCACAGGTGTAAATTCCGCCGTTCTGCGTCGAGTTGGTTAATATAATTTCAATTGAGGGATTATTTATTCATAGTCGAGATGTGTCCGAGCGGTCGTCGACTCGTCCTTATTGAACTGTGGGTCTGCGGCCCGCCCATGATTAACTACGTTTACATTGTCAACCGAACGTTATTGAAACGAAACCTGTTAGTTAAATGATTTATTATTGTGTTATATGGGCTTCAGAATTGAAGACGAACAGTACATTATTGATAGGTCGTATTATACTTTTAACGTGCCTTCTTTTGACTTGTCTACTCCAAGTGCACTAAAATATTTTGAAGCTGTTTCTTTCATACTGCTTCTGATTGCTGAAGAGTGGTTCCTAAATCCGATACTTAATTTGGAAAAAGCTTTAGAATGTGACACTGTGTAGACAGATTCAAGCTTTATGTGAAAATAACAGACCACTTATCGCCAACAATCAGCAAAGCTTTTAAAACTTGAAACAGGGGTAAACACAGAACATCTCGTGTTAATGCATGTGCTGATGATAAATGAGTTTCCACATGTGTGCGCTGTTGACAGGCTGTGTTCGAGCGTCACGTTGGACCTAAACCACCGGGCGCCGCGCAACGTGACTTTAGAGAACGAGCCACGAGCCCCGATCGACACTAAAGCTTCATTGATTTTTTTACTGGAGAAATGTGTTCAGGATGGTCACGTTTCCGAATAAATATTCCACTTTTCATTTATTAAAGTCAAAAGTCAAAGTCAAAGTCAAAACATTTATTTCAAATAGGCACAAGAATGGCACTTTTGAACGTATTGTGGCTTTAACTACATAAACAATATTTTAATACGCTATATTAGTATTGTGGTTGCCGAAAGGTGACCTCAAGGTTTACGGAGAATTGGCAGGTACATTTCCTTTGTTCTACAGACATCATAGCTATTGGATTTCCCGACCCTCCTGAGAATGAAGATTATTATACGTAGAACAACACCAAGGACTTGTTCATTGTGGCGAATCGCGTTGGAGATTAAAATACAACAGGGCAACATCAGCGAGAAAGATTCGTGGGTTCGTATTCTAATGATTCTAACCTACTCACCAAACTAATCAATTAAATTACAACAACACGGAAGCAAAAGTATAGTAAGAAATCAAACGGAGAAACTGGCAATAACAATGAAAGCATATTTCGGCGAAAAAGAAACAAATCACATTAACATCCTCAACGTAATATAAAAAACTTTACACACAAAGAAATGAGAATATCCAAGAACGTATAAAAATAAGGAGGTACGGAAATAGATGTTACTTCGAAAGTAACCTCTATCCGCGCGTTTACAGTTGGAGTGGGATGAGTTATGGAGAAATGTGCTATCATACAGTCACGTTTAGCACCTCGCAATTTATATTTACATTTGCGGCCTTGACAATGCGATATCAAAGTTATTTAGAGAATAAATTATAGAAACTGTTAGTATGTTTACAGTTCCCGAAGCAAATTTCCGAACAGGTATTTTTATTTTAAGTTTCTGACCTACTTCCCAAGGTCTGCCTTGCATTAAGGATCTGGTTGCTGCGCTCATTAACGACCACGATCAGCTGAGAGTCAATCAAATTATTCTCATTAAAACTTCCGCATTTGACTTCACCACGAGCACTGTAAACATACCGGATAAAAATAATGAAGTAAACAAAAAACAATTTGATAAATACGACGCTACGAAAGTGAAATTAAAATAAGTTGACGTTGCCAATGACAATAATGACGTCGGCATTTGAATAAACTTTTCATTCCGCAAGTATTATCGTGTGTAAACATATGATACTGCGATGCATATGGCTGTGTGCCACACATGGGAGTTAGTTCCACATGCCCAGAAACACGGGTGCCTAGCGTCGTCCCCCTATCGGCTCCATTTCCTAGGGTGAGCGGGAGGCGGGGAAGCTATAATTACAGTTGTATTTGTGTTTATGTACATATGTGTGGCTGTATGTCATAAAGTGGGTCGTGCGAGTGCACCCGCCGCCGGCTCAGATAAGCCGACCGCTTTTAAAAAGTTATTATAAATCTACTTCGTTTTGGCGCTGTTTCGACGACACTTTACGTCAGACTCTTAAACATGATCAAAGACTTATTGGGAACTGTCAAAGTTTAAAATCAGGAATAATTTACGTTCTGCTACAGTATCGAGGCCCAGGTGCGATGGAAGATGATTAAACTGTACCTCAGGCGTCAAGTTATTAAGTGAAATCGATAGATACGATTGAGAACTGGTCGGCCAGGAGAAGTTACGGAGTATTAAAGAAAATGTAGAAAAGGTAAAATGGAAATTGCGCGTATAGTTACAGAGTGCATTTTCAGAACATTATTTTAAATTACTTTAGAATTGCTACAAATAGTTCGGGACTACGTTGGCTACATAACGTTCAGTTTGTTTTACAACGACCGACACGACTATTTCAGACATAGTTTACAGTTCGTTCATTCTGCATTCCAGGGAAACTACTTCTAACGTCAAATATATCCTCCTTTATTACGTGATCTTTCTTGAACCAGATTTCGTAATCGCTAAAGCACAATTGAGCAACAACATGAAAAAAGTTAGGAAGTTCAAACATTTTAAAACACAAATTACGTGTCCAAAAGAACTTCTTACCAACTTGAGAGAAATAAACTTACGTCTTATAGGCGAACAACGGCCATTATCTTAATTTTGTTGTTCCATTTGAGCACTTTAAAATCATTTTGGCAGCAATTTACATAGCGCTCCAACAGAACGTATCAACGTAATTACCGAAGTCGACACGTAAACAGCGGACGACCTCGAACCCGCTTGACACTGGTCGCGTCCAAACACACTTGATCTCCCTCGACCCGATGCCCATTTAACACCACTAATGAGTGACGAGGGGTGTTTGCGCGTTATCAGGGGCCTACTTTAAGTGGTCGATCCCCGGCTATCAGTTTAAGGTAGGTAGTCGCCAGTCAGTATCTACGACGACTAGATCCGAACACGGCACGTGCGGGTGGCAATAAAACCACATACTTCACTTTTACTGCGGCCGATCACGCGATCTGTGGAGACACTCATATCGCAAGAAGTAGATAGGCTTCGTGGAAACTGTTATTTGTGCAACCGCTTTGAGTATTTAAAGTTACGTGTCTCCAGTTTGCATGCGTGGCGTGCATTATCTCTGTTCATTTCAGTGATCTAACGTTCAGACGGTAAAACGACAGTAAGTTTAAAGTGAAAACTTTTGTTTGCGGTATCATCGTGAGTGGCCGCGTCTGCTCAGACTGCACTTGTACTATTGTTCCTCGCCAACCTCGTATAAATGGTACCGTCTGTACTATCTGCCTGTCTGCGCAAACTAGTTTGGCAACTGATCTAGATTTGCGAACATTTTCACTATTTGAGTATTTGGTATCAAAATTCACGCCCAGATTTATACTAATATCGTTCTGGAAAGTTAAGTTATGTATCTCTTCTGCTAGGATTAACCTTCTGTTGCCACGTTTCCTTGAGTTTGTTGGCCTTTGTAAATCAATTAACGACAGACGGTGCTCCGAATCTATCGTTACATTTAATTACATTTAAATTGATCATACAAGTAGCAACCAAATAACGTTCTTTTCAGCGGCGTACTTGGATTTGTGGAATTTTCGTGCTATGACATTGTAATGTGACACGCGCAAGCACAATATCGACACGTGATTGCGGCGTGCATGCTTCAACGAGAACAAAGGAATGCACTAACCAGACACACTATAGTTTAGATTCGACTGCTATAATATATGCACATGCATTTAATATACCCGCACTACAATTAATAACATAAGATTGGAGGTTTTTCCGGAAAGTTCTACATTAATGAAAATGAGTTATTTGACATTATCATTTAATCGAACGCGAGGCACGCACGTCTGATTTTACGGATTCATGTGTGTATTCTATAATTATCACTTGGTTAAAAATCGGTGAAGGAAAACATCGTGAGGAAACCAGCATGTTTGAGAGATGTTTCTCAACAGCAAGTAAAGCTAAGTTAGAGACCCATGGGCAGCAAAAGACTCTGACACCAGGTTAGTCACTAACCACACAAAAAGAAGATAGCATATTGATAAAAGAAAAAAAGATGAGCCGGTTGGTGAATGACAACAGAAGGTTTATGATAAAACACCGTTATGTTTGTTGTATTTATTTAAGAAGTTCCGCCATATTTGTTTCGCTTCACGAATCGTGTGTAACATTTGAATTCAAACATTACACACGATTCGCAGAAGCAAACATCGCTTCGACTTCTTAATGTAAATAAAACAAACACAACGTTGTTTAATCGCAAACGTGCGTTTTTGAGTCTTTACAACACATGCTTTCCGAGTAACTTTTCCAATGTAATCAGTATTGGATTTATGCGGGATTATTTGACACATTGCGATTTCTATATCAGTGAATGGCGTTGCTAAACCCCCGAATAAATTTTTCAGCGGCCGTGATTCGCAGAACGCAGAGCGATTCGGGACACTCAATATAAATGTATTTTTGTATACATTTGACGACGTCGCGTCGGTGAATACTAATGCTGGCAAAAATTTCAACTTCGTTGTATTCTGTTCAAGGCTGTTGTATAAAGTAATTGTCGTTTAATGAATAAACCTCTAATTAGAATCAGTCTCATTTCTGCAAATTAAGTTCCCGCTGAGATTTGTTACGGTTTGACTTTAAATTTTCTCTTTCACGGGATAAAATAAACAGTAGATACATGTACGTCATGAAACTTGTTCTCGTTTGCTTTATTTACTTTATAATACATAGAAGTGGGAGCTGTAGGTAGCGGTATGATATTAATTTCAAGTGCAATAGTGCACAAACGTAGAAGGTTGAGCGTGGGTAGCGTCCTTCGCGCTTCGGAATACATATAATATCCTTCGGGCTGCTCTTTATAACTAGAGCAAAATATATGAAAGGAATAACATAATAATATTGACATTTTTGTGACCTTGCCACGTTGTTATTCAACATTGATAAGTTAAAAGGATTTAATATAATTTTTTCCTTCTAGCGTGTTTGGCCATATTACCAAAGTATAATCGTTAGGAAACTGACCAGGATTGTGGTATGACTAGTTCCCACAGAAACTGAGTTACAACAGGAAAAACCTAACAGGACAGGGTTAACTTACAGGATGTTGCCTTTCCACCCAATTTAATCCTTTAATTACCTTTCACGCAAGGAGGTCCAATGTAGAGACTTCGCTAATTTGCTTTTTCGTTTGTTATTATGAAACTAGCTTCTGCCCGCGGCGTCGCCCGCGTGGATGACAGAAATTGCATGTTATTATACATTCAGTCAAAAAAGTATCGGGAATGGATGATTTGTTTATGGTTCCAAATTCAAATTTTTGTTTTTTTGTAGTTGTTAGATTGGCACAACTGTTTTCCATTTTGGCGCGGAGTTTGAGTTGCATCTGTTATTTATATTAAATACAGTGCTGGTTTTAGTAATATCATATATATAGTGTGTATTGCGAATTTCATAATGGACAAAAATATCGAACAAAGAGTTTGTCTTAAATTTTGCATCGCCAATGGAATTTCGTGTTCGGAGTCACTGAAAATGTTACAGAAGGCTTACGGTGAATCGACTTTATCAAAAACTCGTGCTTATGAGTGGTTCAAAGCGTTCAAAAGCGGTCGAGATGTGATGGAAGATTTGCCTCGCTCTGGTAGGCCGTCAACGTCTGCAACTGAAGTTAACATCGCAAAAGTGAAGAAAATAGTGACCGAAAATCCCCATTTAACTCTGAGAGAGATAGCCGCCGAACTTTCTGTATCTCACGAGTCGATCCGTACCATTTTAACTAATCATTTGGGTATGAAACATGTTGCTGCTCGGCTAGTCCCAAAAGATCTGAATTTCCTACAAAAACTCAATCGCATGAAAGTCGCTGAGGACATGCTAGAACGAGTCAGTTCGGACCCAACATTCATGAAACGCATTGTTACTGGTGACGAGACGTGGGTTTTCGAGTTTGACATGCAAACTAGTCAACAAGCTTCGGAGTGGCGCCTTCTAACTGAACCGAAACCGAAAAAACCACGCCAAAGTCGATCAAAAGTCAAAGTCATGTTGACTGTTTTCTTTGACTATCGCGGTGTTGTGCTCTCTGAATTCTTACCGGAAGGTCCAACGGTAAATAAAGAATATTATTTGAGCGTTATGCGGCGTTTAAGAGAGCAAATTCGACGAAAAAGGCCAGATTTGTGGAAAGAAAATTCTTGGATATTGCACCACGACAATGCGCCTTCGCACAAGGCTATCAACAAATACCATCCAGCAACCACCATATTCACCAGATATGGCTCCTGCTGACTTTTTTCTTTTTCTTAAACTCAAATTACCACTTCGTGGCACCCGTTTTCAATCGATAGAAGACATAAAGGAGAATTCGTGGCGAGAACTGAACTCAATTCCGGAAGCAGCGTTTAAAAAATGTTTTGATGAATGGATTATTCGTTGGCGCAATTGTATCGTTTCTAAAGGAGCATACTTTGAAGGTGATAAAATAAATTTGGATGAATAACAGACATTTTGTGTATTATTGATCTTTTCCCGGTACTTTCTTGACAGAGTAGTACATATAAACCTTCCTCTTCCGTTGCTTAGTTTTACAGATTTAAGCATACATAGGGATATAGGGACAGAGAAAGCGACTTTGTTTTATAGTATGTAGTGATTAAACGATCATTAATTCGTAATTCATTTGCTTAATGAGTTGGTTTTTGTTGACTATATGGTAATAGTAGAATAACATACTCTGCAATAATTATGAACTCTAATTAGTCATTATTAGCATCGAATGACGACTGTTGCTAACCAATTTGTACTCATATTAAGGGGATTCAATTGGCTTTAAATATACAATCTGTTATAATACTTCCACATAGTTGTGGCCAATTTTGTCTCATAGTTATCGACTAAAGGTTTTCACCTGAAAGTGTACCCATTTGTAACAAAAACAACAACAACATAATGGGCCCACTGTGCAATCCCGTGCTTTGGTTGGCACTAACTAAACAACGCTCCCCTTGCAAAAATGCACCTGGGAATGTTTTCGTGCACTATACATGGGCATATAGGTAGCACAGAAAAACAGAAAAGAATACTCAGAATTGGTCAAAGGTTTGTGTCTATATTTGATATTCTTTTTATTTGTTACTAAGAAGAATTCGCTGGTGTAGGTGTTATTGTAAACGAAAAAGAAAAACAAAACAAAATAACAATATTTGTTGTATAAACAATCAGATTTGGAAGCAATATCTGTCAGCTATCTGCTACATATAGACTGGTATCGACATTCGAAAATTTTAATCTGAATTGTTCGAAGTTTTAATCAGGACAATTGGTTTTCCGTATTCCGATAAGGGGCTGGAGAGCATAACGACACGAGTTATTTTAAAATACCAACAACAGTTGAAAATGTGGACAAGTCTGATGGGAATATCATTCATGGTTAACAAGAACTGATCCTAAGCACGAAGGGCCGACTTCAGGAATGCTCTATTAGCAAGGAAGATTCTTTCACGTGTGCCCGGCCTTACGTGTGACCGTGGCCTGTATCACACAAAGTGAATGTGCATGAGTGTGTGTGCAAGCGTCAGTATGTCGGGGAACTCAGAATGCAGATCAAACCAGAAGGTGCGTAAGCTCATAGATCTGAAGTAACAGAAAGTATTTTATAGGATTAGGACCGACATTATTCGACTATGTTTTCATACGAATCAGTTTGATATTCATATGTATTACTTCTGCGTATGACAGAAAGGAGATTTTTTTTCGTTTTCATATTGTGTTATAATGATCGCGCCTTTTGGGTTGTTCTATGTTCTGTGTCAAACACTGTCGGAGTACTAACCCTGAACGGCGCCGGGAAGAGCGACGATGCGTCGGGCTCGGCGGCGTGCGCCTGCGACATCTGGTGCGCGCGCGCCTGTCGCTCGCGCTCGCGGTCGCGTTCGCGGTCGCGGCCGGCCCACGCGCCTGACCCGCCGCCTCCGCCGCCGCTCCCCCCGCCCCTGTCCCGGTCCCACTTGTCGTACCTGAAACAATTTAATATACACATTAGATATATTGACACTTTATCATAGTCGGAAAAGTATGCTTTGGGTTAAATCCTATAAGAACGTCTTATGCAGCGTCTTACATCAAGCAAAATGCTTGACTGACTTGGAAACAAAAAGCGTCTATGGAAAAACTTCTTAGGAACTTCGTGCCACCTAAGTAATATCAGCGAGTACCACTAATTAACACAGTCTAACATAAAAATGTACCGCTGCGAAATTAATCTAAACCGACATGATGCCCGCGCCTGACACAATTACAGAATTACTCACACTTGTAACGTTGAGCTGAGCAAAATTTATATTAAACCACGTACCACGTAACTCTTGACACAAAAGCAACACGTTCAGGCTTATTCCCAAGAGATTCCTATAAAGGTATTTTTCACAAATCTCCTTGATCAACACCGGTATCAGGATATATCACGTACTACGAAAAATAAAGAATGAGGTTGCTATTCGGGTAACGCTTTTTAATCCCCGGCCTAGCCAGGAGCTGGATCTACGCAGATCGCAAAGCTAAATGCGACTAACAAAAAAGTGTATTTTTCGTAATAATTCGAACAATGCGGGGTTGGCAACTCCATTTACGAACACAACTAGTGAACCTTTCCCTTCGTCCGATGTTACAACCTGTGCAAAAAGATATAAACAGCTGACACCCTGTTTTTCTTATATTCTTATACGTGTTTGAAACAATAACATTGCTTATTATTACGAATAGCCTATTGTGACTGCGGTGAACTAACTTCTACTATCGCTGAACTTAGTTTACAACAAATGTTTTTGTGGTCTATAAAAGACTTCTACGGGTTCAGAAGACTAAGAAATTCTGACATAACAATCAAAACAAAACCATACAAATTGAAAATTAGGTTATTATTACCGTTCACAATGGAAAAGCTGTAGTGTAAATTGCTGGATCGAATGTATGAAGAATTCCAGATAGCTATTAGCTGATGAATCATGGATTAAGAAGTAATATGTTAAATTGAATGTCGATTAAAAAAGAATGTTCTGGCAAATAGGATGACTAATCCGCACTGTTCATATGGATGTATAGGTTTCACGTCGCATATCTACATACAGGGAAAACCTCTGATGAAATAATAAACTATTCAGGAAAACAAGTAACTATAGGTACCTATACAATTTCCTCTCATTAAGAAACGGATAATGAAGTCCTGATTCCTATGATTTTCTTCTCTCATCATACTCATTGCATCCACTACACAAAAATTGTATGCCGTTTAGATTTTTCTTTAGGAAAAATATTTTATATAATGATTATATGTCGGTGTTCTTCTGACAGCCGGTGTCTTACCAAGGATTACCGTATTACCCAGTTACTGACTGGGTTGTCGAGGTCAGATAGGCAGTCGCTCCATGTAAAATACTGGTATTCAACCGCATCTGGTTAGACTGGAAGCCGGCCCCAAAATAGTTGGGAAAAGGCTACAGATTGATTGATTGATGTACGTGTTCTTATCACTTACATGTAGGTGTATTAAAGCAATTACGTAACGAATTCTATCGATTTAGTTACTTGCCACAGGCGTAGATATAGAATAACACATTTTAACGAACAACAATAAATATGAAAGTCATTAGGCGAACCGAGCGAATACATTTTCCTCGTATTATCGAGCACTTGTTAACACAATGCTCAAAGTGAATATTTATAACACACTATTTTAGATAACGCACTTCTTTATTTATCGATACATTTCTATGAAGCATTATCTGTTACATTACGGCTAGTTTAACAATAAAACAATGGTGATCGGCTCAGTAGCAGCTCGTAAAACAACAATAATAATTATGTTGGTTTGGCGGCTAGGGCTTGGATCGATTGATCGATACTGGATATCGCAGTGTTTAATTCTCTTCTTTTCGTGTGGTTAGTGACTAACCTGATGTCAGAGTTTTTATGCTGCCCATGGGCAGACTTAGCTTCACATGCTGTTGTGAAATATCTCTCAGACATGTTTCCTCAGGATGTTTTCTTTCACCGATTTTTAAGCAAGTGATAATTATACAATACGCACATGAATCTGTAAAATCAGAGGTGCGTGCCTTGGGTTCGGACTCAGACCTATGACTTGGCAGTCCGGTGGTCACACCACTAGGCTATCACTGCTGCTTTTTGCAGTTTTTAATATAAAGCGCAATAGACAGACGCGGCAAAATACGACAGCAACAAGATCCCCGTGGCCATTATAATGGAACATATGCCCTATTATGTATGTGACTGACTTGTTTGTGCGTCTCAAGAGCGTCCTTGACGTATGTCTATAATACGGAACGAGTTTCGAAATCGATTTATTATGACACCGATTGAGGTATTACTTGCAGCATCGAGTGCAATGTGTGTGCGAGCGCCTGCCATTGTTCATATTGTATTTAACATTGCTTTGTGTTCTGAAACCAGTTACATGTGCCGATAAGTGTCCTGCACTTACGTAACCGTGATCAACGTGCTATTGAGCACTAACACGTAAATAAGAATCTTTACTAATATTATAAAGCTGAAGACTTTGTTTGTTTGAACGCGCTAATCTCTGGAACTGGTCCGAATTAAAAAAATATTTTTGTGTTGGATAGTCCATTTATCGAGGAAGGCTATAGGCTATGTAGTATCACGCTACGACCAATAGGAGACGAGCAACGGGTGAAACCGCGCGAGCGCTGCTCGTATTATATAATATATAGAGGAAAGATTTGTATGTATATTTGTAACGAATAAACTCATAAACTACATAACTGATCTGGATGAAACTTGGCACAAAGATAGATTATAGTCTGGAATAGCATATAAGCTTTTTAACCCGGCAAAATGTACGGTTCCCGTAGGATAATTTCCTATATACACGCGGGCGAAGCCGCTGGCAAAAGCTAGTAGTGTATACAAAGCTTCATATTGATAGATAAACTAGTCATTATTATGCAAACGGAAAATGACTTCTATCTATCGTTTCTATTCAATTTCGCATTTGTTTTTCTTCAATTTAATAGTACCGCCTATTAACCGTTACATTGAGTAAGATAATGACACGTAATGTTATGAAAACGTTAAAAGAAGTAACAAAGTTTTTATACAGGTATGATTTATGAAATAGAACAAGTGAACAATTTCACTTTCGCCATGTTCCCAGTGTCAGTAGTTAGTTGAAAGATTTATTACTGCGGCCTCACTCGATTTAGCCCGAGGCGTCAATTAATATGTTCATTCAAATAAAAACAGTATATAGGTACGCTTAGTGGGCATGCGTATATTCTGTTTAATTAAGTGCATGTATGCAGCCGACGATTTATGCTGTACTATCAGATCTATTTATACACTTTCCTGTTAAAATGTCACAAGTTGAAGTTGGGTAGTTTCATATTAGTAAAGTTAAGTAATTAGGTAAGTTCCAACGATGTGTTTTTAGGAACTCTCAGTCAATTTAAAGAGTGTTGAGAGGTCCGATAAAGTTATCATTTTTGATTCAGAATCAAATAAAAGCACAACACAGTAAAAGTCTGATACTCTCTTCCGCTGCACCCAGAGAGAGAGGGGAGTCATTTGATGATTTCCCACCCTCAAAAAAAAAAGCATAATATTCAGAATTCTATGATTATAAAAGTAATTCTAAAATACACTCAGTATACATAACACACACCATGTACCAAACAGGATGTATAATTGTCAGTTCGCACGAAATTCATTTATTAACCTGACGACATTGTAATGTAATGAGGGATATTCACCACATATAGACTAGCACGGATGATAATGAATAAATCATGATGACACATCGGACGTCCGGCCCGGAACACGACGAATAATTAAAAACGCTCTTAAAGATACATTACAATATTAATTACCGACAAGTTGGACTCGATAATTGTTGAATTTTCTGTAGCACACTCGGATCATGCTGATATCGTCTATTAAGGAGCAACGCGCACTCGTGAATGAAATAATTAGTACTCATCATAGCCCCGTCATGCCTAGCCCCAAGTAGCGGAAAACGTTGTACGAAAAGAAAACGCGGAATTCAAAATCAAACTGCCTTTGCCCAACTATGTAGAGGTCGCCTTCCAGTCCAAACGGATGCAGATGAATACCAGTATTTTACATAGAGCTACTGCGTATTTGACCTCCACATCCACTGGGTTGTACTGACACTGGGTTGTCGTATTACCCAGTCACTGAACTGGGTAATACCTTTGGTAAGACTGGCTGTCAGATTTTCGGGCTTCTGACGACACGTAACGATTGTCAAAGATGCACAAATGACAGCCGGGATAACGTGCTTTCCGAGGCACGGAGGAGTGTCGGTATGTAAAGATGGTCACCCATCCACGGTCAACCCCGGCAAGCGTAGCCTAACCTGAAAGATCGACCTGTGCGGCTGTTATTACTTGGCCACGAGCTCCTCAGAAAAAATGCAGAACAATACTGATAATATTGCGTACGTACGTTCGTTGCGTTGCGTTGCTAACGCGGCCTTGGGCCTTCCCCAAACACCACCAAACTCGGTTAGGGAAATTAATTGCTTATCAAAAAGACACACGTCATAATGATGTGTTCTTCACATCAATCACAACACAACTGTCAAATAATTACAGTTGTGTATTTCAATATACGGACAGTTTCATTTGCTTACAATTAATTTCCCTAACGTTACGTATCTATTAGTCACTAAAAGTACCTTCCTAAAACAGCAAAGGCGACCAATGTATAACAAGAAACAATGACAAAACTATTACAACTAATATCTTCCTTTGGTGACTCAGCACAACAGCGACCAAATACAATTAGGAACCATTAAATTGAGCACTCACGCACTCAACATTCAGATACTCGTGAAAAACAAAAGACGCCCGTCTATCTACTTATGAATGAAGGTGAGGTGTCATACGACCACCCAGTATAGGAAACGAGGTGGCTCAACAATGCCAATACAAACTAGCAGGCATTTCGTCGAGTTTGTCATTGTATATATTTAGGTTGTGGTCAGGGTCCTAGGAACAGCGAGGAGCGGAGGCTTAAAAACAAAAGAAAGAGTAAAAAAAGTCACTTAGCCACACAAGAAGTCAAATAATCGAAACCTATGGTGAATATGAGAAAAGACTCGAAAGATGTGCACAAATAAAATCGGGAAAGAATAGCATAAAAAATAGTTTAAAAAAACTAAAAAACACGCTTTTTATAGAAAACCGAACTAAAAATAGAAAATAAATTTTACTTTTTAAAAAGCGTGGGGTGCTTTTTAAGATAATATTCACCACCACCATGCACCCCACGCTTTTTAAAAAGTAAAATTTATATTCTATTTTTAGTTCAAATTAATGTATTGTCATCGGTCCTCGATAAATCTACAAAGTTTGAACGAAATCTGGCCGTTTAAAGTGGGTCAAAATCGCTTCCAAATGAGTCGGTTACAAACATACATACAAGTGAAGCTAATATAAAGCGTGTAAAAATAAGGATAATGGGAAACTATTATCAAATTATTGCATTGTCATCGGTCCTTGAGACGTGTGCAAAGTTTCAAGTTGATCAGACTTTTAGAAACCGGTGAAAATTAAGCTCAAAGATTCCGTTACATACATACATACATAGATACAACCCGAGCTAATAAAAGCGTGTTAAAAATGGGGAGATGGCTCAACCCTTTCAGTAGAACGGATAATTGGATTAATGAAATACCGATACTTATTACGATATTTCATTATTACAAAGGCAACAAAGGAAGACTTCATTAAAACAAGTCCATTAAAAAGAATTTCATATTTCCAGCACACAAAACGAGATCTACAAAAGAACATGAATACATTTCCACATTTCAATAAATACTTTCCAATCGGACTGTGTTCTTTTGTAAAACGGCATCGTAACGTAGGTACCCGTAAATATCATAGTTTCCGATGTTGAATTAAAACAAGAGAAGTGTTTTCGTTGCGTTTTCGCAGTACTTGACGGCTTATCAGGGTGAATGACCGATTTATCGGACGTGCCATTTTAATGAGTGCGGTGTAATCTAGGGTTGTTTTAAAGGTCTTTTGGCTGTATTGGTATGAAAAAGCATGTTCACCATCATGTGTATAATGTGTTGTTGGGTTGAGGAATGGGAACGTAGCTTCTAGCTTCTGCCTACCTGTCATGAGAGACGTAAGTTGAATACCATTGTAGCAGTTTCCATTCTACGAGTAGCATCTGTCTACTTCTCACGGGAGGCGTAAGTTTAAGTATGTAAAACACCCTAATTTCCCTCTAAACCAAAATAATGACTTGGCTAAATTTCGTTTTATTTTTATCGAGTTTTGTCAGCTAATATTACTAGTATAGTAGTACAGTAAAGTTATATTACTATAGTTCCTGATAACCCCGATGTTAAAGCAAAATATCCAAAACCTCTGATATAATTAATTTACTATTAATTAATTTAACAACCATGTTGTATTTATAATACAAAAGACCGCTACCCGCGCACGGTGTGACCACCGGACCGCCATTTAGTCGCCTGCCACCAAGATAAGAAGAACAAACAGTACATCAGAGCCAGTGCTTTTACCAGTCGACATACATGCATACGTAATGGGAAAAGTCAACGTTGCACAAGACTGTATAGATTATTTAGAAATATCTAAAAACATAGACGCTAGCTTATCGACTCAAACAAAAGCGAAGATCTATAAAATCTCGCACGTCAGCTATTAATAGTTTCCTTTTTTTTACGAAGCCTACGCTGTCCCACTGCTGAGCAAAGGCCTCCCCCAAATCCTTCGAGACATCTTTTTCTAGACCCAGCCTAGAAAAAGATGTCTCTAGGTCTAGTCTAGGTCGTCTCGCTCTACTCTTTCTTCCTAGGCCAGCCTCATATTAACATATTATAACTGCTTTCCAATTATCTTAATGAAGAGGAAAATCTATTTGCACCAATTAATTAACTAAAACCATTAAGTTCTAGCATTTCCAGCTACCTATTAAATTAAAGTCTAAATAAACCAGGACAGTTTATATATACCACAGAACAGTTAAAGAGGTCTCTTTATCTGTTCTGTGATATATAGCCACGCCTTAAACCTTAATGACGAAACTATGTTTAAATAAAAGAGCCCTCGTCATACGAAAGGACAAACTATTTTTATCCCGACAGGACAGGTAGTTCCCTTGGGTTATATAAAGGACTAGCTTCTGCCCGCGAATTTGTCCGCGTGAAGTTTCTTGTCCTCAACCCCCCCCCCCCCCCCCAAGGTATAACTTTTTTCGCATTACTATTTTTTTAGTTCGACTCCTAAGAGTTTAGCGTGATGCTAAATAGCATATAGCCATCCTTAAAAATCGGGCTATGAAATGCAAAAATAATTTTACAAATCCGACTGGTAGTTTCAGAGATTAGCGCGTTCAAACAAACGAACAAACAAACAAAAAAAACAACTCTTCAGCTTTATTATATTAAGAGCTTTGTCCACGTGAAATTTCTTGTTCCCCAACCCTGTCGCGTTGCATTGCCTGTCCGCGCTATTACTTCGTTTTCGCTAAGGCTTCTTTCTGCCTTTTTTTTTCGCAGCTTCTGAGGGTTCTAGCGTGATGAGTGACATATTTTATTGCTTAAGGATTAATAGTATAACGGTCGAAATAGCTTCGGCTAGCTTCAATAATTTTTAACAGATGAAACATAATGGTTGCTTTGTGGGTCATCTTAAGAAGATATGTTATGTTGAACTTCTATGTTTTTGTTTCGCCTTCGCCAAACCAATTTACACCAGAATTATTAAAATTATTTTTGGTAAAGATACATTTACTTCCCTTTGTTGTGCAATCAGTTCCGAGAGGGCAATATTACTTAATATATATATCTACACAAGTAAAAACGCATTTAATAGAACCAGTTCATAATAAGTATAACGCGGAAACGATTTGCATTATAATCTTACAGCTCGTTAATTCGATGATTGACGTCATAAAGATTTACAGTTCATTTTTCGCCGAACATAAAAACCTTATTACGCATTAAAAAGGTGAAAAAGTAAGTCTACAAAAATCTCTTTTACCTTTCAGTGAAAAGATAATTCGATTAGTTATAACAAACTGGTGCCACGCCTAACGCGAGCGGCTCCGTGTCATAGGTTGCGAGGTTGCTAGGTCGTTGACACGATTATTTTTCAGAGGACATTTTCATCACTGGCCTATAAATAGTGATGTTATTCTGATAAAGCTCAATCGCAGTATTTGCTGCAAAACACGTAAATTGCGAGTAAACTAGCTCACCGCCACCGGCCGCGGCCCACGCGTACTCTTAGCGGGTATTGGAATTCACACAATAGAAAAATTCAGTGTTGCTATTCGTGGGCGTCATACATACATTGTAGCGTTACTGAATGGGGATCCCGCCCTTGTACCACCCGCTATAGTAATTACAAAACCATTTGTATAGACGAGCCGATTAAGAAGAGAGCGATCGTTTCGCAAATTGATACAAGAATTTTATGTTATATTTTCAAATGTTCTAGACGTTTTATTTTTAGATGAACTCGTGACTGCGAGTATGGTAGTAATATTGGTTTGATGTTTAATAGGTTTGAAGATAATCAGGTCGAAGACAATAGCTTCGACTTGGTTAGGGTTATTAGAAATTATTGGTTCAGTATTCTGATATATTATGTAGAATCTTGTAAAGTGAATTTATGGTAGCCCCATACAGGACATCGACGCCCCAAGTTTGCTTGTAACTTATATATTATTTCTGTTTAGTGACCGGCCAGGTGTGTTGTGCTGCGCGGTAATGGCATCCATTGATGACGCTTTGGCAATAATTGCTACAAAAACAAATTACCCATTACCGCTTGAAATATTGTGTAATTTATGATTATTTCGGCAATCAGTCTAATATTTTATTTCTCGTTCTACAACTAAAAGAGCAATGAATATAGCCAAACAACATTTGAAGGAAGATACAATTTTCTACATGCCTAGGAGCCAGAGAAGGCAGGCACAAAGACATTATTCCTTCTAGTGCAAGTGGCTTTTATTTAATTATGATGAGTAGAATGTTTCGAACATGGAACTATTACACCGAAGAAACTGTGGAAATAAACCGCCAAAAATATTAGAAAAGAGTATTTTGTTAACAGTATTTGTTTTTATTTATACAGGTATAACAGTCTTATAACGAGGAAAGAGAAAAAAAATATCCATTGAGTATTTAATACAGCGTGCAGGAGCTCCACGACCTGATTTGACATTGCCACTTTACTACCGCAATACCAGACGTACTGCCGTTGCTAGGTCCAGCCGCAATTCTCCTCCAAATTTGTTATGAGCACAGTCAAAGTGTGGAACTCTCTGCCAGCGTCTCTGTTCCTTTCCTCATATAATACGTCTGTCTTCAAAGAAAGATTGAATAGGCATCTTCTGGGCACGCTTGCTCTATGATAGACCTCACCCATCATCATAAACATGATTGCCTGCTCTAGATCGTGTAGACTCTATCTTTTTCTTTTTGGTAAATCGCACATAGGCCATTATTCATCAATGCATTTACTTGAGTAAGTAGTATGCTCCATACCTTGGAAAAGAATATGCCAATCAAAAGACATTTGTTTAGATTCATTGATCACGCAACATATTGATAGAATCGAAGCTTTAAAAAATTCCCACGGACTTTCTACAGAAAAATACTGTTAGCATTATATGTAGGCACTACACCATTAAGATGAAAGATAACATGCATTCAGAAGCGGATTTATGAAAAATACGAGGAAGCGACTAACCTCGATACTCAAAAGTATTTTAGTTTCGCCGTTTGAAAGCTCAGAAACGTATGACCTAAGTCTGGGAACGAACTCTTAAAACTTGCGGCGAACCATTCTAAACAACACTGGCACATTTTGTTTTATTGTTCCTTTAAATTTTTGACGAGTGAAAAAACTTTGAAGAATAAGAAGATAAGGTCGAGTAGTAGTGGAGGGTCCTGAAAATTTAAGGCGATTCGGACCTCCATCATGCTATCTACTAGAAAATTCATAGAGCTTGGTATTTTTCATTAAATGAAGAATCTTTACAGAAGGGGTCTGTCATGACTTGATAAGTTACTGAGAATTTTGATAACAGCTGTGTTGTACCTATGTACATTTGATGGAAGGAAGCATTTACTTTGTAATCACTGTCAAAGAACTTGTTCAGCCTAATTCTACTTTAAAGTCCATTTTGTTGTTAAGAAAATGTACATACAATATTTACTTAAGGTACTTTATTGAGGGGGAAGCGTCAGGATAGCCTGCCACATTCAACGAATTTTCTTACGTTTTTGAAAATTAAAGGTCAGTATCAGGTTGTATGTTAATTAAATATGTACTTACAGAATTCAATTAATCATTGGAATTCTGAATACACCAACTCTCTAAGTTAGAATTGGTTTCTAACGTCACGATTACATGGAAAAGTTTTTCCTTATGGTATTATGACCTAAGAGTATTATAATTTTATCTTTCACCTTAATGAATTTTCCTGTTCGGTATATGTGCCGTGTCCAACCAGTGCACACTTCTCATAGATAATTTCATATAGCTTGTTGAAATTGTTATTCTATATAAAACAAAAAAGATTCAATAAATGCGAATTGGAAAATTATGAATAGCGAATGAAGCCGTGAAAGTGCCAGTAAGTAAATAGTTAAACACATTAAGCTTCAGGTTACCGCATTTATGAACAAAGAAAAATGAAAAACAAATTGTGCCGTCGCTTTTTATCATCATTCGTTACTTTATGTGTTAGAACTTTACTGCTTACTGTCTCTCTGCGTTTAATGTACATTCATTCATTAATTGAACTATTCTCTAGAATAAATATTTTATGGTCTAGAATAATCTCCGTTTTATTACCCTTTAACTTTTTAGTGTAATGCACCAGCCCCATCGCCCGCTGCAGAAGGTGGGCGGCTAACAACATGGCAAGAGCAACTTTATTAAGAGACACAATTTTATATCTGGCAATACTAATACATCTGTCAAAGATAAAGTGAAATTTAGCGCAAAAGGAAGCGCAACCATCACAAACGTTAGCTGTTTCTTGTTTTACATCGCTAAAGTAAATGAGCGTTGCTAAGCATAGCTACATTTGTCATCAGCATAGTTAAGTGTTCGTTGGCAAATAATTAACGGCTGGTAGTAGCGTTGCGTAATAACCTGACAACTAAGTACCCGAGACAGTAGTAAACGAGGTAACAAGCACCGAATATACGAATATGCGCGAGCTGGTATAAGCATGACTATATACAGGATGCATTAATTGTACTCATTTCACAATCTGTTTAGCGATTTTATTGGATAAGTTGGTCACGTGTGCGCCTAGGAGGCTAGGAGCCGACACTCGATACCTTATTATACAGATAACCTGAGTTAATGCCACATTCGGAACGGATAAAATAGCGCGAAACAAGATACATGCATTTAAATGTGGATATATACGCGAAATGTTTAATATAGCGAATCCGTCGCGTGTAATATAATGTGGAGGCTGTTTATTGTAAGTGAAGCTTAGTTAAATGTCTGTCTTGTTGTTTATTTAAAACATTATAAATAACGAAACCTACTTTCTCAATTAATTTATGCAACATTTGCAATTATCATATCAACATGCTTTATAGACTTAGGTTTGCTATTTCTATAAAGTGTCTTCTACCCTCCGAAGAAACATTTTAACCTTGTGCGACATATAACAAAAAGACATACTTTCTCAACTCATTTAGGTTCACAAACAGTTACATAATCACCTAATTCAAGCGTACAAACACTTGTGAAGCAATCTCACAGAAGGAGAATTATTACGTGAAACATTTATTCAGAGCCGTGAACACTAACATCGGATTTGGAATACCTCGCATTGTTATTTGAAAAATTGTGTGCAGATCACATAAGTAGATATAGACAATGGTCCTAAGGTACTGCTCCAAGAAGTTGTTCCCACCGATTCCATTTTCCTTTTCGTCATGAATATTGGAGTAGTCTTCAAAAATTTATTAAACGAAATGTTTCTTTGAACGTAAAATTTAATTTGCCAAGGTAGAGGAACCTTATTGGTCTAAATATTTTGTTTTGCGGAACGAGTTTCGGCAAATGGAAAGAGTGGAATAAACATTATGACAGATGTCAATTTGCTAGAATGTAACAAGGGCGAAAAGTTGTAAATTACGAATTCAGCATATTTAATTATCACATGTGGGGAAACACTGGGATGGTAATTATTTTGCGGTTATATGACACTGACAAACAAAATATTTAACCCAACATTTTGCTTACGCCAGAAGTAGAATATACGAGTACTGTAATAATCTCGCAGTTCCGCAATGCTCATGAATTCTCAGGAATAAAATCATATTAAAGTCAATATACACTAGCAATTACTGAGGGATGATGTCGTCTGTTGAGCTTGCTATGCTATGTCTGTTGATGCTAACTAGTTAAATTGCCTCCTCTGTTCTACAGATGATATTCGCAAAGATTTGCATAAATTAACTCTATACAATCGATTCTTAATAGCTGGTTTAAAGAGATACGAGTTTTAAGACGACAAATTATAATTAAAGTTCTCTTGATGAGGTCGGTCTATTTTTAAGTGTTCAACTACCCTGACAAGTGAAGTAGGATGAAATTTATGATTTCCAGACTAATGAGTCCATCGTTCTGTTTGAACTGAAATATATTTTGCTTATTATGAACTAGATGCTTAATATATCAGATGGCCAACCCTTTACTCATAGACAGTCATAAACCTGTAGCATTCGCATCAAAATTTCAATTTCGTTTCTATAGAACACACTCTTCAACTCCCATCTTTGTAGAAGTATCAAAATTCTTAAAAGCCTAGACTTTAATTGTTCCATTAATCTGTTTCCTGTTTGCTTGTCGTGTGGCACTAACTCGCGTCAGTGCCACAATTGTCGGTATAGAGTTCCTAGCATTAAGTTACAGCGTATTCGTATAGAACTAAGAAGGTTAATTCGAGCCACTTCCAATTCAGCTTATTGGATTATCGCGAGCTTACCGTCGCGTGTATAGGGTGGATGGTGGAACAAAGCGGGTGAATGCAGGCAGTTATAAAACTAAATACTGCATTCTGTTTCTGCCATAATATATTAAAAACGTGTTTTGTACTCAATTTACAAACGAATAGAGAAGAATAATTATAGCGAATTACTTAAGGTTATCATAATACAGTTTGAAAATGCAAAAGTTATGACAAAAACAGCGTATCTCATCCCGTGGCTATCGCACACCGCGATTAAGAGATAACAGCGGATGAACGACCAGCATCATAAACTTGTGCGCTGATAATATCAGATCTCAAGAATATGGCCGGTCGCAATGCGTTACAGTAACGATCCAGTTAATTGATTCTTACAACCAGCTAAGTAAGATAAACGAGAACATAGCACACTTGATTCACTTAAATAATTTACGCCTGCTTCGAATCATTAACAAAAAGTAAGTCCAACGAAGCATACAGTAAATAGATACCTACTACTAAAGCAACGTTAACCGTGCTTATGCTAATCAGTTTGTAATTGATATCACAAGCCACTAACCTACGTGCAGTCCAGAGAAACGCGAAAAGGATGTTGTGTAAGATGATACGGGAGACAACTATCTGTCGAGGCTGTGCGTCACGGACAGGTGAAGAAAGCGAGTCACTAGGCAACGATAGAGAAGCACAACGAAAGTAGAAACAGATATAACATTAGGACTAACAACATTAAAACATGCCAATCAACCACAACCTATCCCAACACAAATAATAATGAACTTCTATATTGCTTCAGCGCTTACAAACAACTCCCGAGCCAAACATTATCAACATGAGCAAAAGAAACCTTGGTCAAACAGTACTTATAAGTAAGTAAATAAATACATGCAACACAAACTAAGTATGTATGTATGTTAATCAATTTGTCGGCAGTACGGCGTCTAGGATGTGAGCTGTTTGCACTAGTCGCCATTGTTGACAGTGAACACCGAACGCGGTATTATGACTTAAGACTAATATTCACGCTAATACGTAAGCCAAACGTTTAGACTAGCGACATTAGCAACAATAACATATACATAAATAATTGGATGGAATCAACTGTAGACAATATTGGGATATTTTTCATTTGTCAAACTGCCTCAACAATCGAAAAAAAAGCAATGGAAAATTCTGTACGCATAATGATTGGAGTGTAGGTGTGAATATTGACAAATTGTGTTTGAGATTCAGAAAAATCTAAAAAGAGTAAACATAACTTAGAACAGAAAACAACACCTTTTCTCGAGTTCGAAAGATAAAGTTGGCGTAGGGGGCGCTAAACCGGAAATATCAGAAGATGTGAACAGTGTACCTAGAGAGAGAAATTGCAAGAATATGCGATCGGGCAGAAAAACAGGATGTGAGGGAACATTCTACACTCAAAGACGATAGTGCGAATTGAAAAAAATTTAAACCAAGGAAAATTAATATACAGAATGAGTACGGTGTAGTACCTCCATCATAGTCTACCTTACATGCCGCTAATTAAATTACATCGTTAACATTCCAGCCAGTTTCTTTGAACCTAAACATCAAAAACAAATTAATATCCGTCCTCATTGAACTAAAAGACAAATCGTTACTAAACCTCAGATGATGTTACCAGCAAAATGTTAGTTAACTTCACTCACGCCGCGTCGCTGCGCTAGACTAGCTATTAGAATTTCGTTTAATTGATTCCGTGGTACTTATCGTATGATACGGGTGTATAAAGCCGGATCTCAAGTTAATGCGTTTGGGACATGTATTGTTTCTTCTTGAACTCCCGCTACACATATATTATATGGACAGTAATTAATATTACTTAATGTTTGTAGTTATAAATTATAGATAACAACTATTATGTATTCATTACTAATCTCTATTAAATTAATTGCATTGCATTGTATTATTTTTCGTCTTGTAATGCAGTTAAAGCGGCCAAATTCTTTCTGGAACGAGTCAATATTCTCACTTCGTAATTTATATGCTTTGAGCAAAAGATCACAGGCGTAGAAATGTTTAGAAATACTCTAGATAGTAATTTACCGTTCTAATAAATATGTTATTCGTTACAGAGATTACAAAATCTGTTTTAGGGATTTGATAAAGACATTCAAAATTTACTGTTTCAAGTTTTTATCTTTCATCTATGCTGTAAACAAAATCGTTTTGTTAATGCACTTGTTTTAGACAACACTAATTCAGGAGTAAAGCCATCTTAATTTTTTAAAAGGGTTTTTATTGCTTATTGCTACTAATATTTACATTTGTCCCGCCATAAAAGTGAATATTAACTGTTAAACCCGCGGTTTATAGTCTCATTCTTGTATTAATTAGGTATGTGCCTAGCTACTTTGTTATGTAGAACCGCTGCTTTTAACAAATCCCTGCCCGTGTTTGGTCTTCTGTCGGAAATTACTTGATGGTTTTTGGTTACTCGACCATTTTACTAGTACATAATAGCGCTTTATATAGTTTTTCATGTAAAACAATTTATAGCATCATACTGTATGAGATTATGATCGTTGATAATATTCATAACCAACAAAACAAAATGGCTATAAGCAACTGTAAACACAATACATTGTAAAATATAACTGGCGCATAAGCCCGAGTGGGTTCCTAGCAAGTAATAAATAACGACGGCTAAACTTTCCATTACTGGACTGGAATTTGAAAGTTCCTTATGTTGTATGTAGATAATACTCACAAATAAAAAGCAAGCACACAGTTTTTTTTATGCGAAAATTCACGGTTTACGAGATATAATTATTCAAAGTTTCCATACAAATTCAATTTTTAGGTTAGATAAATTACGATGGTAGACGTCAATTTGTCATTTCACGTTCCGTTTACAGTAAAGGTGTATTTTATTTGACCAAATGTCATTTTTTTTTATAATATTATGCAATTACATAGACTTTTTTACACAAAAAATAACGAATTTTTGTTTACACTTGGAACGGAACGCAAAGTTGCCTCTTGTTTACCGCGTTTTTTTGTGTTGCTCTCAGTGTCAGTCATCGTTTGTTGCACTTGCAGTTGAGATCGTTTTACGTACTCCTATAAGCCTTACGTTTGACTACCATGGCGTCTCCGAAGCCCTATGCTTCTGTGTCTGAAGAGTGTAGTGAAGTGCAAGTGTTGTAAATATCCGAAACCGCCTTGCCCTAACCCGACTCGGACAGGTTAGGTTAGAAGGGGATGGCGGGGTCTTTCAGACCCCGCCATCCCCTTCGTGGTTATTTTTTTTTAAACCATTGAGCCCCGCGAAGCGGGGCTCAGACTACGCTTTTTGAGCAACTTTTGAGTGTTTTGAGGTTAAGTTAGGAAAAGTCATTTTTCTCGGAAATGGTGAGTTACCTTATCATGGGAGTGGTGCCAGAGTGGAGGGGGGCACCCCCCACAGGTACAAGGGGGGCTTCGGACATCCCCGCACCATAAATCGATGGAAATTTATGGATTTTGTTTTTCTAACCTCAAAAATTTTAACCATGGATATCTCCATAACCATGGGGTTTCGCGGTGTGGGGATGGTACAGGGGGGTAGCCCTCCTCCCCCCCTTTCCCCCCCTCCCCCTCCCACCCCATAAATGCCAGTCCAGTAAAGGAAAGTTTAACCATATATCCTTTACCAAAATTAGTTGAAGTGACATCATAGCAATTCACGGTTTTTTTGTTGATCAAAAACAGTCTATATTGGTGGAAGGAGCTTACCCAACGCTTCCGTTCAGGGCGGTGACAGGTGGCCGCTCATAGCACATATGCATACCAGCAATGTCTGCTGAACACTTATCAATACTGATAGTATTTTATATCACTGTTTCACACTACACAACACAATGTTACCAATTAATCCACTCCACGAACGAACATTTTTGATTGAAAGTTTCATCCATCAATTCACACCGATACTTTGGCTACTGCGAAACAAAATTATTAGTTACGCCGAATGTAGATCAGCACAGGTCCATTGCGATTTAATCGATTCATGTCATGTAACACTCGATTGCCGTAATCGATTGATATTTACAACAAATTAACAATTGCTAGGAATTCATTGAACGATGGCTGACGTTGGCAATTATTTGATGGAAGTCAATCTATGGGTCAAATAGTTAACAAAACAAATAAGGAGTTAAGTCACGACGAACAATCTTAATAGTCGATTATTCATTTTAATTATCTTGACGCTGTCTAATAAATTATGGCGTTAAGGAAAACGTATGAAAAGGAAAACTATGTACGTACGTTTTGACTACGTCACATTATTTAGCTGACGTAGTTTACTAAAATACACATGATATGGCCATGCAGCTTACATATAACCTTGTCAGAGCTTATCTGACCTTGCAGAAATTGCTAATTACAAACCTAATTAGATACATGAAACGTCGTAATATATTGTACCTGTTATGGAGTTTAAAATAATAAGCAAAGGATACTTATTGCGACAGGCAATGAAAAATAGCTTATAGCCTTCAAGGGTGTCGAAGAGTCTCCTAATTTATACAAAGTGAGACAGCTATCGTCTGTCAAAAGTGCGATATTAAACGATAATGGATTACATTTTGCGGGACGTCCGGATAATCTTAATTTAAAGAAACGGTGATTACGGGAATAGCGTCCCGGTCAGATGATTAATTGGGAGGCAGCGTGGCGGATACTTTTTGCCTTATTTAGCGAACATCGGGTAAATAGAATGTGGCGGGTATTTTTTCGCAGAGGGTCATGAGGAGCCATTACGCGGGTGTTTTCTCGTGTGATTGATCTGCGTCCCGTCGCTCTAAGGGAACACTGGAGCTTCTACCCCTACTCCGGGAAACGGCGTGTTTATGGATAACGATATCCACACCAATAAACCCGTATCTACACGAGCATGAGCCCGTTCCTCATCTGTGAGAAGATAGTTTATTCTAATGAAGCTTCGCGTCATTTCAATGGCTTTGACACTCTATAATTGTAACGACAGTATAATGCGAGTGTCACAAAATTTACATTTTACTTAATAGATTCTCGTTCAAACGACCCTTCCTCAAACAGGGCGTGGGAAAAGCTAGTTTGATATTTTACGTACTCTTTTTAATATAGACACGTAGATTTATCTTGATTTGAATGACAATAGAACAGATGGTCAACTATTGACAATAACAGGTAATGCCGGAGCTACCAATATGCGGGTGCATAACAATATTATACACACTGCTATGAATGTCTGTCAAGGTTGTGACAGCAAATATTTCGGCGGTTCAAAACTAGTTAATTTTCTATACGAGCCAAATAGTGAGTGTCCTACATCTGAGAAACATTAACCTAGTTTAAAGTCGAGGTCATAGTGTGGTCACTTCGTCACTGGGATTTGCTAGCAAAACAATCTACCGAACAGACAATGAGGTGACAAAGTGTTCGCTCATCAAAATCCCGCCACGAAATTTCGAGATACCGTTAAAAGTTGGGGACAAAATATACAATTCCTTTATCTTTATCCGTTGGCCGTAATGCGGTGAAATAAGCGCCCCGAAAAGGGATAAATAATGTTGTAGACCGGACACACTCTGCTGGATAGTTATTCAGCTTTTACAACACTATTCAAGATAACCCCTGAGACGTTAGAACCCTCTTTGAGTCCCCGTGGGAAGTCTATCTAAAGATAAGTGTCCCGTGCGCTGACCACTGGTCTCATTTAGATTACACCCTATTAATATTCAGTCCTTGCCAAGTAAAGGATCTTAAATTGTATTAAAAGCAATGAATAATTAATACCAACAAATTGATATTCATTTAAGACTGTTTTGATTATGTTGGTGAAACATCCAAAGTTGAGAGTGATACTTCTGGAAGCCATGTTTAAGTTTTCAAGACATGATGTGAATAATTCACAATATTTAGTATATTTGACGATTTAAAATGTATATTAAAGGCAATTAGTGTGCAATATGTTTAAAATATGGTAAAGATATACGTAGCTTAATATTTAAATGTTGCATATTAATTTGATAATTCAAAGTCTCTTGATCGTGAGAAGACAATGATATGTTATTCTATGTATATTTTGAATAAGTTATAGAATAATAAGAAGGAAAAATATGTATTAATTACACAATAGGAGGAAAAAGCGTATTTTATTCTGACTTAACCATCGCCAATATTTTTGACGTAAAGTAACATCAAAAAGTTCCGATTGTATTTTATTTGTTCCAGTTGTATAGTCAAAATATTAAAGTAATTAAAGGGTGGTCAAATAAATTCAACTCTTTGTCGATAGGAGCAATGTCGTAAAGCGCCATTGCGGCTCAAAGTGGAACTAAAATAAATAATAATGCGCGGACAACTCTACCTACCTACATAATTGTACCTGATTTTACTAATAAACCAAAGTACTAATTTTATTTGCTAACTTCGTCTTTTATTTACTAGATTATGTTTGGAATGAGATTATGAGTAGTTTACTAGTATGTGTGATTGTTTTCATAATTATTGTAATATTTGTACTTAATGCTAATGCATATTGTTGGCAAAAATACAGGTAGGTAAATGGAAAATTTATTTCAGCAGTAAGTACATTTCAGCTACCTACTAGGTAATTACTGACAAGAATATAAAATACAACAATGCAAAAGATTTGACTTTACGACTTGAATTAAAATTCATACAGTTTTAACCTTGTCATTGACTTCAAGAACGTGATTGTAATAAAAATTCAAAGACAATTTAATTTGAACGTTAAAGTTGAACGCCAACATAAACAAAGCACTTTCCAACATCGTATGGACAACAGTTTCTAATTTATAATTGGTTACAGTTTTGAAAAGGTATCGTAAATCATAAATTCCCAGTTCCAGCAATCAAGTGCGTCATGCATGAGTCAACATCATGGACATAACATCCGTCGGAGCGGTTCATTTCTTACAAAAAGCTGATGCGGTTGCGTCGTCAAAGCCAATCCTACGATCCAACACTGCAATCCAAGTGATCACTGGTGGTCCTCGCCACAGATTTCACTGTGACGGCGCACAAACACACAGAGAGGAGGAGCGCGCTGACAACACGCACGCATTCCGAGTCCGAATGCAAAGCGCATCACGATCACCGCTCACGTCTGCGAAAACCCGCCAAAAGCGAGTTCCCCGAGTACCTTTTATGAGGTATCTGAGCAGAAGGCATGCGCCGCACAACGCGTACACGACCAAACGACAGGCGAGGACGCGCGCGACTGCCGGCCGTCCGACGCGGGGCGGGACCGAACGACGACGCTCGCAGGTTATCGTGAGTCGACTACAGATAATGATGTCAAAAGTGGATCGGACTAATGCTCTCTATTATATTGTAAACATACCGAATACCCAAAGTCGAGGCCCCAATGCCGAATGTTGCACTTGCTTCCGATCCCATAAGATCTTTGATAAATTCAGTGCTTATCGCCCTGAATTTTAATAATCTCGCGCTGTGATCACTATTGTTATGTTAATGAACGGATCAATTATGTTTACTTCCTATCAATTAATATCAAGATAATTTTCCAGTTTAATTAACTATCAGTCCGATTATTGTTGGAAATAGTTTTGGATCGTTATCTTGTTTTATTAGCTTTTGGTCCTTTGAGTCGAGCGCTTCGAGCGTTCTGATCCTTGGTGTCCGATAAGTTTTGTCCCGTTTAAAAATTGTATACCGAATATTTAATGAAATAAACAAATGTTTGTAGCGCTTTGCTGAAAAAAGTCTTGCCACGCCTCTGAAAATCTCCAACAAAGAAGTATTAGCGGAGAATATCACTCATCGAAGTGAGCGCGCGCCCGGCGCAAAACACCGGCCGTAATTTTTATTGTCCCACGCTGCCCGTCTATGCAAACTAATCTGATTCTTGTCTCAAAACAACAAGACAAAAAATCGCTTGACAGCGTCGCATGCCCGCAAAGTATTAGTCAAATCGAATAATGTTGATATTTTGAACATGCTCCGAATGTGAACCGTATCGTGATCGTATTGGAGTCTTTATCGGAATGCTCACATTAATGTAGATGACAAATAATTTCGTATCTGGATTTCATCGGTTTACACTTAGCTTTTTAATCTAGCCGTATTGTTTGCGGTATTGTTTTGTTTCGAATCGACCAGAAGGTGACCGTAGCCACGGTAATAATATCTTACCGTGCCGTAGCGTTTTTCATTGAGTATATTTTGGTCATAGTCTTTCTTTCTTTACCGTGTGGTTAGTGACTAACCTGGTGTCAATTTATGCTGCCCATGGGCCTCTGACTTAGCTTCACATGCTTTGAGAAATATCTCTCAGGCATGCCGGGCAAAAATCCGAAAAGTCAGAGGTGCCTTGCCTTGGGTTCGAACTCGACACCTCAGACTTGGTAGTCACTATGGCTATCACTGCTAAATCACTGGTCACTGGTCGTAGTAAGAAATGAGCTTTGTTCGATGGATGTTTCATCAGGTTGGAGATTTTGCGTAAAAGCCGTGACGTGGGAACGGAAAATTATGTTGTTACCGAGTATTTAAATCAACACTTCCCTGACGCGTAGACATTTAAAATGAATATGAACATAATCTACATACGTTGTCACAGTTGTTACTTCTACAGAACCAATTTCGTTCGATACGACATCAAAGCATCTAATTAACGCGGCAATCGCTACGTACCGTTTATCAGTACGGCAAGTTTATACAAAAATAAACACTAACACCAATTAGCACATACTAGTACGGTCTCCAGCGAAACTATTCCATCGCGACCAATTATTAGTCACGTTCAAATAGCAGGGAGCGAGTTATGTGGTAACTGTAAATAGTACTATATTGACCATTAAGTGAATTGCACACGGATAACTAATTCGTTGTGACCCAATTTGGCGTGACAAGCGGAGCGCGCCTGCGACGGCCGCAGCGCATCTAGGCGGATCATCCCGGGGGAGCGGGGCAGAGGAAACTTTAAGGCCTCGGAGGGAACATACCCGAGGATCGCCTACCACTTTCTACTCTTACTTGGTTTCTCTAACAAGTGTTTGCCAATTGCCGAACCAAGCCGCGAAAGAGACGAAGGCGAATACCTAAAATTGATTTGAAACGCTTAATTCTGCGGTTATTAAACATTAAGACGTACTTAAGTTACTTTGTAGCATTTGCATAACAAAGCTAGCTCTACGTCTAGGTTAAGCGTAGTGATCTTGCGTTACCAAGCGGATTATTGGAAGAACTAACGTTTAACGCTTCTTTCTTCATATGTGTCACCTGCGACAATCGTTTAGTGTTTTATTGTCATCGTACGGTCGACCCATTTCTTGTGTCACTGGGATATTAATAACAGGAGAATTTTGAAGAGCTTTGTAATAACACAGATAAACACAAAGAGCTTTATGGTATACATACATAGTATGAATTAGTTTGGCTTTTGTTTTTGAATTGGTCTTAATGTGTAATGTATCTATACGGCGGTCGGTATCTTAAGACCATATTTTCTTTTACTCGGACTGAAGGATTGTAAGAGGACTAAAGGTACTTACTTCCAGAAATCAGATTATTCGAAAGTAAATGAGAGTAAAACCTCAACTCCCTAGCCCCTCCAACGTCTTTAGTACACAAAGAGCTTTTGATAGGTCAAATTCGAGATTGTTCCAAACTCCGGTATGAAAGCAAGAGGTGGGTTTCCACCCGATCCTGGTTAAATATGCACGCAAACGACCAACCGCTTCGGAAATTGGCACTCTAGTAAAGAACGATACTGAATGTAGTTCTCCCTAATGTAATTACATCGAGTACCAACACGTGGAGCTGTCTATTTACACTAAATACATAAACAACAGCTCGTTTGAAATCAAATGGCGTTTAAATAAGACTGGTGGCACACGGACTGCTAAAGATTTCGTAGGTAAGGTTTAAGGTGGAACTGTAAGATATATCCTAAGTCATTTTAAATGTTTTTACTTTTATCAGTGTAAAAAATAAGAATAGCAACGCAATCAGTGAATCAGTCGCAGTTAGTTCAGCAAATTTTATAAAATAATGGTATTGAAATTGCTTAGTCACAGCAAAAGCTAATTAGCTATTCATAAGAATATATATTCCGCCAAAATAAAGCTGTAATAAAGTAAAATAAATCTCGGCTGTGTGAATACTGCCCAATACCATTTACCTAACTTAATGACAAAGAGCGCATCCCCGAACATTCGATAACATGAACGCCTGAGGCAGCTAAATTCCTTGGAGCATAAATCCTGACTGCTCGTGTATTGAGAATTTGCATTAAAATTGCAGATTGAATGGCAGGCTGTATTCGAAATCGTCGATATTGACTGCAATAGCGTTCCGTGTGCTCCATCCTATCTTTACTTTAACAAGGGGGGTTCTAGATTGATCGTAGAAAGTCTTTAAAACCGCGTTATAATTCCAATAAGTTTATAAGTACGAAACTAGTTTAACTACTGCTTTATGGCTGAAGGAAATGCACCTTTCTTGTTATAAAGTGTGCAATATAATGAGAACGAAAACTCTGTTGCCTCGTGTCTATAAAACTGTGTACCTTGAGACAAACTTACAAAAGAAAACACTGTTTTCTGCAACACTGGACTTTTGCTTTAATTTAAAAATATATTCTCCGCGGTAATAACGGTGTTAATAAACACTATTCGTGTAAAGATGGAGACTTTTGCCGTATAACCGTGTTATTTCGGGAGCTAACCTAACTCAACAGTTGTCGAAGCGATATCGTTAAGAGCTTCTAAGGGCCCCGAGATCAAAAGGATTTCGTACAACTTTCACGTGAGGTAATGTTTTAGACTTCACATCACACCCAAAATGTACCTTTTCTAATACCAAAGGGAAGAACATAAATTAAAGCAAATCCAAGGAGATTGAAATCAAATTACTTGCCGTCCTCGAAACGCGCAGTAAGCGCAAAAGAATATACATAATCAATTGTTGGTGTAAAATTCGCAATATCATTAGCGGTTGGCGAGTCCCAAACATTCGTCGGCCCTTATCGCTGTGCTCGTTATCTTGCGCGCGACGTTTAAACGAAACGTTTCTGAATGTATTAACGCGAATTTCAAGGCAATGTCTCGCTCTGTTTATAAGCTTGCTTTATTTCAGACATGGTGTGTTTCAATGGCCGGAGTCGTTTATTTATATATGACATGTGGTTCGGTAAAAATATCTGTTGTTTGGCCAATGTTTTGTTGGCTTAACGTCTCACATATTGGCGTATGATATATAGTATGATATTTATCATATAGTGGTGATATTTGTGGTTTTATATGGATGTTTTCGGGCCGACTACCTGATTTAATCCCTTACTCGTAGCTTGCACTTCCCTCGCAAAGGGGGCCTACACTAACGCTGCAAACGCCAATAAATGGAAATGCAACGAGAAAAAGACCGCTATGACAGCTATCTGCTAATTGTTATTCTATTTCGCAGATTGATATGGGAATAAATAGGAAATAAAACAATCGATATCTATTACCACACACAAATCGACACGCTATAAATCTTTTTAGCATATACTGATAATACTTATCTGTTTTATCGCGACGATATTGGCAATCTTGTAGATAAGCATTATTGTTTGCGATAATACTTTGCCACGTGTATATTGCTAATTAAATTAATATCTGTATACGCAGTGGTCACGCCCAGATTCAATGTCAAATGAAGCTTTACGAAACCCTCTATCTATGTGTGGCAGAATGTGCCCTAGTAAACAAAGTCCCCGAAACAAATTAAGTCGGGCGGTCAACCGGTCCAATACACTCACTATATGAAATTGATCCTGCAGAACTAGTCAATCACTTATTCCACAACACCATTCATTGTGTACGGTTTGGTTACGTTGTCGACATGTTGTTAGATAAGGTTGATTTTAGCTTGAACTGCAATATTCATGAAATTATTATGGATAAAAATTGCGTAGCATCGTACCTTTAAAGTAATAGACAGATGGGTAGATATCAATGTCATAATGTGCCCGCGACGTAGAACAAGAACAAAGACGTATCAGGAGTTTGCATTTATTTTTTCAACCCCATCTAGCCAGACGGAAAAATACGTCGTTGCCGATTGTTTCCCTGTCCGGAACGCGAAATGCAAAGTATGAAATAATTATGGTGGTGAGAGTGCGCGACATGTCGGTACCGCTCCCCGCCCCACTTCCTCCGCCCCCTTCAACCCATCAGCCGATCGTCCTCGTCTCCAATCTCCGACCCCCTAGACTAGAAGGTGGCGAGGCGTCGACAAAACGTCGCCACAAATGCGGTAAAAAGGGACTTGTTGCTTTATCAGTGTCAGGTTTTCGTGTGAAAATTTGTTGAATAAGTAATGTTGCGTTACACGACCTATATTCTACAATGTACAACAGTTGTGACACTCATCCAGAGTTTTCGGGGCCATCATTGTGCGTAAAATGGTTAGCACTTAAGTGGAAGGAGTTAACTTCATATCTGTGTTTATCTGTCTTTATCCAATTATCGACACAGCATAGAGATCGCTACACAACGAAACAGCATAAAATGCATTAATGTGGAGCGCGCACAGAGTGGAGTAGTTTCCGCCGATGCATGACTAGGGTGACAAGGGCGAGATTCGAAGAGGAATGTACCACAATCGATTCTTTAGAGCGCGCGGCTGGCCTGGCATCGCGTCCGACAGAACGCCGGATAATTGAAATACCTGACGGCAGTCACGGGAGACAGGATTGGGTTCGGGAGTGCCGCAGTGCTATCTAACGTAAACATTTTGATGAAATGTTTGTCATGATTTAACGGTTTTCTTTACAACTATTAGGCTTCCTGCTCGGTGACGTGCGTGGTATATTTTATGACAACCAATTTATAACTTGTTATTTTAATTAATTTTGTGCATATCACTTCCTGTTACAGTGACATTGTATGTCCTTCTACTGATCTTACACGATTGCATTCGAAATTAAAAGTGTTTTTTTAAAGGTTAATTTTAAAATTATACTTCTCACATGTAACTGAATTATAAACAACATAACTCTCAAAAAGTAGCTTTTCATCATAAATTCACGTTTATAATATGTAATTTCCAGAAAAACTGAACTAATAGGAAAGATTTATAAGCAAAATTGATCCCATTCAAAACAAGTCAGTAACAGATGACAACATAAACCGAGTTGACACTTGACAATCAATCCGATTAAGTCATATGCCATGTATAGTGGCATAAATTTCACAATACCAATAATACGACGACAGCAGCTCAGATCGCTCCACTTTAACCGCATTAGCGTCGTTAATAACCTATACTTACTATAACAAGTGCTATGTGTATGAACCCTGATCATTCACCATAATTCGCCCTGTTTAGCCATTCAATATTAAACTACTGTCCTTTGTCTGTATTGTGACAGGACCAAGAACGAGATGATATTTCATATGAGACGACTTTTCAAACACTCGTTGTTTTTATTTCCCGTTCTATTCAACGCAGTTCGGAGCCAACGCAGCCCGAGCACGTATTGTACATAATATTGTACTGTAATTCGATATTGACGCTATGATCATACACGGAGTTATGTTTATGCTAAGGAACGTCACGTAATACTGAACGCAATTCATTCAGTTCTGTTTAATTGGACGTAATGACACTCGGTGGGAATAATTATTTTTAAACAACAATATTAAGCACGTTTGTAAGATGCATTTCAACTGTTTTAAGAATTAATCATACTAATTAAAATTTTAAATCAAATGAAGGACCTTTAGAGACTTGGAGAATCCGCACCGAAGGATCAAATTTTATACATAACCCAGACGCTGCCAATGAAACTTGCATTTCTATTTGTCTACAGAACGTTAAAACGCTCTTGAAATTTCAAACTAAACGCAAGTCCCTGCTCAAAATGGTGAAATAAAACAAGTTGTTTTAATAACGCTGCAATGAATACACGTCTAGACTAGACACATGTACAGCTGTTCAGCTCAATTCAACGTAAACATGAGCTATTAGACGGGCACATCTCTATTACAGCTATGTTATAGTTAGGGCGAGGTCTAGTTTAATCAACTACTGTCTACTGCGATGCTGACGTAAACCACTAATGTAAACCTGTTGATTCCTTAATGTTGTCCTATATTATACTGCATAACGAAACATCAGATTAATAATTGAAGATGCAAAAGGTTGTGATAACTTTGAAGATGTAATTGGAAATAAGACCGGTATTAATAATGAAAGGAATGAAGAACTTAAGCATAATATTGAACACTAAAATGGAGTCTGTTAACAAGAGCTGGGTAAACGTATTGATAGTGCAATTTTAAAACTATGGCTTGACATAAAAAAGGCATTTATATAGTGATAGGTGATAATGTGAACTTAAACCGCCTAACGACAGCTAATCATATTTAAAATAAGCTAGTGTGTACTTATATAAGTGTTAATGCCACTAAAAAGAATAAGGATTTCGAAAACGATTAAGCTAGCCAAACCAAATAAAACCAATTCAGGATAAAACCCGCGTCACGGGAAATGATTTCACCATTAACCCGAAGCGGCTAAAGCGAAATAGAAAAGACTAAAAGAAGTTTTATTTTACCGAACGATTTTAAAATCTCATAGCTGGGCTAGCAAAACAGAGTGTAGCCACCCGCTAAGCGGGTTACGCGCGATATACACCAGCAAAGGTTATAAATACGAGATACTTTTTGTTTTTATATGGGTTCAGCGTGTCATGAAAAGGCAAAGGGGTGCTATCGGATGTATTGGCAGGTACATCAAATGGTGCTGAAAATGTTTTGCGGTTATGATTCATGAGTTTGCCAGAAGCTATTGTTATTGTAGTGTCAGTTCGGACATCATCATCATCATTCTTGAAAACCATAAAAACATAAAGTGCTAAGTATCATTATTTCCATATTGTATTAGTCCTTATATAACCTTAATAGTAATTAAATTTATACAAACTATTAATAAAGACATAAAAATCATAATAGTTAGTTCGTCCAATACATTGAAGTGGTGTTTTAAATTAGAAGCCATTCTACAGTTAATTAAATTGTGTATGTTATGTGAGGAATCCAACAATTCAATTCCGCCGAAGATTTATGCAGCAATAAGACGGATTTATAGGGTATCATCGGTATACTGTAAACGTAATTGGATTAAGTTGCCTTTATTAAAAGTTGGAACTCCGTAACCGAAAGCTTTGTACCAGTAACCAGTATCAGGTTTATTAGAGTTTATAAGGGTTCATAAGAGTTTGATGGGCTTTTATTTGACTAGCCTCTTTTTTGAAGGTCAATTTATGCTGTAGGATACAGGAACCTTGCCAAAAAGATATCATATTATATGCCTTGAAATCTGCTGGATAAACCCACAACTTATTATATTACCAGTCATACAAATAACAGAAGTTGTAGACCCATTAACCATTTGACTTAGAAGCTTCGGTTAAAGTCACCTTGTCAAAAGAACCAGTAGGTTATGAACTCATCACCGCCTAATGATTAAAACCACGCCGATTAGACCACTAACAATGCAATGATATAAGTACGTAGGAAGGTGTATGTAGAAGACAGTGAATTAGGAGCGTGATACATATTTGATGCGCACGCGATGCCGCTGGGCATACAATATTTACCTAAGACAGACAACAAACAGACAATGACATCATCGCATCGGTTAAACTTACTGGATCATGTTTGTGTACATAATGCTCTAATTTATATCTGCATGAACGCTTCATACATTTAGGAGTGACAGACATACACTTGAGCAAAATTGTATGCCGTTTATACAGCGTTGTCTAGACTTTTCATTAAAGGTAATTTTTCTTCATCTCTTTGAAGCAAAGAAGCGTCGAGTTTCTTTGAAGCTATTGTGACTATTATTATTGACTCTATTCTTAAGGAAACTGATAGATGCTTCAAAACAGGTCAAATAGGCTTGCAAGATTGATATTATAACAACCTTAACTCAATTTATAAAGTGATATATATTTTACTGAAAAAAGAGTAATTAAAAATACCAATCAATATGAGTTTAGCAAAAGATGCCCAAAAAATAAATTGTATCGTTTGTAAAAAAGAAAATAAAATAGATTTTCCAAAAGATAATCTTGATAGCACCATAGTAACAACATAAAAACACAAAAGGGACAGTGATTGATATTAATATTTAAAAAAAAAGAGAAATCAGGAACACAGAGCCATTTTCCATAAGATACAGTATCTAATAAATAATCTAGCAACAAGATAAAAGAAAAGGGTTATTGTCACATCGCGATAAATTGAGTGCGGCCAGAGATGGCAAATAATGCAAGCATCGCATTCCTATTTTATTTATATGATACTCATTAGTTGATTACGAAACTACGGAATGCAAATTGATGTGTCCAGTCAATCCACTTTTATGGACGCATATACCCTTGCGCATCATCCTTTAAAAGGAATTCCACAAGGGACTATCATCGGCCCGCTTTTAATTGTAAATAAGAAGTTTATGTGCTTGTCCTGGTAAATCTTAGTTTATTGTCATAAAGTCCGCTTATGAGATAAAATGGTGAAAGCAAATAAAACATGGTGCCAAACGGTTCAATATTTACTTTGTGCATTTAAAGACAGCGCAAAGTAAAATCTTGTAACTTTATTGTATAGTCACGTAAGTCACCATCATCTGCCTAGCCTTTTCCCAACTATGTTGGGGTCGGCTTCCAGTCTAACCGAATGCAGTTGAATACCTGTATTTTACAGGGAGCGACTGCCTATCTGACCTCCACAACCCAGTAACTGGGCAATATAGCGTAACGTTCGTATAGTAACGTAAGTATAACGTAGTTTAATGGTTTTAGTAGCTATCTAAATAGCTAGCTAGAAAATCCGTTTATTTCCCGGACAGTCGTTACAATGTCAAATACAATTGTCCAATGTCAAGGAAAACGGGTATAGAATTTTGGTTCCAGTTCAACTTGACCTTAGACACTACAAACTCAGTAAATATGCTACTACTACTACATTATTCACTTGAAAAAAAAAGAACTGTCTGCTTACAAAAAAGAACTCTCGTATTTGGAGAAAAAAATCCTATAAATTAATTCTCACCTTGAAGTATAGATATGCATATCATTGTGATCACCATTTACTTGAATACCAGTTTCGGCATCTACTTGAACATACTATAACAACACAGGTACATTACTTAAAATAAAAATAACGACAAAATATATCCGTATCTTTCAGGCGAATACATCAGAGATTACAGGGGTTCATACATTTTAATCAGTTTGCATGAGACACGTGCACTCGAAGCTAGATAAATGTGAAACGTATAGGAAAATAATCAAACTTTTTATCGCACGTGTTTTTTACATGAGACACGGTACCGTATCGCGTTGTCTGATTTACATATTGTTTGATTTGAATCGGATATGTTACCATGTGGAACACAGTTAAGTCAACAGCTTTGTGTGTGTTCGTTTTACCAATACATCAACTGATTATTTTATCATCAATAATAATACAATTGGGTCCAATATAATAGCTTTATACATTAAAGAGTATTGGACTAGTTTTTATGAATGATATGCTAAGTTTCCGTCACTAAGCGGAACTACTATTGCATCTCCGTAACCCTAAGTGGAACCAGGTCAACTATAATGACCTCTTATTTCTTTAACAACATAATGACCCGTTTTCCTCAAATGTCTACATTCCAAAGACAAGCTGCTAACACTCAACATTTCCCCATTATTTCTACACGATCATGAATCAGCAAAACATATCTTAATGGTATTCCTTAGTCCAAAATGAATTTGTCATCGTATTTAATAAGCCATGAACCATCTCCGGTCGACTATTCCAAGCTGCCTTTTAAACAATAACTTACTACTTATGTCATCACGGAGTAGACGTCACGAATACATTAGCAAGTGAAAGCGTTGAAATATTATTAAATTTTTCGTCAACATGGCGTATCTAAATGTCGGCGTGCAATTTAAACGTATTGTTTAAGAGAACAACTCAATACTAAATGGAAAGTTGCTCAGGATAACTATTGTTCCTTCTATGCCTCTTGATCACAACAAAAAATAAGGATATTGTCTAAACAGATTAGGCCCAAATAAATGTTTAAAGAGGTCGCGGTGTATGTATTCAACGGTTGCGCGCTGTAAGCGTTATCGATGGGGCATTATCAACATACGTGATTTATCTAATTAGTTAAACAATTTGATGTGCGACCGGTTCATTTGGCTGAGTCTTGTTTGCTGTGTTATGTAGATGCAAGAGTCGAAGATTACCATTGTGATTTACGAGTGTTGATTTCATAGTGCTCCATGGTTAAGTTGGTTCAAGATAAAGTAGGTCAGAAGTAATGAGTACGGATACGGCACCAGGACAAATAGAATTAATCTTACAAATAAATTAGACAAACCACACAATATGTAGATGGAAGAACAGTGCAACTAGAAAACGAGAAACTTTATGATATGCTCGGACGTGCAAATGAGGGCGATTTCATTAAAGGTGAACCGTAAATAAAGCAAGTCCGCGTAGACCAGGCACATTAATCTATTAAAGAAAAAAAAATATCATCGAAGATTTAGTGCGATTTACTCACGCATCTTACCGCCATCTTGGGAGAACTCCGAATAAAAATATGAAGACACTCCCGACGTAAGGAGTATCATTTGTAAAATGTCTGACGTGATATGTGACACACATGTCGTTGTATTAAAATCATTAGTAATGTAGGGCGATCACGATTTCCTTAACGCATTACGTAGTGTTAACTATGATGCTGTGCTATGATATCGTTTCAATTAACGTACTGTGGCATTTATAATAAACTTCGTGATCTATCCTCCCAACAATTACGCTAATAACATGAATCAATATTTATTTTGCTATTTAAAATACATTTTTAGTATCAGTTTGGCACGTTTTCGCGTAAGATGACAAACAAACAAAAAATCTCGTGTTATTGCTTTTTATACTTTTAAATTATTCAGTAAATCACAAAGCAAGTCTAGGAATTAGGAGCAAGACCAGAAGAGTCCAAAAAAAATTTGGTTACATAAACCTAATCTACTTGCAAGAAATAAGATTACAATAAAACCAGCTGAGGGGCTAAACCACGCTAAACCGTACAAAAATTCCTTCTCACGGCACAACGGTACCAACGCACGCGCACGTTGCTAAGGTCATTGCGACAAAATCGTTGTCTCTTTCCGTCTTTTCGTTTTTGTTAAAAGTGCAAGCGAGAAAAAGGTCAATGCAAATGAGCCGCCGGAAAAAACGACCATTTGACTCACTGTGGCGACTCGCAGTGATTGATTAGATGCACCTTCTTCTGGAATCGCCGTTTACTTGGAATCGGACGAGTCTGCTCGCCCCCATTGTTTGTCCGTTTCGACATGGCTTCACATTATTACAATGGTTCTCCTTTTGCTGGACGATGGAGCAATAAATACATCGTAAACTTAGTGCGCGCACATAAATTCTTGTACCGGACTCATAATGCGAGTATTTGATGACAGCGCGCTGTCTGGATGCTACACCAGAAATTCTCGAGAAATATGGCCTATATGAATTATGTAATTCATAATTATGTCTTTGGACAAAGTTATACAGATATATCTAAATGGTCATTACTTACTTTAACTACAATTTTATTATAAGGCAATAAGTTGATAACTCATAAGCATTAAACAAACGTCTACATGTAGCTCCATCTATCGTCCTAACAGAGCATGTCTTGTGTTTACAGTTGTTTGGCAATGACCATTTGCGATAGTATCAATGGTAGAAAAGTTACAAATTCTAATGCAACACGTGACGTTTTTATTTAGTTACATTAACAACTTGAGGAGAAATAAAAGAATATAGACGTAAATAAATTAAACTCTATAATACCCTATGTTTACTTTCACAGTTCACGGCCGCAATCAGTATCGGTACGCACGTACTCGCGTCGTCTCCTTCTTGCTTGTAACGCTTTCCATTTAGGAGTTGTACTCTGTCTCTGTCTGGTGGTGATTTATAGTGACTGAAGCTTTACATAACCGCGGCGGCTACTTACTACATGTTGTGCTAGTGCCAGTCTGTTATCGTGATTATGACGCTATAAAATAATTATTTTATCTCGTTTGCATGGCTTATCGTGAACGAGTTTTCAAACTTTACTTATTTAGTCAAATGTACAGGTTAATGTGCGTATAATATGCCGTACTTAATCTAATAGTCTTTGGGAAGGACGAAATAATTTGTATTTTGATAGTTTTCTTAAGATACCAGTTTGATGTTTTATATAAGCTGCCAAACATAACATCAACAATTATGAAAAGTAAGGAAACACGACATGGGATTAAAAAAAAAATCTCATGCTGATTTATATTATCTCTCAACAAATCGGTACTAGTGAAGGCTTCGTTAATCACCGTAAACACCAAGATAATATTCATGTGTCTACTTGCATATAGTACAAGCTGAAAGACCCACAAATCAGAGCGATATATTAATAACAAATGATCTAGTAAAGGAATAGAACGGTCGCACATCGCAATTAAATTAGAAATTAGAAAACGCGCAACTTTCACGTAATTGATGCTCCTATAGTACACACCTGTGTCGGTGAGTGAATAAGCGAAACTAATTATAAGCCGACAACTGCACCAATACACGGACAATCTACAAAGAAATCTTTGCTATACAGTTCATTGATCGATACATAAAACAATGTCGGTGATGCTTTTACGAATAATCGACCAATTTAAAGGGACGCCAACTAAATCACCTAGACGCCTTTAAGGGCTAATAAAATAAGAAAAGTTGTTAAACATTTTCCAATAGTTTGACGGGTCAACAGCCACAGAAAAACGGACAAATGTGCCAATGAAACGTGTTTTAATCATGTTACGCTAATAGATGTGAACGAATTACGTTAAACGGATATTGGTGGCGGAGTTGACTTACCGGCTCGACTCGAGCATCATTTTGTGTGGCCTGTAAACAGAAAAATAAACACTTTAACAAAAGGAGACAATTACCATCCAAATTACATACACCGGCACACATTTGTATGTAAATAATGAGAATATGCACACTTCGATGCGTAACCGTATTGGAACGTGAGTCGTGACCATTGAGCTTGTGTGCGAAAACAATAGATCATTAACAAAAGTAAATCATGTTTTATGAAAATGTTAGTGCGACGACCTAGCGATCGGTAATAATCTGGAAAAGGTTGCAGACGTTTAACCATCAGGTATTAAGCGATCACCTCGGGGAAAATATTTATTACATTTTGTATAACCCAAAGTGTATTTTATATAGGCAATCTTTCAGATGGGTTATTTTATGCCGACATATCTTATTTTGAAAGTGCGTTTGCTTTGTGAGGTGTTTCAGTTTCTTGGAATCGTGTTTAGCAAATCATCTTCGTGGTAGGGTGAACAAGGTTGAATTCCCTGGTACGTTAATTATGTGGTTAGTACAAGGTTGACGCGATATGAACTAAGCTGTGCGCTATGAAAACCTCGTTCCAACGTCTTCACTAAAGCTGTCGACCTAAATAATACTTTGTTTTTATATAATTCCTTCAAGGTTGCCAGTAGCAGATATTAAGTTTCGCTTGAACTATTTTGTTCGGAACTAACTAAGAGAACTAAAACGAAACTTTCATTTTAATTGGATTTTCAACAAATCACTAGAATTTAAGTAAACATGCTGTACATAAACTATTAAACAACATTTATTGCCACTACTGTTACCATAAAATCTAATAATACGAGTATATCATCAACATATACCAAAGCATTACAGTAACTTTTTAACTATAGTCTACTACAGTACATACAAATACTGTCCACTAACAAGACTACAATAGATAAGACGCACTCTTAAGAAATAATCTATAAAAAGTATCAATTAATATCAGAAAGTAGACATTGCGGGAAAGTAACACGCATATCTGACAATCATGACACGCGAGGGATATTCCACTCACCATGTATAACCTCGCGAACATCGTCAAGGTTGCGAAGGTCATTGTATTGTTGGTTCCAATGGCAACCCCTGTCCCGTTCCATACACAGCCTTATCGTTTATCAATCGGCGATAATTTTGGACGCTTAACCTCTGCAGTTTGATAATGTTATCTGATATTACTTTTCTTTCAGTTATGAAATGACTGATGCTATATTTATTGCTATGGCACTGAGGAAAGTAGAGAAAACATAAATAATTCAAAGTATTTTGATTATATCTTTCGTTATGCTTCCTTCGAAGTCCATGTTTTATACGACGAGGTTTTAAATGATGTTAATAAGCGCAGTGGACAGGTAATATCGATTGCTGCAAGCCGGGTCAACGGCGTGAATTCTCAAATGCAAAGTACATAAAACCACTGCGGGAAATATGTATGACAGCACAGGAACAATTGGTTCCTGGGGACTGGGAACCAGTCGCTACCGTCATAGCACCTATCACTTTTAACCGCATCCTGTCATCCATTTGTGCGGTCGAGTCTATGCCACACGAAATGTTCACTTTTAAATCAAAATAGTCATCTAAACTTCCAACATTTTTCACTCAACGGCTGCCGGTAACTATAAAACTACATATTATGAGCCATAAAAATGAAATAAAATTGTACGAATGAAACACAATTGGTCAGTTTTGGTTTGAGAATATAATAAAAATATTTGGAGAGATTTACGCGTCTGTTTCGCATGAAGTTAAAAGTATAATATTTCATAAGTTTCGTCAAATAAACATAAGACACTTAGCACATAACATTTAACTCATAAACAGTAATTGCAGAACTGAACTACAATAAATCATGTTGGCGTTAGAAAACACAACAATCGGCGAGCCATCGGTGGCTATTTGACATCCAGTTGGGCAGCAGGTAAGATCGCAATTGCCTAAACTCTCACTGGTCAAGTTGCTCCAAAAAGGTTCAACCAATTTTCGACCTTTCAGTACCGCCATAACTTAGCATCGCCCATCTAAAAACATATAGAGGCCAAGCTAATCTGCACTGTAAAACCCAAAACGATAAAGAGTATTATGCATTGGCGGCTGGCTGGCTTATGAATGAGGATGTCGGTATTCCACAAAGAAGAGAAAAAACTGTTTGAAAGGTAAAATTGGGATCTGCAAAAAATCTGAACATCATTGAGAAATTATTGTTTTGTAAATGAATGTTTAATATTGTACATAACTATCAACTGCTGTTGTTACGGAAAGAAAGACTGTTCTCATAAAAACGTTTCATTGTTTCGTTCTATTGTCAGGTTATAAAAAAAGTTAAAACGTCAAGGCTGTTGAAGAAGGTGCAATTGAATTAACATTCGCATATGAATTGCAAATGAATGATTTATAACGTACTACGACAGAGAACACACTGAATTCAGTGGCGGAGGTCACTGAAATATACAGGTGAGTAGGTAATACGTACCTAGGTAGAGTATAATTAACACGTTCACTGTTCACAAACTAGACACAATAGTTAAACAATCAACATGAACCATATGTGGTTCATTGGACAGTGAATGGGTTAAAGTAACAAAGGGTTTAAACGAACTCCGTGTGAATTGCTTTCATTCTGATGAAATGTTTTGTCTATAATGTCACGGGCAGATAGCCAGAAAATCGATTTCGGTTGGACCTCTAGTAAAAACTTATTATTTGAAGTATCTCGCCACTACCTTGATTACCACAGGCATATCGCAACGCTTTTAGTTAATCAAGATAGAGGAATGTTTACATCTCGGGCTTTCAATTATTTAAAAAATCTTTGCCTTCCCTCTGAATTATCTCAATTCACAATTCCCATTTTACTCAAGTTAAGAGCCTTTTTACATCGTCAGTCGGCTCAATGGTCTGTAATTTTGTTTTGATGAATTAGCCAAACGACGGGATACTAATAATTGAGGATGGACAGACAACGCCGAAACCGTTCGAGTTTCGAGCCCTCCAATTTATAGCGGATGTATCGAAAGTTTTTTGCAAATAAAAATAATATGGAATATTCGGAAGAAAGAGTTCATCGTTCGTTTGATCGCGTTACCGACCTTGACGTTTAGATGTCGAAGAACTGCGTATAGTTACTGGCAATGTACTTTTGTCCAAAAGTTTTCAAGACACAACAATGAATTCACTCAACTTTTTATTTAACTTTTATTGCATGGCTTTGTGTCACTCACAGTTCTTCTAGTAATGTGGATCTCACATACAAACAACAGGAACGAATGGTCACAGTAAAAGCACTTTAAAATGTTACTAGGTCCACTCAAACCTTTTACAACGGGAAGGAAGAAAATAAGCAAAATCAACAGAGCAATTAAAAATGAGGTCAATGGCAAGAGAATAAAAAATGCAGTTGTAAAATGTGGTATCGTCGACGTCAGCGCGATAGAAACTCTCTGAGATGGCAATGGAAAGAATATCTCTAGGGTCTCATTAGCAAAGCGAGCGAGGCATGCTGCGGTTAGGGAGACAGTCGCACCGAACAGCACTTCTCGTAAGAAGGGCCTTATTAGTAAGCGGATGGGTGTTTTGTCTATTTGTTAATGTTGGAGTGGTCTACACTATACAACTACCTACATCTTGGATTAAGTGCCACCTCTTTGTTCTAGTTACTAAATGCAAAAGGTAGACCAAGGAAGATACACAAGTCCTCCTGTAACGACCATGTAATAAAATCAACGTAGTAAACGAGCAGCTTGAAAGAAACCGGGCAAACTTTTGAACATTAACGCACCGTCTTCGAATAAATAGCACGGAGACGGAGAGCCCGCTGAATACTGAACGAGTAAGCTTTTTACCCAACGCACCGAATGCGGAAAGCAGTTGTATACAAATAGGTAATCATAATAATTATTCTGTAATTGTGTAGGTGTGTTGTTCAGCGTACCGTGTTAAAGCGATGCCTGCACGCGTCGTAGGAGCAGGGGGGTTGTACTCTGTCGGCACAATTTATGACAAACTTCGCTAATTCCATATCCTAGTGGGGTCGTGTAATTAGTGTGTGTGCGGGCAACCGATCGGTTCCAAACATATAACCCGGCTTCTGACACAGTCGTCATGTAAATCAAAGAGCAAATAGTAATGACTCGTCGAGATTACCAGTTGGATGCGTGCGCTCAGGCTTTAATGTGTGCTAACGTGTGAAGCTGTCCTAGATAACAATGTACTTGTCACTGCACTAGCTCTAGACTAAACTAGTTTTCTATTGTATATTTTGTCTAAAAGAAGATGAGTTTAACGTTTGTTTAGAAGCATCGAAACGAGTAAGAGGACCTGTTTATAGCTCATTTTGCGCAAGATGCTGCGTCAAATTGTAAAAGAATAGGTTACAAAGAACGATAACATGTTGGACCGGAATATGAAAAATCCCCCAATATTAAAAACCGCGATGAATCATAAATATCAAACACGCACATAATTAGAATGAAACTAGATACAGTGAGAAAATCACAACAATATTAAAATGTTAATTAATCAGTTTGGACATGCGCGTGCAAGCGTTGCTGGAACTGGTAGCGCGAGCGACCACCCGGTCCGACCAGACTTGTTGCCTTCGTCGACCTTGCAGCTTTCGATTCTGCACACTATCGATTAACTACCATTATACATTTTTCTACCAATTCGCTTTTATGCTAAATCAACTTTCGCTGGGAGTCAGCTGATGTATGTCCGTCTCTTTGATTTGTTCATTCGAATGTCAATTTCCTATAAAGTCTCAAAAAATACTGCTACCTACATGGAGAACTAACGAGAGAATAATTGCCATCGCTATCACGATTTGCAAACGGATTGGATTTGTCGATCACATTTTGTTGTTACGTGACATCAAGAGGATGCTCTTATGCATTACATTCAACAATTCCATGAGTAACCTCAACCTTTTTCCTAACTCCATTGTATTCAGTATCATTTCCCATTTAGTTAAAATTTTTAATATCATACTGTAATACAGTTCTGAGACATCAAACGGCGCAATTACGCTGTGATTGAATTCCATTACGGACGCGATTATATTTGAAATAACTTCAATCAATGATGATTACATTTGTTATAATAATATGAAAATTGTAAGGAATATGCGATTACGAAAATAGTTTTAGATTAAAGTCTGAGAAATTTAGGATTATGTACGTAACTAACACGCAAAGGTTCATGACCTAAATGAAACACCATTTTTTTCTTGTCCAACTTTAGTGTTCATTACATTAAGGTGAAAGTGTCCATGTCACCCTATGCAATGACTGTTTCATGAAATCATTATGTTTGAGGACAATTCTAATTTAGAGAGGTGTATTGATGATTCTTATAATTATATTTCTGTAAATACATACTCACACATATACAAATCATATGTAATCATCATACAACCTGACACTAACGTGCAAATAAAAAAAACCTAAGAAAACTTGCATTTCGCGGGCGTAATGAAATCTTATTCTGTAAACACCGCGCCATTCAAATATTTGGCCAACTCGATGCCACTAATACCTGTTATTTTTATAGCGGAATGCAGTTTTTTCTTGTCTCAGTATGTTATTTAAATTACCATTATGCATACTGACATACTAACTGATACAAAAGATAGATTCCTATATTATTGGGCACGACAAAACTAGATTATGTGGTGAAATAAGATTGTTTGTCCTGTTCCAAGCGCATCCTCAGACATTACATTTAAAAGCAATTCGAGAAATAAGATCCAATGGATTTACGATCGATTAAAGTGTTCATTTACATAACTATGGCGTTTCGATTTGTTTTTATTAAGCAAAATACTTTTAAGTTGAATAAATGTGCGTCTGCGAGATGGTGAAATACTGCTCAGTGTTAATACGAGTTGCTTAATAATTGCTTATTTATTTGTTTGAAAATAAATACGTGTGGAGGGATGTTTTTAGATAAAGCTGATGAAGAGGGTGGCGAAATTGATACAAGACCAATGATAGATGACCAATTTCCGTATACCCATTATTACATTACAAATATTTACAAGAGATGAATCTCATGGCAATTCATAATACGAACAAAGGAAATCGTCCTGAATTATAATTTAAAGACAGATAATTTGTAGCAAATGTTGATCCAATGTTGGCAATAAACATATTGCCAACATTGGCACTTAATTATGTGTTGGTACATAATAATGTACCAACACATAATTAAGGAAGGGATAAGGATACACGTTGAGAGCGGCATCAGGCACGTCATTGTTACCAAGTCACATTACACCTTTTGTGCGCAAAGCTATCGATTCTCTACTTCGTTACCGTGTCCCAACTGTGAATTAACTTTTCCCGACCCACCACACGAGCACAATCGAGGAGCAGATTCATAGAATTTCCAATCAAAATGTAAATTTGAACCCAACTATTTTACATTCATCCATTCATTTGTCGGCAGAAACTGGGAGTGAGGTGCAACGTATTGTATCGGTGTCTTCATTACAAATCTCTTTATTGTAGGGTAGGCGACAATCACGACTACACACTGTATACGGACATTTTTTATTCGGTAAGTAAGTTCTGAAACAGTTATTGCCATAACAGAGGCAATTTGTCAAATTTATTGCGCTTCCGCACTCACAACAGTAAGTTACTACCTATTTAATAGCCTGTTTTATATATCGTTTTTGCAATCAAATTTTTGAGTCTGAAAATTTTCAAAATAAATGGGATTAAAGGTTGACAATAAGCTTCAACATAAAGCTGATATATAATTATTAGCATACAAAATTAATAATATAAGAATCAGATAAATTGGAGCACTAACAGGATTTCACAAAAGCATACTTGCAATATGATCACTGCGTGATATGACACAAAGCTGACGATAATATTTACTAGGAAGCTCCAACGATCTGTTTGTTTGAAAAATTACGTGCAAATGACAAGTTAAACTAGCCGTAATATTAACTCGCATACCCATGACACATCAGACGCAATCATAACGTAAATCTGCGTCGAGCGACGTCCACTTGTCATCGGCGCAGACGACATACTCCTTCCTTTATTATCATATCATTTGTGCCCACTACCATAAATACCGTACAAAGTGACAGAAATTACCCAGCTAATAAAACTATAAAACCACAGAGTATAAATATCTACATTTGATATTTCAACAGACTGCAGAAAAAATGGTTAAGTCCAATTAAAATTTTTACCCTGGTGATCATAGACCATACGATTATTTGCACTGTAGCGGTCGTTGAACTGTAGAGCTTATACAGTATTGTGTCTTCGAGTTGAGCAGTGCCAATGTACTTACGAATGGTGTTGGCACGGCTTGAAGCTCTGATGACACAGGAAGAGATAAGAACTTGACGATTCTTACTGCTTTTATAGGAAATATTATGTTAAAATTGAATTTAAAATTGTATCAGTTAATTTAAGACCGTCGCGTCTGTGGCATCATAGAACGAGTGCAGAGTGTATCGCGAATTCGAGATCCTTATCGTCAACAATATTTGTTTGAAATCAGAAACTGACGCGGGTTTTGATACGGTTGACCGTATCAAAACCCGCGTCAGTTTTCACGTGTCGAGTTTTTATTTAGAATCTCGTAACACTTTAAGAACAAAATGGTCACGGTCTTTTGAATTGGTTATTCAAATCTTATGTCCTTATTGACGGCCAATATGGTAATTCTCATGCATACAAGGAAAAGAAATATAGGTCGACGACGAATAAAATGGCATAAACCTTCATGTGACATTTTTATGACATTATAAATCTAATTCTCAGGCCGGAGGCCTAGGCAGGTTATCGTATGGGAAGAAAATGTGTCTTGTAACGAAAATAGCTATTATCTTGAGCCTGACGATTGGAGCGTGAAGTCCATCAATCATGGCGATCGGCGGCCATGACAATAATGGAGTTTATTAAACATGTAGCAAATTCGCAACGCTTTCAAATTTCGTGGAGAACGCGTCTCGTAGGCCGCTCAGGGCGCCCTGGACATGAGCCAACTACTCTACCTACTTCAATCTTTAATACATTTCAACTATTTTATTAAAGCTATGTATACAAACACGCAATATAAACTCATTTCTCGATTAACTGACATGATAGGATGTCATTTGACGCTACATTATGTTATAAAACGCGATTTTGAGCTAACCTGTTGGGAAACTTTCGTGATTACAATTTTACTAATCATCTACAATGCTACCTATGTATTAGTACATACAAGCAATTGTTACTTGTACGCCTTATATCGGTAACCAGCGATGATGTCACCTCAATACTATAGCGAATCAAGCGTGAACTATAAAAGCCAGTGTTGCTATAAAGCCGACACAAAAGCAACCGCTAAATATGGTATTTTAATAATTATCATTCCGACTTAGGTTATTATTGTCAGTTGTACGGCCCGGCTGCGTTCCCACTAAAACATTACGCAACTACGCCCGTAAAATAACTTGCTCGAGATTGGCAGAATTAATACCCACTCCTTACGTGGACTTGAAATTAAAAGATTTATTGTTATAATTAAAATTTGTCATAAAAACGGCGTGGCATTCGTTGATGGTTAAATAAAATTAATGGTTATAAACGCTAACAATTTTCCACGGGCGGCGGGTCTGTCGCGACTCGTGCTGTCAGCGGCGATATTTCAAGATAAGCTACTTGGCCGTACGCTTCGCTCCTGTGTTCCGTTCCCACGCGGCCACGCAACAAATAACAACACACAACATTACCGAATCATTTATAAAACGAGCCACTTCAAATTGGAGGACGTGCGCGTGAATTTACTGTACATTAAACTACTACGGAGTAAACAGAGTAACGCAATGGAGCGACTTGTCCATTTCATCAAAGTTGACCTACAAACATTGATTAAGTGATTTAACAGTTTGTTCGGAACGGTAGAACACTCGTTAATCTTTATCAGAATCGTATAGTACAACGAACCTATTGAATCACTTTAGTGAGGCAAGGCTATAATTTCGAATTGTACCAGGATAATATCGCAGTGAGGAGTAACGGAACCCAGTGTGAGTGGCTGACGGCGCGTCGCGGTCCTCGACCCGCGCCAGCGGCGGCGACGGCGGCGCAAACCGCCTTGACCTGCGAACTCTTGCTGGCTTCCTATTGCCCACTGCAAGCCTAGTACTAGAACCCGATTATAAACGAACAAAGCCGATTAAATACGAAGTGGCGTTCTCGAAACTCATACGTCTTTGATGGCGCACTTATCGTTTAGAGGTAGACTATCTTTTAGTCAAGTTTTAGTTAGTGTGTGCAGTTTCATTGTGGCCATTTTGACCATCGATCAAAACATTACTCTGCTGAATTCAATCGTATGGTTGGGCTCGGAAGCGATAACAATAAAGCAAATCGAACGATTAATATTTTGAGTGTTCGTTAAATGAGGCCCAAGTCCAAGTACATTAGCATCATAATTGATGTTTATTAACGCGTGTGAGAATCGTGAGCCACATTATATGAGTCGATCGATCACTAAGTTACTTGATACATGATTGCGCACGGACATTGCTTGTGAAACAATAGTCTCACTACCGCTTTTGAACTACGAGTCTCGACAGCGAATGATAAACAGATGTCGAAACAAATTGTGAATTCATGACGGCGGAGACGAATTGTTAACTACCTTTATATTGTTCTATAATTGAAATATTCCACTTAAATGTGCCAAGATTTTAGTTTAATCTCAATTACTATATTCGATTCAGGAGTTTTTGAATGATGATGTAACATAACAACATTTTAAACAGTCGTTATAAAAATAACATTCAATGTTTCACAGTGAATGTTCTTTATATTTGTCACGGGAACTTGATTGAACGCCTTCACCTTTTCTTCATCCTTCATCAACGATCACGTCTGATTCCCTGCAGGTCAAGGCAAGTTAATGGCAGCGAAGTAGTTCTCACCGCCTGGAGCCAATTACAGCACACACTGGGTTCAAAAACCGCATTAGTACTTACTTACTTAAGTGACATCAACTCGGTACTCGCTTACGACCACCATAGTAACCTATTTGGCTTATTGGACGCCTCGCACGAATTTAACTCGCACAAAACGTGCGAATCGACTCCTTTAAAAAATATTATTTTTTCTGTAGTCGATTCGCACAAAGTTTATTTAATGGGGAGCGAATAGCGAAGAGCGATTTGCAAGCCCATAAATAAAATTTGTGCGAATCGACTACAGAAAAAATAATATTTTTTAAAGGAGTCGCTTCACACGTTTTGTGCGAGTTAAATTCGTGCGAGTCGTCCAATAAGCCACCTATTTTATAGCCAGTCACATTTGCGCGGGACGATAATCAGCTGATCGAGAACATCCTGTTTTTTTTCTCATAGCAACACAATTATATTCTAGTTAGAGCAAAATTAAAGGAATCGGTGAGCGTGTCGACAAGGGGAGGAGTGTTCCCAGCTGTGGGACATCGTCGACATAGATAAGATTAGATTTGTAACCCAGTTACCACCGCAAGCGGGTTTTAGTGGTATCCAAGTACAACTTGAATTGGTATGTAATGATTCTCGTCCATATAGGGTCTGACGATCTGACTAAGATGGAGGCGGAAGGCCCAAAATGGCAACACCTAACATGCTTTTGAACAGACGTTGATAAAGCATTGAATTAGTTTGAAGAGATAAAGAAATAATAGGATGATCCTTACCTTTTTATGAACCCAGATGATTACGTCCGTAAAGCATAAACGAAGAGGGAAGCGGAAATTATTTTCTTTCCAGTATTCCTTCAACTGTTTTAAACACTAAAGCAGTCAATCAGTAAATTCAGGTTATCAGAAGCTAATTAATGTCATTCCAAGTCCAAAAAAGTCATCCATAAACAAAAACAATGAAGAAGCTCCCAAGCATTAGTCTATAATCGCGCTACACAACGTTGCGTACACGCAACCGCATAACGGTACGCGTGCATCGCCGGATACAGTGCGCGTCATCCGGCCACGTACGGACTCGTACGTCACACTCACACGACAACATCAATCATCGCGGTCAATTGCGAAGCGTGCCGATGCTGAATGATCTCATTCTTCCTGGACAATACTGATTTCTGACACTTAAGAGGATGCTCTACGGTCGTTCTCGAAATGCAAGAATACGTTATTTTTTTGTTTATTGGGGAACCGTATTAGGTTGTGTTTATAAAAAAAATCCCCTCTCATTCACAACACTCTATTATTGGAATTACCCATCTTATGTTGTTTTCAATCAACTTCTATCAAGTTATCGACATCTAATTATTATTTACCGATCTTTTAGTCACGCGATCCTAAAACTCTTGTCCTAATAATGTACTTAAGCAGTAAGCGCTGAATACAAATACAATTGATCAGTTATCTAGCTTATTATTTAGGAGGAAACGTCAAGGTTTTATGAAATATATACATTCAATTAAAATGGAAGGGTGCAAAGGCTAGAGAGATAGGGGAAGGATATAAGTTTTATTACTGTGGATCTGATGGCAAGCGAAATGGTGTGGGTATAGTTTTGGATAGTGAGTTGAAAGAATGTGTGGTAGATGTTAAAAGAGTGAGTGATAGAGTGATAGCTGTTAAAGTTAATGTGAAGAGTTTTGTGTTAAATATAGTTAGTGTGTATGCACTCCAGTCAGGATGTGAGGATAGTGTAAAAGAGAAATTTTGGGAGGATTTCGACCGAGTGATGATGGATGTACCAGAGAGTGAAGAAGTGTATGTGGGGGGTGATTTTAATGGGCATGTAGGAAGACAGAAGGATGAGTATGAGAGAGTGCATGGCGGGTGGGGATACGGCGACCGTAACACTGATGGCGAGACACTGCTTCAAGCTGCTTCTGCCTTCGACCTGGCAATAACAAATACGTGGTTTCAAAAGGAAAATGAACACCTTATAACCTATAAAAGTGGCCGCCACGCGACACAAATTGACTACTTGCTGGTTAGACGGAACAGCCTTAAATGTGTCAAAAACTGTAAAGTGCTGCCAGGCGAAGACTTAGTTTCACAACACAGACTTTTAATAATGGAGGTAAAAGTCAGTGTCTCGTCCAGTAGGAACAAAGAACGGCCCCCACCCAAAACCAGATGGCGTATGATAGAACAAGAGGAATGTGCAAGTATGTTTAAGAGTCAAGTGGTAGATAAAATGATTGAAATGAAGGATATGGAAGGGAAAACTGTGAACGAATGTTGGGAGGAGATAGCGGATTGTATAAGAAGAGTAGCAAAAGATGTGTTTGGAGAGTCGAAAGGGAAAGGTGTGATAGAAAAAGATACATGGTGGTGGAATGAAGACGTGCAAATGATGCTAAAAGAAAAGAAAGCTGCGTTTAAAGAATGGCAGGGAGTAGAAATCGGGAATAATGATTTGAAAGAAGATAAGAAGCAAATCTATAAAGAATGGAAGAGAAAGCCAAGAAAGGCGGTAGCAGTTTCCAGGGCTAAGGCGCAGGAGGAGTTGTATAACTCACTGGACAGCCCAAGAGGCCAGAAGGAGCTATACCGGATTACAAAAGCAAGAGAAAGAAGAACGAGAGATATTGTGCAGATTAAGTGTATGAAAGACGACGCCGGTCAGATTCTGTCCAAAGATGGCGAAATAAAAGAACGATGGAAGGTGTATTTTGAAAAGCTAATGAACGAAGAGAATGAATGGAATGGTGTGCTCAATGAGGTACAAGCAAATATGGGTTTGGTAAGGGAAATTAGCATGGATGAAGTAAGAAAGGCAGTTCAAAGTATGAAGAATGGAAAGGCCATGGGCCCAGATGATATACCAGTAGAAGTATGGAAGTGTTTAAAAGAAGATGGATGTATGTGGCTGACTTTATTCTTCAATAAGTTGTTGCAAGAAGGAGTGATCCCAAAAGAATGGTGCAATAGTTCGCTAGTGCCCATCTTCAAAAATAAAGGTGATGTACAGGACTGCAACAACTATCGAGGGATAAAGCTCATGTCCCATAGTATGAAGGTATGGGAGAAAATAATAGAGAAAAGACTGCGAGAGGAGAGTGAGATTACCCCAAACCAGTTTGGGTTTATGCCAGGGCGAGGAACAATGGACGCCACCTTTGCACTCCGCCAATTGAGCGAGAAGTATAGACGTGCACACAAAAACTTGCACATGGTGTTCATTGATCTAGAGAAAGCGTATGATAGGGTACCTCGGGATGTCGTGTGGTGGGCCTTGAAAGAGAAAGGTGTGCCCGGGAAGTATGTAGAGTTAATTCGTGCTATGTACAGCCAATCTCGTACATACGTTCGGTCGGCTGCTGGCAACACCGACAAGTTCAATGTGGCGGTAGGCTTGCACCAGGGGTCGGCTTTAAGCCCTTACCTCTTCCTTTTGATTATGGATGCTCTAACGGCGGACATACAGGAAGAGGCACCATGGTGCATGCTATTTGCCGACGACATTGTTCTTGTCGGTGAAGATGGACCTGAGATCCGGAGCAGACTGGAGAAATGGCAACGGAAACTGGAGATTGTTGGCCTGAAAATCAGTAGAACCAAAACGGAGTACATGTTCTGCGATTTCGGCGGTCTCTCCAGTTCTGGGGTCATAGCGCTTGATGGCGCGCTTCTCCCAGTTTGCTCCGACTTTCGGTATCTCGGTTCACTTGTGCAAAGCGATGGCGAAATAGATCGGACTGTTAAGCATAGAATTAACACTGGGTGGATGAAATGGCGGCAGGTCACGGGAACAATTTGTGACTCCCGCATTCCCCTTAAACTCAAGGGGAAGATTTATAAAAGCATGGTTAGACCAGCCGTCTTGTATGGATCAGAGTGTTGGGCCACAAAAGGAATGAATGAAAGACAATTGCATGCAGCTGAGATGAGAATGCTAAGAGGGATGTGTGGTGTTACCCGAATGGATAGAATACGGAATGAGTATATAAGAGGAAGTCTGAAAGTGACACCGGTGACTGAAAAGTTGTGTGGAAATCGGTTGTCATGGTATGGGCATGTTATGCGGAGGAATGAGGAAAATGTTGTCAGGAAAGTTGTGAGCATGAATGTGGATGGCTATACAAGTAGAGGGAGACCAAAGAAACGATGGATGGATTGTGTGAAAGATGATATGGCTAGGAAGGGAGTAACTACCGAGATGACGACTAATAGAGAAGTATGGAAGAAAGAGACATGTTGCGCCGACCCCAAATAAATTGGGATAAGGGCAGGAGAATGATGATACATTCAATTAAAACTTTGATACATATATTATACATGCGCGGTCTTAAAGTGTTTATTCTTCCAACTAGATTCTCTATCATACTGCAGTGAAGTCTAAATTGCTATTTATCTACTTATTACTTTTTAATAGTTGTGTTGTGAAACATGACTACTACCTACATTTTGGAAGGAGTTAGTTGCTCTTCCAAAAAGTAGATATAAATTCTTATTTTTTTTGGATTTTGACCTTCGAAAGTGCCTTTCAGGTATCCATTTGGAATAATTGATTAGACATTGACAAAAGAGTAATGCCTTTGTGATGATGAACCCATTTCTTGATTAAAAAGTTGTCAATTTGTAATAATTGCATTTGTTACCATGCAATTTATCTAAAATATTAGGTGTGAAATATAATAAAAAATGATTAATCGAAATAAAATTGCAAGTTTAACCCAGCAACAAAGGGATGAAATATTATTTCTCCATGAAAATGGTTTGAATATTAGTGCTATATGACTAGACTAGACCACGAGAACTCTTTCTCGATGACCGTGAGATGGGTTGGATGCGGCATCATAGCGTTTAGAGTAAATAACTGATCATAGAAAGAATTCAAGACGACGGCTGATACTAGCCACCGCGCAAATAACTCGATATAGTAGAGCACGACTTAGCACCAATAGTCGTTCGTCTTGCTGCTTTGTATGATGTGAGTCCTCTGACGGCTCGACAAGCTTTGCATCAAGTGGGGCTACACTACAGACATCATCCTTTAAAGTAGTAGGTACTTAAACCTTACCACATTACAGACTTCCCTGGCTTAATTTTGCACAGATTTGCAAGGATTGTCAGAACGAAAGAAACCCTGAAGCTCATCGAGCGGTTTTACATGTGTACGGATGATATCAAGGGTATGAGATAGATTACACGCATTAATCGAGCGCAGCTATGGCGGCGCTCGATTAATGTTTCTATATGCCAGTTAATATTTTTTCTACAAAAAAGGTTTTCTATAATCTATACTAGATGACGTATACATAGAAAAATGCTCTTTATCTATAACTAATCAAATTAAATTATCATCGATCTTGTGATATAGAGGTGTGCAAGCAATTATAAATCTAAATGCGCATTTTCAGACGGCCACTGTAAATTTCAATGATGTCTATGATTATTATTCATTAATTAGTAAATTCGCCAACATTCGCCTTAAGAGCTGTTCAGTTTCGTTCTTCTTCCGGCACAGAATTTGTAACAGTGGTTTTTATAGAACCGGAATCGATGAATGAAAGTAGTATGTCAGCTGTTTGGGGGTCACTAACCGGTCTTGCTCGTGGGTTGTGATAATATTTTCGTTGAAACAAAACTGTTTTATTTCTACGATTCGAGTGATGATCTACGACAGAAAGCATTTGAGCAATCCGAATATGGCGGGTCTATGGAACGTGATGATTAGAGCAACAAACTTCCGTTACATGATATTATCATTATCAAGGAAGATTGTTTCTAGTTCCGTGACGAACTACGAATAAAAGCAAGTCATCAAATTTTGTAGGATCTCTAACCGGTCTGGGGCTTAGTGATTATGGCAATATTCTCATTGCATGAAGAAGTTCTCCGTTCAAACGTGACTCCACTTTCTTTTGCTGAGAATCGGCTGTTTGTAATCAGTCGCAAGTTGTTAGTGATTGAGGTACAATAGTTTTTTCGCATGGATGTTCTCCAGGTGGCTGGTCATTCAGCTATCAATTCAATATAGGACATCATTTCATTCTAAGTCCTCTTTGTGGTAGAGATAAGCGGGATTGTCCGGAAGAGTTACCGATGAATCGGTAAGAGTCTGACACTGCCTTCCACTCCACCCAAAGCGGGAGGAGTCATTTGAAGATTTCACATCCTTACAAAAAGAATGGTGGTAAAGAGAAAACAAATATTGGAATTCTATTGAGAAGATTTATCGGATTATAACAACAATTCCCAGATTGCTGGATAAGCATCGCTGCAGCTCTATCCTGAGATTCCAACCTGGACCAGTCGCCACAATTTTCAATTCCGTTTCTAGATTCCTTTAGAAATGGAAATGCAGCGGGTGAATAGCAAGGCAAACTTCCGAACTCAGATAATATTGTTTACACTGACCGGCTAGGTTGATCGTTAGGGCATTTAACGACAAAGTGTCCAAGTTTGTCCTCAGCTTTGTTGTGACGTCAACATTCACCTACGTCATAAATTCTAGACGTAAAAACTTCAGTTTATGAAGCTTCTCCACGCAACTTACGTAACATTTATTCCAGGATTTTCTGTGTCGAGTTGTAAAAATAAGTATGGTGGCCGTCCAATGCCACATACTTACACATTGTGGTAGGATAAAGGCCGCTTTCGAGTACCGGCGCTGACCCATATCTCATATGAAGCAAGATGTGCCGATACGCTCTATTTTACTTCCATTCTTCAGATTAACATGTGACGTCATCAATTGAATTGTGGGTCTAATAGAAATAGTTACTTGTAAGCTCTTTAGTGACTTTCTCATTTCAAGTACTAAACAAAAACTACATTTGTATAGTAGAATTTTCCTGGAAATTGTGACCATTATGAACAGAATCGCTAACGAATGTTATGTAAGTCAAACACTTTCGTCAGAAATGATCTCGTTATGATTGTGGACAAAGAACATTACTGGCGTAGTAAAGGTAACCAATAAAACAAATGATTACGACCGATATAAAGCTACCGACAGACAGGCGTTTATTGACACAAGTCTGCTAGACAATGTGTGTCTAATGTGTTTCCGGCGTTTTTACAATTCACATCACAATACGAGCTTTCGTAATACATTTTGGAAACGATTCCAACGTTTGTTGATGACACATGTTTATTTTTAATCAGCTTTAAACATCCAGCAGGTATAAAAGTAGTAATTTATCAATCCCGAATAAAGCTGTCGAATAGACGACAAAGTTATCTTCATATTTACTTAACGACCGCTGAGTAATTCCTGAAAATTGAGTAGAAGAATAAGTTGAGACATTAAATAAGACAGACACGCGACACCATCTAACGTATTTCTCAAGAACTAAACAAGTTTCCGAGTCGGTGCTCGCGACAAGTCGGGGAATGAAATCCGAGAGAGCACCTCAATAAATGGGCAAACATTTATCTTTGGTTGAGCAGTTCATACTAGACTGGGCGACGCCTACATCTGCATTACTTATCTGGATATATCCACTAATTACTAAAAAACTAAAGCACAGTGTGCTTAGCCCACTTTTTGAACATATTCTACACATTTCTATGTTAATAAGTCCAGTTTTCAAATATAAATCTAAATAAGTAAATATGCAATCAGCTGTGTAAAATGTTGACATAGCATTAAGTAGTGATCAAGTTATTATGACATCGGAAACTGAAGGACGTAATTATGTCGTGACATCCTCAGGTTTGTTCCCAGAATTAAGTGCTGTTACGGAAGTAGTCATTTGTAACTGCGTCTTTACTGTATGTATTAGTAAGCTAATCGAGGATTCTTCCGGCGCAAAAGTTTGCATCAGCAAGAAGAACGTGTTGACATTCAAAAGCTTCTTATCTATTCAGCTTAAAAAAAAAGAAAGAGTATAAATGTGTATTCAAAGGAGACGTTATTTATATACTCGTGTATTTATCGTGTGTGTCGACAAGATTTACTCAGAACTCGTAATGTGGCCGATGCTTCGACTGAGCCCGAGATCCCGCGATATATCGCCGAGCGAGATTCTAACACAGAAGTTAAGCCTTTCCGAGAAACTTGCCAGACTGGCATTCTTTCATTAAACGCATTTTCACATACCATGCTTTTATGTTAGCCTTATGTACTGTTTAAAATTGTAAAGTGGGTATTAATTTCACTTTGTGGCTGTAAATTACTTTTATATTTCGGAATGGTGTGTAATCAGGTTTTTTATTCGTTCAGACTTATGTACCAACATGTGAACATGAATTTGGTTTCTCTTGACAAAGGAAATAAAAATCTCTTTCGAATGCTTTTGCGAATCCATTTTTGAAAAGACCGAACCCATAACTAGTCTCACAACAAATCAAGTTCATTCATTGAAGTATGTTGAGAAAATAGATTTTCTATTACTGAATAGTTCTATTAGTAAGTGTTTGGATAGTATTATCCAAGTTCATAATACAATTACTAGGAGCAGCCACATCGCTTTTACACGAGTTTGTGAGCGCGACGCGTAGGTGATTGGTAGCAATTGGATGACAAAACATACGAGATTATCCTATTATAACCTTTACTAGATGTTCACTTAATCCGTTAATAGGTACCTAATATGTCAAGAAAAAATGTCCGTCAAGGTTTCAGCTGAAATTTTGACGTTATGTTTCTGAGGTCTTCCAGAGCTTGTAACTTCTTGACTGCTTGTACTCTATTGTGTGGAAGACATACGTACAGCGTTTCTTCTGCATTTGGTTAACTTTGTATTTTATTAACGTTTTCCTCCTCTTCCATTGCATCACTTTTAATTTATGCCTCAATACTTTACGTATTACAAAGCAATAATGGGCTCACATTTCATGTTTGAGTAAGTAAAACACCCATATCCGAGGGCTTTATTATTCCAAAATCCCGCATCAGAGTTACGGCCGCAAATTCCTCAATAAGCTTAAAATTCCCCGCAGTTTGTGGAATTCCCCACAAACTGGCAAAGCGGCCATTGCAGTTGATAACTTGGACACCTTATATTACTGAAAGATCATCCAATAACACGAAATATTCGTATTTTGATGAGTTTAGACATTATAATTCAAATTTTGTTTTGGATTCAGCAATAATTATTAGTTTTGCAGTGGAGAGAGTATTGTGAGTATTGTTTGGCTGGGCAATGGATCTTTTAAAAACGAAATCTTCTACTGCGCAGCTAATCGTAATATATCATAATCCTAACTTCAAGACCGCCACGATACGTACAAATACGGGCGAGCGACGTACTGTACAAGTGCAGAAGACAAAATATGATGACATCCCTAAGCAATTTTGAAACCCGACTATGATTTAAAGATGATACAAAATTAAATCCTAGTATCTAACGAAATAATTTCGAAGGTTTCATAGGTACTTTGGAAGCCTTTATTTAATCAATCAGTTAGAGACCCATCTACTCATTTATAGCTTCATCTTCCAAATGGAGAGATAAGGTGGCTTAGTGCCGGAGACCACACAAGGGACAGTGAGACCTAAATCTGCCTAAATCTCTTTAATCCTCTAGTCTAGCACCGTTGAAGACGATCTTATTTATCATAATCGAAATTTCTGAAGTTCTGTTGGTCTAGGCAAAATAAATTCAAACAAGCCGTAATACCTTTTTAAGGTCCCGTGCCCGAAGGGCCTCCGCTGTCCATCCGTCTGTCGTCAGCGGGCCGTATCTCATGTCGTACTAGGTAGACAGTTGAAATTTTCACAGATTGTGGATTTCTAATCCCGCTTTAACAACAAATAATAAAAATGAAATAAATTAAAAACTTGAAGATCAAACAAGAAACGTGTTTTATTAAAAGAGGTAACTTTTTTTATATTATGTAGTTGTCAATTTTGTACAGAGGCCAGCACATCAAGTTACCACAATCTGTCAAATTTCTTTGATAGTATTTCAACTTTATTGCAAAGACAAGGTTAATTTTTAATTGAGAAAATTTGACAGTTAGGGATAGCTTGATGTGCTGGCGTCTGTACGAGCTACAGGACCCTTTTCTTGTGCGAGTCCGACTCGCACCTGGCCGGCTTTTTGCAAATATACTCTCGCGTAACTTATTTTCTCTGTAAACTTTTAAAATCCTTCAAGTTATATTAAAGTCTATTGAGAGATCCAGACGTTTAATAGATTTAGTTTTGATTTAGATTTGATGATGTCATCATATTTTGAGCTTGCAAATAAATTTTTGTGGATGGGCTAAACAGTGTTGTAGTTTGTATACGCTCATTCCATTCTCGTCTCTCAAATTTGATGCGTAATGACACAGAAATATATAAATGGAATGTCAATCAACTATTGATTCGAGGATTAAAGCTAAACCTTTTACAAAATACATTTTTTACCCAACTATTAGCTTATTTCATCGAAAGGGATTTTTAGTATCGTTTTGTGGTAGGAGGTTGTTCAAATGTGTATAAAAACGGCCACAGGAAACAATAAACAGCTTTCGCAGAAGCGAAGTACTTTGTATACTATGTTATCTGAACCAAAAGTAAACACGTTTTTCTTCAAACTAGACAAGGCTTACGAGATAGCGTGATGATTATGCCAACAAAGCGCACGGATTTCTAAACAATCCCTTATCTAGTAAGTAGTAATCTTACGATAATATTTTACACCAAAGCTGACGATTTGAATATGTGCGAGAGTTCTGTTAAATCTTAGTCAATCATGAATTTTGGTCGATGGTCTAAATGGAATTCATACCTTTGGATCTACTAATTTGCCATTCGCCCTAGAAAAATCAACTCACAGTATTAAGATAAACGTCTGCCCTAGACATTAACCCCTAAATAAATTGTGAATAAAATGTGCAGACAGTCTAGTCGATCTCAACATTACCAAACGGACAAAAAGTCGCATATTTTTTCTCCTGCTTTAATACCTGCATACTGATTTATTTATCCAACTATGAAAATGCACTTGTGCACGAAACTTGGTCTCGACACAGTATGCATTCAACGATCCAGCCTACACAGGGAGATATTAAAGTGAGGGGGGTGGAGTGGGAGCTTGCAATCTGAACACCCTCGCCACCCCTCCCGGCGACTAATTTCCGACAGACTAGTATACTCCTTCGGTATATTCTGTTTTACACTATTTCATATTTTATTGGTTTGAATAAGATAGTACGACAGCCACAACTGGCGTTAATACTCCTACACACTGCCAGACGTGAAGTTGTGAACTATTTTTGTCTCTGCGATGATACAGTTTCTGCGACGTTTACATACCTGTAACAAAAAGAAAAATCCATTTAATATTTCAATCGAACCATAATCACGCACTCCCCTAACTGGAAAACCAAATACCCACCGCCCGATCCCAATTTAAAACGGTAATAATTTTAGACCAAAAGCTGACGTTCTATCGCAATTTCATCGTCTTCACTTCGTACCAAGCGGCGATAAGTTCCTTTCCAACGGCCTTGCCTGTTTGACCTTTTTGTTTTAACTCACAATACCTATACATTGCATTACTGTTACCAATGAGTTCATTAAGCATTATTATCTATTTGACGAGTGATATGTTTTAGCAAGTTTTTAAATGTCTTTGTATTGCTTAAGATATGTTATTCATCTAGTGTTGTAACTTACTAGTCTAGTCACATCAAAGCATTATGAATAAGACGTACATAGTTGTTATAAGTATTCATATCATGACCCAAATAGAGCTTTCCTCGGGAGGAATAAAGTTCAATTTCGCAGAGCAACCGCAGCTTCCTAAGTAATAAATCCATTGGAACTAATATCGACACATAGATGCCAAGCCAGTGCTTGCCAATTCGTCTGCAGTATCTGGTTCCCAAGACAACAACTAACTGGTATAATCGACAACTTATAACAATACCTGACTATTGTTTGGAGTTTCGGCCTTTAGATTTATGTAAAGAGCTTTTACGACCGTTTAATTTGTACGTGACGTATGGTTATCCATGTCAACAGTCAAAGGTTCCACACGCTCTGAGTTATCAAAATGCTTATCCACAAGTTCTGTGTGAAATTTTCTAGCTCGAATAAAAAGCAAACGTTGATACGCGACACAAGTCGTTAAGTTGAAAAAGGGTTACAATGGCTCACATACGAGGTCCTAGCAACACGTTATTACATGGTGCACTATTGCAATGTTTTATGTGCTCGAACATTTTCTTGGGTTGGCAACAGGAAATCCTGGCTTAACGCTTTTATGGAAATATTATTGTTATTCTGCTTGTGTCAATTGCTACCCGAGATCTGTTTTCTTATCAGAACTGTTATTGTGCTAAGCTTATCTGGCGCGCACACATTTAAATGTTCATCGGGTGTAGTTTTCATATTACATATTGTGAATATAGGGGTATTCTATACTTCTACTAACACAAATGTGGATGAAAGAATGGGTAAGACACTTATTTCATGTAGTAAATGTTGGGAACGTACCAAAGCACTTCTCCAAGACTTTGAAGGAATACTGATTAAACAAGATGCAACCAAAGGTTGTTAGAGTACTTTGTTTGCATGTACTTACCCTAATGTTAATTTTAAACGTTTAGGATTTCCAACAGTGCCAATGTGTTTACAGCACATTAAAGTGACGCTGTTAAAAGTCGTAACATTGTAACACTTCTAAGCGATGTAACCCATTGCCAAAGAGTACTAAAGTATCTCGTATATGTCAACTGACTTCTAAAATCTTCTGGACAATTAATAAAAGCGCTTCTAGCAATGAAAATAAAGTTCTCATTCGTATTTATCTTATCAGCTTCTATATGATAAGTCAATAATATCAAGAAGATCAATGTACCATTTGCAACACACAACCTCTTGCTCTTCGAAGAAGGTTTTAAAATGTACTTTTTAATACTTCACATGAAGCCGCTTGTCGGCTCCGGCTTTAATAATTTAATCCTGTTTGTCTTTCATTTGGGTCATGCATGAGCATTGCAAGAGCTACGAGTGGCACATTGTTTTTCCAAACAAAATCACTTCTTTGCACTGGTGCTGGAAATTATTTCAACACTCAGTATTTCACAAAAACAGCCACTTATCAGTGTATTCTCTCAATGAGTGGGTGTATGATCATCCAGACACAAGCAGATAGTCATATACGTTTGAACAAGTACGCATACCGCACGGGTGGGCCAGCGAGCTATCGATTCATCTCTAAACTGTTTACTAACGTGATGATTACATAATTACTCACCGATAAACTAATTAAACGCTCAGCGCCAGCCAATCATTGCGATGGCAAATTTCTAGTTCAATTTACATGAGAGTATGGGTTTAAGATTTTGGAAGAATGCTTACTTAAAATAGCATTATAGGTTCATTTGTATAGAAACTAACCCAATGGATAAGAATCGTGGGTGTCGTAAGAGGCGATGAAGAGATTAGATCAGGTGAATGAGCAGCAGCATCCATCCGTGATAAATAATACTGCATCCATGCGTGAACTAATATTGTGCACATTGAGTGTCGAAGAAACGGCTAAGGAACATACGCCGAAGATTGGTCAGAAAACAAAACTCAGCATCTGCAGAGAAGATGAAACCCAATTTAATTTAGGCACTTAGAAATCTTTGGTCTTTTGTGAAGCTTTCTTAGCAATGATGTTGGCAGCTATTACTTAAATAAAAATAATTGAGTGTTGATGCCAGCGTTTCGACTGAAACAAAAGTAATAAGCTTAAGAGCTTTCAGGCTCAAGTACTTATTCGAAAATGCATGAACTTATACACATTGGTACAGGTGCTCCAGATATTAGAATGTTTCTCGAATGCAATGTGATTTTTTTTACAAAAAATATGTGTTTTAAAAATGAGAACATTGGAAGATGGGAGACTCGTGATCTCTACCAGACATACCTAGCAGTTGATGTAAAAAGATGTAAAATTAAATGGAATTCTGAATTGAATAAGCAATCAATATTGGAAACATTTGTTACAAAATTATGTGGTAATATCCATTTAGATCCACTAAATTATTTTTGATTAATACTTCTACGGAATTCTTTGAATTATTTTTGCTATTAATTATTTGTCTACATGTACATGTAGTATGTTGTGCATGTGTCGTATTCTTTGGTAGGAAGTTTTTGTTTACATTAAAAAATATTTTTTTTAAATTTGTTCTCTAATTCTGTGAAAGTGCTTCTCTCTTGAGTAATTGAGGTGTTGATACTGCTACAGTATGACTAATAAACACGTTTATATAATAATTTAACGTTGACAAATGTAAGAAATTAAGATAAGATCTAAATTTTGACAATGTCTCTAGGGTATTCGCTCCTAAGCGCCTTGTTGAGAATGCTTTCTTTTAACGGAATTGTGATACAAATGATAAAATTCTCACAGCGACATCCCTTCAGTTTTTAATAACCAAATCTTATGTTGTCTAAATACAAATTTTCGCATCGGAATCTTAGCTGCTATAGAACTCAAAAGTTAAGTGTGACGTCAAACGTTCAGCTGAGTCATAGTCTTTTTTTCTTCCTTCTTGAATAATGCGCGGAAATGTATTAATTTACTTAGAAATAAGTAAGTTTCCACCTTTAAAGGGTAACTTTATATCTCGTTAAAGCGTGACGTGGGTGTTTTTCTCAAAAGATTATTCCCGCAGCGTCACTTTTACAGTTTTCAATAACCACATCTTATGATATCTAAATACAATAATTTCGCAACGGACTCTTTGTAGCTATAGACCAGGCCAAGTGAGAAGTCAAGCTTTTAGCTGAGTCGCAGTATTGCTTCTTCCTTTATGAATAACTAGCTGACCCGATAGACGTTGTCCTGTCTTAACTGTGATACCTACCCTACCTACCTACCTGCCTACCTACCCTTCCTACCTAGCTACCTACCTACCCTAGCTACCTTACCTACCCACCCTACTTACCCTACCTACCTACCCTACCTACCTACCTACCTACCTAACCTACCTACCCTACCTACCTACCTACCCTACCTACCTACATACCCTACCTACCTACCTACCCTACCTACCTACCCTACCTACCTACCCTACCTACCTACCTACCTACCCTACCTACCTACCCTACCTACCTACCTACCCTACCTACCCACTCTACCTACCTACCCTACCTACCTACCTACCCTACCTACCTACCTACCCTACCTACCCACCCTACCTACCTACCCACCCTACCTACCTACCCTACCTACCTACCTACCTACCCTACCCTACCTACCTACCTACCCTACCTACCTACCTACCTACCCTACCCTACCTACCTACCCTACCCTACCTACCTACCCTACCCTACCTACCTACCTACCCTACCTAAAAATAAATTTAAAAAAAAAAAAAAAAATGTATTCTGCTATTCAGGGCGGAGACAAATCCAACGAAACAAAAACCATGAAAATCGGTCCCGCAGATCTCGAGTTATAATGGAGGGAACAAACCCGTCTTTGTTTTATATAGATGTGGAGAATTTACTTAAAAATAAGTAAGTTTCCACCTTTGAAGGGTATATTTATATGTCGTTGAGGCGTTACGTGGGTGTTTTCTTAAAGGTTAAGTATCTATACACCGAAGAGAAGTTGCCTACAATCGACAACACTTTCCAAGTAAAGCTTTTAGTAATTATTTGCTGAATACTCTCCATCATACTTGTAGAATTTATTTAAAGATGAAATTAAGTGGAAAGGGAGTAATTAATAGTATTAACTATTTCTCGCGAATTACGTTTGCATAGTAAAAGTAGTACAGACGTTCATTCTCGTATAGAAACATTGGCTATGGCTGTGTCCTTCACCCATATTCTGACATATTTATTACTACGATACGTTGTTCAGTATATTTTTAACTAGCTTCTGCCCACGGTTTCGCCCGCGTGGATGACGGAAATTACATGCAGGGATGTAACGGAGGTAGATTATCGGAACCGAAGGCGGAGTCGGAGTTTTTAAATTTGCTTTATCGGAGTCGGAGTCGGAATCGGAGTCGGAGGCAGGGTCAGAAGTGGTGGCATGAGAGAGAATTTTTATTTAAGGACAAATAAAACATTATTTAGTCAATTTTTTTTTATTTCAATTTTAAATTATTAAATACTAGCACTTTGCCCGCGGCTTCACTCCCGTGGGACCCGTTATTTTTCCCGGGATAAAAAGTAGCCTATGTTACTCCTAGAAAACTAAGCTTTCCAACGGTGAAAGAATTTTTATAATCGATCCAGTAGTTTTTGAACTTATTCATTACAACCAAACAAACAAACAAAGTTTTCCTCTTTATAATATTAGTATAGATAGTATAGAAAACACAAACAATGAAAAATAATGAACATATTTCCAAATAAACAAGAAATTAAACCCAAAGTAGCATATCGTCGCCTAAGAAAGTCGTTCATATTACTTAGTTATGACCTCCGATTAAAACCTTCGATTTAAAAGTGTCGGAGCCGAAGTCGGAACCGAATGTGTAATAATAATCGGAAGTTCCGACTTAACGGAACCGAAGTCGAAGCTCCGTAACATCCCTGATTACATGTTATTATACATATAAACCTTCCTCTTGAATCATTCTATCTATTAAAGAAAACCGCATCAAAATCCGTTGCGTAGTTTTAAAGATTTAAGCATACATAGGGATATAGGGACAGAGAAAGCGACTTTGTTTTATACTACGTAGTGGTTTTGTATGCCATTGCAAACAAACAGCCATGTTCGGAAAAGTTTTGTCGGTGAATTTAATTATTTTCCGTTTTATATGGTTGCATCATCTTCGACAAATACAATATTTGACCACAGTTCGGTTTCCTTGCTCTCTGATGAACTTTATTAATGAAATATCCAAAGTTCAGCCAGGATGCTCTACTGACAGCTTTAAGTAATTACTTAACTGGGTTACTATTTACTTTGTATGTAAATAAGTAGGTTCTAAATACCGGAAGCAACGATTTCCATAACAAAACATTCATAATATTTATCCACATTCGGTAAAAAATCCTAATGCATCCAAAATGTACCAGAATACGTTTGAGCCAGAGTGACTTGAATAAAAATGAGGTTAAATTGGATCAGAGTGAGATAAAATCTATGGGAGGCGTATATGTGGGACCATGGGACTTTGTTTTTGTCGCTCGATGGTAAAAACATATATTTGCATACGGTATAGATATGCAGGAGTACCATCTGCATGATTGACAGACAGTACCTAGGTACAACCTACAATAGGTCAATTAAAGTGTGCCTACTTAGCTTTACGCAACTTCCACTAATAACAACGTTGAGACAACTAACATCCAGGTAGTGATTTAATAATTTCCCAGTTCATTATTAAGTGTCAAGTATTTATTTCATTATCTATTCTTATCGCAAACAATCACATCTTCACACTGATTTCACGTAAGGTAAGAACAGAATGACTCGTAACTTCTCCCTGTTTAATCAAATTACTCGTTGTTCATCCATCAATCTTCACCTCATGCACACAGATCAAAATCAAACGAACAATGTTATCTCCAAGCGCCATCGACATCGTCTAATTAGAAGGCAGTCGGCCATTCCACCTATGATGCGAGCCTAAAATAATAGTGCACTAAAATGTCTGTCAGTCTGCGAATCCAAAGTCAAGGCAACAAAAAAATAATCACCGATTCCGAAGTATGGCAGAAATTTGTGCCGACACGCACGCCCAAGTGAGCGGCCCCTTTATTTGACAGCAAATTAATAATCACACGGGAGACCGGAACGCCTTAACTGACACCCGCAACGATTCAACATCGACTTTATAATGTAAGCAATAAAGTCTAAGGTAAACATTTAACATCATATAAATGTTCTTATGCAATTTCAATCCTTACGGTATGAGACATTAAAGCTTAAATCGAGCACCGGAACGAAGTTAATAGGATGTAATTTATCCGGGTTGAAGCGCGTGGTTGCCGCTCCGGGTGCGGTGCGAGGGAGACGGGCGGCGGCCGGTCACGGGGCCCGACGAAGACGGAGATGTTTTTGTTGTTGCGCGCAGTAGTCATTAGTCGCCGGGCAGGCAGCTCGCGGCCGCGCCACCGTCGCCGTATTGTGGAAACGAGGTGCGAGCACTAAACGTCGTAAGCGGCATTCTCATTAATTTTCAGGAAGACGTGAAATTCCCTCTCATTGCTCTCGCCCTTCGTTAAATAGCTTCCAGCCTGTTTCACGCTTTCGAACGCTGCACGTCCGATTCAATGATATTTAATTCGACGTTTCACGATTAATTATGCCGATTTCCGGGGCTTTTGTTATAATTAATTTACTAAAACAACAATTTAAACCAACCTTGGATATCGAGTAAATCATATTTGTTGATCTTGATCAAAAAGAGCCCAACCAAAACGTTAATATACATAAACACACAGACACAGCCACTCTTAATGAGATGATAATATAATTTCAAACAAATAGCAAAAAAGAAAACACGGGCAAAAAGCTGTTCAACGATCTTACACAACCTGCACAATTTAAAAAAGCGTATGAATATTTATAAAGTATCTCTAATAGCGTACTAAATATTAACGTCAACGCGACAAAAAAAAAGTTAAAGGGCAAAGGCGATAACCCAAGCGCGGTTTTTGTGGCGGGACTGAGGTCACTGGAAGATTTACATTCAGCCAATAGACTGCCGCTCACAATTAATTTATGTTACAACTGATGGGCTGTGACATATATGTATGTTAGTTATGTATTTGTTAATTTACGCCGTGTCTGCTACGCTCCTAAAATGATTGTATAGTAGCCAGATGAGGAGTCAAAATTTTAGTGCAGATCAATTGATTATATTATAGTGACATATTATCATTATTAAGTAATGAAACGTACCTATTAATTTCAAAAGATATCAACAAGATTTTCCGCAATATGTGTTAGTCACGATTGCAATGAATCACTTTCCAAATACGCAGTAGCGCTTTTTAGTACAAATTTTCCATAGCATTCCATTCCACTTACAGAAAAATTCAAAATTCCCATGATATATCACAATAAGACATTAATGTGGTTCCTATCACATAGTTCCACCAGAACTCATTTTGGTTTATTAGTGCGTAGTTCGATGGTAGGAAACAATGGCATAACCTTGCGGGTTCGGTTCATCTGTCCATTCGTCCGTGACAACTGTTGCGGAGGGTCTACGCTTATTATTACCATACGCCTTATCTACCGTATACTGGTTTCCCATAAAAGCATTCTTAACACCTTTTACAGCAACATATCTCAAACATAAACTTCAATAATGCAGAAGTTAAAATCTTTAGTCGTTGAAAAAGTTTCTCGTCAGCTTTTTTCAGAAAAATCAACGTTCCGAACTGGTTGCGGTGGCAATTACATTTGTAATTGCCATAAAAGCTTCTCGTAAACCCAAATGAATAAAACTATTCTGAATGTGAAATTGAAGAATAATCGAATGGGTCTGTGGTAGGTCTGGGTAAACCCAGCTTTAGTAATATCTTCAAGTCATGCCGCTCAAACGTATGATAATTTGAGGTCGTCAATACAAGTCTAGTGTACTGATATTAATAAACCAAACCAATAGTTCATCGACCTAAGCCATTTTTTATTTATCATCGAATAAAATAAAAATATTATATTGAAAATGTATAACAATATGCTTAAGATATTGATCTAACATCTAAGCCATTCACAATGAAAACACACCAATCCAAGGTTAGACTTCAGTCTTTTTACTCCATCTAAAACTCCAATCGCCACATGCGCAAACTAAGTAATAAGTAAAGTCAACGTCAACAAACACATGATGATCTCGTTCAAACTCTGCGAGATCCTGAGATGGTCAACTCGACTTCCGACAACCGAGGTCTAGCACCTACGCTTTGGGACTACGCCAGTGTGAGATATTCATGTCGTGACATACAGAAATAATGTTAAATACCACTTTATAGCCGGAAATGTATTTAAATGCAAGCGATATGTCACACCCGCTTTGCATCTTACGAAATTGGAACACATAGCCCCTTGCAATCATTTGCAGATAAGACATTACAAAGAATGTAAGTATTAAATTTGTAATCTGCAAAATCATAATCGCATTTCGCTTGGGCAATCTTTTAGATAAGCAGGTAAACGGACAAGAAAGATAACATAAATCTACATGACATTACAAAGATGCAGCTGTGAAGCCAACGCATGTTAGCCATGACATTCACGAAGAGTACTAAGCAAGAATTGTCAACCTTTCGCCCACTCACTAACATTATAGAATATATTTCTTCTTAATTAGTATTAAAGTGGACAGCGCACTTGTAATACAATAACTCTCTAAAGTGAATCAAAATATTAAAATGCAGCAGTAAAGTCGTTGTCAAATGCGGCAGTCACGTTTGCATTTCGCATTCACAATGGCGGGCTAGGTGGGATACGCCCAGCCACTTCCGACAACGGGTGCTAGCCCACGCACTGCCTCATGTCCAGTGCTGTTCTGTTCAGAAAATAACATCACTACTACTCCAAAAACATCAAATAAAACTAGGTCAAAGATTCGTGACAAAAAACTAAGGACTAAGTTTTCCAATGGGTTTAAAATTTCACTTTGGAATGCAATCGGACTATAACGCTGATCTGAAGATCGAAGAAAAATTGTCGTTTCAGGCAAACTCAAAGCGTCCAAAAGAAATTAATCATCATGGTGATCGACTAGCCGCAAGCTATATGACGTAGCAATAGGTTGAATTGCCGCAACCTTTCATACCACAATGTGTCATGTGATTCCATAACGACAATTATTATCTTTTTCGAGGACATACTCAACCATATGCAAGCAGATTCCATACTGTAAGAGCTTTCATTTTATCTCATTTAAAAATAACCTATCTGGATTGTATAGCTAGCAATTATCTTCTACTATGCCTCAAAGTCTACAATAATACCCTACTTTTCGTTTAAAATTCATCCTTTTAAAAGAATAACTAATCCTATTCATTGTACTTCTTCACATCAGGTGTCTCCATAACTCTTTGTCTTGGCTATAAGCAAAACAAATCAAGTAGGTGTTGTATGCATAGATTTTAAGTCCCAGATATTATTAGGGCGGTACCTAAGTCTTCTAGTCTCTTCCCGTGGGAGTCTTAATGGGCGATTAAGGAATTATATCAGGTGAATGAATAGCATCCGCCTACATAATGCGAACTTACTAAAGGTTATTTGAAGGTAGTAGATGAAAAAGGTACATGACACTCGCTTAATGTAGACCAAGAACTAGACAAATGATTTAAACCCTCAGCTAACATAAAAGTTTAGCACCAGTTTTTTTATTTAAAAATGGCCCACAGCAACAGTTACAAATAAGCTTAGATTAAGATTACAAAAGAGGTGTGTAAAAATGAAACAACAATATAAAACAACGATAAGTTAAACGTTTCTATAGTAACGTTGCTATACATTAAATTAACGCTCTTTATGATTACGCAAATGTAACAATGGGGTAATTATTTAGTTATTATATATGGGAAATGATTGGTTTCACTTATAGCTTACTCTTTGTGTGTTGCTGCTTTTGTTCCAAGTTTTATGTAACTGTTAAGTAGCAATATCGCAAGTTGAGAGAACTTTAACTTTTAATGTCTTTTATGAAGTATCAAGGTAACCAACTCCTGAAAGAGGTTTCAAGCCACTATTGTATAATTTTGTAGAGCTCAACTTAGAACTAATACTTCTACTCATTTTATCGGGTCTAATAACTTTTACTTTAACAAAATACAATCTATTTATAAACTGTGTTTCTGAGTCGATAATATCATCAATATATTCGAAATTTACACTTGGAGGAAACCACAAGCCGTATCTAGATAAATTAACATAACACACAAAATAATAGGGTGAATATTTCCCATGGGTATCGGCGGCTTAATCAATCCACCCATAATCGAGTGTATTAAAAGCTTTATTTTATTAATATCAGCTAATGCAGCAAGGACTGTGACGTAAGCAATAATGCCCAAAGAATGGTGGTAATGCGATACACAGAACCGGTGTAATGACATCATACGATAAACAATGCCCACCACTAAGTATAGTGGGTATTATTACCGATGCTACAGAATTCAATAGAAGAGTTATGTACAAAACAGTAGTCTGGACCTAATACGTTCTTCTAAGTGATTCTTTTGTGGGTAATGTAGGAGTTCTAGCCAGTAATTGGTGGCGTGCCACATACTTATAAAGTCATCGTGGGAAAAACTTCAGCAATACGGAAAAGCATGGGAAACTTATCGAGTTAAGACTGCGGAACATTCAAATCGATAAATCGAATAAGTTTCGTATTATTTTCCTAGCCGTGAATATTCGTTCGTAAGTTAAAATGTAGCTAAAAGCTAGTTTTGTGAGCCTCAATTAGATTGAATAAACGCAAATAAGAAACCCTTGCTGTTATAGATAAAGGATTTCTAGTACAGTTTTAGAGACACTCATCTAGGAATAATCTCTCATCAATCAAAGATAAAGTTTTTATCATAAAGCAATATTGAAGACAAAAAGCGCTAAAATATAACCCGTGACTTTTCTAAAGATCTTAACCGTGTCACCGCAGAGAGAGTACTATGTTTTAATGCACTTTACAATTAAACACCTCCCGCCTTGTACGGATATAGAGTTTATGGTTTGTTTTGCGGCATCCATTCAGCTGGAATCTCAATTACAAAATCGAGACAGTATCTGAACACCATGTCTAATCACCTAGCTTTTATGATCTTTCTATGAAAGTACAATGCTCAACATCATTTTCATCGTATCCATAGCATAAACAGTCTCACACCTGGGCCATAGACCTCTTCTGTACGTCGTTATCTGTTCCCTGTATCCGTTTGAGTAGAAACTGGTAATAAAAAGGATTAGCTGCTTTCAGTACCACATAATATATGAAACGAAAGACACGTAAGAATATTTTAACTAATTTACCTTTCAATAATTTGCGATTAAAAAATAAACACGTAATTTACCACCACAGCAAATAAGGTTCTTAGATAATAATATAATCAAAGTCCGTCTTGAAATGCGATGTGAGTGCACGAACGTATTAAATTAATACAGTGACCAGTAATGTCTGCACAATAAGGTGCTAATTCGGAAGTAGCAAGTTAACGTTTAAACACAGTTCATTAACATGGGTCTGGAAGCAAGGTCATTCAGTACATATAAGCGAAGTTATTTCATGTCGTGGTGACGTGCACAATTTGCAAATTGTCAATCTTCCTTAAAGTCTTACCGAGTTCGAACTGAATTCATTTGTAGATGAAACTGTTGCGTTTAATTAACGAGTTAGTCACTTTGTGTATTTGTTAGGATTTCTAGAGTGAAATTTATTTTCAGGTTAATGGTAAGCTTAGAGCAAAAGCTTGTACGGCAAATATTTGTAGCTCGAACATTGACATAAGTATACCAATTGAAGCAGCGTAAAGTGTTTAACGTATTCAAGTGTATTATTATGTTTGGCAATTATCCAAGTTTAATTTTAGCCATTATTCCATTTAAAATTAATGGTAGAATAACATTCGTGTTTGTGTAAAAAGTTGAAACTAAAAAGTTTTAGATGTGTGTTAGGCAGCGACGTTCAAGTTTCTCATCAATATTGTTGAAGGAGATGAGAAGGCAATCTGTTGTTGTTGACAGAACTTACAGTTTGCGGGACAACGACAGGTGGCGCTGCATGGCGTAACCATAACCGCCCAAATACGGCAATGTAGTACAGAACCTTGAACGGTTGACTTGATATTGATGCTAAATTAAATCGAAAATTATGAAACAGATTCGTAAACAAAGCCACAAGCAAATGAGTAAAGTATAGCAAGTTACACTAATTAATAGAACACAAAAGTGTATTGTGTTACTGCGATAATAAATAAATGGGTCGATATAACAACTGTTTGTATGCGTTAATCTACATACAAGCGTACATAGCGTATACAAGATCATAATTTGAAATAGCAACACATGCTATGATAAGATACGGCTATAATACTATATTGGATGAAGGCTAGTGGAGTGTTTTGTATTTGCAATTTTTATTATATCTCTTTGATAACACGTCGCTGTCGTCTTGTTATCGACTCTTTGTGATAAAATTATAAGGTGCATATTTCTGTAGCACGGAAGGAGATTCTTTACAAGGTCAATTGAATAGGTAATTATCAAGTTTTATGATAATTACTTTAAAAGTCTGAACGACCTCCGTTGAACCGCAAGAATTGTCTTGGGAACTTGTCTTGTGATCTCTTTTTGCCATGGGGTTGGATTTTCAAAAGCTTTTTAACGTGATATTGATTGAATGCATGACATAACAAAAGACATTCTATTTGGGCTTGGGAGATTAGATTTAGCTCTAGGCTCAATTAGAGGAGCTAATGCAATTAATTTTTTCCTTAGCAACGTTATAGTAATTGAAATGTTTTTTAGCATATTGTTACGAATATAACAAAAGTTACCTATTTAAACTTATATTCGTTTAATCATTACAATGTTTGACGTGATGATTTATTTCAAACTAACTGACCCGGCGAACCTTCCGCCTAATTATTTTTCTAAAATAAACGTAGCCTAAGTTACTCCTTGTTGCATGAGCTCCCTGAAGCTTCAATTTAAAATTTTGAGTAAACTGGTAAACTCCGATGACTAATGGACAAAATCGTTTTTTTTTTTAAGATTAGCTATAGCTACAAACACAATAATATGGATTCATGATAAGGAAAAACCTTATTTATCAATACAACACAAACCTCTGACCTTTTTTTCTGGTAATGATTGGCCGGGGCCTCCTAAATATTGAATTAAACGTATTCAATTTTATTTAGTTAGTAAATGAAGAAAAACCCATGTCGGGACTTCTAAATATTTAATTAAACGTATCAATTTTATTCAGTTAGTAAATGAAGAAAACGCACGACCTATTTTCTATTTAAAAGCTACAACAGAAACAGAAGAATAAGTAACTTCACTTGTTTGAAGCAACTCATTGGCAAATATGCTAAGGATACTAATATATATATCTCTTTCAGACACAGAAATTGTATTGCTAATTTAATATTTTGTGCCAATTAAATGGATTTATTTAAACGTGTATGTACAGAGGCCAGCACATCAAGTTACCACAATCTGTCAAATTTCTTTGATAGTATTTCAACTTTATAGCAGACAAGGTTAGTTTAATTGAGAAAATTTGACAGTTAGGGATAGCTTGATGTGCTGGCATCTGTACAATTTTCTAATGCCTATTTCTAAAACCCAATGACTAAATATAATACAATCACTTGAGTCATTAATTAATTAAAGTTAGTTTAATAGAATATTTTAAAAAAACTTAACGTACGTTAGTTGTAGACTTGTAGGTCGTGGGTTCTGGAAGTTTCGGACCCAGGCACTAGGCAGGCGCATTATTTCGTAAAATTGATTTGATCATCGCTGCTCTCAAAACGGTGAAGGAAAACATCGCGAGAAAGTAACCAGAGATTCTAAAACATGTAGCATTAAGCAACCAGTATAGGTCTCGCGTGATGTATTACAGCCCACACCCTCTAACAGAGAAGAGGCCCATGTCCCAGCAGTGGGAACGTTATAGGCTGATTATGCTTTTGCTTACGCAATATTAGGACACTAGCTTCCGCCCGCGGCTTCGCCCGCAAAATATGTCGACAAATTATACATAAACCTTCCTCTTGAATGACTCTATCTATTAAAAAAACCGCATCAAAATCCGTTGCGTAGTTTTAAAGATTTAAGCATACAGACAAACAAACAGACAAAAATAGCGACTTTGTTTTATACTATGTAGTGATATTCGTATTATGTCATATTCAATATAATGACATATTCGTGACATATTCGGAGCTCGTGGATTAGTGCTAACAGCCGCACAGGTCGATCCATCAGGTTAAGCTACGCTTGCCGGGGTTGGACGTGGATGGGTGACCATCTTTACACACCTCCGTGTCTCGGAAAGCACGTTAAGCCGTTGGTCCCGGCCGTTATTTGTGCATCTTTGACAGTGCTACCGGGTCGTCAGAAGCCAGTCTTACCAAGGGGTATCGTATTGCCCAGTTACTGGGTTTTGAAGGTCAGATAGGCAGTCGCTCCATGTAAAGTACTGATATTCAGCTGCATCCAGTTAGATTGGAAGCCGACCCCAAAGTTGGGAAAAGGCTGGGCACATGATTCGTTGGTATGTACACAGAGGTTACGAAAGCCGCAAGAAGGTTAAAAATAATACATATTGTGGAATGTGTTTTTCTTCTTGTTTCTTGTAAATTTTTCATGAGGCCTGTTTCCAGTCACAAATCTGAGGGACTGCTGTCATAAGTCCGTCAACGAAGATACGGGCCCGTCCAAAAGTACTTGATTCGTCAAAAGAAGTGTCAAACTCAATTTTTCGGACGGGCAATAACACATCGGGAGTTGAGAAAACCTTCAAATTATGTTGTGATTCATTCTTAGTTCGTGCCCCGAACTAATCTTAGGTATGTCCGGCCCAAACTCATGCTCATACGCACGAGCGGCACGAAGGCAACAGCAGAGGCAACTGCAACCGACGTGTGTCGGCCTTTGTCGTTGGCGTGTGCCGCGCGTGCGCATTTAGGAGTAGACTCCCTGTTATTTTCATCGAGTGTGAGTCATCTTCAAATTAAACAATCTGGCACTTGAATCTGGATTAATTCTTTTAAAATGGAATATTATCGTATCTCAATTTAATTATCATGTATTAAATCTTAAAAAGGCGACGGCGCGGCGGCGGCGTCTTTCTGTACATAATCTTTGATAAATGGGATCACCGATAATTGTTCTGCTAATCGAGATTTGACTTATTCAGTTCAATAATAAATTAATGGTATAACAACAGTTTTCATTGAATCGCAAGAGGTACGAGGAAAGGACTTTACAGATTGATAATAATATGATGCAGATGTAATCATAACAGACAATGAATCAAATAAGCCGTTTTTCAGAATATTCTTTGGGTAATTTAAATCCACGCAATACGTGAATATAAAACATTATCTCACATACTATCAGCATCACCGGAACATACCAATGTAATAATTATATGATTTAATATGATAACCGACAGTTTTGTTTTCGTAACCTCATCAAAAACCAGATATAAAATGAAATAATATAGTAATTTGAATACTATTAAAGGATTGGTCATTCAATAGTACTACGTCACGACAAAACATTACTTTGCCAGTGTGCCCGGTTGGATAAAATAATCTATTATCGCAGCCTCAATCAGGGTTGCCAACTGATTTCATGCGCAGGGGCATCATTTGCTCTCGTTCGTCGAATGTTCGGTTATTTCAATGGAGACAGACATTGTTCAGTGATAAATATTTTCAAAGCATCAGCCTCTAAAAAAGGGGTCCAAATTTTGTTTTGAGCCAATCCGAACATTTTCTGGTTCGACAACTTGTCACTTCAAAATTTTATACAATTGGCAACCTTAGTCGCAATACACGGGCCGGATACCACGAGTCGGCGCGTACGCATAATGTAGATAGGGGATTATTTTTTAATCCAATTACACAGTAAGATCTCAAAATAAATGGCAGTAGCAATAAATACGTCGTGACCGAGAAATAGTGGTCTACATCACTAGGATAAAACTAGACGGGTTTATTGAGAAGGCTAAGATCTATTTACTGTTATACTGTATCTTTAAGCTATATTTTATTTTATTTATGGTACACCTGCAGAAGTGCAGAAAAGTAGGAGATATTTATAATAAAGGTGTTTTACCAGGTTGGATGTACAGCCGCCAGCACAGCAAAGTATCAAATATTCCCAATTGAACATGAACCTTATCCTTTTGCAGTAAAGTTGAAAATCTGTCAAAGAAATTTGACAGATTGGGGTAGCTTGATGTGCTGGCCTCTGTACGTGAATGTTTCAGCAGTTTGCCTACATAGAATCAACATTCTGGTTCCATATTATAAAGTGCTGATATCAGCTCAGTACCAAGGTATCCACGAGAACCTTCCGCAGTGTAGGTGTAATTCTGACAAGTCCATAAAGCCCAATAAAGATCACAAGCATTGATTACTTGGAAGAATGAATCATTCCAATATTGTTGAGTCATTCATATACCACGCGCGGAATAAACGCGATATGATCCACATCTTTGATAGTCGTAATCATAATGAATCTATTAATACTCTTGAAGAGGAAAGGTTTAGTTCGTTACATCATACTATGATATACCTACCATATCAGCTTGGAAACGTCAACTAGGCCATAAGCATACATAATCTTAATACAGATTAAAACAACAACAACGGCGTTGAATATTTTAGTAAAAATGTAATTTTACATACATTATCTCGTGCGATTTCTTTACACTGCGAAAGCAGACACTATGAAACCACCAGCTACGCTCCTAACATAGATCTTTTGCTTCATTTACGACCACACATCATTACTAGTAATATGTACTTCGAGGGCATCTCCTCCCGGCGTTTCCACTCACTTCTGCCTTTTAAACCCACCCACACGTATTTGTGGTGAAGGCACTGAGCTTAGAATAGCACAAAAAATAGTGTCAGTGTTTGTTCTTATACCTTTTGTTAGTCGCCTTTCATTCATCCTCTCAACATAACTAAGCCATCTAAGCATATTCTTTTCAATGTTTGTCACTACACCTTCTTATAGAACGCACCGTTGCTTTATCACATCATTTTTCAGCCGATCATTCATAGCTTCGAAACACATGGTGCGCAATGAAAGCATTTCTACAGCATTTATTGTACAGAGGCCAGCACATCAAGTTACCACAATCTGTCAAATTTCTTTGATAGTATTTCAACTTTATTGCAAAGACATAAGGTTCATTTTTAATTGAGAAAATTTGACAGGGATAGCTTGATGTGCTGGCGTCTGTACTATTAATTTAAAAGAGTATCACTGGAGTTCCTTGCGCGTTCTTCTTCATAGGTACAGACGCCAGCACATCAAGCTATCCCAAACTGTCAAATATTCCCAATTGAACATGAACCCTATTCTTTTGTAATAAAGTTGAAAATTTGACAGATTGGGGTACTTAGCTTGATGTGTTGGCCTCTGTACTTAGTACGCCTTGGAATGTTCAAATAGCTTCATATTTCTGACTGACCGACTCCTTGACAATTAAAAGTGCCTGTAAATGGTTTAATTGATATAAATGGTTTGGCACTTGCTATAAGAACATCTGTATGAAAACATGTGTATTAATAGTATATTCAAACCGCTCTGCAAAAGTATTGCTGATCACAAGAAGAATCCAAAAATCCTTTAGGGAAGATAAGTTTTTGTACCACCGAATTACTATGAATAATTGTGTGTTCTGTCTTTTACATCTCTAATAGTTTGTTAGGACGAACAAAGTACATCAATTGTACAGGGGATGCAAAGATAATGCAATACCAAGATTTACACAGCGTGACTATTCTAAAGAAGTTATTTCAAAGCTACAGGATGTAATTCGTTTCATATAGTGCCCAGGACATAATGAAGTTGTAAGCGGGATTGTCCGAAAGGGTTACCGCTACCCCGGAACATAAAGGGCTAAGGAAGGAACATGGATGGGTAAGATTCTAACACTCTCTTCCGTTCTACCCAGAGCGGGTGGAGTCATTTGTTGATTTCCCACACTCAAAAAAAAAATATAAGGACATGATGTAATGCAGTAACCTAGCACAGTGCTCACTGATTGTGAAAGGACATGAAACGTCCTACCTCAGGTCCTCATTAATATGAATTTAACATCAATTCCATGCATTCAGAATAATGAAGCTAATCCGATAACTCGCCGTTTGAGAGACAACCGTTCATAGTCGGAAACAGGATCTATTGTTTGACTATGATCGCTACTTGATCGGTTAGGAACACTACACTGGTCGCATTGTTCATTTTCTGCATTACTAGGCTAATTCGTATAGTACCTGAATCCTGTCACATGTTTCATTGATATTCAAAAATGTTAATAAGAAATTAAAGGTAGGTACTGAAATGGCAGAATTGGGCAGAATTAAGTTCTTGGAATATGTTTATTCTTTTTTTCTGTTAGAAACAGGCAGGAATAACAAGACATAGCATCATGTCTTGTTCCCTGAAGGATTGGGCAGAGGTGTACCAATAGGACACCCACATTTGACTGCTTCATTGGTCTAGTGGGATGGCAAGCGCTACTGCTGAGCATAAAGTCCTGCTATTGATTTCCAGGTTGGGCAGTGTTATTCTATTTGTTTTTTTCAGTAGCAGCCCGGTGTCTAGTTTTCTGCCTGGTTGATGGCAAGAAGCTCGCCCCCTATTACACGAGACTTAAACATAACTGGCGTAATGAGGTTACAATATGATAGCTAAAATACTCTTTATTATGTAAACCATATGAATAACTGTCATAAAAGTAAAAAATTACGCAGGAAATACAATGGGCTGCCTAATCGTTAAAAGCGACCTTTTAAAGACAATCTTTAGATGTATGTAAAGCGAATAAGATGTTGTTTCGACATCATCATTATAATTTTTGCCGAAAAACGTCCACTGTTGGACATAGGTCTCCCCCAAGCACCTCCACTTCGACCGGCTCTGTGCTTCCCGCAACCAGCGGATTCTTGAGGTCTTAACAAGGTCATCGCTCCATCTTGTGGGAGGCTTTCCAACGCTACGTTCTAGTACGTGGTCGCCACTCCAGAACCTTTGGATGAGGGTGATGTGTAAACCCCAATAAATTACTTTCCGCGATCTAAACCAGTGCAGGCCTTCATTGGAAATCAAAACGTATTTCTCGTTATACTTGATTTTCTTTTCAGCTATTCTGCGAAAAATCCCAAACGAAGCTTTTCTCTTCACAATCTTATATTAAAAACACGAGATTGTTCCCAGTAATGTCACAATAATTTATGAAGAGGCAACCAAGTTTAATAAGCTCGAGAGAAAAACTTCATTACATCGGATATCAATTTAAGTAATATCCAATTCGGACCAAATATTCATTATAAAATTATGTTTGACAGACCGAATTAAAAGTGCTCATTTCTATTCACGCAGTAATAACGCACAGATGGATAATGTAGGTAATTCAACAGCTAATAAGATGTAGAACAGATGATTTAAATAAATCCGGCCCCATAAGAAACCGTAAGACAATCTAGCAACATTCCATAAACGCCTGACAACGCAACGTTAGTAATAATGAATGACACGCAAGGGGTAACTCGGACAAATGAAATACACCACGTATTTTTATAAATGATCATCAATAATTGGGTACACATAAAATAGCCGTATAACACATCACGGACGGAGGAAGGAGTGCGACCTTTCACTTTCTCTAGAGAAGTATGCGATCGCTCAGGTTTTTGCAATACCAAAATATGCAGTGAAATAATATCGTAAAAATTTCGTTAGCAACAGATACTCGGGCCAAAATATTTGCGGACTCACAATGATGCCGAAAAACTGTTACGATACTGGCAATATGACCTAAGAAAAATTCGGCCAGGTCTTTACAAAATGGACGGATATTAATTAATTAATAACACAAAGTTGTATCGTTAAATTGAAAGACGTGTTACATTGAAATCATTCTCTATCCGCATAATTATAAAAATCCACACGTGATTCTGTAAAAAAAAACATGATCACAGTGCAGCCATATAAAGCTACCCACTCACGCGAAGAACGATTCCATCTCAAACGATTAATATACTTCCCTTCCTGCACAATAATTGACAGGACATCACATGCCATACAATAACGCATGTAGAATTAGTAGGAAAGCAGCGGTAAATAATTAACCATTCCAAATGCATGGGACATCCTTTGTTATTTCAAACACATCGTATCATTACATAGGCAAGATCGAATAATTGTGTGGAATAATCGGTTAATTCTTAAGTGGTTTTCGTCGTAACGTGGGAGTTAAGAGTTAGGTTTGAAAGGGAATTAGGGCGCATCATTCGTGTAGTACTGTTCCAAAACACATAGGGAGAGACAAATTCCCGGTTTGTTTATTTTAAGACGACTCTGTCACTAAACGCGTGTCAAGGAACGGTCCCTCAGTTCCACGCCCGTCGACATCCTGAAACTATTAATTACCTTCCACAGATAAATCAGCCGCGACGAGCGATGAATATAATTTATTTCTAACTAACCAACAATTTATAGGGCATAAAGTGTGAACAGCTTCTTTTATATTTCCACATTTCTAGTAAATTAGGAATGCAGGTAAAGTTTAAGTGCTATCATAATAATAGCTTCCGGCATTCGTTCTCTCAAGGATTAAGATACAACCCTCATCTCGGTTTTAAATAAACGCGGATAAAAAACTAGGTCAGCGTTTACTTAAAAAATGATCAATTCTCTTGTTTTCCCTACCTTTGTGATGTTTAATTATGTTAACGTAGAATACATTTTGTTGCATACAAAAGTTTTTTCTTACAATTAAGAGTCAGTACAAAGTCGTGACAAGACTTAATTGCAAGTTACGTTCATGTGCGTCAATAGAAAAGTGAAATCGATGGCGTTTAGACGTGTAAAGTACTAAATAGAGCACTTTGTTTACCAAGAAGAGTTATCAAACACAATAGGGTTACACAATGACGCCTTAGGTAAGGGCAAAGGGTACAGACCAGACAGTATTGTATTAAAATAGGGTCATTATTAAAACTTAATGCTTTAATACAGACATTTATTAATGTAACCTTCATTAAAACAATACTCGCAATTAGTGAATGTAAAACTGTGTATGAACTATGTGTATCTTATGAAAAAACAGCACACCCATTTAACGAAGTAAGACCTAACAACGATAAAAAACTTAATCATTCTGATGGAAACGAACTGGTTTAACAAACCAGTGAACAAAGGTCAATACATTGTGTTATAGTGTTAGACTCAATCGAGCACTAGCAAAACAGCCAACCGGACGCACGAGACGACCCGCTCTAAAGCCTAGTACAGATTGCATTAGTTTATTATTCGAGTGGCGGATACTCTAGCAACTAAACCCCGGACCGGCTACAATATGCCGGAAATAGTACGAAAGAAAATGCATAGCACTTTCTATTGTAACATCAGACACTTTTAAGGTGGGATCTTATTTCTATTCAAGGAACATCTTGGGGACGGTTTCGGGTTTCTTCGTTGGCCATACAAGATGCAGGACTGACTAAATAAAATATTGGCTGAAGTATTTCAACAGCACAATTCTGTACTAGGCTTAAATCCTTCTGAGGAAACCGATGCGACGCAAAGAATTTTACTTTCACTGAAGTGTTACGAGTCGTACCTCGGTCGCGGATCCATAATCCAAAGAGATAACAAAGCAACAAGGGGACTTAAAACTGCGCTTGGTCCGACCAGAGTGGGATGGCCAAGATCAAAAGGACCACGACGCCCACAAAGTGACAAAGAAAAATAGTACCAGATTTATTTTAACAGCAGAATGCAGTACTTATCTATGACAACAGTAAGATAAGTAAAGAGAATAATCACAAGACAAAAGAGAGTCATCTTAAATGGAAACCAGGACGAACAACCAAATACAAAATGAGCCGTCAATAAGAGCACATATTTAACATTAATTATGTAATCTTTTGATGAAAATGTCCTTCAATAAACGTTTGTTTCTGTTCAAACATGATAATGTGAGCTGAAGTTCAAGGTTAATTCAGAAGCAAGAAGAATTAACGGGATAGATTAATCATAAGGTAGCAAAATGTTTTGATATCTAATTGATACTGGACACAAACCTGAAGCTTTGAATAAGTAACCATTGAAAATTAAGTTACTGTATAATCAGCAATCTATTCACGATACCATGTTTACAAAATTGTATCAAAAGCTCGGGATATTTATTAGGTATACAGGGTGAAATTAAATTCATCGGCATTATTGTACTCATCATTATGAACAACTATCACTATGGGAACAAATCTGAAATCGCGAAAAAAAAATCAGTTGTTGTGTACATTTTGACGAGGTATGCGAGCATAATGTAAGGAACAGCTGATTTTTTTTTCGCGATTTTTTAACACCCACATTACACCAGTTATGTTTTAAGTCTCATGAAACAAATTAAAAGACACTATGGATATTGGGAAATTCATGTTGACAAGAAGAAATAAATTTGTAGGTTGGCATGGAAGGCACGCGCGTGCGTTTATGCGTTCAAAAGGTTAATCAAAATGTACAGTTTCTAATGAACTAAAATAATACGATTTCGTTAATAACTTAGTATGAAAGATATATTTAACAAACATGACTTAACCGTTACCGAGAAAAGGGTTATAAAGACAAAGTAAGAAAACTCCTATTTTAATCAGAAAGTTCTCATAAATTCCATAAATAACTTACGGTTGGAAATACAATCCTTGGTTCTTTTTTTATTGGGCAACAGCTTCTGGATTTAGAAACAACCATTGCATGGGGATGGAAAATTTTAAGTACTTAGTCTATTTGTTGGTAATTTTTCGAAGTTAGAGCCCTTCCTGTTATATAATTTAATGAATTTTGATACCTTAAACAGAAACGCCATTTTTATAAATGCGTCATTCACAATTTTAGCTCTAATATGACTAAATTGCTTTGTGTAGCCTTAATCTGTCTAGCCTTTTCCTAATTATGTTGAGGTCGGGTTCCAGTCTAATCGGATGCAGCTGAATACCACTATTTTACGTGAAGCGACTGCCTATATGACCTTCAGTAACTGGGTAACATTACGATACCCCTTGGTAAACTGCCTGTCAGATTTTCGGGACTCATAGGACCCGTAACGACTGACAAAGATCTACAAATGACAACCGAGACTTTTCGACTCACGGAGGAGTCTCGTTATGTAAAAATGGTCACCCATCCGCGCCCGAACCCGGCGAACGTAGCTTAACCTGATGGATCGACCTAAAAAGTATTATTGCTTTATACGAACAAACTTGTCAACCGTCTAAAACCAACTCATATACTTTAAATAACAGGCACACGACAGCTAACGGTCTACAAAAGAAACATTTTTTAACCCATAAAAGTACCGTAATAATGTCTTGAATTGACATTGCCAATATCTCACGTGAGCTTTACTACAATCACGTTCCTTTAAACAGCCGAACAAATGTCAACTTTTCAATCTTCGAGGGGTGAGAGAACAGAGGGGTTCATTAAACCCTGGCGCCGCGAAAGTTAAAGCTTTCATTCAAGAATAACAAATAAAATATACCGTCAAACAATCAATGGACTGAAATAGAATGCAATTTCGGTTGTAAGATATAAATAGCGGCTCTGTTAGGTTACTGAGGGTGAAAATAGCCCCGCTCGTTAGTTAAAAGATTTTAAAAATAAAACAGAGTTAAAAGGAAGAAATAACTTGTAAGGGTATCTTGTTAGCAAGTATAGTTTAGGGAAATTTTGTTCTTTTAAAAATATCTTTAGAATTTTCACAAACTTATTTTTTTACGGCTATAAAATATCCGTCTTTGAAATAAAGACGCAAATAAAGTAAACTCTAAAGATTAAAAGTCGCAACTTTTAAATTCATTCAGGAACTAACCTACAAAAGTGACAAATATGGGCGGCGTTATTTAAATTCGTGCAATAAAATGAAGCTAGCACCAAGTGGGTCGTAATTCCCGGAAATATTAGGAGGGTAGCACACTCGATAGGGATGGATAGATAGAATATTGATTAATAATATCGGTGCTGTTAAAATTTTATAGCACCACTTACCGTTAAATAAGTGGAATGGTTCTATTTAACCTGGAACTAAATTTAGGGGGCCGACACAACATTTGATAGTGTGTAGTTGTAGTTATTCCATAATCGCATAGGCGTCATCATATGCAGATAATATTGCAAAGTCATTTTGGACATGAAAATCTCTCATTAGGCTTTTTAAGACGACCTCATTCGATAGTCTCTAGTTATTCCATTTTAAGTAATTTTGAACAGCAAAATCTCTCATTGGGCGTTTTAACACGACCTCATTTGACAGTCTCTAGTTCGTGTGTTTAGTGACTAACCTGGCAGCACAATCTACATAATATTGCATTTTAAGTCATCTTGTACAAGAAAAATTCTAACATCAGGCGTTTTAAGGCGACTTATTTATTTTTGTACTTCATTATATGACGACACGGTTGGCGTACTGGTTGCGCGATTGACTGCTGCGCACTATGTCGCGGGTTCGATTCCCGCACGGAACAAATATTTGTACGACCTGCAAGTATTTGTTACGAGTCGAGTGTTTTTCTATCTATAATATGTATGTAAATACAAAAAAAAGTGTATATAAGTCGTATATCAGCCATCTCGTTACCATAACACAAGCATTAGGTTGCTTAGCTTGGGACGATATGGCGTTGTGTGAAATGTGCAAGGATATTATATTCAAGGATATTTTGTACTTAATTAAACACATTTGTAAAGCTACATTATATTATGTAGACACAGTAAAGCTGTTTTTTTAAGCACAGTGAATCAATTTATAGGAACTAGTAACCATTAAAGATAATGAGATAAAAACTTATCAAACTCATAAGATTTGCGTAAAAAAGGAACTAGGTACGTGTGTCGGTATTTACGATTCTTTAATTTTTATTTAAAAGAAAAACATTCCGGTTAGATTAACACATTTTTAATGAATAGTTTAAACTTACGTGACTTTGAATAAATAAGGATAAAGTCTGTGAAAAATCAAGTAAGTACTTAACCGTGAAGTGAAGACTTATAAAGAAACAACATACAACAACAACATATTATTAGGTAAGGGGACAAATAAAGGAAGTTATTTGGCAAATAAAACGTTTTCCTTTCACGTGTTTAACTCGACCAACTGGTACGTTAACGTGACAGCAGTAAAGTTCAAATGTCAACACAATTTTTTGCTATTTTCGCCGAAACGTGTCAGACTTATTCGTTTCCTCCTTACAAAAACTGACTTAACCCCAGGGTGAGGCGTGGGCGCTCAAATACAAGAACGATACCAAATACTTTATTAAATTCGCGCTATAACTCATAAAAATGTTATACAGGTTGAAATTGTATTTATGGGCATTATTTTAAGGGGTCATTGTAATCATCATTATTAACAACTTCCACTATGGGAACAAATCTGAAATCGCGAAAAAAAAATCAGCTGTTCCATACATTATGCTCGCATAACTCGACACCCTGTATACGAAATTAACTCTGTCTGTTTGTTATCTTTTCACGCCTTAAGTCATTGACTGCCACGCAGCAGACACAATAGAAAAACTATTGTTTGTCGGACACACGGTGACCGCGTTGGCGTTCAACGTGTTAAGGGATTTAGAAAAAAATGGCATATGGAAAGACCATGACTTGGGTTAGGAGTGTGTTACGTTCCCTCAACCCGTGGCGTAGGAGTCAGATGGAACACCAGGGTGGTTTTTAGTCAGTAAGAGTCTGACATCCACGAGAACTTTTACACTCCAGAACAAAAGAAGAAGAAAACATTTTAGGAGGTAGGGTAATCTTTATCCCGTTAGTACGTTCCAGCTGGTTAATTTACGCCCTCTACTCGGGTGAAGCCGCGGGCAAAACCTAGTACTATGTTAGTTCCCGCTAGTATTAGAGCCGGATTTCTCCCACAGTAGGGCAAAGGCAATGGCTTCTCCGATTAGCTGTATCTTGCGGACTTTATTCACGAAGGTTCCTATACCATAGTCACTAACCGCTTTATCCTGGATTAGTAATAACTGGTCTCCTGTACAAACAATGTGTGATATCTTACGCAATTAATGGCTTGTACTAAAATTACATTACATGACTAAATAATAACAATAGCACAAGTCGATCGAGGGTTAGGCTACGCATGTCGAGGTCTTGTTGAAGATGGGTTGGCCATCCATTAGGATAAGATAATGAGAGCCCTTAGTTCCTCAAAAACCCCTTAAGTCGTTGATCCCGGCTGTCATCCAAAGATCTTTGACAATCGTTACAAATAGTTAGAAGCCTATAAGTCTGACAATCAGACCAAAAGGTGTCCTATACGCAGTAACTGGGATGTGGAGTTCAGATTCGATTAAACTGGAAGACGGCCCCAACATAGTTCGGAAAAGGCAAGGCAGACTGATTGAGATCTCATATTTATTATGGCATGGCAGACTAATCGCATGCTGCCTGCTTCCTGAAACCAAATCCCCTTCAGATTCTGATGTTTTAAACGAATACAATTTATTGAGGAATTGCATTGTAGTAGGTATATGTAAAGAGGAGAGCCCGATGCAGAGGAATCCAGCAGCTGTTATATGCAAAGTTGATGACGAGATTGGTTATAGTTCTTTTGGGTTTTTTTAATTGCATCAAAATTGATTTGCGAAAGTAACTCTTACGTCCGTATTACTGAACCTCACTCAATACCCAAGCATTGCTAGAGTCTCGATTAAAGCCATTTGATTGGTTAGACTGAGTTACTATGAATACAGAAGCAGACGCCAAGCTGAACGGATTTGGATAAGATTTGGCATACGGATAGACTGCGAGCTGGGTGCAGATAATTGTCGACCTCAACGCGGGCGAAGCCGCGGGCAATAGCTAAGGTATTTTGCTTTCGAGCAAACATTTGCAGTTTGTATTCGTTGCTCAGTCGATAGTAACAGGTAACTTAATAAATAATTAATTATATTCCATCTATTAACATTTAAGTCACAGAATGACGCATTTATAATTATTAATTTATTTCTGACTACGTAACCAGCGCGGAGATGCGGTAAGGTTTGCTTATAAATGCACGAAATAAGAATAATAAATAGGTATTTTTTATTAACTACAAAGTGGACACTTCAGAAGAAGACGTGACAGAAACAACAACAATCAAGTAAGTATACAATTAATTATAAGTACGTACTTTGTGTACTTACTTTTAGGGCTGACAAGCATTAGAATGTTATTATATAAAGAAAGTCAAAAACATTGTTTATCACACAGAACTTAGCCAATTTGCATAACAAAGAATGACAGTTAAGATTTGAATTTACGGATAGTTAAAGTTATATTCAGCAGGCTAAAGAATCTTCTAAGTACATGAAATCAACATGTAGGTACGATGAACTCTGTTAGGCCAAAGGTTCTTTAACAATGTTTAGTAAATAATAGCATTTGTTTCCTTCGTAATAAGTATTATGAAGCGTGCTGTAATTAAATGATTTATCAAGTGCTTCCAGTAACAAGGCGCTTGGGATAATTACACCGAATTCAACAACGAAGCGCTGCCTGGCTGACTGCAAAATGCAAACCATTAAAAGCATAACATTGCGTACATTTTATGAGCTTAATTAATAAAATTATACATACGTCATTAAAACCGAGCGCGCACTGCAAAATTAACTGTTTGGTTACCCAAAAAATAACTGGTTAAAACTGCGATTAATATTCAATAGTAGATCTTGTAATTTCGTCGAAGATTCCAAAGCAAAGTATTTAGCTTCAGCAAGAAAACGGAAGGACCCTATGGCGTGCACCCGGTGAGGGTTAATGAATTGCTTTCCCTTTTATATTATTAGTTTTAGTTACTCGTTTAAGAAGACGAGACTAATTTAAGGGAAGTAATGAATGTCGTTGTTCATTGACATATCCGTTGCAATCTGTGAGTCTGATACTTTAGCTAGTCGAAGGAACAATTCAGCATAGATTAGACACGATTCGATGCTCGGTCAATTTAATTTGTCTGAGCACGTATTACTGCTTATTCGAGCTACAGACAAAATATTTTGCACATGACTAACACATAGTGATAAATCGTGAGCGTTGCTCATCCGAAAACATAACAAGAATGCCGTGATTGAAAACAACAATTGAATAATTATTTTTGGAGTACGCAAATTAAATATTTCCTAATTCACGGAAAAAGGTCACCAAAGCTAGGCGACCTAAAAAGGTGCACGCTACGAAATTCTAATAGCATTTAATGAGCTGAAAATATTTACATACTTAGTTCAATTATCAGTTCAGGGAATTCTCAATAATGACAGGACTCGATAACCCCTCGGGTTTGTTTCTTAATCAAATCCCCAAATAAGATCCCATTCGGGAAATTCGCAGAAACTCCCTCCCATTTTGTTCGTGGCTACTAAATAGTTGTTCCGAACCGGCTTTAAATCTGTTTAAATTTCGTCTCTGACACTCTTTTTGCGACATTAATTAACCGACGTCGTTTATAAGTAGAGTTAGGCATTAACAGCGCTGTTGTTGGGCGTCGTGCCAGCAATCTTAGAGAGAAGATCTTACTCCATGTTCGCTATTTATTGCAATTATTCGCGAATCCCTAGAATGCTCCCCTCTGAACTTGAATGGACTGCTACAATAATAATGTCAAAACTCCGCTTCAACGTTTGCCTTCAACCGAATTATCAAGTGAGATTAGTTCTAATACGCTACGATATTACTTCGAACGACTTTAAATTGAGAGAAGCAAACATAGGATTAAATTAATTAGAATAGCTACTATTCGCATGTAAATAATTATCTGTGTTAGTAATTTACATTAACGCCACAAACATAACAATTTTGGCGTGTTTGATAGTAAATTAAATTACATTCCTACGACGTACATCCTGTATTCGGTGGAGTACCGAGAACTTATTGAGTTAAGTTTTTTAATTATAGAACAAGAACATCATTATTCACGTTAGCCTAATTACTTTTCAAGTCAGTTAGGCACAAGTGAACGGTGGCAACCTTAATTACCACCGGGCCTCATAAATGTACCTTCTTTGCAACTAACCGTAATGTACTAGACTTTATGGCATTTGACAATTGACACGAAGAGGATAAAAATTGCCAGCAACAAAAACATAGTTAACGTCCGTAGACATTAAAAGGTCGACTAAAAAGTATTTCACCCTAGTGAAGTGGATAGTTTTAAAGTGTCAGTTTCAACGACCGATATATGTTGAGACGTGGCGGATGATCGATGTCCCCTCTCGCGGCCGGGATGGCTGAGGGATCGGGAGGGAGTGGTAGATCTTTTAATACAGCTAGTTAGATGGTAACAAAAACAAACAAAGCTGGGTGGTCCGATGTCCGCTGCCGCCTAGTTATGCGCTTACGTAAGAGTAGAGTATTTCCCTCATTGTTCAAAACTAACTTCGTGGATTAAGTACTTTAATGGCAGTTTGTGATATCCGATTTTCATGTCCACTTAGCCAGTTCATTAATATCTCTTTGTAAACATTATTTACTTGAAAACTATTAGGAGTCTTGTCTGTATTTATATTGAACAAAGGTTTTGTTGAGTCACGTTTAAATAGGTACACGTGTTACGTAAACAGAAAACATCTGTCCCTTATAGTTTGCAACGTAAAATAATTCTACACAGCACTATTTTGTTCATATTACACAAGAATCCTTTGTATGATTGACCTATGAATTCTATGATAGTACAGAGTTTTATCTCGACTAGAAACATAAACATCACTACATACAGTTTTTAAGAGTCGGAATTAAGAGTCGACCAATCGTAAAAGTCCGATAACGAGGTTGTTACAAGATCGACGCGTGCGCTACTGCGATTAATATAATTGCCCGCCATTATTGACTATCGCCAGCAAAACGTTACTCGATACCCTGACTTTATTTGAACACGGAAATCTTTAGTACATTTTGTTTTAAAGAAAGTGGTTAATGATAGCCTCTTGGTTTCTTTCAATTCCTCCTCTGCAAGGAGGAATACGAATTGAGATTGTGGTAAGAGTATTTTATGGAATTTGCTCATGTGAGAGATATAGGTTTATGGCACAGTTGGGTTTTAAGACTGACAAGAAAAGTAGGCGAAAAAATAACCCAGTGTGTATTATTAGTTTATTAAGTACCTACTTACATAATTCGAAATACTTAGTTATTGAGAATGTAGTACTAAGTTGTTCTCAGATGACTAGGAATTACAATGTAAGTAAATTGGCGACAATAAAGAATTTATTTTTTACTCCTTAAACATAATTTGTTAAATAAGAAAGTGCTATAAACAAACTGTTATCAGTTTGTTTATATAGGTATACATTTTGAACCACTTTTATATCAAAAAGCCACCTCACAAAAGCTCACCTTGATAACAAAAAAATCCAAGAATTAATGCACCTTGCAACAATACTACAGAAACCAGAAATCCATAGAAAATAATAACCCCATACTTAACCGGTTGGTATACACAAAAAGACAAGTCTTTCCACTTAAGGAAGCGGTTGGCCCTTGACACACTGCCACTTGCAAGGGTCATGGCTACCCACTTGCCCAAATTGTTCATACTGGCTTCACTGAACTTCAATACAGCATGGAATTTCTATAGAGCAAGGAAATCTGGGGAATACTGATTACTCAACACTTATTTTTATACTGAGTTTACCTTGTAGCTTTTCAAGCCATTGATGCACTTTTGTATGGAGGTGATGCATTGGTGTTTTTTTTTCATCAATCAATTTGCCTAGCCTTTTCCTTGTTTTTTTTTCATACTATTGTTAAGTTATTCATGTTGATTTAAAAAAAATGTGTTGTTTAGAAGGCTGATAATAACAGTCTTGTTGTTCTAATAATGAGGAAAAAATGGAAAACAAAGGTTATCAGTAGGTAATTTCTCACATGGGATTTTAATGAGTATAACACAAAAATTAATGTAGGAAATATAGGCTAAATAAAGATTGGTGATGTCAGAATCAGTACTAGCTTTGTGTTAGATTTTAGGTATTGTTAGGATTTTTAAATAAAAATATTTGTCTCTAATATTATAGGCCTGTAGCTAGGTAAGGCATAGGTATGTAGCATACCTACTTTAAAAGTAAAAGAGGATAATGATGAATATATCTACTACAAGCTAACACTTCTTTTGTGGCTGTAGGGTAAAAACCAGTCATGATTATAAATTCCTAATACTTCCCGCTAGTCGCCTATTTAGTCAACATAATATACAACGACTAGCTTCCGCCCGCGGCTTCTCCCGCATAATATGTCGCCTAATTATACACATAAACCTTTCTCTTGAATCACTCTATCTATTAAAAAAAACTGCATCAAAATCCGCTGTCTAGTTTTAAAGATCTATGCATATATACAGACATTAGGACACGGGAAGCAACTTTGCTATAAACTATGTAGTGATACTACTTTTTATTTAAATGTTCACCTAGAAGCAGTGAAAATCAAAATTCTTCAATAGGTAAATATTTAATAAGTATCTCAGATAAGATTTTATATTCAAGATAATGTCATTTGTTTTAATAATAGCAAATATTATTACATATCAATAAATACTTTTGGTGACTATCTGATAAGATATTTTAATATCATAAATTGTTTTGAAGTTTTTTTTTAATTTGTTATAAAATTATTTAGCAGCGTTTTCCTTAGTCCTTTCATTAATTTGGCTTTGTATTGTCACAAGGCAAACTTTCCCCATTTAATATGGATTTTAATGACAGGTAAGTCAGTAGCTTATCACAGAATATTGGTGTTTCTAATGTTGGTGACATGGTAATGTTGTATAGTCAGTTCCAAATGTATATTATGAAATCATGAAAATGTAAACAAACACTATTTGTCGAGTTAAATCACTATGCCATCACTTTTGTAAGTGAATTAGTAACACATAAACCTGAAGGTATTTTAAATTCTGGTATTCAGCTGCATTTGGTTAGACCGGAAGCTCAACATAGTTCGGAAAAGCCTAGGCAGATTTTTATGATTCACCTGTAGGTATTTAGGTTTAAACTTTATATCTCACCACTTTTTTCAACAATTATTGTTCAAATATTTTTATTATGTAAATTGTAATTGACCTCAGTTAACAAATGAAAAATATCTTCAAGGTGAATTAGCACAAACACTGCCAGTATTGGTCAGTGCCTTCAACATGCATACATGTTCATGGCAATGTATGGGTTAAAATTTGGTTGTAATATAAATTAAGTTCTCTTTGAGTAACAAGTATTTTATTATTAGTACTTTGATTATTGAATAATCAAAGTGCATTGGACACTGAATTTGTAAGTATCACTACAAATTGGCACTTACTGGTAAATTTTCTGACCCATTTGTTTACATTTTCATGTGATACTCATGAAACAGACTAAGTATAAAGAAAAGGCAGTGTTAACAAAAAAAAAATACATCAAGAAGAAGGCAATTCCATCCTTCTTTAAAAGAATAAATCATGATCATTGATCACCAATTTGTCTGTTAAATTGTGAATAAGAACAATTATGATATTATTTTCCTTTAATTGTTCATTGGTGAACTATTATTGTCACAGTTACTTTTTAAACTGAGACAAGAGAAGGCTCCTTAGCAAGAACTTGCAATAAAAAAAAAGGCTCACTTAAGTTGTCATTTACCTCATAATTAAATTAATACAGCAAAAAGTTTGTTTATTTTATTTTCCTACTAAATAAACACAAAGTCAATGTCAAAGATTGAATACATGTGTGTTCAAGGTGTTTTAATGGGATAATAAGTTATTATTAGCAATTAATTAGAGTCGTAAATCTTATAATAGCATGCAGGTGACATTGATACCTGCTTTCAAAGTGTGCAAGGTATTTAACAATGTTGTAATTAATGCTCTGTTGGAAATTATGAGTTTAATGCCAAACTAGCTGTGGAATGAAGAAGAATTGTAAAAATACTTTGTGGGAAAAGTATACACCTATTACTCTATCAAAAGCAATTAATTAACCAATGTTTCACTTAACTAAGAACAGTTCTATGAAACTAAGTAGTGTTATAAATATTAGACATTATTAGAAGAATATTTATATGTACTTATAGAATTTTTGAATGTTTTTTTTTAAATATAACTACTCTAATCAAGCTAAATGACGTTCTGCTTGCTTTGGGGTTGCCATTTAAAAGTTAATGTTATAATTTCCCCTTTTTGTGTGCCTATCACACCCTAGTATTTATTTAAACAAATAAAGGGTAGGCTATGGCTTTCATGTCAAGGAAAACAGCGATAAATATTGTGGTAGCAGTAGATAATGGTATGGCAAAATAGACCTAATTAATTACTATCAGTAATTGATAGTTTCTTGTGAAGTAACAAACATTTTAGAATTGATTAAATTTTTTGTGTCATCAAAAACAAATTTGCTTATTTGTTAGCTACTACAAGTAAAATACTTAATGTAGAAGTCAGAGTATGTTGGCGGAATTACATGTTGCCATTGTTACACAAAACACATTATCCTATGAGTGATGACAAAGGTTTTCAATTTTAATGCTGTGAAGTCAGTTCATTCTGCAAACATACAATCATGTATTACATGTTATTAGAGGAAAAATGACTAAGTTTAATAGCTTGATGTGATCTTTCAGCATGGGGCATAGTTTCAATTGAATGATTTTGATTATGTAGTGTGAAGTTTGACAAATGAGAATTTTATAAGAATGCTGATTGCTGTTTTAGAAATTGGTTTGTTTTGTTATAGACTTGTTTTGTTAGAAAACTATATTAGGATACTTTTAGCAAGTATGGTAATTTACAATATAATCTTGAGTGTGACCTGTTTATTTGATTTGTTGGGAACTCAAAACTAAGAACAACAACATAAAGATGAACTGAACTAATTAAACATTTTGCCTGCAACATTAAATAAGATACTTTTCAAAATCAATTATATTTAAAATACAAGTTCTAAAAACTTTCTATTTCTACTTACATTATTTCTGAACATTATTAATAATGTAGCAAGTAGGACAGTAACTTTTTCAATGTAATTTTTAACAAAGTTTGAGCTATCAAAAGTTTCCAAACCACAAACTAAATTAATGACATAATTATTGCAGTTGATAAAGAATTTATAATACATACATTCCACCCACTATCTTGCTAGTAGGTATATAAATAATAACATCCATACTCATATTCATATTGGAGCAATTATTTATTCAAAAATACTAGGTGGTGTCAATAATAAATTCATATCATTACTTATGCAGTTGATGTAATACAGCTGCGATAATCTTGAATCATTTTGTTTTTATTTACTACATTATGTTATGTTGTTTAACCAGTTGATGGCTATAGGCTCACCCTCTATTATATTGGACTCCAACATAACTGCCAAAGTGTGGGTGTACTACAGGTATATATAATAGGTCCACCTCTGTTCAACCGTTTGGGGAAATGATTTTAATTATGTTATCTTTAAGTACAAGTTACTTGCAGATACAAGGCCAGAGGGGTATCTAAATGCCTAACACAAGTCTTTAATCAGTTAATCTGCTGTTCAATTAAAATGCTTCTTGCATAGTGGTTGAGCAAGAGTGAATAGCAGGCATATGAGATAAAATTCCTTATGAAAAACTTTAACACTAGTTTTATTTGAGTATTCTTTTAGGAACAAATGTGTAAGCCATCCTTGTAGGTGACAGGAGTTGGTTAAAAAATATTGACAGTATTGCAAAATATATTCAGCCAGGAATACAAGAACAATCCAGTCGAGACTGAATAAAAACAAAACTTCCATTTAATTATGCTATAACGGATATTCATAAATTGTATAAATATTACACATGTTTTTGCAACTTTATTTATGTAAGTATATTATTGCAAAATGACTTAATTGTTTTAATCTTTAGGTAATGTTAAGTAATACCACAACATTCTCAGGCAATGCTATGCTGGGTCTAAGACAGTGGTAATGAAATGACAAATTCCCATTGACAATAACACTAACTGTACCTGTTTTATGAGTAAACAAATTAGCAATTTAAATAAATCCAGCTTATGCTAAGACATGACCAGTGTTAACAAATGCCCACAATACCAATTCTGTATTCAAATGCAACATTCAAAGCTTTTTGCAACCTTTTATTATATTAATTAGTACTATAATTTTTACAAATAAAGTAAAACAGCAAAAGTAAAGTTTTCATGTTACTATTGGATATCTAAACATGGCCATACAACTTGCTCTGTAGAGCCTCGTCTCTCTCACACGCCGCATACCGGCTATATGCCTGTCTCCCTCACTCCCTTCACTCCATGGATAAGAGAAAGTAACAAAAGAAAAATAACACATCCCAACCTCAATACATAGTAGTAACTGCATCCGCATTTATGGTATCTACCTTAAACGTTAGAAATCATCACCAAAACAAATTATATAATTAAAGGTCTGTGAGTCAACAAACAACTACTGTACCTTATAACCTATAGGTATCTCTCTAATAATTATTCCTTCAACTTTCGCAACGATGCCGTAATTATGATATTAATAGACGTTACATGTATAATCACCGATGTGTACGATATATAAAGTAAACATAAACAGGTAAACTAACCCTTTCTTCATGAGCCACCTCTGTTGGCCCCAGTTGATAAAAGAACGTTCCAATGAAGAAGACACTCATCCATTTTACGATCACTCATCTATTTACACGATTTATATAATTTATGTTTGCACTACTTGTCACAATCAAACTAAAATTCCACTTTTTGCTGCGCTAAACGCAGACGTCATTGACAAACAACCGAAGTGACGAGTTATTGCACGGGATCACATAGTAGATGAAAACACTGCGTATTTGAAGAGCCATTTCATCGATATATCACAAATCTTATCACTTGAGGTTATTACATTACTAATCACTTCGTCTACATCGGTTATTTATAAAAATAAAAAGGTAAAAAGCAAAAATTACTCGTAGACAGCACTCACGACGTCGCACACTCACATAACGTAACGTGCGATTTCGTTCACACACACACACAACTAAAGTCAAGGTGACAGTTGGGCGCTAGCGTCGTAAAAGTCGGTCCGAATCCGACTCTATTCTATTTAGCTATTGCAACACTGAGCATAGTTTCTGTTGGGTAAATGGGTACTACCGTACTTTTGAGTGCGATTCGGACCTATGTTGCTGAGGTTCTACGATTAAATAAAACTTTGAAAAAAACTTTTGGTTGAAAAAACTTATACTTTTGAATATTTATATTCATACCATACATCGTATTTATTTAAACCTTTTTTATTTGAAATTGAAACGACCGCATAGATAAATTTTTTTGTTAGCGATCACAACAGCCTTTTTTTTGAGGGTGTGAAATCATCTTCTCCCGCTCTGGGTGGAGCGGAAGGGAGTGTCAGACTCTTACTGACTAAACCCCATCCATGTTCCTTCCCTAGCCCTTTATGTTCCAGGGTAGTGGTAACTCTTTCGGACATTCCCGCTTAAATCACAACCGCCTAAGGATGGTTTACGTAGCTATGGATATTTGTTTCAAACCACGAAAAGCTAAACTTAAATTTATAAGTAGCGAAATTACCTCTAATCTCGTTTTAATGCGAAAGCTCGATTTTGACAGTATTTTTGATCTAGGTTAAATGCTCTAAGCTTTTACTAGACCGAACAAAGGCACGGCAACGGCATCGGTCCATACTTCAAGTAGTGTTCAAACGATATAAATATAGAATTGAAATTATTATTGCCTCCTTTGCATATTGTTGCCACTTAAAATTAATTGATAAGGACTGAAAATCTGGAACTTTGTCAGACAATATGTTTCCCATTCCCATCGATCTAAGTTGGCTCCGAAACTAAGAGAGGCCCTTGGCTCCTTAACCAAACCTTGGCTGTATTTCGAGTTGCACCACAGCGTAGAAGCAGGCTGCTAAGTAGGTGGGTATCACGGATGGACCCAGCTGACTGGCCTAAGAGGGATGCATCAACTCAGGGAATTTCTGAAGTAAGTACCTACTTAGGCTAAGTTGGACAGAGGTCTGTAGCCAATTTACTGGCAAATAGATAAGAGCAGGGTAGCAAACAAGGTTAGAGGGCGAGAGCTTCTTGACTCCGTCTCGGTACCTACGTTTATGTATGTTATGAAAAACAAGGCATTTTATGTTACCTTACCTTGCAGAAAAGTAAAGAGTCTCTCCAGGGTAAACACTATTAATTTCCATGGTTTTTAAGACAAACAAATTACGGAATCAAACATTCACAAATATCCAAAAGGGGATGTAGATACTTGCCATTGAGATACTTACTTAGCGTCGTCCTCGAGCTTTCAAACATACGCGCCCTCCTACGCCCTTTCCAACTTTTTTAAGATATTCCAGCATCATGTGACTATTTTGTGCTTTTTTTTTGAGGGTGGGAAATCATCCAATGACTTCTCCCGCTCTGGGTGGAGCGGAAGGGAGTGTCACTTTTACTGACTAAAACACATCCATGTCCCTTCCTTAGCCATTTATGTTCCGGGGTAGCCCTTTCGGTAGACTATTTTGTATTCGCCAGATCGCTTTCGCAGTATTTAATATTACGATGATATTACACTTCCAGGCACCTAAATCGGACCAACCTGCACAGTTTTGTTTAATATTTACCTGTCACAGAACACTATACCCTAGCCAGGTTACCTGTATTAAAAGAAAAAAAAAGTGTTTTGAAGCCGGTCACTCATTATTATTTCCGTTAGGCATTGTTCCATAGTTATTTCAAATCGGAATACTTAAAAACGGTTCAATTGCGATGTAGTTTTTTCACGTTTGATGGAATTTTTGATGAACACAATGGTATACACGGCTGAAGAAGCACAACTTGCGCGGCTACTAAAAACGAATAACTCTCTTTTTTTTGAGGCTGGGAAATCCTCCAATGAGTTCTCGCGCTCTGGGTGGAGCGGAAGGAAGTGTCAGACTTATTCTAACTAAAACCCATCGGCCATCCACGTTCCTTTCTTAGCCCTTTATGTTCCGGGGTAGCGTTAACCCTTTCGGACAATCCCGCTTACCCGGCAGAAACGAATAAATCTTGTTATAAAGAATTAAGAAAGCAACACCAAGCACATCCATAAGCATCACCTCTGTACGTATTTTTTCTGTACCCTTCTTGTCTGCTTATAAGTGAATTAAAAGATGCTCGTATCGAAGCCAAACTCCGAAATTGTTCCCCTTTTCAAATTTGGCCCCCCCCAACTTCTTCTTCTTCAAGAAACATAAAAAAGCAGTTCAGGAGTCCGGGACTGTAATTACTTATCTCATCAGCTAAGTGTTTCCGCTTCCGCACTACGGCTATTGACAAAAAGTTGATGTTTGCTCCATGTTAAATTCGGTACTTGATAGTATTTACCTATATTACATGTTCACTGATATTGAAGTCAGGTGGTTCTAGAACACCTTTGTCTTAGATTAAGAACAATAAAACAAACATTCATTAAATACATAGTTTTATTAGAAAATGAAAACAAAATCCCTTACACTACCTAAATAAGGCACGACGTGTTCAAACGAATCGTGTGGCATGGCCGCCACGCACACAGCGCGCTCGCCCCGTCACACGATAAGGGGAACAGAGATACACATATATGCACGTAGACTTTCACATAAATCAAACAACCCTGTACATACATATGCTGTTTACAAAATATACAATTATAATGCCACCGCGCAACTATTTATTGCTGATTACACGAAACTTGCACAAAATACTGTAATTTGGCCGGAAAACATCGTTGTATAAACACTAACATTTCTTTAACAGAAACACATATAAAGCATCTGAAACAAGGACGAAGTACGTCGGTTATACAACTTATACACAAGTCTCGTAACGTCGATATGTTATAGTTTATATATTTATTTATTTGATTGATATACAAGTGGTAGGAAGCAGAGGATCGATAACACTTAGAGCTTTACAAATACAGTAAGACCGAAATTTACATAATGTACAACAAAATATTTATAAATATACATAAAATTTGTGCTTTGTGAAGGTGAGATATAAAAATGGCGCAAAATTTCGATATATTTTGTATGTTTACTTATTTTATTAAAAATATGTGTCAAATGTGCCGTGTACACAACTTTCTATGTTACAATAAGTTAGTATACAAAGGAGCATAATATTAATAATCGTATATAATTTTATATCTAAAGCGTGATTAAATTACATGTCCCTATATGAATACAATCACTAAGTTGAAACGAAATGCAAAATTCTTACTATGAAATAAATTACTAAACCAACATTTGATACACTACTCACTAAATTTGTAAATAATATTATAGGAATATCTTAATTTGTATGTCTTTGTACCAAATCATGATTTAGATTGAAGTTTTACAATTTTGAGCTTCATTGACATGAGAATGGTGCGAGAGAGCTTTGATCGATGAGAGATACATACAGTTCACAACAGCTAGAGGTGGAAAATGTCCAACTTTTCATCGTCTGAAAAGGTAATTTCGCACCCCTATTGAAAGACATTAGCAAAATTTTCACGAGAAAAATTTTGTATGCCGAAAATTAAATACTTTTTTTAAATTAAAATTAAAACAGACATCACAACATTCAAAAATGAAATGATCATGAAAAACGTGAAATTAAAATGACGAATAACTTACAGAATCTCAGGTATCAATGTCTAAAAAAATTCACAAATTATTGTCTCCGCATTACTGATACGCGCCCGAACTGCTCATTCTACAAATTGGTCAACACTACATTAATTTTAGGGTAATCCGTGTCTAATACTTAGGTAAAATATTACCAAAAAAATGGTTAAAAACGTTTTTTTTTAGTAAAAGCCAAAAATTTTTATTTATTGGATTTTCTACATTTTCTAAGTAATACAAAAATTTGAAAGACACCGTGTTTTTATTAGTTCATCAGTCATGTTACGTGTACTATAATTTAGTTGGTGCTAGGGTCTCCGCCCCAGCAGGTTGGCACAGCAGGTTAAATGTCAGTAGTGATCGATGTCGGCCGTCGGCGCGACTGAGTATACTGACGGCGGACTGTGGAATAAAAATTATTGTTAGTATTGATAGTAAGTCGTGCTATAACCTTTTATATAAGGTGTTAAAATATTAACGCTGTTTCATACATTTATGCACACGTAACTCAATAAAATGTATGGAACAGCTCATTTCAGGTTTCATCCCATAGTAAAAGTTGTTAGTATTTTTGGGTTTTGTTGGGTTAAGAGTGTGTTACGCAATTGGAGTGCAGGTACTGTAACTGCATATCGATAATATAAAAATATTTTTTTTTTCTTACTTTTTAGTTCAAATTAATGTATTATCATCGGTCCTCGATAAATCTACAAAGTTTGAACGAAATCTGGCCGTTTAAAGTGGGTCAAAATCGCTTCCAAATGAGTCGGTTACAAACATACATACAAGTGAAGCTAATATAAAGCGTGTAAAAATAAGGATAATGGGAAACTATTTATTCAAATTATTGCATTGTCATCGGTCCTTGAGACGTGTGCAAAGTTTCAAGTTGATCAGACTTTTAGAAACCGGTGAAAATTAAGCTCAAAGATTCCGTTACATACATACATACATACATAGATACAACCCGAGCTAATAAAAGCGTGTTAAAAAGGAATCGCTGAATGTGTTGCTAAGCGCAAATCTCAAGAGCAGTTGAACCGATTTCTCTAATTCTTTTTTTGTTGTGTTTGTTACTGTAAAAAAAAGTAGGTAGCTAGGTAGGGTAGGTGGGTTAGGTAGGTAGGTAGGTAGGGTAGGTAAGGTAGGTATCATAGTTAAGACAGGACAACGTCTGCCGGGTAAAGCTAGTTCTCAATAATATTGTAGTATGATGGTTTACCGCAGCGCACGTCGCGGCGCAGGCAGGCGGGATGGGCGCGGTAACGAGGACACGCGCGTATCGTTGCTTGACGCTGGACGTGGCTGCTCTACTACCGGTGCTGGAAAGAGAACGTGTTTTATTAGAGATAGCTGTTGCCCGCGTGTGTAGCTTATGTCCAAGGTCACTTGCAAAATTTTATAACGAGCGTTTCAGTGGTTTAGGTTAAGTAAGTAACCCCCCGCCCTCCGTCTGTCTTTTACCTTTTGTGTGGAATAGGTAAAAGACAGAGAGACAGTTTCTTTCGTGTTTATAATTCTAGCTGCCGCCCGCGACAATTTAAAAAAATTTCTTACGCCATATCAGTATTGTTTTTAAAGTTTTTTTTTTGTCGGGATTATAGTGGTCGTTCGCTGATCAGTCAATGTTATTGGATTTCCGATTTACGAACTCATTTGCGCCTATTATGCTTGAACACACACCTCCAAATCTAGCCATAGTTATGTATATCTTGATCAAAATACGATATTTTAATCAACAATCTGACACTTACCTGAGTGCAAACGCAAATTAAAACCAAAATTTTCACACCGCGGGCTGCGTTAGCGCATCAACCCTAACTCCTCTTCTGAAAATACAGTCATGTTGGTATGTTTCTGTTATAAAATAAAATGTTCGTTACTCACGTGGTGGCTTACACTGAACCGGTCCGGAGGTAGGCCGGGAGATGGCTCGCTGCATCTGTGACGGCGCCGCTATGGAGTACGGCCGTGTCACGGGCGGCTGTAACACGTCACACTGACATATAACATAGATAATTTAGTCAGTTTTGTTAAGAGTTAGCCCTTAAACCACTCATAGTTTAGTTACCTGAACCACGTTGTTAAACGTAGATGGGGAAAAGTTCCTTTTGGAAGCAGTTATTGAAATTTGAGGCTTGTGGGTGGGATATTTAAGGTTGGTAATGTAAAGAGTTTATTTTAAGCCCTGGTCTTAATTACGGCATCCACAGGACAGTCCGGTTAAGAATTGGACCTCATAGGGTGAACTGGGAACTACCAACGATGCCGGTATCGTGTACGGGTGTGTCACGAGCGGCTATAACACGTCACACTGACATATAACATGGGTCAATTAAATATTAGTCAGTTTTCTTATGAGTTAGCCCTTTTAACATACATGGTTTAGTTACATGGACCGCTTTGTAAAGACGGATATTGAAGATGGACAACAGAAAACTCATTTTTGGTAGGACTGTAGAAATATGAAGATATCAAATCCGGACCTTTTATTTTATTAAGAAGAAGAGGAGTAAGGTAACAAAGAGTAAAGCATACAATTCAAGAATTTTTCAAAATGCAGGTTTCCTTAATAATAAATAGATGTAGATTTCATAGTAAGGAAACATTATCGATGTAGGCAGATAGGTGGTCTAGGTGGATGTTGTAAAAAGAAAACTTTTGCTATTATTATTGTAAGATCTAAATACCCAATACAAAAATATTTAAAGTCAATTTCAATATTACTTTGAAAATACCTTTAAATAAAAACAATAAGCTCAAGCAGGATACACTGATGCCGAATGATATAGTATTTGTTTATTCAAAATGTTGAAATTAATGTCATTAACAAGTTTCATACGTATATGTCATTACAACTTCAAATAAATAATCATAAGAATATTTTTTTATCGATAGACATGGGTCCCAGCTCTAGCGACTCCTTCATGACATCTGTTAATATCCTTTCGTACGCCGTAATTACAGACACAATTAAAAAGCCATTGTGTCTCGCGTAAATCTGCATTCCGGCAGTCAATGGGTTAAGTTTGAAAAAAAAAACTGGAATGCTATGGTTAGCTTTGGTTCTACTTCTGTTGACAGAAGTAGAAGCAACGCTGTATCACAAAAAATGTGTGTTTGAGTTCATGCCAAAGCCATTCCCATCCATCCATCTAATATTCGGTCGAAAGTGAAAACGCATTCCATAAAGCGATAACGGCATGAAGCATGAAGCAGACTCAAAACCGTCAAAGCAGATTCGCGTGTGTATCCGGCATCAGTATACCATCACGAGTTACATACGATTACACAATTCTTGTACACAATGGCCAAGTTTTAAGCATTTTATACAACATGTTTTTTTTTTATATATCACATAACTCTAGGGTATGACTGAGACCACATCCAAAATCAACTGGCATACGAATTATTTTTCAATTATCATTTTTTTTGGTTTCATTTTTCATACAAAATAACTGAACAAAGTCACAATTATTACGACAATGACGCATTTTCTTAGCTTTCAATTTTAATATGAATGATTGGTTTGAATGAACATGATTTACTCGTAGTCATCAATTAAACTTAGATACCTAAACACACTGAGAAAGTTTTTACTTATAACCCTAGAGTTATGGGATATAAAAAAAACACGTACAAGCAAGTAACGTGAGGCTTATAGCACACAAGAACACAATTTATCGTTCCGACGCATCATTTTCTCCGTTGGACTGTCTATGTAAACCTCCTTTCACATACTCCGACAGCACAGTAGCGAAGTGTATGAGCTAGTATGAAAGCTTTCACATTTACCGGCACGATGTACCCAGTACTGACCATCCAGCAACTTCATTCCGCCAAGACTCACCCACACACAGATACAGCCACACATAAAGCTGTATAACAGCCTCTCCCTTCTTCATCCCTCATCCAGGTGTTTCCCACAACTTTGACGATATTGTCAACCCCGCACTTTTTTGGATGACCCTGGTTTCTTTGGCCTAACCTAGTCCACGATTCGGTCAAACTTTTACCCTTTACATGTGAAAGGGGGTTACAGCAGTGACAAGAAAATGTATCCCAACATTGGCCACTGTGTACACGAATGTCAAATAAACAGTGGACACTCACAGGTAAGTGGTGGCTTCGCATGGAGACGGGCACGCCGCTGCCCGCAGCCGCGCGTAGCTGCGTCATGAGTCAGTGACGCCGTTAGTGCGTTGTGGCGTACGGTTAACACGTTTAAAGTGGACCCGGAATTAGGGTAGTGGCATAATTGGTAACGACACTTTTAAGGGGTGAAAAAAGTATGATTATTTAGTACTTTTTACTATTGTTTTCCTTTCATGGAGACAAGTTAATTTCCGTCTAGATTTAACTACTTAACTTAGTGCCAATTTCGCCATTAAATCTGATCGCGATCAGCACATATAAACCGCATTCAAGATGTCAGTGTCAATTTCCCATAAAAAATAATGACACAGACAGTTCTTAAACGGCGTTTATGTACCGATCGCGTTTAGTTACATTGATGGAATTCGCCCATAGACGCTGTATTTTGTATAGACACGTGACATATGACAGCGATATTCTCATTGGATATTTGGTGAGTGTTTTAAAAATTGGAGGTAATTTAACAGCAGAAAGTACGATAAAATCGGCAGTAATATCATGGTCATTAGAGAGGCTTCCGAATTAAGGTACAACCAGAACATAATAGAAAATATTTGTGATAAGTATTTAGCAAACAATTGCCGTGAAAAATTTAGAAAATTACTGGTACTAAAGCATTTTAATGGGTATTCAAAATTACAAACAAACCTTTAACTTAAAGGTTTTCTTTAAAAAGAGAACTATATATATCTGTTGGAAGACATTGCTAATTAATAAAAATATTAGGTATATAAATACATTACAGCTAATGGGCCGCTTTGAACGAGTTAACCATATTTTTAAATGAGGTATATGAAATTAGATTATTCACGTTTAATAAGTGTATGATCGACACCATTAAGGACACATTTTAGACACAATTGAACATTAGAACAAAATATTATTATTGCTATTTTACCAACACCAATTTAGACATGTAAACAAAAAACATAATTTTAGCTTGATCACAATACAGTCTCGTGTGAACACTTTTCGTAGACACGAAAAAAAAAAAAATAATCCATTATCATGAAATTAATTTCGGTTTTCTAGTCTCTCCAAATACCCGTGCCTGTGGTAAGTGAGTGACCAGATATAATTTATTTAATACATACTAGTATAATATCCCAAAATTCTCAAAAATAAATGTTTCATAAAATCCAAACAATCAAAATCCCATAAGCCCAAAAAAATATAAAAAATACGTAAAACTCTCGAAGGTCTATCCAGACATATCGGGACCATGCCTGGGACGGGTTCAAAAAATATTGGTGTGTAAATACACTACACTGTGTGTGCCACGGCCCTGCCCCGTTCCGGGCACGGCCCTGATATGTGTGAATAGACCTTTACAAAATCACTTTCAAAAGCAGCGTACTCGCATGTGTAAGCAGTATTTATAACGTATTGGACTTACATCTCTCGGTGCAACCAGTTGGCTTTGCGGTCGTTCCCTTCTTAAAGTCTCCGTACCTTGTCGAACTAACGGAGGCGTGGGATGAACCTCAGGTTTCGAAGATTCTTTCTGAAATTTTTACGTGAAGAGTGTGATAGGGAAGCGGAAACATTCAGCGTCATAGTGCAGCATCCTTTTGGAATTCGGTGTCATGCTTTGTATGCTTTAGAGAAACTTTTCAGATAGACAAAGTTGGAGAAACGGCTAAGAATGGCACAAACAGGGAAAAATGGCGCATTCAAGGAAGAATGGCGTAAAAGGAAGAAGGCTTTATGCATTTGGTTCAAGAAGATCGTAGATGTCGGATATCGATTCTTGAGCGTCTTTCTGCCAATCAATGACGTCTACTGACTATGGGCACCGCGAGTGCAACCAGATAACAATATTACACAAACAGCCGTAGTCACTGGGAGACAAACAAGAGCCCTTCCCTCCGTATTCTTCTACTTTTAGCGTTTCGATGGAAATATATAAACAGATTCGGCCCAAAATTGGGCTACGTATATATGTTACAGGACATAAAGTATACGATATTAAGTATCCCATTGTATGTGGAACAGTCCCACATTTACACTTCGGAGTTCGCGAACCTCTACTTGAGCAGGATTTCCTTGTTTCTGACCTGGATCTGGGCTCTGTTTAAAAACTTCCAGGTTAACCAAACTCGTGGCCAGGTGGGCGATCTTCAGCAGGTGGAATGAATGTTATAGTTTAGGAAGTACTGTCTCGCCACAACTTCAGTTTGTCTTTGGATCGTTCGCCAGTGAGGACGACACACTTTAAAAAACTGTTTCAGCTTTTCACCACAAGACAGACATGTATGTGCAGATTGTGCAGGGCGTCGAAGACCATTTTGGCAGTTGCGCTGCTTTACCACCGCAGTGCAGTGTGGCAGACCGGCCGGGCTATAATAGGTTGAGTGGATTGTTATAACTTTCTGATGTTATATTAGATACCTGATGGCCAACGCTGATGATGTAGGACTCAGTGGACACGGGCAGCACGGGCGGCGAGTTGGCGGTGGGGCTGAGCGCCGGGTTGGACGCGTACACGCCGCGCCGGACCAGCGCGCGCGCGCCCGCCGCCAGCCCGCGCCCGGCCACCGACACGCCCGGGGCCGCGGCCGGGGCTGGGTGGGACATTGGTTAATAATGCTTTAAACAATGAGCTTCTTTTTAAATTAGTTAGGGTATTTGCCAAACGGGTTGGGTTACAAATGTGACCAACCACATGGATTTAGACGCAATGACTTGGCTTTTGAGTATTTAGGACCCCAAAACTAGGAGTTATTTGAGGTTCGAATGTTCGATTAGATATATGACTTATATCAATAAGTATCCATATGGTATGTTGCAAAACTCTCTGATGAAAGTATAAACCAATGGACCTGAAAACGTACCTGCCTGTCGATACGAATTCGTAGCGTTACTTATATAAATTCAGTGCTTTGATTTGATAATTTGAGTACTTAAACTAGAAAATCTAATTTTAAACCACCATAAAGACTTTTTACAAACAGTTTATCATTTGACACTCACTTCTATAACCTCAATTTTCACCTATGATTTTTCCATTTTATTCAAACAATAATTCTCACCATGTTTCCACTTTAGAAAGTTTAAACCAAAAGCAGATGAATGTGATACTATTCTCTTTAATATGTGATAACGTAAGAATTTACATTTTGTTTATTTACACTTTTATAAGACAATTTTGGAACAGACAATAGTTATCAGGCACGCTGTAGTCGGATCAGCTCAGCATCAATTGTTGACTTCAACCATGACTTGCATTAACACTTAAATATAATGACAAATTAAATGTACAGGTCTCCAAAAGTGATAATGCGCATAGAAATCTTCGCCACTGTTCGGCAACGGTCGTATTTCCCGAGCGTCGGAAGACGATATGTATATAGAGTGGTTAAGTGCATTTTCTTCATGCATAATTTAGTATGATTATGTGTTTTGTCCTAAAAGAGATAAATATTGATTTATCAGTAACGAAATTTGATTCAATAATTCCATGTAAGTAAATAGCGAGCTATAATTCATATAAGCCTAAATCTGATTTTTAATATATCTTTTCTAGTACTTAATATGTATTTTACGTAGGTATTTTTATTTTTTTAATATTGAAAAACGTGAAAAATGTTAGTATATTTATATATTTTACAAAATTAACTATTTAAATTTGAATAAGATAGTTAAAGTAGAAATTAAATTCACCTTTGAAAACAAAACCAAGAAAGGTGTGTAATAGCAGCTCTATGTAATTCCAGACAAAGAGAACACGTGCAGTCACCACCAATATAACAAGACGACTGACGGACCTTTGACTGACCGCCGACCGCCCGAATTGTTTTCGATTGTGTACACATGAAATTGACTCCTATTTCTTTCGAACAAGGTGCAAAATGCAAGGGACTCGAACGATTCAATGATTCGGGTGTTTCCGGGAATACGACAATTAGCGAAGATCTGCATGTGCATTATTAATTTGGGAGTACTGTACCTAACTTTTTATACAGTCATAAATTCATAATAGCCAAATATTTAAAAAAATCATGAAAAATATTAGTAATGAAATTCTTCTTCTTTTCGTGACGATGGTATTTTTTTAATGTTATTAAAGAATAATGAAATAAAAAGCACGTGTTTCTTACCATTGCCAGGTATCCTGCTCAGTTCCCTATGTGAACTGTATTGTCTTAGTTTTGACGTCGGCAAGCCTGTTTTCCTTGGAACCGCGGCCGGTGGAACCAAATTACTGTATGATGCTAAAATAACATAAAATATGGAGAAAATAAAACAATTGATTATGAGGCGATTTTGTTTGAAGAACTTAGGCTGATCAATGTTTGAATGTCAATGAATTATGCATAGTGCATCTAAAAAACATAATTAATTTGAAACACTTTTTCCTATTATAAGTTCACCGAAAAAAGTCAGCAAAAACCATAGACAAATAAAGGTTGTCTATAATGAAACCGAAACTACGCGTATCGTACGCCCTTAAGCTGAAGACTAATTCACTGCCCTAATTAAAAACTGCTTGCAGGAATATGACAGAACCTCATCGCATTTCACACAACTATCGATACGATAAATGGCCAACTATGACAACGCATTTTAATACCACGATTAGAAAATATTATACCAGAGAAGTCAAATTCGATTTTCTATAGGACCATATTGCGAGATTGATAACATTTTTAATCTTTATGCATAAAGATACATAAAGCGACTCAATCAGTCAGTCAGGGTTTTTTCTTTTATTACACAAATTTTAATATTGATATGCAGCAGAACAATTCGTGATCAATATAAAGATTCAGACTGAGGTATATTATAAATATCAGGCGTAATTTAGTACAAAACTTAAGTACTGATTGCGCCTACAGGCCCTTGATATGACTATATTATACCATCCAAGCAGTACAGATCGTACCACCCACAACGGCGGCTCCCACTATTTTTCCAGTGCAAGTGTGCATCCTTTCGCTAGTGTAGTAGTGCTGTCGATACGTACGCTTGTGTGCATCGAACCCTACTGGGCTCGATGAAACCCCTGGCTTTTTTTTTAAGGTGCGAATCATCAAATGACCTCTCCCGCTCTGGGTGGAGCGGAAGGGAGTGTCAGACTCTTACTGACTAAAACCCATCCATATTCCTTCATCGTACATCTTCATCGGACAATCCCGCTGAGGGTCCCGACGGCTGAACCTCAGACCAAACTCCTAACAACCCGCGGCCACCTCGACAAAAAATAGTGGGGAGCATCTTTGTGAATGACACTGTATCTGCAATTAAATAGCAGAAATCACCCTATACATACCTCCAGAACACGTAGGTATCACCCTACTCGGCTTAGGCATCACACTGGGCGCAAACATCTTCTTATCAGGACTAACTTTACCCGCCATTATATCCCTTTTAGCCGACGTCTTCTTAATCATCGTAGCACTATTAATAACGGTCGCATTGTGCATATCGTAAGTCCGCTCCATTCCCGAGGAATTAGCTTTTGTAATAGTTGTTACGGTGTAGGACTTGTCGTCGATCATATCGTAGATCGGAGATATCGTGTTGTGCAAGTTTAGCAACTCTGTTTTAGCTCCTTTCCGAAGTGACATAAGCGGTGTTGAGGCGACTTGGTGGCCTGCAATGTGAGAATGTGTGGTTTGTCTGTGTTTTAAGCGTTTGGAAGCGCCGAGCTAGCTCAATTTATGGCCCTTATCAACTAATTTAGAGATACATTCATTCTGCCTAGTCTTTTCCCAACTATGTTGGGATCGGCTTCCAGTCTTACCGGATGCAGCTGAATACCAGTATTTGACATGGATCGACTGCCCATCTGACCTCCACAACCCAGTATCTGGGTAATAAGATACCCCTTGGTAAGACTGGCTGTCAGATTTTCGGGCTTCTGACGACCCGTAAAGACTGTCAAAAATGCACAAATGACAGGCGGGTCTAACGGTTTAACGTGCTTTCCGAGGCACGGAGGAGTCTCTGTATGTAAAGACGGTCACCCATCCACGGACCATCCTCGGCAAGCGAAGCTTAACCTGATGGATCAAACCGTTCGGCTGGTACTACTTAGCCACGAGCTCCTCGAGCTTATTTGTAGATACGATCATCTTAAATAGTCGCTTTTTTATCATTGTGTCTGGGGTTTAATTTTTTTTTATGAACTTATGATGATTTAGGAAATACTAAATCATTTATTTACTCGTAATGAAGGTAAGTATACAGATATTATGTAATTTTTATGAATAGTCGCGATACATTTTACCTTACGGCATGCAATATTTTCAAATAATAGTAGTAGTATGACTACTGAATTGATTTAAATGAACTAATAATTGATTGATTGAATAATGACTGAACTTTTTGAAAAACTCCCATTCAATTAACCTTCGCCATAGTGCTGTGCAATCTTCCTCCAAAAAAGCCTCCAATTCCCACCAGACTCTCACACAGGTGAGTCTTATGTATTGCCCTTCCTTCCTTCCCTTTTATAACCAATACCCTTCCGTGACCTTTAACCATGTGTGTTTGTGTGAATTAAAACTTTCTTAAGTACTTACGTGGGTCATGCGTAGGCGCAGAGTCAGGTACGCTGTCTGGCGGACTGGAAGAACTGAAGGTACCTGTGTCTGTGCTCTCGCTTGAACCTACCATCGCTCGCTCTTGAGAACCCCATTCCTGTAAATTAATGGTGATATTATGTTAAAATTTCGTTTGAAAAATCTTGTTGAATTATTTTGCGGTATTCCTTTGACATTCTAACTGTTGAACAAAAATTAAGATTGCCGTTCTTTATTCTCCTGATTATGGCAACAACACAGCATGCGGTGGATTTCCATCATCAGATTCTCGATATCATCTAGGACCAGAGTCCTTGTCAAGACGAATCAATCAAGTCCCAACTCGATGGAATTCCCATGGGCACCTCCCGGCTCTAGCATCAGATCAGCTCCATTTCATAATAGTATTGCATTGTCATCCGATTTACATATGCATGCAAAATTTCAGTTCAATCGGAAACCGGGAAGTGGGTCAAATTTAACTTACAAGATTTGACCCCAGACAGACGGACACAGGAGCATGTGGAACTAAATAAAAGCTTGTAAGAAAGAGGTACATACCCGATGCTCTTGCTGTAGCGTCTTATCTCCAACATCTATTAGATTAAGCGTAGCCGAATTAATATCTATAATTTGATTATCATCTGTCTTCATATAAACAACCGTTGTGTCCATAGCGCTCGCTTTAGGCGAGAGCTTCTTAAACGTAGCATTTCTTTTAGGAGTTTCTCTAGTGGGCGGTTCTTCTTGTCTGTCATAACCATTGCCGTTTAACACTCTTCGTCTTGACAGCAACTCTGAGGCGTTCTCCATACTTTGTCGAGGTACTGTTATCACGGTTTGATTCGGTAACTGAATCGTTTTTATTGGCGAAGTGTCTACAGGAGCTGGTATCGCCTTTTCAGGCTCCGTTGGCAGTGCTTTCCTAGCTAAAGATAACTTCTGCCGCGCCTGAATTATCTCGTTCAACTCCTGCTTCCCTAAAGTTACATTCAAGCTATTTCGCCCAATATCTTCGGGTTTCGGTAACCCCATATCTTTGTAGAAAGTGTCGTCAGTTTCAAAGTTTTCTTTCTCAGCGTCATTATCCCTTCTAATAAACCTATTGTTAGAGTAGTGTAAGGTGATCGGTTCAGCCAATTCAGCCGGCGGTACGTTACGGGGAACGACTTTCGGCGAGCCTTTCTTATCCGAGTTTTCGTTTAGAATTTTCGCTGTGTCGATTTGGCATGCTTCTTCTCGAGATTTAGTGTAGGACTCTGAGTTTCGTATCGCGGATTCTCGTTTCGTGTAGCTGTTGTACAGTTGGCACCTTGGTCGGGCTGAGAGGAGTTTTTCTGATGTTTCTAGATGTGTGAACGTTGCTGACGAGAATATGTTGGAGTCGTTGCTTTCTTTTTGAGGTTTGGAGGTATTTGAGATGACGTAAGACGAGTTGACTGAGCTGACGAGGGATGGTGGTAAGGAGTCGATCAGGCTGTCGTTGTCAGGATATGTTGTTTGCGAGAGGAAGCTGGTGCTCATGTCTTTTTCGTCGAGAATGCTTAGGGTCATGCTCGTCATCATCGGGTCGATGCTGTCGCGACCTGACATTGGTAGACCTGGAAATATAATGAAGAAATATGAAAAACTAACGTAGTTCCTTGAAAAACGTAGGAATGTGTTTGTGCTTGCGATGTCTAACATGAACGGGCTACAGCAGAAAGACAAAACTTGAAGATGGCTAAGGGCTTATAAAATAATTTTGCATTTTGATGTTTTTTTTAAGGATAGGAAATCATCTCATGACCCCTCCCGCTCTGGGTGGAGCGGAAGGGAGTGACAGACTTTTACTGACTAAAACCCATATATGTTCCTTCCTTAGCACTAACTGATCCGGGGCAGCGGTAACCCTTTCGGACACTCCCGCTGAATCTTGATGATTTAGACTTATTATTAATACGAAACAAGATTATATACGGTTGGTAGGTGTCAACCCTGCTATCAAGAGTTCAACAGATGGACGGCATATTAAATTTCAAGAAAAGCGCATGCATATTGTATCACTTCTCTCCTATTACCAATTAATTTAACTTTGCTGTGCCCGACAGGGTCCGTTATTGATTCAATGTTTAACATACCAACTGTTTTATTTAACACTAGCTGACCGGACAGACGTTGTCTTGTTGTCCTCTTATTCTACCTACCCTACCTACCCATCTAACTTTTCTCACCTTTTAAACCTTCCCTGGACTACGACAAACATTTCAACACCAAAATCAGCGGAATCGGCCCAGCCGTTCTCGAGTTTTAGCAAGACTAACGAACAGCAATTGATTTTTATTTATATAGTTTATGGAAAGCATTAATGTATTGAGTATCAGACATCATAAACATCGTAGTATATTGATATTCCATAGTATATAACACCGACAGAGTACTTCCCTATCCGTGCAGGTTACGTGAGTATTGTAATCAGTGAGGCGGTATCCTGACGGATGCTTGTGTAACACAGCCCTGAATGCATAACATAAATATGTAAAGCAGACCATAGCTGCAATCCTTATTATGAAAGTATTACCTAATATATAGGTGATTGATAGTAAGTAATAAGGAGTTCGGGGGACATTTAATATTTAATTTCGAATATTTAGCGTAAAAATGTTTTGATTTTTTTTATTTTTACAGATCCTCTCGTAGAGAATATCTGACCACTGAACTTTAGGATACACACTGCCTTACTAATTAGTTAAAAGATATTATAGGTACAGAAATTCTGAATAGTGCAGAATTTCGCCTTTAAATACTAGAGAAACCGTTTATTCCCTTACCTGAATCCTTATGTGAAGGCATAGACTTCCGACTTTCAATAGACTCGGCGTTGAACGTTCCAGAACTTTCCATCAGCAGTGACGACACGAGGCTGGGTGGTGACATGCGCATAAGGGACTCGCCGCTCTGGTACATGTTCAGACTTGGACGCTCGTTCATCATATTTGCTATGCCCCTGGAAGAGTAACCGTTAAAAGTAAACAGTTAATACCAAGAATTGTTTATACCAAGTTGAATTTAGAAAACACAGCCCATTTTTGGCTATTGCAGAAAACTTGATGACATAAAAAATGCCCAAGCCTGTGCTTTATTTGAGGTATATTAGATGCTGTGGATATCGGAATATATAAACACGGCATGACTGAAGAATTCAGAGCCAAAGGCCTCGTTTCTAAAATTGATTTTCAATCTAAGCTATGATAAGTATTTGTATAGTTAAATCTTGATTGAATAGCATCAGCCAATCAAATCATGTGATGTGAGAGCTAAACTGAATTTGATTGGAGGAACCGGGGGTAAAGTCCAAGTCGCATTGCTAATCACAATAATATTATAAAGGCGAAAGTTTGTGAACTCACACACACACTCATAAACTTTGTTTGTCCGTCCTACACGCTCAAACGGCTAAACGGATCTGGATGAAATTTGGAACAGAGGTAGTTTATGACCTGGATTACCACATAGGATATCCTGGTAGTACGTTCCCTTGGGAATATTTCCAACATCCACGCGGGAAAGCCGCTGGTAGCAGCTAGTCAGATAATGCTTTGTAACTATCTTTAATTAAGCTCATATACATTACACAGAACATCTAGGTATCCTCAAATAAGTCATAGGCTTCATTCATAAAAGCGAGAGTCCACAACCTAAGCCAATATCATCCCAAAGCTTATTAGAAGCCAAGCAACATCAGCACAAAAACCGGACGCTCCCGACAGTAGAAAGCATAATATAACCTAAAACAGTGCAGCGCCAGATTCTGCGCGGACGCAACACCGTAACACGTCCTTTGCGCGAGCGCCAAATTGAGGTATAAACTGAATATCCACCTGGGTAACACATCACGCAGTTTTGTCAATATAACCAGCCAGTTCATGATGGTAAAGGAATGGTAGTTATGATATCGTTAGTGTTTTGTTTCCGAATTTCAATGATAGCAAAGTTTTAATGAACAACGGGCACTAAATATGGCTTGATATCGATTTTGCTAGTCATTCAATATCGCATGCAAAATAAAGGCAAGGATCTTAGAGCTGTTATTAGTATCTGGGTAGCTTGCATTGTCCCAGAAAAACAAATACATAATTATAGTCATTCAGGAAATACATGTATTAACAATCTAATAACGTTTTTTGTGCAGGTCAGTTATACAAGATGTCTTTTTTATATGTCTTAACTCTAGGGCTAATAATATATTTTTTAATGTAATCTATTGACATGCCACCTTAATTGCTTATGTTGATTTTGTACGCCATCTATTGGCAAAACATGGTGCACATATTTTAGACGATATATCTATCTATCTATCTTTACGTATGTTTTACTACAAAATAAATGATTGGTTGATTGATTGATGAATCATTCATAGCTGATTTAAATACGTATACAATTATAAAATATCGAAATCACTCACTTTTTCTGGGGCAGACATTATGACTTTGAAGACTCGATTCATTCATTCATTCACCTGGCCGTTATCCCAATTTATTTAGGGTCGGCGCAATATGTTTTTTAAGAGTCAATTAAGATTACTATACCTTCAACTAAGAGCCAATTTCACCAATGCAGTATCATTGGCGACGTAGCGCATCTAACACATTTTAGCTGCGTTCAAGACCTGTCAATGGCAATTTGCCACAGCAAGAAATGACATTGACAGCCCTTAAACGGGGTTTATGTGCTATTTACGTTCAGTTTCGAAATTGGCCCTTTTTTTTGAAGGTGGGAAATCATCAAATGACTCCTTCCGCTCTGGGGGAAGTGGAAGGTAATGACAGACTCTTAATGACTAAAACCCTTCCATGTTCCTTCCTTAGCCCTTTATGTTCCGGGGTAGCGGTAACCCTTTCGGACGATCCCGCTGAGTGAAATTGGACCTAAGCCTATTAAAACCCACCAGACATGATCGCCTCAGATGCCAAATCAAACATTAATTATCAAGTTAACAACACAACACCTCATCAAGTAGATAGCCATAATATTAAAAGTAAAAGTAACGTGTCATCAGCCTTAGTTCCATACCAACAAAAAAAAAACATATGCGCTTTCTTTCTATCCGCCTTTTCATACTTTCCCTTTCCGATATGTACAGTCAGCCACAAAGGTTTATATACATCGACGAGAATTAATTTGATTGTCTACAATTTTCCGTTGACCTTACGACTGCGACTTTCTGAAAGACTCAGGAATCAGCTGGATGCGTAAAGCACAGGTCTGTCGTAGTGGCGTTGCTTGGGGGCGGTGTCTGTCCAGCAATAGAAGTCTTTTTCTATCAAACGGTTTTTTTTAAGGATGTGAAATTATCAAATGACTCCTCCCGCTTTGGGGGGAGCGGAAGGGAGTGTCAGACTCTTACTGACTTAAACCCATCCATGTTCCTTCCTTAGTCCTTTGAGTTCCGGTGTAGCGGTGACCTTTCGGATAATCCCGCTTAGTTATCTATCGGCTGAAATGATGATGAATACCGTATCAATGTATATCTACAGCGACACATTTATACAATACCAGCACTTCGCCCGCGACTTCGGCCGCGTGTTTTTTTTTATATAGCCTATACACTCATGGATAATGTAGCTTCCTATTAGTGAAAGAATTTTCGGAGTCGGATCAGCAGATCCAGAGATTATCTCTTATATCTTTTATACAAAGATTATAGATAGACAATAAAATAAATTCTTGTCTATGTTTACATCTTTTTAAGGCAGACTGTACCTACTGCAATCAATGCTTATGCTTAGTCATGCACGCTAATTAATTAGAAGAATAAGGAGCTAAGCTTTTGTTTTTGTCTCTCTAAGCTGTTGTTTTTAAGATCTTTGCCTAATAGAAGGTTTTTAATGTGAATTTTACGGTTTTGGTCGTCGTTGATAAAACCTCATTTGTAATTGATTGGTGAAATTGAGAATGCTCTACTTTCTAGTGATATTTTGTTCTACGTAACTGTGTTGGATTGACTATATGAGTAATAGTGTAGTTTTTCGGTCATTTTATTGTAAAAAAACAATAACTTAAAGATGGAGAATATTATTTTATTTACGTGAAAAATATTGTGTTGTGTATTTAAGTTGTTGCTATCGGAATCTAGTATTCTAAAATGAATAAGAACTTATTAAAAGAGAAAGTCATACTATTATATCGAAGCTCGGATTGCCAAAATTAGATGTTTATCGGCTTTCATCTAAATGCTAAGCTTTAATCAAGCAAGATGAAGAATTAAGGTCAGTTTCATCAACATCATCATTTCAGCCAAAAGACATCCACTGCTGGACATAGGGTTCCCCCAAGCACTGCCACTTCGAACATTTCTATTCCAGTTTAACATCATCTGCCTAGCCTTTTCCCAACATGTTGAGGTCGGCTTTCAGTCTAACCGGATGCAGCTGAATACCAGTATTTAACATGGAGCGACTGCCTATCTGACCTCCACAAGCCAGTGAATGGGTACTACGATACCTCTTGGTAAGACTGACTGTCAGATTTTTGGGCTTCTGACGACCCGTAACGACTGTCTGCACAAATGACAGCCGGGACCAACGGCTTAACATGCTTTCCGAGGCACGGAGGAGTCTCGGTATGGAAAGATGGTCACCCATCCACGGACCAACCCCGGCGTAGCTTAACCTGATGGATCGACCTGTGCGACTGTTAGTACTTAGCCACGAGCTCCTTCTATGCCAGTTTAGCAAATAACCATAATGCCCTGCGCCTCCCCTCTCATTAGTAGTGATGTAACACATTCAGTCTCAATTAACAATAATTATACTGCTGCTCTCACAGCCACCGCTCATTATTTTTAGAACCGAGTTGTATCAGTATCGAGTGAATAGTGCTATTGTTATACTTTAAATTAATCAAGCACGTTTTTATTAGAGCGCCATTGTAAAAAGATAGTGATTGCCCCATATGAATAGTAGTATAATGTTGAGCCGCATTTGATCTTCTTCGCTTTCTTCTTCTTATCGTGTGTTTTTATGCTGCTCATAGGCCTCTGACTTAGCTTCACATGCTGTTCAGAAATATATCTCACAACTGCTGGTTTCCTCACGTTTTCCTTCACCGATTTTTAAGCAAGTGATAACTATACAATACGCGCATGAATCCGTAAAATCAAAGGTGCGTGCCTTGGGTTCGAACTCGAGACCTACGATTTAGCAGTCCAAGACACACCACTAGGCTATCACTGGCATGCCGCATTTAATGCTATCAAGCTACTATACAACATGTAACGGAAAGGGTATAATATGTATAATGTCACCGTAAAATTGTGAGCACAGCTATCAGCATTATTGCCATTCGTTTATAAACTGTCGAAAAAAGAACTGTGACCAAAAGCGCGCGAGCCGAGCGAGCGGAGCGAGCAGTGCCGCGGCAGTAACCGGCGAGTGCTCCGTAGGCTATTTAGTATTAGCGCAAGGTTAAGTCATTGACTGCCACGCAGCAGACACAATAGAAAAACTATTGTTCGCGGCTCACCGGTGACCGCGTTGGCGCTCAACGTGTTAAGCAAGTTTGATACCAGGTCACAATTTGTCGGTTTCCATGGATAGATTAAATTATTCATTAAGAACTATCGATTAACGATGCGTTAAATGTTAGATAGTATAATATCTAACATATATAATTCTTTTAATGGTAAAACTATACGGCAAGTGTTTTTAAATCCTTTATCTACATACATGTTAGGAACACATGAGAAAATTCAGTACATGATCATGAAACCAACCGTATGCGCTTCACCGCACTGTCGGCGCGTTTGATCGATTTAACTCATTAGCGAGTGACGCAAAAAGATAATGACCCTCTAGTGCGGTGACATTATATGTTTGTAAATATAAATTCAATAAACTTACGAGACCATAGAGGAGAACATTCAGGTTCCATAGATTTTTGGGCCTGTTCTGAAAGTACTGGCCAACGAAAAAAATGGTACGTGTGTTTAGTACTAGTTATTTCGAGAAATAGTTAATATGGCACAAAAGTTGTAGGATTACTCTAAGTCCATTAAAGGAAGATATTTGATGATTGCTCACCCAATAAAAAAAATATTGGATGACAGATTTTCAATACAAATGGTATTGTGTTGCGAGTTGGCACGGGTATCGTAGTTAAGAAGCCATAAAAGCTTTGGATTAGATTAAACGCAGGTGGCTGACCTCTTGAACCCTTGAACTTAACGTCATCACAATAACCATAGATAACATTTAAACTTATATATCCAAGCCTTGCAATGTCTATGGTCTTCTCAATTGATTATTGGGATAAAGTGGGTAAACACCCGAGTTTGGAAACCAGATTAGCAAAGTCTATTTTGAGCTCTAAGTTAGACGGTGCTGCTTACTTTCCTCATAGTAGTTAGCGAGCTTAATTAATTAATTACTAATTAATTGTATCCATGTTAACAACAGACTTACATGCGACGCAGACATCAGCATATATTGAGTCCGCCTTAGTGTTAAAGCTTAGAAAATAATGCATGCGGAATTATTTTTCATTTTTTTGTGCAGAATAAACAATTTTCTTATCTTCTTTCTATTTTATCAACCCTTGTTTATAACAAAAGATGTCAAATAAACAAGTTTGTAATATACTTACTTGTTGAAGGTGTTGTGTAGATTGTGTGCGGGCTGCGAAAGGTCGATGTTGATCGGCTTTGAAAGCGTGTTGTTCATCGACCGTCCTGATACCTCCGACGCGAGGGTCAGATCCAAGTCTTCCAGCTGTGAAGGGTGATAAAATATCGTCAAAAGCCGGTAAAAGGGGTTAGAGAGGGGAAAGAGACAGAGTGAAAGGGGGAGAGAAAGAGGGAGAGGAGAGTGAGAAAAGAGAGAGAGAGGGTGAGAGAAAGAGGGAAAGGAGAGAGGGGGGAGAGAGAGGGAGAGGAGAGAGAGGGGGGAGAAAGAGGGAGAGAAGACATAGTCGTATTGTTGCATCTATATTTATGCTGTTTACCACGCCAGTTTTGAACTTAAACGGTGCCTTCACGCACGAGGTACGATTATTTTAACTCGAAATTAGGTGGGATGCCAATGAATTCTGTGAACTCTCAATAGTGTCGATCCCTAGCATCAGGTGGAATGACAGCTCACTTCACCTTAGTATTCCACATTAGAATTTTACAGAATATCACACTAATAATATAAAGGCTTGGCTAAAAGTTGCTGAGTGAGCGTGTGTGAGTTTGTATATTTGTCCGTCCTTCACGCTCAAACGGCTGTACGGATCTGGATGAAATTTGGCACAGAGGTAGTTTATGACCTGGATTAACACATATGACTATGATATGATTTTATCCCGGTAGAACGTCCCCTTGGAATAACATCCTACATCCACGCGGGCGAACCGCTGGCAGCAGCAGGGTTCGAAGGATATATATCAATGGATATATATCATGATATATATCCGATATATATCCAATGACTTTTTGTGATATATATCAATATTTTATAAATATTCAATTAAATAATAATAATTATAGTTTTGTTACCTAAGTGTAGGTATGATTATTGACTAATTAGAATTATTTATAAAAAGGTTTTATGTTTATAGTTGATTTTACCTGATCTAGAAGATGATTTTATGTTTAAAAAAAAAAAAAAAAATACTTTATTTCAGACCTTGATCCATATGTTGTTAGTAATACACACTACTTAAACGCTATGTTAGTTTTAAAAGTAATTAAAAATAATAAGAAAAGCACTAATTCATATATTTGTTGCACTCACCTGACGCGCCGGGTACATGCACATGTACACGCACCCAATGCGCCATAATGGTGCAACACGGTTTATCAGTAATGACCGATGATGTGATGATGATTTTGATTCATTTGTCTGATTTTAAGTACTTACCTATATAAAGAAACGATTAAAAACATTTTAGTTTTTTTAAAATTATTTATTACGTTATGTAAAACATAATATGAAAAAAATATACATAAATAATACTATAAAATAACATGACGTTCATACAAAATGGATATATCAAACTTGATATATATCGGATATATATCATAAATATCCGATATTTTGATATTTATAATAAATATCGGATATTTTCGAACCCTGGGCAGCAGCTACTATAACCATATGAATAAACACAATAAAATTAATAAATATAGAAGACGTGTAGACACGATCTTTTGCATTTTCTAAAGTGAGGTTAGGATAGGATATTGCATCACCAAAACTAGCTTTGACTTTGACAAACTCCTAACTTCAAAAACAAAAGGCCGTCGTCACGTTGATGATAATAATAATTGATGGGAAACTTTCTAACCATCTTTTTGTTCAAGCATCCCATTACGGATGCATCTAAAACCTAGTAACACGCCAGAAACAACAAAAAAGATATTATGGCGACCTCAAGCCTGATCGAAAACGTAAGTTTATTTACATTTTTTATACCAATTGTTTGTAGTACGTACTACGAAAAAGGCAAAAAGCCTTGACAATGAGTAAACATAGCACCCAAAATAATAGAGTATCATTTTGTTTGGAAGCCGTTTTACACCTATTGCTTACGTAACACACTTCCCGCTATAAGATATTTTAACACGACACGCCATGCGGCGAGTCATCGGATTGCGTCACGAGAATGCACTTATTTTATAAATGTTGGAATCTCCTCTGTTTTCTATGTTTAGATACGAGGATTACGATATTGAAGGTCTTCTCAACGATGTATGTCGATGGTGGAAAAAAGTATTTGATATCCGCTTTATATTAACTTGTGCGAAGACGAGCGAAGTTTTATGGATGAAGCGACAGAAATATGGTGTCGCAGAATTCTATTAAAATGTCTAACTAAAGAATCTACAACAAATATCAAACAAAACTTCAAAACCAGTGTTGTCAATTTTGATGTAAAGCTATTCTAACGCGAACAATTTGCGTTTAAAGTCATATAACAAGCCCAGCCTAAATATTTTTTTATGTAATAGCAATTGCAATTATGAAAGTGCTTCTAATACTTATGTTAAAAGAATAAGGTCACGTCCATAACTTGGTAAAGAAACTATTTCACGGCAATCACGACTATAAATGAGGCACCGTTAGACTAGAGATCCTACATCAAACATGGTCGAAACTATGAATGTGAATTTCATTTGACACTAAAGCTTTTTTTTTTTAAGGCTGGGAAATCATCCAATGACTGCTCCCGCTCTGGGTGGAGCGAAAGGGAGGGTCAGACTCTTACTGACTAAAACCCATCCATGTTCCTTCCGTAGCCCTTTATGTTCCGGGGTAGCGGTAACCCTTTCGGACAATCCCGCTTAGACACTATAGCTTAGTTCGTAACTGTCACTTTCGTTGGAGCTCTAATGGATATTATACACTGAACTGGCGGATCAAGTTTGCTGGTTTTGTTGCGGTGACGTCATACTAGAAAGACTTTTTTGCTCCGGTTGTTGCAAGAGCTTATTAAAAGAAGGCGGTATATCTAGAGCTTGATACTTAACGGTAGTCAACAGACGTCATCTCCAACTGAATATTATGTGCTTATCACATTCCGCTTCTGTGGATTGTGTGATGGCAAAGACTACAATTACCATGCTTGGATTTGATCATCAGAGATGTTTTTTTTCGGGAAACACCCTGATTCTACTAATATTATACAACCATTATACTACCTAGCAACCTACAGTTTGGGTACAATTTTACGATTTCGACACCAAGTTCTATGACTTGTTTAAACTAAAATCTACCAAAACCCTTCTCCAATCCAAGACTAATGGCTAAGTCCGCTCAAGACAGACTTGCGGCACGAATCCGGAGTTCCGGACACAAGCTGTCAGTGTGTAGTATGACATACAGTTATACTCACCACGCACCAGCTATGGTAAAAAAAATTTGATGTACGAGGGTGCTGCATTGTATAACAAACTACCAAGAAACATCAAAAACGCAAAATCAATGTCAATATTTAAGAAACACCTAAAATTACACATCTTTAATAAAGCGAGCGCACCTTAGTACATTACATACCACATCTAGTTGTGCGCGTTCCTTGTATGTTTACTGTTTAGCTGTGTCAAATTTATTAACGACTACCTTATACTTTTAAAATATTTTTGTATATTGTAATTTTGTTGTCAAAACTGTACGTTTACTCAATATTGTTTTAGAATTAGTTTAATATTTCTCATGTAAGTGAAATTTCTTATGGGAAATAAAGACATCTCAAACCACAAAAAAAAAGAAATCTATTAATATGATAAAGCAATAAATACGTGTTAATTTTTTTTTTTATAATCTGATTGACGGACTTAATATAGCTTCTTTTTTTACCTTGGCCTCGTCCCTATTATGTCTGATTCAGAAGCTGTAAGACAGCTGCTTATTCACAACACATTAAGTACTCCGTCACCGCTTTTCAAAGCCAAGGTCGTCTCCCGCTGGTAAATGAGCTTTACAAGTTCGCATACACAGTAGCTGTAATGTATGTTAATACTGTGAAGACTGACTTAATGTAAGTCTAGTTTAGTACCCTATTTGAATGACATTAGCCTCATTAGTGTAGCACGACTTATATGGTAATTGGTTAATGTGAGGACTTTTTTCTTCTTATTAGCCGAAAACTAATTAAATATGTACAGTGTACAAGACATACGACAAGCATAATTTTCTATTTTCTTTTATATGTGTCCCAGTCTATGATTTCAATTATTATAATTGGTTTTTATTCGTTTTACCAAAGTGAATCTATACTAATATTATAAAGCTGAAGAGTTTGTTTGTTTGAACGCGCTAATCTCTGGAACTACTGGTCCGAATTGAAAAATTCTTTTAGTGTTGGATAGTCCATTTATCGAGGAAGGCTATAGGCTATATAACATCACGTTACGACCAATAGGAGCCGAGCAGCGGGTGAAACCGGGCGGGAGCAGTTAGTAAATAATAAGCCTTCGCTTTCGTTGATACTCTCATAATCAAATATTATGGTAGTTACGTCATATAAAAGTCCATTGATATGTTCCATTATAATAAACTTTTACTTACACCACGTGCGATACCATAACATGTGGTATTTGCGCAGCTGCGCCTGAGCTTATTATTTATACAGTGAGTCAATATTACAACTTGTTATAGTTTCTAGTTTCAGTAGTTTCGTTGCAACACCGGTGTCGCCCTGTATATCTCGACAGTTTATCGCTCCTGGCGTGAGGGAAATGTCGAGAATGTTTCCGACTGCTATTAAATGCATTAGGTAGGACACTTTTGTTTCGAATTGTGTATTAGCTAGGAGCCGATTATTATTTTATAATTTTTGTAATGTAGTAGGTAATTATTTCAATCAATCAATCAGCTCTGCCTCCGCACGTTAAGCCGTTGGTCCCAGCCGTTATTTGTGCATCTTTGACAGTCGTTACGGGTCGTGAGAAGCCCGAAAATCTGACAGCCAGTCTTACCAAGGGGTATCGTATTGCCCAGTTACTGGGTTGTGGAGGTCAGATAGGCAGTCGCTCCATGTAAAATACTGGTATTCAGCTGCATCCGGTTAGACTGGAAGCCGACCCCAACATAGTTGGGAAAAGGCTAGGCAGATATAATCAGCTCTGCCAATCATAATCCACAGCTGGACTTGTCTTGTCCAGCGTGCGCCACAACACCCTTTCCTCCGCCTTACGCATCCAGCCTCTTCCAGCTACCTTCTTAAGGTTGTCCGTCCAGCTTGAGGACGTACCATAATACGCGTGACAATACCCCAGTATTTAAGCTCAACGTTTTGTTTTTAAATACACAAATGTACAGTGGCACAAAGACTTCATTAGCCATTTTCTTCGACCCTAAATGCCCCTAATAAAATTCATTACTTCCCTTCCTTCTTTCCTTTTCTTCAATGTGCTTACCTTAATAAAGACCAAAGTTTGTGAGTGAGTTAGTATGTTTGTGGTCTTCAGGCTCAAACGGTTGAACGGATCTGAATGAAATTTGGCACAGAGTTAGATTATGCCCTTTTTTTTTAAGGCTGGGAAATCATGCACTGACTGCTCCCGCTCTGGGTGGAGCGGAAGGGAGTGTCAGACTCTTACTGACTAAAACCCATCCATGTTATTTCCGTAGCCCTTTATGTTCCGGGGTAGCGGTAACCCTTTCGGACAATCCCGCTTACCCGGCATAGATTATACCCTGGATATTATTTATCCCGTTATTATGTTCCCTTACGATAATTTCCGACTTCCAAGCGCGCGAAGCCTTTGGCATCTGCTAGTTAAATAACAAAGGTCAATAAAACTGATTAATTTTCACCGCATGCCAAGTTCTGCTGAGTTTAATAGGTGCAGCAACAATACGTATTTGTCACCGCCAGTTTTGTAAGCGATGCTGTGTGCAGTCATCTGTATCGAACGGTTTCCTTTATGCTTTAGTTGCAATTTGATAAAGGTATACCTATTAATAGATTTCGTCTCGATTGCTGTCCGTCGTGACACGGCTTTATTTGCGAAATTTAATAGAAGGCGACTCATAGTCGTAGTGTACGTCGTCAGACTGTACTTTGTAGAGTTCAAGCAGGAGTTCCACGACCTGATCCCACCATCGCTCTTTCACTACCAGAATACCAGCCCTACTACAGGGTACAATCTAGATAAGCAGGATTGTCCGAAAGGGTTACCGCTACCCCGGAACACAAAGGGCTAAGGAAGGAACATAGATGGGTTTTAGTCAGTAAGAGTCTGACAATCCCTTCCGCTCCACCCAGAGTGGGTGGAGTCATTTGATGATTTCCCACCCTCAAAAAAAAAAAGGTACAATCTGCACTTGTTTGGTAGTACACATTTTATTGCAGCATCGGGTTAAACTTGTCTATAGAAACCATTTAGGGTCTGAGAAGCATGGCCCTATGACGCACCATTTCCGAGTCAGCTTTCGATTTAAAAAAAAAACTAGTCTGTAAAATGTACAGTCAACAGCAAAAGTAGATGATCAAAATCAGAAACTCAATACTAGTGAACGGAGTTCGCGTCAGAACTGTGTGGCGTCGGAGTGATTCAAAAGTATATGATTGTAAATTATACCAAACATTTAGTACTAGTACAGCTGTCATATATTCGTGATCAGTTATAACTCCAAAAGTTATAAACACAATTCGCATCAGTACTAAGAAGTAAAAAAAATTTTCAAATCTAGTGAACAGTCCACGATTGTTACTTGGAAAGCAATAAAGATATTGAGTATTGAGTACAGTTGAAATCAAAAATTAAATGATGAAACTGAGGCCACGTAATCATGAAGCAAATAATTCTTATTTTTAATTATCCCAGTAATTTTGTTTGTTATGTTTTACGGAAAAGCTGAATTTGATAAAGATTTGCATATTTAATAATATATGCCAAATTTCATCCAATTGAACCCCGAAAAAAGCATATGTTTATTAAAAATCATATAATTTAAAAACTTTACTATATTAATTGGTTTTTTTTTTGTAACTTCTGTCAAATGTTCAAAAGTAGCTGATGTGATACAAAACGATAATTCAATAAATATTATTATCTTTGTATGTTCGCGAATTTATGTCAATGTTCAAAAGTAGCTATACAGTAGCGGTTACAGTATATTAAAAACGGAAGGTAGATTGATATTTTTATCTCTAGTCTATTGACACTGCTTGCAATGTTCTAAAGTAGCTGATGCGATACAAAATCATAACTGAAGCCGACTGGGCAAAAGCAATTATTGAGTTATGGTTTGACAGAAGTTACAAAAAAAAAACAATTAATATAGTAAAGTTTTTAAATTATATGATTTTTAATAAACATATTATGCTTTTTTCGGGGTTCAATTGGATGAAATTTGGCATAATTATATTATTAAATATGCAAATCTTTATCAAATTCAGCTTTTCCGTAAAACATAACAAACAAAATTACTGGGATAATTAATAATAAGAATTATTTGCTTCATGATTACGTGGCCTCAGTTTCATCATTTAATTTTTGATTTCAACTGTACTACTCAATACTCAATATCTTTATTGCTTTCCAAGTAACAATCGTGGACTGTTCACTAGTTTTGAAATTTTTTTTACTTCTTAGTTCTGATGCGTATTGTGTTTATAACTTTTGGAGTTATAACTGATCACGAATATATGACAGCTGTACTAGTACTAAATGTTTGGTATAATTTACAATCATATACTTTTGAATCACTCCGAAGCCACACAGTTCTGACGCGAACTCCGTTCACTAGTATTGAGTTTCTGTTTTTGATCATCTACTTTTGCTGTTGACTGTACCTACAGAGGAATAGAGTCCATACAGACAAATAAAACAACTATTTTGATATTTATGTAACGTATCATTGCCCAGGAATGTCTCAGAAAGCTCAAAGACTGCACTATTCTGATTCACCTGACCATTACAAACAAGACAAAATCGTCTGAGTATTTTTATGGACACTATTATTTATCAATTCAGCTTTAATCCGATTCGTCAAGCTTAAACCAATTAGGCTAGAAGATCTGACATTTAATAGATGTTATTCTATGAAACCGTTCAATGATTTTGTACTAGATTTGGGTTGTCGGCCATTGAGAGCAGTTACTTGTAATCATCCGTGAATCAGGTACTTACGGATTGAACATGGTCATCAATTTTATGGTATAGGAGGAATATTTTATTGGCTTTTTATGGATTTTACCTGACAGGATGAATGGCTGGCTTTCCATTCATCCATTGGTTGTGTATTATTGAAAAATATAAGGTTTCACAAAAGAGACGTAATATTATCTTTTGATCAAAGAGCGTTCATCAGCAGAAATGGTAGTAAAATATGGTTAGTTCCAATTCTAAGACTGAACATGTTGACCCCCTTTTTGAAAGCTCAATTAAATCTCAGATCAATAAATCTGTTGTCAGATTAGCTTTCACAAGAACGGACTTTAATTTCAGTTCTGTATTCAAAACAAAAGCGCGAGGATTCATTTGAAAATAACGCATGACATCCATACATGATTTACAATTCAATCTCACCCAAGGCCGTATTCTGCGTGCCTTACTCATTTCATGAATAGCGAGTACACGACACACTCCTGCATTTTTAAAACAGTGTCGTTACGCGTATACGATGATTTTAAACCAGCCAGTGATCTCACTTATTATGCGAGTTCAGTGTCAAGGCCGATAATGGAGGCTGTCCACTGTTGAAGATTCAAAATAATACCGTTATTGCAGTCGCGGAATGAAAAGGTTAAGCACCTTTAGGTCAAATTTTTTGCTCCGCGAATGAGGCTTATTTATCTTCGATAATATTAGCATCATGAGTAACTAGCTTCTGCCAGCGGCTTCGCCCGCGTGAATGTCGGAAATTATCCCACAGGAACGGATTGTCCGAAAGGGTTACCGCTACCCCGGAACATAAAGGGCTACGGAAGGAACATGGATGGGTTTTAGTCAGTAAGAGTCTGACACTCCCTTCCGCTCCACCCAGAGCGGGAGCAGTCATTGGATGATTTCCCAGCCTTAAAAAAAAAGGAACGTACTAACGGGATAAGAGAAGATATGGTTACCTACATAATGTTATAATCTATCCTTGTGCCAAATTTCATCACGCCCCGTTCAGTAGTTTTTGCGTGACGAAGTACCAAACATACAAACATGCATACACTCCATTTCGGCTTTATAATCTGAGTGTGATAGTGACAGTTCAAAACAATCAAGTCAAATACTGCATAACCTTTTCGTTCCGCGACTGTAGGTAAGTGTAAATTGTAAATACAAGATTAGTGAATGAAGTCGACCGTAAAGAAGACTCCATTGTGTTTATATTGTTTGTGTTTAGATTGTAAGCAGCCGTTAACAAACAAGGCATTCGAAAAATATAAAACAGAATCTGATTTTAATATCGACTATAAAAACATTTGTTACAGCCATGTTCTTTGTTTTTCAGGGCATTAACATATTTTCAAGTGCGATTCGGAGTTTATGGGTTAACTTTAATGTTTTTGGTTGCTTAACCGGCCGAACTTCAAACACGAAGAAACCACAAATCACCTACATTTTATGCTTCTTTGCTTCGAAGTTAGACTGCAATTAAGAGTATTCTAACGAGGTGCTAACTTGCATAACAGAACAAAATGTGACTGGGCGACACACGCACGCCTCACATCTCATAGTTTATGCCCGTCGTTGTTACTACTTTCCGCTTTGCTTGTGAGAATGCATCGCTAAACGCATCGCATGAACCACCATAATATGGGCAGCATTGCTTTGAACCCGAACGACCTCTATTTGGCAATTAAAGACCTGCATGTCGTCAATAAAGCGGTCCAATGTAGGCTAGTAGAGCTAGATAACTTAATAAATATTCTAGCGTGTACATGCATACTTCAATAGATTTAGCTGGGGTGGTCTCGATGCTATGTAAGAGTAGATACGTCGATCTAAAGAAGCCGTATTAGGCTTATGGTGAATGCGCTTTACAGAACATCAATTGAGTATTTGAAATTGTCAAAAATAAAATCTCATAGAAAAACGACCGCTCGTCTTAAAAACTTCTATCACCGTACAGAAATTAAATATTATGCGGAGATATAATGGTAAAAATGCATGATACTAAGTATTTCACTTGATTCTAAAAATCTGCGACGTCACATAGTCGTCAAACAAATCACGTACGAATCCGCGTTTTGAAAGTTCATAAAAGTAACGTTATTGACTACCCTTTCAAATGCCCAATTTTGCAACACTCGTTTGCTCATCCAGACCTTTCACTCTTAGATATACACGGTTAAATTTCAGTCGTTTTAATCCCCTTAAGGGGTCGTTGTACTCATTATAACGAGCAACTTTTACTGTGGGACCAAAACTCAAATCGCGAAAAAAAAAAATCTGCTGTGCAGTACATTTTGACGAGTAAGGCGAACATAAATGTACTGAACAGCTGAATTTTTTGTCGCGATTGTATTTAGAAAGAGAACATTTTAAAATGAAAGTAGACCACGTCAGCCACAATTCTGACTCACCTGCGGATCATCGTCCTGCACCAAACTGCGCCTCTTCATCGCGTACTCCTTGACCGCATGACTATTCTCCGAGTTCACATCAACGTTGAACGTCTTCAGCCTCAGCATCGGACTGATCGCACCCAACGGGTTGTTGTACTTGTTGTACGTCAGGTACTTATTTGCCGAGTGGTTGGAGAGGTTGGCCATGTTGGCCATGGGTGAAGGCATGTGGGGAGACTGGTGGATTGTGCCAAGTGAATGGAGTGGCGACATAGAAGGAGGATTGGACGCAGCTTCGACTATGTTTTGTATGCTCGGCCTGTGCACCCGTTTCTTTGGCTTAACGTATGTTCTCGAGTCGAACTTGTGTTTGTCTGGCATTGAGAGGATTTCATCTGAAAAAGAAATGTTTCATTAGAAACTAGCTTCCGCCCGCGGCTTCGCCCGCATAATATACACATAATCGACAAATCATACACATAAACCTTCCTCTTCCATCAAAAACCGCACCGACCTAAACCGTCTATTAAAAAAAACCGCATCAAAATCCGTTGCGTAGTTTTAAAGATTTAAGCATACATGGGCATATAGGAACAGAGAAAGCGACTTTGTTTTATACTATGTAGTGATATAGTTCCAATTTAAACTCCTCGTTAATGACTTGTGGAAGAACACACCGCCATTTTGCTACAATATCACGTATGGCAATGGGGATGCTCACTGCCAAATTAGTTCTTCATAGATGGCGCTAAATGTTTGTTACATTTATTCAGAACCGCCAATGGAGTTCCTAATTAAAAACTTCGCCGCGAGATGGCACCAATTGTTAAGACTTATCGCTGATTATTCGGTTTCCTTTAAAGATGATTTTACCTAGTGAGAAACATTAAGCGCTCTCTCGCGGCGAAGCTTCCAGCAAGTAACTTATCAGGAATAGGATTCGTCTATTCAGTTTTTGGCAAGTTTAGGAACGGGACATAACCCCCATCGCATATAGCAGTATAATTTCAATATGACTTCAGTGTGGGAATAAGACAGAGCTATACATGACGTATACCTCCATCTCTTCCCCACTGTCAAGTAATACTAAAATAATAATGTTTTAAGAGGTGAGAGTCGGCCTCCAGGACATGAATGTTTAATGTGTCATCGTCAAAGATGTTTTGTTGTTTGAGGCATTTTAGTCGTCTCTATAATACATAACAAGTTTAACACGTTCACTGTTCACAAACTAGACACAATAGTTAAACAATCAACATGAACCATATGTGGTTCATTGGACAGTGAATGGGTTAAGTTGCAGTTGTTTTAATTTCTTTTAGCTGCTGTTAATACTGGTAATACTATGTATATGTGTCAGTCCAAGCGAAAAGGGTCCAGTGCGCGGCATTTAGTTTCTGAGATATAAGAGGTTTTGTAAAGTTGGGTATAAAAATTGCATTTCGCGATTTTAATTGGTTATAAATAAATGCTCAATTATCTACAATTTCATATAGTAAATGACTATATACGATGTTTCTAAGTACCAGAAACTTTATGAAAAAAGTTTACTAAAAAGGTACCAGTGGGTGGCATGTCGATATTCTGGGAATAAAATACGTTTCAATACCCCGTACTGATCACTTCTAATAATTTAATTATATTTTAAGATTAAAATGTTGAAACTACGTGTAAAAGGTCCCTTAAAGCGGGGAACTCCCTGCTACTATGCAACTACTAAGGGGATTTACTTTGCTTCACTTCGACATAGCGGGGATTTCCCTGATCGTTTTTTGCTACCTACGTGTCCTATAAATAGATCTGCCTGTGATGCAATAATTTATTTGTCATTTGACACCGGAAAGGAAACAATATCCGACAGTCTTTGTGTAAATATAGCAGTTTTTATTATCTTAGCTGTTTTAAATTGAGTGAGTGAAAAGTGCGCATAAAAATGAATAAAGGTAAGTCTTTACGTTGTCTATTATATCTACTAATACTATGTTTGTTGTTACGTGTTGTGTTATGTATCGAATAAGCTCCAAAAGTACTGAACCGATTTTGAAAATTCTTTCTCCAATACAAAGCTGCATTATTCAGTCATAGGCTATAATATTATTAACGTTATTACGCTTAGCGGGGCCGAGGTCGAAAAGCTAGTTCTATAAACCGGGGTATCGGAATGTTACGGAGTTCTTGTGTGTATCTACAGCTGTTACCTACTTTTCATATTTAGACCTCGACAGGGGCGAAGCCCCCTACAGACAGCAGTCGTCTTTAAATTCGATTTTTTATGGATTTTAGAGATTTAGAGATTTATGGATTAAGCGTAGATTACGTTACGTTCCTACTTATTTATTACATTTTAAAAGAGAGCAGCTTTAATCATAATAATTCGGCTGCATCCACATAGACTGAAAACTGACCGCGACAAAGTTGATAGGCTAATGAATCTCAATTAGTCATAATTTCATCCCATTTATACTAAATTCAAATTTGTTTTTAGGTAACATAATTATTGAAGATTCAACCGAAGGTTCCAGCTCTAGTGATGAATCTAAGCATTCTGATGGACCTGTACCACTTTCTATGGAGGTGGAAGTAAACACACTACCTGTTTTGGCCTCGACCGCAACAACGCCGGATTTACCAACAGAAGAAGAAACCGTTGCACCTTATTCAGGTACTTACAACTTAGAAAATAATTTCACAGAGTCGACATCTGAGATGGATGAAACGGATCAGTATTATGAAAAAAGCACTAATACAGAAGCAATCAGTGAAGATGAAATACATGAGTGTTATGATTTTGCTAAAACAGTTAGCCGAGCCTTGTGTAAAATCAAAAAAGATCGACGTGATCATTGTATGCATGCAATAGTACATATTCTTTATGACTACAGCAAGGACTCTAATACCAATTAAGAAGTTGTGTTAGGTACCTATGTCATAGACATAGTATGAAAAAATGACCTGTGTAGAATGTATATTTCAACTATTTGTTTTCAGAGTTTAGCTATTCAGCGTCTGTAGAACATGAAGACTATGAAAATTTTAATTTAGAGTTCAAAAGTCAACGGGGTACAGAATTATCGTGTGACATCGAATTTAGTGCTTGTGAGCCGCTCGAAGAGCGGCAAATTGGTAATATTTTACTAGATGATGATCCTTTAATTCTAGACGATGTAACTCAGGCCTCTTTCTTAGATACTGGCTGTGGATGTAATAATAATTGTGTGTCCAAATTTCAAAAAGATGTAATATTAAGTAGTAGGTTAGATTGTATCGAATTAAATTCACGTTGTAATGAAGGAGTCAATCATCATCACTTGGTCTTGAAAGGAGCTTTAAATGCTCTCTTACGTACAAGTGAAAATACATTACATTCAAAAAACAGAAACTTGCAACGAAAAGAATACACGGTAAAGTATTTCTTTCGAGGTGTTTCAGTATGCAAGATTTTTTTCCAATATGTATATGCCACTGGTTTGAAAAGGTTAAAAAATGTAAAAAAGAACTTTCTGGACAGCGGTGTTGCTCCAAAGGTCCACGGGTCACGTAAACGACCTTACAATTGTATTAATTTGCAAACTAGATCAGACGCAATCACTTTTATAAGACAGTTTGCTAATGAAAACGGTTTAGTATTGCCGGGCCGATTACCAGGCCACCAATTTAAATCTGATTTAATAATTTTACCTTGTAGTATGTCTAAAGCGTATGTGTACAACAAATATTTGGAAACTATAGCTTTACTCGATAAAACTCCTATTAGTAGAAGTAGTTGGTATGATCTTTGGGAAGATTTTTGTCCATATGTCGTTATACAGAAACCGAAAACAGATCTATGTGCAACTTGTCAGAAAAACGTGACCACGTTGGGACGAATGGGTGGTTTAGATGAAAAGGAAAAAATACAGCTTGTAGAAAAGTCGAGGCAGCACCTTGATTTAGTGCAAAATGAACGAAAATATTATAACAATGTAATCAAAGTTGCGACTGATTCAATAACGGACTCTACTCTTATTCTTGGACCTCATGAACCATGTTCTTATGATGGCGTCATGCATTACTCTTTTGATTTTGCCCAACAGGTGCATTTGCCGCACAGTTCACAACAAATTGGGCCATTGTATTTCTTGACAGGATTTAAAGTCAGTTTATTTGGTGTTGCTGCAGAGCCTTTGAGAAAGTTCGTTTTGTACGTAATTCCTGAACCCTGTGCTACTGGGAAAGGAGCTAATGTAATAATTTCAATGCTACATCATTTTTTCGAAAATTTTGGTATAGGCGAAAAAGATGTTGTTTGTCATGCAGATAATTGTGCTGGACAAAATAAAAATAACTATGTCATGCAATATGCAACATGGCGAGTTTTAACAGGCAGACACCGAAGTTTCCGTATATCTTTCCTTCCCGTGGGTCATACGAAGTTTGCACCCGACATGTATTTCGGTCTATTCAAAAAAAGTTTTAGAAAATGGGAATGCAATAACTTAAAGGATATTCTTGCAGCTGCTGTTCAAGCTTGTCCGAAAACAAAATCTATAGTAGCTGTTCTAACTGGTGATGAGAAAGGAGAAACTTTTGTGAAAACTTACGACTGGGCCAATTTTTTTCAACCTGATTGTGTAACTATTAACCAACTTCTGCATTTTAGTCATTTTGAAACAAATGAAGATAATAGAGGGCACATGTTATGTTACAAAAAATATACTGACAGTCAACCAACTGTATCAAAGGTTTTGAACCCGAATAAAGTATACGGTTTTCCTTTAGAAAAATCCCCTGCAGGCATGACGTACGAAAGAAAATCGTATCTTTATAATAAGATTCGTGAATTTGTACGTGAAGAATCTAAAGACATTTTATGCCCGAAACCCATTCCAAATGTTGATGTTGACCACAACTCTGTCCCAACAACATCTGTCGAGTACTCTTTTCAGAAACCATCAATTGAAAAGAGTATTCGACAAAAACCAACATGTTCGTACTGCAAACAGGTTGGTCATAGGAATCAGGTGCGAGGAGGAATTTATTTTTGTCCAAAACGTAAGTTGGAGTCCCAAATAGAATAAGTTTTATTTTTATGTTTGTATTGGCTTTTTTCAAATATTATTGCAACAGAATAATGATTATTTTAGCCACTGGTACCTTTTATGAAATTACATAAAAGGTACCAGTGGCTAAAATAATCATTATTCTGTTGCAGTAATGTTTGAAAAAAGCCTGTCTTGTTATTTTGTTAGTTCCTAAATAGAGTAAGAATACTTAATTTTAGTTTTTTATTGTTAATTACTATCGCAATAACTAACTTTTTATTAAATATCGGCAAGTGGACCTTTTTTACTAGACTGTGTATCCTTCTTTTATTTTGATAATAATTGTTTTAGTTTTGATGTCAAAAGTATAATTATAAGTTGATTCTATGGAAAACATATCAATCTACAATAATGAATAAAAATCTACGTAACAAGCAAGTAAAAGTGTGTTTTTTTTTCACTCAAACTTTCAAAATGCTTTTTCTCAAATCGAGCTTTTTCAGAATTTCAACTTCAAATGTCTGATAAAAAAAACGTGTGCTACTTTTTGATTATTTTTTCAATCCATACTATCAATTGACTATTCTAGATACCGAATCCAGTCTTAACTCAATACCCCACTACTGGACCCTTTATGCCTGGACTGACACATATGTATTATTGTAGCGGCCGTAATTCTCATATCAAGATGCTACCCATTCATAACGGACGCGGGAATTAAACAAAAGGCTACGAAAATTGTGATACAATACAATATACGCTGGCTTGCATTCATATACATACCAGACAATTGTGTTAATGTTTGATCTAAATGCCGAGCTAAATAGAATGAAGATTGGCAAAGGTTACAGTTAATTCAAAAGGAATTAATTCAGAATTAAGTTCCAATTTATCAATAGAACAGGTAAACGCGGAAGATGCGAGTAGGAAGTTCAACAAACCCATTAAAAATCGCATCTCAAAGCTAGTATTCGTTAAGGTCTCCTAAACCGTACAATTATAAACTTTACACCTACATAATAAGGTATACTCTCGCTTGATTTATATTTAGCGTAAAGTAGTAACAAAATAAAAGCGTCGAAATTCAGTTCGCAACGCACTGCCGTCGTAGAAACGTAGTTTAATTGGCACCAAAATTGGTGGACAATTTGCATTCGGTGTGCTAGAGAACGTGGTCAGGAAATGGCAGTGACAGCTGTTCTAATGTTATGACTGGATTGCGTGAGACGACTGCGAATAGCAAGACTCCTTAGAATTGTAGCCGTGAAAGGGCACGTTGACGAAAGCTATAGGACATCCTGTGGCTGTTACTTGTCAAAATAGGTCTGGTATATTTGCAGAAGACCTACGGATTGAGGATTAGTGAAGAAAGAACAGTAAGAAGGTTAAATCACAAAGGACCATACGTAAATAGACATAATGGCTATTTCAGAAGAGGATCTGGTAATAAACTTTGTATTTTCAGAGAGACTTGCTAAAACCAACATAATATCCTACTCAATCTCAATCAATCTGCCTAACCTTTTCCCAACTATGTTGGGGTCAGCTTCCAGTCTAACCGGATGCAGCTAATACCAGTATTTTACATGTAGCGACTGCCATCTTACCTCCACAACCCAGTCAGTAACTGGGTAATACGATACCCCTTGGTAAGACAGGCTGTCAGACTAATAACTAACTAAAATGTGAAAGTTTTTGAAGATGTTTAGATATTTGTTACTCAATCAAAAAAAAAATCGGTGAAGGAAAACATCGTTAGGAAACCGGCATGCCTGAGAGATATTTCTCAACAGTGTGTGATGCTAAGTCAGAGGCCCAAGGGCAGCATTAAAACTGACTGAAAAAGACTCAATCACGCTTCTTCTTCTTCTTTTCGTGTGGTTAGTGACTAACCTGGTGTCAGAGTGTTTAAGCTGCCCATGGGCCTCTGACTTAGCTTCACATGCCGTTGAAATATATCTCGACAAAACGCCAAAACGGTTCATAACCTGGATATAAACCTGGAATACAAAGGATACATTTTATCCTGTTAATACGTTCCTGTGGGATAATTTCCGACATCGACACGTGCGAAGCCGCTGGCAGAGCTAGTAAAACCTAATCCATTTTAACCAAAATATTGTGATCAAGTGCATTGCTTTGCAAATATAACTTTATGTAAGCCAAAAGTCTACAGCATTAAGATGCATAGGTAACCCACGAGCTGATACTAATTGATTGTGTACAAACGATCCATAAGAACGTTGACGTATATAATATTGACACACGAGGCTGACCTCAAGTGGAGATGACGTATCAGAAACGAGCAAGAAGATCGTATGATACTACTGATATGTGTTATGTTTTAAACAGCTGTTACAGTTTTTTAAACCATATATAATAGGGTTAGATGGAATTCGAGCTATAATATTAAGGATAAATAAAAATCTAATATTTGGACACCGGTCGTTCGGACCTTCCATACAACTGACCTACCTAATACATATTCTAGTTACGAATGATGAAATGTTATGTTTAATAACTTTCCCTTATCAACATAATGTCACAGCCGGGACGGTATCATATTTTTTCCTTAACGTATGAACGCGGAAGAAACAAAACAAATTGATACCATAAACCCCACCCACACTACCGATCATTAGTTCCAAGTTTCAATCGATTTAAACGCTAAGGATTTACTCCAACATAACAAAAACATTCCAGTTACGTCTAACATGAGTTATTAGATGATCGTAATCTATTAATTCATCTCGATCCAGCATACGAGTAGAAAGTGAAACTTTTATTGTACAAGTTTCGAATAATAATTGTCGTGTGGGCCGCAATGCCATCGCTATATGGACTGTGTTCGGTACAATATAGACTGGATCGAGTGTATGCAAATGTCCTACCTACTGACTAGTGTGGCTGAGTACTAAACTTGCTAGAAATATTATGCCCATTTAGGACAAGTTGGCCCCCTTACTCTGTTGCATATTGAGTATTCTAGACCTATTTCTTGTCTATGTACTAGTTTCGAGCGACTACGATAGCTTGTCACGTCATCTTAACATTATTTTCCAGAATCTATCCTGCCAGCACCCTAATTGACACATTAACAGTAGCAATTTGCTTTTCCATTATTCACTAGACATTGGCAGAATGGTCGACATCGGTTTATTGCCATAGATAAAAAATAGAATAGAATAGTAGCAGTAGCTTTCAGTTTGACAATCATTGTGTTATTTACGTTGTTGTGTAGACCATTTTTTCCAATATACCAAGCAATGGATCAGCAATATTTATTCTTCAAAATTATTCAGATTGTGATTGAGTGTATTACGCAATTAGGGTGCTGTTTGGCATATACTCCAATAAGAATTTGAGAATACGTTAACGTTTCCACATCCTACTATAGATAGTGCGTAGGAAGATGGCAAAATCACCAACGCAATAATGACAGTTCTGTCTACAAATCCGATGTTACAGACAGACTCATTCCCTTGTCTAGTTTCATTTTAAATTCTCGTAAACATGGAAAAGCCGAGCGATATGGTGGATTTACTAGAATCTTCATGGTTGGCGATACAGAACGTGGCGGGCACACTCCGAAAAATTAGACATCTTGTGACATGATCCATTGAATTAAAAGTGGACATGAACGAGGAACGATAATTTGAGTAGCAGCTTGCGTATACAACAAAATTGCACAATGTTACGATACATTTAATTAAATTGGTTATTTCGTATATAAGTACTTGAGAGGTACATAAAAATGCTTGCAAGGCTATAGCTAAGAGGATCGTCGTAAAGGTAGTTACAATCATTCCAGTGAAGAATGTTATTACGTAAATTAGAATAGAAATTGCAAATACTTGAGTTAAAACCAATCTGACCCGTCCGCACGGCGCACTTAGACACTATCTAGGTAAACACGTAGGTAAATTATGAAGTCCAGCTATTTATCTCAGCCCACAGACGATGCAAGATAAGAGGCAGGGAATGCTCGAGTCGCATGTGTGTGAGGACGCCACTAATATGGGAAATCATTGGCAACTTGTTCTAGCTACGATATTACTTCCTGCGGTATCTATTCATCAATTAGCTTGGAATCTTGCTTCTTGCGTCGTCTCTCTCGTAGGAAACTGGCGATAGGAAACTTTTTTGTTCACGTTCTTCGCAGATTTCTCTGCCTTTATGTCGCGGATTATCTACTAATATTATATAGCTGAAGAGTTGGTTTGTTTGAACGTGCTAATCTCTGGAACTACTGTTCCGAATTGAAAAATTATTTTTGTGTTGGATAGTCCATCGAGGAAGGCTATATAACATCACGCTACGACCAAAAGGAGCCAAGCAGTGGGTGAAACCGCGAGGGAGCAGCTAGTTCATTATAAAGATTTTGATAAGTTTCACAACAAATGTTCGAAACAAAGTCAAATTTTCGAGGAAGCAACAGTTCTCAGGTAAAAACTGAAACTGAAAGCGTTAAAACTGAAAGTTTACCTAAAATTTTTGCACTAATGCAAAAGGCACGTTAAGATTATAACGCCCACATGCGATTTTGCCGAATAGTTGCAGGCCAGAGACATGGCAAATATAGTGCTTCTTTTTGGAGGCAAACCGACATAATATATATACTTTTGAAAAGATTTCATTGAAAACAACGCAGATTTTGAGACCAGGAACATCTAATGAGATTTCCGAAGAGGATGGTAGGCAATTTATATTTCTCCTGAACACAAAACAACTACACATTTTTCGCCGAAATTGATCGGCAACCGATTTCGAATGATTCATTTCTGGGTTAGCTGATGCAACTCATGTGCCAAGGATTCCGGGTTCATGCAGTCGTGGACCTTTCCTCTTGTTTATTATTAAGTACATTATAATCGTGGATCTGACGAAGACATAATTCTAATAGGTATATGCATATTGTGTGCATATCCAAAGGAAACAGGAACAGTTACAGGAAACACCCAAATTAGACGATTTCTGTAATGTATGTCAGTCCAGTTTTGGCCAAATTATAATTTGCATACTGCATTGTCATTATTTAATGACAATACATAAAATTATGTTTCCGACAGTATTTTCCTGTGCAAAATCTATTTAGAGGAACCAATACAATTAAGGTCTAGGATATAAAGCGTATTTTACTAAAGCAGATCTGGAGCAACAAAGTGATCTCAATGTAATTGGTTGATTGCTTTAGTGACATTGAACGGTACTGGAATTATCTAAGTGTGTAAGTGTCCCAGTACACCAAATCGTATTGTATACCGTTTAAAAAATATTTGCTGTCTCACGTTGTTGCAATGACTTGTGATTTGTCAGTAAAACAGATAGTGTATACTTTCCTCAAGAAAGAAATATTCAAATGTTAAGCCGTTAAGGAATAGACTCGGTCAATTTGGGCCTATTAGCGCGTTATTCGGGACTTAAGGAAGCTTGCATGTAGATTCAAGCGTGGTCAGAGGTTAGGGGTGAACGACTTTAGGTTCACTTCCGAGGCTACGCCTAGTCTTATGTACTAGATTATTTATTTAAGTTTACATGCACAACACTATAGAATATAATTATGTGTGTGCTACTTTCGTAGTGTAAAGTCACACTGTTATTTGCGGTCTTAAAAATGTCACTGATGCCACGACGTGGACACCTACAAGGTCCAAGTCATTTAATACCATATTATGTATGGTACATAGTATATATTCCAACGCTTCCAAAAGAAGATTTGTATTTATTTAAATAAAAAACAACGCAGATTTTAAGACCAGGAACATCTATGAGACTTCCGAAGACGATGGTAGTCAATTTGTATTTCTCCAGAACACAAAACAACGACACATTTTTCGCCGAAATTCATCGGTTACCGATTTCGAATGATTATATTATATTATTATTATTCATTATCATTAATTTCATCCAGGATTTTATAGTCTAATTTTCCCATCAACAACGTCAATATTTTAAGGATAAAATTGTGAATTGATGATCATGATAATATACCTTGTGAATTCATTATGTAGAAACTTCCGTTTTCCCATGAAACGAAGCACACTGTTTTGTCTGCGTTCTCAAATTACAATAATATTGAACCTATCAGACTCATTGCTAAGGTAAACAAACAAAAACTGATCGAAAGTGTTGATAAAACAACATCATGAACTAAGCCAGGTATTTCTTCGAATTCTTTGATAAGATGAATCTCAGTTCGTACTACCGAAGTGTTCGATGTGACTGACGCACGCTAAACCCGAATGCGAAATTTGACACTGATCTTATACGACTGCATTATAAACTTCATATTATATTACTGCCATCGCAGTTGAGGGTTTATTTGCAACGTTTGCAGGGTTGACCAAAAAGTGCATTATCTTGTAATAAGCAACCCACGCGAAGGTATAATTGGAGGTAACTGAATACTTCTAAAAGTTAGCCCAATATACGGAAGCTTTGAGTCTTAAAATGGGTTCAAGTTGTGGCAATTTAACCACCCACAGCCCGCAAATACCTTAGACCTGTTTTACCTAGTCGTTTTATACAACTTAGGTGAATTTATGGTCTGCTACACTCGTAATTACACAAGCCTTTTGCTGATACAGTAAATTGTTGCGAATTGTCTTTTACAATAGTATTTGATATATTCTAAGCTTAAATGAGGGCTTTGACTTGCTGTAAGAGCTAATGTGCCATAGAAATGAAGCATGAAATGTACTCATTAATTAAGATATAGAACAAAAGCACCCATTTTTCGTGCCAAACTAGTTTATTTCTAAAGACCTGGTAAGCACTGGAGAACTTTCCGACTTCCAGCTGTATCAGGGTTCCTTTGAGACCATATCCAAAAGAAAAACTCCAATTTCTTCCGTTAATCCAAAGGAATTGACGGAAACAACCTATTATTTCTTTTTCGTACTAGCATACAATGTACAGACCCTGATTGCATACAGTGACACGATATCAGATCTTTGTACTGAACCCATGAGCCGTGTCGAATGTCATTAGATCAGCTACCAATTGTTCATGATCATATCCTTTGTTTAACGACTGGCCGACGAAAACGATTCTGTAGCTCTTAATTTAATTGCCACTTTGTTTTTAAATGTGTGACGAAAGAGTAAAGAGAGAAAAAGTTTCCAAGAATTTTGCGCAGCCTTTGTTGCGCGGACGCAGCTTTTTGTATAGCATCTATTTCGGCGCTGATCTTCCTTGGAAGCGATGAATGAGGTCTAAGATATTGCGCGCGCAATCAAAAGATGCCCATTTTTACTTTAAAGTTAAGGGGAACACAAACGCAGATAGGTTCCACACTTTGCCTGCGCGCACAACGAAGGTTGAAATTAGTACTAAATAACTACTCGGAACTGCCTTTGGCGTAATATTAGGTTACTGGTTTTGAAGTTAAAGAATTAACTACGCAGTAACAGGTTACGAGAATATCGGCCATTCATTTTCAAAGATGGAATACTGCATTCGAAATAGGTAAAGACGCCAGCACATCAAGCTATCCCACACTGTCAAATATTCCCAATTGAAAAAGAACCTTATACTTTTGTAATAAAGTTGAAAAACGATGAAAGTAATTTGACAGATTGGGGTAACTTGATGTGCTGGCCTCTGTCAGCCTCGTTTGGGATTGAGATACAGTGTACCAACCAATCACATGTCTAGACTTGTAAAAAAAATAGACACGCCGGCTAGGACGATACTAATTTTCTTGTTAACCCGTCCTATTAAGTGGAACAACTGATGATTAAAAACGTAATCATTGCCAAATGGCTCCAAAACTCTTAGTACTGCTTTCAATACTGCTTCCGTTGGATTGTTTGATTGTTTAATTTGTTTGTAAATATTTAAACTTGCTAAGTAGTATAATATATAAATAGTTTGAAACATGTATAATTAAGTGTGCAGTTGATTAAAGCACTTCCTATTTATCTTGAATGATAATGTATGACTGTATGCTAAGTAAGTAGGGTTGGATGAAATAATAGTTTTGGTCTGTGACAAAATGGCGCTGGGGCTCTGTCTCGCATGGGGTCGAAACATTTTGCTGAGCGATGGGAATTTTGCGCGGATGTGACAATGAGTGTTGTTTGTTTGTGTCTGTTATTTTTCACTGCGTCATGTTTGCTGCAAATAAACGTATTCTCTTTCTTTTTTTTTTATGTTACTTTATGTGGACATTGTTCTTAGCAAACATTGCCACGTTAACTACCACAATATAAGTACTGGTACGAAGCTGACACCTGAGTGTCTGGCGAACAACTGCGGCGCGCGGCATGTGCTTATGCTCATAAAGCACATGCCAGATGTGGGATTTATGAAGAGGTCTACTAATATCAGTCGACTGTAATGCTGTTTTATCACGAATTGATGACGACTATAGTATATAGACTTCTCAGGCAGACATCTAAAAGATCGATACGCCTAGCCTTTTCCCAACTATGTTGACGTCGGCTTCCTGCAGTCTAACCGGATGCAGCTGAATACCAGTATTGACGTGGAACGACTGCCTGTCTGGTCAGACAGGTAGTCGTTCCACAACCCATTAACTGGGTAATACGATACCCCTCGGTAAGACTGGCTGACAGATTTTCGGGCTTCAAAAAACCGGTAACGACTGCTAAACATCCACGAATGACAGCCGGGACAACGGCTTTTTGAGGCACGAATGAGTCTCAGTATTTAAAGATGGTCACCAGGGACCAACCCTTATGGATCGGCCCGTGCAGTTGTAATTGTTTAGCCACTAACTCCACAGCAAAAATCTTAAAGCAGACTAATGGGTTGCTTAGGACAGATTTCTTGGAAATGAAGCATAAATATAGAGCTATTTAGTCTATGTATACAATGGTTGTTATTTCTAAACAGTAACTGTTAACCCTAAACCAGAGAGACCACCCACAGAAGTTAAATTCTCCTCAATTATAATTGTAGCTATGTATAAAAACATGCGAGTTATTATATTTTGAATAATTTCATGAAGTTTCATTAGACCGAAAATAGATTTATGCAGAGGAATGTGTGTTTTTATATAATTTCGTGTACTTGCAACACAACACGAAAATGCCTGCATAACACAGGCAATTAAACAGCTGTTTCATAATAATTAGATCATATTACAGATACACTTTTTATCACAGAAAACTGCAGTACTTAAATTAACTAAATCCATTGATAACACCAAGCTCCTAAATAAATGATAACAATTTTACAAGAACTTTAATATTTTTATCTACAAAAATAAATAGTGCATGAAAGATAAATCTAATTAAATTAACATTAAGAAGTTTGTTTATAATTACATAACAACTGTATGCATCTTTGAGCGTCACTATTTGCATAATATTATGTATGTAGATTACATTACATACAACACTCAGTAAGCCTATAAAATGCGAATAGTTATACAGTTAAATAATTGAAGCATCATCATCTACCTAGTCTTTTCCCAACTATGTTGGGGTCGGCTGACCGGATGGAGCTGATTACCAGTATTTTACATGGAGCAGCTGTCTATCTGACCTCCACAACCCAGTAACTGGGCAATACGATACCCCTTGGTAAGACTGGCTGTCAGATTTTCGGGCTTCTGACGACCCGTAGGCCGTAACGACTGTCAAAGATGCACAAATGACAGCCGGGACTAATGGCTAAACGTGCTTTCCGAGGCACGGAGGAATCCCGGTGTGTATAGATGGTCAACCATCTACGGCAAACGTAGCTTAACCTGAAGGATCGACCTGTGCGGCTGTTAGTACTTAGCCACGAGGTCCTCCTCCTAAATTATTGAAGCATGTGAAATCAAAATCTATCCTAATACTTATATTTAAAAAAATCCCATGTAATGCCCTTCTCCTTTGAAGTGGGTTAACAAGAGTGTATTGACGAAAAATCATTGACCTCTCACATAGGTCAATATTTAAATAAATGCACACATGTTACACAAGTTTGAACATGTTGTCTTATCTCATGTCCTAATTTAGTTAATGATGTAATAGATACTTTTTTTGTAGCTATGTTATAACCGTCGCACGGGACGATCGATCAGGTTAAGCTATACTTGCCGAGGTTGGCCCGTGTATGGGTGACTATCTTTACACGCCAAGACCGATCCGTGCCTCGGAAAGCACGTTAAGCCATTGGTCCCGCATGTCATTTGTCGATCTCTTACAGTTCTTGCGGGTCGTCAGAAGCCTGAAAGTCTTGGAACCAGCCTTTCCAAGTGGCATCGTATTACCCAGTAAATGGGTTCTGGAGGTCAGATAGGCAGTCGCTCCATATAAAATACTGGTATTCAGCTCCATCAGATTAGACTGGAAGCCGATCCCAACATATTTAAAAAGGAAAAAGGCTAGGAATGTGAGATGACGATGTAAAAGATACTTCAAAACTAAAGTTACAGGAGACCATCCAGCAAATCTATTGCTGCCGTCGAGCTGGTGTATTTAAAACCACATGAGACATTTCAGCTTTGTCTCTTTGACGGCAAAGCATTAGCAACTCCAGGCAGTGGCAGCATGGATATAGACAGTAGTGGCAAATTGCTTAGATAGGCTGTTGCCCGTTTTTAATTTTTTTTGAGGATGGGAAATCCCGGTAAACCGGCAGGCTCCTAGTGCTGTCTTTGAGGCGCGCGGAAAACTCGAACGCACCGTCCGGCACGGGCCCGGTCATGATCGGGCGGTGAGCTATCTATTCCTCACCGTCCACAGGTCCGCGCCTACGGTGGCCGGGAGTCGCCACGCGGCTCCGACGCCCGGGACGTCTCCCGCGGCGGACGCTGTTGGCTTGGCACAGGTTATACCGGTTGTACATTCTGACCTTCATGTAGGCGAAGCCGCGGGCAAGACTAGTATAATATGATGAAGATGTATGCAAAGTTTCAGGTCCATCGGATATCAACAAGTGATCGAAAAAAGGTTTGCAAATTTTGACAGACAACTTACAAACATACATATCAACAGGGCAAGTTTATTAAAAGGAACTTACTTTTAAGTACGTCGTCGAGTACTGCATAGAGTGTCTTCTCCAGTTTAAGGTAATCATGATCCTCTTTGATGGGCCAGTCACAGGATAAGTTCCAGTCCACAATGTCAACATTCTGGCCCGAGTCGTTGGGAACTGTGTACAACCTGGGTGCAAAAGAAATACCATATGAAGACTTAACAGAAACACTGCCACTATTTTACGTGCTATTCTAAGCTCTGTGCCATCAACACACATATGCGTTTAGTGGCAGAGTATGGGTAGCTGAGTTGGTCTCTGAAGGGCAGAGGCCTGCCTCTCCTTCGCCAAGAGTGTATTCAAAAAAAAGTCACATTCAAGCACATTGTTGATGATGGTGTACTGTAGAGTGAGTTTATAGTGTTACAGACACTCTCACTGATCACGGGCCCTATATTTGTAAAGCAATTCATCCAATAGATCGATGAACAACACAAATTAGTAAAAGAATATTTCATGATTAATTATCTAATTAGATTTTATTCGAGAAAACAGGTTTGCATGCAGTTAATTGTGTAATAGCAGATTGATGCACTTTGTTCAGAAGTGACTCAGAGGATTACACTGATTTTTAAAGCAATAGGCTGGCAGTCTACTTTGTTACAGGTAAGCCCGCTGCATAGGGACATCTATTTTTTTTTTATCTACCTTTTTTTATTTCTACAAAGACGTACATTAAACTCCGTTATTTCACATTACATATGAAGCAAAATTATCTATTAACCATTTACATTAAAAAAACAACTGTAAAGAGCAGTGTCGTCAACAATATTACACAATAACTATCAATATTTAGCCGTTATTTTTCTAATGTCATAATAAACGGAGTATAGGTTCCTATAAAAAAAATGAATCATTTTGCTTCCTAAAGGTAGCATTTTTTTATTCCCTAACTGGGTATATATAAAGAGATTCTTTAGCTAATTTTGCCTGTGATGCTACTTCCGTATGACAAAGTCTACTATGCAAAGCTGTGAACCTCTTTGCAGTCTTTGGTAGAGATACAAAAAAAGAGTCTTCATTTTAACCAATAACAGTTTGTAAATTAAAGGAATTGGACTATCTGATAGTCAGTAATACAGTATAGAATATTGACATTTACTGGCTTAAAACTCAAATTGACCATTTTACATTTGGCAGCAATGCTTTAGAGTTCTGCTATATAAATTGCGTAGACAAGATCTTAGTCTAAATAAATAAATGGTATCATACTATGTCAATGCTGCTTGTCCCTGCCAAGACCGATATGTTGACATTTCATTCATAATTTTACTATGGGAAATACAGTGGACATATGAATGGTGACTATCAAGTTATGTATATAAGAAAAATGAAAACAAGCACCACTGTTCTGTTTAAAATAAAACAATGGATTCTATGTTGGAATATTTGCAATTTCATACATTCCTTACAATTTATAAAAACTGATACTTATTAAAACCTTATTTTTGTTTGTTATCAATAGGTACATATAATAAAGAACAAATTATTCAATTATAAGTACTGTAAATAGGTGTTATATTATCACTAAACTTATCTAAATAATTCAAGTGCAATTTATGTCAAATGGACCTGAACAATAAAGGCAATCTAATCAGTTTGATAATTGGCTAGTAAGTTCCGCAATACACTAATTAAAGTCGAAAACAAAAGAGATGTACTTAAAAGATGTCTGAACTGTTTATAAAAACATGTTTTTCACTTTATACTTAGAATCACTTTTGTTGGGGGTAGACAGATAAACTTATAATCAGCAAAAACACTCAGAATAACATGTAATGTGGTCCAAATAATATTGTTGGCAACAGAAACGAGTTTTTGGAAATTTACATGCTATTACTAACACAATTCATCAATATCTGAAACAGTGTAGGTGTGGTGAACACATCTGAGTCGAGTGGGTTGCAAATCTTTTATGAATAAACATGATTATATAGAATCTTTTGCGTGATCTCAAGTTAACTTTGAAAGTGACCACTTTCAGCTATCGTAAAGAAATGTAACTTCATTCAAAACAAACTAAAAACACCTCAGTGAAGATGAATCATCTTACTTAGCAAAAACATAGTCACCAGCACCTGTGCAAGGTGGCTATGTTAAAATACTGGTTAGAGTGGTTCGACTGGAAATAAATAACTCTACGATTAATTGGAACGAGCTAAATAACCATCGAGACTCGACACTCGACAGATTGACTGACATTACGACCGGACACAAGACATGCATGACCCCGTAAATACTCGCCACCACTCACTGCGACATATTCTCTTACATAAATACTCTTCAAAAGTACTCACCACGTCTGATCATCGGAATAATCCAAAGATTCCACGTCGATCAGATCAGAATCAAACATATCTTTGTTTATATTTTGATCAACCTGATTCATGATACCAATAATAACGAGACATCAATTTGGCACTTTAAGCAAATCACATATAAATTTCACGCAAGAACTACATTTACTATAATGAATACTGTAAATATATTAAAGAAAAAAGATATAATAAGAACCAACACGAATTGTCCCAGACAAGTTTTAGTTTGGAATTTGACATATCACCATAAGCAAAATGCCAAAAAAAGGATGAAGAAAATGAAAGAAGTCAACGGTAAAATTCATAGAGAATTATGGGAAGATGGAAGTGTTCATATTTTATTAACTATTCTTGATAATTTTAAATGGAATTATTATAACATGTTTTTTAAGATTCCTTGTAATGTGATTTAAATAAAAATTGTTTTTAAAATAGAATAAAATACTGCACAAGGGTTTCAGTCTTTCATAAATTGTCTCTGGTTCAACCTCAGTATGACCAAGCTTAAAAAACAAAAATTAGGAAGTGGGTAAGTGTAATCCTCTATCGCATTTGTTATTTTTTAGGAATCTTTTTATTTTAATGTGTAGATCTAAATAATTTTTGTAATATTATGTTGGTAGAATTTCAAGTGTGCCTCTCGTTCTCAACTCTATTCGCTCATTTAAAGGAAAATATTGTCTTACAGATTTAAGGCAACATTGACTTTGACAGCAAGGTTTGACATTGGCAAAAGCATAGACAAACTTCTTCCTTCTTTTTGTCTACGGACACGTTGTGAGCACGTTGTATTTGGTGTAGTTTTTACAATAAAACTGCAAAAATGTCGTCCCATCTTAACTGGATGATCATCCGCAACAACAACGCCTTCCTAGTGAAGAAGCGTAACATAAGGAAGCCGTTCAGCAAGGAGCCGAACAATGTGACTAACCTCAACTCGTACAGATACAATGGTCTGATCCAGAAGAAGGCTGTCGGCGTCGTCGAGAATCCCGACAGGAAAGGTTTCACAGTTGTGTACAAGAAGGCAAAGGCGACAAACAAGCCCGTTAAGAACGTAGTGCGCCGCCAATTCAAAGCCGGCGCGAGGAGATCCCTGTTCAAGGTAAAGAGGTTGTTGAAAGCCAACCACTACCGCACCGACCTGTCCAAAGCTACCCTTCGTCGTGCATCAGCCATCCTCCGCTCTCAGAGGCCCATCAAGGCGAAGAAGCCTAAAGCAGCGGCCGCTAAGACCGAATAACTTTTGTATGTAAGCTGACAATAAAAAAAAATTAAAACCCTACATAGTCTCTTATTTCTTAAGTTTAACCCTCCTACCAGTGTTATTTCAAGATGAAATTTTAATTTTACAGTATCCAGGTGTATTTTGTGTTGTGTACAACATTCATTGTTGATGTTCTAGTCCTGTCTAGTGAAATAGCAGCATGGTATAATAGTCTCATTATCCAGTAACTGTAATAGTATTATAATTTTAATGCAATTGCCCTAATATTCGCACTACAAGATAGTTTACAGAAGTTTATATAGGTACATCAAAGCAATTTACAGAACATGCGATGGAGCTCTTGGAGGAAATTCCCTGATAGTATCACTGACATGTACTTATACAATAATGAACTATCTTTCCCTTAGTATTGAGGGATTTGATATTCATCAGCCTGGGCTTTCCCTTGACTATGTTGGCATCCGCATCCAGGTCTAACTGAATAGAGCTGAATACCAGTGATTGCTTATCTGACCACATTCCCATCCATTACCCAGTAACTGCTGGGTAACACAATATCCTTTGGTTCAGCTGGTTGTTAGACTACTCACAATGACTGTGCTGCAATGGTGCAATGCATGGTTTATTGAAATATCAGTGTTCCACATCTTCTTCTTCTTCTTGGGGCTTTGGTATCTGCACTCAGTCCTTGGCGGACCATTGTGTGTGGGCCATGGCGGCCTATGGCGGTTATTCCAGCCAGCCCACCTCCTTCCAGAAGTTGATGACGTCTCCTGGTCTGTGTAATATATCTGTAAAAGATTTAAGGTGTTCCAATAGTTTGTGTTCTAATCTGTGTGACACCTGTGCACTCAAAGAGTATGTGCGCGACGGTTTCTTCAGCCTCCATGCAGGCCCTGCACAGAGGACTGTCCGTTATGTCTATTGTGTGGAAGTGTTTGTTTAGTGAGCAGTGTCCCGTGATGGTCCCCGTCATCAGGCGCAGGCCGGTTCTGTTCAGGCGTAGTAACCGTCTGGTTAACCTTTTATCCAGGGATGGCATGGATTGCCTGCAGCCCGGTGACGAGGTCCACCAGCTCTCTGCTTGTGTGTGGGTGATTTCTTGTAGCCATCTGCGTAGCTGGTTAAAAGGGAATGGGTATCATGGGTTCCGGTCCGCAGGCTGGCGCACTGGAGGCTCTCCTCGCTAGCTCGTCAGCCGCGTCGTTACCCAATGATCCGCTATGTCCTTTTATCCATTGTAGTGTCACTTTGTTGCGGTAGAGTACTGATATACGTTCTAGTGCGTTGTGACATTCTAGTGTTAGTTTTGAGGTGTGGTGTTGTTTCTTTAGGGATTGCAGGACCGAGGCGCTGTCGGAAACTATGCGTATTTGCGTATCGGTGACTTTCCTGGCTTCTATTGCGTGTGCTGCCTGTATGATGCCCACACACTCCGCCTGGAAGACGGTGTTGTGCTTGCCCAGTGGGCTGGATATGTGTATATTAAGGTCTCGTGAGAACACCCCGACTCCGCTTCCGGAGTCGGTCTTCGACCCGTCGGTGTATACTCTTAGTTCTTCCGGACCAGAGTAGTCACACTGTTCTTCGATAAGTGATATGTCATAGTGTTTTTGAAATTGGTGTTGTTTTGGGGCTCTATCGCAGGGTGACGCTAGCATTGGTTGATGTCTGATTGCGTCATCCCTTACCCGTGTGTGCTTTACTCTGGAATCTGTACTTAGGGTTCCTGTTATATTTAGCCGAAAGGCGGCCATGGTTGCCTCCTCTCGCACGATGAGGTGTAGAGGCGGCAGTCCTAGCATCGCCTGTAGGGCTGCTGTAGGCGTCGTTCTCATGCAGCTAGTAATAGCTACACAAGCAAGTCGCTGCAGTTTCTCAAGTTCTTTTTGGGTTATGCTTAAGTTTGTTTTGGGCCACCATACTAGTGAGCCATATGTGATGGTTGGTCGAATGACCGTGGCGTATAGCCAGTATGTGATTTTGGGTTTAACACCCCAGTTCCTGCCCAGCAGTTGTTTGCATTGCCACAGTGATATGGTGGCTTTTGTGATCATATTGCCTTGCCCAGTTCAGCTGACTATCCAGAAAGATTTCCAGATATTTGGTCTCAGTTAGGGCTTAGGGTTGTTCCGAAGAATCGGGGTAGTTGTAGTGTGGCCATTTTCCTTTTTTTGGTGAAAAGGATCAGTTCGGTCTTCGTTGGGTTCACTGATAGTTGGTGTCTGTGGCACCAGTCCTCTACTATTTTCAAGGCTTGGCGCATGAGGTTGCATAGTGTGTTTTCATGTGTGCCGTTTATTATAATGGTTATGTCGTCGGCGTAGCCTACTGCATAGTAGCCTTTTTCGTTGAGTGTTTTTATGAGGCTGTCTACGACCAGGTTCCATAGTAGCGTCGAGAGAACGCCCCCTTGCGGGCATCCTTTCGCTACGATGGCTCTTGTAGTGTCGTTTACTGTAAGTTGTACAGCTCTCATTTTGAGCATATTGGTGATCCAGCCGTTCAAGGTTGGGTCTATCTTGTGGTTGTCGAGGGCCATGTTGATGCCTTTGAAAGTGGTTTTGTCAAAGGCGCCCTCTATGTCGATGAAGGCAGCCAGGGACGAGCATTTATGGTCCACTGCGCATTCGATCTTGGAAACCACGCTGTGTAGCGCTGTTTCCGTTGATCTGCCTGTGGAGTATGCATGTTGTTGTTTGTGTAGTGGTTTTACTCGGAGAGGTGCGTCTCGGATGTACCTATCACAGAGTCTCTCGAGGGTTTTCAATAGGAATGATGTGAGGCTTATTAGTCTGTAAGCTTTGGGTTGTGTATAGTCGGTCTTGCCCGGTTTGGGTATGAAGATGACTTTCACTTCTCGCCATGCGAGAGGTACGTATTTGAGTGCTATGCTGGCTTGATATATCTTTACCAGCCATGGTGTCACCTGGTCCAGTCCCCACTGCAGTAGGGCTGGAAAGATGCCGTCCAGCCCTGCAGACTTAAATGGTTTAAAGGTGTCGATTGCCCACCTTATCCGGTCCTCTGTGACTATTTTGTGGGCTCTGGACCAGTCTAGGTCTGTTGGGGTCCATTCTGGTTCTGCTTCCCATTCCTTGTCCTCTAGGAGTTTGCAGTCCGGGAAGTGGGTCTCGAGGAGGATTTTGCATGTTTCTTGGTCTGTTAGTGTGTATGATTTGTCCGGTTTTATCAGCACACCCAGGGTTTGGTTCTGATCTGTTGATAAGATTTTCCTTACCCTGGCGGCTTCGTTGTTTGTTTCAATGGATTCACAGAAATTCGTGTTCCACATATTATGGGGCAGTTTGGATTATCATCATGGAAGTAAGAAATTAAATAAAAGATGTTAATTGTTGCACCAATACAATTTATTGATAACAAAACCGTGTTCTTTGATCACAAACAAGGAATGTTGAACAATTCATCACTGAATAATAATATTATGTCATGATTATAAGTTACAAACATGATCATTCATGGGAACCAAAAAATTGTATCAAAGACAAAAATATATTTTAATGGACATTCAATGCACAGTGCTTCACTAGTAACACAAATAAATTACAAGTCATTGCTTAGAAATAATTGTGTTCAATATTTCAGTTTAACATCACTATTTACAATAGATATCACAAATACTTTATACATCAAAAAATGTAAAGAATAATTTACCTTAATAATGTTAAATTCATATTTTAAATACTTTAGAGACATGATTGGGTATTATTACTGATAATAATTTAATGTCATATAAAATAAAATTGGCCTATACTTGTAGAAATAAATGGCAAAATAATTTATTGGCGTTTTCTACCATTTTGAGGGTCCGTAGATTTTAACATTCACTGTAATAAGCAGGTTTCAATATTTTTAGAACATTTAACTATACACACAATTACTATGAGCAAAAATTTATATAAATTCACAAGTCAATTAAATGGACATTCTCATGAATTTTTACAAAAAGACTACTATTTTTTATTAATTTACACAATTTCAATTCTTTTATGGAACATTCATTCACTACTACAACTATTCTAACTCTAAAGACAGCTTTGCTTGTAAAAGTTGCCCTAAATAAGTAATCTAACATCTTCAAGGTGTAAAAAGCGATTTGTCATCTAGTAAAGGGGGGTAGTTCTGTGCCTACGAAGAGCTTCAGGTACAAAATACATAGTAAACATGAAAATAAAAGGCACAAACATTTAACCTATCGTTACCAAAGGCACAATACACCAAAATTATTCATACTTTAGTATTTACAATTCTACCGAATGAAGTTGTCTTTGAATGTGTACATGCCTAAATAAAAAAACATGATATATTAAGTACGCGTCAAACTCTATGGCGGAAGTGCGCTACTCGTTGCGCAGTACCCCACCCCTCACACCCCGCTGACACATGATTTATTTACTGCGCAGTGACACGCCTCATGTTCAGAGCTGTCATAAAGTTTGAATCTTACCGTACTTGTTGCCAAACTCAATGTAGGTACGTACTCTGCACGTTGGTAGTAAGGCTGGGCTAGCGCTGGCGTAGTATAGTATAGTCAGCTTACACTGGTATTTTTACCACCGAGGTGTGGCTTATGTACGAGTCGATAATAATTTGCCACGCAATAGTTACCCACTAGTCGCTGTATATGACCTAACTACACCACATTTTCATCAACTAGTCAATGTCAACCAAAGAGATTGCTTGATGAAGATGTGGTATTTTGCAATACTTACTACCTTTACACTGGCCAATCAAAAAAACGACAACATGAGTGGCATTATAAACAACAAATAACACTCGACAAAGCTAATCAGGAATTAAATAATGGATCTTATAGGCCTCATCATTTCAAGTCTCAATTTGGGGACGAATAAAACGGTAATTCACCATCAAATAATTTACTCAACTTTGTCTCATACTGCAGTGTTAAGACAGTCGATGCAGATATCTGTCTGCGGCAGTTAGAGCAGCATATTTGAGGCAATTTTGAAACAGAGTAGGTTCAAATGAAGTACTACTTCTAAGTACTTGCTATAGGCTGTAGAACCAGTGACTAAAGAGTGAAGAATCCAACACATTTTTTAAAGGATGCAATTCATAGATTAAACTTCTAACTTTTTGAACGCCAGAGCATAAACGCACGGGCGTGCCCTCCACGCCAAGCCACATGTTTATATCTTCTTGTTATCATGAATTTCCCAATATACATGGTGTCTTTTAATTTGTTTCATGGCATTAAATACGTACGACAGCTTCAATTTTTAAGATATCTATGTAAACACTCACAAAAGTAATGATTTCTTTGTTTATTTCGTGTTATAGTGTTGTTGCTATCACATATTTGTGTCGTTGACGTACAGGGCATGTGCTTGCTTGTCACGTAGATGTGACAATGGCGTTCAAAAGGTTAAATAACTTATTTACGTTTGAAATGACCATGAGAGATACGAGGGCAATACCCATTATATGTAACACGATCAACTACAAGAAGCTCATGGTATTATTACATAGACGCATTGACATTTTATTTATTAATTATTTTACACATTTCTTTAAGTTTTTTCCCATTTAGCTATCTAAACACATAACCTAATTGTAGGCACATTTATTTATTCTAATAGTCAATTTTATAAACATTTGATAAAACAAATGTATTTTTTTTATTAAGTTCAAAAATGCTCAGGGAGAAGGCAGTGGATACAATGTACAATATTATTGTCAGGTCTATAAATAATTGTTTCAAATAATATTAAAAATAATACTGTTGTGGTTTAACTACTGGCTAAAATAGACATAACATAATTTATTAATTGTGAGTTAAAGTAAAATATTGTGATAAATTACATGATTCCTAAAGATTTCTATCCAGTAAAGAACATTTCACTTGGGACTTAAAAAAACATTGTTACTACAAAAAGTCAATTCATGTTTTACAACAGCAGAATTTAAACATGTATACAATAGTTATGACACCAAATAATTAAAGTACATACTCCTTAAAATAATTTGTGCATTCAAATTATGAATTATTAGTGCTAAATTAAAATTAACTAAAAGCTAAGTTGACTAGTATACAATACTAACGCTATGTGATGCTTAAGAATAGTTTGTACATAATAATAATTGTTGATTGGTTAAGAATATTATGGCAATAGACATTATTGGCCATGTGAACATATTACGTCACGTTTCTTCAATAGTCCAAGAGCTGGTAATTAATTTTGCGATTGCATTAAAACCAAGGTACTCTAAAATATTACATCAACATTTTACGACTATATTTTTCATAATTTCATTTGAGTATGAGTGACCCAGATATTCAGTAGTCTAGATGTCAACTAGTAGGAACTTCTATGCATAATGCCCAAAATTCGTTACTAGCTCTCCGGCTAAAATCTTTGTGAATAATCAAGAATACTGAGCAAAAAATAAGTTTGGATTCACATAAACACATGAGCAAACAATTTGAACGATTTGTTTACTGTTTTGGCTACAGAATATACAGTGTCTTAGGTTAAACGAGGAACATACTTTCAGGTTGTATATGTACTCATGGAAATCAACAACTTTGTCCATGGGACCAATTCTGAAATATGAAAAAAAAAAAATTTCGGCTGTTCATTTTGACAAATTATGCGAACATAAATGTACAGGTCTCCAAAAGTGATAATGCGCATAGAAATCTTCGCCACTGTTCGGCAACGGTCGTATTTCCCGAGCGTCGGAAGACGATATGTATATAGAGTGGTTAAGTGCATTTTCTTCATGCATAATTTAGTATGATTATGTGTTTTGTCCTAAAAGAGATAAATATTGATTTATCAGTAACGAAATTTGATTCAATAATTCCATGTAAGTAAATAGCGAGCTATAATTCATATAAGCCTAAATCTGATTTTTAATATGTTTTTTCTAGTACTTAATATGTATTTTACGTAGGTATTTTTATTTTTTTAATATTGAAAAAACGTGAAAAATGTTAGTATATTTATATATTTTACAAAATTAACTATTTAAATTTGAATAAGATAATTAAAGTTGAAATTAAATTCACCTTTGAAAACAAAACCAAGAAGGGTGTGTAATAGCAGCTCTATATAATTCCAGACAAAGAGAACACGTGCAGTCACCACCAATATGACAAGACGACTGACGGACCTTTGACTGACCGCCGACCGCCCGAATTGTTTTCGATTGTGTACACATGATATTGACTCCTATTTCTTTCGAACAAGGTGCAAAATGCAAGGGACTCGAACGATTCAATGATTCGGGTGTTTCCGGGAATACGACAATTAGCGAAGATCTGCATGTGCATTATTAATTTGGGAGTACTGTACTGAACAGCAGATTTTTTTTCATGATTTCAGGTATAGTTCTATAGTTAAAATTGTTAAATTTCATGAGTATAGAGACCTCTGAAAGTATTTCCCTCGTTCAACCTAACACACTGTATAAGTTAGGTATTTACAAATACCCAGTTACATAAGAATTGTTTTGTACTAATTATAATGTGCAAGCATGTGCGTTAGAATAAAGGTACATTATTCACATCGTAATTCATAAAATTATACACAGTTGTGAAACAACAAACACTATCAAATAAGCGTCGACTTTCCCGCTTGAAACAATAGATATTTGAATACCTAACTATGTTTTTTATAATGACAACACTCAGATTTTTTTTATAAAAATGTTTTATATACATTATATTAATTATTTTATTAATTTATTTATTACAAAAGCGGAAAAACTATGTAATAGCAGCTACAGTAAAAAGATTAGTTATAAAATAAATTCCCTCATTGCATATTTATCTACTTGTAACAGAACAGATATGAAAGTACATGCATATGTGCAATTTTCCTTGGATTAAAACCTTGGACCACAGTAAATTACACTTAATTTTATGCTTGGGAAATATGACCAGATTTTATGCAGACCTTCGGGTCTAGTTTAATGCAAAGAAAAAGGCAGACAATTTCTCTATGTGACACTGTTGCTATTTTTTTTAAGAAGGCACCTGCCTTATCTATGGCATCTTTCGACAGATGGTTTTAAATTCAACGAATAAACGGTCGAAATTGTGTATGAACCATTTTAGTTCCCAGTCTTGTGACTAATACGGTCATATTTCCCAAACATTGCCTACTTAGGCTCTATAAACACGATTACACTACAGACTTCGTTCAAACATCGTCGATGAAAGTCGAAACACGGAATAACACAACCTACATCACAACAAGCACCGAAAACTAATTTATGTGCGTTTGGTTACAATAATAACACAATACTTTACGTGCATCATGGGGCTATAGTAATATAATGCTCATACAAGCCAACCAAGTTAATACAACGACTGAGATCGTGACGTCCAAAAATATTTCGAAGTCGAAAAAGGTATTAGGTATATAAGTACGCCAAAATTTGCGGCAAGTTCGGCCATAAAACGAGGGGACGAGACGACTCTAGACTCTGTGCCGTCAAACGGGGTGAACAGGGACGCAGGGGTGAATCGGAACGAAACTTTAATAGGGATTTTAACATTGAAATAATATAGTTTGTGGCCAACAAGGACCCTTAACACGTTGAACGCCAAAGCGGTCACCGTGTGTCCGACAAACAATAGTTTTTCTATTGTGTCTGCGGCGCGGCAGTCAATGACTTAATTGTTAATTATAATACAGTAAACACATTACAGGTCCTTTTTGACCACAAACTAAACTATATTGTTTCAAAGTTAAAATCCCTTTTGAAGTTTCGTCCGGATTCACCCCTGCGTCCCTGTTCACCCCGTTTGACGTCGTTCAGAAATCCCATTCTTAATGAGCGCCGTCCCTCTCTCACATTCTACGACCGCGAGTGATTGCGTATAGTTTATGTCATAACATGAGTTTTTGATTCAGGCAGATTAGACCGCATAAATAAATATTATATATTTTCTTTAGTACTTACATGCTCTACAAAATTAACACGTTCACTGTTCACAAACTAGACACAATAGTTAAACAATCAACATGAACCATATGTGGTTCATTGGACAGTGAATGGGTTAAGGCAATCACGAACAACTGCGAAAGGGACGGCGAGCGATACAATGGCGTCAAATTATTATGTTGCCAGCGTAAAAATACCGTTGCGTTTGTTAGAAATTATCGCCAATCGGAGTGTAGTTTATTAAACTGTGGACATTTGTTAGCACCCAGTTGTCTGATTTTTATCTCGGTCGGCTAGAGAGCAATATTTGTGACGACGATTTCGTATAATCTCATAATGTCCTTCAAAACGTAGTTGGCATAGACGCGACGTTTTCAAAGATACAAGCCTCATGATTAAAATAAAAATAAACTGAGTAAATAAATGCGACAGCCACAATGGAATGTAAAAAAAAAAACATTTAAAAAAAGAGATCATTCGCAAGCCAGCTTGCTGTCAAACGAACTGAGAGCGATCCCGAACGCTTGTAGCGCACACAGAGGATACCGATAATCCATTGTAAAGACATCCTCTGATATGCGTCCAAACTGCATCACAACATAATCTGGCTCCGAGTCGTGTACAATTTGAAAGTTTTTCACACTTGCCTGGGTAACCCTTCCGTGGAAGTTCAGCACGTAGGATTGCGTCTCATCGTTCCAAACGGGGGTTTTGTTGTGTAGAACGACTATGTCGTCTAACGTTTGGCTCTTGAGTCGTTCTAGTAGTGTTTCGCTGTCGTCTTGCGGTGCGATCGTGACCCGCTGGCGGTCTGGCGTCATTCCGGGAAGGATGACCGTCATTTTTCTGGGTCCTTTGAAGCCTAAGACGTTGGTGTCCTGTAATTGAGTAGAATTAGGAGATATAATAAAATTATGGATACTCTTTATTGCACACCGAAGTCAAAGATTAAGACACTTAACATGTTACACTTCAAAATTTATCACCAATACACCGAAAACAATTATGTACAGAGGCCAACACATCAAGTTACCACAATCTGTCAAATTTATTTGATAGTATTTCAACTTTATTGCAAAGACATAAGGTTCATTTTTAATTGAGAAAATTTGACAGTTAGGGATAGCTTGATGTGCTGGCGTCTGTACTTGGAATTCTTCTACCTTTATTGGCACAATATAATAGATGAAATGATTCAAAGGTATGGTTCAATGTTGGTAGGTATACGTGATGTAATGGATGGTCATCCATCCACGAACCGACCGCGGCATGGTTAGCTATGAATATTCTACCAGGAAATATTTTATCTTAGGATCGGTGCAAACGAGTCATCGACCACAGCCACGGCTGGCTGTCACCACTTGTTGCGGTAACGATTACCTACTGCAGCAGGGGGTGGCCGGCCTTATATAAAAAAAAACATGTTAACTGCTTGTCGCTGGGCCACCGGTGGCTGTGGCCGGTGGTTCGTTAATGCTTAGCTTTAATGTGTTACATACCTAAATGAACTGCTATAACCTTTTTAACGCCATTGTCACATATACGTGACAAGCAAGCGCATGCCCAGTATGCCAACGACACAAATTTATGAAAATGCGGTACGATATAAACACGAAATAAACAATTAAATCATTATTTTTGTGTGTGTTTATATATCTTAAAAATTGAAGCTCTCGTAGGTATATCCTATCATGAAAAAATTAAAAGACACCATGGATATTGGGTAATTCATGATAACAAGAGGAATAGTTATTTGTTATGCAAGGCTGGAAAGTTGATTTTTGGCGCGAGTATTTCTATTGAAACCTGAGTAAGCGAAGGATTCTAGGGTTGAACCATGAGCGAAGCGAGTGGTTCAAATATAGAATCCTGAGCGTAACGAAGGTTTCAAAGGTACGAGACGCAGAAAAGCTTTGCTGCCGAGCGCAACACACAATTTTTCACCTCACTACAGCGAGGAAACTGCTAGGTGCAAGAAAACAGGTGTTATAATGTTGAGTTTTATTTTGTTCGAGCGTCTCAGATACATTGACTCATGTAAAGAAAATGACAGATACTTGGCAATGTATCTTATGAGTTACATAGAATATCTCCAAAATTAAATACCCTGTATTTTGTTCTATATCCTACTTGTCCTCTAAGGAGAATGAAAGAAAAAAACTAATTTAATTTAAAACATATTTATTTTTGCCAAGCAAAGGATTAAATAACATATTATATTAGTATTTATTTTATTTAAAAAATTAAACAAATTACTACACAATTGGGTATTTGACAGGGTAGTATTTTTATGTCATATTCGAATGTGACGTCACAGTTTGTTTTAATCAAATGGAATACTTATTAACATTAATTCCAATTTTACAATTATTCCTCGCAAAATATTTAATTTCTGTACTGTGATCGAAGTTTTTAAGGTGAGCGGTATTATTTAATATTTTATTTTAGACCGTGTCATGCATTTTCAGTGGACTGGCAGTATATAAAATTATTAAATAGAAAGGTTCGAATTTTAAAAACTCTTTCCACGCTAGAGAGCAAAAATCGATTTTCGGCTCAGATTTCGAATGACAAACAGACTCTTTCCGAGCCTGTGAGGTAAAAAAAATTGTAGCTTGCCGTGGATGGCACGGGCGTGCGTTTATGCTCTGGCGTTCAGAAGGCCTATCACCTATACCGAAAACATTTGCTTGGAATTCTTCTACCTTTATTGGCACAATATAATGGATGAATTTAATTGCATTCGATATGTCTTGCTATAAAATTATGTATTATAGCATTCTGTGTACGTGATTTGCGTTCGAAATAATTAAACAGTGGTCAGTGGTATCTTAGTTAAGTGACGCAGTAGATGGTCCGCACAATTTACAATCTGAGTCATTGTGTACGATATTGCTAATCCATTGCTACATATGTTCGAAGAATTTGTCTCCTCAACCACGTAAAAAACGCAATGAATTTTGTTGTACTGTTAAAATGAAACCGATTACTACTGTTAGTGGTTTTACGCAAGTACCCCGCGAGCTACAAAACGGTTGATTGTAAAAGGATTAAGTTATGACAATAAGTCAATACTTGTCTGTCAAAAAATAATATTTTTTCATGTATTAAGAAATTTATTTATGTAACCAGTTACGCACGCCCATAATTATGTATAAATAAACAAGAAGAAAGAAACAGAACAATAAGTACATAGGTGGTGCTAAAATCTAAAGAAATCTCTTCCATCATACGTGCGGTCGGAAAATAGATGAAAAGAGGTGTTGACAACGAGTGACAATGTAATGAAAATATGAAACCATAAAAATATGAGTGTTTTAATAATTAATTATGATTTTTCTCGGAATAATGGTTCCAAAGTGGTTATTTCGTAGGTTAACTATATCAGTCATACCCATAAATACCTATACAAATAAATAAAATACAAGTGTGTATTTGACAAATTAACAGCTTTTATTACCTATATGCATAGGAAAGTATATACGGTATTTATAACAAAAAAACTTTAAAAAATGTTTGTCTGTCTGTTTGTTTCGGCTAATCTCTCCAACGACTGGACCGGCCGGGGGAAAAGAAAGAAAATACATTTATAAAGGCAACAGCTAGTTTTCAATGAAGTTGCTATCAAAATGACCTATTACGGTTACGAAGCGAGTGACTCATTAAAAAAGCGTAGAGTACACAGCGATCATATTCAATACGGTTTTTTGTCGGATACAACGGTGGCACTTTGTATAAAGTTACCATGACGCATGTATTCCCGGGGTAGGCTGAGGTTTACACCTCATTTTACAAAATTGTTTTAGTTCACATTAACCGGGCACAAAACGAGACTTTAGGGAACAGATAATGCCGGGTAAGCGGGATTGTCCGAAAGGGTTACCGCTAGCCCGGAACATAAAGTGCTAAGGAAGGAACATGGATGGGTTTTAGTCAGTAAGTGTGACACTCCCTTCCGCTCCACCCAGAGCGGGAGAAGTCATTGGATAATTTCCCAGCCTCAAAAAAAAGAAGAGAACAGCTAAGAATTAGTTCTATAAACATATAATATCTCTGTATTTTGTTTTCTCTTTTACTCTTACACACGTTGTTGACATCTCTTTTTATCTACTTTCCTATCGAAGGTATGCTAAAAGAGATTTCTTTAGATATAAGCAACACCTTGGTACGTATTTTCTGTTCCTTTCTTCTTGCCTGTTTATGTGTCTGCATAAAATAAATAAGAACTTCCTAGTAGAAAATCTCATTAAAAATTTTATTCATACAAGATTTCTTATGTTTTTGAATTTCAAATTAGAATATCGAATATTTATGAGGTTTTGCAAATGTGCAGGTGTGCACGTGTCCTAAGACGTCATGAAGCACTGACGTCACTCATCTGAATAATAAAGAGGAAAACTTGTGTACCTAACCGCAGAGAACCTACGTAAACAAATACACAACGTAACAATATGTACATTTGTAAAGTTCCCTAGCTGAATTGTTTGTTTAGTATTTATTCTTGGTATATTACTACGTTGCTTTGATGTGTAACTATTTTTATGAATTGGAATAAACTTAGATTAAGCTAAAAGTTATATCGTACAGAGGCCAGCACATCAAGTTACACCAATCTGTCAAATTTCTTTGATAGATTTTCAACTTTGTTACAAAAGCATAAGGTGCCTGTTCAATTGGGGATATTTGAAAGTTTGGTGTGCTGGCGTCTGTACAAACTGCGGTTTAAAATTAACTGTTACAGGATGTTCGTCAAAATCCAAGTTCTTTCTTGAAGTTTATTGGTGACGAAATTTTCACAAACATCCAAATGTTTGTTACTCAATCACGCCGGAACCGTTGAACGGATCTGAATGAAATTTGGCACACATATAATTTATAACGTGGATTAACACATAGGATACCTGCTTTTTATCCAGGTAATACGTTCCCGTGGGATGATTTCCGGAAAACACGAGGTCGAAGCTGCTGACAGAAGATAGTACTTACATAAACAACAGCTGCCAACTCGTGTCTCGTGTGAGCATGGTCGTGTTTCCTCCACGCCTTGCCGTTATCGTACACGGTGAAGGCAGTCCCCAGTAGATTGGACCGCAGCTTGCCGGCAAAGCTGTCGGCTGTTCGCGTCAGTTCGGTGGGATCCGTCGATATTAGGTAGTTTGATGTGGCGGATTTTTTGCGTTTGCGAGCTAAAAATTGAAAAAAAATTACGATAAGTACCTACTATACTTAACTTGTATGGATCAGAGTGTTGAGCCACAAAAGGAATGAATGAAAGACAATTGCATGCAGCTGAGATGAGAATGCTAAGAGGAATGTGTGGTGTTACGCGAATGGATAGAATACGGAATGAGTATATAAGAGGAAGTTTGAAAGTGACACCGGTGACTGAAAAGTTGTGTGGAAATCGGTTGTCATTATGTTATGCGGAGGAATGAGGAAATAAAAATATTCTATTTGGGATACGTACAGGGAACATAAACAGTAAAAATGAAAAAGTGTGTGCGAGACCAAAAAGGTTTCTACCTCAGAAAATGCTACAAAATTTAAAAAAAAACATCTCTGGCGCTGGTATTTTGCGACACGGTTGGCGCAGTGGTTGAGCGATTAACTGCTACGCAGCATGTCGCGGGTTCGATTCCCACACGGAACAAATATTTGTACGACCTGCAAGTATTTGTTCCGAGTCTGGGTGTTTTTCTATCTATAATATGTATGTATTTACAAAAAAAAAGTATATAAGTAGTTTATCAGTCATCTCGTTACCATAACACAAGCATTATGTTGCTTAGCTTGGGACTATATGGCGTTGTGTGAAATGTCCAAGGATATTATTATTATTATTTTGATAGGGCCCGACTACACTGCCAGAAGTGAGAACTGAGGGACATTTCGTAAGTATGGAAAAGTTGATGTATCTAAAACGATGGGCCTGACCCAAATAAATAGCAGAACTATGATGACTGGAGTTATTCCGTTGAACTCAATCGTTTCCCTGGAAAGTGACGTAGTCGGAAAATGTCTTGGCTGAAAAGTAACCAAGCAGGCTTCGTCATAGCAGTAGCTACCATGGCGGTCACTGGCCGTCCTCTTTTCAATCTTATTACTAACGACATAAGGGTGAAAACTGGTCAGCCGAAAATTTACGCTATTGAATAAAGTCAGGCTAAAACGTTTCAATTGGGAACTATTATGCCAGTAAAGAGTGAATTTGATTGGTTTTCATTTACTTAGGGCGAATTTCACCAGTCAAACTGAACGCGATCAGCGCATCTAAACCGCGTTAGAGCTGTCAGTTTTATTATTGGTTATGGAGAATTGGCACTGTGAGCCCTTGAACGTGGTTTAGGTGTCCTGATCGCGTTTAGTATGAATAGTGAAATTAGCCCTTAGTTGATTAATTTGGGTCCCCAGTGTAATTCATTAGTAGTTATACGAGTTCTTATGGTAATAATAAAGAGTATTATTACTTAGTTTGTGATTGCCTATTTCAGTCTAGTTGAATACATCAAATTAATTGAATAAAGTGTGACCATGTTATACTGTAGTATATACTTACATCCAATAATTTAGATAATGGAAATCGACCAGTTTGTATTTAATCAAGGGAACCAATTAATATGAGTACGCGAATGGAAACGAAAAACAAATTAGGTACGATGTGGATGATTCATAAACACTTATACTCACTCACTTATACCGTAATGTTTTTATTTGAACTATAAACAGAGAAAGGGCGTTAGTGACCATTAATCACTAGGTAGTAGGTATGTGTTTTAACGCTGTAGCCGGCAAACCAGAGACGATAGGCTCTAACAATATGGTACTTCTTTTCTAGGTATTAACTTTGTTCTCATTTACATAATTATGTTAAGAAAAAATACCAACGAGAAAATATTTTTGGAAGAATGAGACTGTATGAAGATATGGATCTTGGTCGCATGATATTAATTTTCAACCAGTACTTCCGTTTATTAAAACTACTAGGCTTACTTAAAAGAATTGGAGAACACCTTTTAAGCGGAGGTCGGATATAAAAATACTCTTTTGAAATACTCCGCCATATTTTTTTTTACCTACCAGCCAGTCTTGTTTTGAAAAAGTAGACATTCTAACGCCGTTCTAAAATTAAAATTCATTTAATTTTCTACTTACCAGCCAGCAAAAACACTTTCTTCCCATAATCCTTTTCAAGATGTAAGAAGTAGGTAGGGTAGAGTCCCCGATCCATGCCCTTACGATCGCGGGCGATGCGACATTTGTATAGGGTGCCATGCTTCGCTGGAGTCACCACGAACGTTTCCACTGCGCCTTCCACTGAGCCTTCTATTTCTGCTGTCTGTTATGGAAAGATTTTTTTAATTAAAAAATATATAAGAAAAAAAACATACTATACAACTTTTACAGAAGTTTGTCGAGAGTAACCTGAACAGTTAATATGTAAGTTACATAGAGTGGATAATACCCCCTCTAAAAAGCCCGACTTTCTCGAAGTTTATTATGTTTACTCTACCTATTTCTATCTCTGCTCATAATACAACTTATGCCTGCCCTCATCATAATCATCATCTGCCTAGCGTTTTCCCAACTATGTTGGGTTCGGCTTCCAGTCTAACTGGATGCAGCTGAATACCAGTATTTTACATGTAGCGACTGCCTATCTGACCTCCACAACTCAGTAACTGAGCAATACGATACCCGTTGGTAAGACTGGTTGTCAGATTTTCGGGCTTCTGACGACCCGTAACAACTGTCAAAGATGCACAAATGACAGCCGGGACCAACGGCTTAACGTGCTTTGCCCTCGTATGCAAGTAAATACGGGGTCGTTATGAAAAGCCAGGTTCATTAAGGAGCTTAAGCAGTTAGGTTGGGGTTTTATCTTTTAGAAAAGAGTCATAATTTGCAATAGGGGTGTTGCCATGGTAACAACACTCACCTGACTAGGCGAGCTATCTCTCCTCGGCTTATCATGCAGCGGCGCCACCGCGGCGTCAGCGCATACGTCATCAGTGCTCGCTTCTCGTCCCACGCTGCATACCGGCACGCTTTCGTCGTCTTCTTCCCCGCTACCGTCCCCTTCGCCTACAGTCAGCACTTCTATCTGATTGCCTAGCTCTGTAAGGCGTTAGGAAAGAGATGTAGATGAAAATAGTTGAGCTACGAGGATCTTTTGGCACTTGAATGAAGTGGACACGGAGGGCCTGTTAGGAAACATGTGTACAATTGTTGTTGTGAAATGTTTTGCTGGAAAAATACGAAACCGAAGACATCGACTTCCGCAATTAAGTTATCACTTGGTAATGTTTTTTTCGAAGACGGTTGTTTTTTTTTTAACTTTTTATTTATGGTCCCTACCTCAAAGTCGCAATCTACACTGATTCGTATACTGGTGGTATTGCTATACTTGCTATGTTAACCTACAGTGACAGATATTAAACATTATTAATGTACACAAAGTGGATTAAATACGTTACTATATTATAAAAGGTAACTAAGTAACCCAAGTAAATTTATGGGACCACTGCCTAAGCATCCTCCACCAAATGAAAAAAAAAAAAAATCGGTCCAAACATGACGGAATTATCGATGAACATACATTAAAAAAAATACATACAGACTTTTGGAAGTCGAAAAAGAAGATGACGGCTTTAGTTTAATTTTGGCCTCGTGCCAAACTTTCTTGTACAACTATACGGTCAACTGCATGTCAAAGTAACATTTGAACTATGAAAACTGCCTTTAAGGTGAAAGCTACAAAGGGCTGGTTGGAATAACTACCGAAGGCCGCCATGGCCCACGCACAATGGTCCGCCTAAAGGACTGAGTGCGGAAACCATAAGTTCTAACATAGAACACATCAATATAACCCTCTGAGTATTTCGCGGGCTACCTTAGCGCATCGCTATTAAGGCTGCACTCTCGAAAAAAGCTTTAAAAAACCGTTCAAATGAAGCAGCTTTTCGGCGGCATTTACAGTGAAATTACATCTGAAAAAAATAGTTGGTAATCTACATGATATGATACGTAATTTGGCATAAATTTTCTATCGATAACACGTGATAAGAAAAAAATTCAACAAAACACCTCCAAATCTTTGAGATGAAACCATTTTACTCCTTCGTTTTTACTCAAAAGAGTATAAAAATGTATCTACTGCTTTGCAATACAAAAGAAAATGATTTGGTTTTGTTACTTTAAAAAAATATACATTATTTTTATTGTAATAGGTTAGAAAAGCGTTTAATTTGGGACAACGCTCCTTGATGGGCGAGTCCTATTTCTGGGTGGACGTACGACGCGTTGAGTGAGCTCAGCAAAGAACGCGCAAGCTACACTCACGGCCGTTGGCATATACACGCGCCTTAAACGAAATAAAGGCGGTTTCATATTCAGACCGTTATTGAGACATGCGATTGACTGTACCCGACTCTCGAAGAGAAGCTGTTGTTTCTTGTATGGTTCAAGGACTTGCTCTAAAGTGGATTAAGTGGTATTAACACAGATAGTGACATTGCCAACGATGAAAGTCTATTAATTCACTGATATCGGGGTCAGGGCCTTGCGAGCTTTTAATCGTCAGGGCGCAGTATTTCTTGCAAACATACATAATAAAACTCTCTCTAGCCTAGTAGAGTGATCGTCGTACTGCCCAGTCATAGGTCTCGAGTTCGAACCCAAGACCTCAGATTTTTCGGATTAATGTGCGTATTGTACAATTATCACTTGCAAAATCGGTGAAGGAAAACATCGTAAGGAAACCGGCATGCTTGAGAGATATTTCTCAACAGTATGTGAAGCTAGGTCAGAGGCCCATGGACAGCATAAAAACTCTGACACTAGGTTAGTCAGTAACCACACGAAAAAGACAGAAGAAGCTCTACCCTCAATCTCTACAATCAATAACCCATGTATATGGGTTATTGATTGTAGAGTACACAATATTGTACAGTACTCCCAAATTAATAATGCACATGCAGATCTTCGCTAATTGTCGTATTCCCGGAAACACCCGAATCATTGAATCGTTCGAGTCCCTTGCATTTTGCACCTTGTTCGAAAGAAATAGGAGTCAATATCATGTGTACACAATCGAAAACAATTCGGGCGGTCGGCGGTCAGTCAAAGGTCCGTCAGTCGTCTTGTCATATTGGTAGTGACTGCACGTGTTCTCTTTGTCTGGAATTATATAGAGCTGCTATTACACACCCTTCTTGGTTTTGTTTTCAAAGGTGAATTTAATTTCAACTTTAATTATCTTATTCAAATTTAAATAGTTAATTTTGTAAAATATATAAATATACTAACATTTTTCACGTTTTTTCAATATTAAAAAAATAAAAATACCTACGTAAAATACATATTAAGTACTAGAAAAAACATATTAAAAATCAGATTTAGTCTTATATGAATTATAGCTCGCTATTTACTTACATGGAATTATTGAATCAAATTTCGTTACTGATAAATCAATATTTATCTCTTTTAGGACAAAACACATAATCTTACTAAATTATGCATGAAGAAAATGCACTTAACCACTCTATATACATATCGTCTTCCGACGCTCGGGAAATACGACCGTTGCCGAACAGTGGCGAAGATTTCTATGCGCATTATCACTTTTGGAGACCTGTACGTACGGGGGCACATAAGTAGTCCATGTTTCAGACCCTGAGTGTTTCGGAGCATATTCTGACGAACACAAACAATGCAACAAGGCACATAGTTGCCGCTGTGTGGATAGGGCTTTATAAGATATCCTGTGTAACAAAATATGCTCAGTAGTTGTTGTTATGTTGATGGACATTTGTTTTGAGTATGATGATTAGCAGTGCTCACCGTAAAACGTAGGTGAAGTGAGTTAATAGAATAAAAGTGAGTCAATCCCTAGAATTGGGTGGACTGCTCACTTAATGTTTTCACGGCGAGATTTTTAATGAATCAACTGACTGGATGTATGGGTATGCCATATTATATTCTGAATGCAATAGCCAAGTATCCTTGATAATTATAATCTGAAGAAGTTTCCAGTCTGAAGTGTTTATATGACGATCAGTCTATTGATTGACATAAGTAATAAGTGGTATTATCTATCCTTGTGCCATTATTGAATCACCACACGAATCATTTTCGAAAGTTTTTGTCACGTACAACAGAACTGATTCAAAATGACTTGTGTTTTCGTGATAGCCGTTTACGACTATAGGCTGATGTTTAAATTATCAAATAAAATTCAAAATCCTGAATGACTGATAATGTCAACACACAGCCTTAACTGCTGGTCCGAGAAACTTTTTTATGTATTTTCTACTTCTTCTTCAACTGGCGAATAGTCGATATTTAGCAGCAAAACTGCGCTCCAGTAATGTCGGTGGTGATAGCCTAGCGATGTGACCGTCGGAATGCTAAGTCATAGGTTTTGAGTTCGAACCCAAGGCCACCTCTGATTTTACGGATTTATGTGGGTATTGTATAATTATCACTTGCTTAAAAATCGGTAAAAAAACATCGTGAGAAAAGCATGTCTGAGAGATATTTCTCAACAGCATGTGAAGCTAGGGAGTTTGTTGCGCCACTTCTTCCCAGTTAAATTACAAGAAAGTGGTTGAGGGGCAGGCGTTTTGGGGGACTGTTTATGTCCCTTTGACATTCAAAAAGTGCTGAATTTTAGCCTAGTTTTATTAAATGACTTGGTTTTGGTTGGTATACCTATAGGTAACAATCTTTACCAATTATCACCAGCAGTGGCAGTTGTATAACAACATAATTACCTACATATTATGTTTTATACAAATCTATTAGCTACAAGTGCTACAACCAATCAATCTGCCGAACTTTTTCCCAACAATTTGGGGTCGGCTTCCGATCTAAACGGATGCAGCTGAATACCAGTATTTACATAGAGCGGCTGCCTATCTGACCTCCACAACCCAGTCAGTAACTGCGTAATACGATAATTATATTCTACTAGCCTCTCCCGTGCGGTTTCACCCGCTGCACGGCTCCTATTGGTCGTAGCGTGATGTTACATATATGCTGATGCCTATAGCCATCCTCGATAAATGGACTATCCAACACAAAAAGAATTTCTCAATTCGCACTAGTAGTTCCAGAGATTAGCGCGTTCAAACAAACAAACTCTTCAGTTTTATAATATTAGTATAGATTAGCTACCATAATCAAATATTTATACCTTTTAACAAAGTTGGAACTACACCATCAACATACATTGCTCGTCTTTTATTACTGTGAGACAACATAATTATTTTAAGTGTTCATAATGGACTGCTTTAAGATAAACAAATTTAACGGATTGTGGTTACTATTTTCAGTAAACATAATTTTAATTATTGACCATTCGATTATTGTTTTTAAGGATGAGTCACTTATGTAGTAGCCCATTTATAAAATCTATAGCTTCTAAGACTAAGACTATAGAATTATTCAATGAGATTTTGCCGAGCTATTCTTGTTTCTTAATTAACATTATTACTTACTGCTATCAAGGTATAATACAATAGAATACTCGTTATTACACACTTACATCAGTTTAAAGAAAAACGAATTAGACATGTTACATAAGGTGGCACATAATCCTACCGATTCCTACCGAAAATAATATCGAGTACGTATATAAACCACAAGATATTGTTTTAAAAAAATGTTCCAAACAAATATTATGTGAAGAAGAAGTGGTGGCCCAGTGCTATCGATCACGACTTTCGAGTTGTAGATCATGAGTTCGAACCGAGGCAAGCACTTTACTTTAAGTTTTTAATTTCATCACCACTGTTATAAAAACGGTGACGAAAACATCGTGAGGCAGGGTAACTGGCATGTCCCAGGCCAAAAAAAAAAAGAAGACATGTGAACTCCTCCACCAACTCCCACTGGGCCCGCGTGTTGGATGGTGGGACACTCTCACACCAAGACGAGGCCTGAGTCACAGCAATGGGAACATTTTAGGCTGATTCTGGTTTTACTAAATATTATGATGGATTTCCTTATAAATATTACAAGTAAAATACTGAGTATATGCTCTACCTACATCAATGGCATGTATAGTAGTTTCATAGTAAAACCAGGTAGGTAGTTAACAAGTCATGAATGAATAACATGTTTTTCTATTCTCAAATAACAAAGTTATTCATCATTCCCCATATTATGAATCACCATATCAATAGAACAAGGTTGCCAGTGTACTACAAAATGAGGTTCCTTGATTTTAAATTCGCAAAAAATATTTGTATTATTTCTGAATTTACATAAATAAAGAAAATAGCTATAACATAACAACACACCTGTGTGATAATGTAGACAGAGGTGTTCCTATAGTGCACCCACAATTCGCCAGTTTCGATTCAATTCTCATTAATAGGGGCCGAGCCTAATGCCGACAACCGAGCATACATACAGAATCGAGGCTGCTATTGACCGAGACATTCGAGGTGCAAACATCCAATAACTCATTTACCCAACCTGGGAATTGAACCCAGGATCTTATGCTCAGCAGTAGCGCTTGCAACCAGTAGTAGACCAAGGAGGGTGTAAGTTACGGATGCAATATTTTAGCACTCCCTCTTACAGAGGCGACGCCTGTGCCCCAGCATAAGAGCATTACAGGCTGATTATGGCTATATGTAGTAGGAATGAGACTTCAAGCAACAATATACTGGCTGACTAAAGTTAGAAACTCAGATCGAATTGTGTTCTTGTAGTTTTTGAAAGAAGAATAAGTGTTAATAAACACTGGCCGCTTGATTGTAGAATTAAGGAATAAATGTAATATGTATTAGTGAATACACAAAAACGCAATCAGTCATGCTGAAAGTAAAATAATGTAAACATAGAGAAGCGCAAGTATGTTTTGTATAAAAAGTAAGCATAACATTCCTACTTACCATCGTATGTTGAGATTCTATTTGTTTGGAGGGGTATGACTTGGTCCGGATTGACAGGCGACATAAGAAATTGCATCGGGCCATCATAGCCTGTTATGAAAGGAAAATAAAATGCGCATAACAAAAATATACATCAAAAAACCATGCATGAGTCCACTAAACATTGAGAAATTTTGGTTAATAAGGATATTAAATAGTAAAGCACTTACCATGTAGCTCGCGGGAACGGCTGCCTGATATAGGACGTTTTGCTGACCCTACCCTAAGGTCGTTTGCTTGAACCATACCAGAATTTTGTCGTTTCTGTTTCATCTTCTGTTCCATCAGTTGGCGCTAAAATTACAAGTTAAATGAAATGTCAAGGCATCACGAATTAAAGAACTCAACAAATATTGTTAACACCACCTCGTAAAATATGCAAATGTTCAAGAAATGTAGGAGTTTAAAAAAAAAAATTAAAATCATTTACTTGCTGTTCGATTTTGTGATCCCGCATTGAAGCCATGGTCGTAGGCTTTATTTACTTTAAATTTCACTTTAACTACAATGCACTACAGTTTAGTTGTAAAAGTCTTAACTTTTATCTCAAAATTCAATACAATACTTGGCATTTTGTAAGCTCATTTTTTGTTTATAAATCATCTTGCCTACCGTTGCCCAGGAAAATAGTGTTGTCAGCATAGAGAACTTCAACGTTCTCCTAAATAGTAGTTTTTTTAAATGTGTAATGGTATATAAAATATATTATTTAATGTGTATTTTCAGTTATCTACAAGTCATCAATAGTTACACAAATGTTCTAACTAGACACAAAAGTAGGACTTGTTAATGTAGTTGATTTTTATTTAGTTAAACGTTTTGTGCATTGAAGAAAAGGTTGAATGAAGCGTGATTTTTCGTTTTATGTCTTTTTTTTTGGCAACAATTCGATTTCCCTTAAAAGTCAGTGTTCTCATTAGTAAATATTTTATCCATATTTGGGCAATGTAATTTGACCTGACTTCAATTTATTTGAATATTGCTTCTGCACCAGTCTAACAAAATATCGTGCTTATTCTACTATGAATCTAAAGTACTGCTGCAACAAAATACGGCTTTGAAATTTTCGGAAAATATTTCCATGATTATGCTCAATTATTTTATCTTTACGATTTAGTTTTATCATGATAGTGCGTTTTGTAAGGTCCATCAAGGTCACGTGTTATTTAATTGTACCAGAATTGTTTTCAGAATGTGGATCAGCGCAATTTTTTGTCACATAAATGTTATAACAGCTTGGTTGGTGTACCGTTTGATTCTATCACACGAATTGCCACATCAGCAACGCATATAAACAGCAGTACTAATATAATTCATGACACTGAAAGTGCGTTGAGGAGCGCATTACTTCTGTCATCTTTGCCATTCAAATTCTTTAGTTTCTTTTTAATTTCTGAAGCAGTGCGAGTAATCTCGGACACACTTGGCTTCTATGAAAGGTGTAGACACTGCCGCGGTCAGTGGGTAGCCTTAGGGGCGGCCGCTCTTAACAATAGCCATCACCGAGGTGACTCCGTGCTCCGTATTTTTGATTTTGGAAAATTTTTATGAAGGGAAAAAATAATATTTGATCTGGTAACCTTTCAAAATTCTTCATCTGTCTGATTTGGATGTCAATTTGTCAAATGTCATTTAATTTTTCAAGATGGCTCCAAAACGGAGTGTTTTAGGATTTTTGAACCCAAAAACTATTAGTTCAGTTTTCAGCAATAGTATTGTAAAAACTCCTTATCGCTATGTACATGGGTGTAATAGTTGTGATAATTTTTTAGGCGGTCACGCCGTATCTTTTGCTTCCTTAGCACGTAAAAATTGTAAGTTTTACATGCTTTCATTACATCACCGGTTTTGATTTATTTCATGAAGGACATATTAAAACAGCGCAATATATTATTAGTTAGGCCTTCCACATAATAAGTACTCTTTCAGTAATCAACTGCAAATGTACTTTGACATTTCATGGAACATAACCTAACTTTTCGTACATATTTTGTCTCAGATAATATCGGTGCTAGACATCGATTTATTCACACGACGAGCATTTTGAGTGCTCGAGCTGACTACTACAAGGTCCTCGGTGTCGCTAAGAACTCTTCAGTCAAAGATATCAAGAAGGCGTACTACCAGCTAGCCAAAAAGTACCACCCCGATGCAAACAAGTCTGATCCAGAGGCTTCCAAGAAGTTCCAAGAGGTGTCGGAAGCGTATGAGGTAAGAAAATTCATTAGGATATGACTTTTCGTGTTTTTTCTTGGTTGAAAACAATGTCAACAAAGATTAAAACAAAACAGCTGACCTATTGAAAAGAAATAATAAATTGATTCTAAACTCAAGCTTTGCCCATTTTCTTGAATTTAGACAAATGAGGATCTAGGATTTCGATACTTCTTCAATTTGAAGTGTAAACTCTGGTAAAAAAATACAATTCAAATGTTTTTGAAGAAAAAATATCATATCTTATGTTTGTCTTTTCTAGATTCTCTCTGATGAAAACAAGCGTAAGCAGTATGACACATATGGCACCACTGCAGATGACATGGGCATGGGAGGTGGACCATCAGGAGCCGACGGTTTCACTCACCAATGGCAGTACAAGTCCACCATAGACCCCGAAGAACTGTTCCGGAAGATATTTGGAGATGCTGGCTTCAAAAGCGACTCTTTCAGTGACTTTGCCGAGTCTAAGTTTGGGTTTGGTGCAGCACAAGAGGTAAAGTTATGATTTTATGATATTTTATTTAAAGAATTCAATAATTCCCCTTTGAACTTATTAAAAAAACCAGACAGACGGAGAGAGAGTTGCTACTGAACTTAATATGAGTGTAACTTAAACTATTAGCTCATAGGACTGTTAAAGCTTAATTTGTTTATTTTAATTTTGTTTTCTATTCTCAAGTCCTACTCCGGTCCTTTTAGTGCAATACTTTTAAATTGTCTTTTGGGTTTTTGATTTTTAAATTGATTCCTTTTTTGTTATCTCTTTCCAGGTGGTAGTCAATCTCAAGTTCACAGAAGCAGCTCGCGGTGTCAACAAAGAGATAAACGTGAATGTGATAGACACATGCCCCAAGTGCTCTGGCTCCCGCTGTGAGCCCGGTACTAAGTCAATTAAGTGTACTTATTGCAACGGAACAGGCATGGAGACTTTCTCCAGAGGTACGATTTGTAATTTGTTTATAATTTAGTTGATTTTACAACAGCAGCCTTAGCCAGATAAAATAAGTTTTGCCTTGTGAACCATTGAAGATGGATGAAAACACAAGCAATTTGACTGTAAATAATCTCAAAAGCAAAAGGCTCAGGGTAAAGCTCTTTAAAATAAAAAAACAAATACACACAAGTGTTGGGCAGAGATGTACTTATGATACACCCATATTTTGCCATGTAAAAGCCCCATGTAATAGGGGCGACCCTATTGACATCAAAGGGGCAACTTTTTGAACTATCTATACTAATATTATAAAGCTGAAGAGTTTGTTTTCTACGCGCTAATCTCTGGAACTACTGGTCTGAATTGAAAAATATTTTTGTGTTAGATAGTCCATTTATCGAGGAAGGCTATAGGTTATGTAATATCACGCTACAACCCATAGGAGCCAAGCAGCGGGTGAAACCATGCGGAAGCAGCTTGTATTAAATAAAGCTTTTGTCTTAAACCCGATCTGTCTTCTTGCTGACCGCATACCTTCCTATGTTGCCTCATTATAAGACAAATGCCGCTCTTCTTAATGGGCTACTGAGTTTTTGGCCTGTCCTAAAATATTTTTCCATTTTTTCAGGTCCATTTGTGATGCGTTCTACCTGCCGACACTGCCATGGAACTCGAATGCTTATCAAGTTCCCCTGTGTTGAGTGTGAGGGGAAAGGACAGTCTGTAAGTATTTCAGAGAAAAATATGCCAATGACACGCTGAAATGATTGAATTTAGTTAGATTTGCGTTTTTTTTTATTTGTGGTCACATGTTTTATACCAAATTTACACCAAATTTACAATCTACACAATTTGTGTGAACCATTGAAATGATGGCTACTTCTCTGTGAAGTATGGATGAAAATACATGTTGCGCCGACCCCAAATAAATTGGGATAGGCGTAGTGATGACATGATTGGAGAGATGAACATGAGAAAGGTACACTTGCACGTGCTTTCGCCTGAAATCTCATTGTAATAGCAATGTTTTATCTAATTTCGAATTTCAGAAACGAGGGTATCACTTGGTAATTCCGCCAAACAACGGTCGATTTTTCATTGGTTCAAATTAAGAACTTGTTTTTTTTTTAATATTCCTTCAAAGTGTATAATCAAAATAATTTCTGTAAACAGGTGCAACGTAAAAAGGTTGTAGTGCCCGTGCCGGCTGGCGTAGAAGATGGGCAGACCGTCCGTATGGCTGTGGGCTCCAACAACGAGATATTTGTCACCTTCAAAGTGGAGAAGTCCAATTACTTCAGGAGAGACGGACCGGATGTGCACACTGATTGTTGTGTACGTGAAGGATGTTACTAACTTTGTTAAACTGCTACAAGATCTTGTGGCACTCGAATGACGTTGACGGGGGCCGCTGTTGGTTAACATTTGTGCAATTGTGGATTGTCGGAACCAAGCCGGCGCCGGTAGTTCCGAATTCGGCCACGAGCCAAAAGATCCTTGTACATCTAGCTTGCAAATTGTCTACCTGATTTTTAATTGTTTTTTCTATGGATGAAACTAGCTAAACTAATCAATAATGCTGACAACAAATATTATGTTTTTTTTCATGTCACTTTGTGAGTTGTTCAAATATTTTCTGGTTTGTTCTTGGATTGCCTTCGGCCCTGTTAAATACAGAGACTGAAAAAACCGAACCACATTTCGGCAGTTGTTTGAAGTCCTTTTATGAGAGGGTGCGTCTGTCGCCATCAACAGGGCACAAATCCGGGCTGCTACTGAGAAACTCCAGATAGATAACCCAATTAAAAATTACACTTTGTCTGACTATCCCAGGACCCCATGGTCAGCAACGAGGCCGTCAAAAACAGACTGTTCACTGGAAAAGAGTTTCCAAAAATGTATTTTTATTTTCAGGTTTCCGTGTCACAAGCGTTGCTGGGTGGCACAGTCAGAATACAAGGGTTATATGAAGACCATACGTTGCAGGTTAGTGTTCAACTGTATTACGCGTGAGAGGCACTGCAATTTGCATAAAACCTCTGCCAATTTATTTAATTGCTCGCACTTTTTACTGACATGTAACTGTGCACGTACTCTTGCATATTGTAAACTAATATTATTTATTACACATAGCTGCGGCGTCGCCAAGACCTTTTTGCTTTTTTGAAATTTTATAACCTAGTGGTGTGACCGTCGGACTGCCACGTCATAGGTCTCGAGTACGAACCCAAGACACGCACCTCTTGATTTTACAGAAAAAAAAAATCGGTGAAGGAAAACATCGTGCGGAAACCAGCATGTCTGAGAGATATTTCTCGACTCCATGTGAAGCTAAGTCTAAGGCCCATGTTCAGCATAAAAACTCCAAGTTAGTCACCGACCAACCACACGAGAAAAAAAGAAACAGTCATCTATCTATAAACTGAGCTCGGCAAGCTCAACTGAACCTCGCAGATATATCGATCCGTGTGGCTGTTATTCAGATACAAACCTTAAGCACATATAAAGTAATACATTTGTTGCAGATAATGCCCTGCACGTCATCACACAGCATTATCCGACTATCGCGAAAGGGTATGAAGAGGGTCAGTCAGACGGGCTACGGAGATCACTATGTGCATATTAAAATACAGGTAAGTACAGGTTTATATGCATAATAATATAATACTCTTTGTTATATAAGTTTTTTTTGAATATCTATAATAAAAAATTAAAAGGAATTACAGACGAACGCGTTGGTTTCGTTCGTAGTACAGAGGCTAGCACTACAAGCTACCCTGATCTGTCAAATTTCTTTGATAGATTTTCAACTTTATTACGAAAGTATAAGGTTCATTTTCAATTGAGATAATTTGACAGTTAGGGATAGCTTGATGTGCTGGCGTATGTAGATAATACTTAATAATTTATTGCATTCCATTATGAGTATTTGATAAAAATAAGTACATAATAACATGAATGTACGAGTTAAAATGATACATTTGCACATCATATTGGAAACCTACATTCTGGTAAACAAACGAATTTTAATTTGTGGTAATTTAATATTTAATACGATTATCATTATGGATATAGTATACTTTGTTAGAAAAAAAAACACTTGTTTAATTTCGATGCTACAATTTATTCCATAGTTCTGGGTAGATAATATTGATAACACCTTCATTTCGAGATGAAACTTTAACACAGCCCTCTCTGAATTATAACTTTTTCCCCGCAGTTACCAAAAACGTTGTCGGACAAGCAGAAAGCACTGATGTATGCTTACGCCGAACTAGAAGAGGATACCCCCGGACAGATTCACGGCGTCTCAATCGACAGAGATGGTAAGAATAAGAAATAACAGAAGTAGACAACCTGCTTAATTTACTAGACGAAGCATATCACACAGACAGGAATATCGTAGAAGAATATAATGTTGAAGATTGTGCTAATTTTTAGGTTTTATTTTAGTTTAAATTCCAATTTAGAGTCTCATCTAGGTAGGACATTCACGATCGTCGTAAAACCTTTAGGAAGTCATTGCAATGTAACTCTTTATCTCGGTACGATAAGGTTTATATTAGAATGATTACTGAGAGTTTCATCTAACTCACGGCGATCGTTCTAATTTATACTTTACTAGCTGACCCGACAGACGTTGTCCTGCCTTAACTATGATACCTACCTACCTTACTTACCTACCTACGTAGTAGGGTACGTAGGAAGGGTAGGTAGGTAGGGTACCTACCTACCCTTCCTACGTACCCTACCTATCCTACCTACCCCACCTACCCTACCTACCTAATCACTTAGGGTTATGAAAAATAGATAGTAGCCGATTGTTTGACCTACTGAATATGCATATAAAATTTTATAAAAATCGATCTAGCCGTTTCGAAGGAGTATGGTAACTAACACTGTGACACGAGAATTTTATATAATATAACATAACATTTAAACTAGATAAAAGTTACATGGCAATGACACACTAGTGGTCTTACGTTATTTCAATAAGAAAGTGAATAGCTTTAAATGTAACGACGCAAGGCCTCGTCGAATCGAAAGAAAATGTATAGAACAAAACAACACATTTATTTTACAGAAAAACCAAAAGATAGCAGTGATACGGACCGTAAATCAGAAACAGGTACGGGTTCTGATAAGATACACTTCTCTAACCGCGATAACGACGACTATGAAAAACATAGGGCGAAAGTTTGGACGTTCCTTGAGAGTCTAAGCGATGCTTATACGAATCATAAGCTGTATTTCGTGACTGGCTTCGTTATGGCTGTTGTTGTGTGTACGATTGCCATTTTAAACGATCCACAGGACAGCTATGGGGCCTTTGAGTATGTGCATAAGATGGAGGAAAGACCAGGTCGGGAGCTCGATTTGCCTTTTGGGTATGAAAGAACGCTTCGGCGTGAAAGAGAACTTAATCCTGAATTGTATAAGGACGTATGAGAGGTGTATTGAGTCTATGGTACGCTGTTCAAAGAGTATGTATTTAAAAGTTTTTAAGGAGATGGTTTTGTTTGTCATTCCTTATATTCTCTATGAGCGAGTTATAGACAATTAACTATTAACACTGTTACTTTGCTGTCAACATTATGTAAGATATGTTTGTTTGAAACTTGATCAATCTTGGGATTTTAAAATGGGTTGGGAAATGATTTTTTTATTTATTATTTAAAAGTTGAATTAGGCTAATTCCCGATTCGATTCAACGAGATTTCCCCATTCGTATACCGATATTCGTCCTAAAAAAAGTAGTCCAATATTAACGTTATTATATTATATTGAATGTAAATAAGTTACGTATATATATTCGGGGCCATTTTCACCAATGAAACTAAACGCGATCAGCACAGTTAAACTGCGTTCAACAGTTGTCAGTCGCAATGTTCCCTAAGAATTATGACACTGACAGCTAGCTCTTGAACGCGGTTTAGTTGTGCTAATCCCGTTCAGTTTCAATGGTGAACTTTGCCCTTAATAGTGAGAGAGCATATGAAAGTGTTGCGAAAGTTGAGAGGCATAGTTATAATATGGTTATTATAGTATGATGGTCATACATTATGTATTTTCAAAGTTATTGTAAATATTGTAGTCTGTTTCATGAATACACGAAATTTAATTGATATGTTGTTTCATTTCGATCCTCTTAATACCCTACACCATCATGCTATAATCCAGATATTTTAAAATCATATCAGCACAGCTATTTACAATCGCTATCGAAGTCAATTGTTAAGGTTTGTTGAGGGAGAAAGCTATGATATGGTAACTTTATAGTAACAAATGTTAAGTGGTAAATAAATTATGTATTGTTTTTAGGTATCCATACTAACTAATATTATATTCGAAAGTAATTCTGTCTCTCTGTATGTAACCACTGAACGGATTTCGATAAAATTTGGCACATAGATAGATTAAAACCAACTTGCATTTACAGTTTAAAACCAGACAAACAAGTTATTGGTCTGTAAAAGTTAACAAAATAGTCTGCGGCAGCGTATGTCTATCTTCTAAGGATGACCTACATTAAACAATTTTATGTTTCAGAATTAGATAATCATTTCATTATTCACGGTTAAATTTAAGTCGTTTGCATCCTTAAGCGGGATTGTCCGAAAGGGTTACCGCTACCCCGGAACATAAAGGGCTACGGAAGGAACATGGATGGGTTTTAGTCAGTAAGAGTCTGACACTCCCTTCCGCACCACCCAGAGCGGGAGCAGTCATTGGATGATTTCCCAGCCTTAAAAAAAAAAAAAGGGGTCATTTTACTCATTATAACGAGCAAGTTTTACTATGGGATCGAACCTGAAATCGCGAAAAAAAATCAGCTGTCAGACATTTATGTTCGCCTAACTCGTCAAAATGTACTGCACAGCTGATTTTTTTGTCTTTTTTTTCGGTGTTAGTATTATTTATTCATTAGTATTGTCAGTACACTTTAGGCATCCAAACCAAAATGTTTCCTTTCCATGTTCAGCAATAGTCCAGCTCTAACCGGGGGTTGTCTTTGGGTGCATTTGCATAATGCATACAGGGATAATCGTCGGTTGGTGCCTCTCTAACATCTGGAATGGTCTAAGGGGACCTTGCGTGTTGGCTCGGAGCTTCGTACGCCTTCCTAAGGTCCGGGACCCCAGGGTCAGAAATGTCAAGAGACAAAAAAAAATATTATATGTATGTACCACTTCAACATTTTTTACCATTAAAGTTACCTTTTTGTAGCATTCCTGTGCGGTTGTGAATAGCTGTGTACACGGCATAACTCAAAGATTCTACAATTTGGGATGAATCTTGAACTCAGATTTCGGTTAGGTTAGGTTTGTCTTAGATCAGTGGGGCAATTGTCTAACACACTAACAATTACAATGCCCTTCATTTTGACAATTTGACAGCACTATTTAAGAATTTCTTTCGAAAGTGTGTTACGCAATTGGGGTGCTGTTTTAAACAATTGAGTATTTTTTTATTATTTCGAACTCTGTTTCGACTGTCGTAAAGTTCTTTATACAACAAGTAACCTTAGTCCCGACCCAAAGTTGTAACTTTTGTATTGAGAACTTTATCTTAGTGAGAATAAAGTTTAGTTTATATCGATGTTTAGTTTATATCGATGTTTAGTTTATATCGATATTTATTTAAGTTTAAATTCTGTTTTAAGCTCGATGAGCTTAAAACAGAATTTGGGTATGATTCCTAATGTATACACAATTTATAGGCGTACATAACGATCAAAGAAAAAATGACGATGGACAGAAGCTGCTTATTAAACTAGTAGAAAAAATATTAACTAAAATAAAATAATAGTCAAAAATTAAATAAAGGTTAGTGGACGGCACTGAACAAAAATGTCATGGGGGAAATATGATATCTAAATTAACAGTTACACAAAAACAAATATTAAGTAACTGAGAGAAAACTATCAAGTATTTTTTCCGAGTACTACCCGAGGAGTCGTGAAATATGTCCAGGTTAGAATTAAATTTTTTGTTTAGCATTTTATGATGATTAAAAGTTCTAATTAGCTTTTTTACGAAAAAAAAATGTTAAAGACAGTATGGGGTCTTTTTGGTGGAACTGTAGGGGATTCTGTGCTAGGAAGTGTATGAAATCAATATTTACGTTAATTGTTTCGTAGCACAGTCCGCGCTACGCCGTAGCCCGACGCGTAGCATACTTTTACGGAGCTACATCAGTAGGGTAGAACTACTTACCGAGCCGAATTCAATCGCATTTTGATTTTTAAGGTAATTTCTAATCCATCGATTCATGTTTTAAAATTCACCTGTTGGACAACATAAATAATAATTTTATTGCTTTATTACGTGATTGATTGGAAATTTCCTTGAACTATCAGAATGATTAGCATTGCCAGTGTAAGATTCATTGCTCAATTACAATGAATGTTATTCTAGGTAAACAGAAGAAAAATCAGGGATATACAAACTGAGATTTATAATATCATCAACAAATACACAAAACTATATGAAAGAGATAGAGCATATTCTTTCAGAAAAACGGCAAATAAATTAAGTAAAAGAGAATGTAGAAAATATTGTAATGTAGTCATTGTTAATTGATTTCCAGGAGCAATACGAGAGAAATAACGAACAAACTAATTAAGCCTTACTTCTTGTAGGTCGAGTAAAATTGTAAGTTAAAGTCAATAGCATTTAGTCGATTTTGCATTAGTAGAGTATGTATGTTCCCTTGTGTGACTAAATTATTATTATATAAAAAGTATCTACAGTACAGTCGCAAATCGAAATCGAAAACATTAACAGTGTTGCTAGAGTTCGAGAAAAAGTTTAGTTTGCATAGTTTATGGTGTGATAATTTGGTGTTGCCATATCATTTTAGTGTTTATGCATTAGAGTTAAGAGTCCGTAATAATCACCTCAATTTGTTTAATTTAATGTTGATAAGTAATATAACGCAAAACCATTAATTTCTTCAGTAACTAATTTTGAGTGATACTCCTTTAGGCCAGATGATGATCGTCACTTCGTTGTTTTGTTGACAATAACATTTGAAGCAGCAGACATAGTATTGTCTCGCTCTCCCATGATGAACATTGTCCCTCATAGAACGCTAGGGTTACCGTTTAAATCAGACGATTTTAATCGTTAAAGATGTTTGGGATCCGGCAAGATTTTGCTTAATAATGTATTAATATTAAAACTTAATTTACAATTTCAGGTAAGAAAGTGTCAATATCTGAGCCCCTTGATATGGTGGACGCCGTCAAAGAGGCAATAAGAGATAAGAAGTCTATTGGGGGAACAGCCACTGAGGAGGAAGTGCTCGAAAAATCTAAGAGGAGCAAGGCGTAGATAGCGATTATTATACCTATGTGTATTGTAATAAGGGTTGAAGCGCTTTGCTGATATATGGTACGGGTTTGTAAATTTGGGAGTAGATAGCAATTGTTTTTTTTTATATGAATGGGATGAACACTTCGTAAGAATGTCGGTCGCGGTAAGTAGTGTTTGTCGCACATATTACTCCATTTGCTTTCTACTCTCTGGTACAAAAATTAAATTCTATTAATTTTTTTTTTAAATAATAATTATATTTTAATAAAGAAGTTGAATTCCTAAAATGCTTGGATTGTTGAGGTTAACAAAATTCTAGAATGAAAACAGCTCAAGGCACCGAAATGTGATTGCTTATGTTCTATATTTCGCCTTTATTAATTAATTTATTTTAAATTGTTTTGTCCCTTTATCACCAAAGCGCTCGCTTCCTCATAGTAAAATGTTCCGAAAGTTAGGTTATAAAATTCTCGCTACTATTTAAAACAATGTTATTATGTTTGTCTAATATGTATTTGAACTTACCAAAAGTAGGTATTCATTCACCAATTTTTATGATTTATTTTACAATTCTGTGATACATGTTGAATGGTGAATACATTTCCATTTAGACTTGCGAAAGAAATGTTATAGTTGCTGTCTGAAAATTCATGTTTTATTGGAAATTTCACAAAGTAATTATAATCAAAGACGCTGTACATAGCCGTTGACTAGTGTGTAGGAAATGGTAGATAAATAAAAACAACAAATTACTTAAAGCTTTGTTTTATTTTTGAACATTTGATTGCGTAAGACGGCAGTGAATAGATTGAAATTAACTATAGGATTTCACGATTTGTCATAATATATTAAAATCTAGAAGCTTTTCTAGAAAACATCGTGAGGAAACCGGCATGCTTGAGAGATATTTCTCAAAAGTATGTTAAGCTAGGTCAGAGGCCAAGGGCTAAGGAGATTGGATTTTAGTCAGTAAGAGTCTGACACTCCCTTCCGCTCCACCCAGAGCGGGAGCAGTCATTGGATGATTTCCCAGCCTTAAAAAAAGGGCTAAGGAGATGAGGTTAGTCACTGACCACACGAAGAAGAAGAAGAGATCTAGGAGCTAATGTACTAATACGTGCCTTAGTGAATATGTTGTAAAGTGTAAAATTTTAGCGTTATTCAACGTAATTCCGTAAAGGAGCGCCAGAATAGCCCGCAAAATTCACATTTTCTTAATTTTTCTGCAATTTGTAGGTTGGTATACAGTTTGATGTTGATCAAAATATGATTCGCGGTTGTAGCAAGTACGTATTTATAGAGCTGTACTCATTCATATCATTACAATCCTGCAAGTTCATATTACCTACATTTTGGAATGAATATTTCATGGAATCATGACATTGGAAGGCAAGTCTAAGATACTTAGTTGTACTGATAATTACAATTATTATAATTTTGATAATACGAACCCCAGGTAACCGACTTGATTGAAAGTAGGTATAACATAACATAATCAGCCTATAATGCCCATTGCTGGGAACCAAACCTCCTCTATGTGAGAGGGAGTGGGCCATAATCCACCAGTGCCCAGTGCGGGTTGGTAAATGTGACATGTCGTCGAATTTTTGGTTCTAGTACCTACATGCCAGTTTCTTCACGATGTTTACCTTCACCGTTTTAAGAGCAGTGCTGATGAAATTATTTAACCTTTTGACCGCCACGTCAAAAATGAAAAATCGTGCCCTCAGCGCCAAGTTCCGAATTCATCCTTTAATACCTACAAAATAGTAGTGAAGTCGAAATTATTATTATTATTTATTTACGTTTAAAATTCTGTCACCCAGTCACGACCGTGGCGTGCTGGTCACATTTTGGTTTGTCGTCTATACACGACTGTGGCGGTCAAAAGGTTAAACAACGTATAGTGCCTGGCTGGGTTCGAATCCACGACCTACTACTCGGTATATCGGGGTAGTTACCTCTGGGCCACCCTACTTGCTGTTCCAAGTAGGTATTAAACTATTTAATGATTAATTCTTCGCTCTCAAGCAGTCTGTACTTCTCTGTCATGGAAGTGCAGGCGGCACCGCTGTGCCGACGCAACGTTGCCAGCGCGCATGACAGCAGCATCATAGCTCCCTCCACGTACCAACCGTACAGGATCCGGACGTGGCCGTTTATCTGTAAATAAAAGCTTTATGTATAATAAGCCTTATGTTCAAGCTCTGGCTGGAGCCTTTAATTTACTAAGGCACAAAGGGAAAGCCCAGTTACGCAACTGACAACCTCTTACGTTAACCTTTGTAATGCCATAAAAAGAAAAAAAACGTTATGTTCAAATAACGGAAGTCGGCTTGTTAAAAAAAATCACCATAACAATAGTTATTTGTTATGCAAGGCTGGAAAGTTGATTTTTGTCGCGAGTACTTCTATTGAAACCTGAGTAAGCGAAGGATTCTAGGGTTGAACCATGAGCGAAGCGAGTGGTTCAAATATAGAATCCTGAGCGTAACGAAGGTTTCAAAGGTACGAGACGCAGAAAAGCTTTGCTGCCGAGCGCAACACACAATTTTTCACCTCACTACAGCGAGGAAACTGCTAGGTGCAAGAAAACAGGTGTTGTTGAGTTTTATTTTGTTCGAGCGTCTCAGATACATTGACTCATGTGAAGAAAATAACAGATACTTGGCAATGTATCTTATGAGTTACATAGAATATCTCCAAAATTAAATACCCTGTATTTTGTTCTATATCCTACTTGTCCTCTAAGGAGAATGAAAGAAAAAAACTAATTTAATACAAATAACTAACTAATTTAATACATATTTATTTTTGCCAAGCAAAGGATTAAATAACATATTATATTAGTATTTATTTTATTTAAAAAATTAAACTTAAATTACTACACAATTGGGTATTTGACAGGGTAGTATTTTTATGGCATATTCAAATGTGACGTCACAGATTTTTTTAATCAAATGGAATACTTATTTACATTAATTCCAATTTTACAATTATATCCTCGCAAAATATTTAATTTCTGTACTGTGATGGAAGTTTTTAAGGTGAGCGGTATTATTTAATATTTTATTTTAGACCGTGTCATGCATTTTCAGTGGACTGGCAGTATAGAAAATTATTAAATAGAATGGTTCGAATTTTAAAAACTCTTTCCACGCTAGAGAGCAAAAAGCGATTTTCGGCTCAGATTTCGAATGACAAACAGACTCTTGCCGAGCCTGTGAGGTGAAAAAATAATTACTGGCTGTTGCAGCATGTTTTGTTTTACAACAGAGGGATATTAAATTAGTGTCTGTACCTCTTGCTTGACAATAAGAGTGTATTTTTACATTATCTCATTATCAGTTTAGGCAGTATTGCCCCTATGCTGGGTAAAGGACTCCCTCTGCCTTGTCCCCACTGTCACTGACACTTCTGTCCCCCGTGCTGCTATGATAAATGCTGTTAATTGAACTAAAAACAACGAGGCGTAAAAGATTACTATGAGGACGCAACAATCTTCAGTTGACTGGTCTTCGCTCACGTTAGCAGGGGCGCTTTTTTAATGCGTTGTTATTTTTTCACTCTCAATGGCTACTTGGCTGTAAGTCGAACGGCGAGAATCCAACAGAGCGCATCTCAGAGAGTTTTTGAACGCCATTATAACACGAAATAAACAATTAGATCATTACTTTTGTGTGTGTTTATATAGATATCTTAAAAATTAAACCTCTCGTACGTATTTAATGACATGAAACAAATTAAAAGACTATGGATATTGGGAAATTCATGACAACAAGAAGAAATAAATTTATAGCTTGGCATAGAGGGCACGCGCGTGCATTTTTGCTCTGGCGTTCAAAAGGTTAACGCGGTGTTATTTTTCACTCTCAATGGCTACTCGGCTGTAAACTGAACGGTGAGAATCCAACAGAGCGGATTTCAGCGTTTTAAACTTTGCAAATAATCGCGTTTATCCCAGAGCTAAGTTATGGGTGGCAAAGGTACTCACGCTATCCAAACCGCCACTAGTGGTGAACTCTAGCGGGAACAAAGCGATATCCAGCGAGTTATTCCCTCGCGCTAGGCCGAAAGCAGCCGCGCCGCATACGTAGTATAGAACGGCAATGAGAGGGACACTCCGACACGTGCCTAAAACGGTGAGGAGACTCTGGAAAATGTACAAATTGATGACGAAGCTATGCAATAACATGGATTAGATCCTACCGTATCGGGCGATTGCAAGATTTAATGCCCGTCGCATTTTTTTACTCAGTAATATTTAATTTGCTGCTGCTCAACTGCGGAACTAAAGCATTTTATCAATGAAATCCCTACCATTATTTTCTTTCCAATACCGCTTCTGTTGGAAGCCTTCAGAACTTCCGAGCTTCGACTGCAGTTAGGGCTTCCTGGAACAAAACATCTATTAGCTAACGTCATTACTTAACATCAATTAGCTCGGGAAATTGCAGACCGATTTCGGTATCGATTACGAAACACGATACAATAAAAACCGCTAGTATTGATGTTAGGTACTGAGAAATGTAACCGGGAACTTTCACAATTACAATTTGGACACTCAACGCTTATTATTTATGTGCATACAGGTAAAGTTTATAAACAAGCCCCCCCGTCAAGTCGGGCTCGATAGGTCCAGACAGCTGCATTAGTTGCATATCCTTCACTACATAGTATAAAACAAAGTCGCTTTCTCTGTCCCTATATCCCTATGTATGCTTAAATCTTTAAAACTACGCAACGGATTTTGATGCGGTTTTTTTTAATAGATACAGTGATTCAAGAGAAACGTTTATGTGTATAATTTGTCGACATATTTTGCGGGCCAAGCCGCGGGCGGAATCTAGTAATGAATAAACGAACGTTTTAACGTAGGCTAATGCAGCTAGCGGCGGCGTAGGCGCATATTCATTAGGACAGTTTTGATTTCAGAATTGTTTGTCTCTTATTATCCCTCCCTGTCGGTCATTTCACAACTTCAGAAGCCCGAATGTCTGACAAACACTCTTACTAAGGGTATCGTAACATATTGCCCAGTAACTGAGATCAGATAGGCAGTCGCTCTATGTAAAATGTATGTATGTATTCAGCCGCAGATGATAATGGCTATTTCTCATAAAACTTTGTTTATTTTCGATTGCTGGAGTCATCACATTTTTACGTGGAATCCCGTCGCAATAAATGCGAGAAACATTGACGGCTTACGATGTTATAGTAATAACCATTTTCAAAGATTCTACACCATATTTTCATTAAAGTTATTGTTTACGTTTAGTTTAGTTTCATTAAAGTTATTACGTTATTGAAACCACAACTGTCTTGTATAAAGATGATTGTACAACGTGTTACTGTCGGAAGTTCAAGACATATTGTGATATTAGAATTGTCCATGTGTCCAAGTGGCCATAGATTTACAGCATCTGATATCGGCTGATGAATTGTTGTTGTTCTATACTATTCAAATATAACCAAACAAGAAATGGAAGGTGCATACAGAAGTTCAACAATAATGTGTCTCTCAAAAGTACTCTATTACATATTAAAAATACTTAAAATATTAATAATAACTATGTACAAGTATATAAAACAGGAGGGAAAAAATAAATCTAATGGCATTGACAATAAAAAATTCGTAAAAAAAAAATGTATTCTATGCTTTTTTTTTGCCGAAATCTTGCTGAAGGATTCTAAGGCAATCAAAACTGGCAGGACAATAATAAAATAAAATAACAAGGAAATTATCCTGACCCGTCTGAACTTGCCGATGTCCTAAGCTACTATAAATATATATTAGTAAATAAAGATTTAAATATTTTGGACATTTTGTAATGGGTCTGATCTGAATCTTCATCTTTCTTGGACAATTCAAAAGAGATTGAATGAGGTACAGGGAGTAATAGTAACTACGTTGGGGTCGATTTCCAGTCTAACCGGATGCAGCTGGACAGAAATTTACTTGGAACTTATCTGACTTCCACAGCCCAGTTACTGGGTAACAAGATACCCTTTGGCAAGACTGGTTGTCAGTCTCCCGGGCTTTTCTGACTACCTGTAAAGAATATCATAGATCTACGAATGACAGCCGAGACTAACTACTTAACATGCTTTTCCGAAGTACGGAGGGGTCTCGGAATGTTATGGATAGTCACCCATCCACGAACCAACCTCGGCAAACGCTGCTCAACCTTGAAGATCTATCAGTGTTCACCACCACGAGCCGCTCAAAAGTGCCAGTAACTAAATGGTTTAATTATCATATCATGGAATGAAATTTGGCACAGAGGTAGTTTATGACCTGGATTAACACATAGAATACTTTTTATCCCGGCAGTACGTTCCCTTGGGATAATTTTCCACGCGGGCGAAGCCGCAGGAGGCAGCTAGTAAATTATAAATAGTAGGTAGGTGTAGATCTAATGGTGTAGATGATTAAAATAAATGCTTTGAGTAAATATAAAGTCAAATGGATTTTCTGTACAAATTTTTGGTTCGTGTCTTTTAATGTGAACATACAATCAGCCACATAATTGAAACTGTCCTGTTTGAGGGACCCTGATAGCTTTATTGTCATACAACGTAATTATAACGTTGTATTAATACCTATTACATGTAGTTTGTGATGTTATTTGTTTGTTACAATAGCTCTGTGATTGTAATTAATTTTGCTGTTGGAACAACATGTTGTTAACATAAAACACTCAACAGTAGTGAGCAAAAATAACAAGCGTATTTAGGTTATTCGAGAAGTGTTAGGTTCCTAAACCAAAATTGCTATCAAAATACTATACGTGTCAATTTTTATGACGACTCTGAAGTTAGCTACTCGCTGCGCAGTACCTCCCCCTCTCCCCCGCGGTCACATGAATTTGTTCCTGCGCAACGACTCGCCTCCTGTTCCGAGCCGCCATGAAGTTTGAATCGGCCTGTACCTATTGTTTTGTTAGGACTTGAAAGAATGCGTGTTGTGTGATTACAGACTTTTTTTAGGAGAATATCTGATTTCACACAGGGTAAATCTTTCTTTTAAAGAAAAGAGGTCTAAATAAAGAGAAGAGACGTATAAAGAAGCGTATTAATTATTTTTTTTCTTAAACGGGAGTTTTTTGTCTGCGGAAACATTTTAAATAATTGTTCGGCTTGTAGGTAATTTTTTTATCGTTGTCAAAGTCAAATACTCAAATAAACCAATTATAGGCGCTTTTTAATTGTCACATACATGCATGCGCAATGGTTTGTCCCCCCTTACCTTTATTTTGAGGTGAAGTCCTTCCTAAAACGAAGGGTCTTGTATCCAGGCATTTCAGCCGATTGAGGTGAACTTCAACTTGCACCACTAAACACATGCTTGCGTTTAACACTGAAACAGTAGGCATATGTTAAGTTTTTAGCTTTTGAAGATTGACTACCTTAATTAGTAATAAATAATTTCGGTCAGCTAGTTTACTATATTGCACCAGGTGAGATCGAGATCAATATCTAATTTTTTTATTGTGGTGTCTCAACTTTAATGGTCTACACTACAACATGCCAAGGTTGTTTCAACATAAAAAAGTTTACGTAACTATCCAGTCTATTTTTATTCACCTACATTAAATCTCTACAGCCTCTATAGAAGGGGATCGTCAGGCGAATAAATACGCGGTCATCGAGTCCATATGTCAAATTTTTGCATCGGGAAACCAGAAGGCACGCTTTGTCGGCGCGACCACGCGTTCCGGTTCACCGACATTGAAACAACAGTGACATTTGCGTGCAAGGGGTGCGTTTTCCTTGTTGGTCGTAAACGCTACTGCTGATCAGTGCTGACAGCAGTGATAGCCTAGTGGTACACTCGGACTGCCAAGTCATAGGTCTCGAGTTCGAACCCAAGCCCCGCACCTCTGATTTTACGGATTCATGTGGGTATTGTATAATTATCACTTGCTTAAAAATCGGTGAAGGAAATCATTGTGAGGAAATCAGGAATGTCTGAGAGAGAATCACACAAAAAGAAATAAGAATCCTGGATTCGGTGCAAAATCTGGCATAGTGTTATCGGGGATTTTCCATGTGGGATTTCTCAATAGCAGTATGGATTCGGGATTTCTGTACATTTAATGGCAAGAAAAACGCTTCAACTACATGTATGATCGCGTTTGCCACTCCCTTCGGGGAATGCAGGCGTGATGTAAGGATATTTCTCTAAATAGAATCATGAACAGCTTACTTAGATATATATGTGTCGGTACAGCGAAGGTGGCGTAAATTACCGCCGAGATTCTTCCCCACGTTGTATGTGGTACCGGCGCACCGAACCCTGAAAACGATAATTAGCATATTTGATCATTTAAATTATCTAGTACGTGTTTAGAGAATAGCTTTATTGTGTTTGTTTATCGAACCAGCGAAAGATGAACGTTGTTTGAAGTTAATTAACTGCAATGCATTTATAATTAAGTCTGATGTTATGAAGTAGAGTAGTAGAGACTTATTTATTCATGCAGCATAGCAACCTATTTGTTTTGAGTTACAAGAAATGCGGTACTGTGATGTACGATTGACACGGCCGTGATTGACCGCATTGACTCAGATGAGTAGTTTAAAAAATGAATAGTTGTAAATGTATTTTTTTTCTAGTTTTTTAGATTTTATTTTGCTTACAGAAGGACAGTCGGCGCGTAGTGACTCTGTTTTTTGCGATGTAGAGATAATAATAAAAATTGTATGCAGAAAGAAAGACAATACGTTTATTTGCGGCAAACATGATGCAGTAAGAAACAAGCAATAAAAAAACAAGTTATGGGAAATTTTGCGTCACATCCGCACAAAATGGCCATCACTCAGCATAATGCTGCTAAACGGAGAACCCCATGCGAGACGGAGCCACGGCGCTGATTTTCAGCGACAGCCGGCGTTGACGTGATGACGCTAAACCGGTGCAGCATGTGTTAAAAATAAATTCCCTAGAATGAAAAACATTTTTGGCAATTTTATTGCAATAGACACCTATGTTTGTGCACCTTTTTAATAGGACATTTCTTTTACACAAGAACATACCTAAAGCTGTCATCACATAGACAGTGAAGAGGAAGGTCCCTGACAGGTCCCAGTACTGCCCTGGGTGAACGCGCGCGCCGTGGCTGACCGCCTCCATCGTGAGGTGCCTCTCGTCCTGTATTCGTCGCTCTATAGCGCGTCTCCACTTCGGGGACAGAGGAGTTATCTGGAAAATTAATATACAATATGGTGATGACAATGCGACAATGAATGAAAACACTAACAACACTAATAAATAGGAGTATTTTGGAACTATTAAACAAATCCTAACATCGAAATAAAAAAAAGTGATTTTTCAAACAAACTAAATACCAGTGACGGTTTGACTATGGGTTTTGCTAATCTTTGACTAGCTATAGTGACTAAACTATTGGATATATTTGGTTGAATTTTGGTATGCAGGTTGGGGACGGTATTAAGAGTTACACAGTCTAATTGATTGTCGTATTGTTGTCACCACCCTGTATATTAAACTAGCTTTTGCCCGCGGCTTCGCACGCGTTAAATTCGTAACAAAACAATTTGTTATTATACATATAAACCTTCCTCTTCAATGCAATCTGAACTGTATTAAAATCCGTTGTGTAGTTTTAAAGATCTGAGCATACAGACATTAGAACAGTCGCGGGAAGCGACTTTGCTTTATACTATGTAGTGAAATGTATATTAAAGGATGAAATTGAATTCATCATATTTTAAGGGGTACACATCATTATGAACAACTTTCACCATGGGAACAAATCTAAAATCACGAAAAAAGAACCACCTGTCCCCACATTTTGACGGTACCCTACTGTATGATTTGTCGTACTGTGGCATGGGTATCAATACTGCTTTAACATACATATCTAAATACCAAGCCGCCCAAGAAACTTATTATTATAAACTACTTACAGTTTAATTACAATGGAGACTAATTACAACAACGCGGATAAACACAATTCGACGGATAACGGGTAAAGGATAAAATACATAAATCCGATCCCGGACGGGGGGATAATGGGGGCAGGTTCTGATTAATTGCCTAGCGCGCCATCTAGCGGTGAACAAATTTAATTCAAGTAAGTACGAGCGGTTTTCTGCACCATTAGGTGAGCTCATTGCCCTATTAGGTAAGTTAGAGCGATTTTCTATGACGCTGCGTACCGTATGTTACAGTTCAGTGCAGAATAAAGTGGACATTTCATGTTTTCTTTTACTTCCGCGTACACATAATATTATACACGTCAAAAAATCAGCTGTTTAGTACATTTATGTTCGCCTAACTCGTCAAAATGTACTGCACAGCTGATTTTTTTTTCGCGATTTCAGGTTCGGTCCCATAGTAAAAGTTGCTCGTTATAATGAGTACAATGACCCCTTTAGGGGATTAAAACGACTCAAATTTAACCGTGTATAATAAAAATATAGTAACAAATTAAAAACTACACATTTCATTTTTTTAAGTGATTGTTCGAGGCTTGGGAACGGTTGTGATACCGAAAATGTAGTTTTCTGAATTTTTACCGTTTTTATGTACCGGATTGGTGGAAAAACTGTACGGAACATATTTAGACGAAATTTGACACACAGAATAGCTTATTTTAGGGTTAGCGCATAGGATACTTTTGATTCCGGTGATACGTGCCCGTGTGATATTTGCCGTTTCCGACGCCCCCGTGGGCGAAGCCTAGTAAAGCTAAGGCTAGTCTATACTAATATTATAAAGCTGAAGAGTTTGTTTGTTTGAGCGCGCTAATCTCTGGAACTACCGGTCCGAATTGAAAAATAATTTTTGTGTTGGAAAGTATTTTTTTTTTTTTTTTATTTATCGAGGAAGACGACGTTACTTATCGAGGTAGTAGTAACATCACGCTACAACCAATAGGAGCCGAGAAGCGGGTGAAACCGCGCGAGCAGCAGTTAGTAAGATTATAAATGCGAAAGAATACCTGTAACTACATAAATCTGTTTGTTACCTTTTCACGCTGTGTTAGTACAGACGCCAGCACATCAAGCTATCCCTAACTGTCATATTTTCTCAATTAAAAACGAACCTTATGTCTTTGCAATAAAGTTGAAATACTATCAAACAAATTTGACAGATTGTGGTAACTTGATGTGCTGGCCTCTATATGATACTTTACACTCTCCACCCGAGTGAAGTCGCGGGCAAAAGCTAGTGTTCAATATTCTACAGTTAATCATGACACGGGAATAGAAAAATAACAAGAAAAGCTGAAAGAAAATTACACTTAGAGGAAAACTAAGCTGTCGGCAGTTATTTCCACAATTTGGGTGAGTCTTGGCTTAACATGTTGTAATTGGTTGTTTTGCATTCTTCCGTTGAATTATTTTTCATAGAAGCAGACAGTTCTTAGAAAATAATTTGATGAATTGTCTATTTTCAAGACTTGTTTACTTTAACGGAAATTAGGTATCCTATAAAAAACTCATCAGTGCTGGAATTTTTCTAGACGCTGTTGTAGTTCGGGAGCTTGGGTAAGATTTTTTTGCGAATCAAGGAGTATGTGTGTGTGTTTGGAGTAAATAAATGTAAGGATCGTACGAGACGGTATGTCTGTCTGGCAGAGCGTATTCATATTCAGGGCAAGTCAACAATTCGTGACCTTTAACCATCACTCCCTGTTCTTTACAAATCATTATGCAGTTTGTCTCCTCAGCTCCTCGCCTACACAACTAGTGGTATTAAGCAGACAACGAGTATTATTTGTTTTCTTTTGGTTGCACGAACAATGTTGACGCAGACGGATCGTCCAACTAATTGCTACTTCGTTATTAAGATAAAAGCAAATTGGATTACTTACTGCGAATTCTTTGATATAACGCAAATTGTTTCAAAGACCCAAAGGTCAATAGAGCTCTTAAGTCGTGAAGGTCAGAGCATAAAATCAGACTCTTTTAAAGTTTGTAAAGGTCATAAAAATTACTTATTATGTACCTTGAAAGAAACTAAGTGGGGAGATTAAAGTGAAATAAAAGTAGTTTTAATGTTGTATTGTATTTAAAGAGAAAATGTTTATCTGCTCATTTACTGGAATATACCAATTTAATTAAATATTTTCTCGCGGTTTCGAGTCACGCCTTTCGTTTTCAACAATATTCAATGCGTTATTTACGCTGTCGCGGAGACGAATTTTTCAAACGTTATACGAAGCAATGGTTTTTGAATTACCCTCGAAATGTTTCGGATTAAGATTATCCGTGTGTTTAGAAAAGGATCATGATTGGATGAGAACTGAAAACCCAGTGTAACTAAATAGAACTCACCAGCAGTGATATTGATACAAGCGAGTTCATGGTTTGTTCGTCGAATGTGGAGAACACAGGCAAAAAATGAAAGAGAGGAAATACATTTAAGAAAGACTTACGTTCAGTATTTCAAAGAGAGCGGACGATCGATATTTATGGGTGAACAAAAACACAGGAAATGCTATATATAATAAAGACATTGGAAAGAGTATGCTTTGGTGGTTTAGTCACCTTGATGGGATGAATGATGAGGCAACAAGAGTTATTTCCAAAGCAAATGTGAGTGGAAACACCGGATTGGGACGCCTTAGAAGAACATTTGTGACATTATTGGTGATGTTCTTCTGAATATTCCGTGCGTGGTACTGGCAAGTGGCAGCAGGAGTGCGTGCATGGGCAGACTCTTACTGACTAAAACTCATCCATGTTCCTTCCTTAGCCCTTTATGATCCGGGGTAGCGGTAACCGTTTCGGACAATCCCGCTTAACCGGCAGGCTTCGGCTCTAACAGGCCCCTTCACATGCTGATATCTCTTTGAGGCGCACCCCCCCTATTCTATCTACCCCTGGAGGAAAAAGGCGTAAGTTGATGAGTTTTATGCGCAAAAGGAGTGCCTTTATATGTGTAGTTACGTTTTTGGATAGGATAGGTTACATGTTTCGTTATTAATAACAATCAAACAGTTTGATTAATCTCTGTATTGGGGAATGATAAATGTATTAATATTTGATATAATTTATGGGTGCCGCTCAATCTTTTTTGATTTACTGTTGTTTATATCTGCTGTTGAAACAATTTGTTATTTATATCGATCATAATATTATCATAAACAAAAGCTTTGATTTTAATTTCATTTCATACTTGTTTAACCTTTGGTAGTCATGGCCAAAATGTTACATAAAAAATCGAGTATTTGTAGAAAAGTGTTTTTTAAGCCTTTTTTATGTCATTTAATTTGGTAAAACATCACAAGAATTTTATTTCTTCCAGTACAAGAGGAGCAGTCGGTAATTTGCTCAGTTTCAGCCACGACTCAGGGACTCGCATTATTTTCTTGGCAACCGTACACAGACCGCCTCCAGAATGCAATTAGAAAATGTAATTATTTTCTGTCTGCTGTAAACCTTTGTAAATCGAATCAAACATTTCACCCCTCTTTTTACTTTCTTGTCATTATTAGATTTTGGTCCTTTGGAGATGCATAAGTAACTTTCTTAGGAAGGCAATTTTTTTTTTGTTGTATGTCAGGATGAGGTAGGCGATGAGATTATTATTATTTTTAATCAAATGTTAGATTTTTCCCTTATTGTAATTATGCTATAGGCTGATGAATTGTTTTTGTTTGTGACTCACTATTTTTATCATCATCATCATGTGCCACTGCTGAAAATAGACCTCTCCCTTTTTGTTTTTTTTTTATTGACTCGCTTTGGGAAAATATGTCGATATTTACGTGACGATATTGTAGATGATTTAAATTCAAAGTACCTAAGTACTTCTTAACATGCACTTACAAAATGCATAGATAATAAATAATATTTAAGTGCACTCGTTTAGTGCGTCAACATCTGGCCGGTAGTGTACCTCCATAGTTCGAGTGCCGAGTCATTGGGTAGGCGTTGTCAAGTGCAGTACTATATGCTATTGGATTGCGAGTGGGTATGAGTTAGGTCTTCACGGTCACCACACTACACAGTGGGTTGAAAAGGGTGGGATGTTATGGTCATAAATTATTTAGAACACCGTGCGTTGACAGGGTATTTGTTTAAAGAGGTTTTTGTGCCGGAAAATGTGAATGGTATTGATTTTAGAATAGTAAGACAAGATAAATCTGTGAACTGAGTTTCTAGATTGACCAAGATTGAATGTGTAGTTGAGTAGAGACAACTCGCCACTAGATTCTTAAAAAAAAATCGAAATATTTGAAGACCGATTTTCTTCGAGAAATAAGATTTATTCTGTTTTTTTTTATAATAACCAATCAGCTTATAAACTAGAACATTACAATTCAATTTTTATTTCCAAAAATCAATCATGCAAGCGAATAAATACATCGTACATGCGTCTGTAGAAAACTAATTCCAAACACCACAACTATATATGAACTATGAAAGGATGCAACCGCAGAAGCTCATTCCCAGCTGCTGACTTTGACAACTCGATTTAAACTGGAGCATGCAACATGATAGATGAGGAAGAGTTACGGTTAATGTTCACTGCATCAAGTTAAATGTTATGAAACTACACAGTGTATTTAAACTTTGCTAATATAGTTTCTAGTTTGCAAAAACTCATGTCGACACTCAGCTTTATTTGTTGGTACTTACTTGAAGCCATGCCCCCGGTATGCTAACTTTTTTATTTTCACGAAGAAATAGATCGAGTAGTGTCACAACCCACGCTGCATAGCGATTTTTCTTAGTGGTTAAATGCTCTAAGCGATTTTTATGTAAAGTATCGTACCCAAATAATAATAAAACATATAAAATAATGTTTATTGTGTATCTTGTGGATTTAATTAATATTAGATTGGTTTATTGTGAGTTGGGGAGGGGAGAGCGAGTTATTATTTTCATGTAATATGGCAATGCTAATGTCAGAAAGTGGAGGAACCTCATGTCACTCTGCTGCTGTGGTTCCCGAAGTAATTCTAACGTGATCAAAATCATCAAGTTAGAATTACTTCGTTCGTTGTACTTAAGTACAGAGGCCAGTACATAAAGTTACCACAATCTGTCAAATTTCTTTGATAGTATTTCAACTTTAGTGCAAAGATATAAGGTTCATTTTTAATTGAGAAAATTTGACAGTTAGGGATAGCTTGATGTGCTGGCGTCTGTACATCGTTCGTTTGAATCACACATTCCATATAAAATATTTTCCCTCTTGAACTTTGACTGCCTCGTTGAGTTAAGTCTTAGGCGCTACATTTTTTTTTATTTTCTTGTGTGTGGTGTGAGCTTACATCCTGAGTTAGATTCTCAGGTCAGGCAAAATAGCCGATCCCTCCACATTCGACAAGAATACAAAATGAATGTGTCAGCATTCCTACAATGTTATTGGGTTTGTGCCCGTTCGATGGTGATAGGCTCGCCCCCTATTACATGGGACTGAAACATAACTGACGAAATGTGATTGTACTATACCTACGCGCACCTCTGCCTGACCGTTCACGGAAAACAGGCGTGATGTTATGGTATAGAATGTTAACCCTCATAAAGTTTTCTTCCGTAACTTTCCTTCCGTAAATAACGTAAGATAGCAAACTGTTGATACCGGTCACCTTTCAAGGTTGTCACTATCCTAAAGGTGTGACATATTGATAGTCAATATTGCTGCTTGAAAGTGACAAGGGTCGAAATTTGAGATAGGGCAGGACTCTGAGCCGATTATTATAGAATATACCGGAATAATATGTATAGATATGTATATTCTACTTATATATTTGTATAGAAATGAAAGTCGCTTCTCATATCTGTCTGTCTGACCGATTTGTTTCTCTTAACTACGCAACGGAATTGACTATTTGAAACGGTCAAAAATAAAATATGAAATCATATAGAAAAAAGACCGTTTGTCTTAAAAACTTAGAGAAACCGTAGATAAATTAAATATTATGCGAATATATAATAGAAAAATTGCATTTAATGCTAATAAGTATTCCATTTGATTCTAAAAATCTGTGACGTCACGTTGTTATATTTCATACGAATTATGTACAAATTCCGCATTTTGACAGTTCATAAAAAGTAACGATTTTGACTACCTTGTCAAATACCCAATTTGATGTGATTTTTACAATTGTTTAGAGAATGTGTCCCGTAAATTAAAGTTCACTTTAACATTAAACTCAAATATAATAAAGAAAAATATCGTGAGATGAGAATGCTGAGAGGAATATGTGGTGCTGCGCGAATGGATAGAATAAGGAACGAGTATATAAGTGGCTGTCTGAAAGTGACACCGGTGACTGAAAAGTTGTGTGGAAATAGGTTGTTATGCAAATAAGGATGTTATGCGGAGGAATGAGGAAGATGACGTCAGGAAACTTTTGAGCATGAATGTGGATGACACAAGTAGAGGAAGACCAAAGCAACGATGGATGGATTGTGTGGAAGATGATAATATGATTAGAAAGGAAATGACTAACAAGATGACAACTAATAGAGAAGTACAGAAGAAAAAGGCATGACACGCCACGCCGCGCGCCGGCGCCACATAGTCAAAAGTCAAACTCAAATCATTTATTTCAAATAGGCACAAGACTGGCAATTTTAAACGTCAAAAGCGTCAAAATGAACCTGAAATATGTAGAATTGATTCTAGTCGCCCCTTCCAAAAAGTAGTTTCGTATGGAGAAGAATGGGCAAAAAACACTGTTACTCTTTTATAATATTTTACAATGTTTTGTATACAATAATTATAAAATTATATGTGAAGACGATGCACCCAGAATAAAAATACTAAACTACAAAAGGTGAAAAGAAATAAATTGGGATAAGGCAGGACAATAATGATAATAAGGAAATGTCGAAGTTTGTCAAGTTGTAAAGTGTTTGTAAAAACCGATTTACAAAATTAAATCATTTATCATTCATCCTCCCAACATTATAACACCAACTTGGCTAACTTTTTGAAAATTTTGTCTCATCTTCTAAAAACCAATAAACATCACGATGATTCGGGACCCCGAAAATTGCAAGTACTTTTGTTAAATAAAACGGCGTATCACTCACACATTGAAGCCAGATCAGTGAATCCGATAATAGATTTGTCTCGCCCTTGTTTGAACTTTGTAATTCAATTGAATAATTCTTATGGTCTAGTGATTTTGCTTCTGTTCAAAATCACTAGACCATAATCTCTCGGGTATTTGATTGTTGTTTGATCTGAGACATGACCGCTGTTGTCTGGGAGGAATATTGATTACTTATTAAGGGGTAATTGAAACCTTACTTCGTATTCTATTGGATGTCAAGTTCACTCGTCGTTCAGTCGTGATCAGAGGGCTGGCCTATTTTTTGGTCAAAGAATCAGCATTGCCATACAACGTGCCAATGCTGCCAGCCTTTTGGGAACTTTTTCTGTTGACAGCGATGTGGACGAATTTTTTGATGCTCTTTGATTTATTGTACAATAGTTTAAGTCTTTTTAGTTTAGTTCACTCTTCACGTTCAGTCTTTTGTCTCCTTATATAATTGGCGAGATGATTTAACTAAGAAATAGACACCAAAAGCATAATCAGGCTTTCACAGCTGGGACACTTCTATTCGGTGAGAGGGAGTTTGCTGTAATCCACCACGCCGGCGCCGGCCCAGAGCGGGTTGGTTTTTGTCACATGTCATCGAATTTTTTGCTTTACAACATACATGGAGGCCTAGGCAAATGTCAATCGCTCCGTGTCGATTCGATTGAGAAAATTGTTGATCGAACAATTCGTTACCTCAGCGAAGAACGCGACTCGTCAACGCATTTGTATGGGAATATTGATCGAGTTTCGTTACACAATTTGATATTGTCTAGCACTTAGAGATCGAAAACGATTGATTACTGACACTTCGCCATACATTTCGGATTTATCTAATTTCGTTATCGATAATGAAAATGTGACTTTGCCTAGGCCCCTGTTTTCTTATAATAACTTCGACTGCAGTGATGTTTAATTATTATGACACTTTTTTTTGTTTCCTTGTTTGTTCTATTAGTGAAAGAGAAAGAGACGACGCTTTACTTCTCTAAAACTTGATGTACGGTATTAATAACCAGGACAAGAATATTTACATGTACATTTTATATCTGCAGGGTTGCAGGTCTCAGAATGAAAAAACTTTGTAAAGTAGGTAAAATTTAAGCTTTCCAGAAATCTGAATTTAAACGTTCTTAATTTACATTTTATTTCAATTACTTTGATAAAATGCGCCATTATGAACAAAATATGGTACTAACCTAGATTCTGCAAACATTTTTGCGTGCTTTTCACTTGGGTAATCCTTTGAATTATCACATTATCCATTACTTATATGGTGGTTAATTCAGAAAGCTAGGTTCTTTATCATCAGCGGGATTGTCCGAAAGGGTTACTGCTACCTCGGAACACAAAGGGCTAAGGAAGGAACATGGCACGAACACGTTCCACCTAGAGCGGGAGGGGCCATTTGATGATTTGCTACCCTCAAAAAAAAACAAGGTTCTTTATCAGAGGTGACACATAGAAAAAGTAAATATTTTGTTATAAAATTTTGGAAAAGATGAACAATTTTTTTACCAAATTACATCATTAATATTTTGGTTATTTATGTAGTTTAGGCCTGTTCTTCTCCATAGGTACCTACGACGTTTTGGATTGGGCAACTAGCTTCATCTTTCTGACTGACCCCTTGACAATTCATAAGAGCCTGTAATTGTTTTATTTGAAATAAATGTTTTGAGTTTGAGCTTATATCATCCTAAAACCTTTCTCTTCCTTATAAAAAGCGAACGAAACTTTTTTACAATTAACTACCTACTAAATTACGAATTTGTGCCCGATTCATGGCAATGGCGCCACCCATTACATGAAACTTAACCCTTTGAACGCAACAACACTATATAACACGAAATAAACAATTAAATCATTACTTTTGTGAGTGTTTATATAGATATCATAAAAATTTATGCTCTCGTATGCATTTTATGGTTTTAAACAAATTAAAAGACACCATGGATAAAGGGAAATTCATGATAACTTGCCGTGGAGGGCACGCGTTTATGCTCTGGCGTTCAAAAGGTCAAATATAACGGAAAGTGGGTGTCATATACACGGTGATTTTTAATTCACTATTAACCTTTCAGAGCGTGACAGTACCGATGATTATGAACAACTTTCACTATGAGACCAACTACGAACTAACAAAAAAAATATACATGTGTTTCATACATTTTCATCAATTAAATATGGCACTTTTGTATGAAATAACCGTTTTTTTTTCGATATTTCAGAGTTGGTGTCATAGTGAAAGTTGCTCATGTAATGATCATGCAGTAATCATGGGTACTGTCACGCCCTGAATAGTTAATAGTGAATTAAAAGTCACCGTGTATTTATGTACACCTCTGCCTACCCTTTCTAGGAATACAGGTATGATGATATGTATGTGTGTAACTACAAAATGACGGAAAACACTTTTACTTACTTTTTTTCTCTATTTTCAAATACATGTATTCTCCGCGTTCCATATTATAAAAATCTGCCTAGCCTTTTCCCTTTTGGGGTCGACTTCCAGTCTGACTATTTTACATGGAGCGACTGCCTATCTGACCTCCACAACCCAGTACCTGGGTACACGATACCCCTTCGTAAGACTGGCTGTCAGACTCTCGGGCTTCTGACTACCCGTAACGACTGTCAAAGATCCACGAATGACAGCCGGGACCAACGGCTTAACGTGCTTCCTAGACACGGAGGAGTCTCGATATCTTAAGATGGTCACCTATCCACAGACCAACCCCGACAAGCGTAGCTTAATCTAAAGGATCATTCCGTGCGGCTGTTATTACTTTGCCACGAGCTCCTCGTTCCATATTATACTCATCAATATTTACCCATGAACATCCATAGCTAATTTAATAGGGCTGATAACTGAGTCTATATTGTGTCCGAATTAAGGAAGGGAAGGAAACAACATTATATGAGGCAAACATCCAGTCCGTTATTACCTAAGGTCATTTCCCAAGTACCTATTTACATAATTAGGTGAGTATCTAATGGATACAATGAACATAATTACATAAAAGATGTATGTATACAAGCTAATGTTTCCTTAGATTCTGTGTCAGTAAGTATCAATATTACCTACTAGCTTTTGCCAGCGGCTATGTAGAAAATTATCCCACGGGAACCGTAAATTTTTCCAGAATAAAAAGTAGCTTATGTGCTATTCTATACTATAATCTATCTTTGTGTCAATTTTCATCCAGATCCGTTATATCGCAATATCAGGAAATATTTTTGACCCAAAAAGTAGCCTTTGTCCTTCCCCGGGATGCAATCTATTTTTGTGCCAAATTTCACCGAAATGCGGTCAGTGGTTTGGGCGTAAAAAGGTAACACACATACAGACAGAGTTACGTTCGAATTTATAAAATTAGTATGGATGTATCTTGTATTTTTAATTGTATTCAGTAAGGGGACAGTTGGAGCGTTACCAGTTCTGAAAAAAATGTAAGTGAGTAAACACCCAAAAAAAAGGCCCTCTGGGTGTTTCTGTCGTCGGTGAAAATAAACATCTCAATCTAATGATGTTTATAAAATGGAAATCTGATGCGGACCTTTCCAAAACCAACTCTGTTTGGAGCAGTAAAGAGAAAGGATAACAAGTAATACAAACAGCGATCAATTATATAACTAGCTTTTTCCCGTGATTTCTTCCGCGACAAATTGCAGTCCCCGATCAGAGCGGGTTACTACGGCTCGTCAGGGTCATAGCGTGATGTTAAAGCTCAAAAATAGGGTTATCAAATATGTGGCGACATCTATCCAGCCACACAGGAGCTACACTGATAGCGAGCGAAGTGTCAAAAAGCTGACATGTGACGACACTATACGTCACACAATTCCTACATCGCGCAAGTAGAGTTTACCACGCGATCTAACATATATACTCAGCCTCGAGTACGAGTTGTCGGGCAGTAGCCCGCCAGACACAACACCTGTCTGGCTGGAGGAGCTCCCTTTTCAATGGAGGGACTTTCCTCCCTGTTCCTCGTTTAAGTTTTTTTTTAATCCGACTGATACTTTTAGAGCTTAGCGCCTTCGACAAAAAAACAAACAAGTCAGCTCGACACCTTTATTATATTAGTGTAAAAAACATAACTAATTAACTTTCCATGTCGGCACAATGATAACAACTCATCATTACTCATCCAATGTTTACAGATGACGTCACACTGCCTCGTGAAGATAAATTCAGCTTACAAATACATTCCATATTTCGTGGCAAGCTGTTTCAGGCTTCGGGAGCGTTTGAGGAAACATTGTTCTAAGGGCAGCGTAGTTTATCTTACATTATCACGCAGTTATTTTTCTGACGTACTTTGTAAGGGGGCGTCCATAAATTACGTGAGGTGTTTTTTTTAATTTTCTGTCCCTCCCTCCCCCCCTGGTGAGATGTCGTGAGATTTTATTCAACCCCCTCCGCCGTCCCCCAATCTCACGTGAGATTTTTCAAAATGCATCTTAAGCATGCACAATCTGGATTAAATGGACCAAAATATTTTTTTTTTGTAACAATCATAAAAAAAATTGCGTGATATTTGCCGAGACCCAGGGGGGGGTCTCGGAAAATATCACGCAATTTTTATCTCTCCAACGTTAATTTTTACTAACGTTAAAAAAGTTCTAAAACGCGCACGTTCGATAAATTAGCCGTTGATTAAAGTTTATTTAGCCGATAGTCTGTGTAAACAACTAATTTTTCATTACATTAGGCATTAACGACCGCGGTGACTGATCATAAAAAAATGATAGGTTTTTACCTTTGTATTTACTTCGTGGTTTTTACAGTGAAAAACACACTCTACTGTACTGGAAAAACAACAAAAACTTACTTTCATAAATAACAGTCAGGTATGTGGTGCCCGTTGCTCTTCTAGTTAACCGTAGTTTTACCTTATCCCATAATAATAAAAACTTATAAGGGAAAACCACACAGTACAAGTGTTGTGAGTAATTTTCGTAGCACCCTAGCCTCGTAGCCGCGTAGCGTCGTAGCACTGCTACGTTGTAGCGCGTAGCATTTCCCTTGTATCATTTTACCTGTGAGCTTGCTTATTAAAATTCGTATGACGTAAGATAGTGTTGGGTGCAAGAAAAGAGGGTGGAATACTGTTATCGTGTCTGTTTTTTCTCAAATGTTATGAAATTGCGAGATGGTTGCGAATTGGATGCTCAGTAAACTCGTTTAGGAAGTAAGAAATGTAAGCTTGTATTAAAAAAATATAATCGGCATAAACAGCGCTAACTGCAATGTATTTAAACTGGAAGCAACCAATCAAATTCAAATTATTTACGTACCAAAGGACACGACATTCAACATAAAACATTTCACCCGTAACGGCACGAAATATGGGCAAAAAACAACACCATTTGCACATATTGTTGCATAAATAACACTTCAACATTTTTCAGTTGAAAAGCTGAAAATTTATTCGAAATTGTTGGCGAACATTTTTCATTTGGAACTATTTAAATTCAGATTTCGTGAGCTCTGAAAAAGGGGCCGACAACCTGCGGCAGTATTTTTTGTTTCGATGTGGGGAAATTGGAATTTCTTTTGAAGTGGCCTGTCATTTCGACTGTTACCGATTGAAAATATGGAATTCATTTAAAAAAGCGTTCTAATTTTAAATGATAGAAATGGCAGCCAAAGTCTGCGAATGAAAGGTCAATTGAGTGTCAATGTATCGGTCTACTGGAGCAGTCCTATTTTATTAGCTTTGATTGTGACAAACTTCAAATGTAGAAATGGTTATTATAATATAAACTAGCTTCCACCCGCGGCTTCGCCCGCAAAATATGTCGACAAATTATACACATAAACCTTCCTCTTCAATCACTCTATCTATTAAAAAAACCGCATCAAAATCCGTTGCGTAGTTTTAAAGATTTTAGCATACATAAGGACAGAGAAAGCGACTTTATTTTATACTATGTAGTGATGGCGATGGGATTAAATCATTTTGCTTACCGATTAAGTTATATTGAGTTTTTTTTTCCTCTTTAAATGGATAAATTTCATATTTTTTTTAACATATTAGCAACTTATACGTACTTAAATTAAATGACTATCTAACTAACTATATACAAATAAATACAAAAACAAAAAGGACACTTAGGCGTCGAAGTACTCGTTTATTGATTACGTTTGTCTAATACGATTTAAAGTGAGGTACGATTGTAAATAAGAAAATTACGGTCATGTGAACGATGAACTAAAATTGAAATTCCTGGCACTTAGGTTCTTTTCCAGAGTCCGTTTGACCCTAGCTCTAGAGTGGTATTAATTGAAAATGCTTTTGACTTTGACAATTCAAATGTGAATCTCATTAATTCTAATAGAAAATTAGATAGTAGCCAAAAATGTAATTTCTTCAAAACGTCCCAGTTTTACAGAAAATATATTTATTACAAAACCGCGCGAATACCAGTGCCAACCCGCGCGTGACGCGGTAACCATTGCCATTCGCGCAGCGTCGGCGTTGCTGAATTCTTAACATGAAATCAAAGGAAGGCATCCCTTAAGGAATCCAAAGAATTTGCGAGACACGCGAAGCTGGCAACCCTGTCCTACCTTTGTCATGGTGAAACACATAGCAACGAGATTTTTGTATAAAAAGTTATGCTTACACATGAATAAAGCTCATTAAAAGACATTGTTAAAATTTTAGAGTAGTTACTGAATTAAACTTCATTTTAGAGTTTTGAGTTAAACTTAATTTTAGAGCGTTGTTCTAATTAAACACATATGTTTCAACTGTGCTTGTTTAATATCTTGTTTGAGTTTGTTATTTGTTTATACGCGGAAACTTGTCAAAGGGCTTTGAGAGTTAAATAAATAGTGAGTTTATTACGTTGGTCCGGCAGAGCGGGAGAATAATCTTAAAACAACATATTGCTATTCGTTGGTAAACTAGATCCCAGAGAGAATTTGATGAAAATGTTGTGTACATATTAATTCATTTTATTCATTGTAAATTCTCATTATAAAGTTCACATTTCTATTGGCTTTTTTCAAATTCTCTTCACATTTTTAATTTCGTTCGTTAATATTTTTCGAGGAAATTATATATAGCGTTATATTGTTAATAAATTATTTTCGTTTTAAATAGAACTTTGTTTATCAAAGAGATATAACCGCTGTTCGTGGAAATTGTGATAAATATAATGTAATATTCATTCCCAGAATCAAGTCATTTATTCAAACTAGGTTAAAAATACGTACTTTAAGAACGTTAAAATTACATAAGATAATCCCCCAAAACACCCGCCGTTCTAGTTTCTAGAGCTTTAGCTTGAAAGATGTTAACGTTTAATGAGTTTTTTTATTTTGTAAATAGGTTTACACAAACACTTTAAATACGTCAATAATATTTTTTCTAAACTAGATAAGGTCGGCGGAAGAAGTGGCGCACGCCTGTGTATTCAGTTAGAAGAACTTAATTAATGTATAAACAAATAGCTTCTGCCCGCGGCTTCGCCCTCGTGGAAGTCAGAAATTGTTAAATTATTGGAGTTTTAGTAAGGATCCCTATAAGTGAAAGATTTTTTAAAATGGGTTCAGTAGTTTCGGAGCCTATTCAATGCATAAAAAACTATCGAATCTTTCCTCTTTATAATATTAGTATCTACTAGATGAATATAAATTGGTGGTTGCGTGGTTTACGTTAGGTTTTCGGTTTACAAATGTAGAATCTCGGAGCGCTGCTTACTGTTAAAACGTATCCTTCTAAACATCACCTGTGTTCCACGAAGGTGTTGTAACTAAAGCACATCGATGTTGAACAAAGGAAAACTAGACTACTGAGATTTTCGTTATTAAAAAACCTAATAATAGCTAAGCGGACCTTGTGATCGAATCTAGAGTCGTTCAGTTGTCACATCATCACTAGACTTACAAGGCAGTTTCAAATTATTAATAAACAAAATATGTCCGTGAAGATACTTGCACTGTAAAAATATTGGACCATAACATTTCAACTAAGTAACAATAATATATATGTGTGTATGTAAGTAACAATATTATGAGAACATAAATGTACTGACTGATAGTATTTTTTTCGTGATTTAAGGTTTACTCCAATAGTCAAATTTGTTCATTTTCATGAGTATAGGGGCATATTAAACGAGAGACATACTTTAGGGACCCCTAAAGTATGTCTCTCGTTTAATCTAACACACTGTATATCGAGACTCTTCCGTGCCTCGGAAATAATGATAAGCTGTTGATCCCAGCTGTTAATCCTAGATCTTTGACGTTATGGGTAGTCAGAAGCCCAAAGTTAGACAACCAGTTTTAACAAGGTGTATCGTGCAACCTAGTAACTGGCTTGGGGAGGTCCGAAACGCAGTCGTTCCATGTAACATACTGGTATTAAGGTGCATTTGGTTAGACTGGAAATGACCCCAACATAGTTGGGAAAGGCCAGGCAGAATTAATGTAGGCATTTTATTTTTAGATATCCGGCAGTTATTAAAAATATGTGTTCAGCTTCGGTATTTCGATTTTGCTGTGATATGAATATTCAAATATTGCGCTAACTATTTGTGCACAAAGGGAAGTTTGTCGAGATATTTTACTAATATCTTGTTGTATAGCAAAAATATTTAGGTTCTTGTGTTTGAAACTCGTTTGTTTCTGGAACTTATATGGCATTTGGAAAAGTCTTTATGCGTTTGGTAGACAAATTCTTGATAAAGGCACGACTCTCAGAAGGCGTGCAAAAATGAAAAATAACTACAAGGAAATGAGGGTAGTAATAGATATTTCCGATAAATGATTTGGCTAGAAATACAACAACCTGAATGATTTGCATCGATATTCCGAATATTGCTAATCCATTGCTTGATATGTTCGAAAAATTTGTCTGCTTCACAACGTAAAAAACGCAATGAATAATGTTGAACTGTCAAAATTAAACCCATTGCTACTGTAAGTACGTTACGGATTTACCACACAGCTCGCAATCACACCAGGTAATAATAGAGCTTGGTCTCCATCTTGAATTTGACGAAGACGACTTGATTACAGACTTGTAGGCGTCATAGTATCTAGATCTTGCAATTTAAGGTTTTGAGTGGTGGTTAGGAATCTAGGTTACAAATCATCTTAATTGGTACAGTCGCCAGCGCATCAATTTATATAAAACTGACAAGTATCTCTAAAGGATTTTAAACATTAAGTAGTTGAATATTAAGTTCTAAATCGATTGAGGAAACAGTTTGAGGTAACTTAAGGTGTACCTCAGAGCTTTGACAGTGAGTTTATGTCACTAATTAATTTTAATCAAAAGATTACTGAAATCAAATACTTATTACCAAACATTGTCTATTTATTATAAGTTCTTAAAAGAAGATTTAAAAAAAAATACGTTTTGGTTGATGTTTAAAATCTACAGGCATAAATATATTTTTCATCCTCAAGGTTTTAGTCTCTAACCCATGAAATAACATGACAACTTTCAACAGAGCCTACATGATAAATCGTCTTAAGACGTTCTTTTGCAACAACCGTTTGAGCGCGTCTGAGTTGAAACAGGCACGTCATGTCAACTTTCTTCCAATACATTAAGTGCAAAAGTGTAAAATCTTGGCGCCGTTTCTACTCAAACGCATTGCATCAATTTATCACAGTTCCAATTTTTGTCATGTGCAAAAATTTCCACAATTTTGCTGGTAGCGTGCCGGGTTGCGAAGGGTGTAATGCGTCTGGGATTAGGTTACGTTATTATAAATTGGGGTTTTTGATGCCCCGTATTTTCGTCTTTATGGACATGCAATTAAGGCGCACTAGACTCGAGTACATCCTATAGAAAACTGATTCAGCCGTAATCAAGTATGTGGTTATGACAGATATTGGGGACCGTCACTTGTGAATAATCTGTGATGCAACGTAACCGGCCAGTTACTTTACGGTTCATATAAACCGTAAAGTAACTGGCCGGTTAACATACACAGATCTCTACGCATTGACGTATAAAACTAAAATTCAACCGCTTCACGTGTCAAATGCAACATTGAATAATAAATCCGAACAGAAAACCGTGAAAGGCAGTTGCCAACATTTTAATTCATGTATTATGACAACAGACCGCAGTATGCCAGATACGAAGCAGTGTGGCTGACATTGCGGTAATTGTATACCTGACACCGTCGTCCGCGCCGCCCATATTGTGCTGACATTCGAACCACTACGTGTATTAAAACTGATGAAATATGCTGCCATTAAAGTTGTGATATTGAAGGTAATATATTTTTAACCGACTTCTAAAAAAGGAGGAAGTTCTCAATTCGACTGTTTATATATATATTTTTTTTTATGTTTGTTCGCGCAGAAATCGGATAAGCGGTTTTTGAAAAATCAACAAAAATCTAAAAAAAATCCTACTTAATATATGTGGACGATGTTCTAATAAGTTCCTGTCACTGTAATTTACATACCAGGTAGTGGTATTAAAATGGGGGGGTGGGGGGTGGGTTGTGTAGGTACCACAACTCAATAGTAAAAAATAAAAACGTTTTTACAAAAAATAAAACCGACCTTCCAAAACAAACACTACAAAGTGAAAAATAATTTTGATTTCGGAAGTCGGTGTCTTCTGTTTTGTATTTTCATTTTTTGCCACCGACTTCCGAAATCAAAATTATTTTTCACTTTGTAGTGTTTGTTTTGGAAGTCGGTTTTATTTTTTAATCATTTTATTTCGTTAGTTCGAGAAAGACCGAAAAGAACTAACAGGTCAGTCTCTTTCAAAGTCCACATGCATAATCTTGATCATACCATGTAGATCGGTGTTCATATTGTGAAGAAAGAACCAGTCTGTCGATTCAGTGCAAGCATTTGTCAGTTAACGTGTAGCTCAACACAGAATTTGAGCTCAACAACCCGACGACAAAGAAAATACTTTTGAGTAGGTCACATAAAGTACTCAAACCGCTAGAATACCATTAAAACTAACTGATAAAGAAAAAACCGTCAAGTGCGTGTGTCCGCCACGCACTTTATCAATTATTCAATCAATAATAATTTAATCTTTCATTCTTGAAATAAAATTATGGTACATTTATATAATATCTATTGTATTGTATTGTAGAATACAATATAATAGGAATAAAATTAATTTAATCGAAACAACGTCATAGTTAGATATATCAAGATAAATTATTCAGTAGGTACATAATATATCTATCATATCTAGCTTTAATTTACCTAATTGTTAATGTAGAGGCGTTATTTATGTATCAGACAGACAGACGGACAGAGTTACGATCGAATTGATAATATTAGTAAAGATAGTATTACTACAAACAAGTTCGTTTCAAAACTGGTACATATTCTTAATACGCTCATAGGATTACAAGCTACAACACATCCCAATAAACAACAATAAACGATGGGATGCTACCCCTCAGGGTGCGAATATAAACACAATAAATTAATTTACAAGGGTTTATTACAGAAGATTCCATTACAAGGAGCAGAGGTGAGTCGTACCTGCCTACGTAGGTACTTAACCGACTTGAAATGTGGTGTAAAGGGAGAGGTTCAGTTTACAAATGAGTTACGGGTTACAGTCGTTTGACAAGGAGTGATATGGTAAGGATAGAAACCTCTGCTCTGTGGGAACATAACGTTAGCTGAAATAATATATTTTTATATTATTTTTTATGTTGTTCTTATATTATGTTGAATAACTAATGAATACTCAATAATGGAACCCGAAACTATTATGTGAACTATTTAAAGTGTGTCCATGGAGTTTCTTGACCATTTTTTTTCATAGAGTTTTATGGTTTGGGACAGGAAACTAAACATTAAACGTTTAAACTTGCCTGTAAATGGTCGATAATGGTGGGTTGGTTGGTTTAAAATGATATAATAATATAATTTTAAATAATCCATATGTTTCCTTTTTGTATATTTTATATCGATGGATGCCATAAAAGTACAGATGATATTTTTTCGGATTTAAACCGGATCTACTCCCGTGAGTGGCAAGCGAATTTTCGAAAATCTTTTAATGCAGATTTGATTCTCATTCAAAATAAAGGAATGATTTCTTTGTGTAAAATTTGCTATCTCCAGTATTTACTTTTTCTCCAGGTGAGGTACCAATTCCACCTAGTAAATATTGTGCCGGTTGCTATTTTGACGGATTGCGATTTTCATAAATTTGACCGATTGCGAATTTGACCATACGCGACGAAACGTACTCAAAATCTGTTTTTTTTTTCATTTGTATAAGTTCTCTCCGTTTTCCAGTTTATAGATACGGCTACTCGGCGTATTTCTCAAGAGGGCACGGGTGCATGTCGTGGTAAACAATATGAATATTCCAGAAAAGGTTGAAATAAAATTCAAACTGCGTTTTGCACAGTAGCGAAAAGATTTTACGTTATATGTAAACAACAACAGCCGCTCGAAATTTAGTATTTTTTTATTTAGTTTGGTTGTATCAATTTATAGTTAGGTTAGGGGTAATTCTATACCACCTCTCGTGTGTGTGTCAAGAGAATTTTTGAAAAGCATTGAATGCCATTTCTTTCTTTTTAAAAATAAAGGAATGCTCCCTTTTAATAAAATTTGGTCTCCAGTACTTTCCCTTCAGATGAGGTTAAATTCCGACCTGTGTGTATGTAGTTTTCAGTGATAAAGATTGTTAAAAAAACCTCTTGTATATTTATCTGAATAGGTTTTTGTAGTACCTACCTACAGGGTAACAATAAGCTTATGCACCTTATTAATCTCCGTCGGAAATAAAACAAAACCGTGTTAGTTCATGCCATTGATAGCTCTTTGATCGTTCAAACAAAAATAAAGCGAGAAGAAAAAAGTAGTTTTCGCTTCAGCACGGCTACAGAAGCAAAGGAAAAATGATCAAAGGAATATCGGAATCTGAATAAATTGTAATTCGAGATATTACGCGTGGATCAATGGTCTGCGGTAAAACGGAGCACTTTCAGAATGAAATACTTACGACATTTTTATTCCTATTGTAAGTACTACGACTAGTTGTCCTGTTCAAATTTCAGTTATTCATACAAAAATCCCATAGAAAATACGCTTTCAGTTTTCTCAAAATTTCCAGTAATTTTTCTTATTCAGTTATCTTTCCGTCAGAACTTGACTCAGACTATTACGATAGTCAGCGGGATTGTCCGAAAGGGTTACCACTACCCCGGAACACAAACGGCTAAGGGCCTATGCACACCACGTTTTTTAAACGCGCCGTCGACGCGCGTTTGTAGCGATACAGACGCGATACGCATGCAAGTCAGACGCAGCCTGTAGACCTTTGCACACCTGACGCGCTTGTGTCGCGATGCAAACGCGCGTGTGTAGCGATACAGACGCGCGTGTGTAGCGATACAGATGCGATACAGACGCGCGTGTGTAGCGATACAGACGAGATGCAAACGCGCGTGTGTAGCGATGCAGACGCGATTCAAACGCTACTAGCGTAGATTCACACTTCACTTTCCCTCATTGCTAGCGCTCGTATCGGTGTCGCGCGTTTGAATCGATACAGAGGCGCCGGTGCCGCGCGTTTGTATCGATACAAACGACAACAAACTGCTCTGCAGGATAAAAACGCGTTTAAAAAACGTGGTGTGCATAGGCCCTGAGGAAGGAACATGGATGGGTTTTAGTCAGTAGGAGTCTGACACTTTCTTCCGCTCCGCCCAGAGTGGGAGGTGTCATTTGATGATTTCCTATCCTTAAAGGAAAAAAGTATTTTACAACCACAAAAAAATGGGAAATCAATCAAACAGTGATGCGCTTAACTTACCCTTAACACGTTGAGCGCCAACGCGGTCACCGGTGACCGCGAACAATAGTTTTTCTATTGTGTCTGCTGCGTGGCAGTTAATGACTTAACATTACCGGTAATTATATTTTCGAGCCGTTTGGGATGGAAAACCCTCGGGTCTTGGGCTCCGAGTGCTCATTGTTTGTTCAACTCAATCTCCAAACGGCTTTTTGACACTGCCCATGACTCAAGGGCTGGCTTTTAATTTGACCACAGTCTAAGCACAGGTCTCTTGGGTACATTACCAGCCGACAACGATGCGGGGTAATTTTTCGACATCATATTTTAGTTTGTTAGGATATTATTTTTTTGTTTTGGGTTTTTCTAAACGTTATGTAAATTGACTCCATTTTTAGTTCATTCGTTCGTTCATTTTTAGTTTACCATGTGCCAAAACTATTGCAACTATTCACTACTAACTAACCTATTCACTATTGCCCTGTAGATGGAATACCAATCTAGAATGGACAGAACTATCCGACGGAGTGGTTTTGTTAGTCATTCCATTAATCTCAGTAGCTTACGAATCTAAGCTGCCGGACCTAATACCGGTTGGCTGAACTATGGAACTATTCCAGAGGTCGGTGAACGAATGTTTGTGATGGACGGTGTTAGGATTCCGGTATCGTTGACGAAGACTCCAATTTGAATATTCTGCTGGGATAAGGTAAGCATGTCGGCGCGTTGAAAAACTTGAAGATCGGGAAACTTTGATTGCTTTTAACTTCCAAGATATTTTTTATCGATCAAGTACGTGATATGACCACCATTTTTTTAAAAAATTTTTTGAATAATTTTTAAGCCTGTTAACCTTTAATTTAAATATACAGTGTGTTAGGTTAAACGAGGGACATACTTTCAGCGGTACTTTACTCATGAAAACGAACAATATTGACTATAAAAGTATACCTGAAATCATGAAAAAAAAACAGCTGTTCAGTACATTTAAGTTCGCATAATTCGTCAATATGTATGGAACAGCTGAATTTTTTTTTTATACTTCAGAGTTAGTCCCATGGACTAAGTTGATGATTTCCATGAGTACAATACAACCTCACAAGTCTTAGCTTAGCTTAGCTTTGTTAATAGCAATAGACCCGCCTTAAATGCACCACTTTGCTTAACCGTTCGACGAATACAGGCGTGATGTGTACCCATGTGTACAGCTTCTTCCTCTTAAATATGGCAACTTTTAGCTTAGCAAATTGAAGGTGCAAGAAAAGCCACCTTCAATTTAAGGCATTATGAATAAAATATCAATGCAAAAATATGATTCACCGTAGAATTACCACTATATCCTCTTTAGAGATTCTCTGAGCTGTAACATTCGCAATCCTAACACAAACAAGTAAAAATCCGCTCTCCGTTCCCAGTATTTCCGCTTTGCCTACAAACAAACATTCCTGCTAATAAAACTATAGAGTCGACAGGTGTTATCTATGTGCTGTTAGGAGCACGAAATGTCTTAAAATTTAACATCGATGCCATAGCAAAAATTGTACAGAAGGGTGGCTCCATACAGCGACCTAAAATGTACTATTTTATCTGACTTTGTAGGGGTTGATGCTGAATCACCGTTTCATAAGCGCTGTCAGCTAATTATCTTCTTTTCATTTCAGCTCTACCATTTTAGTGGACGGGTCTGCCTATGGATCTCTTGAATTCCTTATTTAATTGTCTTGAATTATAACACCCGGCAATATTTTTTATTTATTTTGGTTACAATAGGCTCACACCTGGCCACTATATCCTGATGGTAAGCGATGATGTGGTCGACGGTGAAGCAATTCTTGCCTAGAAGAAACCTATTCACTCATGACGTAGATACCAATCCTCATACTCCGGCAAATATAATATCTTGAAGTGAATCATTATTTTTTTAAAAGCCAAATGCATCGAGACCTCTATCTGTGCGCAGAAATTGATGAGCGGTAGCTAATCGCGAGTCCGCACTCTCTGTATAGCTACTAGCTATACAGAGCGACTGGCATTTGTTTGACAAAGTTGAAATAGTATTGTAAGTGCCCACGCCTAATTTCACTCGCTATAGTAGGGATGATGACAGGGGGTACACGGTAAAACAAAAAAAAAAAAAATTTGGTCCGTCAGTCAGATAATAAAAAAAAAATAGTAACGTTTTTTTGCTTCACAATAACAATAAATAATGACTTAGATAAAACGCATTAAAGTTGAGAAGTGGAGGCGCGATACGTCACAACACAGTATAAAACCCGCATAGGATGCATCTACATCGGTCATGCCACATTTTAACACAATGAATCGACATAATCTTTAGATTACTTATAGAAAAGAAAAAATACGTGTCCAATGTTTTTTTAAGACCTAGCTGACGGACTAAAGAAAGATTTTAGTCATCATCCCTATTATGTAGCCGGCCTTCTGTACCTATCTGTTCTGTGCGACTGAGTTTGGAAGTGAGCCAGGTTTGAGTATACGCGGAGCGGCGAATTATAAGTGTTATTGCAGGACGTAGATAAGCGCCCTGGCGAGTCTATGCATTTTCTGTGCTGTTCGTGTTGGCTTTAGAGTGTTTTGGATATGTGGTACTTCGTGTATCGCTCGTTTTTTGTGTTTTTTAGAGTAGGTATTTTTAAATTTGTTGTCTGTTTTTGGATGTGAGTTTAATTATGATGCCGTTTTTTTTTCTTTCCCGAATGTTTCCAATATTAATCTAAAAGCATTTAATTAAGACATAATATAAGCAGATGTATATAAGTTTACTTTTAAACATGAACAAAGAGGAATCCAATGCCATCCACTTTCATAAATCAAGAACGAAGTCAATTTCTACCTTCTTGTGTATTTAACATGGAGCGACTGCTATCTGACCTCCACAACCCAGTAACTGGGTAATACGATACCCTTTGGTTAGACTGGCTGTCAGATATTCGGGCTTCTGACGACCCGTAACGACTGTCAAAGATGCACCAAAAGAACAGTATGTTATTTATTTATTTAAGGGCAACCAACATAAATACACCAAAATACATGATGGGTTCTTAACATATTTAACATTGTATAGTGTAGCCTTAATTAAAGGCTGCCACGACATGCATAAAACAAAAAACACGATATTACAACAAAAAGTTCACATACTGAAAAAAAAAAAATCTTAATAATACTTGTTAATTTAAAAGACTATGGAGTTTAATTCTATGAGAATGTCCTACGAAATATAGTTTTCACTTTATGAAGAGAGTAGGACATGTCAATATCTACATTAGGTGAGCATGACAGGCGACTAAATCGTTCCTGCATTCTATTTATTGTGGAAAAATGACCCAGATTAGTTTTAAAGCCCTTAGCTGAAAGCAACCGAGATCTAGACATTCGAGCCAGTTTGTAGGGCGCATTTATATTTATCTGGCTGAGTAACTGCGGACAGTCGATGTAACTGTTTATTAGATAAGATAAGATATTTTTATTTGCATAAAACATGGTATACAAGGTGTTATTAAATACATTAGATCGGACATGTTTTGCTTAATACTAAAGCATGCAAACTTACTTAAGTACTAAAGATACATTATGATATTAGTTTTATTATATAAAAAATAAAATAAAATTTCACACCACTGCCACAGATATTGGTTGGTTCATATATATACCGTTAATATTGGTGAATGTCTCGTTGGTATAGTGGTCGCAAGTGCTACTGCTGAGCATGAAACCCTGGGTTCAATTTCTAGGCCAGGCAAAGTATTATTGGGTTTAGATGTTTAAATTTTCACAGTCGCAGCTCGGAATCTGGATTTGTGTGCAATAGGCATGCACCCCTATCACATGAAACGTATACTGTGGTGTATAAGTACAGCTCAGTCGGTCGATCCTGTAAATATCTCAATGTGAAAACTTAGAAGAAAGGAGATGTCGTTCCACCTATTGCTAGGGATTGACACTACTCTTCTTCTTCGTGTGGTTAGTGACTAACCTGGTGTCAGAGTTTTAATGCTGCCCATGGGCCTCTGACTTAGCATCGCATGCTGTTGAGAAATATCTCTCAGGCATGCCGGTTTCCTCACGATGTTTTCCTTCACCGATTTTAAGCAAGTGATAATTGTACGCACATGAATCCGAAAAATCAGAGGTGCGTGCCTTGGGTTCGAACTCGAGACCTATGACTTGGCAGTCATAGGTCTCGAGTTCGAACCACTCGGTCACACCACTAGGCTATATTCACACTACTGACACATCACTTTAAACTCACTTCACCTACATTATCACGTTGAAGGTTTTACGGAATAGCACTACTGCTCAACCCTTAGGGGAAACAAGGCTTGATATTTGTTATGTTAATATTGTTGTCTTAGAGCCATCACTATGAGTAATCCCTTACGTGGCAAAGCTAATCCCCAGCGACATCTGGGAAGCATTACTAACACTTACGTATGTACATCTGAGTTAATAGCCGTTTGACAATCGAGAGAGGTCGCATCAAATAATTTGTGGCTAAATTACTACAGATTACATGCCTAGTATACGTAACTAGTGGCTGCCCGCGGCTCCACACGCGACTAGTTTGTCATTTTTCATACAAACTTCCACCATATTACGGGGGAAGTTTCCTAAAATGCTTTCTTAGCTTTTTTTTTTGAGGATCGGTAATCACCAAATGATGCCTCACGCTCTGGGTGGAGCGGAAGGAAGTGTCAGACTCTTACTGATTAAAACCCAACCATGTTCTTTCTTAGCCCTTTATGTTCCGTAACCCTTTCGGGCAATGCCGCTTAATCCATTCTTAGCTGACGTTTCCTACTAAAAATCTACATTTGTGCCAAATTAATCTTTACAGGTCCGTTTTTGAGATTTTGTGTTTAATCAGTGAGTGAGTGAAAGTAGGAATGTGACCTTTCGCTTTTATATATGTTCAATCAATCGATTGGCCTAGCCTTTCCCCGCTTTCATATATGTGGAATTTTGTAATGCCATCTGAAAGACTATATAGAATTATGTTCTCACTAATAATAAATTCAGGGCTTCAAGGGGGGCACGCCACGATAGTGGCGGTAAGGCCCCTCTTTGAGGAGTGGCTAGAGAGGCGTCACGGCGCCCTCACCTTCCGCTTGACGCAGGTCCTCACCGGACATGGATGTTTCGGGAGGTTCCTGCACATCATCAGGCGGGAGGAAACGCCCGGGTGTCACCACTGCGAGGATCGCCCAGAGGACACGGTAGAGCACACGGTGCAAACCTGCCCCGCATGGGCAGAGCACCGCCGTGTCCTCGTAGAGGCGATCGGCGGCGGCGACCTCTCGCGCCCGGCCCTGGTGCAAGCCATGGTCCGGGGCGAGAGGGAGTGGGAGGCAGTCACCTCCTTCTGCGAAAAAGTTATGCTCGCGAAGGAGGTGGCGGGATGGGAGAGAGAAAGGTCCTCCCGTCCCAGCCGCCGCGGGAGACGCTCCGGGCGTCGGGAGCCACGTGACGACTCCCGGCCACCGTAGGCGCGGGCCTGCGGGCGGTGAGTAATGGGTGACTCATCGTCCGATCAGCACCAGACCCGTGCCGTACGGCGCGTATATGTTCCACGCGCGCCTCAAAGAGATGTCAGCATATGAAGGGGCCCCTCAGGGCCAAGCCTGCCGGGTAAGCGGGATTGTCCGAAAGGGTTACCGCTACCCCGGAACATAAAGGGCTACGGAAGGAACATGGATGGGTTTTAGTCAGTAAGAGTCTGACACTCCCTTCCGCTCCACCCAGAGCGGGAGCAGTCATTGGATAATTTCCCAGCCTTAAAAAAAAAAAAAAAAAAAAAGGGCTTCAAGGGGTTCATCGGTCTATTCTGTTAAAATCTCACCGTGATTAGGAGCTTGATGTGAGCTGTCATTCCACTGGATGTTAGGGCCTGATACTATTGACAGTTCAGTAGAATATTGATAAGCGTGATAAAGTTGCAACTGCTGTAATATCAGTTCTTGGAAGGAGGAAGCTGTAGGTTCTTTCACATGATAAATGGCCATTAAAACTATATCCTTCATTTAAAATATATCATGGCAATTGTGAGAGCATGTATCTAGAGTATCTATGCAGAAAATACTTTAAACTTTAATAAGTTGGAGCTGGAGTTGATTGGTTGGTTGGAGTTGAGTTGTTGTAATCAGAGCTTAAAATGCTTTCTCAGTCAGAAAAGACTTCAGTTGTTTCTTCAATTTATTGTACAGAGGCCAGCACATCAAGTTACCCCAATCTATCAAATTTCTTTGATAGTTTTTCAACTTTATTACAAAACCATAAGGTTCATTTTCAATTCGGAAAATTTGACAGTTTGGGATAGCTTGATGTGCTGGCGTCTGTACAATAAATTGAAGAAACAACTGAAGTCTTTTCTGACTGAGAAAGCATTTTACCTATAATATTCATGAATTTTTGACAGAACCATTTGTTTTGACATAGATTTTTTTGAATTATGATTTTTATTTACTGTTGACATTCATAATTAATTTTGCTTGCTAAACTGTCATATTGACTTAAATTATTAACAATCATCTATACTAATATTATAAAGCTGAAGAGTTTGTTTGTTTGAACGCGCTTATCTCTGGAACTACTGGTCCGAATTGAAAAATTATTTTTGGGTTGGATACTCCATTTATCGAGGAAGGTTATATGCTAAGTAACATCACGCTACGACCAATAGGAGCCGAGCAGCGGGTGAAACCGGGCGGGAGAAGCTAGTTATTAATATTTGCCAAAATATGTGACAAACATGTCTGAACTATTTTATTTTTAATTTTATCCTTCTATCCTTCTTGCGTGATATTATTACTGTATGTGTACACATGTTGAAGCATATAATATGTTTATCTTTAATGTTTTTTAATAACACACACAACAGAGCATGTAAGCAACATAATCACACAAAGAAACGTATTAACTTTCTTGATTCAATTTACTTCAACATTAGACGACATGGAGTAAATATGGCGTTCACAATTCCATACATATACATAAATTGGTACGTACAGCTAATAAGCAAAGTACATTTATATTCTGGTTCAAGGATTACGTATACGTAGGTTCCCGGTAAATAATCTTCTTTCACACAATATGGGAGCAATTTATGAAATAAGACGCATACTGCCATATACCGAGGAGGTGTGTAGTTGTGGAGTTGGCAAGTCTATGGTATGGTACCAATCCCCCAATAACCCTATTAGGTTACTGACAATTTAAGCAGTATTGTCTGAAAGGGTTACCGCTTCCTCAGAACATAAAGGGCTAAGGAATGAACATGGATAGGTTTTAGTCAGCAAGAGTCTGACACTCCCTTCCGCTCCACCCAGAGCGGAAGAAGTCATTGGATGATCACCCTCCCTCAAAAAAAGGGTTACTGACAAATTATAGTAGTTAAGATTTAAATAAAATGGTTTTTTTGTCTTTATTTTAAATTCCGTTACATTATGACGTCATTTATATATTAGTCTTACTGTAAATTTGGATGTTTCCATGTTTGTATGAGATGTTACGATATTTGGATCGGAAACGGATTTGGATGAAATTCGGCACCCACAGATTGTTTATAACCTGAATTAACATATTGGATTTTTCTTTCCGGAAGTAGGTTGCTGTGGGATCATTTTCGACATTGATGCGAGCGAAGCAGCTGGTAAAAGCTAGTGAATGAAATAACAAAAATTTGAATAGTATAATGTTTTTTTTTTTAATTACGGCAAAGAAATGCCTAACAACAAAAAATATTAGGTCCATCACCTTTGTATATTTTTTAGGTAATTAGGTATACCACCTAGCATCCGATCGATGGTCTAGCCTATGTTTGGCCGCAAATTCATGTAATTACTAATTAGGCTAATTTGCACGAATGCTCATGTTTCCAGAGCAGGTCTCATTACCGCGCGCGCTAATTGCGATATATAGGGCTAATAGTGGTGATTTGTCATTAGCTGTTCAATTCATGTGTAGTGTCAAACCTTTTTATTCACATTACATTTCTACATATAAACAACGTATACATACTTAAATTAAAGGACTATCTAACTAACTATATACAAATAAATATAAAAACAGAAAGGATACTTAAGAGTCGAAATACTCTTCCGCATCGCTGTCGTCTGGAAACGTGCCCAGAACACTGGACAAAGAATTAGCATTGCCACGTTGAATGGCAATGCTAATTCTTTGGCCAAAGAACAATTTTTAATAATATGAAGAAGAAGATTGAAAAATGGGAAACAAGGTGTTATGTTATGTTGTATGTATGAAAAAATTTGGTTCCTAACTAGTTTCATTAAAAATATCAACTATAATACCGTCATTTTGGGCACGTATAAATTAAACTCCGAAAGAATCTTACAGTCGTTTCCTACATCGACAATTTACGTTTCATTTTACGCATATGTAGTATTAAGCGAGCATAAAAATTGCCTTAATCCATCGTCGTGTGTAAACGTTGATACAGTTAACGTGACGTGGTGTGAATGTTCGTCATTTACTATACTTTCTCTCTTCTGAGTCGTTTTTGCGTGTGCTAAGCTTTTTTGTTTGTTGTAGAATCTTTGGGTTTGGGCTTCAGTTAAGTTTTTCTTTGGTAATTTAATCTTTACTACGTATTATGTAAGTTAATATAATACAGCTGAAGAATCTGTTTGTTTGTTTTAACGATCTAACCTCTGAAACTACCAAAAAGAAAGAAGAAAATATGTTAATTTGCGGCAAACATGACGCAGTAAAAAAACAGACAACAAAAAAAATAAGTTGGAAAATATGCGTTACGTATCCAGACGAATTTGTAAAATTCTTTTTGCTAATGATAGTCCAATTGTCGAAAAGGTTCTTTACAAAGGGCTATTTAACATCATGGTACGAATCTTACGGCCGAGCAAAAAGAAAAAAAATATCAGAAAGCGAAGTACGTAATACTGTGGGCGACAAATGTAGACTTCCACGCGAAGTCGCGAGCAGAAACTTAATTAATATGTGTGATGTTCGTTTACAAAGATTTAATCAACATTACTTTCAGGGTTTGCGCAGAATTTACGGCTCTGTGAAGCCTTTACTTTTAGGCAATACCTATTAAAACTACAAGTTGAAACTTCAATAAAATGAATATATTTTAAACGTAAACAAAATTAACCCAGAGTTGTTTAATAAAGGGTAGACAAGGTACAGAGGTTGCGGACTACATTCTGTTCTGCTAGCAATGTAATTAAAGTCCAGTCTTGCCGCCAAAGACATTGATTAAGCAGTTAACTGACAAAAATACAGACGCATTCCTAAAAACTCAATAATAGAGCTACTGCTTTCATCTGGTCAGTTGATTTGTATACGATTATTTGCTTGTGGTAACCCTATTCGCTAAGGCACCTGTTCTACCACCGGCGAGCCGAGATCAGCGCGTGCGCAACGGGGGCGAGCTATTACTCACCGGTATGCGTGTTCTACCTCTCCGGCAACCAACGATCAGCGCGTGCGCGACGTGGACGAGCTACTTCTCACCGGCATTGGTAGTGCTTTTCTGTGAAAATCTAACTGTTAAAAGTTGCTGCACCGGTTTGACGTCATCACGTCAACGTAGCCGTCGTTAACGTGATGACGTCAACGCCGGCTGCGTTGACGTCGCTGAAGATCAGCGATGTAGCTCTGTCTTGCAAGGGGTCGAAGCATTATGCTTAGCGCTGGCTGTTTTGCGCGGATGTGACGCCTATTTCCCCACAATTTGTTTTTTACTGCGTCATGTTTGCCGCAAATAAACGTTTTTTCTTTGTTTCTAAGTTAGATGAAGTGAGTTTAAAGTGTCAAGTCAATAGTGGTGGGATCACAGATCACTCCAAGCTCACTGCACCTAAGTTCATGATGGGATACTATACTATAGAATAGCACTACAGGTTCTAGTTTCTCAGTGAGTGTTCTGCCCTCCAAGCAAGCGTCACTGAGCGAAACCTCGCTTAGATAGCCCTCGTCGCGGCGACAAACAAATACTCGCCAGAAGTGTCAACAGTCGGCAATCAACTATAAAATATGTAATAATATGTTCCAGAACGGGGATCCCAGACGTGTGCAAAATAACTGCCAAACTGAAATAGGATTGGGCGGGACACGCTAGCCGCATGCACTAAAACCACTGGGCAATTTTATTGTATGATCCAAAGTTGATTGAAATAAATAAATAATAGCCTCAGCAAGGTGGGTGCCTAATGATTGACGGCGCCATCGAGGGTGGCCCAGGAAGAGGTGGCGCAACGACCTAGATGCATAGGTACCATAAGGGATGGAGCGACGTGGCTCTAGGAAAAGATGTCTGGAAGGATCTGCGGCAGGCCTTTGCTCCGTGGGATGGTGTAGTCCAAGTAACTCTTTAATTAATAACAATAATCGTTTATTTCCAGGTATTAACCCATAGCAATATTACAATGCATTGTTCTTTTAAATTATTACATCGCAATAGATTAAATTTAATTATTAAAGTTAAAGTTCAATTAAATTAAACGATCTTTTATACGATTCTTGAATGAGCTTAGTCACTTCCTCATCGGCGGTGGGACGGTGTTTAATAATGCCTTGGTCGTTGGAGGCAGCCCTATTTCCTAATGAGGTACCGAGAATGTCAAGTGTACTGCAGTGTTGCCTGTATTCGCAGTTGGGAATTGTTTGTAATAGTATGTCTACTACCAACCTTCCAAAACTGCATTATGGGTAGGCGTTTAATCGTGCAGATGGGCAATAAACTAGTGTCCTTGGGACAGGCCTATGTACAGTAGTGGATCTCTTTGGGCTGATATGATGGTTAGAAAAAATACGTAAGCGTCCATACATTAGATTTAAAAAAAAAGTAATAGCCTTATCCGTCCTACAACACGTCAACTTACAAGACATCGATGTCGATTTTTTCAGATTTCGTAGAGACGAAGTTACACGTCATTGCTGAGCTTAAATTGTACAGATTACCGGTCCCGGTCCTCCCTCGAGTCCTGTGTCACTCTGGCTATATGAAATCCTAAAAAATCACCTTCCTTTTTGCTTCACTGTAGACCTTTTTTTTTTTTTTTTTAAGGCTGGGAAATCATCCAATGACTGCTCCCGCTCTGGGTGGAGCGGAAGGGAGTGTCAGACTCTTACTGACTAAAACCCATCCATGTTCCTTCCGTAGCCCTTTATGTTCCGGGGTAGCGGTAACCCTTTCGGACAATCCCGCTTACCCGGCAGGCTTGGCCCTGAGGGGCCCCTTCATATGCTGACATCTCTTTGAGGCGCGCGTGGAACATATACGCGCCGTACGGCACGGGTCTGGTGCTGATCGGACGGTGAGTCACCCATTACTCACCGTCCGCAGGCCCGCGCCTACGGTGGCCGGGAGTCGTCACGTGGCTCCCGACGCCCGGAGCGTCTCCCGCGGCGGCTGGGACGGGAGGACCTTTCTCTCTCCCATCCCGCCACCTCCTTCGCGAGCATAACTTTTTCGCAGAAGGAGGTGACTGCCTCCCACTCCCTCTCGCCCCGGACCATGGCTTGCACCAGGGCCGGGCGCGAGAGGTCGCCGCCGCCGATCGCCTCTACGAGGACACGGCGGTGCTCCGCCCAAGCGGGGCAGGTTTGCACCGTGTGCTCTACCGTGTCCTCTGGGCGATCCTCGCAGTGGTGACACCCGGGCGTTTCCTCCCGCCTGATGATGTGCAGGAACCTCCCGAAACATCCATGTCCGGTGAGGACCTGCGTCAGGCGGAAGGTGAGGGCGCCGTGACGCCTCTCTAGCCACTCCTCAAAGAGGGGCCTTACCGCCACTATCGTGGCGTGCCCTGCGCTGGGTTGCGACAGTCGCTGATTCCAGGCCGCCATGAGATCGCGCCGGAGGTCCGTCCGCTCCGCCGCAATTTGCTGCGGAAACGGAGTTTCCCCCCGGCTTAGTACCTCGCCTCCAGATCCCACGGCGGCAGTCCGGCAAGGAGGCTCGCCGCCTCGCCCGAGATCGTGCGGTACCCCCGGATTAGCCGAATGGCTACCACCTTTTGGGGCGCGTTCAGGTAGTGGGCGGCTCGCCGCCGCAATGAACGCGCCCACACCGGGGCCCCGTAAAGGGCCATGGACCGCACGACTCCCGCGTAAAGCCTCCGGCAGGAGGCGTTTGGCCCCCTCAAATTGGGCAAGAGCCGCTTTAAGGCGGCCCCAGTCCGTTCCAGCTTGGGGGCCAAACGTCGGATTCACTGTAGACCTAAGTCGGGTACAAATGCGAATAAGACCGACTGCTCGTGAAAGACACAAACTCTCTCTCGCTTTTGAATTTTTCTGAGCAAGTTTTGTGTATTTTATTATTTGACTATAGTTCCTACTGAATGGAACTACAGTCAAATTATCAAATTTTCACAATCGATTTTGAACTTAACACGCAACGTTTTAAGGTTTAAAATCATTTGGAGAAATTTGACAGTTTGCTATAACTTGATGCGTTGGCGACCATACACGTTTTAAATTAAATGACATGACATAACATCTCGCCTGGTTGACTCGAAGCATTTAGGCGGAAGTGTACAATTACTGTACACGCACATTTCTCCAGTTCTGATAATATTTTCCTCCTTATTTATTTAAATAAGCAAAATGTTCACACCCACTCTATAATTTTAATGAAATTCGATGAAATTATTCCGAGACCTTTGGGATTAAACTCGGAACTCATAAGTATTTGACGAGTCCGGTGCAAATTGCCTAGGAATCACGATTGGGGAGGGGGGGGGGAGGGTATATTTTAAGATATTCGTGACGCAACACCGATCCCCTACTATCCTACACGATGGTCGATTCTGTAAAAAATTCCCCGTGATAACTTAAATGAAGTGAGCTTCAAGTGAGTTGTCTTCTACCTAATGCTAGGAATTGACACTATTGACAGCTAACTTTAAACTCACTTCAATTCGGTGAGAATTTTTACAGAATAGCACTTCTGATTACATTTACGAGTAAAATATATGCCTTTATATTTGTATTCTTTGGAAACTTCTGGATATTGCCTGTAAGAGTTGACGGTTTCTATACCTACATGTTGAGAACGTTCCGTTCAATGTTTCAATCAACAATTCTTTTGCCTTGCTACGAAAAAGCAGTGGCATACGTTAAACAAAGGCAATAACATTGGTATCTAAATGACTTACTAATTTAAGCGTAAAGAAGTCTCTCTGAAGATTTTTTGTGGCAAATAACCTACATATAATATATATTTGAATCCACACAATTAGGAACAACAGCCGTCCAAAACGTTATGTAAGTCTGGACGCACGCGGGCCACGGACCACAACCACAGAACGGCGCCACCGATGAATCACCTATAGTTTTCATACATTTTATATGGACTCGCCGCACACTGTTAACGCCTGTGGTTGCTACACTCTACAAATCATCGCTGCTCGCTTCTTGTGGTCGGTAGTGACCATAAAACGCTGACACTCGCCACTCGTGCAATACCCTCTTTCCCTTCGCCTCAGTCAATCATTTCGAATGAAAGGCAATGCACGCACGTTGTTGATTGGAAAAAGTGGCGGCCACCGATCGCTAGTGTCTACCACCGAACACAAGTGCTTGTCGCGCGTTTCATCTACCTTCGTAGCCGCTTCTAGCTTCAAGTGGCGGCGTTTGTAACATTTGGCCCTTTTTTAAAATAATGGCTTCTAGTTCAACCATAGGGTAGTCTATTGCTAAACCAGGCTTGCCTGTGGATGCGACAATAAAAATGCAGCCTCCAGCTAGGGCTTAATAAAAACTTACAAACTAAGCAACTACACGCTAAGGGCACCCTCTGTGGGGTACGGACCTCGGCTTAGGGCGTCGTTGGGGGAGGACAGCAAGGGACAGGCTGGATCGGGCGTATTTGCTACTACAGGCTTAGCGGCAACGCGGGCTGGCTCGAGCTAGGGTCGGGGCAGGGGCGTCTGGCCCGTGTGCGACCAGCCTTATAAATACTGCCAGTACGTAAATGAAGGCATTCTGCTAACAGTTGGCCTCAGAGCGACCATGTGAGCCCGTTTGGCTCTAAGGCCTTGATGATAATGGCACACTGCCAACAGTACAGTGAAAAATATGTTGTGGTTTAATGAAAATTTACTTTTATGATTTTTTTTTTTGTGCTAAAGACCATGAGTGAGATATTATGTTCATTGGTTGTTTTTTGGCTATTGCTGGAGGTACTGAGAAGAATTAAACTATATTCAAACTATAAATATTGATTCCTGAAGGTAAGACTAGTAATGGCCGTACTAATATCCAAGTTTAAAAGGAAAATTTATGTAATAACACTCATTGCTTACATAAAATAGCGGAAATCAAGGCCGTATTTACGTTGATCCTTAGAATTAATATTTAAGCATTCAACTCTATACTCCTGAGTAAGTATTTCCTTGATTTGATTCTCGTAACTAATATTACTGCTAACATCACATGTTGATCTTCCGCCCCAGACTCTGGTAGCAATAAATTAGCATAACGAGATTATTCTCAACTTCCGTGGTTCAGTCTGCAATGGAAGTCTGTTGATTCTGACGTTACATTAAAACATGAGAAAATACGTTTAAAAACAGGGTATCGAATAATTAACTAATTTGTTATTTATAACGTAAAAAAAAACAACGACACATAACATTACGACGAAATAGCAAAAGCACGCAGGTATCTAGGTTTCTTTATGTATTTGTAGATACCAGCGTAGCTTTTTCGAATTTTTTTTTGTAGCACCGTTGGGGGCGGCTTTCAGTCTAACCATATGCAGCTGAATATTGCATGGGGTACTGTTTACCTGACCCCACAACCCTGTCAGTAACTGGGTAATACAATATCCCTTTGTAAGACTAGCTTTCCGACTTGCGGGTCTCTGACGACCCGTAACGACTGTCCAAGATACTAGAATGAAACGTCCGGAATCCAACGGCTTAACGAGGCACGGAGAAGTCTCGGTATGTAAAGAAGGTCCAACCCCGGCTAGCGTAGCTTACCCGGATCGACCCGTGCGGCTGTTATTACTTAGCCACGATCTCCTCCTCATTGTTCACAGAATAGACATCACTACATAGTATAAAGCAAAGGCGCTTCCCGCGTCCTAATGTCTGTATGTATGTATGCTTAGATCTTTCAGACAACACAACGGATTTTGATGCAGTTTTTTTTTAGTAGATAGTGATTCAAGGGGAAGTTTTATGTGTAAAATTTGTCGACCTATTATGCGGGCGAAGCCGCGGGCGGAAGCTAGTTAAAAATAATCTTTACAAGCCATGCGATTTAAACAAAACCCTACAAACTACAATCATTTAAGTTAAGAAAAAAAAATAAGCTGCTGTAAATAGTAAAACAAATGAGTGTGTAAGTAACAAATGAATGAGTGATGTTAGTTTAGATATTGTTTATAAGTGAGTGTTTAAACTGCCGTTCGTTGCTGGCCGTACCATAGTAAGGGAGGTACCGTTCTTATTTGATTTGACATCTGGATTTAGCTCATCAGAAAGTTTTTATTAAACTCTGCAAGTTTGATTTATAGCTTTACACGGAATTTTTGCTTTTTCATTTCCTGCTAATTTTATGGGAAGTCCAAGATTTATGGAGCTGACCGGTCTTACAATTTCTTTTACGAGTTTATAATGTCGTGAACTTTTTAATTGTTTTTACATAATTTTTAACCGACTTCAAAAAGGAGGAGGTTCTCAATTCGGATGTTTGTATTTTTTTTTTTTTTTATGTTTGTTCGCGCATAACTCCGTTGCTTGCCAACCGATTTGAAAAATTCTTTTTTTGTTGGAAAGGGTATACTTCCCAAATGGTCCCATAAAAATTTTATCGAAATCAAAAAAGCGGTTTTTGAAAAATCAACAAAAATCTAAAAAAAATCCTACTTAATATATGTGGACGATGTTCTAATAAGTTCCTATCACTGTAATTTACATACCAGGTAGTGGTATTAAAATTTTGGGGGGGAGGGGGGAGGGTTTGTGTAGGTAGGTACCACAACTAAAAAGTGAAAAATAAAAACTTTTTTACAAAAAATAAAACCGACTTCCAAAACAAACACTACAAAGTGACAAATAATTTTGATTTCGGAAGTCGGTGGCAAAAAATTAAAATACAAAACCGAAGACACCGACTTCCGAAATCCAAATTATTTGTCACTTTGTAGTGTTTATTTTGGAAGTCGGTTTTATTTTTTGTAAAAAAGTTTTTTGTAGGTACTGCAATGGATTTCGCATTGTTTTAAATTAAAAACTAACCTACCTTTAAAAAATATATTTGTACGCCTTAGGGCAAAACATGGAGGAACTACCTATCTGAAACATCTCGCCGACAATGTTACGTGTTTAGTCATAGTTTTAAAGTTTTTAATATGTATAACTTTATACGGTATAAAATTATTTTTTTGTATTTTATTCATGGGCCTTAGTTGGGCCTGATCATAAAATTATTATTTTTTGTCCCTTGACATTTCTCTGGACCCTGTGGTCCCTTTGAAAGGCAAACTCAAACTTAAACTCAAAGCATTTATTTCAAATAAACCAATTACAGGCAGGCAATTGAATTGTCAAGGGGTCGGTCAGTCAGAAAGATGAAGCTAGTTGCCCATTCCAAAGCAGTAGGTACCTATGGAGAAGAACGGGCAAGAAACTCCATGGACAGGCGTGCGAGAGAGTCTAAGCCAACTCGCAGAGGCCCCTTAGACGCTCTTAATGAAATGATATTATTATTATGAATTAATAATCAGCCGTAAGGATAACATTAAAACACACAACAAATTAAACACTTCAAGATACCTCTGAACAACCAATCAGCAGAGAGGCGTTTACGTACAAACGCAATTGTACGCTTGTCAATATTGATTCCCGCGGAACAACAGAGCGGCGGGTGATTAAATGGTGTTTATCTGTTTATACCACTTTATTAACGAGGAGTTTGTTTAGGGGAATGGGCTGTAGTTCGTTTATATTTAGTTGGGGAGAGAATTCAGAATGAGATTGATGTTTGTCAAATTATAAGAATGAAACACTTCGTGATGCCAACTATGAACCATCACCGTGTTTTTTTTTAATTTAATATAACTTTTGTGTAAGTGAGAGATTACGCTATTCAGGTGATATAGCTCCATCTCTTTCCCAATGTGAAGCAATATTAAAATGATACTGCTAAAAAAAAAATCACTACATAGTATAAAGCAAAGTCGCTTCCCGCATCTGTCTTAATGTCTGTATGTCCAGAGGCCAGCACATCAAGTTACTTCAATCTGTCAAATTTCTTTGATAGTATTTCAACTTTATCGCAAAGACATAAGGTTCATTTTGAATTGGGAACATTTGACAGTTAGAGATAGCTTGATGTGCTGGCGTCTGTACATAGATCTTTAAAATTACGCAACGGATTTTGATGCAGTTTTTTTAATAGAAAGAGTGACAGAAAGTTTTATATGTAACTAAAATAACATGCAATTTCCGCCATCCTTGCGGGCGAAGCCGCGGGCAGAAGCTAGTATTAGATAAGAGGTGGTTGTTGGCACCCATGTCATTCTTGCTAGTGGGCAAAGTTTTGCAACTGAAATGTTGGGTTATAAGATCCTGTGTTACAATGTTACATATAAGCGTCTTCATATGCAATGTTTGCTATGTGATAAGTGTTCCAAGAACTATTCATACAACATTATTAAGTATATAAACTTACCTCACAAATAATTTTGGTAAATAAATACCACCCTATAATTTTTAAGGTGTAAAGACGCCAGCAAATCAAGATATCCCTAACTGTCAAATTTTTCCTATTGAAAATGAACCTTAAACTTTTGTAATAAAGTTGAAAATTGGGGTAACTTGATGTGAAATAAAGAGTATTCTATTCTTTATTTAAAAACCGAATGTCAAGAGAGCAAGTGTACCAGACAAGAAGAATAGGATTTTGATATTAAAAAAAAAACTTATTGGCTGATTTTTATTTGCATAAATAACTATTTATATAGAGAAACATCAGATGAGGAACATTAGCTAAAAAATTAACCCGGAGTGTCGAGTAAGAAAACCGCGGGATTCCATCGACGTGTCGTAAAATCAATCTATTTGTACGTACATATATGTGACGTAACTCCCACCGAATATCTAGGGCAGGCACTCCCGCGGGATACCGCAGTATCTACTCATATTTAATAAGTACCTGCGAACCCCGCTGACAATATTCAAATTTCATTTCCGACGAGATGTGCAAATTGGCGGTTCACATATTTTTTCCCCTACATATATGTATATTCCCTCGATGACGGGTATCGGAATGAACACATCAAGATGTTTGGCTTAAGATATTTGTGACTCAAATAATACTGGAGTAAAATCCAATTTGTAGGGATTGGATCCCACTTCAGTAATAGACTGGCGTATATTCTGTTAAAATCTCACTGTGAATACTCGGTGAAGTGAGCTTCAAGTGAGTTGACAGTGAGATCTTTACAGAATAACACCGCAGGCCTAGTTTCATGGGATGCCCGGCAGAAAACCTCCACGTGTGCCCGGGGACTGGAGTTCCTTTCTGGACACGTCCGGGGGGAAGGCCAGTCTTCGGGCCGGTGCATCCTGGGGTGCGGGCAGCGACTTCCCATTGGGGCTATTCCCCAGTGGGTTCTCGCTGTCCGCATGCTAATGTTCTGCCAGGAGGATCGCTCCACACCTGCCGCTCTGAGTAGCAGAGCGGCAACTGTGGTGGAGTCAGAGCGGGCCCGGTGTGCACTTACCCTGCCGCCGGGCAGGCAGGAGGGGTAACCCTCCTGTCACCGCTATAATCTCGTAGCCCCGGAGACAGTTACGGTCATGTCTCTGACTGTTGAAGGGGGTCGAGGGTCTTGGCTTAACCGCCCGGACCGCGAGGAAGATAACCTCTATAAAAAATTCCCCAAATCCCTAAGCGGCGGCGCACCGTGAGAGGGGTTGTAAGCTTGACTGATGGGTAGCTTGGTTCAGTCGCTAGTGCGGACCTCTTTATTTGAGCCAGTAAACAAAGTTTAATACTCGTGGGACTTACTATGGAAAAATCTACAAACAAAAAACCCAACGACGAAGAGGAGAGGAGTGGTGCTGGATCGGAGTCCGATCCTGCATCTGGTGGCGCGAGCACGGGAGGCTCAGGGAGCTCCCGTCGCGCCAAGGAGCTGGCCGCTGCAGCGAAGAACCGTAGGTTCTTTGCCAAGCGGCCAAGGTCAGAGGACGGCCAGGGGTCGTCCTCTGAGGGAGAGCTGGCCTCAGCTCGAAAGATCCCCACCAGCAAACGGGGGGGGGTCAGAGAGCGAGGCGTGGGGAGGGGGCTCACTGCCCGAGAGGCTACCGAGCTAGCAGAAGGGCCACGAAAGGAGGTGGAGACTGCTGGAGGGGTCGATGCGAGGCCGTCCAGCGATGAGGCGGGCGCGGCTAGCGGTCCCAACGCGGACCGCAAGGACGAGTTTGCGGCGGTCGTGGAGGCCGCTATCCGGGATGTGTCCCTGAAGAGGGTACGGGCCTCTAGGAGCAAGGCCATCATCTCGGCTACGGCCTCCATCATGGCGGCGGCCAAGGAGGCCGGGTGCGCCGGGCCTCCGGCCAGCGAGGTTGCCGATCTGCGGGCGGAGGTGGCACGCCTTTCGGCCGCCATGAAATCCCTCCAGGAGGAGAACGGGAGGCTCCGTGCAGACCTGGCCAGCCTGAAGGCCGTCGACAGCCACAAAGCCCCCCGGGAGGTGAGCCGCCCGCCACCACCGCCGCTGCAGCAACAACAACAGCGGCAGCAGGGGCCAGGCCGGCCCGAGCCGGAGGAGAACCGGGTCCTGGACCTGGTACGCCAGGAACTCGCCGCCTTCCAGGCGCGGTTCCAGGAGCGGTTCTCCATAGTGGAGGGAATCGTCCTGCGTCCCCCCTTGGCGTCAGGAAGGGTGGCATCGGGCCTGAAGCCGGCCTCGTATGCGGCCGCTGCGGCGGCTGTCGCCCCAAAACCCGGGCCGTCGGGCAAAGCCCCGGCGCCGGCAAAACCGGCACCGTCCGGTAAAGCTCCGGCGCCGGCAAAACCGGCATCGTCCGGCAAAGCTTCTGCGCCGGCCCGGAAAGCTACTAAGGGCAAGAAGTCTCCACCGGCGCAGGTGGACAGGGTCCCAGAGCCCTCTCCCCGGCGCCCGGAGCCTCCCGCGACCGATGCCGAGTGGCAGGTGGTCGGGGAGAAAAAGAAGGCGGCCAAGGCAGCGCGGCGCAAAGAGAAGAAGCGGCGCCGCAAGGAGAGAGCCGTCGCGGCGAGACTCCGCGCCCCAAAGACCGCGGCTGTAGTCATTACACTGCAGCCGGACGCGGTCAAGAGGGGCGTCACGTACCGCGACGTGCTCACAAAAGCGATGGCGACGGTGGACCTCCAGGAGCTGGGAATCACCGGGGGCCTCCGGCATAGAGTGACGGCAACCGGCGCTCGCATGCTGGAGATCCCCGGTGCGTCGAGTGGCCCCACCGCTGACGCCCTAGCTGAGAAGCTAAGGGCGTCCCTCAACGCGGAGGAGGCTCGGGTCTCCAGGCCCGTGAAATGCGCAGATTTGCGCATCATGGGCCTGGATGACTCCGTCACGGAGGAAGAGGTGGTGGCCGCCGTCGTCAGGACGGGCGGGTGTCTCGCCGACCAAATTAAGGCAGGCACCATACGCCCTGACTTCACGGGCATGCGAACCGTAACGGTAAGCTGCCCCGTGACGGCGGCCAGCAAAATTGTGGAGGGCCGAAGACTCCTGGTGGGCTGGGTGAGCGCGCAGGTCAAACTGCTGGAGCCCAGACCTCTGAGGTGCTACCGTTGCCTCGTCGGGCACCACGTCGGTGTCCAATGCACCTCGGAGGTGGACCGCAGCACTCTGTGCTTCCGCTGCGGTCAGCCCGGTCACACGGCCGGCTCCTGCAACGCCGCGCCGCACTGCGTCGCATGTGCGGCTGCTGGCAAGCCGGCCGATCACCGGGCGGGGAGCAAGTCCTGCGCCCCGCCTGCCGGGACCAGGAGGAGAGGTAGGCCCTTCGCCACCACCCCCACCGTCGCCGCCGCCGCTGCCGCCACTGTCGCCGCCGCCGCCGCCGCCGATGCCACTGCCGAGGGACCCTCGCAGGGGACCCAGGGGGGAGTCAACATGGAGGAGTGATGGCCCCACTCCACTTCCTCCAGGCGAACATCAACCACTGCGCCTGTGCACAGGACCTCTTGCTCCAGAGCATGGCGCAGTGGTCGATTAATATCGCCGTGGTCGCTGAGCCGTACTTTGTCCCGCCCAGGGATAACTGGGTGGAGGACCTGAGCGGCTCAGTGGCCATAACTTCGTCGGCCGCCGCCGGCACCCCGTCCCTCGAGGGCGTCTCGAAGGGACAGGGGTGCGTCGCAGCACGGTTCGGAGAGATTGTGGTAGTGGGAGTGTACTACTCTCCGAACCGAACTCTCGCCGAGTTCCACAACTCTCTCACAGAGTTGAGTGTCGTCGTCTCCAGAAGCCATCCCTTCCCCGTGCTAGTGCTCGGGGACTTCAACGCCAAAAGCCTGGCCTGGGGTTCCCGCTACACGGATGTGCGGGGTAGGATGGTGGAGGACTGGGCTCTGGAAGCAGGCCTAGCCGTCCTCAATCGGGGTTCTGTTCCCACGTGCGTGCGGATGCGGGGTGAGTCCGTTGTGGACATCTCGTTCGCGAGCCCCGCTCTGTCACAGTGCGTCCTCGACTGGCGCGTAGTAGAGGAGGTGGAGACCTACTCCGATCACCGGTATATCCGGTTCGACGTCTCCACCCAGACCTCAAGCGCGCCGGTCCGACAGGCCCCGAGTGGTCCGCGGTGGGCGCTGAAGCAGCTGGACCGGGAGCTCCTCCTGGAAGCCTCGATCGTGCAGGCCTGGGTGTCATCACCGGTCAGGCCTGCCGACATCAACGACGAGGCAGAGTGGTTCCGGGAGGCCATGTCCGAGATTTGCGACGTGGCAATGCCCCGAGTCCGGCCAGGATGCGCCCGACGTCAGGTGTACTGGTGGTCGCAAGAGGTGGAAGAACTTCGCAAGGAGTGCGTCGAGGTGCGCCACCTGTACACCAGGCACCGCAGGCTCCGCATCCGCCCTCCGGATGCGGCAGCCACGGAGGCGGAGCTGTACGAGGGGTACAGAGCGGCGAAGACCGCCCTCCAAGAAGCTGTCCAGCGGGCCAAGGACTCGGCCCGCGAGGAGATGGTGGGGACTCTGGATAGAGATCCATGGGGGCGCCCATATAAAATGGTGCGGAACAAGCTCCGCACCTGGGCCCCCCCTCTGACGCAGAGTCTCCGCCCCCAGCTGGTGGAGGAGGTGGTGAGCGCTCTGTTCCCCTCACGGGGGGAGCATACTCCCCCGCCTATGGCTCCGCCCGAAGCGGACCACGAGGACGACGACGACATCCCCGAAGTGACCGAGGTAGATCTGAGAGCGGCGGTTGGAAGGCTCAAGGCCAAGAATACCGCCCCAGGACCCGACGGCTTGCCTGGTAAAGCCTGGGTCCTGGCCTCAGGGGCTCTCGGGCCCCGACTGGAGGCGCTCTTTAGCGCATGCATGGAAAGAGGCCAGTTTCCGCTCCGTTGGAAGACGGGGAAGCTGGTCCTTATACAGAAGCCAGGGCGCCCTGCGGACTCTCCGTCCGCATTCCGGCCCATAGTGCTGCTCGACGAGGTCGGCAAACTCTTCGAGAGAATTATTGCGGGCCGCCTCGTCGGGCACCTTGGAAGGACGGGGCCGGACCTTGCGGACTGCCAGTTTGGCTTCCGCAAGGGGCGCTCGACGGTGGACGCCATCATGCGCGTTAGAGCCCTCACGACGGGGGACGCGGTGTCCCAGGGTAGGGTCGTCGTGGCGGTGTCACTCGACATCGCCAACGCTTTCAACACCCTGCCCTGGAGTTGCATTGGGGAAGCACTCCGGTATCACCGGGTGCCGACCTACCTCCGTCGAATAGTCGGGGCGTACCTGACGGACAGAGCCGTCATCTACCCCGGTCGCGATGGGGAATGGAACCGGCGAGAGATGTCGTGCGGTGTCTCACAGGGATCGGTTCTGGGGCCGCACCTGTGGGACATCGGCTACGACTGGGTGCTGCGGGCCGACCTCCCTGACGGCGTCAGCGTAATTTGTTACGCTGACGACACGCTGGTCTTGGCGCAGGGAAGGTCGCATCAGGCGGCGGCCGACGCGATGACACGCGGTGTTGCGATAGTCGTTGAGAGGATCCGGCAGTTGGGTCTCGAGGTGGCATTGCACAAATCCGAGGCCATGTCCTTTCATGGGCCTCGGAATAGGCCACCATCGGGATCCCAACTTACGGTAGGAGGGGTTCACATCGGCGTCGAGACCACGATGAAATACCTGGGTCTGGTCCTCGACAGCCGATGGAATTTCGTGGAGCATTTCCGACGTTTGGCCCCCAAGCTGGAACGGACTGGGGCCGCCTTAAAGCGGCTCTTGCCCAATTTGAGGGGGCCAAACGCCTCCTGCCGGAGGCTTTACGCGGGAGTCGTGCGGTCCATGGCCCTTTACGGGGCCCCGGTGTGGGCGCGTTCATTGCGGCGGCGAGCCGCCCACTACCTGAACGCGCCCCAAAAGGTGGTAGCCATTCGGCTAATCCGGGGGTACCGCACGATCTCGGGCGAGGCGGCGAGCCTCCTTGCCGGACTGCCGCCGTGGGATCTGGAGGCGATGGTCCTCGCGCGCCTGTACGAGTGGCGCGCGGAGGTACTAAGCCGGGGGGAAACTCCGTTTCCGCAGCAAATTGCGGCGGAGCGGACGGACCTCCGGCGCGATCTCATGGCGGCCTGGAATCAGCGACTGTCGCAACCCAGCGCAGGGCACGCCACGATAGTGGCGGTAAGGCCCCTCTTTGAGGAGTGGCTAGAGAGGCGTCACGGCGCCCTCACCTTCCGCCTGACGCAGGTCCTCACCGGACATGGATGTTTCGGGAGGTTCCTGCACATCATCAGGCGGGAGGAAACGCCCGGGTGTCACCACTGCGAGGATCGCCCAGAGGACACGGTAGAGCACACGGTGCAAACCTGCCCCGCTTGGGCGGAGCACCGCCGTGTCCTCGTAGAGGCGATCGGCGGCGGCGACCTCTCGCGCCCGGCCCTGGTGCAAGCCATGGTCCGGGGCGAGAGGGAGTGGGAGGCAGTCACCTCCTTCTGCGAAAAAGTTATGCTCGCGAAGGAGGTGGCGGGATGGGAGAGAGAAAGGTCCTCCCGTCCCAGCCGCCGCGGGAGACGCTCCGGGCGTCGGGAGCCACGTGACGACTCCCGGCCACCGTAGGCGCGGGCCTGCGGACGGTGAGTAATGGGTGACTCACCGTCCGATCAGCACCAGACCCGTGCCGTACGGCGCGTATATGTTCCACGCGCGCCTCAAAGAGATGTCAGCATATGAAGGGGCCCCTCAGGGCCAAGCCTGCCGGGTAAGCGGGATTGTCCGAAAGGGTTACCGCTACCCCGGAACATAAAGGGCTACGGAAGGAACATGGATGGGTTTTAGTCAGTAAGAGTCTGACACTCCCTTCCGCTCCACCCAGAGCGGGAGCAGTCATTGGATGATTTCCCAGCCTTAAAAAAAAAAAAAAAAAAAAAAAAAGGCCTAGTTTCATGTTCCACGCGCCGTCAAAGAGATGTCAGCACTAGGGAAGGCCATTCGGGTCGAAGCCTACCGGGTCAGCGGGATTGTCCGAAAGAGTTACCGCTACCCCGGAACATGAAGGGCGGAGGAAGGAACATGGATGGGTTTTAGTCAGTAAGAGTCTGACACTCCCTTCCTCTCCACCCAGAGCGGGAGAAGTCGCATCCTCAAAAAAAAAAAGCCTTGTTTCTTACGAACAAGGATAGACTATTGATCACCACGCGCGTTGGTTAGCACACCTACAATCAGTTGTGCTATTTTATAAAAATCTCGCGGTGAAAAAGTAAGTGATGTAAGATTAAAGAAAGCTAGCAATCCCTAGCGTTACGTGGAACGACAGCTCAGTTCACGCTCGCTTCACCAAGTTTTCAAGGAAGAATTTTACAGAATCGACAGGCACATATTTTAAGATTACTGTCACTGCTCTTAGGGAACAAAATATAGGTACCTGTATTTAATCAGCCTGTTGGGTATAGAGTTGATACGACAGAGGGGCTTTCCTTTAAACAGCTTATACTAGGGACCATTTTCAAGCTGGATTTTCTGTACCAAAAATCAATTAAATAGGAGCAGTAGTTTAGTCGCAATAGGTTTTTTAAGTTTTTGCCCCGTTTGAACACGATGTATCTTACCTAACAGCGCTCCAGGGTGCACGCGTAGGGCACGCCACGATAGTGGCGGTAAGGCCCCTCTTTGAGGAGTGGCTAGAGAGGCGTCACGGCGCCCTCACCTACCGCCTGACGCAGGTCCTCACCGGACATGGATGTTTCGGGAGGTTCCTGCACATCATCAGGCGGGAGGAAACGTCCGGGTGTCACCACTGCGAGGATCGCCCAGAGGACACGGTAGAGCACACGGTGCAAACCTGCCCCGCTTGGGCGGAGCACCGCCGTGTCGCCGTAGAGGCGATCGGCGGCGGCGACCTCTCGCGCCCGGCCCTGGTGCAAGCCATGGTCCGGGGCGAGAGGGAGTGGGAGGCAGTCACCTCCTTCTGCGAAAAAGTCATGCTCGCGAAGGAGGTGGCGGGATGGGAGAGAGAAAGGTCCTCCCGTCCCAGCCGCCGCAGGAGACGCCCCGGGCGTCGGGAGCCACGTGACGACTCCCGGTCACCGTAGGCGCGGGCCTGCGGACGGTGAGTAATGGGTGACTCACCGTCCGATCAGCACCAGACCCGTGCCGTACGGCGCGTATATGTTCCACGCGCGCCTCAAAGAGATGTCAGCATATGAAGGGGCTCCTCAGGGCCAAGCCTGCCGGGTAAGCGGGATTGTCCGAAAGGGTTACCGCTACCCCGGAACATAAAGGGCTATGGAAGGAACATGGATGGGTTTTAGTCAGTAAGAGTCTGACACTCCCTTCCGCTCCACCCAGAGCGGGAGCAGTCATTGGATGATTTCCCAGACTTAAAAAAAAAAAAAAAAAAAAAAAAAAAAAAGGGTGCACGCGTGGGTGCCGCTGCTTTACAAGGTCAGTTTTTATTTACAAAGGGTGGTTGCGTTTTACTCTGATTTGTAAGCTATTTAGTTTGTTTGAAAAAATAAAACCCTCATTTTTGGTGCTTTTTATTTTTATACCGTACCGAGTTAATACTAAACACGTGTAGTATACGTAGTGGAATTTAATGCCCCTCTGTCATATCAACTCTGTATAAAGTACTGCAATCTGTGCAACAGGGCGACAAGTCAAAGTACGCGTGTCTTCAGAAGTTGGAAACTTTTGCTGAGCGTTGAATTTCTAAGATTTCCAGACAATTTAGAAGCGAGTGGTTGGCATGTGGAAGGTATGTCTTTTGTTTTGTCGTAGTATTCCTGAGGTTATTAGATCTTGTGTTCATCTATTTTCTACTTAATAAAATTTCTTTGTACAGTTAGTCATTTTATTTTGTACCACATGTAAATAGTTGTAACGGTACTTTTTATGAATTGTCAAAACGCGGCATTTGTACGTGTACCAGAGCTTCAAATTATAAGATATCTATATACACACTCACAAATGTAATGATTTAATTGTGTATTTTCTGATATAGTGTTGTTGCCATTGTTACGTATATGTGACAATGGCGTTCAAAAGGTTAACATCTATATAATAAAAGAAAGACGGGTTTGTTTCCTTCGTTATAACTCGAGATCTGCTGGACCAATTTTCATGGTTTTTGTTTCGTTGGATTTGTCTCCGCCCTGAATAGCAGAATACATTTTTTTTTTTTTCGATCAGCTGCTGATTTTCCTCCTATAGGTTAGGTAGGGTAGGTAGGTAGGGTAGGGTAGGTAGGTAGGTAGGTAGTTATTTAGGGTAGGTAGGTAGGTAGGGTAGGTAGGTAGGGTAGGTAGGGTGGGTAGGTAGGATGGGTAGGTAGGTAGGTAGGTAGGGTAGGTAGGGTGGGTAGGTAGGGTAGGTAGGTAGGTAGGGTAGGTAGGTAGGTAGGTAGGGTAGGTAGGGTGGGTAGGTAGGGTAGGTAGGTAGGGTATGTAGGTAGGGTAGGTAGGTAGGGTAGGTAGGTAGGGTAGGTAGGTAGGGTAGGTAGGTAGGGTAGGTAGGTAGGGTAGGTAGGTAGGGTAGGTAGGTAGGGTAGGTAGGTAGGGTAGGTAGGTAGGGTAGGTAGGTAGGGTAGGTAGGTAGGGTAGGTAGGTAGGGTAGGTAGGCAGGTAGGTAGGTAGGGTAGGTATCACAGTTAAGACAGGACAACGTCTGTCGGGTCAGCTAGTTTCTTAATAAAGGCGGATTAAAAGTTATTTAACTTTTACCTGACAACTACCGTATAGACTTTAAACGAGAGGTTTTATGCAACTTTCCTTATCTCCGAGAACTCGGCGTTGCATGAAATTAACTAGCGGCCATTCCGAGAATTCTAGCTGCCTTTAAACTATTTGCGAATATAAAGTGATATTGCAGAAGAACTAATCTTTCCAAATCATGGATTGGGAGGCTCAGTGACTTCGGTGACTATGGCATTATGACAGGAAGATGTCAAAGGCCCAAGGATGGCCAGAAAGGTGTTTGCAATTTTGTATCATCAGCAGCAGTTTAATAAACCAATTGCAATAAAGGAGGTTCTATTTCGTCTGAATGTATTGTTTATTCTATGTTCATCGACATTTTCCGACATTGGGGTGCATGAAAGGAGCCTCCCCGAGTGACGTACTTTCCGACCCTTTGCTACGTCCGGCGCACCCTGGGCAATCGACTTCTGTCGATTGGCTAATCCTTTCACCACGATGGCAAATATAAGTTCCAATAGGCCCTCCTCTGGGTCAAACAGTCCACTAACAAAACCAGCTTTGTGTGTCATCTCAATTAACATTGAAGGGTTCTCTCGGGATAAAGCAGAAATTCTTTCTGAATTAGCCCGCAAGACACATTGCGACATCTTATGCGTCCAAGAGACACACCGAGATTCCACCCAAAGCAGGCCTCACATTCCTGGACTGTCACTTGTCGCCGAGATCTGTCACCCGAAGCACGGTAACGCAGTGTTTGCTGCTCCCGGCGTAAGTATCCTCTCTTCTAAATCTATTCTGGGTAATTTTCTATTTTAATTTTCTTTGCGTCATGGAAGGTTTTTTTGTAGGTATTGTAGGTCCGTTTACAAAAATACGTATCTCATAATTATGTCAAAAAACCACACTCAAAACAGTATTGTCTAGTTCTTTTATTTAATTAGTTTCCGACTCGCGTAGTTAGCTTTTTAAATCTTGAGTAAATACAGAAAAAAAGAAATATGTTTATTTGCCACAGAAACACGTGCATACAAAAAAAGTATTTGACTAGGTAGGAAAACAGAAAAATAGGCCATCATTAATGATGAGCATAAAACAAAGAGTAAGGATTCCTTCCACTCAATATGTTGCGGTTATATGGGGGACCCACAGCACATCGGTGACTTTCAGTCATCATCCGAAAAACACGTACGGAAATCAAGTCAGGTTGAAAAATAGTAAATGATTATAGGTTATGCAGTTCATTAATATCCAACAAAATGTCCATACAAAGTGCGATGTTTCTTTCTTTACATAAATAAACGTTTCAGTGTGGACTATTGACCAGTTTAGTACGCCACAGTGCCAAGAGCAAACTTAATATAGTTACGATTAAGACTTAGAGATGATTTGTGCTAAGACGTCACGGTACGAGCCGAATCATTGCCGTTCTCGTGGCGCGTGACTGATGGGCTGTACAGTGTAGCTAGCATTAACTGCTTCATAGAAATGTTGGTAAAGTTTTGGGCCCGCGCCTCTCACATGGCATGTCCTGCATCTGTTGGTCATGTCTGTAAACATATCACCGTGAAAACATAGGTGACGGGAGCGTGAAGTCAGCTGTCATTCCACCTAATGCTAGGAATTGACACTATTGACCGCTCACCTTAAACTCTTCACTTACGGCAACACGGTGAGATTTTTTTCAGAATACCACTACTGGTATTGTCTAAATTTTTTTTACCTGTCTCAGCTCCGTAGCGAGGTCAATCACAAGAAGTTGCTGCTCTTTATCGAAGTCCATAGACACTTTTATTTCATGGGGACCTGAAATAGAATTTATTTTCTATTATGTCATTTATTTAAATACAACTTAATATTATAGTCATCATTTATATCCTTTATTAGATTGTGCTTTGTTATCTTTATTGTCAAAACAAAAATTAAATTTGAATTTAGATCAGCAGACTCAAAAATTCTACGCAGTACTTGCATAAAGGATACGAATCAACACAAATTCAATTACCTTCAAAGTGGTGAATGACGAAGACCCAAACGGTAGTCCATAATATGAGGATAGTACACAATCCGAGTTGGCAGAGAATGCATCTAAAGATGACTGAACCAACGGACTCTCCCGGGAGTTTAGGAAGCGGGTACAATCTTAGCCATGTATTCGGAACCTAGACAATAGAGAATTTAATGGAAATTGTTTTGGGAAATGTAGAGCAATTCCAATGTTGGATTCGGATAAGGAAACTTGCTTTTGAGATTAAATTGGACAACGATCATGTTGTTGAAGACAATAGGGATGACATAGAATGAAAAGCAGACATTCTGAATGATATTATTTGCGACATTGTTTTACTTGAGGTAAATACAAACTTATTTAAACTTTCTTTATTCTCTGGTAAGAATAACAGCAAAGATAAAGAAACATGAGCGTAAACATGTAAGCTTGTACAATATTTCAAGGAACTTTGTTAGAATATGATTATAGTACGGTAAAGTAAGACGCTTCTAGAACTTATATAAGCTCTTTAATATTCATATCTCGTCTAGTAATACTTACTTTCTGAACAACCACAATTTCATTATCAGCCTCGAGTAATTTATTGCTGTTATCTTCAATTCCGTCCACTTCTCCATTAACCTTTCTGTTACCTTTTGTGTTTAACATATTATGACCTTTGCTTAACCCATTACGCAATGGTTTCCGAATAACGTTACCAAATAAACATTTCTTATTTTTATTTTCGGGAGAGCCACACACATATGTTCTGTTTTCTTTTCTGATTTTCTTCCGACATAATATACCACCGTTTATGTTTACTATATTTCTTTTGACACCGATACCGTTGCCATCTTGTTTGAAGTAACTGTCAACGAGTAGTTTAGGCTTAATTTTATTACCGTTTTTCAATTTTCTATACAATGGCTTCACTAAAACGTTGTTTTTAAATTTTTCTTTCAGTGCGTTCTTCATGTTTTCTAGTCTTAAACTGAGCATTATAGGGAATTGTTCCCAAAACTGGGTATAGCGTGTTTTGCAACCCTCGAAATGTTAACTTCTCATTAAAAGTTGAATGCAATTACACGGTGAACTGACGCCCAATTTTGCAGGCGAACTTTGTAGGCGGGAATAATAAAAATCTATTACGGCCTTCTTGCTTTTGTTGGTAACTTTTGTTTAAAAAAATACTGGAGAGATTGCTTAACTGTTCCTTTCTGCCACGAAACAGTTAAACTCTGGTTCTAGAATTCTTGAGGGTAGTATTTTATGCTTTTTATTTCCGAATCGTTCTGTGTGTTATTTATAAGCAAATCCACTGTAACAAACTGAAGTTCATAATGCAATCAAGGAAAGTAATTTAGAAACTTATTTAGGCAGTAAACTCCAAATCAGCGGAAATATAATTTCGTTTATGTCAAAGTGCGCATCAAATTCGTATTTTGGGTATCGAAGAGTTTGTTATGTTGGCGAAAATATAGTATGGATATACTCATGAACATTATAGCTGATTTTTTTTTCTGTAGGTTTCGATTGTTCTGTTAATTTCATATTTTTGTGATATAATTTTGACATTGCTGCTGGTTAACCTGTAAATTTCGATTGTGTAAGTCCAGGGATAGCCCACAGTCCCACGAATGTAAAAACATCGATTAGCGCAGTCGTATTTCGCCGCGATTTTTTACGTCTGTGCGAACGTGGGAAAATTTGACCTATTCTATATATATTGTGTACAGCAACGATTGGTAAACCTTTATAAGTAAATAAATACGTTTTTGACAATATAACAACATTTTTTTTATATAGGTGTCAAGCTGTTTTTCTGTGGTTCAAGAGTAGCTTGTGGCTAAGTACTAACAGCCGCACAGGTCGATCCGTCAGGTAAACTACTCTTGCCGGGGTTGGCCGTGGATGGGTGACCTTCTTTACCCACCGAGACTCCTCCGTGCCTCGGAAAGCACGTTAAACCGTTGGCCCCGGCTGTCATTTGTGCATCTTTGACAGTCGTTACGGGTCGTCAGAAGCCCGAAAATCTGACAACCAGTCTTACCAAAGGGTATCGTATTGCCCAGATACTGGGTTGTGGATGTCAGATAGGCAGTCACTCCATATAATTACTGGTATTCAGCTGAATCCGGTTAAACTGGAAGCCACTAACATAGTTTGGAAAAGACTAGGCAGTTGATGATGGTTCAAGCTGTTTTGAAAAGGGCCAGGCGCTCTTAAAACATTGTTACTCTCTTGAAAACTAAAACAATGTCATCAACATTATTACTAGTTCTATAACAATTCCTCGAAAACATAACCGTAGCACTGCACAGACCGCCAACTCAAAGTTTCCACTGCAGAATATTCAAATATTTACTACTATAAATATCCACGTCCATATTATCATATCGTAGGAACGCGGAAAGAAACAAAGTTAGATTGAGTTCACGTCGTGTGGCCTGTCACTCAGGCTCCGGCGTGTACCCATTGGAACAGTCGCCGTTAGAACTAGCTGATTATATGTTCAACAATAGGATAAAACATGATTATATTTTCAATAGGTTACATCAGTGATAGCCAAGTGGTGTGACCGTCGGACTGCCAAGTCTCGGCACGCATCTCTGAGTTTACGAATTCATGTAACTACGTATTGTATAAATATCACTTGTTTAAAAATCGGTAAAGGAAAACATGTCAATGTCTGAGAGATATTTCTCAACAGCATGTGAAGTTAAGTCAGAGGCCCATGGGCAGCATAAAAACTCTGACAACAGGTTAGTCATTAACCACGCGATAAAAAAAGAAAGATAGGTTAAAACATGTTTTTTTATAAGTACTATATTATTATGAGGTACTAGCTTCTGCAAAAGAAAGAACGGTTAGCGAAAGCAAAGTAATTGATTCAGCTGCATACACTAAGATAGGTAGCCGACCCGTCATAGTTGCGGAAAGGCTAGTCATATTGTAGGTAATATGTTGGTTATGTATGGTTGAACCTTGAATTTTTGAAATACACTAATGCATGGAAAACTAGACAGAAACCGGTTCTTTTTAATTCAAGTAAGGTAAGTAAGTCCCTATTTTATAAATGGGATCTAAGCAGTGCAATGTTTTTAAGAAATAAACTATTATTTATTTATTTATGTATTTATATTATTAAAGTAAAGTTTACAAAAAGTCTTAATTTATAGTATGCCCCACAAAACCGATTTCTGATTAATTCTTGTATCAAAGTAAGATGTACTCATGAACGTAAAAAAAAACAAAAGAGTATGTAAGGATCGTAGCCGATGGCGTTCTGGATTCTCCACACGAGTACAGCTTGAGTTTATGTATTTCAGTAAAAAGATTTCGACAAAACGATCCTATGAAGGACGAAAGACCTCTTTAAAAACAATACGTACCTAATTGAATAAAGTTACGTAGGTAAGAAGTTAATTTAAATCTACGATAGAGAACCAAAACTAAGTTTCCAATTAAATAAGTAATTACAGTCAAGTGTACAGTGTATGTTAGCGCTGTTTATAATTGGACATTCTTAGTTTAACCAATAACGGTTTCTAAGAATGTAAATGTCGCAGCCATATACAAAAACAGTAAAATTACGATTTTGATCTACCATTTTCAGTACAGCTAAGCCTTTTTTTTGATGGTTGGAAATCATCAAATATCTCCTCCCGCTCTGGGTGGAGCGGAATAGAGTGTCAGTCTCGTACAGACTAAAACCCATCCACGTTCCTTCCTCAACCCTTTATGATCCGGGGTAGCGGTAACCCTTTCGGACAATCCCGCTGACCCAAGGGTTACTTGATGCTGACTGGCGCTAAGGAGTGAGGATTAAAACAAATTGTTTTTTTTCAAAACCAATAGTTTTTTTTTCGGAATAAGTATCTACCAATTTTATGCAGTATCGGGTTAACTTTATCCATTGAAAATATTTAGGATCTGAGAATCATGGCCCAACGATGCACCATTTCACTAACCCTAGTATAAATAAAGTAGTTTTCTGCACATCATTGTGGAACTTTTTCCTCAACCACCTCGTAAACCCTTCGCATGGCAGCATGTCGTGCCAAACTTTGCAAACTTAGTCGCGGTAGTATATAAATACAATATGTAAATAAGTATATCGATTAAGTAACAACATAAGTAATTATGTGTACAGTGCTGGAATATGGGTTAGAAGGAGCGACAGACAAACATGAAACAAGCAACATCGTTGAAAACAAGTTCTTTCTCTATTTCATGCTAAGGAATACTATTTTTAAAGTCACAGATAAGTCCTTCTAAAATTGGTCAGAATATTAATGAATGTTTAGAAAATTCAATAACTAGATATTATTGTACAGCAGTGATAAGTATTTATATTCACAGTTAGAAATTACGGGAAATTCCGCGGCTTAAATTCAGTAATCGAGAACGAACTTGTAGAAACATGGCGGGAATATTGATTTCCCGGTTGCGCAGAATGTCAGTTACCGGCGCGCGCAGCAACTGTCAATGTAGACGTTATACGGTGATGGAATGTCTCCAAATTAATGTGAAAATTACATTTTTTTATAATTCCACGAAACCCAATGAACTAATAATATAGTTCCTCAGTGAATTAGTTATTATCCTCAAAATTCTAATATGTATGTTGTGAAGTAGCAGTTTCATTGGAGTGCGGCAGCAAAATTACCGTGGGCATTGCCGAACAATGTCATTGTGTGCTGTGTTGTTTACAAAATTCTTAGTTCATAACATGATATGAAATTACTAATAGTAATATTGTGTCTAGTGCCTACGTAATTAACTTGTAAGAAGCATGTTTACTGGAAGATCATTATAAATAAAAACAATGAAAGATAAAGATGTCGAGATGCCTGCGGATATTCGGAGCTTACTCCTTCAGGTTGACAAGGAAGCATTCGACTATACTTGTCTCAGCTGCCTTCATAGTAACTCTTACCATGGTCCTGCAGATGTACGCATCCCGGCACCACGAGCCTCCACAGCCACAGCGGAGGGTCGGTGACTTTAACTATAGACCAGGCGCCTTCCTGAAAGGTCGACAGCCCGGGAACTTAACTTATTGCAAGTTCAACTATGGCCTTCCAAATACTCTCAACTGGGGCACGTTCCCAGTACTTCCGTCCCCAGAAACTGGAAGTAGGAGTCACTACGGAGTTATTTATAATGCCATTCAAGGACTAGTGTTCGCGAATGTCAGCAAAGTTGACGCAGTGACGTATGTGACTCAAGCGACGCCTGAATTTCTGTATCATGTAGTTGAAATAGCGAAGTACTGGAATGGCCCCATTAGCCTCGCTGTATACGTACCTAACTACGACTTAGATATAGCAATGCAAATATTGAACCACCTGTGCCATTGCTACCCCATGATGGCCAAAGTGTCGGTCCATTTATTTTACCCAACCAAATTAGAGCCCAGAATTAGAACGTTGGAAGAGAGAAGAAAGTATTTTTTGTCTCGGCCCGCGCCAACAGCTGTAACGTCTAACACAACATTGGACCCAAGAGAAATAATGAGACAAAAGTTAGAAAATTATCGGAAGTTGAATAACAAAACTAGGGCGGAATACATTCAGAGGGCGAGAAGGAATAAAATCGAACGTATGATGATGAATATTCAAAATTCAGGCTACCTTTCGAATGATTTAAAGTTCGAGGATTGTTCTGGTGTAAGTTCAGAAATAACAACATATAGAAAATCTAAAGTACTGTTGTATCCAATAAACGTTGGTAGAAATGTTGCTAGAAATGCATCAACGACCAATTATTTCTTAGTATCCGATGTCGAAATGGTGCCTAGTCATGGGTTGGCGCCGAAATTCCTGAAAATGATAAGAAAGCTGATGGGTAACGAGAAGAGGGATTCTGGTTGTGTTTTCGCTAAGACTGTGTTTGTGGTGCCTCTGTTTGAAGTGGAGAGAGGAGAGAAAATCCCGCACGACAAAGTAACGTAAGTTGATAAATAACCTAGTTGATGCATGCGATACAAAGGAATACAGAAAGGGTACTTAGTGCTTCCCTACCTTTTGTGGCCATTGTTAAGATCCTGTGTAGCAGGTCGCTCTTTTCTTGTCACTGAATAGTTGTATCGTTTGAGTAGTTTGTAAGAACTAGTGTATACTTCAACCGTAAATCCGCACTTCTATTGTGCAAGGATTTTGCAGAGAATCTTCAGGTATTTTCTTTAAACGTCGTCCAACAGTAGGATTTATTCTGCTGTCTTAAAATGTATACTATACCTTATGTGTGCGTTTGAAGATACAATTTTCCTTTCTTTGACTATTGCATGTTTTATGGGGAGAAGAAATGTGGGTTTTTCAAGGACAATTCACGATCAACGGTATAGAAATTGTCATTTACGAAATGTTTACAACGTGGCGCTACAATGATGACACTAATGTAACACATATACGTTTCACATTTTCGTTTCATGACGACATTATATTTCCATTAAACGTTATTATTAACGGATTTTTTTTTATGTTAGATAATAGCATCTTAGAGCATCCTGTACTTATAGAACTGTCGCGCAGCGGTCATTTGCCGGGGTCACGAATAATAAAATTCGCATCAATGAAAAAAAAAGGAATAAGCAGTACTATTAGGATCTACTATCTTTTCGTGTGGTTAGTGACTAACCTGGTGTCAGAGTTTTTATGCTGCCCATGGCCCTCTGAGTTAGCTTCACATGCTGTTGAGAAATATCTCTCAGACATGTTGGTTTCCTCACGATATTTTCCTTCATCGATTTCTAAGCAAGTGATAATTATACAATACGCACATGAATCAAATTAGGATGAAACAATTGCAATACGCACATGAATCCTTAAAATCAGACGTGCGTGTCTTGGGTGCGAACTCGAGACCTATAACTTGGCAGTCCGACGGTCACACCACTAGGCTCTCATTACTAGTAATAATGTAAATAACTGGATGCGTAATTACATTATTTTGCGTAAGTCAAGAAGTTTTTATTGATTACTAGCTTCTGCCAGCGGCTGCGCCCGCATATTATGTCGACCAATTATACACATAAACCTTCCTCTTGAACTCACTCTATCTATTAAAAAAACCGCATCAAAATCCGTTGCGTAGTTTTAAAGGTTTAAGCATACATAGAGATATAGGGATAGAGAAAGCGACTTTGTTTTATACTATGTAGTGACTAGCTTCTGCCCACGGCTTCGCCCGCGTGGAAGTCAGAAATTACCCTACGTGTACGTACTAACGAGATAAAATGTACCTATGTGCTATTCCAGACTATAATTTTAGTGCTAAATTTCATCCAGACCTGTTCAGCTGTTCAAATCCACTAACAAAGAGGAGAGCTGTGTCCCACCAGTGGGAACGTTAAAGGCTGAATGTGGATTGCATTAGTTCGTTTCGAATAAAGATTGACTAGCAAGTTTTAACGACATGTTGCGCCGACTCCAAATAAATTGGGATAAGGGCAAGAGAATGATCTTCTCCGTCTTTTCGTGTGGTTAGTGACTAACCTGGTGTCAGAGTTTTTATGCTGTCTGTGGGCCTCTGACTTAGTTTCACATTCTGTGGAGAAATATGATGATGACTAACAAGTTTTAATTTCAATCATAAAGCAGATCCGAATTAACCGATGTTGTAACGGATACAACTAATATACTATGACTTCACATTCTCGTTAACTTAATATGCCTGTAGACTACACGCAGTCACGTGAGGGAAGCCGCGCGCACGCGGAATGGAAAGCTTTTTGCCCATATACGCGAGCCACACGTTACCATCGCAACTGCAGCCGTCGACAACGTGCTCGTATATAGGATGAAATTGAATTCTTAGGCAAAATTTTAAGAGGTCATTGTACTCATCATTATGAACAACTTTTACAATGGGAACCCTGAAATTGCGAAAAAAAACCAGCTGTTCCCTACCATTTTTGACGACACGGTTGGCGTAGTGGTTGAGCGATTGACTGCTGCGCACTATGTCGCGGGTTCGATTCCCGCACGGAACAAATATTTGTACGACCTGCAAGTATTTGTTACGAGTCTGGGTGTTTTTCTAACTATAATATGTATGTATTTACAAAAAAAAAAAATGTATATAAGTAGTATATCAGCCATCTCGTTACCATAACACAAGCATTAGGTTGCTTAGCTTGGGACGATATGGCGCTGTGTGAAATGTCCAAGGATATTATTATTATTATTTGACGAGTTATGTTAAGATTTTTTGTTCATGACATCTCGTAGTTCAACCATAGGGTTGTCTACTGCTTAACCGGGCTTGCCTGTGGATGCCACAAAAATTGTAGCCTCCAGCCAGGGCTTAATAAAAACTGTTGGCAATAATCGATAATAGTCAATGTAATATTTTAAGTGTTGGTAACATTGTTTCTTATAGTTCTCTCGCTGTGATGTTTATAAAAAGATGGCTGTTACTAATGTGTAGGTGCAATGTAAACACAATAAAAACTTACAAACTACACGCTAAGGGCACCACCTGTGGGGTACGGGCCATGGCTTAGGGCGTCGCTGACGGAGGACAGCAAGTGACAGGCTGGATCAGGCAAAGTGCTACTCGTGTATTTGAGCACCGTGCTTAAATACGCCAGATCTTTGAAAGTTGCTACAGTTTGTTCTAGCCCAAAAGTTTGACAACCAGTCTGGGCAAGGAGTGTCGTGTTAGCCAGTAACTGGGTTGTGGAGGTCAGATATGAAGTCGCTCCATGTATAATAGTGGAATTCAGCTTCATTCGTTTAGATTGGAAACCGACCACGGCAGATAATGACTCAAATACACGAGCGACACGTTGTGACACACGGGTGTCTACGTCATTTATCATTTTATCATGGAACAGGGTGATTTTTTTCTTATGTATAACTATTAAGGCAAAGTTCAGTGTTTTTTAAATTATATTCAGGGTACAGATCATCTTGTTTAGACGTTAGACGTTTTCTAGCATTATTTTTCCAATACCTCTAGCTATAAAAATTTCTTTTTTGCATATATCTTACGTGATTAGACTTGAGAGTTTCTTAGCTTATTTAAAGTAGTTATAGCCTCAGTTCCACACACGAAATTCTACGAAAGTAAAAAATAAACAAATTTTCGTTGCAAAATAAAATTCCCGTTATGTCGTCGTGCGATCTTTAAAACATACTTTATATCAATTTTATCGATTACCCTGCGAAACGTGCCTTCAATATGCAGCTGTAAAACGATGTACCTAACATTTTATAGAGACGAATATTTTTATTGCTATCCATTTCATACATACTTTGGGTCGTCATTGAAAATTACGGCAGTTACGGCATACAAATGAAATTCTCACAGTTTGGTAAAATAAACTGGGTATTCGAGTTTTTGTAATGATACTACGGACGGGGCTTCTGTAACTGTTATATTCTTATTATATGAAGGTTTCTAATAAGAAGTTCTTATTCATCATCTGCCTAGCCTTTTCCCAACCATGTTGGGATCAGATTCCAGTCTAACCGGATGCAGCTGAATAGCAGTATTTTACTAGGAGCGACTGCCTATCTGACCTCGATACGAATACGATACCCCTTGGTAACACTGGCTGTCAGATTTTCGGGCTTTTGACGACCCGTAACGCCTGCCAAAGATGCACGAATGACAGACAGAAGTTCTTTTTATAAATCTTAAATTTACTGACTGACAATGCACAGCTTAAACCGATAAGTCTCGAAGCATGAAATGTTGCGCATGAGTTCCTTACAAAGGGGGTTACAAAACTTGTGTCAGACCCGAAAGCCAGTTGTTCAGGGTCGTGATAGGAACACATGTTTGCAGGTTAAACGCACTTTAAACAGCTTTTAGTCATAACAAAATAATACTTGAAGGGTCGTTAATAGCGACGTTGTCTGCACAACGTAGTGATGATGATTATTTCTCCACCAGGTTGATCCAGATGTTAGCCAACAACCGCGCGACGTACTTCCATCAGAAAGTGTGTCCTCACTGTCAACGGTTTCCAGGGCTGCAGACGTGGCTGATGAGACCGGCCCGCAACGTCCTCGAGGTAAGATTTTTCTTGTTAGCATAGATTTCATATTTTAATGAGTACAGTGTCGTGCGCCTGAGTGGAATTCCCATCGATAACTTCTCAGGTACCTACCTTAGAAGGTGCTTTTTAAAAAAATGGTGATATAGAAACTTTTACTTAAAAAATTCTGAAGTAAAATCGTTTCACGTTTTTTACGTCAGAAATGTCGACGTTCCATACGAACTATGTATTTTCAAAACTTCTTCCTTAGTACAAAGCATGTTCGTTAACTTTTTAGCCAGTCTTTGAGTAGTGGATATCATATTGTAAACCTTGCAAATTGACTATGTGGCAGGATAGTCAATAACGTTATTTTTCATGAATTATCAAAACGTGGAATTTGTACGTGATTTGTATGAAATACTAGCACTTTGCCCGCGGCTTCGCTCCCGTGGTCTTTCCTGTGGGACCCGTTATTTTTCCCGGGATAAAAAGTAGCCTATGTTACTCCTAGAAAACTAAGCTTTCCAACGGTGAAAGAATTTTTAAAATCGGTCCAGTAGTTTTTGAGCCTATTCATTACAACCAAACAAACAAACAAAGATTTCCTCTTTATAATATTAGTATAGATTAAAATGCGACGTCACAGATTTTTAGAATTAAATGGAATACTTATTAACATGAAATACAATTTTACAATAATATATCCTCACATAATATTTAACGGTACGGTGATGAAAGTTTTTAAGTCGAGCGGTCTTTGTCTATGTGATTTTATATTTTATTTTTGACCGTCTCAAATAGCCAATTAATGCTGTTAGTTCAGCGAATTACACACCATTGGCAGGCATATAAGTAGGATGTATTATCAAAGCTCATGGCAATCAGTCTGCGTTGGATAGATATTGTCTATTGAAGGGTTGAAAGGTCTATTTAGCTACTTACGGTGTTCACTTGACTTAAAACCTCCTAACAAACCAGTTCTTGTTAAGTTAAGAGGATTTTACCAGATGTCTATGCAGCCTTATCTACTGACTTGATCTTCTAAACGTCGGATTAACCATCTCGTATCTGTTTGTAGTTATAACGTAGTAACTAACAAAGATAAGACGATCACAATTAATGTCAGATGTCATCTAGCTCCGTCTCAAGGATCATATTTGATACAAATTACGTTAGTCGTTATTAGGTTTTGTGTTCAACGTTGTAAGGTCTAAAAAGTTAGATATAAAATCAAATACTGTTACATACATAAGCTAGAATGTATCAAGATATTACAAAATACGTGTTTATGCTGTCAAAAATCCATTACCCTGGCACTGATGGAAGGATATGATGCTTAGATGTATTTAGTATGAACATAGAAATATATTTAATGTGGAGAAGTTTTAATATGAAGGATGTTTTTTGGTTCAATATTTGGATCAGCGTAGTATTTACTTACGCTTTGAAGTACATACGCAAAGTATTCGATATTTTCAGTATGTGAGTGATTCTCTAGTGTCACGTACCACTATAGACAAAGAAAAAATTAAATGTTGTTGATTCTGACGTCTCTAAACTATGTATTATCACTACAAAATGTAGTCATCCAGCCTTATCTGGGGATGGGGATGGAAAGCTGATGGTGGATACCCTTGTTACAGTTATTTGGGCCTTAAAATGGCTGTTGGTCATGGCTCTGAAGAGAACCATATAAGTGTACCATCATCGTTGTGAAAGGCATAGTCAGCTAGACTTTACGTTACCGTGTGCTAACTGTCCAGACCTAAAGAATGCCGATGATGCCGCGATCAATGTGGCAACCTACTGCGCGCATTCAATCTATTCTAATATTATAAAGCTGAAGAGTTTGTTTGTTTGAAAGGACTCTGCGTTACCGTGTGCTAGCTGTTCAGACCTAAAGAATGCCGATGATGCCGCGATCAATGTGGCAACCTACTGCGCGCATTCAATCTATTCTTAATATTATAAAGCTGAAGAGTTTGTTTGTTTGAAAGGGCTAATCTCTGGAACTACTGGTCTTAATTGAAAAATTATTTTTGTGTTAGATAGTCCATTTATCGAGGAAGGCTACGACAACATCACGCTACGACTAATAGGAGCCGAGCAGCGGTCAAAACCGCGTAGGAGCGGCTAGTTTAAATTAAATAACAATAACATCCAAAAAAGTACCATTGACACGAAAAGAAGAAGGTCTGGGGATTATATCCCAATTTATTTGGGGTCGGCGCAATATGTCTTTATAATAATAATAAAGTTTATTTACCAAAATAGTTACAGAAGTGTACACAAGTAGATATAACTAGTGGGTAGACTTATTCTAGGCATTACAGTGTGTTGCAAAAAATTCTGTACATAATTATATGTAACCCTGCCTCTTAAACTAGGCTATCCTGTATTTTAAGAGACAGTGTTCAGCTTATAAATTCACCATTTTTATACAGCAGTGGACAGTATCGATCTACCGATTAAACTTGACAGCAGTAATAGTTGTGCGTGTACGAGTAAAATGTGGAGGGGATGTGTAGTGGTGTGATGTGTTATGTGCTTGTTGTGGGTATGCATGTGTGAATGAATAGGGTGAGTGTGTGTGGATGTATGTGTGAGTATGTTTCAAAGTGTGCGTTTTTTCATTTAGGCGAGTAGTAGTAGTGAGTAAAGACTCCGTGAATGTGTAGTCTTTCTGTAGTAGCCACTCTGTTAATGTTTTTTTTAATGTGTGTGAATTTAAATCTATAATTTTTATATGTTTATGAATTTTTTGGTAAATGTGCCCACTTAGGGTATAAAACTGGCGTTTAGCGAAAGTAGTTTTGTGCTGAGTACCCGGGACAACAAATGTTCGTTTGTTTGGGTCGGACTTAGGAAGACTGGTGTGTTTTCTAAGAGTCGATTTTAGCACAAAGAGTTGACGAACCGAAAGGACTTTGCAATCGAAGTAGAGTTCAGTAGTTGGGTATCTATAGGGTTTCTTAGTCATGACTTTTAAAATCGCTCTCTGTGCTCTCTCAACTCTCAGAAGGATAGTCTTTGCTGCACCGCCCCAAACAGCGATACAATAGCCAATGACCGATTGACATAGAGCGTAGTACACGATTTTCAAAGTGTTAGCATTACCCGACTGTCTGAGAGATTTGAAAATATGTATCAGGCGCATCGTTCTGGTAGTGAGGGCATCAATTTGTTTATCCCACCGTAAACCGTCGTCTATCTGCACTCCCAAATACTTTACACTGTCAGTTCTAGTGAGTGTTGGGCATGTACAGGGTCCTAAGGAGTTTGAGCATGAGTGAGCAGTTAAATTAAAGGTATTTGTCGGTGCGGTGCTACGACGTATTGCAAAAGGAATGTAGGTGGTTTTTTGTAGGTTAAGTGTCAGTAGATTTGAGTTGAGCCACTCCATTACTTGAGCCAGAACCATTTCTGCTTTTATTTTGATTATATGCCACGTAAGTCCCTGCACGAGAATAGCAGTGTCATCTGCATACGCATATATATTACAGTCTGGGAGACTCAATCTACACAGATCGTTGACGTAAATAAGGAATAATGTTGGACCCAGGATACTTCCTTGAGGAACGCCATATGACACTGATTCCTCGTCACTAAGACGAGGAATCAGTGTCATATGGCGTTTTTTCTTTCTCTTCGATACTTCTCTATTAACTCATCTCGCTCTTCATTACGTACTCCCATTTTAGTAACGTAGTAGAAGAATAAAACGTAGTAGAAGATTCATATAATGTACTACGCGATAAAGGCTTCAAATAACAAATCTCGTAAAAACAGCATCTTTAACATAAAACAAAGATATCTCAAGCCAAAGTGTCAGATGCAGGGACGAAATCTCGCAAAACCCTTCGCCTGTCCCATTATGGACACTATTATTTCCTCTTAAAGATAATCTTGTGCATGGAATTGACTTGTGACAAACGGATGGCGTTAGCTGCCAACATTTTGTGGAAATGAATGCGTTTGTTCAAGAAATCTGTCGGACTATTCAGTGCAAAATTGTACCGCGAGAACTTAAGTGAGGTGAGCTCTCATTCCACCTGATGCGAGAGATAGAGATTGCCGCTATTGACAACTCACTCCAAAGCCGTGATGGCCTAGTGGTGTTACCGTCGGCCTGCCAAGTCATAGGTCTCGAATTCGAACCCAAGGCATGCACCTCTGAATTTACGGATTCATGTGCGTAATGTATAAATTATCACTTGCTTAAAATTCGGTGAAGTAAAATATCGTGACGAAACCAGCATGACTGTGAGATATTTCTCAACAGCATGTGAAGCTAAGTCAGAGGCCGATGATCAACATAAAAACTCTGGCACCAAGTTAGTCACTAACCACACGAAAAAGAAAGAAAGACTTTGGAGTCTTTCTTTCTTTTTCGTCAATTCACCTAAAATTTAATGTTGAGGGTTTTACTGAATAGGTCGGCTGTTATTAAGTTGAATGAACGCCATTGTCACGTGACAAACAAGCGCATGCCCTGTACGCCACAAATATGTGATACTGGTAACAACACTATAACACGAAATAAACAATTAAATCATTATTGTTTATTTGTTATTATTTATGTTCGTGTCCAGTACAACAACGCGTTCAGGATTCTGTTGGGGCTGCCCCGGTTTTGTAGCGCATCGGCGATGTTCGCTGATGCTACTACCGATGACTTCTACGGAATAATCCGGAAAAGGAGTGCATCGCTTCTGCGTCGCTGTAGGGGCAGCTCGAACGGGATCCTGAGCGTGTTGTCCGAGCGGTGGGATTCTCCTTTCTTGCGGAGATGGTTGCGGCTGCATGCCAGTGCCTGCACATATATATATCTTTGACTTTTTTCTTTGGACATATTGTGACATTTTATTTATTTTTAATTTTTAATTATTTTTTGGACATTTTTTAATATTTTGTATTTTGTTTTTGACTTCTAATTATAAATTCAATTCAAATTAATTAATGTATTAGTAATATTATTTTATATTTATTAATAAGTATTGTAACATTTATAGTGCAAGCATGGCTAATGTAAAATTCTTTTTTAATTTTAATATGGGTTAATGTTACCTGAAATAAAATGAATTTAATTGAATTTAATTTAATTACTTTGTAGCTCGGCGTGGAGGGCACGCGCGTCTGTTTATGCTCTGGCGATCAAAAGGTTAAATTGCTATTGCCTGCCTTACCTCAAATAGAAAATACGTCTGTTATTCTATTCTAACTACATAATCTAATACCAAGCCTAATTAACTAACCAATTCTCACTAACCCACTCCGGACATCAATCAACGCGAATCTAAATTCATACAGAAACTGTCAGACCGTAGTCAGCAGTCAATCAAAACCCACTTCCTATGGGATTGCAACTAAATCTACGCCTCCCATTCTGGCTCCATCATGGCGGTTCAATCTTGTCGAGTGACAAGCATAGCACTGAGTAGTTAGTTAAAGAAGGCTAGGTTCACGCAACGACTGAACACACACACATACACACTCAATCTGCCTAGCCTTTTCTCAACTATGTTGGGGTCGGCTTCCAGTCTAACCGGATGCAGCTGTATACTAGTATTTTATATGGAGCGACTGCATATCTGACCTCCACAACCCAGTCACTAACTGGGTAATAGATACCCCTTGGTAAGACTGGCTGTCAGATTTTCGGGCTTCTGACTACCCGTAACGACTGTCAAAGATCCACGAATGACAGCCGGGACCATCGGCTTAACGTGCTTTCCGAGTCACGGAGGAGTCGGAGCGGCGTAATATGAGCATTTTGAATGAAGCGATTGCCTATCTGACCTACACAATCCAGTAACCGGATAACACGATACCCCTTGGTAAGACTGGTTGTCAGACTTTCAGGCTTCGTGACAGCTGTCAAAGATCCCCGATCGAAAGGATGACAGCCGAGACCAAAGGAGTGTCGCCATGTAAAGATGGTCACCCATCCACAGACCAACCCCGGCCAGCGTAGCTTAACCTGATGGATCGATCCGTGCGCACGATCCACACACACATACACACTGACATACATAATACACGCGTCTACGCAGGTACAGCGAGTATTGGTTTGTACAGAACAGTTAATTGCGTTTACATGGGCAATTTTTTTCAGCCGTAACTGCCCACTATAATTGCCGGAGGTATTGGAACAATTTGAGCAGCGATATTAGTAAACTTCATAAAATAATGGCGGAGTCTCTTGCAACAATATTGGCATCGAGCAATACGGAGTTTATGGGCATACGTCCAATATTTATGGGCATACGTCCAATATTTATGGGCATACGTCCAATATTTATGGGCATACGTCCAATATTTATGGGCATACGTCCAATATTTATGGGCATACGTCCAATATTTATGGGCATACGTCCAATATTTATGGGCATACGTCCAATATTTATGGGCATACGTCCAATATTTATGGGCATACGTCCAATATTTATGGGCATACGTCCAATATTTATGGGCATACGTCCAATATTTACTGTCTGTTAACCTTTTGAACGCCAGAGCATAAACGCACGCGCGTGCCCTCCACGCCAAGCTACAAATTCATTTCTTCTTGTTTTCGTGAATTTCCCAATATCCATGGTGTCTTATTTGTTTCATGTCATTAAATACGTACGAGAGCTTCAACTTTTAAGATATCTATATAAACACACACAAAAGTAGTGATTTAATTCTTTATTTCGTATTTACAGTGTACCATACTGTCACATATTTGTGTCGTTGGCGACACGTCACTTGCTTGTCACGTATATGTGACTATGGAGTTCAAAATGTTAAAAATATGTAGATAGAATTGGCGGTGTCAGCTGCATTTTGAGATTTTGCCGTACATAGTTGTACGAGCGTTTTCGGGCGTCATCGTAAGAAGTCAGCCTTCTGTACCAATCTATTCAGTGGACATATTCCTAACACACTTACCCTCTCCCCGCCCCCCTTGCTCGTCTCATGGCTCGACCCCCGTACTAATTGCCAACTAATTGTAGGGAGCTGCGCGTTCTAACCGTACCACTTTACCGTATTAGATCGCTAACAGCTGGTTATAACTGGTTAAATACTAATTTGTTATAGTGTGTTAACACTCGTTTTGAACGAATGCTGGGTAGTAATGGGCTGGTTAATGAGTTGCTTCTTGTTTCAATCATTGTTCTTCTTGTAAAATAGCAATGAATACTTTCTCCTCAAAGTCGGCGCAACTGCAGTAAAATTTAAAAACTGATTTAAGGTCACACCGCCTCGCCACGGGGTGCGGGGTGGGTGCCGGTTGGCTTTAGTGAGCTGTGACCTTTAGGGCGAGACTCCACTAAAGCGGAGATGTGTGCGGTGTGCTGTGTGCTGTGCGAGAAGAGATGTTTTTCAGCTCGGGGGACTCCACCAAACCGGAGATGTGTGCGGTGTGCTCACATCTCTAGTCTCCACTACGCGTCGTCCGCGCACAGCTCACATCTCCACTTCCATCGCGCCATAAAAAAAAAAACAAAAAAAAAACGTTTATTTCAATTACATCAGGCTTTTTGATACATATTATTGGAGATCACCTTTTAAGCAAAGAATTGCTTGTATTAGGAGACTCCGCGCTTCCACTTGTCACTTTTATGCAATTGAATTAAATCAAATCAATCTTTATTTGTGAACATAAGTACAAAAAGGTGTTATTTATACATTTTAGCTGATCTGTACGTTCGGCCAATAATCGGCATACAAATATAATATTAGTAAGCAGGTTATTTTTACTATCATAATTAATAAAGTCTAGGATAAAAGAAATGAACCAATTGAAAAAATGTCATGAGCCGCATAAAATAAAGTAATTGAAATAAAGTAATAGTAAATTGAAGTAATTATTAAGAATGTCAAGAAAGTTAAAATTAGTCATAATTTGTCATTTAAAAAGTCTTCAATCGAGTAATAGGTCTTTTCAATTAGAAACAGGAACATTTTTTTTTTTTAAATGGCTAACATTTTCCTCACTTCTGATACACTTTGGTAATTTATTGTATAATTTTGGAGCCATTACGAAAATACTGTTCTTGTGTAAAGCAGTTTTAGATCCAACAGTTTGTAGCCGGTCAGCTCGACGCTGACTACCTACTCGGTCAAAATTATACATATTATTTTTGACGAACATAGATGTCTGGTATATGTACAATGAGGGCACTGTTAAAATTTTCATACTTTTAAAATATTGTTTACAGCTGTCAGTGGTTTGCAGGTTACAGATCGCTCTAATACACCTTTTCTGACACTTAAACACCATATCTTTACCCGAGGCGTTTCCCCAAAATATAATGCCATATCTTAATGTTGAGGCTACTAGACCATGATATGCAGTTAGTACGGTGTTTCGATTGTCCGTTTTACTTAGCATACGCAGCGCATGAGAAAATTGGTTTACTTTACTACATACTTTGTCAATCTGGGTATTCCATTTTAATGTGCTTTCAATATTGAATCCCAGAAATTTTGTCACATTCGTCTCATCAATCCTTTTATCATTATATCTTATATCTAAATTTAAATTCTGATTTACTGTTTGTTGAAATTTCATTATTACTGTCTTGTCTAAATTTATTAGCAAATTATTATTCTCTAGCCAATTTATAACTGATTTTATGTTAGAGTTAATGTCTGATTCTAATGTATCTAATTGGTCACTGTTGAAAAGTAGAGTGCTGTCATCTGCAAACATTGTCATGGGATAGGTCGATGCTTTTGGGAAGTCATTTATATATATAATAAATAGGAGAGGTCCAAGTATGCTACCTTGTGGAAATGTAGACAATGTAAACATGCAAAAATAAAAGAACTTAAAAATTATACAAAATGCATCGCAAATAAAAGAACGAACGATAATTATTCAGAAAAAGGCCAGATCACGCGTGTACTTGTGGTATGTGTATCATGAGTGAGCGTGTGAGTGTATGAGTGAGTGTGCCATACAAATATTACACATCTCCGCACAGCGGTCTCCACTGAAGCTGAGCGGAAAGGAGATGTATAAATAAAAAAATTCTATTGGTTGTTTAAAAAACATCTCCTCTCCGCTCGTCTCGTCTCCGCTTTGGTGGAGTCTCGCCCTTACCAGGGTTAGGGTTAGGTTAAATTTGACAATATTCTTGGCTTATTTAATTAAGTAGATATCCAAATCCTTTCATCCCAATATACTTATTTCCAACTCATCTCAGTTCAGTTGGAGCACAGAGCAAGTTTCTAGAGTCCCTGAGTTCATTTCGTTAAGCTTCCTCTGACCGTCGTCTTTTACTCAATAACACTGTAAAAGCCATTTGTCTTTTAGAAACTAATGTAAAAACTTGTCGTTCTTGTTTTTTTGAACGCGACGACGAACTCGTTGCTTTTCAGAAACTTGTAGAACAGCGAGGAACGTACCGACTCTTCCAATTCCTGTTACGATTTTGAGCAAAAAAATATTGGAATAATCATGTGGCTTACTGAAGAATGCTAATAGGTGTAGGACTATTTTGAGATTAGCTGTTGCCCGCCACTTCGTCCAAAATATCAGGATGATCGGTTCAATGGTTTTGGCGTGAAAAAGTAATAAAAAAACTGACAAACTTACTTTCGCATTAATAATATTAGTTAGGAAGATAGGATTACCGGGGTTGATCCATGGATGGGTGACCATCGTTATATATCGAGACTCCTCCGTGCCTCGGAAAGCACATAAAGCCGTTGGTCCTGGCTGTCATTCGTGGTTCTTTGACAATCGTTACATGTAGTCAGAAGCCCGAAAGTCTGACAGCCATTCTTACCAAGGGGTATTGTATTACCCAGGTACTGGTTTGTCGAGGTCAGATGGCAGTCGCTCCATGTAAAATACTGGTATTCAGCCGCATCCGGTTAGATTGCAAGCTGACCCCAACACCGTTGGGAAAAGTCTAGATGATGATGAGTTAGGAAGATAGGATTATTAGGATAGGTAAGGATTTGGTATTTCTTATTAAGAATGCTGTTGGTATAAGAAGCTTTAGAAATAAGTAAAATGTTGTGTAGTCACAGTTTATCTCACATACAAAATACAATTCCTGAAAATTTCCGCCAGTAAACAAAGCCATGTTTCTCCTTATCTTCTACCTACAAAAAGAAAGGATCCCATCATTTTATTATGGTAAAAGGGCGTTTATATGTTCACGATACCTGCAAACTGACAGGGGAAAACAGGACACGTACCAATTTTACAAATTGACAACAGTCGGAGGTCAGAGCAATCGTTGGCGACACATTGCGAAACCTTTGGAATATTCCATTCATACGTTTCGGATAAATGTTTTCTTGGTTAGACGAAGACTCGAATAGGGATGGTGACAGAGTAAAAAAAAAGAAATTGTGATTAGACACGTTAGTCAGCTATTAAAAAAATAGTAGACACGTACTTTTTGCTTTATTATCTATACTAATATTATAAAGAGGTAAAATTTGTAAGTTTGTATGTAGGGGGTAATCTCCGGAACTAAAGATCCAATTTCCAAAATTTTTTCACTGATAGAAAGCTACATTATTCCTGAGTGCTATAGGCTATAAATTATATTTATATCATACATATTAGCCGAGCTATCGCAATTTTCATCTAGCAAGTCGGAAAGAAATACCTCCGAAAACAGAATTATTTGCATCGCTGCCTAAACAGTTGTTTAAAATTGAAAGCAATGTATGGCAACCCGGTTTGCCTTAATTATTTCTACAAAAAGTCCGCGACACCATATTCCTATCTTTTGTATTTTAACTTTTATATTTTGTTTTATGTTTTAAAAAAGTATTTATTCGACTTTGTTTTGTTTGTTTGGATGATTATTTAAACAACATAAAAACTTTTTTACAAAAAATAAAACCGACTTCCAAAACAAACACTACAAAGTGAAAAATAATTTTGATTTCGGAAGTCGGTGTCTTCGGTTTTGTATTTTCTTTTTTTGCCACCGACTTCCGAAATCAAAATAATTTTTCACTTTGTAGTGTTTGTTTTGGAAGTCGATTTTATTTTTTGTAAAAAAGTTTTTATTTTTCACTTTTTAGTTGTGGTACCTACCTACACAACCCCCCCCCCAAAATTTTTATACCACTACCTGGTATATAAATTACAGTGACAGGAACTTATTAGAACATCATCCACATAATTATATTAAGTAGGATATTTTTAGATTTTTGTTGATTTTTCAAAAACCGCTTATCCGATTTCGATAAAAATTTTATGGGACCATTTGGGAAGTATACCCTTTCCAACAAAAAAAGAATTTTTCAAACCGGTTGGCAAGCAACGGAGTTATGCGCGAACAAACATAAAAAAAAAAATACAAACATCCGAATTGAGAACCTCCTCCTTTTTGAAGTCGGTTAAAAATATCAATTCTTATCAAAATAAATTATTTTATGATCACAAGGACATCACAGAGTAAGATGAGGCGGGTTAAAAATACATAATGCCATTGCACCATTACAACGCGAGGCAGGGTGTCGTAAAAGGCGACTAAGTTGAGCAGACAAGATCACCTCGGTAATCTTTGGAACTACTGATCCGATTCCAAAAATTTTCTCACTAATGGGAATCTACAGTATTGCCGAGTATCAATGGATATATTTAATGTTAAAACAAGAAATTTTCCGCGGACGAAGTCGCGGGCAGAAGCTAGTTTTAATAATAAATTAGTTAGATAAAACGTATTTAAGTTGGGGAGTGGGGGCGCCTACGTCACAACTCAGTTTAAAATCTCCGTAGGAATGACGTCATGACAGATTTTAACACAATGTATCTACGTAATCTTGTGATTACGATTTACGACGTAATTTTTTCTTTTGAAAAAAGAATTGTCACAAATATGTGACATTGCGGGTCGTTGGCGTTCAGGGCAGGCGATTGCCTGTCACGTATATGTGACAATGGCGTTTAAAGGTTGAGCTATTGTTAGGTGTGTAGGGTTAACGTATAATATGCGTTAGCGGTTAGACAGGTATATACTTGAGAAATTAAAATATAATTTGCATTCTTCATTGCTTTTAGATAAAGCGAGAGTATGCTGTGTGAAGTATTGAACAGTAATTACCTAATTAATTTTATTATGTCACAATAGTGCGTTGCTAATTATCCGCGTTCCTATATGTTACCGACTGTAATTTTTTGTATTTATGTTTTTTTTTTGGTATAGGGACTTACGGGTGACTTGGGTTTCCAAGTGATTTTTATGGAAAAACTTAATTATTTTATTATAGTATAATAAGTGTCGAGATATAATAGACATATATTATAAAGTTAAAACTGTGTATTGAATTACATTTTTTATAGTACTTTTCGCTAAAATTGGGGTTGAAAGCTTGTATGGCTCTTCGACATTTGTGCCGATGGAAAATCTTAACTGGCAGGACTTGTAATCAACTAACAAGGAAAAGCTTCTTCCAATAAGCAGGTCATGAGATGAGTCTAATTGAAGGCACTTGTTTCAGCCGATGATAATAGCGAAGCGGGAGTACCCTTACCACCGGTGGGAGCCGCTCTACTTCGGCACCAACAAGGAACCTTGGTACAGCGAAACTCTTTTCTGGGAAGGACTTCAGGACAAAATGACACAGGTAATATAGTAGTACCCTACAATAATAGATTTAAGAAATATAACGGGAACTTATTGAAAAAAGAAGTCGTTTGTTCGAAAACAGACTGGCACTTTATTTTGTGTCAATTATTTCATCACAAAGACGGTGAAAAAAAAAATTGAAAAAAAAAATTACTTTTTAAAAAGCGTGGAGTGCTTTTTAAGATAATATTCACCACCACCATGCACCCCACGCTTTTAAAAAAGTAAAATTTATTTTCTATTTTTTAGTTCGGTTTTCTATAAAAAGCGTGTTTTTTAGTTTTTTTAAACTATTTTTTATTTCCTACTTTTTAGTTCAAATTAATGTATTGTCATCGGTCCTCGATAAATCTACAAAGTTTGAACGAAATCTGGCCGTTTAAAGTGGGTGAAAATCGCGTCTAAAGGAGTCGGTTACAAACGTACCTACATACGAGTGAAGCTAATATAAAGCGTGTAAAAAGAAGTCGTTTGTTCGAAACCAGACTGGCACTTTATTTTGTATCAATTATTTCATCTCCAAGATGGTGCAAGAAAACATTATCAAGAAACCGGTAGTATATTAAAAAAATCGAAGACATGTGACATCCACCAACTCGTACATCTGTGCCCGTGTGGTATTACGGCCGACTCTCTTTTGCAGAATGATGAGTTGTGTCCCACCAGTCTGAACATTAAACATGTTTGTTTTATCCACTAGATGCTGGAGATGTGTCTCCAGGAATATCGGATGGTGGTCCTCGACGGGGGCTTCCTCTCCCACGCAGCCAGCCCCAAGCCCAAACATCGTCTGAAAAGAGCTCAGGTCATAAACAGCAACAATTACATGAAGATCATCAACATGTTCAAAGAGAAGTATGAACCAAGACAAGAGTGTAGAATACTGTGGGGCTGTGAATACGATTCAAGGAAAAAGTAACCATAAAGTTTAAGCGTCTAAGACGCAGTTTTGAGTTCTCCGAAGTATTAAGTTCGACCCTTTGTTCTTGATAGCGTATACAACAAAAGTTAGAACACTGATCCAACGTTTACAGAATCTTACGCATGGCACTAGATATTAAGTTCAAATGCTTTACGAATATATTGCACGATCACAAATCATCTATGTATGAGTTCGATTTACGTACGTTTTGTAGTATATTTTTTTTGTAGGATTTTACATCTCCGTTTTTTATTGAGGGAACTGTAATTCATGTTTCTTATGAGCTGATAGTATGACTTAAATGTGCTATACCATCAATCCTTTTACTGTTCACCTTGTATAATTTAAAATTGAAATTGAGAGATGAGAGTCCCTCTTTAATAGTGAAATCAAAGAGCAAAGTATACAAGAATATTTGTAATATGGTTATACGGAATTTGGACCATGTAAAAATATCTGTGTTAATACGATATTTGAATAAGCTTCAGATTTATTTTTAAATGTTTATGAGCAAATCAATGCAGATTTTGATTTAATATTCCAAGCCTATTATAAGCATAATCAATTCACGACTTAGTTATATCTGTTATGCTACATATACAAATACGGTTAAGGTTAACTACGTGAGTGCTAGTTGGGGAATGTCTTGTTCGATAATGCCATGGTTCAAGGTCCTTCAAGGTCAAGAGAGGCGTTTTTCGATATTAATTTTCTTACCCTTCGTCACTTACATATCTAGAGAAAATAGACTCACTCAATAATATTTATATATGCAATGTCAACAAGAGTCATCATTTGCCTATTCTTTTGCCAACTATGTTGGAGTCAGCTTCCAGTCTTACCAGATGCAGCTGAAAACCAGTATTTTACATGGAGCGTCTGCCTCGTACCTCCACAATCCAGTTACTGGATAACACAATAACCCTTGGTAAGACTGATTGCCACAATACTGAGCTTCTGACGACCAGTAACGACGGTCAAATATCCACGAATGATAGCCGGGACCAACGGCTTAACGTGCTGTCAGAGGTACACGGTCACTCATCCTCGGGGCAATCTCAGCAAGCGTAACTTACTGATCGATCAACTAAGCCACAAGCCCAGGTGCAGTTTAATACCAGTATTTTACATGGTGCGACTGTGTATATCCAGTTATTGGGTATCACGATACTCCTTGGTAACACTGGTCACTGTCTTCTTCTTTCGTGTGGTTATTGACTAACCTGGTGTCAGAGTTTTTAAGGTGCCCATGGGCCTCTCACTTAGCTTCACATGTTGAGAAATAATAGACTGGTCACTGTAAACAAGAGTAATCCCGCCGTGAGTCCGACGTTGTACCATTTATTGTGTGCGAACAGTTTACTAAATAAATAATGGTACATCAATCTTTCATTCAACAACTAGCACGCCAGTAGAAATGCAAATTAGTTATGTAATAAACGAATGTCTCCTAAACGTACCTTAAAAACCACTCTACGCTTCTACACATAATACTGTTAATACACCGGAGATGTCAAACATTCCGTTTTAAACTATGTGAAATATCTATCAGTGATTTTATGTAAAATGATTTTATGTAAAACTATTTTATATAAAATGATTTTATGTAAAATACGCGATACTTTTTATATAAATAATCAGGAATTTATTATAGGCTTGTTGTATAATGTTTTACATCTCTGGAATTGTTTGAATTTTTAAAGGTTTTTATGAATTTTACTGATGTTTGCCCAGATTCTGATAATTTATATTATATCTAGTTATTGCTTTGTATTAGGATAAATATTAAAGTGGAACCCCGATGTAGAGCTATGATGGACCCCTAGTGTATATACCGAGGTCTTCTTATATGTGGAATGTTTCGTCCTAATAAAGATTTTAATATATTAGCTGCACATCTTGTGTTATTGACCCTGAATTCTATTTGTACCTTTTCTATACGGTGGAGACGACAAGACTACAATAAATTAAACCGCGTATATACAGAGTTGATACGACAGAGGGGCTTTCCTTTAAACAGCTTATACTAGGAACCATTTTCAAACTCTGTACCAAAAATGAATTAAACAGGAGCAGTAGTTTAGTCGCAAATGATTTTTTAAGTTTTGCCCCGTTTGAACACGATGTATCTTTCCTAGCAGCGCTCCGGCGCGCGAGCATCGGTGCCTTTGTTACAAGGTCAGTTTTTATTTACAAAGGATGGTTGCGTTTTACTCTGATTTGTAAGCTATTTAGTTTGTTTGAAAAATAAAAACCTCATTTTTGGTGCTTTTTATTTTTATACCGTACCGAGTTAATACTAAACACGTATAATATACGTAGTGTAATTTAATGCCCCTCTGTCATATCAACTCTGTATAATACTAGCTTTTGCCCGCGACTACGTCCGCATGGATGTCGGAAATTGTTACATTATTAGAGTTTTAGTAAAGTTCCCAATTTTTTTGAAAATATAATATAGTCCTTGTTACCCGGGGATAGTATAGCTTCTCAACAGTGAAAGAATTTTTCAAATCGATTCAGCAGTTTCGGAATATATTCAATGCAAACAGACAAACAATCAAATACTTCCTCTTTATAATATTAGCATATATTGTCACTTGCCTGCATACGAAAATTCAATCAAATGTGTCTAATAGTTTAGTTTATTTTCATTTATTGTTTTATTGTCGTCTACACATTGCTTTAAACAGAGGTGTAACTATGGCACACCCCATTGCGCCAGTCATTTTGAAGTCCCATTTATTGGAAGCGAGCCTATTGCCATCAACCAGCACACGTTCAGACACCGGGCTTTTTTTTAATTTTTTTTTTAAGGCTGGGAAATCATCCAGTGACTGGCTACTGAGAAATTGAGAAATCCGAGTAACATTTTGGCCTGACCGGGAATTAAAACCAGGACCTCATACTCAGCAGTAGCGCTGACCGCCACTAAACTAATGAGGCAGTACATTTCCTTTTTACCCACAGATATAGATAGACATAGATAACGCAAGAGCAACTACTTCGCGTGCCTAGCTTACGTACAAAAATCGTAAGTGGTCACTTTCGCGCTCAGTCTGCATCGGTATACAGCGCTAGTCGGATCATCATACATCACTAAATAGTGCTTGTGAGTCATAATAGGTAGTCAAAAAATGGCACGCTTGGTTTTCGATCATCATACATCACTAAATAGTGCTTGTGACGTCATAATAGGTAGTCAAAAAATGGCACGCTTGGTTTTTATACAGATCGTGATACTTGCGTTATCTATGTCTATCTATATCTGTGTTTTTACCCAATTAGATACGGCTGAGCTGAGTAATGCTATTAACGCGAGAGTAAGTATGTCTGCTTAGATTTCTGGAATGGCGACCGTTGTGAATTGAATTATCATGACCTTTGTCTTGCTTAATTTCAACCTAAAATGGTCAATAATCAAACTCAAAGCATTTATTTCAAATAAACCAATTACAGACACTTTTGAATTGTCTCCCGACCGACCCCTTCGGTCAGTCAAAACCATGAAGCTTGTTGCCCATTCCAGCAGTAGGTACCTATGGAGAAGAACGGGTAAGAAACTCCAACACTTTTAAATCAATATACCTATACAAAAACTGGGTTACATCATTCATGTTGAAATATACACGTGAGAACGATGCAGAACGTAAAAAAAGCGTCCATAATTACAAAATTTAATAAACAATAAAAAAATAAACAATCAAAATTAAGTTACATTTTAAAAGAGCCGTGGCTAAGATGTGGCCAGTCCCTACTGACGGCGCCCGTTCATGAACATGACGCATTGATTAGTACCATTCATCATAACCATTTTGATGGGAGCTAAATAATCCAACATACGCGCCACGATCAATCCATTTACTTCAAATGGTACTTACTTACCTCAAAAACAAAGATTGATATAAAAAGCTTTTTCTTACCCAATTACACAGAGTGGAAGGCACATCGACGAGAAGCCGGTTAGCTTCAGTGCAAGAGTCTGAAACTCCCTGAGTGAAATGAGTGAGTGAAAATTCATCATCATTCTCCTGCCCTTATCCCATCTATTTGGGGTCGGCGCAACATGTATTCTTCTTCCATAATTCTCTATTATATAATCTAGTCGTCATCACGATAGTCATAAAGAAAAAGAAGAGAGTCAGTGAGGGAAAATTATTAAAAAAAAATCTGTTCCATACATTTTCACTACGTAGGTATTGTGTTTTTTATGAAACAGCTGATTTTAGGGTCCCGTTTTAGCCTTTGGGTACGGAACCTAAAAATCAGCTGTTTCATTATTGCTAAGAATTCGCTGTCCGTCCGTCTGTCCGTCTGTCACCAGACTGTATCTCATGAGCCGTGATAGTTAAACAGCTGAAATTTTCACAGATGATGTATTTCTGTTGGCGCTATAAGAAGAAATACTAAAAAACGAGGTGTCAAGGGACACCCGGATGGAACGAAGTTCCTTTCGATTAATTAGTGAAGGAATTGTAATTTCGTAAAAAAAATTCGCTTTCACAACGCGCGATAAGGAACTCGAATTAAATTACACTCGGATAGGTAGGTAGGTATGTAAGTATCTAATTAATTAGTTCATCCGACACCACAGTCACGAAAACAAACAATGCCGCGACGGCGACGCCGCGTGCCGCATGCCGCCGCCCTGCGTTCAAGATATGTATCTTATAAACATAAATAAAAATACATACGCGATTTTACGCGAAAGATAAATAGGCTAGGTACACAACTACACAAATAAAAACACGAAAAGCGAATTCAGACTTTATTTATCAACAGTAAACGGTAAAATTTAGAAATACCAAACTAGGTACCTAAATACGCAGTTTACTAAAATTATTCTGAGAAACCTATTGTCTCGTGTCGGACCCGACTTTACAAAGATGCACAACCGAATTACGCGGTTAACTTAATAAAAATAAGGTCTTAATTCGGTCCAATATTTTCATAGAGAAAAGCTCGTCCAAATAATAATGAACTCTATTCGACCGACGAAACGATTCATTTTTCTGTTCGAATTGCTTGCCTTTGTAGAAGCCGCCAGCATTACCGCAAAAAAACAACTTTTCGTAAGAATTTTTTCCGTCTAGCCCCCTTTCACAACGCGCGATAAGGAACTTCGTTCCAAAAACAGAATAAAATAATAAACGTGTTTTTTTTTGCCGTTTCTATGGGATATTGTACAGAGGCCAGCACATCAAGTTACCACAATCTGTCAAATTTCTTTGATAGTATTTCAACTTTATTGCAAAGTCGTAAGGTTCATTTTTAATTAAGAAAATTTGACAGTTAGGGATAGCTTGATGTGCTGGCGTCTGTACGTAACCCTTCGTGCGCGAGTTCGACTTGCACTTGGCCGGTTCTTTTTTAAACTGCCAATTTCAACGGTTCAGAATATGTTCTGAACATGCTATCCGGCTTCGCCTCGATGTCCCTTCCACCCTGTATATTGATGAATAATCAATAGATTAAATTAATTTATAGAGGGGAAAGAAAAAGTTGGAAGAACAGAAATAATAAAGAGAATCAAAGACTTTTTCCTTATAAGAACCTTATACGAGTGATATTAAGAGGTCGTGAAGTATGTGATCAGTGTGGTCACTCCATATGCCAGGAGTGGCCCTCTGATTGTTTGTCTTGTCGAGTGTTACCTGAAGGACACTTAATTGCACATTGAACACAACGTTGTTCATTTCTGGATAAAATTTTCTATTAAGAGAAATGTTACCTTTTAGGACAAGCACAGTGGGTTTTTTCATCGCTTTTTTTTTGAGCGTGGTATGTCTGAGAGATATTTCTCAACAACATGTAAAGCTAAGTCAGAGGCCCTTGGGCAGCATTAAAACTCTGACACCAGGTTAGTCACTAACCACACGAAAAGAAAAAGAAGAAGCGTGGGATATGATCCAATGTCTAATCCCGCTCTGGGTAGAGCGGACGGGAGTGTCAGACTCTTACTAACTAAAACCCATACATGTAATAGAAATGTTTTATTGAAGGAACAAATATAACAGTTTGGCTGCTTTTGCGTTTTAAAATGTCGAGCCGTCATTTTTATTCCTCCGATAAAACTTATCTGACTATTGAATAAAAAACCGGGCAAGTGTGAGTCGGACTCGCGCACGAAGGGTTACGTACAGAGGCCAGCACATCAAGTTACCACAATCTGTCAAATTTCTTTGATAGTATTTCAACTTTATTGCAATGACATAAGGTTCATTTTTAATTGAGAAAATTTGACAGTTAGGGATAGCTTGATGTGCTGGCGTCTGTACCATTATCTATTAAATCGAAAAAAAAAACGTTTGCTGTATGGGAGCCCCCTTAAATATTTATTTTATTTTGTTTTATAGTATTTGTTGTTATAGCGGCAACAGAAATACATCATCAGTTAAAATTTCAACTGTGTAACTATCACGGTGCATGAGATATAGCCTGGTGACAGACGGACAGCGGAGTCTTAGTAAAGAGTCCCGTTTTACCCTTTGGTAAAACGGGTACGGTACCCTTAAAATCAGCCCTTAGTCGTGTATACATACACCTGAGGGTAACTGTCACGAGGTAATATAACTTCATGGTAACTACGTGTCTATTCTGACATAATATATATGCTTTCTTTATTTTTGCTGACTATTCGGCCCTTCTCAGGTAAATATCATCTTATTTTTACAAAAGAATATAATATTTTTATTTGCGTTGAAACATGGTAAAGTGTCGGACTTTAATTTATGAGCCACTTCCAAACTTTTCAATTTTGCAGTTTTATAGATTCTCTAGATTACACGATTTAACACGAACTGAAACCGCATGCTCGCAAATAAGATGACAAATTACTAATAATCGGAAAAAGTCTTATCCATAGAGGTTTATAGTTGTAGAGATTATAAAGTAGGTTGAATACGTCTATCCAATCTATTTTGCTACAGACCTCTTTTGAATTAGAGCTCATTAGATAATCATTATTTCTGAAAACCTATCCGTGACAGTTGAAATGTTTATGTCCAAGAACAATCTTATTAAATGTATTTGACCGTACGCTAACGTTACCATGGCTACGCTAAGACAATTGTCGCTAGGTTACAGAAATTCAAGACATGACTTTCCATGTCTGGATGGACGAGTATAACCGACTAAACCCGATAAGCTTTACACGACTAAAATACGAACAGTGCCAAGTGGTTTAACAATCAAAGTCTGTGACTGTACAATAATGGTGTTTCAAATACTTTGTATGCCAGTACGTGGCCAGACATGTATTTTACATGTATACAAATATTGTACTTAATAATTAAGTAGTATTAATTAAAACACTATTGTCAGACTAATATTTCACTCAGCTCAACTCTTACAAAATAGTTTAAAAAAATAAATTTTATAACTAGTTTATTAGAGACAATATTTGTCACTTACTTTTTACCAAAGAATCCTTTAAACTACATATAAACATGTATTATCTATGAGCTACTCGGCGAAGTTTATATTTAAAATATTTCAAAGGCAGTTCTCTAATTTGTTTGGGTATATTGTTAAAAATTTTAACAGCTGTGATGAAACAATTTTTATGCTATAATGTACTTTAGTGCGTGGGCATTGAGAGTATTTTAAAAGATTAATGATGTTCTATGATGAAACATCTATATTATGAAGACGTATCATGAAATTCTGAATAAAACCTACACAAATTCGACATTTTCTTAAAACATCTGTCTAGTAACGTCCTTGCTGAGCCGTCAAGACGTGTCTAAAGATATAATAGACACTAAATGATCGATGGATCCCCTTTCATGTTGCTGAGTAAGAACTAAAAGGCATTTCGGAGGTAATGTAATATAAAATGGATGAAAGAAAACAGCCCACGCAGACTGCGTAAACACAATCCCATGGCACCAAAGGAATCTTCTGTTTTTTGTTTATTTTGTTTCATTCGGTCGTCATGTTTACTCAGCACGTCCAATAACTCGCCATTGTTTGATTTCGCCTCCTTATAGCCTTTTTATTGATATTTACTTTGGACGGCAACTAATAAGATGCTGTGTACAGACAATCGTTTTTCAGCTATTTCGTCATATTTGCTTTTTGCTTTATCCTTCTCTAAGCTTTTTTTTTTTTGAGGGTGGGAAATCATCAAATGGCTTCTCCCGCTCTGGGATGTTCCTTTCTTAGCACTTTATGTATCGGGATAGCGGTAACCCTTTCGGACAAACCGGCTTATCCTTCTCTAAGCTGCGATTTTTTTTCTGACAGTCACTCCTTGTTTACGGCACAATATAGTCCAAATGTACAGAGGCCAACACATCAAGTTACTCCAATCTGTCAATTTTTTTTGATAGTATTTCAACTTTATTACAAAAGCTTAAGGTTCATTTTCAAGTGGTTTTCGTATTAGAATAAACAGACATGTTGCCTTTTACATACATAACATCACGCCTCGTTTCCCAGAAGGGTTAGACTGAGGTGCACCCATAGTAGGTACATCCACATTTTGCTAGTAATGTTTAAGTTTCATGTAAAAGGGGGCGACCCTGGTGCCATCAACCGGGTACAAATCTAAACTTAGTGTGCTACTGAGAGCCATGGTCCGAAGCGAGAGGGAGTGGGAGGCAGTCACCTCCTTTTGCAAAACAGTCAGTCAGAGAAAGGTCCTCCCGTCCCAGCTGCCGCGGGAGACGCCCCGGGCGTCGGGAGCCACGGACGACTCCCGGCCACCGTAGGCGCGGGCCTGCTGACGGTGACTAATGGGTGACTCACCGTCCGATCAGGACCACGCCCGTGCCGGACGGCGCGTGTATGTTCCAAGCGCGCCTCAAAGAGTTGTCAGCATATGAAGGGGCCCCTTAGGGCCAAGCCTGCCGGGTAAGCGAGATTGTCCGAAAGGGTTACCGCCACCCCGGAACATAAAGGTCTAGGGAAGGAACATGGATGGGTTTCAGTCAGTGAGAGTCTGCAACTCCCTTATGCTCCATCCGCGGTCACTTGATGATTTGCCACCCTCAAAAAAAGGGCTGTTACTGAGAAATTCTTAATGTAAAAAATCAATAACACTGCCGGGCCTAGCAATTGAACCCGGACCTCTTATTCAGCAGTGGCGCTTGCGAGTACTAGACCAACGAGGCAGTCCAGTGTTGCATTATATAATGCTTTAATAAATTCACAAAAGTATTATAATTAACACAATCCACAAACAAATGAAGCTGTCAATGATATTAATATCATTTGCAAGTGATACCATTCGAAAATGATAATTATCCAGAGTGCTTCCATTAATATTTTGAGCACACGTTGGTGGCATACAACACTGTGTTTGTTTGCGTTTGGGGTAGCGTCATAACCAATGGGCACATTATACTGTTAAACCACAGAGTATGTAGCTACAGAAGGCTGACTCTTACAACGAGAAAGAACGCACGCACACATAGACGCCTATTTTTTGTACATACTTGCTGTTTCCTCCTGCTTCGCTTGCGTTAGTATAGAATTTGATAATTATTATAGTTAGGAGGATGAAAAACGGGTCTATCGACGATTCTAGACTCAAAAAAAAGAATTAGGTACTAAAATTAAAAAAAAACAAAAACTGAACACAATACTAATATTATTCAATCATGATGAACAAGACATGTAGCGCCATCTATTGTCGTAAGAACGTTACTATGGTTTTCCTCGGAAACCAAGACTTTTTTCGGGATGTAAGGTACCGTATGTTCGTTTCTGTACACCTGACAAAGTATTTAAATGCAAAATTTCAGTATGATCCGTTCAGTGAAAGGTAACAAACAAAATTACTTACTTTCGCATTTATAATATTAAGGGCTGATTTATCAATAGTCAGATAAGTTTTATTGGTCGAATAAATGTGACAGTTTGACAGCTTTTGCATATAAATTATATCAAACCGCCATTTTTATTCTTCAGACTAGCTTCTGCCCGCGACTTCGTCCGCGGTAAATTTCTTGTTTTAACATTAAATATACCCTATTTCTTTCCGACTTGCTAGACGAAAACTGCGATAGCTCGGCTAATATGTATGATATAAATATAATTATAGCCTATAGCACTCAGGGATAATGTAGCTTTCTATCAGTGAAAAATTTTTTGAAATTGGATCATTAGTTCCGGAGATTACCCCCTACATACAAACTTACAAACTTCCAAATTGTACCTCTTTATAATATTAGTATAGATAAAAGTTATTTAGCGATTGAAAAACCGGCCCTTATAGACCAGTGCCGAAGCCTTTGAAAATGGTAAAAAGTGAAACAACGCCCGTAAATTATTTTTCCTTTAATTTTTGTTATATTCTCTTTCTTTTCCAATGGGTTTCATTCTACTATAATTTTTTTTTGTTTTAAAAATTATCGGCACTGGTCTATTAGGACGTGTGACTGTCGCAAACAAACGCCAGTCGCGAGAGCGCTAGCACTCGGTGTCCGTGAAGCATGTCTATGTGTGCGTGCGTTAGCGTTCGTTATATGAATCCGACCTCCTGTACCTATCTACTCTGTGGTTGAACGTCTCACGTAGACAAAGAACGACTCTGCTCTTGCATACAATTGCTTTTGATGGGACGTGTGGGGGTGTAAGCACTAAGATAACAAGAGCCCTGGTTCCCGGTAAACATCTACTTCTGGGAACGTACGAACTAGTGTGTGCTCAGGACATTAGACTAGACTTTGAGCATATTTGAACTTCGTTGTTCCAAACTTTTTGGGACTGAATTGGTGGTAAAATTGTAACATCGGAGATTGTGACTTCCTTAGTTTATTCCGTACTAGCTTCCGCCCGCGGCTTCGCTCGCATAATATGTCAACAAATTATACACATAAACCTTCCTCTTTAATCACTCTATCTATTAAAAAAAACCGCATCAAAATCCGTTGCGTAGTTTTAAAGATTTAAGCATACATAGGGATATAGGGACAGAGAAAGCGACTTTGTTTTATACTATGTAGTGATAAAAAATATTTAATGTTCATAACAAACATAATAGGCCTAGTATGTCCCCACTGCTGGGACTCAGGCCTCCCTTCTAAGAGAGGGAGTGGGCCATAATCCACCACGTGGGCCCCGTGCGGGTTGGCCGATGTAAAGACCAGTAAATTAACTGATAAGCAAATTGAAGTCTTTGCATGTTACAACTATTTCATACAACTACAAAATAATAATAATAAATCATTTATTTCAGAAATTATCATTATCATTTTATTTTTTCATTTTTCCGGAATGAAAGTCGTAATTTTAATACTTAAACGGATAATTTAAGTTGGTAGTGACTGACTTACCTAAAATCATTTGATGATTTCCCATCCTTAAATAAAGCATACCAAACCAAGATTTTTATAAAAAACCTAATTATTATCAATGATTGATGATTTACTAATGATCTCGCTACTGAATCTTAATTTTTATATTTCTGTATTTAAATGAGTTTTTTATTATTTGTATTTTTGGTTACGACTACTCTGATTTTTTTTTTTAAGGAGGGAAAAACTCATCTATGTTCATTCTTTAGCCCTTTGTGTTCCGGGGTAAGTCTTTCGGACAATCCCGATTGGAGGACAGACTTCAACAGACACTTTAACCCAAGAGGGAGTAATTAAGAATGCCTTCATTTTGGCAACAAGAAAATCTTTATATAGAGTTCCTAACATTTACACGTTCATGGGACTGTTTTAACTCATTTTAAGACAGCCAGAATGTTAGGAACATTCCGGCTGTCTTAAAATGAGTTAACGCTGGTTTAAAAAAAAGACATACCCACATGATTTCACTAACATTTTTTGTCCCCCAATCTCCCTAAATTGACATCGTTAGCGCTCTTAGAAAGGTTTTATGTACCTTGTAAAGAGAAATAATGTAAAAAAGAAAATCATGTTAAACTAAAAGCTTGCGTCCTTCTTTAGTTTTAAAATTATCAAAGAAAAGTTGCTAACTAAATTGCCTTTCTCAAGAATAAGCATTTATGAGGCAAAACTATTTCGATAACAACATTTTCTCTTGTTTTACAATGGGTATTTATATATGTTCTGTATTGGTTTTCATTACGTGTAGCAGAAATTTCCCTAGAGACAGGAATATCTTGGAAAATGGGGGTACCGTTAAGAGGCAAAAAATTGAGAAGCACAGAGCGTGAGGAAACTGGAAGAAATCTCAAAAAGTAAGGTATTGCTTAGGAGAAACCACCACTGCGATTACGTATATGAATTTTGACAAGGCTATGAGGGTAATATTAAATTGTGCCGCTCTTTCATTTCGTTTTGATAAGAATTTAGTGCAAATGCCAGTCACAGCCAATTTGCTCTAAATAAAATGGACCGATTATGTTAAAATATGAGCCGATTATGTTGTATGCTGCAAAATTTGCTGCACATATAAATTTCTGAGACCCAATACCGGACATGTCTCTTAAATAAATGAATTCTGAATATAGGGGCAGATTTTCGGAGGCAAATATTTTTGTTTTAAAAGAGTTTTCCTAACTGTTTCTTACATATCAGTTAAATAAGAGCTTACTGTGAGGGTTTCAAATATATTTTTGGATATGACAATTGACCACTCCCATCTTTATCTCCGAAATTACATTTTTTTTTTTGAGCGTGGGAAATCATCAAATGACCCCTCCCACTATGGGTGGAGCGAAAGGCAGTGTCAGACTCTTACTGACAAAAACCCATCCATATTCCTTTCTTAGCCCTTTATATTCCTGGGTAGCGGTAACCCTTTAGGCTGACCATCTCCGAAACTATTGAGCCTGTCCGTCGTCGTCTGTTTCAGAGATACATATATGTTTCATCCGTACTTGGCAGACACTTGAAACTTTCACAGACTGAGTTCGGCTATAGCCACTATAACAACAAATCATAAAAATAAAATAACCTTTTTAACCTTTACAGAAAAGTATTTTTACTAAAAAAAACGATGTTAAATATTGTACAGCGGTATGAACCCGACTCTCACTTGGCCGCTTTTTACTCAGTGACACTCCAACAATTTAAACCCTTAAGCCCAGTAGTGGCACTAGAAATAACTTCTTAGATCAACAACCCCCGAATACTCAAACGACACTTTAAGACTTTCTGGAAATTATTTCCGTCCCCACAATACACTTTGAAGTGACAGTGACAAGCTGACGACTTACAATTGAGTACCAAGCACTTGTGAATTCGTCTGTAGAGTCCTTCAAAGATCTTTTGAATTTATTTTGTGAATTGTTTTGAAAAAACAAGATGGCGGCGTGAGCTTTAGTTCCGATTTTGACCACGGCAGCACATCTAGCTACCCCGATCTGTCAAATTTCTTTGATAGATTTTCAACTGTATCACAAAAGAATAAGGATCATTGTCATTTGGGAATATGTGACAGGGATAGCTTATTGTGTTGGCGTTTGAACAGCTAAAAGGCAGACAGATACACGTAATATCGAACGAATCCAACTTCTTATGAAAACAAAATCTTGACCTATTTCTGAACTTTTTGTTTTACATCCAAACTTTAATAAAGTTGTTTAAAGCCGCGATCCCTTTATTGTATTTTCACGATTGTTTGATTTATTCTGTTGGTAAAGTTAGACTTCGGATTTGTCTTTCGTATCGGTTTTAGTATAAAACTGGAGTTGAAAAGTGCTGGTTTCGATCTATTTCAGCTGCAAAGAGTTTTCTCTTCGCCGTGACTTGTTTTTTGAATAGTTTTGTATGAGTTTTACCTACTTGTTCGATTTTTCGATACTAATGGATGCTGTACTCAATTAAGTCGAAAAGTTACACGATTGACTTATTGGTTTAGTGGTTGTAAGGGCGCCTGTGGAGAGCTGGGTGTGGGGTTCGAACCCCGGGTTTTTATGTTAAGGTATTCTCAGTGGTAGTCAGAAGTCTGTGTCAATGGTGTGCCCTCAATTATATACTTTAAGGGTATTCAACGTAAAAACATCACACTTTTATTTTATCACGATTTTATTTTCAGTCTGTCATTTGATAGAAAAAGCAGCGATAGTGTGACCGTCAGACTGCCAAGTCATAGGTCTCGAGTTCAAACCCAAACCACGCACCTCTGATTTTTCGGATTCATGTGCGTATTGTATAGTTATCACTTGCTTAAAATCGGTGAAGGAAAACATCGTGAGGAAACTGGCGTGTCTGAGAGATATTTCTCAACAGCATGTGTAGCTAAGTCAGAGGCCCATGGGCAGCATTAAAACTGTGACACCAGGTTTGTCACTACCCACACGAAGAAGAAGAAGATTTGATAGTTTTTCAACTTTATTGCAAAATCATAAGGTTCATTTTCAATTGGGAAAATGTGACAGTTTCGAATGGCTTGATGTGCTGGCGTGTGTTCCTTTCATATTCAGGTAGCTTTGTAACATGTCTAACGTAATTAAATTATGTGTTTAAGAGGAGATGTCATTGCAGCATGTGGCTGTACAGCCATCTGCACTGGGATCTACAATTAATACCCAAACGTATTTGGGGAACTATTAATAGCATCGTATGGTAGCTTTGTGCCTGGATGAGTAAATTTGATTTGTTTTGCAATATTGGTACTGTTAACACCGACGTGAGGGCATGGGTGGCCTCCCACACGATACTTCCACCACCATTGGAATGACAGAAATAAGTTAATGATCATGTTTGCCGAATTTTATTCGATTTCAAATTGATATTATTATTTTTAACGGCACCTTTTTTTTTTTGATAGTGTGAAATCATCCAATGGTTTCTCCCGCTCTGGGTGGAGCGGAAGGGATTGCCAGACTCTTACTGACTAAAACCCATCCATGTTCCTTACTTAGCCTTTTATGTTCCGGTTAACCCTTTCGAATAATCTCGCTTACCCGGCAGGCTTCAGCCCTAAAGGGCCCCTTCATATGCTGACATCTCTTTGGAACACGTACGCGCCGTCCGGCACGGGCCTGGTCGTGATCGGACGGTGAGCTACAAATGGCACCCTAACACAAGTATAACAATACTTTACACCTTTTGTTCCTCTGTAGGGAAAGGTTAGCAAATCTATATTTTTCTCCAGTCATGTGAAAGAAGCCAGTACATCAATCTACCCCAATCTGTCTTTATTTGGTAGATTTTCAATTTTATTTCAAAAGAATAAGGTTCGTGTTCAATTGGGAATATTTGATAGTTTGTGATTGCTGGCGTCTGTACTGACGAGGGTTCAGTTGTATTTGCTATTAAACAATCTTGGCTGCCTAGGAATTTCTTAATGAACACTCAATAACACGCGGCTCGACTTGGGGATTCAACCCAGGAGATGGACCATCATCTCTTATAGCAGATTCTCTTATATTACTTCAGTCGTCTTCTTCTTCTTCGTGTGGTTAGTGACTAACCTGGTGTCAGAGTTTTAATGTTGCCCATGGGCCTCTGACTTAGCATCACATGCTGTTGAGAAATATCTCTCGTACTTCAGTGTAAGAATGATACGGAGTTATATAAGGTGTTAAAAAAATATGAGCTGTTCCATACATTTATGCACACGTAACTTAATAAAATGTCGCGCGGTTTCAGGATTCATCCCATAGTAAAAGTTGTTCCTAACGATGACTACAATTCTCCCACGAAATTCTTAGAGTTATATTTTTAACACCTTATCATCATCTGCCTAGCCTTTTCCCAACCCCCCCCTATGTTGGGGTCGACTTCCAGTCTAACCGACTGCAGCTGAATACCAGTATTTTTCATGAAGCGACTGCCTATCTGACCACCACAACCCAGTAACTGGGCAATACGATACCCCTTGGTAAGACTGGCTGTCAGATTTTTGGGCTTCTGACGACCCGTAACGACTGTCAAAGATGCACAAATGACAGCCGGGACCAACGACTTAACGTGCTTTTTTAACACCTTATATAGAACGCATAGCTCCATCTCTTTCCCGCTATAAAGTGGTTGTAATATTAAAATAATACTCATCACGCTAATACGTTTCACGCACCCATATAGGTACACTTTTATACTATACAAACAGAAAACAATAATCACCCATCTTACGTAAGCCTGGCCGCAGAACAACACAACTTCGCAAATAGCCATCCGCCTCATTTGAGGCCATTATTATTATATTTGGCCCCGTTTGTCCCCAACAAACAGTATTATTTGCCCTCTCTGGGGACTGATTAGCAGGCTTGTCACGGAGGTAGAGGAGGTATCCAATCACCCGTGGATTATTTAGTCTCCGTGTGAGGAGGCCGCGTCATGCACAGGGGGAGTCTTCTTCTTCTTCGTGTGGTTAGTGACTAACCTGGTGTCAGAGTTTTAATGCTACCCTTGGGCCTCTGACTTAGTATCACATGCTGTTGAGAAATATCTCTCAGGCATGCCGGTTTCCTCGCGATGTTTTCCTTCACCGATTTTAAGCAAGTGATAATTATACAATACGCACATGAATCCTAAAAATCAGAGGTGCGTGTCTTGGGTTCGACCTCGAGACCTGTGACTTGGCAGTCCGCCGGTCACACTACTAGGCTATCACTGCTTTTTTTATCTTCATGATATATTAGTACTTTAGGTCACTGTTGTTTACATAGCAAGTAAGTAGGTAACAAAATCGAAAAGTTTTATTTTTATTTAAGTCGCTAACTAGTTTCTTAGTTGAGCATGAGGACTTGGGATTGATTCCCAGGTAGAGCAAAGTGTTAATATATTATTCCATCTGAAATTTCTCAGTTGCAGCTTGGATTCCGGATCTGCGTCCGGTTGATCGCAATAGGCTTACCCCCTATAACATAGAAATTAAACATAACTGAAGAAATGTGGGTAGGTAAACCTCTGTCCAATCCTTCGGGGAATCCAGTCGTGATGCTATGTGTGTATGTAAGAAATAACGGTTGGCATTAAGTCGCAATTTGCGAGTATTGGTTTCTGTTCACAAAATGCATTTACAGATTTCAACTACGTATATAATAGATATTGCCTATTATAGTTGTAATCTGTAAATGCATTTTACAAAGAATAGAACAGAATCTATTCATGTAAAATTCAAAGTCCAGATTGACTGACTGATGTATCAACGCACAGCCTAAACCACTTGTCCTGGACTTGAAATTAAGAACGTTATACAATGTAGACTTCCACTAAGGAAGGAATTTTGATATTCTAGCCCTGAGGGAAATTCTACGCGGACAAAATCGCGGCCAAAAGCTATTAGAATAAATATAATAACTGTTGCTATAGCTCGTTGATTGCCGGTCTTTTCCTTATAAAAGTAGTTGGGAAGTTTGAAGTTCCATTGTCCGGTGACAAATCATCCTGTATTATCAAGAATACGGATAATTTATTTTCTTAGCGTAAGGAAGGAGTGGAGACGGAGGTAGGAAGGGAAGGTATGCGTACATAATGTAATCCATATGCCTACTTAGACACACTCGGAAATAATATTGAGATAGGAGGAATTATGATATACTATTTTGTCCACAAAAACACTAATTAATTAAACTATAAGTAACTCTACATGGTCCTTACATCACGACAGACGACACGGTTGGCGCCGTGGTTGAGCGATTGACTGCTGCGCACTATGTCGCGGGTTCGATTCCCGCACGGAACAAATATTTGTACGACCTGCAAGTATTTGTTACGAGTCTGGGTGTTTTTCTATCTATGATATGTATGTATTTACAAAAAAAAAATGTATATAAGTAGTATATCAGCCATTTCGTTACCATAACACAAGCATTAGGTTGCTTAGCTTGGGACGATATGGCGTTGTGTGAAATGTCCAAGGATATTATTATTATTATTATCATCTGGTCAAGACTAGGTCTGGACATTAAAAGAGACTAAGACCTCTGAGTTTGTTTCGGCCTTCCTTTCCAGAGTAGTCAGATGGGAAACGCCGACTCTATCTAGTAATTGGATAATTCGATTCAAAGATTACCTCCCAAATGCTAACTTACAAACTTTACCTTTTTATGGGCACGGAGCCCAAAGGGTTAACGGGACCCTATTACTAAGACTCCGCTGTCCGTCCGTCCGTCTGTCCGTATGTCACCAGGCTGTATCTCGTGAACCGTGATAGTTAGACAGTTGAAATTTTCTGAGATGATGTATTTCTGTTGCCGCTTTAACAACAAATACTAAAAAACAGAATAAAATAAAAAAAATAAGGGGGATGGGAGCCCTACTACAGCAAACGTGATTTTTTTACCCACTTCAAACCCTTTGTGCGCGAGTTCGACTCGCACTTGGCCGGTTTCTAATATTAAGCTCGTCACAGACGTAGCTATAATATATATTAATATAAATCATAGCAAGGCATATTACGACTATTTTCCATATAAATTCTCGAGTGAGTGCGGTCACGCAGCTATAATATATGTATATTTCTACGACATCACAAAAATATGTCGACATATTATATCTCAGTATACATATTTTGGCATATTGATACATATTTTAGTATATTAATATATATTTTGATATATTTTGAGGATACGGGTGTGCCATTTGTTTGATTGCCGATCTTGAACTTCTAAAATACTGTGCAATTTTATTCGATGATAAATCATGATACAAATTAAATTCGCCACGAGTTCTCTTTTGTTTTATATGCGACTCTACCCAGATGGTCCTATTCATTCCTGACAAGGCAACATTCATATCGAATTCAGCATCGGAATCATCCTCTGAGAAACTTTCAATTAGATCTAAAAGTAGTACTTCTTGGATTCAATTGGGTACCTAGATTGATTATAGTGTTATTTCAAAATTTGTACACCTGTATACAAAATAAGCTTTAAAACCGTGCGTTTGCAAGGACGACCGCAGACCGAGTGAGGGCAAAATATATATTATAGTATAGCTCCCGTGTGTGGTAGCTTGCTATACTATAATTTACATCTCGATGTATTAATATATATTATAGCTACGTCTGTGACGGGCTTTAGGGTCGAAATATTTATTCCAAAGACGATATGAAAGTATTGTCGTTGCTTATTACGAGCGAGTTGTCTCTTATGTGCATTGACACAAGGTTTAAATTACAAAGATGAACGTGCGCTAGTGAAATGCACCTTTAAGTATAACTCTGGTCACATAATAATAGGGATTTCTGTACAGTCGTAAACCATGTCTTAAAATGACACTTTTAGTGGCACAAACTGTTTGTTTTCCTCGTTTTGGGGAAAAGGATGAAGATATTGAAGAAAATTGGAAATTATCTATTGCTTGCCGCCCTTTTTTTTTGGGAACAGCAATTCACATTTTGTTTGAACTAGGGGTGGTCTACTGCTAAACCGGACTTGCCTGTGGATGCCACAATAATTCGGGCCTCCGGCCAGGGCTTAAAAAATCTTTGAAGCGACTATACGCTAAGGGCATCCTCTGTAGGGTACGGACCTCGGCTTTGGGCGTCGCTGGGGGAGAACAGCAAGGGGTAGGTTTTTTTTTTAAGGTGGGAAATCATCTAATGACTCCTCCCGCTCTGGGTGGAGCGGAAGTGAGTGTCAGACTCTTACTGACTAAAACCTATCCATGTTCCTTCCATAGCCCTTTATGTTCCGGGGTAGCGGTAACCCTTTCTGACAATCCCGCTTAACCGGGGCAGTCTGATCGGATATATGATTTTGGGATGAATTTAAAACTACAGGCTCAGCGGCAACGTGGGCTGGCTCACTGGCTGGTTTTTGCCGCCCTCTGCTTTATGACTTTTTATGGGAAGTAGTGGCTATATGGGTCTTATATCGCTGTTGTAAATGTTTTTAGTAACAATAAACCTTGTGTAGTTACAATAAAAATACATCTAAAGTTATTTTTAAAGCGTTTATTGCAAAATTAAATATATAAAATTGTAAAATTCTAATATTCATTAATACTTAAATCGTAGAATAAATTAGAAGGGATTTGACCTTATTTCTTGCGGCAAACTGGAACAAGAGACACAAAATATTACTTAGTACATCGGTCTTGATATTAATACATTCTTATGACGTTTTTCAAGGTTTGACATGTAAAATACATAAGTGTGTTTTTTAGTGAAGGAAAAACATCGTGAGGAAACCTGTAGTGCTATTCTGTAAAAATCTTCCCGTGAAAACTAGGTGAAGTGAGCAATTAATATTATGAATCCCTAGAATTGACTATTTAAATCGGTCAAAAATAAAATATGGAAACACATAGATAAAAGACCGCTTGTCTTAAAAACTTCCATCGCCGTAGAAATTAGATACCATGCGAAGATATAATTATAAAATTGCATTTAATGCTAATAAGTATTCTATTTGATTCTAAAAATCTGTGACGTCACATTGTTATATTTCATACAAATCAAGTGCAAATGCCGCGTTTTGACAATTCATAAAAAGTAACGTTATTGACTACCCTTTCAAATACCCAATTAGATGTTTTGGCAGCTCACTTTACCTAAGTTTTCACGATCAAAAAGCTCACCGCTGACTTTAAATAAATGTTACATACAACTTACAACCCGGCTTGAGCAAGCGTGTTGCTCAATGTATGAGAGGCCTTTGCCCTGTTCGCTGGTATTACGTTTTAACCCATACACTGTCATAAACACGTATGTGTGTTGAGGCACTAAGCTTAGAATAGCACAAAGAATAGCGGCAGTCTTTGTGCTAACCTATATTTACAATATTGAAGATTTCATTGTTGTGGTAGATAAGAAACATTAAAGTATTTTGATAAGTTTGTAAGGCGGGCGGGCTTTGGGTTTTAAGAATCTGCGGTCAAGTGTTATGTTATTCAGTGTTATTTTTTCAATTTGTCATACAAGTAAAGAACAACACTATTGCGATGTTTTTAAACCAAGTTCAATTCTATATTTTTATTTTATTTTAGCCCGCCTCTATTTATTCAATCACGCTAAAATTCTCATTTCAAAATTTCCATAATATAATAATAGTCATCCGTAACTTAGTCAGGTAGATAAAATATTCTGAAATCAATCTGCATACTGATTATAGATTCAGAAACTCCTTAATAAAATCTTCTCAACGCTTGAACTTGTCGAGGACTTGTTTTATCTAATTTGAGAACTCGTAGAATCTCTGCTGCCGACAGTAGAAGACGCTAAAACTCGAGGATCGTACAAACAAGAATTCCTTATGTAAGTATCTAAGTATTAAAATGTGTGTGTAATAAAATGTTGGAAGTTTGGAAACGTGGGTTTGAGTATACAGAGTTGATATGACAGAGGGGCCTTAAATTACACTACGTACCTATACTATACGTGTTTAGTATTAACTCGGTACGGTATAAAAATAAAAAGCACCAAAAATGAGGTTTTTATTTTTTCAAACAAACTAAATAGCTTACAAATTGGTGTAAAACGCAATCCTTTGTAAATAAAAACTGACATTGTAACAAAGCGGCACCGACGCGCGCGCGCCGGAGCGCTGTTAGGAAAGATACATCGTGTTCAAACGGGGCAAAAACTTAAAAAATCATTTGCGACTAAACTACTGCTCCTATTTAATTCATTTTTGGTACAGAGTTTGAAAATAGTTCCTAGTATAAGCTGTTTAAAGGAAAGTCCCTCTGTCGTATCATCTCTGTATATATTTCATGAATTCCGACAATGTTTCTATGTGATATGCGTGTTAGTATTAAACCCATACTCTACCAGGAACACATATGTATGTGTGTTGAAGGCACTGATCCTAGCACGAAAAATAGTGGCAGTGCTTGTGTTTAGGTATGTCATGCATGAGTCTTGGTTAGGTTATGTTAAAAAAATACCACTTTAACATAGGTTGAATGAATTTGGTGAAAGAGCGAGAAGTACCGAATTAGTGGGAATATAGTGTTTGTCCCATGTTAGGGTGGCCATACCTATGCCAGAGGAATACAAGTTGGACTTACTTTAGATGAATTGGGACCCTGATCCTCCTGTGTATACATTATACAGGGATTGATTTAAAGTATTGAAAGTTTGAAATTATGTATTATTTTATTTTAAACTTTAATTTTATTTAAGTGTACCTTCGCTTTAAGCCCATTGAAAGATCTTTATGGAATGCAATTAAAGAAATGAATGAATATAAACATGATTTAATTCGTGTATGAGACGGCATGCACTAGGCTGGCCGTTATGAATGTGAATGGTTTTAAAGTGACGGAAGACCAACGAAACGATGGATGTATGGTGTGAACAGCAGTGAGAGCCCAGTGGTGTGACCGTCGGACAGCCAAGTCTTTAGGTCTCAAGTTCAAAGTAACGTCACCTCTGAATTTTACGATTTACGTGCGAATTGTATAATAACCACTTGCTTAACGTGAGGAGACCGGCATGCCTGAGAGATATTTGATATCAAGACCATGTGATGCTAACTCAGAGGCCCATAGGCTGCTTAAAAAGTCTAGGCTAATCACTAACCATACGAAAAAGAAAGATGAAGACTGGCTTGAAAGAGGATATAGCTAAAAGGGGTTTACTACTGTGATGACAACGGATGGAAGGTGAAGACAAATGGGGATGCGGGCAGCAAGATGCTGCAAGGTATTTCATCTGCTCACCTGGCAACGGGTTTCAGTACGTTAAAGTTGTTTTTGTAGAGAGTATATAACTGAATGGCAACCTGAAAATAAAACAAGAAGAATAATAATCTTCGTGAATCATTTTCAGGATTCCAGGAGACTAGTTAGACATTATTGCATTCAAAAGTAGTTTTTTTTTTGGTCATATTAGCACTTCCATGCCAGTTTAGCAGATGAAAACATTGTAAAAAAACCGTTCTTGGGTGAAAAGGTATGTAATACCGCCGAGTTTGTTATACACTATCATGTATTACGTATGGCCGAACTCTTAGTTTGATACCCCAAGTATTTTCTTTAAAACTTTTATACTCATCTAGGCAATCGGTCTCTTGAGGGTTTAGTCGGCTGATCAACCTGGAAGTCTCGAAACAGACTCCGGACCCAAGTTGGCCGAAACAAGGAAAACCTACTCAGATGGGGATTCATAGACAACTCCGCCTTGGAGTGCAAATGTGGTGCTGTTCCACAAACGATGGGACACGTAATATCGTGTCCCGCGTATCCTATCGTTACAGGAACTGATGGACGCTAGTGATGGCGCCACGTAGCCGAATTCTGGGCTGAGTCAATTTAGATTGCCATCCACACGCTAAGAAGAAGTAGACCGATGGGTTGATCGGTATATTGAGTATATTGGGTAAGTTCTTACGGTTCTTTTTTCCGTCTTAAAAATGAAACTAAAGACTTCTCTCATATAAGCTCGAACGATTCACCAAATGACAATGTCCAAATTGGCCCTGTGCAATAAAGAGTATCAGATTAAACGAAAATTAATCGCCTATTTTATTATTTAAGTTGCAAATACTTCTGTATTACGGACTAGCTGTATTCCAAAATGTACTTTTAATAGAATTTAACGCGACTAATAACATTAGATCGCCATCTATGCCTAATGTCATGTCGTGTCAGAAGTGAAATAGGGATGTCCAATCAATTATAATCGATTGATTGAATTATTAATCGATTGATTGTGTTTTCTTTTCTAAAGTGTATTTTTAAAAACCTAATAAGAATACTTTATGTATGCAGTCATACTCCAATTTAAATAGGTAGTAAGAATAATACTATACAGTAATCAATTACGACAATTAATACAAAAATAACATTTCTTTTTCGGTGTAAAATAAACCATTGTCATACATACTTGTAATGTTTATATGACAAAGGTGATGTAACAGACAGTTTGAAATAATTTAAAACCACAGTAAATCTTAATCGAAAAAATCGATTATTGGTGTGTTGTCGTACTACATCCCTAGTTTTGCTGTGAACGTCACGTCGCGTCGTCCGTTATTGTCAATTTGTCACTTTGGCAAAGTTACAGTTCCTGTGCTGTGCTTTTCCTGTGTTATTTTCTTGTGTTCGGTGTTTTGGTGGTTAAAAATCACTCAGAGCTATGAAAAATCGTAGGTACCTACATTTAATATTCGCTGTTATGGTTAGATTATAACCTCAAAATCTGATACTTTTTTTGAAATATATCTTTTTTGCAGCTAGTCCGCTATAAATACAAGATCTTTTAAGAATCTACTAATGATAGAGAATACTATACATAATTATCCGATGCTCTTGGCTCCAGGGCCAACAATGTATGGACGCAGAGCAATGTCCTTTAGATTGAAGTGGAACTGGATTTATTTGCCAAAAGTTAACCAGAACGCCGGATGAGTTTCGGGCCTGAATCACCATCTCTTAAAGTAGTATTATATCAATATTAGAGAGAGTGAAATAAGGTATATGTCCCTCTCTTTTCCACTGTATACAAATTTTAAAATAATACTGCTTTTAGGCGCCCTCTTGGCGTTGAATAAGGCTATGCCTACACAAAAAAAAATAACTTACTTCGGTTGTATTAAATGGAAAGGCATCTTCCTAACAGCTTCTTCAGCGATGTCGAGAGGAAAAGCGAACTCGATCATGTTTTCGTTCAGACAGTCGTTGTAGGTGGAAGCGAGCTGGCATCTGTCTGACATGCCTTCGATGCTGTCCAAGCAGAGTCGCGAGACAGCGTTGAGCTTGCGAACGACTCGGGAGTTCTTGCCGTTTACTAAGCTGGCGAGGTGGACCAAGAGTTCCCTGTTCACCTGTGTAAAAGAAAATTGAATGTGGGTTTAGGTTAGAAATAAATTGTATGTTTTGGTGGAATTCTTGCAGCGAATGTGTTGTTCATGTAAAAATCTTATCAATCTGCCTAGCCTTTTCCCAACTATATTGGGGTCGGCTTCCAGTCTAACCGGATGGAGCTGATTACCAGTATTTTACATGAAGCGACTGCCAATCTGGCCTCCACAACCAGTAACTTGGCAATACGATACCCCTTGGTAAGACTGGCTGTCAGACTTTCGGGCTTCTGACTACCCGTAACGACTGTCAAAGATCCACGAATGACAGCCGGGATCAACGGCTTAACGTGCTTTCCGAGGCACTAAGGAGTCTCGATATCTGAACATGGTCACCCATCCACAGACCAACCCCGGCAAGCGGAGCTTAACCTGATGGATCGATCCGCGCGGCTGTTATTACTTAGCCACGAGCTCCTCAATGTAAAAATCTTACCTTGAAAACTTAAATGAAGTGAGCTGTTATTCTAGGATTAACCTAGTGACAGCCCACGTTAGTTTGGATGTCATTGCATTTATTAGCTAAGTGACGTCATTCTGAATTCAGTATGGCGAACTGCCCATGATAGCGGACTAACTAGTCCGCTATCATGGGCAGTTAGTATGTCGGGTATCAACCCATAAGATGTTCACCTATTAGAAGCCGTTTGCTTATAAGAGCTTAATACGGTTATATTTATTGACGTTTCGAGAGAATTTTTCTTATGAACCTTTGGGGTTCATACGAGATTTGAGGGGGTAAATGCAAGGGTTTGCTGATTTTCCAATTGGATGAAATTGATGTATTGTTATACAAAGAGATATTAATGTATAGGCAGCTGACATACAATGAATTACACAACGATTTGAGCGCTAATTAGTCAGTTTTTTTCATTATACTTTTGTATTTTGAGGAATATTCTCAGTGTAGATGTATTTATAATTAATTTTGTTTGTTTACTCAGGTAAAATAAATAAATGTAAATAGCTCTTTCTTTCGTTACAGATACGTTTTCAAAGCTATCGAATAAGTATTTAGTTCGTTCTTGTTAGGCGATTTACACACGGCACCGCGCTCTGCCGCGGTAGGCGGTGAAGCGGATCTCATGTCGCATTGGTCTCTAATATATCCGTTGATGCCTAACACACGTACACCGCCCGACCCGGTCGAGCGGTGCTCGTTTCTACCGCAAACTGCTCCTACCGCGCGGTCGAGCGGTGCCGTGTGTTAATTGCCTAAGTTATCAATATAAACACAACTATATTTACCTTCCCATGATTGATGACGTCTGTTTGTTCAAGCATACAGGCGGCAAAACACTGGCCGGACCTGGACACTGGTGAAGAGTTTGTGAAGTACGCCCTGACGTCTTTAGGAGACGCTCGAACTTTGATGACGCAGGATTGTGCCATTCGGACTAGAGCGTCTAAGTGTCCTTGAACCTATAAAGGTACAAAATGCACTGTAGTTGCTGTTTTTCTGACGAGAGAATGTGTTCTTGACGCCGTCAGTCAGACTAATAAGTTTTAAATTCGTGAAACGGACTTCGTTTCACGAATTTAAACCAGACGCCAGCACATCCAGCTATCCCAAACTATCATATTTTCCCAAATAAACATGAACCTTATTCCTTTGTGTTAAAGTTGAAAAATTATCAAAGAAATTTGATAGATTAGGAAGGCTAGGCTTTGAGGTAGCTTGATGTACATACGGGTAAAAGAAAACATCTTACCTTAGGGTCTGTGAAATCGACTAGTGTGCCTGCCGACCGCTGTGCTCTTAGTCCCATGACTAATGGTAACAGAACGCCTACAATTTTGAAGAGTTCCATTGTTCTGGGAAAATTAAAACTTATTAATTTCTTGGAAATTATTGATGTTCTTTTCGAGATCATGCGTCTTTATTCGTTTCGCGAGGTGCAAACTACACGTATCACTGACGTCACGCAGAATCTTGCATCGTGCAGGCAGAGTTTACCGCGCGACTTGCATATATTAACATATACATAACTTCCCGACATCAATCGTCGCGGCAGCAGCTAACTCAACACATGTTGGAAGTCTGTAGGAAGATACTCTGTTTTCTATGGAGGATGAGTGAACTTTCTACCCTGTTCCTCATGACATTAGTCATAATAGGTATACATTTTTTAACAGTATTATCGAAACAATAACAAAATACAGTCTTATACAAACAAACTAGAACGTATTCAAACTTTCATGGTTTATATCTAGACCAAGAATCTAATTGAGGCACGGCCACTTTTACGAGACTAATGTAATAAAAGAAGACTACAAATTGACCTAAAAGATACTAGAAATGTATTAACAGAAAGGCGGACTTAATACTATTTAGAAGCTTTTACCCCGAAGAGTACCTAGTTCTGTTATTTCTACAACAATGAAACTTTCAAAGGAATTGTAGTACTTATAAAAAAAAGCAAAGGAGGTTACGTAAATAACTTGTACAGTCAACAAAATAAACAAGTAACCACTAACCAACTGCAACTCCCTTTATCAACCACGTTTTTGTGATCAATAGTAAATCTCTGACATTGTCCGTCTGAGTGTGTATTTATGTTTGTTTTCATTGAACTAACACCCGCAATACACTAACTGTCATCGGCATTTTCACTCACATCCTCGGGGATTTACTATATGACACACTAACACACTGTATACATGGACATGATCTATCTGTAGATATACTTTGTTTCATGAAAGTCCGTGAAAAAATCCGTCAAATGTCAATGTCAATTTTGACATTCCAATTTATTATTACTAGGAAGATCAATAGAATAGTTGCACATGTGCACAGAACACTGAATGACTACAAAACCCAGATCACCACTTGTTTAAAAACAAACAAAATGTCAAAAGTCACTGAGAAAGGAAATGTATTTTAAGAATCGAAAATATATGCTAAATAAATAAACATAGCCTCGGGATTGAGACGAATGAACTGTCCCGAAATTGTACTCAGAGAAATAAATGTGTATTGGAATTATGGCAGGATTTGAGAAGTGAAAGGATAACCAATAATGTTATATGGAGAAGCATTGGAGCGGAATCAGGCACATCAATGCCTGATACCGCTCATACATCAGTTTGGGATAAATTTTGCGTAGGAATAAGCTGTGTGGCGTGTTATCATCGGCAAAACTGACGAATTTTCACACAAACTTTCATTCTGTTTCGCGCAAGAGTTTTCAAAATATGTTTTATTTTTATAGTGCTCATTCTCGTTCCTTATCGAACTTTTGGCCTAATTTAATACTAAGCGGTCTAAGTGGTTTAGGCAGTGCGTCGTCCGTCAGGGAATGAAGTTACGATTTTTAATAAGTCGATTTTCCAAAATGGAACGAGGAAGGGTCACAAACATTACGTGCTCACTATATGGATTTTAAAACTACTATAAATGGTTGTAAACAACATGTATCAAATTTCTAATAAATACTGTATTTTAATAATAATAAAAGCCTTATTGCTTGAGTCTATTTTTATTAACTAAACATTTCTGAACGGAATTTTACGAAACATTCTCCATTTCGAAAAGACCATAAAATTTGTGCAAGAAACTTTTGGGGCGTGGCCAAACTCGGAACTATCGCCGCCATCTTCGTTTTTTTTACACGATGTCCACAATTTCACATAACGTCTCACACATGTTTTCTAACAGAGCCCCATCGATGTAAAACAAGCGCCAAAAGATTCTCGTATACAGGGCGGTGACAACAATACGACAGTAAATTAGACTGTGTAACTCTAATACCGTCCCCAACCTGCATACCAAAATTCAACCAAATATATCCAATAGTTTAGTCACTATAGCTAGTCAAAGATTAGCAAAACCCATAGTCAAACCGTCACTGGTATTTAGTTTGTTTGAAAAATCACTTTTTTTTATTTCGATGTTAGGATATGTTTAATATTCCCAAAATAGTAGTTAGTGTTTTAATTCATTGTCGCATTGTCATCACCATATTGTATACCTCTTTAAAAATAAACGTTAAAAAGCAGGGATGACACGCAATGAATACTCAACAAAACGAAAAGATTGTCAATAGTGTCAATCCAAATAGCATTATGTGGAACACGACAGTAGTGCTATTCTGTTAAAATGTCACCGTCTAAACGTAAGTGAAGTGAGTTTAAAGAGAGCTGTGAATAGTCTCAATTCCTTGCAAAATGTCGAATGACAGCTCACTTCACGGTCACTTCACCTAAGTTTTCACAGTGAAATTTTTACAGAATCGACAGACAGCAAGATTAATAAGAATTAACTTACAAGTATTCAGTAGTTCAGTACGCCGGCTGCAAGTCTAATGGATTTTGAAGGGCATACCGGGCTTATAAAACGTTTGAGTAAAAGGATGATTGTATTAGGAACAATTCTCATTGTTGCGAAACGATGTAACTTGTTTTCGTTTTTGGTATTCGACAGGTGGCCGTACCTGTATCGATAATTTGTTGTTTTGTTTCTTTTGCGGGTGGATTAGAAGAGTTTTGTGTTGAGTTAATGTTATTTGCGTAGGAAATAAAATTTTATTCAGTAAATTGGTTATTTACAACGTGGCGCTACAATGATGACATTAATTTAACACACATATACGTTTTCACATTTTCGTTTCATGAAGACATTAAATATTTCCATTAAACGTTATTATTTATGGATTATTTAAAATGTTAGAAAATAGCATTTTAGAACAACCTGTACTTAAATAACTGTCGCGCAGCGGTCATTTGCCGGGGTCATGGATTCCATTTTATTCATTAATTAGGTATATATATTCATACATTAGATTATATATTATATATTCATACATTAGATTCCAACACATAACATTTGTATCAATGGAATTAAAACGAATAAGCAATACTATTAGGATGAAACAACTGCGAAAAGTAGGCGAATTGATTTTACGAGTATTATTTAGTTTGTTTTAGAATTCGTTTGTTCCGCCTAATCTCCCAAACGGCTGGACCGATTTTGATGAGACTTTCACTGACCGATAGCTGATGCTATAAAGAGTAACGTCGGCTACTTTTATTTTAGAAAAATAATTAGGCACCACGCGGGCGCGCATCAGCTAGTTTTTAATAACAGAGGTCATTATTGTACACCTATGGAACCCTCTATCTATTTGAAATGTATTCAAGGCACATGTAAGCCATATATTCACTTCTGGTCGCATAACTACATATTAATGTGACCAGAATGGAATGCTTCATATGGTTCGGAGAACGTGCTTCTGAAATCAGATAGGTACCATATTCATTCATATTCATTTGTGGGCTAAGTCGCCTTATGGATTTATCTAGCCATGAGCCATGTAATATAATATAACTAATGTAATATTTTAAATCGTATATGAAAAGTGAATAAACACTAATATTGCAGCAATTTATTATTAATATCATAATGTATTATTTATTTATTTGTTCCTCTGCACATCATACATTTTACAATACATCAGTCGTCGGTAATACGTCGGTTCTTGTATGGTCGACACCGCATCAAGTTATACCAAACTGTCAAGTTTTTTTCAAATTATTATAAACCTTATACCGTTGGATATTAAGTTCAAAATTGATCGAGGAAATTTGACATTTTGTGGTAACTTGTGTTGGCGACTGTACATGAACATAAAATTTGTGATTTCGTCTGTAGGTATGTATTTCTTAGAAAAAATATGCTTAGCAACATTTTCTAGGAAGAATTATTATGTGTAGTGTTGTGAGGAGGAATAAATGTTATGAACCTATTCATTGCTCTACTATGTATTAGCAAAATAATGAAGTTCTAGTTACCATGTCCTGTCAGGACATTATTCGCCCTATTTACCTACATCATAATCATTGATAGCCGACAACATTTTGGTAAATCATCCGCCATCTTTATGTTAAAACAAGACTCTGCAATGCGACCATTCAAGATTGCCCACGAAATAATAAACACCCAGCTTTCCCCGCTAAGCGAATCCGACCGAGCACCCCAACTTCCACTAAATCAATCAAGAAAATTAACCTAGATTAAAACATTTACTACTTCGTAGAAAATAGTTTCAAGACCAGTTTATTTCCGTGAAAAGGACATCGGTACAGTAAAACGGGGTGTATAGGGATGCAAAGATGAATCGGAACGAAACTTTATAACCGATTTTAAAGTTGAAATAATATGTTTGGATGCCAACAAGGACATTTAATCGTTCAATACAATACAGTAAACATATTAGAGCCCTTTTTGGCCTCAAGCTGTATTATTTCACTACAACTACACTATTTCAGTACACTAACACTATAATAACACAATACTCCACACAAACACACACACACACTCACACACACGCACACCCTCAATTACACACACCCACCATCACTCACTCAGATCACCTTGTTTTCGATTGTGTACTCGTATTGTATTTTATACCTCTTGTTGTAGTTTACACCTCTTGTTTTTGAAAGAGCGGAGTCTCCTAATATAGGCATCTTTTGCTTAAAAGGAGGCTCCAATCTCAAAATTGTTGTATGTTTAAGATTAACAAATATTTTTTTATTTTTTTTATTATTATTTCACTGTTAAAATCCCTTTTAAAGTTTCGTCTCGATTCACCCCTGCATCCCTATTCACCCCATTTTACGGTATATTTTCCAGTAACTATTCAACACGGGCCAAAGAGAAACGACGTGAGACGAGGGCACAGATGCGTCAATAGTATGCAGATGTAAGCGTCTTGTCCTTTCTGCATCTTTGTCTCGCGTTAATACATTTTTAACCCCCGAGGCAAAGAGAGGGGTATTATAAGTTTAACGTGTCAGTCTCTGGTATCTTAGCTCCCAAACGGATGAACAAATTTGTGTTTAGAATACATAGAATAGAATTTATTTATTTGTCAGAATATTGTACAAGGTTGTTACGTGCATTATGTAATAATTACGATCATAATATTCTGCCGTTTCCGGCGTACAAATATGGTTTTTAAGATTATGGGTTATCAATACATCATACATTAAAATAAGATAAATAATCATAACAATTTCAGATTGAGGAGACATACGATTTATAGGCAAATATTTAGGAAAATTTATCATTCATATAATCTGAGTGGAAACATTTGCCTAAGAGAAAGTTAAATAATTTAATTTAAAATGTTCTGAGGATTAGAGTTTTGAAGCAGTCAGGTAATTTGTTATAAATATTAATGGACATGCAGTACACATTATTGGAAAACAATTTTATTCTACGCCTGGGAACATCACTACATAGTATAAAGCAAAGTCGCTTCCGCTGTCCAAATGTCTGTATGTATGTATGCTTAGATGTTTAAAACTGCACAACGGATTTTGATGCAATTTTTTTTAATAGATAGAGTATTTCAAGAGGATGGACATTGTATAACAACATGCAATTTCCGTCATCCACGCGGGCGAAGCCGCGGGCAGATGCTAGTTAAGCATATACGCGGCTGGGTCTGGATACAACATCATTATTGTTTTCTTTTGTGTCATAGATTTTATCCCGAGTGTTCTTAGCCATGTTTCATGAAAATCTGTTCAGCCGTTTGAGGATCATCAGCTCTTTTCTAGTTGATGAGGGGATCTGACTACGACTTATGTCCGATCAATTCAAAATATTGGATTATGAGGTATATATTGGTAATATAAAATATTAATTTAATGTTGTGTCGGGGGTTTTAAAAAAATTTATTACACATTTAGTTTTATTATGTCATCATTTGCCTAGCCTTTTCACAACTATGTTGGGGTCAGCTTCCAGTCTAACCGGGTGCAGCTGAATACCAGTATTTTACATGGAGCTACTGCCTATCTGACCTCCACAACCCAGTAACTGGGCAATACGATACCCCTTGGTAAGGCTGTCAGACTTTCGGGCTTCTGACTACCCGTAACGACTGTCAAAGATCCACGAATGACAGTCGGGATTAACGGCTTAACGTGCTTTCCGAGGCACGGAGGAGTCTCGATGTTTAAAGATAGTCACCCATCCACGGACTAACTTCGGCAAGCGTAGCTTAACCTGATGAAACGATCCGTACAGCTGTTATTACTTAGCCCCGAGCTCCTACTTTTATTATGTATGAACAATAATGAAGATACGTGAAAGGTACGCCGCGTCGACGTCCCGTCCTCCAGGTTTAAAAAATAAAAGTAAGTACATCCACGTGGCTGCCTCTTACTGTTCTTGATACTATTTTTATAACCTTTCTATAAAAATATCAAAACATTGTGTGCAGGAGTTTGTGAGGTAATCCGGGACACGTTTCAGGTGAATAGAACTGGGAAATTCTTTCTATTAACAGGTTTATGTTGAATATAGAATGTGTTCATGAAAATAGGAAATTTATAGATAGTGTATTGCAACCCGGCGCTTACTTGAGGAACGCAATAAATGATTGAGTAGCGAGTGAGTGTTTTCTCAATAATTATCTCCTTACGTAAAGGTGAATAACCGTAGATTTGGAGATACTTATAATATCTACCTGCTAACGGTGATCACAGAATCATCACAATAGATAGTCGTTTTACACAATGAACTCTTTCGACCATTGTGGTGATTGTGGGGACTTGGACCTACCTAATCCTATCAAAAACATGAGAGAGAGAGAGAGAGAGAGAGAGTGAGTGAGTTTGATTCGGCCTTTCTTTTAAGAGAAGTCAGATAAGAAACACCGATTCTATCTAGCTTATTAAAAAAAATAATTTCAGAATTAAAAAAAAATCATCTCATGTTTTTCTATCCGCAACATAAATCCACAGACACGCACATTAAACATAAGTTACTTAACATTAACTGGCGTGCATGTATGACAATATGTATGGAGGTAAACATGTTATGTAGTTTTGGCTACCCTCCGTGGAAGAAGGCGTGAGTATATGTATATAAAAGTAGGTATAATTGAAAAGGTTAATACAAAAGAAACTCCAGTTACATTTTAATATAAGAAGATTTATTAATATTCCCTTGCAAGACGCAACGGGCACAAAATGATATGCTAACGTAATAATCCAAGGAAGCCAGCGAGTCCTAATCAAAGTGCAATTTCATCATATTAGAACTTCGACTTCGTACAAAGCAGCCTGGAGAGTTTTGCAGAAATTCCTTTTAAACTACGTTTAATTTATGTCGCGTCTAGTAAAGACGTAGCTAAATGTAACTACCATAAACTCTGTATCTTTCTTGTCTCTGCTGGTAGTTTATTTTTTTAAAGCTCAGTTGGCTTTAGCCATAGGCGAGTAAAATAGGACAATTTAATCCTCTTTGAACCCCTCAAATGTCGTATGAACCCCATAGGTTGATAAGAAAAAATCTCCGGAAACGACAATAAATTTAATATAACCGTATAAATCGTTGAGCTTTTATAAGCAAACGGCTTCTAAACGCGAACATCAAATGGGTAAGCCAAAAAGAAACTAAATATACATCTCAAAAAAAAAACAACATGTTTCGAGGAAACGAAATGGAAAAAATACTATAATTTCTTATATCACAAATTGTTCTCGGAGGCGTTAATTCCCCAGTTTCGAAAGACTTGTGTACCTGTCCATTACTGACGATGTTTATTTGTTTTTGAGCAAAGAAGGGGGAATATTGAGGTCTGGTTACACTGGTCGGGATTTAGAATGGGAGTTGATTAGATTCCGTCACAAATAAATGGCTACAGAAGGCTCCATACAAATGCTACAGCGAGCGAAAACAGGCGTACGCACGGCATGGCAATGAATGTCGGAGTGCGCTTGCGCTCGCTGTACGTGAAGCGTGTCTGTGTACGTGAGTTTTCGCTCGTAGCACGGTGATCGTCACTGAGGGATGGAAAAAGTGGCTTTATTTATTTTTTTATGGACTCGGGTTTATAGATGCTAATAGTATTTGAATATTAGTCAAATAGCGCGTAAAAATGCCCTGGTGACGACGTAGCGTTGAAAGGCTCTCCATAAGGTGGACTGATGATCGCTGGAATCTATTGGATGTGAGATGCACGGACCTGATTAAAGTGACTAAGCTTAGGAGAGTCTTATATTTGGCAGTGGACGTCTTTGGGTTGAAATTATGATGATACAAATGATGATCAAACAGCTATACTACATCACGGATTCAATACGTTATGAGTGCTTCAACCATTTTTTACTTTTGAATACAATATTATTGTACCTGCATTTCGATATTTCATTTTTCAGTAATGGCTTAGAATGAAGCATATTTATTTTATTTCAACATTTAACAATGAATTTGCCAATTTAAGATGGAATTAAGTGGTATGAATACCAAGATATGGTACCTACAGACAGTCTAGAAATATCATGTTTACATTTCAGACAGTCTAGAAATATCATGTTTACATTTCAAGGTTTTTCAGTGTTTAAGGAACAATAGAAACCCCAGAAAAACTACTATTCTTGTTTCAAGTCTGCCTAATTCGTGAACAGTTTATCTTTGTTTATCTGTCAAAAACTCTTCATGACCTTGTACGTTATAAATGCAGGATATTATTTAATGTAATGATTTCCTCTCAAAATAATCGCTTCGAAATGTATTCCATTCGCTTAATGCCTCTATCATCCATAATATACATTAGTTTTCCGTTTGCAAACGAAATTACTGTCCATATCTCGTTTGATTTGAGTTTATACAAAGCAAAACAGATGACTATCGGGAGCGATACCAATCTAAATGACAGCATGGTTGCCAAACAACTGAGCATCATCAATTTTGTTCCAAAAACTGTAGTCAACACACATGTTTATAATTTAGAATAAAATAAAGATAGGGAGAAAGAAATAAACTAAACAAAATAAAGTGTCAAAAATGATGTCGAAAAAGGTCTTATTAGCTGTAGTCTACTTGGCGGTTCTGATAAGCTTCGTTGCATGTCAGGAGGAAACAACGATGGCTGCAACCACGAAGGGTGATGAAGAAGAAGAGGAAGAACCAGCGAAGAAGGGCTGTTCCATCTGGTGCTGGATACAGAAGATAGCCATGTTTGTCATCTCTCAACTGCTAAGCGGTAACTGAACATTTGTTATGATTTCTTGATTAAATTATTTAAAGGAAACAGTGTTTTATTTAGTGTGTTAGGTCAGACAGGTGACGTAAAATTGTTTCATCAAGTAAGCTTTGGTGAAAAAGTTTTTAAAAGGGAAAAAGTATTTTGTAAAATCCTGCCCAATTTTTTTGCATCGTCGTTTCCAATCTGTGGTAGGCGCTGTGATTAAAATTTTAGACCGACAACAAAAGTGTTTCGTCGAAATACTGAACTGTACCTAAAATATAAACCATGGATTTGGAGTAAAAGCAACTTGGATGCTTTTGAGTAGGTAAATGCATTTCGAATTTGAGTAAGTTAATATAAATTTAAATAGGTATGGTCTACAAAAACGAAAGCATTAAAGTGTACGAATTCTCAAAGCTTCATAATACATTGCCTAAATAAGAAAAAAATATCCAGCATTTCTAAGGTAAAAGCATTGTAATTTAAAAATCGTTCTAGAATGCCTTCAAAGGATTCCCAATTTGAATTTCAAATGGCTCCCCAGATTTTGTTAAGCTTATTTTCTAGAAGCATTTCAATTAAGTGTTCTTCGTGTGGAATTTGTGCTTTTATAAAGAAAGTTTAAAACTAAAACCCGACCATGGAAAAAACGCTAACTAAAAATAAATAGGACAGTGAAACAAAATAACACCGGTTTTAATTTGTCTGAGACACACGCGATTAAGGTATAAATCATTCAGATCTTTCTTTCGTGTGGTTAGTGACTAGCCTGGTGTCAGAATCTTTATGCTGCCCATGGGCTTCTGACCTAGCTTCACATGCTGATAAGAAATATTTCTTATACTCGTACATGCTGGTTTCCTCACGATATTTTCCTTCACCGATTTTTAAGAAACTGATAATTAAACAATACGCACATGAATCAGTAAAATCACAGGTGCGTGTCTTGGGTTCGAACTCGAGACCAATGACTTGGCAGTCCGACGGTCACACCACTAGGCTATCACTGCTGTCATTGGATTATGTGTGATGTTATTGACAAGTAGTTTAGGAGTTATGAGGGACCAGATGAACATGCCTACATAGTGTTAAAATCATAAGCCTCTTTTGATTTTGCCGTAGTCGAGTAAAAATAAAGTTGTATGCAGTGACGAAATAGTAGCGTTCATTCATGTTAAATTATATTGGAAAAGTTGTACACAACTTAATTGGAACATGGATAAAATCCAGTGCTAGTAGAATAAAAATGAATGTTTGTAGAATGTCCCGTTTACTTTGAAGCACTGTAAATTATTTGCTTGTAACTTGTTGAAATAAAAGCAATGGAATGCAGTTATTAAAGGCGAAATGAATTTCAGCGAAATTTTATATTTTTGTTTAAATTTCGGACTTTTCCCGGAACCAATTATATTATTACTTGTTTTGGCCTTTGTGATTTCTGTTTTCATTATTTTATTTTATTTTATTTTATTTATTTGGGACAAAAAACAGTTATACATTACGGTTTATACAAAAAGTAGTTCTACATATTACAGTCGTAAAAACGTATAACCCACACTATTGTCCACGAAATGACATCAAAGTATATCGATAACGAGCGTATGCTAAATGAGAAAAAAAAAAAAAAATAATAATATAGAAGATAAACAACATAGACCGACTAAATTAAAGTAAAGTAAGCGGGTGCCAAGAGCCTCTTATGGGCGACTTGCAAGAATATGCGAAACCATTTTTTTAAATTTGGATTGTGACAGCGCGAAAATATCACAATCACAGAATTGTGAGTTATAGGTTTCTAGGAGCATTATACAACGTGCATACTAGTTTCTGCCCGCGACTTCGGTCTCGTGAAAGTAACAAGATCCATAATATACTAAAATAAGCTATACAAAATCAATCAATCTGCCTAGCCTTTTCCCAACTATGTTGGGGTCAGCTTCTAGTCTAACCGTAGGTATGCAGTTGAAAAACAAAAAAAAAAAATAAGCTAGACAATATACCAACTTAGGTTAAACAAAAATTATTGTAATTTGCTATTTAGCTCTTTACTAAGAGCTAAATAAAAAGTCAAATAAATTATTTGACTTTTGACTCTTTTTCAAATAGGCACGTTTGAACGTCAAAATGAACAAGAAATAGAATTGATTCCAGTCGCCCCATCCAATTTCCTCTACGCGAACGAAGCGGGCAGAATAACGGGATAATCCTGAACGCGGATAAAACGAAGCTAGTTATAATACGCTCACCATATTTAATACCACCTGGCGACCCACCCCCGATGTACACACATGAGTTTACTTGCATTCACAAAAACCGTGTTAGCTGTACTTGCAAACCTATTGTACGTGATAAATGTGTAACATATCTCGGAGTAAAAGTTGACGAGAACTTTTCATGGTCAAACCATATTGAGTACTTATGCAATAAACTAAGAATACTTCTCGGTAAATTCTACCACCTAAGCTTTAAAGTACCAAATAATACTCTTAAGTGCCTTTATTTGCAATTAGTTGACCCCATATTAAGTTACGCCCTCGACTGCTACGGACTCACATTCAAAAGTAATTTAGAAAAACTAGAAGCACAACAAATTCGATTTTTGAAACTATTAGTCAGTAAGAAAACTAAATACAAATATAAAGATGATTATAATAATTTATATAAAATTTGCAAAATTCTTCCTGTCAGCTTGAAACATAAATATCTACTTCTGGTTAACAGTCATGGCAGCTGGGAGCGTCACTCGCTAGTTACCCATAACCACGCAACCAGAATATTATCAGCAGGTAAATTTAATGTACCCAAAATAAGTAATTATTTTGGCGACCGTACGTTTAATAAAAGAGTACCGTATCTGCTCAATCGATTGCCTGCTGACCTTAGAACTCAGAAAACAAAACCTATATTCGCCAAATTACTTAAGCAGTTCTACCTCAAGAGTTTGTAAACCTGATTCTTTGGATAGTGGTATGCAAATTGTTGAGGTAGAACAAATATGAAATATAGTTCTTAGTTTTAAATTGTATGTTACTTAGATATGTTGTTGTTGTTGTTTGTTACTTAGTTATACTTATGTTATAAAGTGATTTTATGTTCCGTTCCCACAGACAAACCGTGAAAACGGTTTTGTGGGGCATAGTTTAGATTAAGACTTTTTGTAAACTTTAATATAAATAAATAAATAATAATAATAATAAGCTGGTAGCCGTATAAAGAAGAAATCTAGGCTAACAAGTCGGGACAACCTACTTAACAAAAGGTATATTGGTTAATAAATAAATATAAATTAATTAGAAGCCGCCCCCATGTCGAGTGTTGAATGAAATCCCCTATCTATTTAGAGTCACGTAATTGAACAAGCTTTATACCTCTTAAAGGAACTTGTATTAATTCCGTGGGTGAGCTTTGGGAATAAAATCCATTGTAATTATACATATATATTGTTGTGTGTTGAAATGTGGTCAAGTGTATTGAGGAGGACTTTATAAATAAAGAAGAATGTCAGGTCGTTGATGAAAAAAAACGATTGCAAATGTTTTAGGTACGAAGGTTTAAAAACTTTGCTTGACATGTACAGGGACCGGCACAACAAGTTACCCAAATCTGTTAAGATTTTCAACTTTATTACAAAAGTATAAGGTACATTTTCAATTGGGAAATTTTGACAGTTTGGGATAGCTTGATGTGCTGACGTCTGTGCTTTGTACCTGTGGCAAAAATCTAAATAAAAGAAAAGAAAATATATTGGAGTTTATTTATAAACGTTGCTTAGAGTTAAGTAATGACTAGCGACTGTTTAAACATACTTTTTTGGCGTTTAGACGTCTCGTAAATATAAGCAACGTTTATAAATAAAGTGGTTAGTTAATGGCAAAATAATGTTGATATTAGAGTAGATCGTTTCAATGATAAGCCATATACGCGGCAACAATAGTTACTAAAATATGGTAGCGAAAATGATACTTTTTCAACGAGATCTACAAACTTCTGGGTGACACTGCCATTACCCAAAGGCTGGGTTCTGCCTTGGCCAGAGGCTAAGCATTGCCGTACAACGTGGCAATGCCGCTAGTCTCTTGAGTACACTACCAGTCGACAGCGATGCGGAGGAATTTTTTATCTAAGTAATAACAGCCGCGCAGGCTATCCATCAGGTAAAACTTCGCTCACCGGGGTTGGCCGTGAATGGGTCACCATCTTTACATACCGAGACTCCTCCGTGCCTCGGAAAGCACGTTAAGCCGTTGATCCCGGTTGTCATAGGTATGTGCATCTTTGACAGTCGTTACGGGTCGTCAAAAGCCCGTAAATCTGACAGCCAGTCCTACCAAAAGGTATCGTACTACCCAAATACTGGATTGTGGAGGTCAGATAGGCGGTTGCTCCATGTAAATTACTGGTATTCAGCTGCATCCGGTTATACTGAAACCCCAACATAGTTGAGAAAATGCTAGGCATATTGAATAGTTTTTGTTATGTCAGTATATTACATTTTTGTATTTATAGATTTGATATAAGTTGTTATTTATGTATTTGTAACACTGAACTTGAGGAAAACCTAAGGACGAAAAAATTATCTTTTAATAGATGCCACACTGAACATCATCATCATCTGCCTAGCCTTTTCCAACTATGCTGCGGGCGGCTTCCAGTCTAATGCGATGCAGCTGAATACCAGTATTTTACATGGAGCGACTGACCTCCACAACCCAGTAACTGGGCAATACAATACCCCTGGTGACCCATCCACGGCCAACCCCGGCAAGAGAGGCTTAACCTGGTGGATCGACCTGTGCGGCTGTTAGTACTTAGCCAAACAATGTCACACTGAACACTAAATTTTCATCTTCTAGGAGCAAAATTAAGCATAATAAGTGAAGCGTGTGGCCATGGCAACTCAAGGGATTCCATTTAATTTGTTTCGTACGAACTTAGTTGCAGATCGGGATTGCTCTTTTGACAGGCCAATGTGAAATCGTTCGTGTAGAAATTCCAATTCAATTGCTGTGACATTTTCTTAAAGGTTGCTTTAACTTGTTATTTGTTTATTCAGCGAATTTACCAAATCATGGGGAGAAAGGAAAATAAAACACGTATCTACGGCTTTTCATAAAAATATATTTTATTAGAGCAAAGATTTCACAGGAAAAGAGAGCGAAGATTTATATTTGTACTCGAAACTTTGGATCAAGTGAATGTTTGCGTAGATGAGAGAGAGAGAGAGAGCACACGGCTTCAATGTTTATGGTATTGTTGTTTGTTATTTTAAAAAGTAATTAGGTTGCCACTCCGCAATCGGACTTTTAGTTGGCTAAACTATCAAATTCACAGAGTACTCTATATTTAAAAAGTACTCTGTGAATTTGATAGTTTTGTTTGTGTTTTGTCAACAAAAACAGATATTACGCAATATGTATGCAATGTATTGTCATTTGTCTGTGGTCCCTGGCTGACCTAAAATCTGGCAATAGATTAAAATTGACAATGTTTTTTTTAATTTCTTTGTTTAATACGAGGCTTTTTGGCTACTTTGTACGGGTGGTGATGTTATGACTGTTTTTTCTGTAACGTGCATTTGGTTTGTACAGTCACCAACGCATCAAGTTATACTAAACTGTCAAATTTCTTCAAATGATTTTAAACCTTAAAACGTCGAAGGTTACGTTCCAAATCAATTGAGAAAATTTCTGGTAAGCTGATGTGCTGGTGACTGTACAAAATAAACTTTTTTTGTTCTTCTAAATTAGGGTGGCGTCTAATTTACCACACTTCACTGTTTTTGCTTGGGGCATCAAAGAAATCACCTGAGGACCCACAACTTAATTAATTAAGGACCACAAAATCTCGAGCAGTAAATGGTAAATGGTTCGTTTTTCCTGAAGAAATGACGGTTTCGTTAGACAATGATTAAGTTACTTTAGTAGGATTCTATATAAATGTGTGCAGTCGTTGAATACTTTGGCTTTTTTACAAACGTCTTGTTTGTGTTGAGTGGCTTCGGCGCTTTCCATGCAGTTACCCCCATAGTCAGCAATCCCGTTCCTCTGATCCAATTGGTGCGCGATCTTAACTCGTTTTCTGTAATTAAAAACACGTAAATAGATATTGTAGTACCGTCGGTGGAGTGGCCAAAACTTCTAACTGTCGAAATCAACAATTTACACCAAGTAAAAAAACGTTTAATTACTGGACCAATTAATCTAAGTGCCAAGAACTTTCCACTGGCGAAGTCGAAGACGTCAGAGTCGCTAATTTAGTAGGAAGTTATTTCTACATTTTGATTTATTTTTGTTGCAAAACTTGCACGCGAATTTTACCTTTAAATGCACCATTCAAAAATGAAATTCTCAAAAAATTCAGTAACGAGATACAAATTCTCCGCCGTCGATATTTTTTTAAAGAATTAAAACTTACAGTGCATTCAAAAAAGGACGAATCGTATTTTTTTTTGGATCCGGATTAATCAGTATTCACGGAATCGGGAATGGAAATAAAATTAAGAGGAATAGGTACGTAGAAAACAGTCGAATCCGTTGAAAATAAAATCACAATTTCGTCGTGTGAACAGAACGTGAGTTTTCTGAGTGACGTTAAAAAGGTGTATTTTCTTTAGAATCTTTATTTAGTTGCCGACATCCGCGTACCAAGCGTTCTTTATCATTTATCTAGATTTTGGCTCGACATGTTTCTTGGACAACGATCTGACAGTAGTTGGTGGACGGAAACGATTTATGTGAAGTGTCGGACTGAAGAATAACCTTTATATTATATTCTTGGGATAGATACATAGTATGAGTTACTCGTTGAAGACGTAAATAGAAGAATATCAACGTTTAAAACGTCGGTTGTCTTTTGTTTTTGTCACAGCATAGGTGGCTAGCAATTAGGTATTCAAAATTACTGCATACCATCAAACGGCGAGAATAATAGTTGTCGGGTAAGCGGGATTGTCCGAAAGGGTAACTGCTACCCCGAAACATAAAGGGCTAAGGAAGGAACATGGATGGGTTTTAGTTAGTAAGAGTCTGACACTCCCTTCCGCTCCTACGATAAAAAAAAGGGGTGAATCGGGACGAAACTAAAAAAGTTTTTAACATAGAAATAATATAGTTAGTGGCTAAAAAGGACCTGTAATGTGTTTACTGTATTATAATTAACAATTAAGTGTCCTTGTTCGCAACAAACTAAATTATTTCAAAGTTAAAATCCATTTTAAACTTCCGTCCCGATTCACCCGACGCCGACGTTCCTATTCACCCAGTTTTCCCGTTAAGTTTTATGAAAACCCCTTTCTATGTTTAATTTGTATTATTCTTAATGGAACAAGATGAAAAACTACGTTCAGTATTCATTAAGCTGTCTCGGACTATGCAACCTTCCAATCGGTGTGGCTAGCAGCACACAGCACACATCCCTCGTGAATTAAAAAAATATAATATAACAACTTCAACTAATAATATCCTTGGACATTTGACACAATGCCATATAGTCCCAAGCTAAGCAACCTAATGCTTGTGTTATGGTAAGGAGATGGCTGATAAACTACTTATATATATATTTTTTGTAAATACATACATATTATTGATAAAAACACCCAGACCCGGAATAAATACTTGTAGGTACAAATATTTGTTCCGTGCGCGAACCCGCGACATGCTGCGCAGCAGTCAATCGCTCAACCTCTGCGCCAACTGTGTCGTCAACTAAAAACATCACTTACTTATAAATCTCCAAATTAATATTCCCAGTGGCACTCATGATACCAAACTTCTTGAGCACGCAGAAGATGATGCACGGCTCATCAGACTCCTGTACCTCAATGCGCTTGTTCTTAGGGTACATGTCCCTTAAGCACTGCTCAGCCACCATGTCGCTTAGCTTGTCGTGAGCATACATCACTGATATGCGAGCGTACGCAAACCCCGTGAGCATTAGATATGTGAAGAGCAGAAGTTCTGGAATTGAAGAAATGGTAAGCATTAACCTTTTGAAAGCCAGAGTGTTACCTATCGGCGTCCCCTCCCACGCCAAGCCCAAATTCTAGTAACTATATTTCTTGCCGGCTTTAGCCGACGGCGCGGTGTGTTGGGCACGTTTTCATTTATCAGCTATGTACATCCGATCGTGGCGCTCAAAAGGTTAAAATGGTGCCTCTTAGGCGATTAGCACACCGACCGCGCGGTAGGAACAGTTTGCGGTAGAAACGAGCACCGCTCGACCGCGCGGTCGGGCGGTGTGCGTGTGTTAAGCATTAACGGATTTCTTAGAGACCAATGCGACATGAAATCCGGTTCACCGCCTACCGCGGCGGAGCGCGGTGCCGTGTGTAAAACGCCTTACTGCTAGCATACCAGCGATAATCAACATTTTAGCACCACAGCAGCGTACCAGCATGTTTTTTAGCATACCTACACCCTTCATTCCAATCCATCGGATCTTTTATCTCTGTATAAGATGTGGTGTGTTAAAAGGGGGATATGGAGAGGCGGGTATGTCGTCCTCTTGACTGATTATAAGAAACAGTGAACAGAAATCTATCTGCCGAGTATGGTGATTAAACTTATTTGTATTTAAACTGTTCTAAAGTATCTGTAATGTTTATGGTGTACATAGCAAATAGGTTCTATTCTATTCTAAAGTTCGTGAGGAAACCAGCATGCCTGAGAGATATTTCTCAACAGCATGTGAAGATAAGTCAGAGGCCCATGGGATGGATATAAACTCTGACACCAGGTTAGTGACTAACCACACGTAAAGATGAAGATTCTAAAGTTAAAAAGACAGGAACAAATGTTGCCACACTTGGATCCTTTACTTATTTTATTTTATTAATATATATAGGTATTAGCAACAGCATCGGTTATAGTGGTAGATGTGGTAAGAACACGGAAGGCCACAATCCGGGGGTTGCTACGCAATTTATGAAAGTTCCAAACACGGAAACCACATGCGCGGTCTTTGATCAAATCTTGTGTACGTAATTATGTAACATCATTAATACCTTTTTGGCTCTCATTAATCATGACATGACATCCTTATTTGTAAAATCATTACCTACAAATTTAGGTTTTTAATATGCTTTGTAAAAGACTTGTCAAAAACAAGTATGTATTAAGAGTGCATCATCTAATTTTATATAAATAAAATTGGATGTTGCTCGGGAACGGCTGAACCAACTCGGTATTTTTTTGCATTTGTTCTATAAGGCACCCACGGTTTTTATAGTGTAGGTTTTTTTAAATTATATATTTTTGTGGTAGGGTAGGTAGGTAGGCTAGGTTGGAAGGCTAGGTAGGTAGACGAGTAGCTAGGGTAGGTGGGTAGGGTAGGTTGGTAGGTAGGATAGGTAGGATACGTGAGTAGGGTAGGTGGTAATATATAGATTCTCACAGTTCAGAGGTATAAGACGTTATTCATAATTTACGCAGGTGAAACCGCGGGTCACGGCTAGTAATAAATAATAATGTTTATTTTGCCAAAACAATACCTTACAATAAATTTGACCCTATGTTCGAATATGAAAGATTACACATTAGTAACTTATGTGCAATAATAAATCTGACTTGATGCCAAACCCGACATAATTGGGAAAAGGCAGACAGATGGTGATGAGGTGTAAGTCCCCAAACCGAACATAGCACGACATTGCTTACAAATTATGTAAATTCCAAACCTCTGCATTTCAATACTATCAATATAACGTTGAAAATGATTGCTTTCATTAAAATCTTACGGTCGAATGCTATCGTAAATCGTACCGATAACTTCGTCAATGATATCAAAGCGTAATCTTGAAACTTTGTGAATTCGATTCGATTCGCTTCCGGAGTTATCGGAGGATTAATTAGAAATTGACATTTGATACTATTGGTTAACAGAATTGTTTACTCTTGGTCATGAGAACTGGGAATGACCAGGGTATTAAATGTGAACTACGAAGTATAAGCACAGACTTCAAGCAGCTTATATTTAGTACGTAAGTACGAGTACATTACAGTAGATAGGCAGTCGCTCCATGTAAAATACTGGTATTCAGCTGCACCCGGTTAGACTGGAAGCCGACCCCAACATAGTTGGGAAAACGCTAGGCAGATGATGATGAAGTACTACTACATACTACGCACTACTACACTACTGATTCGCACGGTTTTCACGACTTCACTGAGCATCGAGTTTACTTTATTTTGTGTAAGGTTAATATTAATGTATTATTATACTAGCTGCTACCGCGTGGTTTCAACCGCTGCTCGACTCCTATTGGTCGTAGCGTGATGTTACATAGCCTATAGCCTTCCTCGTTAAATGGACTATCCAAACAAAAAGATTTTTTTAATTCGGACTAGTAGTTCCAGAGATTAGTGCGTTCAAGCAAACTCTTTAGCTTTATAATATCAGTACTGATACGTAATACATTCCGGAATAACATGATGAATTGTTAGTGAAAACGCATCAAGTGTAGAGTGATTTTCACAATTTTTATCCGTTGCGTAGTTTAGAACAGCAACGCGGTCATAGACAATCACGAAAAGCGAATTTTAATTTATAATAAATGTATAGACGAGAAAAAAGAGAAATTATTTACATCTGAGCGTACGTGTGTACGAATGTTTTTTTTTTGTAAGATTGGAGTCAGTAATATTTTTGGCATATCATTTACATCTGACCCTAATGGAAATTGTTTAAAAAAGTCTTAGCAGTGTTCGTGGAATTATTTCTATTTCTAGGAATATTTCAGTATATAATTCAAAAGCCTAAAGGATGTAAATTTATAGGACACGTAATATATGAGCCAGACGTACGTACGGTTTTTGTTGTGACCTCCGACAGTGTCAGATGTTATCAAAACAATTTATCATTGTCATATTATTATCATTTCAGTGAAAACCAATTGTTTTGTTACTAACACTCAGGTTTAAATTAATGAACTGCTGTTTTCTTCATGTAGTATTTTGACATTGTGCCAGGTTTCATAAAGACATACCTACTTTGTTTGTCTTTGCAAGTTGGTTATTACGTACAACTTGTCGTATTTCTTCGAGGCAATCTTTAGTTGAAACTGGGCCCGTCAACTTGTACTCAACGATATTTTTACGATTTTTTAATCAGGAATAGATAGTCTGTTCAATCAGGATGGTTCTTTTGTCTCATAATATGTACCTATGATTTGTTCTGCAATTCTGCAGCATGTAGTACGAACCGTTATAATATTTCGTTTCTATTTTACATAAAATTCAAGAAAATCTTCTCATTGCTTTTCATCACACCGATGCTCACGTCCTTCGAGCCGGATTCCAGCAACACAGTTTGATGTAAATATAATGATAAGTAGCATCTACTTCCAGGGACGAGCTCCATCACAAGCAGCTCTATTATTCTTTTTCTCCTTCTTTACACGATGGTGCTTTTTAAAGGAGTTGAGGTCAATAAGAGTGTTGGTGGTGTTCATTCCATCCTCAGGTATATGGACACTTGGGACAACCAGCAAGTACGTCAAGTTCTAGACAGGGTAGGTACTTTTTTACTCCTAATCACAGCACGTGAATTGAATGCAAAATCAATGTTAACAGCGTAATTTGTTTTGTAAACCAGTCGCACAACGGTTTTACAAAACATATTACGTTCTGATAAAATTCACGTGACCGAACCGCATATGTTCGTAAACACTACAAAGTTTGCATCATAATGGTTTGTTTATACGCTTATTTTTACACTAGCTGGGCTCCTGGAGCCACCCGTGTTTCTAGAAATAAAACTGCCTTTTTCCGGATTCCAGAATTCTTAACCCTTCAAAAAAAGACATCACTTTGAAAGTTTAAGGATGTGTTCATCTGACAGACAAGACCCCCTTTTGCATAATGTATCATAAATCAGATACAGTAGTAGTTTTTTGTTTTGTGTATGTAAATATTTTGACCGTACTCCTTTCTCAACTCAGCAAAGCAAATTCCTGAAACTTAATAAAACATCTGGGCAGCTTGTGTACGGTCTAATGAAACCTCCAGGGCTTTGATATGCAGAGAGAGTACTTCTAAATTATGCAGGAATGTTGTAATCAAAAGCCCTCAATGAAAACAGGTCCCAAAAACTTAAAGAAAAAATATGCTTTAATTTACATCGACTTGATATAAAAATGCAAAACAGATTTGATCTTAAAATGGATACCCCAGTAATACAAGCAGCGATAGAGGTTATTGGTTTTATTAACAAGTTTATAAATATGAAAAAGTAAATTAATAAAACAGAATCTACATCTGGAACTCGTCTGGGTCTCTGTACGACACGGCGTACAGTTGCGTACAGTCGTTAAACACTTTTGCTTTTTTGCACACATCATGGTCCAAATTCATGCCATTAATGTTCTGAGCACATGTCTCTCCGACGTCCGATATTAATATTCTCGGATCGTACCTATGGATCGACTGAACTCTCCTGTAGTAATTCTTTATATTTATGTAACCATCGTTCGTCATTATACCGAATTTTTTGAGCACACAATGTATTATACAGGGGATGTCGTTCCTATCGATACGCAGTGGGTATTTATACAAGTTCCGTGGGTACATTTCTGTTAAACAGTCATTTGTTATTTTATCACTTTTCTGGTCACGCGCGTACAGGATCGAGATCGGAGGTTCCGACTCCAAGCTTTGTGAGAAAAACTTTGTTTTGTAGCTGTTCACTGTCACAGCTATTGATAGGAAAGTCGTGAAGATGAGTATTTCTGAAAGGATTTCAACAGAGTTACATACTGGAGCTGTAACAATACACGCTGGGAAATGGTGCTGTTGTGCTCAGAAGACGGCGAGGAAAACTTTCAACAATGTCAGCGGTTCAGAGGGTTAAATGAAAATGTAATATGATTTCACTCAAACAAAGTTGTGAAGAAACTTTTGCAAGACGCGTACGTTACATAAATGAAATTTCTGCAGCCATTAAAAGAATTTCTTGTTCTATTTCAAAAGAATTAATCTAAAGTTTAACTCGTTTGTTAGTCTGGAGATCTCTCTTTTCTCATCTCTTCATAATAACTAAATTACGGGCTTGGCCTGGGATTGAAAAATGAAGTTGCTTGGTATCAATACATTCAAAATCACTTACTTTCCATTGCAGCTAGTTTTTTTGTCGTAGAAAAATCACAATTATGTCACGCGTAACGATTGGACATCATTACTCAAGTCGCTCAAAATTACTGAAAGCTGAAACAGAAGAAATCGGATATTTTTCTTTCCTAACGCCAGGAAATGTATTGTTTCGAAAATTCACTGGCTTATGTTTTATATACTAGATGAATATCTGCATAACAATTGGCCATTGTTCTGAATGCTTCGATAAGAGCGAAAATAGCTCACGAGGCGATGTAACGTAAAAAATGACCAACGACGCCAGGTGTGTGGTTCATAAAAAGGTTTTTTCTTTATATTTCGTTAAGTACCGAATAAAATTGTTAATGTTGTGAACGGGCGCACGCATTATATTTTAAGGCTTCGCAATTGGAAACACTCCTCAGAATTTGATTACATTTTATGGCGAACAATACATTTTTATTTTATTTCAAACTTCTCGTTTTGGGATGATTGTGTTAAAATATATTTTCCTCCTGTTACGTACGTTTCGCTTCACTTAGTTTTTCTTTTCAGTGCGTTCTTTAATTAAGGAATTGTCTACTTCTCTGAATTGTAACAAAAGGGGAATTTTCAAATCTGAACGTTCTTTTTTCTGTCCCATTACGATTGGTTAATGATCTAGTGCCTTCGGGGGACAATTAAAAATTTAAGCTAACATTTCCCGCGTTTCGGGAGATGTAAATTTGATTTTTCCTTTTCCTGTCAATTCGTCTGTGTTGAAATGTACTTTTCTCGGTATAACGGCTTGGTTTTGTAATGGCTTTCTAATTTTTTGATTTGTAATCTGTCATTTGATTGGATTTTTACTGAAAATTAATTGGAATTAAAAAATGTAAATTATGAACGAAGTTTTGTTTTGGTAGTCATTTGTTTTGATTGCATTTGATATTTATGCGATTATCGTCGAAGTTGGAGAGCATTGCATACTACGTATGTCTGATATATAAAATAATAATTTGCATGGAGGGTCTGCCTTTTTAACATGCATAGGCCACTCAGTTTCTGGGTAAAATGATACCCCTTAGTGAGATTGGCTGTCAGACTTTCGGGCTTCTGGCGACCCTTAAAGTCTGTCAAAGATTCACGAATGACAGCCGGGAGTCCGGGACCAACGGCTTTACGTGTTTTCCGAAGCTCGGAGGAGTCTCGGCGAATAAAGATGGCTCAACCTGATCGACCCGTGCGGCTGTTATTACAAAGCCACGAGCTCTTCCCCCTTAAGGTAATAAATAAATATACAACGTGGCGTAACAATGATGACATTAATTTAACACACATATACGTTTTCACATTTTCGTTTCATGAGATGTATTTTTAAATGTTAGAAAAATGCACCTTAGAGCAACCTGTACTTAAAGAACTGTTGCGCAGCGGTCTGTTATGTTCCGTGACCCCGGCATTTGCCGACACATAACATTCCCATCAATGAAATTAGTTCGCAGTTGTTTGATCCTAATAGAACGACTATTAGGATGAAACAACTGCGAACATTGTATTATTTCGTTTGTTTGTTTTTTTTTTCAATTTGCCTTTTATTTTAACCTATCAACAATTATATATGATTGATGGGTTCTAGCCCAACCCGTGTGTTAAATTAATGTCGCCATTGTAGCGCCACGTTGTATAATCTGACTTGGTCTACCAGTCTGACTGATTCTAGCTTCTGGTGCCAAACTAGACCTTTGTTTCAGTATGGAAAACAGGCTTTGACACTGCTCTACTGAACATAATTGCTTGCTCCAAGTAAGATGAAAGCAATCACTGGACTAGCCTGTTTACTAGCATAAAACTGAAATCGCGTGAACAAAGCTTTGAATATAAAATAATTGTAATTTTATGATTGGTTTATTTACTCCGTCTTTCATACTTAGAATTCTATTCATTTACAGGTTTCGTTATTATTGGCAAGTAAATTGGTTAAAGATGTTAAGGGTAAATGACAATGACATAGCAATAACAAATGCTTTAATTACATGAAGGTCAAAGTGAGGGTAAATATTTAACATGTAGACTATTACTCGACTACTTTTTTTTTTTAATAAAAATATGGTTCGCGGCCTTAGCAAGTACAGAGGCCAGCACATCAAGCTACCCCAATCTGTTATTTTTTTTTGATAGATTTTTATCTTTATTACAAAAGCGTAAGGTTCATGTTGAATTGGAAATATTTGACAGTTTGTGATAGCTTGATGTGCTGGCTGTCTGTAAATATTGACACAGAATTGTAATAATATTAAAATTTATGAAAAGACTATTTCATGGAATCATGACATTTTAGGCTAATATGAACTTAGAAGTTGCATTTATGGTTAAAATTCTGTTGATACATAATTCCTACCGTTGCGAATCATATAATGATCAACATACAAACTGACTCTGATTTGAATTTCGAATTTTAATTTCGCAGGCTACACTGGCCTCCCTCCTCAAGGGCCTCACCTCCTCCTGGTCTCTCGTCATGGAAAACAAATCTATGAATAGTTTTGTTACTTCTACTACTTTTCGTGACGTTAGTGACTAACCTAGTGTCGGAGTTTTATGCTGCCCGTGGGCCTCTGACATCGCTTAATATGCTGTTGAGTATTATCTCTCAGACATGCTGGTTTCCTCACGATGTTTTCCTTCACCGATTTTAAGCAAATGATTATTATACAATACGCACATGAATCCGTAAAATCAGAGGTGCGTGTCTTGGGTTCGAACTCGAGACCTGTGACTCGACAGTCTGACGGTCACACCACTAGGCTAATAGTTTTGTTTATTGCGTATAATTTAGTTGTAAAAGATAAACTATCTTCAGTCATGGGAACACGAAGTTGTTTATGGGAATAATTCAGAGTTTGTATGAAACTTGTAATAAGTTATATCATTTTCTTCATTCGATACGTGACTGATTTATTTGCTTAACTTTGTTTGTTGTTACTTTTACTGGCTATAGCAGTTTCATCTTATTTTTTTTGTCCTACTTTCCAGATTTTGTTCCTTAATGTAGATGTATGTACATCACGTTTGTAATCCCTGGAGGTTTGGCAGGAGTATAGTATATCCACATTTCGTCAGTTATGTTTAAGTCCAATATAATAGAGGCATATTTCTATCGACTGGATACAAATCCAAGCTGCTAATGAGAAAATCCTGTTCTTGTCGTTTAAACAGAGTGAAATTAAATTTTATGGGGGGTACTAATCATTATGGACAACTTTCACTATGGAAACAAATCTGAAATCGCGAAAAAAAAAATTGCTATTCCCTACAATTTGACGAGTTATGCGAGCATAATGTATGGAACAGCTGATTTTATTTTAAATTTCATCTGTATAGTAGTATAAGTCACGAATGGCTTAGCATTGGAAAACGATATCACTTTTATTTTTGAAGTAGTGATATGTACTCACACCTCTTTGGAGTTTAAATTTCCAATCTTAGAAGTCAACAAGAAATAGGAACAGTTTACTTAGCAAAGTATTTTTTACCCATTTTTTAAATATTCCTCTTTTGAATGCAGATTTCAAATGAACAAGTACGTAGTAAAAAGAGAAACCTTATTGGTGATTCTCTTCAGAAAGGTCACGTGCATACAACTCGCACCTGGCGTTAGTATAATGACCAGACGCAGGAACGTTAAAAAAACAAAAGAAGTTCGTATAGATCCAAGTTTCGTTCTGTACTGTCTGCCTTGGGGAGAATTCTTGAGTTTATGTATATGACCCGACAGACGTCCTGTCTGATACCTGCGCTACCTACGTACTCTACCTACGTACTCTACCTACCTACCCTACCTACCTAATCACTCAGGGGAATGAAAAATAGATAGTAGCCGATTCTCAGACCTACTGAATATGCATATAAAATTTCATAAAAATCGGTCAAGCCGTTTCGAAAGAGTATGGTAACTAACATAGTGACACGAGAATTTTATATATAAGGTTATGATTGAATGTATGAATGTACTTCAAACACAGGGTTTTTAAAAATACATTACTAGAAATGGGAAGTACTTTTTTCTTTCATTCAAATTAGCTATCAATCAATTGCATAGATGCATATAATTAGTAACGTAAAAAAAGGATCTGGTAAAATATTGAAGCTGGGACTTTCCGATCACGACACAGCCCAGATGTTAGACCTGACAATAAAAACTAAAATCTTTCAGTCATCAAAATATTATATAACAAAGAGAGATTTCTGTCAGGACAATATTCGGAAATTTCGGGAAAGTCTAGCAAGTTTAACATTTGATAGTGTTTACAAACAATATGACCTGAATTTAGCTTTTAATAATTTTAATGATGATCTATGTTTATTTTTTGAATTATGTTTCCCAAGGATTAGAAAAATGATTATCACAAAGTACCGTGATATAAAGTGGATTACTAAGGGATTACGACTTAGCTGTAAAACCAAACGACTTTTAAGATTTAATTTTTATAAGAAGCGAACAAAACAGAATAAAGCTAAGTACCACAGATATTCGAATTTACTACGGCGCTGTATATCAAAGTCGCAAAGAATTTCTAATGAAAATTTTATAAACAAATCTAAGAATATTTGTAAAGCTGCGTGGAAGGTCATTAACGAGGATATAGATTGTAGTGCCCGTCAGGAATTCATAAATGAAATAAGAACTGAGAGTGGCATGACAACGAACCCCCATGAAATAGCAAACAAATTCAATAACTACTTAGTGCAACTATCAAACAGCGATAATGGGAGCAAACAGAACACAAATAAGAACCGTGCAAATAATAGTATATTTCTTACACCGATAGAGGATATTGAAATAGCAAGAATTATTATGTCCTTAAATAATACTAATTCTGTTGGTTATGACGGTATAACAACGGACATTTTAAAACAATGCGTCGTTAGTATTGTCCCGGTGCTAAGATACCTAATAAATTTATCCTTCGAACAAGGAAATTTTCCCAGCCGATTAAAGAAAACAGTAATCAAGCCATTGCATAAAAAAGGAGATAAAACAGAAATGAGTAACTATAGACCCATAGCCTTAATCCCTATTATCTCTAAAATATTTGAAAAGGCTATGCACAAAAGATTATCTGCGTATTTGGATAAGTATAAAGTAATTAAAACGGAGCAGTATGGATTTCAAAAGGGAAAGTCAACGACACTTGCTGCATTTGATTTAGTGCACAATATCTTAGTTAATGTTGATAGGAAAAGGCAGACAATGGTGATATTTTTTGACATGTCAAAAGCATTCGACTTTGTTTCTCATGAACTGCTTATAGAAAAGTTGGATAACTATGGTATCAGAGGCCCTGCTCGACAATGGTTAGAAAAATACTTGGATAATCGTGAACAATGTGTCGAAATATCTTGGGAGCAAAACGACGTAGTAAAACAAGAGAGGTCTGAGTATCTTGTCAACAGTTACGGCGTCCCGCAAGGAAGTATCCTCGGAGGTCTTCTTTTTCTTATATATATTAATGATTTACCTGACATTACTTCTAATAAGTGTATACTATTTGCGGATGACATCTCCATAATATTAACATGCGACAATATAATTAATAATAACCTTGACATTGAGATAAATAACACTATTGATTTAGTTATAGGGTGGTTAGTTAGAAACAATTTGCAGGTAAATATCAGTAAGACGACTCTCATGCGATTTCAAACCCGTGGATCAAAGATCGTTCCAAGGCATATTTCTTATGACGGTACACAAATTAGTGAATCTACCAATGTGCGATTTCTGGGATTCACCATGGACAAATACCTAGATTGGAAAGCACATATAGATGGAGTCTGCAAAAAAGTAAATAGTTTCGTTTATGTTTTAAACAGACTAAGAACTACATCAACACAACGTACGGTATTATTGGCATATCATGGTTATGTAGCTTCGGTGTTACGTTACGGATTAATACTGTGGGGAAACTCAACAGACTACCAGCGGGCGTTTCTATCCCAAAAACGCTGCATAAGAGCTATTGCAGGCATTCCTCCATATGAGTCTTGTAAGCCTCACTTTAACAAACTCAAAATATTGCCCCTACCAAGTATGTACATTTTTGAAATTTGTGTATTTGTAAAATCCAATTCAAATCTATTTGTGAAAGCCAATGATATTTATACTCGTGATAATACCCATCCTCGTAAATCAAGGCATGGTCAGCGACTAGTGCTAGAATTTGCACCAAAGACTGCGGTGTTTAAAAAAAACTGCTCAGCTATGTGTATTAAAATTTATAATAGGTTACAAACAGACATTAAAGATCTCCCTCTACCAAAATTTAAGAAAAAGCTTAAAGAGCTGCTTCTTAAAAAAATGATTTACTCAATAAAGGAGTGGTTACAGGAATAATGTGTCCTATTAAACGTGAAAAAAAAAAAACTAACTTTTTCTGGTACTAGATACTACAGTTAGCCTGGTACTATATACTTGACATTAGGCCCGATGAATCTCAAGGACATGTTTTAATTTTAATTTTGACTAAATGTAATTAGACGTACTTTTTATTTTTATTTATGACATTAATTTAATTTAATTTAATATCTCGCACTATTAAGCTTCACATGCCATAATAAGGCTAAATAGAATACAAGACCAAAGAATGTAACATGTGGAACCACCAATTGTATTTACTCTATTTATATGTGAATAAATGAATTTGAATTTGAATTTGAATTTGAATTGTGCATAATCGGTTTTGAATTGATAGGCCTCAAAATAAATTGCTTATTTTATATTTAAATCGAACGCCGCGGATCACAAAAAAGCTCATACAATTTTAAAATAAATCTCCATTAATTTCGCGCAATCTATGTTGCCGCACGAAAAATATATTTGTGGTGTTGCCACGTAACTCGAGATGAATATAATTTAAAAGGATCCTCTTTGTTGCAAGATACCTCTTAATTTACTGCGTTAAGATAAAACAAATACATTTAATGTTTTCGGCTGGCAACTCGTTTGCCTAGCGTTCCCGGAACAACAATTAACACTGATTTATCTTGAGGATTGCGGCTCCGTGGTTATATTACTTGAAAATATCTTCTAGGGACGTTTGATTAAAATTATTTATGCGGCATACTAAGATTCTTCGTAATGAGGACTGTGTAATTTCACAACGAAACAAAGCAATTGCTTTGTTTAATAAGAAATAAAAGACGATGTTACGAATTTTGGGAAGGTTTAGTTGCATCTCTTTCCCAATGCGAACCAATAATAAAAATAATACTGCAATAATTTAAGAGCTGATGATAGGTATCCTGGTGATGGATTATGACTGCCTCGTTGGTCTACTGCAGGTATGGCGAACCAATGACACGCATGCCGTCGATGGCACGTAACAACATAATTTGGGCACGGCGTCATTTCAAAAGTTGCACTAATTTGGTTTTCATATAAATAAATATAAAACTGTTAATGTTGATATTACTGTAAGACAAAAAAGGTATTATTCTTTCCTAATACAAGATTGTTTGATGGCACATAATGGCCCCATTCAAAATGTATTGCGAAAAAATGGCAAGTACATGTGTTGAGGTCCCCCAACACTGGTCTAGTGGTTGAAAGCGCTACTGCTGAGTAGAGGGCATGATTGGATTTTTTTTTTGGAGTAACACAGTAACAGCCCTGAGTGTAGTATTTGTGCCCGGTAGATGGCATTAGGATCGCTTTCCTTCGCTTCCATAACTAGCAATATGTGGGTATGTTCTACGTACACCTCTACTTAACACTCCAAGGATTTCAGACGTGACTTAATGTGTTATGAAACTACCCACCGTAAGTACGAAGGGTAGTTTCAGAATTAATCAGTTAAGAAGTAATATTGCTTAGAGGATCGATCAAAATTATGAGCACTGTGTATGTAAGTATAGATAAACTACGATAACTTGGCGCGCCCATGTTTTTTTTTGAGGGTAGAAAACCCATACATGTTCCTTTACTTACTGTCTTAATATTTGTAGCCACATCCTTCCAAAAAATATATATATATTATGTAGTTGTTTTCGTCATCGGGAGCAGGCCGGCAGCAACATGCGTTGTGAGTTATGTGATCAATCTAGTAATTACTTTCACAAATACTTTCAAACGTTTTGAATTTTGGCAGGGCGGGAGATGTTATCGTAGTTTATCTCTACCAACGCTCCTTGAACCACTTCCAAGCAAATTATATTGGAATTAATTTTGGGTTGAGAGCAGAATCATGTAGAATCTAATTTCTACTCGATCATATGAGGAAACCCTTCAAATATTTCGCGATTACTTGACACCTATGAAGGTATTTACCGTGATGTATGGAACCTATTAACCTCCTGAATTTATTTGTGTGTGTTATTATGTATAGAAGATCGTGGTAATTGAGACTTTTGGCATCTGAGAGGAAATTTCTCAATCTCTAATATAAAAAAAGAGTAATTAAGTCTTCTTCTTTAAAAAAAGTTCCTTAGACCAAGAAACGGAAACATTATTGTAAAATATAATCTTAACCGCCAAATATTCACAATGAGGCCAAGAGCGAATAATCTTAAATCAACACTTGGTGGCCTCACGAGTTTGGAAACACTTGACCCAACTTAGACATGGGTTAACTTAGATTAAGAAACGGTTTCAACTTTAGGAATTAAGACTTTCCTGTTGAGTAACACGTAAACATTGGGTGGAATTGTTGCCACGAACCTTGAAACTTTGAAACTCTTTCATGATGAGCAGCGTTCGGTACACAGAGCGAGAAATCGCTGCGTTCAAGTGGCAGAAACAATAAAATTAGTGGCGCTGAAAGTCCGTTCTTCTTTTCGTGTGATTAGTGACTAACCTGTGTCAGAGTATATATGCTGCCCATGGGCCTTTGACTTAGCTTCACATGCTGTTGAAAAATATATCTCAGACATGCTGGTTTCCTCACGATGTTTTCCTTCACCGATTTTTAAGCAAGTGATAATTATACAATACTCACATGAATCCGTAAAGTTAGAGTTCGCCTTGGGTTCGAACTCGAGACCTATGACTTGGCAGTCCGACGGTCACACCACTAGGCTACCACTGCTGTTGAGTGCACAAGTTCGTTGAGTGCACAACATGTCACGGTATACTCTCAAACCTGTTAGTTTCTTTATGTCATTTCTGTCTAGTTTGTTCGGAAAGTTGACAGTGCCACCTCTAGCACCGGCTGCAAGGCATAGCGTTCAGTTATTACATAGTAACACGTTTGCCTGCTCTCTCCGTATTAATTTGCATTATAATTTGGACGAAACATGACGTATAACCTAATAATTTGTTGCTGGCTGGCTTGGTGAAAAATCCAAAATGAAAAGGAAAAGGTACAGAGGCCAGCACATCAAGTTACCACAATCTGTCAAATTTCTTTGATAGTATTTCAACTTTACTGCAAAGACATAAGGTTCATTTTTAATTGAGAAAATTTGACAGTTAGGCATAGCTTGATATGCTGGCGTCTGTACAATCGCATAATCAGCCTATTATGTTTCCACTGCTAGGCCATAGGCCCTCTTTCTGTGAAAGGGAGTGGGCTATAAACCACTACGCGTGTCCAGTGCGGGCTGGTAGATCTCACATGACTTCGAATTTTTGGATCTAGAACATGCCGGTTTCATCACGATGTTATCCGTCATCTTTGAAGAGCAATGGTGATGAAACAATTTACTGAAAGTAAATCGCCAGTCAAGGTTCGAACCTACAAACCCAACATACACAACTCGTAAGTCGCGGCCGTTGCGACTCCGTTCCCGCCAGACTATACCGTGCTGCGTTGTGACCGTGTTGGTCGAGGCGGAGGAGGAGTGCTACTTGCTGCGAGATTGCCCTACTCCCTCTCACGGTTGGACTGTTACCCCGGACAAAGTGATGAAATAACATGTGCAATAATTACCAAAGGTCGCATACGATTTGCTTGTTGTGTTGTCTATTTACCTCCTAATGTACCTGATACTAGATATTACTCTATTTTTAAATGTATAAGAACTTTAATACAGAATAATAATAAGCTACCACTGATTTTTGTGGGTGACTTTAACTTTTGCTCTGCCAGTGTAACTGTACGTAACGACTTCGAATTATTTATCTCTGAATGTAACCTATTTCAAAAAAATGTTGTATTTTATGATCTTGGCAGGATGTTAGATTTAATATTAGTTAATTCGTTGGTAGCGGAAGTCGCTGTTTCCTCTTGTTCTGGTATTGTTTCACATGAAATGCATCACAAGCCTTTAGATATCACCCTCAATATTAATACACCATACGCTAGATTGAGCAAAAGTTCCCCAATTCAGATAATTTGAATAATTGTACTGGTAATTTTACATTAGAGCATAACTTTCGAAAGGCAGACTTTTTAGTTTATACTCAGAACTTGGTGCTATTGACTGAGAACCACTATATTTATGTGAAACCGTAAACGTTGCTGTTTTATAGTTTAATTAACAACATTATTTCGCAAACTGTTCCTACTAAAAAAACTAAACCTTCACTGTTTACTTATCCCAAATGGTTTACATCAGATACTATTAAACTAAATACACTCAAAATTCACTATCATAGGCTCTATAAACAGAATAATAATAGTCAACTATATTACGCATTTTTCACCTATTACAGACGCTTGGTAAAAAAAAACTTTTTTACAAAAATAAAACCGACTTCCAAAAAAAACACTACAAAGTGAAAAATAATTTTGATTTCGGAAGTCGGTGTCTTCGGTTTTGTATTTTCATTTTTTGCCACCGACTTCCGAAATCAAAATTATTTTTCACTTTGTAGTGTTTTTTTTGGAAGTCGGTTTTATTTTTTGTAAAAAAACTTATTTTTCACTTTTTAGTTGTGGTACCTATGCAACCCCCCCCCCTCCCCCCAAAATTTTAATACCACTACCTGGTATGTAAAAATGCCTTTAATATTTCAGAAGTTGTTTTGTGGACACATTGATGATAACATCAGAACTAAATTTTCAATGGCTCCTTGCATTCAGAATGTATCTTATGACAGTTCTAATAAACCCAAATACTGCTAGGATACATTGTTTTATTTTGAAGTTCTCATGCCAACCTTGCACCTTCCGGCTCTATCATCAGATCAGTTCGATAGTACCTTATAGCCAAAGTGCATTTCATGACAATTCTAATAAGCCCAAACACGGCTAGAATACATTGATTTATTACGGAGTTCCGGTGCCTGTCTTCCGGCTCCATCATCATCACCAGATAAGTTCAATGATAAAATTTTCAACATAACTATTCAGGATTGTATGTTTATTTGTATTGTCATAGTTGCTTAACTATCTTGATTGTGATATCTATGCGAGTGTCAAGTTCCGTTAGCCATATCTGATCTTCTTCACCAGTTCCACTTCATCAAATGTTACTTTTTGACTGTAAACGCTTGATTTCTCGATGAAAATATTAAAATTACTATGTAGTTGCCTATAATATTTGAGGAGTTCCCTCGATTCCTCATGGATCCCATCATCGGAACTGGATTTTGAATGGGAATGGGACCAATCTGGAAAAATATCCTTTAAAGTTAAAAAAAAAAATTGCAAATCCAACCATAAACAACGGAGTTCTGAGGTAACAAACATAAAAAAAAAAAAAAAAATACAACCGAATTGAGAACCTCCTCCTTTTTTTGAAGTCGGTTAAAAAGGCACTGAATTTGATTTCTGTACATATACGGACCGCATCCAATCAAATATTAAACGCGACCCTAATACCTTCTGGAAGTTTGTAAACGAGAGTAGACAAGATAATGAGCAAGCCACTTTTGGTGACATGACCTCAATACAAGTGGCAACTGCTTTTTCAAAATATTTCAGCAGTGTTTTCTTGCCTAACTTACCCTCATTGAATGTGGAACGCGCATGTTCTACCGCTAACATGCATCCTAATAATATGTCCCATATCGTAAGCATAGACTTCCTTGATGAGTCGGAGATACGTAATGCTATGGCACGTTTACCCCCTAAATCCACCCAGGGTCCCGACGGAATACCTCAGAATTTAGTTAAAGATTGCTGTGATATATTTAAATTACCGTTACAATTTATATTTAACCTTTCTATCAAATCTAACTCTTATCCAACCGCTTGGAAAACATCCAAAGTATTCCCGGTTCATAAAACTGGCCCCAAAAACGACATTCATAATTATAGACCAATTGCCGTTTTGTCTATATTTGCCAAAGTTTTTGAATCTGTTCTCCATAAAAATATATCGAATAAACTTCATCGATGGTTCGCAGACAAACAACATGGATTTGTACCTAATCGTTCCACTTCATCAAATTTGCTTAACATCACTACCCTTTTGGCCACAAACATTGATAACAAAAATCAGATTGATGTAGCTTATTTCGACTATCAAAAAGCTTTTGATCGGGTTGACAATGATATACTTTTGAGTAAAATGGCAATGGCAGGTTTTTCAGAACCACTGCTGAAATTTTTTGCGAACTATCTCTTTGACCGTAGGCAGTACGTCACGTATAAGAACGCCAAATCCGAAAACTATGCAGTTACATCCGGCATAGGGCAGGGAACCAACCTCGGTCCATTATTCTTTCTTGTGGTAATTAATGACCTACCAACTTACGTTAAGCACGCTAAAGTGTTGATGTTTGCAGATGATGCCAAAATTGCTCTTCCAATAGCTAATGATAATGATGCAGCCACACTACAACAAGACATTGATAACATACAGACCTGGAGCACTATAACAATCTCAACTTAAACATTAATAAATGCGCTATCATGTCTTATTCAAAAGCCATACAACCCATCCATAACATCTACACTTTAAACAATGTCATCCTCAAACGCGTTTCCACCGTACGTGATCTCGGCACACACTTTGATCCGCACCTCACCTTCAATAGCCACATAATTCAGACCTGCAGCAAATCCTGTAAAAAACTCGGCTATGTCTTACGACAGGCAAAAATTTTCGACAACCGACAGGCTATTACCATATTGTATAATTCTTTTATCCGCAGCTTATTGGAGAGCAATAGCATTATCTGGAACCCACATGAAAAAGTTTACACCCTTCTTGTTGAACAAGTTCAGAAGAGCTTTGTTCGCTACCTTTACTTTAAACTATACGGTTATTACCCTTATATGTACCCGACGCCATTTATACTAGGGATGGTTACGTACCAAAGTCTAGAGGTTAGGAGAAATCTTTCGCTTGTAAAATACTTCGTTCTACTAATTCGTGGTTCCCTCATTAATCCTTTCCTGCTGCAACACATTTGCATAAATGTTCCGCTACCCATTAGGCATTCTCTTCGCCCTCGCCAACGTCCTCTATTTTCAATACCTCAAGCCAGTACTGTGACCCTCAAGACCAGTCCTCTTTACTTAGCCCTTACCTTAATTAATAATATTTTGCATTTTGATGATTCACTTGATGTGTTTACTAGCACCGAAATGACTTTTCTTAAGACTGCGAACCTTTACTTCGTGTCTATTGCCACTCCCAGTACCTACTATTATTTCTTGATTGCACAAATTATTATTTACGTACCCAGTTGGTTATTTTTAAGAATTCTGTTTGTACCTATCCATTGCTTTTCTATATACAAATGTTAGTCTATATATATGAGCGCAACATAGTGTTATTGATTCTTGTAATATTATAATATCTATAAGTCATTAAATTATAATGTCGATGTACTAATATCTAACCTATAACATGTATGTTTAGTGCACACTGTTAATAATAATAATAATTGTGTTTTATTTCAGGCAAAAAATGTAAAAAAGAAAAAAAAAAAAAAAAAAAAGGCAAAGATTCCCATATACAATAATAATAATAAAAGTTGATAAACTTGAATCGATTGACTAGATCCAAGATTAATCAACTAACACCAGATCAGAATAAAAATAAAAATTAAATAAATAAGAATAAAATTAAAATCAGATCAGAATAATGTTAAAATTAAAAACAAATTACAATTAAAATCAAATCAAAATTAAATCATAATCTAGTAAAAATCTGACCAAAATCAATCAAATCAAATTACAATTATAATCAAATCAAACATAAAATAAAATCAATAAAATAAAATACAGTCAAATGTCACTTTTTGTTTCCGCTTAGGTGAACAGAGATCCAGTGTGCAAATATCGGGCTTGTTAGACTGCACGAGACAGCCCTCAAAATGCTATTACTGGAGCGTCTCAAACTTTGCCAAAAGGACGCGACTCTTGACCTCATAATGGCGTAAAAATCCGGGACCCTCCCATCTGCAAACATGCTCGACGCACTGCAGTACCTTGGCAGTCTCATGAGGGTTCGGTAAGCGTCATTGTACTGAACCCTCAATGAGTTGTACATCTTTTTTGTGAAGTTGCACCATAGTTGGCATTACATTGACAGACAGTAGGCTCTAAACAGAGTAAGCTTTACGTCTTTGGTGCACTTCACAAACTTGCGTGCGAGCATGTTACTCCTTACTGAGAGGGCCCTACGCTCTCTTTCTATGTCACAGTCGTCCTGGAGTCTGTCCGTTAAAATGTGTCCCAAATATTTAAATTGCTTTACTAACTTTACAGTGGTACCATTCAGAAGCAGACTAGGTATGTTCCCAGGCCCAGCCCCATACCTAAACACTATTGCTTCTGTTTTTTTAACATTATATTGTAGTCCGTGATCATTAGCATAGTGCTCACAGACAGACAACAATTTCCTTAAGCCTTTGATCGAGGGACTCAAAAGAACCATGTCATCAGCATAGCTCAAGCTATTCACACAGATATTGCCTAGGTGACAACCAACTTTGGTTCTCCTGAGTTCCCCGATCAGACCATTTATATATAGATTAAAGAGATCTGGGGAAGTCAACCCACCCTGGCGCACACCACACTCCAACCTATAACTACTAGATAGAGTGTCACCCCATTTGACTTGGTTATTTTGGCTTAATATAAGTTGGTTATTAAATAAATAAATAAATAAAACTAGGCCACCACTACTCTCAATGTTACTTGCTAAAACGACAAGGCCTATTTGTATACATTGTTTGCAACAGACCTGGAACATTTTAATGTGATGTCCATCAACTAAGCACACTGGAACGCGCAGCGCTAAACCTCACCGGGCGGCCGCCATCTTTCTGCCCTTTGATTCTACTGACCGACGACGCGCGCGCACGCACAACTTATGTCGATCAGAAATTTATTTGTAATATGAAATTCTCTTACATTTTTAACCAATACTATAAACCTAAAACATTACTAATAACTATTTACAAGTATATAACAGGAGGGAAACAAAATAAAATAAATCAAAGGGCATCAAAAAATTCGTCCACATCGCTGTCAACAGGAAAAGTTCCCAAAAGGCTGGCAGCATTGCCACGTTGTATGGCAATGCTGATTCTTTGACCGAAAAATAGGCCAGCCCTCTGGTCACGTGAAGAGTCGACCAATCGCTTGGCGATGTCTCGATAAACATAGTGGGTACTCGGACCCCATGGCCCTAGTGTTTCAACCCCAAACGGCTCGAATATATAACTTCCAATAAGGTTGTTATACTTGCGCCGTTTGAGGTTTTCTGCACCTGCAGCGGCTGCCCCAGCACAACCCACCGTGCAAGGAAGATGGGATGGCGCAAGGGTGTCGACACACGTTGCATCCCACACCAAAGGCCTACCTACCTTCCAAGGCATTAGTGTCATTCCATCTGGTCTCTTCCCATCGTCGCGTGCCAAGCCATTGGGTTCTAAAACTTATGTCGTGATTTAAACTGTAAAACGTGATTCTACAATAGGTACACACGAACTAAAACTTTATCAACTGCGTGCTTTTTTGAACACCCCAACAAAATTATAGTTGCAATATGAGTAAAGTTTAAACGGCGCAAATACTCCAACCTTATTGGAACTTACATATTCGAGCCGTTTGGGGTTGAAACACTTGGGCCATGGGGTCTGAGTGTCCACTTTGTGTTTCGAGACATCGCCAAGCGGTTGATCGGCTTTTCACGTGACCAGAGGGTTGGCCTATTTCTTGGTCAAAGACCATACCAGACCATTGCCATACAACGCGGCAATGCTGTCAGCCTTTTGGGAACTTTTTCTGTTGACAGCGATGTGGACGAATTTTTTGATGCTCTTTGATTATCATACATATTATTTTTGTACATATTATTATGAATATTTAGCTTTTAAATGTAAATATTATTATGATATATATATGATAATATTAATATGATTATATTAATACACGCAAGCAGTGATAGCCTAGTGGTGTGACCGCCGGACATCCAAGACATAGGTCTCGAGTTCTAACCCAAGGCACGCATCTCTGATTTTTCGGATTCATTTGCGTATTGTATAACTATCACTTGCTTATAATCGGTGAAGGAAAACATCGTGAGGAAACCGGCATTCTTGAGAGATGCAGCAACTCAACAGCATGTGATGCTAAGTCAGAGGCCCATGGGCAGCATTAAAACTCTGACACCAGGTTAGTCACTAACCACACGAAGAAGAAGAATTATATTAACAATATAAAAAACTAAAGTTTCAATTGCCTGGGAATCGTTGACAGGAGCGGGGTCGACTATAATTTACTGTGTTCTAATAAGAAAAACAAACGAAACTCGTATAACATTTATTCCATGTACACTAGGTATTATCAGCCAGTAACTGCTGCACTATAAAAAGTCCCACCCTACGTATCCAGCACCATATATTACATGTTCTCCTGTTAGTGGTATCTTCAACTGGCGCTTTAGTTGCAAGAGTAGTTATATTCATCATGGTGGCATTATATTTATAATAATCTGGTATGTCTTCGAAATCGTAATAGTTTGGGTAATAAGTTGGGTAATAATAATAGCCCATGAATTGTGGCGGGTAATAGTAATAACAAGCCCATGTTGGGTATATTAGGAATAGCAGTAGGAATGATGCTATGAGGATTATAATATTTATTTTGTTCATATTTTTGTTCTCTAATTGGAATATCTTCCTTGTATTTTGTTCTTTTTATAAATTTCTGAGTACTTCTTAATTCAGATTCTCATTTGTTTGTTTCATGACGAATGATAATAATTTCTAGTTTATATTCAGCAGTTTTATACAAACTTATTATAGGGCCGCAGTGGGGCTCTTGCCGTATGTATAAACATTTTTTTTTTAATAGTTTCCAAAGTGTGCAGTGTACACTGTACAGCGGTGTTTAGCTGAAAAAGTAAATATTATTGTTAAAATATATAAAAAAAGACAATAACTTTCATAAGAGTTGCGAATGATGTTCGATTTCCACCATTTTATACTCGTTCATACCAATTATTATTTGCCTGTTCTAGAGCATTTAACCTAAGGAACCAAGTGAAAAGAAAAAACGCGAAAACGAAGTAAGGGGGAAACAGAAACAGAATATAATTAAAAATTGAATACGGAAGAAGACGCGGGCAGAAGCTAGTTAAAACTACACGTCGATTCTCATAAAGTTTTATTATTGGTTGTCGGTATTTCAGTCGACCAATCACAAAACAAAACGAAACCCGACAGCAAACGAACGTCAAACGGCAAACAAAATTCAATCACATTTTTCAATTCAATAGAAGCCGCAACGCAACTTCTCAAATGCCACTTGAAAACGTACTTACAAAGTAATATCCACAGTAAAAGAAAAAAGCTATCGGGTTATTCAATAAACTGTCTATGGAGGACACTTTGCTTACCTCGTGTTTTATTACATTTCTTTCCAACTTTATTTACTTCTTTGGAAACTTTGCTTTGTACAGATTGTACTAGCACTTTGTCTATGCTTCAGTGTTGAACAGCAAGTTTAAAATGATGAAAAAATAAATGTTTTAAGTATACTCTGGGTAAATTGTTCATGTCCGACCTAGTTTGCGTTTTACTGTGTTTTATTTGAATACGGTGGAAGATTATGATCTAGTTTTTTATTCCGCTATTGTTATAGAATAGTACTTATTGATTTGATAATAATAGGTTTGTGTAACCTTAACATAGGATGAATTAGGATAGGTGTTACGAGATCAATGAGTACAATTGTTATTTAAATTCGCATTCAAACATGGTTAATATTCATAATTATTAATATTCATATGAATATATGTAGATCAATAATTCATAATAATAAACATGGTACAATAATGCTCTTATTAGCCAGACATGAACGTCATAAGAGCTTCATGGCTCGCTTCTCTCTTTAAATAGAGAGAAGATGAAGTAGAAAGAGAGTAGGGAAGCCTTGGCCCTGCCGTAGGACATCACAGACTTTTAATAATAATAATAGTCTCAAAGTCAAAGTCAAATTTGAACTTTGCACTTTTGAACGTCAAAATGGACAAGAAATAGAATTGATTCTAGTCGCCCCTTCCAAAAGGTAGTTTCGTGTGGAGAAGAATGGGCAAGAAACTCCACCGTTACCCTTACCCACCACCGGCGTATCTCTACCGCCATCACAACAACTTAAAAAATATTTACACAATTTAATTTCTACTACACAAACCATTACGCGCCTAATTTATATTAGTATAAAGTTAAGTATTAAGCGAATTATTAACTACAAATTTCAATTAAAGTTTAAATAAAGATAAGTATTTAATTATACGGCTTCTTGGATAAGTTTCCAATTGAACGCCTTAGAGACTCGCCTCAGTAACTAAGACGGGACGGCGAGGAAAGTGATGTTAATTTCTTTATTTGAGCGCTTTTAAAATTATTTTACTAAAATAAATACGAAACCAAGTCATTCGAGAGAAAGCTTAATTCAAGATAGTTTTATAAACAACTTTGTCTGTTTTAAAGAAATCATATTATGCTTTTTGTTACTGCCGAGTTATGCGAGCACAATGTATGGAACAGCTGACTTTTTTTTCGCTAATGATGCTCATCAATTCAACTTCACCTGTATACTTACCGTTCGGCGACATACCGATCTCATCTAGTTTTAGAACACAATTTATTAATTTTGGACGTGTTAAAGTGTCATATATCACCTATTATCATTTATCATTTATTTAGCTCTAGTTATCTACTGAGTCAAACTCATTCTTATTGGCATTAAAAGTGTAAGTACAACAACAATAAGAAAAGTGTTAATGAACACATTCTTAGGCTTACTCTACCTAGCAAATTAAGTCAAAATTTAATTACTTTTATTTAGCTTTAGTATTAAGCTAGATTGTATTTTTTATGATGTTTCTGTTTTAGGACACAACATTCAACAAAAAAAAAAAAAGTGTATGTTTAGAAACGTAGTTCTTAAAAAAATTCAAGATGGCGTTACCAAAAATGACCATTTTTTTGTCAGTGGTGTCGTTTTCATGGGATTCGAACGCGCTTACAACTATTATAGGGTCAAGATCAAAATTTAAGATGGCGCTACCAAAAATTTGAAAATTCTTACGGACTTAAGATTTTATTACGAAAATTTATGGAAAAAGCAAGAAAAGGACAAAATGACGTTTTTTTAAGCAATACTATACTCTCATTACAAATTATAATTAGGTTTCTTTTTAATCAACGAGATCTTTATTCAAAAAGTTCATAATTCCCAGTTTACGATCTTCTAATCTACAGAGTGTCGCCGCGAGGCCACGGTTTGAAGATAAATAGCCTGGGGCTAAAGAAACAATTAAAAACTTGTTTCATTTAGTTAATTAGACCCATCGAAGGCGTTCCAGTTACAGGCTTTCCATACAAATTAGCAGAGTTAGCAGCTTAGACTTATTGCTTTCAGCATGTTTGAATAATAATTTAGTACTTGGTTGTTGCGTGATGTTCTATTGTTTTTAAAGAAGTCACTTTTTAAATGAGGTCGGTTAAGGCGAATTCTAAATTTAAATTTTTCGGGTTATCTTTGCCTATCCACTTGCCATTGCTTAGTTCTCAACTACGGGCACTGGAGAAGCGCCCGCTTAATAATATTAAATTAATAATTAGCGGACGTAGTCACATAAAAACTCTTTTCATTAATTTATATTATAAATTGATGAATAAAATACTAGCTTCTGCCAGTGGTTTATGTCTATAATTATGCCATTGAAACGTAAAGACGCCAGCACATCAAGCTATCCCTAACTGTCAAATTTTCTCAATTAAAAATGAACCTTATGTCTTTGCAATAAAGTTGAAATACTACCAAAGAAATTTGACAGATTGTGGTAACTTGATGTGCTGGCCTCTGTACTACCGGGATAAAAAATATCCTTTGTGTTAATCCAGGGCTGATGCCTCCCGGATCAGCAGGCCGAAACGGTTACCGCTGCCCTGGAACACAAAGGGCTAAGGAAGGAAGGGTATGACACCCCCTCCCGCTTCACCCAGAGCGGGAGAAGTCATTTGATGATTTCCCTAACTTAAAAAAAAGCTTAATGATTTCTCATCATTTAAAAAAGGTACCTATTTTTTCCGCATATGATTCCTTGTGTGTTTGCCAACAATTTCAAAATCTGAAAACTATGATTCACCTTAAATTTCATGACAATAAATTAAATTCTACCCTTAAACCATCTTGTAGATCTATATGCTAATAAATTTATAACTGTAATCTTCTGTACAAATCCAACAGTAATCCTTGGATCAAACTTGGCTTAATTAATGAAATTGCCTCAATCACACTTGACTAACAATCAGTCCCAGTAAACTTAGGGTTATCAAATCTAATTCTCAAAGTAATTCAGTTCAGAGAAGTTTAGACCTAGACATGTGTGGACATTCTTAGTTCATTTGATAAAAGGCATATCCTAGGGTCGGTTCACACGACAAGTGGCGGGGTCGCAGCGTTCGTTCTACGATGCCGCAGCACGTGCTGTCGTAGACCCCTTCCCACTTTGTCGCACTGATTGCAAGTTCTTTGCGTGCGGTGATCGTGGCTATACCATAGATATTTCTACAAGATCAAATCTTCTTAGCTTGTAAGATAACTCATAATATAAAAAAAAATGTATATGCATACACATTAAACAACAACACGACAAACAACAACATGCATTTTGTTAAATTTTTTTACATTTAATATACATTTTTTTCTTCTTGAAAATGGTTTGCTAGTCTGTGTATAAACACCGGAGATCTCAGGCATTAAGCGGGATTGTCCGAAAGGGTTACCCCGGAACATAAAGTAGTCCTTTAAGGAAAGTAGGAAGGAACATGGATGGGTTATAGTCAGTAAGAGTCTGACATTCCCTTCCGCTCCACCCAGAGCGGGAGAAGTCATTAGATCACAGATATAGATAGACATAGATAACGCAAGAGCAACTACTTCGCGTGCCTAGCTTACGTACAAAAATCGTAAGTGGTCACTTTCGCGCTCAGTCTGCATCGGTATACAGCGCTAGTCGGATCATCATACATCACTAAATAGTGCTTGTGAGTCATAATAGGTAGTCAAAAAATGGCACGCTTGGTTTTCGATCATCATACATCACTAAATAGTGCTTGTGACGTCATAATAGGTGGTCAAAAAATGGCACGCTTGGTTTTCATACAGATCGTGATACTTGCGTTATCTATGTCTATCTATATCTGTGCATTAGATGATTTCCCACCCTCAAAAAAAAAGTCTAAATAAATTTGCTAGCGAAACACCATAGACGAGATGGGTATCGATATATTAACATGATAGAATGAAATAGAATTATGTTTAATATTATAACAAAAAAGAATTGGGAGATTTTTTTGGGATATATTTAGGACTCCGCAGCGCCAATGATTAGGCGCCGCGTTGCCGCCGTGTTGTATCGTGTGGAAAGACCTTTCTGGCGTGTCTGCCTGTCTATAAAGTCTGGGTCTAGTTTCAAGGGCAAGCGCCTAACATGTAGGCACTTGGACTACTTGAGGGACTATTTGCTAGAGACTCGTAAATCGTTGTTCAAATAACTCAAATAGCAATGTACTATGTGTCTGACAATGTGCTTGATTAAACTTTGTTTGGATTATCTATTTCGTTGTGTTGTAAATGTTTTGCTGATATAATAGAACATTTGCTGCCCGCGGCTCCATTAGCGTAATTTTTCATAGAAACTTCCACCCCTATTTCACCCCTTTACGGGGGAACTTCTCAGCTGATATCTCCATCTCATAGTCTATCTTCGTGCCAAATTTCATCCTCGTAAGTCTAGTAGTTTTTAATATTTCGTGTTTAATCAGTGAGTGAAAGTATGAATGAGTGAGTAGTCGTTTTTTTTTAGATAGCTGTCAACATGATACAAATGTGCGATTAAAATACAATTGTGTCTTGAAAATCGTAGAAACGTTTGTGGAATTTGTGTGCTTAGCAATATTAACTCTCCTTTTTTCAACAGGAGTTGACATTTTTCCTTTACATGTGATTTAAAATACTTTACTGGTCCGGAAAGGCCAAGGCTTAGGTTGGACTCTTATTCACTGACATAAACCCCATGGGGGTTATCCCTTTCAAAACTGCTTTAGCGAAACCTGCAACCCCGTATGTAGATACGGGGTTGCAGGTTTCGCTAAAGCAGTTTTTCGGCGGCCATTATCTTGTTCGAGAAACTTAATATAAAAATTGCCATACAACGTCTCTTGGGTACATTACCGGTCGACAGCGATGTGCAGGAATTTTTCGACGCCATATTATCGTCAATAGATTTATATACTTGAAAAAAAATAAATTTTTAGTACTTACAGTAAAAAAAAATGTTTAACCCAAGTTTTATATCACGTTACTCAAACACGATATTGGTCTCCGAAATTGGTTTCAACATGTAAGTAGTATCTACTTATGTACATGTGTTATGTATACTTATGTACAATACACACAACATGTGCGTTGTATTATCTAGCTTTTGCCTGCGGCTCTGCACGCGTGGATGTCAAAAAAATATCCCATGGGAATGTACAGAGGCCAACACATCAAGTTACCACAATCTGTCAAATTTCTTTGATAGTATTTCAACTTTACTGCAAAGACATAAGGTTCATTTTTAATTGAGAAAATTTGACAGTTAGGGATAGCTTGATGTGCTGGCGTCTGTACTACCGGGATTATTGTTGATATATAAACTCTTTATTTACTAACCAAGTTTCAGTATCGTTTTATTCAAGACATTGGCTGGTTTCTTGCGAGTTTTTCTTTTATTAAAGTACCAAAATAACTGTCTGGTTCCGAAACCCTTTACCGAATAAGCAAAACTTTGCAAAAGAATATAACAAGCAAAGTTAGTTATGAAGGTTTAGTTGAATATTCTTGTAACAAAAAGAATACAAAATGATATATTTTTAGGAAAATAATGTACTTACAAGAACTTCTCATAGTGTATTACGACATGTGCCAATTTGCGTTTGTCTCTCAATTTAAGTTTTCACTCACAAAATTATCTACAAAGACAATTTTGCTGAGTAACTTGGTATTCTCTATCCCAAACCGCTTTCATTAAACTTGAACAATTTACTAAAGTTATTATTTATTCATTAGTTTAAAGGTTAGATCTAGCGTAAAGACAGATTTCGCTTTTGCTGACATAAAATCGGCTTTAGCAAACGTCACACTATGTTTTACCTGGGCCACGACGCTTTATTATACCGACCTACGAGACGCGTGTCAAAATGATCTTTGTGACTTCTGCGTTCCTGGTAAACTCCATCGTATAACGTCGTATTAAACATGCATATTTTAATTAAAGTATTCGTGAATGGAGTTGATATATAATGTTGATATGTGTGTGTTAAATAAACTTTTGCTAAGAGCGGCTTAAGCCAAAATTGCCAATCGTAAATTAGAATTTTGATGAAATTGGCAAGATATAGCTATGAAATAAAATATATTTACATGTACGTACATAGATAGAAAAATGTCCTAGAGATTTAACTCTAATTTCTATGCATTATCAACTTATTTTTGCCGATGACTCATTGGATAGAAATATGATAGTTAATTGTATAATATACGACGAAGTGCACTGCATTTTAAGAAAATCCTCACGATAAAATGTTTTTAGCTCTGACTAAGTTTAATTTCATGAAAACAATGATGCGTCTTCAGTCGTATGTTGCGGTGATACGTGCTATTTTCATTTAACAAATCGTGGGTGAACAAGGTTACGCAGGTGAGCAATTTTACTGTATTTATCTTCCCCGCTCTTAAGAATTTTTGGCGAGGAATGAGTGCGCGAGTCTCTTCCCTTCCACGTGAAGTCCGAAAGTAAGTTAGAGAAATACCGTCGGGATTACGCCGGATGAAAGTTTTTTCCTTACCGGGGCTGAGAATACACACGGGGAACTCGAACCAAAAAAAAAAGTTATTCGGTTGTTTGAACATTCGTGGCCCGTCTTGTTCATGTGTGCAAATTGTGCAAGAATTTAATCTTATTACAAACTAGCTTCCGCCTGCGGCTTCGCCCGCATAATATGTCCACAAATTATACTTATAAACCTTCCTCTTCTTCTTTCCTATTAAAAAAAACCGCATCAAAATCCGTTGCGTAGTTTTAAGGATTTAAGCATACATAGGGATATAGGGACAGAAAAAGCGACTTTGTTTTATACTATGTAGTGATTGACAATGACAAATCTATTGTAGTCAGGAACTACGTATTAATAATAATAATTAGTTTCATGATGTTTCTTTTAATTAGAAAGTTAAGTGAACGCAATTTTTTAACTGATGAAAAAATGTTTTAACTTTTCTGACACTTTTTTATTTTATTAAGAATATCTTTATGAAATCCCGCACTAAAATATTTAGCATTAAAATCTTACAAAGAAAATAAAGTTATCTAGTAAGGCTACCTGAGTAATGTACCAGAAGAAAAGTCTACTTTGTACAAGTACCTAAATTAGTAATTTAGCCTATTTTATAAAGTTTAGTTGGAAGACGAAAACTTGATTATGCAAAGCTACCTAACGATTTTCCGTTTTCTGAGAAAGTAGGTTGAAATCTAAGAAATATAATACCTAGAAGCAGCTTCAGAATGCGCAGAGTAAAACATTTAAGTACCGTCGGCACAGTTTGTACATTTTATGCCTTTTTTGTAGCGTGGAGCGTCAAATGACTCCTCCCGTTCTAGGTGGAGTGGAAGGAAGTGTCAGACTCTTACTGACTAAAGTCCATCCATGTTCCATCTTCAGCCCTTTATGTTCCGGGGTAGCGGAAAACCGTGGCTATGGACTAACAGCCGAACAGGTCGATCCATCAGGTTAAGCTACGCTGGCCGGGGTTGGCCGTGGATAGGTAACCATCTTTACATACCGAGACTCCTCCGCGCCTCGGAAAGCACGCTAAGCCGTTGGTCCCGGCTTTCATTTGAGCATCTTTGACAGTCGTTACGGGTCGTCAAAAGCCCGAAAATCTGACAGCCAGTCTTACCAAGTCGTCGTATCGTATTACCTAGTCACTGGGTAGTGGAGGTCAGATAGGCAGTCGCTCCATGTAATAATGTTAGACTGGAAGCTGACCCCAGCATAGTTGGGAAAAGGCTAGTGAGATGATGGTAGCAGTAAACCGTTCGGACAATCCCGCTGATATTTTATGCCTGTTCGCAGAACAATGGATGTCATCTTTGCTCATCCTCCAGCTTCTTCTTCTTTACTTGTGGTTAGTGACTAACCTGGTGTCAGAGTTTTAATGCTGCCCATGGGCCTCTGACTTAGCTTCATATATGCTGTTGAGAAATATCTCTCAGACATGCTGGTTTCCTCACGATGTTTTCCTTCACCGATTTTTAAGTAAGTGATAATTATACAATACGCACTTGAATCCGCCAGCTATGCGAGCAATACAGAGGTGCATATAAAAATTTGCACTTGGTATTTGTTGAGCTAGGAAAGGCATACGACCACGTATGACGTGAAATTTTGCGGAGGGCCCTAAAGGACAAGTGAGAAGTATGTGGTGTTGATTCGAGCGATGTACAGTCGATGCTCTACTAAAGTTCAGGCCACAATTACTCTTGTGTCTGAGCGAGTGATTGATATTCTTACTTTTTGGAATAAATTGTATTTTATAAGTGGAGACCTGTAATTGACTTTCAGACTAATATACAGAGGCCAGCACATCAAGTTACCACAATCTGTCAAATTTCTTTGATAGTATTTCAACTTTATTGCAAAAACATAAGGTTCATTTTTAATTGAGAATTTTGATTTTGTTAGGGATAGCTTGATGTGCTGGCGTCTGTACTGTACTTGATCTATTTGTTTTAGCTGTAAGGCTCCCATGTTATTTAAATAAATAAAAAAGTTTTCCTCTTGAGTTAAATTATAAATTGCATCATCGTCTGATGCTTGGAATGAATTCTGAACTTAATTTCCAGACGAGGTAATTTTTTTTACGAAAAAAAATGTAAAATAAATTTTCGTAAAATGAAGGTAAACGCGCTTTTACGTTTACCTACATTTTACAATTTACCGGCGACACATTTTGCGATACCACTTCTAGGTGTTCTTATTCTTCGTCTGAAGTTTATATTTTAATTACTGTTCTAGCTGATTCCATTTCAGATTAGTTATTCGATGTTTGTCCTCAATTTGTTTGCTGTTTTATTGGTATACTTGCTGCTGCCAGCGGCTCCGTCTGCGTGGATTTCAGAATTTATCCCCAGGCCACGTACTACCGGGATAAAAACAATCCTATGTGTTAATCGAGGTCATAATCTACCTCTGTGCCCAGTTTCATCCAGATCAGTTCAGCCGTATGAGCGTGACGGTCGGACAAACATACAAACTCACACACGCACACACTCACAAACTTTCGCCTTTATAATATTAGTGTGATTTTATTTTTCAAACGTAACGTAGCTTAAATACTATAATAATAGTCCTCCATACCCAATTTCGGCTACAGTAACCAATCTCTCTGAAGACTTCGGCACGCGATATCTAATAGCGTACAGACAAAACATCGTGATGACAATCGAAAAACATTTGGAAAAAAAAAATTATCTAACACTAGCTGATCCCGCACGGTTTTTGGTCGTAGCGTGATGTTACATAGCCTATAGCTCTCTCTAGCCTAAACTCTTCAGCTTTATAATATTAGTATAGATCTTCTTCTTAGTAGCTAAGAAGAAGTATAGATAAGTAGTGGTGTACCCGTTAAGTACACCCACATCACTCCAGTTATGTTAAAGCCCCATGTTATAGGGGGCGAGCCTATTGCCATCAACCGGGCACAAAACCAGATTCTGGATTGCTTCTGAGAAATTCCCAATAACAAGTTACTCAACTTGAGAATCGAAGGCAGGGCCTCTCACTCAGCAATAGCGCTTAGTAGTCGCCACTAGATGACGTTCTACAACGTACGATAATATTCCTATTTTTTCCCAAGCTAAAGGGTAAAATTCCATAAAGGGTAAATGTCCAGGATTATTTTGCAAGCAAATACTGGCCTGTTAACATTAAAATTGACAATCGTGTCCACAAACTCAATCTGCACAAACGCAGTGTGACTGGAGTATGTACAGAGGCCAGCACATCAAGTTACCACAATCTGTCAAATTTATTTGATAGTATTTTAACTTTGCAAAGACATAAGGTTCATTTTTAATTGAGGAAATTTGACAGTTAGGGATAGCTTGATGTGCTGGCCTCTGTACCTACTCGTGTATGCCTCGGTCTCAAAGGCTCTCGGAGTTCCGATGAACTTGCGGCGGACCCATTGGCAACTTTGTATGTTTAACTAAGTTGAAAGTGAACGTAATGTGTGTATTTTGATAGGTTATTGTTTGACGGTTTAAAGTTAGACAGATGAGTAAGTTTTATCTCATTTAGGGCAAATTTTCCTAACAAAACTGAACGCGATCAGCGCATCTAAACCGCCTTCAAGAACTGTCAGTGCCAACAATGTTGACATTTTCCATATTATCCCCTCAAATGTCGTATGAACCCCATAGGTTCATAAGAAAAATTCTCTCGAAACGACGATAAATATAACCGTATAAATCGTTGAGCTCTTAAAGCAAACTCTTCTAATAGGCGAATATCTATTGTCAGTACGGTATGTAAAATAAACTGAAATATTTCAAACGGAGTTATTACTTATTATGGAACCAATACGCATTTATCATAGGATCGCATTAATTACTCGAAAAATATAGGAAACTGCTGATTTTTTAATCGCTTTTACATGGAAAGTTTTTGGTAATGATGAGTAGTACATACTACGTGTTTTTGAAATCCAATAACCTATAGGGTCATAATTCTATAAATAAAACTAATACAACAAATCCTAGAATATATAATGTAGTCCAAAAATGCATAGTTTAGAAGAAATCATCAATCACAATTAATATACTCCTATGTGTGTAGGTATCTAAGTATCATTAATAAATAGAAGTAATTCATTTTCATGCAAACCAATCATTCATATTTAAAGCATTTACATGAATAATTTTTATGAATAATTTTTATGAAAAATGAAAACAAAAAAAAATAAACTACAAAAATTATTCATATACCAGCTGATTCTTTGATAGAGTCTCATTTGTACCCAAAGAGAATTTTTATAGTCATTGTTCGTACCCTAGCGATATAAACACCTTACATATACAATGACCCCTTTTCGAGTTTTCAGTAAGTCCAATTACACCTTGTATAATTTAACAGAAACAGTACCTACATTATTAAATTCCCATACACACTGATGTCTTCCTTTCCTTAATTAAAAACTAACTTTTACCAAAGGCTAATCTATCCAGCGTTGGAATATTTATGTAACCAACTTAGCCTATCGCCGTCCACTGTTGGAAGAAGCCTAATTTATGTAAACCTTATGGTAATCAAGCTATCTACATCCTTAACTTGTTTGAGGGGAAGGTACAGGATCATTAAGAGGGTAAAAAACGTTAAATGACCCAGCGTAATTACCGTTGGGGATACATGGGACCTTTCCTACAGTATCTTTTGACTGCCCATTATGTCCGTCACTGTCGACTTACATAGGAAATCGAAATCTAATAAACTTATGTTTTTTACCATGTGGGTAGGCAGAAACTGCGGAACAACGCCAGCTTTTTTTTTGAGTTAGGGAAATAATCAAATGAGTCCTCCCGCTCTGGGTGGAGCGAAAGGGAGAGTCAGGCTGTTACTGACTAAAACTCATCCATATTCCTTCCTTAGCCCTTCATGTTGGTAAGCGGGATTGTCCGAAAGGGTTACCGCTACCCCGGAACATAAAGGGCTACGGAAGGAACATGGATGGGTTTTAGTCAGTAAGAGTCTGTCACTCCCTTCCGCTCCACCCAGAGCGGGCGAAGTCATTGGATGATTTCCCAGACTTAAAAAAAGCCCTTCATGTTCCGGGGTAGCGGTAACCCTTTTGGACAATCCCGTTGACCCGGCAGGCTTCGGCCTTCACGGGCCCGTTCCCTAGTGCTGACATATCTTTGAAGGCGCGCGTGGAACGCGCCGTCCGGCACGGGCTTGGTCCTGATCGGGCGGTGAGCTACCTACTCACCATCAGCAGGCCCGCGCAACGACATCTGCTACGATCCTTACATACTGCTTTTGATTATTGGTGGATTTGGACTAATTTACTCTATTGAAACCAGCAAATTGACACTTAAATAATATTAACTTCTGCCCGTGGCTTCGCTTGCGTTAATTTAGAATTTTTCAATCAATTCGGGTTGAAATTATATATATAATTCAATCATGATTCGAAAGACACATGACATCATTAATTATCATAATATATGAACGTTATAGTTGTTTTTCTCGGGCACGGTACTTTTTCTCGGGACGAAAGTACCCTATGTCCGTATCTGTAGACCTGACAACGTATATGCAAAATTTCTGGATGAACGGTTAATGCCCATCCGACGGTACCGCATTTATAATATAAGGTAAGATTATGGTTTCTGTAGGCGACTCGCACGTTGTTTAGTTATTTGTTGGCGAATTGACAACTCCCTGAAGTACAAGTGCAATAATCGATTGAAACGAATCGGCCAATAAGCTACTGATTTTGCTTCGTCTACGTTCATACATCTGGTCACCCACTCACGCCAGTTACGAGTGCCTACTGCGCATCTGACCTTCCTGAAGAACATCACCAATACGTTGGTTCCAAAATCGATAGCTCTTGAATTTAGAAAAAACGAGGAATAAGACTACACTCTCATTTTCAGATTGAATAAAATTGTAAACTTATAATTCAGTGAAAATTCAAATGCTTTTATAAGAGTTTAAAGTATTTGTCGTGAATTCTCGCCAAAACGTTCAGCTGTTATGGCGTTGTGACTACCTCTATTTTACATAAAATATGGTACAGACGCCAGCACATCAAGTTATCCCTAACTGTCAAACTTTCTCAATTAAAAGTGAACCTTATGTCTTTGCAATGAAGTTGAAATAATATCAAAGAAATTTGACAGATTGTGGTAACTTGATGTGCTGGCCTCTGTTCATAAAAGATCTTAAAATATAAATAGTTTCACTTACGCTTTACGCTTACTCATTTCAGCATGCAAATACCATAAAATAACAGTATAAACAAAAACACTTTTACAGCATTATAAACAAAAAACAGTTGAAGTAACTAATAAATGCAATAACATTTTGAATTTGCAATACTATTATAGGTTTCGATTCTTTTGGTTCAAAATCAAAAGTAATTTATTCAAACTAGGCTGAAAATCAGCACTTTTTGCAGGCCGAAATGACATAAGACAGTCCCCAAAACGCCCTCTCTTCACGATTTCCTACTGCTTTAGCTGGGAAAAAGAAGTGGCACAACTGCCTGTTTAGTTGTAAATATACATATATCGATTTTTAATGATTCTGTAATGGTAATGACTGAAAGTCGTCATCTACATTACTTTTGACAATTTCAACGTATAAAGTAGGTTTTATTCTGTGTTGTTTCCTCCAACGTTTACAACGAACGTCTGGGAGGAAAAGCCAAGTTTTTGTTTGGCACACAATGGCTGATGAACAATAGACCGGGTATAGTCGCCGACACTCCAATTGATAAGAGAATTTATGAGCCTGAGAGAGACGTGATGAAGTCCTGAAGTAAGGGGCGTTTGTTCATTACGAAACGAAGAAAGTAATTTAAAAATGTGAGGTAAAATGTCGCAATAATTCAAGATTGTTCGTCGCTTTTAACAGAACATTTTGCGCAATTCTAAAAAATAATCGTGAAAATATAATCTTCATAACTTGGTTTTAACATCGCTTTCTTATAATATGGCAATTTGAAAATGTGTGTTAAGAGCTATTAAGTTCCCTCAACACACTCATAACACGACAAAGTAATATGCTGTACCAAAATATAATACTGATAAAAAGATTACTACCCAATTTTCGGATCTTCAAATTAGGCACCCTCAAGGCCAAACCCTCGATCTAAGTAAATAATAAACCCTAATATTACGTAAAAGGGTTTACTACAAAGCTCAATAAGTACTTATTGAGCGTAAACATCTTGGAAATATTGGTAGATATGGGCTTAAGTAAAGCCTTCGAATGTCGATATAATCACGTAGTGTTGGGTGTGCGCCTGTACCATCAAGATACCCCGTTTAATCCTTCTTTGAGGTTTTGACATCTTTACTGAGTAAGCTGTACGCGATGGTACTTCGAATTTAATTTTAATGGAGACGAGTACAGTTATTTGCAAAAGTACATATATATAAATGTGAAGACACTTACTTCATAGATTAAAATGTTAAAATGCGATATAATTTCTATAAGCATATGTGTGTTGATGCGCTATCATTTTAAATTACACAACACAGAATAATTTCAATCAAAACTTATGGAGAAAATTGACTCATTGCACACAATAAATTAGGATGAGGAATCACACTAATATTGTAAAGGTGTACAGAAGCTATAGCAATTAATAATTTGGAAGTCATCGTGAGGAAGAAAATGTACGGTGTTATCTATTTATTTAGGTGTGAACATATTTGTGCCAGTGACATTACCAAGCTTGTGTTTCGAGTAAATAACGTATTTTAATTGTGCGCCATTATGGGGAATTGTGTCGTAATTAAGTTAAGTAATTTTATTATGTTCGTGGTTTGGATGTAATCCACGATAAAGGAGGTGCCGCCCTTTCCCTTCGAGTCGTAATCTGGGATTTTAATGGCCGCCTTCAGTTGGAGTATTTTCTCGTGGGTACTTTAATTATAGAGTTGGGTTTTGTTGTACGTTCCATTATAACCTCTGCGTGCTAGATACTGCAGAGCCTAAGTGAAACCTTCTGTTGAACCTGGCTGCTAAATAACTGACAGCATTCGACCTTTCAAATGAATAGAATAGATTGATAGGTTTTTGATAAAAGAAAATGGGTCCGTAAGTAGCCGTGCATGTATTCGTCACAAAGCAATATAATAACTGTTCCCCGTGGGTTAGTACTTCAAAGGATAAGAAATCCCTACAACACTTTACAAAATCTCTACCACTGAGCCCCCTGTGTTGGCCCCTCTGACCTTCACAATACTTACCTACTACCTAAACCTAATGTTACGCCCCCTAGCCTCTGATGACTGCTTCCAGGTGTTCCTGTGTTGTGGACCTTATTATGGTAACAACGTCAGGCGTTTATGAATTACTTTTTTTAACGTTACGTGCTGATGAGATGTGTTGTAGTACTTATGAATTCTAATTACTGTTAATTTAAATGTCATTAAACATACTTTTATTTGATACCAATTTAAATTGGGTTTAATGTATTCGTTAATCAATGGCAGGACATGCTTTAAACTTATTTTCGGGCAGGTGCGATTTTTGTGACGCCAAGTGTATAACTATAGCCCGACCGCTTAACTCAAACTCAACTCAAACTCAAAGCATTTATTTCAAACTAGCTTTTGCCCGCGACTTCGTCCGCGTGGAATAGTGACTTCCGGCAGAAAAGTTTAGATAGCTGTGCCCTCGACTCCGTCAGCGTGTATCTTCTTGTGTGTTATTAAGTTAATGTATTAGTAATATTGTTTAGATCACGTTCACATGAGGCTTAAGTACCTATAGAACGAAAATAATTCAGCGCGAAGCTTCCGGGTAAACTATATTGAAAGTTGACCCGTCCGGCACGTGAACATAAAGATTTCTAGCACTGCTAACACGGGAAAGAGCAACGTATAACTGACAATGCGAGAAACAACTGACACCGAGATCTACTCCGGCAACACGAAAAGTCTGCCCTTGAGCCTTATTAATTGTCATTGCATAACACACCGATACTGGGAATTGCGTCCTTTTAAATTGGAATGGAAAATGATTTGGTATTATGGGTATTCTGGGAATAAAGACGGTTTCTCCTGCACCGCAACCTGTTAAAATTTGAGCCTCGATTATATTTTGTTGCAACTGGGTTACTTTTAGTCGAGTTCCATTGCAAAGTTGTGGTGGTCTTAAATTTCGGAGCAGAATAATCGGAATGCCAATTTTTAAACTAATTTCATGAGAAGGAAGTCCGGGCATATTTAAAGAATTTATAAATTATATCGGGTAATTAATTAGTGGCTTCTTGTTCATCGACCATTCTATTTATTGATCTATAAACTTTGCTTTCCCCCTGTATATTCGACAGTATTTTGTTATTAATCTCAGATGCCTGGTCATTGCGAGGAGTTAAAATAGATCTTTCGCATAGCCAAGAATTGTCCCTATTTAATATATTTGTTACGTCACCGTAGACCGACGATATAAGATGTGGTTGAGATTGCACTACACAACATAATTCAGGCGTCAGAATAAGTTTTCCTTGGTGTAGTTGTGGATAGGTACCTTCACCAATCTTTAATAATGTATCAGAAAATTGACTATCATCCGGGTTATCTCCAGTTCTCACTCGCATGTTTATAGTCAAATGCACCGACTGTATATCACGCCACAAATAAGAGCTTTTCAGGCAAGCCCTAACCTCATCAGCTCGGGTTCCCCGTGGTATTACCGGTAAGGTTTGTCGGAAATCACCACAAAATAAAACCGTGATACCGCCCATTGGTCGATCATTTTGTCTTATATCCCTTAAAGTTCTGTCTACCGCTTCTACTCCTTTTCGATGGGCCATCGTACATTCATCCCATATGATTAAATTACACTCGCGTAATACCTTAGCTTTGTCGCTATTTCTTGAAATACTACAGGTTGGACTTTCCGTGCGATCTAAATCAATTGGTATTTTAAACATACTGTGAGCAGTTTTACCTCCTGGTAGCAATGTTGCAGCTATCCCTGATGAAGCTACGGCAAGAGCAATTTTACGCTGGTTTCGAACATAAGCCAATATTAATTTAGTCAAAAAGGTTTTCCCAGTTCCTCCAGGTGCATCTAAAAACCATATTGTTCCCAAATTATTTTGAACACTTTCGCACACGCGAACATAAACTGAACGTTGTTCTGCAGTCATCATTGGGATACCGTTTTCTAATGTTGTCAGCAGTTCCATTAAGTTGTAACCAATCTCTGCGGAATATTCCCTATTAGTTACCTCTCCGACTGAGGTTGGTGTTGGCAAACCATATTCACAGAGTGATTTACCGCCTACTGCTGTTAAGTCATCCTGAAGAGCTAATAAGCACTGATTTATGGCAAGATCACGGAAATTATCATTAGTTGTGCCTTCATCATTGTTAGATATATTTCTAAGAAAGTCTTCTGCAAATTTTTCTTTATATTTTTCCCATAATTGTACAGCATCTGACAAATTACAAAATGTGAGTAATGTTACAAATAAATGGCGTAACCGTCGTGGATTATCACTAACACAGGATTCTGCTAAAGCGTCATCCCAATGCTGATCATTTTCAAGCAAATGACGCGCTTGGCAAGCTGCATGATAAGTGGGATAAACAACATCGTCTACTTTTCTCAAATCTATAAATGAGGTTGGTCCTCGCACGGTATGTAATAATAATCGCAAATAGAAACACTCAGCGTTGTTAGGATGAACGGTGTACACTCTACCAAGAACATGTTCTTTGAAAATACCTGACTCGCCATCTACAGGCCTGCCACGGCGTCTTCGATTAAAGACACCTCGTTGCTTATCGTAGGTATAATACGATGGAACTTCCTCATACAAAAGAGATTTTGCAAAATCATCAGTTTGGCAAAGTCGAAAGAATGCTAATAATGTTGTTTGTCTAGGGTTCTCTAACCGTTCTGTGACATTTTCGGCGTTGAAATATATACGTTGACCGCCTTCAAGATGAACATCCAGATGAGTCACAGGTGGATATCTTTCGTGAATGTTGAAACTTAAGATCCGCCACACAGCTTCTGAGAACTTATATATCTGCCTGACTGAAATCTTGTAACTTCATCATGTTCATTTCTCAAAGCAAATGTAGCTTGGTCACTGCCCTTATTAATGTACTTACAAATATATTTTATTGACTCTACACTGTTACACATTTCAACATTTATGTGAGCTTGAAATGCTCTGGACAACACAGGCGAATACGGAACGACCCACCTATTATCTAAAGTAACCTGTTGTCCAGACACTCGTTTTTCAACAGTAAAACCACCATTGTCTCTTGAACGGCGACGATATAATGGGTATCCATCATGTCCTGTTACAGTTTCATCCACTAAGGCTGTTGGATATCTTTTAGTGCACCGACCGTCTTGCATGCAAGGAGAATTCCCGTTATATGTGTCGTAGGATAATTTGATACTTCGAATCTTCGCGGAAATCCTAGGGGTTTTGCGAAAACGCGGATAATTAGACATAGGCGAAAAATTATCAAATCTTACTGGACAAAGTCAGGATTTTTGCGAAAATACTCGTTACTATAGTAAGATTTGATGTGCTCAACACTGATTGGCTACAATTTTGCTGGCTGACTTCTAATTGGTTCCTAGTTTGCCAATGATTAAGACGTCAACCAATCAGAGACGATCTCTTATTGAACGCGCTGACCGACCAATCAGCGTTCTTATTTCATAACAGCCAGCGTTTCGTTTCGCAATATTGCTATAATAACGAGTATTTTCGCAAAAATCCTGACTTTGTCCAGTAAGATTTGATAATTTTTCGCCTATGTCTAATTATCCGCGTTTTCGCAAAACCCCTAGGATTTCCGCGAAGATTCGAAGTATCAAATTATCCTACGACATATGCACCACATGGACCATGTATCATATGAGTTTTAACAATGTCGTATAACACGGGATCTGCAATCGGACTTGGAATTTCAGCACTGATTAAACTGTCTACATCATTAGGTCGAACCTTATCTTTTAACCAAAGCAGGATATGGGCGTGAGGTAAGCCGCGTTTAAGCGGGATTGTCCGAAAGGGTTACCGCTACCCCGGAACATAAAGGGCTACGGAAGGAACATGGATGGGTTTTAGTCAGTAAGAGTCTGACACTCCCTTCCGCTCCACCCAGAGCGGGAGCAGTCATTGGATGATTTCCCAGCCTTAAAAAAAAAAAAGGTAAGCCGCGTTTTTGCCATTCAACACTATACATATAACACAATACTTCTCCAAAAATGTTATCTTTGGTAAGTAGATTTATCATTGATTTTAATTTTAAATGAAAAACTCTTGCGATGATATCATGGCGGTCATGCGGTGCTTGACCCTCAAGAAGCTCCCGAGTGATTTCATCCTACTTAGGATTGGTAGTTACCGTAATAAATAAGTCGGGACGTCCATATTTTCTTACGTAACAAAAAGCATCTTGAGTACGTTCGTGCATGTAGCGTGGACCACCAGTAAAAGAAGAGGGCAAAACAACTAAACGGCCCATATTCACCGTATCATTATCTTGCTGCATGGCGTCGCGAAGGTGCACGTATTCTTCAGCGCGCAGCTGCCTTTGATTAGATCGTATATAAACTAATCTTCCGGTTTAAATTTTTGCGTACATGTCTACAATAAACTGATTAAATAAGCCACGAAAACGTTGAAAGTATACAAACCTATTCCGTCTTACTTGCAAGTGGTAACAATAAAATTGAAGGCATGAAATCTTTTTATTATAATTAGGTGCGCCTGTACGCGGATCAGTTTGGTATAAAGCAAAATTATAACCATCTTCCCCTCGACAGTATATCAAAGGATATTGCAAACTTATAATTGTACAAAAAACTGCCATAAACCGTTTATGGCAGTTTTTTGTACAATTCTTCTATTGTTCCAAGGGTGCCTTTGGGTATCGACTGGGCTCAAGTTATGGTAACCAGATGTGATACTACCGCGCGGACTCCCCGCCTTTTTATACCTCACGCCGCGAAGTACGTCGAGCGCAGCAACCGATAACAATCCGAACAAACCGAAAATAATCCTTATAGCATGATTCTGTATTCACGCGCGATGACTTATTAGCGTATTTCGTGTATAACTTTGGTGTTTCTACACCGATTTATATGATTCTTTTTTTATTGAATAGTAATAATGTTAACTTTTTTAATTAGGGATGAGTAAGAGTGTTGTCAATGTAAGAGTAGACAAATATAATCAGAAAGCTCTGAATTGCTAAGCTATCGGGAGTTTCACGTGTTATTGTGAGTCCACCATAAAAGATAGACATATGCTGTCAAAGAATATATTTATTACAATTTTAAGGAGAACATTTTCATCATACATGATTTCTATGTAGCTTTAACCATTAAGGCTGCACACGCGACGGAAGCTTAAAAAATGGAGTAACTTCTCCCGTTTTCCCAATATTTCCTTTCACTGCTCTGCTCCTATTGATCGTAGCGTAATGAAAAGTATACTATAACCTGCCCAGAAGTATGAAGAATAGTTGTGCCAAATTTCGTTAAAATCCGTCGAGTAGTTTTTGTTTCTATAACGAACATACAGACAGACAGACAGACAGACAGACAAAAATTTTACTGATTGCATTTTTGGCATCAGTATCGATCCCTAATCACCCCCTGATAGTTATTTTTTAAATATATTTCATGTACAGAATTGGCCTCTCTATAGATTTATTATAAGTATAGATAAACCAATTACAGGCACTTTTGAATTGTCAAGGGGTCGGTCAGTCAGAAAGATGAAGCTAGTTGCCCATTCCAAAGCAGTAGGTACCTATGGAGAAGAACGGGCAAGAAACTCCATGGACACTCTTTTAAACCAAAATATGTTTACAAAAACTGGGTTACATCACTCATGTTGAAATATACACGTGAGAACGATGCAGAACTTAATAAAAGCGTCCATAATTACAAGATTTTAAAAAACAATTCAAAATTAATTTAAATATTAAAACAGCCGTGGCAGCTAAGAGGTGATCAGCCCCTACTGACGGTGCCCGCTCATGAACATGACGCATGGATTAGCACCATTCAGCTCAACCATTTTGATGGGAGCTAAATGGTCCAAAATACCGCCACCACCAGTGAGACATTACAGGGAGCATGACATGCTCTCAGCCGCCAGGGCACATTCAAGTCAATAAACTCAGGCCTTTTCTGAGGTACCTAGCTGCGCGGTGCGGGAGGGGTGACAGGTGTCATAATCAGAATCAGAACATTTATTTGCAAAGAATGTAGGTAACAAAATCATGATGTTAGTAAAATACAATTCCATCTAGTACATTCTACCGCATGCAACTTTATAAACATTACAATAATCATAAGAATTGCAAATCTATAATATCAAACTCAAACTCAAAGTATTTATTTCAAATAAACCAATTACAGGCACTTTTGAATTGTCAAGGTGTCGGTCAGTCAGAGAAATGAAGTTAGTTGCCCATTCCAAAGGAGTAGGTACCTATGGAGAAGAACGGGCAAGAAACTCCATGGACACTCTTTTAAACAAAATATGGTTACAAAATATTGGTTACATATAAATGTGTTGTAATGTTATTGTTTGTTATATTCATGTTTTTCTCTTTTAATCTTCCACACTTTGTCTACATCTCTTTTATCTACTTTCCTATAGCAGGTGTGCTGGGAGAGATTTGACGAGTTATGGGAGCATAATGATGACTACATTGACCTCTTAAAATAATGCCCAAGAATTCAAATTACCCCGTTTAAAAGGTCGTTAAGTTCATAGACTTAAAGACAAAATTTACGACGATTTATAACTATTAAGTACTTATTTAAATGATTTTCCTTGTAAAGTTACAGAATCCTAAAATATATAAAACCTTTACAAATAAACCTTCAACTGTTATCTCCCACCGGTTTTTATTATTCGGGCGTAAAATGTAAATCTCCGCTTATCGCACCCAAAGTTTTATGTTCAATAATATTTGATACACAATAAGAGAGCATTTAAAGCTCATTTACACGAGGAGAGTTTCTAACATAACGAGTGGTTACACTAGCAATCTTAATTTTAGGCTCGTATCGTGCGTGCAGTTTATTGTAGTCAATTTTTACATCCGCCAAGACGAGCCAAGCGAAGCGCAAGAAAATTAAAATTTTTACATTGCATAGCTCCTATACCTTAGATTTTATTGATATCTAAAAAACCCTGATTTCGTCACTGACTCACTGATGATCATCAAAATTCTTATTTCCGAATGTCCTAGAAAGCTGAAATTTTGTATGTAAGCTGGATTTGTACACAAACAACAAAAAAAATATAAATTTTTATCCCCCAACCCCTTAAACTAGGGGATGGGAGTTTGTATGAGACCTGCAATTTTGACGCTAAAGGTCTGATCTGAATCTGAAAATTGATGCCCCCGATATATATAGGTACTCCTTGTTATTACAAATTATTAAAAAAAAAATGAAACAAATAAAAAAAATTGTTACAAACAACTTACAAAAAGAAATTAAATCCCACCAAAAACATTTTCATGTAAAATGTTGCCAAGGCGAGAGCATATGACTCGCACTGTCGAAAAGTTATCAGATCTCATGTAGAGCTAAGCTTCTAACTCTACACGCCCTAACCCTACAAGGCCTATCTTCACAAACTCTACCTTAGTAAAAATATGTGGACATTTTGGGTAGTACCGAAAGGCACTGCGAGAAGATTATTTTAAATTATAAAAATAGGTGCACGCGAGCGTATAGTAAAGTTTTCCTCAATTAGATGATATTATGTGTTATATCCTAATGAGCCCAGGTTGTTCCTTACACACAAGGCGTTAAGTAAATCCATGTGACTTAGTACGTCATAATGGGGGCAGGAAACCAGCGCTTAAGAAAAATGTTGGAAGTAAAACTTATTATTCAATAACTTTTTTATGGTAATATGGTGCATCTTAAACAAACGTTTGAATGTAGGTTAAATATTATAATTTAACTAGCTTCCGCCCGCGGCTTCGCCCGCAAAATATGTCGACACATTATACATATAAACCTTCCTCTTGAATCACTATCTATTAAAAAAAACCGCATCAAAATCCGTTGCGTAGTTTTAAAGATTTAAGCATACAGACAAACAAACAGACAAAAATAGCGACTTTGTTTTATACTATGTAGTTATAGTAAAATAAATAATTATACATTTCAGTTATACAGGGTGTAACCGAAAGGGTATATACATACAAAAGCTTATGCTACAGACCAACATGGACCCTCCAAGACCACCAAACTGAACAACTTTAACTATGGGATCAACTTCGAAATAGCAAAAAAAAATCAGATGTGCTATACATTTTTGGTCACGTGACTAGCCGAAATGTAGGGAAAAGTTGTTATTATTTTGTGATTTCGAAGTTGGTCCCATCCTAAAAGTTGTTCAATTTGGTGGTCTGTAGCATATGCTTTCGGTTACACCCTGTATACTAGCACTCGCCGGAAACGGATGTCTTATTTACATGACTCGCAATACCCCAACAAACAAGTACGCACAATTATAGTCACCAGTCAGTCAGTCTCTGCATCACCTGAAGGTTGACTGGTAGAAAATGCCTATGGCATTAAGTCCGCCTCGGTACATTTCTGTGCTTAAAGTATTAAATAAATAAATAAATAAGTAATATCAATCTTTATCCCAATCGCCACATTTTGAAACAACTACGAAAATTTATTCATAGGTACATATAATTTATTTACATTACTAAAAAGACTTAACAAATATAACTTATACATACCTAAATTAAATGACTATCTAACTAACTATATACAAATAAATACAAAAACAAAAAGAATAGAATCTAACTTTCAAATTTAATAATAACTATTCAACAGTAACCTTTTTATCACAAGACGTTTTCTAGAAAATATAAACGGCGAACATGAACATTGCCATTTAAATAATTACCCCAACATTGTGGAGAACAGTTGAAGCACAAGCTCTTAACAAATAAAACACCAATAAAACAAAAGACAACACTCGAATGAATAATAAAATGAATGGCGACCTCAATCCTTAAAGATGTTACAATAGTTAAACAGTACAGTATTAAAGAGACTCGATTCCAAGACAATTAAGTTCATTGTAAGAGAGAGAAAGGGGTAATTAATACAACGCAAATCTAACAATTCAATTAACAATTGTTAGGCAAATAGAGGGCGTCCGTGAGTACCGAGATTGGTTTGATCGCTCTCGTCATTTCGGGATTCAGTGAGCGGAATAATTGGCTTGTTTCGTGGCCACAACTGAAGGAACTTGTCAAGCAATAAGTTAACAACGTTTAGTGTAAGGAAAAATAGAAAAAAGGCGGCGAAGAACATTCTTCTTCATAAGGTTTAATGTTAAGCTGCATGTTGGAGATTATTTGTTCCGTTTTAGCTCGTTAGACGTTTACTGCTGGTGGTTATTTTTGTGAGGTAATGGGGCTACTTTATTTTCTTTTAAAAAGCAAATGGTGCGAGCAACAGATGATGAGACGGCCAGTTCATTAGTAGCTCTAGAAAAGTTTGTATTAAAAAAAAGGGTTCGAATACGTTGCGTTGTAGTGCGTCAGGGATGTTTGCGGACAATAATATTTATGGCTTTGCCGTTATTATTAGAAATATATGTAGAGTCCCGAGCAAAACTATGTACACACTTAGCTAATTTCATAAGCCATTTTCTGATTGATTATTGAATGAATGTGTATATTGTCACACACATTGCATTTTCGAATCCATAGATTTACCGTACATGTCGTATCTCAAAGTTGAAATAGTTATTTTATGAGAAAATCGGTTCTGAAAATTACTAGATGTATACATATTGGTGCTCGTGACTGGACACCGCTGCTGACGCGTGTTCGCGGCGGCACCTCAGCATCCAGTATTCTCAGTGTATTCGCAAATCGGTGGGATTCGTAATTCGCAAATCGTATAATCTGACGCGGACGCGGAATTGTATAATCATGTTAATCTGTGTCTCTAAACTAGCTTTTTTGTTACATTATCAGCTCACAATTCTCATCAGCTGCTACCAGCCAATTTGCGAAGATCATCGCTCCACCTAGCCTGAGGGCGTCCTACCTTACGTTTGCCGATTTGCGGTCTCGACTCAAGAACACGTCCATCTCAACGGGCACCGGTGCTACGTCTCAGATTGCCGGCCATTGCCACTTCAGCTTGCTTATCCTGTGAGCTATGTCGACAATTTTAGTTCTCTGACGGTTTTGCAGCTAAAACGCATTACTAATAACGGACAGCAGCATAACTAGTGCCAGAAGTTGCGATCAGCGATTCTCCGGCGTGGCGATTATGGACATAACCTCCAAATGGAAATAACTACAATAGAATGTAAGTAAAATTGTTACTAACCCTATGGACTCCTGTCTAAAATAAAAGTTTTCTATTCTATTCTAGAGTCGTTGTGCTGCAATTATAACATTAAATCACCCGTCAGTACAATACCACAATGGAATCAATTTAACTGCAGGCGTTTTAACAAATGACGTATTCAAAACGACAATCTGTTATTTAAGTCAAACCAAACTACGGTCTGATATATATATTTTAATCAAAAATATTTCCAGTTCTATTGGAGAAGGTTAAACCACAATAACGAATAAATTATTGCTTTGATATTGAAACGAATTACCTGTAGCGGTGTGTTTGAGGCGTTGTAAATAATTTATGTGCAATTTTATAGCACCAATTATTTGTCATTTATAATATTCCAGCGAAGAGCTGGGATATTTTAATTACAATCCTACGCAGTTCCCGGTAATTTTGTGGCCTTGCTAATTATTCAAATAAGATACCAGTTTATTTATCTTGAAATTTTCAAGCTCCTGTGAATATTTGAAAATACCTAGAAATAAATGGAATTGCTATAATAAAATCGGACGACCGGACGTAGTCAGTAGTATTTTTGGAATTCTCTGAAATGGTACATTTCAATCAGTAAAATTTCGCTTTAAATCCAACGGGGTGGATTCAAAACTATATACGTTACGTAGAGGTGAGGTATATGTATTTTTAATGCACTAAAAGACATTAGAGCTTCTATGTAGGCAAATAAATAAATCTATCTATCTATTTTTACACATTTTTCGTTTGAATTCGTTGTAGTGAAATAAATACCCATAGTGTAATTGTATTTTTTGGTAATACTAGACACTATTGACTGTGTGTTTTCAATAGCGGTGGAGTTGTTGGTGCAAACCACAGAAGAGAAGCCAGAATCGTATTATATGGCGCATTCGCTGGTAGATGCGATACCAAATGCGAGTCAACTGTCCCTTAATACGATTGCTCCAATAACCCAAAGGGTTTGTCCTAAAGAGGGTTACCAATTCAATTCAATTAACTTAATCCTGAATTCATTGGAGGCATTGAAAAATTCCTGTCGATTGGGACTGAATTATAAATTAAGTAATTTAATTAACAAAAAGGAACATTTTGTTACTTTTCCTAAACTGATGAAAATGAATTTATTAAAAAAAAAATGTTTATTTCAGTGTAATAAGTCATCATCATCATCTGCCTAGCCTTTCCCAACTATGTTGGGGTCGGCTTCCAATCTAACCGGATGCAGCTGAATACCAGTATTTTACATGGAGCGACTGCCTGTCTGACCTCTACAACCCAGTAACTGGGCAATACGATACCCCTTGGCAAGACTGGCTGTCAGATTTTCGGGCTTCTGATGACCCGTAACGACTCAGAGTAATAAGTATCTACATTAAAGTATTTGTCAAAGTCCCTCAGAAATTCTGCAGCACTGAGCAGTGAGCACTTAACAAAATAAACAACGAAGATTTGGAAAAGGCTGACAGCACTCACGAAAGTAGTACGACATGATAATGATGTTTGCTTTAAAAAGAAACTCGATAATCGAGAGAAAAAAAAACGCGAATTGGACCTCGAAAAGGTAAAAGAGGTCGCTAAGTATTGCCGCTTGAGTGGCTTTGAGTGAAACGAAAGGTGTCGAGAAGTAATCAGAATGAGTGTGAGTAAGAATTTTCACCTCCTTTTGATCTTAAGAGCCGATTAGTTGCCGGGTAAGCGGGAATGTCCGAAAGGGTTACCGCTACCTCAGAACATAAAGGGGTAAGGAAGGAACATGGATGGGTTTTAGTCAGTTAGAGTCTGACACTCCCTTCCGCTCCACCCAGAGCGGGAGGAGTCATTGGATAATTTCCAACCCTCAAAAAAAAGAGCTTATTAGTTTTTGTTTGTCAATGGAGATATTGCGCGCTGGGAAGTTACTGCTGTTTGATGTAGTTTTTCGAGGACATCAAATTTTCTTAGGTTTTTTTGCATTAGGTTTCATATTTGCAATATGATTCGCGGTCGTAAAAAGTATATATTTACTAAACTGTCATCATTAAAATTATCAATTCAACCTACGAGTTTCGACTATTTCATGATTATTTCATGAAATAGTATTTCATTTAACAATTCAACAACAACAATAAGACTACAAATTAATAATATACTATGCAATTATCCCGCTGGTAAACATGGTTATTTGAATTTCTCTCGTAATGTTTTATAGTAAAGGGCCAAATTTGCGTTTAGAGTCTAACGACGCTCATCAATCCACCCTACTTCTGTGTTTCCTAAAATAACTAAGTATCTGTTTGTCGAACGTTCATTTATCGGAAAACCCATATCACACATTGACAATCCGTTGCTTTCCCGGGATTTAAGTCGCATACCCTCAATCCATCTTAATTTACGCTGACGTTATCTGAATAAACATAAGGCCTCTTTGTTTTACTCTGAAGTACATTAACGTTTCTTACAATATAAATACCTTTACAAATTATTTTATAAGATTTTAATGTTAATATTTTACCAATTTAAATCTGAATAAATATATTATTATTATTATTATTAACGGTTTGTGCATAATAGAAGAGAAAAGGAGCGTGTGGCTAAGTAATAACAGGATTCATCAGGTTAAGCTACGCTTGCCAGGGTTGTTCTATGGATGGGTAACCATAATGACATACCGAGACCCTTTCGTGGCTCGGATAGCACGTTAAGCCGTTGGTTCCAGAATCGTGGATCTTTGGCAGCCGTTGTTGATTGGCAGAAGCCCGAAAGTCACGGCCTGTCTTACCTAGGGGTATTGTATTACCCAGTTGTTGGGTTGAGAAGGTCAGACAGGCAGGCGCTTCATGCATCCGGTTAGACTGGAAGCCGACCCCAACATACTCAACATACTAGTTGGGAAAAGGCTATGCAGATTGACATAATAGGAAAACACATTAAATGTAATAATTTTTATTCCTGACGTAAATACCGATTATACGAGTAGCAGAAGTGATAGAAATTGGCAATCTCTGAATCCAAACAGACAAAAATCCAGATACTGGGCTACTAACAAATTCCAGATGAAAAAACCCAATAAAATTGATCCGATCCGGGAATGAACCCAGGACCTCTTGTTCAGCAGTAGCGCTTATGACCACTGAACCCACGAGGCAGCCCATATAATTAATCATATATCAATGTGTCATAATCATGTGTCCTTATCAGATTTAGAGGCGCCTGGAGATAACCACTAACTATAGCAAGGGACCTTAACATTATTCACATAATTAAACTAAACGGTACGTCGTAAGTTCCCAACTTTGAACCCCATTCATTGTTTGTAACTGTCACCCACTCAAAGTACAAAATACAATATTTATTCAAAAATGCTAATAGGTAAAATCCTAATTGTAACTAATATTATAAATGCGAATTTAAGTTTGTTTGTTAGTTACCTTTTCACGCCTAAGCCACTGTACTGAAAATCCTAAAATTATGTTAATAAGTGTACGTTAAGCTACGCCTGCCGGGGTTGGTCTGTGGATGGGTGACCATCTTCAGATACCGAGACTCCTCCGTGCCTCGGAAAGCACGTTAAGCCGTTGGTCCCGACTGTCATTCGTGGATCTTTGACAGTCGTTACGGGTAGTCAGAAGCCCAAAAGTCTGACAGCCAGTCTTACTAAGGGGTATCGTATTACCCTGTTAGTGACTGGGTTATGGAGTTCAGATAGGCAGTCGCTCTATGTAAAATACTGGTATACTGGCTGCATCCGGTTCGACTGGAAGCCGACCCCAATATAGTTGGGAAAAGGCTCGGCAGATTGATTGAAGTGTACAGAAAATGACATAAGGTACCTTCAATCTCCGCTGCCATCATCATCGTCATCTGCTGTTCCCGAGGAAAACAAAAACTTTTTTATGGTAATAGATGGCGCCACGTGTCATTTGAATGCTGATTGAATTATATTATTACAAGCAGAGTACAACCCGAATCGTTTGTCAAATTCTCAATTGAATTAACCTTTTTGAACGCCAGAGCATAAACGCACGCGCGTGCCCTCCACGCCAAGCTACAAATTCATTTCTTCTTGTTATCATGAATTTTCCAATATCCATGGTGTCTTTTAATTTGTCTCATTTCTTAAACACACTGAAAAGTAAAGATTTAATTGTTTATTTCGTGTTGATAGTGAACCGCATTGTCACATATTTTTGTCGTTGGCTACAGGGCATGCGCTTGCTTCATCACGCACACATCTTGCTTCGTCATGTATAGAGACAATGGCATTAAAAAGGTTAAATTGTAATGATTAAATTAAACTTAAAATCTTCCGCGGGCAAAGTACATTATAAATAATGTAAATATTACAAAGTATGATGCCAGTACTAGGATAAACCTGTATCACAGGCGGCATGAGTTCTTACAAGGTAATACTATGACAACAGATAAGCACAAAGCACCAATCGGATTAGGGAGCACTCCCAAGAGGAGAGGGAGCGATTCTCGACTATCGTGTGAGGCGTTTCTAGGAATTGCAGGTGCAAGCTTCATACATTTGTTATGAAACACACCCTATTAGATATCTTTTCTTGGTCTCTTTTTCCTGAAATGTGTGAAGTGCATGCACTTTCATAATATTTCATGACACAGTGGGAGCTGTGAAAAATAGAGGACCTTAGTTACTTGTCATCTATCACAACCACTTACCAGTAAAAATGTATGTTTTATTCCGATTTCTTTTTCCTTTATGTTGCACGAATGTAGGGCATTTTATAAGATGTCTCCAACTTACTTTGCTACTAAGGGCGAATTTCACAAAACAAACTGAACGCAATCAGGATATCTAAACCGTGTTCAACAGCTGTCAGTGTCTTCATCGTTTTGGTAGACTTCACGCGAGTGAACATTAAAAAAATATTCGTTTTATTTGAAGACAAGTTGACAAAATCAACATTTAGAACAGTTGACGTAATTTGGTAAAAACATGGCTGTATGGTTAGCTGCCTGTGCCTCGCAAAGTATGCTTTTTTTGCTACTAGCTTCCGCCCGCGGCTTCGCCCGCATAATATGTCGACAAATTATACACATAAACCTTCGTCTTCAATCACTCTATCTATTAAAAAAAACGCATCAAAATCCGTTGCCTAGTTCAAAGGATTTAAGCATACATAGGGATATAGGGACAGAGAAAGCGACTTGGTTTTAAACTATGTAGTGATAGATATCTACCTATACCCACACCATATAGGAAACCACCATAAATATGAGATATTTTTTCCCTTTTCTGCCTCCAGCACCGCTTTATCATTCCTCGCTCAGTGAAGTCTATCTTATTACTCGCTAAGCTTTCAGCCTTGTTCTCAGCTGAGTGCACGTCGAAAGGAATCAATATCTATGTTTATGGAGGAAAGTTGGAAGTGCTAAGCAATTTTGTAGTTCCAAAGCTGCAGAGTTCTATTGCAATAGTAGGTGGCAATAATCGCTTGTTCAACATGGATTACTTAGGATTACAGGGAATTGGCTGGAAATTGGCTGGATACTGTTGTTTGCGAACGATTATAAATGACCACCGATATTAGGCAGCGGCAGGTAAGATAAACTTTGTATTGTATTCTGTTTAGTAGAGTAAGTCCTTCTGCTGCAAATTTACATATTTTCACGAAATAGTTTTATTTGCATCAGTAATTATTTTATCATAATTGACACGTTTTCTATTTTATTCAACAGGCAATATAAAACAGCGGTGCAAGGAATTTTGAATATCGCGTGCTAAATTAATGGGGACCTTACGAAAGAGAACTGAGACTAAATCTTATGCCATTTGTTTTTCATATCCTAAGATGTCGTTTACAACTAAATCTGAAAAATAGTCTCAATATCTAAACTTTTGTTCCGTGTTCTGAGTGGCAGCTGTGTCTTAGTCATTTTACATGAGGTAAGGGGCCGGTACTTGCAAAGTATGTAATGCAAAGACAGTCCATAGTTATGTGAGGTAGAACCTTTTGGGCACAATTACATAGAAATGTGAGGTAGAACCTTTTGGGCACAATTACATAGAAATGTGTTTTGCTATTAAAATCTTTTCAGGCATAGATGTTCTACTCAAGCGCCAGACGCGTTTGTTATATTTTATTATTTATTTTATTCAACACGTGAATACGTGGTATCTCCTGGGACAGGCTGCAGTCTGACTTTTGTGGATGAACTCTAAAACGGAGCAAACGAGGCTTTTGTTCGTTCCTTTTATTTTGAAAATTTTACGCTGTGAGTGTGAAATATTTTAGAACAAAAATGCAGAAATATTTTCTTAGGTACTGTTAACGCCATAATATGTGGAAAATATCTCTATAAAATAATATTGTATTCTAAGTTTACCTCATGGCTCGATAGATGGCGTTGGCCGGTTTAAATTCGCGCTATGGTTCCGTTACCGCGCGAAGTATAAGAGACCTCCGAATTTTTGAATATATGTCTTCGTTCTGAGTACGTGTTTGAATTAATTCCCTACATACTCGCCGGCAAAAAAGGCCTACATAGATCTTCGATGATCATAAGGTCCTTCGAGCCGGATCGGCTTTTAAAAAAAAAGCCAGAAAGGCCCTCTGGAGTCGGAGATGAGGGTTAGGAAGGTGCAAGTGAGGAGTTGAGCGGAGCGGAGGCCACGAAGCTGAGCAGGGCGAGGTCTGCGGAGCCAACTGGAGCGTTACAGGAAAGTGGTTTCAGTGATCAAAGTGCAACATAAAAACTGTGAGTACATTTATTTCATTAACAGTTCCAAGTGTAAAAGTTACTTCAAACACTTAGAAAAATTTGAAGAATCTTGGGACTTAGAATAATTAGCCAAAAAGTGAAGTGACCCCGAATCTATGCCCGATTTCACCTAGAATTAAAACTCGGTTCAAACACTTAGAAAAATTCCGATATTCCAACACTTGGGGAATTCTAAAAACGCACTTAGCAAATTTAACATAACCAATTATTTGCTAACGAAGTACCTATTTGGAATCATGGAGGCTAAGTTGAGGCTGTTGGACGATATTAAAGGGCGTATCCAGAAAGGGCTGGTAAACTTCAAAAAATCTCCAAAAGAGAGAATAAATCAGGCTTATTTGGACGCACGTTTGGAAATATTGGATAAACAGTTTGAAGATTTTACAAGAAAACATGAAGAGCTTTTGGTCAACTTCAAAGATAGTGAATTGAGTGCAACCAGTTACATCAAAAATGATGTGTTTGAACAGGTTATGGACATTTTCATCAATTATAAAGTGGAGTTAAAAAATGCTTTACCAAAACGTCAACTTTCTGTAATGAGTGATGTCTCGCCAGACCATAGCCAACCGAAAATGATGTCAATTGCTAAATTGCCTAAAGTAACAATTCCTGTTTTTAGTGGCAAATATCAGGAATGGACAACGTTTAGAGATTTGTTTTTGTCACTAATTGATAGTAATCAATCTCTTGATGATGTCCAACGTTTACATTATTTAAGATCTCAGTTGTCAGGTGAAGCATCACAACTTGTAAAACACATTCCGATCACGCATGCAAACTATAAGAAATGTTGGAATCTGTTAAAAGATCGTTATAATAATAAGAGATTTCTAGCTAATTGTATTCTTAAGCGCTTACTAAACCAAAAACAAATGACGGTTGAGTCATCTACTGCTCTCAAGGAGCTTTTAGATACCACAACCGATTGCTTACATGAGTTGTCAAATCTAGGGGTGCAAGTAGACGCTTGGGATATTATTATTATTTATTTGATCAGCTCCAAGTTGGACGTTGAGACTCGGAAGCAGTGGGAATTGCAAGTAAGTCAATCTTGCGTGGAACTTCCCACCTTCAATGATTTTCAGGACTTTTTAAATAAACGTTTTCGGGCTTTTGAATTTGTAGAACCTCAAAGTAGCAAGTTCAAAGGTAGTACTAAAGCATACCACGTAGTTTCAAAAATATCCTGTCCACATTGTTCCGAGGATCACCTCTTGTGCTTTTGTAAAAAGTTTGCGCAGGAGACCGTCGATCAGCGTCGTCAATTTGTTAAATCTCATGGTTTGTGTTTTAATTGCCTTCGCTCAAGTCATCTTAATTTTAATTGTCGAGTAAATACCCGATGTAAAACTTGCAATAGAAAGCACCATACTCTCTTGCATCTTAAAAAGGATTCAGAAGCAGAGGCGAGCTCTTCTGCGTCTGAATTGCGAAAGGAGACACCACAGAATGAGACCACGGCTGAACCTCATTTTGCAACCCATTTCTCAAAAAGTATTCATAGTCAAGTCATACTGGCTACAGCCGTTATTAAGGCTAAATCGAGAAATGGGCATCCACAAGTTTTGAGAGCCTTGTTAGATCAGGGTTCTCAAGCTTCCTTTATTACGGAATCTGCGGTTCAGTTATTGAAGTTAAAGAAGATAGCGGTTAAAACGTCTATCTCAGGTGTAGGGGGAGGTCAGAGTGATCTAACGTCAAAATTTATGGTTAGGGTTGACATCCAGTCGTTATGGGATCCGGAATTCACCCTACAAATTAAAGCATTTGTGCTGAGTAAGGTGACTTCGATTTTACCTGAAAGGAAATTTACGTTGGTGGATTGGCCAGAGCTTAATAGTATTGATCATTTGGCTGATCCAAATTTCAATAAGCCTAACAAAATTGACATTTTGTTAGGGTCGGGAGCCTATACTAAAATCTTAAAAAAAGGTTTAATCAAGGACCCTCAGGGTAAAACTATGGCTCAAGATACTTACCTTGGCTGGATCATATCGGGAGAAGTCAGTGATGAAAATGGAGTGATGTCTTGTCACAATATAATTCTAAGCATGCACGCTACGGTCGAAGAAAATGAAATCCTAAAAAGGTTTTGGGAAATAGAGGCAGAGCCGCCAACATGCTCTGAAAAGTCAATTCTTAGCCCTGAAGAGCAAGCATGTGAAGATTATTTTGCTGCTACCACGTGTAGGGATAGCGATGGTCGCTACATTGTAAAACTGCCTTTTCGATCCAGTGAAACTCCCTCTAACGCAAAGGAAATAGCGTTAAAAAGACTATACAGTCTTGAACGGAAGCTAGCAAAAAATAGCGAGCTTAAAGGACAATATACATCAGTAATAAATGAATATTTATCACTAGGTCATATGGAAGAGATTTCTAATGAAAAAGACAAAAATAGAGTTGGCGCTGTTTACTTACCGCATCATGCTGTAATCCGCGAAGATAGATCGACCACGAAATTAAGAGTGGTATTCGATGCGTCATCCAAGGGATCCAATGGTGTTTCCTTGAATGACACTTTAATGGTAGGACCACCCTTACAGGCTTATTTACGTCATACAGTTATGCGGTGGCGACAACATCCAGTATGCTTGGTAGCCGATATCGTAAAAATGTATCGCCAAGTTAAAGTAGCTGATGATCACGTGGATTTTCAAAGGATTTTATGGCGAGATGACGTTCATTCTGAAATGAAGGAGTACAGGCTTTTGAGAGTCACATTTGGAACATCTAGTGCACCTTATCTGGCAGTCAAGGCATTGCAGCAAACAGCTAGCGATGAAGGCCAATCGTATCCACGCGCTGCTAGTAGGGTGAGAACGGACTTTTATATGGATGACCTCATGACAGGTTGCCAAACTGATGAAGAAGCTGTAAAAATCTATCATGAGTTTAATGAACTATTGAACAAAACAGGTTTCATTTTGCAAAAATGGACGAGTAACCGAGAAGACTTGCTTAAACAGATAAGGCTGGATACTGGAAGAGACCTGGAAATAAAGGAAGATGAAACCACTAGAATTCTGGGTCTCACCTGGAATCGCAATTCCGATGAATTCCATTATTCTGTAAACTTACCTTTTGCATCATCGTCGTCTCTGCCGCCATCTGCATCTGAAACTAAAAGAAAGGTTATATCAGAGATATCACGTTTGTATGATCCGCTAGGTTGGATTGCACCATGTATAATTACCGCTAAAGTCTTCATTCAAAAACTATGGATTGCTGGTTTGGATTGGGATGAGACACTGTCTGACGATCTTTTAACAGAGTGGCAGGCTTATCGTAGTGGGTTACACACACTCAACAACTTCAGAATTCCTAGGTGGCTGAGTAAGAAAAGCGACGATCAAACGGTTGAACTCCATGGTTTCTCTGATGCGTCGAGCGTAGCTTACGCCGCGGTTGTTTACATCAGAGTCATCGATGCTGTAGGTCGAGTCCACTGTAATCTGGTAACTGCAAAAACAAAGGTGGCCCCGATTAAGCAAATTTCTATACCACGACTGGAACTATGTGGCGCAGTTTTGGTTACTAAATTACTTGTAGAGGGGGCTCGTGTCTTGAATATCCAAAAATCAAACTTACATGTTTGGACAGATTCAACTGTCGTGCTGGCTTGGTTGAGCGATCACCCGAGTCGATGGAAAACCTTTGTCGCTAACCGGACGTCTGAAATCCTTAATTCCCTTGATTCAACTCAATGTCATTATGTCGATACGAAAAACAATCCAGCCGACATTGCTTCGAGAGGTACGACAGCCATATCTTTGTTAGACAACTCGCTTTGGAAACATGGACCGTTGTGGCTGCTTGCAGATACCATAGAATACTGCAGACCTGAAGCTATAATGACTAAACTGGAACTAAAATCTGTCAAGGTTCATGCAGCGCAGATAGACGATCACCCGATTGAACAGATATGGTCCAGATTTTCATCGTTCCGAAGGTTGATCAGGACTCTCTCCTATTGCCGACGCTTCCTTAAAATAAAGATAGCTAGAGAATCTCAAACAAGGTTGCCGCCTTATCTTTTAGCTTCAGAAATTGCGGACACCAGACAATGGTGTCTCAAGCAAAGCCAAAGGGTTTGGTTTGAGACTGAAATAAAGACAATTCAAGCCGGAAGAGACGTCAGCAAAGGCAGTGGTCTGTCTTCTTTGAATCCTTACTTGGATAATACAGACTTGATGAGAGTAGGGGGTAGGATTCAAAACTCGCAAATAAGTGATGATATGAAGCATCCCATCATAGTTCCTCATCAATCTCATTTAACAAGATTACTCATATCAGATGCCCATGAGCGTGTATTGCATGGTGGACCCCAATTAACACTTAATTTTCTTCGATCAAAATATTGGATTGTTCGTGGAAAGAATTTGATCAAGGCTCATATCCACGAATGCATACCGTGTATTCGTCATGCAGCGGTAACTAAAACCCAATTGATGGGTCAGTTACCATCATGCAGAGTGACTCCAAGTAAGCCTTTTCTCCATTCAGGTGTCGACTACGCGGGACCGATTCAAATAAGAACAGCAAGGGGTCGTGGACATAAGTCATACAAAGGTTACATATGTCTATTCGTATGCATGGCGACCCGCGCTGTGCATGTAGATGCAGTCTCTGATCTGACCTCTCAAGGTTTTCTGGCTACATTTAAACGTTTTGTGGCTAGAAGAGGTCATTGTAGTCATCTTCATAGCGACAATGGCACTAACTTTGTAGGGGCGTCAAAGGAGCTCAAAGCAATGTTTCGCGATGAAAGCGCATCTCTTCCCCGAGAAATTGCTTCTGTGTTGGCTAATAATGGAACCGAATGGCATTTCATCCCGCCTCATGCGCCTAACTTTGGTGGGTTATGGGAGGCTGGAATCAAAAGCGTCAAGCATCATCTCAAACGGGTGATTGGTGAATCGACACTGACTTTTGAGGAATTGAGTACCGTCTTATCCCAAATTGAGGCATGTTTGAATTCCAGACCTATATCGCAGTCTAGTGTGAACTCATCAGATCCAAATCCACTGACGCCAGGACATTTCTTGGTCGGTGAACCACTGGTAACAGCACCAGATTATAATTATGAGCACGTGACAGTTAGTAGTTTGAGACGTTGGCAATTGACTCAAAGAATGATTCAATCTTTTTGGAAACGTTGGTCTCAGGAATATTTAACCATGTTTTTCCAACGACACAAGTGGGCTAAACGTACACGTGATCCGAAGGTTGGTGATGTTGTCCTCGTAAAGGAAGACAATTTACCACCTGCCAAGTGGTTATATGGGAAGATAGTTGAACTACACCCTGGCAAGGACAATTTAGTGCGCGTTGTTACCCTACGGTGTAAGGACTCCCGAGTCAAACGTCCAACTTCTAAGCTGTGCCTTTTGCCTGTCAACGATGAATAGGTTAGAGCATGTGTGCATTTTTTTTGTTTTTTTTTTATTATGTTTTATGTATATACAGTCCACTTAGATAATAAATTTTGATTTGTACAAGTGAGCACATTAAGTTATGATAAATTGTTAGAAAACCTGAACCATTGTTTTAAAAGTATTTTAAGTTTAATTCAAATAATATGAACATTGGGGTCTCCAAACACCAAGGATTGACGCTGAAGTTGTCCATATATTACAACCATGTCAAGGTGGGCGGCTTGAAAGGACTAGGTCCTTGGTGGGCGGAATGTTAACGCCATAATATGTGGAAAATATCTCTATAAAATAATATTGTATTCTAAGTTTACCTCATGGCTCGATAGATGGCGTTGGCCGGTTTAAATTCGCGCTATGGTTCCGTTACCGCGCGAAGTATAAGAGACCTCCGAATTTTTGAATATATGTCTTCGTTCTGAGTACGTGTTTGAATTAATTCCCTACATACTCGCCGGCAAAAAAGGCCTACATAGATCTTCGATGATCAGGTACTTTTATATTAAAATCACGCTTTTATCCTCGAAGGGCTAGGCAGAGGTGGGAAAGGAGGTGGGAAGTATTATTAGTCTGTTTGATGGCAAAAGGATCGCATTACATGGGAATTAAACATAGCAGATGGAGTGTGGATATATTGCAGGTACACCTCAGCCCAATCCTCAGGGGAAACCACAAGGCATGATGTCATATTATGTTGGTGTGCCTTAAAACCCAGAGTAAGTCAACTGAAAGGCCGAGCCTGATGCGGCCTTTTTTTTTGAGGGTGGGAAATCATCTAATGACTGCTCCCGCTCTGGGCGGAGCGGAAGGGAGTACCAGACTTTTACTGACTAAAACCCATCCATGTTCCTTCCTTAGCCCTTTATGTTCCGGGGTAGCGGTAGCCCTTTCGGACAATCCCAATTAGCCTGATGCGGCCTGTGGTGATCATTCCCACGGTATGTGTTGGCTTAGTGGGGCTCTTTGCCGCTATTTCAACATGTTAAATGATACGAAGCGCATGGCGGTGTATGTAGCCGCTTTGGTTTCATTCAGTGGTCAACCTTTGGTAAAGCAAAAGAAACGTACAGGCCCTGAGAGGAATCCTCGCATCATGCCGCGTCGTTAAACTTAGACAACTCTCGATGGATCACACGGGCGGCGACGCTACCAGTGGTGTAATCGAATGTGACGGTTCCCAAGGCCTATCTCCCTGGATTGGTGCGATCTGGCCTGTGAGAAAGCGGGCTATGGGACCGCAGCTTTACACATGTCATTTCCTCTTCTTCTGTGTGGTTAGTGACTAACATAGTGTCAGAGTTTTATTTATGCTGCTGCCAAACCTGTTAGGCAATGTTTAAAAACAAAACACAACAAACAGTAACGTAAACACGCCTTTACCTTTCAGTTTGTGAAAGCAAAATAAACATCATTCGCGTCCGGTAAAGGCTGTTTATTTACAGTAAACATGTTCATGTTTATATTTGCTGTTTATGTTTATTGTACAAGGATATTTGTATAAAGTAAATGTTTTGCTTGAAATGATTGTTTTTAAATAAATCGAAGTAAGGTCACATTATTTGATTGAGAGATAATTACAGGTAAGCTTTAAGAGTCAAACTCCCATTGGCAGGGTTCTGTAGGTACTTGAATATTTTTGTTATATACCTTGCCTTTATCCCAAGAACAGACTAAACATTGTAGTTGAAAAGTTTGTACGCTCTATATTGGGAGATTTACCATGTTATTTGAGGGCTTATCATAGGTTTTCCTGTAATCTATAGGAAAGGATTATATACAAACAATTTCATTTAATCTGCTGTGTTTCGTAATGTTAATTATTTCTCGAATCTTTTACTGTATAGAAACAAGTTCTTCCACTGAACAACAGCTATGCTGTTGGGGAGTTTGTTGACATTTCTTTTTCCCAGCTAAGCACTAGGAAGTGGCAAAAGGCGGGCGCTTTGGGGGACTTGTCTGTAATTCCGACATTCAAAAAGTGCTGATTTTCAGCCTAATTTGAATAAATGACTTTTGATGTTGGTGAGTGGTTAATTTTCTTAAATCACTTTAAGAGTGTACGGTGAAACCATACACTTGCACTATTGCTTTCCGTGCATTTTTACCTCATTTTACAACTTAATTCTAATTGAAAATTTAGTACTCGATATCCGGTCATCGCGTGTGCTCCCTCGCTCCTTTGTATTACCAAACCTGTGCTCCGAACAATATATTTAATTTGACTTTATCAGCAGCAGTACCATTTAGCCAGCTTACAACCTTCGACAAAGAGTATTTACGTAAACATTATAAAAAAATATTTGTCATTTCCTTAAGTCAATGAGCGGAGTTCACGTAGCCGAATTTTGGGCCAAAGAAACTTCAGCCCGAATATTACAGGTTTTCTTTTGCCTTTTACGACCTAACAAAACACAATTGAAGCGATGACATGTAAGAATTAGTTAATATTGGAATTGTAATACCTACTGTACGTCAAAATACAACAGACGACCTTTAAAGGATGCTCTAGACTCAAATAAACAAAACACATTGGAATTGAAAGTAATCATGCAGTACCTACAAGGAATTCCAAGAATACTCCAACTGACTTCGGAATTCAATCTGAAGGCAATATAAACTAAGGCATCGGCTAGACATGATCCACTGTTAAACGTTTGGGAAATCACAAATTCATCGTTGGCCAGTTGTTTAAAAATTACAGTCGAAATTATTTATCGCAGGGAATATTGTTTAAGTAGTAACCAAGTTTTGTAGTTAAATTGGTAAACGTTAATTTTATACTCTTGGCAAGTAAATAAGTAGGTATCTTTATTTGCATAAAATGTGGTAAATATCTATTGCCCAAGAGGAGCTCGTGGCTAAGTACTAACAGCCGCACAGGCTGATCCACCAGGTTAAGCTACGCTTGCCGAAGTTGGCCGTGGATGGGTGACCATCTTTACATATCGAGACTCCTCCGTGCGTCGGAAAGCACGTTAAGCCGTTGGTCCCGGCTATCATTTGTGCATCTTTGACAGTCGTTACGGGTCGTCAGAAGCCCGAAAATCTGACAGCCATTCTTACCAAGAGGTATCGTATTGCCCAGTTACTGGGTTGTGGAGGTCAGATAGGTAGACGCTCCATGTAAAATACTGGTATTCAGCTGCATCCGATTAGACTGGAAGCCGACCCCAACATAGTTGGGAAAAGGCTAGAGAAAGGGAAGATGATGATCTATTGCCCAATTACCTTATAAAGTTTACAAGAATATATACCTTGAACCTTTGGCAGCTACCCGTATTCCTTTGCGTCCGATACGACTGCAAAGAACTTTACTAGAAACTTACTTTACTTTACTTTTTGTCTATGCTCTTAGACCTTTGCACGAACGCACGCAGTAAACGTGAAGTAAATTAGAAACTTCTGAATCGAGAATACTTCTTGCTAATATACAGGGTTATTTGTAAAACACCAGAAACCTCTTAACACGTTAGCTGCGGCACCAATTTTTGCAAACTTTCCGTTCCTGCGGCACGAGGTTTTATCGGCCCGCACCGTGACCAGACATTAGGGCGATACGCGGTCTATTAGACCCCACCTCCTTTAACAGACTAAAAACCATTTTCTGGCGCGAAATCAAAGAAAATTGAAAAATTTGGTCCTTATCGATATAGACAGTGAATTGATGAACCCTAATCTACCGTCGCCCAGGGATCTGATAACTAGTTTAGGAATTATTGGCAAAACAAAATATGGGATCTTTCATCTTATACACCTCGTAACGCACTGAAATAGGGTAAATTTTCGCTAAGATTAGTTATGGGAAAAATAATATCGACGCAACGACGTTTATCTATTTTTGTGTGAAAATCTTAATGCGGTTCACAGAATAGAAAAAAAAGAAAACCAGAAGTAGAAAAGAAACTATCATATGTATATTAGAACTAGAATTAACATAAAAAAATCAGTAACAATATAGTAATCAGTAGCACTCATAAACTTTTTTAAAACTTAGCTGTTTTGGTTCTGTTTCTGGGTTTTTTAAAATTAACTTCTTCCGACATCGTTTAAACATGTTCGGCGATGTAAAAGGACGTGCTCTCCTATCGACGTGATGCACAATACTAGTCGCGGGAAGCTCGCGTTGGGTGCGGTACGAGGTCCGGGTGGATATGGGACGTTTTAGCCTCGTCCCGCACTGCATTAAAATTATATTAATTCAGTGCAGTACGAGGCCTAAAACATCCGGTACCAAGGTAGGTATACCACCGAGTCCGGGACCATTAGCACGTCTCAAATATACATTTATCTCTTTTCGATACTGGACCAAACTAAAGCTATGCCCTTCGCACGACAGAGATGTTCACGTTTTTCCTTGCCGCACCACAAGGAAGTTGCATGCGGGGTGATTTAGGCCTCGTTTCGCACTTAACGTGTTAAGAGTTCATTGTACTCATCATTATGAACAACTTTTACTATGGGACCAAACCTGAAATCGCGAAAAGAAATTCAGCTGTTCCCTACATTTATGTTCGTATAACTCGTCAAAATGTAAGGAACAGCTGATTTTTTTTTCGCGATCTTAGGTTTGGTCCCATAGTAAAAGTTGTAAAGGGCTAAGGAAGGAACATGGATGGATTTTAGTCAGTAAGAGTCTGACACTCCCTTCCGCTCCACTCAGCGCGGGAGAAGGCATTGGATCATTTTCCACCCTCAAAAAAAGAAAAAGTTTAGTGTTGGTTTGTTGTAAGTTTTCCTTCACCATTTTGAGAGCAGTGGTGATAAAACTATATATGCAAAGTAAAGTCCCTGCCTGGGTTTGAACTCACGACCTTAAGTAGTAAGGGCACGCCACGATAGTGGCGGTAAGGCCCCTCTTTGAGGAGTGGCTAGAGAGGCGTCACGGCGCCCTCACCTACCGCCTGACGCAGGTCCTCACCGGACATGGATGTTTCGGGAGGTTCCTGCACATCATCAGGCGGGAGGAAACGCCCGGGTGTCACCACTGCGAGGATCGCCCAGAGGACACGGTAGAACATACTTTGTAAACCTGCCCCGCTTGGGCGGAGCACCGCCGTGTCCTCGTAGAGGCGATCGGCGGCGACCTCTCGCGCCCGGCCCTGGTGCAAGCCATGGTCCGGGGCGAGAGGGAGTGGGAGGCAGTCACCTCCTTCTGCGAAAACGTCATGCTCGCGAAGGAGGTGGCGGGATGGGAGAGAGAAAGGTCCTCCCGTCCCAGCCGCCGCAGGAGACGCTTCGGGCGTCGGGAGCCACGTGACGACTCCCGGCCACTATAGGCGCGGGCCTGCGGACGGTGAGTAATGGGTGACTCACCGTCCGATCAGCACCAGACCCGTGCCGTGCGGCGCGTATATGTTCCACGCGCGCCTCAAAGAGATGTCAGCATACGAAGGGGCCCCTCAGGGCCAAGCCTGCCGGGTAAGCGGTATTGTCCGAAAGGGTTACCGCTACCCCGGAACATAAAGGGCTACGGAAGGAACATGGATGGGTTTTAGTCAGTAAGAGTCTGACACTCCCTTCCGCTCCACCCAGAGCGGGGGCAGTCATTGGATGATTACCCAGCCTTAAAAAAAAGTAGTAAGCGTAAATACAACTCATCTATAGCATTTAGGTTCAAATTTCAGCAGCAAACTCAATATGTATCAAAGATAGAGTTGAAAAAATCATTGAACTCAAATATTGTGTGTGAAACGAGTATTTTCAAATGTAAAAACGTTCCAATTGACGTAACGCGTACTGCGCATGTTTGTGCTAGGCCCACTTTTCTGAAGGACTAATATATTACGTTTAAAGTTTGCTTAGCTCGCTTTGGTATGCTCGACTCTTTGCCGTGTGGAAATTCAATTAAAATATAGTGTTAAACTTCTCAATAGAGCCACAAGCTGTTTTAAAAGGTTTTAATTAGTCTTGTGTGGCTTCCAATTAAAGTTTTGATTTAAATAACATAACGTCAAGCCTTGTATCGCCGAGGGGATAGGCAGAGGTGAAACTAGAGTAGACCCACATTTTGCCCTTATAATGCGATGCAATGTTATATGCTACATATTATTTTATTATATTGGAATAACTTCTCACACATTGATTAATTTATTATTATTAACTTTTAGAATGTTTGTAAATATGTGAGCACCATGCACTTATGACATAATTAAGTTTACTTGCCACTGCTACATGTGTTTTTCTTTTCACCTTTTGTGATGTATTGTTTTTATTCTGGGTACATCGTCTTCACATATAATGTTATAATACATGTATACAAAACATTGTGAAACATTTTAAAAGAGTAACGGTGGAGTTTCTTGCCCATTCTTCTCCACACGAAACTACTTTTTGGAAGGGGCGACTAGAATCAGTTCTATTTCTTGTTCATTTTGACGTTCAAAAGTGCCATTCTTGTGCCTATTTGAAATAAATGTTTTGACTTTGACTTTGACTATGCAGTAGATAGTTGGTGAATTCCAATTTTGGAGCAATGGTATGAATTGTTTGTGATCAGGCACACTTTGTATTTGGGTTTAATATGTCCAATATATTAATGTGACTGTCATTTGTGCATCTTTGACAGTCGTTACGGGTCATCAGAAGCCCGAAAATCTGACAGCCAGTCTTACCAAAGGGTATCGTATTACCCAGTTACTGGGTTGTGGAGGTCAGTTACTGGCTCTATGTAAAATACTGGTATTCAGCTGCATCCGGTTAGACTGGAAGCCGACCTCAACATAGTTGGGAAAAGGCTAGTCAGATTGATTGATATAGACGAGGGACCCTATAGTCGTTCAAAGCAAGTGTTGTCATTTTTTTTTAACCGACTTCAAAAAGGAGGAGGTTCTCAATTCGGATGTTTGTATTTTTTTTTTATGTTTGTTCGCGCATAACTCCGTTGCTTGCCAACCGATTTGAAAAATTCTTTTTTTGTTGGAAAGGGTATACTTCCCAAATAGTCCCATAAAAATTTTATCGAAATCGAATAAGCGGTTTTTGAAAAATCAACAAAAATAACCTACTTAATATATGTGGACGATGTTCTAATAAGTTCCTGTCACTGTAATTTACATACCAGGTAGTGGTATTAAAATTTTGGGGGGGAGGGGGGGTTGTCTAGGTAGGTACCACAACAGAAGTATTTGCAACTTAAATAATAAAATAGGCAATTAATTTTCGTTTAATCTGATACTCTTTATTGCACAGGGCCAATTTGGACATTGTCTTTTGACAGATTGTGGTAACTTGATGTGCTGGCCTCTGTACATAAACGTCGCATAATTATGATTTGTATAATTATGTTTTGGTGGTTTTCAATTAAAAATAAAACCGACTTCCAAAACTTTTTGATTTCGGAAGTCGGTGGCAAAAAATTAAAATACAAAACCGAAGACACCGACTTCCAAAATCAAAAAGTTTTGGAAGTCGGTTTTATTTTTAATTGAAAACCACCAAAACATAATTATACAAATCATAATTATGCGACGTTTATGTACAGAGGCCAGCACATCAAGTTACCACAATCTGTCAAAAGACAATGTCCAAATTGGCCCTGTGCAATAAAGAGTATCAGATTAAACGAAAATTAATTGCCTATTTTATTATTTAAGTTGCAAATACTTCTGTATTACGGACTAGCTGTATTCCAAAATGTACTTTTAATAGAATTTAACGCGACTAATAACATTAGATCGCCATCTATGCCTAATGTCATGTCGTGTCAGAAGTGAAATAGGGATGTCCAATCAATTATAATCGATTGATTGAATTATTAATCGATCGATTGTGTTTTCTTTTCTAAAGTGTATTTTTAAAAACCTAATAAGAATACTTTATGTATGCAGTCATACTCCAATTTAAATAGGTAGTAAGAATAATACTATACAGTAATCAAAACTTTTTATTTCTATACAATCATTCAAACATCTAATTCATTTTTTACGACAATTAATACAAAAATAACATTTCTTTTTCGGCGTAAAATAAACCATTGTCATATACTTGTAATGTTTATATGACAAAGGTGATGTAACAGACAGTTTGAAATAATTTAAGACCACAGTAAATCTTAATCAAAAAAATCGATTATTCGTGTGGTGTCGTACTACATCCCTAGTTTTGCTGTGAACGTCACGTCGCGTCGTCCGTTATTGTCAATTTGTCACTTTGGCAAAGTTACAGTTCCTGTGCTGTGCTTTTCCTGTGTTCTTTTCGTGTGTTCGGTGTTTTGGTGGTTAAAAATCACTCAGAGCTATGAAAAATCGTAGGTACCTACATTTAATATTCGTTGTTTTGGTTAGATTATAACCTCAAAATCTGATACTTTTTTTGAAATATATCTTTTTTGCAGCTAGTCCGCTATAAATACAAGATCTTTTAAGAATCTACTAATGATAGAGAATACAATACATAATTATCCGATGCTCTTGGCTCCAGGGCCAACAATGTATGAACGCAGAGCAATGTCCTTTCTTTGATAGTATTTCAACTTTATTGCAAAGATATAAGGTTCATTTTTAATTGAGAAAATTTTACAGTTAGGGATAGCTTGATGTGCTGGCCTCTGTACATAAGTATGAAAAATATAATTTACGTAAAAAAGTTATTAATAAATGTCAAAATAAATTAGTTCAATAACTAATTTTGCTGTTGTTAACTTTCTCAAACTGACATTTCACATTAAGAAGACCTACTCACCAGGGCCCTTATTCCCTAAACTTTCAACGACTTAACATAAGTTATGGGTTATACTTATGACCCCCATTCAGATCCCATTTTGTAAATTAATGTATGGGGGCGTTCAGTCACTTAGGGCAGATGTAATGCAGACTATTAAATATTAACATAAATAGCTATGAGAAGAGTGTTAAGTCGTCTGAGATAATAAATCTTTTTTGCAAAAAAAAAACTACCGACGTCGATATCAACACTACAAAGTGAAAAATTACTTTAATTTCGGAAGTCGTTGTCTTTGGTTTTGTATTTTCGTTTTTTGCCACTGGCTTCCGAAATCGTCTTTGAGTAATCGGTGAACATACATAAAAAATCTCGTCGTTTAAAAATGAATTGAAGGGGGAGATTTTGGAAAAAATAAGTTTTTAATGTGACATGAAAATAAAGAAAATAGGTATGTTTATTTGTGGTAAACATAACCAAAGAAAGAACAGAGAAAGAACGCAAATACAAAAAAGTTCGGGAAAATATGCGCCACATTCACGCAAAACGTCTATCGCTCAGCATAATGCTACGACTTTACGTGAGGTTAATGACCTCGACTCGTATAGCACGATCTCTAGCGGTCTTTGGGATGACGTCTTTAAGAAATTTGTTAAAGTGTCGGTTTTGAGAATATGTGTATTAGCAAACAAAGAGACTAAAATGTATTTTAGTCTCTTACCCTTTTTACCCTGTAGGGTAAATTTGAATTCCTGGGCAATATTTTAAGGGGTCATATTGTAATCATCATTATGATTTTTTTGAAGTGAAACTTCTTTATCGGGGTTGGAAAAAAATTTTGTGTAACATTTTTTCGTTACGCGTCACATTTTTTCGTTACGCGTCACATTTTTCCGTTACGCGCCATCTTCTTCTTATCCCTACCACGCGTGATTCGAAGTATACTTTCTCCAGCGGAGTAGGGATTGGTAAATGTCTCCAATGTATTTTGCGGCCCGTTTTGAGTAGTTACATTTTTTTTTGAAAAATAACGTCATAAAGAAGTTTCACTTCTTACGAGTGTACGCTAGTACACGCACACATTTTTTTCTATGTGAACTTATCTGAAATCGAGAAAAAAAATCAGCTGTTCCATACCGTATAGTTAACTCCTCAAAATGTAGTGTAATGTAGGGAACAGCTGATTTATTTTTCGCAATTTCACTTTTGTTATACAATATGTTGCCGTGCCCTAACCGGGTTTCGTGTTGAAATTTATTTACTTATGTAACACCTATGTACACATGAATGCAATAAAGAATTTGAGTTTTTCAGTTTTCATAATAATGTGAACCCCTCCAAATATTGTCCATGAATTCAGTTTCACCCTGTAAAACTATTAGTTCTACTATTCTCATTTAAAATTATCACCTTTGTACATATTGTTCTGTTCCTTTCTTCTTGCAGACAACTTACTTAAATGTGTAAGTACATAAATGGTATTGCATTGCTTGTGCTTCTGGTGTTTAGAGAAAGGTGCCGTCCGGTCCATGAGTGGTCGAAAGGACACACGCTTTCATTTGTTCTGAGAGAGTTACACTCGGTATGAGAGTAATGTTTATGTCTACCAGTCATAGTTAGTCAGGGTGGGCGAGCGGGTAGATTCACTGATACCCGTTCGATTGATTGTGTGATTGTTACAGGACTGCAATCTGATGCACCCGAGGACGGTCGAAAGTCAGTCCGGCCGTGACGGCGCCTTGCTAGCGCCTTCTGTTAAGGTTGATGTTCCAGGGTAGCCCGCGAAATTCAAATTTTCTTAATTTTTTTGCAATTTGCAGGCCAGTGATAGGTTGTATGTTGATGAACATTTGATTCGGGGCTGTAAGACGTATGTAGTTACAATTATAATCATCAAAATCATTAATACAACCCTCCGAGCTCATAAAGGTTCCGGAATGACTTTGACCTTGTAAAAAGTCATTTTTACACCTTTATGAGCTCGACACCGACAACTGTCAGTCTAGCGGAGCGTCGAGTCGATGGTCAGCGCGGCCATATTGAACGTCACTACAGGACTGGTGCCCCGAACGTCTATGGCGAGCGCACCACGTATCCCACGAATCGTTTTTGTTCCGAGTAATCTTGTCCCTTTTTGATTCAGAATAATTAAAAGCGATTGATTAAGTAATTTCCTAATTAGTAGTGAATATATTTTAGCGTGATTCTCAAAGGAAGATATTTTGTGCGATTAAACAACTTTTGATTGTGACTCGAATGATTCTTTGTTGGTTCCTGCTCACATTATCACTTATTGAAGACATGGCTGATTCTGATGATGTCGGCACCTGCTTATAATAAATAAGTAAAAATTTGAATTACCCGTGCTGTAGAAAATATTATTTGATTTACTTTACCAATCGACAAATAACACACGTACATAAATAGAAGAGATACTCTCTCACACGTGCTGTTTACATGTTTTCATTCCCCGCATAAATTATACTCAGCAAAAAGTTTACTTGCTTCACGAATATGCCAGTATAAAAATATTATACGGCATTCTAGCATGAATATATAGTAGTTTGTGTAAAGGAACCTGTTGAAGGTAAATGGGAAAAGTTTTAGTCAACGTAGACACAAAATTAGTAAGTACAGAAGGTTGATTCGAAATCAAAATTCATCAAAATCGAGTAATTTATTCTTCTTTTCGTGTGGTTATTAACTAACCTGGTGTCAGGTTTTAATGCTGCCGATTGCTGCCCATGGGCCTCTGACTTAGCATCACATACTGTTGAGAAATATCTCTCAGGCATGCCGGTTTCCTCACGATGTTTTCTTTCACCGAATTTTAAGTAAGTGATAAAATTATACAACACGCACATGAATCTGAAAAGTCAGAGGTGCGTGTCTTGGGTTCGAACTCGAGACCTAAGACTTGGCAGTCCAACGGTCATACCACTAGGCTATCACTGCTTCTAATAATTATTAATTATTTAATTTAAATAATTATTTAAATTAATTAATTGAGTAATTTATTTAAATTAGGAGAATCAGCCCTTTTTAAACGTCAAAATTACATACGTTATTCCCTCAAAACGCCCGGCTTACTCCACTTACCAGTGCTTTAGCTGGGATGAAGAAGTGGTGCTTCAAACTCCCCAGAAGCATAGGTGTCGAATTGGGTATTTGAAAGAGTAGTCAATAACGTTACTTTTTATGAATAGTTAAAACGCGAAATTTGTACGTGGTTTGTATGAAATATGTGACGTCACAGATTTTAGAATCAAATGGAACACGTATTAGCATTAAATGCAATTTTACTATTATATCTTTGCATAATATTTAATTTCTGTACGGTGATGGAAGTTTTTATGTCACGGATGTGATTTCACAAAGATAAAAGACCGCTCGCCTATATTTTATTTTTGACCATTTCAATTAGTCAATTTCCTGTACAACGAGCCAAAACACACGCACACATAGACACGACTCTCGTACAGCGAGTGCAAGCGCACTCGCAACCGGCATTTGTTTAAGATCACCGTACGTACGTGTCTTAGTGCGTACCCATTTTCGCTCTTTGTATGGAACCGACCTTCCGTACATTTTTATTCTGTGTTCACTAGGTGTTCCCAATGTATTCATGACACCCGATATAGCTGGTCGACGGTAGTTATAGGCTCCAGAACTTTGATTACAGGTTCTCTGGAAGTTTTTCGTTTTAATTACTTTAAGTAGCTTATGTGAGCTGGAGAAAAATGGGACTTTTTGGGAGAGGTGAGCTGTTGTGGGTTATGATTCGTTTGGTGGTTTATGGTGGTATACCTCCTTTTAGAGTACCTAGACCATGATATTACCATACAGGTTTACATGCACTCATGCGTGTGGCTTTGCAGCAAAAACAAGACTGACACTCGCCAATCTCTAAGGCAAAATCTTTTCTACTTTTTGTTAATGATTCGGCGTCAGAACATCTGCCGCAATTGTTTCCTTCAGAATAATGGCGTTGTATAAAGGCATATTAAGCTAAGTCAAATTCCTTTGTGATTTACAACTAATTACAAAATATAAGGTTCATATTCTATTGGGTTATGATGTCAAATTATTTAATCATATTTGACCGTTTGGGACAGCTTGATGTGCTAGCTTCTGTACTTTGGCAATTTAAAAAGGAGACCATCACCTTTCTTTAAATAATGGTAAAGCAGAAATAACAGTTACCAAGTCAACCAACTCATCAAAGTTATTAATTTATTGGAAGGCCCTGATGGGCGGTGGGCCTGATTGTAGTGTGTTCTTCATTCTTAATTAATGTAGTGGTCTGTAAGTATAAAATATAGGTATAACACATAACGCAAAAGTAAATCATTCGGTATCAGAGAAACAATGGCTGTCAGCTATAGACATTTTGACGTGAAGTGACGCACGGCCGGCGTCTGTCGGCGCTGATTGATTCTTGCCGCCTCATCGTCACCGCGCGTCTCCCGCACCCCGCTTTCGTCTCCCGCGGCACCGTATCCGCGACCACTATCATCGATATTTAAGTGGGTATATTCGCTTTCCTAACTATACCTATAGCTACTTTCTGAAAGCAACAATTGCAGCAGATTTTCTGATTAAATCAAATCAAAAGTCATTTATTTAAACTAGGCTGAAAATCAGCAATTTTTGAAGGTCAAAGTTACATAAGACAGTCCTAAAAACGCCCACCCTTCACCACCTCCTAGTGCTTTAGCTAAAATCTTTTAGACACCTCCGATGCCGAAAGTTGGCAAGCCTTGGTGGTGCCGTCCATCTTCAGGCACCCATTGTGTGGAGACACTTACTTAGCGGTTATCATACATTCGGCTAATGTAACCATACCATTTGAGTCTGGCACCCTTCATGCCTGCAATCAATCTGCCAAGCCTTTTCCCAAATGTTGGGGTCGGCTTCCATTCTAATCGGATGCAGCTGAATACCAGTATTTTACATGGAGCGACTGCCTGTCTAACCTCCACTATCTAGTAACTGGGTAATACCAAACTCCTTGGGAAGACTGAATATCACACTTTCGGCCTTCTGACGACCCGTAACGACTGTCAATGATCCATGAATGAGAGCCGGGACCAACGGCTTAATGTGCTTTCCGAGGTACGGAGGAGTCTCAGTATGTAAAGATTGTCACCCATCCATAGAACAAACCCGGCAAGCGTAGGTTAACCTGATGGATCGATCCTTACTGCTGATATTAATTAGCCACGTGCTTTTCTTCATGCCTATAAAACTCAGAATTGTAGTAGATGATTTTAAATACCACTGCTGAAATTAACTATTTAAAAGTTGTAACACATAACACGTAATAGGCCTGATAATTATTCCGAAATCGCTGCACGCAAAAACATTCAATGCGAATCAAATCGCCATAAAAATAACCAACCATTTTCACATCGGGAGTTATTTAGAAAATTACTATGAAATCCCAATCGGAACGCACAATTGTCATCGCGTGGTTTTTCACTGAACTTGAATAGGTAAAGGAAAGAAAATTATCATATAAAGTGAAAATCCGCCGAGCACATGTAATCTGGAGGCTCTACCCATAATATATTCGGGGACGGCGTAAATACCGGCTAAATATTGGATTTATAAGAGCTATGATCCTATTCGGAATTATATTAAAACTTTGATAAACACATTATATATTAAATTTATTAAACATTCCTTTTTTGGTAGCCCACGGGAAGCTTATTATATTGCGCCTTTAAAAATAAAAAGTACATGACTAACTGTATACCATTACTATTATTTTATTTAAGAGTTTACTTCGACGCTTAAGTGGTTTTTGTTTAGTTTCTAACTTTGTATTACACTATAGGTCTTGAAAGGAATCTAGATTTTGGTCTGAATAAGCCTCTCGCACACCCAGACTTCTATGTGTAAAGAGTTGTTCGTGGAAATATAATTTAGATCAGTATAGATTCCCTCTGCGTGCTAATATGAATTACACTTTACACACATATGTTTCGGAATGCGAAACACAGGGGTTCCGTGCATTTATCTACAAAAACGGAAAAAAATACGTTTGTTGTATGGGAGCCCCTTTAAATATTAATTTAATTCTGTTCTTTAGGATTTGTTGTTATAGCGGTAACAGAAATACATCATATATAAAAACAACAGTCTAACAATCATGGCTTATGAGATACATTACGGACGGACAGTGCAGTCACGGGAGGAATAATAGGGTCCTGTTTTATTATCTGGTTCCGAAACTCTAAAAATTCATGTTCGCGTTCACCTTTGACCGGCGTGGCGTCTAACGTGTAAATTGACAGAGGGATTGTCCGATAGGGTTACACTTACCCTGGAACATGAAGGGCTAAGGAAGGAACATGGATGGGTTTTAGTCAGTAAAAGTCTGACACACCCTTCCACTCCACCCAGAGCGCGAGGAGACACAAATTGATGATTTCACATCCTTAACAAGAAGCACATTAGATTGAAATTATTTGCCATTTGTCAGCTAACATACCCCAATATATACCAATAAAAACATTGGAATCAAACTGTACATTTCTAGCATCAGATATTTGTAGCCTGCAGGCACGCTATGCTGCGAGGATGTGAAAGCTAAGCTACGAAACTATGTGACCGTTTCCACTGATGCTAAGCTATGTAGCGGGCTAGTAAGATGCGCTATGAAGATGCGTCGGTAGCTGTGCGGGGAAGATGCGCAGCTCAAGCAGTCTTTCGATTAAAAACTCGTGCTTACTTTAGGTACTCTGCTCCGCACATAGTTACACCACTCCCGACTATTCATAGCACGTATCCAGAGCATGCATCCATCCATACAAAAAAATAGCTTAGCACAACCCGTTTCCACAAACGTATGCTATATGGACCAATGAATATGATTGCTGGATATCAAACGCATCTATAGCAACATAGCTTAACGTCTTATCTCTGGTGGAAAATCACCCTAGTCTCCACATTTACAGAAGCCCAGCTGTTGACTGTGAGGACTAATAAAAAAAGCTTCAGCAATTTGATTTCCAAGTTAGAAATACAAATGTGATTGGTGTTGCAGACAAAACCTAATCACGACCTGTGATTGGAAACTTGGAACAATGCCCGATGAAGCTTCGAAACCGAGCCTAATACGATTTGGGCTGGGTACGGTACTATTGTTACTCTGTATTCTTTTTTCTTCTGTGATATCAGTAAAGGAAGCAGCCGGTTGTGGCCTGAACAAAGGAGGGTCGGGGAAATGACTGGGCTCAGTAACTTTAATTAACTAAGGTGATTAAGTTTAATTATATCAGTTCAAATAGACAAACGTATGTTAGCAGGTTGGTGCAGTAACTAAGCGATTTATTGCTGCGTTGTCATTTCTGGGTTTTTATTCTGGGTGCATCGTCTTCACATATCATTTTATAATTAATGTATACAAAACATTTTAAAAGAGTAACGGTGCAGTTTCTTGCCCATTCTTCTCTATACGAAACTACCTTTTGGAAGGAGCGACTAGAATCAATTCTATTTCTTGTTTATTTTGACGTTCAAAAGTGCCGTTCTTGTGCGTATTTGAAATAAATGATTTGACCTTTTGACTTTGACTTTGACTTCCGCACAACCAACATTTCTATAACCTACTATTCCATTTCTATTTTCCTTAGTGACCTTCTAATCATTTCCCAGATCGGGTATTGCTTTTTTTTTGATAATTTAAAGTATGTGGTCTATAACATAATAATAATATACTGTGTTGATTTGTTGTTTCGTACAATCGTAGACAGCCCCACTTTTTGTATATAAGTAAGTTATTGAAGCCAGAACAAATGCAGCGTAAAATCATACCAACCCACTAAGTTATAATATAGTATCTAAAACCAGCGTTTAACAAGGTAAGCGTTCTATAAACGGTTGATATCAGTAAACGTTTACTTTAACAGCCTATTTGCATAGATATCCCAGACGGTGTGTTTGCGGCTTTACGGGTAGGTGCGGTAAAACTAAACGATACTCGATAAAATCTTATATCTGTTTGTAGAAGAGATTATTATCCTGATACTTAAAGACTAAGTGCCGTTTTTTTTACTGAATAGTTTGCCATTCATATTTGAATGTTTGAATTTGGGAGTTAACGCAGTTACCAAAGTGAGACAACCAGCACCATACGATATTGAAACTGGCGAAGCAAGTGGCGCCACTCTGTTTTGTTGTAAAGTTATTTAAATCACCGAAAAGGTCGGATATCAGTGACACTGGCTGCTGGCAGTCTAGCAGAGCGTTGCATCGACGGTTGCGTGGTACTCTGATGCCAGAAGAAAATGTCAGTAGAGCCACTGTTCTACCTCGTCCACGACGAATTGCTATATTCCGGCACAATATACCAATAACTAGCCAGCACTTCAATAATAAAAGTATAATCGCTAGCAAACTTTTGGACGAAGGAAATACCCAGGGGACATGATAGCTTCTCATAATTTTACTTCCCCAGAAATCAAGGACAATTTGTGTTACCCACAATTACTAAATTACACAAGAAAACAACTCCACAGATTTCAAAAAGCAGAAAAACAACAAACTACGAGTAAATAGAAACAGCGCTCAACACGACAAATTGGAAATTAAAATGTACGGAGCTCAGGGCTACCAGTCGTCTTGGCACTAAAACTAGACATTAGTTCTAGTCAAGGAAACTCTTACTGTTCTGTAAATCACTTAGTCCTTACACTTGGTAATGGGGACGTATTTGTTGTTAGCACAGGACAATTAATGAATGCATTGATCAACTTTAAATTGATGTTACCTTTTTACAAACCATTATTTGTGAAGTAATATGGAGGTTTTAATCTGGATTGCATTGTCATCCAACCTGTACGCATCGTTTATATTACTGGCATAATGTGTGTGCACACTGTTTCCTTTTTAAAAGAAGAAAAGATTGGCGCGCCAACCTTTAAGGTGGCTCCGACAACTTCAATGTTTACGCAATATAAATATTCTATAATCTATAATTATTCTATAATCTGTACAAAAATCAATCAAAAGAAAACTGGATTTATTTGAACCATTATTTTCACGCAATACGCAATTGACAGCCCATAGCTTCAATGGTTCCGCAAGCCTTTAACTGGTTTATTTGAAAATAAATGCTTTGAGTTTGATTTTGAGCTGACAAACACTAATAACAAAATTTTATATACATAATCAGTTACGAGATTATAATGCACACAAAGAACAGTTAATTGAGCTCTGTTTATGTACATTTAATCTGTATTTCAGTACATCATTCAGTTTACCAAAAAAAGATGTAAAATGAAAATATGCTTTTTGCTCAAAATCACAGCAGCCTTAAAAGGCGATTCGTTCGCCGTGTTGCAATTAGCAATTGTCAGCCCCAAACAGCGTCAACGCTTTCAAAAGCTAACCACGTCATTACCACAAATTGTCGTGCTAGCGACAGCCGGAAGCGTCAGCCCTCGAACATCCGAATACATAATTCAGCAACCCTATTGCTGTTTGCCCTAAACTGAACTCTAGACGCAAAGGATGCCAGCATTTCATTTCAAATTCCGAATCCGTTGAATTGCGAGTGACCTAGTACCAATGAGTTTATATCCAAAGTCAGGCACTTACAGTATCTAGACATTCCAGCGTTCGTTCTCTAATTTCAGGTTTGAAATTGGAACGTAAATTATTCATGAGTTCCCACAAAGGTGGAAATTATCTGCGATACCGAGGGCATGTATTATGATAGGATCCGATGAGGATTAGTAAAATAAAAAATGTAAAAATTCTCAAAGGATGAATGGTTCGTTTAGCTCAAAGAATTTTCTTCTTACAACTTTGGTAATTACTGGATAGTATTATATTAATAGTACCTACGTATTTAAACCTATTTATAAACAAAACCATGAATACACCACTTTCATTACACCGCTAATTAGTTTCCCACTGCATAATATTCTTAGAACTTTTTAATAAGCTAATTAAAATCATTTTCCTCCACGATTTTCCGCGAAAGATTTTATAACAGTTTTATAAGACCAACATCAAAGTTATTTATAGAATCTGTTCCAGCAGTTTTATTACCATCTAATTAAAGCCTGCTTCAAAGAAGGTTGCTTTTTAACTATTTATAGTTCCAACTAGCCTAGCGTGGCCTGGATCACGACGGAAATAGCATCGATCGATGTTGGAACTGGACGGAATATTTATTAACAGCTTTGACGTAATATATGGTCTCGGTTGGAAATTATATCTTGGGACTTGAGATATTCTAGAACGTGGTTTGAGTATGCATTTTTAATTTAAAAATAGAATAGATTAGATTCAGTTTGTTTTCCCACTGCTTCGTTGGTTTAGTGGTCGCAAGCGCTACTGCTGAAGATGAGGTTCTGGGTTCAATGCCGGGTAAAGTGCTAGTTATTGAATTTTTCTATTAGGGATTTCTCAGTAGCAGCCTGCATTCTGATTTATGGGAATAGGCTCGCCATTACATGGACCTTAAAGATACCTGGCGAAATGTGGGTGCACCTATCTATCCTTTTGGAGACACAAGGAGTGATCTTATGTTTTTTGTAAATTCTGATAGAACTTGTTTTCTTCTTTAATCACTTTTAGGCACTTTAACCCTAAAACAAGGATCCTCATGAACGTATCGAACTATAATAACTAATATTTAAGTCAATAGTTCTCTCACATTTTTAAAATGACGAACAATTTTTTTCTAAGAAATATTGCTCTTTGGTATATCGACATCAAAATCGTACGTCATAAGTAAAACAAATGACAAACAATGTAATTTTCTAACACCGACTTTACCAGCCCGTCCTAAGTAATCACACTTTGTACGTAAACCAAAAAACAAAACAACAAACGAAATAACTTATTCAGAGAAGTAAAGTTTATATCAACGTTACTTTAGCTTAAAATCACTTAAATATTAAGTAGCCACTTGACGTCAGTTACTGACTTTGTAAAGGCGTCGATTTGATACCACACCACGTATAAAAGTTAAAATCGTTACGTATTTCCTACTGAAAGATAAAAAGATAAAAGATATTTTGTTCGACGAATTACTTTTAAGGAATTACCTATATTGACACTTAATACTTAATAGGTTTATTGTATTCCACAATTTGAACATAGGTGGTGGGTACATTTAGTTATAGAGCATTGTGGGCCCTGTCGGGCATAACAAAATAATAATTAGTGCCAGCGACTTCAACCGCGTGGATGTCGTAAATTATCCCAATGGAAAGTACTACCAGGATAAAAAATGGTATCCTATGTGTTAAAACAGGTCATAAACTACCTCTGTTCCGAGTTTCGTCCAGATCCATTCAGCGGTTTGAGCGTGAAGGTCGGACATACATACAAACTCACGCACACTCACATACTTTCGCCTTTATAGTATTAGTGTGTTAAGGTGAATCCTCCAACCAGCCCGCGAAATTCAAATTTTCTTAAGTTTTTTGCAATTTGCAGGCCAGTGATAGGTTGTATGTTGATGAACATTTGATTCGCGGCTGTAAGACGTATGTAGTTACAGAATTATAATCATCAAAATCATTAATACAACCCTCCGAGCTCATAAAGGTTCCGGAATGACTTTGACCTTGTAAAAAGTCATTTTTACACCTTTATGAGCTCGGAGGGTTGTGTGGGCTGTGTACTTAGGTGGTAAGTTAAACTTTTTGAATACCAGAACGTAAACGCAACGCTGTCCCAACGCTATTTTAGTCGTTGTTTACGACATCAATCAGCTAGCTGCGGCCCTTTTTATATGGGAAACAGAATAAAACATACCTCGTGGACACAAGGTCCAGATTCTATTACCAGCAGAGTTTACATTATGACCATATATAGCTTACTGTGAAGGAAAACATCGTAAGGAAATCTGGAGCTAATAGTCTGAAATCGCCAGCATGCATGAAGCTGGCTGAGTGATCAATTTTGTTTGTGTCTGGTTTTAATAGTTCATATTTGATACCACAGTTAGTGCCACATTTCAACGCTTTTTGGTACTTATTGCCAGCATATTCATAGATGAGTTCAATATATAGTAATTAAGTATGCTTCAAATATACGCATACATATAATTAAATACCGGAGTAGTGATTTGATGCGGTCTAATTGCGAGATTTAAATTATGAGTACACAATTTTGATACTAATTATAATAATTATTGTATGTGCCTTTTAACAAATTGGCGTGCAGTGCGCTGTAATGTTTAGTAAATTGAGGATAATGAGTCATAATTCCTACAGGCTTTCCTACAGAAAACGACCATTAAAAGTTTGATTGTATTTTTATTGCATAATTGCACACTCTGTCTGTATTCAACAATACCTGCGCAAGGTATTGTCGTATACAGATACACTCGAGAGCAATGAATCCGGGTCACTTAAAGAATCCTAAAAATCTCGGAAACTAAAAATGCTAGGTTAATGCAATAAATTGTATTTAATAGACAATGTAATACTCCTTAAATGAAGGTATTAAAACTTCTTAGTTATTGTAAAGTTATATCATAAAAAAATCAAATTTGAAAAAGGGCCACTTTCGAAGATGGAACTACGAAATTACAGCATTTGGTTTTGCTTTTGTTTGTAATCTGTCATTTATGTGGGTACATAAACCATGTTGATAGTGCTCTATATTCATTATTCAAGCTGAAATTATGTCGCTTACGCCTGAAGAATGCACCAGAATACTTACAATGCTGGAAACCGGCCGGAGTCAGCGCGATACAGCCAGGACTGTCGGTGTGTCGCTGTCAACAGTACAAAGAGTTCTCCGACGTTACGAAGAAACTGGTTCTAACCTACGCAGACCAGGAACGGGCAGAACCAGGTGTACCACAGCACGAGAAGACCGATACTTGGTGAACACCATGCTTCGAAATCGCTTTCTCACAGGAACTGAACTCACAAATCAGTTTCGACACCTCGGAGGAAGTAACCCAAGTGCATGGACAGTAAGACGTCGGCTTGCTGAATCTAACTTAAAACCCCTTAGACCTGCAAACGGCCCTAAACTGGAGCGTGGGCATCGTATTTCAAGACTAAGATATGCCCAGGGCCACGTAAATTGGAGTATTGAAGATTGGTCAAAAGTTATGTTCTCCGACGAATCAAAATTTATGCTCTACAAGCACGATGGAAGACACAGAGTGTATCGAAGACCAGGGGAAAGATTCAAGCAAGCATGCATCGAAGAAAAAGTAGCCTACGGTGGTGGGTCTGTACTTGTGTGGGCCGGAATTTCTTCTGAAAGTCGCACAGAGCTGGTGATCATAGAAAACGGCTCTTTAACTAGCGTAAGATATGTGGAAGAAATCCTCAATGATCACGTTGGTCCATTTATGGTCAATTTAGGTGAGGATGCTATATTTATGCATGACAATGCCCGACCTCATACAGGTAGGATTGTGAATGACTACCTTCAAGAGATGAACATTACTCGTATGGAGTGGCCAGCGCGCAGCCCGGATATCAACCCGATCGAGCATGCTTGGGACGAGCTAGGCAGATGCGTAAAACAACGAAACCCTCCCCCAATCACGCTTCGTGAGCTCAAAATTGCTCTCACAGAGGAATGGGAGGTCCGCGGTGGGCGCTGAAGCAGCTGGACCGGGAGCTCCTCCTGGAAGCCTCGATCGTGCAGGCCTGGGTGTCATCACCGGTCAGGCCTGCCGACATCAACGACGAGGCAGAGTGGTTCCGGGAGGCCATGTCCGAGATTTGCGACGTGGCAATGCCCCGAGTCCGGCCAGGATGCGCCCGACGTCAGGTGTACTGGTGGTCGCAAGAGGTGGAAGAACTTCGCAAGGAGTGCGTCGAGGTGCGCCACCTGTACACCAGGCACCGCAGGCTCCGCATCCGCCCTCCGGATGCGGCAGCCACGGAGGTGGAGCTGTACGAGGGGTACAGAGCGGCGAAGACCGCCCTCCAAGAAGCTGTCCAGCGGGCCAAGGACTCGGCCCGCGAGGAGATGGTGGGGACTCTGGATAGAGATCCATGGGGGCGCCCATATAAAATGGTGCGGAACAAGCTCCGCACCTGGGCCCCCCCTCTGACGCAGAGTCTCCGCCCCCAGCTGGTGGAGGAGGTGGTGAGCGCTCTGTTCCCCTCACGGGGGGAGCATACTCCCCCGCCTATGGCTCCGCCCGAAGCGGACCACGAGGACGACGACGACATCCCCGAAGTGACCGAGGTAGATCTGAGAGCGGCGGTTGGAAGGCTCAAGGCCAAGAATACCGCCCCAGGACCCGACGGCTTGCCTGGTAAAGCCTGGGTCCTGGCCTCAGGGGCTCTCGGGCCCCGACTGGAGGCGCTCTTTAGCGCATGCATGGAAAGAGGCCAGTTTCCGCTCCGTTGGAAGACGGGGAAGCTGGTCCTTATACAGAAGCCAGGGCGCCCTGCGGACTCTCCGTCCGCATTCCGGCCCATAGTGCTGCTCGACGAGGTCGGCAAACTCTTCGAGAGAATTATTGCGGGCCGCCTCGTCGGGCACCTTGGAAGGACGGGGCCGGACCTTGCGGACTGCCAGTTTGGCTTCCGCAAGGGGCGCTCGACGGTGGACGCCATCATGCGCGTTAGAGCCCTCACGACGGGGGACGCGGTGTCCCAGGGTAGGGTCGTCGTGGCGGTGTCACTCGACATCGCCAACGCTTTCAACACCCTGCCCTGGAGTTGCATTGGGGAAGCACTCCGGTATCACCGGGTGCCGACCTACCTCCGTCGAATAGTCGGGGCGTACCTGACGGACAGAGCCGTCATCTACCCCGGTCGCGACGGGGAATGGAACCGGCGAGAGATGTCGTGCGGTGTCCCACAGGGATCGGTTCTGGGGCCGCACCTGTGGGACATCGGCTACGACTGGGTGCTGCGGGCCGACCTCCCTGACGGCGTCAGCGTAATTTGTTACGCTGACGACACGCTGGTCTTGGCGCAGGGAAGGTCGCATCAGGCGGCGGCCGACGCGATGACACGCGGTGTTGCGATAGTCGTTGAGAGGATCCGGCAGTTGGGTCTCGAGGTGGCATTGCACAAATCCGAGGCCATGTCCTTTCATGGGCCTCGGAATAGGCCACCATCGGGATCCCAACTTACGGTAGGAGGGGTTCACATCGGCGTCGAGACCACGATGAAATACCTGGGTCTGGTCCTCAACAGCCGATGGAATTTCGTGGAGCATTTCCGACGGTTGGCCCCCAAGCTAGAACGGACTGGGGCCGCCTTAAAGCGGCTCTTGCCCAATTTGAGGGGGCCAAACGCCTCCTGCCGGAGGCTTTACGCGGGAGTCGTGCGGTCCATGGCCCTTTACGGGGCCCCGGTGTGGGCGCGTTCATTGCGGCGGCGAGCCGCCCACTACCTGAACGCGCCCCAAAAGGTGGTAGCTATTCGGCTAATCCGGGGGTACCGCACGATCTCGGGCGAGGCGGCGAGCCTCCTTGCCGGACTGCCGCCGTGGGATCTGGAGGCGATAGTCCTCGCGCGCCTGTACGAGTGGCGCGCGGAGGTACTAAGCCGGGGGGAAACTCCGTTTCCGCAGCAAATTGCGGCGGAGCGGACGGACCTCCGGCGCGATCTCATGGCGGCCTGGAATCAGCGACTGTCGCAACCCAGCGCAGGGCACGCCACGATAGTGGCGGTAAGGCCCCTCTTTGAGGAGTGGCTAGAGAGGCGTCACGGCGCCCTCACCTTCCGCCTGACGCAGGTCCTCACCGGACATGGATGTTTCGGGAGGTTCCTGCACATCATCAGGCGGGAGGAAACGCCCGGGTGTCACCACTGCGAGGATCGCCCAGAGGACACGGTAGAGCACACGGTGCAAACCTGCCCCGCTTGGGCGGAGCACCGCCGTGTCCTCGTAGAGGCGATCGGCGGCGGCGACCTCTCGCGCCCGGCCCTGGTGCAAGCCATGGTCCGGGGCGAGAGGGAGTGGGAGGCAGTCACCTCCTTCTGCGAAAAAGTTATGCTCGCGAAGGAGGTGGCGGGATGGGAGAGAGAAAGGTCCTCCCGTCCCAGCCGCCGCGGGAGACGCTCCGGGCGTCGGGAGCCACGTGACGACTCCCGGCCACCGTAGGCGCGGGCCTGCGGACGGTGAGTAATGGGTGACTCACCGTCCGATCAGCACCAGACCCGTGCCGTACGGCGCGTATATGTTCCACGCGCGCCTCAAAGAGATGTCAGCATATGAAGGGGCCCCTCAGGGCCAAGCCTGCCGGGTAAGCGGGATTGTCCGAAAGGGTTACCGCTACCCCGGAACATAAAGGGCTACGGAAGGAACATGGATGGGTTTTAGTCAGTAAGAGTCTGACACTCCCTTCCGCTCCACCCAGAGCGGGAGCAGTCATTGGATGATTTCCCAGCCTTAAAAAAAAAAAAAAAAAAAAGAGGAATGGGAGAATATTCCCCAAAATCGTAAAAGGAACTTGGTGTACAGCATGCCAAACCGCGTAAACGCAGTAATGGAAGCACGAGGAGGCAATACGAAGTATTAAAATTCAAGAAAATCGTAATAAAGTTCAAAAATTTCATGTTTCCTATTTTTGTTTTAAGGAGAGATCAGCAGTTTTTTTCTTTAAGTAATTTTGTGTTAATAAAATGTATGGTAACTCATATTTTTTGTTACTTTCATTTAAGGAGTATTACATTGTCTATTAAATACAATTTATTGCATTAACCTATCATTTTTAGTTTCCGAGATTTTTAACATTCTTTAAGTGACCCGGATTCATTGCTCTCGAGTGTAGATAACCAGAAGTATATGAAAAAAAACATTTTACAGAAAAAATATGGAAATGAAACTACGAAATGTCCAATAGATACTTCTCTTGAATGCAGTGTTGGAACCATTTATATTGAACACGGACTATCGTACTAATTTACAATGCAGCCAACATGGCTCGCCTTGGCAAACCACAAGAAAGCTACGACGTAGCTGTTACGTAGCATCTTGATGCTACGCCGTAGCAAATTTGCTACGCTACTAAAATCTGGTCCTAGCTTGAGATTGTTTATTAGGTTTTTGGGATTGAGATGTGTTTTCCATAAGAAAATTTAACTTACAAGAGAAATATTCAAGTAATTTAAAATCACAATTTATTGATAATGTACAGTTTTGGCGAAAAAAAGACAACATACATAAATATTCTAAAAGTGTAGGGTCTCTTATAATTTTAATTTAACACATTTAATATATAAACATACACTTTGTCTTGGGTTGTTTGATTAAACTCTAGTATGTTAATAATGGCCACTATTTCCATCAAATAAATCAAAGTTATTGTTTTTTTTATGTAGAAAGATTAAAACAATTTTTTTAAATGTCTGTAAACAGTGTACATACCTGAAAACCTTGTGCTAAAGGCGACATTTTAACGATATTTTCACGTAGAGTTTACGAAAATCAATATGTATGTCTGCTCGCTGGTTCTCCTGCATTTAATTAGAATTTATACATAATTATTTTTCATATTACGCCGGCAAATTGCAGGCATTCCTTTTAAATGAGGAGACTTTAACGAGATAAAAAGGAAAATTCCTCTAATTTCTTTTCAAAACACTCGAAGGTATTACATTTTATTGAGGCAAGAATTTTAACAAATCGTACTCATTTATGAGAGGCCATCGACGTAATTGTTTGAAGGATTCGTAATTAAAGGGAAACTCTGAGTTATTTGAACTTTTGATTGGTATCTTTTATAGGAGGCAGGCAGAGAGGGATGTCAATACGCCTTCGAATCGTAATCATTTATTGCCGTGTTCGGAAAATAATGAAAAGATGTTGTAGAGTTTTACGGGACTGTCCTTTGTAATTTTGACGTTAAGCTCTGATTGTCCGCCTGGAATAAACGACTTTTTATTTAAATAAATAGATTGATGCTCTAGAAGAGAAGTAAATGATTTATTTATTTAAGGAAAAACAAACAGTAGCACAATAAGAAACAGTCATGAAATCTTAAATATAACCTTTAAAATAATTATGCTACCCACTACGTTCTACACAGATTACAATTTAAAGTACTCAAAACTACCTAGTAACACAGATACATTACTCAAATAAGTATTGTACAGAAAAAAAAAGTATTATAACAGAGGCCAGCTCATCCAGTCACCACAAACTGTTAAATTTTCTCAATCGATCTTGAACCTAAATATTAACGTAGTAAGGTTTTTAATGATAAATGCCATAGTGCTGGAGAATGTAATGAGTCCATTTGACAGAGCTAGTGGCAATTTCACCAATTAAACTGAACGCGATCAGCATAACACGGTTGGCGCAGTGGTTGAGCGATTGACTGCTGCGCAACATGTCGCGGGTTCGATTCCCGCACGGAACAAATATTTGTACGACCTGCAAGTATTTGTTACGGGTCTGGGTGTTTTTCTATCTATAATATGTATGTATTTACAAAAAAAAATGTATATAAGTAGTTTATCAGCCATCTCGTTACCATAACACAAGCATTAGGTTGCTTAGCTTGGGACTATATGGCGTTGTGTGAAATGTCCAAGGATATTATTATTATTATTATAACTAAAACGCATTCAAGAGCTGTCAGTGTTCCATATTCCATAACAATTATCACACTCTCTCTCTTAAACTTAGTTTAGATGTGGTGTACGCGTTCAGTTTCATTGGTGACACTCGCCCTTAGTAGGATGCTTAGCTGTGGGTGGTGTGCCGGGGACCTGTCACTTTTAATTTACGAGATGATTAACAATATGGTATAAGTTACTGGTAACTTGAGTAACGTCTCGAAACACGTAAATAACCCTCAGCGTCAAACACGAGGCACTTCCACCTTCAGTTTAAACAGGGTTGGCAGTTTAATAAATAAATCACACTATTATTGTTTCGGCGAAAGTGTGTGCTCCGGTGTTGAAAAAGGTTAAATTACCACCTAAGTATACAATGTGGAATGCAAATAAAGCATTGACTATTGAATGAATCTCAAAACAATAACACTAATGAATAGAAAATGCATCAGCAACACAAACATACCGAAGACTCCACTTATCACACTAATATTATAAAGGCGAAATTTTGTGAGTGAGTGTGTGTGTTTGTGAGTTTGTATGTTTGTCCGTCCTTCACGCTCAAACAGCTGAACGGATCTGGATGAAACTTGGCACAGAGGTAGTTTATGACTTGGATTAACACATTTTATCCCGATAGTACATTCCCTAGGAATAATATCGGACTTCCACGCGTTCGAAGCCGCTGGAAGCAGCTGGTAAATTAATAAGTTTTTGATATCATATCGTAAACATCTTATGCTTAGAAATCTTTACCAGTCTGTGTTTCTCGATAGCTCGATAGCTGTAGAAGTTTGTATGGAAAATGTTATACCTTAGGATATTCAACGCTATTAGTGATAAACACAGTTTTTACCCTGGCTGTTGCCGTGAGATATTTTCCGACATACGAAGCGAAGCCGCCGGCAAATACTAGTACTAAATCACCTTTGCAAGTATTTTCTGTTACTTTCTTCTTGTCTGTTTTTATGTGTGTACATAAATGGTTAAATAAATAAGACGACAACTGACCAAAATAAATAAATACTACTATAATACAATACTATTATGTATAATTTTTATTTTGTTGTATTAATAAATACATATGTATGATAGTCTCAAAGGTTGTTACCTGAAATGAATGATATATTGTTACTATTATTTTGTATAATGGCATTAGTCTGGTCTGGTAGTGGCAGGTGGTCTGGTCACGTAGATACATAATAAGTCATGAGGAGAAACAGCATAAATTACATTCTACCCAACACAAAAATACAAATATTAGCTTTCAACTAACTGTGAGCTCAAACAGCGTAGTGGCAGCCTTGTTAGTAGAAAGCAGGCAATAAATACATGTCTGTAGCAACGTTAACGTCACAGGTTGTTGGTTAGGCGGTAAATTAATGAGCATTATAATGTTACGGGTATGATACGTCTTGTTAAGGAAATTTTGGTGAAATAGGCTTAGGACTGAATGGAGCAAATCGAGTTTTAGTGACGTAGGACATGTCTAGTAGTGGATTTTCATAGACTGAGTTAATTGGAATTGAATAGAATCTGTGCTAATGTTATACAGTTTTTAAGTGTGTTATGTGTAAGGGGTAATCTTTGAAAATACTGCTCTTATCCCCAAAATTCTCTCACTAATCTTTTACTTTTTCCTTGAGTCTTATAGAATATATTTAAAAAAAAAACCACTTGGGCGATGTCGCAGGCGAAGTGCTAGTGATATTTCAAAAACAAGGCTATGTTTTACGTTTCTCTGATTGTGACTGACTGTTTCTTTTCTGTTTGTGGGTTGGCGCCTGACCTGCGCCGACAGACGAGAGCAAAGAAAACATCGTAAGGAAACCGGCAGGCCCAACCAAACATTCGAAGACATGTGACTGTACCTATCGCATTGGACCCCGCGTTGTAGATTACGGCCCTTACCGAAACAGATCCGATATTATTGATTTAGCTGCGCCGCTTCGCTATCACTGTTATAGGGTCGAATCGAACAGTTTTAATATTTGACAAGCTTCCCAGTACTACCAAGATAAATATTAAAATAATCGTAGGATTTTATGGCAGAAGCAAACATTATACCGCAGACTTGCACTTGTAGACATTTCACACTGAAACCCGCAAGTGACCAAACTTGGGTCTTGAGTGGGCAATTGTCCGTAACCGCAAAGTTCTAGGCAGCAAGCGCTTAGATAGAGGGTCAAATAACAAGCTCCCAACCACAATTCGTTATTCACCATACAAATACACCCATACTGTAGTTTGCAAGATTCAAGCTCTTTATTAAAATACTAGCTTGTTTACGCGTTGTTAATACATATAAATACCAAAGTCTTGAACACTTTCAATACGAATAATGACTAAATTTTTTTTAGCCCGAACGCTAGATTTAGAAAAAGTATTGGACACGTATTTTTTATTCTTTTACGTAATCCAAAGATTACGCTGATACATTGAGTTGAAATTTGGCATGACGTCACGAGTATGTAGTTTTTATACTTACTTGTCACGTAGCGAGCCCCACTCCCCAACTTAAATGCGTTTTATCTCAGTATTTTTTGTTAATATGGTAAAGCAAAAAATACGTGACTAATATTTTTTTATTATCTGATTGACGGACATAATATAATTTTTTTTTTTTACCCAGGCATCAGCCCGTTGTAATGCGACGCATAATTAATTATGCGTCGCATTACAACGGGCGCCATTGATAAAACTTACCAAGTAATGGTTGAATGTCGTGCCTTAAAACGTGTTGAAACCACTCTATTGCGCAACAAACGTGCAACAAATACTCAAATTGAATACACCCTGAAGAATACATACACTTTACGAAGTCAAGTCACGTGGACAGCATTATTCTTCCAGGGCGTATCGTTAAGGCGAAATTCTTAAATGTGACGCACAAATGAGTTCTTTTGCAGAGCGCCACGTGACTGTTTATCATGCTAAGTAATAATAATGTACCCAATATTGTTCTAGTGTCGAATATTCTCGCGAAAAATCTTTTCTGTATTTTTAATAAAAATAGGTTAAGTTTTCTCATATATTCTTGTCAGGGAGAAATTAAATTAGACTTCGTTTGCTCAATGATGTTTCTGAAATGTGAAGAGAAAATTATGTTTACTCATAGTATTATAAACCTGTGTGTATCCTATTTATCACACTAATGTTATAGAGGCGAAAGTTTGTGAAAATGTTTGGATGTTTGTTACTCAATCACGCCAGAACCGCTGAACGGATCTGGATGAAATTTAGCACAGTTATAGTTTATAACCTGGATTAACAAATGGGATACTTTTTATCCAGGTAGTACGTTCCCGTGCGCTGATTTCCGACCGGGCAAAGACGCCGGCGGAAGCTAGTTATGATAAAATTTGGTAGCGTAAATCTGGTTTATTCGCAATTATGGAGGCATTTTTTGTATATTTAATCTGTATATATATGTACATGCATTAGTCTATAAAATAGTGTTTATAACTTTGTACTAAAACTGGAGTGTGAAATTACCATAATCGTTCTTTATTCTAACACCCTTCATCCCATTTATCAGAAAACTTTTAACATTATTCCACTTTCTTACAATTAAACAGATAACAGAAGTCAAGTACCAATTATTTTATATTTGTTTCGGGTGTCTAAACAACGCGAATATCTTTGTGCAAGGGAGACGAGCACGTCTTTTAAATTTCTTTATTAGATTCCAAGCAGCGTTCCTTGTGTCGTCGCGTCCGATCTATTTGCATTTTTTGTATGTAGGTGCTAGTTGGATGTAAATGTTTTTTTTTTGTCTCGGGAATAAAATAATGTCTTTTGGAACGAGACTTGTGGTAGGAGTAAACTAGAATGAAAATGTAGCGTAACAAAAAATGCGTGCCGGTGTGCGGATCATTTAGCTCTCTTCAGAATGGATGAGCTGATTGATGCTAATCCATGCGTCATGTTCGTGAACTGGCGCTATCAGTAGGGACTGGTCATCTCTTAGCGGCTATGGCTTGTTTTAATTTATTTTTTGAATTGTTTGTTTATATTTATAACGGATGCTTTTAACGTTCTGCATCGTTCTCACATGTCTAGCAATGTATGAATGATGTAACCAATATTTTGTAACCATATTTTGTTCAAAAGTCTGTGGAGTTTCTTGCCCGTTCTTCTCCATAGGTACCTAATGCTTTGGAATGGGCAACTAGCTTCATTTTTCTGACTAACCGACCCATTGACAATTCAAAAGTGCCTATAATTGGTTTATCTATACTAATATTATAAAGCTGAAGAGTTTGTTTGTTTGAACGCGCTAATCTCTGGAACATCACGCTAAAACTGCGCGAGAGCAGCTAGTTTGAAATAAATGCTTTGAGTTTGAGTTTGAAAACAAAAACAAAAACTTTTGACACTAGATGGCTTTGTATTAATACATATAGGTATGCAGTGAAAGGAGCTTCGTAACACGGTATTCCGCGACACCCCCCGACGTTTTACTATATATAGTTTCTCCATAGTGTCTACCATGTTTTAGAATAGCCGACCCCTTGACAATTCAAAAATTGCCTGTAATTACTTTTTTTTTTAAAGAAACGTTTTGAGTTTATAAATATTTATTTTGTTTTTATCCTTGAAGGCAATGCTGGCGATTGTAAAATACATAGCTAGTCATATAACAAGTTATTGAGTTGAGACCCCATTCAAAATACATTTATCGTTAATTAAGTAAGGATAAACAAGAAGTAAAAATACTTAGAAAGGGAAAATGAGTGAAACACGCTATAGCTTATACATATACCTCTTCTGTTAATTAATTCGTAGACTTTAAGCAATGATACAGCACAGAACTTCTCTTCATCAGCATACAGTTATTAAAATTGTTTATTGTTTTCCGAACAGCGCGCTTTAAAACTTTCTGTTGAATGCACGGGCACCTGCTTTTTTAAAAACAATTACTCTTAAAAGGTAAACAAAAACGCATCAGCTAGCAATGATTAAATTGCCGTTAAAATATCCGGCTATTTTGTCGATGAATTCACTTAAATTTTAATTGGTTAAAAGTATGGTCATGTTTACAGGGTAGTCAATATGTTTTCCATATTGTTTTTGATTGTGTGTCGAATTTTTTATGGCAGGTTACAAAGTGGTGTAACTACTTGATGAACGACTTAAAATTAATTCATTTTTTATCAATTTCATCACTACTGCTCTCAAAACGGTGAAGTAAAACATCGTGACGAAAAAATTCGACATCCACCAACCCGCACTGGGCCAACATGGATTATCTTCCTCTCACAGAAAGAAAAGGCTTGAGTCCCAGCTGTGCCCAAATTATAGTTTGATTCTCAATAGATCATTGTATACATACTACTGCCATGAATTTTTCACATTTACAAAAAATTGGTTACTAAAACAGACGCAGATTTTTATTACATGGAGTATTTTCGTTATTTATTTTTATTCAGGAAAACATCGTGAGGATACCAGTATGTCTGAGAGATATTTCTCAACAGCGTGTGAAGCTAAGTTAGAGGCCCATGGGCAGCTTAAAAACTCTGACACCAGCCACCTCAGGAAAAGAAGAAGATTAGGTATATGGAGTGCTTAATTACAAACAACCCTAGAAGGATTGCGTGTATTATTATTACAAGTCACCATACATATTAAATCTGATATTCCCAAGACATAAACCTGATGACTATTCAAAGCGACGCGGAAATAACCCTCTTTACATATAAACGATAACGATATTTGTTTTGAACAAGAAGTTCTGGCCAAATCCTTCGTCAAAACTCAGATAATGTGTCAGCATACCAATCTCTTTGCTTAAGGAACTATGGAACCTCCGTGATGACATTTGTAAGTAAACTTTGTACCGTACAAGTTAAGGTTTAAATTCGCTTGATATACGGTACAGCGGTATTTGGTTTCGTATGTCAGTTTTGTCAGGGTGCGAATAATAAAGTATGTAAAGACAATGCGGTTTGTTTTGCTTTGCAACTTAAGTTCGGTAGGTCTGAAGCAATATTTGATTGCGATTTGCTGGGGTTAAGTAAGATAAGAATCACTTTCAGTTCTAAATTGTGAAAAAATTGTGAACGCACCACTTTTACTCGGGAAAATCCTCTTCACCAATATTTTCTTGAAAAAATTATAATATAAAGTAGCAAAACTTTTCCTTCGTTTCATCATAAACAACCCAGTGCGAGTAGGTAAATGTCATAGTCTTTGAATTTTTGGAATTGGGAATGCCGGTTTGCTTACGATGTCCTTTACCGTTTTAAGGTACACATAGTAAGGTGCCTGTATGTCGCAGTAGTTGCTACCAGTAAGTCGTTCGAACTCACGACCTACTCGTAAGTCAGGGCCGATAGGTGCCACTGAAAAAGAAAAAAAAGAAATGTAATGCAGTGGTGGCCCCACTGCATTACATTTCTTTATTTGTCTTCAAACAATCCTTGCATTCTAAGAAATAAAACCCTTGCATTAAAAACCATTTAACTTAGTAAATATAGACAGTCTCCATTCCATTGCACTCGTCTATATTTATTTAGTAGTCAAGTGAAGTGCGCATTTGAATGCATAAATGGTGGTGCCCTCTTGCGGCGGTACATAGATATTAGCTCTTCAGTTGGATAGTGCATTTCTTATTGGCCAGTATTTTTCTTAATAAAATTTTTTAGTTGGTTCATGCGTATGTTTTAACCCGGCTTGAGCAGGCGTGATGACTATAAAGTTTATGCCTTCTATGAGAAGAGGCCTTTACTTGTCCTGATTAGGGACAGTAATAGACTGGTATTTATTATATGCAAAAGAATAAATACTATACCATACCATGGTATTTCTTGATCTAGAGATTTAGAATGTAAGGAACTGGGGGCTTAGACAAGTGTCAATCGCTTCGAGTCGATTCGATTTCGAAAATTGTCGATCGAATAATTCGTTATCTCAGCGATTCGGATTGTCAAGATCGCCATTTATCAACGCATTTGTATGGGAATATTGATCGGGTTTCGTTACACAATTTTACATTGTCTAGCACTTAGCGATCGAAAACGATTGATCACATGACATTTCGAAAGCTTATTCCAATTCCATACATTTCGGATTGATCTTAAATCGTTTTAGTTAAAAAAATGTGACTTTGATATCGTTATTTTGATATTGAAAAGGTTTGAAATATGACGGATTTTTTCTTTAAATCAATCACTCCTGATTTACAATACTTTTTACTACGAACTACAAAGATTATTTTTATTTACTGAAACAGAAATGTAATCACAATGAAAGGAAATGAGATCTTCAATAATGTAGACTTTCAATATTCTGGTGCAAAAACAATGCAACTTCAACAGGCGAATGGGCGAATGTTTGAAAAAATAATGAAGTTTGTAGTTTGCGTGTCGGTACGAGTGGAGGAACAATTGTATGAAATGAGCAATCGCGTTTTGTGTAGTGACAATGTTTTGTTAAGAACAAAACTAGATGAGTACTCAGACAGGTACAAGTGTGTTTGTGCAGCCAAGTCTTTGTGTTTGTTTTTGTGTAAGAGCTATTGCGTTCACAATAAATGAGCCCGCGTAGTGTAAACATATTTGTTTATTCTCTAAATAACGAGCTCTTTTAGTTATTCGTCGTATCACTGGTACAAGAGTTATTTATGTTTCGTTGGCCCAAAATTTAGCCACTTCCATGGCGTTATCGGCAGTGTCTTTTGCTGAATGTTTTGTGGTACAGGAGCACGAGCCACGGAACACGGGGCATGAGGCAGGGGGGCAGTATAGGGAGGTAAAGCATAGTTTGTAGATCGCTAACGCGCGCCGAGACGCGTCTTCCGACACCACACACGTGCGTCTAGCCCTTATAGTATTCCCAATAATTTCACACTTAGGAAATATTTCCGTTCCACATTCAAACCTTGCTGGCGTTCCTTCGAGGTAACCTTACGAAGTTATATACACGTTCGCTCTATGATAGACCTCATCCATCGCCTTCCATCAGGCGTGATCACTTGGCAACAGAGTAGCGTACTACCAGCGAAATAATTCTAGTTTTTAGATCATTACTTCCTAAGATAAGCTTTTACAAACAAACTATTTTAGTGTTTTTTAACCTTTGTACCTTAGTGCCCCATTAGCGTGGTACCATTGTTGTTATAACCTTACCTTTAATACTGTACATTAGACTTCGTTTCAATGATATTGTATTACCTATTATAATACTAAAAAAAAAAATGGTCTTTCCAGAGATCTTAAGTATTCCAGACGCGCTCATTAATTCCAGAACACGACAATTCCCTCGTAATTGACTACTTTGTAAATTTTATTAATGATGATTGAGTTTGGTTGTGGTGGAACGTTTGCTGGACCTTCTTTCATAGTTGTCACATTGTTATAGGTACATTTTTATTGATTATGTGATCTATTTCAAAATTCAAGATGGCGCCTCTGAAAATGGGGTAGTTTTAAGAACGAGACGTTCCTAATGCGGCTTGTGGTAGGCGTTGACTGGTAAAAATGATCACGTAAAGAAAAAATGTTATCCCCTCCATGCGACTTTGTCTCTCTCTGTCTCTTTCTATTTTAACGAGTGTGCGTGTACGTGCGGGTATCAAGATTTGAGCAAACGAGCATTGTGCACGCCCGGTTGTATAACCTCAATCTATATCTATCTATATCTATATCTATACATATAATAAAACAGTAAAAAAACTGTGTCTGTACATTGAATATATTAAAAAAATAATTTTTGAGGGGGGTTTAGAAACAGTAATAGAGCATGAATCCAAAAAAAAAATTTTGTCTGTCTGTCTGTCTGTTTGTCTGTTTGTTTGTACACGCTAATCTTCGGAACTACTGGACGGATTGGAATGATTTTTTTTTTGTTGTATAGGTATTAAGTCTGGGCAACATATAGGCTATAATTTATCTTGGAAACTTGAACACCTGATGCAGAACCGCAACAGACCAGCTAAACTATAAGAGATACAAAAATGATACCTTAGCAAAAATTGTTCCACGTGATTAGCATTTTCTGCTGAGAGAATAAATTTGAAGATCTGGAACACCTGATGTGGAACTCCAAGAGCCCAGCTACACTGTAACATATATAGGAATGACGTCTTAGCAAAAGTTGTTCGGTCTGATGGGCATTTCCTGTTGACTTATAAAAATCAAAGATCTGGAACACCTGTTGTGGAACTCCAAGAGCCTAGCTACACTATAACATTATATAGGAATGACGTCTTAGCAAAAGTTGTTCGGTCTGATGGGCATTTCCTGTTGACTTATAAAAATCGAAGATCTGGAACACCTGTTGTGGAACTCCAAGAGCCTAGCTACACCATAACACATATAAGAATGACGTCTTAGCGAAAGTTGTTCAGCCTGATGAGCACTCTCTGTTGATGTATAAAAATTGAAGATCTGGAACACCTGTTATGGAACTCCAAGAGCCTAGCTACACCATAACACATATAGGAATAACGTCTTAGCACAAGTTGTTCAATCTGATGAGCACTCTCTGTTGATTTATAAAAATCGAAGATCTGGAACACCTGTTGTGGAACTCCAAGAGCCTAGCTACAACATAACACATATAGGAATGACGTCTTTGATGTCTTTGTTGTTCAATATGATGGGCATTTCCTGTTGACTTATAAAAATCGAAGATCAGAAACATCTGATGTGGAAATCAAAGCTATCACTAATTTTACTGTGTAATTATAAAATAACATAAACTGGGAGTACCTGCACGCGGTGAAGGCGGTAACAGTTTAGGACTGATTTTCGATGACGATGGTAGGTATATCATTGAAAATTTGACTCTACTGGCCAAAACTCCTATTTATTTTTTTATTTTATCGTATGAATATGCCTTCGGGCTTATGTTGTTTGAGTGTTTAATTTCCTTTTCCATTTATCTTCGTGACACTGTAGCCTACCCGGTAACGCAGGGGAGCAGTCATTTTAATTTAGATTTTTATTGATCAGGTATCTTCACAATAAAACTATGACCATGCCTAGAAAGAGGTCAAATCTTTCCCAATGTTCCAAGAGAGCTAAAAGATTGAGGATCATAAGATCCCAAGAATCTACCGAAGAGCGTCAGGAGAGACTTGATGTTGTTCGAGAACATTAGGCTGCAACTCGCTCCGTAGAAACCTCTTCGGGTCGCGAAGCACGCCTACGTTCTCAGCGTATTCATTAGGTCTCTAGAGACCAGTGAAGAATATGATGCGCGACTGACCGCTGATCGTGAACGTCATGTATTGTCTCGCGAGTCAGAGACGTTCACGGAAAGAGAATTACGCTTGAGTTCCAAGCGTATCTACGCATCGACTTCTAGGTCTCTAGAGGAGGAATATAATAATGCGGTTACCAAAATGAAAACGATGACAAATGGACTGTATGTTTTGGTGGTTGTTGGAATGAAATAAAACTAAAGCTGAGTGTGATAAAAGATTTAAATGGGAAAAATGATAAAAAATAACATAAATGGCGACCCCGTTGTCGCTGGCATAAGCAACAGGGTCCGCGTACGAAGTCGCGGGCAGAAGCTTGTACAGAAATAAACTAAGTCCTGACGGCGGTCCCCCGACCTTAAACTTTTTGTTTTATTTATAGACATCTAGTCGCATGCAGTGCTTTTTAGATTCTCGTCTGATTTTTGTTACTTAAAACACAAACTTTCTATTGTGAAAGCTAAAATAAATTAACAAAGTTAAGCAAACTATTCTCGGTGCAGTTCAAAACTTTGACCAACAGTTATACATCGAACAGCAAGGTTCTGTTTATGACACAAACGTAGTACCTAAATATTTCTATATACTTACTATTGAAATCTGCAAAAAGCAAAGGAAGGATTAATAGTATTTAGAATAATAATTGTTTGGCTGTGTAGTAGACGGTGAAACGTTGCAACTGATTTTTTAACACGTTGAACGCCAACGTGGTCAGCGTGTGTCCGCGAACAATAGTTTTTCTATTGTATCTGCTGCGTGTCAGTAAATGACTTATATGTAATTAGTAGTCGTATCCGCGTCAATAAAAAAATCAATTTGAATCAGAAAGTTACGTTGAGCAATATACCAAGGTGCCATGTTTCATTTGCTGTATGCGAATACATAGGTTGTATCAGGTATTTGTTGAACTCATTCATAAAAATGCTTTAATAAAAAAAATAGTTTTTACGACCATGTCCTAACCAAAAGCTAATAAAATAGTTCGCGGGTAAGCGATCGTCGCGCTTTTTATAATTAATATGACCAACTCGCGCAATCAATCAACTGGCGCTTCTACGTTATAAATCATACAAAAGATTGCGTCGATCGCGTACTTACACTGGTCAGTTTTATTTAGGATCAGTCTACCGATTTAACTAGACTTTACCTAACGTTGTTGCGGTCGGCTTCCAGTCTAACCGAATGCAGCTGGAACACCAGACCCCTACAACCCAGTTGCTGGGTAACAAGATACTCCTTGCTCAGACTTCGCTTCAAAAAGATAAGGCGTACTACTCTTACCCTCTTACTAATAAACGTATTATCAGATAAATAGTTACACACCGATTTCTCTTTATCAATCGTAAGAAATTTTACTTTTGAAAAAAGAAGACAGAGCGTTGTCTAACTATACAGATTTTACTTTATTAGTCCTGGGTTAGACTTTATTTCAGCTATTTTAATGCAGTTTGGAATCGGTTAACTTGCATGACCATTGAACTAAGCTGGAGAAAATTATCATAAGAAAACCATGTCTTAGTATTTAAGCCAAGACTCTAGTGGTAAATGTTCGTTCTGTTTTTCTGTTTCTGCCTTTAGCATCTCTGCATCATCTGCAGTGGGATAGTATATAATACTTTAGGTATCATACGGTACACTCAAACATGCTATTCGATACCCAATATTATATTTTTATCGTGTGCATATTTTTATGGGGAGATCCACCATCCCCGACTTCGTAAAACCCTAGGAACATTTGCCTCCCGGACGTGATCTGCAGTGGCCTATATGGAAAGCTCTCAATCGACTGAGTACCCAGAAGGCCGCTGCAGGTACAACCTGTCGAAGTGGGGGATTACTGATCCATTCAACACCCAGTGCGATTGAGGAGCTTCTGACCAGACCATACCCCACCTGCTGGAGTGTCCTAAGTGCCCGTTCAACCGCACCTCGGATGACCTAAAGAATGCCACTGATGCCGCGATTAATGTGGCAACCTACTGGGCGCATTCATTTAAATAAAATTAAAAAAGTACTATCGACAGGAAAGCAGAAGATCTTGTGTATTATCACCTTTTAAACTTACCAATGGCATACTTAGGAGAGTGCTGTAGAAGTAAAAGAATCAATTACTTGGCACACTAACAGCATTGTTTAAAAGTACACGAAATTAATTGTTCGACTGTACAGACGCCAGCACATCAAGCTATCCCTAACTGTCAAATTTTCTCAATTAAAAACCTTATGTCTTTGCAATAAAGTTGAAATACTATCAAAGAAAGACAGATTGTGGTAACTTGATGTGCTGGCCTCTGTACCTAACAGTATGATACTCTAAAGTGTTGGTATTATATGAACTTGTTTGTTTTATGCCGTATATAATACTAGCTTTACCTTGACCAGCTCTAATATGTACATGTACTTTGCAGACCAAACTCTGTACTAGATATAATAAGATATCAAAGTAAGGGCGGGCGATAGCATAGGATTATGTATTATGGATAGCTCTTATACTTATGTTTACATAGGCGAACAACCTGTAGTACTTATGCAAGGCAGCCATTTTAAAATTCACTGTTTGAATTTCTAACGTGTATAGTGGAATAAACACGTCATAAATAATTTTATGTTAGGTTGCAGCTCGACTTATATAATGCATTATGACGGAAATACGTATTGTTATATGAAGGTAGGTATTGTACAATTAATAAGTAGATTTATATTTATATCAAAAGTAACTTTACCCCTGTACAGTTCGGATTTTTTTCCATGGGAAAAAACTACCGGGGTAAAAGGTATTCTATGTCCTAACCCAGGTAATGGTCTATGTATGTGCCAAATTTCATCAAAGTCGTTGAGCCCTAAAGTGAAAAGGTAACAGACAGAGCTACTTTCGCATTATAATAAGTATAGGATGAATTACCTTTGATCACGTGTATGAGAGAGATAAAAAATACTAAATTCAATAGTGCATACTGCCGGCTTTTGATTCGATGTCAAAGGTATTTAAAAAATGCAACTGGAATAGGTGTACATTTTTCATTTGTTTCGTGTATGGTCAAAACGGGTGTAAATCATAATTGCGAAGTTCATTGCCGCGATGTACGTTGCGGAATTTAAACTATTTGGTCCAGAAATAAACATTTTGTATTTGTATTTTGTATCAACGTATTTTTGCGTCCAAATATAAATTGTCCGTCAGTCAGAAAATAAAATAAAATGTGGACTCGAAATTTTTGCTTTACCATATTACAAAATGCTGGCGCATAGATTCGGTGTTTGCACGGTTGACGTTTAATTGATGTTATTTAAAGCCTACTGTCAATGTTTCTACACGAGCGGACTATGGGTCAGGTACACACAAAATGCCTACAGTGTCCTCAGAATTCAATATAATAACATTTTCAGGGCACTGTTGCGCCTCCCCCGTTTTTGAAGTGCGTCAGGCATGTTTGCGGACGCTGATTACTATGCAATTATGCGAAAGAAAAAGCAGTGATAGCCTGGTGGTGTGACCGCCGGACTGCCAAGCCATAGGTCTCGAGTTCGAACCCAAGGTACGCACCTCTGATTTTCGGATTCATGTGCGTATTGTATAATTATCACTTGCTTAAAATCGGTGAAGGAAAACATCGTGAGGAAACCGGCATGCTCGAGAGACATTTCTCAACAGTATGTGATGCTAAGTCAGAGGCCCATGGGCAGCATTAAAACTCTGACACCAGGTTAGTCACTAACCACACGAAAAGAAGAAGAGAAGATGCGAAAGAAAACAGCGTGGGATTTAACGGGTTGTGCAGGGGAGAAGCAACAGCATACTGAAAATGATAGTGGATAGGCTGAACGCGTCTGTGTTCAAGCGGTTTATTAAACTGCATGTGAGAGGTGCGGGTTGATACATTACATTTTTCACAAAACTTACTAACATAGCTATTAAATATTTTTGTAACTAACTCAATGGATCACTGTTGTCTGGTAATAAACAGTTTTATTTTCGCTGCGTCAGAAGTAAGTACAAGAGATACCTACTCGTGATGTCATGTCACATTTAAACTCAATGTATCGACGTAATCTTTTAATTAAATAGAAAAAATAAAAAATACGTGTCCAATATTTTTAGTCATCATCCCTATTTGTATTGTTACGAGAGAACACAGAGTTTCAAATATTATAGTATTCGAAATATTTTTTTGTTAATCCAGTCGAATGTCACTCTCTGAAATTGTTATTTTGTTCAATATAAATTTAATAAAAACAGATCGACAAATACTTTGCCAATAGTACGTAATCTTGATCCCAAATGAATACAAACCATTCCAATATTATCTTTACTAACTTCATAAGATTCCATAAAAGATTACATCTCATCTTTTACGAAATATATCGTTTCTTACATTATATTTGCTCAAAGATAGCATCGAAGGGAATATTTCTATGAGCTCCTCAACTTTGTACTCAGAGGGTAAGCCGTCAATAAATCTGTAACGATAAATTGATATTACCTTGAGGTTCTAATGGCGGAAGTTGTAATCTAAAGTCACCTATATTTTTGTACGCAATTTGGGAAGAAAAAAAATTCGGGAGGTGTCGTGGGACACTTGGTTGGAACAAATTTCCTTATGCTGTATACCTATATGTATTCATACAGATTCATCTAGTATGGTCTGAACTTTCAAGAGTCAAACGTTTTTGTTTTAGAAATAAAGAACAAGGGGAAAACATGGGGAAAATCTCGCAGGCGGTTTTCAGGCAAAACTTTTACGCTCAAGCGAAAAACGATAAGTTGTCTACAATTATGTCATACGAGAAGAGACTCAACACCTCAACTCAATTGTGACTCCAAAAATGTATAATAATATGCAATTTTCATTTAAAGAAACGCTCATTATTTTTAAACCCCGGCCGTTTCCCGTCATTTTCCATGCGAGTATCGAGTGAGCGTCCTTATTTCCTTTTCGTAATCGAATATTTGAGGCGAAACTAACTTCGTGTAAATAAGCCTTTTCACAACCACGGTCGAGAGACGGCTAGTTAATCGGTTTCCCCAATACCTGCGGGTATTTTCTGGGTATTTTTAACCTAGTGGCATTTGTGTAAGGCTTAAGGATTGAGCTGAAAACGGCTCAGTAAAAAGGTTTTTCTTGAATTAAGTTACACTTTCAATTTTGCTTTGCGATTTTGAACAAAATGTAGGCTAGGATTCGCTTTTATCACGTCAGGATAGGAATCGGTACGTTTAAAATAAAATATACTGTGAACTTTTTCAACATGAAAAAAAAAATCTTTCGCAATTAATATTCTTTTGCTGACCGTAATACGCCGTTATTAATATATACAAAAGAGAATTCTAATTACCAGCAGTTTGTAATGTTGTGAACATAATCTATCAACATAACTGGCGAAATGTGAATGTAGACCTCTGCCTAACTTATTAGGGATTACAGGCGTGATGTTAGGGTGTATAATATATTGTTTGACTATAGTAAAATTCAATTAGCATTTATCTTACCAAGGGGTATCGTTTTACACAGTCGCTGTGGAAGTCAGATAGTCAGCTATTCAGCTACATCGGCTTAAACTGGTAGCTGACCCGAAGATAGTTGTGATGAGTTACAGTAACGTACCCAAGAGACGGGGATAGAAAACAAGATAGGAAGACGATACCCTGAGGCCATACTGGTCTAGTGATGTAGAGGACACAATGGCAACAGTTGGAGAAGATTTATGCCAAAAGGCACTCCAAGCTGCGAGACATAGCGGGATTGTCCGAAAAGGTTACCGCTACCGCGGAACATAAAGGGCTAAGGAAGGAAAGTGGATGGGTTTTAGTCAGTAAAAGTCTGACACTCCCTTCCGCTGCACCCAGAGCGCGAGGAGTCATATGATGACTACCCACCCTCTAAAAAAAAAGCTTCGAGACATAAAAAGTTCGGTTTTTAGAGGTAAAACGGGACCCTATAACTAAGACTTCGCTCTCCGTCTGTCACCAGGCTGTATCTCATGAACCGTGACACTTGAAATGTTGACACAAATGATGTATTACTGTTGCTGCTATAACAACAAATACTAAAAAGCAGAATAAAATTAATATTTTAGGGGCTCCCTTACAAAAAACGTGATCTTTTTATAGATATTGGTACAGAACACTTCGTGCGCGAGACCGACTCACACTTGGCCGGTTTATGTATTTATTTTGCCGAACTTTTTTTCCTGTTTTATTATAATATCTTTTAACGATATTTTTTTTACGTATCATCTGTATGATATCGTTTATAAACAATTGTCTCAATAGCCATTACCGAGTTGGTAGTTCAACTTGTTCGTACTAAAGTTGTATTGAAAACTAGGACGTGCCCGCAATCCTAACTTTACTGACATATTCAGCATTTATTTGTTTAGCGTTATTGTTACAAGTTTTAATTACGGTTCGTATTAAAATCGAGTTACGGTTCATATTATATTGTTTATCGTAGAGTCATAAAAAGCAATGAGAATCCTTAGCCTTTTTTAATTATAAGAAAAGCATAATATTTTCCGTGAGATACCTTGTTTAACCTGCGTTATGATGTGTATATATAATATTTCTATATATATATATGTAAGTGATTATTACTAGTAAAATTAAGAATTTCTTGTTTCATCTAATTAGCCGTAAGACACGTATAAAATGATGAATTGTTTATACGTTAAAAAAGACATTTCTGGACATGACTAACTTCGTTTTCATCATCATAAAAATTATCATTAGTTTGACAATTCATTTATTAGTTAATGACTTATCTACGAATACCGTAGTTGTCGTAGTCAATGCTACGGAGGCTACGCCGTAGACGTCGTAGTAAGTGCTACGACGACTTCGCCGAAGACGTTTTGGTAAGCGCTACGACGACTACGCCGTAGCAAATGCTACGAGCCTCTTAGCTACGGCGTAGTAACCGCGTAGCAAAGGCTATAATTTTTTTTTCTATCTACTTCGACTGACATTATACTAAATGAAAAAAGTATTATTTATACATGTCTCGTTACATCGTAGCAAGTGGCATTTCAGGCACAATACGCCCACACAAAGTCCATGAGTTCAGAAGTGAAAAGGTCATTCAAACGATACGACGGAAAGTTAAATTTGTGTGTGTTCAATGTGTAGATGTTAATGGTGTGAAATCTACTGAGCTACCAGTTCAGTTAGGTGTACCTCAAGGCTCAATACTAGGTCCATTCTTATTCTTAGTGTATATCAATGACTTACCATTCCATTTAAAGGGTCTCTGTGATGTTGTACTGTTTGCAGATGATACCTCTCTTATCTTTAAAGTAGACAGAGATAGACTAGTTTTTGACGATGTTAACAGTGCACTCTCAACAGTAACGGATTGGTTCACATCTAATAACCTAGTTCTCAATGCGAAGAAAACAAAATGTATAAAATTCGCCTTACCTAATGTCAGAAATCTAAGACCACAAATCATATTAGATAAAGAGGTGCTTGAAACTGTAGACACAGCAGTCTTTTTGGGAATAACAGTAGATTCTAAACTCCAATGGAGCCCACATATATCAAGTCTAGCAGGACGGCTTAGTTCAGCCGCCTATGCCGTCAGGAAAGTAAGACAATACACTGACGTTGATACAGCCCGGTTAGTGTATTTTAGCTATTTTCATAGCGTTATGTCCTATGGCCTTCTGCTGTGGGGCAAAGCCGTAGATATAAATAATATATTCGTTCTTCAAAAACGAGCTGTTCGAGCAATTTACCAGCTAGGTGCCAGAGTATCTCTGAGAGATTTTTTTAAAGAAATTGGTATTCTTACGGTAGCGTCACAATTTATTTTCGCCAACATTTTATATATAAGACAAAATATACACTTGTATACTAAAAACAGTGATATTCACAACATCAATACTAGAAATAAGGATAAACTACGTGCTCCCTTTCATCGGCTTCATAAGTTTCATAACTCATTTGTGGGGCTTGGTATAACCTTTTATAACAAGCTACCCTCTTCTTTGCTAGAATTGCCTTTTAATACGTTTAAAACTAAAGTAAAATCTATCCTTTGTTCAAAGGCTTACTATACTACCAACGACTACTTAAACGACAAGAATAGTTGGTCGCTGTGATTAACACAAGACAATGTTTATGTTCTTTCTCCAGAATTAGCTTCATAAAATTATTTTTATTATGTATTCTATTCATTGTTTTGGTTGTTTTTTTTTTTTATTTTTACTATCTATTTATTGTTGACATAATCTACTCATTACAATGTTTTTTTTATTGAGTTGTATTGCAAAATGTGGTTAGCTAGAGACCTCGACAGTTGATCATATTTATTTATCCTGATCTTAGTTAGTACTCATTAACCATTAATTGATTGATTTTACTTCGATGGTCCTAGTTTATCATTTGTAACTTCGAGTTACGGCTGTATGGACATAGTACAGCATTGCACACATGCAAGCGGGCACGCACTTTTACCTGGAGGCTATTTTTTTTATTTTATTTTTTTATTGACGCTTGAGTACAGTCAGTTTTAATGTTTTAATTGGTATATTGACGTGTGCTAGCTGACATGTGGCAAATTATTGATTTTAATGTGATGTGTTTCGTAATGTTAATTACTTCTCATACGATAAGTGTGTAGAGTCAAGTTCTTCCAACTAATCAGACAGCTGTGCTGCTGGGGAGTTTGTTGCGCCACTTCTTCTTCCCAGCTAAAGCACTAGGAAGTGGTGAAGGGTGGGCGTTTTTGGGGGACTGTCTTATGTAACTTTGACCTTCAAAAAGTGCTGATCTTCAGCCTAATTTGAATAAATGACTTTTGATTTTGATTTTGATTTAAAACATTTTCTCAACACGTCAAAAAGCTCACAATGTTCTATTGAAAATACATATTTTGTTTATGTGTAACATTCATTAAGTCAGGCCAAGTTCTTATTATAAAACTGTGACAGTAAATAAATTGAACTTCGATTATTCGATTACGTACTTATTGATTGTTTGCCGGAATAAATACCTATGATTTTTACAGTGGTAGGTTTTAAGGTTTTTGTTTGTTTAATGAATGTTTGCCGAAAACAGGATAGATGACGGTGATGATAATGTCGCGGCCCCCCTTTGAACCGAATACATAAATCTGACAGTGGAATATTGATGGTCATATACGAAGTAAATTATTTTTTTCGTATATGGCAACTTATATTCTAGCTCCATTAATACCAATTTATTGTTTCATTGTAATGTATGGTTTTGTCATAATTTGGTATCCATTTTATATGGGTGTATTCATGAATTCTTTTAGTTATTTTAAAAGAAAATAATAATTGTAGTTACCAAGATTTTAACGCATATTGTAATTGCACAAAATTATACAAAACTTCCACCTTTGCAGTCAAAAAGCATACAATAAACTGTGTGGTTTTATTTGTACTACAAACCATCTAATACTAAAGTAGGTGTAACCTTCAATGATAACAATTTCATGTTACTAAAAATACATAAAACAACATTATTACGTTTACGGCTCAATTTAACGTTAACCGCGTAAAGATGCTATAAACTGACACTATAGAATGTGGCTTATAATAATCCAGCTTTAATTTTAAAGTTTTAAATTATGATACACTAGTGTTTGTCCGCGGTTTCGCCCGTGTTGGTCTGAAATTATCCCACAGAACGTTCTACCGTAATAAAAAGTCTATATACGTCTCTAGTCTATCATACGTCCTACGCACGTATTCTACGTCCTAACCCAGGTCATGGCTTACCTGTCTACCAAATTTCGTCCAAATCCATTCTGCGGTTTTAGCGTGAAAGAGTCACAAACTCATTTTCGCATTTATAATATTGTACTAGCTTTTGTCAGTGATTGCGTCCGCATGTATGTTGGGAATAATCGCACAGAATCGTATACTTTTCAAACTATAACCCACCTCGGAACTAAATTTGACCCAGATCCGGTCAGCCGTTCTATGCCAAAAAAAACTCAAACGTAAATATTTCGTTCATTAAAACCATATACAGGCACTTTTAAATTGTCAAGAAGTCGCTCAGTTAGAAACTTGAACTCACCCCAGAACCTTTACGCCCCATCGGCCATCTGTACTGCGAGCAATGTGCTCTACCCACTGCCACTTAAGTTTAGTAATTTTTCATAATCTATATAAATATTAAAGTCGCAAAATGTATTGAGCTCAGAATAACGTCTATTTTTCCTGCTAACCAACAATAATTCACTTAAACGTTGTTTACTCTCACTTCCATCTTGCTCGTTGCTTGCAAGTTAACCTTTAGTTGTACCACTCAGCAACTCGAAAATTTTTCCAGTTCCGCGGTCTCCGCAGATGACGACTAATAACATTTTGTTGACAACCCACCACCGTGCGACAGAGATGGCACTTTACAGTGTATATATAGAGAGGATAATACCGTGATTAATTTTCTTTTTCAGGGCTACGTTGACAAAGTTGTGTAGTAATAAATAGAGCGTGAGTGATATGTTTTTATCATCTACATATTCTTAATGCGCAAGAATGTTTGAATTTAGGGAGATTTGTAACCTTTCGATGGTCAGGTTTTTTTGTTTGCGATTGTAATAATTAGCAGTATCGGTGTGATATCTTCTCTATCTTCAGTTGGCCTCAAACGACTCTTAACATAATCTTATATATTTGAGTCGATGAGGCTTGTAGTCTAGTAGAACTAAAAAATCCGTTGACTAGGATGATAAAAATACTATAAATCACGTACCTAATTATTATGCTGATACCGTCTATTTTTGCAATCTTCTCCCGTTAAAGAAACCTATCCAAAAAATAAGTTTCAAGGAACCTATTTTCAATTTCAGTTGCCAGGATATCCGAAAATGTACTGCATTCCTTTCTTTTCTTGCACTCACAAAAAAAAAGAAAATAAAAAACGTGCAATAACAGCTCTGTATATTCCCGCCCACTGCCATCACGTTTGGGGTTGAGAGCGTCGGTATAAGGGCTCGCGCGGCGCCCCAACACTCATTCGCGTCCTGAACTGCGACCCGACCTGACGGGCGCTGTCCGATCTACGGCCAATACTGCGACCGCGCGCGTATGTATCTTCAAAGTTCCTTATTTCAAAATTATCATCAATATTCCATCTTCCAAGTTTAATTGCAAAAATTTTACTAGATATTTTATTTAAAAGAATTTATTCATCGGACGTTCCAAGTTTAGATTGTATTTTTTTATCTCCGTTGAGGTGCGTAAGTGTTCGTGTGTTGTGTGTGGCGAATTCGGTGAGTCGAAGTTTGAATTTCGAATTGGTGGACGTCGGATATTGGTAAAAACTGGGTTTGTTTCAATTGCGGCTTTTACTGGACGCTCAATTGTTATTTTTGGCTTAGAAATGTGAGTTTTTATTTAAATTCATGTCAATGAGTTTATTTTCGCCGTTATTGGGTTGAGCCGATATTGGCATTGAAACGACATTGTCAAACAAAATCAGCGAAATAACCGTTACTTTAATATTGGCCTTCCGTAATCGAATTTCAGGCAATGTTTGTCAGAATTACTTTTAATTTGCATCGACAAGCATGATATGCAAATAGCCAAAAAATTCAAATTGAGCATTAATTTACGAATTCATGCATTTTCATGGGTTTCGTCGTTTTTTGGGCTTCAATTTTTGTTCGTTATTTGTTTTTTAAGGGTTATTTATATTGGTTTCTTAAGCTTTTTCAATAAAGCGTATTTAAGTTAATTATTTTGTGGACTAATTAAGGGAATGGATTATGATTTTATAGTTAGGACGTTTTTGTTTCTTCGCCTGTCCTCTGTTGGAACAAATGGATTATTATATTCTGCTTGTAGCATTTTCCAAGAGACTTTATTTCAGTGTTTACACGTTATCTACTTAAAAATAAAGTTAAAAGGAGACTGGAAATAACTATGTCTTGGCACGAGATCTGTATCACCTTTTTGGCATTGACGAAGTAGGTAATTTAACGTTTTTGGCAGCAGTTTTGTTTTGCCAACAATATACGAATTTATTCAGTTCCTTCTCGATTCCAATTTTAAATTGATTGATCAGAAAACAAATGCGAATCGGCAATTAAGGCACACTAAATTATGGGTACTGTTGGTAGCATTAATCACGAAATAAATCAGCTGTTTAATTACTTGTTAAATGAAACCAGTTGTTTGTTACGGCTCTTGGCAAACTGAGTACTTTGAAACGTCTAAAATTATAGAGTTTATGCTGAGTTTATAGAAAAATAAAATTGTTTCATTCATCTAGGTGATAACTATAATATCTAGGGGACTAATATCCAATTAACAAGCATATGCCTTCTCTTAAAAATAACGTTTTCACACACAAGTCAAGTCAAGTCAAAAAAACAAATGAATTATGCGTATTTCATTTGTTATTGATATTGGATAGATTGCGCTGTATCCTCAATAAACCCCCAGTCCCACTGATGCCTTGCAACCATTAGTGCAAATACTGACTAATCCTATTAAACACACTGGGCACAGACCGTCACCCGTTTCGACACGACTGCCTATTGAATTATAGGATATACATCTATTCGCAGACTATCTCATTTTCTATCGACTACAGGTTTATGTTACCCATAATTATTGTGTAGAGTTAATCTCTTGGACTGCATGGATTTCGTATAATTGTAAGTGATGAGAGAATGGTTTATAGTTTTAACTCCGTGTCTGGAAGATTACAATGGAATCCAATTTCTAGGCTTTTTAATGGGATGTTTGGTTGAATATATATAAAAGGATTTAAGGTAGAAATAGTTGAAAGCACTGATGGTGTTTTGTTTTTGCATAGCGTAATCAGCCTATAATTTTCCCACTGCTGGGAAAAGCATCCTCTTTTCGAGAGGAAATGAGCTGTAATCCACCACGCAAGCCCATTGCCGGTTGGAAGATATTACATGTCATATCCTAGATCAAAAATATCGAAGACCTTCGATATTTTTGATCTAGGATATGCCGAGTTTCCTCACGATGTTTTTCTTCACCGTTTTGAGAGCAGTGTTGAAGTAATTATGGGATTTGAACCCACAACCTACAACTCGTCCGAGCTTTGTATTCTCGCAATGTCCGATAATTACTTTTATGTAATTACATTCAAGTAATTATAATCATAACCTTTTACAAATGTTTTGTGTAAATGTATTATAAAATTACCTGATATACAATATTAGCTTTCAGGATTTTAAGATTAAGCTGGATCATTGGAATTAAGGTTCAATACAAGATTTATCTTAGACATTCAATTTGAGCTAAGTTCAGCATAATGTAATTTATGCATACCGAGGAACAGTTACACTTTATTCGGGTACAATTTAGCATTAATCATGACAGGAAGAATCATATACGTTTTTACTAAATAAATGCATATACATATATATATGGCACTTCATTTTTATCTGTCTGTCAGACTGTCTGTTTGTTCCGGCTAATCTGCGAAACGGCTGAGCCAATTTTGACGAGACTCACGCTAACGCACAGACAGACCTCCTCTCTTCGAGAGAAAGTGAGCTGTAATCCGCAACGCTGCCCCATTGCAAATTGGTCGGTGTCATATACCTTCAAATTTTTGGTTCAAGTACAAATCGGTTTCCTCACGATGTTTTTCTTTACCGTTTTGAGAGTAGTGATGAAATAATTTAGAGGTACAAAAGTAAATCGCCTGCCTGGGTTTGAATCCACGATCTACAACTCGTAAGTTGGATCTACACTGCGTCGCCACTGTTCGAAATGCATTGCGTCGCTAAATACCAGCTAATCCATTTAGTACCCGTGTCGGGTTTATTGGCCCGAACGGCCCCTTTGGTCAAGCGACGGACTTTAATTTAAGTCCCACACCTCTCTATCTATAGCTGTTAACAAGTTTGGACGAGGTGGTACTTACATAACAAAAGCTAGATATATGAAGGTATATAAAAAGGAAACCGTGACTGAATGACTAATCCATCAACACATATCTTAAACCACTGAACGGATTGGACAGACATTTGGTTACTCGTATTATGAGATGGGCATCGGCTATTCTACGCAATTTAAGTCATAATTGTGTAGTCACACTAATATTATAAAGGCGAAAGTATGCGAGTGAGTGTGTGTGAGTTTGTATGTTTGTCCGTCCTTCATGCTCAAACGGATCTAGATGAAATTCTGGTTTTCTCTTTTTTCTTTTTACGCCATCAAAAAGTAGAGATGACAACGAACATAAAGCCTGCCAACTTTTTTAAAAAAGCTGGTTTTTTGACACGAGAATTTTCGATCGAAAATTAGGGCGATTTTTCGATATTAAGTCAAAATAAGGTGAACAAATAAATATTTTAAATAAAAAAAAATACAGTGTGATTGGAATATAAAAAGCAAGGTTTTCACCAAATTTTGTTGAAAAAAAATATGTTTTGTAAAAGATAAAAATAAAAAACCAAAAACTTGGTTATTTGAGCTTTTCACATAAATTTTGAGGTTATGTGAAAAAATTGTGAATACAAAATTTGTAGATCTTTTTATTACCTACATCTTTGCCATTTAACTTTTTTTCATAGGACTTGTAGTTTTGCCGGAAATCGAGATAAACCATTTTTTAACTTTAAAAACGCACCCCCATCCACTTCCCGACCTCAGATAAATTATTATAATTATTAAAGAGAAATTATTTTTCCTTTAATTTTTGTTACATTCCCTTCCTTTTCCAATGGGTTTCATCCTACTATATTTTTTTTTCACTTTTTAACATTTTCAAAGGCTTCGGCACTGGTCTAATAGGGAAATATGGTTGCTACAAAATATTAGATGCAACAGGTTGGTAAAAAATAGGCGTCGACTTCTCCTGATATGACAGATAAAGAACTACCGAGCGGTCTTTGTAATGCTGGACTAAGTCAATACTAACTGGGATAAGAGCATTTATCGCATTAGGTTATCCATTAACGGTAGATGTGAGTAGATAAATAAATAAATAAAATTAATAAAAACTTTCTTTTGCAAGAATAACTGATTCTTTTAACAGGAAAGTAGACAGGAATATGGTCAGCGGGATTGTCCGAAAGGGTTACCGCTACCCCGGAACATAAAAGACTAAGGAAGACGAACATGGATGGGTTTTAGTCAGTAAGAGTTTAACAGTCCCTTCCGCTCCACCCAGAGCGGGATGAGTCATTTGATGACTTTCCATCCTCAATAAAAAGGTAGATGGCAAATGAGTAATAACTAATGTCTGATATTTGTTGATGTAAGTTTAGTTTGTCTACACGTGACCAGAGTGCTGGTCAATGTTTAGAATCAGCATTGCCATCCAACGTGGCAACGCTGCCAGCCTTTTGGGCACATTTCCCACTGATAGCGATGGGGATGAATTTTTTGACGCCCTATGAGCTCTTCCCCTTTTTACCACTTGTACATAATGTATATATTTTTTAGTTTTAGGTTGTATACAGTAAGTAATTAATTCTTCATGTAATTTGCTAATTGTACACGTAAATAAATTATATTATTTGTAAGTTTAAAAATTTCATGGGTGTCTTCCGCCCTGGGGCGGGTGGAGGGGTTTGTCAGACTCTTATTGACTAAAAACCTCCCCCGATGTTCCCTTCGCACACTTGCACCATGGGACTTACTTTTTTTTCGCTTTAAGGCTGGGAAATCATCCAATGACTTCTCCCGCCCCCATGGGACTTACTTAAATACTTAACCTAACTTCATTTTTGACCAACAGAGTCAATTGCCTGTTGGTTTTAGAGTAAAAGAAATTGCCTTTAGCACTTGACATATTTTATTCACTAACGCGTCCCTCCTGTCGAGGGAGGGTGTCTGATTTTACTTTTTAGAGTGAAACGAAAACGAAACCTAATAAAATGTACGTTAATGTTAAGAGCTGCGGAGAAAATACACATTTACTTTTTATTTCAAGTGTAACACAGTAATTTCTTTTCAAGTTTTCTTAAACATTTATATCATCTTTGCGCAAAGATAACAGTAAACAATCTTATCAGCTGAAATCGATATTTGTTTATCAAAGCGATCGTTCAGAGCGAGGAGAAATTCAACTAACATCACCACAAGTGCGTGAGAAATTATAAAGCTTAATTCACTTGTGTTAAAGTTCAAATTCGTTGAAAAGCAGCACAAGTTGCTAGCTCATCGCGGATGCCTGGAGAATAACAATAAGAATAATCCATTTTCCTATGTTGACTTTTACGAGGTTTACAAACCGGAAAGGACGGCCGCCGCTTCCGTTGGCATTAGCCGGTTTCTGGAGCCGGCGGTTTTTGAGACGTGTTGCTATGCGCGAGCTTGAGCCTTGAATCGTGATATGCCTGCCTGAACTTTGGGTTCGACATAATCTGAAATCTTCGTGTGTCTCTTCGATAGTAACATAATGATCATCTTTGTTTCCTCGAAGGGTTAGGCAGAGAATGTACAGAGGCCAGCACATCAAGCTACCCCAATCTGTCAAATTTATTCGATCAATTTTCAACTTTATTACAAACGAATAAGGTTCATGTTCAATTAGGAATATTTGACAGTTTGGGGTAGCTTTATGTGCTGGCGTCTGTACCTATACACCTACAGCTCGCTGATAGTTTTTCATTCCCATGTTATAGGGGGCAACACTGCCTTTTACCGGACATAAATCTGGATTTATTCCATATATTCTGGGACTACGGGCTGATACTTAGAAATTCTTGTTAGAAAATCTCAATAACAGTTTGCTCGACCTAGGAATTGAACCCGGGACCAATGCCCCCAAAAGTATCAGTTTTTTTTTCATTACTAAACCATTTCCCAATCAGAAGACCAAAACCAGTCAACGACTGCCCCTAGCAGTGAATACCAAAACTCCAAGACCGGTTTCAACGTTGCTAAGCCGACGGAGTAATCCGGGCTTCCCATACGGGCATGTAAGGCCAATAGATTCACCGAATGACAGGCGGCCACGTTTTTTTTGCCCGACATATACGGTGGCAATCGAAACTTTTATCACGGAACCTTTTATCGCATCAATGTTTGCAAACGTTTCGTTGGAAGGATTTAGATTTGAACGGTTTCATTGCGAGGTTTTGTGCCTCTTCAATCGTAGCGTGTGATAACGCAAAGAGTTTAAAGATCGGAAGAGTGACAACAGCTTTTCGTTGATTATAGGCTTTTTCATTTGTATTTAGTAGTATTTACGTTTTAGAGAGTGGCAAGAAGAATAGCAGTGGAACTGGTCTGATAGTGTTAATAGATAAGAAGACAAAAAATCAGTTTGAAATAAAAAAAATATAGAACTATACCTACAGGTTTTTCCGTTAGGAATCTTCCAGTAGCAGTCAGTAGTTGGGACCTGTGCCCGGGTGATGGCAATAGGCTCGATCTTTATTACATTTAAACATAACTGGCGAAATGTAGGTGCACTATACATACAGCCTTTCATTTCATACCCATACCCTGGAAGTGCATAAAGAGTAACTAGTATAGTGTACTATAGTAGTGTATTGTCATCCAAAGTTAAAGTGTATGCAAAATTTCAGCTAAATCGGTTGAGGATAACTGCTTTAAAATTCAGTCACAAGATTTGACCCAAACAAAGATTCATATATTTCAGTTAAATAAAACGTTGTAAAAAGTGTGTAATTCAATTCCAGACTAATTATATTGGTATCCAGCGGATCAACCGAAACCGGGTCGCAAATAAGCCGGGTTTATATAATAACATTTTAGCCTAACACATATGAGCCAATAATCAAGGAGAAACTACCACAAACCCGGTGTTTGTCAATATTTAAGCGATTATAATTGAGTTTAGATATACCCCTAAATGAGATTACATTGCCAGTCGTATCCGGCGAAACGCCAAAATACATAAACGTATCTGCGGTTGTATGTGGGAAAGGTTAATAATAATATTACTGTATGTATGTGCTCTAAATAGTCCGAGTGTAAGCTTAAACTACTTTCAGAAACTGCTACTATCGTTGACAATTGACAACACAAACGTAAAACCAATAGCCAACATGTTGGTCGAAGTTTTGTTCAAACTTTTGTTCGAACTTTTGCGAGAATCATCGAGGCCAGCTAATTAACATGAAAATGAGCCGGCTTTATCTTAACTCGTTAGAATAACAGAAGGCTCTCAGTGCTGTTTTACTAAAGACCAACTTTATCTCTACCTGGTTGTAATTGCCAAGTGATGGGTATATTTGATTTTGATTTAAGGGACAATGCATTGTGAAACCGCTATTGAATTCAATCGGAGAACATAAATCTTTATCATTATAACCCCAACAGCCAGCATAATTTAGCTGTAGAATATATTTCGAGACTATTAAAATCCATGTTTCTTTACTACGTTTTCGATAGGTACATTTTTTATACGTTTTATTATATTTGTTTTTTTTTTCGTTTTTACTCCTAGCTGCCGCGGCTTATTTTAGTGTAATTTTTTCAATCTTTTTATTAAGGACGCTTTTAACGTTTGCATCCGTTCTCACATATATATCAACCACTTGAATAACAATATTTTGTTTTAAAAACCAGCACATACGGCGCAATGCAACTGCAACTTCTAGTTACTTATGAGTTTCATTTGAGTTTATGCCATAAACTCCTTTGAGATACCGCACATGACGCGACCATTTTGAAACTGGTTTTAAACACAATGCAAATCAGTAAATTCAAACTAATAATTTCAAAAGGGTTTAGTTGCAGTTGTGTTGCGCCGTATGTTCTGGGGTTCTTAAAAGAGTGTCCTCGGAGTTACTTGCGAGCTCTTCCGCATAGGTATCTACTGCTTTAGATTGGGCAACTACTACCTGTATTTGGTTTTCTTGAAATAAATGCTTTAAGTTTGAGTAACTTAGGAATGCCAGAAGAAAACTATTTTTTTTAAAATCATCCATGTGCAAAAGCAGTCGCCTTAACCTCTAAACCATGACAGATATAAATCTGCAAATCAGCAGTTATTTATAGCAGACAGGATAAGGGCGCACCCACAAGCCTCACACAAATTCAATAACCATACAAATGGAACCTTTGTTTTTGTCCATGTAGTTCTATTAATACAGCGAGCATTACTTGGACATCACACATTATGTTAATATCATCTTACGTCGGTGGCGGAAACTCGTTGCTTTGATAGCCTAGACGAGGGTTGGTAGAATGTTCGGCGCTAGCGTCAGACGTGACGTCAGCATGTATATAGAGGGGGGAGAGGGGGGAGAGGCGGAGTTGGTTGACGGTTTTTAGTTTGGTTAGCTCCCTAGACTAAGTTTAGGGTTCTTAGATTTTGGGAATTGTTTTAGCAACTTCATCAGCCTATAATGTTTCCACTGCTGGAGTACTGGCATCCTCTCTATGAGAGGAAGTGGGCCATAATCCATCAGCCATTCGATGTTTTGGTTCTAGGACATGCCGGTTTCCTCATGATATTTTCCTTCACCGTTTATGAAGCAGGGTTGATGAAATTAAATACGCGAAGTGAAAGTAAAGTGGCTTTTTTTTTTGAGGTTGTGAAATCATTCTATGACTTCTCCCGCTCTGGGTGGAGTGGAAGAGTGTCAGACTCTTACTGACTAAAACCCATACATGTTCCTTCCGTAGCCCTTTATGTTCCACAACATACCGCAAGGGGTAACCCGTTTCGGACAATCCCGCTTACCCATTCATATGCTGACATCTCTTTGAGGCGCGCGTGGAACATGTACGCGCCGTCAGGCACGGGCCTGGTCCTGATCGGGCGGTGAGCTACCCATTACTCACCGCCCGCAGAAAGTGCCTGGCTGGATTTAAATTTACTCGCAAGTCGGGACAATTACCACCAGGTCACCACTGCTCACCCTGTTGTCTTGGAGTTTTCAAATCACAATAATGAGAATTATACCCACCTATAAAACTTTAACAGCTCTAACAAATTAAGACAGTATTCAAGTATATGAGGCAATAAATTATGTAAGGCCTTAAGTACAGGAACTTAATATGCATGTAGTGCATGGAATTACTGAGAAACCGCAGCTTTTCAAGTTCTATCTTGAACTATTCACATACGCGGCATTAGCGCTCATCTTGAATATATTCGTCTTGTTTCTTTTGTTAAAGAAAATTCTTATGTTATGAGCATTAAGTGTTGTATAGATAAATATGATGAAGCTATTTTTGAATATGGATAAAAACTGTTTTTATTTGAGTACGTACTAGTCGTTTCATGCGAATTCTCCAGCTCACTAAAATTGTTAATTAAAAATATTGTATAAAGAAAAAAAACTGCAATTCGTATTCGAAATACAAAAGTCAATCAAACGTGCGCAAATAGAATTTATGAATTCAGCAGAATTTGATTCTGGCTGGAAAAAAACAGAACTGCATATTTCGCAACGAAACTTTTTTATACAATCTCAATGGTCAATTAATTCAAGCATGAACTATACTCGTGATCATCACAGTTGACCTGACTCGTCTATGCTGATCCTATTCAGATGGTCTGACCCATTTTACATCACAGCGCGGACTTGATAAATGGTGTTTTGTGCACTTTACTGCGGCTGACATGAATGATGGCCCATCTGATCTATTCCAATTTTGCATCCCCATAATAAATGGTCATATTCTTCCCACGAAAGACATTTCGAAGACGCTCGCCCTATTATACAGGGTTGAGGTTCCGCATTTAATATTAAAACCTCATTCATTACAATTACGCACAAAGGAGTCTTCATTCCGTTTATTTCTTTGAAATTAATTTATCTTTGGTTTAATCTGTACAAAAATCTCTTATCTTTTGCCCCTTCCGGATTTTCGACTTAATTGGTGACAGAGGGTTTAACTTGAAACATTAAATATCATATTTAATTAGTTATTACTTTGGAAGTGTCTTAAATTGTACGGATTTAACTCCATCGTGTGTTCCCTTATGAGTTGTAGGAAGTTTGTCGTTAAATTTAATTTTATGGGGGTGTAATGAACGCTTCTGGATAATGTTTTGTCGCTGGCAATTTCATTATAAGCGGCCCTGGTATTGGATTTTGTATAACCTATAAAGATGAAACTGTAATCTAAACACTAAATCATCTAATACACTGGCTAAAACCTTGTTTAATTACCGGTTCTTTAATTAAAAACATTTGAAATAACACCAGCCATTTTGTGTTTATAAGGAGGAAATTGTTTATATATAATTTAATTATTTACGCCATATGACATCAGCTCTCTACTATAAAAATCCAGTCAAAATAGGTCCAGCTGTTTCGGAAATTAGCTGGAGCAAACCGACAAACGAACTACAAGAAAAAAAAAAAAGATTTTTATGTTCCGTATTTACACATTTAGCATTAAGAAAAAACTGATCATTATAAATGAACACTTAAATTTTATTTACTTGTTCAAATAAATCTTCACAATCAGAAAAACATTACACACTTACACAGGACACACACACAAACACGTTACATGAAACTTTTTAAATAAGTAGATGTATTAATGTCTAATGTTTTTGCTTTCTCCTTTTACTAAGGTTCAAACTTTCAGTTTGCACATAAATTACATTCACTCGAGTGGGTGGCGAAACAAGAAACAAGAACTTAATAGTATGAGTATAAAATGTATTACCTACTTGTATTTCTTTTATTAAAAACTAGATTCTGCCCGCGGCTTCGTCCGCGCGGATGTCGGGAATTGTTACATTATTGGAGTTCCAGTAAGGATCCCAATTTTTTTTGAAAATATAATATAGCCTAAGCACTCGGAGATAGTGTAGCTTTCTAACAGTGAAAGAATTTTTCAAATCGATTCAGTGGTTTCGGAGCCTATTCAATGCAAACAAACAATCAAATCTTTTCTCTTTGTAATATGTATTAGTATGGATAATATTTGATGGCATATCAGGTTACACCAATCTGTCAAATTTCTTTGATATTTTTTAAACTTTATTACAAAAGCTTATGGTTCATTTTCAATTGGGAAATTTTGACAGTTTAGGTTAGCTTGATGTGCTGGGTCTCAGTACATCAAAAGTTAAAATATAACAGTTCTTATTTGCAGGAACTCAATTGTTATGCTTTATTTAATTTCAACATTTTTCTCATAACAACAAGATTCGAATAAAAAATCCACTCATTCCAAAATACCGCTAAAGAATTCCCTTTTATAAACTGTAACAAAAGAACGCGAGAAATCTCTCTTATAAAAATTCTTCTATTGTGCTTTCATTTAAAGCTGCCATATTTTTTACGATGTCCCTTTATTAAGGACCAACAGCTACCTAAAGCTCCGCTTACACGCGCATTTTTTTACAGCAATTATTTCCCCGCAACACTTTCCGAAGGTTTCGACAAATTAATTCGGAAAAAAAATCAGCCGTATTTTTAGGAAGTCAAGCTTGAGTCTGAATAAACCACAAAATCTTATTCGTCTTCTTTTCTTTTCCGTTTAAAATATTATGTTGCAACTGAATTCATATGATGTCAATCTAATCATATTAACATTTAAAAGCTAAATATTTATAATAATATGTACAAAACTAATATGTGTAATAATCAAAGAGCAAGCAAGCAATAAGCAAAAAAGATTAAGTCCAGGGAGGCAGTTGCTTCATGGAAAATATTGGCATTCAGCAGCAACCAGTTGCACTGGACCGACCCCAAAATATTTAAAAATAACGATAGTCTGCAGATCAAAATTAAGTTGTCCATATAAGCATACCGTTACAGGGAGTTCATCTAAGCAATATTAACCGTAACTCAACGGTTTACAGCTCCTTTTCGTAATTTCGGGACTGATAATGCCTTTATCCAGTTTTCCGGGTTTACTTCCTGCTTTTATAGACTCGACCCTGATATTGGATTTATTTAATTGGTTCTGTTTCGATAAATTAATGTTTGTATCGGATATACGTCTTTTGATGGAATATATCTAATAGTGACCATATTTATTCAGTCAAACAATCTGTGTTGGGATCGGCTTCCAGTCTTACCGGGTGCAGCTTAATACCATTTTTTTAAATGGAGCGAGACTACCTATGTCTACTCCACACCTCACTCATCAACTGGTTAATACGATATGGTAAGAATGGCTGTCAGACCTTCGGGAATCTGACGACCGGTAACAACCGACAAAGTTGCACGAATTTTAAATGGGAGGAACGGTTTAACGTGCTTTTCAAGACACGGAGGAGTCTCGGTAAAGGTGTTTACCCATCCACCGACCCAGGCAAGCGTAACTTACCCTGATGGATCGCCTTGTGCGGCTGTTATTACTAAGCCACGAGCTCCTCGTAGATAATAATAGTGACATTCTAAGCTCCAAAATAATAGACTAGACTATGGAGGAATGCTGACGCTTAGATTTTGTAGTTGATTAAAGTTCCATGCATAGCGACCTTTGGATGTCTCGTAATTCGCAACGCTTTCGATCTTTAAGTACTTCTATTTAATATTGAAAATACTAAAATATTCCACGACTTAATCCTCACGGTATACATTCCTAAAAACATTACAAAAATAGTGTTAACATTTAATGATGTTTCAAAACTTACCTCAATTTACTTCACTACTTACAAAAAAATAACATTGTAAGTTACAAAATATAAGTCTTAAAACAATATTGCTGAAAGCGCCATAAAATAAAGAAGTGTCGTTTAAAGTTCGTAATGGCGCAAAAGTATAATGTTGCTGACAAAACGGTTACCAACGCACGACAATTTATTTCACTTACAAGTTACAACTTACAATTTACAGCAAGTTAAACGACCAACACTAACGTCAGCTGCTAAGTAATTGCTAAACTAAGTTTACCTGTATTTTGAACTTTCAATTTACGTAGTAGTAGAGGGGCTCGTGGCTAAATAATTGCAGACGCACTGGTCGATTTTCAAGAATAAGCAACGCTTGCCGAGGTTGGTCCGTGGATGGTCACACCATCCATTACAACTCGGTTGGTCCGTGGATGGTGTGACCATCCACGGACCAACCTCGGCAAGCGTTAGTACCGGTTGTCATTTGCAGATCTTTGACAGTCGTTACGGGAAGTCTGAAGCCCAAAATTTTAACCACCAAGGGGTTTTGTGTTACCCAGTTACTGGGTTGTGGAGTTCCGATAGGCAGTCGCTTCATGTAAAATACTGGTTTTCAGCTGCATTTGGTTAGATTGGAAAACAACCTTAACATATTTGGGACAAAGCTAGGCAGATAATGATTTAAGAAAATAGTACCTAGGTACATAGATCATATACCTAAAAATAACAATTTATTGCTCTTCCTGATTTGTATATCGTACTCTGAAATGGACCCAGCTTGCTACTATTTGATATAGTACCTATCTTTGCTTTCTATATTACATCAATTTTCATCATTAACGCAAAATAATGTAGCTACCTATATACTTCTAACAGCTTGGTATGTGCCTATGTGTACTCCCTACGTCTTCCGACCATAACAAAATGCCTGAAATTCAATCGTTGTACGTTTGGACATTATGTATGTGTACAAATTGAATAACATGCACATTCGATAGTATCTACTGACACGTGCCTGACATACGATACAATTACATCAACTCAAACAATGCAAGTTACGCGAGGAATCCAATTAATTTGACAGCAAACACATGGCACGAATGACGACAAGCATTGTGACCTATTTAACATTATGTAAACATTTTTAACATTATTATGTTAACTCATGGTAACGTTTTTGCTAGGAAAACGTAGTAAAGAATCCTAATCTACTTAAAATAATCAGGAAAGATAAATAGAATATACCTTTATACCCAAATCGTAACACAGCTCTTATACTTACTTAAAACTTCATAAAAATTATCATCATCCGCCTATAGAAGTCCACTCTTGGAAATAGCATTTTTTTTTTCAGGCTGGGAACTCATCCAATGACTTCTCCCGCTCTGGGTGGAGCGGAAGGGAGTGTCAGACTCTTACTGACTAAAACCCATCCATGTTCCTTCCTTAGCCCTTTATGTTCCGGGGTAGCGGTAACCCTTTCGGACAATCCCGCTTTGGAAATAGCATAAGGTTATAGTATAGTTGGCAAATAATATTCGTACTGCTGGAACACAGGCCTCCCTCCTCTCTTCGAGTGGGCTGTAATCCACCACACCGGCTCAGTGCAGGTCGTCGGAGTTCACAGTACGAATTTTTGGTTCTAGGACTTTGAGACCAATGGTGATGATATTAATATAATAAAGTAACACTTTTGCCTGATTTCGAACAAGTCGTAAGTCCGGGCCACTGGGCCGCACTTCTGTCAATAGACAGGAAATAGAAAGTGTACTTTTTTTTGTTAGGATGATAAATCATCAAATGACTCCTCCAGCTCTGGGTTGACACGTGACGACTCCCGGCCACCGTAGGCGCGGGCCTGCGGACGGTGAGTAATGGGTGACTCACCGTCCGATCAGCACCAGACCCGTGCCGGACGGCGCGTATATGTTGCACGCGCGCCTCAAAGAGATGTCAGCATATGAAGGGGCCCCTCAGGGCCAAGCCTGCCGAGTAAGCGGGATTGTCCGAAAGAGTTACCGCTACCATAACCGCTAAAAAAAAAAAAAAGCTCTGGGTTGAGCGGAAGGGAGTGCCAGATTCTTACTGACTAAAACCCATGCATGTTCCTTCCTAAGCCCTTTATGTTCCGGGCAGCGGTAACTTTTTCAGACAATCCCGCTGACCAGACTGTGTCCTAGTTTATAGATTTGCAAACACGCCATGAGTGAGCAATACCTTCTCTGTATGAAAAGAGGCTTTTGTTCTATTTTTGTCCTGATTTTCTTATGTTAGGAAAAATACTGGCAATGTTTAAATATAAATCCCAATCTAACATTCAAGGACCAACAAAATGAATTTTGTAAATTCCTGGAAGACTTTGATTATTGGCGTGTTCCAAAAAAACAAATCCCGCTAGACCTTTAGGGGTTTATTATTTGACTCTGCCTGTTTTATAAATTATATCAACCAATAGCTTCGGGCGAGGTAAACAAAACACAGGAATCATAAGACCCTCAGATCAGCATAAAAGTTATGGAACAAAATAATATATCCTTCGCCAACGCTTGGGGTCCGAAGAACAAAAGATTTGTTCAGCCATAAACGATAAAAGTTTCGGGAGTATATTATGTTCGCGTAATTTCTGAAGTAACTTTTATTGCTGAATACCTTATTTGGGGCAAAAAATTGAAGACTAAATGTACAATTTGGTAGGTACATTATTTAGAAATAAATTAAGGGTCCAAAACTCTAAAAGAGTCTTAAACATTGAGACGTTTTTACGGCAGTTTCCGGACTTTTAAAGATTATGAAAAGCTAAGTTAACCGCGTACTTGAAAGATGAATCAGAACAAAGCCTCTTTTTATTGTGACACAAACAAAAGAGTTTGTCATTTTGATTCCTTCAACTATTCTTAGATTTCCCACGCTATCACTTGTCAAACTGAAAATTATAACCTCAAACCTATTGTTAAACAAATCAATATTGTTATTCTATTCTAAAGATTCCATTAACATACACGCGCGTGATCTTTGCTCCCTTTCTAGCACTTAGGTATTATGTAACACACCCTTGTCTATATAGCCAGACTTATTACTCTAGACTGCTATCACCAAATTATTGACCTTCCCGACCTGAAATTCTTCTAACTCAACCCACGTAGCCTTTTTCCCAACTATGTTGGGATAACCGGATTCAGCTGAATTTACATTAACTGCCTATCCGACTTCCACAACCCAATAACTGGGTAATACGAAACCCTTAGGTAAGATTGACTGTCAGACTTTCGGGTTTCCGACGACCCGTAACAACTGTCAATGATCCACGAATGACAGCGGGGCTCAACCACTGTATTCCACTAACCATTTTACACAAATTATTTTCTTTTGACTGCCTCGTTGGTCTAGTGATCGCAATCGCTACTGCTGAGCATGAGGTCCTGTATTCGATTCCTAGGTCAGACAAAGTGTTATTGGGTTTTCCAACAGCAAGCCTGAGTCTGAATTTGACCCTGGTTGATGGCAGTAGGCTGCTCCTTAGTACAAGGGACTTAAACAGAAAAATGTGGGTATACTATCTGTAGTGTATAGACATTTATAGTTGGATATAACTCTGTCGTCTCGAGAAGCGCACGCGCGGGGTCGCGGGGCGGGGGGCACTGACCCACCGGCCGCCGTGGATAGAAGACGCGGGCGCTTGCTGCGAGCCGATATCAGTATAATTTGGTATCACTTGTCCTTTCCTGATATCAACCTCTGAGTCTTAGAGTACATTACACTATCCTACACCCACATTCGTAAATTATGGAGACGGGGATTACAAATGCCATTTTATGTTCTATATTTTTCTAAACCAACTACAAACTCACTCGACTCACAGTACGAACACCGAGAGGGACTGCCTTGCGATCAAAGTACCTCAATAAACTAGACTAGTCCTGGAATAGCAGCTTAAGAGTAACACTACAGTGTAGAGCTAGAAAGGATCCACTTGCAGCTGTGCATTTGATATGCGCGGGACTTTGGATTTGTGTATCTAAGCAAATATTCTAATAAATTCACGAGCGGGGAGAAGTATTGTATACACTATGCTTTGCAAAACTCTAAAATGATATTCTGATGGAGAACCGGTTCAAATATTGAATTATAGTTTCATGTTTATTGTAATGGCGCTTGCGGAATCGATATGTGACACGGAAAATGACAAAAATGTACATTATCTAATTTGCCGCAGTAAGTATTGTGAAATAAGACAATTGGTAAAAAATTAACCTAACCTAACCTAACCGGATGCAGCTGAATACCAGTATTTTACATGGAGCGACTGCCTGTCTGACCCCCACAACCCAGTAACTGGGTAAGACGATACCCCTTGGTAAGACTGGCCGTCAGATTTTCAGGCTTCTGACGACCCGTAACGACTGTCAAAGATGTACAAATGACAGCCGGGACCAACTATTTGCTTGTAAGCCAGTCAGATTGCATTGGCGAACAAGACAGTAAATACTTCAGAAACAAGGTAATGTCTGTGGGTGTGGGAAGATATTAAACAGGGAGGAAAGTACAACGACGCTAAAGGAAAAAAAATGTGCTACGCAGTGAAGATGTATTGAGCAGCATATATTTTTTTAATACCGACTTTTAATTTCAACACAGGTAGGTTCAGGATCATGCACTGAATTCTTGGTAACCTTGAAAAACTTGTAATTTCTACTGATTATTTGTGATAAAACAGTTGTTAAGTTTTTACACGTCACTTTAGTCCTAGGACCAAAATGTTACTACTACCTATTCGATATTTTATTTTGAAGGGTGTAGGTGCTAGATATATTAAAACAAACGAGGGTATAAAAGCTTGCCTGAAAAAACTGCGTACGGCTTTTGTTGCGAACTTCTTTTATATTACCTCAGTGAGCAACAATATTGGAAACGGCTTCACTCGAACATTCCATGTAGATGCTTAAATGTTTCACAAAAAAGAACAGGGGGCCTAGACAAGTAGTTCAATCGCTTAGTGTCGATTCGATTTCGAAAATTGTTGATCGAACCATACGTTATCTCAGCGATGCGATGCGTTGCGCACTTGTTTGGAAATATTGATCGAGTTTCGTTACACAATTTGACATTGTCTAACACTTAGCGGTCGAAAAATATGCCCAATTAAACACATGAAGCTACCCCAAATCTATCAAAGAAATTTGACAGATTTGGGGTAGCTTCATGTGCTGGGTTTAAACATATTTTAATTCTTAACATTGAAACATATTTTAATACAGAATATTAAAATATGTTTCAATGTTAAGACAAAACTCTCCACTTGAACTTAATTTTACCAAACGGTGACATAACAAGAGTAACTTGAAACAGTAAACGCCATTTTATCTCTCACAAAGAATAAAATATACGGTATTTGACACATTTCATCGTCAAAAAACACTTGGGAAGTTCGTGTGAACAAACAAATCTGTCACATTTCACAACGAGACATTATCTTTTATAGATTTCTATCTTTTACATTTTATCTTTTTTACCGACAATGCTGCCGAGGTGTTTCATGATGAAGTTAATGCATTTCAGAGTAGGAACACTTAAGTTGAACAGCTTTAAGAATTGTACGAAACCATTTTGTTGAAATTGAACTTAATGGGGGACTGTTTTAAATGTATTTTTGCATTTTCGTGATCATATTGGTGCGTGTTTTTGTGGTTTTAATTATCTTGTTGTAATGAGGAATATTTGGTCAGGTTTTAATAAAAATATTTACTCAGAAATTTTAACCATAAGTGGCTTGGCTTCTCCTCATTTCTCTGAAATGTGAAATTTACTTTAAAACTATATACTTTTAACAACATAAATTATTGTATAATTTTTATTATTTATTTTGTATATTTTTTATTATTTATTTTATTTATTATTTTATTTTATTTTATTAAAATTACTTTTATAATTTATCGAATAAAATAATGATAAAATGGTGGTGACACCATTATTTAGTCAACCGTTTTAAGATAAAATGGTGGTGACACCATTTTATCTTCTTAATAATCTATACTACAATAATAATAATATTATAAAGAGGAAAGATTTGGTTGTTTGTTTGCATTGGTTACGAAACTACTGAACCGATTTCAAAAATTCTTTCACTGTTGGGAAGCTACTCTATCCCCGGATGACATAGGATATTTAAAAAAAAAATTGGGATCCTTACTAAAACTCCAATAATCCACGCGGGCGAAGCCACGGGCTGAAGCCTGTCCTACATAAATAGAATAAGTACTTTAATTTAATGTTAAAATTTGCATACAGTAAAAAGTTTTTACCCGACCAAGGATTTTATTTCAAAGGATTCGCAAAAAACCTATAAAAATAAAACAAAGCTTACTAGTTTGTTTTATTACTGTACCCTAATAAAAGGGTGTTGGAAATCGTAAAAAAGATCCTTCTAAATACATTGCGAAGAAATGGCTTGTGAACATTAATATTAAACGTCCAGGGCCTGAATCACCAGGTATTACACCAATTTATTTGAATATTGCTTCAGTGTGAGAATAAGACGGAGCTAATACAGGACGTATAGTTCCATCTCTGTCCCCCTGTAAAGTAATCACACTAATATTTAAAAGGCGAAAGTTTGTGAGTGAGTGTGTGAGTGAATTTGTATGTTTGTCCGTCCTTCACGCTCAAATGGCTGAACGGTTATGGATGAAACTTGGCACAGAAGTTGTTTATGACCTGGATTAACACATAGGATAACACATTTTTAACCCGGTAGTACGATCCCTTGGCATAATTTCCGAGATCCACGCGGATCAATCCGCTGGCGCAGCTAGTATAAAAATAAAACTACTTTAAGAGATGTCCGGCCCTCAGGTCCCCGACCCAAGAAACAGGATAGAATCGTGTTAAAAGATGAATATTTTTTAATTATAGGTGGTCTTTTATTACAAAATTGTATATTCGGAGATCTCCATTTAAAATACTGGTATTCAGCTGCATAGGGTTAGACTGGAAGCCGACCCCAACATAGTTAGGAAAAGCCTAGACAAAATAATGATGACTACGTCTTCTTAAAGGTATTTTGGATACTTGTAGATATTTCGAGAGAATTAGAGAATAACTTCTCACACATTGATTAACTTATTATTATTAATTTTTAGAACGTTTGTAAATATGTGAGCACCATGTACTTATGACATAATTAAGTTTTCCTGCCATTGCTGTATGTGTTTTTCTTTTCACCTTTTGTGGTGTATTGTTTTTATTCTGGGTGCATCGTCTTCACATATAATGTTATAATTTAATGTATACAAAACATTTTAAAAGAGTAACGGTCGAGTTTCATGCCCATTCTTCTCCACACGAAACTACCTTTTGGAAGGGGCGACTAGATTCAATTCTATTTCTTGTTCATTTTTGACGTTCAAAAGTACCTTTCTTGTGCCTATTTGAAATATATGATTTGACTTTGACTTTGATATGTGCAGCAAAGTCAGAGGCCCATGGGCAGCATGAAAACTTTGACACCAGGTTAGTCACTAACCACCTGAAGAAGAAGAAGATCTTTGTTTTTTACGCAGTTCTATGTTAATTTATGTCTTTTTTACTTTAAACAGCTCTATTTGTAAGCCAGTTCAAAATTCAAATAAAACCTTCCATCCTGGTTGCCGGTTCGAAATAAAAAGTTTTTTCTATTGTTTCATAACATTATACGGTAGAAAATATATACATATATTTGTTTCTATAGTTTGTTCAATAGATACCGCTTTTTTATTTTTCATTTGGAAGAAGGATGCCAAAATAATGCTCGAATATGCGACCTTTTTTGAGAAAAATCGTCGCACATTTGTTATTTTTCCTTCAAAAAGCTCAAAAGTGCCGCATTCTGAGCGTTGTGCAAATATTACAGGATTTCCTGGCCACTGATAACTTGTAAAGATCGGAATAAATTACGAAGAAGCTAATACTTACCCTTCGGGTACAAATTGCACGATAAGCGAAATTCGAAGGGCCGACGGATGATTCGTTCAGGGGCCCGTAACTTCGACGCCTCAACGCCCAAACTTTGGACCCTCAGCGAAATTATGTATGAAAGTTTTATACGGAACCAGAGAGGCGTATTCTAAAGCGGGTCTTTATGACCCCTGACATGGAAACCGGGTAGCGTTGATTTGATTTGTTTAAAATAAATTGGGGTTTCAATGATTTAATTTAGGGCACTTTGAGTGGAAAAATTAAGTTATTTTTGGATCTTTATTTAATATGAATAGGAGAAGCAAACAAGCCATGGCTTAAGATTTTGTCGACTTAAGATAAAATGTGTTTATTCAGTTACAGTGCTGTAAGAACCCGGAGGGATCCTCACACTTGAGCGAAGGAGTGCTCGATATTTACTATTCGGGACGTAGCTATAAAGAAACAACTATAAAAATATTAATTAATTTAATTTATAGATGTTGACAACATCACGCCTAGCAACCAAGGCTCAAGACGTCACTTTCAATCTACTGTAATTATTTGGCAGCTTGTATGCAGCCAGTTATAACTAACCATCTAGGTTCAACATAAGGTTTAACCAAGGCTCTACAGTACACATGTACTGATACGAGTTTAAATTATTTTTTTAAATATATTCATTTGTGATACCGTCTATAAATTAAAAAAATCTTCAAGCTAAAATCTAGGTGAAGTGAGTTTAAAGTGACCTGTCAATAGTGTCCATCCCTAGCATTAGGTGGTGGAAGAACATCATCTCATTTTACCTAAGTTTCCTAGAACTTCAAGGGACCGTAGACCTACATATTTGATAATACAACTTGATATCTCTAAGCGTTTTTGAGAAAAAGGGTGTTGACAGACGATCGGACAACGAAGTGATTCTATGAGGGTTTCGTTGTTTCCTTTTGCGATACGGATCCCTAAAACACCAAAGAACTATGACAGAAACTTTACATCACTATGAATACATGCTAACCTGCTGTATTCCGATCTAGTATGCAAATGAATTCTCAACCACACTGTGTTTGAATATCAACTATCACCTCTAGGTGTAATAAGAATAATCAGAATACTCACACTTGATATCAGGTCGCAGTTCAACAAACTGAGAGTAATATAACGCGTATAATATAACAATCTTAAGTCGTTGACTTTTTGCTCGCGAAGGAGGTGGCGGGATGGGAGAGAGAAAGGTCCTCCCGTCCCAGCCGCCGCGGGAGACGCCCCGGGCGTCGGGAGCCACGTGACGACTCCCGGCCACCGTAGGCGCGGGCCTGCGGACGGTGAGTAATGGGTGACTCACCGTCCGATCAGCACCAGGCCCGTGCCGGACGGCGCGTATATGTTCCACGCGCGCCTCAAAGAGATGTTAGCATATGAAGGGGCCCCTCACGGCCAAGCCTGCCGGGTAAGCGGGATTGTCCGAAAGGGTTACCGCTACCCTGGAACATAAAGGGCTACGGAAGGAACATGGATGGGTTTTAGTCAGTAAGAGTCTGACACTCCCTTCCGCTCCACCCAGAGCGGGAGCAGTCATTGGATGATTTACCAGCCTTAAAAAAAAAGTCATTGACTTTTAAACACATGCAGTTGACACTTATTTGTTACTAGCTGATCACGCCCGGTTTCACCCGCTGCTCGGCTCCTATTGGTCGTAGCATGATGTTACATAGACTATAGCGTTCCTCGATAAATGGACTATCCAACACAAAAAGAATTTTATCTATTCGGACTAGCAGTTCCAGAGATTAGCGCGTTTAAACAAACAAACTCTTCAGCTTTATAATAATATAGTATAGATTTTATGTCTTCCTCCTTTTTCCCTAAAGGATAAAATGTTGGTGTTTTCGCCCGAGTTGCATAATGCTATTAGGTTCCTTGTTATCGGGGTTGGAGGTTCAACAAACTTATTTCACTTTTATGTAGTTTTAACTGAAAACTAAAGATGTATGTCTTGTTGTTGCACGTGGTTCAGATAATAACAATAATTATATAATAGCAATAAAATGTCTTTATAATAATTTTACACGCTATTGCATGAAAAATCTGAATTTATGATAGTCAATCTGCCTAGCCTTTTCTCAACTATGTTGGGGTCGGCTTCCAGTCTAACCGAATGTGTGAGTGTTCAAGCGTTTTGGTTATTTAATTGTCAGCACCTTTCGTCTGTGTCACCACTTTTATCCTCAATATTCATTTTATTTGTTAGTTTAAAAAAAAACAATAAGTACCATAATTTCCAACATTTCGAATTGTTTTTCAGTCTTCGCATTAGCGATACGTTCAAAGATATTTTCCCAAGTCAATATACTTTCAAAAACATTAGCCAAACGCGAATTCCACAACAAACCTATTCAGCTTCAACAACGCCACTCTAATTTACATTGACACAGTTTTTCAAGCCATTCTTGAGTTGACGTTTGAAATAAGTGGGGATGCCTTTGTCAGCGGAGGATAGGATAGGAGGATGGGACGCATGCTCCAGTTTCCACGTGTCATGGCGGAGTCTGGAGCCGGTCTGTTGTTCACTAGACGATTAAGCGTGGTTTAAATGAGTACTTACTGTTGGGATTGCTTGTTGTACGTGTGTTTAAATGGGGCTTGTTTTTTCCTTTGAATATGTAGTTTGTATTTATCTGTTGGGCCTTAGCGGACGTTTATTTAACGATTTGAAAGCTACAAAACTTTAACGATCATAAAATAGACCGATATGTTTAGAATCAACAGATTCACGGTTTGAAAATTTACGTCATTTGTTTATTTAATACTTTAAGCACAGAAATGTACAGAGGCGGACTTAATGGCATCTAGAGATAAGGTCATCAATCATCATCATTGCTTTGCTAACCTAACTGCTTAACATTGTAACGGCTGTCAAGACCCCAAGAAGAAACCACTGGCTCTGAAGATACAGGCTACGTCTAGTTTCGGAGTCAGGGATACCTATACTTTATTTGCCAAATCACTACGAATAAAAGCGACGATTAAAATATATCCCGTCGTCACCCTACCGTGCTACCAAAACGATTTGTTTGGCGCCATAGAGCCGCGTCACGACTCACAAGCGCCACGTACCACCGAAGCGCCAGTTATTGCTGGGTCATTCAATTTATTATTGCCAACGGCTGCTCGGTCTACTATGTGATTTACATTGATAGAACTATTTGCTGCTTCAAACTCTATTAGCCGGATTATTCACTTTCTGATTTATTGATAGCGTCAGAAAAATACATGAACACAACGGGCCAAGTAAGGAAGGAACATGGATGGGTTTTAGTCAGTAAAAGTCTGACATTCCCTTTGATGACTGACTTGATGATTTCCCATCCTAAATTAAAAAAAAACTAATAAATCCGCGAGTAATTGTTTATAAAAATTCTGACAGTTTTTGTCACATTTGTCTTGTTTAATTCTGCTTACAATAAAGTATTTTATCAAATAATATATCTAAGTATCCATGTGTTAGGTTATAAATTATTGTTGTTTTAAATTCTTCGCTTCCTAAATTTTCTTTAGTAATTCTTAAGCAGCATAACAGTCTCATTAAATACTTTTGAATTCTAAATGGCTCCTCCTAATCCTTTCACTTTATCACTCAAAACAAGTTTCTTGATATATCACCGAATTAATTTCTGTTTTACATAGATACTCTGCAACCATCTGCATTGCCCAGGCAACTAACATCCTTTAATTGCCTTCCATGCCACCCGTGGGATAAATTGAAACAAGCCAAGAGTCATTCACAAGTCTAACATCACTTATAACATCAAAACGTAACGCGGTTTCGGTCAAATCATTCCCAAAAGAACACAACTTTGGTCATTAGAAGTTGGTTCAAATCTACTTTGAACAGCCACGATGTATATTTAATAATATGTATACTCGTGACATAAGCCCATGAGGATAGCCAGACATTTTAGATTGCAAGTAAAACTGTGATTGTAACATACCCGTCTACCCCTTTTGCATCGTCCAGGTTTATATCTTGACATAAACTATAGGAGCTCGTGGCTAAGTGCTAACGGCCGCACAGGTCGATCCATCAGGTTAAGCTGCGTTTGCCGGGGTTGGTCGTGGATGGGTGACCATCTTTACATAACGAGATACATACATGCCTCTGAAAGCACGTAAAGCCGGTGGTCCCGGCAGTCATTTGTGCATCTTTGACAGTCTCTACGGGTCGTCAGAAGCCCGAAAATTTGACAGCCAGTCTTACCAAGGGGTATCGTATTGCCCTATTACTGGGTTGTGGAGGTCAGATAGGCAGTCGCTCCGTGTAAAATACTGGTACTCAGCTGCATTCGGTTAGACTGGAAGCCGACCCCAACATAGTTGGGAAAAGGCTAGGGAGATGATGAGAAGTGTATGTAGAGAATGCAGGAAAAATAAAGCGATGTCTTTAAATAGCACACTTTTTCAGAAATCATCAACGATGGTACGAAACTAATCAATTTTTTTATTATCTGAATGACGGACTAAATATAATTTCCTTTTTTTAACTTGCCATCATCCCTATTTTTGGATAAATACAAACTTGCATGCAAGTAATGGGCTATAAGTGTTCGTTCCAATCGATTAAGGAACGGGTCAAACGTAAACCTTTTACGAACGAAATAAACCGTGCCAGCTACCCGTAGAATGTTGCCCATTTTTCTATGGAGCTGCTATTTTAGTAGGTACAACTATAGCTTTTGGCAGCAGCTTTCACTTCGTGTATAGGTACATGTAGTAAATTATCCCTCGGGAACCGCACATTTTTCTACTATAAATAGTAGCATATCTGCTATTCCAGAGTATAATCTATATCTGTACCAAATTTCATCCAATTCCGTTCAGTATTATTTGCGTGAAAGAGTAACAAACTTCCTTACATCCTCACGAAGTTTTTTTTTTACACATTTTTAGATTTTTTTGGTAATTTATATCGCTTAATACAAAGGCCCAATTCCTAAGGGCAAATTGGACGGTGGTTTGTTGTTAAATGAAGCCTGAAAATTACGGCTTTAGGGCTTGTAATTTGGTCTGTCTGGTCCTTAATTAGGTTTTAACTACGTTCCTGATTACCGCGGCTACCTGTGCGAACGTGAATGTTTTAAATGTGATTCTCGAAAAACCGGTTTTGTTTTATCAAAAACGGTTTTCAGAGATTTACGGTTACGGAGATTTTAGATTTGTTCATTTCGTGATTTGTAAATAACGTAACATTACGCTTTGTTTATTACTATGTGTATGTACAGAGGCCAGCACATCAATCCCAAACTGTAAAATTTTCCCAATTGAAAATGAACCTTTTGCGTTCATATTAAAGTTGAAAATCTATGAAAGAAATTTGAAAGATCAGGCTAACTTGATATGCTAGCGTCTGTACTAGTACACCTCTACCTAACCCTTTGGGGATTAAAGTCTTGATCTTATGCTATGTTACTACAATATACAGCATACAAAGAAACTTTCCTTTTTTTTAAATAAACGACCGCCGTATTCATTGCAAAAGGTTCTTAATAGGAAATAAAACATAGAAAGGCCTCAAGCCACTAGTCATAATACAACAAAGTAGAATACATATTATTTACCATTAATAAATACATACGCAGACTAACGTAGCTATCCAAAAGAGGTATATTTTATATGGTGAGGACACCGTATCCCAATGCCTTTTATAACGTACGTTAATTCAAACAGAATTCATTTTCTTTTGAGTCTCTTCACGCCTGAGGCACAGAATAGAAAAGCGGAGAAGGTCCGCCCCAGTGCACACTGGATCCGCGTTCCACCAATCCTCACTGTGCTTACGTGGTGGATTATGGCCCACTCCCTCTCACCGAGAGAAGGTCCCAGTGGGAACATTATAGGCTTCTTCTTTTCGTGTGGTTAGTGACTAACCTGGTGTCAGAGTTTTTAAGCTGCCCATGGGCCTATGAATTAGCTTCACATGCCGTTGAAATATATCTCTCAAAAGCATGTCAGTTTCCTCACGATGTTTTCCTTCACCGATTTTTTAGCAAGTGATAATTATACAATACGCACATGAAACCGAAAAATCAGAGGTGCGTGTCTTGGGTTAGAACTCGAGACCTATGACTTGGCAGTCCAACGGTCACACCACTAGGCTATCACTGCTCAATATTATAGGCTGATTATGATGATGATGAGAAAGTCGACTCCATACAACGAGCGAAACTTGGCGTGCACACATATTATGACATAAGTGCACGTACTGTGAGTGCAAGCGTGTTCGCGATGGGCGTTTGTTTTGGCATACAATATCGTTAAGGCCGCTTGCGCTACAGTCTTCGAATGAAATATGATAGACTCTTCATAGTTATTTCTTTTATTTCAAGTTAAACCGTCGGGTCAGGCGAGGTTTTTATTGTTATTATTGGTAGGTTCTCGTTTGACTACTATCCTATCTGAAGATAAGCACTATAGTTTCAGATTGCTGTACGTCCACGGGTGCGTGGCTGTTTTCGTTTATTTTTATGACATACGTTTTAACGTTCTACATCTTTCTCACATGAATTATGCAACCAATATTTTGTAACCATATTTTGTTTAAAAGAATGTCCGTTGAGTTTCTTGCCCGTTCTTTTCAATAAATACCTACTGATTTAGAACCCATTATGTAGGGCATTTATCGTCTAGCTTCTAATTGCCGACAATTAGAAGCTAGTTGCCCATTTTTAGGATTCCGAACCCAAAGGGGACCAAAACGGGACCCTATTACTAAGACTCCGCTGTCCGTCCGTCACCAGGCTGTATCTCACGTACGGTGGTAATTTTCACAGATGATGTATTTCTGCTGCCGCTGAAACAAACCGAAATAAACCGAAACAGAAACAAACCGAAATAAAATAAATATTAAAAGGGGCTCCCATATAGATATGATGCCGTTTTTTATAGATAAATAGTACGGAACCCTTCGTGCGTGAGTCCGACTCGCGCTTGACTGGTTTCTTCTAACTGACCGACCCCTTGACAATTCAAAAGTGTCTATAATTGGTTTATTTGAAATAAATGCTTTGAATTTGATTTTGAGTATGCACCCAGCCTTCTGTACCTATCTATTTGGTGACAGAGGGTTGTCAACGGCGCAATATCCGACCGGACTTTAAAGTAATTTGTCGGGGTCCGGTCTCACAGATGCGACAGACGCGAAATTTTCGGTTAACTCACTTTAATGAAAATGTAAATTCGATGTAGGTAAATACTTTTACTCATAAGCCGATAATGTATGCTTATAGTCGCTTATATGTTTATAAAATTACTGATTAGTTTAGTTATAATTACGATCCGTGTGGTCAAGATTTTGTTACTTAAATTATTACTATCTGGATGTTATTGTGTATTGTTATGTCTACTATTTTTCTGTTGTAGTAATGGCCAAGGAAAGTATCATTGACTTCTGTCCTAGCGCCGTAGGTACCACTATCACCTATAATTATTTTGTTACGCGATTTTTTGTAATATTTGTGATATCTTTTAAAGTATTCATTTAAATAATATGAGAACGAGGCATATTTTAAACAAATTTTAATGGTAAATTTAAATAAGATACTTTATTGGGTAAGGATTGTTAATAATAAATTTTAAATTTTCATTTTTTTTTGTTAACAAATTCTGAATGCAAAAAAAAAATTAAGTCATCACTATAGAAGGTAGGCATATGACTGTAGAACATAGAATTTATGTATCGCACGCCAGAAAAGATCCTTGTTGGCATACTTTTATCCGATGTCTTCCACAATTATCGTCATTTTTCAGCCAATTTACACAAAACCTTTATGAATTATACACCAAAACCTTCCTCATGAATCACTCCGTCCTTTAGTGAAAACCATTCAGAAGTTCTTAAGTTTAACGCGTTCTGAAAGACTGACAGACAGACAGACGCGGAGAGAGGACTTTGCTTTATACCTAATGGATCATCCATTGTTACGTTGCGCATGTTACACAAAAGTATTTTTTAGTTGATTTTGATTATAAAGTAAAAAAAACAGTTTCCATTTTCAAATCAGATTTTCCAGCAGCTTGAGCTAGGTAAGCACAGCTCCAGACAACTGTGCAATAAACAGAAAGTTGGCAACACGACCTGGCGTAGCAAAATATAACAACTAAAATGCATCGAGACAGGTTTTCTAACAGAACTCAATTCAGCAGTTATATAGAAAAGAGTACTAACAAGGCGTCTAAACTTCAGGAGTCCAGATCACAAGATTTGACGGTGTGAAAGCCCAAGTTTGATCTCCAATTTGAAATGGAAATGCGAACATTTTTTCGCACCGCTTGAGTTTCGCTACGGGTTTTGTTCGACATATTTTTTTGTGAAGATTTTATTACGGATTTCTAAGGTTAAATGTTCAGTTATTTCATAATAATTTTTGTACGAAATTACATAATGCCGTCAATTTGAAATTCATACTCCCTTATCCAAAAATAAATGTGTTATATACTGCCTTTTTTTTTGAGTCATCAAATGACCCGCTCTGGATGTAGCGGAAGGGAGTGTCAGACTCTTACTGAATAAAACCCATCCATATTCCTTCCTTAGCCTTTTATGGTTCGGGATAGCGGTAAGGCTTTCGGACCATCCCGCTGACTAGATATTCTGCCTGAAATACCATTTATGTAATGTATTTCTTGTAATCTCTTAAGACCCACAATTAGGATTATTCATCTCTAATCCATCGAAAACTTAACATCTTCTAAGATAATCTCAAAGAAAGTATGGGCGACGACAAACAAATCCAATTACCCAACGTCAGAGTTTAATCGGTATGACTCGACTTCTCAAATGTCAAATAAAATCGATTAGGATTACATTAAAGTAATAGGGTTAGATCTCCTTGAGATTCTGCCAAGCCTTTAACACTGTCTACTTGTCACAATGTTCTCGTATCATTTCTTCATTTGTTCGGACTTTTTTAGTGCTTAACCTTTTTGGTACACTTGGTATTTTCGCCTAAGAAACTTGCTGCATCGTATTGTTAGCTGTTATTTGTCAATGCTTTTATTTGTAGCTGTGTTATTTCAGTAGTTGTAATAAACTGTCGAGATCTGCTGGCAATCGAGTGGTCGTTAAAGGAGATTGTTCTACGCCCATACATTGTTCGCCCTGGAGCCAACAGCATAGAAAAAATCATTTTCTATTTGTAAACTGCCCTTAGTAGCCCATAAGAACAAAGTTTGTTGACGGACACTTTAGAGAAAAGATTTATTTAAAAAAAAGGAACCGATTTTGAGGTTATTTTTAATAAAAGAAAACGTACGTAATACCTTCTAAAATCGCTATTTCTGGTTTCTACAAAGCATTAAACTTCAAATACAGTAAAATATTACCGTAAATACAGTTGTATTATGCCTTTTAGGTACAGTTATTATTTATTGGTTGAAGTTTACTTTAAGCGAAGTCCGTTATCCGTTGTCAAAATGCTAAGGTGTCGTTTAAGCAGATCACAGAATCAGTTATTCGAAGCCAGGTCACGTTGAAAGCAATCCAAATTGTAGTCCGTTAAACAGAAACAAAATCAAAAACGCCAAAAGAAATCGCCAAATAGGTAGGTATTCACAACAACACAACACAGCCACAGGCACCGACTGACGTAGTGACGTAGAGATGCTCTCTTGAAGATCAATCATTGTATATCGATTATCAATGACCACCTATTTAATCTGTGGTTTTAATTTAGCAGACCAAAATGACAGATCAATAATTATGTCAAATGCAAATTAATTTGTTCCGTTTCAAACATAAACCCGTTGTTGCTATGATTCTAGTTCAATTATATTAATGCTAAAATAAAATATTTTGTTCCCAACGAACAATGTGTAACGTTTTAGTTTGCGACATTTAAAAATAGAGTTTAAGTACTTAAAAAGTAAAAATATGGCTATTGAAGTCGTGAAATGGTTATGAGAACAATTCACTAGAGTTGCGTCGTAAATGACATTTCAATCGTTAAATGAGAGATTTTCTGACGAGTGAAAAAACATAGTTCAATAGATGGCGTGGGTAAAAAATACGTCTTTGTTTTACTGGCTACTGATAACAAAAATAAGATCCGTAAATAAGAAAGCTTATTTTATGTCAAAAACCTGAGACAGTGACGTATTTTTTACTTTTGAACTAATATTTTCTCACTTGTGAGAAAATCCCTCATTCGACTAGTATGTACATTTTGTGAGTTTGTTTTGTTCATTATATTTTCATCATAATCGTGCTAGGCCATATTCATCAAAAGTTCCATTAAAATGTTCACGGAACTAATTCCATGAAATAAATATGCATGAAAAACTTTTATGTTGCACATTTTCAATGTTTTGGAAGTGTTAAATATCGAACATCCATTATTTATCACTAGATATTATGGACATCGTCGTCGATATCGATATTTATGTAATATGAGCGAGAGCGACACTATCAAATCTTTTGTGACATTCACATTGACAATTCCTTGAAAGATGGCGAGTTCAGATGGTAATAAAATCAATGAGGTCACTTTTAAAAACCTATTAAGAATCAAACAGTGTCCGCTTGAATTTATTATTTTTAAAAAGCATATTAAAATATAATTAAAATTAACGTACACGTCAAATGTTTGTTGGTTATAGGGCGGTCTAGAACAATCTCCTTTTTGCGTCGCGAACTATTGATTTGAACCCATTTCAACAAGTACTTCGTAAACGGGGTTAATAAAAAACGCATCAATAATTTGGAATCTCATGAGGATTTTTTCCTCGCTGGATTTGAATAAAACGAACAACGATACATTACCGTTTTGTTAACTCGTGTTAAAAATTGTTACATTCCATTTATTATAACATTAGACAACGGTTATCATCCCTTTCAGCGGGATTGTCCGAAATTAGCGGGATTGTCCAAAAGGGTTACCGCTACTTCGGGACATAAAGGGCTAAGGAAGGAGCATGGATGGGTTTTAGTCAGTAAGAGCCTGAGACTGCTTTCCGCTGCACTTAAAGCGGGAGGTGTCATTTGATCATTTCCCACCCTCAAAAAAGAAACTCTTTCGTTTCTTAGGTATAAACAAATAACTAACTCCGTGGCTTCATAATAAACATTTTTATATTAAGAACTAACTCTAATGTGCAGTAACTTCAAAATTATTACACAAAAACAACCGTTATTTAACCGTTATAATAATAGATTAGGTATTTGCTCAGCAGTGGGACAGGATAGGTTAAATAAAAAAAATAAAATGATAATAGAGTATAGTTTGATAAAATGCGCCAGTTTTGCAAACAACTTTAGAAAAAAATTAAGTTGTTGCTAAACTACTCTAAATAATAAATCACCAACAACTTTCAACCTTTAGAACTTTCAACAAACTTCCACACCGTCGGGCACCCCGCAATTACATCATAAAAACAAAAGGGTAGGTATCACTCAACTACCCACACGTAAGTACAGCTAAGCCCAACGCTAATCCTTCACTGTCTGTAAATTTAGTTACTAGTTCCCTCGAGCCTCCTCTAGTAGTGTCCAACTTGGACCTTAGAGGCCTCACGTGATGTTTTGCGATTGTCTTAACGGCTGTAGTTTATAATTTAATTCTGGTCTATTTTGACCTAAGCAGAGGGTTATTTTAGTGATTGGCTGGGTTAAAAGCTAAAGCTTAAAGTGAACGCTTTTCTTACGTTTTTTTGCAATTTGCGGGTCAGTTTTAGGTTGAATGTTGATGAGAATATTATTCGCAGCAGTGATAGCCTAGTGGTGTGACCGCCGGACTCCCAAGTCATAGGTCTCGAGTTCGAACCCAAGGCACGCACCTCTAATTTTTCGGATTCATGTGCGTATTGTATAATTATCACTTGCTTAAAATCGGTGAAGGAAAACATCGTGAGGAAACCGGCATGCCCGAGAGATATTTCTCAACAGCATGTGATGCTAAGTCGGAGGCCCATGGGCAGCATTAAAACTCTGACACCAGGTTAGTTACTACAAACCACACGAAAAGAAGAAGAATTTGCGTAGCCTTTTCCCCAACTTCATTGGTCGGCTTCCAGTCAAACCGCATGCAACTGAATACCAGTATTTTACATGGACCGATGCTATCCGTCCGCCCATCTAGCCTCCACGACCCAGTTACTGGGGAATACTCCTCGTAATCCTTGGTAAAACTGGCTGCCAGACTTTCGGGCTTCTGACGACCGGTAACTACTGTTATAGATCCACGAATGACCGAGACAAACGGCTTAACTTGATTTGTGAGACACGGAGGATTCTCGGTATAAGCCCATCCACGAACCAACCCCGGCAAGCGTAGCTTAACCTGATGTATCGACAATTGCGGCTGTTAAAATCGTTAATGGTACAACATTAAGTAATTACTTTTGTTATGTAAGCCCAATCATACCAACAAAAATTTATATAATAAGACATCTATAAAAATAACTAATACTGTAATATAACAACATTTTATAAAATATATTATAGCCACGTATTAGGTATGTAATACCGCGGTTAATTTATTTTATGTCCCAGACCCCTTCGTGCAGACTTCATCGTGAATTCTAGAAAAAAATACGTGAACGTGTCCTTGGAAGGAAAATGGGGTCGTAACCCGTATCGAATTTAATCACAAGAAAGACACAACATACATGTAAACTTATGTAGGTAGATACATATAAAAGAGGCTTTATTCTGACATTGTTTGTTGTTCTGAAGGGACTCGTATACGTATATTCTGTGATATACAACATACGATTACTCCCATAGTTCAATAGGCTCGCCTCTTATTACTTGGGACTTTTAGACACAACCGTACAAACAAACAAAACAAGAATTATGTTTAGTCCAAGGTTTTTTGAATTTTGATCTGTACTGCGACGATTATAAAGTTCTAATTACAAAAACTGTCGCCAAACCCGAAATTAAATTGGCAATTTTGTATTAAGAACTTTTTCGTTTTGTTTTTAGAATAAAACCCAAATTGCAAGAACTGGTTCAAACGTTTAGGCTCTAGCTCGAGTTCTAATTTAAGGTAAGAGTTTGAACCGTCTCCCCGAAGTCAGGCGCCAGTAGGTACCTGACCACCTAAATCAAAATTAGTATTCCTACCAGCGTCCTAACAAAGAACGCTATAAAATTGCTAAAGTGGTCTGTTTCTTCAGTGGTTCGAATAAAATCAACATAAAGAAGGTGCTATGTATTCTAAAGATTCCCGCGATCGACGTAAACGGTTAGTGAAGAATTTTTATAAGAAGGAATGATATCATAAAAAGGTTTCTGGATGTCAAGTGTGTGACTAGATTTGAACAAATGGGTTCGTCCTTGTTTTGATAAATTAAGGTTCTATTTCGTAGGCTGTAGGTAAACTAATTTCGTGAACCTTATGTCTAGGATAGATTCATAAAAGTTCAAACTTGCTTGTTTTTTCCGTAATCTTTGGTTCTTCAGGAAAGCGATTTTAACGGTGTTGGTAGAAATTTTTCATCTTCACCAGCTGTTGTCATTTAGGTGTCAAAAAATTGGTGTTCGCATAGCCGTTATTGCGTGACAACATAATCTTCTTCTGCTTCTTTACGTGTCGATGGTATTATTTATTTTTATTTTATTAAATTGAATGCCCAGTAGGTTGCATTTATCGCGGCAACAGTGGCATTCTTTAGGTCATCTGAGGTGCAGGTGAACGGGCACTTAGGACACTCCAGCAGGTTGAGCATGAACTTGTTAGAAGCTCCGCAATCGCACTGGGTGTTGACTGGATGAGCAAAACCCCACTTCGACAGGTACAACATAATACAACTCCCGACTTCCCCGGAATCATTTACCTACACCGCTTAGTTAAGTTAAAGAACTTTAAGCGGTGTAGGTAAATGATAACCACTTTTCTCCGATATGTTTAAGGTTCATGTAGTAGGGGGCGAGCCTATTGCTAAAACCCTGGCACCAATCCAGCCTCCGAGCCTGCCGCCAGAAAATGGGGACAGAAAACTGATATTACAAATACCAGAGTAAGTTTGTCAGTTTGTTTGTTACCTTTTCACACCTAAACACAGAACCAATCATCCTGAAATTTTGCAGATACGTTGTTAGGTGTACAGAAGCAGACATAATCAACAATAACGTTCATTATGAACATAGATGGCGCCACGTGTACGTTTGTTGAGCCAATGATTGCAACGGCCAAATAACAAGCAGAGTACAACCCGAATTGATTGTCAATATCTAAATTAACGCGAACGAAGCCGCGGGAAACAGCTGGTAGCTACATAAATATACCATCACCGTTAATAGCTATCTTCCAGCTATACACACACATCGTTTTAGGAGTGTGCTCTTCGCATCCCGTACGATTAACGCCCGACGGAGTGCGGCGATGCGTGATAGAAAGTAAATAGAAGAGTAGCGCAGTGTGTTCGCACATCCTCGAGTAACTTCACGGTTCATTTGCACGGAGCTGACAAAAAGAACGAGAATGTATTAGTAAATCAACAGCAATTTGTACAGTCTGTTCGGGGGCTAGGTGATTGGCTACAGTGTGGTCTCGATTCTCGCAAGGAATACGTTTTTGTAGTTGGTAAACACATGTACATTAGTATACATCAGGAGTTCCCATACTTATTTTGTCTACTGCCCGCTTTGAGAATAAATTATTTTTTGCCCCCATTTTTTTTCACCTACCTAAAAATCACTATGTAGATGAAATTACAAATCACCTCCTAAGGGTCTACACAACTTACTGCCCCCCTTTTAGGACTGCAGTGCGCACTAGGGAGCGTTATCGCCCATTTTGGGAAAAGCTGGTATATATGATTTATCCCTAAGCTCCCCAAAATAGATTTGAGCTACGCGATGACTGATGCATGCATGCTCTCTGTTGGGACAGGTCAACTCAACACTGTAATGGCACTTTCTTCAAAAGGCGTTTCCAGACAAGTCATAGCGAAATAAAAAAAACATGGTACTGCATTGTTTGACTCACCTAAAATCTTTATAATACGGTCCGGTCCGGTCCGGTACGGTGGGTTTCTTTATGGTCTTTAAAAGAGATCTCTGAGTTTGTTTCGGCATTTCTTCTCAGGAATCAGTCAGCTAGGAAATATTAGATATAACAATCAATTAAGCAATTTAGGTATTTAATATTGTTATTATAATGTCTTGTTAGTCTGTAAGCTTTCCTACCCAAAAATAAAAATGCCGGCGCCATGTAGCTTAAAAATATTGACATGTAAAAGTATTTTAAAAGATCTACTTACAGAAATTTCATTTCACGAACCCAATAAACAGAAGAAAATAAACCCTGAAATTAGACTAAAGTTTTCATTTGTTTACTTTGGCACAAAACAAAGCACATTGGAACCTCTAATACCCAATTCAAGCCCCGCAGTCACACAGTACTTTGTTCACAATATGGCATACAGTCAGCTTATCCCACACACATTGGTACATTAACCGGACAGCATCAACAAAAGCCGCAGTACCGGTTAATCTAGATGACAACGTACACATCAAAACCATGCAATCACAGTGTTTTGGCAATGTGTTCGTATGCAAGCACGAATTATGGAGTCTATTTAGTATAGAGTTCGAAATCATACAGATTTGCTATGCGAAATCAAAATGAAGCGGGTATTATTACTATTTGGCTAAGTTGTAACAGCCGCATAGGTCGATCCATCAGGTTTAGCTGCGCTTGCCGGGGTTTGTTCGTGGATAGGTGACCATCTTTACATACCGGGACTCCTCCATGCTTCGGAAAGCACGTTAAGCCGTTGGTCCCGACAGTCATTTGTGCATCTTTGACAGTCGGTAAGGGTCGTCAGAAGCCCGATATCTAGTCTTACCAAGGGGTATCGTATTTCGCAGTTACTGGGTTGTGGAGGTCAGATAGGCAGTCGCTCCATGTAAAAACCATGTAACCCAACATAGTTGGGAAAGGCTAGGCAGATGTTGAGGTGCTTATAGCGGTACTGTTTCAACCTCAGAGACGCTACTGCTCATTTTCAGCACATAATCCCTTAGACATTTTCGTCAATAAAGTACTTCGCAAACTTTACAAATTAAGCCAAACGAAATGTCAAGGTGAAGGTCAATTAAAGTTCTGATCATAATCTAATTGAGTTTAGAGCTAAGTCAACATAATCTATCTTGTTCGACGACGAGTCTTATATGGAGTGACGTCATGACTAGGTACTTATGTTACTGTGGCTTTGCTTGTCCAGAACTGCTAATTGCTCGGTAACTTAAATTGGTTTAGAAGTTGGCTGTTGATTAGTTTGGGATTTGCGCAGAGAGTTACATATTTGTAGAATAAATGGAGGATATAAATACATCTAGATCAACGAGGCAAAAAAAATACATTTTAAATCTTTTATTACGATCGCTTTTTACGTTTTGCATCGTTCTCACAAGTACAATTTCAATATGAATTATGTATATTTATTTTGTAACCATACTCTGATATAAAAGAGTGCCCATGGAGTTTCTTGCCCGTTCTTCTCCACACGTACCTACTGCTTTGGAATGGGCAACTAGATTCATTTTTCTAACTGACCGACCCCTTGCAAGTGACTGTATTTGGTTAAAGGTTTATTTGAAATAAATGCGTTGAGTTCGAATATGCGTCGTAGTGGTCTCATGTCACATGAGGTCAGCGGCAGCCAGGAGCCTGGATTTGTGTTCCATTACTGGGAATAGGCTTGCTCCTATTACATGGGACTTAAATATAACTGGCAAAAAGTGCAGCTACCTACTATGGGTTATATAATTATGCTTAATACTCTACCGCCAAGAAATCAAATTTCTCCAACAATTACAGAGAGACAATCGCGCTTACTCTGCATAATTAGGAACACATTTAAACTGCGTTTCATGGAACGTGAGAATTCTAGCTGAGCTCACGTTTGCAATAGTGCGGTTTAAATCACGCACAAAAGCAGGATTCTTGTGGAAACCACTCGCGTTTTTCGAATTCATGGGACCGCGTGTAATATTTAATGGGGTGCGATAGAAATATCCTTAACTGGGGACGTCCGACGATTTGGATTCGGTTTTTTTGGTGGAATATCCGGTCCAAATATAAAATTCAGCCCTATAATTAATCGAAAAATCTTCAGTACTTAACTACTTCGATACATGATATTCATAAGTCTGTTTTTTTCAAATTCATTAGTTGATTTTTTTGCGCCCACGATATTTTTTTTGAATCAGTGGAAATTATATATTACTTCTTTATATAGTTTTATTTCTCATAAAAGTACACTGATACAGGGTGACACCTAATTTAAGCGTGAACATAGCCTTTTTTTGTTTGAGGGTGGGAAATCATCAAATGACTCCTCCCGCTCTGGGCGGAGCGGAAGAGAGTATCAGACTCTTACTGACTAAAACTCATCCATGTTCCTTCCTTAGCCCTTTATGTTCCGGGGTAGTGGTAACCCTTTTCTTTTTACATAAAAAAAAAACAATCAATAACCTCATTCTAATAATGCAATTAAACTATAAGAAGCCATATTAAAGGTACTTCTATTGAAAGAACTCAATTTCATGAAGTGTAGTACAAACATAAATTAAATGTTCTCTACACCTATTTAAAAAATCTTTAAACCAATAAATTATTTATTAAAACTTAAACAATTTTCTAACCTCTCAGTAGCAGCTCGGACGCACCTCTGACTTTTCGGATTCATGTGCGTATTGTATAATTATCACTTGTTTAAAATCTGTGAAGGAAAACATCGTGAGGAAACCGCCATGTCTGAGAGATATTTCACAACAGCATGTGATGCTAAGTCAGAGGCCCATGAGCAGCATAAGAACTCTGACACCAGGTTAGTCACTAACCACACGAAGAAGAAGAGGATTTGGATTAGTCCCCGATTACTGGCAATAGGCTCACCCCTATTACATGGGACTTAAATATAACTGGTGAAATGGGGGTGTACCATGGGTACACGCCTGCTTAATCGTTTGGGGAAGAAAGCGTGATGTTATGTTAAAACTTTAACACTGCCTTCACTTATACGTCGATAGCAAAGTTTGAATACAAAGTTGTTCCTTAGAGCTTGCCTTCATGCAAGCGAAAGTTCGTTCCGTCAGTAAAATATGTTTTACTTTTATTAAGTATACCGACTAAGCGTAATTTAAGTTAATATTGGTCTGGTATAACGTACAAAGTTTAGTTCTAACAATAGGCCTTTACGTGAATGTTTTATTAAGTGTTGTATGTTTTGGTGCGGATTCTTAGCGAGACTGTAGCGCCTTTGTATCGTTAGTAAGGCGAAGTTTTCATGTTAAATAAGTTCTGATGGTAAGTATGTGCATATGGTAAGCGGCATTGTCCGAAAGGGTTACCGCTACCCTGGAACATAAAGGGCTAAGGAAGGAAAGAGAGGAGGGTTTTAATCAGTTAAAGTCTGACACTCACTTCGGAGGAGCCATTTCATGATTTCCCTCCCTCAAAAAAAAAAGCTAGATTTTAAAGCTAATATTCAGTTTAATTATTATGAAATAGAAATTTATTTAAACTATGTCGCTGTTCGGTATCTTTTTTGTAGCGTAACGTGAAGATTTTTTGGCAATTTGCCTCTTTTTCTACCTAGCCTTGTCCCAGCTATGTAAAGTTTTGTTTTTTTTGGAATTTTACTAGATACAGCTGCATTAATATTAGACTTTGCGGGATATTTCATAATCCTATAGATGATATCGAGCTTTCCAGCTCTTCAGAAAGAGTAACGGTGGAGTTTCTTGCCGAATCTTCTCTATACGAAATATTATCCTCTTAAAACATTGCGATTTGAACACATCATTCGGGAAGAACTTCGATTAAACATACATATAAGTAACTTTGTCTAAACAATTAGCTGTTGAGAGTTTTTCCAAGACTTTAGGGCCAAGATCTAAGAACGTTACTCAAAGAGTACAATAATAAGACTGATAACGTTACTTAGCCCGTACGTCACTGTCAGACAACTGTCAAACTCCAAAGTAAAAGAAGAATAAAACATGCCAAAGTAACAAGGTCAAGGTCTTAATCTCTCAGGAACTATACTTCACCTAACTTAATGAACCTAAACTGACATATAACATAACGCCTGTAATCCTTGAAGGGTTAGGCAGGTTTAAGCGGGATTGTCCGAAAGGGTTACGGCTACCCCGAAATATAAAGGGCTAAGGAAGGAACATGGATGGGTTTTAGTCAGTAAGAGTCTGACACTCCCTTGCGCTCTACCCAGAGCGGGAGAAGTCATTGGATGATTTCCCAGCATTAAAAAAAAGGCAGGTACCTATAGTATATACCTACGTCCGCCAGCTCTGTTTAAGTCCCATGTAATACGGGGCCAGCCTATTGCCATCTACCGGGCACAAACCAAGACTTCGGACTGCTACTGAAAAAATAATGATGGAAAATCTCAATAACACTTTCCCGGACCTGTGATACGAACCCAAAACCTCACGCTTAGTAACGTTTGCGACCACTAGACCAGTGACGGTATAGCTGAGTAATTTATCAAAATAATCCAACCATCTTGTCCCATTTCGTATATAACGACACCCTCTTTATCAAGATCCAGTGACGTCTCTAACGTACCTTCAAATTCGTCACGTAAGTCGTTAAGATTAATTAATTATGTAAATTGTTAGTCTGTCGTAATTAATTGAGTTGCTCGAGTTATATCGCAATGTTTTCTGGTATCTATATGTATAATTACAAGGCTATACTGTGTTTGTCGGTTTTTGTACTCGTAAATATTTGCATAAAAGCTATAATTGATTATAATAATGTAATAATTAAAAAAATAACAGCCAATTGCGTGTCGGACCGCACGCAATGACAGGTCAGTAGTTGGGATGAAAACCCAAGATCAAACTTGACTACATACATCGATATACTTCACGGTCAACTGTCCAACTGCAAAAGTAAGTTGGTAATAAATATATAATTATATGTGATAAAACTAGATAATAATATATTAATATTTTTCCGACTCTTTCTTTTACTTGTGTTTTTCTCAATTAATTTTATGATTCAAGATCGACGGGACCTTAGATTTTAATTTATACACATACACGGTTGTTTTTTTTAATGCGTTGACTTACAAGCTTGTCGTTGAAGAGCTCCAAGGGTACTAGGACAGTTACCATTGACTTCTTAATAGATTTTAATCGTAGATGCACCCTGCCTTGTTAAAAGGTTGTCGTGTTTGTCGTTCATTTTGACACTTCCAACCCACACTTTGCTATACAGGGTGGAATTTTGTAATGCCACCTGGAGGGAAAGTACTCTTAATACTGTAGATAAAAAAATTTACTCAAAGAAAACATTCCTTTATTTTTGAAAAGAAAGAGAACTGCATTCAAAGATTTCCAAAAATTCACTTGCTACACCCGGCAATCGAACCGAGTAAAATCTGTAAAAATGACACCCTGTACTTTTATTGCGTTGATCGTAGGATCACTTATAAGGATGAAATCTTTCTAAGAAACTTGATAAATTAAATGAGAGGAAAACCATGAAATATGGACTTATAAATTCAATGCGTCAAGTTAAAGCTCTTTAAGTCAAAGATTCATCTGTTAACTTATGTTAGTAATAATTAATAATTATCATTGACGTGATTTATCCATTAAAATGACGAGTTGCTATTTGGATCAGACGATTGAAGATTGGTACAAACGGTACAATCAGATGGCCTACGAGATCACCAGATCTCGCCCCTTTACATTTTTTTTGTGGTGATATGTGAAAAATCAAATTTTCATTCAATCTTATGCGAAAGCAAACGAGTTGAGAATTGAAGTTCAGAATACGATTTATAATATTCACCACAACATGTTAATATTATTAAAAGTTACTAGATATGAATTAGTTACGTGAATACATTTGTGTATCCAAGAAAATGGAGCCCATTTCGAGTAACTAATTAGTTAGTTCACTATTTTTTGTAAATAATTTAAGATTTCATGGTTTTCCTATCATTTTATTTATCAAGTTTCTTTGAGAGATTTCGTCTTTATGATTGATCCTAACGATCGATGCAATAAAAGTACAGGGTGTACTTTTTGCAGATTTTAGTCGGTTCGATTCCCGGGTGTAGCAAGCGAATTTTTGGAAATCTTTGAATGCAGTTCTCTTTCTATTCAAAAATAAAGGAATGTTTTCTTTGAGTAAAATTTTCTATCTACAGTATTAAGAGTACTTTCCCTCCAGGTGGCATTACAAAATTCCACCCTGTATAGAGACTTAACTTGATTATCATGGAAATGCCGCATATAGTACAGTGAGAGCTAATGTAACAATTTAAATCTTTGATCACTACCCACTTGAAATAAATCTCAATCCAAAGTCAGGCGACATTCTTTATCACACGAAGTTACTCGTCGCGACTTAATTACTTCCCTCCGATTGCAGTTTCTATTCGTCCACGTTTGCAGACCTTTGTGGTGCAATTTTCCTTGGGGGATTGGTTTTTTTTTTGTCTTCTATATTTGGTTACTGGATCCTGGAGCTAAGTTTTATTTGACATCCGAACAGTTACCTGTTTTATTGTTTTTGCTGTTACTGATGAAAGTGCAGGTTTAGTTTGTTTTATAAAACACTATTGACTTATAATTTCTCAAGCTTAATTATTTAAGTTAGTGAAGGAAAATATGAGCGGAAACCGGCACGTCCTAGGATCAATGTGATATTTATCAACCCGCACCCACAAGGTGGATTACAGCCCACTTTCGAAAAGAGGAGGTCTGTCAGTATCTCTGCATGAGAAAACCGGCATATTCTAGAATCTAAAATTCAAAGACATATGACATCTAGCAATCCGCACTAATCCTGCGTGGTGGATCACAGCCCATCGGTGATTGACCGACCCCTTGAAAATTAAAAAATGCCTGTAATTGGTTTATTTGAAACTAGCATTTTGCCCGCGGCTTCGCTCCCGTGGTCTTTCCCGTGGGACCCGTTATTTTTCCCGGGATAAAAAGTAGCCTATGTTACTCCTAGAAAACTAAGCTTGCCAACGGTGAAAGAATTTTTAAAATCGGTCCAGTAGTTTTTGAGCCTATTCATTACAACCAAACAAACAAACAAAGTTTTCCTCTTTATAATATTAGTATAGATAAGTGCTTTGATTTCGTGTTTGAGTTCACTCCCTCTCGAGAAGAGGAGATCCGGGCTTCCGCAGATAGATATACATTTATAGGCTGATTATGCTTACCTATGCTTAGGTGTTTAGCAAACATTACCGTCGTCGGATATCTGGAAAGGAATTCTCATATTTTAAGGGACGTTCGTATTGTCGCAATTTTTTACATTGATTTTCGCTGTGACGACATTGCGACTTAATTTCGAACGCTTATAATTACGTAAATTGACCTGGCTCTTTCCTATTCATGTTTTGGTTGGTTTCTAATTTCACCAGAAACTGGCCGTCAGCATTCTTCTCGTTGGCCACAAAATTGAGTTACAGTCATATGTTTTATAAACAAATTTCCTGAATATTACTTACAAGACTTAAAATGACGTGTCTTTAATTAAAAGAGGCAGAGCTGTAATATACTTCCATATTTCTCCAAAGATATTATTAATTTCTATGAAATATTCAGAGGTACTGCTCTTAGCAAGCCCAATTTCTAACATAAGCCCAATAAAGCCTCGGTGGGAATCAAAGCCTGCGTACCGTATAGGAAAGTTGATTAGTACAATTTTATCATCTTTTTATCGCTCTCCTGAAACATTTGGAAGCAAAATAAAAGAATGTCAAGGACACCATCTTGATTTTGTGATACAAGGATAATTTGAAAAGAGAAATAAAATCCAGAAAGATCTTGAACGAATGTTTAGGAGTATGTAAGTAGGGATAAACTACGATAACACTCCTCCAAAATTCAAAACATCATCTGCCTAGCCTTTCCCAATTATATTTGGGTCGGCTTCCAGTCTATCCGGATGCAGCTGAATACCAGTATTTTACATGGAGCGACTGCCTATATGACCTCCACAACCCAGTAACTGGGCAATACCATACCCCTTGGTAAAACTGGCTGTCAGATTTTCGGGCTTCTGACGACCCGTAACGACTGTCAAAGATGCACAAACGACAGCCGGGACCAACGGCTTAACATGCTTTCCGAGGCATGGAGGAGCCTTGGTATGTAAAGATGGTCACCCATTCACGGCCAACCCCAGCAAGCGTGGCTTAACCTGATGGTTCGACCTGTGCGGCTGTTAGTACTTAGCCACGAGCTCCTCCAAAATTCAAAACGTTTAAAAATATTTGTGAAAGCAATTACAAAGCGCCACCTAGACCCACAACACATGTTGCCGCCGGCCTGCTACTAAAAAAGAATACTTACAACTCCATACAAACTCTATGGTAATGATGTGACTATAAACATTGAAACAGCAATTTGGAGGCGCGCCATGTTATCGTAGTTTATCTCTACATGGCAACCATTGTGGCTCGTTCTACTTTATAGGTACTTACTTTCTTATAAATCAAGTATTAGTTAGTTATTGATAATATTTATTTATGAGTAGCTTTTGCCAGCGGCTTCCCCGTGTGTAGGAAATTATCCCACGCGAACCGTAAATTTTTCCAGGATAAAAAACAAGCTTATATACTGTTCCAGACTATAATCTATCTTCTTTATAATATTAGTATAGATAAAACACCACTGTTTCAAAATCAGGCAAAGCACCGTGACGAAAACTGAATTTAATGTTTCAAAAGGGGAAAATAGACAAAAAAACACAATTTATCTAGTTTCCTTTGAGTTAATATTTCCGCACACATGATTTTTGCTCTAGTACACCTACAAAATTATATTCCTTACTATAATATTATTATACGAGGTTTTTTAGCCGCTTTGCACGGGTGTATTTAGTTACTAAGTTTATTTTTTAGAAATGAACGTTTTGTTTGTGCAGAATATCATTTTTTATTTCTTTCTTTCTGTCAATATTCTAAAAATGTGCTCCACTCCTATTCCAGTGGCCATCACTATTTTCACAAGCTTAAGAAAATAATCTTAAATCGAATTAAGGTTACCAACATAACCCACCTTAATTCCGTCAAGTTGGTGGCTATTTTTAGCACTGGCAGTACCGAATGGGTTTGGCTTCGTGCCATCTATTTGAGACTGGCCTTAATAGACTAAAGGCTTGCGAATTAAATATAAATTGTAACAGAAACTGTTAAGTTTGATAATGGTCCTCGAAAATGTTATAAAATCTTTTATTTTATCATAGCTAAATATTTACTACTCTAGACAACAGACATTATATTTTTTTATCTCTGGTCATAACAGTTATTTGACGTCGCCCAGTAAAATCACCCCTGACTAATGAGATGTAGGTCGTGAGTTCAAACCCAGCAGGCACTTCAGCCACGTGACGACTCCCGGCCACCGTAGGCGCGGGCCTGCGGACGGTGAGTAATGGGTGACTCACCGTCCGATCAGCACCAGACCCGTGCCGTACGGCGCGTATATGTTCCACGCGCGCCTTAAAGAGATGTCAGCATATGAAGGGGCCCCTCACGGCCAAGCCTGCCGGGTAAGCGGGCTTGTCCGAAAGGGTTACCGCTACCCCGGAACATAAAGGGCTACGGAAGGAACATGGATGGGTTTTATTCAGTAAGAGTCTGACACTCCCTTCCGCTCCACCCAGAGCGGGAGCAGTCATTGCATGATATCCCAGCCTTAAAAAAAAAAGCCAGGCACTTCACTTTGTGTATTTAATTTCATCACCACTGCTCTCAAAAGGAAAGCATCGTGAGGTAACCGGCCTGTTCTAAAACCAGAAATTCGAAGATAATAATAATAATATCCTTTCGAAGATAATAATAATAATATCCTTTCGAAGATAATGATAATAATATCCTTTCGAAGATAATAATAATAATATCCTTTCGAAGATAATAATAATAATATCCTTGGACATTTCACACAACGCCATATCGTCTCAAGCTAAGCAACCTAATGCTTGTGTTATGGTAACGAGATGGCTGATAAACTACTTATATACATACGTATTATTGATAGAAAAACACCCAGACTCGTAACAAAAACTTGCAGGTCGTACAAAAATTAAAAAAAATAGATATGTGACCAATCCCTCTCACAGAAAGAAGGCTTTTGTCCCAGCAATGGGAACTTTACAGGCCGATTATGCTAATACAGCTAATTTAGTGTTTCTACGTAATGTCTTTTTGACTAAAAACTTTTTATAAAACGAAGTAGACTGTCGAGAAGTGTCGAGTGTTGATACTTAAGTGCGTCCGGTACGCTCCGCTTTCAACCTTCCTACATAGCTAATAATATATTTAACCACAGTATGAATTATTTATCATAGTGCTCATTCCGATCTTCATCACTACATAGTATAAAGCAAAGTCGCTTCTTTTACTTTGAGCTCAACACGCCACCGTGCGTCGGCTAAAACCGATAAGAAAAAGTCATTTGTTTGGTGAGTTGACGCCGATGCGTTTACGCTCTCTCTCTTCAAAAGGTCAAGATAATTTTGAAAGGTTTATGTGTGTGATACATGATAATCAAACTTTTTTTTAAAGAATTCTCGATGTTTATCACGTTGTACATCTGTAGCAGGTCACTATTGTTATTTAATGTATCATCACTATTGAGGTAAGCTGATGTTTTGTATCCCCACATTTTTTCAGTTATTTCTATAAGACCCATGTAGGTACGTAAGTAACCGTACCGATTCTTTAAGCCCAATAAATTCTTTTATAAAAAGATGCCGAATCCTCTCCGCTTTGCTCACATCACATTTAATACCGTATTTACAGAAATAGACGAGGGTTTAACTTTATTACTCCGAAATTCTTTCTGAGAGAAGAAATAACAAAGAATGTAGAACTGAAGTTAGACCTTAATTGAAGATTTACAGCCAGAATTTGGCTTATTTTAGAAAAATGAGTTAGAATTACAGTAGGACTTAATGTTAAAAGAGGTTAAAAAGATAGAACAGCCAAGGGCCTTTTTTTTGAGAATGGGCAATCATCAAATGACTCCTTCCGGTCTGGGTGGAGCGGAACTGAGTGTCAGACTCTTACTGACTAAAACCCATCCATGTTCCTTCCTTAGCCCTTTATGGTCCGGGATAGCGGTAACCGTGCAATATTCTATTGATTTAATCAAACTATATTTTTAGTTTTTTTTGTAAGTACAAGAAAATCACTCTTTTCTAGTTTTAAAAAAGTAGTTTGCCTGCCCCATAAAAATTTTATATCATCCATGCTTGGTTCGTTAAGTAGAAATTATACAAATTTGTGTTAAGTCGGCAATTTAAAGATAAAACAACTTTTAGCTTAAGGCTGATTGTCGTTTATTGGAACGAAGCTCCTTAACGCGAAAAAAATTGTATTTTTGACTTGAATTGACTAGAAATCGTCACGATTATTGTTACGTTATGTGTGCGTGTAAGTTTCGCGTAATTAACTTCGTTCTTGTCGGGGGTACGCCGACCCCATGTTTTTTTTTTTATGTTTTAAGTCGGTCGTTTAGACCAAAGGAATAAAAGAAAATTGCAAAAGTATCCGTACGTGAATACATTTTGCCCTTTTCTACTGTATTTTGGGTGAATATACACTATATACAGACTCGATAAATCTGTATGCTACACAAATATAAGTTTAGCGTAATTAAGAGATAAAACAAATACATTTATGTAGCTCAGATTAAAAAGGCACACAAAAATTATTATAAAATAAACAAAAAACGATTATATTCAAAGCAAATTCTCATTCACTAGAGGTCAATTGCCTCGAGGGAAGCCAGTACTCGTCCAGCTGACCTAAATTGACGACCTTTTCTATATACCTAACCCGTAAGGTTGGTAAATGGGTAATGTGTTTGTAAGCATGGAATAAGTAACATGAATTTTGGCACTGGAGGAACCTAATAATCTTCATTGTTCAACACTTAACTACCAGAAACATTAACAACGCGCAGAAACTCCAGCACTTCAAACTCAAACTCAAAGCATTTATTTCAAAATAGCTGCTCCCGCGCGATTTCACCCGCTGTCCATAAATTTAACGCTATTGGTCGTAGCGTGATGTTACATAGCCTCAATAAATGGACTATCAAACACAGACAGTTCAATTCGGAACAGTAGTTCTAGAGATTACCGCGTTCAAACAAACAAACTCTTCAGCTTTATAATATTAGTATAGATAAACCAATTACAGGCACTTGAACTGTCAAAGCTTGAAAAATGAAGCTGCTTGCTCATTAAAAATCAGTAGGTATCTATGGAGAAGATCGGGCAAGAACTTCGCTACTTAATTCAAGAAAAATATCTTATCTCATAATCTTTGGCTTTTACAGTTTCACCGTTAAAGTGAGGGCCTTAAGATAAGATACGGGATAAATAAAAGGGCGGTAGGAATTCGCTGATGGAACGATTGCCGATCGGTCAATGAAGTTCTTAGCTAAAAAAAAAGATCTTTAACTGAATCAACAGTGACCATCAATCAATGGCAAAGTTCTAGAAACTTGTTTTCGTCCGACGTTTGTTTTCAATTAAGCTGTGAGATCGATATTAGGATATCTTTGTAATTGATGATTCTATCATGAGATGAATTGGATTTTTCGTTTGCTGTGTTTGTACAGTTTTTGGGGTTTGATTAGTGTTTGTGTAAGAACTTTACTTTTTCTTAGAAAGATGGGATGAGTAGACATCTATGCCAAACTGATAATTAACGAAAAACTGAGTTTTAATGTTCCACGGTCGCCTCAAAGAGATGTCAGCAGATTGTCCGAAGGGTTACCTTTTTTAATTTTATTTTTTTATCCTGAAATCCAAGAAAGGAACATGGATGGGTTAGTCAGTAAGAGTCTGACACCCCCTTCCGCTCCCCTCAGAGTGGGAGCCATTTGATGATTACCCATCCTCACAAAAGAAAGGCTCAGTCAATCAGAAAGCGTAGTAGATGCCTATGGAGAAGAACGGGCAGGAAACTCTACAGATAATCTCTTAAATCAGATTATCGTTACAAATGTTGGTAACATCATTGATGTTCAAATTATACATATGAGAACAATGCAAAAACACTTGCTTGAAAAGCGTCCGTAATAAAATAATAATATATACTGCACTGTAGGTACTGCTGATATTTTGCGTGGATGGGACGAATATTTTCCCCCAACTTCTTCTTTTTGTGTTAGTGTTCTTTCTTTGCGTCATGCCACAAGTAAATATATGTATTTAAAAACGATTTAAAACATTTAAACAGCAGCAAAGAAAAGCCTAGTCTCAAATAACGGCGCTCGTTCACGAAAATGACGCATGGATAATTATGCATAACGTAACATGTAATTTTCACTTATCAGTTATCGACTACGAGACGGCGACGACGATAGCAAAGTTTAGTAGCATTTACCGGCTACGAAGCGTAGCTCCGTAGCTGTAACATGATCGAGTTAGCTACGCCGTAGCAATAATTCAGATCTTTCAAAATACCAGTGTTATCTATATGTTTTATTCTCTCTAATAATTTTTTTACCGTTTTAAAGTCTATGATCATGTACCAATTAGCATTATTTGCAACATAACATGCAACTACAAAATTCAATTTTTACCCCAAAACATAAAATGATATTTGAAATTCTCTCCTTTACCTATTTCCGCTTAAGGTAAATGTTTAGTTTTTCCCATTCACAGTTCCACACGGCCACGGTCGGCTATTTTTACCGGCCGTTAATTTGTCGGCCCGTCTTTATTAACTGTGGGCAGCGTGTGTGCGACCGTATTGGGTCTGATTAAATATACTATTAGATTTCTCTCAACGTTTTAAGCTTTTGAAGCAGCGCTCTTCAGTTAATATTGTACATATTCTACTTGAAATTTCTTAGAGTTTCTTGAACCCTGTTTTTGTTGTAGTTTGCTACAGATATACTTGTGCTTTGTAGGAATAAATTAAATTGTGTTGGCGGACAAAGTAGTCACTTAAACCGTTTTCGAGTTTGTAATTAATTGAAATAATGTTCAATTCCGTTTACAATGCGAACTGAAATTTACCGTTGAAAACAATTACCTATAACAGTTGCACCATAGTAAAACTGCGAGAATTAATTTGTTCAATGTAGTTCACATTTTCATAGTCGAGTTTAAACAGTTTTTAATTTGTTAGTCGAATTCATTTACCTGCCATCTGTAGCTTGTATTTATGTAGATGGTAGGTAAATTAATTCGAGTACACATATACCTAACCTACCATCTGTGACTAAACCACTATTTTATACTATTAAATACCCACACCCAACCACCAAACCACACCAAACACCAACAACCACACCTAACCACACAACAACCAACCACCACAGCACACCCCACCACACCACAACCAACCACCACACCCAACTCCTACACCTCACAACACACCACACCACACCACACCTTTCTGATACTTGCTACAGAAAGTTATTCACAACAAAAGCTCACTGTTTTTTCTCTCATAAGTATTTGGCTTTGACTTTGACTTATTTTTCTTGTAACACAGCCATAACAGCAAAAGGAAAGAAAACCAATTGTTTACTATCTTCCCACGCGGGCTGTAGAATCCAATTAAAAGAAATGGCCCACTAAACGACATGCGTAGGTTGTAATTTGTGGGCAATTACTGAATCATTATAATAAATTATCGACTCATTAGTGAAAAGAGCATCTGGCTTTAAGTCATCATCTGCCTAGCCTTTTCCCAACTATGTTGGGGTCGGCTTCCAGTCTAACTGGGTGCAGCTGAATACCAGTATTTTACATGGAGCGACTGCCTATCTGACCTCCACAACCCAGTAACTGGGCAATACGATACCACTTGGTAAGACTGACAGTGACTGTCGATTTTCGGGCGTCTGGCTTTAAGTGCGAAACTTTATTTAATGTTTGGCCTTTACGGTCTTACTATGTACAGATGCTACCACATCAGGCTATCGCAAACTGTAAAATTTTCCCAATTGAAAATAAACCTTATGACTCTTTTGATAAAGTTGAAAATCCATCAAAGAAATTTGACAGATAGGGGTAGCTTGATGTGTAAGCCTCTGTACAGTACAATACTTTGATTAAAAGAGTGTCCGTTGTGTTTCCCGGCGAAAATTCTCCATACGAACCGACTGCGCTTAGATATGGGCAACTAGCTTCATCTTGCTGACTGACCGACCCCTTTAAAATATACTACCGACTATTTAAAAGTGTCTCGCAACCGTCAGTTTTAAGACTGGTTGTCAGACATGTGGGCTTCTGACTACCCGTAATAACAATCTAAATCTACGAATGACAGCCAAGGCCAACAGCATAACGTGCTTTCCCTACTACTAAATTAATTGAAACAATATAAAACCTACATCACAAAGGAAGTCACTATTATTTCATAAATGTAATTGTTCCGTCGCAAAGAAGAAATACTGTCACATTCAGTAGTCCACGTTTCGCTCATATTTCATAATTACGGTCCCCGAGTCATTAAATTCGGGGCATTACGCTGAAATTTATTATGGACATGTCCATACTTTCGTAATTTAACAATTAAAAGTTGAAGTATGGCTTTATAATAGAAAATTCTTTTTTTAATACTTTTTCTGACAACGAGTGACTTTAAAAAAGCATGTATTACCCAGTTGCTGGGTTGTGGAAGTCAGATAGGCAGTCGCTCCATGAAAAATACTACCAGTATTTTTCATGGAGCGACTGCTCAACTGCATCCGGTTAGACTGGAAACCGACCCCAACATAGTTGGGAAAGGCTAGGCAGATGATAAGGTGCTTATAGCGGTACTGTTTCAACCTCAGAGACACTGTTGCCCATTTTCAACCCATAATCCCTTAGACATTTTCGTCATTAAAGTACTTCTGCATCCCATTAGACTGGTAGCCGACCCCAACATAGGAAAAGGCTAGGTAGATTGAGACACCCACGTTTCGCCACTTATGATAGCATCTCATTTAATAAGTTCAAGCTTATTGCTAATAACCGAGCACAAATCTGAACTCCGGACTGCTAAATATGTTACCCAATAATACAATGCCCGACCCAGGAATCAAACCTAGGATCACACGCACAACAGTAGCGTTGACGATCACTCGAATACTAATTAATTAATTATCTTCATATTAGTACAGGGAAAAAGCGAGCTTCCCTGACCCACAAAGCCACAGGTGAATGAGAAAATTTATTTACTCCCTGTTTAATTATGAAAGTGCTTCTAAAATAATCACCCTATAAACAGAAGTGCTGACCTTTACAGAGGTCATAAGGGAACACCACGTTTGTACAGACGCTAACACATCAAGCTATCTATAAAATGAATCTTACGCTTTTGTAATAAAGTTGAAAAAATATCAAAGAAATTTGACACTGGCCTTTGTAAAAAAAATGCCTATACAATTCTCAAACTTTTTTGGTAGTTTACACTGGCATATGATTAAAAATTTGGCACAAATATTTCGATTATTCGCACTAATCCTACATTGATAAGTCTTTATATCGTATACTTTACTCAACCTAAGTACAGTAAGAGTTTAATACGAATGTGAGTCTAACCAACGTGCGTTTCATGCTAATATGAACGTTAACATTATAAACGTTAGGTTTGTTTTCGTATGAAATTCTTGTTGTGCTTAGCTTGAGTATTATAATATATGCTAATTTTGCGTTATAGTTCTCAGCCTTGCTTCTTTGCAAGAAGCTCAATACTTCTAGACGATGTCTCATTAGTGCATACGTTTATTAGAATATCGACTTTTAATAAAGTTCCACTTGAACACGACCACCTGTTTTACCAACACATCCAATAATAGCTGAGCAAACAAGCGAATAATTTGTTCGACATCGCAAACACTTAGCCACGGATCAAGTTACCATAAAGTTGCTTAACGTTCCGCCTTGAACGAACAGACGTCATACAGCCTAAGTATGTTTACATGAGAGTCAATCGATTTCTATTTTTGCTATGTACAGTTAACAGAAGTGACAAGCGTACGTAAGGTCTGTTTGAAATGTATCAGATGAAAGATTTAAGCACAATCAGTTTAATTCCTAAGCAATGACTCACTTAAAGGCATAAGTAACATAAATTTTGCAGGTTTCATCTTTATATCTCTTTACTTTTCCAACAATTATGCGTGAATAATATGATTTAATTGTTATGTAAAACTCATCGACGAAACATTTTATATTGTCAAATGAAAATCATCTATCTTTAAGGTGATTTTAAATTAGAATTTGGGGTTTAAGTGTTCAAATAATCAAACCAAAGCACTCAATTTGTAAGTAATTTGCGAGGCATCGACAAACTATGACTCTTCACGTGATCAGAGGTCTGGCCTTTTTTTGACCAAAGAATCAGCATTGCCACAAACAACGTGGCGATAGTAAAAAGTAAAAAAAAAACAAATAAAAATTGACCCATAAAATGAATTTTACGGGTAATAACGCTTTTTCGTTACGTGGCGAACTCTGCTAGTTTACTCCTACCACAAGCCGCATTAAAAAACTTCGTTCCAAAAAAGTAATATTACCTTACTCATTAGCCCAATTCAAACACCCTTCACCCGCATCGATAAACATCACCGACACTCAAGCACATCCCTCATGTAACACATTAACCCTTAAAGAAAAAGGCCTCCACTTTTCGCTGACGGCGAACTTCGGAGGCCTCAATCAAAAAGGCCATACAAACGAAGACCAATCAGTGCACAGCACGTGGCCCTCTCACGCGTTAAATTGCTTGTCTTATTTAACGATTCTACCTTTTATTGCGCCCCGATTGTAAACGTAATGTCTTTCAAGATTTCTGCCCCTATTTCAGTGTCCCCAATTGGGGTTGGAAAGTATTTTAGGAAGCAGTAAAAGTGTGAAGGAGTAACAGTTTATTTTCTGTTTGCGAAACCGAAGTTGTTCACGAAACGCGAGAGAGCAAAGCTTATAAAACGCTCGCACGTGTTTTTAAATGTGACAATCATGAGTCACGTTGTAATAAAACTATTAACTCGGTGATTCCATCAGGGGTTTCTTATTTCGCAAGATTATTATAGGTAGGTGCTTTAAGATGGTTTGCAATCGAATTTAATCTAGTCTATACGAACTTTCATGTTTGAAATACTTGACTGCACCGTGGTAGCCGCGTTGATCTTGCGCGACTGCTGAGCGTGAGATTCGGGGTTTGATTCCCAGGAAAATCTTAATAACAGCCCAAAGTTTGGAAGTTTGCAACTTCCAAACTATTGCTGCTGATGTGCTTTCCGAGGGAAGAAGAGTGCACCGCACCTGTATCTGCGCATACAATTGTACTCTCTATTATCTCATCATTCCCCTGCTCTTATCCCAATCTATTTGGGGTCGGCTTTTTCTTCCATACTTCTCTATTAGTTGTCATCTCGGTTGGTTGGTTGGTTGGATCACTACCTTTCTAGTCTATATCATCTTTCACACAATCCACCCATCGTTTCTTTGGTCTTCCTCTACTTGTATAGCCATCCACATTCATACTCACAACTTTCCTGACAACATTTTCCTCATTCTTGCGCATAACATGCCCATACCATGACATCAACTCACCACTTTTCAGTCACTGGTGTATTCTATCCATTCGCGTAACACCACACATGACTCTTAGCATTCTGATCTCAGCTGCATGCAATTGCCTTTCATTCATTCTTTTTGTGGCCCAACACTCTGATCCTTACAAGACCGCAGGTCTAACCATGCTTTTATAAATCTTTCCCTTAAGTTTAAGGGGAATGCGGGAATATATTCCATATTATCTCTCCATGATTTCTCCTCTCTATATGATGACTCCACTGAAATTAGCCGACATTGCCAAAACTGGGTCTAGAGGACTATTATTAAGTATTATTTAAACTAACCTGTTATTGTTTTATAATGAAACACGAGATTACTTATTTGCATGAATAAAAAGTTATTGAATTACTTTCCTTGCACTAAACAATCCATTTCGGTGGCTGTTGAGATTCTCTTTCAAACAAAATCTATTCAAACACTCATTATGGTTGAGTCGCAAAGAGACGCTAACTCATCTCAAACAACTCGAAACTACTCCTTAAGTAGTTGTTTGTATATTCGTCGCAAGTTAGTTATCTACACAAGAAAAATCGAAAAACTTGCTTACATCATTTTGGTGTTGTTGATCGAACCGAGGTGTAGACTGTGTGAAAGATGATGTGACTAGAAAAAGAGGGACCACCGAGATGGAGACTAACTAACTAAAATAGTTTTATAACAAAATGTTTACCTATCCATCATCTGCCTTTTTCCAACTATGTTGGGGTCGGCTTCCAGCCTAACCGGATGCAGCTGAATACCAGTATTTTACATGGAGCGACTGCCTATCTGACCTCCACAACCCAGTAATTGGGCCATACGATACCCCTTGGTAAGACTGGCTGTCAGATTTTCGGGCTTCTGACGACCCGTAACGACTGTCAAAAATGCAAAATTCCCAGCCGAGACCAACGGCTTAACGTGCTTTCCGACGCACGAAGGAGTCTCATTATGTAAAGATGGTCACCTATCCACGGCCAACCCTGGCAAGCGTAGCTTAACCTGATGCATCGACCTGCGCGGCTGTTAGTACTTAGCCACGAGCTCCTCTACTGGTTACCTATCCAACTTTATAATTATTTATAATTAAAGTTAACAGCACTCTTCACTTGTATAAAAACGTTGTGGTGAACCGACACCAACCATTCCATTTATTTACTAGGAATATTTAAAGTTTTAAGCTCTGTGGGCTAACTTTAATAGGTTTCACAATTAGTTTGTTTTAATTTTGCGAATGTTATTTAATGCTCATTGTGTTTGACGCTTTAAATATTTTCTAAACAAGTCAAAATAATTACATTGTGTACAAAAGGAGTTAACATAAAGTTTCAATGACATCAAAATAATGTAATCGGGTTGAAATAAGACTTGAAGACTCACAGCCCTATTTAAACTTCATGGCGGCTCGGAATGCGAGGCGAGTCGTTGCGCAGTAACAAATTCATGTGACCGCGGGGGAGAGGGAGGGGGTACTGCGCAGCGAGTAGCTCACTTCAGAGTCGTCATAAAGTTTGAAGCGTACTATACGTAATTACCTTTTATCTATACAAGAGGACCTCGTGGCCAAGTACAGACGCCAGCACATCAAGCTATCACTAACTGTCAAATTCTTCTCAATTAAAAATGAACCTTATGTCTTTGTAATAAAGTTGAAATACTATCAAAGAAATTTGACAGATTGTGGTAACTAGATGTGCTGGCCTCTGTATTAACAGCCGCACAGGTCGATTCATCAGGTTAAGCTACACTTGCCGGGGTTGGCCGTGGATGGGTGACTATTGTTACACACTGACACTCCTCCGTGCCTCGGAAAGCACGTTAAGCCGTTGGTCCCGGCTGTCATTTGTGCATCTTTGACAGACGTTATGGGTCGTCAAAAGCCCGAAAATCTGACAGCCAGTCTTACCAAGGGGTATCGTATTGCCTAGTTACTGAGTTGTGGAGGTTAGATAGGCAGTCGCTTCATGTAAAATACTGGTATTCAGCTGCATCTGGTTAGACTGGGAGCCGACCCCAACATAGTTGGGAAAAGGCTAAGCAGATGATGATACTATACTAATATGATAAAGCTGAAGTGTTTGTTAGTTTTTTTTGTTTGAACGCGCTAATTTCTTAAACAACCTGGCTTTGAAAAATATTTTTGCATTTGATAGCTTAATTCTTTGGGAAGCTTAACATCACTCTACAACCGAAAGGAGCCAAACAAAACGAAAAAAAGTCAGGTAGAACGGTAAGCTAAAACTAAGTAAAGCTCGGCCAGACGATGCGGTCGATTTGGGGCGGAAATAGACGCGGGGAGAAGCTAGTAGTAAAATAGCATTGAATCAAGTTGAAACCATTCAGTAAACTTTGTTATTTACATATTGCGACAACTTCTATCTACAATTTACGCTAAAGAAGTATCATTACACTATCATGAAGTACCATTATCATTAAGTTAAACAAAATACAATATCATTTTCAAACAAAGGGGTATCACCATGCACTGCCCAAAAAATTCAATCTCTTTCGAATATTTTCAATTCAATCAATCAATCAGCTCAGTCTATAGCAGTCCACTGCTGGACATAGGTCTCTCCCAGGCTGCGCCACAACACCCTGTCCTCCGCCTTTCGGATCCAGTCTGTCCCAGCCACCTTCTTAAAGTCATCGTTCCATATAGCTGGAGGGCGTCCTACACTACGCTTGCCGATACGCGGTGTCCACTCTAACGTCTGCTCCACCGGTCATCGCTACTTCGACAAATATGGCCAGCTCAATGCCACAATTTGTACACAACTAAAGCAATCACAAGTGATTAATAATTGTGTATCGTATTTACAAAACGCTCTCAAAATCGGATTGGTTTGAATGTTACCAAACTATAATTATAAATTTAGTTTACCCAATATACCGTGAGAATCGATTCCTAATTCAGATAGAATCAAATTATTACATACTACTTGTTTAAGGTCCTAATTTTAAATCATAATTACGTAAATCAATTATTTCAAAATACCATTTCAATTAATTTAAGCTTCGTATCAAGCTGTTTGCTGTTAGGTAGTATTTTCGTTAACAGCATGCCTCACTCTGTTACATACTCGTCCTCTTTTAACAAACACGTGCTAATTGTATGGAACCAATTATCAAGTGCTCGTAATTGGCATACTTTTGTGCTCCTATGGAAGAAATAATGCTACCTTACCATACCATATGCATTTCAATTGGTATGTCAAAATGAAAACCATTGGAGCCATAACGTTTTGTTATGTTAATTGTAAAATATATTGTGGTGAGAAATAAATAATGTTAATATTTTTTTTATTTTAAATAGATCCATTTGTAAAAGAATCCTTAATTTTCCTCCTCCTTCGCAACTTTTTTTTTACGTGCAGCAAAACATCGAAATACTATTTGCGAAATACTTAGGGCAAATCCTTTTCACGCAATTAAAATTAAGCTCTCTCAACATGAGGCGCGAATCTCATTGCCAGTGTAACGCAATTGGGGTGCCGTTCAAATGAAGCTATCATACAGTCTACACTCTCATTTGGCTCACCGCGTGTGAACACGGCTTAATTCGAACTTCCTACTTTAGGTTCCACACAGACTGTCTGTGAATAATCTCTGTAGATTTGATGTTACCTACGCTTCGTGGGTAGATCTGACACGCTCATTGAAGATTGTATGGCCTTGAATTTGTCTTAAAAAAATATTTTTTTTTTGCTCATAAACATCTGCCGTTGCTATATGGGTTATGACACGTTTTCTTTTTTTTTTGGGTTGTCCCACTTCTGGGCCTCTTTCGGGTATTTCTAGGATTTCATTATGAGATAGGAAAAACTTGAATGTTTATTATTCGCTCCCTGTCCAAACGAGAACGTCTGTCATTTTTAGTTCGTGGTATAGATAAACTACGAAAACATGACACGCTCCTCCAAATTACTGTTTTAATGTTTGTAGTCCCATCCTTACGTAAGAGTTTGTATGTTGTTGTAAGTATTCATCTTCAGTAGCAGGCCGGCAGCCAAATTCGTTGTGAGTCTTGGTGGCGCTTTGTAATTGTTTTCACAAATATTTTCCAACGTTTTGAATTTTGGAGGGGCGTATCGTAGTTTATCTTTCCTACTCAGTATGTAGGTATGTAGTATTTGCGAAACAATAGGGGTCTAAAATAAGATTTTACATTCATAAATGACAATTTTTCTTCTTCTTTTCGTGTGGTGTAAGAGTTTTGATGCTGCCCATGGGCCTCTGACTTAGCTCTACATGCAATAGAAAAAAAATATCTCTCAGACACACACACAGACTAGACCACACACATACTATTATGAATGAATGTATCACTTAAAACGTCTTTAATTGGCTTCACACTGACTGTCACCGAATACTCTCATTTGACATAGGTAAGTATTCGTTAGCATACGCGAGTTTTGTGAAAGGCGGCATGATTTGACGAATGATAACATGGAAATTGGAAATGTCATTACGTTTTTGAACGACATTTTGCGTGAAAAATTGTTTATTCTCCAAGTTTCTATCACTAGGCACGTTTCTATATTTATGTAAATGAAGTGCCGACTTATGTTTTGTGAGATTTTACGGGATAAGTCGATAGGTACTTTTTGATGTATTATTGCACTGTTATAATAAAATTCAAAAATTAAGCAATACTTGTTGAGAGTTTCATGTATTTCTTGGCGTTAAAATAAATTAAATGTTCTCTAGTACTACTTTAATTAGTTATGGTTTTACTACTGCGGGTTTTAATCGATCGAGTAAGTATACAAAACTCTTTATTAATCCTCCTTGCTTTTTTAATTTTACTCTATAGAAAAAGATGAAAATTGATCCCTCACGTCGGCATGTAAAAATAAAAGGCTACAAGGTAAAGCTATAGTCACGACTATATGGCTTAATGTGGGCACATCCATCACATTGACATTTATTACTCCGTTTTGGGCCGGGCAAAGACTCTTAGATCTTTTTATATAGCTTAAAAAGATACAGTTATGGTGTTAGCTTCGCGAGTTATTTTTATACATTGATCTGAGGTAAAATACGTGCTATATTCTAGTTTGGCGAATGAAAATAACAGTATAAAATACAATTCCTTCTTAATAATTATGTTTATCTTTTTTTATTCGTGTGGTTAGTGACTTAACTGGAATTATTATGCTGCCCATGAGCCTCTGACTTAGCTTCACATGCTGTTAAGAAATATCTCACAGGCATGCAGGCAGCCGGTTTCCTTACGATGTTTACCTTCACTGATTTTTAAGCAAGTGATAATTATATAAGAGGCACATGAATCACAAAAATCAGAGGTGTTCAAACTCGAGACCTATGACTTGGCAGTCCGACGATCACACCACGAAGGTATCACTTCTTTGTTAATGTTTATCTCAAAAACATTTCTTTACTTTTTTAAAGCCAATATTTTGGAATGTAAATGCCATTCTAATAGCCCACACACTAATTGAGTATCTGAGCAATTTTAAGTCGTGTGACGTAGTGAGATTTTTACAGAATAATGACAGTTTATTCGTTCGATATGTAGAGATTGTCACTTCTAAGCTCCTCTCGAAATCTCATCACGTAAGTACCTCATAATAATTAGTTTGCATTATAATCGGATATGAACCATTTCATATGACTACAGAAATACCAGACCAACTGCAGGGTATTAGCTGCACTTGGTTTTTTTTTTGAGGCTGGGAAATCATCCAATTACTTATCCCGCTTGCTCTGGGTGGAGCGGAAGGGAGTGCCAGACTTTTACTTACTAAAACCTTGATGTCCTGATTTGTTGTACTAAGCGCTTCTCTTTCAATCCATTCATTTTTTATGCGAACAGCCAAAGAGTGGAAATCTATGCCAGCATCTGTGTTCCCTTCTACATATAACCGTTGCCTTCAAAGCAAGAGTGAACAGGTATCTACTGGGGATACTTGCTCCATCATAGAAGTCATCCATCGCTTTTCTTCAGGCGTGATCAAGGTCAAGAGCAGGCTCTATTCTAAATAAAAATGTATGTAGTTAAAAAATATACAGGTCCATTTTTATTCCATACATCATCTCATCATCTGCCTAGCCTTTTCCCAACTATGTTAGGGTCAGCTTCCTGTCTAACCCGATGCAGATGAATACCAGTATTTTACATGAAGCGACTGCCTATCTGAACTCCACAATCCAGTAACTGGGCAATACGATACCCCTTGGTAAGATTTTTATTCCATACAACTGTGAGAGATAACTTACAAAAAATTGGCCAACCAGTGTGGCTCGATGCAATTCTCAAAGCGACTTTTGAACAAATCACCGTCGTTTGTCCCCTAATCCTTTGGGTTTTTGCTATTAAGAAAGGCCTATTACCGGACGACTGCGTTGAAAGATAAGGCTGTTATTAATATTGGTAGGTAAACTGCGTTAATTATAAAGACCTTTTTCCTAAATGAGTTTACAGACCTCGGGCTATCTCTTTCTATAGACGCTTTAGGAAAATTAGCTGAATATTCCTTTAATAATAGCGCTCTTGCTTCTCTTTCTTTAAAGCTTTTTAATGTATTTTAATTAAACTGTTAACTAACTACGCCCAAATACATTAAGCCTATTTTCGGGTAGGTTTGGGTATGGGTACATCAGAGAATAGGTCATCTTAAATCTCTTATCAAATAATAATAATATTCTTGGACATTTCTCACAACGCCATATAGTCCTAAGCTAAGCAACTTAATGCAGCAGTCAATCGGTCAACTACTGCGCCAACCGTGTCGTCGTAAATGGAGTAGCCATCGGCCTGTGTCAAAAGCAAAACCGATTTTTGTTAATTATTTACCTTACCCCTTTATTTTCTTAAACAAACACAGATAATTCGGGGAACATGTTCAAAATTCGTGTCACACAATTCCCATTTGCAGGGAACGCCTAACAAGATTCTTGCTCTCTGATCTTATCCAAACCTCAATTGTTCTTAAAATCTCGTACACATTTATTGTACAGATAAAGGCGTTTTTATCTCGCACTGTAGCGATACTTATAGTGTTGGCCCAGTAGAGCATGGATGGCCCAGTAAAGCAGTAATGGCCCAGTAAGCAGTGGCGGCAGTGTGTCCTGCTCCAACTTACGAGTCGTACGTCGTTGATCCGAACCGAAACAAGCAGGAGTTACTTTTCGTAAATAATCTCATCACAACGGCGCTCAAAACGGTAAAGAAAAACGTGAGAAAATCGCTATGTCCTAGAACCAAAAATATCTTAGATCCACGACATAACAAGTTAATAGAATCTCTCATTTATGGGAATTTAATCCTTATCTCAGACTAATAAAGCTTACTTAAACGACCGAATTTACTTTTTTTTAACGCTTTACGTTCTTTAGAACAAAAAAGTTGTAAAAAATAACATGGTGCGATTTAATTTAATAAAATTACAGGTGTCAATTTAGAATTATAATTTAATATTCAAATTGGGAAGCCTGAAGTCTGGGTGTTTCCGCACGTGCCACAATCGATTCCTGCTTCAAGTGTGGTTAGATTATTTTTTGTCGGATACATACTACGTTATTTGTTTAAGGACAAAACACTGTCCGTTAAGGATGCCGAAAATTATTTTGCGAATAAAAATTAAGTAGACATTAACGTCAATCTTTATTAAGTGTTGAAGTTCTAATAAAATGACGACTTTTATTTCATTAGGAGAGAAAAAACGCGACTCAACATTCATTATAAAAGTTTAACAGGCAACTTGGTAATTTTTTCGTTATGAAACGCCGAAAACAATTCTACCATATTTCTTTGGGAAAATACAAACCATTATTTTACTCCTATGGCACAAATTCATAGGTAGAATATCAGTAAACACAGTAAACACCAATATCAGTAGCAACTTGATGAATAAACATTTCACGAACATATAGTTGTGATTAAAGTTATTTAAAGCTATGTATAAACACATAAACTGAAGACGTAATTTATTCAAATATCTTTGTTTATGTTAATTAGTCTGTTCCGAGAATTACTTCTCTGGTAAGTTTAAGCACAGAATAAACAATAGTTGTAGTTTCAAGGTTACAAATAAAACGGGATGCTTAATAAGGTTTTATTATGAAAATTTGCCGTATACATATATTTAAAAGGGGTTAAAGATACGCATGAGGAGCTCGTGGCTAATTACTAACAGCCGCACAGGTCGATCCACCAGGTTAAGCTACGCTTGCCGGGGTTGGCCCTGGATCGGTGACCATCTTTATATACTCATAGTCTCGGTATGTAAAGATGGTCACCCATTGTCACCCACAAGATAATGCCTGAGTGTACAGTGGGAAAGAAAGTCAAGGTTGTAGATCTTAAAATGTTCCGCTCTAGAAATGTTCCACCTCTGGGAGAGTTAGGGGTTCTAAAATGTCTAATTCCTGCACGTAAAACGCCTTCGCATATTCTTGAAAGAAATGTCACTACTAAAGTTGTTCGTTCGGGATATTCTCATTGTATATTATAGTTACTATATTCTGGGGCCTTATTTGTTTATAGAATTGGACATTACTGTAATCATAGGATTTAAAATAAAACCGAATTCTTGATTAACTTGGATCTACAAAGACTCATGAAAAGCATAAAAAAACATAATTAGCTATCTAATTATATAAAAGCGAATGTTCACTCATTCATAAATTCACTCACTTATTAAACACGAAATCTCAAAAACTACTGGACCTACCAAAATGAAATTTGTCACATAAAGACCCGTGCCGGACGGCGCGTATATGTTCCACGCGCGCCTCAAAGAGATGTCAGCATATGAAGGGGCCCCTCAGGGCCAAGCCTGCCGGGTAAGCGGGATTGTCCGAAAGGGTTACCGCTACCCGGGAACATAAAGGGTTACGGAAGGAACATGGATGGGTTTTTGTTAGTAAGAGTCTGACACTCCCTTCCGCTCCACCCAGTGTCATTGGATGATTTCCCAGCCTTAAAAAAAAAAGCGGTAGATCATTAGTAGGAGACGTTAGTAAAGCAATGATTTTAGGAAACTCTCCCCGAAAAGGGGTGAAATAGAGGTGGAAGAAGTCGCGGGAAACAGCTTGTTAATTTCACTTGTCTTCAAACTTTAATTTTAGAACATGCCGGTTTCCCCAGGATGTTTTCCTTTACCGTTTGAGCATGTCACAAAAGGTATTATTACGGTTCGCGCCTCCTAATTACTTGTAATAAACAAACATATTTCGGAGACATCAAAGCAGTTCATCCTCACGGTTAAACTAGAATAGCAAGCACTAATATAGTTCCACGACTGGTTTTCCAAGACAATAAGCTTATCATTGGATAAGGTATCCAAGTGTTACTTACGTCTTTGTTAAGTCGAGCCGGGTAATAGCGTTACCTTATTGGAGTTGTGAGATAGAAACTTGACAGTGTTAATAATGTGTTCAATGATAGCATTTAATGTGTTGTTTACATAATATTTACGTTTAAAAGCTAAATATATTATGTGGTGTTGGTTGTTAGATTTTAATTTGCTGAGATATTCGAAAGGATTTGGTAGCGCTGCCACAGAACAGAAAAGGCTAAGGAAGGAACATGGGTGGGTTTTAGTCAGTCAGTGTCTGACACTCCCTTCCGCTCCACTAAGAGCAGTAGGAGTCATTTTATGATTTCACATCGTTAAAAAAAAAAGATTGAAATAACCTTTCGTGACGGTGTTAATATCATCACTTGAATAATTTGAAGATTATCACAAATGTGAATTATTTATTTAAGTGTCGGATCCTAAAAAATTGTTAAGAATAGAAGAAGGTAACGACCATCTATGAGATCCTTTTTTTACAAAACGAGTAGGTATTGGTCGAAACTGTTATTGACAAACAGAATTCTTGTTCTCTTTTACTCACATGCTTTTATACATCTCACATCTCATACTGTTATCAAGGTTTGAAGAAAGTACATTCAAATATGTATTTAATCATCAAAGCACTAAAATAACTTTTACTTTGAAACAGTTCGATAAGTATTGCAGAATGCTTCGAAGTTAAACTATACACCGTCTGTTCTCCGATTTAACTTCAATAAAGCAACGAGACGGCAAAATATCCGCATATTCATTGAAATGGATAAACGTAACACTTCAGTGGAAGACCAACAAAGGATACAGACATATTTGTCGACCTTTGCAAGTATAAATCGTTTTCCTGACTGTAGACAGATGACAGACATTGTCCTATCCTATGTCTTGAATTTATATTAAAAAATACCATAGAAAGAAGAGTGTTCAAATTTTACAGAATCTAAAAAAAGTCCAGACAACTTTCACATTTTCCATTTCCTAAAAACCTAATAAGTAGGCTTGACTGTTTTTGTTTGATATTTAAAATTTTGATATTTTAAAGAGATTTAGGTTCCGTGGGGTCGCGACTGCCCAGCAGCTGCACGTGCCGCCCTACAGGTTTATGTCTCCCACATCCAGCTCCTCACCCTAAACCGGTTTCAGAAAAGTAAACCCTATCCTCACAGACCTAGAGTTCAGAGCGTGCAAGCCCCACCACGACCTTATCAACGTCTGTCTGTATGACAATGCTAAAAGATTGTATAGTTCCATCGAAGTATGGTTTTTGTCTTTCAAAATAAAAATATTACATTGACCGAATAAATCTTATACGAGCAAAAGATACGAAAAAGGAGATTAGGTTAAGCTGGAATGCTTGATTGGATTTCTAATAATAAATTGGATTTAATCAGTAGGTACAGGGTAAATCTGGCTTATTTAATTTCACGGCAATTTTTACCGACATCTGTACAATAATGAAGAACGGTGGCAGATTAAAGAGCGCTATAGGGTTTTGTACGGAAACATGCAATGATAGTCCACGAAAAGAAGCTCTTAATCTTTGAGGATAATCCTTGGTCACCAACCCAAGTAACCGTTGGGGTAACTGCCACGCAGGGGACTGGGGTTTGGTTCTCCGTAACACAACAAACTGGTCGCCATGCCGGTGTGGTATGCTATCATGTTATCCTAGGGTGAATAGTGTTAAGTAGTAACCAAACTTTGAAGAATAATTACGACATCAGCTTTGGGCAAAATAATCTAATCAATGACTAAGGATTACTGTTAATCGTTTTATTTTTATGGTTAATCCCTGACTCGTAACGTACACTATGACGTCAACCGACTACTTATATTAAGTGATAAGATACCCTTGAATTTTGTTCGTCTTCCACACTCTTCTACGCTTTTTATTTTTCTAATGTGACAGCTGCTGGTATTTACTTTAAGACTAATAATACTCGTTTTTTGAATTGAGAATTTGAAGATGAATACCCGGTTTCTGAATTGAGAATTTGAAGTTGAAAACTTGTCAAACTCTACTTTAGCATTACTTAAAGTGTTTTCTGGAATGGATGTATTGTAAAAGTTCTCACAAAACCTTAAACATTTTCTTGTTCCGTCATTTCTCTCTTTTCATTGTTATTCTCGAAGAAAAGTCTCCAATGATCCGCTGCTTTTATCGCCCCGAGCTATAACACGCAAATTAATTTCGAAGCGATAATACTAACCGTCAACCACCCAGTTTACAGCTTGTTATAAAAATCATTTTAAATTGACTTCTCAAACGATACAAGAATTTTATTCTGCTACATTAGAGAAGAAACAGAGTTTTATTTAAGGATGAGAAATCATCCGTGACTCGTCCTGCTGCGAGTAGAGCGGAAGGGAGTGTCAGACTCTTACTGACTAAAACCCATCCATGCACCTTCCTTAGCCCTTTATGTTCCGGAGTAGCGGTAACTCTTTCGGACAATCCCGCTGACGCAGCAAGCATCAAACTGACATCTGTTTGAGGCGCGCGTGGGACACAAACGCACGGGCCTGGTCCTGATCAGATGGTTAGGTAGAGAAGAAACAGGGCAGCTCTTTTTCTTCATCTTCTCCTATATCTATAAAAGTCTGCTGTAGATTAATCTGACTAGCCTTTTCCCAACTTTGTTGGGGTCGGCTTCCAGTATAATCAGATGCAGCTGAATACCAGAGTCTTACATGGAGCGACTGCCTATCCGACCTCTACAATCAGAGTTTCGGGTTACTAACTACCCGTAATGACTGTCAAAGATCTACTTATGACAGCCGAAACCATTTTCGTTTTGTCCGATGCAAGTAGGTGTCACGATATGTAATTGATGGTCACCCATCCACGTACCGACCTTGGCGAGTTATTATTTAGCCAGGAGCCGGCTGTAGGTACCTATAAGTCATATATTCTCCTGCTTTCGATGATCTTTTTAATTTTAAAAGATATTAAACTGTATTAATAGTCTACATTATACTTTACTCTTTGTTATGGTCGATTCTAGTCTTTCCTTAGTCATACATAAAATCTATATTTACTAGATGTAGAGGTGACAATTTTATGTTTTTTTAATGATGTACTATACTAGGCAGGGTGACAGTAATTTGTGTTCGTGCTTTATTGCCAGTTGTAAAATAATTATTGTCGTGAACAGTTTAGGATATTCATTCATTTTCACTGTGGCTTGTCAATGCTCATTTATTGTTTATGGGTATGTGTTTATGATTCTCAATTTTATTTCATTTCATGGTTACTAAAGCCCAAGAGAAAAGAGAAAATACTCATAGCTGCAAAATAGAATCGAGTATATCCAAAGCATTTACACCATCAATATTTGCAAAGGAAACCCATTTCAAGAGCGACCACAAATCCATGAATTTCGATTTGAAAAGCGATCCAGAAATATCGCACTTGGCATTCCAATTGCAAACAAATAATACGAGATATCGGAACCAACATGCACATAGCCACACTTTGGCCACAACTGCCCTGGTTAAAGCCATCGAAACCAACATTTGGGCCAGAATATAAATGGAAGTAAATCAGGCAAACATTTGAACCAACTTTGGCTCAGACCTGCACCGAGATTTTGGAATCGAAACTACAATAGATAAAGCTTACAAGCAAATCGGCTTCCCGCAAACAGAATTCCATTTCCATCTGAATTTCATAACATACAGACAACACTTCGCAACTTCCATAATAATATTGTTGTCCTCGATACAGGAGATCGAACATTCTAAAGCAAAACTTTATTTATTCTGCAGATAAAAGCAATAAACAGATTTATTGCGCCGTATAACTTGAGTTCCGTAGTTTTAATGTTGAAGCCGGTATTACGAATCATACGCTTCGTACATTTGTATAATGGATTGCTTGGATAAGTTGTGTAAATATGTTTAAATTTGTTACTGGGTAACCTTATAATACTAGCTTCTGCCAGCGGCTTCGCCCACGTTATCCCATGGAAACGTACTGTCGAGATAAAAAGTATCCTATGTGTTATTTCAGGAAATAAAATTAAAACAGTAGTTTTTGCCTGATTGGAGTTTCTAGCCCTTTCTTCTAAATACGAAACTACCTTTTGAAAAGGGCGACTAGAATCCATTCATTTTGACGTTCAAAAGTGCCTTTCTTGTGCCTATTTTTTTTATTTTTTTTTATTTGACATAAATGATTTGACTTTTTTGACTTTTGAGTAGGTAACAAACATACAAACACCGAAACATCTTCACAAACTTTCGTATTTAAAGAATAATTTAGGATCTGATTTCGAATAAATATCAGCTTTTATTTAGTAGCACAGTACCCAAGCGTGAGGTTCTGAGTTCTATTTCAAGAACGAATCATGCTTATTTCTTTAGATTTTTATTTTTACACTATTGTCCCACTGCAAGATGATAACCTAACCTAACCTAACCTAATATACTCATACAGAGAAGGCACGAACATTGATCACCATAAGGTGTTTAATATATTCATTAATAAATTTTAAAAAATTGGAATTCCCGTTGTATGTCACGTACCTAGTAAAAATGGTGCCAAAATGGGCGAACTTGTAGTAATTGATTATAGAAGAGTCCAAAAACCAACCTTCTTTCACAAAAACCTTTTCACCATCCACATCAAAGACGCTAGAACAATTACTGGACGCCTTTATAGGATTTATCCTGGTATTGGGTTGTAGCAAAATTGATACGTATACCTACGCCCTTTTGCCAGCCAAAGTGTTTAATTAAGTGGCTGTACGAAGGCAGCCCTTATTCACGTTATGTAGGCCTATTGTTCCGCTATATTGGAGGGGTCGACGTGACGTTCGTCAGTTCAGTGGAGTATCGGACGGTGAAAGGTTTTGTATACTTGATTAATGGACAGGATTTTTTTTGGTTGGTTTTTAAATTAACAAAGTAACTCATCTCACTCAAGTAGTAAGTAGGTTTTTTTTTTTTTTTATTGAATGATGTGTCCTAATACAGAAACATCATAAAAAATACAATCTAGCTTAATACTAAAGCTAATGAGTAATTAAATTTTGACTTAATTTGCTAGGTAGATTATGCCTAAGAATGTGTCCATTAACACTTTTCTTATTGTCTCTATTAAGGGGAAGACACTTTGTTCTTGTGTTCTTTATGGGTAGCACTCATTTCACTACATTAAACTAACACTTTACTAAATTAACTCAAAAGGTTTTGTCCTTTTTAGTCGTCTCACTATGTCCGTGTTGTCGAGGAGCTGGATAGCCTCGATGTTCACATGATGATGAAGCCTTCGTTCATGAGCTTCGGCGTTCTTTTTAATTATATCTGTGACGAGGGCTACTTTAAGGTCCCGATGAAGGTCGTCATTTCGAATGTACCAGGGCGCATTGACGATTCCTCTGAGTACTTTATTTTGAAAACGCTGTATAATTTTGATGTTGCTTTGTTTGATACAGCCCCAAAGCTGAATACCATAAGTCCATACAGGCATGAGGACTTGTTTGTATAGGAGTATTTTGTTGTGTACTGACAGCGAAGAATGTTTTCCTATCAGCCAGTACATCGACTTGTAGCGAAGCTCTAGCTCATCGCGTTTCTTTTTAACATGAGCTTTCCAGCAAAGCTTTGCGTCTAATGTCATGCCTAAGTATTGTAGAGGATGGAAGATCCTCTACTAAGGGGGCTCAGTGGTAGAGCGTGTAATGTGTGTATTGTGTGTTGGTGTAGTGTTTAGCTGTATTTTCGTATGGTATGACATGACCATTTATGTTTACCGGATGATAATTTGGCTTTTTGTTTGTGAAGTCTATGTGAACAGATTTTGATTCATTAAGTTTCACACGCCATTTTTTTGTCCAGTCAAAGATGATATTGACGGCTGTTTGAACTTTTTCCACTGCTTCTTCTTGAGTAACACCTGTGGCCATTATAGCTGTGTCATCTGCAAATGTCGCAATGGTATTGTTTTCTAGCTCAGGAATATCGCAATTGTACAATAAATACAAGACGGGACCTAGGACACTTCCTTGCGGTACTCCAGCTTTTATCGGCTTGAGTTCTGAATATAGTAAGTAGGTATGACAAAAAACGATATAGATCGTGTCAGATAATAATGACATGTTATAGACCAGTCTTTCCCAAAGTGGGCGAGAACGCACCATATTGGGGGCGCTGCAAGCCTAAAGCACTTAGATACCCAGAAAAAAAATGGGGCGCTGTGTAGAGGCTTAGGGGTCGATCTGTAATTTCATCTTAGGGGTCGATCTGTAATTTCATCTTAGGGGTCGATTTGTTTTTCTTTTCACCTTTTGTGGTGTAGTGTTTTTATTATGGGTGCATCGTCTTCACATATAATTCCACAACACGAATTTCAAGTCGTTCGTGTGGTGCGAGTTCCGACTCATCATATTGAGACCTTCCTCAAGGAAGAGTTTTGGCCGAAGGGTGTTATGTATCGGCGTTTCCGCGGAAGGCTACGCGACACCACGCAGTGCAACACGACACCGTCACTTCGTGTACAATAGTTATAGTTATTATCAGTTTTTTTATAAATATGTATGATAGTCTGTAAGGTATTTATGTTATGGGTCTTTGTTACCTGAAATAAATGATATATTATTATTATTATTATTATTATTATTATTATTCATGTATACAAAACATTGTAAAACATTTTAAAAGAGTAACGGTGGAGTTTCTTGCCCATTCTTCTCCACAAAACTACCTTTTGGAAGGGGCGACTAGAATCAATTCTATTTCTTGTTCATTTTGACGTTCAAAAGTGCCTTACTTGTGCCCATTTGAAATAAATGATCTGACTTTGACATCTAGATAGTGATTTTGTGAAGAAGGTGACAAATGGAGGCGCTAAATAATAATTTATTCTTAAAGTGGGCAGTAGAAAAAATAAGTTTAGGCACCCTTGTTATAGACATTTAATTATTCAGAAGTCTAAAGACAATGGCACATACAACGTGGCAATGCCACCAGTCTCTTGAGTATCTACATTAGCAGTCGACAGCGATGTGGAGGAACTTTTCGACGCCATGTTCTAGTTTGTTAGTAGTTTTAGTTAGGTTAAGATATTATGTAATTGCATTAGGTATTCAGAAAAATGACACTTGTACGTTTCGTGAAAATCTGAAACAAGCACATAACAAATGAACGCTTTTAGTTTCAATCGCAATGTTTAAAAAGCCAAAAACAATAGCAGTAATAGCCTAGTGGTGTGACTGTCGAACTGCCAAGTCATAAATCTTGAGTTCGAATCCAGGGCATGCACCTCTGATTTTACGGATTCATGTGCGTATTGTATAATAATCACTTGCTTAAACATCGGTGAAGGAAAACATCGTGAGGGAAACCAGCATGTTTGAGAGATATTTTTCAAAAACATGTGAAGCTAAGTCAGAGGCCCATGGGCAGCATAAAAACAGACGCCAGGAACTACGGAACACTAACCATATGAAAAAAAAAATGAGGTGTTACAAATGCCTTTACAAATGTAGGTTGCTTTTGTTACATTATTCTCGTCTGAAATAAAAATCACAACCACTAAATTGAATTGAAACTAGAATAGCGCGTTTATTCACCACAATTGGAACACTTACAAGAACTTTGAAATAAAATATTGTTCAAGTTTTCTTACAAATTCTATATTTGTGTTTATAAATTGCCGCAGAAGTTTTTCCTCGAACAGAGAATTTCAATGGCTTCACGGCAAAGAGGGTAGTTGCTAACGACTGTAGTTGACATAACGTTGATTTCAAAGAAACTCGGTGACCTATGTAATGCAGTTCGCGCCGCGGAACCTGGCTATGACGTCACTAAAAATCTCGAGAGCTTCGTGTATGGTCCTGGTTTTTATAGAGGGGTGTTTAAATAATAATAAGTTCGAGATTTATTATCAGTAATTTTGTTTATCAATAAACTGACTTAGTAACTGAGATGTCGGATCTTCTTCTAGCTATTTTATTTATGAGAGTTATTGCGTTATCTAGTTTGAGTTTGGCAAAAAAGGAATACAATAATAAAAAAAAATACAGAGTCGAAAGGACAGCGACCCGAATCCGGTACCATGGATTATGATTCTGAACTTCCCTTTTTTTTTTTTTTTGAGGGTCAAAAATCGTCAATTAACTCCTCCCGCTCAGGGTGGAGCGGAAGGGAGTGTCAGACTCTTACTGACTAAAACCCATCCATGTTCCTTTCTTAGTCCATGATTTTCCGGGGAAGCGGTAACCCTTTTGGACAATCCCGCTCGTTTGAACATCCCTACGTTGAAATGATTCTTCAGTCGTTTATTATATTCATTGCAACATGGTACGGTCGCCATCACATCAAGTTATACTAAACTGTCTTTTTCAAATATATTTCATCACCTCAAAATGGCGAAGGAAAACATCGCGAGGAAACCGGTATGATCTAGAACCAAAAACTTTAGGACATATGACATCTACCAACGCGCACTGGGCCCGCGTAGTGGTTTATAGGGCTCTCTTACAGAGAGGAAGCCTGTTTCTCAGCAGTGTGGTTAGTGACTGATCTGATGTCAGTGTTTTTATTCTGCCCATGGGCCTCTGACTTCGCTTAACATGCTGTTGAGAAATATCCCTCATACATACATGCTGTTTTTCTCACGATGTTTTCCTTCACCAATTTTTAAGCAAGTGATAATTATACTATACGCACATGAATCCGTAAAATAAGAGTTGCGTGCCTCGGGTTCGAACTCGAGACCTATGACTTAGCAGTCCGACGGTTATATCACTAGGCTATCACTGCTGTCAATGACTACAATAAATACAACGAACTTGTTACTTAGAGGTGTGCACAGCATTTACACAAATCACCTATTTGGATAAATTCAAAAGCTATTTTTAATAACACAACGTAATAGCACATCGTGGGGCTTCGTAATACCTATCTAATATTTTTTTCTTCTATTAATACAGCGTTATTAATAACTGCCTTCAGAAATAAAGAGCTTATGTACAGTCTTATAATGGAATCATAAATTATTTATTAGTTATAATAAGCTTCTGATACCAATGCCTCTCGCAACAGAAAATAGCAGGTGTTATTATTTGCTACAATATTATGTTCGTATAGATTATTATTTTATTTCATGTAAAATACTGGTATTCAGCTGAATCCGGTTAGACTGGAAGCTGACCCAAACATAGTTGAAATAAAGCTAGGCAGATTTTGATTGATTCTGATCATTTAGTCTAAATACTTTTTTTATATACATACATATTGCTCAAACATGGTGTTCACATACGAGAATAAAAACCATGCATGCAGGATAAAGGAGAAACCCAAACTCCATAGAAACTTGGGCCTGGCGTTACAGAACTGGAATTTTGCCATAAATTATAGCACCTAGGAAGATTTCACGAGCCTAATTTTCACGTCTCTCAGCAATGGCCAAATAGGTAAAATCAGAAAATGTTTACATGTTAGGTTATTTTTTTTAAACAAAAGCGGTGAATTTAGATTGATATTACTGAAAACCTCAGCAAAAATTATGTTTGCTATGTAAGGCCCACTTACATCACTAATGGGTTGAATTTTTAAACATTGTATTTACTACCAGGGGATTTCATGCTATCTCAAATTACAGTAAACTGAGATTGCAACACTAGGTTTATTTAAATAAAAAACCGTATTATTGAGATAGGGTTTTATTAATCACCTTTTTCGTTAGGATATCATAATATAATAATACAGTATCTAGGAATTGTGCAAGAGGTAACTGACTACCTTGGTGCTGAACGAACGAAGAGAACGTCCACAGTGAATACACACTCGCCGGTATCCTATTAGGTGTCTGTTCACTCTCTTCTGGTCTATTTCCATCAAGAGATAATACACCATTGGCATGATTTCAGCAAACTTGACAGATAAAGTCATTTTCATTTACCTGAAGCAAACATTTATCATTTGACTATTAGTTCTAGCACTAGCATTTAGCAATAAGCATCTGAGTGTCACATTTAGGTAAACATCAGCGGCTTTATTACATTCCCACTGCAAGGACACAGGACTCCTCTCTGAGAGAAGGAAAAGGCCGTAATGAACTATGCAGGTTCAGTGCAGATTGGCAATATTACATGCTTACAAAAATGTTACGTTATAGAATTATCGCATACTAACCGCTTGAGGCGCGACCCATTCCTGTACAATTGAAAGAATCACTTCATCTTCCAATCTTCGCCTTCCTATTGTGTTGCAGCGGTCCGTTACTATTCCACAATTAATGCACAAGCTTATGATACCGTATTAACCAGTCTTCAGAAGAGCAATATCCAGATCCGGTTTTCCAGCAAAGGTCAGCAGGAATGGCAGGCTACGGTGTCCAATATTCAAGCGAGGGTCAGTCAGAAGGCAATCAAATTCAGAGTCCAGTATTCTAGCTGACAGCCGAGGTTTAATATTGTAATTAAACTCGCGAATTCGTACAACACATTCACTTGCGCAAAGATACGAAAAGCGAATGACACTAATTACAACGATGGCATTTGACAGACGTTGACATTGACATTTGCCGTTAACTAGTGTAATCCGCGTTGCAATTGATTTTTTCGATTATTTATTTCCTTTAATGATTTTTAAATCGAGCTTACGTAAAAAAATAATTATATTCCTGAATTTTTTATTTTACAATTATTTCAATATCTAAAAAGCAATTGTACTAAAATAATGGAGGTTTCAATTATCATTTGTAATTATCGATATCCGCTAAATCGATTACATTCTTAGGGTACGCTCTATTGTTTAATGCTAATGTTTGCAAAGTAAGTGACGTTTAATGAAATAAGTGCTGTAACGGTTTACAAAGGTTGTTTAAAACAAAAAAATAAAAATGTACTTATTTTTTACACTTGGCCATTGTAATTGAGGCTAAGATTTAAATGGGTTAATTAGGCAGAATAGGAGAGTTTTTTGGTACATATTTGATTCGTGTAACGGCTAGGCCCAGAAATGGGTTTCTCCATTAACTCTTGTTTTGAATATTGTTTACCTGTTTCGGTTTTCTAGAGGGGCTCGTGGCTAATAATAAAAGCCGTAGGAGATTGAAGGCTGTAGCTATGCTTGCCACGGCGACTCCTTGGATGGGAACATTACATATCCATTCTTGGAAAAACACGTTAAGCTGTTGGCTCTGGCTATCATTCTTATTCTTTGTCAGTCGTTACAGGTAGTCAGAAGTTCAAAAGTTGGACAGCGAATCTTGACAAGGGGTATCTAATCGTATTAATCACGCCAAAACGTCTTAATGTCTTAAAGTTTATGGCCTTTTTTTTTTAAGGCTGGGAAATCATCCAGTGACTGCGCCCGCTCTGGGTGGAGCGGAAGGGAGTGTCAGACTCTTACTGACTAAAACCCACCCATGTTCCTTCCGTAGCCCTTTATGTTCCGGAGTAGCGGTAACCCTTTCGGACAATCACGCTTAAAACACATAGGATACTATTTATGTGAGTTCCCATAGGATATGTTCTGACATTCACGAGGGCAACGCCGTTGGCAGAAGCTACTACTGAATATTATGTGTGTCGGTTACCTTATCATGCCGTTACTAAACTTGCATAGGCTGAACCGATTCCAATGTCATTTGGCGCACAGCTAGACTATTGCAGAGTATTTTTATTCGATTGTACGTTCTCGTGTTGCGGGTTAATTTCCGACTACCATGCAGGCGAAACCGCAAGCAAAAGCTAGTCATCAATAAACCCTAATCAAAATGTATCTACGGTACCAAATGGTTCCGTACCCTTAGATATATCGCCGTCCTTCCCACTTCATCATCATCAAGCTATGTAAGGCCACTTTCGCGGTAAACACATCCCTTAGCCCGAGACCCTTTAAACCATACAAGGGAAAATGCGGCACAGTAACCTTAGTTTAAAGGGTCCTACAGTTAACGGCGGTTTAAGTATAATAGTAGGAGGAAATTTAGTTTCATCATGATGAATGTCGAGCAGCGGTAGTCCATTGGAAACGAGCCCTACTTACGAGTTGTAGGTCACGAGTTCGAAGTCAGAATATTAATTGCATCACGCCCTTTTTTCTTCAAAGGGTTAGGCAGAGACGTATCTATAGTACACTCACATTTCGCCAATTATGTACAAGCCCCATGTCATAGGGGGCGAGCCTATAGCCATCAATCGGGCACAAATCTAGACTTAGAACTGCGACTCAGAAATTCTTGATGGGAAAAAAATAGCACTGCCCGACCTAGGTATCGAACTGGGGATCGTTGGCGATCAATCAACATCATAAACGATTATCAGTCATGTTTTTTTTATTTGTGAGCCTGTAATGGTCTACTGGAGGGCAAAGGCGTCCATTTTTGCATTGTTTCTGTCTCTTCCTACATCTGGCCAGACACTCATACAGATACAAGAACATATAATATGGAACACACCTGAAATCACGAAAAAAATTAGCTGTTCGTAGGGGACAGCTGATTTGACAATGACCACTTAAAGTATTATCCAAGAGTTCAATTTCACCCTGTATATTTTTTAATTGAGAGTACAAATTAAATACCAAAGCTTCTAAATAGATACCCAAAACCAGCAGTTGCAATTAATCACGCTTAACCATGCTTATCGTAAATCTGCCATCTGCATTGCCTGACAGATATTTTGGGGTACATTTCTACCCCACCATTGTTTCAACGCAATTTGATTTATTACGTTATAATTTAGTAATAATAATGAAATATAGCTTGAAATATAATTTACTGGATGGTCGAATAAACAGAAAATTTATTTGGATTTGAATTAAGGGGTAAGGGGAGAAATTTTCAATTAATATAAAAGGTTTTTGATCTAGTATTCGTGAACTGAGTTACAGATGGTCACATGGTTTTGTAAACGACGATGGTTTTGTAGTTTATGTGTGAAAACTGTTCTGCTATCACCAATCCATTTGCAGCGTACTTTCCAAATAACTAGGTCTTAACACCAGAAGAACGTATTTTGAGTTCAGGCGAGCTTCTCCAGGCCTCTTCTTCGTGTTGCTGGCACGACTGTATTTTAGACCATATGAATTAATTTGCCAAAAACATGAATGGATAGCAAGATTAGATGATTACAAATTATTTTAGCATTTTATTAAGCTTCTGACAGCGGCTTCGCTATTCGGATTTCGGATAAAAAGTGTAAATATCCTATGTGCTATTCCATATTATAATCTATCCCCGTGCCAAACTTCATCGGGATCCTTGCTTTTGCGTGAAAGAGTAACAGACATCCATCCTTCCATCCTCACAAACTTTCGCGTTTATAATAATATTAGTAGGGTTACAAAAACAAGAACATGTTTGTAAGTCAGCCATAAGCAATTTACTCCTCAAGTACAAGATCAATTTCGTATGGTGTTCCACAGGGGTCTGTGGTAGGTTCATTACTTTTTATCTGTTATATAAATGATTTCCCCAATGTAACCAGTCATCAGATGTGCTTATTTGCAGACGATAGCACTATTGTCTTCGACAAGGGTAACTTTAAAGAAATTGAATTAGATATAAACACAGACCTGGTGTCAATTATAGAATGGCTAAATACCAACAACCTTAAAATTAATTTGAATAAAACTAAAATAATGGACTTTAAACTTCGACAAAGAAAATCAACACAATACCAAATCAGGTACAACGGAGACGCAGTACTAGAAGCGAATACTACAAAGTTTTTAGGTTTGCATATTGACAATGATATGACATGGAAAACTCAAATTGATAGTGTTTGTTTGAGACTTTACAGATTTTCTTATGCCCTTTATATGTTAGGTAAAGTTGCAAACAAAACTGCCCTCCTAACGGCATACCACGGATATGTAGCCTCCACATTAAGGTATGGACTCGTATTTTGGGGCAATGCTTCAAATGTATCCTCCGTACTTTTAGCACAAAAAAGATGCATCCGAGCCATCTGCAAATTAAGAACAACAGATACATGTAAGCCACACTTTAGGGATTTAAATATTCTGACGGTACCGTCGCTGTATATCTATGAGGTTTTGATGTTTGTAAAAACCAACACACACTTGTTTAATCATGTAGAAAGTCAACGTCCAGATAAGTTAGAAACAATAACCACCAGAACTGCTTTTGCTTATAGAAGTGTTTACGCAATGGCACCAAAATTGTATAACAAATTACCTTGTCATATTAGAAATAGTAAGAATAATAATACATTTAAACGTGATCTCCTTAAGTTACTAAATGACAAGGTATATTATTCAGTCAAGGAATATCTGGATGACAAGTTTTTGAGCAATTGTTGATTTATATATAATTTTACCTATTTTCATGACATTTTCCCTATTTAATTATGACCATTTTATATATATACATCTAATTTATTTTTTAATTTTGACATGCTTGCATATTCTTTGACATTAATTATTTTAACTTTATTAATCTAATTTTGTATGCCTATCGGCGGGACATGGTTCGTACATTAGATATTTATAGTGAAAAACACCTGTAATCACCTATGTTCACAAAATAAATAATTTGAATTTGAATTTTGCAAAAAAGAATATCCTTTTAAACTTCCTTTTATTTTTTCTTTTTTGCCGACATTTCAATACTCCACAATATAGCTATGGAGTATAGACCACCCCGGGCTGTTTATCATTCTACTGAAGCAGTAGGTCTCTCTTGATAAGAAAAGGGTTGTTTTCGTGGTATGGGAGATCGATTTGTCAGTTTATGGATGGACGGAGTTGAAAAAATAATTGAGGGTAGAAGTTTTTTTTTTTGTTTGCATTGTATCTATTAACTTCCCAAATGTCGTATGAAAATTTTTCTTATGAACCTATAAGAAAAATTTTCTCAAAACGACAATAAATATAACCATAAAAATCGTAGAGCTTTTATTAGCAATCGGATTGTAATAGGCGAACAGCTAATGAGTTAAAAAACGAGTTCCGTTAAGTTTTGTGTAACATATTATCAAATTCAATGAATGTATGTAATTGCATATGTTTCTGACTTAGAAGAAGATTAATGAAGACACACAAGTGCAATTTTGTTTGTAGTTGTTGAACATGTCCACTACTGGGGTAGACAGAACGATTTCGGTAAGCGGGATTGTCCGAAAGGGTAACCGCCACCCCGGAACATAAAGGGCTAAGAATGTAACATGAATGGGTTTTAGTAAAAAAAAATAACTCGTACATAATGTACTTTTTTAATATTTACCTGTCCTTAATAAAAATAAGCAATTACTTTATCGAATTTTGGCACGCGCTACCGGCTGCGTTACATAAAAGCTAATAATTTAAAATGAATAATTACTGGTATATAATCCCTTCCGGGCCACTGCGTATTCAACATTAATATTGTGTGTGGATTATAAATTATCCTAATTAGAAATTGAATTACACCTATACGCGTGGGAAATAGTTTCATGTTTCATAAGCAGTCATTAATTAGAAAATTAAGTATTATTAAAAGATTTTCTAAATCCACGTTGAAGAAGAAAATGTGAGAATTCATGTTTCTTTTCTGCACTGAATTTAGTTCAACTACATTTTAGAAAGAGAAATTGTTTACATCTCTTTCCATTTACATAATCTATTTGTTATTAGATAAATTAGTTAAAGGTAGATTTTACCAACGTTGAGCAACCGTTTCTCACCATTATTTAATCATGATCACCGACTTGTAAAGTTCTCCATAATTCCCTAGGGCAAAATAAATAATCTAACGACAAAGCTATGCTTAAAACCACGACAAAATTTGTGTTTAGTTCCAAATAGTTTAGCAATTAAGGAATGGTCGTGATCCACTATTTCACGCGTCAATATACCCAATCAAACGGCGCAGAAGTAATCAAAGTTGGCCCAACTATTCACTTTGAAGGCGGTTTGAAGATACTATGTGTAGTTTGGTGTAGATGGTTTGTTGTTGGTGACATATCTATACTGGGTGTTTGTAGGCAAATGTTTGATACATGCTAATTTCAGACGAAGGATATCTAAAAGATTGATCCTTTTTCAAAGTATGTAGTTTTCAGTGGAAGACTTGTGTACTTGTAAAAACAACATTATATGGAAAATACTTTATTTTTATCATCATAAATACGTTCTCACTGGGCATACCACTAAACAAAATACGGTCCTAAAACGGATTGAGTTAAGTACAATGAATCTTAAGAGGTTTTTCTGCTAAAAAGCAGCCAGTAAACGGCTAAAAATAGTTAGTACCTTAAACTTTTAGAAAGAGAAAGACATTATTTCTTTAACAATATGTACCACAACTAACTATTTACATTAGGTACTAAATTAAATAACTAACTAACTAATTATACAGATAAATTACAAAAACAAAAGGGCACTTAGCCGTCGATCCGGAACCGTCGCGGCGTCGCCAGAAATCTGGAAGCGTTGCCACGCTGAATGGCTAAATTGGCTATTCTTTGGTCACGTGAAGTGTGGACCAGTGTGCAAGGAATTTCTTTATTATGGAGACGCGCACTCGTGCCCCATAACCCGAAATTTCGACCCCAAGCGGCTCAAAACTGTATTACCCCATTAGGTTACAGTATTTAACTCTTAAATATGTTAACACACCAAAATAACTAGTATTTTTCGTGCGTTTTTGTTTCCTAACATTGGTTTGTAAAAGCATAAAATACTCATTAAAGTATATAGTATCCTAATAATATATCCTCCACATTATTATCAAAACCCATAATTATTATTAACATTCCAGTTCGAATATCTCCGATTCAAACGCTCACACGCATTGATCCGACGCCATTTTTATTTAGTATTGTTTTCCGAGGCATATCGTGTATCGTGTCACACGACATGTTACATTATTGTTATGAATACTTGAACACACCTCGCTGGGAATGTCGACCTGTCAAACTGACAAAGTTCCATTAAATATTTTATTGAAAATAAAATTGGGGTACTGGAAGTTACGAAGCTCAGTTGTTTTTGTTTTTTTGTCGTTTCGTTTGTTTGGTTCTTGGCTGATGATACTTCTTTTTAATTTTTTTGTAGGGCTTAGCAGTGAAATATGTTATAATAATAATAAAATTTCTACGACGAATAACGACGACTGCCAATATTCTTCTCGGAGTAGTGGGTTATCCTTTCATTGATATCATTTCGATTAAAGATTAACGTTAAATGGATGCTCAGTAGTACGATACGAGGAGGCTCCTTTCCACTAATAACTTCGCACTGATAATAATAATAATCCGTCTGCCAAGAATGGGGATGTTGAGTGATCCTATTATTTCGATACTACTACTATTATTGTATTTATGTTACGACTAGAAATTACTGGCTACCTAATAGTGTAGATCAACAAGTTGATCTGTAGAAAGATCATCTATACTAATATTAAAAAGAGGAAAGATTTGTATGTATGTTTGTAACGAATAAACTCGAAAACTACTTAATGGATCTGGATGAAACTCGGCACAAAGATAGATTATAGTCTGGAATAGCATATAAGCTTTTTATCCAGGAAAAATGTACGGTTTCCGTGGGATAATTGCCTACATACACATGGGCGAAGCCGCTAGCAAAAGCTAGTTATTTACAAATGATTATGAAATATTCCGTTCAACTCAGCCTATCGCAGTCCACAGCTGGACATAGGCTTCTCCCAGGCTAGGCTTCTCTTCCCACATAAAGTCTGTCCCTTCTACCTTCTCTAAAACAGAAGTTATTAAAAGAAGTGGCTTTCCAGACAAAAATATTTCTTTCTTGAGGATGTCCCATACTACACACGCTAATATATCAAAAGCTAGGATAATTAAATACGCGGTTGTTTAATTAATTCGGCATCAGTAACCATCGCAACAGTATGTAACAAAGCAATATATAATTTGGTTTTAGGAGCTCGACTGTGACTAATGAGACACAATTACTTTTTCTAATGTTTTGAATCTCTGGGAGATTTAAACTCAAACTCAAAGCATTTATTTCAAATAAACCAATTACAGGCACTTCTGAATTGTCAAGGTGTCGGTCAGTCAGAGAGATGAAGCTAGTTGCCCATTCCAAAGCAGTAGGTCCCTATGGAGAAGAACGGGTAAGAAACTCCATGGACACTCTTTTAGTAACGGGTGAGAGGGTAATTATATGATTGATGAACAAAGACACGGGTCTCCACAGGCACCACAATCTACTGAAAACTGATGGAAAAACTCAATATGTTATTTAGAAACATACTATACTCCTGTTCTCGAGCATCTGTAACTAATGACCCAAAAAAACGAAACTGCCACCTTGGGTCAGAGATAAAAGTCAAGTTTCCACTCGAAGTCACCTAAGCGACAACCTGTCAATTTATAAGTCCGTTCCGCTCCATATCCAACGATGTTATCAAGGCTTTCTGGACAATAAACTCGGACCGCTTGTCTCAGTCCGTTGCCATGGTTACGGGTTAACAGGCTAGGGGGCGGAAATCCGATCAGCAATGGCGCGAAACGGCTCTAATCGCCTCGTAGCCGTAGTAGTCTAAAAGCGTAGCAATGTAGCAAGTTGCTACGAGATCCTTCGTAGAGGGTCTACGAAGTTCGGTGTATAAACATTTCTTCTATTATTTATCTTAAACATTAGGTACTATGAAGTGTAGTGTGTGAATACCCGTTTTGAGCAGGCGTGTGATGAAGCCCTGCTGAGGTACAAATTGGCTGATATTAATATTATTGTATGCGCAGTTCTCATTTTATTTATAATTATAAATGTAAATACAATCATGTTCTGTGGATTGAAAATGTTACTATAACATAAATTATGCTCAAACGTATCGGTTTTATTTTTATTTTACGGTTAATAGCCATGTATTAATTTTAATGATAGTTATTATAAATGACTAAATAAGCAGTTGTTTTAATGTCCGCCTCAGTGGTATAGTGGTCGTAAGCGCTACTGTAAACCAAATAATGATTATGTTAGGGTTGTTAAAAGTTGAAGTTGTTCAAAGTTAAATGAGACGAGCTCGTGGCTAAATAATAACAGCCGTATGGGTCGACCCATTAGGTTAAGCTACGCTTACCGGGGTTGGTCCGTGGATGGGTGACCATCTTTACATAACGAGATTCCTCCATGCCTCGGGAAACACGTTAAGCCGTTGGATCCAGCTGTTATTTGTGCAACTTTGACAGTCGTAACTGGTCGTCAGATGCCCTCAAATTTGATAGCCAATCTTACCAAGGGGTATCCAGTTACTGGTTTGTGGACTGAGGCAGTCGCTCCATGTAAAATACTCTATTCAGCTGCATCTGGTTAGACTGGAAGCCGAACCCAACGTAGTTGGGAAAAGGCTAGGCAGATTGTTTGGGTTGTTAAAAGTCGTCGTCAGCCTCATCGCTAGGCATCATAATGGGAAACCAGTGAGAATTGCCACAATAGTTTCCAGTCTTTTCTTGAGTCTTTTTTCTATGAATATCTTACTCGGCACTCAAGGCATTTTTGTTTTATGGTGGGTTGGAAATCATCATATGACTCCTCGCGCTCTTGGTTGAGCGGAAGGTAGTGTCAGACTCTTACTGACTAAAACCCATCCATGTTCCTTCCTTAACCCTTTATGTTCCGGGGTAGCGGGTACCCTTTCGGACAATCCCGCTTAGTCACTCACGGCTGGATCTTTAACATGGGAGTCTGTTATTTTTCATTAGTTAAGTTTCTTCTAGGTACCTCGTACAGTTCTCAAACACATCGTCTATTTATAAAGAAAACGCCACACACAACACGGAACTTTTCAGGACTTTCCAAATTTTTCTTCCTAACTTTATATTTTGTCAAATCTTTTGACCGCCAGATTACCATGTGAATTACATTCAGCATTATGTGTCATAGATATTCAGAGCTCTAAAGGAGTTTTATAGTTTCATAGATATAATGTACGAATAGAAATTTAATAGATTAAAATCATGGACCCAAAAATTCTAAAAAAATCTTAAATAATGTGTTGTTCAAACCTTTTCTTATTCTCATTGACTTCATTTTTATCATGATTGTTTAGGAAACACGTCACAATCGATTATTTTTCTGATGAAATATATATTTTTTAATTTTTTTTCTTTCACTGGCGGTCAAAAGTCCATCTCCTATGAAAGTATGATCAGACTAACATGAACTTATTTTGCAGACAAACAGCGGTAGTCGCGTAGGCAGAATGCCGCGCGCCGGCGCACTTTTGCTGGCGATAGCGGCTGTCCTACTCGCCGCTGAGTGGGCTCATGCCTCATACATCGATCCTGGTAAAATATATACAAACCTTAAAACTATACTGCTAAAAGCACCTTTTTACTTATTGTAATAAAGTATACAATAGGAAGATTAACTTGAGTTTGATATAACTCTCGGTAATCATTAAAATTTTTACCTCATTTTACATTTTTGCGCTATTTATTTTTAACGAAATTCTTTGATCGTCAATGTCCTACTTTATATAGTAGCATAAGAATTATCAGCCTATAATATTTCCACTTCTAGGACTCGGATGTACTCTCTGTGAAGGGACCTTGTGTAGTACCCGGGCGTAAAAATTACATCGACAAAACATTAATAAAGATAAAAATTCAACACCTTTTTTGTTTTAAATCCGCCTCCAAGAAACAATAAAATCTTTTGTTCCTTTATAAGAATCTTTTCCGTAATTTACCATCCGTGGAAAACAAAAACTGAATGAAAATACATGTTTTTAGAAGTGCAATTTTCTTCAGTTAAATTATGGACTCGAAAATCACCCACTTTTCTTGAAAGCGTTGCGAAAACACTTGGAGGAAGTATGAAAAGAATTTACGGAAAAATATCATTGAGATGAAAAATAAACTCAATTATCTTGTTGAATGGCAAACATTATTAAAGGACTTCACAATGAAAATATTTCGTCACAAGGAATATTGTGTGACAAAAATAATATTCCGTACATTTTGTACTAAATACTTTAGTACTAAATAAATAAAATAAAAATAAAATAAAAAAGCCTTTTATTTCTTCCAGAAAACAACATTTACATTTTACAAGTTTTTTTTTTTTTTCTGAGTGACTAAACAAGTTATAATAGAAAAAACATGTGCAATCGGAGGACTTTGGTTAGTAACAAAGTTCCTTGCGCGAAACTCGCCCGCACGCACTCTCTCGTATACTATAGGAAGAGAGAAAGAGACGTTGAGTGCATAACGCTTTTTCCTTACGTGACGATTTTTACCAGTCAATTTTCGCAAGCCGCGTTATGGAACTTCGTTATAAAATATTATTCATCACATTTATCGCATTGGGTTTTGGTACCTGAAATGATAGATGTAAAGATGAAGATATAAATAAATAAATAAATTTAACCGGACATAATTGATTTCAAAATACTTTATTATTTTGCAGTTTTCCTAGAGCCAGGCTAAGATAGTCTTACTAAGTACTTAAGTGGCTACTTGATATTCCTAGTCTTCACGTTTTAGTTAAATGTTTCATGAAACGGAAACTATAACAAAGCGTTTTGTCAACAGGAGACGACGACGTTGAAGTAAACCTGTCTGATTACGGAGAAGACCCCGCTGATCTGCAGCTGCTACAGGATGTTGGAAAGTGAGTTCTAATTCCTTATTCGTAAAGATCAAAATTGAATGCGTAGAAGCTTCAAGTCAAACAAGGTGAATCTTGAGAAACATTAACGAGGCAAGACTTCTTGATTATGAAGTTTGAGTTATGAACTTAGACTTAACTATAGGTAGATATTGACAATGATCCAATCAATTGGTATTTGAACTATATGGAACTGATGTAGAAAAATTTCACGACTTGTGATTGAAAAGAACGGCGATAAGATTTTTAGTATAATCAGACAATAATGTTCCTACTGGATATGGACACAGGCCGTAATCCACCACGTGGTCCCAGTACGGGCCCACGGGACGGGACGGGACGGGACGGGACGGGCGGGTAGGTGGATGTCACATGTCTTCGTATTTTTTGTTCTAGGACTGGTCACACAATGTTGCCCTTCCCTACACCGTTTTGAGAGCAGTGGTGATGAAATTATTAACGCACAGTAAAGTGCCTGGGTTCGAACCCCCGACACTCGTAAATCGGTGCAGTTACCACTGGGCCAGCACAGCTCTTTACATTTCTAGAAGCACAGAACAGTCAAATAACCTTGCAAAGCAAATAAGAAGTGAATGCATGCGCCACCGCATAGCATTATCACGGACACAAACTTAGGCTAGCGTTCAATGATGTGGTTTCAGACGATCGTCGCTGATCTACGTTTTCAGGCGCGCCTGTGTGAAGCGAGGAGGCAACTGCGACCACCGACCTGGCGACTGCTGCCACTCCTCCTCCTGCAGGTGCAACCTCTGGGGCTCCAACTGCCGCTGCCAGCGCATGGGGCTCTTCCAAAAGTGGGGGTAGGCCTTCGCCCCACTCTCCGACTCCCCTGAAGCGGCGACCAACTCCCACCAGCCGACTTGACCGCCGCTCCATCGGACGACAACATCTGCATTTTCAAACGGACTCGTTGCGTTTCTTTACCATATTTCATTTCTCTACGTTCCCCTCTCTAGTGCTACCTTCACTTATCGCTTAGAGAGATTCAAATTGAAAACAGGGACCTAGATTTTAGTTTGGAAATATTTTTGGACCTTTTACGATATACAACATTTATAAATGGTATTGGTTTTCATGTTAGACTTCAGTCCCTTGGTTTGGTTCTCATAGTTTTTCGTTATCTGATTCTCCGAGTGTCCGCCTACGTGGTTGGGCAATCACCCAGCCTTATTGCCCAATCAGTACGCCCCGACGTCAAGCTCGGCCAATCAGACCCCGGCAACTGCCTCTGGCGACGCGTCCTCATGCGTCCCGTTGCGTTTGAAGTTTTGGTTTGGACGAATCGACCCGTCGCCTCGAAGGCAGTTCACCTATTCTATTACAATGTATGTATGTAGAGTTAAGTAAGCTAATCGTAGATGAATAAAGCAGTAGCTGCTAAATTGATGGTAAACTTATGTCAATAGGAAGTAGCAATCACTACAAAATAGAAAAAAAAAATATAAATGTACTTTTAAACTAAATGTTCTAGTCATAATATAAGAGAGTATCGGTAATGGAAAACTTGGTGAAAGACGCTATTATAAGCCTTTATATATAACAACGCCATTTGTATTTGCGATTGGCACCTTAGATTTTTAAAATATCTATTATTAATGTGTCAATACATTATTCATATAATATTAATAAAACGAATCTTAATGTATTGTATGCGACTCTCGGACAGGAGTATATATGGTATTGCAGCCACGTAGATTCTCTGTATGTATGTAGCTTCTTATGTATGTTCCTGATTGTGGAATATGGTAATTGTATTAATACTAATATTGGAATATGGAAAATGATAAAAATATATTAATAAATGTTTATGGACGATATTAGTGTTGTTATTTTTCTCCTCTTTATAGTATCCTTACTGCTTCGAGTTATAAACAAACCTACAACTGAGGATGGAAAATCTTAGAAAATAATACAATATGTATCGGAAGCAAACAACAACATAAATTCACACTGAAGTCGTTAACAGTGACGTCACAATATGCATTTCAGTATCTCAACACAATCTCTCTGTGATAATCTACGTATACTCATATTATAAAGAGGTAGAGTTTGTTTGAATGCGCTAATCTCTGGAACTACTGGTCCGAATTGTCAATTTTTGTGTTGGATAGTCCATTTATCGAGGAAGGCTGATGATGTGGTGAAACCGCGCGGGACCAGCTAGTTATTATTATAGGGAATGTGTAGGACGTAAGCCTCTAAAAAGGAACATAAACCTCATAATAGAGTAGTCAAGCCAGCAAACGTGTGTCATCGAAAAGCAGAAGCAGAAGTGATAAGCTTGAGAAGAAAGAAACGTAAGTATGTAGGTACCCCTTTACAGCGGTAAGCGGGATTGTCTGAAATGGTTACTGCTACCCCGGAACATAAGGGCTATGGAAGGAACATGGATGGGTTTTAGTCAGTATGAGTCTGACGCTTCCTTCCACTCCACTCAGAGCGGGAGGAGTCATTTGACGAATTCTAACACTCAAAAAAAAAAGTATTCGTTGACAGCATTAAAAATTTGATATGGCAACGCCGTAGGTACAATATATCACATTTTTAACGAAAGATGCAGTGTCAAAATTCAAAAGAATGTGCTTAGAAGCTTTGGTCATGTGGAGAGGATCATTAAAGGTGACTAACATAACGTATTTACCAGGCCATTTATTGGTGATGTACTGGCAATCAGCGTCCGTGTGTGATCGAATGTATGAAAGTAAATGAAGCAAAAGGATCTGATTCAATGACCATATTCTGATCTAAAAGAGTGTCCATGGAGTTTCACGCCCGTTCTTCTCCATAGGTACCGACTGCTTTGGAATGGGCAACTAGCTTCATCTTTCTGAGTGACCGACCACTTGACAATTCAAAAGTGCCTGTAATTGTTTTTTTTTTAATAAATGCTTTGAGTTTGAGTTTGATCGTACTAGATGGCGTTGGGGTAGACGTGTTCTTGAGTGGAGACCGTGAATCGACAAACGTAAGGTAGGACGCCCTCAGGCTAGTTGGAGCGACGATCTTTGCAAAGTGTCTGGTAGCAGCTGGATGAGAGTTGCCGAGAATCGAGCTGAATGGCGTGTAACTGGAAGGGCCTATGCCCAGCAGTGGACTCCTATTAGCTGATGATGATGATGAGGTGGTATGATGATGAGTTGTTGTTTCTGACACCCCCATAAGAAGAAGGAGTGAGGTGTAAGAAATTAAAGTTAACACATCAAATAATAATATATATATAATATAGTTAGTTAGATAGTCTTTTAATTTAAGTATGTATAAGTTGTTATAATACAACTTAAGTACAAAATTAGGTAAAGGTCAGAGGGAGTCAAGAGATAATTTCCATAACCACTATACTTGGTAAATGGCTTAGTGACTAAAATTCAGGCAGTAATATCTAGAAGGCTGGTATTCATAATATAACACTACATGATACATGAATTACCCAAAGGGTTAGTCAGAGGTTACTGGACTTAAACTGGTAGACTATAGTATAGTATAGTTAGTTAGTTCGTTATATTCAATACCTACTAACTGATGCCAGCAGCTTCGACCACGAGGATGTTGGATATTATCCCAAGGGACGTACTACCGAGGTAAAAGTTATACAATATGGTCATATGGTGTATCCAGGTCATAAACTACCATTCTGCCAAATTTCATCCAGATCCGTTTAATCGTTTGAGCGTGAAGGACGGACAAACATAGAAATTCACTCACAAATTCTCGCCTTTATAATATTTGTGTGATAATAGTGGGCGAGCACATACAAACCCACTCATAAATTCTTGCCTTTATAATATTTGTGTGATAATAGTTGGCGAGCTCATTAACAGGGCGCAAATTCGAACGCCAGTAAAAAAAAGGTTGCTACTAAGTACTATGTATTCCCTTTCAAAAATAATATCCTAGAAACCAGTCTGAAGTCTCTTTTGACCACCATCATTCAAAACAAACCTAATTATAAACAAAACAAAATAAAAATGCTATAAGTACACAAAACACGACGTCTGCAACTTCATTATTAGTAAAGTTTGACACAACTTTTTTTATTCATTTCATCAATCACTCCTTTTACCCATCGCTTCGAACAAACCGTCCCCTTTTTTGAGACAAAATTAATTATTTCACTTTTCAAATTGTTTTACTGTGTAAGCAAAAATGGACGTTTTGGGTCTTTCAATAAATTATTCACTAGCCTGTCCCATTTTAGTCACAAAGCGGACCGTGACTACAGATAATGCCACGACGTTTTGTTTTAACACCGGAGCTATGAATGCAGTAGGCAACGAATGCAGGTTATCTGTTACTGGGGTATAAAAAAACAAAAGAAAGGAAAAAATGAATGTTAAACCTTTTTAAATGTTCATTCCCCTGCCATTCCATTACCCTTTCATAGCGCATAGTAATTATACAACATTCTAAACGAATCCTTTAAAGTCTGTATTTCACGTATTTTAATATATAGCACAACTAACTAGGTTACATACACTACACTAGGTTAAATTAAATGACTAACTAACTTAGCCAATTTACACAAAAATAATTTGAAAATTAGGTGTCGAAATACTCGTCCGCATCGCTATCATCCGGAAAAGAGGTAAAATGGTTTGTACGAGGTAATCTTCGAAAAGAGTGATGCGATAGCAAAACATATTCTACTGTAGAAAAATATACTATTCTATATATTAACAAACAAATAATATTTATTTACAAACAAAGTGAAGCCCTGACTCCTGCGCTGATAAAAACTCTTTGTTATACGAGCCAACTAATGTTAGATCCAGGACTAATGTTGACTGACATAGGTTTTCTAACTTATAATATAAAGAGGAAAGATTTATATGTATGTTTGTAACCAATAAACTCATAAACTACGTAACGCATCTGGATGAAACTTGGCACAAAGAAAGATTATAGTCTGGAATAGCATATAGTCTACAAGCTTATCCTGGTAAAATGTACGGCTCCCGTGGGATAGTATCCTACATAAACACAGGCGAAGCCGCTGGCAAATGCTAGTATTTAATAAAATGTTTGACTTCCACGTAGATTGACGTTACGGGGTATAATTAGTAGCTTATATACCTAACAGTTAGTTGTTGCAGAAGTGTACCTACAGTACACCAACATTTCGCCAATTATGTTATAGGGGGTGAGCTTATTGCCATCAAACGAGTGCAAATCTAGACTCCGGGCTGCTAAATGCGGAGGAGGAGATGTTTCAATTCCGGCCATGAGATGTAATTTACCGAAAAAGAGGAAAAATTCCACAAAATGAAAAAAAAATCTTTCGCGAATTTAAGCCAGATTTTTGTGCACAAAAAAAAATACCTTTTCTATTATGGATACCAGAGTTGATAAATCATACATACACCACTACATTCTACTAGGACTGCAGTGTACAGAGGCCAGCACATCAAGTTACCACAATCTGTCAAATTTCTTTGATAGTATTTCAACTTTATTGCAAAGACATAAGGTTCATTTTTAAATGAGAAAATTTGACAGTTACGGAAAAGCTTGATGTGCTGGCGTCTGTATATAAAAGTTAAATAATGTCGGGCATTGTGTTTCATGAAAAGACCCAAAATATAATTACATATTTAATCATATAGATGTAATACTCCTTTTAAATGGAGACATAATATAATAGCTAGTAAATTCACTTTGACAGTCTTTGATGGGTATATAAGACTTTTCTAGAGCGAATTTTGATCACAAAAATTAAACGAGCGCTTTTTAATAATAATAAACCCTTTCTGCGAAGAACCTACAAGATAAAATCTTAAAGCTGACCCCAGAACAAAGAATAATAACCCGAGAAAGACCCAAATATCTCGGCATATAATCGAAGAAAGAGAACATCAAAATAAAAGTGCACTTATCGCCGTTGTTTTCACCCTAAACCCTCCCGAAAGGGACAAGGAGACATAACTATAGGAGAATGTATAAGTATGACCAACAAAAGGAAAATCCCTCATCTATTGTGCGTCCTAATGCAAAAAGACCATACAAAAATGTTGGAGAATATTCGTATTGTCACGTAGGGGACTATATTAATTTCGTTTGGACCGCATGTGTTGTTATAAGGTATATACATATAATTATGATCTTATCTTACTATTATGATAAATGCGAAAGTTTGAATGGATGAATGTTTGTTACTCAATCTCGCCAGAACGACTGAACATTTGAACGGATGAAATTTGGCACACAGATAATTTATAACCTGGATTAACAGATAAGTTATATTTAATTTTGGTAGTATATTTATTTCTTCTTATGGAATTATTACATGCTAAAACAATTACTTAATATATACAGGGTGGAATTTTGTAATGCCCCCTGAAGGGAAAGTACTCTTAATACTGTAGATAGCAAATTTTACTCAAAGGTAACATTCCTTTATTTTTGAATAGAAAGACAACTGCATTCAAAGATTTTCAAAAATTCGCTTGCCACACCCGGGAATCGAACCGACTGTAATCTGTAAAAATGACACCCTGTACTTTTATTGCATCGATCGTCAGGATCAATTATAAGGATGAAATCTTTCTAAGAAGCTTGATAAATTAAATGAAAGGAAAACCATGAAATCTGGACTTATAAATTCAATGAGTCAAGTTAAACTCTTTAACTCAAAGATCCATCTGTTTATTTATGTTAATAATTATCATTGACGTCATTTACCAATTCAAATGACGAGTTACTATTTAGATAAGACGATTGAAGATTGGTTCAAACGGTACAATCAGATAGCCTACGAGATTACCAGATCTCACCCCTTTAGGCTTTTTTTTTGTGCGGATATGTGAAAAATCAAATTTCATTAAATCTTAAGCAAATGTAAACGAGTTGAGAGTTGAAATTCAGAATACGATTAATAATATTCACCACAACACGCTATTAAAGGTTACTAGATATGAATTCGTTAGAAGAATACATTTGTGTATCCAAGAAAATGGAGCGCATTTCGAGCAACGAAATAGTTTGTTTACCAGTTTTTGTAAATAATTCAAATAATTTAAGATTTCATGGTTTTCCCATCATTTAATTTATCAAGTTTGTTAGAGAGATTTCATTCTTAAAATTGATCCTAACGATCGATGCAATAAAAATACAGGATGTAATTTTTAAAGATTTTAGTCGATTCGATTCCCTGGTGTAGCAAGCGAATTTTTGAAAATCTTTGAATGCAGTTGTCTTTCTATTCAAAAATAAAGGAATGTTTTCTTTGAGTAAAATTTTGTATCTACAGTATTAAGAGTACTTTCCCTCCAGGTAGCATTACAAAATTCCACCCTGTATACAACCTAAAACTAAAAAAAAATATATCCATTATGTAAGTGGTAAAAAAGGGGAAGAGCTCATAGGGCGTCAAAAAATTTATCCCCATCGCTGTCAGTGGGAAATGTGCCCAAAAGGCTGGCGGCGTTTCCACGTTGACTGGCAATGCTGATTCTTTGGCCTAAAAATTGACCAGCCCTCTGGTCACGTGTAGAGTCGACCAATCGCTGGGCGATATCCCGAAATAGTAGTACGTCCCCGTGGGATAATTTTCCACATCCACGCAGGCTAAGCCGCGGGCAGAAGCTAGTATACAATAAGTTGGTAGTCGTGAGTCGCTCGGCCAACTGGCTCTCGATAAGATAAATCTTTTGCAAGGAGTCTTATTAATGTTTCAAAAGATTCAGGGTTGAGGCGCGCGATAATATTTATTATGTGTATGAGCTTTGATATTGATAGCGACGGGCTATTACGTGAAGGGGGTCAGGGACCTCAAAAGCTGATTTCGTTAGTGTAGGTAGTACTAGTTCTACCAGATACTTTTTCCTAGTTAATTGTACCCACAACTACACGTGATACGCGTAGTAATAGCCTAGTGGTTTGGCCGCTAGACTGCCAAGTCATAGGTCTCCAGTTCGAACCCAAGACATAAATTAATTGTATAATTATTACTTGCTTAAAAATCGGTGAAGGAAAACATCGTGAAGAAATCAGCATGTCTGCGAGACATTTCTCAACAGCATGTGAAACTAAGTCAGAGGCCCATTGGCAGCATAAAAACTCCGACACCAGGTCATTCACAAAAGGAACAAGACTACACGTCACAATACAATTTTGACGCCTGTGAGCTTCTTGTATGCGCCTCTAGAGACATAATTGGGCTTTTGGTGCAGATGCCCATTTCGAATTTAAAATAATGTTAATATTATGACTACAATGACCCCTTAAGAGTTAATATAATTAATAAGGTCTTATATAGGTAAATAAGTACAAAACAAAAAAAAACATATTTGGAACGTCCTGTTAGCTAAAATTTTTTGACACGAAAATGTACTCAAACATTTTGAAACCCAATCGGATAGTAATCGGCTTTACAAAATCAAACTTTCAAACCTAACCAATGAAAATATTCGAAAGAGGTTTACACAGAAAATTTCATGTTGGGATAACATCAAATGTATCTTTAAGTTTATGAACATTCGGCGCAAAAGGCACCCTTTTAGACGGAGCCGAACTACTAAAATTCATTGAGTTGGTAATAATCTGGTAGTACTCACTACTAAGCTACGCGCCACGCTTCAAAGCCTTTCCATAAATACGTAGAGTGAGAGTTTTTACGCCGTACTGTTTAATAAGTAGATAGGATTATTGTTATTGTATGTGTATATTTCAATATGAATGATGTAACCCAGAGTTTGTAACCATATTAAGATTTAAAAGAGTGTCCATAGAGTTTCTTGACCGTTCTTCTCCATAGGTACCAACTGCTTTGCAATGGGCATCTAGCTTCATCTTTCTGACTGACCGACCGCTTGACAATTCAAAAGTGCCTGTAGTTGGTTTATTTGAAATAAATGCTTTATTTTGAGTTTGAGTTATTATACAAAGTAAAGGCAAAGTGTTATTGGGTTTTTCCATCTGGAATTTCTCAGTAGCAGCTCAGAATCTGGTTACGTGTCCGTTTGATGATCTAATATCATAGCTTGACCCCTATTACATAGGATTTAAATATAAAAAGCTGTCATGTCACATATATTCGAGATAAACGTGTGACAGAAGTGTAGACTGTAGGTACAGTAATACCAGCCAGTTGAGTAATTAATAGGCGTAATATAAGTCTCACACACTATGGTCCACGTAAAAGTCAAAGTCAAATTATTTATTTCAAATAGGCAGAAGAAAGGCACTTTTAAACGTCTAAACCTGAACATGAAGGACTAAGTGCGGTAACTGAAACCTATAACTTTTCTTAAGCCTTTGCCCTGCAGGTATAAGAAAATAGGCTGTTTTAAAGAACAGAATACTCTTTATTATTTATTAAAATATTCTTCTTCTTTTCGTGTGGTTACTGACTAACCTGGTGTCAGAGTTTTAATGCTGCCCATGGGCCTCTGACTTAGCTTCACATACTGTTGAGAAAGATATTTCTCAACAGTATGTCTCTCTCAGGCATGCCGGTTTTAAGCGGGATTGTCCGAAAGGGTTACCGCTACCCCGGAACATAAAGGGCTACGGAAGGAACATGGATGGGTTTTAGTCAGTAAGAGTCTGACACTCCCTTCCACTCCACCCAGAGCGGGAGCAGTCATTGGATGATTTCCCAGCCTTAAAAAAAAAAAAAAAAAAGGCATGCCGGTTTCCTTACGATGAAAATATTTAATTTCTGTGTTAATATAAAAACATTCCACGAAATTATTAATTAACCATTCAAAACCTAACGCAATTAAACCCTTAATTGCGACGGTATTCAAAGGTACAAACGAGCAATAGAGACCTCTGACAAACATAAAGTTAAACGACTTGTTGCTTTGGGAGCCGCGACAATCTTTTCGAAAGCCGGTCTTTTATGACGTCACCGAGGTTTTATCACGTCATTGTAAGTCTTTGACAAAATGTAGATAGCTCCAGTACATCCGCTCAATACAACGAACGAAAACTCACGCACACATATACACTAGTCACGTACAGCTAGTGCCAGCAGTGGTGGCCCATAGGCAATTCCATAATGACCTTGACTTACGATTCCTAAGTCGTAGGTGCAAACCCAGCCAGGCGCTTTACTCTGTGTAAATAATTTCATGACCTACACTGGTCTCAAAACGATGATGGAAAACGTATGGAAACCGGAATGACTGAACCAAAAAAATGAAGACCATTACTAACCCGCATTGGGCCCGCGTGGTGGATTACCCCAGCAGTGGGACATTGGGACATTAAAGGCATCATCAGGTCTGAAATGTTCCAACCTGCACTCAGCATAATCATATGCCAAGTGCAAGTGCACTCACGACCGCCATTTGTTTATTTGTCACTAGTAACCATAAACTACGTACTTACGTGTCTATGTGCGCGTACGTCTAATTTTGCTTGTTGTTTAGATTTGACCTTCTGTACCAATGTATACAGTGTTTTTGAAATCGGGCCATATATCCACACTGTATTAAAACAAGTAATTAGATTTTCAAAGTATAGCTTTGCTATATTAAAAGCGAATGTTTTATATTAATTAAAATGGTGTAATAAAAGGGTTTATATCTTCGTGTATCAAATTAATTACTGTCAAAGGGTTTTTGATGTAATTATTATTAGGAGAGTAATATTTTTCATGAAGGATGAGCGAAACATTGTCATTAAAATGTTTATGGGTTCATCAAAACGAAACCACCCAATATCAGTAATATTTTTTCTCTCATGGCTAAGTAATAATAACCGTATGAGTCTATCATCAAGGGTAAGTAACACTTGCTGAGTTAAGTTCGTGGATGGGTGACTAGTCATTACATACCACGACCCTTCCACGCCTCGGAAACCAGTTCAGCTCTCCCGGCTGACATTCTTGGATCTTTGTTAGTCGTTCCAGGTCGTCTCAGACTCTAAATTCTGAGGGGTATCGTATTACCCAGTAACTGGGTTGTGGAGGTCAGATAGGCAGTAACCCCATGTAAAATACTGGTATCCAGCTGCATCTGGTTAGACTGAAAGCCGACCCCAACATAGTTGGGAAAAGGTTAGGCAGTTACAAGACATTCAATATCCTTCCATTCCTCTAGGGACACCCGTCACGTTTATCAGTACATTTGCACCACATCGAGACGAAAAACTAAAAATAACTTCAGTACCGCCTTTCAGATTTAAGTCTATAAATACATGATTTATAACTCCTGTACTTGTATTTCAATACGACCCTTCGGATCCGCAGGGAATCTTACGTCGTCGAGTGCGCCTCATTATACCAAAGAAAGCCATCGAGATTTTATTCACATACAAAAATACATGTGTATAAGTGGCCCGCAAATTACTTCTCTACCTCAAGAAGTAATTTGCGGGCCAATTAAAAATAAATAAACGTGAGCTTGTCTTTAAGGCTATGTACGCACTAACCGGTGGCTTACTTAACGGCTAGACCCTAGCGACCAACTTGCCGAGTAGCGAAGTGAAACGAATGTTCTAGAACAAAGTCAAATCATGTATTTCAAATAGGCACAGGAAAGATACTTTTGAACGTCAAAATGAACAAGAAATAGAATTGATGCTAGTCGCCCTTTCCAAAAGGTAGTTTTGTGTGGAGAAGAATGGGCAAGAAACTCCACCGTACTCTTTTAAAATCTTTTACAATGTTTGACACTGCCTTCCGCTCCACCACCCAGAGCGGGAGGGGTTATTTGATGATTTCCCACCCTCAAAAAAAGTTTCTAGGCTCTAGGCGCTTAGCAAGCCACCTGTCCCTGTGTTTGTATCCTAAGGATTTTGTAAGGTTATATTAGAGAAACAAAAGGTAAAGGTATATTAAAGAACGAAAAAGATGTATTTAACGCTAAAGACTAAAACGGCTATATGTAGTATCACGTCGTTGGTCTAGTGGTTGCAAGCGCTTCTGCTGAGTATAAGATCCTGAGTCGAATTCCCAGGTCAAGCAAAGTGTTCTTGCGTATTTCTATTTTGAATTTCTCAGTAGCAGAAGTCTGGGTTTGTGCCCGGTTGATGGCAATAGGCTCACCCTCTAATATATGGGACTTAAACATAACTGGCGAAACGTACTGTAGGTGCACCTCTGCCCGGGGAAAAAGGCGTGATCCTACATGTATAAACATAGGTTAGACAGAAGTGTAGACTGTAGTAGTTTTACAGTCTTATTCATAAAAATCCCCTAAAATAGGTTTTAAACACTCACTAGTTAAAATGCTCATTAGAACTAATAAACCTATTATAAAATTCTCTGTTCATAAACGTTCAATAAACCCGTCATAGCTAAGTTGTCGTTTTAACGTGATTATGTTGTCGTTCTGATGAATCCATATATTAAATGCCAAAACAACTAGTGTCCACGGCCAAAAATCGCAAAAAAAAAGTTAGACAACGTCATTTGTGACATTTGGAGAGCTTCTTGGATTCTTGATTCGTTTTTCGTTCACGTGTTTAATCCTTTTCTATTTATATAGTATTGAGCTGCGTCACCACCATATTTCTTTATTTTTATATAGGAAGGAAAATCTCTTATTCCTAAAAAAACCCTTATAACTCTTTGCTGTTCTGCCAGGGACTCTGGCATTTTTATGTAGGTATCAGAGTGGCGAGCAATCGCGCGGGCTACTCTGGCACAAATGCGACTTATAGTTGGTTGAGACAACCCATGGATATCTCCTCCATCATCATGAACCTAAAATGTTACACGAGATTTAAAAACGTTAACAAATAATACTTAGGTAGGTATATTAAAATGCGGGATATATAAATACTTGTAAATGTGCATCCTTCACGACGACCCCAACATCTTATAGCGGTAAGCACCTGTAACTCTGGTGACGTTCCACAACCTCTTGAGTCCAGTTGCAGGTCTTGCCTGACGAGATCAATTATAAAGGCCATAGTATTTTTGTTAAAACGGTATCGGCCTTTGAACTCTACATCGGGCAACGAAACACATCTCTCTTGGTAAATCTTTCGACGGCGTGGAACATGTTCTGCTCGTTCAATAGCATGTAATGCTTGCAGAGCTTGCATAACTAACACAAAACACGATTTCACATTTTTTTTTAATGAAATTGTATCTACTTCCCAGCTAGCTTCAACCAACACTAACACTAAAACGGTTCGGACGCGAAAAAAAACAGCTGTTGCACATATTTCGGCCATATTTCTGTATAATAAAGGTTTATAGTAGGGTCAGCCCTGTTTTAAGTTACGAAGCCGCTATTGAATACTTACAAAGCGTTTTAGCGTTATCGAAGGTTTATGAATAATGCTTTTCGGGTTTCTCATTATAACAAGCTAATAAACCTATTTTAACTTTTTATGAATAAGACTGTTAGAGTTTTAGTTTTTTCAGACCAATAACTCGTTTCTGAGGTTTTAAACTGTAAATGCAAGTATGTTATAATAAAAAAATAAACCTTTGCCCAGCCCTTCTGGCTACGCTGGTTGTGTAAAATCAATGTAAAACAGAATCAAGAAAATATTTTTTACATTCTCCTTTGAACTTCTCTTTATTCTATACGTACCTATACAAATTCATAAACATTGTGACGTCATACCAGTCTTCACGATAAACCTTAACAACAGAAACTATTTATATCTTTTTTATAGCTTCGAGGCAGTTAAGGCTTATCTCATTGTTTATTTTCCTCTGAAATGAACAACTAAAACCAAGTAATCTTGCTCTTTATTGTTAGAAAATGAACAAGTCTGATAATAACAATATATTTAGGTATATTTTTTTTATTGAGGAGCCCGTGGCTAAGTGCTAACAGCCGCACAGGTTAAGCTACGCTTGCGGGGTTGGCCGTGGATGGATGGCCATCTTTACCTTTAACTGTTTTGTGATCTTTACATACCGTGACTCCTCCGTGCCTCGGAAAGCACGTTAAGCCGTTGGTCCCGGCTGTTATGTGCATATTTGACAGTCGTTACGGGTCGTCAGAAGCCTGAAAATCTGACAGCCAGTCTTACCAAGTGGTATCGTATTGCCCAATTACTGGGTTGTGGAGGTCAGATAGGCAGTCGCTCCATGTAAAATACTGGTATTCAGCTGCCTCCGGTTAGACTGGAAGCCGAACCCAACATAGTTGGGAAAAGGCAAGGCAGATGATGATATTTTTCTATTTAGACTTAGTATTTCTAGTAGATATTGTTAAAGAGTTGGTTTGATTATCAAAGGTTTTCTGCTTTCAATCAGTTTACCAGGAAACTAGCACCAACCAAGCTAATTTTACAGGATCCAAAAAAAAATATAGGTTTGGGAGGTCTGATAGCTTTTTGTTTATGATAATGGCGTCTCGCAGTTCAACCAGGCTGGCCTGTGGATGCCACAATAAATCTCCAGCCACGGCTTATTAAAACTTAAAAATTAAGCAACTACACGCTAAAGGCACCCCTTGTGGGGTACAGACCTCGGCTTAGGGCCACTGTATAGGGCACGCCACGATAGTGGCGGTAAGGCCCCTCTTTGAGGAATGGCTAAAGAGGCGTCACGGCGCCCTCACCTACCACCTGACGCAGGTCCTCACCGGACATGGATGTTTCGGGAGGTTCCTGCACATCCTCAGGCGGGTGGAAACGCCCGGGTGTCACCACTGCGAGGATCGTCCAGAGGACACGGTAGAGCACACGGTGCCATGTCCTCGTAGAGGCGATCGGCGACAGCGATCTCTCGCGCCCGGCCCTGGTGCAAGCCATGGTCTGAAGCGAGAGGGAGTGGGAGGCAGTCACCTCCTTCTACGAAAAAGTCATGCTCTCGAAGGAGGTGGCGGAATGGGAGAGAGAGGTCCTCCCGTCCCAGCCGCCGCGGGAGACGCCCCGGGCGTCGGGAGCCATATGACAAGTCCCGGCCGCCGTAGGCGCGGGCCTGCGGACGGTGAGTAATGGGTGAATCACCGTCCGATCAGCACCAGGCCCGTGCCGGACGGCGCGTATATGTTCCACGGGCTCCTCAAAGAGATGTCAGCATATGAAGGGGCTCCTTAGGGCCATGCCTGCCGGGTAAGCGGGATTGTCCGAAAGGGTTACCGCTACCCCGGAACATAAAGCAAAGGGCTAAGGAAGGAACTTGGATGGATTTTAGTCAGTAAGAGTCTGACACTCCCTTCCGCTCCACCCAGAGCGGGAGAAGTCATTGGATGATTTCCCAGCCTTAAAAAAAAAGGGCCACTGTATGGTCGCTGGAGGGCAGCAAGAAACAGGCGTAAAGTTCTGAGTGCCTAGTGTGAGTTTGTTTGACGTAAACGCGATGCGTGTCCATCGCGTTTACGTGACGGTTTTTTCGGCCCGCTCTAAGCTCTTAACCAATCAGAGAGCCAAACGTGGTAAACGTTTCGATCGTGTTAACGTAAAAACAACTCGCACTAGGCACCTCGTGTATAGAAAACACCGATCTCATCTATGTAGGTTCAATTGTTCTTTGTTCTTCATCTTACGAAGAAGCACCCAAACAAACTCCGATCTCACTTCACACCCACACACTCAACTTTCAGTACTTGGTAAGGTCATGTAGACCATGCAGATTAGTGTAATAATAATAGTAAACTTTATTGCTAAGAGATAACAAAAGTTTTAACATTGGCCCCAAACTAGGCACGCCTGTATCTTGGGCACCAATTTGGGAGGGTATACAATCTAAAATTATATCTTAGAAACATGATAAATAATAAAAGTAAAATAGGATTGCTTCAAATTAAATAAGTACAAAAAAACTAAAAAAACTCTAAGATCAATACATTTAAGAATTAAAGAAAACATTACAAAACAAATCGAATACAAAAGAAACGTGATAATAATCAACCAAGTACCTTTTTTTTTGTTTTTAAGTCTGGGAAATCATCCAATGACTGCTCCCGCTCTAGGTGGAGCGGAAGGGAGTGTCAGACTCTTACTGACTAAAACCCATTCATGTTCCTTCCGTAGCCCTTTATGTTCCGGGGTAGCGGTAACCCTTTCGGACAATCCCGCTTACCCGGAACCAAGTACCTAAGATACACTTTTGACGCTAGAGCCACACAGATTTCAGAAGATATCATGTCCACTCAGTGCGCGCATTGTCAGTAAGCGTGTAGCGCGACGACTCGACGAACAATGCCACAGGAAGAACATTTCACACAAATATTGCCTTCTTAACATTAACACTGAAATAATTTCAGTCGCATTTCCTCTGAAGCGGACTATTTTGCAGACATGTAGAACTTGCCAACTCAAAATATTGCACTACGGCAGAGCACTGTGGGGCTAGTACCAACGGTCGGACTAAATGTAACGTGAACTCTAGCAATTTAAAAATTGGAAATTTATTAATTTTCCACATAATATTTTCTCAGTTTTTAGACTTGGTTCATATGATTTCCCATAAATATAAAGTCCGTCTACTTTCCGATGAGCCCATTAATTTAATAACGTTACTTATTATGAACTGTCAAAACGCGGAATGCACATTGTGACGTCACAGATTTTTAGAATCAAATGGAATACTTATTAGCATTAAATGAATTTTACAATTATATCTTCGCATAATTTAATTTCTGTACGGTGGTGGAAGTTTTTAAGACGAGCGGTGTTTTATCTATGTGATTTCATATTTTGTTTTTCATCGTTTCAAATAGTCAATTAGCTGTATTTTTTATTAAATAATTCTTCGAATTTACGTAACTTGTAAAACGTGCGTTCGTGTAAGGGTCGCTTCACTACTCTATTTTTAGTTAACATCTTCAAACTCAACACGCGTGCCTTTAAGAGGCTCTTTACATAAACTTCGACGACGTAGACGGTAAAAATGTCTACGAAAAAGTTAACATTTTATTTTAACTCTATACTGTTCAGGCCTTTGTTAAGCATCTAGGGATAAAAATCTTGAGAGAATTGCTTTGTACTTTACGAAGTTATTAAGTAGTTTACTAATCGTAAAGACGTGCGCCTGGCTAAGTTACAGCCAAGAAATTTATGATCGATCTCTGGGATTTTTTACGAGGACTTGGCGGTGTGCTCCGTCTTAGCGGGGCAGACCTCCACCGTGTGTCTCTGAGTGATCTTCACAATGGTGACACGGCCGTTTCCTCCCGCCTGATTATGTGCAGGAACCACCCGAAACATCCGTGTCCAGTGGGGACCTGCGTAGGTGAGGGCGCCGTGACGCCTCTCTAGCCACTTCACAAAGAGGGGTCTTACCGCCACCATCGTGGCGTGCCCTGCGCTGGGTTGATCGATCTCTGGGATAAGTTGTACTTGTACTTGTAGTTCCAGGCCGGGTGACCATGTATTACACATTGAGATTAACACCGTCTCAGTAGGTCTCGGTTGCCATAAGACAGTAACTGGAAAATCTGAGAGCAAGTCAAAGTAAAGTGTAAATGGAAACAATATTAACAGGCTCAGACTCTTTACATGAAATTTAAACATAGCTGGCGAAATTACTGTGTATTATTTATCACACCTGAGGAGCTCTTGGCTTAGTAATAACAGCCGCACGGATCAATCAATCAGGTTAAGCTACGCTTGCCGGGGTTGGTCCATGAATGGGTCAACTCCTCCGTGCCTCGGAAAAGTACGTTAAGCCGTTGGTCCCAGTTGTCATTCGTGGATATTTGACAGTCGTTACGGGAAGTCAGAAGCCCGAAAGTGTGACAGCCAGTCTTACCAAGGTAATATTACCCAGTTACTGACCGGGTTGTGGAGGTCAAATAGGCAGTCACTCCATGTAAAATACTGGTATTCAGCTGCATCCGGTTAGACTGGCAGCCGACCCTTAGTTGGGAAAAGGCTCAGCAGATAGATAGGATATACATATGTATATTTATCACATCTCTGTCTAGGTGTGCAGAGGTGTGAATACATAGAAGTCTTTGCACGATACAAGCGTGATGTCTGCCTGCCCCTTTTGAAACGCAGGGCTGTTTATATTTACTCAGAAACACGGTTATCGAATATTTTTTGAAGTCGTTTATTTAATTTTATTATTTATTGATTTAGGCACATAAAACTACTACAGGATCTGGATGAATTTGTCACAGAGATCGATTATAGTCTGGAGTCTTTTATCCCGGTGGTACACATACCCGTGGGATTATTTCCGACATTGACGCGGGCGAAGCCACTGGCAGAAAGTAGTGATTTTATATTTATTAACCTTACCATCCTTTATACCCTATCCAGCCAGCAAAATTACATCAGATTTCCCCATCAACTTCAACAACCACGTGAACTTATCGACATTTTCATTCCCCAGGGCGATGTAAATCGTATTATTGAAAGGTTGGCCGACTCGGGTACGTACGGAACCGAGACAAAAAATACTCTCCCAACAACATATGCTTTGATTCTCTAAAGGGACACGTGATATGAATTCATAAAGCCTTTTTGATAACCGCCGTAGGCGTATATTAGACATTTTATATTTTGTCTTTTCGCTTGTTTTCGGGCAAATCGTGATTGGAATTTTAAGTTGCTGTTATAGTGTTTTCGTTATGTTGACTTTAAACCAGTTTTATGTAAATTCTGGCTAGAAAAACCTAGTTGCCCAAGATTTCACCACTAAATTGTGAAACATCCGACCTTATAGGCCTGCTCAGCAACAACTTCGTGATCTTAGGTTAGATGTTTGGGAATGTTGAGAAGAATGTGTGTGTGGAAGATGAATGAAAGGCAACTAATCAAATGTACCTATTTACAAGACAGATGTGAGTCAGCGGCGGCGACCTCTCGCGTCCTGGTTCAAGCCATGGCCCGGAGTGAGGGAGTGGGAGGCAATCACCTCCTTCTGCAAAGCCGTCGCGCTAGTGAACGAGGTGGCGAGATAGTTGAGGGACAGAGCCTAACGTCCCACCGGCCCCGGGCCGAAGCCTGCCGGGTCAGCGGGATTATCTGAAAGGGTTACCGCTACTCCGGAACATAAAAGGCTAAGGAAGGAACATGTATGGGTTTTAGTCAGTAAGAGCATAACACTCCCTTCCACTCCATCCAGAGCGAGAGGAGTCATTTGATAATTTCCCACCCTCAAAAAAAAAAAGGCAGATGTGAGTGGAAACGCCAGGAGGAGTTTCCTTAGGACATAGTGACTTTATTGGTGATGTTCTTCAGACAGGTTAGGGGCGTAGTAATCGAACCAGCGTTAGTGTATGACCAGATGCAAAGCAAGAAAGACGGAAGCAAAATGAGTATGAAAGGATTGTAGCAGGAGGTGTTCTGTAGTGTATGCCTACCCCCATGGGATAGGCTGGCGTGACGGCTTCAGGTAAATGGGATTGGATAGTTATCCACCACCTGTCATTATGAATAGGTACTCAACCAGTAACTTCGGAAACTGCTGAAATAGTTTCAACACGATTGTTCCCATCATCACTTATTCGGCTGCCACCGGACAAAAAAAATCATCATGATAGATTCATGTGCGTATTGTATAGTCATCACTTGCTTAAAAATCGGTGTAGGAAAACATCGTGAGAAAACCAGCATGTCAGAGAGGTATTTCTCAACAGCATGTGAAGCTAAGTCAGAGGCCAATGGGCAGCATAAAAAACTCAGACACCAGGTTAGTCCACCACACGAAAAGAAGAAGAAAGTAGAAGACCGGACAAAACATGAGGGTGTAGTTTATTTCACCCCTGCCTACCTTTTCAAGGGATATAGATTTACTGCCTCTTTGCCCCAGTAGTCGCCATTGCTACTGCTGAGCATGAGGTCCTGGGTTCGATTACCCGGTCAAGCAAAATGTTACTGAATTTTTCATCTTTTTCTCAGTAGCAGCCCGTAGTCTGGCTTTGTGCCCGATTGCAATAGGTTCGCCCCCTATTACATGGGACTTAAACAAAAACATAACTGGTAAAATTTGAGTGAACTATAGGTGCACTGCTGCATGACCTTTCGAGGAATAAAAGGGTGATGTTTTCATGTACTTATTCATATTTTTTTTTTTTTCTCGCCAAATATTTTTTATACCGAAAAAAAAATTTTTCACGCTTAAAAAAAGAAGCCTGATGTTATGTGTGAGTTCTTCTCATATTGATGACACGGCTCCCTATCTACCTTCAGGCTACTCATTAACTAAAAGAGATACTCATATACATATTTTATATACATGGCCCGAACATCATTTATCAAAGTAATAATAATAAGATGGAGCAAGGTTATTTTCCTTATGTTTTCCATCTTTTCATATCTCCTATCGTATAAAATTAACTCTTATCATGAAAAATGATGAAGGCTCAGCTGTCTTTTACGAATCGGTATTGATGTTCATATTTAGCTATTTATTACCGTCTTGCTCTTTACAACGCTTTATAAACAGCGATCGAAAATATACCGTGTATCTTCTCGACTAAGGTTCATTTTTTTTTGTTTAGCTGCCTTATGGAAGATCTCTAGGTTTCAATGTATTAGCGAAGCGGTCGATCTAACGAAATTATTAGATTACCAATAATTTTAAGTGACAAAAATGAGAAAAATTTTCTTTTAAGCTTAAAATTGTGTAGCTATTAAAGTACAAGTTGTTTCATACATTTCAAAACCAACATTTGTATTTATTATAATTCAGGGGGCTAACATCTTGGCCCCTTAGGGCCAAGCCTGCCGGGTAAACAGGATTGTCCGAAAGGGTTACCGCTATCCCGAAACATAAAGGGCTAAGGAAGGAACATGGTTGGGTTTTAGTCTGTTAGCATTTTTAAGATCATCGAGGAGTAACTGTATGTATGATTTTTTTTATTTTTCCTCACCCTTTACGTTAGGCTTTCAACGTGAGAGAACCACTTCAGTCCGCTATCAACCACTACACCCAGGTATTTAGTTTGACTGACACGTGATAGTGGCGTACATAGACATGGAGTAGAGCCTAGGCAGGAATGAGCAAAAATCTTAAAATCAGAAGGGGCTTTGGTCCTGTGACTAATAGCGAAAGGAATGTAGTAAGTTTTTGACAAATTAAGGGAGAGAAGGTTATTTTGCAGCCACTTCATGATTGTTTGCAGGGATTGTTCTGCATAATATTTCACGTCAGTCCATGTATCCCCACTAACCACGATCGCAGTATCATCAGCATATGTGAAAATGTTGGTGATGGGGAGCGCCAATGTGCAAAGGTCATTGATATATTATTATATTAGGAAGAGCGTAGGCCCCATTACACTACCTTGCGGAACTCCGTATGTAATGATTTCTTCATCACTAAAGAATGAATCAATCTTAACACGGAGTTTCCTGTTTTGGAAGTAGCTGTTGAAAAGGTCATGCGCTGTTCCCCGAATGCCGATGGCTTCCAACTTCGACAGAAGAGTAGGAACAGAGACTGTGTCTAAGGCTTAATGTAGGTCCAAGAACATTGAGAGGCATTTACGATTATTATCTAGATTCTTAGCAACAGTTTCCGTTAAGTCAGCAATTGCGTCTTCGGTAGAAACACCTTTTTTAAAGCCATATTGATATCGCGCAATGACATGATGTTTGTATAGAAAGTTGAGTAGTCGACCATTTATCAACCTGAAAGAACCGAGATCGGTCTGTAATTATTCACACAGTCCCTGCTCCCACCCTTAAATACTGGATGGACCAAGGCCCTTTTAAAGTGCTCTGGGAAAATTCCTCTAGCTATAGATATATTAATTATATGTGTGATAACGGGAACAAGAGGTTTGCGACACATTTTTAGGAGAAAAGAAGATATTCCGTCCCATCCAGTGGCACAATCATGCCTTAAATTCATGATAGTAGACTCAACCTCAGAATAGTCAACGTCAAGGATGACAAAAGAATTAGGGAAGGAAATTTTTTGATGGAGAAAATATCTGTGAGGGGGCTACAATTTAAGCGGCTACCACATATGATTTCCTAACCTCAAAAAAAAAGCCGACCATCCCAGTCCGTAGCTAGTTTGATTTATTTAGTAATATCAGCGCTCGCAAAAAAAAAAAACAGACATAAATCAAAGAAAAACAAATCGTCTTGGATAAACACAATTTGAATGCTCTGTCCGTGTTGGTTTTTGCTCCACTCTCCAGCATCCGAAGCTGCTTCTGTTAGCATTTTTTTGTACTGCACCCGGAACGTGCACAAAATTCTAAAAATGGAGCGAATAAATGCATGAACGCATTCGACATCTGTGTCTGTCTGTGTTGTTGTATCATGTTTGTCAATTTATTTTGAGTGTTGTTAAAAATTGTTAACAAAAACTAGTTTGTGCGACAAGAATTTTCAGCAGTAGTTATTTTGTTTGTTCTATTTGATTTTTCTGGCAGTCGGGCTATGATTTATTGAGTATTTCCACCTGGATGTTTCAGTGGAATCGGAGTTTGGATTTGTGCCTGGTTGGTGGCAATAGGCTCGCGCTCCCTATTTCATAGATCTTGGCGAAATGTGGGTGTTCTGTAGAGCCTAAGTGAAACCTTATGTTGAACATGGCTGGTAATAATCTGACGGCATTCGACCTTTCAAATATTAATAGAATAGTTTGATAGGTTTTTATAAAAGAAAAGCAACTATGTCACTAGCCGTGTGTCTTGACGGATATACAGGGTGTAAACGAAAGGGTATGTACTCGTACATACAGAAGGATATGCTACAGACCACCAAACTGAACATCTTTTACTACGGAACGACCTCCGAAATCGTGAAAAAAAATCAGCTGTTCCCTACATTTCGACGAGTCACGTGACCAAAAATGTATAGAACAGCTGATTTTTTTTGCGATTTCGGAGATGTAAACTCTTTTCTAAGTTATTACTATTTCAATTTAATTCTAATATAGCCTACGTGTTCTAGCTAGATTCAAAAGGATTAATTAATCTTCTTCGGCATAGGCTATTCATAGAATCGATTACTCTATTCGGATTGTCAGATACAATCGCCCATTATTTCTGGGTGAATGGATTTTGGTATAGAAAAAGGTTGGTCATATTTTTAGCTTATTCTATTAGCGTTATAAAATTGAGAACATATTTTTTTTTGTTTGGAAGTTTATTAGAGTTGGTACAAGAATATTATTTAGTTACTAATCTTCTATTACACTAATATTATAAAAGCGAAAGTTTGTATGTGTGTTTGTATGTTTGATACTCCTTCACACAAAAACTACTGAACGGATCTATTTGACACTTGGCACAGAGATAGATTATAACCTGGATTAACACTCTGGTAAAATGTACCGTTCCCGTGAGTTCATTTTCGACATCCACCCGGGTTAAGCCGCGGGCGGATGCGAGTTCAATTTTGTTCCTTTTTCCTTAGCCTACGCTGTCTCATTGCTGAACAAAGGCCTCCCCCAAATCCTTCCAGACATCTTTCTCCTGAGCCACCTCGATCCATCCCTTGCGGTATGCGTCTAGGTCGTCTCGCCATCTCTTTCTGGGCCGGCTTCGACAGCGCCGTCTAATATTGAGTGTTGTGTCTGATAGGATACTGGTCGGGATGTTGTCTGTTATGCTAGTCGCACGGTAAACTCTACTTGCGCGGTGCAGGATTTTGCGTGACGTCAGAGAGACGCGTACCTGCCGCTACAGAAAAAAAAAATTCAAACTTATGTACCTACATTTATCACTACAGGGCATCTTATTGAGAAAGTGTACTTTTCTAGACTGCCTTGTTGCTCTAGTGGTTGCGCTACAGCTGAGCATGAGATCCTGAGTTAGTAGCAGCTCGGAGACTGGATTAGTGCCCGGTTGATGACGACAGGCACGCCCCCTATTACTTGGGACTTAAACAACTGGCGAAATGTAGGTACATCTCTGCCCAACCCTTTGGGGAAACAAAGCGTGATGTTATATATAATTGCTACTTTGTAAAATAATAAAAAAACACCGTTCTCACAAAAGCGTGTGTTTAAAACCCGTAACTAACCCTCTGTCCGATGCATATTAATCACACATAACTCCATTTTTTCCTTGTCGCGTAACACTGACGTACTCGTCAAAAGCCAAAGCATGGAACAGACAACACCCACAAAGGCTTCGCTTCCAAAGGCGAATTAATTGGGTTGCCCGCGCGAAAATTTTGTTTACCCCTGCCAGGTTAGTGACTTACCGCAACACGTTTCAGTCATGGCTGGCAACACATTTTTTTTTTTTTTGTATTAAGCGCGAAAATTACGATATTTGGTTGGTTGGACAATGTAGCTTTGTCACGTTTTGTCGTAAATTGTTACGTATCGCGGATTTTTAAGCTTTATAATTGCAAATTCCTGAATCGTATCTTTCCATAAACTGCGTGTAACCTTGGTCAGGAATTCTAGCTATTCATTAGGGAACTGACGTTTATGGCCGTATTGATGATAACAAATAGTGATGAATAGTGTTTGTCTCGTATTGACTGACAATCACTACATAGTAAAGTCGCTTTCTCTGTCCCTACATCCATATGTATGTATGCTTAAATCTTTAAAACTACGCAACGGATTTTGATGCGGTTTTTTTTAATAGATAGAGTGATTGAAGAGGAAGGTATATGTGTATAATTTGTCGACATATTATGCGGGCGAAGCTGCGGGCGGAAGCTAGTTTAATAATAAAGTGAGTAACTGTATACACACATACAATTTTTCGGAATTTTTGAATGTCTAATATAATTATGTATTTAAGTATCATTTTATCGTTTTAATTATTATATTTTTTTACTATATTTTTTTATTGACTCTAATTATGTCTTTGATTTACAGAATTTTGACTATAATTTTATAATTTTCTTGTTTTATAATTCTAATTAAGTATTCTAACTATAACGCCGAATATGGCAAAACATGTTGAATCAGCATAATTGTTTCCATCCGTCTGTGTATATTATGTATCATGCTACACATGTATATGCAAATATAAATGCGTCTTTGACAATGATTGCAGGCCAAGTGAAGACTACCAAATTACCTCATTTTTATTATTCATTATACCTAATAAAAACGAGACTCATGTTTTTTTTACAAAGCGAGATGTACATTATCGCGAAAAAAAATCAGCTGTGCAGTACATTTTGACGAGTTAGGCGAACGTAAATGTACTGAACAGCAGATTTTTTTTTCCCGATTTTAGGTTAGGTCCCATAGTAAAAGTTAAAGTCATTAAGGGGATTAAAACGACTAAAATGTAACCGTGTATTTATCGGCAAAATAATTACATGAAAATCAGTGACATTCTATGTCATTTTGAACATGAAAATAACAAGCCAAACTAATTACTCAGCGGTCTACCGCACATGTTACAAAAGCCGACCAAGAAAAAATAATTTTCAAAGCACTTTGTGCGCTCGGAAACTGTCACCCCTTATATGAACTTTCAATCTTTTAGAGCAGCAATATATTACAAAACGAGACGTTGAACAGTGCCAACACACTCTATGTAAAGTTTATCGATTGTCTTTCAAACCATATGGGAAAAGGCAGCTGTTCCACGGGCATTATTTTTGATGCAATCTTAGCTTGCACTCAGTTTTCAATCTGCACAAAATCGATACTTACATCGTTACGTAAACTTGTTTACGTCATACGTCGTACGCTGGTCTTGGAAGGATTATTCCCAGTAGCATTTATTTAACCTTTATATAATTACCTTAGATAAGATCTACATAATTTAAAAGACTTAAAATATTAATAGTAATGATGTGCAAGTATATAAAACGGGACGAAATAATTAAAGGTCAACAGGAAAAGTTCCCATAAGGCTGGCAGCATTGCCACGTTGTACGGCAAAGACACTTTGACCAAAAAAGGCCAGATTAATGGTCACGTAAAGAGTCGACCAACCGCTTTTTTTTTTTTAAGGATGGGAAATCATCCAATGACTGCTCCCCGCTCTGGGTGGAGCGGAAGGGAGTGTCAGACTCTTACTGACTAAAAGCCATCCATGTTCCTTCCGTAGCCCTTTATGTTCCGGGGTAGCGGTAACCCTTTCGGACAATCCTTGACGATATCTCGAAAAACATAGTAGGCACTTGGACCCCATAGCCCTAGTTTTTCAACCCCAAACGGATTGAACATTTAAGTCCCAATCAAATTGGAGTATTTGCGCCGTTTCAGATTTTCTGGACCTGCAGCAGCTGTCCAACACAACCCGCCGTATAAAGAAGTTGGGACAGGGCAAGGGCAACCTTTTTTAAATAAAATTAAATGAGTCAATGGTCCACTTTCCCTCTTGTGCCGCCTTTGTCACCTTACACTTAATGACAGCGTCAGTCAACGCGCACGCGTGGCTGAATTAGACACCATACTTATTAAATGAACTTTATTTAAAAAAAAAATAACCGGCTCACAAAAGAAAAAAAAATTACTTTAAATTTGGAAGTCGGTGGCAAAAATGACTAAGACATCGACTTACAGGTCTTACGATGTGTTGTAGGAACGTTTTTTCAACCCGAAGCATTAGTATGCAGCCAGGATGATCAAATTATGCCGTCCAAACTACCATACACTTGCGGTAAATTGGGACATGTGTAACAGGCTTTAGGTAGGCTCGTTTCGGAAGTGACTCGGGATCGTATTAAACGTAGGTATGCCCTTGGGTCCTTAATCTACTGAGCGGGAAGGACGCTTGCGACTCGGAACGATTTATGGCTATCTATTTATCTGTTAACCCCTCAATAAGCGGCGGATTTTTATTGCGATTTGGGTCAGCGTGACCGCGGGTGATAAGGGTTACATTTTTGCTTGTTTGCACAGTTGCTGGAAGATTCTTATTCTTCTTTGTTTTTCAAATTGGATTGTGATTGTTTTTTTACTATTGTACGTAATCATACTTTATTTATTATAGCATTACATAAGTAATGGCTAAATAACGATAGTTTTTTGTTATTGTGGAATTATCTACTGCACTTACGAGGTTTTTTTTAATGTAAATGGTAAATAGATAAATTACATTATAATTATGTAGCTTGAAATAAAGGAGTTTAATATACAGGTCTCCAAAAGTGATAATGCGCATAGAAATCTTCGCCACTGTTCGGCAACGGTCGTATTCCCCGAGCGTCGGAAGACGATATGTATATAGAGTGGTTAAGTGCATTTTCTTCATGCATAATTTAGTAAGATTATGTGTTTTGTCCTAAAAGAGATAAATATTGATTTATCAGTAACGAAGTTTGATTCAATAATTCCATGTAAGTAAATAGCGAGCTATAATTCATATAAGCCTAAATCTGATTTTTAATATGTTTTTTCTAGTACTTAATATGTATGTTACGTAGGTATTTTTAATTTTTTAATATTGAAAAAACGTGAAAAATGTTAGTATATTTAAATATTTTACAAAATTAACTATTTAAATTTGAATAAGATAATTAAAGTTGAAATTAAATTCACCTTTGAAAACAAAACCAAGAAGGGTGTGTAATAGCAGCTCTATATAATTCCAGACAAAGAGAACACGTGCAGTCACCACCAATATAACAAGACGACTGACGGACCTTTGACTGACCGCCGACCGCCGCCGACCGCCCGAATTGTTTTAGATTGTGTACACATGATATTGACTCCTATTTCTTTCGAACAAGGTGCAAAATGCAAGTGCATTGTTAAGGACTTGAACGATTCAATGATTCGGGTGTTTCCGGGAATACGACAATTAGCGAAGATCTGCATGTGCATTATTAATTTGGGAGTACTGTACGTCTATTTAGAAATAACGAAAGGCTGATAACTGTTATTTCAATCGAGTATACTTCTTTGTGGGTTCATATTTGAAGTATTCTTCGAACTCGGAACTACCATTAGCATTAATATTAGCGTTACCGTCTAAATTTCTAGGTAAAATGATCTCATTGTTTACCCATTTTAAAAAAGCAGTGATAGCCTACTGGTGTGACTGTCGGACTGCGAAGTCATAGGTCTCGAGTTCGTACCCAAGTCACGCAGCTCTGATTTAACGGATTCATGAGCGTGTTGTATAATTATCACTTGCTTAAAAATCGGCGAAGGAAAACATCAAGAGGAAACCAGCATATCTGATAGATATTTCTCAACAGCATGTGAAGCTAAGGCAGAGGCCCATGGGCAGCATAAAAACTCTGACACTAGGTTAGTCACTAACCACACGAAAAGAAGAAGAAGACCCATTTTAAGATCAGGTCCATGTTCTAAAGAGGCACATGAAATAATAAAACACCGATGGTTGCAATAAACCCGTGTCCCATACTGTATATTCTCGAATTATGATCCTTTCCCAAGCACAATTCTTTCACCGTCAACCTTAACTACATATACAGTGAAACCTGGTTAAATGGGACTTCAAGGGACCTGCAAATTTGTCTCATTTATAGAGGTATTCCACTTACCCAGTGTCTCAGATATCCAGGTATAAATAAATATCTGTCTCATTTACAGAGGGTTACATTAATATAGGTCAGAAAACAGGTTATTTCAGTTATAGAGGTGCGAGTATTAAATAAAATAACGTATTATGAAAACATTATACGTGATTTTTAAACTTTATTTGAATTTTGGCACATTAAATTCGACGAACGAAAAATAAAATGGAAATAACGAATCCCAGATATAGAGGTTTGCTTCGTTTCACTAACAGAGGTAAATCAGTGCAAAAGTGTTGGGACCTCAGCATGAGTTCCAGTTATGGAGGTTTCTCACTTATCCAGGTCCCATTTAACCAAGTTCCACTGTAATAATATCTACAAAATCTTAACCCCGACTAGTTTCGACACTTTTTCCCACATGAAAACCGATTCAGCCTATCGACAGACATAAATAACGGGTGAACAGTAGGAAAGCTCAGCGGATTACCTACACGGCAACACTTTGGCACGCTCTGCCACAACTAAGATATGTAGATACAGAAGCACCATAGAAAACGCACGCACACATATACACATACACAAATACATGTACGTGTCTACAGCGAGTGCAACCGCATTTGCGATTGTCACTTGTTTTGTGAGATCTAGTTTTCGCAAAGGCACGTCTTTTTTTTAAGGCTGGGAAATCATCCATTGACTTCTCCCGCTCTGGGTGGAGCGGAAGGGAGGAAGGGAGAGGAAGACTCTTACTGACTAAAACCCATCCATGTTCCTTCCTTGAGTCAAAGTCAAAGTCAAATAATTTATTTCAAATAGGCACAAGTAAGGCACTTTTGAACGTCAAAATGAACAAGAAATAGAATTGATTCTAGTCGCCCCTTCCAAAAGGTAATTTCGTGTGGAGAAGAATGGGCAAGAAACTCCACCGTTACTTTTTTAAAATGTTTTACAATTTTTGTATACATGAATTATAACATTATATGTGATGCACCCAGAATAAAAACACTACACCAAAAAAAGTGAAAAAAAAACATATAGTAATGGCAGGTAAACTTAAGTATGTCAAAAGTACATGGTGCTCACATATTTACAAACATTCTAAAAGTTAATAATAATAAATCAATCAATGTGTGAGAAGATATTTCAACATGTTAGAATAGTATTTTACAAATATATAAATTATTACCTAATTTACTTAGCAACCAGTTTGATTTTAGTCTAGACAATAGATTGCCCTGTGGAGCAGGACCAGCACGTTTCCAAGCATCCTTATCCTTTATATAATCCTCTAATTTGTAATAATATGCTTGTTTACAAAGTGTATTTTTAATGTGAGTTTTAAATTTTCTTTCATTTAATTGCAGAATGTCACAATGTATTTTGTTGTAACATTTAACACAGAACTTAGCCCTCTATGTTCCGGGGTAGCGGTAACCCTTTCGGACAATTCCGCTTACAAGGGAACGTCTAAATAAACAAAGAAACAAAACAAAAACAAATGAAATCTTTATATGGTCAGTCCGCTACCATGAATTCTTGCCAGTCATTTAGGTACTAATTTATCTAACTTTTACTCCTTTTAGATCCGTGGTTGCTGGGTTGGTAATTAACTGCTATTTTTTTTATGATCGCCTACTTTCCTATTTGTTAGTATATTTTTAACGTAGTTTCTGTATGCTCAAGTTTACTCAGTAAGAAATAATTCTCCTGCCCTTATTCCAATTAATTTGGGGTCAGCGCAACATGTCTTTTTCTTCCATACTTCTCTATTAGTCGTCATCTCGGTAGTCATTCCCTTTCTAGCCATATCAAACTCAAAGCATTTATTTCAAATAAACCAATTTCAGGCACTTTTGAATTGTCGTCAGTCAGAAAAATTAAGGTAGTTGTCCAATTCCAAATCAGTAGGTACCTTTGGAGAAGAACGCAACAAACTTCTCGGACACTCTTTTAAACAAAATATAGTTACAAAATATTGGTTCATTCATTAATTCTATAGTCATTCATATATTGCTATACATGTGAGAATGGAGCAGAACGGTATCCGTTATAAATGTATATACAAACAATTTAAAAATTTAATTAAAGCCGCCAAAGCCAAGACATAGCCGTTATGAAATGACCTGTCCCTACTGACAGCGCCCGTTCACGAACGATCCATCGTTTCTATGGTCTTCTTCTCTTGTATAGCCATCCACAGTTATACTCAAAACTCTCCTGACAACTGACATTTTCTTCATTCCTCCGCATAACATACCATGACTACTGAATTACTCGGTAAGTAAATCATTGTTATTTCGAAATAATTAAATTCTTAAACCATAATAATACGTACGCGTCTATGAATGTGTGTACCTGTTGTCGGTCGTCTTGCGAAGCCAACCTTCTAGACTAATCTACTTCGTGGCTCCACGCTCGGCGGCACACGAAATTGAGTCGACAGTCCGTCGACGTTACTTGGGGACTTTAAAGTAAACTTTACGGTTTATTGAAGCATATTTTGATGGCGAAATGGGAAGGAGTTGAAAGATTGTTTTTGTAATGAGGTCAATGATTTTTAGGTACTCAAAAGGTCAGTTGGGCCCTATTACTAAGCCAACGGCGCCTGTCTGTCTGACACAGAGCTGTAACATTTCAACAATAGTACCTAGCAAGTTAATCACACAATAAACTTTACTGTGACTTTTATCTGAGTAAATGATAAAAGGGCTAGATTTGTTTGTACCAAGCGTGAGTCCGTATCTCATTTGGTCAGTTTTTTAAGAAAATCTGCTGATGTTTGAAACCCCTAAAGGCTGTAATAATACTCTAGTTTTAAAGGTTAAAAAACTAGGGTCCCTGAACTGTCACAGTAAGTAAGCAATGTTTTTATAGGTGCTTATTGGCTTATGTCGTTGGCCTGAATCGAAAGGATATTGGACCAACTTTATACGACCGTGTATGCTTTTCCTATGTATATGTAGGTCACATTTATTATTTCACGTTAAGCCGTTGGTCCCGGCTGTCATTTGTGCATCTTTGACAGTCGTTACGGGTCGTCAGAAGCCCGAAAATCTGACAGCCAGTCTTATCAAGGGGTATCATATTGCCCAGTTACTGGGTTGTGGAGGTCAGATACGCAGTCGCTCCATGTAAAATACTGGTATTCAGCTGCATCCGGTTAGACTGGAAGCCGACCCCAACATAGTTGGGAAAGGATAGGCAGGCACATATACATAGTTCACATTTATAAAGACGAGAATGTAAGCCTTCAAGAGGGGTATGGTTATAAGGTCTGCTTGATTCCGTCTTTGCTAATGCTTAGTTTCAAGTTCTCCTTGCTTTAATGATGGTATTGTGTTGTTTTGTTTTGTATGTTTGTAATAGTTTATAGTTATTATTTTTTTACTCATATATGTGTACTGTGTTTTATGGGCCTTCGTTGCCTGAAATAAGGACAAATAAATAAATAAAGTTATATAACGCCAAAATAATTATAGTATCAAGGTCTTTGTGAGACGATTTTCTTCATATTAATTCTAAGTAATAGTTCTCGTACAGACCATTGATCTGTGACGAGTAGCGAACTTTCTCGGGCTTGTTAACAAAATGGATATTAATGGAGGGTAATAAACTTACCTAGTGCCTTTTAGCTTAATTTAATTTGAGTCGGTTACCAAGGATTAATTTTATAAGCTCCGAAATGTAGGCGAAAATATCTTAATAATCGTAACGGTACATTTTAATACCACTTAATTTATTATACGGTTATTAAAGTAGGTACTTGTTTTGAGTTAACTAACGTATCTAAATATACAGATAAGTAAAATTGAAGTGTCTGTTTGTATAAAACAACAGCCTTTTACTATAATATTCAAATAATAATAATATCCTTGGACATTTCACACAACGCCATATCGTCCCAAGCTAAGCAACCCAATGCTTGTGTTATGGTAACGAGATGGCTGATACACTACTTATATACATTTTTTTTTTGTAAATACATACATATTATAGATAGAAAAACACCCAGAGTCGTAACAAATACTTGCAGGTCGTACAAATATTTATTCCGTGCGGGAATCGAACCCGCGACATAGTGCGCATCAGTCAATCGCTCAACCACTGCGCCAACCGTGTCGTCGTCAAATGACTGTTAAGTAGGTACAGTATGCAGAGTAAATACGACCGAGGGGTTTTCCTTTAAACTGCCTATACTAGGGACCATTTTCAAGCTCTGTACCAATAATCATTTAAATAGGAGCACTAGTTTAATCGCAAATTATTTTTTAAGTTTCCCGTTTGAGTGTCCCGTTTGAACACGATGTATCTTTCTTATCAGCTGATTGTGTTTATACGCATAAGTCATACGCCTTAAAACGATAAATCTTAGTTTTTATTTACTAGGGGTGGTTGCGTTTTACTCTGAATTTTAACATACTTAGATTGTTTGGAAAAAAAAACTCCTTTTTGGTGCTTTTTGTTTTTATAACGTATTGAATTAATACTAAACACGTATAGTATACGTAGTGTTATTTAATGCGCCTCTGATATTTCAACTCTGTATACGGTATACATAACAAAAAATCTTTTTTTTTCGTCTGTATCTTTGTTCTGGCTAATCTCCGTAACGGGTGACCTAATTGCGATGAAACTTTCACTAGCAGATAGCTGATGTTTTATTTAACATTGAATCGAAATTGCTGTCAATCGACCTGAGAATTTAATGCTCCTGTAACATTAGTTTTCTAGCTAATATAACATACATAAACTTCTTAAAAAACAATTAATTAATTACACATCTTAAACAATAAAATAACAACTCAGAATTAATTTCATATTAGGAAGCTTCTAACATAGCCAGTTCAGGAAATAAAACCTTTTCACACTTTAGATAGTGTTGCCAGCAGTGAAAAAAATGCCGCCACACCAACTTCTCAAAGAGATTATCTGCCTCTTGGCGCCGCGCCAACGGATCTACATTTTCTTTTTGAATAAACTTTCTTCATTGCACACTGTGTCAGGTACTTGTTGGTTTAACTTTTGAACAAAAGACTGACGGTATGAAAAGGATGATTTTAGTTTTAGTGTTAACTAGCTTCACACGGGTAGAAGTACCTACCTACCCAAATTACTCTACCTACCTTTTCTCACTTTTTAAACCTTCCTTGGTCTTCAGCAAATATTTCAAAAACAAAATTAGGCATATCGGTTTAGCTTCTCTCGAGTTTTTGTGAGGCTAACAAACGTGAATTCATTTCCATATTCATATAAAAGACTAGATGACCCGACAGCATTATCCTGTCTTAACTATGATACCTACCCTTCCTACCTATTCTACCTAACCTAACTACTCCGCCTACCCACCTACCTACCTATCTTATCTCAGTTCAAAAGTATAATATAAAAGTAACTAGCCCAATTAGTCGTGGCCAACGGTAATTTAACACCTTAATGACATAAGTATAATGAAGGTAGTTCTTTAAAGCCTCCCGCAAACAGGCGCGACACGCAAAACTTCATGGAAAATGTTCTACCAGAATCGCATCGCATCGCCGCGTCGCGCCTGGCTGCGGGAGCCTTAATACTGTTAGTACATAATAACTTCCGTGTGTTATCCGTTAATTAGAGTAGAATTTAATTGATATTTTATCACCTAACTACTAGCCGAACCAGTATGACATAATCCTGAAAGTTGGAACGTTAGTAGTTTAGCAATTAAGCCGCAATACTCTAGGAATTTATTAACTAATAGACTATGAAAATTGAAAATACTTTCTTATTAATTTAGAGTGTTTTAAGAATATACTTCTTGAAGCACTCTAAATTAACAAAAAACGCTCCGGGCGTCGGGAGCCGCATGACGGCTCCCGGCCACCGTAGGCGCGGGCCTGCGGGCGGTGCGTAATGGGTAGCTCACTGTCCGATCCGGATCGTTCGTGTTCCACGCGCGCCTCAAAGAGATATCAGCAAACAAGAAGGGGCCCGTTAGGGCCGAGTAGGGCGTATTCCTGCCGGGTCAGAGGAATTGTTGTGAGTAGAGGAATAAATGGGTAAGGAAGCCTGGGTCCTGGCCTCAAGGGCTCTCGGGCCCCAACTGGAGGTGCTCTTAAGCGCATGCATGGAGAAAGGCCAGTTTTCGCTCAGTTGGAGGACGAGGAAGCTGGTCAGGTTATTCAGAAACATAAAGGGCGAAGGAAGGAAAATGAATGGGTTTTAGTCAGTAATAGTCAGACACTCCTTTCCGCTCCACCCAGAGCAGGAGGGGTCATTTGATGATTTCCCAACTCAAAAAAAAGCCCACGGTGCAGAAGCAGCTTAATAAAGCTATGGGTCACCACAACATTATTATTCTTCGTCTCTTATATTGAAAACTCTTCACTCCATAAAACTGTATTATTTTTAAACCCCGATAAGCTATAAAATTGCCCTAAGTAGGAGAGCTTAGGGACAAATTATTGGCGCGGATTACACAGCTTGTTTAATCCCAACATAAAAATGTCAATAGTTTAGAATCCCTGCTTCTCTTCGTTATTAAGTTACCCGAGAGTTGCGAGCCCCGTTAAGGAAAAAACAGTGTTTATTATATATATGTACATATTATAAGTTGACGTCGCGTTTAATGTCTGTCTGTGTGACCACGAATGTAAGATACGGCTTTCAACATCAATTAGAAAATTGATTCCGGAAGGATGAGAACGATAATTTCAAACTCAAATAAAAAGCAATAATTTCAAATAAACCAATAACAGGCACTGTAAACGCGTGGGTTTTAAATTTAAATCATTTATTGAATATTGAAATATTGACGCGCGGTACAGATGCGCGTGGGCGCGTGTTTCTTCATCGGCGGTAGCGGAGCAAGAGAGTGAGGGACGCGGCTCGCTCGACGCCGACTCGTTGCGGGGCGTGAGGGCAGGCGCGGGGTGTCCGTAGTGATGGGACGCGCGCGCGGCTTAGGCGATTCTGGTCGCGTAGTGTTGGCGCGAACAGGCACATTTGAATTGTCAAGGGGTCGGTCAGTCAGAAAGATGAAGCTATGTAGTTGCCCCTTCCAAAACGTAGTAGGTGCCTAAGGAGAAGAACCTATGAAGAAGTTTTTTGTACGTGCGATAAAAGTAATTAATTTAATAAGATTTTATATATTCCAAAGGCATTCTGAGGTACTAACATTTAAGGTTGTTTCTGTTTCCAGGTGAGAACGTATGTATTTTGTTTAAGTTTAATTTAGTTTTAGGTTTCAATTTATATGTTGAAAACTAATAAAAAACGAATGTCTTTCCAGAGCAACGCAATTTGTGTTTATTTCTCGAAAAATCCTAGAAGTGATTACATAATCATATTATAAATATGATAACGTACACAATATATTATTGTCTACAAAACATTGGTCAGGCAATGGACATAATCTTTTCATAGTCCTAGATTACCACCTCATTTTAGCCACCCATAATTCAATATTGTTGTTTCTATAACATACAATTGACTATTTGAAACGGTCAAAAATAAAATATGAAATTACATACACAAAAACCGGTCGTCTTAAAAACTTCCATCACCGCACAGAAATTAAATATTATGCAAAGATATAATTGTAAAATTGCATTTATTGCTAATGAGTATTTCATTTGATTCTAAAAATCTGTGACGTCACATTGTTATAATTCATACAAATCACGTAGAAATTCCGCGTTTTGATAGTTCATAAAAAGTAATGTTATTGACTACCCTTTCAAATACCTAATAGTCTTACACCAACCGGGGGATGTCCTTGCGTAGTGCCAACAAGGATAATAGTCGATTAGTGCTTCATTTAATTAAAACCGTCTAAGGAGCATCTGCGATTGGCTTCAGCCCGTCGTACACCTTCCAAAGGTCCGGGATCCCAGGGTCCCGAGAAATGTGTGTTTCCTTCCAGAAATAACCCGTCTGCCTTCAAAGTCAAAGTGAATCCTATGTTCTGGAAATTGCGCTCCGTCATAGACCTCATCATCCATTAGGCGTGATCTAGGTCAAGAGCAGGCCCATTCCAAATTAAAAAAAAACATACATAAAAAATAATTTACTTTTTATAGAAATCTCGATTTGTTTACAAATCGTAAAAACTGTGTGAAGCAGGGGCGAATCGCTAGTTTTGCAAATAAAATAAACTGCCTAGGAGAAGATATAATCTATTTAGAACTTGGAACTACCCGCAGCTAAGTTATCTTTGGAAAAAAAATGGCGGCCGCTTTTTATAGCCCTTGTTAGAGATTGAAAATAAAAACCATGACGCAAGCCTGGGTAGAAAGTAATAAGATTTAAGCGTGTTGTTGATTTTAGAAATATGCGAAGGGGCCTGTGGCTAATTTAAGCTATGTTTGCCGAGGTCTGTATGTGGATTGGTGACCATGCGTTACATACCGAAACTCCTCCGTTGTTCGGTAAACAAGTTGAGCCGTTAGTCTAGTTGTCATTCACAGATCTTCTACAGAAATCTGACAATCGGACTTACCTAGGCGTATCGTGTAACCCAGTATTGTGGAGATCAGCTCACCAGTCGCTCCATGTAAAACGGTATTCAGCTGCATTTGGTTAGACTGGAAGCCGAGATTCGATAGTCATTCGTCGGTCTTAATCTGGGGTCAATGTCTTCTCAATCGACATCTAGCGGTCTAAATCTGGTACAGGGAGCCTAGACAAGTGTCAATCGTTCCGTGTCGATTCGATTTCGAAAATTGTTGATCGAACAATTCATTATCTCAGCGATTCGGATTGTCAAGAACACCACTTGTCAACGCATTCGTATGGGAATATAGATCGAGTTTTCGTTTCACAATTTGACATTGACACACACATCGAAAACTATTGATCACGTGATCTAATTTCGCTATCGTTAGTGTAAATGTGACTTTGACTAGGCCCCCAGATTTCAAGTCAGGGGCTACTTAAAAGACTACAAGAAAGCTGTACCATGGAACAATTATGCTGATCCAAATATGCTTGCACCTTTCCCTCCGCCAATGAGGAAGCCAAGAAAGAATACAGGGGATTGTTTTGTTATGGTATACAGAACGTGTAAAATATTGCTTGCGTTAAACATTACGTCATTCGAACATACGGGTGATTGATGTACTTGAGGGTTACAGTCGATCGATACTGTAGGTAGTACAGCTGTTTAAGGGACGATCAAGTAGCAAATAAATACTTACGTAAATGTAAAGGTAAGCATGCTTTGTGTATGGCAAGAATGTTTCCTACAAAAAGGTGTTCTAGAAAAGTTGGTAATGAAAGGAGATCTTGTACGAAAAAAAAAGGAACGTATGTATAGATCTAGCCATTTGTAGCATTAGTTAATATGGCACAAAAGTTGTAGGATTAGGTCTAAGTCAAGTTATACAAGCGGTTAAGCGGGTGATCGACTCTTCACGTGACCAGAGGGCTGGCCTATTTTTTGGTCAAAGAATCAGCATTGCCAATCAACGCGGCAATGCTGCTAGCCTTTTCGGAAGTTTTCCTGTTGATAGCGATTTGGACGAATTTTAAGATGCTATTTGATTAAATACATATTATTTCTGTACTTACATTATTATTATGAATATTTATTTATTTCAAAAAAAAACCATATATCAGTAACTATACACGATTTGTTATTTACATACAGTTATTGACTTTCAGAAAAGGCCCAAAAATGTATGGAGCCTTAATATTCTACTTTATAATGACATCTTTTGGACTAAATAAGTTCAAAAAAGTATGATATATTTATGAATCATTACAGCAGCCTAATTTATATAAGCGCGATTGTCCGAAAGGGTGACCGCTACCCCGGAACATAAAGGGCTAAGGAAGGAACATGGATGGGTTTTAGTCAGTAAGAGCCTGACACTCCCTTTCGCTCCACCCAGACCGAGAGGAGTCATTTGATGATTTCCTCAAAAAAAAAAAGCCCAATAGTATAAACATGCGCATATCATGCGGTCATCGCTGATCATATTTCAACTTGGACCACGTTCAGAACGCAATGGCCCCCGGAGTCTATAAATCAGGCCGCAAACGTAACTGGAGACTATGCTGCTAATTTACGAGTAAAACGAGGATTATAACATTCTATATTTTTTTAAATTAAAATAATATGAGTTTTATTAACTGTTCTGTGCATTTTATTAGCCGCTAACTGCTGCCAGCGGTTTCACCCGTGTGGATGTCAGAAATTACCCCAAGGGAACCGTACTATGTGTTATTATTATTATTATAATACAAGTCATAAACTACCTTTGTACCAAGTTTCATACAGATCCGTTCAGCTGTTTGAGTGGGAAGGACGGACAAATATACAAACTCACACACACACTCACTCACAAACTTTCGCCTTTATAATATTAGTGTGTTTTGATCGATCAATATATGACCATGCGTGACATAACACCACGCCTGTATTTCTCGAAGGGCTAGACAGAGGGGTAACTATAGCGAAGGAGGTGGCGGGATGGATGAGGGACAGGACCTCATGTCCCAGTCGCTGCGGAAGACGCTCCGGGCGTCGAGAGCCGCGTGACGATTCCCGGCCACTGTAGGCGCGGGCCTGCAGACGGTAAGTAATGGGTAGCTCACCGTCCGATCAGAACCAGGCCCGTGCCGGACGGCGCGTATGTGTTCCAGGCGCGCCTCAAAGAGATGTTAGCATGAAAGAAGGGGGCCGTTAGGGCCGAAGCCTGCCGGGTAAGTGGGATTAGTAGATTAGTAGTTCCCGCTACCCTGAACATAAAGGGCTAAGGAAAGAACATAATGGGTTTTAGTCAGAGTAGAGTCAGTAAGAGTCTGACACTCCCTTCCGCTCCACCCAGAGCGGGGTGCTTAGCTTGCGTGCGTAGCCTCAAAAAAAGTGGTAACTATAATTCAACCCTATTTAGTCAGTTATGTTAAAGATCTATGTAATAGGGAGGGATTTTAATTTAACAACCTATCCTTGGTTTAAGCCATGTCCTAACTAAAAGCGATTGTCGCGCGAGAACTCTATCGTCTCGATCTTTTATAAGAACGTGACATAATACCACGATCAATAAAGTTGCGTACTTATACCAGGTAATTAAATTACCTACCCACACACTTTATTTTCAATAAGAAAGCCTAAGGCTTCCATCTAATTAATTTTATGCGCTTCTGAGAATTCTGTACATTCCAGGTTTAAACATAAAATATTTGCAATATATTCTACACTGGCAATACTGTTCCAGATCCGCGAATAACCGCAAAAATATGGATTTCGACATTAATTGGCTTACGTTTTTTTCGTGTGAAATCATACTGATATTTGTTTGGTTTGCCGGTGAAATGTGGAAGTTTCGCAACGGGATTGCCAAACAATACATAGCGAGCGCAGTCCATGTGTATTTTAATCGGCTTGACCTGAAACCTTTGATCTTTGGCCAGTGTACCTATTTAAAAATGGAATCACTGTCATGTCAACATTTAAAATGAATATAAAGTCAAAGTGAAAACTCTTTTTTATTAGCTGTATTTATAATTACTTGTTTCCGCATAGGTTTGGGCAGAATTGTATCCATAGTAGGTACACTCACATTTCGTTATGTATACCTAGATGTTTAAGATCCATGACAAAAGATAAAATGAAATGTACATTCAGTCAAAACTCAATTATGCACTCGTAACTCAATTAAATGTATGGAACAGCTCATATTTTTTTCGCGATTTCAGGGTTCATCCCATAGTAAAAGTTGTTCGTAACGATGAGTACAATGCTCCCACGAAATTCTTAGAGTTAATTTTTTAACACCTTATATAAAGTACTATATTATATGTAGTACTTTAACATACATTCAGTCAAAAAAGTATCGGGAATGGATGATTTGTTTATGGTTCCAAATTCAAATTTTTGGTTTTTTTGTAGTTGTTAGATTGGCACAACTGTTTTCCATTTTGGCGCGGAGATTGAGTTGCATCTGTTGTTTATATTAAAAACAGTGCTGGTTTTAGTAATATCATATATAGTGTGTATTGCGAATTTCATAATGGACAAAAATATCGAACAAAGAGTTTGTCTTAAATTTTGCATCGACAATGGAATTTCGTGTTCGGAGTCACTGAAAATGTTACTCACTGAGAAGGCTTACGGTGAATTGACTTTATCAAAAACTCGTGCTTATGAGTGGTTCAAAGCATTCAAAAGCGGTCGAGATGTGATGGAAGATTTGCCTCGCTCTGGTAGGCCGTCAACGTCTGCAACTGAAGTTAACATCGCAAAAGTGAAGAAAATAGTGACTGAAAATCCCCATTCAACTCTGAGAGAGATAGCCGCCGAACTTTCTGTATCTCACGAGTCGATCCGTACCATTTTAACTAATCATTTGGGTATGAAACATGTTGCTGCTCGGCTAGTCCCAAAAGATCTGAATTTTCTCCAAAATCTCAATCGCATGAAAGTCGCTGAGGACATGCTAGAACGAGTCAGTTCGGACCCAACATTCATGAAACGCATTGTTACTGGTGACGGGACGTGGGTTTACGAGTTTAACATGCAAACTAGTCAACAAGCTTCGGAGTGGCGCCTTCCAACTGAACCGAAACCGAAAAAACCACGCCAAAGTCGATCAAAAGTCAAAGTCATGTTGACTGTTTTCTGTGACTATCGCGGTGTTGTACAATCTGAATTCTTACCGGAAGGTCTAACGGTAAATAAAGAATATTATTTGAGCGTTATGCGGCGTTTAAGAGAGCAAATTCGTCGAAAAAGGCCAGATTTGTGGAAAGAAAATTCTTGGATTTTGCACCACGACAATGCGCCTTCGCACAAGGCTATCATTGTGAACGAATTTTTGACCAAACACTCAACAAATACCATCCAGCAACCACCAGATATGGCTCCTGCTGACTTTTTTCTTTTTCCTAAACTCAAATTACCACTTCGTGGCACCCGTTTTCAATCGATAGAAGACATATAAAGGAGAATTCGCGGCGAGAACTGAACTCAATTCCGGAAGCAGCGTTTAAAAAATGTTTTGATGAATGGATTATTCGTTGGCGCAAGTGTATCGTTTCTAAAGGAGCATACTTTGAAGGTGATAAAATAAATTTGGATGAATAACAGACATTTTGTGTATTATTGATCTTTTCCCGGTACTTTCTTGACAGAGTAGTATGTAGATAAAAACTTATTATTATACTACCTAACTAAAATACCATAGCGTCGAAAAACTCCTCCAAAAGAAACTCATTGTTCTACATATTATATCAAAGAAAATAGGTTGTGAGTAACGTCATTGTAAGAAAAGGTAGGTACTTACCCAATTTTTTTTCTACCAATTATTAATGTTCCAAAAAGAAGCGTAGGTATGGTCGGTAGCGCATCAAGTTAACCTAACCTAACTATCAAATTTCGCCGAATGATTTTTAACCCTAAAATGTTAATTATTAAGTTCAAAATCGACTGAGAATATTTGACAGTTTGTGGTAACTTGATGTGCTTGGGTGACTGTACAAATTCCGCCCAAACACGTCTCTGTCTGCATCGATTCACAATAGTACATTTGAATCACTTTTTCCGCAACCACAACATGTTCTTACGACCATAGTAACTCCTCTTTACACCCTAAAAGACTTTCCACAAAAACAAAAACGAAACAACTGAATGTTCAGAACAGCTCCAAGGCTTTTACGCGAAAATATAAATATACCTTCACGCAGACGGACGTTCAAACTATTGAGATAAATAAGTTAGTCGTAAGTTTACGAGGGTACAAGGAACACACTACCAGAGTAAACAAGATGGCGCGCAAATAGCATTACAGAGGCCGCAACTAAACGAATAAGTGCAATTCTATGCTCTCTCACGCGGCGGCCATGCTAAGCACCGCTAGTGATGGGCTCATGAATAATTAGATGGTTATACTAATTGCGTTTCTTGCTATCGATACTCACGATATAAACACGAAATAATTATATTATTAGAGGTTTTTTCATACAGATAATGTTTATACAAAAATCGGTGTATGTGATTGGATACATAATTTGATTAGGTATCAAGCATATTGAAAATAATGTGTGAAGTAAAAGATCTGTGAGAACGTGATAGTCAATCATGAAACCTACACTTATAAAATAAAAAAGTAAATTAAAAGTATAAACTAGGTGGGCACTTACTCACATCGCAGTTATGAGAATAAACTTACCATTACTAATACTTCATTTCAAACTAAAATACAACTCAAAATAATCAGTGTCTAGCAAATACTTATTGATCGATTAACACGTTAAGTGCGAAACGAGGCCTAAATCACCCCGCATGCAACTTCCTTGTGGTGCGGCAAGGAAAAACGTGAACATCTCTGTCGTGCGAAGGGCATAGCTTTAGTTTGGTCCAGTATAGAAAAGAGATAAATGTATATTTGAGACGTGCTAATGGTCCCGGACTCGGTGGTATACCTACCTTGGTACCGGATGTTTTAGGCCTCGTACCGCACTGAATTAATATAATTTTAATGCAGTGCGGGACGAGGCTAAAACGTCCCATATCCACCCGGACCTCGTACCGCACCCAACGCGAGCTTCCCGCGACTAGTGTTGTGCATCACGTCGATAGGAGAGCACGTCCTTTTACATCGCCGAACATGTCTAAACGATGTCGGAAGAAGTTAATTTTAAAAAACCCAGAAACAGAACCAAAACAGGTAAGTTTTAAAAAAGTTTATGAGTGCTACTGATTACTATATTGTTACTGATTTTTTTATGTTAATTCTAGTTCTAATATTGTTATTGTATGTTAATTTTTAAAGCCCGAGGCAGAATACATATGATAGTTTCTTTTCTACTTCTGGTTTTCTTTTTTTTCTATTCTGTGAACCGCATTAAGATTTTCACACAAAAATAGATAAACGTCGTTGCGTCGATATTATTTTTCCCATCACTAATCTTAGCGAAAATTTACCCTATTTCAGTGCGTTACGAGGTGTATAAGATCCCATATTTTGTTTTGCCAATAATTCCTAAACTAGTTATCAGATCCCGGGGCGACGGTAGATTAGGGTTCATCAATTCACTGTCTATATCGATAAGGACCAAATTTTTCAATTTTCTTTGATTTCGCGCCAGAAAATGGTTTTTAGTCTGTTAAAGGAGGTGGGGTCTAATAGACCGCGTATCGCCCTAACGTCTGGTCACGGTGCGGGCCGATAAAACCTCGTGCCGCAGAAACGGAAAGTTTGCAAAAATGGGTGCCGCAGCTAACGTGTTAAGTACCTACACTAATATTGAATGAACTACATCACTAGCCCGACCATCCTCGGGGATTTGCTTGAGCAAACTAAAAACGAGGCCACTCGGAACTTCCATCATGTTCCAAAATGCGTTTGAAATTGGAATAAGAATGTTCTAAAATTGAATTTCTAACGCGCACTCGGGCAATTCTCGGTATCTCTTGTACGAATACTGCGAGTAGACTCGAATAGTTCTTGATCTTTATTGGTTTTGAAGGATACGTCCACAGATACACATATTAAAAAAGTTCCGATACTCGGACTCAGATCGTTGTACTCTACACAATACAATATAAAAAGTCTGGACCGTAACGTGATTATCTGAAAGATGCAGTGTCTATTTCAGAGCATCTATACTCCATTGCCTTGAAGGTGAGTGTAAAGAGGTTTATTTGGGTTTTAATTTTGTCAAAAAAAGATACTTAAGTGTACTACAAAGTAAGCAACATACATAGATAGCTACTTGTAGGTACTGAATTTGACTCAATGGAATAATATTAACCTTTCAATGCCTTAAAAATACCGAAATATACCACCGATAGCGAGCAAAAGTGTACTGAACGAACGGAATGAACTAAAAGGTGTTTGTTCCGTTCAGAGGGTGTTGTCGAGGCTCTTGTGACATGTTTTGTTTTAAAAGAGAAAACAGATGGCTTTCAGTGTAAGTGCTGAGGTGAAATATTTTAACTTTTAAAAGATAGCGTGGGACGAAAAAGCCCACATAAGAACAATAGTTTCTTTGTGAACCAAAACTGTTTTATTCATACTTAAGTTTTGCACTTGTTGGAGAACTTAACTTCACACTAGTTTTTCGTACAATTATCTATAAAAACGGCAAAAAACCGTTTTTTTTTTAAAGTATTTTTTTTATATTTTTATTTTATACTATTTTTTTAGTATTTGTTGTTATAGTGGCAACAGAAATACATCATTTTCATCATCGTTTATGAGATACAACCTGGTGACAGACGGACAAACGGACTGACAGCAGAGTCATAGTAATAGGGTCCCGTTTAGCCTTTAGGTACGGAAACCTAAAAAAATCAGCCCACATTTTTCCACGGCTGGGACTCAGCTCTAAATTTCTATAAAAGATTTTTTTTTCTGTATAGAATATCGCAATCACGTATTAATAAAAAAAGCTAGTCGGAGGCGACATTTCCTACCTGGCAACCCCTAAAAAAGAAATGACGAAACAAACTCGGGGGTTTAAATCTCTTAAAAGGCCAGACATAATCTTGAAGGACCATATACATTAATAGTGTTTGAAAGGTCTTTTGTGGGAAAGTAGGGACTGTAAAGCCTTCATAATTTTAACATGCAACCTCAGTGAGTCTCATTATAAGTGTAGAGCATAATTAAAAGAGACAAACATTAAATCTCAAAAAATTCAATTTTCATCAATTAATTAAACTCTTGACTGTCTGTACATGAGTCGATGTATTAATGCTCAGATGAGTGTTGATACCTCGATTCGTGGGTCTGGCAGAGGGCGAGTAGATTAATGTTCTTTACTAACACTAGGTATAAGTTTTTGTAATACTGACACACTGGATCCATGTTATCTGAAATAAACGTTTTATTATTATTATTATAATTATTAAGTAATATTTAGAATATAAGAAAAAACAGTAAAACTTGGCTAAAGAACTGACATTTAGCAAGTCATCGTTTAATGATATAAAAAAAAACGAATCCGTGAATAATTATTAATTTTATCAGAAAAATACTTTGTATTGAAATACCTCTAACACAAATAGTAGAGTACTTTACACAGTGCTATAATTAACTATTAGAAACGGTCAATAATAAAATATGAAATCACATAAATAAAAGACCGCTCGTCTTAAAAACTTCCATCACCGTAAAAAAATTAAATATTATGCAAAGATATACTTGTAAAATTGCATTGAATGCTAATTAGTGATTGATTGATTCTAAAAACCTGTGGGCAACTAGCTTCATCTTTCTGACTGACCGACCCCCATGACAATTCAAAAGTGCCTGTAATTGGTTTATTCGAAATAAATACTTTGAGTTTGAGTTTGAGTTTGTGACGTCACAACTTTATATTTCATACAAATCACGTACAAATTCTGTGTTTTGACAATTTATAAAAAGTAACGTTATTGACTACCCTTTCAAATAACCAATTATTCACATTTTCCGTCTCCCAATCTTCAGTTCAAAGGTTATGTCCATAAATAAAGACAAGTCCACATCCTTAACTGAAACAATATGGCGTTTTAATCACGATTATAACACCCATAAGTACATTAACACGTACTTTTTCCACGTCGTAAAACTAAAAGCCTACTTCTTCCCTATTTGGAGAGGGAAGGGGGCGTAAGTAAATAAAATGTACCACTAATCCCAAAGTGCTTACGTGTAGTGTATCATAAAAACCTCAGATATAGATTGGGGTATGTTTTTGGGTACTATTTGTTACCAGCTTCTTCCAGCGGCTTCATTCGAGCGGGCGAAAGTGCCGAGCGGGGGCAGTCATTGGATGATTTCCCAGCCTTAAAAAAAAAAAAAAAAAAAAAAAAAAAGGCCTCTCCCAGGCTGCGCCACAAAACCCTCTTCTCCGCTTTCCGCATCCAGTCAGTCCCAGCCACCTTCTTAAGGTCACCGGTAGTTAGTTCGAGGGCGTCCCACACTACGCTTGCCGAAATGCGGTCTCTACTCCAGAACTCGTCTGCTCCACCGGTCATTGATTCTTCGACAAACATGGCCTGCCCACTGCCACTTCAGTTAGCTTAGTCTGCAAGCTATGTCCGTAACTTCGTTTCTTTTCCGGATAATCGTACTATGCCACAATCCGGACTATAATCTATTTCTGTGTCAAATATCATCCAGATCCGTTCATTCGTTCTGCCATGATTGAGTAACAAACATTCATCCTAACTTTCAAATTTATAATATTATTGTAGATTGTATAGTAATAGATTTGAAAGAAATACATTTTTAAGAAAAAGCAAGTTTAAAAATAAATTTTGGTCTTCGGACACTGTCAATATACTTTTGTTTCCACCAAAGAAGTCTGTAATTCGAAATCTGAGCCCAAAATTGCACTTTTCTCGCTAGCGTGGAAAGAGTTTTTAAAATTCTAACCTTTCTATTTAATAATTTTCTATATTGCCGGTTCACTGAAAATGCATGACACGATCTAAAATAATATTAAATCACATAGAAATAATACCGCTCACCTTAAAAACTTCCATCACAGTACAGAAATTAAATATTTTGCTAGGATATCATTGTAAAATTGGAATTAATAGAATAGAATAGAATAGAATAGAATAGAATAGAATAGAATTTTATTTCGCAAACATGGGTACACACAATAGTTCTCAATAATACATTTTAGCTCAGCCACATTTTGCCATTTGGCATGCAAACATTTATAATTACTTACTTATTTAACAAAATGAAAATTTATGAATTATATAGAAAAAATTAAATTATTATTATTAGATTATTAGATTATGTCGTTACTATTACAAATACCATTATTATTACAATTCAAATTTCATAAATGTTATTTATACAAGCCAAAATCAAAAATCAGAATGTCAAATTCAGAATCAAAATATCAAATGGCTAAATATCAAATTCAAAATGTCAAAAATCTAAATGTCAAAAAAAGAAAATAAAACACTAATTAACAAATATTTTTTTCCGATACAAATTCAGTTACACTGTAGTACGTTTTATCTAACAGGAATTTACGTAGTCTACTCTTAAACATTGCTGTATTTAAAGCTTTCCAACCACTCGGTAATTTATTGTAAATAACTGGGGCCATGCAATAAACGCTCTTACGCATTAAAGCTGTTTGACATGGTACTTGACATAATTTGCTATTGTCACGCCTATTCCTTGGGAATACATCAGCCAGGCGTTCAAAACGAGATGGATTTTGCTTGACAAACATAGCTACTTCAAAAACGTAAAGACAAGGAAGTGTCAAGATATTATGTCCCTTAAAATATGGCACACAACTGTCTGTCGATTTTAGTTTAAATAATGATCGGACACATCTTTTTTGGGCCTTAAATGCTATATCTCGATCAGTTGAATTCCCCCAGAAAATGATGCCGTAGCGCAGGTGAGATTCAACTATGCCATAGTAAGCCGTAAGCAGTGTTTTGACATCTACTATGGAAGATAATCTATATAATACATATGCGGATGAACTCAGTTTTTTACACAAAATATCTATATGTGCTTTCCAATTTAAATTACAGTCTATTTGTAACCCTAAAAATTTGGTATGTTCTACTTCCTCAATTATATCATTTTTGTAATTAATGTTAAGATTAGTCGCTACGGGAGTGCGTTGTCTGAAGTGCATTATATTTGTCTTACCTAAATTAATATTTAAATTATTGTCGTCAAGCCATTTAATTAGTGCGTCAAGAGAATTATTTATGTCATTTTCATACGTATTTGCGTTTTTACAGGGGATTGTTATTGTGCTATCGTCTGCAAACATAGTTATAGGATATTCAAGGGCCATGGGCATATCATTTACGTAAGTAATAAAACAAAACGTTGTTAATGTTAGTATAAATATTCCATTTGATAAAAAAAATCTGTGACTTCACTTTTGAATATTGCATGAAAATACTACCCTGTCAAATACCCCAATTCTGTAGTAATTTAAGGTTATTTTTTTTAAATAAAATTAATTTATTCCTATTTAACCCTTTGCTTGACAAAAATTATTATTATATTATTATTCTCCTTATAGGACAAGTAGGATATAGAAAAAAAATTACAGAGTATTTCATTTTGGAGATATTCTATGTATCTCATAAGATACATTGCCAAGTACCTATCTGTTATGTTCTTCACATGAGTCAATGTATCGGAGACGCTTGAAGAAAATAAAACTCAACATATAACACCTGTTTTCTTGCACCTAGCAGTTCCTCGCTGTAGTGAGGTGAAAAATTGTGTATTGCGCTCGGCAGCAAAGCTTTTCTGCGTCTCGTCCCTTTGAAACCTTCGCTACGTTCAGGTTTCAATACAAGTACTCGCGCCAAAAATCAACTGTGCAGCCTTGCATAACAAATAACTATTAATTAGTCATTTAACAATATTGTGCATACCTAATAAATTTAATGTATTTGTAATAAAACTTAGAGCCCATTTAATTTTCAAAATGATATGTTGTAGAGATATCAAATTACTAATAACCGCATAATCTCCATTACATGTAACAGAATATCAGCTGATAACTTAACAAAATATCGAGCGCGCCATATTATTATGACAAAATTACAACCACAAAATATTAATTAGTCTCTGTTTATTTAGTCTGGATTTGTACCCGGTTGGGCGATAAACTCGCCCCTTAAACTGTGGCGAAATGTGGGGAACTTTAGAGGTACAGAGAGGATTATAGGCGTCATGTTTACCTGTGTGAAAATATTAATTTCGAATGTACAGATGCCAGCACATCAAGCTATCCCTAACTGTCAATTTTTTTCAATTAAAAATGAACCTTATATCTTTGCAATAAAGTTGAAATACTATCAAAGATATTTGACAGATTGTGTTATCTTGATGTGCTGGCCTCTGTACTATTTGTCATTTGAATGAGGAAAAGTCATCATCATTCTCTTGCCCTTATCACAATTTATTTGGGGTCGGTGCAACATGTCTTTTTTCTTTCATACACTTCTTTTAGTCGCTCCCTTTCTAGCCATATACCTAATATTATTTCACACAATCCATCCATTGTTTCTATGGGATAAAAAAAGAATACGAAAAAGAATTTTAAAATAAGTTTGACAGTTGTAAACGGAATCTCGTGGGACTCTTGACTGTTCAGACTCTGTCTTTTTTTAGTTCTGGAAAAATATAACATTATGTCCTAGAACAACAACAGTAATAATTCTTGTAATAAAAAAAAGATTTTCAAATTTAAAAAATCTTTACTAATATTATAAACTAGCACTTTGCCCGCGGCTTCGCTCCCGTGGTCTTTCCCGTGGGACCCGTTATTTTTCCCGGGATAAAAAGTAGCCTATGTTACTCCTAGAAAACTAAGCTTTCCAACGGTGAAAGAATTTTTAAAATCGGTCCAGTAGTTTTTGAGCCTATTCATTACAACCAAACAAACAAAGTTTTCCTCTTTATAATATTAGTATAGATGAGAAACTTTGGATGGATGTTCGTTACCCAATTACACCAAAACGGCTAAACGGATCTGGATGACATTTCGCACACCGATAGTTTATAACCTGGGCTAAGACATTGCACTTTTTATCCTAGTAGTACGTTCCTGTGGGATTAAAACATTGTCAAGCCGATATTAAAATTAAATTACGCACACTGCCCTTAGTACTTTGGCTGTCAAACTTCCAGCCATATCAAAAAGTTTATTTTATTAGTTAAAAACGTGTCGTACGCAGGTACAGAGGCCAGCACGTTAAGCAACCCTAATCTGTCAAATTTCTTTGATAGTTTTTAAACTTTATTTCAAAAGAATAAGGTTCATTTTCAATCGGGAAAATATGACAGTTTGGGATAGCTTGATGTGCTCGCGTCTGTACTTCTGAATAAGGCGGAGTAATGTTTTTAGATTTATTACTGTGTGCTTGTTGAATTTTAAGTAGTCAAAGTTTGGTGACTTTTTCGGTTAAGTCCCTTTTTCCCTGTATTCGACGTTTCTTTTTTTTTTTATTTTTTAAGGCTGGTAAATCATCCAATGACTGCTCCCGCTCTGGGTGGAGCGGAAGGGAGTGTCAGACTCTTACTGACTAAAACCCATCCATGTTCCTTCCGTAGCCCTTTATGTTCCGGGGTAGCGGTAACCCTTTCGGACAATCCCGCTTACCCGGCAGGCTTGGCCCTGAGGGGCCCCTTCATATGCTGACATCTCTTTGAGGCGCGCGTGTAACATATACGCGCCGTACGGCACGGGTCTGTTGCTGATCGGACGGTGAGTCACCCATTACTCACCGTCCGCAGGCCCGCGCCTACGGTGGCCGGGAGTCGTCACGTGGCTCTGTATTCGTACGTCTGCCAACAAACTGCTTTGCAGTTTGGCAGAGGTAATATGTCTTTAAAAAAAAAATATTTCTGTGAATAAACACTTTTTCATTTTTTTTTTTTCATTTTTTTTTTTTTTCATTCGACGTTGGCTGCTAGACGGAAGGTTTAAGTGGATTGTTCGAAACGAGGGCTACCTATATTTAATGTTTAGTACCTACGCATCAGGGTTGCCTTAGCTTTCGCAAAATACAGACTTGTCTTATTTTGTCGAAGACAACCAATACTTGCGTTTCGACATACCACAGGGAACGCGAGAACTTAGGTACATATATATAATGTTTGTTGTGTACTTCGAAATACATGGAAATATGCCATGTGAACATACTACTACCGGAGTTAAAAGTACCATAAGTATTAAATAAGGTTTTAAACTGTGCCAATCCGGAATCCAGACAACCAGACAAACGGTCATAAAATATTTGTGAGTATCATATGTCTATTTCTTATTAAATCTTTTTTGACGTTTCATTTCGACTAACGTCCAATCAGATGTTTAGTTCTACATCGACGTACGAAGGTACAGAGGCCAGCACATCAAGTTACCACAATCTGTCAAATTTCTTTGATAGTATTTCAACTTTATTGCAAAGACATAAGGTTCATTTTAAATTGAGAAAATTTGACAGTTAGGGATAGCTTGATGTGCTAGCGTCTGTACTAGAGGTAAAAATAAAACTAAAATTTGATCTCAACCAACAAAAGAAATCGAAATGCAGAAACTTTATAATATATTCCATTGGAAGTGCTTTAAACATCCAAGTTTTTTATTCGTGCGAAAAGAAATTACCAATTCACGTTATTAAGGTGAAGACTTAAGAAAACTCGAAGCTTCGGGCTTCCTAAGAATATACAAGTTAATTTGGAAGTCGGTAGCAGCACGTAGGAAACTGTACTGGCAACATTTGGGTTAGGAAACGTAAAGAAAGTTTAACTCTACTCCACATTCGCTTCGGCGACTGATTGTATTATAGATGAGGGCCAACTTGGTTGAACTTCGCCGCTGCAATAAAAGTGGCTTTTTCTTTGGAACCCCGCAGTTCGACCAGAGAGGATGTCGAATGCTTAGCCGGACTGCCTCAATAAATGAAAGCCTTTATTTTTTTTTAAGGCTGGGATATCATCCAATGACTGCTCCCGCTCTGGGTGGAGCGGGAGGGAGTGTCAGACTCTTACTGACTAAAACCCATCCATGTTCCTTCCGTAGCCCTTTATGTTCCGGGTTAGCGGTAAGCCTTTCGGACAATCCCGCTTACCCGGCAGGCTTGGCCCTGAAGGGCCCCTTCATATGCTGACATCTCTTTGAGGCGCGCGTGGAACATATACGCGTCGTCCGGCACGGGCCTGGTGCTGATCGGACGGTGAGTCACCCATTACTCACCGTCCGCAGGCCCGCGCCTACGGTGGACGGGAGTCGTCACGTGAAACCTGCGACCAGGGTTTAAAAACTTACAAACGAAGCGACTACACGGTATGGGCACCCCTGATAGATACGGACCTCGGCTTATGGAGACGGGGGGAGGTTAACAAGAGACAGGCTTTTTTTGAAGGGGTAACCGCTGCCCCGGAACACAAAGGGCTAAGAAAGAAGGAACATGTTTAGGTTTTTACTTTTAGTCAGTAAAAGTCTGACACTCCCTTCCGCTCCACCCAGAGCGGTATATTTAACGATGACCCGTCCTTCAAAAGAAAAAACAAAATTCTTAGCACTACTTCGGTAACTACGCCTTTCAGGTCAGTAACGATCCCGTCAAGTCCAATTTCATCTACTTGAAAAGTAATTACTACATAGTATAAAACAAAGTCGCTTTCTCTGTCCCTATATCCCTATGTATGCTTTAATCTTTAAAACTACGCAACGGATTTTGATGTGTTTTTTTTAATTGATAGAGTGATTGAAGAGGAAGGTTTATGTGTATAATTGGTCGACATATTATGCGGGCGAAGCCGCGGGCGGAAGCTAGTCAGATATCATATTTAAAAGCTATCGCGAGTTATGTCATCATATTCGCATTCTACATGTCATCTGTTGAAGCGAAATTGGATCGGCCTCGATCGCAACCTTGTAATAGGTTTGCAACCTGTTAATGCTTGAGAAAAGTGTGTCAAGGGAGGAAATACAATTTTATTGAAATGTAGTTACATTTAGTTTCACTGCAGTGCGACAACTAGGATGTGCGGGTTATCAGCTTCGACCTGGCTTAAGAATTTTATTTAGCTATACATAAATTACATGCCTAACATCACGCCTATAACGCCCAATGAGTTAGGCAGTGAACCGGTTGAGAGTGAGTCAGAATCGCGCACCAAGGGCTCCGTGTCATCGTTGATGTTTTCTGAAAAAGTATGGTCTTTAAAGACAGAGTTTTATTTTTCCTGTATTATTTAACTTCTATTACACAGAATATTTTCAGAATTTTCTAAATGAAATCTTTGGAGAAAATGGGAAAAGTATTTTTTTTTTCATTTTTCATCAAAAGTCGAAAACAAGTATGCACAGTATAACTACGATGATATGACGATGCGACTTTCTCTCTACGATGAGAACCTATAGAAAAAAAAAGTACAACCAGAAAACCGTAGGTACACTGTTTGTCCGTACAACGAGTAACTTGTACAACAAGAAACCTGTACACTGTTTGCCTACCGCACAACGTCAAAGGGACGTCAAGGAAAGGATATTCAAACCAAACGTGAAGACCCGGACTCCCGGTGGTGTTGTGTGGTGGACACGCGGCATAGCAAATGTGTCTCTAGCCACTTTTACACCGTCATCTTGTTCTCGTTAACGTGGCGGTGGACAAACGTACTTAGAATTATCAAAAACTGCACGAATCATCATCTTGAATATGTATATCTGCTCATATCGCGTTAGCAGGTAGTGGTATTCGAATTTATGTGGGCTTAGTAGGTAGGTAAAAAAAAACACTATAAAGTTTTAAAAAATACTGTAATTTCAGAATCCTGTGGCCAATTACGAAACGACAAAATCCAAGACACCGACTTCCGAAATTAAAGCTGACCTTTTCTTTTTCAAGCAAAACGTAGACAAAGGCGGGAAATATTAAACTGAAATGTATCGTCCAAAGTAAGACAGAGTCGGGCTAAATACGTTATTTACCGCTAATTATTCAGCCAATAACTAAGATGCATTTCAAGCTAAAAATACTTAATAACTTGTCGTGTGTCATCTACCATTTCAAACCCCATCAAGAATTTACTACGGAAAAATATGTTGAAATTTTCAAGCGCTTTAAGGTACGTGCGTTGATTTAGCGTCAAGCACTTTTAGTTCTTAAGTAACTCACAACGTGCTCCACTTGGCTGCAAAGCATCTTTGCGTTGCACTTAGAAGCACCTTAGTGCTTAAAGGTGTGCTTACACTGACAACTTTAATTACTCAGTTTTAGGGAATATTAACTAAGTAAGACTTCATTCAAATTCAAAAATTGTTTTGCTATGTGTGTACGTGTATTTAATAATTTACCAAAGACATAAAAAGTATTGAATTGTAGACTATTTAAAATAAAATTGTATAACTGGTTGAAAGATAATAATTTCTACAGTATTAAAGAGTTTTTAGAACACTAACATTGACAGCACAATTTTGCCTGCTTTAATTATAAGCAAAACATGTATGATCTTATGTATGATATTATTATTATTAATACAATTTTGGAAAAAGAAATTTCTTTTAAATTTGTGTTGGCAATACATATATCGTCAAACGGGGTGAAATAATATAGTTTGTTGCTGAAAAGGGCACTTCATTGTTAATTATAATATAACAAACACATTTCTATATTATTTCAATATTAAAATACCTTTTAAAGTTTCGTCCCGATTTATCCCTGCATCCCTATTCACCCCGATTGACTGTAATGAAAAATAAACAAAAACACATACTTTTCAGCTGTGTTACCTATTACATAATCAGCCTGTAACGTTCCCACTACCAGGACACTGTGAAATGATACGGGAGGAAAACACCATGAGAAAGCCGACAAGCTCTAGAACTAAAAATTCGAAGACATGTAACATCTACACGCCCGCACTGGGCCGTGTCCCAGCAATGGGAACCACTACCTTCGCCAAATGTTGTTGGGAAAAACTTGCTCGTATAAACGCAACTTAAGATGTCGCTTTCACGTACAGCTTAAAATAGTTGGTGTAGGGGACGTAGTTAATGGGAGTTTCCAAAGAAATGTTAGCAAGTATCGGAGTGTAAACTTTTGGGAGTTGACGTTTGGAATTGATGTCGAAAAACTAATTTTATGTTGTTCATCGATTGTATCTAAACTAATATTATAAAGCTGAAGAGTTTGTTTGTTAGAACGCGCTAATCTCTGGAACTAAAGGTCTGAATTGTTTTTTTTTGTGTTGGATAGTCCATTTATTGAGGATGGCTATAGGCAATGTAACATCACGGTCCGACCAATAGGTGCCGAGCAGCGGGTGAAACCGCACGGGGGCGGTATTATCGATAATGACATGTCATTGACACGGCACCACGGTAAAGTAAAATGTATAGAATTCGCTGAATACGCTTTTAAACCGTCCACGATTTATGTCCGTATTTCCATACATTTTATGGACAACGTTCACCACGATGATATGTCCACATTAGGTAGCCGAATTTTGACTCCCAACCATGGTCACGTTGAAGGAGGAGCTCGTGGCTAAGTACTAACAGCCGCACAGGTCGATCTATCAGGTTCAGCTACGCTTGCCGGGGATGGTCTGTGGATGGGTGACCATCTTAAAATATCGAGCCTCCTCCGTGCCTCGGAAAGCACGTTAAGCCGTTGGTCCCGGCTGTCATTTGTGCATCTTTGACAGTCGTTATGGGTCGTCAGAAGCCCGATAATCTGACAGCTGGCTGGCTGGTTGTAAGACTGGTCTTACCAAGGGGTATCGTATTGCCCAGTTACTAGGTTGTGGAGGTCAGATAGGTAGTTGCTCCATGTAAAATACTGGTATTCAGCTGCATCCGGTTAGACTGGAAGCCGACCCCGACATAGTAGGGAAAAAGCTAGGTAAATGATGAACCATGGTCACGTTAAATAGGTAGAAAACAACACAATACCTACACATCAGCATCATCTGCCTTTCCTTTGCCAATATATGTATATTATAGATGCAAGGGCCTTCAAAGATATGTAGACGTCTAGGTAACTATGGCTAGCCCAGGTTTGGACGGGCGATTTCTTAACGCGCACCGGATTTTCAACGCACTGTTTGGAGCCGAGCGTTGAAAATCCAACAGTATGTTTTTTAACGAATTTAAATGTGCTCTATTGGATTTTCCATGCTCGGCTAAATACCAAGAATTTAAAATACAGTGCGCGATAAAATCCCGCTGCTATATTCGTACGTCCGTGCGAACACTTACGTAGTGCGTAGCCGAACCCTTAATAAATTGAAGCTCGACTGCATTCGTTAGGTTTATGCTTAATACTTCTGAATAAAGCTTTTACAAACACATTCATAATATCAGCCTCCGCACGAAAGCATCATACATTTTCCCAGAACGTAATAAAAATTCAATTAACATTATCATTTGGGTATTTATCATAATATTATCATACTATTTTATAAAGGCGAAAGTTTGTGAGCGTGTTTGTATGTTTGATACTTCTTTAAGCAAAAACTTTTATTTATCATTACAGGGTTTACCCTATTGCGACAGCTTAGGACTCAAACTAATAACCTAAACTCTATGTATATACAACCACATCACACAATCAAAAAAAAAAAATTTAAAACAACATTATTAAAATTAAAAATCACAAAAACATATTACATAATTACTAACAAAAACATAGTATAAAAAAAAACTGAACTAATACTAATAATAATACTGAACGGATCTGAATGAAATTTAGAACAGAGATAGATTATAATCTGGATTAACACATAGGATACTTAGTATACCGTTAGTACGTCCCTGTAAGATAATTTCCGACATCAACGCGGGCGAAATCGCGGGCAGAAGCTAGTATGTACAAAAATTACCTTCCATCATGTATCCAATTGGACTATTGCCATATTTACCGCTCAGCTGATCAAATAGCTGAATTGCAGCCATTCCACTCGCAGGGCACACAGAACGTCGACTGTGGAATCACTTTAGTGTTATTATTTAGTATTATCCACTGAAAACCAAATTGAATTAATTTCGCTACATTATGTTGACAACAGCCTGTGTATGGTAATGAAAGAACAACATTATACAGCGTGTATATAAAATGTGTGGTCATATTTATAAGTGTTGTGGTATAGAGCATTAAACTGAAGCAAAAAATAATAAGCGGCCTCATATATTTGAGTCTAGTATGTATTGAAGCTAAGTTTGGAACAGCAGATTTTTTTCGCTTACGATGTTTGAGAAAATTGTTCAGTTTCATGATCAATGTGTGGTCACATTATTGGTGTGGTACAACCACACATTTGTGACGACACATTTCTTATCTATAGTAATATTATAAAGCTGAAGTGTTTGTTTGTTTCACTCTGGAACTACTGGTCCGAATTGAAAAAATATTTTTGTGTTGGATAGTCCATTTATCGAGGAAGGCTACAGGCTATGTAACATCACGCCACGACCAATAGGAGCCTAGCAGCGGATAAAACCGCACGGGAGCAGCTAGTACTGTATACAAGCTGTTTATTTATACGCGGACCTCGGGCAGGTATTCATTCATCATTACCAACCCGCAATAGAAATGACGGTGCAATTAGGTACCTGATAACTAATGGATTGAATAATTATTGATGAATGGTTAATAGAATCAGCTCTATTAATGTTGTAATTATGCTAACACTGATTAATCCCCTTGGAAATAATTAACGATACCGGCTTTTACTTACCGAGATGATTACAAAACCATAATTACAGTTTAGAAAAAACGACTTTGTAGGACTTATATAGTTTCTTATCCAGGGATTGATGTGATTCGCTGCACGATTTTTATATAACTTTAGTGCACACATACAATTGACTATTTGAAACGGTCAAAAATAAAATATGAAATCACATAGAAAAAAGACCGCTCGACTTAAAAACTTCCATCACTGTACAGAAATTAAATACTGTGTGAAGATATAATTGTAAAATTGCATTCAATGCTAATAAGTATTCCATTTGATTTTAAAAATCTGATTTCAGATACCCAAATGACTAACTGTGGATTGGATTTGACTAATCCTAAACGTTGAAAAAATTAAAGAAAATAAAAAGACACGGACTTCTGAAATTAAAGTCATTATCCACTTTGTAGAGTTTTTCAAAGAAAAGATCCAATAGTTATGTCGTTATTCCCTAGATAGACATTCTCGCCTCCGCCATATTATTCTCTCAGTTATACTCTCTCTTACAAAATGCTTTATCCTAGACTTAATTTATTGGCAACAATCGAAAATATCAACCTAGAGTTTAAGCGCTGAAATACTTTCCGAGAATTTATTGAACAAAGACCTCCAAGCAATCAAGTATGTACACAGCTTTGAAAATACAACATCTGCAGTCATTAAAATCGTGTAGACAGAAATCGTCAATTGTTTTGAGGGATCGAGAGTGTTTTGTCCAAGAACAACAATCAGAAGGGATGTCGAGGGGCGTTCATTAGTTTATCTTCCCATTTTCGAATGCTAGCAACGAATTGTTTTGTTCCAGACCTTATTGTACGGTTTATTTTTATGGGATCATAGAATGGAACAGAAGGTCGGCTCCTTACAACGTTCGAAAACAGGCGCACGCACACATAGCCAGCGCTGGATTTACCCTAGGGGCAGTCGGCGCGAGTGCCCAGGGCGGCAAATTATTTAGGGCGGCAAAATTTCGAAAGTGAAAAAAATTGTTTTAGTCTTATCAAGATACCTCAATATGAATTAATAAATTCTATGAATTAATACTTTTTTGAAATTATTTTGATTATTGTGACAGTTGTCATTATGTCGAGTTTTATTAAACGAGTTTTTACATGACAAATATGTCAAGATTGCAATAACCCGTGTCAGTGGCGGATTTACAGATTTGCCGCCCGTAGGCTATTCCGTTGTGCCGCCTACAAATTTTGATACAATAGTCCACAATCAAATATCAGTTTTCTATCAATAAAATTCCAACTTTATGATTTGTGCTCCATCATCCTCGTTACATCAACTTTTCCCGTATCATTGTGAAATATGGTACTGTGTTAGATCCTCTCTAGCTACTCCTCAAAGAGAGTCTTACGATCACTATCGTGGTGATCACTATTTGTTAGTATTATAATTTTAGTTAAATTATAAAAGCATTATAATACTTTTTTGTGTACAAAATTTTTTTTTAATTTACAAATCGAATTAAAAAATTATAGTCACGTAACTTTGTCACTGTCACGTGATTGTGTGACCGAAACACGTGACTGTGTGACAGGCACGTCATCGTGTGTCCGAGGCACGTAACTGTGTGTCCGAGACACGTGACTGTGTGTCTAAGGCACGTGACTGTATGTCTGTGTCACGTGACTGTGTGTCTGTGTCAAGTGACTGTGTCTGAGGCATGTGACAGTGTGTTTGAGGCACGTGACTGTGTGTCTGAGGCACGTGACTGTGTGTGTAATGCAAGTGACTGTGTGTCTGTGTCACGTGACTGTGTGTCTGTGTCACGTGCCTGTTTGTCTGTGTCACGTGACTGTGGGTCTATGTCACGTGACTGTGTGACAGAGGCACGTGATCGTGTGTCCGAGGCATGTGACGATGTGTCTGAGGCACTGTGTGTGTGTCACGTGACCCAGACACAGTGCCTCAGACACGTGTGCCACGTGACAGTGTCTGAGTCACGTGACTGTGTGACTGTGGCACGTGACAGTGTGTCTGAGTCACGTGTCTGTGTGACTGAGGCACGTGACAGTGTGTCTGAGTCACGTGACTTTGTCACTGTGTCACGTGATTGTGTGTCTGAGGCACGTGACTGTATGTCTGAGGCACGTGATCGTGTGTCCGAGGCACGTGACTGTGTGACTGAGGCACGTGACCGTGTGTTCAAGGCACGAGACTGTGTGTCTTTATCACGTGACTTTGTTTCTGAGTCACGTGTCTGTGTGACTGAGGCACGTGTCAGTGTGTCTGAGTCAAGTGACGTTGTCACTGTGTCACGTGACTGTCTGTCTGAGGCACGTGACTGTGTGTCTGAGGCTCGTGACTGTGTCTGTGTCACGTGACTGTGGGTCTGTGTCAAGTGACTGTGTGTCTGAAGCACGTGACAGTGTGTCTGAGTCACGTGACTTTTTTTTTTTTTTTTAAATTCTATCTACCTCCGACGTTATCGGAGCCTATGCTGAGCCTTGTTCTCTTTATCATTCCAGTTCTCGCTATTTTGCCTCTCGCACTTTCATGCCGCATACTTTTTCTTTCTGCATTCATCATATCTTTCTTTCTTTGTACTGGGTGGGATTCCCATTCAGAACCTGATCTGACTATCTATTTTCTTATTTTTATTATTTATTTATTATAGTGTAGGGGGGAATGAATTACCAATTTTCCATTTTATTTGTAACACGGTTATTCTTAGACTAATACAATATCTTTATGTTTTCTTATCTTACAATACTCTAGTTATATTTATACTTATTTCTATGCTTAATATATATATTCTCTAAATATACTATCAGCATATTTTCTTAAGCTGTTTTATTTCTATCTATTGCCTTCTGTGCAATCTTTGTGCAATAATCTAAAAACTTCTCCCTATGTTTCCCTCGCATCACTTCCCCAACTGTTTCTTTGTCCAGTTTTATTTGGAGTGCCTGTTCCAGTCCATATCTGTCCGCGGCGTGTACAGGACATTCCAAAATCAGGTGTGGCACAGTTTCGTCAATATTTGGGTCGCAGATGCATGATGGACTCCCCTTGCACTTGAAGCGATTTAGGTACACGGAGAATCCACCGTGCCCCGTCATAACCTGTGTCCTGATGTTGGTTATTTTTATCTTTCTTATTGTGCTATACGCAGCCACCGCATCCGGGAAAAAGATCTTCGTAATGCTTGCTGTTTGTCCGGACTTGTATCTCCGATTCCATTCGTCCAGCGTCCCCATGCGTATGTGGCGCTTGACGAATGAGATCGGACACTGGTCGTAGTCGGGTTTCCTCTTGGAATTTTCAGCGGCCTCCTTTGCTAACTGGTCGGCTCTTTCGTTCCCCTGTAGCCCCACGTGTGCTTTAATCCAGAACAAGTTTACCACCTTGTTCTGGCGGGATGCAGATTTAATATAATCCCTAGCTTCTACGGCAAGCGGGTGGTGCGAACCAGGATTAGCTATTGTTTGAAGAGCCGCCATTGAGTCGCTGAAAATTCCAAAAGTAGATGCCTTGAGCTTCATTATTTCCCTGGTCGCCCGTGCTATTGCTAGGAGTTCAGCCTGGTAAACGGTGCAGTAGTTCGATAGAGCAAGTTTGCGGGCTCTGGTCTCGGCCTCACTGTTCCATATAGACAATGAGGCGCCAACCCCTCCTCCAATCTTGCTCCCGTCCGTGAAGATGCGGACGTCGAAATTGCAGTGGTCCAGCTGCTCTTGGTTCACCAGGCTATCGAACTGCAAGACGTCGCGTGTCGCGGGGTGGGGATCCTCCATTGCGGCGGTCATTCGCTCAATCTCCCTGTCTCCCAGTGACACCAAGGTTACTCCCCTCTTGGCCTCATATAATGATGCCGCCTCCTGTACTCTGAGGTCTAGTGGGAGCATTCCTGACAGCAAGAGTGCTGAGTTCAGGGAGACCGTGCGATATGCCTTACATATCTTCAGGGTGATTCCTCGCTGGACAGTCCCAAGCTGCAGTCACGTGACTTTGTCACTGTGTCACGTGACTGTGGGTCTGTGTCACGTGACTCTGTGTCAGAGGCACGTGATCGTGTGTCCGAGGCACGTGACGGTGTGTCTGAAGCACGTGACTGTGTGTCTTTGTCACGTGACTTTGTCACTGTCACGTGATTGTGTGTCCGAAACACGTGACTGTGTGTCTGAGGCACGTGACTGTGTGACTGAGGCACGTGATCGTGTGTCTCAAGCAATTGACTATGTGTCTGAATCACGTGACTGTGTGTCTGAGGCACGTGACAGTGTGTCTGAGTCACGTGCCTGTGTGTTCAAGTCACGTGACTGTGTCTAAGGCACGTGACTTTGTGTCTGTGTCACGTTACTGTGTCTCTGAGTCACGTGCTTGTGTGTCTGAGCCACGTGACTGTGTGTTCGAGGCACGTGACTGTGTGTCTGAGTCACGTGACTGTGTGACTGAGGCACGTCACAGTGTGTCCGAGTCACGTGACTTTGTCACTGTCACGTGATTGTGTGTCCGAAACACGTGACTGTGTGACAGAGGCACGTGATCGTGTGTCCGAGGCACGAGACGGTGTGTCTGAGGCACGTGACTGTGTGACTGTGGCACGTGACAATGTGTCTGAGTCACGTGTCTGTGTGACTGAGGCACGTGATTGTGTGTCTGAGGCACGTGACTGTGTGTCTGAGTCATGTGACTGTGTGACTGAGGCACGTCACAGTGTGTCCGAGTCACGTGACTTTGTCACTGACACGTGATTGTGTGTCCGAAACACGTGACTGTGTGACAGAGGCACGTGATCGTGTGTCTGTGGCACGTGACTGTGGCACGTGACAGTGTGTCTGAGTCACGTGACTGTGTGACTGAGGCACGTGACCGTGTGTTCGAGGCACGAGACTGTGTGTCTTTATCACGTGACTTTGTTTCTGAGTCACGTGTCTGTGTGACTGACACACGTGACAGTGTGTCTGACTCACGTGACTGTGTGTCTGAGGCACGTGACTGTGTGTCTGAGACACGTGACTGTGTGACTGAGGCACGTGACCGTGTGTTCGAGGTTCGAGACTGTGTGTCTTTATCACGTGACTGTGTTTCTGAGTCACGTGTCTTTGTGACACGTCAAAGTCACGTGATTGTGTGTCCGAAACACGTGACTGTGTGACTGAGGCACGTGATCGTGTGTCTCAAGCAATTGACTGTGTGTCCGAACCACGTGACTGTGTGTCTGAGGCACGTGACTGAGGGTCTGAAACACATGACTGTGTGTTCGAAGCTCGTGACTGTGTGTTCGAAACACGTGACTCTGTGTCTGAGTCACGTGACATAGCCTTGTAAGTACAGTGGTCAAACAAATGCCAGTTGCAACCGTTCCACCCGCTGTACGTGAAGTGTCTTTCTCAAAATCTGCTTAGCTTTTTTCCAACTATGCTTTTTTTTTGAGGGTAGGAAATCATCAAATGACTCCTCCCGCTCTGGTTTGAGCGGAAGGGAGTTTCAGACTCTTACTGACTAAAGCCCATCCATGTTCCTTCCTTAGCCCTGTATGTTCCGGGGTAGCAGTAACCCTTTCGGACAATCCCGCTTATATTGAATTGTGATTTAGCAACGTAAAAATCTGCCCAGCCTTTTCCCAACTATGCTGAGATCAGCTTACAGTTTAACCGGATGCAGCTAAATACTAGTATTTTACATAAAGCGACTGCTTATCTGACCTCTAGAACTCAGTTAATGTATAACACGATACCCCGTGGTAAGACCAGACTTTCGGGCTTCTGACGACCAGTAACAACTGTCAAAGATCTACAAATATCAGCCAAGACCAACGATTTAATAAGCTCACCGAGGCACGAAGAGGTCTTGGTATGTAAAGATGGTCACTCATCCATGGACCAACCGCGGCAAGTGTAGCTTAACCTGATCGATCGAGCCGTGCTGCTGTTATTACTTAGCCACGAGTCCTTTTGGAGAGTGTCGATGTGTGCTTTTTCGCTCGTTGTATGGAGTAGAACTTCTACATTTTTATCCTTTGCCTTATATCGCGATTAATTTCTACGGCGCATGACCTACTTTTGTTCAGATGTTGGTTGAGATCAATGCTCGTGTCGGTATAATACCATCTTAATGAAGTTGGACGTATTAATTAGTTTTCTCGGTAAGTGATAAGCCGACTACGGTTCGTAATTAGCATTGATTGTTAATGATCTTATTATCATAATAACGCTAATTATTTACCTGACGTAATTACATGTGTGTGTCATATTATTATCAAGCGTCGACTAATGAGACACAATTAACAATCTCTTGTTATGAGGCTATTGGGAGAATTACGTGGAGAATTATTGGGAAGTTCGGAATGAACTATGTTATTTTAATTTTGCATCTTAAAGTTTATTATGAAACGCTGACTGCGGAGAAAATATCAGAGCACTTTCTTGTGAGCCTCTATTCCAATTCCTGTTGTCTTTCAATTTATAACAGCAAGGTAAATACACTTCGCCACTGCAATCGTAAAAAGACAAATATTTGACACTTCCTCGTTTCACTTATATACCAAAGAATTGTTTTAATCGTACAGATTTTGCCAATCAAGACAACAATGCCTGAAAAGCAACAGACTAAATAAACTCGCATCACAAAGGATCTAGCGCTGTCGACGACATTTTTAAGCGACGTGGAGCGAACTCGGCACCATAATAGCTCATTTTGGCGCGAAATTGTGACGAAATTGTCGCGAACAGGGTTGATACGGCTTTTATAGACTTGTTTTTGGAATATTCATACATTTTGTTGCATATTTGCGTGAAATGTTTTGGCTTCTCTATTATTTTAATGATAATTAGTAATAGCTCGTGGCTAAGTAATAACAGCCGCACGGATAAATCCATCAGATTAAGCTACGCTTGCCGGGTTTGGCCCGTGGACGAGTGACCATCTTTACATATCGAGACTCCTCCGGGCCTCGGAAAATACCTTAAGCCGTACATGGTCCCGGCTGTCATTCGTGGATCTCTGACAGTCGTTACCGATAGTCAAAAGCCCAGAAGTCTGACAGCAGTCTGTTGTATCCTGGGTTCTTATTGTATTTAATTTTATTATAGTTTGTTCCTAAAGTTTTGTGGTACCAATTTGACGATTGGTGCTCTTATTTTCTTGATATCTTGGCGTTATAAGATCTCTTCACTACATAGTATAAAACAAAGTCGCTTTCTCCGTCCCTATATCCCTCTGTATGCTTAAATCTTTAAAACTACGCAACGGATTTTGATGCGGTTTTTTTAATAGATAGAGTGATTCTAGAGGAATGTTTATGTGTAAAATTTGTCGACATATTAGGCGGGCGTAGCCGCAGGCGGAAGCTAGTATTGTATAATTGCATAACTAGCCATGAAAACCTATGATTGGCTTCATATTTATTACTCCAGTATGTTTATTGTATTTATGTAAAGCTGTTGGTTTTATATATATTATTCTGAATTTATTACGCACTAGCTGTTTCCGCTGCTCGGCTCCTATTGGTCGTGGCGTGATGTTACATAACCTTCCTCGGTCCTCAATTCAGACCAGTAGATTAGCGCGTTCAAACAAACAAACTCTTCAGCTTTATAATATTAGTATAGATTCGACATTTTACTCCTCGGAATTTTAATTATTAACAAAGGTTTCCACATAATAAAACCAGATACCGTTACTCTCAAGATACGAGTACTTTGCATGATTCAAAGTTAGTGTACATCTTGACAATTCTTCGGCTCCAAATGTCTTGTCTCTGTACAATAGCTATCCACTTAAAATTCCGCATCCGCTTACCATCTTTGACTTATCTACAACGTGGAATCACGTTCGGTATTCCGTCAACAAGGGAAATATGGCCGCTTTGTGCGCCTCTTATTTTATAAAATCTTTAGATATTTTTCACGTAAATATGAAACACATTCCCGTCTAAATATTTATATTATTATTTAGGTTATATAAAAATTATATGTATTGAATGGTTTCATAATAAAGATGATGGTTTTTTTAGTGGAAATATGGGCCTGTATAAATTTCTGAAATTGCAAACAGAGCCTTTCCTTAAAATTGGATACTGATATTATAATTTTCAAAATCTAAAAGTTCATAACATTATTTGCTGTCTCGTTGGTATGTCTTGTAGTCGCAAGCACCACTGCTGAGCATGAAGTCCTAGATTTGATTTCTAGGACGGGCAAAGTATTATTGAGTTTTCTATCGGAAATTAAACGTAACTATATTAATGGCTATATTCTACACGTTTAGGGGTCATTGTACTCATTATAACGAGCAACTTTTACACAATGACCCCTTATGGGGATTAAAACGACTAAAATTTAACCGTGTTTACTTCGACCAACCGCTACGGGTATACAGGTGTACCTTGTAGAGTTAATGTGTATCGCTGTCTTATGCTGAGCGATTGCTGTTTTGCGCGGATGTGACGAATTTAAAATTTTCCCACAACTTTTTTACTGCGTCATGTTTGCCGCAAATAAAAGTATTTTCTTTCTTACTTTCTTCTCATCATCATCTGCCTAGCCTTTTCCCAACTATGTTGGGGTCGGCTTCCAGTCTAACCGGATGCAGCTGAATACCAGTATTTTACATGGAGCGACTGACTTCTTTCTTCTATACTCCATTTATTATAGCATTTGACAAAAAAATTGCTAAATAATTACAGCTACTAAATAATATTGTTGAAATGATTGCACTTTAGAGTTATTGTTTTAATGTAAATGGTAAATAGATTACATCGCTTTGCATTTATCGCGAAATAAAGGAGTTTATTCATGTTTATATCGAAGCAACGAAAGGGTGATAACCGTTATTTATATAATGATAACATAAATGGAGTATAAATTAAATTTTCTGTACCCTGCGTGACGTAAGTCGTCGTAACTGGGATTGAATGAAACTGACATTGTTTATTGTTACCAAGTTTACTTTATGCTGCATCCGAATACATAATATCCATCTATTCCCTTGTAATATAATGGCCAATTTATTCCTACTCCGTCTGTCGAAACCCAGCTCCAATTACCTGGTTGTTCCCTAAAGCTAATTTCAGCTGTCGGCGCACAATACGCCATGCCATGTAGTTGTATGTGAATATCCGATGTCGTTATCCTGGTAGCTGCACTGTGATTTCACCTGTAATTGAGTTGTTGACAGGAATGATGTAAGTACTGTGAAACCAATAATATGTTGGAGCAAATTTTCGTTAGTCCTTGTTAGTTTAGAACTAGCAGTGATAGCCAAGTGGTGTGACCGTCGGACTGCCGAGTCATAGGTCTCGAGTTCGAACCCAAGGCACGCACCTCTGATTTTACGGATTCATGTGCGTATTGTATAATTATCGCGAAATCAGCATGACTGAGAGATATTTCTCAACAGCATGTGCAGCTAAGTCAGAGGCCCATGGGCAGCTTAAAAACCCTGACATCAGGTTAGTCGCTAACCACACGAAAAGAAGAAGAAGTTTAGAACTGTCCATGTAGATATTAGAACAGAGGTTCCATATTGCCTACTGCTCACATTGAGAATAAATTCTTTTTCAGCGCCCATTTTTTCACCTACTTAACTGACTATCTAGATGAAATTATAAATCGCCTCCTATATCTCTACACAACGCCCCGTTTTTTAGTCTGGGTCTCTTACTGCCCCCCTTAAGGCCCGCAGCGACCAGAAGGGGGCGTTATCGTCCACTTTGGGAAAGGCTATATTAGAAGCTAAAGCTGTTAACTGACAAAAGAAAATAGTTGTAGGTATTTGGTAAAAAAAATATGTATAGTGTGTTTCTTTTACAGTGTCCAATTTGGTAAACAAACACGGACCGAAAATTCAGATTTCTCGTATCAATCATACACTTTAAGTTGAGCATAAACGTCTTGATCTTTGTATAATACACATAAGGCACGAATTACAAAAACAAATGCTTCAGAGACTCATACAATACCTAGAAATCTTAATATTAGTCGCGACATTTGTTTACCAAATGAGACAACTGAAGAAAATACACTATAGTATTTTTTCTTCTGCCTGCCGTCTGTCATATTTTGATGTGAGTGAAGTGACAGCGTTCTTTTAACTTTATTCATCTTCGTTATTCATCAACTAGCTTCTGCTAGCGGTACGTTGATGTCGGAAATTATCCGACGGGAACAGACTACCGGTATAAAAGTATTTAACAAAACTAAAATTGCGAACAAAAAAATCTGCTGTTCAGTATATTTATGTTCGCCTAACTCATCAAAATGTAAGTACTGTATGTATTTACAAAAAAAATGTATATAATTAGTTTATCAGCCATCTCGTTACCATGATACAAGCATTAGGTTGCTTAGCTTGGGTCTGTATGGCGTGGTATGATACGTCCAAGCGTATTAATATTATTACCTATTACTGATTTTTTTTCGCGATTTCAAGTTTGGGCCAATAGTAAAAGAAACTTTTTTCGTTTTATTGAGTACCTACAATGACCCCTTAAAAGGTTTAAAACGACTTAAATTTAACCTTGTATATTTCTGTGACTCATCCAGATCGGTTCAGCTGTTCTGGCGTGATTGAGTAACAATCATACCTACATCCACACACACATCAATCCATAATATTAGTAAGATAGTAAGATTACCTACTTATAGTCAATACTTTATCTGGAGCACGGTTGTGCCTCGCCAACCTTTTCTCAAAGCCATTCAGGACATTTACAACCCTCATATAACTTCGTTGTAGATAAAGCTAGGAGCTTTTTTTTTGAGGGTGAGAAATCATCAAATGACTCCTCCCGCTCTGACTAAAACCCATCCATGTTCCTTCCTTAGCTCTTTATGTGCCGTAGTAGCGGTTACCCCTTCGGACAACCAGCTGAAAGCTAGAAGCTAAGCCACTATTTATAAAAGAAATTAAAGATCTTATATTGATAGGGGCACTATAAAATGTTGTTAACTAATTAGTTAGGTAAGAGTTTATGACAAAGTGGCTTGGATAGATGCTCCCTGATAGGTACTGAATAAATTAACCAACTTGATGTTACAGTTAAAACGTGTTAGTGTAAAGTTAAATCTGTGTCATCTACGCACAACTTTTTAAGAACGACTTGCATCTTTTGACATGTAAAAGAGATGCGATTAGCTTAACTTGACGCTTCTGAGTACTCGTATATAGCGAGGTTAGAAGATGATCTTCAAATGGCACCCTTATAGCAAAATCATTCACAAATAAAACAGTCCCGGCCCGATTGCATAAGAACCTTTGTAGCGTCGCTCATTTATAAAAGTGAAAAAGATATCTAATTCTAAATTTGAATTTCAAAGCGGTCGCGACCTCATTGCGTGATAATTCCTTGGCAAAGAAAAAAGTAATCATTAATGTTCATTATCTTTGTTGCAGGAAGTGGAATTGTAAATTGATTTTTTTAATTAAAGGAAGATAATTATCATTTTAGATTTATTAACACTTCATCTTCTATACTATTTTATATTACTTTTTGCGTTATCTATGGACTCCTCGAAACTGTAAAGAACTTCATGGCTATAAACTTTTTTTATTTCCCTGTGGACTATCACAATATACATCCAGGAATCCCGAACAAAAACTAGACCAGACTAATGAAAAATGTTAGTACATACAGGCCAGTAAAACCAAAAAGGTTGTATACCCCAAACTGGGACCGCAGTGCGGCGGCTACTGACATAACGACCTTCCCTAGGCTATAATTTCTGTAGCGCGGCGAGCAGATGGCTATTGTTACAACGTGTCGATCTGGGCCTTCTATTTTTCCATTATTTAGTCGTTTTTTTTTTGTTTTATGTGGCACCAGGTAGCCTGCTACCACCGCTTATTAATATTGAATATTACATCACATTGGAAAGAGATGGAGCTATACCTCCTGAATAGCTTCATCTCCAGGACCTGTTAGTAGATTTTGTAAAAATATCACTGTGAAACGTGCTTTCCGACATATGGGGGGGTCGCGATATGTAAATACGGCCACCCATCCAAGGACCAACCGCGGCCAGCGTAGCTTAACCTGATCGATCGACCCGTGCAACTGTTATTACTTGACCACAAGCCCTGCAACAAAACATTCTACAATACAAATTAGGTATGTAACTACATAATAATTACGTTAAAAGCGAATCAATCAGCTGATTGTTTCCGTTAATCTTGTGCCGGCACTCTCGGCAGGCAAACTTATAAACGTTTTAAAGTAATTGCTTTTATTAATTAGCCAATCGGCAACCGCGAACGGGAAAGGGTATATTGTACTTCGGAAAATTAAAACAATAAACTGGAAACAATGAATGGATTGATTTCGGTTTTATTGGTATGTTCTCAATATATATAGTACACATATATAACGGAGATACCAGCAGTGCCATTCTGTAAAAATCTCACCGTGATAACGTAGGTGAAGTGAGTTTAACCTTTTGAACGCCATTGTCACATATACGTGACAAGCAAGCAATGCCCTGAACGCCAACGACACCAATATGTGACAGTGGCAACAACACTATAACACGAAATAAGCAATAAAAACATTACTTTTGTGAGTATTTATATATGTCGTAGGATAATTTGATACTTCGAATCTTCGCGGAAATCCTAGGGGTTTTGCGAAAACGCGGATAATTAGACATAGGCGAAAAATTATCAAATCTTACTGGACAAAGTCAGGATTTTTGCGAAAATACTCGTTATTATAGCAATATTGCGAAACGAAACGCTGGCTGTTATGAAATAAGAACGCTGATTGGTCGGTCAGCGCGTTCAATAAGAGATCGTCTCTGATTGGTTGACGTCTTAATCATCGGCAAACTAGGAACCAATTAGAAGTCAGCCAGCAAAATTGTAGCCAATCAGTGTTGAGCACATCAAATCTTACTATAGTAACGAGTATTTTCGCAAAAATCCTGACTTTGTCCAGTAAGATTTGATAATTTTTCGCCTATGTCTAATTATCCGCGTTTTCGCAAAACCCCTAGGATTTCCGCGAAGATTCGAAGTATCAAATTATCCTACGACATATAGATATCTTAAAAATTGAAGATCTCGTACGTATTTAATGACATGAAACAAATTAAAAGACAGCATGGATATTGGGCAATTCATGGTTACAAGAAGAAAATAAATTTGTAGCTTGGCGTGGAGAGTACGCGCGTGCGTTTATGCTTTGGCGTTCAAAAGTCATTAGGTGAAACAACAGCTCACTTCACGTAAGTTTTCATGGTAAGATTTTTACAGAACCAACCGACAGGTAGGTATTTTATTTCTGGACAAGCACTAGTTTCATACCTTCCTATTTGTTTGTAATATTGCCCTAACCCAGAAATGGGTTAATTGCGGCCCGCGGACCATCTCCCGCTCGCAAACGCTTTTAATCCCACCTGCCAATGTCATTTCAGTGATACCAAAATCAAAAGAAAAAAAAAACTAGCCTGAAAAGCAGCACTCTTTGAAAATCAAAACTACATAAGACAGTCCCCCAAAACGACCGTCACCACTTCCTAGTAGCTGAGAAGAAGCGGCGTAAATTCCAACTTTCGAATTACTGTAAGATAAAAAAAATGCGCCGCTGCCCTCGATGATAATTTTCACGATGTGTATTTATTAGTGTGTGACAATTTGCAATATATTAATTTCTTCTCTTTGCGCATCGTTCATCCTAAAAGCGACACTGGAATAGCTTTTAAAGATTGGATAGCAACTTCTATTCTCTACTATCGGCGATCACAATAATTGTTTTTTTTCTTTAAAGTCGAATCTTTCACTAACACATGTGGAAAGAGGTTGCTTCAATTTGTGCCGAAACGATTTCTTCTAGAAATCAAAAAATCTTCTTCTTAAATTGATAGCCTATGTAAGTTAGTTCATAGTTTTAGTTATGTTAGGTTAATAAATTGATATTTAAATAGTTTGTTAGTTCCGTTAGTCTATGAAATGTATAATTAGTGTCGTTATTTTATCCTCTATAACAAATAAGTTAATTTAAGTTCGCAATGAACACCCACACACAACAACATATTTTTATCTCTTACGTAGCACCATTTTCCAAATACACACATCAAAAGTGTCTAGGGATCAACATATATTTTTGCAATAACTTTTCTCTTGATTGATATTAATTAAAATTTTCTTTAAGGATTCATCAAATAAAGTGTTTTCGTTTGTCACAGTAACGATAAACCAAGTCACCTTTGCATTAATAAAGAAATTTGCCATTTTCCTAATAAAGGGATTTTTGACATTTGAACCACTAACAATAAAGTTCGAAAAAAAGACTGAAATAACAGTTTTCTTTAAAATTTTATTGGGTAACTTAAACAATTAATAATCCGTGTTTCTACCGCGAACACTAACAACACAAGAACATCGGTTTGGCATACTCAAAATGAGTTCATCCAAATCACGCTGTGGAATGGCCGCCCATGTTCGTTGCAACAACAAAAAAAGGTCTTCTTGCAACTGGATACCCTCCATATTCGGCAGAGCTCTTCTCTGTAGCATATCCCATGCATGCTCAATCGGGTTCAAGTCTGGCGACTGAGCAGGCCAGGGCAGGACATTGATGTTAGCTGCGGCGAGAGTCTGTCTTACAACTCTTGCGGTGTGCGGTCGTGCATTATCATGCATTAACTGAAATAAGGGACCGATTTGCACTTGTAGAGGAACGATGACGTCAGATACAATCGTCTCAGCATAAATTTGAGCGTTGAGGTTGCCTCTGATCCAAATCAACTCAGTTCTTCCGCCGATCCAAATACCCGCCCATACCATGATGGTTCCACCACTATAAGGATGGACTTCCTGGCAGGATTTTAATCGCTGTTGGCGTCCAGGGGTTCTCCAGTGTCGTATACGTCTTGTATCCGGTCTCATACCAAAACGAGACTCATCAGAAAAGCACACGAAACGCCATTGTTCTTCTGCCCAATTTCTGTGTTCAAGAGCCCATTGATATCGAATCCTACGATTGTGCATTGCTATAGGTGGTACCCGTAGCGGTCTTCGGGAATGAAGGTTCACTTCATGCAAGCGGTTTCTGACTGTTTGGTCGCTAATTAAGTTCCCTGAAGAGTGATGAAGCCTCACGGCTAACATCATGGCGGTTATTGTTGGAGCTCTTCGAGTTAAGATTTGAATGTATCGGTCTTGTCTCCGTGTGGTGCAGCGATACCGTCCTTCATGGCGCTCAGCCACGGTACCAGTGCTTCGGTAACGTGTCCAAAGTCGACTGATAACACCTTTTTTTGTTGTTGCAACGAACATGGGCGGCCATTCCACAGCGTGATTTGGATGAACTCATTTTGAGTATGCCAAACCGATGTTCTTGTGTTGTTAGTGTTCGCGGTAGAAACACGGATTATTAATTGTTTAAGTTACCCAATAAAATTTTAAAGAAAACTGTTATTTCAGTCTTTTTTTCGAACTTTAATGTTAGTGGTTCAAATGTCAAAAATCCCTTTATTAGGAAAATGGCAAATTTCTTTATTAATGCAAAGGTGACTTGGTTTATCGTTACTGTGACAAACGAAAACACTTTATTTGATGAATCCTTAAAGAAAATTTAAATTAATATCAATCAAGAGAAAAGTTATTGCAAAAATATATGTTGATCCCTAGACACTTTTGATGTGTGTATTTCGCGTGGGCGCACAACTCAGTGGCATGACACGGCATTGTTCTAAAAATAAATGCATGCATACAATGCGCGCGCAACACATAACCGCATACGTAAGCCGCTTAAAGCAGTATTGTAAAGTTATTGTACATCGCTTTCAGTATAGGTTACGAAAGTTGTGCAATATGTCACTGCAGTACTCGATTAAGAAACAGCCTTGAAAAGTTAACAGACGGGCATATTGTACATATAAATAGGTACAATGAGCCTCTAAAAGATAACCTTTCAAAGCCAGGAGTCATTTGTTCTCGTACAGCTGCACAGCTGTAAGCGAGGCAAGTGTCATTTGTAGCGTTTTGACTAGTAATAGAGACATAAAACAATTAAAAAGCAGGAAAAAACTTATAATTAAAAAGTCTCCGACACAAACAAAGACTTTTACACAAAATAATGTATTGGCCCATTAAGTTTAACATAAGTTCTAGGTAGTATTTTATACAAAATCCTCTAGGAGAGTGAGTATCGTATAGCTAAATTGGACGATAGGAGGTGCCCCTAGCATGTGCCGTTATCTTTTTCCTCGCACCACTAGTTTGACGCAAGCCGAGCTGATGCACTCTCAGTCGTTACCGAGATTACTATTGGAATTTTATAGGTAGGTACCTACTAGAATTAGAATTATTTACAAAAAAGATAGAATACGTAAAAGACAGAGAATTATTTTATTTGACTAATAACTAAATACAACGAAAAAACCTGATAAATATCATAGGGTATTTCTTCTTCTTTTCGTGTGGTTAGTGACTAACCAGGTGTCCGAGTTTTTAAGCTGCCCATGGACGTCTGAAAAGAAAAAGTAAGAAAGAAAGTAAGTAAAAAGTAGTAAGTAAGATAGTTGGAGAATATTTTGGTAGATTATTGGGCAGTAGGTCTGCTCGCCATTTTGTTTATTTTAAGTCGACAGGTTTGTCAGTTTTCATTTTTGCATTTCTTTGGTTGTTCTTTAATATAGCTTAGTGCATGCCACATATTCTAGGCAGGTAATTTCTAAACCAATTTGGCTACCAGCAGAAAATTGCTTAACACACTAAAAGTAGCAATAGTTTTATTTTGACAGTTCAACAACAATCATTGAGTTATTCACGTTGTTGGCCAGACAATTTTTCGAACATTTGAAGCAATGAATAAGCAATATGCTACAAAATCATTCAGTTAGTGATTGATAGTGTGCTACGAGCAAGCTTGGCAAAAAACTGCTTAGATAAACATATCTCAAGTTCTGCGAATATTTTAAGAATCAAGTCATTATATAGCACATAATTCCGAATCCTGGACCACAACATAAAATCCTCTGAAAGAAAACACCAGCCTTTTCCAGCCATAAAGATAATAACATGAAAAAAGAGGCCATTAGATCGAGTTCCCTTAGTATCGTTTGTCGTATGTCGTTTGTTTTATTTTGTAAAGCCACGAGAGACTTTGTTTCCGATTACGCAGTTCGATATTTCACAACCGACCAGCTCGCTGGTGACGTACGAAAACAAACGGTAGAGAGAGAAGCATTCCTACAGCTTTTTTTGCTTGATTGGATTCGATTCATACGATGATTAATGTTTGTAGGCTTCTTTATGTTTCCGATGGAATCGTAGGCATTTTTTATAACAAACTGCAGAATTTATTTTAGCCATTACACCATGCCTGAATTAAGTTTTTCTTCGTCCGTGTCGATGGAACTGTGACATGAAAAAGTGTTTTTGGACCAATTTACAGCAAAATCTTTTTTAAGGCGTAATCAAAGGTTTCCTACGTAACCATTAAACCTGTTACTTTAACAGACACCTAGAATAGAATTGTCATTTATTTGCTCACAATGTAGGTACTTACAATAGGGTGGTTACAATTACAATAATGTTGGAGAATCCTTGTACATTCTACCACTTTGGCATGCAAACATTGATGCAGTTTATCGTCAAACATACAAGCATTGACACACAATTAAAAACATAATAATACATACTTTCTGAAAGCAAACATAATCCCAAAATCCAGCACGTGTTTATCGAAATCTACATATTTATAGGAACAAAAACTCACATTTAAACAGAAAAATAGACGCAAAATAAAAGGTTAAAAAATAGGTGTATTCTATTGTCAACCTCGCTGAATAGTTTTACTCGTGGGCGGCGGTTCCTTTTGTCATACGGCAATTATAATAAGGTCTACTTCCCCTCCCGATTTTGCCTCCATTCTTTAATATAGCAGGGGTAAAGACTACCGGCTGATAGGTCAACTTCTTAGGTCGTGTAAGTATTTGTTAAGCACACATATTGTATATCAATGAGACGTGAGATGAGTGTGCAAATGAAATGTATTTAGAATAGAATTCTAAACATTTTTTATTATTGTAAAGTGTATCATGCGGCATTTTTTTTTTTTTTTTAAGGCTGGGAAATCATCCAATGACTGCTCCCGCTCTGGGTGGAGCGGAAGGGAGTGTCAGACTCTTACTGACTAAAACCCATCCATGTTCCTTCCGTAGCCCTTTATGTTCCGGGGTAGCGGTAACCCTTTCGGACAATCCCGCTTACCCGGCAGGCTTGGCCCTAAGGGGCCCCTTCATATGCTGACATCTCTTTGAGGCGCGCGTGGAACATATACGCGCCGTACGGCACGGGTCTGGTGCTGATCGGACGGTGAGTCACCCATTACTCACCGCCCGCAGGCCCGCGCCTACGGTGGCCGGGAGTCGTCACGTGGCTCCCGACGCCCGGAGCGTCTCCCGCGGCGGCTCGGACGGGAGGACCTTTCTCTCTCCCATCCCGCCACCTCCTTCGCGAGCATAACTTTTTCGCAGAAGGAGGTGACTGCCTCCCACTCCCTCTCGCCCCGGACCATGGCTTGCACCAGGGCCGGGCGCGAGAGGTCGCCGCCGCCGATCGCCTCTACGAGGACACGGCGGTGCTCTGCCCATGCGGGGCAGGTTTGCACCGTGTGCTCTACCGTGTCCTCTGGGCGATCCTCGCAGTGGTGACACCCGGGCGTTTCCTCCCGCCTGATGATGTGCAGGAACCTCCCGAAACATCCATGTCCCGTGAGGACCTGCGTCAGGCGGAAGGTGAGGGCGCCGTGACGCCTCTCTAGCCACTCCTCAAAGAGGGGCCTTACCGCCACTATCGTGGCGTGCCCTGCGCTGGGTTGCGACAGTCGCTGATTCCAGGCCGCCATGAGATCGCGCCGGAGGTCCGTCCGCTCCGCCGCAATTTGCTGCGGAAACGGAGTTTCCCCCCGGCTTAGTGCCTCCGCGCGCCACTCGAACAGGCGCGCGAGGACTATCGCCTCCAGATCCCACGGCGGCAGTCCGGCAAGGAGGCTTGCCGCCTCGCCCGAGATCGTGCGGTACCCCCGGATTAGCCGAATGGCTACCACTTTTTGGGGCGCGTTCAGATAGTGAGCGGCTCGTCGCCGCAAAGAACGCGCCCACACCGGGGCCCCGTATAGGGCCATGGACCGCACGACTCCCGCGTAAAGCCTCCGGCAGGAGGCGTTTGGCCCCCTCAAATTGGGCAAGAGCCGCTTTAAGGCGGCCCCAGTCCGTTCCAGCTTGGGGGCCAAACGTCGGAAGTGCTCCACGAAATTCCATCGGCTGTCGAGGACCAGACCCAGGTATTTCATCGTGGTCTCGACGCCGATGTGAACCCCTCCTACCGTAAGTTGGGATCCCGATGGTGGCCTATTCCGAGGCCCATGAAAGGACATGGCCTCGGATTTGTGCAATGCCACCTCGAGACCCAACTGCCGGATCCTCTCAACGACTATCGCAACCCCGCGTGTCATCGCGTCGGCCGCCGCCTGATGCGACCTCCCCTGCGCCAGGACCAGCGTGTCGTCAGCGTAGCAAACTACTCTGACGCCGTCAGGGAGGTCGGCCCGCAGCACCCAGTCGTAACCGATGTCCCACAGGAACGGCCCCAGAACCGATCCCTGCGGGACACCGCACGACATCTCTCGCCGGTTCCATTCCCCATCGCGACCGGGGTAGATGACGGCTCTGTCCGTCAAGTACGCCCCGACTATTCGACGGAGGTAGGTCGGCACCCGGTGATACCGGAGTGCTTCCCTAATGCAACTCCAGGGCAGGGTGTTGAAGGCGTTGGCGATGTCGAGTGACACCGCCAGGACGACCCTACCCTGGGACACCGCGTCCCCCGTCGTGAGGGCTCTTACGCGCATGATGGCGTCCACCGTCGAGCGCCCCTTGCGGAAGCCAAACTGGCAGTCCTCAAGGTCCGGCCCCGTCCTTCCAAGGTGCCCGACGAGGCGGCCCGCAATAATTCTTTCAAAGAGTTTGCCGACCTCGTCGAGCAGCACTATGGGCCGGAATGCGGACGGAGAGTCCGCAGGGCGCCCTGGCTTCTGTATGAGGACCAGCTTCCCCGTCTTCCAACGGAGCGGAAACTGGCCTCTCTCCATGCATGCGCTTAAGAGCGCCTCCAGTCGGGGCCCGAGAGCCCCTGAGGCCAGGACCCCAGGCTTTACCAGGCAAGCCGTCGGGTCCTGGGGCGGTATTCTTGGCCTTGAGCCTTCCAACCGCCGCTCTCAGATCTACCTCGGTCACTGCGGGGATGTCGTCGTCGTCCTCGTGGTCCGCTTCGGGCGGAGCCATAGGCGGGGGAGTATGCTCCCCCCGTGAAGGGAACAGAGCGCTCACCACCTCCTCCACCAGCTGAGGGCGGAGACTCTGCGTCAGAGGGGGGGCCCAGGTGCGGAGCTTGTTCCGCACCATTTTATATGGGCGCCCCCATGGATCTAGGTCCAGAGTCCCCACCATCTCCTCGCGGGCCACATCCTTGGCCCGCTGGACAGCCTCCTGGAGGGCGGTCTTCGCCGCTCTGTACCCCTCGTACAGCTCCGCCTCCGTGGCTGCCGCATCTGGAGGGCGGATGCGGAGCCTGCGGTGCCTGGTGTACAGGTGGCGCACGTCGACGCACGCCTTACGCAGTGTTTCCACCTCTTGCGACCACCAGTACACCTGACGTCGGGCGCATCCTGGCCGGACTCGGGGCATTGCCACGTCACAGATCTCGGTCATGGCCTCCCGGAACCACTCTGCCTCGTCGTTGATGTCGGCAGGCCTGACCGGTGATGAAACCCAGGCCTGCACGATCGAGGCTTCCAGGAGGAGCTCCCGGTCCAGCTGCTTCAGCGCCCACCGCGGACCACTCGGGGCCTGTCGGACCGGCGCGCTCGAGGTCTGGGTGGAGACGTCGAACCGGATATACCGGTGATCGGAGTAGGTCTCCACCTCCTCTACTACGCGCCAGTCAAAGACGCACTGTGACAGAGCGGGGCTAGCGAACGAGATGTCCACAACGGACTCACCCCGCATCCGCACGCACGTGGGAACAGAACCCCGATTGAGGACGGCTAGGCCTGCTTCCAGAGCCCAGTCCTCCACCATCCTACCCCGCACATCCGTGTAGCGGGAACCCCAGGCCAGGCTTTTAGCGTTGAAGTCCCCGAGCACTAGCACGGGGAAGGGATGGCTTCTGGAGACGACGACACTCAACTCTGTGAGAGAGTTGTGGAACTCGGCGAGAGTTCGGTTCGGAGAGTAGTACACTCCCACTACCACAATCTCTCCGAACCGTGCTGCGACGCACCCCTGTCCCTTCGAGACACCCTCGAGGGACGGGTTGCCGGCGGCGGCCGACGAAGTTATGGCCACTGAGCCGCTCAGGTCCTCCACCCAGTTATCCCTGGGCGGGACAAAGTACGGCTCAGCGACCACGGCGATATTGATCGACCACTGCGCCATGCTCTGGAGTAAGAGGTCCTGAGCACAGGCGCAGTGGTTGATGTTCGCCTGGAGGAGGCGGAGAGGGGCCATCACTCCTCCATATTAACCCCCCCCTGGGTCCCCTGCAAGGGGCCCTCGGCAGTAGCGGCAACGGCGGCGGCGGCGGCAACAGTAGTAGCAGCGGCGGCGACGGCGGCGACAGCGGCGACGGTGGCGGCGGAGGGCCTGCCTCTTCTTCTGGTCCCGGCAGGCGGGGCGCAGGACTTGCTCCCCGCCCGGTGATCGGCCGGCTTGCCAGCAGCCGCACATGCGGCGCAGTGCGGCGCGGCGTTGCAGGAGCCGGCCTTGTGACCGGGCTGACCGCAGCGGAAGCACAGAGTGCTGCGGTCCACCTCTGAGGTGCACTGGACACCGACGTGGTGCCCCACGTGACAACGGTAGCACCTCAGAGGTCTGGGCTCCAGCAGCTTGACCTGTGCCGAAACCCAGCCCACCAGGAGCCTTCGGCCCTCCACAATTTTGCTAGCCGCCGTCACGGGGCAGCTTACCGTTACGGTTCGCATACCCGTGAAGTCCGGGCGTATGGTGCCTGCCTTAATTTGGTCGGCGAGACACCCGCCCGTCCTGACGACGGCGGCCACCACCTCTTCCTCCGTGACGGAATCATCCAGGCCCATGATGCGCATGTCTGCGCATTTCACGGGCCTGGAGACCCGGGCCTCCTCCGTGTTAAGGGACGCCCTTAGCTTCTCAGCTAGGGCGTCAGCGGTGGGGCCACTCGACGCACCGGGGATCTCCAGCATGCGAGCGCCGGTTGCCGTCACCCTATGCCGGAGGCCCCCGGTGATCCCCAGCTCCTGGAGGTCCACCGCCTTTCGTGCCTTGGTGAGCACGTCGCGGTACGTGACGCCCTTCTTGACCGCGTCCGGCTGCAGCGTAATTACAACAGCCGCGGTCTTTGGGGCGCGCAACCTAGCCGCGACGGCTCGCTCCTTGCGGCACCGCCTTTTTGCCCTTTTCCTTGCCGCCTTGGCCGCCTTCCTTTTCTCCCCGACCACCTGCCACTCGGCATCGGTCGCGGGAGGCCCCGGGCGCCGGGGAGAGGGCTCTGGGACCCTATCCACCTGCGCCGGTGGAGACTTCTTGCCCTTTTTATTTCCCGTCCGGGCCGGCGTCGGGGCTTTGCCGGACGGTGCGGGTTTTGCCGGCGCCGGAGCTTTGCCGGACGGTGCCGGTTTTGCCGGCGCCAGGGCTGTGCTCGACGGCCCGGGTTTCGGGGCGGCAGCCGCCGCAGCGGCCGCATACGAGGCCGGCTTCGGGCCCGAGGCCATCCTTCCCGACGCCAAGGGAGGGCGCAGGACTATGCCCTCCACTACGGAGAACCGCTCCTGGAAACGTGCCTGAAAGGCGGCAAGTTCCTGGCGTACCAGGTCCAGGACCCGGTTCTCCTCCGGCTCAGGCCGGCTTGGCCCCTGCTGCCGCTGTTGTTGTTGCTGCTGCTGCGGCTGCGGCGGGCGGCCCTCTTCCCGGGGGGCCTTGCGGCTGCTGGCGGCCTTCAGGCCAGCCAGGTCCGCACGGAGTCTCCCATTCTCCTCTTGCAGGAGCTTCATCGCGGCCGTCAAGCGGGCGACCTCCGCCCGCAAATCGGCCACCTCACTGGCTGGAGGCCCGGCGCACCCGGCCTCCGTGGCCGCCGCCATGATGGAGGCCGTAGCCGAGACGATGGCCTTACTCCTAGAGGCCCGTACCCTCTTTAGGGACACATCCCGGATAGCGGCCTCCACGACCGCCGCAAACTCGTCCTTGCGGTCCGCGTTGGGACCGCCAGCCGCGCCCGCTTCATCGCTGGACGGCCCCGCATCGACCGCTCCAGCAGTCTCCACCTCCTTTTGTGGCCCCTCTGCTAGCTCGGTAGCCTCTCGGGCAGTGAGCCCCCTCCCCACGCCTCGCTCTCTGACCCCCCCCCGTTTGCTGGTGGGGATCTTACGAGCTGAGGCCAGCTCTCCCTCAGAAGACGACCCCTGGCCGTCCTCTGACCTTGGCCGCTTGGCGAAGAACCTGCGATTCTTCGCTGCAGCGGCCAACTCCCTGGCGCGACGGGAGCTCCCTGAGCCTCCCGTGCTCGCGCCACCAGATGCAGGATCGGACTCCGATCCCGCACCACTCCTCTCCTCTTCGTCAATGGGTTTTTTTTTGTTGCAAAATGATTTTTCCATGTTTGTTCCCACGAGTAATAAACTTTAGGTAGCTGCTCAAATAATGTGGTCCGCACTAGCGACTGAATCAAGCTACCCATCAGTCAAGCTTGCAACCCCTCTCACGGTGCGCCGCCGCTTAGGGGTTTGGGGAATTTTTTATAGAGGTTAATCTTCCTCGCGGTCCGGGCGGTTAAGCCAAGACCCTTGACCCTCTTCAACAGTCAGAGACATGACCGTAACTGTCTCCGGGGCTACGAGATTATAGCGGCAGGGTAAGTGCACACCGGGCCCGCTCTGACTCCACCACACCTGCCGCTCTGCTACTCAGAGCGGCAGGTGTGGAGCGATCCTCCTGGCAGAACATTAGCATGCGGACAGCGAGAACCCACTGGGGAATAGCCCCAATGGGAAGTCGCTGCCCGCATCCCAGGATGCACCGGCCCGAAGACTGGCCTTCCCCCCGGACGTGTCCAGAAAGGAACTCCAGTCCCCGGGCACACGTGGAGGTTTTCTGCCGGGCATGTGGCATGGTCTAGGGCTTTATCCTATGAGCCGCAGTTGCAGCACTATGCTGAGCAATGGCCGTTTTGCGCAGATGTGGCGCATTTCCACCCCCGATTTTTTTTTTGTGTTTGGCTCTTTCTTTGTGTCATGATTACCGCAAATAAACGTATTTTCTAACATTCTTACGAGTTAGACAGTACCTGGACAGTACTTACCTCTACGTCTAGACAACATCACTTAGACGTGTTGTCTGTTATAAGTTGCAGCGATAGCCTAGTGGTGTGACCGTCAGACTGCCAAGTCACAGGTCTCGAGTTCGAATCCAAAGCACGCACCTCTGATTTTACGGATTTATGTGCGTATTGTATAATATCACTTGCTTTAAATCGGTGAAGGAAAACACCGTGAGGAAACCAGTATGCCTGAGAGATATTTCTTAACAGTATGCGAGGCTAAGTCAAAGGCTCATGGCATAAAAACTGTGACACCAGGTTAGTCACTAACCACACGAAAAGAAGAAGATCAATTTAATAAAGAGACAGATTTTTTAGTCCTGTTATAAAATGGGGCAGGGCAAATAAAAAAGGTCTAGTGAGACATAACCAACCCCTGACTTAACAATATTTAATTACATTAGCATGTTTAATTAAAGGAAGAGCTAGAACTAACTGTAACATTATACTTCAATTAATATAATCTTGTTAGAACTTCAAGTGAACATGCGCTAGTTTCAAATTAATTTATTAAAATTGAAACTTAAGAATTATCTGGTTCTTAATTAGGAAGTTTGAATCTAAAATTGTACGAGTAATGTAGTATACTACTCTGTCAAGAAAGTACCGGGAAAAGATCAATAATACACAAAATGTCTGTTATTCATCCAAATTTATTTTATCACCTTCAAAGTATGCTCCTTTAGAAACGATACACTTGCGCCAACGAATAATCGTTTCATCAAAACATTTTTTAAACGCTGCTTCCGGAATTGAGTTCAGTTCTCGCCGCGAATTCTCCTTTATGTCTTCTATCGATTGAAAACGGGTGCCACGAAGTGGTAATTTGAGTTTATGAAAAAGAAAAAAGTCAGCAGGAGCCATATCTGGTGAATATGGTGGTTGCTGGATGGTATTTGTTGAGTGTTTGGTCAAAAATTCGTTCACAATGATAGCCTTGTGGGAAGGCGCATTGTCGTGGTGCAAAATCCAAGAATTTTCTTTCCACAAATCTGGCCTTTTTCGTCGAATTTGCTCTCTTAAACGCCGCATAACGCTCAAATAATATTCTTTATTTACCGTTAGACCTTCCGGTAAGAATTCAGAGTGCACAACACCGCGATAGTCAATAAAACAGTCAACATGACTTTGACTTTTGATCGACTTTGGCGTGGTTTTTTCGGTTTCGGTTCAGTTGGAAGGCGCCACTCCGAAGCTTGTTGACTAGTTTGCATGTCAAACTCGTAAACCCACGTCTCGTCACCAGTAACAATGCGTTTCATGAATGTTGGGTCCGAACTGACTCGTTCTAGCATGTCCTCAGCGACTTTCATGCGATTGAGTTTTTGGAGAAAATTCAGATCTTTTGGGACTAGCCGAGCAGCAACATGTTTCATACCCAAATGATTAGTTAAAATGGTACGGATCGACTCGTGAGATACAGAAAGTTCGGCGGCTATCTCTCTCAGAGTTGAATGGGGATGTTCAGTCACTATTTTCGCGATGCAGCGACTTTTTTGCGATGTTAACTTCAGTTGCAGACGTTGACGGCCTACCAGAGGCAAATCTTCCATCACATCTCGACCGCTTTTGAACGCTTTGAACCACTCATAAGCACGAGTTTTTGATAAAGTCGATTCACCGTAAGCCTTCTGTAACATTTTCAGTGACTCCGAACACGAAATTCCATTGGCGATGCAAAATTTAAGACAAACTCTTTGTTCGATATTTTTGTCCATTATGAAATTCGCAATACACACTATGATATGATATTACTAAAACCAGCACTGTATTTAATATAAATAACAGGTGCAACTCAAACTCCGCGCCAAAATGGAAAACAGTTGTGCCAATCTAACAACTACAAAAAAACAAAAATTTGAATTTGGAACCATAAACAAATCATCCATTCCCGATACTTTTTTGACTGAATGTATACCTATTTCTGAAATGTAACTTTATCTGAAGTTGGCCGAAACTTTGGCTCTCCTTTCTCATTCTACTTTATTTACCTGTTGTTAGAATGGGCAACGCTTTATAGGGATTAGCAAACGTAGACCGTGAAATTCCAATTTTCATGCTTAAAAAATATCATGATTTTAACTGCTATGATAGTCTAGTAGTGTGATCGCGGACTGCCAAGTCATAGGTCTCGAGTTCGAACCCAAGGCACACATACACCTCTGATTTTACGGATTCATGTGCGTGTTGCATAATTATCACTTGCTTGAAAATAGGTAAAGGAAAACATCGTGAGGAAACCAGCTTGTCTGAGAGGCATTTGTCAGCAGCATGTGAAGCTAAGTCAGAGGCCCATGGGCAGCATAAAAAACACTGAAACCAGGTTAGTCACTAACCACACGAAAAGAAGAAGATTATTCTAACAGTTATCAACCTATTCACAGCTTAGTTTTAAATCAGTTGACATGAACAAAAAAAAACTTTATTTCAGACGAATAAGGGTCTTGCAATTACATAAAAAACGTAAACCGAACATAGATTCTCAGTCGCATAAACACGATTCAGGCGCACAGAACGCACAGAGCACGAAAACAGTTGTCGTATTAATCCGAATGGGGCAGTTAAAAGGTTAAATACGTATTTGTTATGTTCGAGAAACATATTTTGATCAAGATACAACCTGAAACAAACGCAAATTAACATTGCGGATTCACCTTAATTAAAAAATGAAATGACGCATTCTTGCCGTTCGGATACGCTGCCTTTTAAGAGAATTTGCTCTAAGGTGGGCTATTTTACGGCAAACAGCTCGCCTCCAAAGTCTAGTTAGCAACCCCAAAAATATTTAAGAATTAAAGTACTGTATATCTGACGAGGGATCTCCCAAAATATATCGCATCCAAGTTTTAACCTTCAAACTTCCAATAGAATCGCTGGCCAAATGGCTCCTCAATACATTGGATAATAGAAAAGTTCACAATGGGCCTGGTATAGCAACAAATCCTTTATTGCAATAACTGTATAAGTAGGTATAATGTGCCAGTAACAAAGTTCTGAAACTTGTACAGAGGCCAGCACATCGAACTACCCCAATCTGTCACTTATCTTTAATAGATTTTCAACTTTAAGATAAGAGCATAAGGTGCATGTTTCATTGGGAGTATTTGACAGTTTGGAATAGCTTGATGAGCTAGCGTCTGTACCACTTTCAACAGGATCACGTGAAATACGTTCAAAACTTATTCAGAGTTCGAACTACGCCTTGTTTTAATGGATCGTTATTTATTTTTGGATTCTTTTGACATCTCTAACTTTGAATTAATGTTCGCACTTTGTTTTTCGGGACGATCATTTTTCTTTTGGTGTTGATTTATTTTGGAAATTAATTTAGTCTAGACTCTTGTTTCAAAAACTTATGGTGATTGTGAGTGATGAGTGAGTGATTAAATGGGGGTGATATCCTTTATGCTTTGGGAATGTAGAACAATGTAGCCCAGTGGTAACAGCCGCGACTTATAAGTTTTAGGTCGTAGGTTCGAACCTAGACCGACTACTTTGTGTAAATTGTTTTCATTGAATTGCTCTCAAAATAGTAAAGGAAAACAACGTAGGGAAACCGGCATTTTCAAGGACCTAAAATTCGAAGATATGTGTCATCCACCATCCACACTGGAGCGAACGAGAATTTTGTTTTTCTTTTTACTGATGGTTGCGTTTTCGATTTCATACATTTGCATTGACAATATGAAGACAGAGTATTTTAATGTCATCCGTAAATATTCGGGCGTGGTGTATGACGGCCCGTTCCCTAACATCGAGATGAGGCCTGTGTCCTAGCAGAAGGGTTATAGGCTGATTACGTTGTTATTATGAGAAGTAACTTTATTTTATACTAGCACTTTGCCCGCGGCTTCGCTCCCGTGGTCTTTCCCGTGGGACCCGTTATTTTTCCCGGGATAAAAAGTAGCCTATGTTACTCCTAGAAAACTAAGCTTTCCAACGGTGAAAGAATTTTTAAAATCGGTCCAGTAGTTTTTGAGCCTATTCATTACAACCAAACAAACAAACAGTTTTCCTCTTTATAATATTAGTATAGATACAATACATCTGACCAGTCTTATTAAGGTAGGACGAATTTTTCAAGTGTGCGAGTGTGTACAAACCTATTGTTGCACATGTAAAAGTGTTTGAGAAAACCTTATCATCTCCCTAGCATTTTCCAAACTATGTTGGGGTCGGCTTCCAGTCTAACCGGATGCAGCTGAATACCTACCAGTATTTTACATGGAGTGACTGCCTGTCTGACCTCCACAACACAGTAACTGGGCAATGCGATACCCCTTGGTAAGACTGGCTGTCAGACTTTCGGGCTTCTGACGACCCGTAACGACCATCAAAGATGTACAAATGGCAGCCGGGACCAACGGCTGAACGTGCTTTCCGAGGCACGGCGGAGTCTTGGCATGTAAAGATGATCACCCATCTACGAACCAACCCCGGCAAGCGTAGCTTTACCTGATAGATCGGTCCGTGCGGCTGTTATTACTTAGCCACGACTAACTCCTCCTGTGAGTATCATACTCATTCGAAAAAATTAAAACCCTTTTGATTCAACGATATTAGAATGACAAGGAGTAACCAATAACATCGCTTCAACTCTTCAGTGGTTAAACAATACTGTTGAAATTTATATCACGTAATAAATTAACATTCTGCGATGGGAAACCGCGGCGTGAAATTACAAAACGTGAGCTATAATTATTGTTCATGATAAAGTCAATAAATACAGGGCTCTGTTAATTTACCACTACGATGTATAATTCAAAAATATATTTCAATTAAATGTTATATTCAGCGGTAACCCTTTCGTACAATACGAAAGGGTTACCGCTGTCCCGGAACACAAAGGGCTAAGGAAGGAACCTGGATAAGTTTTAGTCAGTAAGAGTCTGACAGTCCCGTCCACTTAAGCCAGAGCGGAAGAACTCATTTGATGATTTCCCATCCTTTAAAAAGCTTAACTTCTATATTAAGGTTTTCTGTATCTATTGTTGCTTCTTGAATAAAATGTATTATCCACGGAGGAACTGTTGGACCATCAAGGTTGACTAATTGATCCATCGTTCAACTGAATCACTCGAGCAAAATCAACAAACGGATTTCTCAGGACATAAAAACAAATGAGAGTTTAATAATTTTTTTAATTAAAAAAAATATATTAATAATCTACTTCTATTACAGTGCCTCAGCAAATTTCAACAGCCCAGCATTAACCTCCTTTACAGCTAGCAATATCTCTTGAGAGGGAATAATGTCCAAGCCATTTTGACCTCTAGTTTCTATAATATACGAGTGTTTTATCTGCTTGACAAAATGCATCCAATCCATCGCCATTCCAAAACTCTTTATCCCCATTTTTATGATGTCTCGATTCAGGAACTGCTGGTTATCAATTTTACGCATTGCCTGTAATTAAAAAATAGAAATAACAAAAGAATCAGAGGAAGAGCAGAAGAGGTAGTTCATAGTTGTTCATATGTTATAAGTCCTATATGATAGGGGGCTAACCTGTAGTCAAATCTGACCCAAATCCAGACTACTATGTAGGTAGTAGTCTAAAGAATTCTGTGTAGTACACTAGAGACTTGTGTGTAGTTCTCTAGAGACTTTTGTGTAATAGTCTAGAAAGTTTTGTGTAGTAGTCTAGAGAAATATGTGTAGTAGTTTAGAAACTTCTGTGCAGTCTAGAGACTTCTGTGCAGTTATCTGGGGACTTCTATGCCGTAGTCTAGAGACTTGCTTTGAGGGTGGGAAATCATCTAATGATTCCTCCCACTGTAGGTGGAGCGCAGGGGGAGGAGGGAGTGTCAGAGTATTACTGACTAAAACCCATCCATGTTCCTTTCTTAGCCCTTTATCTTCCGGGGTAGCGGTAACCCTTTCAGACAATCCCGCCACGCTTTCAGGCCCCTTCTTATTCATGTTAATATATTTATTTGCATTCCATAATTGTGTAGTTCCATGAATTCATATTCCGTATAACTTGTCAAGTAAAATATAAAACTGTACTTTGTCATACGCCTTGGTCAGGTCCAAAAATATGCCAACCGGATATTTTTTATCATTTAGCATATTTACAATTTGTTGCATATATTTAAAGACAGCTGGGGTTGTTGATCGATGTTTCCGGAAACCATTTTGACCTTCGTCAAAGATTTTATATCTTTCGCAAAAGCACTCCTGGTCACACATAGCTTTTTCACTTGCTGTCATATCTTGAAGCGCGCGTGGAACACGTACGAGCCGTCCGGCACGGGCCTGGTCCTGATCGGGCGGTGAGCTAACCCATTACTCACCGGTCCGGAGGCACGAGCCTAAGGGCTAAGGCAGGAACATAGATGGGATTTAGTCAGTAAGAGTCCGACACTCCCTTCCGTTCCACCCAGAGTGGGAGAAGTCTTTGGATGATTTCCCAACCGCAAAAAAAAAGGCCGAGCCTACGGTGGCCGGGAGTCGTCAGGCGTACTTCGACGCCTAAGTGTCCTTTTTAGTTTTTGTATTTTTATTCATCTTAAGTTAGTTTAGTCATTTAATTTTTAGTCAAAGTTGTTGTTACACCTTATTATTTAGTAGTTTATACTTTAGTAGACAATGAGCTACAGGTAGACCTGTAGCTCAATGTCCACAAAGCATAGCTACCTGGCTTACACCTGATCTGATAATCAGCGAAATTATGTAAAAAAGGAACTAACCAGAGCAATTTCCTTTGTCATCAGAAGATGCTGGTGATGGCTATCGTGATCTGCTCCCAATGGGTACAAAACTTTAGTACCAGCCGAGTGAATCGATATGTATCCATTGAAATGTTTACCGTCTATTAATCTCTGAAACAATCGGTCTCAGGAATTAATTGGGTGATTAGAAAACAATTTTTTGTGGATCCTTTTGAATTGAGTAGGTATATTGTATCCTATCTTTTGCCAGCGGCTACGCCACTTGGGATCAAAAGTAGCCTACATGCTGTTCCAGATTATAACCTGTATATTAATCTATTTCTGTGCCAAATTTCATCCAGATCCGTTCTGGCGTGATTAAGTAACAAACACACAGAAATCCATCCAAATTTTCACATTTATTAAATTAGGACGAGGTTAGTATGACAAAATTGGAGATAGTTTCAGCAATTTACGTAGCGTTTTTATTTTAGAATTTCATTCCATTCGTATTTTCACGATCTGAAAAATTCATAATCATTGTTTGTAGCCTCAAACGACATATTTCTCATAAACTTCATTCATTTTAACTGGGTCATTGACCATGACAGTTTTAATGACTTAGGGTCAGTCCGCACGGCGCGTTGCGTTGCGTCGCATCGTCGCATCGCAAATATTTTGACGCATAGCTGACCACACAGGCGCTGCACTATCGCAGCGTTCCTATATACGACACAGTTGTATCGTTCCGTCATAACAGCCGCGACACCCAGTTGCGGCGAGCATTTTGTAAAAACATTGCAGTCAGTATATAGAAAGCATGGATCAAAAAACACGTCTGGCATTACTCCTATTAAAACGGAATACGAAAACAACGAGATGAGCTTGCGTGTCCCCCTCTATCAACACACAAACAACTGAGCGCTACCGTTCCGGCGGCGGCGGCGTCGCAATGAGTTCAGTCACGAGCTAATCTATGTACACACTTAGCTAATTTCATAAGCGGTTTTCTGCTTAATTATTGAATGCATTTGTATGTTTACACACATATCATATTCGAATCCTTAGGTTTACCGTACATGTCGTATCTCAAAGTTGAAACAGTTATTTTACGAGAAAATCGGTTCTGAAAATTACAATCACATTGTATACACCTAGTAATTTCTGAGCAACTTTAAACAGTAATTTTCTCTTTCTGCATTTGTTGTAATTACATGTTGTTACGGACCTAGTATTTGGCAACCCATACTAATTTGAAATAGGTTTTATTATCACAAAGTTATCGTTATTCGACGATAAAATCGATTATGAATGTTTGTAAGTGTATAAATATTGGTGCTCGTGTGTCACGTGTGTCATGTGTGAGTTGCGTGAATGATTATTATTATGTACGACGCAGCGACAGCGTTACGTCGACGTGACGCTAACGCAACGCCCCGTGTAGGCCAGCTCTTACGTCGTCGCCGCTGCTACTGGTTTGTCTACAATTTCCCTTACCTTAAACGCTTTAGTTTCTTCCTCAGAGAAAGGTACTGATCCACAAAAGTTTTCACTGCACGAGGTTGGAACATTATCCTGCTTACCCCAGTTGTAACTTAAAAAGAACACATAAAATATGCATTTATTTATTTATTTTTATAGGTACACCAACCAACAATTATTGGCTTAAACAGTTGCCAATATATACATTAAAAACATGATATGACAGCAAAATTCTCGGGCATTTTTTTAAGGCTGGGTAATCATCCAATGTCTTCTCCCGCTCTGGTTGGAGCGGAAAGGAGTGTCAGACTCTTACTGACTAAAACCCTTCCATGTTCCTTCCTTAGCCCTTTATGTTCCGTGGTAGCGGTAACCCTTTCGGACAATCCCGCTTACCAAAATTCTCGGGCATAAGGAGTCGTTCTTTTACTGGCTGGATTCAACTGTTTTTTTTAATTATTTTAGAATTTAACATAACGGAAAAACTTGCTTAGTCGCCAAATACGACTCTGAAATAACGAATCATCCATCAGTGAATGCGCTTCTACAAATGATTAATAAGCGCTAGTCCTGCTGCGCTCCATACAGAAGCAATACAAGTAATCTATACTTAATATAAAATATAATATAATGTGTAATGGATATAATAAAGCTGAAGATTTTGTTTGTCAAACAAACAAAATCTCCAGCTACTTAATTACACACTAATTTCTAAAACTAACAAAAAAATACTTTTGTATACGATAGCGATTCACGAGGAAAGTTATAGGATATTTAACATCACGCTATAACGATAAGAAGCAGAGCCAAAAGTCAGAAACCACGGTAAGTGAAACGAAGTAATAACACGGGCAGGCGATGCGATGAGGCGCGGTGGGTTGGGAAGAAGAATTTCATGTGGACGAAGTCGCAGACAGAAGCTAGTTAAAACAATGAGAGCCGCAAATATATGTATTTTTGTAAGCAGGTATCTGAAAAAACCCCAGTGGTTCTGGGGTATTTTAAGCCACCACCAACCCAAGCTACTTATTGACATACGAAAAATAAAAACGAAAATGCCACCACTTCTATCGGCGTGAAAAAACATCAAAATAAATTATCATATCCTTTCCACACGTATCAACGGAATGTTATTTCGTAGCGTGACATAGAAAATTCCGTGTCTTTATGAATTTTTGATTGCATTTCTATCGGTTACATTCTGCTTTTGAAATTGGAATTTTGTTATAAAAGTGAGACATTCTTTTTCCGCATTGTGATCAAAGATATTTTGGTATTCTGCTACCTAAAGATAAAATATGGGGAGCTAATGTATCGTGTTATTGCCAGTTAAAATGTAATATTTGACAAGAGAGTTTGTTTTCTCTTTGGAGAGCCAATCTAACTCATCCCGTAATGGGTGTTTAGTTTCGTTGCAATTCGGGGATGTAACGCTAAACTTAAGGGGGACCGTTATTCCCCACTCGACACAAATTTATAAATAGGGGTAGCTTGCTCTGTTATATAACGCCAGTTATAATGGCAGCGTCGGCAGCCGCGAAATGTACAGCCATAGAAATAATTGCGAAGAGAAAGTTCGCTAGTCTCATTAAAATGATATTGGATTAGCTTGTGGTCGTGACTTTGCCTTCGAAGTTGAAGGCAACAAATTAGTGTCTTTCAAAATTATGCAAAAGGGTAACAAAAGCACTAATTACAAATAGGAGGACACTGTGAACACATCTGTGAACAAGCGCTATACATAGCTAAACATACGCTATTAAAAACTATAGAATAAAACCTCCGCGTGTTTATAATAAGTAAAAGACTGATTAGATACGAACATTGATTTAAATTAAGAAGATTAAACAAAAAAGCTGGCACAACTGACAACTGACTGCTGGAAGAAAAATAAAATCATGTTTGATCCTGAATAATTGTAATGCGTGTAACTATGATTTTGCATTATGCAATAAACAAATAAATAAATTATTACGCTATATTTTACCAATAAGCGTTTTATTTATTACGGTACCATCAGCGCTCCTCTAGCGTTGATATTACCTACAAATAAGTTAAATTAAATAATGGTCAATAAGGAAACGTTCTGTTAGGGGATCTTTTTGCTGCCGCATTAAAGACATACAAAAAAACATTACCCTCTTCTTGCTGTCGCGTAGTCGGGTAAAAATATAAGGTTGCCTTTTCAGACAATTTAAAATTGTATTTGAGCAAGCCGGCTATTCAGCAATTATCGCTAGTGACCGTAAAAAAATATACAACAAAGCCTCTAGCAAACACTTCATGAATAAAAATGAGTGGCCAAGACCACATGGCCAACCGAAATTGTATTAAAAATTCAAAGAAAAGCCTCAAAATAAGTACCCAAAGTACTAATTGTAGATTCGGCCGAATTAACGCCGTCCTCTTCTCATTAAATGCAGAGTAGCTTTCATTTTGCCTGCTTTGTTGTGAATTTTAATTATTTTTTGGTGCTACCCGCCCATTTTTCATACTTATATTATGTACTTGACCTAATTTTGGGTATAAAAAGATGTCTATAGTTGGATCTTTTGTTTTTGAAAAGTTTCCTTTTAGCTACATTGCGACATTTACTTTTACAACTACGTAGTAGCTTTAATGTAAGCGTTCCTTGAAACTTTAAAAAGGTCTTTTTAAATGAATCCAAAAGTTATAAGAGATGGTTACCTAATGTTGTAGCTATTTTAATGCTTGGTTCGGTTTAAAAACACCCTTGCGTCATCAATCAACTCAGTCTATCGCAGTTCATTAATGCGGTGTTGTGTCACAGTCTGGGAGAGGCCTATTCTCTCCCAGACTGTGACACAACACCGCATTCTGCATCCCGTCTTATCCAGTCGTCACGTGTTCACGTTGTCTCATCAAAATCATCATCATCATTTTCATGCCCTTATCCCATTTATTTGGGGTCGGCGCAACATATATTTTTGTTCATCCTTCCCTATTCATCTCGGTAGCCATCTAGGCATATCATCCTTCACACAATCACGTTGTCTCTTATTGTTATGAATTTATTTTCAAGTTACCTCGTAAGTACATTGTGGAATGCAATAATTGAGTGAGTATTGTGTATTGAAATAAATAAAGTCCTACTATTTAACCACACAAAGCCCCCAACACTGATCGATCAACAAACTGCCACCGTCTAACTCAAACGCCACGAAAATAACTATTAAATTAATGTGTCCCCCGCTGCTTATAACAAAGTGAGAAACAATATAAGCTACATTGTTGTTTTATACAAAGAAGGAAAATGTCCCGGTCTATAGTGTTGATTTTGTGAGGCTCAGGGGAGAGACCTGGACAAAATAATTGTGGGAAAGACCGTTTGGAGACCTAGACAAAACAGTTACTATACACTATACAATACGACAATAAATGAATACACTGGCAATACTAATGCATTGGAGTATTTTGCAATTATCAAATAAATACATTAAAATTGAAATCGTGATCTTAACAAACAAATGACTACGGGTTTTGGCAATCTTGGACTAACCATATTGCTAGCATCTCTACGTAATATCATTCTTAAAATAAGTTTTTCAGAACACTTTGACACTGAAATCATTTAGTTGTGGTGAGCTCCTCATCATTCATCTGTTAGCCCATGACTTAGGCGTGGGCCATACAGGGACGTGAGACAAGGACGGGATACACTTCAGGACTCGTTCACTGTCCAACCCACATATTATTCATATTTATCATTTCATAATTTAAACATTCCATACATTGTCCGTAAATAATATTTATAACCATGTTAGCATAATCTTACTACATATCTAAATTGTTAATTATTTCATATGATTCAGTTCAGGTTGTGAACAGTGAGCGTGTTGATAAAAGGTATATTTCTGCTTACTCAAAATTCCTGTTGAGGTCAACCCCATAGCACATTCCGTTTATCCTCCGTCTATTTTTCCTCCACAAGCGGTCCGAAGTTAGACTGTAATCATAGCCATCAGGATTTAGCACTGGTATTATGTGCCTGAAAAGAAAAATAAAAAGAGAATTAAAATATACACTTGACAATTAATAATGAACAATAAGTGTAAGGATTAAATGATAAAACATTGCATTTCTGTAATTCGATTTAAACAAACACTTTTACAAGCCAAAATACTTTTTAAACTAGATTAATATGAGAGTTGTTTCCTTCATCATTTTGAGCAAAGTGATAAAATTATATTACACCCACGACCTAAAACACGTCTGTTGAGATTGTTACCAACGGGCCACCAATCCCGTAAGCAGTGGGCACCACTGCCCCTTCCACCACTTCTTACCGTAATCTTGTAATTATACCGAAACAAACCATTTAATACTACGCGAGATTGTCCGAAAGGGTTTCCGCTACCCCGGAACATAAAGGGCTGAGGAAGGAACATGGATGGATTTTAGTCAGTAAGAGTCTGTCACTCCCTTCCGCTCCACCCAGAGCGGGATTGATGATTTCCCTCCCTCGAAAACAAAAAAAAACTTTCAATACACACGCTGTGTGTCGACAGAAAAGATGGTGGCAGAACCCACTACCCCGTACAAAGATTTCTATTGCTATTGCAGTTTAATATTATCTTTTCATCATACCAGTCTCTGGTAGTGATATAAGCAGGCTGTTGATAAAACTTCCGGACGATAGAGTCGATGAAGTAGAGCGTTGATATCACTGACGTCCACTCCCGACCATGGATCCCACTGTCCACGAGTATTGCTTTATTGTTCCGGTCGCCATTTGATATTTTTAACATCTAAAACATAATGAAACGTACAACTATACGTCAACGTCTAACAATAAAACGTACATGTGAATTTATTTAGTTTTTTTTTTCTGCTCATCCTTTTCATTTTAAAGCTGCCACTTAAGGGAAGAGTGACGCAGCTTCCACACAAGTACCTACTATTGTAAGATACTAGGTTTATGTATGACACAATGTTTGAGACGAAATAAATAGTTTTGTATTTATAATCCAATCAATCCACCTAGCCTTTCCTCAACTATGTTGGGGTCGGCTTCCAATCTAACTGGATGCAAATGAATACCAATATATTACATGGGATAACTGCCTATCTGACCTCTAATCATTTTAATCAGCCTATTTATGTGTATAAGAATGTAATGTAAAACTTACATATAATCAAAAAATATCCATGTTTCTTAAAGTAATAAAAACTATGCGAAGGGTGCGTCGTCGCTAGAACTTACATAAATAGGTTTCATGTTAAATGTCTTCCCTAGAGTAATTATCTTGCAATGCGTAGGATAGGTGGCGGCCATTTTGTTTAAATAGTCGTTGATGTCATGTAGTGACGGGTAAGTTTTCCATGTAAACGAATCTCCAGACAGACCTTTATTTGTAAAATAGTAATATTAGAAAATTATCACATAATTAGCCTATAATGACCTGTTGGGACACAGACCTCTCTGTGAGAGGGAGTGGGCCACAATCCACCACACGGATTGAGATGGGTTGGTGGATGTCACATACGTCGCTCTAGATGTGACACCTCGTAAATACGAACCTGTAAATTTTTACCAATCCCAAATATACAAGGTCCCACCTTACAAAGTGCTTCAAGTCTTGTTACGAGATGTCACTAATAGCCATTTCGTAAGTGAAAAGGTCTTGTACATACAAGGTATCACCAGAAAGATGGAAAATTGCGTGACGGACAATTTTGCATCAAATTGACCAATAATTGAGTTACGAGATGTCACATCTAGAGCGACGATATCAATTTTGGTTCTCAAAAGAGCATTACGTTCGGATTTTTTAAGCATTTACATTTTCATTTGTTAACTTTTCAGGGAAATTGACACTACATCATATTTTGCCATTGACACGGTTGGCGCAGTGGTTGAGCGATTGACTGATGCGCAGCATGTCGCGGGTTCGATTCCCGCACGGATCTAATATTTGTACGACCTGCAAGTATTTGTTCCGGGTCTTGGTGTTTTTCTATCTATAATATGTATGTATTTACAAAAAAAAAATGTATATAAGTAGTTTATCAGCTATCTCGTTACCATAACACAAGCATTAGGTTGCTTAGCTTGGGACTACATGGCGTTGTGTGAAATGTGCAAGGATATTATTATTATTTCATACAGCTGTCGAAGAATAACGATTGTGATTTGAATATACGTCCAATTTCAATTGGAAGTCAATTGGCTTATCGATTAATTTCTCTGACTTTTCATACCCAGTCTAAATGTTCTATCACCTTACCCGTTCGCCTAGCGGGAAATGTTTGAACTAGAGCTTCGTCCACTTTGCCACGCACATCAGCTATCAGGACAGAATAGTTCATTCCATGTTCTTTTAAAAATTCGATTATTTTTTCCCGCTCTTCATCGAACAGTAAAAAATCTATTGTTCTGTTATCTCTTATCCAAATTTCTTCATCTTGCTTGCTTGCTGTGAGTGAAAAATGACGGTACGTCAAGCCAATACTAACATTACTTTCCTACACGTGCTTTGGTATTTTATTATTGGTAATATTATAAAGAGGAAAGATTTGTATGTATGTTTGTAAGGAATAAACTCAAAAACTACTTAACGGATCTGTATGAAACTTTGTACAGAGATAGATTATAGTACGAAATAGCAAGCTACTTTTTATCCCGAAAAAATACGGTTGGGTGTCCGTGGGATAATTTCCTATATCGCGAGCGAAGCCGCTGGCAAAAGCTAGTTATTTATAAAGGTACAAAGTAGTAACAGTTATAGGCTTATACAGGTGCCAATAACAGGTGAACCAACATTCTTAAATACAATGATAATCTAAGCAAAAAAACGTGGAAAGTAACAAACTAATAAGCAGAAATATATAAAGACAAGTATAAAAGTTACAGTGGTTGCTAATGTTCCCGTTTCTATATCGCAATTTTAATTTGACAGTTTTGAAATTGACAGGAATAATACCTAATTAGCGAAAGCAACTGTCGAGTAACGTTTATTAATCTTGACCCGAGTGTTGCATAGCTATAATAAAACTTTTTATAGTAAAATTGTACAGAATTGAAATGTATTTACGAGCTGAGTTCGCTTCGTTCAAGTTTAGAACTAAGCAATAATAATATGCAATGGATCTTGTTGTACAGACAAAATGAAACTTATTGTCATGTGTGATAAAATCATCAAGTCGTGGAAATCAGCTGATTGATGACTTACTATCGGTTTATTGTAAGGCCCATAATAAATCCATCACAGCACTATGAACATCAACGATTTAAAAAAATATAAATATTTGATAACAATCAAGATTACCTCTATCGTAGAATTTATTTAACAAATCGTCATCGAAAACGCCTTCTGCTCTCCATAACTGCAACCCTCTACGCTCAGTTTCAGCTAGAATACCTAAAAAATTAAATTAAACTTTAAATAAACCGATTTATAAGACACTTTTGTTAAAGACACTAGTCCTACTGCCACTTATCCCCTTCAATCTCAATACATATCCCGCAAACACAAAATAAGTACGCAAATATAACCTTTTAGAATCAAAAACATTAAAAGTTTCAACAAAATCATGTCTAAATTGAAAAAACGAATCAATTCTCAGAAAGCACGCGCGAAAGAATTTTATAGACATATAAAACAGTATTACCATAAACGTTTGCTTACAAAAATTAATTGGCTGAGCATTTTTTTTAGACAAAACTATTATATATTCAAGATCTAAAAAGGTACGCTCACTTAAAAGATTCAACATAATATTTATTAATTTAAATAAAAAGGCGAAATTACAAAGAAAAATATTACGTACCTAGAATAAGAAAAGAAAAACACAAAGTCTAGAATTACTCGAAGCTAAGCTGTTCAAATAGTCGTAAGTGATTAATAAGACAAAAGAAAAGTATTTTGTTTATAACTTTTAAACAAAAACGCTCTTTGAGCCGCCATTTATATTATAATTTCACTATCGTGTTTTTATTTGTGATCGTCACGTTTTTATGCATAGCTGAAACAAAAGTTATGCATAATTTTACTATGTTAGCTTAAGCAAAATCTATCTGAGTCTAATGTCTCCTCTAGTCCTAGAACATACCGGTTTCCCGTACGATGTTTGGCTTCACCATTTTGTTTGTTCCTCAAAACTTGACTATGGTGGCGAAGGGCACAATTATGTATATATTATTATGTCCTATCATGCAATTACTAAGTACTTACTACTCTGTCAAGAAAGTACCGGGAAAAGATCAATAATACCCAAAATGTCTGTTATTCATCCAAATTTTATTTTATCACCTTCAAAGTATGCTCCTTTAGAAACGATACACTTGCGCCAACGAATAATCCATTCATCAAAACATTTTTTAAACGCTGCTTCCGGAATTGAGTTCAGTTCTCACCGCGAATTCTCCTTTATGTCTTCTATCGATTGAAAACGGGTGCCACGAAGTGGTAATTTGAGTTTAGGAAAAAGAAAAAAGTCAGCAGGAGCCATATCTGGTGAATATGGTGGTTGCTGGATGGTATTTGTTGAGTGTTTGGTCAAAAATTCGTTCACAATGATAGCCTTGTGCGAAGGCGCATTGTCGTGGTGCAAAATCCAAGAATGTTCTTTCCACAAATCTGGCCTTTTTCGTCGAATTTGCTCTCTTAAACGCCGCATAACGCTCAAATGATATTCTTTATTTACCGTTAGACCTTCCGGTAAGAATTCAGAGTGCACAACACCGCGATAGTCAAAGAAAACAGTCAACATGACTTTGACTTTTGATCGACTTTGGCGTGGTTTTTTCGGTTTCGGTTCAGTTGGAAGGCGCCACTCCGAAGCTTGTTGACTAGTTTGCATGTCAAACTCGTAAACCCACGTCTCGTCACCAGTAACAATGCGTTTCATGAATGTTGGGTCCGAACTGACTCGTTCTAGCATGTCCTCAGCGACTTTCATGCGATTGAGTTTTTGGAGAAAATTCAGATCTTTTGTGACTAGCCGAGCAGCAACATGTTTCATACCCAAATGATTAGTTAAAATGGTACGGATCGACTCGTGAGATACAGAAAGTTCGGCGGCTATCTCTCTCAGAGTTGAATGGGGATGTTCAGTCACTATTTTCGCGATGCAGCGACTTTTTTGCGATGTTAACTTCAGTTGCAGACGTTGACGGCCTACCAGAGGCAAATCTTCCATCACATCTCGACCGCTTTTGAACGCTTTGAACCACTCATAAGCACGAGTTTTTGACAAAAGTCGATTCACCGTAAGCCTTCTGTAACATTTTCAGTGACTCCGAACACGAAATTCCATTGGCGATGCAAAATTTAAGACAAACTCTTTGTTCGATATTTTTGTCCATTATGAAATTCGCAATACACACTATATATGATATTACTAAAACCAGCACTGTATTTAATATAAATAACAGATGCAACTCAAACTCCGCGCCAAAATGGAAAACAGTTATGCCAATCTAACAACTACAAAAAAACAAAAATTTGAATTTGGAACCATAAACAAATCATCCATTCCCGATACTTTTTTGACTGAATGTATATTAAAAAAAACACAAATCGAAGACGTCACCCAAAAAGCAGCCAAGCTCAAATGGGACTAGGCTGGACACGTTCGCCGCATGTCAGCATTGTGGGCTAAGACCACCACTATATGGGTTCCTGAAGACATCCAACGGTATCGTGGTAGACCCAGGCGTAGATGGCTGGAGGAACTTGACTCTTAGGAGTGATTGGTCCATATTGGTTCGGCAGGATCGACTTGAGTGGAAAAAGGAAACGGAACCCTTTGTCATGCAGTGGAAATTTACAGGCTGATTAAAAGTATGAAAAAAACGATATTACCATATTTTTAGAAAAAAAAAAATTATGCGATTTTTTTATAATTTTACGTCCATTTTATTTCAACAATATCAATTCAGAACCAAGAGAGTTATGCGAAGAGCACGAATAACCCGTAGGCTTTTTTTTAAGGCTGGGAATCATCCAATGACTTCTCCCGCTATGGGTGGAGCGGAAGGGAGTGTCAGACTCTAGATTGCACTAATAAAAGGAACATCGGGGACACCAATGGCAGGCAATTTGAGCATTCAGCCAAGCTGTACAGAGTAACTTTGACACGATAACACACGGCATTAGCTTAAAGTTGAAAGCTGAACGAGTGAAAGGGGACTGAAACCTGAACTTTCACTTCGAAATGTAGTTTTCGCATCTCTGACAATCAGAAATAATGATTGTAGGTACAATAGACATACCCGTGCCGTACGGCGCGTATATGTTCCACGCGCGCCTCAAAGAGATGTCAGCATATGAAGGGGCCCCTCAGGGCCAAGCCTGCCGGGTAAGCGGGATTGTCCGAAAGGGTTACCGCTACCCCGGAACATAAAGGGCTACGGAAGGAACATGGATGGGTTTTAGTCAGTAAGAGTCTGACACTCCCTTCCGCTCCACCCAGAGCGGGAGCAGTCATTGGATGATTTCTCAGCCTTAAAAAAAAAAAAAAAAACAAAAAAAAAAGGTACAATAGACATCTTTTTAACGAATGAAGTTTGGTAAACTATTCTGATATTGATTGTTATTCATTTGCGGGTTGAAAGAAACTCTAGTTTAATATAAATCATTTTATAAACGACTAGCTGCTCCCGTGCGGTTTCACCCCTCCTATTGGTCGTAGTGTCATGGTACATAGCCTATAGCACAAAAAGAATTTTTCAATTCGGACCAGTAGTTCCAGAGATTAGCGCGTTCAAACAAACAAACTCTTCAGCTTTATAATATTAAATTAATACAGATGAAAGTTAAAATCTATACGGTATGATGAATTGATAGAAATATCTGTTGTTGTAGAGGCCTATGGGCAGCATAAAAACTCTGACACCAGGTTAGTCACTAACCACACGAAAAAATAAACCATAATCTTAGAAACCATATTTAAACGGCAGAATATTATGATCGTAATAATACATAATGCACATAACAACCTTGTGCTATATTCTGACAAATAAATTCTATACAATTCTATAAGTTACAAAAAAAAATAGTTTTCAGTTCCAATTTGATTTAGTTTTTCTGTAACCGCATAATTTCCATACCTTCATCTTAACTATATCACAAGAGTAATAGGTAAGTATAAGTATTTTATCTTCAATAAATTGTCCTTAGTGACCCCTGTCTCTGCAAATGGTCCGAATCCGGTTTATAGGAAATTGTTCGCTCTGTATGCAAGAATGGTTTGTGCTAAACCCCTAACGTTGGTGCATATTAATTTGTGTGTAGTGGAAGCTACGTCACAGAGAATCTTAGTGCTAATCGAACAACAACAAATCTAGAGGCATGGTAGCCTTTTGTACGCCATTATCAGATATACGTGACAAGCAAGCGCATGCCCTGTACGCCAACGACACAAATATGTGACAATGCAATGTACACTATAACACGAAACTAACAATTAAATCATTACTTTTGTGTGTGTTTATACAGATATCTTAAACATTGAAGCTCTCGAACGTATTTAATGACATAAAACAAATTAAAAGACACCATGGATATTGGAAAAGTTATGATAACAAGAAGACATAAATGACCATGCCAATATTAGGCCCAGAGACGCAGAAGGCATGACATCATTATTATTGATTGCTATTTTAATTGTATTTAATTTTAATTTTATTAATTGCATTTTAATCAAAACTTTAATTATGAAACTACTTAATATAATATTATCGTAACTACTAAATATGTACTGCATGCTTTATATTTAAAAAATTAAATGTAATATCTAAATATTTGCACGGCTGTAATGCCGAATATAGTGAAACCGATAGATATTAAGAACTGATGTAGCTACCTATATTCTTGCAAATAAATATATCATTCATTCATTCAAGGAATTTGTTTCACTAAAAAAATATGTTAATTTTTTACCATGTCTTCCACGTATTCATTATTCTGTGCAAGTCGGCACAATTTATTCAAAATATTAAATATTGAAACGACTAAAGTTATTGAACTTGAATAAAAATTCATTACAAAATGTTGCCGTTACAAAAAATGTTGACATGTTACTAATCGGAATAATCAGTCATCATTGCTTTAATATTTATTATTGAACACCGTTCATTTTGTTCCGAGCAAACGATACATAATATTATAAATCACAAAAAAACCCTTTAATATTTGTTGTTATTTCTATTTTTTATGATTCTAGTGTAAACGAAAAAAATTTTTTTTTTTATTCGGAATGTTAGATACGAAGAATGTATCCTCCTTTCAAACGTAGTAGGTATTACACTACCTCACACTAATATTATGAAGGCAAAAGTTTGTGAGTGAGTGTGTGTGTAAGTTTGTATGTTTGTCCGTCGTTCACGCTCAAACGGCTGAACGGAGCTGGATGAAACTTGGCACAGAGGTACTTTAGGACCTGGATTAACACATATAATACTTTTCCCGGAAGTACATCTTCTCATCTTCTTTTCTCGCCTATCTTACCTAGAATCTTACGTAGTTTGTACAGACGCCAGCACATCTGCTATCCCTAACTGCCAAATTTTCTCAATTAAAAATGAACCTTATGTCTTTGCAATAACGTTGAAATACTATGAAAGAAATTTGGCAGATTGTGGTAACATGATGTGCTGGCCTCTGTACGTAACTGGTGCTTAAACATTTCATACAAACTTCCACCTCTATTTCACTGCTTTACGGGGAGTTTCCTTAAATCCTTTCTTAACTGACGTCTCCTAGTCATAATCGTCTTCAAGGCGATACTAAGGATACATAAGTATCTTTTACCCCCGGACTGGAACAAAAATGTTTCTCCTTCACGCTCAAACGGCTAAATGGATCTGGATGAAACTTGGCACAAAGGTTGTTTATTATCTTTTTTTTTTCAGGCTGGGAAATCATCCAATGACTTCTCCCGCTCTGGGTGGAGCGGAAGGGAGTGTCAGATTCTTACTGACTAAAACCCATCCATGTTCCTTCCCAACAATCCCGCTTACCGTTGCTTATTACCTGGATTAACACATAGGTTACTTTTATTCCGGTAAACCATGCGGGCGAAGCCGCTGGCAGCAGCTGTTCAATAAATCTCCATCAAAAAAAAAATGTCTTCCGCAATACACACAGATGTCATACTGTATTCTACAGACTCCGCTATTATGTCATCGGCATAGTATTAACATTTCCAATACATAACTTGTCACCAGTGGAATATGTTCTTAGAATCTCCGTACGTTCTGACATATGTATTGTATTGAATATAAATTGGATTCAAGATTGAAATGACGACTGATTGCGAACGGAATTACATTCAATGTTATGCTGTGTGGCAATGGATTGGTATACTTTTTTTTTTTAAGGCTGGGAAATCATTCAATGACTGCTCCCGCTCTGGGTGGAGTGGAAGGGAGTGTCAGACTCTTACTGACTAAAACCCATCCATGTTCCTTCCGTAGCCTTTATGTTCCGGGGTAGCGGTAACCCTTTCGGACAATCCCGCTTACCCGGCAGGCTTGGCCCTGAGGGGCCCCTTCAAATGCTGACATCTCTTTGAGGCGCGCGTGGAACATATACGCGCCGTCCGGCACGGGTCTGGTGCTGATGGGACGGTGAGTCACCCATTACTCACCGTCCGCAGGCCCGCGCCTACGGTGGCCGGGAGTCGTCACGTGGCTCTCGACGCCTGGGGCGTCTCCCGCGATGGATTGGTATACTGCGTTTATATTTGATAATATTCACTAGTCGTTCCGATCTATTCCGTAAAATCTCACCATGAAAAACTTCGTTGAAGTGAGTTGTCAATATAAATTGTAATACAAATCCATAGCATGAAGTGAAATGACAGCTCATTTCAAGCTCACTTCACCCGAGTTTCTACGGAGAGATTTTTACAGCAGACATCGGCATGTCTCCTCTCGATGTTTTCCTTCACCGATATCAGTGATGTTCAAGATAAACTTAGAAAGTACAGAGGCCAGCACATCAAGTTACCACAATCTGTCAAATTTCTTTGATAGTATTTCAACTTTATTGCAAAGTCGTAAGGTTCATTTTTAATTGAGAAAATTTGACGTTTAGGGATAGCTTGATGTGCTGGCGTCTGTACATTGCAGCATTGGTATTTTAAGCGGGATTGTCCGAAAGGGTTACCGCTACCCCGGAATATAAAATGGCTACGGAAGGAACATGGATGGGTTTTAGTCAGTAAGAGTCTGACCTTCCGCTCCACCTAGAACTGGAGAAGTCATTGAATGATTTCCCAACCTCAAAAAAAAAACTTTTGTACTTGGCGTTCCCGTCTTAACCGCTTGGCTATCACGCTATAGACAGTTGCATAAGCAAAATTACATACCCCACGCTTAAAGATTTTGTGGGTTATAAACGACGTAACGCTATAACTTACCCCTATTTTCTTGAAGGACGCCAATATAACCATCCATTTATTCATAGTCAATCGTAAAAATTCGGACCAAGTCGTAAATTGTGATAGAGAATACACGTGCCCGGGACCACATACATGACTAAAGAAATTTTTATATTACGTCCAATTCTAACGCTAATTCCTTCATATGGCTTACTAAGTGCGGATTCCACCAAGGAAACTAAACATGTTTAGTTGTTTCAACCAAGTCACATTTTCATTAACGATAACGAAATTAGATAGAAAATCTATCGAAATGTATCGTATTAGCTTTTGTAATGTCACATGATCAATCGATTTCGATCGCTAAGTGCTAGACAATGTCAAATTGTGTAACGAAACTAAATTAATATTCCCATACAATTGCGTTGATAATTATGGCGTTCTTAACAATCCGAATCGCTGAGATAACGAATTATTCGATCAACAATTTTCGAAATCGAATCGCCACGGAGCGATTGACACTTGTCTAGGCTCCCAGCACATCTAAGCCACGTTTTACAGCTGTCAGTGTTAATATCCGTAACAATTTTGGTACTAACAGGTCTTGAACTCCGTTTAGATTTGCTGAACGCGTTCAGTTTCATTGATAAAATTCGCCCTTAGTCGAAAAAGGATAGATTAACGGATTTCAAGGACGCTAAAATGTAACTTGAAAATTTTTAATATTAACTTATATACCTAACATAACATTACATAACGAGAGGGAGAGAAGTTTTGTTTTAATTAGTATTAGAATGTTAATAAAACCCGGGGAATTGCGAGTCGGACTCGCAGTCGAAGGATTCCGTACCAATCTGCCGTGCCGTGGGGTCGACTTCCAGTCTAACCGGATGCAGCTGAATACCAGTATTTTACAAGGAGCGTTTGCCTGTCTGACCTCCACAACCCAGTAACTGGATAACACAATACCCGTTACTACCCCCGACAACGCATAACGACTGCCAAGAGCCATAAATGACAGCCAGGACCAACCGGGCTTAACGTGCTTTCCGAGGCGCGGAGGAGTCTCGGTACGTAAAGATGGTCACCCAACCATTTTTTTTTTTTTTTTGCGCTGGGAAAAAATGCATTACGCATACCTCCCGCTCGGGGGAGCGGGGGGCTATGTGGGACTCCCCGAGCTAAGCCCGGTATACCCACTAAAAAGACCCAGCGGCATTCCCGCATCGTCTGAGTGGAGGAGGCCTGGGAGATCGGCGCAGCCTTTGCGTCCAGTCCTCCTCCGACGAACACCCACCCAACCCATCACGCCCTCCCCGTAGGGAGAGGGCCGGGAATGACTGACGAAGGTGGTGACGAGTGCAATGCGGGCGGAGTGCCTCCGCCCTCCTCCCCCGTGCCGGTCGCCCGCCTGTCACCACCAGGAGGAGGGAGAAGACGACCTCTTCTCCGACCTCTCCTTCGTCTCCGGAGCGGCGCAGCGAGAGGGTCTTCCTCACGCGCGCGCTCTGCCGCCTCCTTTTGCGAGATGACATCCTCGCAGAAGGAGGCGACCGCTGCCCAGGAACTCTCACTCTCCAGCATGGATTTGACCACGCCGGGCAGTGAGAGGTCCTGTCCGATCTCCGCAGTGAGACTGCGGCGCTTCTCGGACCAAGCTGGGCACACCTCGAGGGTGTGCTGCGCGTTGTCCTCCGCCGCGCCGCAGTCGTGGCACGCCGCAGTCTCCTCCCTCCCGATCCGGTGCAGATACGAGCCAAAACAGCCGTGTCCTGACAGCACCTGCACCAGACGGAAGGAGAGGAAACCGTGTCGCCGCTCGAGCCAGTCCCGCAGGACCGGACCGAGCGCGTCCAGGGTTCGGCGGCCAAAGGTGGCGGAGGCGAGGTTCTGCGTCCAATGGACCACAATGGCGTCCCTCGCCTCCCTCCGCACGGCCTCCCGCTCCTCCGCGACGGGGCGCTCCCCGAGCGCTTTCCGGCGCGCCTTCCATTCGTACACTCTGGCGAGCACCCACGCCTCCAACTCCCAAGGAGGGGTGCTGGCCAGAGCGCACGCCGCCGAAAAGCCTACCGAACGGTAGGCCCTCGCAACCCGCAGTGCAATGGCCCTTTGTGGCCTGCGGATCGCTGTCGCGTTCTCCCTCCTGTGCAGGCAGTCCGCCCAGATGGGGGCCCCATATAGGGCCATGCTCCTCAGGATGCCGGCATACAGGCGCCGGCATCGTGCACTTGGCCCCCCTAGGTTCGGGAGGAGCCACGACAGGGCGTCCGCTGCTTTCAGCAGGCGCGTCGACAGCCCGCTGAAATGTGGGCCGAAGCGCCACCTGCTGTCAAGTACCAGACCCAGATACTTCATCTGGGTCTGTACCTCCACCCTGGTGCCCTCCACGATAATGTGGGCATACGGAGGGCAGCGCTGCCGAGGCCCGTGGAAGAACACGGCCTCGGTCTTGTTCAGCGCCACCTTCAATCCCAGGTGGCGGATCCTCCCTGCGACCAAGGATCCGCCAGCCGAGGCCAGACAGGCCGCCTCCCTGAAGTTCCTGCCCCGGGCAGTGAGGAGAGTGTCATCCGCGTAGCAGATGACACTCGTGCCCTGGAGCAGGGCTCCCCGCAGGAGCCAGTCGAACCCGATGTTCCACAAGGGAGGGCCTAGCACCGACCCCTGCGGAACACCGGACTCCGCGCCGTACCGCCTGAGGCTGGCCGTTTTGTCTACAAGGAGGACTTCTCGGTCCTCCAAGTAGTTGGCCAGGAGGTCCCTCAAGTATTGGGGCACTCCATGATACCGGAGTGCCTCCAATATCGTCGAGTGGGGAACGGAGTTGAAGGCGTTGGCTATGTCGAATGACACCGCCAGCACTCCGTCCCCCGCCTCAACCGCCCCCTTCACTTGGTCCCTGAGAAGGGCCAGAGCGTCGATGGTCGACCGACCCTGTCGGAAACCAAACTGGGCGTCCGACAGGTCCGGCCCCACCCTCCGCAAATGGCTGCTAAGCCGGCGGGCGATTATCCCCTCGAACAATTTGCCAACCTCATCGAGCAGAACGATGGGCCGGTATGCCGAGGGGGAATCGACCGGACGTCCCTCCTTGCGGAGTAGGCACAGCTGCCCCTCCTTCCACAGTTTTGGGAACCTCCCGGCGCTTAGGCACGCGCTGAAGAGGTCCCGAATCCTGTCCTCCATTTGAACGGTAGCTATGGCCACCACCCGTGCAGGGACGCCGTCCGGTCCAGGGGCCGTCTTCTTAGCGCGGAGGCTGAGCAGCCCCGCGTACAGCTCATCCGCCGTCACCGGAGGGACCTCCTCGTCCGGTGACGCCTCCCTCTGTGGAGGATCCATCGTCGGTGGGGCGAATTCGGTCCTGCACGGAAACAGGGACCGGACCACCCCGTCCAGCAGGGCCGGCTCAAGGGTCTCGGTCAGCGGGGGACCATGGGGCCGCAGTTTGTTCCGCGCCGCCTTGTACGGTCTCCCATAGGGATCCCGGTCGAGGCCTTCCAGCATCTCGGCCTTTGCCGCGTCTTCGGCAGCGCACATAGCCGACTTGAGGGCCGCCTTCGCCTCTGTGTAAGAGGCGTACAGACGGTCCTCGTCTGCCTCACTACGGACGCTGCGTCGCCGGCTCCGCGTGTAGGCCCTCCTGGCCGCCACGCAGGCGGCACGGAGCCCCGCTAACTCCTCCGACCACCAATAGACGGCACGACGGGGAGGGGGACGGCGAGACCGAGGCATGCTGGAGTTGCACACCTCGGTCAGGGATTCCCTCAGCTGGACCGCTGCAGCATCCACGTCTCGGACCTCGACAGGGGGCGACAGCCAGTCCTGCAGAAAGGCCGCCTCCTTGGCTGCCTCCCGGTCCAGGCGAGTGAGAGCCCACCGAGGGAAGGGAGACCTGCCAGAGCGGGCCATCTCCCCTCGGGAGCTCGAACGCGAAGTGGAGATGTCGAACCGCACATATCTGTGGTCCGACATGGTCTCCGCCATCTCCACCCGCCAGTTCACGATGCGTGCGGCTAGCAAGGGGGTGGCAAACGAGACGTCAACCACCGAACCTCCGCGTTGCCGCACACACGTGTGGACCGACCCCCTGTTGAGGAGGGACACACCGCAAGACGCCGACCAGAACTCGACGGCGCGCCCCCGGACGTTGCAGGAGGCAGCGGGGTTGCCCCAGGCCGCCGACTTGGCGTTCAGGTCGCCCAGCACCACGACCTGTCGTGGCGCCGCCCTCCCTACGACAGCAGTGAGGACTTCAAGAAAAGCCTCAAAGTCCGAGAGAGGGCGGTTCGGGGAGAAATAGACCCCCACAAGGGCCAAGTCTCCCTACGCGGCGGCCACGTATCCCGGTCCCCTCTCTAAAAGCGAGAGGGGAGGGGAGTCTGTGGAAGACCGCGACACCACTGCCACCAAGCCGTCCCGGTCGCCTATCCAACGGCTAGGGACCGAGTACGGCTCGGCGACCACCGCCAAGTCCACCAACCACTCAGCCATGGTCTGCATCAGCAGGTCCTGAGCTGCCCGGCAGTGGTTGGCGTTCGCCTGAAGGATGCGATGTTCGACTCTATCCATTAGTCGGACATCGCACCTCCCTCCTCCGCAGCCGTGCTAGCGGCAGGCCCGACTGGCGCCTGCGCTTTGCCCCTCTTAGAAGGAGGATTGCACATCCTCTCCTTCATCATATGTCCTGCCGGGCGGCCACTGGCGGCACACACTAGGCAGTGTGGCGTGGCGGCCGTGCAGGACGCGGCTTTGTGATCGACCTTGCCGCAGCGGTAGCAACTGTCCGACCTGTCGACCTTGGACGGACAGAGGGCTCGGGCGTGGCCGATAGCGAAGCACCTGTAGCAGCGCAGAGGCAGGTCTACAAGTGCTCGTACCGCACCCGAGCTGAAGCCGACGCAGAGCCGTCCCTTCTCGAGGACGGCTTTGGCGGCGGCGACCGGGCACTCGAGACGAATAGTGCCCATGCCACCGCGGCCGGACCTGATGTCCCTGGCTCTCACCGCTGTGACACTGCAGCCCCCAATTGCTGCCACCGCCGCCACCAGCTCCTCTTTGGTGACCGAATCGTCGAGATCGGTCACCTCCATGGCCGCCAGCTTCACTGGCCGGGCCACCCTGGCAACGTCCGCGACGGCCTCCTGCAGCTTGGCTGCGAAGAGGTCGGCGCTGGCGCTGCCCTCCGCCCCCGGGAACTCGAAGATTCGAGCCCCGGTTTGAGTCCGCCGGCAAGTAACATTGCCGATCCCCAGTTGGGCGGGATCGGCATTGGCACGCGCCCGCACTAAAATGGACGCGTACGTCTCTCCTTTCTCTGCAGCCTCCGCAGTGAGCGTCACCACGACGGCTGCAGACTGTGGGGGATTTCTCTTCCTCCTCTTCCCTCTGCCTTTGCCCTTGCCAGTCGCTTGTGACTGGCCAGGAGGCGTGCTGGCGGGGGCGGCAGGGGCGGCCGTAGCCGCCTGTCCGCCCTTACCCTTCCCCTTTCCCTTCCCAGTCACCTGCGACTGGCTGGGAGGCGTGGCGGTGGGGACGGCGGAGACGGCCTTCGCCGACTTTTTCCCCTTGCCCTTCCCCTTCCCGACCACCTCAGTCCAACCATGATCGTTGGATGGCGTGGTGGAAGGGAGAAGGGCATCCTCTCCTTGTGAGGAGGGCCCCGGCTCTTCTCGCCTCTTGTCCGCCGCAAGCGGGGGCCGGTGGCGTTGTTCCGGCAAGAGCCGATCCTCTATGCCGGCCAGGCAGGCTCTCGTGAAAGCCCGCTCCTCCATTACGACCTTTCGGATTATGTCCTCAAGGTCGGAGGAGGGGGCTTCCGCCGCAGGTCTCGGCTCCTGATTTGGCCGGGCAGTGGCGTCAGCCAACTTCTGATGAAGCTGGCTGACCTCCGACTGCAGGCGATCCACTCGCGCCTGCAGTATCCGCGTTTCGTCGGTAGCTGTCCGCTTGACTAGCTCCTCGACGACGCCGCGCATGCTCGCGGCCCTGCACCTTAGGGCCTTCTGGAAGGTCCCTTTAAGGTTGGAGGACTTAGAGGCGATCTCCGCTATCTCCTCCTCGTCCTCCTCCGCCATCCGCGCCAGCTCGGCCAGCGAGTGGTCCGCGTACAGGACGCGGGACGCACCGTACCCGGACCTTGCCCGAGCAACACGAGCACGCTGCTCCTTCGCAGCAACGCGCTCTTCCAGCTCCTGCTGATTCAGCGTCCGCCGAGCCAAGTCTAGTTGGCGTTGGGCGTCTGCGAGACCCACGACGTGTGAGTCCGCGGCAGTTACTGCCTTTTTGGGCTTCGACTTCCCGTTGGAACCCGAAGCCGAGGAACCCTCGGACCCTGCCTTCATGTATTGGCGCTTCCGCAACCGAGAACCGCCCGCGTCAGAGACGCTGGCGACGGACTCGCTGTCAGAGCTAGACAGCTCGACCGCCCCTCCGAAGAAGCCAGCCGCAGACGGCGAGCGGCTTGCTTCTGACGCCGAAGCGTCTGAGTGGCCCTGAGAAGGGCCTTTTGGTTGACCCTTAGAAGAGCCTTTGGGTTGGCCCTGAGAAGGGCCTTCGGGTTGGCCCTGAGAAGGGCCTTTGGGTTTTAAGAAACGCCCGAGGGCGTCCCGCGCGGGTGTAGGCATTATGGCCTCCAACAGAATCGTAGCAATACGGCAGTCAAGAGCTACGATGCACAGTGCACTTTGGCCGATCCCAGTCTGCCACTCCGTTACGGTGACAGAACTGGGTCGTTTCCAGGGGACGCGACGTGGACGCAAGCACTGTGGGGTGGTCCCCCTGGTCACCCAACCATGGACCAACCCTGGCAAGCGTAACCTAACCTGATGGATTGACCCGTGCGGCTGTTATTAATTAGACACGAGCTCCTCACGAAGAACCGTACCACCAAATGTTATTTAACACTACATATTCCAAAAACAAAACTTCAGTTTTAAGGCAGGTTTCTTGTATGGTTCTAAATAAACTCTAAAATTAATGGGAAACCCCCGTTATTTTTAACTATATTTTATTTTTATTATTTGTTATTATAGCGGTAATAGAAATACACAACCTGCGAACAGTTCAACTGTGTACCAACGGTCTGTTAATGAGATGCAGCCCGCTAACAGACAGAGGACGAATGGACGGACAGTAATAGGATTCCGTTTGGCACCCTTCGAGTACAGAACCCTAAAACAGTTATAAAGAAGGTTTGCCGATAATTAAAAACTACCACACACATTATAAATAATTTATCGACTAAAGCCTTATTACGTAAACGGCAATATTATTAATTGCAGTATCCTTAATTCATCCAAGACCATTTCAATATTACTTCAATGTGAGAATGAAACGGAGCTACACAAAACGAATAGCTCCATCTTTTTCCCACTTGAAGCAATATTAAAATACTAGCTTCTGCCCGCGGCTTCGCTCGCGTGGAGGTCGGAAATTATCCCACAGGAATGTTCTACCGGGATAAAAAATATCCTATGTGTTAATCCAGGATATAAACCATCTCTGTGTCAAATTTCATCCAAATCTATACAGTAGTTTTTACGTGAAAGAGTAACAAACATCCATACATCCATACTTACAAACTTTCGCCTTTATAATAGTAGTAGGATTACTACTAAGGTAGTAGGCGCCCCCAGGTTCTTTATTCGAAAATAAATTATTCTACTTTTAAATTGTTAATACTTGTCACTGTTACTAGGATGCCACTAGTGTTGCCAGCACCTAAAGGTACTGACACATTATTACGGTGGAAATTTTTCCAACGTCGCTTCGTCCACGTTCTTACGCACGTCGTCCATCAGAACCTTATGGGAAACATTGTAGGCATCTAAGAAAGCAGCTAAATCCTCGGACTCTTCATTAAACAGTAAAAAATCGATTGTTCTGTTATCTCTTTTCCAAATATCTTCGGTGAAATGGGCTGTGAAGGTATAAAACGAATTTATTAGGTATAACTGTATTGAACTTAATCTGGCTTTAATAACTATCCTGAGTAAAATTGTAAGAAAAAACCTATGTAATAATAAATATTACAATAATAATTATTTAAAAAAAAACTTTTGAATTGAATGCTCTGAAAAAAAACCTAAAATTTTTATTTAACCAATTAAATTACACAGTAAGCACGTAGATGAATTCTGGGCCGAGGACATATAGATTGCCATCGAAGCGCTAAGAAGAAGACACAGTATATATGAAACTAGCTGCTTCCAGCGGCTTTGCCCGTGTGATTGTCGGAAATCATCCCAAGGGAACACACTACCGGGATAAAAAGTCCTATCCTATGTGTTAATCCAGGCCATAAACTAGCTGTTGGCCAAATTTCATCCAGATCCATTCAGTCGTTCGAGCGTGAAGGACGAATAAACATACAAACTCACACATACACACAAACAATTCTTAGAATTACGACAATATCAGGTCACGTATTCTTGTTTACCAAACAAAAATCTATAGGTAGGTAAATCGACCCGACAATATCTTACCTGTGCCAGGTAACTATAGATACTTTTCAAAGTAAGTAACAAAACCGTTAGTTTACGGATATAGGAACCGGCTCCACAATTCGTCTTACCATACCCCATTGACTTCTTTGAGGGACAATTCTATTGTGACCCAGGCCTTAACAGGTTCACATTAGTGGGATTATAGTGTACTTTGGCGTCTAAAACGTTTACAGCGAAATGAGCTGGAAGACGATTCCATACTTTTGTTGCAAAATAATGCAGAAGGTTGGTTCACGCACGACATACGTACGTATCGGCAAAAACAAAGATAAATATTAAATTCGTAGAGTATGGTTAATTTTTTTTGAGGGTGGGAAGTCATCGAATGACCCCTCCCGCTCTGGGTGGAGCGGAAGGGAGTGTCAGACTTATACTGACTAAAGCCCATCCATGTTCCTTCCTTAGCCCTTTTTGTTCCGGGGTAGCGGTAACTCCTTCGGACAGGAGTCGCGGGCTGCACTGAAAATCAGCGTCAGGAGGCGCACTTTGTGTTGTCATCTGCCATTATGCTGAGCTGAGACCCTTTTGGCTTTCAAATTATTTTTATTTTTGTATGGTTTTAAGGTGTACTTTAATAATAATAATGCCAATAAACGCATTTTTCTTTCTTTCTAAATATAAGTTTAGAAGACGGCGATCTCAAACAAATGACAGTCGCGAGTGCACTTGCACTCGATAAACGTGAAGTGTGTGCGTGTGTGCGTGTGTCTTCGCTCGTTTTATGGAATCGACCTTCTGTACATATCTCTTTTGTGCTTCTGCTATAAAGGGGGACAAACGTCTTGTTTATTTTATCTGTCTTTCACGAAGTTTAACGGACTGAAACGGTATGGATACTTTCTCGTCTTGATGAATAGGCTTATGGCTAAATAGCAACCAATTGATCTATCCGCTTGCCTGTCCACGGATGAGTGACTATTTTTTATGTATTGAAACTATCTTTGGTACCTACCAGGGAGGTTTTCTTCCGAGCTTAGATACTAGGCAGTGGTGATTCATTGAGCCTTATTCGATAAACGATTTTTTTTATCAACGATATATCTTTCATGTGAAAATTGTGTAATATTCAAGATTACCTCTGACCAGAGGGCTGGTCAATTTTTAAGCCAAAGAATCAGCATTGCCATCCAACGTGGTAACGCTGCCAGCCTTTTGGGCACATTTCCCACTGACAGCGATGGGGATGAATTTTTTGACGCCCTATGAGCTCTTCCCCTTTTTTACCACTTGTACATAATGGATATATTTTTTTGGTTTTAGGTTGTATATAGCAAGTAATTAATTATTCATGTATTTTGCTAATTGCACTGAATAAACTATACGTCAGTTCAAAAGAAAAAAAAAATACCTCTTTCTTCGAATTGATTTATCACATCCTCTTCAAAATCACCTTGAGCTCTCCACATTTGCACTCCACTACGTTGCGTTTCATTAGATTCCGTTTTATTTGTTTCTAATTCGCTAGCCGAGATACCTTAAAATAATACTTTGAAGCTAAAAATAAACATTTTTGACGAAAACAAAAACGAAAAACATTTGTTACGTAACACGTTAGTCGCTTAGTTGGTATTACACAAACTCAAAATACAAACCATTTAGATTTAAAAATAGAAACAAAATCAACAAAATCATCCTACATTGAAAAATTAAAATAACTCGAAGAAAATAGGTACACACGACACGATAAGAAATGTTATCGGTGTACCTACCTATAAACAAAAGTACTTTTACTTACGAAATTAATTGACTGTGTATTATTTTTACATCAATAATCTATTCTTACCGCAAGTCGCGGTAAGGAAAATCTATACTGAAACAAAAGACATGCTCCGTTTAAAGTTATAACAGAATTTATTGATATAATGAAATTACCTTAATATTTTTTTTACGTATCAGTTTAAAAATACATATTATAACAAAGGTCACTTGTGATTATCTGAAAAATGTTGTTGAAATAGTAGAAATGATATTTTACAAAACAAAAGAAAAGTAGGTAATCCATTTTTTTGAAATTGCTGTAGAAAAAAACTAGGCCGCAAAAACAAAAAGTACTGTTTTTTTTAAAATATCAAACAATTGAGGTAGGTAATATGAATCCTTTTTTGACATTAAAGTCTTTCCATTACTCGATAAAAGCACGAGTTATATACACAGTAAACTACAGCTTATAAATAAAATATTACAATACTAGCTCTAGTACTATACAGTATATATCTAGGACTATACTTGTATAGACTATAAAAGTATTGTCCACGAACGTTCAATAAAATAAAAAAGGCAAAAGGTCTATCTAGCCTTTCTCAAAGGAACACCTTTGAGCGTCCGACGCATTTGCGTCTACACATTGCCGCAGAAGGTCAGCTCCATGCAAAGATCGAAAACGCACAGGTTTCACCCACAGCGAGTGCTAGCTCGCGCGACTGGCGTTCGTCTAAGTTGGCATAAGATGGCCGAACCTATTCATTAAAAAGACTTCATTACATTTTATTTGACATTTAAGAAAATGAGACGCTAAACCCAAAAATATGTAAGTACTATGTACATCGTACGGCGGCCAGAACATCAAGTTACCACAGTCTGTCAAATTTCTTTAATAGTTTTTCTACTTTATAACAATACAATAAAGTTCATTATTAATTGAAAAAACTGACAGTTCCGGGTAGCTTGATGTGCTGGCGTTTGCACAAGTATATAAAACTATTAACTAACTAAAATATGGCGTCAAAAATTCTTCCGCATCGCTATCGTTTGGTAATGTTCCCAAGACTGGCGGCCTTGCCACGTAGTATGGCAAAATCTACATCTATTCATCCGCAAACAGATCGTTAGCTGGATTAGAATCCTAGAGATCATCAAGTGCAGCCAGAAGACGACGTACTAGGGACTTGGCATTTTTTTTTTTTTAGGCTGGGAAATCATCCAATGACTGCTCCCGCTCTGGGTGGAGCGGAAGGGAGTGTCAGAATCTTACTGACTAAAACCCATCCATGTTCCTTCCGTAGCCCTTTATGTTCCGGGGTAGCGGTAACCCTTTCGGACGATCCCGCTTACCCGGCAGGCTTGGCCCTGAGGGGCCCCTTCATATGCTGACACCTCTTTGAGGCGCGCGTGGAACATATACGCGCCGCACGGCACGGGTCTGGTGCTGATCGGACGGTGAGTCACCCATTACTCACCGCCCGCAGGCCCGCGCCTACGGTGGCCGGGAGTCGTCACGTGGCTCCCGACGCCCAGAGCGTCTCCCGCGGCGGCTGGGACGGGAGGACCTTTCTCTCTCCCATCCCGCCACCTCCTTCGCGAGCATAACTTTTTCGCAGAAGGAGGTGACTGCCTCCCACTCCCTCTCGCCCCTGACCATGGCTTGCACCAGGGCCGGGCGCGAGAGGTCGCCGCCGTCGATCGCCTCTACGAGGACACGGCGGTGCTCCGCCCAAGCGGGGCAGGTTTGCACCGTGTGCTCTACCGTGTCCTCTGGGCGATCCTCGCAGTGGTGACACCCGGGCGTTTCCTCCCGCCTGATGATGTGCAGGAACCTCCCGAAACATCCATGTCCGGTGAGGACCTGCGTCAGGCGGTAGGTGAGGGTGCCGTGACGCCTCTCTAGCCACTCCTCAAAGAGGGGCCTTACCGCCACTATCGTGGCGTGCCCTGCGCTGGGTTGCAACAGTCGCTGCTTCCAGGCCGCCATGAGATCGCGCCGGAGGTCCGTCCGCTCCGCCGCAATTTGCTGCGGAAACGGAGTTTCCCCCCGGCTTAGTACCTCCGCGCGCCACTCGAACAGGCGCGCGAGGACTATCGCCTCCAGATCCCACGGCGGCAGTCCGGCAGGGAGGCTTGCCGCCTCGCCCGAGATCGTGCGGTACCCCCGGATAAGCCGAATGGCTACCACCTTTTGGGGCGCGTTCAGATAGCGGGCGGCTCGCCGCCGTAATGAACGCGTCCACACCGGGGCCCCGTAAAGGGCCATGGACCGCACGACTCCCGCGTAAAGCCTCCGGTAGGAGGCGTTTGGCCCCCTCAAATTGGGCAAGAGCCGCTTGAAGGCGGCCCCAGTCCGTTCCAGCTTGGGGGCCAAACGTCGGAAGTGCTCCACGAAATTCCATCGGCTGTCGAGGACTAGACCCAGGTATTTCATCGTGGTCTCGACGCCGATGTGAACCCCTCCTACCGTAAGTTGGGATCCCGATGGTGGCCTATTCCGAGGCCCATGAAAGGACATGGCCTCGGATTTGTGCAATGCCACCTCGAGACCCAACTGCCGGATCCTCTCAACGACTGTCGCAACCCCGCGTGTCATCGCGTCGGCCACCGCCTGATGCGACCTCCCCTGCGCCAGGACCAGCGTGTCATCAGCGTAGCAAACTACGCTGACGCCGTCAGGGAGGTCGGCCCGCAGCACCTAGTCGTAACCGATGTCCCACAGGAACGGCCCCAGAACCGATCCCTGTGGGACACCGCACGACATCTCTCGCCGGTTCCATTCCCCATCGCGACCAGGGTAGATGACGGCTCTGTCCGTCAGGTACGCCCCGACTATTCGACGGAGGTAGGTCGGCACCCGGTGATACCGGAGTGCTTCCCTAATGCAACTCCAGGGCAGGGTGTTGAAAGCGTTGGCGATGTCGAGTGACACCGCCACGACGACCCTACCCTGGGACACCGCGTCCGCCGTCGTGAGGGCTCTAACGCGCATGATGGCGTCCACCGTCGAGCGCCCCTTGCGGAAGCCAAACTGGCAGTCCGCAAGGTCCGGCCCCGTCCTTCCAAGGTGCCCGACGAGGCGGCCCGGGGACTTAGCATGCGTAACAATATGACAAAGAAGCACAAAAAACAGTCTCTGCTTTCTGTCATGGCAGTAATTCGGCCTTTGTGTGCATGCGCCGGTTCTCGCTTGTCGAATGTAACCGACCTTCTGTATTATTTTATTTCATTACGGTCCTTTGACTCAGTACGTATACGCTTCGGTTCAATACGTTGCGCAAGCGAGCATAAGAGATATGAATCGTAAATCTATAGCAGACTAGGGAAAACGTCGTGTGATTTATTTTCGTGCTGGATATTGAAAAATAAACATGTATACCTAAGGGGAAACGGTTTACGTGTAGCCTGATTTACCGTGTTCCTTTTTTAAATAGGGCCCCAAATAAATAAACGGCCGGTCATAACGACTTTAATTAAATTTGAATATGTTGTTAAAACAAAATAGACGTCACACATACCAATGGAATTGTCACATCCAAATATGTTTGTGCTATTTTTGTCTTTTCATTGCACGACAGAATCTGTTTTACCAACTCAGTATTACATAAAGCATCGTAATGTCAAATTAATTCAATGCAAGTCAGACCGATACATAAATGTGGATGCACACTATACACCTCCGCCTACCCTTTACAACTTTTAAGAATACATAAACTGACGCCATTTTCTCTTAGTGATAGGCACAAACTACAGAACCCTATATGCTACGATACTTCCGTATGCCTTATGCAACGTTTACGACATACATGGTCATACCGCCCCGTCTTTTGCTAGCCCGTGCCACTGAACTTCAAATATATCCCTAAATATTAATCTTTTATCAGATCCAGCCTGTCCCATGCTGTCCTGCCCCAGCGACGCCCTAAGCCAGTCCCACAGCGGTTACCTTTTTCGCCGCTTAGTTTTTAAGTTGTTTAAGCCCTGGTTGGAGGCCTTACTTTAATGAGGTTGTGGATACCTCGCAAGCCCGGTTAAGCAGCAGACAGCCTCCTAGGTTGAATTACAAGATGCCATACAACAAAAAAGCACCCTTTTCATACAAACACGCCGGTTGCGAGCACTACGCACCTGACCTTTCTGAAGAACATCACCACTCACCAATAAGCTCACTATATTTGAGGAATACATTCTAAGAACTTTTACTACCCATTTGATGACGAAATCCCTACCTTACCACCCACGTAAAAAGTGTTTTATTTACTGTAAACCTCTGTACAACGCTTTCACGTGCAATTAATGCAAAACAAACAATCAGGAACGCCCGGGAAAACATACGGAGTATAATATTTGCTTCATAAAGGTGAGCTTTATATACATAGTATGGAATAGAACAATGTGACGTCACAGATTTTAGAATAAAATGTAGTACTTGTTAGCATTAAATGCAATTTTACAATTATATCTTTTGTGGAAGGTATTATGAAACTCGTATATCTGTGAAAATGGCTAGTTTTCCGGTCCTTGTTACACGGTAACTGACACGCTCGTTGAAAACTCGATGGCATGCAACACTAGCGATCCATGCGATCTTACTTGCCTTTTAAGATTTTCTTTGCTACTGTTTACAGGTAAGATGTGAATTTGAATAAAAAGTTAATTTCATTTTATCAAGTTTGTTTTAACAAGGTGTATTTTTTATTATAAAGCAAGAAACTCCATCGACTGCCTTCTATGCTTTTGAATGGGCTACACTTAAAGAACAGGGCCGTCAATTTTATCTTCATTTTTTTATTCATAGTTTAGCATAAGACATTTCTACATACTTACTATAAATAGATGCAGTACTTTTTTTGCATGATATATACCTGTCGCTGACATACCCACGGGGATAGCTAGTACGTACTGAATGAACCTTAAATAAGCATAATATACCTAAATATTAATGAAACAACTTCTATTGTTGTTTACGAATCAAGTTGTACGAATTTTGTCTGCAAATTGGTGGCCAAACGAAAAAAAAAATTATGAATTCTAAGGAAAGGTCAATTGAATTTCAGTCGAGTGAAAGAAAAACATTTGAAATTAATTTGTTTGTTTTACCTTTTTTTTGTTATTTTAAATAATTATGTGCCGCATAAACTATTCGACACTAGGTCGTGCTGTGGTTATATTATTTTCCAGTTACTAAGATGTTAAGCGTTGTCGGGACTGCCCAGGGGATTTTTCTTAATTCAAAATATGCAGGTATAAACATTATTAAACATAATCTGTCAAACTGTATATCAGTTTGTCGGCCGTTGTTCTCGTTTAACAATTGATGACGTACTTGAGGTATGTTTTTAAGTATACCCATGCACCGAATCATTTAGTTTAGAAAGTAATGATGGCCCAGTGAGTAGTGATGGCCCGGGGAGCAGTTATAGTAGCCTAGTGAACAGTGGTGGCCCAGTAAGCAGTAGTGGTCTAATTAGCAGTGGTGAGCTAATGAGTATTGGTGGGCGAATGAGCAGTGGTGGCCTAGTGTTCAATGGTGGCCTAGTGAGCAATGCTGACTTAGTGAGCAGTGGTGGCCTAGTGAGCAGTGGTGGCCTAGTGTTCAATGGTGGCCTAGTAAGCAATGCTGACTTAGTGAGCAGTGGTGGCCTAGTGAGCAGTGGTGGCCTAGAGAGCAGTGGTGGCCTAGTGAGCAGTCATGGCCCAGCGAGCAGTGGTGGCCTAGTGAGCAATGCTGGCTTAGTGAGCAGTGGTGGCCTAGTGACCAGTCATGGCCCAGCGAGCAGTGGTGGCCTAGTGAGCAATGCTGGCTTAGTGAGCAGTGGTGGCCTAGTGAGCAGTGGTGGCCTAGTGAGCAATGCTGGCTTAGTGAGCAGTGGTGGCCTAGAGAGCAGTGGTGGCCTAGTGAGCAATGCTGGCTTAGTGAGCAGTGGTGGCCTAGTGACCAGTCATGGCCCAGCGAGCAGTGGTGGCCTAGTGAGCAATGCTGGCTTAGTGAGCAGTGGTGGCCTAGAGAGCAGTGGTGGCCTAGTGAGCAATGCTGGCTTAGTGAGCAGTGGTGGCCTAGTGACCAGTCATGGCCCAGCGAGCAGTGGTGGCCTAGTGAGCAATGCTGGCTTAGTGAGCAGTGGTGGCCTAGAGAGCAGTGGTGGCCTAGTGAGCAGTCGTGGCCTAGTGAGCAATGCTGGCTTAGTGAGCAGTGGTGGCCTAGAGAGCAGTGGTGGCCTAGTGAGCAATGCTGGCTTAGTGAGCAGTGGTGGCCTAGTGACCAGTCATGGCCCAGCGAGCAGTGGTGGCCTAGTGAGCAATGCTGGCTTAGTGAGCAGTGGTGGCCTAGAGAGCAGTGGTGGCCTAGTGAGCAATGCTGACTTAGTGAGCAGTGGTGGCCTAGTGAGCAGTGGTGGCCTAGAGAGCAGTGGTGGCCTAGTGAGCAGTCATGGCCCAGCGAGCAGTGGTGGCCTAGTGAGCAATGCTGGCTTAGTGAGCAGTGGTGGCCTAGTGACCAGTCATGGCCCAGCGAGCAGTGGTGGCCTAGTGAGCAATGCTGGCTTAGTGAGCAGTGGTGGCCTAGAGAGCAGTGGTGGCCTAGTGAGCAATGCTGGCTTAGTGAGCAGTGGTGGCCTAGAGAGCAGTGGTGGCCTAGTGAGCAATGCTGGCTTAGTGAGCAGTGGTGGCCTAGTGACCAGTCATGGCCCAGCGAGCAGTGGTGGCCTAGTGAGCAATGCTGGCTTAGTGAGCAGTGGTGGCCTAGAGAGCAGTGGTGGCCTAGTGAGCAATGCTGGCTTAGTGAGCAGTGGTGGCCTAGTGACCAGTCATGGCCCAGCGAGCAGTGGTGGCCTAGTGAGCAATGCTGGCTTAGTGAGCAGTGGTGGCATAGAGAGCAGTGGTGGCCTAGTGAGCAGTCGTGGCCTAGTGAGCAATGCTGGCTTAGTGAGCAGTGGTGGCCTAGAGAGCAGTGGTGGCCTAGTGAGCAATGCTGGCTTAGTGAGCAGTGGTGGCCTAGTGACCAGTCATGGCCCAGCGAGCAGTGGTGGCCTAGTGAGCAATGCTGACTTAGTGAGCAGTGGTGGCCTAGAGAGCAGTGGTGGCCTAGTGAGCAATGCTGGCTTAGTGAGCAGTGGTGGCCTAGTGACCAGTCATAGCCCTGCGAGCAGTGGTGGCCTAGTGAGCAATGCTGGCTTAGTGAGCAGTGGTGGCCTAGAGAGCAGTGGTGGCCTAGTGAGCAGTCGTGGCCTAGTGAGCAATGCTGGCTTAGTGAGCAGTGGTGGCCTAGAGAGCAGTGGTGGCCTAGTGAGCAATGCTGGCTTAGTGAGCAGTGGTAGCCTAGTGACCAGTCATGGCCCAGCGAGCAGTGGTGGCCTAGAGAGCAGTGGTGGCCTAGTTAGCAATGCTGGCTTAGTGAGAAGTGGTGGCCTAGAGAGCAGTGGTGGCCTAGTGAGCAATGCTGGCTTAGTGAGCAGTGGTGGCCTAGAGAGCAGTGGTGGCCTAGTGAGCAATGCTGGCTTAGTGAGCAGTGGTGGCCTAGTGAGCAATGCTGGCTTAGTGAGCAGTGGTGGCCTAGTGACCGGTCATGGCCCAGCGAGCAGTGGTGGCCTAGTGAGCAATGCTGGCTTAGTGAGCAGTGGTGGCCTAGAGAGCAGTGGTGGCCTAGTGAGCAATGCTGGCTTAGTGAGCAGTGGTGGCCTAGTGACCAGTCATGGCCCAGCGAGCAGTGGTGGCCTAGTGAGCAATGCTGGCTTAGTGAGCAGTGGTGGCCTAGAGAGCAGTGGTGGCCTAGTGAGCAATGCTGGCTTAGTGAGCAGTGGTGGCGTAGAGAGCAGTGGTGGCCTAGTGAGCAATGCTGGCTTAGTGAGCAGTGGTAGCGTAGAGAGCAGTGGTGGCCTAGTGAGCAATGCTGGCTTAGTGAGCAGTGGTGGCCTAGAGAGCAGTGGTGGCCTAGTGAGCAATGCTGGCTTAGTGAGCAGTGGTGGCCTAGAAAGCAGTGGTGGCCTAGTGAGCAATGCTGGCTTAGTGAGCAGTGGTGGCCTAGAGAGCAGTGGTGGCCTAGTGAGCAATGCTGGCTTAGTGAGCAGTGGTGGCCTAGAGAGCAGTGGTGGCCTAGTGACCAGTCATGGCCCAGCAAGCAGTGGTGGCCTAGTGAGCAATGCTGGCTTAGTGAGCAGTGGTGGCCTAGAGAGCAGTGGTGGCCTAGTGAGCAATGCTGGCTTAGTGAGCAGTGGTGGCCTAGAGAGCAGTGGTGGCCTAGTGAGCAGTCGTGGCCTAGTGAGCAATGCTGGCTTAGTGAGCAGTGGTGGCCTAGAGAGCAGTGGTGGCCTAGTGAGCAATGCTGGCTTAGTGAGCAGTGGTAGCCTAGTGACCAGTCATGGCCCAGCGAGCAGTGGTGGCCTAGAGAGCAGTGGTGGCCTAGTTAGCAATGCTGGCTTAGTGAGAAGTGGTGGCCTAGAGAGCAGTGGTGGCCTAGTGAGCAATGCTGGCTTAGTGAGCAGTGGTGGCCTAGAGAGCAGTGGTGGCCTAGTGAGCAATGCTGGCTTAGTGAGCAGTGGTGGCCTAGTGAGCAATGCTGGCTTAGTGAGCAGTGGTGGCCTAGTGACCGGTCATGGCCCAGCGAGCAGTGGTGGCCTAGTGAGCAATGCTGGCTTAGTGAGCAGTGGTGGCCTAGAGAGCAGTGGTGGCCTAGTGAGCAATGCTGGCTTAGTGAGCAGTGGTGGCCTAGTGACCAGTCATGGCCCAGCGAGCAGTGGTGGCCTAGTGAGCAATGCTGGCTTAGTGAGCAGTGGTGGCCTAGAGAGCAGTGGTGGCCTAGTGAGCAATGCTGGCTTAGTGAGCAGTGGTGGCCTAGAGAGCAGTGGTGGCCTAGTGAGCAATGCTGGCTTAGTGAGCAGTGGTGGCCTAGTGACCAGTCATGGCCCAGCGAGCAGTGGTGGCCTAGTGAGCAATGCTGGCTTAGTGAGCAGTGGTGGCCTAGAGAGCAGTGGTGGCCTAGTGAGCGATGCTGGCTTAGTGAGCAGTGGTGGCCTAGTGACCAGTCATGGCCCAGCGAGCAGTGGTGGCCTAGTGAGCAATGCTGGCTTAGTGAGCAGTGGTGGCCTAGAGAGCAGTGGTGGCCTAGTGAGCAATGCTGGCTTAGTGAGCAGTGGTGGCCTAGAGAGCAGTGGTGGCCTAGTGAGCAATGCTGGCTTAGTGAGCAGTGGTGGCGTAGAGAGCAGTGGTGGCCTAGTGAGCAATGCTGGCTTAGTGAGCAGTGGTGGCCTAGAGAGCAGTGGTGGCCTAGTGAGCAATGCTGGCTTAGTGAGCAGTGGTGGCCTAGAGAGCAGTGGTGGCCTAGTGAGCAATGCTGGCTTAGTGAGCAGTGGTGGCCTAGAGAGCAGTGGTGGCCTAGTGACCAGTCATGGCCCAGCGAGCAGTGGTGGCCTAGTGAGCAATGCTGGCTTAGTGAGCAGTGGTGGCCTAGAGAGCAGTGGTGGCCTAGTGAGCAATGCTGGCTTAGTGAGCAGTGGTGGCCTAGAGAGCAGTGGTGGCCTAGTGAGCAATGCTGGCTTAGTGAGCAGTGGTGGCCTAGAGAGCAGTGGTGGCCCAGCGAGCAGTGGTGGCCTAGTGAGCAATGCTGGCTTAGTGAGCAGTGGTGGCCTAGAGAGCAGTGGTGGCCTAGTGAGCAATGCTGGCTTAGTGAGAAGTGGTGGCCTAGAGAGCAGTGGTGGCCTAGTGAGCAATGCTGGCTTAGTGAGCAGTGGTGGCCTAGAGAGCAGTGGTGGCCTAGTGAGCAATGCTGGCTTAGTGAGCAGTGGTGGCCTAGTGAGCAACGCTGGCTTAGTGAGCAGTGGTGGCCTAGTGACCGGTCATGGCCCAGCGAGCAGTGGTGGCCTAGTGAGCAATGCTGGCTTAGTGAGCAGTGGTGGCCTAGAGAGCAGTGGTGGCCTAGTGAGCAATGCTGGCTTAGTGAGCAGTGGTGGCCTAGAGAGCAGTGGTGGCCTAGTGAGCAATGCTGGCTTAGTGAGCAGTGGTGGCCTAGTGACCAGTCACGGCCCAGCGAGCAGTGGTGGCCTAGTGAGCAATGCTGGCTTAGTGAGCAGTGGTGGCCTAGAGAGCAGTGGTGGCCTAGTGAGCGATGCTGGCTTAGTGAGCAGTGGTGGCCTAGTGACCAGTCATGGCCCAGCGAGCAGTGGTGGCCTAGTGAGCAATGCTGGCTTAGTGAGCAGTGGTGGCCTAGAGAGCAGTGGTGGCCTAGTGAGCAATGCTGGCTTAGTGAGCAGTGGTGGCCTAGAGAGCAGTGGTGGCCTAGTGAGCAATGCTGGCTTAGTCAGCAGTGGTGGCGTAGAGAGCAGTGGTGGCCTAGTGAACAATGCTGGCTTAGTGAGCAGTGGTGGCCTAGAGAGCAGTGGTGGCCTAGTGAGCAATGCTGGCTTAGTGAGCAGTGGTGGCCTAGAGAGCAGTGGTGGCCTAGTGAGCAATGCTGGCTTAGTGAGCAGTGGTGGCCTAGAGAGCAGTGGTGGCCTAGTGAGCAATGCTGGCTTAGTGAGCAGTGGTGGCCTAGAGAGCAGTGGTGGCCTAGTGAGCAGTCATGGCCCAGCGAGCAGTGGTGGCCTAGTGAGCAATGCTGGCTTAGTGAGCAGTTTTGGCCTAGAGAGCAGTGGTGGCCTAGTGAGCAATGCTGGCTTAGTGAGCAGTGGTGGCCTAGAGAGCAGTGGTGGCCTAGTGAGCAATGCTGGCTTAGTGAGCAGTGGTGGCCTAGAGAGCAGAGGTGGCCTAGTGAGCAATGCTGGCTTAGTGACCAGTCATGGCCCAGCGAGCAGTGGTGGCCTAGTGAGCAGTCGTGGCAGGCAGTGGTACCAATCCCCATTTATTCCTTACAAACACACACTTCAATTTCATTTATCTGTATAGATTACAAAAGAACATGACAAGTATGTGACTATGTATGTATTTAGTGTGTAACACGTCCCAACAACGTAGAAAATACAATTTGTGTATTTTCTGTCACAAAAACGAACTTCCGGAAAATCTTTTTATACGTCTATTCACGTCAAATGATTAACGACAAAAAGATAAAGACGTCGCGAAACATACTGATATAAAATATACCATTTGGAACTACATCAAAAGGTATGTTATCGAACTAAATCTCACATCAAAAATATATCACTGTTTGTATACAATTTCAAGAGTCTTATTTTTCCCGGTTTTTAGGGTTCCATACGGAAAAAATGGAACCCTTATAGGAGCACTCGTGTGTCTGGTTGTCCGAATGTAATGGACCAATTGAGTTGAAAAAGGTACACATGAATTTCATGACCCAACACGGACGAGTAACGTAAATAATAATTTTGAGCCATTAAGAAAAATAAAAGAAACATGTTGGTAACTGTACCGTTTGACATATCAAATAAAAGAGCTGCATGGTCTCAAAGTTTAAAAAAAAACTTTAAAATAGATCGTTTGTTATTTAAGAAAATAGAGAAACATTTCACCCTTTCTTATCTCCAATACTATAGAGCCTAAATATTTACACCTATAATGGTAACCTTTTTTTTGGGATACTTTCGTCCTAACTACGGAACCAAACGGTTTCGGTCAAGTGCGTAACAGACCCGTACAATAAAGTATTGTACGAAGTCTGACACGCACATGTCCACTTTCCATGTCTCAGTTATCTGTGAATTGGCAACGTATACAACAACAATGGTGACCCAGTGGTAACGGCTCTAACTTACGAGAGTGTAGGTCGTGGGCTCGAACCCAGGCAAGTCCTTTACTTTGTAAAATAAAAACTTTTTTACAAAAAATAAAACCGACTTCCCAAAAAAACACTACAAAGTGAAAAATAATTTTGATTTCGGAAGTCGGTGGCAAAAAATGAAAATACAAAACCGAAGACACGGAGTCGGTTTTATTTTTTGTAAAAAAGTTTTTATTTTTCACTTTTTAGTTGTGGTACACCTACACAACCCACCCCCCTCCCCCCAAATTTTAATACCACTACCTGGTATGTAAATTACAGTGACAGGAACTTATTAGAACATCGTCCACATATATTAAGTAGGAATTTTTTTAGATTTTTGTTGATTTTTCAAAAACCGCGTATCCGATTTTGATAAAAAATTTATGGGACCATTTGGGAAGTATACCATTTCCAACAAAAAAAGAATTTTTTAAATCGGTTGGCATGCAACGGTGTAATGCGCGAACAAATATTATAAAAAAAAAAATATATACAGTCGTATTGAGAACCTCCTCCTTTTTTAGAAGTCGGTTAAAAACATGACCAATGCTCTCAAAACGGTGAAGGAAAACTTCTTGAGCAGACCAGCATGTCCTAGAACCAAAAATTTAACGACATGTTACATTGTTGCTACCGCGTAACCGCGATGTCGGTGTTACGCTTGCTACGCCGTAGCAGTTAGCCGATCTGCTACGTGGCTAGCAAGAATTTCCCGCGGTGATTTTTACTCGCGCGCTGTGATGCACTCATGCATTCTAAATGCTCGGCAAGACCGAAAATTGAAAATTCAGTGCGCGATATTTATTTATTTTTATTTGGACTAACTGAATTTGAAGGACGTGTTACAAGGATATGGTTGCATCGTCATCGTCACAAATAACTAAAATTGTTTAGCGCTAAACCAATATTTTTAAACATTTATCTATTTCTGAAAATTTTTTGAAGCTGACAGTGATCTTCATTGTTTTAAATAATATATGTTTAGCGTTAATAATTTGTGATGCAAGTGATCCTTAGCGTACTGTCAAAAAACTTTTTGTACATTACAAAAACCAGTCAGTAGCATACATCCTAAATCAATTTATACAATTCCCAAAATGATGTGTGGTTTTTCAAAAATGTGCAGTCAGAATTTTCTTTTTCTACCGTTTTTAATGTTACGTCTTCACTACATCATTTCTCAGTAGCAGCCCGGTGTTTGGATTTGTGGCCGGTTGATGGCAATAAGGTCGCTTCCTATCACATGGGACTTAAACATAACTGACCAAATGTGGGTGACTACTTGGTACACCTCTGCCTAACCCTTTGAGGAAATAAGGCGTGATGTTATAATATAATAATAATAATAATATCCTTGGACATTTCACACAACGCCATATCGTCCCAAGCTAAGCAACCTAATGCTTGTGTTATGGTAACGAGACGGTTGATAAACTACTTATATACATTTTTTTTTTGTATATACATACATACTCGTATTATAGATAGAAAAACACCCAGACTCGTAACAAATACTTGCAGGTCGTACAAATATTTGTTCCGTGCGGGAATCGAACCCGCGACATAGTGCGCAGCAGTCAATCGCTCAACCACTGCGCCAACCGTGTCGTCAATGTTATGTAGTATTACACAGGATTATCAGACCACTGGCTGCCATAACTCCTGGTGCCTCATAAAAGTAGCTGCAAACTGTCAGTCTTGCCGCAAACACAACTTTTACTGTCGGCTCGTGTTTTCGTTTTTCTTAGTAAAACCCGTTTCTTTGCCTCTCAAAGGAACATTTTAAATATACTTTCTAAAACTTCTAGAAAAAGACAGCGAAATTACTATGTGTCTACTACAACTAGTATGGTGTCTGTGTATTCTTGGAACTTGTAATAACTATTAGAATTTTATAGAAAAAGTTTCTCTTTAAGTGGCATAATTTAGAAGCTTAAAGGTAGGCTTTTAGAAAGCTATTATTGTTAAGTAACCTTTTATAAATAAGTTTAACCTAAGAATATATATAATCTTAAAGAAAGAAAAATAGGTTATAAACACGTGCATACAAAAAACATTATAAACTAGAATAGGTAAAAAAAACAAAATAGATCATTATTAATCACGAGCACTAGACATGAATAGTCTGCAGCAGCACGTCATGACTGTAGCAAGATGGTTTCCATTCCGCATGATGCTGTGCTATAGGGTACCGACAGCCCAGCGCTGATTTTCAGTGGTCACTCGAAAAAAGACCTTAAAATACCATCACTGTAGACAGGCTGGCATACCATCAACATGTTACAAAGTAAATACTTCTTTAAAGTAGGTACCTTTTACCTTCACCACACATGTACGAAAATAACAACAAATATTTATCCTACTTTATGGCCTTCGTACGTTATCACGGGTCCTTCGCTCACCACGGACAAAATTGAAGACAGTTCGGGTCCCAATGCGCCAATGTCCAGCATTTTGTGGGCACAACACACGCGATAAGAATTTATTGCAAGGAAAACAACAAACGTAAGGACACGAAGAGAAAACAACAGATATTTTCCTAAAATTAGGCTTTATAGGTACATTTTTTATGATTGTTTACGTTTCACTCACGTAGGTTGTTTGACTTGCGACCTCATTTTGTAATCGGCTCATTAATAACCCATTCGGGAGAACAAAGAGGCCGACTACTTAGTCAAACTCTAACGCAAAAAAAACGTTAAGAACCTTATTGTTTTTTTGTTAGCTTAATATGAGTCTCTAGTTAATGTTTACCCATTTTTCAAAAATGTGTCTTATGATAGTTATATTTTGAGAACGAAACGAAACGGAAAGAGCAGTTGTAGCCCAGTAACTGCCGTGACTTACTAGTCGTAGGTTCGAACCCCGAAAGCCGCTTTAATTTGTGTAAATTATTTCATCACCACTGCTCTCAAATCGGTGGAGGAAAACATCGTGAGGAAACCGACAGGTCCTAGAACCAACAATTCGAAGACATGTGATCTAGGTGGATTTAGGGCCACTCCCTCTCATCCATAAGAGACCTATGTCTCAGCAGTAGTTACACCCACATTTGGTCAGTTACACACAATTTCACACAATAATACTTTACCCGACCTGGGAATCGAACCCAGGACTTCTTGCTCAGCAGTAGCGCTTCCCACAATTAGACCAACGAAGCAGTCGACTTCCAAAACAACATAGATATTTCTAACATCAAATTCAACAACGGATTGCATAACAGCTCATCATTATCATCATTCTCCTGCCCCTATCCCAATTTATTTGAGGTCGGCCCAACATGTCTTTTTCTTCCATACTTCTCTATTAGTCGTCATCTCGGTATTTGCATAACAGCTACGAGTAGGTATATCTTAGCGACCCATATTCCTTCAAGTGTAAAGCCCATAATAGACCAAAGGGCCAGCCAATTAAAGCAGCCATTTCCGATTTTAGGTCAATCTAAATGCCAGAGGCACATATTCACGGCTAGCTAAAATATCCGTCTAAAACTGAAATAGTTCAGACGGATATATTAGCTAATTTGTTCGTTTATAGGTTCCATTTCCGTTCGTTTTCGGGACGGATATTTTAGTGACTGTTTGCGTCATCGTCATATTACATGTTATATTGGGTTTTATGTTTTATTACGAGAAGAATGAAAATATATTTTTTTTTACATATGTTTCTAGCTGCTGACGCGGTTCCGCCCGCGTTTGTCTTGAAAATATTTCATTCAAACTTCTTCCCCCTATTTCAACCCTTTACGCGGGGAGTTTCCAAAAACCCCTTCGAAACTGACGTCTCCTACTCATAATCTACCTTTATGCCAAATTTCATCTTCGTTGGTCCAGTAGGCTTTGAAATTTCGTGATTAATCAGTGAGAAAAAGTATGAATGAGTGACCTTTCACCTTTATTATATTAGATAGATAGAAATGGGATTCTCAGTAGCTGCCCGTAATCGTGATATTATGACAACATAACATGTCGCCTGTAGGCTATATTCTCAGGTTGGGGCGAGCGAGGATGATAAACTTGGCCACATTGACCCGTTTTTATTTTTATAACCCCCGTCTACTAGGCCAAGGCGTGGGTATGTACTTACAGCCACACAGGTCGATCCATCAGGTTAAGCTACGCTTGCCGGGGTTGGCCGTGGATGGGTGACCATCTTTACATACAAGACTGCGCCGTGTCTCGGAAAGCACGTTAAGCCGTTGGTCCCGGCTGTCATTTGTGCATCTTTGAGGTCAGATAGACAGTCGCTCTATGTAAAATAATGGTATTCAACTGCATCCGGTTAGACTGAAAGCCTAGGAAAAGGCTAGGCAGATTGATATGTTTATTTAAATTGCAACGCCTTAAAAGGCAACAAAGTACTAAGAATTTATTTATAGTTAAGATCTTCAAAATTACTCTTAGTTCGCAATAAAGAATTGAATTTGAATCAGTTTCATTGGTGGACTTCGCCCTTAAAGTGGCTTAATGCAAAAAAATCACACTTCGCTGGGTCCAAAAATTTAACCCGCACGTTTAGCCGTCACGCTTTCGACCATTAGGCCAACGAATAAGATACTCTAGCACTATGGATAATCCATTGTTATTATTACCCCATCAAAACAGTCGGCTTACTTTATGTTTATTATCTCTATACCCTTCGGCCATAGACCCAAGTTATCATAATCTTTGACCCAACTTCAGACTACCCTACTTTGTCTTTATGAAACTAAACAAACGCCTTTATATTTGGAGTTATTATTACTTGTCTTGAAGACAAGCTCGTGGCTAAGTAATAACAGCCGCACGAGTCGATAGCAGTGATAATTGTGTAGTAGCCCACCGGTATCGAGAAAAACTACAGGTGGTCCGGGCTCTTGAGAGAGAAACCATGCACCTGACTGTAAGCGCCGTGTCCAGGAGTACCACTAACTGGATCAAGCCCTTGATCCAGCTGCCTAACGAGAGCCTCCTCATGTGTCGCTTAAGTCTCTATTCTGCCATTGGCCGTCACGAGTATCGGCACAATGATTGCTGCATCCACATCCCACATGTCGACAACCTCGCGAGGGAGGTCAAGATATTTAATATACATACATATCATCATCTGCCTAGCCTTTTCCCAACTATGTTGGGGTTAGCTTCCAGTCTAACCGGATGCAGCTGAATACCAGTATTTTACATGGAGCGACTGCCTATCTGACCTCCACAACCCAGTAACTGGGCAATACGATACCCCTTGGTAAGACTGGCTGTAAGATTTTCGGGCTTTCTGACGACCCGTAACGACTGTCAAAGATGCACAAATGGCAGCCGGGACCAACGGCATATACATTTGGATAAATGTGTACCCCAATCTGTCAAATTTCTTTGATAGATTTTCCACTTTATGACAAACTAAAATAAGGATCATGTTCAATTGGGAACATTTGACAATTTGGAATAGCTTGATGTGTCTGAACATAAATATGGCTACAAAAATATTAGTTACTTAGTTAGCTACAGTGATAATGATGATAATCCAATTAATCGTGTAAAAATTAAGTATGCCAATAAATAACAGCGAACTTTTAATTTCAACGTCTTTAAATTAAAGTATTATTTTTCTTTTGAACCGAGTAACATTGCCATAGTATTTTGATGCGATAGCAATGGCAAGCCAACCAATTAAGAAACTCATAATTAACATCCGCATATCTCACAAACTGAGTCAGTTTCTGTAAATGGCGGACCTTTGAGCTGATGTTTATTTACTATTCTCTCATTTAACGTTATAAACAGGATAGACTTGGCAGAAGCAACCCGATTTGGGAGCTAGCCCCCGGCTAGTTGAATGTCTTAGATTTTATGTTGTTAGCCGATGGTAGATGTAAGCTTAGATTGTAGTTGATAAATTTGCTTGAATGTGCGACCAGTACGCTGTGTAGTTGTCTTTGAGCGAAAATTGGTTGAAAACAACTGAATTCTTTCTTTTTGGTTTCAAATTGATATAAGTACCTATACATCATCTTTGGTATGAATGACGGAATTTCGCTAGTAATTGGTACAAGAGAATTTCCAGTGTTCTGTCAAGAGATTTTCCAGTCTAGATGTTTAGTACAAACAAACCTGAAACATACCACTTGTCTGTAAGCCATCGAATCGGATATTTCATTCGCTGTCACCTAAATAAACAATTAAGCACAAACACTCGTTACAAATACTCTCTCAGAATAAAAATTGGCCCTGCGTACGGCATACGTTTACGAACAGAATTCGTACAGAGGCCAGCACATCAAGTTACCCCTATCTGTCAAACTTCTTTGACAGTTTTTCAACTTTATTTCAAAAGTATAAGGTCTATTTTCAATTGGCAAAATTTGACAGTTTGGGATAGCTTGATGTGCTGGCATCTGTATAATTTAACCATAATAAACTCGCGTCATTTTTCAATGAGGGTAAGCAGACACGGCAGAATGTTATATGGTACGATCCTCACTCTTCCTGCACCTTTATGTTAGCCTGTTCATCATCATGCATTATCTTACTCACATTAAAACATTATCTTACTCACAATAATACGCTGGTTGAGTTAACCCGAGAATGATCCCAAACAATGGAACCAAGAAACATATAATTAAAATAGACATAAAGTTAGACAATATTTGCTTAATATGTTAATCTCGACGGCATTGTGTAAGTGGTCATTTAAAAAACAGCGTGGAGGGACCACGCTGTTTTTTTTTTCTGCTTGAGAACATACGTCAGAATAATGTCTTCATTTTTGTTTTTACACAGTTGGAGTCCGGATTTGAATTTGAATTTTCCTTGTAAGTCTTTCAGATATTAGTTGTTTTTAACAACTAAAGCCTAAACATCAGGTGTTTAGGATTATTTTTTATTCTGTACTTTTTAAAAAGGGAAATATATCTACCTCATCATATATAATAATAATAATAATCATTTTATTTTCAAGCAACAAGACTCATAGTGTTAGGAACAATATACTTACAAACTATGTTAGTAATACAATTCCAAAAAAAAAAAAAAAACAGATTGTAACATCACTGCTGCGCGGTGACAGGCCCAGCCGACACCCTGCAGCAGTGGTTCACAAACACACAATCAAGCCTGCTTGCTATCATAGACAGGATGCTGTTGGCGCTGCCCCGCACCCTACGGACCAAGGATGCGCACCGCTTCCGCATCACGGTGTAAATACAGTCCACGCGAGCTTCAGCGAACATCCCTGATGCGCTGCAGTATCGGGGCAACCCCATCAACACCCTGAACGCATTATTGTATTGGATGCGAAGAGCGCCGTATGATTTTTGAGTACCTATAATGAACCCACAGACTGCAAGTATAAAAAGATGTACAGTAAGCACTAAATTTAGTGCGCTTGACTTATTTAGAGGCACGCCTGAATCTGCGGGCAATCATGTTAGCTCTCACACACAGCGCCCTTCGCTCCCTGTCAATATCCACACCACTCATCCACTACACACTCCATCATACACTATAATTTTCATTTTTCTTTACTAACATAGTGGCATAAAATCGCCTTTGTTTGAAGCTTATACTTACGCTTCGATGCGGAAATAACTGAGATATAAAACTGCTCACAACAGGATAATATGCATAAAGGAACACGAAAAAAATAGCATCATAAACAAACATTAACGATCGTTAGGCGACTTTCTGAAGCCGCCCTACAAAGGCAGATATTGAGATAAATGGAACATTCAATAAGCGATACTGTCTTCCCTTTACTAAAAGGCAGATAAGTAACTTTACATTGAACACGAAAGGCAAATGTGTGAAATGCAAATAAAAACATGCGCGGCCGGGAGGCTGATGACGTCATGAACGGTGTTCCTTCCCACGTATGATTTTAAACAAAATTTTTGACCTAAAACTTGACACCTTAAAATTGTTTTTTTTTTCAAGTTTCTTTTAACTCGCATAATCTGTTTCAGCCATCTGCAGATCAAGTCATCTAGTACGCTCTCCTAATAACTTGTACAGTCAACAGCAAAAGTAGATGATCAAAAACAGAAACTCAATACTAGTGAACGGAGTTCGCGTCAGAACTGTGTGGCGTCGGAATGATTCAAAAGTATATGATTGTAAATTATACCAAACATTTAGTACTAGTACAGCTGTCATATATTCGTGATCAGTTATAACTCCAAAAGTTATAAACACAATTCGCATCAGAACTAAGAAGTAAAAAAAAATTTCAAAACTAGTGAACAGTCCACGATTGTTACTTGGAAAGCAATAAAGATATTGAGTACAGTTGAAATCAAAAATTAAATGATGAAACTGAGGCCACGTAATCATGAAGCAAATAATTCTTATTTTTAATTATCCCAGTAATTTTGTTTGTTATGTTTTACGGAAAAGCTGAATTTGATAAAGATTTGCATATTTAATAATATATGCCAAATTTCATCCAATTGAACCCCGAAAAAAGCATATGTTTATTAAAAATCATATGATTTAAAAACTTTACTATATTAATTGTTTTTTTTTTGTAACTTCTGTCAAATGTTCAAAAGTAGCTGATGTGATACAAAACGATAATTCAATAAATATTATTATCTTTGTATGTTCGCGAATTTATGTCAATGTTCAAAAGTAGCTATACAGTAGCTGCTACAGTATATTAAAAACGGACGGTAGATTGATATTTTTATCTCTAGTCTAGTCTATTGACACTGCTTGCAATGTTCTAAAGTAGCTGATGCGATACAAAATCATAACTCAATAATTGCTTTTGCCCAGTCGGTCGGCTACTGTTATGCTTGCAATGTTCTAAAGTAGCTGATGCGATACAAAATCATAACTGAAGCCGACTGGGCAAAAGCAATTATTGAGTTATGATTTTGTATCACAGTGTCAATAGACTAGACTAGAGATAAAAATATCAATCTACCTTCCGTTTTTAATATACTGTAGCCGCTACTGTATAGCTACTTTTGAACATTGACATAAATTCGCGAACATACAAAGATAATAATATTTATTGAATTATCGTTTTGTATCACATCAGCTACTTTTGAACATTTGACAGAAGTTACAAAAAAAAAACAATTAATATAGTAAAGTTTTTAAATTATATGATTTTTAATAAACATATGCTTTTTTCGGGGTTCAATTGGATGAAATTTGGCATATATTATTAAATATGCAAATTTTTATCAAATGCAGCTTTTCCGTAAAACATAACAAACAAAATTACTGGGATAATCTATACATATAATAAAACAGTAGAAAAACTGTGTCTGTACATTGAATATATTAAAAAAATAATAATTGAGGGGGGTTTAGAAACAGTAATAGAGCACGAATCCAAAAAAAAAAAGTTGTCTGTTTGTCTGTTTGTCTGTATGTCTGTTTGTCTGTATGTCTGTTTGTCTGTTTGTCTGTTTGTCTGTTTGTTTGTACACGCTAATCTTCGGAACTACTGGACGGATTGGAATGATTTTTTTTTTGTTGTATAGGTATTAAGTCTGGGCAACATATAGGCTATAATTTATCTTGGAAACTTGAACACCTGATGCAGAACCGCAACAGACCAGCTAAACTATAAGAGATACAAAAATGATACCATAGCAAAAATTGTTCCACGTGATGAGCATTTTCTGCTGAGAGAATAAATTTCAAGATCTGGAACACCTGATGTGGAACTCCAAGAGCCCAGCTACACTGTAACATATACAGGAATGACGTCTTAGCAAAAGTTGTTCGGTCTGATGGGCATTTCCTTTTGACTTATAAAAATCGAAGATCTGGAACACCTGTTGTGGAACTCCAAGAGCCTAGCTACACCATAACACATATAAGAATGACGTCTTAGCGAAAGTTGTTCAGCCTGATGAGCACTCTCTGTTGACGTATAAAAATTGAATATCTGGAACACCTGTTGTGGAACTCCAAGAGCCTAGCTACACCATAACACATATAGGAATAACGTCTTAGCACAAGTTGTTCAATATGATGAGCACTCTCTGTTGACTTATAAAAATCGAAGATCTGGAACACCTGTTGTGGAACTCCAAGAGCCTAGCTACACCATAACACATATAGGAATAACGTCTTAGCACAAGTTGTTTAATCTGATGAGCACTCTGTGTTGACTTATAAAAATCGAAGATCTGGAACACCTGTTGTGGAACTCCAAGAGCCTAGCTACACTATAACATATATAGGAATGACGTCTTAGCAAAAGTTGTTCGGTCTGATGGGCATTTCCTGTTGATTTATAAAAATCGAAGATCTGGAACACCTGTTGTGGAACTCCAAGAGCCTAGCTACAACATAACACATATAGGAATGACGTCTTTGACGTCTTTGTTGTTCAATATGATAGGCATTTCCTGTTGACTTATAAAAATCGAAGATCAGGAACATCTGATGTGGAAATCATCACTAATTTTACTGTTTAACTATAAAATAACATAAACTGGGAGTACCTGCACGCGGTGAAGGCGTTAACAGTTTAGGACTGATTTTCGATGACGATGGTATATCATTGAAAATTTGACTCTACTGGCCAAAACTCCTATTTATTTTTTTATTTTATTGTATGAATATGCCTTCGGGCTTATGTTGTTTGAGTGTTTAATTTCCTTTTCCATTTATCTTCGTGACACGGTAGCCTACCCGGTAACGCAGGGGAGCAGTCATTTTAATTTAGATTTTTATTGATCAGGTATCTTCACAATGAAACTATGACCATGCCTAGAAAGAGGTCAAATCTTTCCCAATGTTCCAAGAGAACTAAAAGATTGAGGATCATAAGATCCCAAGAATCTACCGAAGAGCGTCAGGAGAGACTTGATGCTGTTCGAGAACATTAAGCTGCTACTCGCTCCGTGGAAACCTCTTCGGGTCGCGAAGCACGCCTGCGTTCTCAGCGTATTCATTAGGTCTCTAGAGACCAGTGAAGAATATGATGCGCGACTGACCGCTGATCGTGAACGTCATGTATTGTCTCGCGAGTCAGAGACGTTCACGGAAAGAGAATTACGCTTGAGTTCCAAGCGTATCTACGCATCGACTTCTAGGTCTCTAGAGACAAGTGGGGCACGTGATGTGCGACTGACCGCTGATCGTGAACGTCATGTATTGTCTCGCGAGTTGGAGACGTTCACGGATAGAGAATTGTGCTTGAGTTCCAACCGTATCTACGCATTGACTTCTAGGTCTCTAGAGACCAGTGGGGAATATAATAATGCGGTTGCCAAAATGAAAACGATGACATATGGACTGTATGTTTTGGTGGTTGTTGGAATGAAATAAAACTAAAGCTCAGTGTGATAAAAGATTTAAATGGGAAAAATGATAAAAAATAACATAAATGGCGACCCCGTTGTCGCTGGCATAAGCAACAGGGTCCGCGTACGAAGTCGCGGGCAGAAGCTAGTTAAAAATAAGAATTATTTGCTTCATGATTACGTGGCCTCAGTTTCATCATTTAATTTTTGATTTCAACTGTACTCAATACTCAATATCTTTATTGCTTTCCAAGTAACAATCGTGGACTGTTCACTAGTTTTAAATTTTTTTTTTACTTCTTAGTACTGATGCGAATTGTGTTTATAACTTTTGGAGTTATAACTGATCACGAATATATGACAGCTGTACTAGTACTAAATGTTTGGTATAATTTACAATCATATACTTTTGAATCACTCCGACGCCACACAGTTCTGACGCGAACTCCGTTCACTAGTATTGAGTTTCTGATTTTGATCATGTACTTTTGCTGTTGACTGTACTAGGTGGCTCTGTATCAAAAATGAATATTAAACTCACACTTTCTTTCTTTTTGCTTACGGAAAAACCAAATCGCGTGTAGGGGTCATACGGCTTTTTCTTCATGTGACTACTAGCTTCTTCCAGCAGTTTCACCCGCGTGGATATCTGAATTTATGCCACGGAAACGTAGACCGGGATAAAAAAAATCCTATGTGTTAATCCGGTCACCTTCAGAGACTGGAGACAAAAAGGTGGGCACAGATCACTACAAACTGGACACCGATCAATGAGATGCGTAAAAGAGGAAGACCGTTCAAAAGGTGGAACGATGAAATAATAAAAACAGCTGGCAAAACTTGGTGCAGACTGGCGAAAGACAGAAGGTCATGGAAGCATTTGGAGGAGGCTTTTACCGCCTACGGCGGTCCTTACTTAGAAAACTATTACTTACACTACAATTTAATATTATATGATAAGTACGTACTAACATTTTACTTTATTTTTATTTCAATTGTTAAGTAAGGAATTAATAAAGGCTATTTTATTTTTATTTATTTATGTGTTAATCCAGGTAATAGACTCTTTTCGTGACAAATTTCATCCAGATCCATTCAGTCGTTTTTGCATGAAAGAGTAACAAACATCCCAACTACTTTGGAGTCGGTTTCCAGTCTAACCGGATACAGCTAAATACCAGTATTTAGCAGGGAGCGACTGTCTATTTAACTTCCACAACCCCCACAACCCCTTGGTAAGGCTGGCTGTTAGACTTTTAGGCTTCTGACGACCAGTAACCATTGTCAAAAATCCACTAATGACAAGCGTAGCTAAAACAGATGGATCGACACTTGCGACGAGCCCCTTCGGTAGGTTATTTTTATAACCAAAAATATAGGGATGAGGATACGCGAGCGAAGTTACTACTACACAAAAAATACAGAGAAAATATAAAACATTATTTATTTATCTTTCTTCATTTCCAGTTAGTCATAAAATAAGCGATGGCTTAAAAAAATATGATCGTACGTTGCTTTTCCTTCGGTTTACGTTTACGACAAATCATTTCCGTATCCACGAGCCCGGCGACTACGCACAGAAAAGACATGTTTATTCACTTCCTTGTCATAACAAAACGAAGAAATCTTATAGAAATACATCTTTACTACATATTATATTATAAATGCGAAAGTTTTGATGGATATTTTTGAGAGAGGCTCGTGGCTAAGTACTAACAGCCGCACAGATCGATCCATCAGGTTAAGCTACGCTTGCCGGGTTGCTTGTGTGGATGGGTGACCATCTTTACATAACGAGACTCCTCCGTGCCTCGGAAAGCACGTTAAGCCGTTGGTCCCGGCTGTCATTTGTGCATCTTTGACAGTCGTTACGGGCCGTCAGAAGCTCGAAAATCTGACAACCAGTCTTACCAAGGGGTATCGTATTGCCCAGTTACTGGGTTGTGGAGGTCAGATAGGTAGTCGCTCCATATAAAATACTGGTATTCAGCTGTATCCGGTTAGACTGGAAACAGACCCCAAAATAGTTGGGAAAAGACTAGGCAGATTGCAGTTTTGATGGATATTTGAACGGATCTGGATGAAATTTGGCACAGAGATAGACTACAGTCTGTAATAGCACACTCATGTGACTATTACTGACGGCTTTGGAATATCAACAGTATACTTAAGATAATAATATGTGCATAATAAAAAAAAAATACCCACAACCCTTAATTCCTCTGAAGAAACGCAGAAAACAAAAGAAGGAAGAAAAAAGTTATAAAGAAAGGATATTTATAAGAACACACAGCTAGAAAATAAGTGAGAAAATGCTTAAAAGCACTAGAAAACTGGTAGAGCAAGGCAACTTGCATAAATAAAAGACAGTTTCATAGTCGAGCTCTGAAAATTTCATCTAAAAACGTATTCAGTAGAAAATCAGCTTTTGTGACGGTGAAAGCGCGTTTTAGCTGCGAACACGAAATGAATGGGCTCCAATTTGTATGCATTAGGTACACGGTTGCCGCTGCAACTTGCCACCTATTCGATAGGTTACGTTCAAACTCATTTAACACATTTCCACCACCTCTTTGACAAATTTTCTACTCGGGGTTTCTCGTCTATTTTCTTGAAGCGTCTATTACATTTTACGAGAAGTATCTATACGGCGATACTTAGATAACCGCCAGGTTTACACTGGCCCGTTACTTATTTACAGACTAAAAACAAGAAAATACTAACTGGAAATATTATCGAAGCTAAATCAAAAACTTTTCAAGCGAAGGTAATAAAATTTATAAGGGACCACCTGAAAAGTATAAGCTTTGAAACAACAAAGATAAAAAACACAAAATAACAAAAAAAAGTTTCCGACGAATTGAGAACCGCCTCCTTTTTTGAAGTTGGTTAAAAATAATTTAAGCGTTTGGGTGGAAAGTCAACTCCTACGGTTTCTCTCCTATTAATTAAAAAAACATGAGCTGTTCCATATATTTAAGCACACGTAACTCAATAAAATGTATGGAACAGCTCATACTTTTTCGCGATTTCAGAGTTCAGCCCATAGTAAAAGTTGTTCGTAATGATAAATATAATAATAATAATAAAGCCTTTTATTTCCTTAATAAAAACATTCAATTTTACGATTATAATAATTATGAATAAATAATTTGATTAACATGCAATTTATATACACAATACATCATTCCATAGTACACAATTAGTTCCATTTCTACTTATAAATATTATATTGCCACGAAATTCTTTAACACCTTATATAAAAGAAAAGACTACATAGATGCAGAGCGTTGTAATACCAATATTACAACTTATGACAGATGTTTGACAGGCTCGTTGGTCTAATGGTCGCAAAAAATATTGGGTTCATCTATCTGGAATTTCTCAGTAATACCCCGGAAATTAGATTTGTGGCCGGTTGGTGGCAATAGGTTCCGCCTTCTACTACATGGGACTTAAACATAACTGGTGAAATGTGGGTGTACTGTTGGTACACCTCTGCTGAACCCTTCGGGGAAACAAAGCGCGATGTAATGTTATGTTAGATTTTCGACTCTTGAAATACAGGTACTCAAAGCTAGGTATGGAGCCAGGGTCTCAATTTCCAGCGGGATTGTCTAAAAGGGTTGTAGCGGTAACCCTTTTAGACAATCCCGCTTCTTTCCGGAACATAAAGGGCTAAGGAAGGAACATGGATGGGTTTTAAGTTAGTAAGAGTCTGACACTCCCTTTCACTCCACCCATAGCGGGATCATTTGATGAATTCAAACCCTCAAAAAAATAAATAAACAAATGATCACAATTTCTGTAACATGTTTATGGCATTCAATCTTTCTTTTATAAATAAAAATCATTTGCTGTTCGTAGTCTTGCTAAAATTCGAGAACGGCTGGGCCGATTTAGCTGATTCTGGGGTTTAAATGTTTGTCGTAGTCCAGGGATGGTTTAAAAGGTGAGAAAAGTTTGGTGGGTAAGTAGGGGTAGTACCTAAGGTAGGGTAGGTAGTACCATAGTTAAGACATGACAACGTCTGTCGGCTCAGCTAGTTTATTTATATATCAAGCAAACAACAACAGATGTAACTAGTACCTACACAGCGCACACGCATAGCAATCAACTGGATACGTTACCAGTTGATTGAAAAGCTAATCACAGTGGAAACCAGTTCCATTCTTCTCAGTATCAACAGGAGGGGACGCACCATATAATAGGTAACCCTCCGATCTCGTTTGCATCACTCCTGTCAACCGAACAAATTGAATTCAAGAGTCAGCTGAAGGGAACGGGTTGGCGTTAGCTGTCATTTATGTATGGCGAATTGTTGTAATGAAATGAGACGTTACGAGTTGTTGTAGATAATTTTGCAAATAAATTAAGCAATGAGTGGGTATAGTAATTGATTTATGAATGAGAGCGTTATGCAAATGTGATTGAAGAAGAGTTAAGGAGAAGAAAAGTAGGCAGATTTTTTTTTATTCTGCACAAACAAAACGCACTTTAACAGAACCTATGATGATATTGAATTGTTGCTGCAAGCACCGTCAGTATGAGTTTAAAAGATGCAGGCATGCACCCTCACTCACACACACACACACACCCTCACACACCCACACACACACACCCTCAGCTACACCCACACACACATACTATTAAGGATTTTTTTTTCTTTTCTTTTTGTTTAAATTCTATTATGTTTTGGTACAGCACTTTTACCATTTTATAATTTGTCTTTGAAGAGCGGGCCCACCTAGCACAGGTGTATATCTTTACTTAAAAGGAGGTCCCTATGTTAGATTTACTGTAAAAGTTGTACATGTTACTGCAATAAGCTTCTTTTTTTGTTATTGTTATTATGAATACATTTAAAATGTCATTAGCGGAGTTAATACAATATGACAATTGACGATTCATTCGCAAATAATGTTTTATATCTTCCGTCTCATGTACACGTAGTGGGACATGCACCATTTTATGAAGGCACAAGATTTACTCGATCGTAACACTTTTAAGAACTTTAACCCGACTTTAGAAGCGACTCGCATATTACTTTCAACTCATTTTATTTTTATTTTCCTGACATCAAGACTTTTACTGTCCTGAAGAGACAAAGGGTCTATAAGATGCTTTTATTTGTGTCCGTCCGTTAGTGACAGAGCAAAGTTTGAGCTTTCTCGGGAAAGTTTAAATAATTTATTTTAATGATCAGTCTACCTTCGTGGCTAAGTACTAACAGCCGCACAGGTCGATCCATCAGGTTAAGCCACGCTTGCCGGGGTTGGCCGTGGATGGGTGTCCATCTTTACATACCGAGAATGTATGGCAGCCTGGCCTCAATTACTTTTAAGTTTGGTAGAATACTCAGCCGCCGCTTAGTCAAAGTGGAAGTCAAAGTCAAATCATTTATTTCAAATAGGCACAAGTAAGGCACTTTTGAACGTCAAAATGAACAAGAAATAGAATTGTTTCTAGTCGCCCCTTCCAAAAGGTAGTTTCGTGTGGAGAAGAATGGGCAAGAAACTCCACCGTTATTCTTTAAAAATGTTTTGTATACATGAATTATAACATTATATGTGAAGACGATGCACCCAGAATAAAAACACTACACCACAATAGGTGAAAAGAAAAACACATAATAGTACCAGTGGTTCTATGGAAAAACGTTCATTTGTATAGCACAACTCAATTACTTATATAATCGCCGTAAGGGTACATTTCCACCAGAAATATGCTATGCTACGTTGTTATGGATGCGTTTGTTATCCACCAATCATATTCATTGATCCATATAGCATAACACTGTCGGAAACGGGTTCTGCTAGGCTATGTTTTTTTATATGGATGGATGCATGATCTGGATACGTGCTATGGATGCGTGCAAAAAAAAATCAGCTGTTTTATACATTGCTGGTCACGTGGCTCGTCAAAATGTAGAGAACAGCTGATTTTTTTTTCACGATTTCGGAGTTGGTCCCATAGTAAAAGTTGTTTAGTTTGGTGGTCTGTAGCATTTCCTTTTGTATGTTTATACCCTTTCGGTTACACTCTGTAGATAGTTGCGAGTGGTGTGCAGTACTATGTGCAGAGCGCCGCTCCTCGTGCCTTGACTACTGTCGATACATCGCATAGCTCAAGCTGCGCGTCTCCCTCGCACAGCTACTTCGCGGCGGCGCATCTTCATAGCGCATCTTACTAGTCCGCTACATAGTTTAGCATCAGTGGAAATGGTTACATAAGTTTAGCAAGCTAAGCTACGAAACTTAGCTTTTACATCCTCGCAGCATACCTGCATAGCACATCTTTGGTGGAAAGACACCCTAAGGCCGCATCCTAAACAAAAGCGATCGCCGCACGAGAATGCCATCGTCGTGCTACTTTATACGAATATAATTTACTCGCGTCAAACAATCGCGCCGATCACGTAATCGCAAAAAAGTCGCTTTTTGTTATGACGCGGCCTTAGGGCGATAATAATTTTACCAAGTGCTCGGAGTCGGAGCAATTATTGTATGCCCCAAGTTGGTAATTAAGTATTATATTACTGGTTAGGTCTGTGATGTCTCAAAACGATAGTCGTTGACCTCCATTGAACATATTGTAGGTCAAACGGGACTATTTAAAATCATACAGCCTCATTTGCTTTTATTGATAACCTAGTGGTCGGAATGCCAAATGTTAGGTCTCGAGTTCGAACCCATAACACTGAACCATTGACTTTTCGGATCTATTTTATTGTACAGTATGTGAAGTCAGAGGCCCATGGGCAGCATAAAAACTGACACCAGGTTAGTCACTAACCACATGAAAAAAGAAAAAATCCCAACCTATCCTTACACGGAGTATATTATCAGGAAAATATAAACGTGTATCCAATTGACATAGAACGTTAATTTGCCGTGTAAAAGCCATTTCATATACCTGTCTATATGATTGCTATATCAGTGTGTGTGAGTGTATGTGTGTAAAGTTTCATGTAAAATATTCTACCGTAGAAATTAAATATTTGACACGATCTAAAAGTTGCTCTACAATGTTATATCCCTGGTTCAGGATTCGAGATGAACAACATTTCGTTGTAAATTAAAGTGAAGTGAGTTGAGTGATTCAGTTAAGCGGTTTACCTCTCCTTGGCACAAGCTGAGAGTGAAATGTTTTATTGATTCGAGAGGCAATATTTTAGTTAAACGTAACGTAATTTTTAGTAAAAAAACAAGATGTTTTGGGGATTAAAATCGTTGTAGACAGTGTTACATGCAAGATAGTTGTGTAACACACCTATAGTAGCATTTTTTTTTTCCATTTTAACAGTTCAACAACATTCATTGCGTTATTTACCTTGTTGAGCTGACAAATTTTTCGAACATATGAAGCAATGGATTAGTAATATCCTTCAAAATTATTCTGATTGTGATTGATAGTGCTGATAACTACCCAGTCAACGGTCAAGCGTGTCCAAATGGATTAGCAAGATCCTTCAAAATCATTCAAATTGTGATACACAGTGTCTTACGCAATCAAAGTAATGATTGTGTGGGCCCTGGTTATATGAGAAACTTTCACTACTGATAATTGAAGACATCAGTGGATGAAAGTGATATGTCGCAAAATTCTAATTTTGAGAAAATTGAGCTCAAGTTGCGCATAAACATTGTAAGATATTTCAAAACGCCTTAAATGTATTTATGAATTTGTAAAATAGCCACAAACGTGGTTGTTTTAAGATGTAAAATTGTTTGTATACACATAATACCGTCATTCATGCATAGAACAGTGAAAATCTGAAAATGCGACATATCAACGTCATCCGCCCATGTCTTCAATTACATTCTCTCATCATCATTCACTCTGTCATTGCTTCCCGCGCTAACAAGTAACTAAATGAAAAGAAAAACGTACATACTCAAGCAAAAATATCGTGACGGTCAAAATGTTACCCTTTGTTCTGTTTGTTTTCTATTCGTGTGCAGAGTGTTACTCGCGATAAAAAGCTTCGTTCTAAAAATCTTTCGTTGTATGATTTCAAAACCCATACCGTGTACCTACGTGTTCGTCACGTGTATTCAGACTTATTCTGCTACTAAAATTCTCGTAGATTTTTTGCCCAGTGCAAGAAGCGTTAAAACCATATTTATTTTATATTTTGAAACAAAACGATATATTACTGTCTCACCGTACCGGACGGCGCGTACGTGTTCCACGCGCGCCTCAAAGAAATGTCAGCATGTGTGATGGGGCCCGACAGTGCCGAACGGACAAGCCAGCCGGGTCGCTGACCCGGCTGGCTTGTCCGAAATTGTCCGAAAGGGTTACCGCTACCCCGGAACATAAAGGGCTAAGGAAGGTTTTAATCAGTAAAAGTCTGACACACCCTTCCGCTCCACCCAAAGCGGAAGGGGACATTTGATGATTTCCCACCATAAAAAAAAAATCTGTCTCCTATAGGTATTTTATATCCCAAAACTCACACAAAGTAAGAGAGTAAGTAAAAATATATCGTCTTAAACAAGTAAACTGTGCAGCGTGACGTAAGTTTCACATCTTTTCGAGGTCTATTGACCTGCAATGCGCAAGGTACGGGCGCAGGTGTAGTCTGTTCAAACGACTCGAATACCAGCTGTTCCTGAGGTATGGACTGTATTCTGGCCTTACTTTTATACACAAATGCACTGAACTGACACATGAACTGTACGTAACTGTTTACTGAAAAAAGAAAAACACTGCGTTAATGGACTTGAAATACAGTGAAGGGAAAATAAATGAGTCAGTTTTTTCTAAAGTTGTCGTTAGACATAGCTGCATTAACACACAGCTCTTTTCTGCTCGGATAAGTATTTTCTTTATTCTGAAATTGATTTCATTTAACTTCGCAGTAAAAGTAATGTATACCTTCACCGTATTGTGAGCAATGATCATGAAATAAATTGCACTAAGTTATATTCCTGGAATCAAACATTTAAAACTCACGACCTGCAAATCGTGAACACGTATCTATAACCAACTAAACCGCAAATTTCTAGCCGACTGGTCGACTCTTCACGTGACCAGAACGGTGGTTCGTTCTGTAGTAAAAAAATTAGCAGTGTCATTCAACTTGGTAATGCTGCCAGTCTTTGAGGCCTGGTGACAACGCAACGCTGCGAACGAATTCTTGGGCGCCTTTTTTTGTATTTATTTTTATAGTTAGTTAATTAATAATTTAATTTAATACCTACCTTGTGTAAATATTTTTTTTGCTTATGTGCACTGTCCCACGGCTGGGGAAAGGCCTCCCCCAAATCTTTCCAGACATCATTCTCTCGAGCCAACTCAATCCATTATAATAATAATAATAATAATAATAACTTTTATTTCACAAAAAAAAAAATACAGATTTGACAGTGTAAAATAAAGACAATTTAAAAGAGTTTTGGTAGTAACACGATACAGTACAATCTAGGAACTTAAATCTGTGCACAATAAGGAAAACCCTGCCTCTCAAACTAGGTAACCTGTATCTTGAGAGACAGTGATTCATTAAAACATAGATGCCATAATGTTATAGTAGACTGTGTCGATCTACCCGAGCATTATGGGAATATTATGTAAAGAAAATATATTTACATTCACTTGTTATGTGTATTTGTGTGTGAGCGTGTATCTGTGTGTGTGTGTGTGTATGTGTGTGTGGGTATGTAATTAGAAATATGTACATAAGTAGTTAGACGACATACTTGAGTAGAGACTCTGTTTTCAGGTAGTCCTGCTTCAGTAGCCATTCTGTTAATTTTGATTTTAATTCATATTTATTTAGATCAACTATGTTTAGTTTTTTGTGAATTTGTTTGTAAATGTATGTACTTAGTGTGAAGTATTGGTGTTTCGCGAAGGCGGTTTTGTGAGGGGCACTAATAGGTAATTTCTTCCTTTTTTTAGGGTCAGTAGGGGGAACACTACCGTGTTTTCTTAAAATAGACCGCAGAAGAAACAACTGGCGGACAGAAAGTACTTGTGAGTCAGCGTATAGTTTCGTAGTGGGATAGCGATAAGGTTTGCGAAACATTACCTTTAGCACCGCTCTCTGCGCTCTTTCAATCCTCAGAAAACTGGTTTTGTTTGCACCACCCCATACTGTGATGCAATATCCAATGACAGATTGACATAATGCATAATACACCATCTTCAGGGTTTCAGGCGCTGCCGAGTCTCTGAGGGATTTGAAAGTATGCAATAGTTTCATAGACCTAGTAGTAATAGCGTCAATCTGTTTATCCCATCGTAGTCCTCCGTCTATTTGGACACCCAGATATTTCACATTATCTGTTCTTTTGAGTATGGGGCATAGACAGTGTGTGGATTGATTGGAGCAGGTGTGCGCTGTTATGGAGAATGACTCGTCAGGTAAGTTGTTCCGGCGGAGAGCGAATGGTATGTACGATGTTTTATCGCAATTTAGGGTAAGCAGGTTTATGTTGAGCCATGTCATGATAGTTGTTATTGCCACTTCAGCGTGGCTTTTAACGCTATCCCAACTTGGTCCGTAAACTATGACTGCGGTGTCGTCTGCATACGCAATGATTTTAGAGTTGGGGATAGTCAAATTACACAACTCATTGACGTATATTTGGAAGAGGGTGGGGGCTAGGATGCTTCCCTGAGGCACACCGTAAGTGTTTATTATTATTTCATCACTTACATGTTCTCCAATTTTCACTCGTTGGGTCCGGTTACTGAGATAATCTTTGAAAATTTCGAGGCAGTTCCCTCGTACCCCTAGGAGTTCCAATTTAGATATAAGTTTAGGAACAGATACTGTGTCAAAAGCTTTAGAGAGGTCCAAAAATATCCCTAAACTCTTGATTCCACTGTCAAGGTTCCTCGCAACCAACTGTGTTAGCTCCAGAACTGCATCTTCAGTTGAGATTCCTGAGCGAAAACCATACTGATTATCAGCTATGAGGCGATGTTTGTTGAGGAATTTTTTTAGCGCATTATTCAGGATCCTTTCCAGTATCTTCGAGAGCGCTGATAGGACCGATATGGGTCTATAATTGTTGACACAGTCTCTGTTCCCTCCCTTATGAATTGGATGAATAACAGCTTTTTTAAGTGCATCAGGGAAGATGCCTTTTTGAAGGCAGCTGTTAAAAATAAACGTCAATGGCGGCGCCAAGATCTGGCGGCAACTTTTTAACACTAGGGGAGATATACCATCCCAACCTATTGCGCAATCATTTTTCAGTTGCAGGATAAGTGACTCCACTTCTGATTCATCAACCTCAAGTATTACAAAAGAGTTGGCGGGGCTGGGTGTTGTATTGAGACTTAATCTCTTAGGTATGTTTGTAGGTTGATGAGGCTGGGACAAGATTTTTTCTGCCAAGTTGGTACCTATGTTGCTGAAAAATCTACACACTTCATTTGTGGATGATATAACGTTGTCACAGATATCCAACAGTTCGACCGGGCTAGTTTTCTTTTTGGTGGTATTTGTGATTTGTTTTATTGTTTTCCAGAGTGCTTTCGGGTTATTCCGAGATTTTTCGAGTTCGTTTTTCTCATAGGCTATTTTTAGTTTTCGGAGCAAGTCATTACAGAAATTCCGGTACCGCGAATAGGTTAATTTCAGGATAGGATTATTAGGATCTTTCCTTAATCTGTTATGCATTCGGTCACGGTTTTGAATACACTTTAAAATGCCTGTGGTTATCCATGGTTTTATTATTCTTTTTTTTCTAGGGATTTTAATTTGTTTTGTGTGCTTGTCAATGACTGAGGAGATGATATTTATGAAGGCATTCATGGATAAATTGGGGTCAGTGATCCTGTACAAGGGGGAAAAATCAAAGTTTTCTAAATCTAACTTAACTGCTTCGTAATCTATGCGGGTAGTTATGTGAAGTGATTTAGTGTCAGGGTTTGAGTTAGCAATATTTAATAACACTGGTTTGTGATCCGTGACGTGTGAATCTAGTACAAGGGTAGTAACGGGCAGGGTACTTTTAACAAATACATGATCCAGACAACTATCCAGTCGAGTGTTGAAGCGGTGGGATGGAAGTAGACCGTGGGAGGCATTTAGTATGAGATAGTCGAGACAGCGGTTGTCTGTACTATAGGGTTTAAGATCTATATTAATGTCGCCTACGAGAATTATATTTTTAAATGAAGATAGGCTTGCGTAGACATTATTTAAACTATCCAGAAATTGTTCGGTGCTCTCTTTGGAACTGTATGACGGGGATCGGTACACTGCCACAATAGCGATATTTAGGTTAGCCAGATTGCATGCCATTCTTTGCGGTATGCGTCTAGGTCGTCTCGCCACCTGTCTGGGCCGGCCTCGACGGCGCCGTCCATCCTCAGGCACCTTGTTGCGATTATTGCCCAGCGGTCACTATGCATGTGACTAACGTGACCCGCCCAACTCCATTTTAACTTGGCAGCCTTTTTACCAACGTCAAGGATCTAAGAGCGTTGCATGGTATTTCGTATTCGGTCAGATCGCTTAACGCCCAAAACGCAGCGCTCCATAGCTCTTTGGCAATCCTCAAGGCGGTACTTTTGAGATTCGGTAACTGATCTGAAAACCGTATATACGTAGTTAGGGATATAACAATAATGTGCTAAAAATCTAACGAAAAATATTTTAAAAGTCATATACTACATGTACAGGTAGTAGTTAGTCTAAACCTAGAAAACTTCTACGCTGTTTCGCTACTACATTCATTTCTCCACCTGCCCCAGCCGCTTTTCAAGTTCGTCGATCTCATAACGCGACAAAACCCTCCCATATATCCTAATAACCAATATTCTTCACCTCAGTGCTCATAAAACAGTACCTAGGACTAGGTGTTATCCAAACATTATGACCATCTTAGGAGTTATAAATAACGTTATCACAACAGCGATATACTGTATCTAGTCACTTTTACGGCTCGTAAAAACTATTGTAGGAGAAAATGGAACCTAATATTTTATATTAACTGAGGAGATCTTCATATGCACTTAACAGCTAAAAGGTTTGAGCGATATTGTAATGTAACAATACAATGAGGAGACAACTATCAACTGGGTGTTAGGAATGTCGCCGCACAAGCGGGATTGTCCGAATGGGTTACCGCTACCCCGGAACATAAAGGGCTAAGGGAGGAACATGGATGGGTTTTAGTCAGTAAGAGTCTGACACTCCCATCCGCTCCACCCAGAGCGGGAGAAGTTATTGGACGATTTCCCAGCCTTAAAAAAAAAAAAAGGGATGTCGCCGCACAAATCAGCACATGATTCTAGGCGCGTCCGTTATCAAGAAACAAATCAGCTCTTCCACAGTAAAGTGTATAAATGTATGGTACAAATAATAGCTCTGAATCGTATACTATAATAATAATAATAATAATATCCTTGGACATTTCACACAACGTCATATCGTCCCAAGCTAAGCAACCTAATGCTTGTGTTATGGTAACTAGATGGCTGATATACTACTTATATACATTTTTTTTTTGGTAAATACATACATATTATAGATAGAAAAACACCCAAACTCGTAACAAATACTTGCAGGTCGTACAAATATTTGTTCCGTGCGGGAATCGAACCCGCGACATAGTGCGCAGCAGTCAATCGCTCAATCACTGCGCCAACCGTGTCGTCAATACTGAATCCATGGTAACAGTTGCGCGTCGATGTTCTAGCCACTCTGTATACATATCATACATTTAAAAAAGTCATAACGAAGTTAAAACTGTCCATTGAATGTTAAAAAAACCAACCGACTTTCAAAAAAATACAACTTAGATTTTGGTTTTTTATTTCCGGTTTTGGCCCCCGACTTCCGTAATTCATATTACAGTGCAACCTTGATATAACAATCGGAAGGGAACAAGTAAATATTCGTTATATCAAGTAATTCGTTAAACTGAGGTTTGTTATGTTGAGGTTACGTTGGTCTAAACTTTGTTATAAAGAGGTAAAAACATAGTTTTACGGAGAACAGCGTGTCGAAACCTGTCGCGACATAAATCACATACTATGGGATTAAGGGTCATACATTGGTGGGGACGTTACATAAAGGTTTTGGGTTGACAAAATTCGTTAATTAGAGGTATTTACACTTTTTCTTGATAGTTGAAAATTCGTTATAAAGAGGTTATTCGCAAAAATGTTCGCAATGTAAAGGTATATTTTACATTGACTCTTATAGACAATTCAAGGGGATTACGAAGAATTTGTTAAATCGAGGAAATCGTTATATTGAGGTACGTTATATTAAGGTTGCACTGTATTTTATTTACATATACGAATTTCATATATTTGGATTTGGTATGCCAGACTTTATTTTCTTTTAATTATCCTTTATAGAAGTCTAAACACAGGGCTTCGCTTGACCCGAACAATGCTCAACTTCACATGCAAATCACCTTGGGACTAAATAATTAAGTAATCGACGGGTTCCCCGGAAAATCGTAAAAGGTTTTTTCCCATCGTGATTGATGACTTTAAGCACTTTCACTCCTCCCTCCAAATTATCGTAACACGGCTTGATCGATTAGTCTTTGATTTCATACATTTTTATTTATGTATACGATCAGTATATCAGTATGTTATTTTTGTTTCGTCTCAGATTATTTTTAATTAATGACTAGCACTTTGCCCGCGGCTTCGCTCCCGTGGTCTTTCCCGTGGGACCCGTTATTTTTCCCGGGATAAAAAGTAGCCTGTGCTAGCTAATAGTCCAACGGTGAAAGAATTTTTAAAATCGGTCCAGTAGTTTTTGAGCCTATTCATTACAACCAAACAAACAAAGTTTTCCTCTTTATAATATTAGTATAGATGACTTTTAGATATAGTTCGGTTTCTCTTTTCTTTCCCGAATGCAAACCTTTTCCAACAGCCTTGTTTTTGAGGGTGGGAAATCATCAAATGACCCCTCCCGCTCTGGGTGGAGCGGACGGAAGTATCAGACTCTTACTGGCTAAAACTCATCCATGTTCCTTTAGCCCTTTACGATTCGGGGTAGACATTCAGACACCTTTCAGACAATCCTGCTTACCCGGCAGCCTTCGGCCGTAACGGGCCCCTTCGCTAATGCTGGCATCTATGTGATTGTGATGTCTAACATAGATTTTAATGACTGATTGAAATAAAATACATAAGTACTGCTACCACTCTCTCTTCATCTGCACATCTGCTTACCCCAAAGATTTTATAACATACACCAAACCGTATTTCTTATTTTAGGCAACAACTCATTTTTTACGAACAGAAAAAATCCAAGAAAAATCCACCGTACTTTTTATGCCTTCGTCGCAATATTTGCAATGTTTGGCACTAATCGTGAATAAAATCAATTAAAGTATGGCGGCAGCAACCAAGGTGCCAGGAAATAAGAGCACTTCGCTTGACGTTCAAGGTTTATCAATCTTGCAGACGACTAGATTCGATTAATACTCCTTCAGAATGCTGCATCGGAAATGAAAACGTTTAGTTGATTTTTTACTTTGTCTTACATTCCGATTGCGTTTAAAGGCTTGTATTTACGTCTGTTAGATTTTATTCGTTACAAATCTTTTACATTTTTGACGATTACTGATCAATTATTGTCGATATCCGTTGTCGTATATCAGTAAGTATTGTAAGTATTATTATATTTTTAACCCTATTTTCGAATTGATTTGAATCAATCTTTCAGTTTTCCATTCAGCTCTTACGACTGTAAAGTTAGACGCTGTTGAGTATACTCTATTACTTTGACTTTGACTTTGAATATTAGGAACAAACGTCATAGTCCCACAAGTAAGGCTATGCGCAGACCTGGACCTGAACAACTGTCTCAGTGTGAGAATAAGACGGAGCTATACAGGACGTATTGCTCCATCTCTTTCCCATTGGAATTAATTTTAAAATAATATTGCTATAAGGTGGTTTGCCTCTTTAATCAAAACGGTAAGACAGATTCTGTTTTTTATTTTCGAAATATAATATTTACATAAATTGTATGAAAAAGGAAGCCACAGGCAACAGCTAGCAGATAATAATTCTATGAAAACAATCACATATCACGTACACTTTTAACAACACAGTCTTAAAGTCAATGTTTTGACATCTTTGGTTATAAAGACTGTTCAGAAAACGCCGTCTTTAAACCAAAAAAAATATTCTGTATTCTACAGACAACGTTTACTTCTCTCTGGTCTGCGCACAACCTAAGCAACCTGTATTATTCCAACAAACATAACTCAAACTGACCTTTACAATTTCAGCCTTAACAAACATTCGCCCACATCCACTTCATCCAAGAGGTTTTATTATTGTTTGTGCAAAAATAGATCGAAAATAACCACAACAATAGCTTTGGGAACTTTATTGACGTTCTAGAGATACGGGTTGATGAGTTGGAGACGCCTTTAGAATGGGTAATTTCATTTAAATGCTAGGGGCTGGGGGGACTCTTTTGTTAGAGGACTTTTGGGCATCTTTTGAAACTTTATTTATTGGAAATCACAAAAACATGTTTCATTTTTTGCGTAGTCAGAGGAATTACATTCGTTTGTGTGTGAGAATTTAATAATAAATAACAGGATATACAAAAAAGAAAAAAGGTTTTCCGTTAGTTTCCCTCAAGCAACCAAATTAATTAGATTCTATTCTCAACGCGAAGTTATTGTACACTTTGATGTATGTGTTATCTTTAATAGTAAATCTTCGTAAGTAGATTGAATTTCATACCACCTATACCACCCTCCTACCCTCTAAAAATTGGTTACTGATTTTATTATGTCAATTATTCGCCAGCCCATTTTACGAGCTGACAATTATCATGATACCTATCAAAATCCACCTTTAATCTCTTACAACGCCCTATAAATCGATTTCTGAATAGGGAAGAATTTATATTTAGTCTATCAGTCAGATAATAAAGATTACTAGTCACGTACTTTTTTCTTTTTCATAGTAACAAAAAATTACTAAGGTAATACGCACTAAAGTTGGGGAGTGGCTGCTACGTCACAACTCAGTATACAATCTACATAGGAGTTACGTCACGCCACATTTTAACACAATGTATCGACGTTATCTTTTGATTACGGGAAAAAAGTGAATAATACATGTCCAATATTTTTTAATATAATCTGGCTGACGTGTGACGGACTAAAAATAAAGTTTAGCCATCATCCCTATTAAAAGACAAGTTGCAGACTTGTCACTCTCAAAAACTGAACAAATGAATTTCGCTTAAGGTGAATCCTCCAACCAGCCCGCGAAAAGGTTCCGGAATGACTTTGACCTTGTAAAAAGTCATTTTTACACCTTTATGAGCTCGGAGGGTTGTATTAATGATTTTGATGATTATAATTCTGTAACTACATACGTCTTACAGCCGCGAATCAAATGTTCATCAACATACAACCTATCACTGGCCTGCAAATTGCAAAAAACTTAAGAAAATTTGAATTTCGCGGGCTACCCTGGAACATCAACCTTAAGTAAGACTAAATTCTCAATTCAAATATCGGGTATTTGTCACTGATTTTGAACTCGAATAGCACTTGAGGAGCACTATCTATATAAATATGGGGTCGATGAGGAAAATACGATACTTTTCTTATATTTATTTTATACTAACTTCCGCCCGCGGCTTCGCCCGCATAATATGTCAACAAATTATACACATAAACCTTCCTCTTGAATCACTCTACCTATTACAAAAAACCGCATCAAAATCCGTTGCGTAATTTTAAAGATTTAAGCATACAGACAAACAAACAGACAAAAATAGCGACTTTGTTTTATACTATGTAGTGATCAATCAGTTTATCTCAGAGAAACGTGCGCACATTTATGGGCTTATTCTATTTTTTTATCACTAAACAAAAACTTTTTTGTTGAAAACTCATTTCAAAATCGCTTGAAAGATCAAATGCAGAGTTAATAATTTTACAGTTACACAATTTCCTACCAGTCTGCTGCGATATAAGGTCGTCTTTTGCATGAAACCTTTACCATTACCTATTAGCTAGTTGGTTATACGAAACCAAAACCTACCTAGGACATGAGAATATGTATTTACTGCTGTGAATATACGTAAGATGAATTGCCTAGAAGTTAAACCTTATCTGCCCTCTGCAGACGCCCTCTTCAATATACAAAGTTGCACCTTCACTGTGCAACGTAAACAAGGGTTATTTTACAGTACGCTAGAAGTACAGTCATGAGCAAACATCTAGTCGCGAAGTGCATAAAATTGTTGAATTTCATTACTCAGTATCTCCTTGCTGGAGGCCTATATTTATTATGACATCCACAGGTTTGAACTGCGAAATGCCATACAAAATAAAAACAGTCATTGTCAGCCTATAGCAGTACTGCTGGACATAGGCCTCTCCAGTTGCACGCCATTCAGCTCGATTCCCGGCAACTCTCATATGAAAAAAAAATGGCAAATTGTTGAAAATAGGTAAGTACGAAATTATAGAGCGATAAATTCAATACTCAATAGTCAATAGGTTTATTGCATTCCACAATTGAACTTAGGTGGTAGGTACATAAGAATATACATACATACATAAGTTTTAGAGCATTGTAGGCCCTATCAGGCACAACAAAATAAGAATTAAGAAGAGGGCTATTATAAATATTTTCAATTTAAATATTAATCTTAAACTTGAGTTTGATGATATCATATTTTGTCAAACAAAGAATATAAGAAGAATAAGCGACATTTTATTTACGTTTAAACCCGGTTTTTTGTTCATATAATGTTAGAGTTAAATTCTACCAATTTAAGTGTGAAGAAGAAAAATAGGATCCAATTTAATCATGTCACAGTCGATTCTGGAAAGATTTTAAACTCTTTCTTTCTTTTTCGTGTGGTTCGTTACTGGTATCAGAATAATCTTTTTATGTAGCCTATGGGCTTTTGACTTAGCTCCACATGCTATTGAGAAATATCTCTCAGGCATTTCCTCACGATTTTTTCCTTCACCGCTTTTTAATCAAGTGATAATTATACAATACGCACATGAATCCGAAATGTCAGAGGACCCTTGGTTGATTTTTTTAATTAACAAAGTGAGGTAGTTAAAATACATTCAGTTACGAACCTAGAAATCTAGCCAAAACTCAGCTCATCAGCACAGCATAGAAACGTGATTGCAACCGACTGTACCTGACGGAACCTATTAAACTTACCGTGACTTGATACAAAGTTGTGGATTAGTTGTCAAGTGACCCGGAACGCGTTATGGATTAACAGACTGTCTACATGAAGTTACGAAGACTTTTGTCAACTTTTGAAAGATGGCTGAATGGTAATGGATTTTCTTTTTCTTCTCCCGTGTCAAAACGAACGGTATGGAAAAACCTACTGCTGTTATTTGCAATATCAGCTAGAAAGGAGGTAGTGGCACTGACAGTCTAGCGTGCATTAGGAAGATTTTGAATTTATTTATTACTACCTGGTGCCAGCGGCTTCGCCCGCGTGGCTAGCGGAAAGTATCCTAAAGGAACATACTACCAGTATAAATACCTATCCTATGTGTAAATCCAGACAGGGAGCTCGTGGCTAAGTAATAACAGCCGCACGGATTGATCCTTCAGGTTAAGCTACGCTTGCCGGGGTTGGTCTGTGGATGGGTGACCATCTTAAGATATCGAGACTCGTCCGTGCCTCGGAAAGCACGTTAACCCGTTGGTCCCGGCTGTCATTCGTGTATCTTTGACAGTCGTTACGGGTAGTCAGAAGCCCGAATGTCTGACAGCCAGTCTTACCAAGGGGTATCGTGTTACCCAGTTACTGGGTTGTGGAGGTCAGATAGGCAGTCGCTCCACGTAAAATAGTGGTATTCAGCTGCATCCGGTTAGACTGCAAGCCGACCCCAACAAAGTTGGGAAAAGGCTAGGCAGATTGATTGATGTGTAAATCCAGGCCATAAACAACCTCTGTGCCAAATTTCATCGAGATCCGTTCTGCCGTGTGAGCGCACGCTCACAAACTTTCACCTTTATAATATTATATTGTGATAAGGATGTTCGAAGTTGAAGTTCAATACTATGGTACCAAGAGAAATCCAATCGGGCAAATTGTTTGTTATATGATTGTATCTTTCATTGATTAGCATAATCTATATATATAAAAGAAAGACGGGTTTGTTCCCTTCGTTATAACTCGAGATCTGCTGGACCAATTTTCATGGTTTTTGTTTCGTTGGATTTGTCTCCGCCCTGAATCGCAGAATACATTTTAATTTTTTTTTTTTTTCGATCAGCTGCTGATTTTCCTCCTATATGGTAGGTAGGGTAGGGTAGGTAGGGTAGGGTAGGTAGGTAGGTAGGGTAGGTAGGTAGGGTAGGTAGGTAGGGTAGGTAGGTAGGGTAGGTAGGTAGGTAGGTAGGTAGGTAGGTAGGGTAGGTAGGGTAGGTAGGGTAGGTAGGTAAGTAGGGTAGGTAGGGTGGGTAGGTAGGGTAGGTAGGTAGGGTAGGTAAGGTGGGTAGGTAGGGTAGGTAGGTAGTGTAGGTGGGTAGGGTAGGTAGGTAGGTAGGGTAGGTAGCTGGTGTAGGTAGGGTGGGTAGGTAGGGTAGGTAGGGTAGCTAGGGTAGGTAGCTAGGTAGGTAGGCAGGTAGGTAGGTAGGTATCACAGTTAAGACAGGACAACGTCTGTCGGGTCAGCTAGTTATTTATAAATAGGTCCCTAAATAGAGGGTATTTTTTATGCGGGTGGCAAATCATCAAATGACTCCTCCCGCTCTGGGTGGAACGGAAGGGAGTGACAGACTCTTACTGACTAAAACTTTTCCATGTTCCTTCCTTAGCCCTTAATGTTCCGGGGTAGCGGTAACCCTGTCGGACAATCCCGCTTACTCGGAAATAGAGGGATAATTGTATTTTATTGGAACTAGGAATAAACCTGCATCATATTTATACTTTATTAATGCTATTAAAATAGTATTATTTAAAGCTTAATTTATTAATCTATATAGTTCATTTGTTTAAGGTTTGCAAACAGTCATTTTTACAACAGCTTCAGACTGTATAACAAAAACTTGACATTTTCACTCCCTAGCACCCGAGACATAAACTAAAAGCCACGTCGGTATATCGATTTATAAATCGATAACCAACACTCGATTAAGCTTACAAGTGAAACCCATCATAAAGACACAAGCTTTAATTATTGGGGTGCCAGGATTAATCACTTTCAGAACTGTGGTAGCAGCTCTATTCGCTGACGATGTTAGTTTAGGCTGGAGGGTGTTCGATAACTAGAACGCTGATGTAATATTTGGATGCCGGAGTAAATGGCGAATTTATGCTAGCTGACAGCGTCATTGGTCTAGTGGTCGAAAGCGCTACTGCTAAGCATAATATCTTGGGGCCCAATAAAGTCAAAGTCAAGTAGAATCATTTATTTCAAATAGGTTGTGCCTATTTTAAATAAATGAAAGGCACTTTTGAACGCTTATAACTTGCTGCTTGCGTAACGTCAAAAATGAACAAGAAATAGAATTGATTCTAGTCGCCCCTTTCAAAAGGTAGTTTCGTGTGGAGAAGAATGGGCAAGAAACTCCACCGTTACTCTTTTAAAATGATTTACAATGTTTTATATACATGAAATTATAAAATTGTATGTGAAGACAATGCACCTAGAATAAAAACAATACAACACAAAAGGTGAAAAGAAAAACACATATATCAGTGGCAGGTAAACTTAATTATGTCATAAGTACAGAGGCCGGCACATCAGGCTATCCCTAACTGTCAAATGTTTCAATTAAATATGAACCTTATGTCTTTGCAATAAAGTTGAAATACTATCAAAGAAATTTGACAGATTGTGGTAACTTGATGTGCTGGCCTCTGTACATGGTGCTCACATATTTACAAATGTGCTAAAAGTTAATAGTAATAAATAAATAAAATAACCAACTTGTCAATAGTGTGTCGGTAGTGTGTCAAAGTGTCTCAATAGACAAATCAATGACATTTGGTATTCTAAAAATTATTTATGGTTTTTGACTTACCACTGAAGACATCAATATAGTATCTGTAAAATAAATGATTGATTGATTGACTGTAGAGCCATTGAAACGCCATAATAAGATTATTGTAATAATTGGTAGTCTGCTCCACTATAATGTGTCAATGTCATCGTGATGGCCAGAGTTAAGGTAGTCTGTAAATATTGTAACACTGAAAACTATTGTACTGCCACACTATCAACATTCTACCGACACACTACTAATCCACCACTGAAAGGCCATTGAAGTTTTTTCAGAATACCAAATTTGCAACAGTTGCAACATATTGCAGTGGTTGAGCGATTGACTGCTGCGCACTATGTCGCGGGTTCGATTCCCGCTCGGAACAAATATTTGTACGACCTGCAAGTATTTGTTACGAGCCTGGGTGTTTTTCTATCCATAATATGTATGTATTTACAAAAAAAAATGTATATAAGTAGTATATCAGCCATCTCGTTACCATAACACAAGCATTAGGTTGCTTAGCTTGGGACGATACGGCGTTGTGTGAAATGCCCAAGGATATTATTTATTTATATTAATGTCTGTAGTGTGTCGATAGAGTGTCAATGTCGTGTTGCTTAATTCAAAGTTACAGAATTGGGTCCCTGGGTTAAATTACCGGGTTAGATAAAGTGCTATTGAGGTTTCCGGGTACTTCTCAGTAGGAGCCCGGAGTCTGAATTTGTGCCCGGCAATAAGCTAGCCTCTTATCATATGGGACGTATATTTAACAGACGAAATATGAGTGTAGTATATGTAGGTCTTTCTTTCTTTTTCGTGTGGTTACTGACTAAACTGGTGTCAGAGTTTTTATGCTGCCCATGGGCCTCTGCCTTATATGTAGGTTCACCTCTGCCTGACCCTTCGGGAAGGTAGACGTGATGTACTGTTATGTTTTTTTTTTTTTTTTTTTTTATTTAGCCTACACTGTCCCACTGCTGAGCAAAGGCCTCCCCCAAATCCTTCCAGACATCTTTCTCTTGAGCCCCCTCGATCCATCCCTTGTGGTATGCGTCTAGGTCGTCTCGCCACCTCTTACTGGGCCGGCCTCGACGGCGCCGTCCATGTTATGTTATGTCGTGTTTATGCACTGACTTCGATACCTACATCCAGAGATAAAAAAACGTCAACAGAAAGTATACAGCAACATTGATTTAAAAAAATCACGGTACGCAATATAACTGCGGTTTCTGGAACCAGAAATGAAACCTTTTCCTTATTTGATCCCTCTTTAAAGGAGTACCGACAGCAAAACAGATAGGTAAATACGCAAGCGAACTTTTATTATTCGAAATATGAATCAATTTTTTGAATTGGTAGGTAATGGTAGTTTGTAGATGAGTCTAATGCTGTCGCCTTTGTCATTCGTTTACACGGGAACAGTTATTACATCTCAGGTAAAGAGGTTCATTTGGAGTCATTTCTCCCCTTATTTATTGCTTGTGTAACAATAGCAATAAATTTCTATTTCCTACAATTATAAAAATATGCGTGTAGCAACAGTAGAATTGGCCCAGTGGTAATGGCCGCGACTTACAGGTTGTGGGTCGTAGGTTCGATAAAAGAGAACATCATAAGGAAACCGGCATGTCGTAAAAATTAAAAAACATCTGACGTACACTAACCAGCACTGGGGCTCGCGTGGTAGATTACGGCCCACTCTCTCTTACTGAGAGGAGGCCTGTGTCATAGCAGTGCGAACAATAGGCTGATTACGACTTGTCGGGAAATTCGAGCGAAGATCCGATGGCGATGATTAGATACGCAACATTTTAAAAGAGTAACGGTGGAGTTTCTTGCCCATTCTTCTCCACACGAAACTACCTTTTGGAACGGGCGACTAGAAGCAATTCTATTTCTTGTTCATTTTGACGTTCAAAAGTGCCTTACTTGTGCCTATTTGAAATAAATGATTTGACTTTGACTTTATACGCAGTTTGCAAACTTAAAAATTTTGCCGTGTGTACTTTCTATCTGTATACTTTTTCCTTTTCAAAGTGTGTATCGTGATTTATAAGGGTTGTTTGCTCATCCTGACAGCTAGGTATGGGAGATAGAAGAATTAATCGATAAAATAAATTATTGATGAGAGCGAATGTTCGAAAGTGGGTTTGGTGTGTGTGCGTGCGTGTCTTTGTAAGTTTGTTACTTCTTCAAGCGAAAACTACTGACCGGATTTGAATGAAATTTGTCACAGAGATAGATTATAACCTTTTTTTTTTTTTCAGGTTGGGAAATCGTCCAGTGACTTCTCCCGCTCTGGGTGGAGCGGAAGAGAGTGTCAGACTCTTACTGACTAAAACCCATCCATGTTCCTTCCGTAGCCCTTTATGTTCCGGGGTAGCAGTAACCCTTTCGGACAATCCCGCTTACCCGATCCGATAGATTACTATTTTATTTTATTACCTGGATTACTATTTAGGATACTTTTTATCCTGTTAGTACGTTCCGAAGGAATAATTTCTTTTATTTAAATCGACATCTACGCGGGTGAAGACGAGGGCAGAAACTAGTATGGGAAATAAAGCCGATTTTAGACAGGTCACATTCCTTTGTTTCCAATTCGAATATTATCATAGGTTTAAAGGTTATAACATCGTGTAATCGCTTTCCCCGGTCAATGAATTTCATGCCGAATTGGTTTTAGCTTTCACAAATCAAGCGGGTATATTTTGTTCAATGGCATTCTGTTTCTCCCTAATACGATCATATTATTATCAATTCAGTGAATATTATTCATACATTGAGAGTTTTTCCAATGTATACTTACCTTGTTTCGGATTTCATTTGTTTTACATTTATACTTACGTTTACCTAATGTTTGTTCATGATTTCGAATGTATAGGTGTCTAGTGTGATATAACGGCTTAGTTTTTTCACCACTACAGCGTTTTCGATTTACTTCAAAGAAGGTTGCCAAAATTATGGTCGAATTTCCAAGCATTTTGGAGAAACAATCATAAATTGATGAGACCAATGTTATATGAATATATTATTAAGTTTTAAAAAGGTACCTTAAAAAAAGTAAGAGGTAGGTGTTTCCTCAGGGGAATTTCTGTACACAATATGTTTTCGATTTCAATTTTTTCGGTAGGTATCAAAATAATCACACAACTCAACTAGTGAAATACTCGCACTCGAATACAATACGGCCGACGCATCTTGGCGGTCCTGAAGTTAGTCGATTAGCTGCGCAGTAGACAATTTGTTTCCTAAAACATCCATTGCGTACCAAACAGCTAACTTCAGAACCGCAAAGAAACCTCGGCCGTACTATACTACAGTAAAAAACAGAGTAAAAGCGAGCAACATTAATACCTAACTTTAGCACCCTTCTCGTGACTTCACTTTTAAAGCTCTGATTTGTAACAGAAACGAGGTAACAAGTTCGACAGCACATGTATCCCGATAGCAATCAGGGACAATAATATCGACGATCACTGGTAACTGCGACACAAGACCACAGAATAGACAAGCTGTAAGTCAGTACAGAAGGTTCACATTAACTGATTGGAAAAAGACCCATCACCAAGCCGAAACATGCTCATTCTATTCTTTATATAAGTAACATTGACTAGCCCAGAAATAATTGCTGAAAAAGTAATTGTAGTCTTTGTTATAGGATGATAGATTCTTTACCACGTTGAATAAGTGAATGACGTCGCTATTCGCGAAATTGTATTTTTTTTAATTTATCCTACACTGTCCCACTGCTGGGCAAAGGCTTCCCTCCACGCCTTCCATCCGGGCACAAGCTACCACTGCCTACTTGGAACCCTGAAATACTCGTAGACTTCATCCCTAAGTAGGCCGCGGTAAGGACAACCTCCACTAGTGGGGTGGACGGCTCAGATCTTCAATGTGTATGCGACGTCTCCCCACAAACAATGGCTCCCCTGCCATCTTGCACCGCATGCCCGGTCACCAGCACACGTGAGGACCTAATGGCTGCGACAGCGAACGGTATTCGTGTTGGTGAATTTTGAGCCAAACAATTTTTTTTTCACCTCACAGGCTCGGAAAGAGTCTGTTTGTCATTCGAAATCTGAGCCGAAAATCGATTTTTGCTCTCTAGCGTGGAAAGAGTTTTTAAAATTCGAACCTTTCTATTTAATAATTTTCTATACTGCCAGTCCACTGAAAATGCATGACACGGTCTAAAATAAAATATTAAATAATACCGCTCACCTTAAAAACTTCCATCACAGTACAGAAATTAAATATTTTGCGAGGATATAATTGTAAAATTGGAATTAATGGTAATAAGTATTCCATTTGATTAAAAAAAACTGTGACGTCACATTTGAATATGCCATAAAAATACTACCCTGTCAAATACCCAATTGTGTAGTAATTTTAGTTTAATTTTTAAAATAAAATAAATACTAATATAATATGTTATTTAATCCTTTGCTTGACAAAAATTAATATGTATTAAATTAAATTAGTTATTTGTATTAAATTAGTTTTTTTCTTTCATTCTCCTTAGAGGACAAGTAGGATATAGAACAAAATACAGGGTATTTAATTTTGGAGATATTCTATGTAACTCATAAGATACATTGCCAAGTATCTGTTATTTTCTTCACATGAGTCAATGTATCTGAGACGCTCGAACAAAATAAAACTCAACATATAACACCTGTTTTCTTGCACCTAGCAGTTTCCTCGCTGTAGTGAGGTGAAAAATTGTGTGTTGCGCTCGGCAGCAAAGCTTTTCTGCGTCTCGTACCTTTGAAACCTTCGTTACGCTCAGAATTCTATATTTGAACCACTCGCTTCGCTCATGGTTCAACCCTAGAATCCTTCGCTTAATCAGGTTTCAATAGAAGTACTCGCGCCAAAAATCAACTTTCCAGCCTTGCATAACAAATAACTATTTTCGCTTTATTTTTGCCATCGACACGCTAAGAAGAAATAAGGTGATAGCGGAGCTGGGTGCCCCGAGTGTGTGATTTAAGTATTGCCACTTGTACAGGGTATTATAAAGTATTTAAGCGCGTCTTGTAAACCGTGGATCTTCTATTACCCTTCTATCATATTTTTTTAACATGGCGCATTCGTATCGAGCCTGAACTTTGATTGGGGACAGTTTACTTCGCTTGTTTGAGGCAAACGTTCTGAGGGGAGATTTTTGAAATTGTTCGTTGAGAATGAACGATGGAACGAAGAAGTCTTGTAAAGTTTTTTCTAGAGAGAGGAAAACATAATCAGTTGAAATAAATATCATGGGAATGTTACGGACAACTACATCATAGACTACAATAGAATGTACACTTTATTATGTACAGAGGCCAGCACATCAAGTTACCACAATCTGTCAAATTTCTTTGATAGTATTTCAACTTTATTGCAAAAAGGTTCATTGTTAATAATTAATAGCTTGATGCCGGGTAAGCGGGATTGTCCGAAAGGGTTACCGCTACCCCGGAACATAAAGGGCTACGGAAGGAACATGGATGGGTTTTAGTCAGTAAGAGTCTGACACTCCCTTCCGCTCTACCCAGAGCGGGAGCAGTCATTGGATGATTACCCAGCCTTAAAAAAAAAAAAAAGGGATAGCTTGATGTGCTGACGTCTGTACACTATACAAATTATAGACAAAAATGTACACACAGCAACGGGAGGTCTTATCGCTGAAAGCGATATTTTGAATAAAACCTTTGCATAGATTACGACAGGAAAAACAATACTGCAGGTACTCTGTGGTGTACTACTTACATATAATATATCATTTACATATAACTTATCTATACATACACATGCAATAACTATCATAAAACAAGTGCAAAGAACAAAAAGAAAAAAATATGTTTAACGACAGAGGTTGAGTTTTTTTTTATCATACTTAAAAAAATAACAAAGATTGAGCACGCTTTATCGACACAGGCAAGGCATTTCATAACCGTACTACTAACCTACTATGTACATAATATGATAAAGCGTTTGCAGTTCAAGCAGCCGATGGATCTCTAGTCTCAATTTTTCTGGTGACACAACATCTTTTATGGGTGTCATGAAGGACGCTTCACTACACTACATACCGATTAAGAAGTTCCCATCGAAAAATCTTTAGAAAAAACTCGCAGAAGAAGTCGCACACATTCCGCGGTATCTTTGTTAATGAGACCAATTACTACACAGTTAGCAAGCAACACTCGTAAAGGTTTGCGTAGAAAAAGACCCTGAAACTCAAATTACAAAACAGTTAAAGCTTACCACACAAAGGCTTGTATAAAGAGTAAATATCCAAATGACAAGCTTTCTTCTAACCAGAAAGGGCCCTAACAACGAAATTGAAACACCACAATGAACAAAGACCAAAAAACAAATAAACTTGAAACAATTCTCGTGTTTACTGACCCACAAAATGATTGTTTATGTAAAATTATTATTTATGCATATTCCGCAAACAAGCTCACATTGTTCAAGCTCTTAATCTAATAGAAGGAGGGTACATAAATTCAACAAACGACACCGTTATGGGTCATTCAAAATTTACGCCGAATCATATAGTTATGGGATCACTACCTATATGAGGTTTTTATGGACTTTGCCGCGACGCAAGCATGGGGTGGACATAGGGAGTGTTTTGAAAGATAAGGAAGTTTCGATCATAATGTTAACATTTTAGGGAGTATCGAAGGCCAGGGTTTTATGGTATTTGAACTTCGATTCATCCGTCTGGTAGTTTTCAAAATGTTTTATGTAACGCATGTTGCAGCAGTTTTACTGTCAGCAGTATACAAGCTCTAGAGAACCTCGTAGGTAGAATTGATTGACGCTCTTAAAAAAAAAAACCGACGCAGCCAATCACAAACCAGTTACCCAATCTTCTTAGCGTGTCGATAGCAATCTAAATGGACTCTGCTCAAAATTCGGCTACATGTTCGGCGCCATCACTAGCGTCCATCAGTTCCTGTAACGTGCAGACGACAGGACACGCAGGACACGATATTAAGTGTCCCATCGTTTGTGGAACAGCACCAGATTTACACTCCAAGGTAGAGTTGTCTACCTCTCGCGCCCGGCCCTGGTGCAAGTCATGGTCCGGGGCGAGAGGGAGTGGGAGGCAGTCACCTCCTTCTGCGAAGCAGTCATGCTCGCGAAGGAGGTGGCGGGATGGGAGAGAGAAAGGTCCTCCCGTCCCAGCCGCCGCAGGAGACGCCCCGGGCGTCGAGAGCCACGTGACGACTCCCGGCCAAGGTAGGCGCGGGCCTGCGGACGGTGAGTAATGGGTGACTCACCGTCCGATCAGCACCAGGCCCGTGCCGGACGGAGCGTATATGTTCCACGCGCGCCTCTAAGAGATGTCAGCATATGAAGGGGCCCCTCAGGGCCAAGCCTGCCGGGTAAGCGGGATTGTCCGAAAGGGTTACCGCTACCCCGGAACATAAAGGGCTACGGAAGGAACATGGATGGGTTTTAGTCAGTAAGAGTCTGACACTCCCTTCCGCTCCACCCAAAGCGGGAGCAGTCACTGGATGATTTCCCAGCCTTAAAAAAAAAAAAAAAGGTAGAGTTGTCTATGAATCCCCACCTGAGTAGCTTTTCCTTGCTTCGGTCAATTTGAGTCCGGATTTTGTTTAAACACTTCCAGGTTGGCCAAGGCAAGCCGCGCCCATGAGGAAGACCTTCAGCAGCTGGAACGAATGGTGTGGGTAAGGAAGTACTGTCTCGCGCGTTAGTACGTACGTCACGTTTAGGTACCTCCATTGCAAAATTAGTGCTGAGACATTATGGCTAGACTTTTTGATTTGATTTGAGTTTTGACATTGACATTACTTTTGAGTAGCATCAATGACGTCTTTATCCTCTTAATCGCATTCTACCGTACCTCATATTATAATAAGTGGAAGATAGGAATATTCAGTAGCAGTATTTCACAAGTTTACGACCACGGACAGAAGCGAATATACTTGCATTTCCTCCTGCACTACTTCCGAAATATTGCTCATAAAATGTAAGCATAAACACGCCATGTCATAAGTAACTATAGCACTGAGTACATAGAAGTATCGGCATAAATATTACTGTTATAGGGCTTTGGTTGCCTGGTCGAGCTCTATCTTATTGTGAAAGATCTTCTCTAGTCTTTAGTAAAAAAGCTACAATATAAAAATTACTCCCTTTTTTTGGACTGTTCAGTGGTAATTGGGCTTGAGCTCGCAATGTATCATCTGAGAAGTAGTACTTACCTAGCTAGTTAGATTGTAGAATATATAAATAGTACCAAGTTATATTGTAAAATCATTACAAAAAAGAAGATATATTTTTACATTCATTCTACGTACAAAACGCCACCGAAATTGGCGACTCGGTCACAAATGGCAGCCAAAAATGCCCCTTATTATTTATCGTGTTTGACTAGGCTCCCTCGCTCAATAAGATTTATTGGGTTCAACCAATAAATTTATTTGAACGAAACTTTGTTTTTCCTAACTGATAAAGCTATGAACAGACAGGGCATGCTCCTGCATAAGACCTCACTAATTTTACAGATAATGTGGTCCTTAGAAGCACTTATTCGTAGCATGAATCTGTCAAAATATAGAAAAGAAAATCATTATAATAGGTGGTTATTATTCTTTTTAAACACCACAGTGCACATATTCCAGCCTTTATAATATGAATTCTTTAAAAAAAGCATGCTTGTTTGCTTGTATGTAACATGCTTAATTAATAAGGAAAGGCATTCCCCTAAAAAAAATTCGCAAAAAAAAATGTGCGATCTGCTTTTTTTTTCACGAATTTTTATGGTAATATATTTCTTTAGAACCATAAAAATGCGTAAGGATGCCATAATATTGGTGATCAACTTTCCTTCCTTTCGTTAATTAACATACTGTATATACCATGCTGTCCGTGTAAGTAAAAACTTCATACTTTTTTCGTAGACATATGCTTATTGTGTGCATCTGCGCGAAAATCGCATTCTATTTGTTATATATAGCACGTGTATTTCAGACTTAATCCGGCGTTTGTTCTCAGGTATTCGTGTTTTTTCCGTGTTCCAACGGATTAAGTATCAAGCTTTCCATAGATAATTATGCGAGATTATTTTTGCATTTTGTAGACGGATTTAAAGGTATTTACGAAAAAATATTCCAGTCATTGAAAATTCGTATTTCAAGGTACAGCCAGTAGTTAAATATGTAGATGGATAGTTTAAAACAGAATTTCTCATTCTTTGATCTTTCTAAAAATATGAAAGGTAGATTGTGAGACATACGTACACTTTTCTTTGAGACCACGACTTTGAAATTAAAACACGAAGTTTCTTTCAAAGTTTCTTGTTCTTCCTTTCTATATTTTTTAATAATAAGGCAAATATGAAATTTTTTTAAATGGTTTTTTACTGTATAAATAGTCTTTTGACGTATTTCATACTATTTTCTTATTTCAGTTAGTTAGTAAATAGAAAGTAAATTTAATATTAATAAATTCAAAGTATCAGCGAACCATACTATTGTCATTTTTTAAATGTAATTAAAGCTTTAATCTAGGCTACTTCAGATACTAATTACGTTGGTGGTAAAGTCCTCTAAATAATAAAATTACCCAATTAATTTCTTTGATAGGAGTAGCGCGGTAACCGCGGTAACGATCATTATGTAAATAAGGCTAGAAAACCCCACAGTTCTTTAATTTATCGATGGCAAGGAAATCGAATACCAGACATTAAGACCGCCTTCGCACAGTATTTATTACTTGTGCAGGGGCTCGTGGCTAAATGATAACAGACGTACGGATCAATCGAAGATTAAGTTGCGCTTGCCGGTTCGTGGATTGGTCCGAGACCCCTCCGGGCCTCGGAAAACCCGTTAAGCCGTTGGTCTCGACTGTCATTCGTGTACCTCTGGCAGTCGTTACGGGTAGTCAGAAGCCCGAACACCTGACCACCACTTTAGAGTAGTTGTGACGATTCCCGTTGGTAAGCAGTATTAAAAATTAAAAAAATTAAAAATTAAAATTATTTATTTCATCCACTTATTTAAATAAATTTACAATTTTTGGAATTACCTTTTAAGCAAGTTTTTGCTTGTGATAGGTATTTCCGCTTTTCTAATTTACACTAACTACATACATAAGTGTGAAAATTAGCAATCTAAACAGTTGATTAAATAAAATAAACATAGTAATTTTTATCCTTTAGTTTGCGCTCTGGGTGTGTATGTGTGTGTGTGTGTGTGTGTGTGTGTGTAGGTGCGTGGGGCTGTGTGTGTGCATGTGTGCATGTTTGTAGTATGTATGTTTGTGTCATTTGTGTCCAAGTGTTTTTGGACTATGTAATTGTATGTAAAATTGATTCGATTTCATTATAAGTTTTGTTTATCAGCCATTTAGCGATTGTTTTTTTGCAGTCGTGGTATGTCATAGGATATATGTTATTTTCTTTATTAACTACATTATATATGTGTGTTGATTGTTTTGTATATTGCCTTGAAGCAAAATAAGTTTTGACTGGGATTTCTGGAGCAACATTATTCTTCCTCCTGGCCTGTGCCCTGGCAGGGACAAAGGGAAGGGATTTATGTTTCTTTAAAACAATCTGAAGGATATATAGCTTCCTAACTGATAACAGATTTGATGTTAAGTATAGGCTTTCAGTGGGGAACCTCAGTGGTTTGAAGAACATCACCTTCAGAAGCGCTCTCTGCGCCCTCTCCAGTTCTAAAAATTTGGTTTTTGTTGCTCCGCCCCAGATTGGCAAGCAGTACATTACTATGGACTGACCCAGAGAGACGTAGATTTGCCTGATAAGTTCTTTGGTGGCCACATGTCGTAGTGACTTAAACAGGTACATATATTGTTGGAAGGTTCAGAGCATGTGTGGATTTTAATCTGAAGATCTTGTGATGGTTGCGTACTGTTGTAAATAGAGAAGCAGATATAATTGGTCTTAGAGACATTTAATGTTAGAAGATTGCGATTGAGCCAGGAAGCTATGATAGACAAGCCACGTTCCGCGGTACGGCCAACACTGTCCCAAGATGCTCCCGAGAAAACTATTGCTGTATCATCAGCGTAGGAGAATATATGAGCATCTTCTAAAGGCATATTACATAAGGTGTTTATGTAAATAAGAAACAGTGTTGGCCCCAGCACACTACCTTGTCCCACTCCGTAAGTCACAATTTCTTCAGAACTAGTGGCCAATCCAATCCGTACCACATATCCGCGCTCACTCAAGTATTCCTTGAAAAGCTTAAGTGGTACACCTCGCACGCCAATATCTTCTAACCTGTGTAGAAGTGTGGGAACAGAGACTGTGTCAAAGGCCTTTTTGAGGTCTAGAAAGACTGCCAGACACTTACTTCCGCTGTCAACTTTTTCAGTGACAGTAGAGGCAAGCGCCAAGATTGCATCCTCTGTAGATTTGCCCTGTCTAAAGCCAAACTGTGACGCTGAGAGAACGTTGTTTTTAGTTAGATATCTAATCAAGCGTTGGTTTATTACACGCTCAACTACTTTAGACAAGGACGGGAGGACAGATATCGGCCTATAATTTGACGAGTCAGCTCTGTTCCCACTCTTGTACACGGGTGTTATAACAGCTTGCTTTAAGGCAATGGGGAATGTTCCCTGTTCAAAACAAAGGTTAATAAGATGGGAAATAATTGGCGAAATAATTTGCTGTGCAGTTTTTAGAAAACTGACTGGAATTTTGTCCCAGCCGGTGGCACAGTCAGATTTTAAACTTGTTATTACGGTTGCAACTTCATGAGGATCCGTGTTGAAAAATACAAAAGATGAAACTGGTGGATTTGGATCTCTTACGGGTATAGTGCTGTCATTAATAGCGACTCTTTCGGGGTTATTTAATATGTCGTCAGCCAGGTGCTTGCCTATTGTGGAGAAGTATTTGTTGACCTTGTTGACTGCTTCATGAGGGGTAACGGCTGATTCCAATAAATCTGTGTTGTGAGTTTTAGGTGGCTTACGTTGGGTAATAGTGTTAATACTTTGCCATAATTTTTTAGGGTTATTTTGTGTCTTGTAAAGTAGGTCACGATCATGTTTACGTTTCTGTCTTTTTAGTATACTATTGCAGTAGTTTCGGTATCTTTTAAAGGTGATTTTAAGAATGTCATTATATGGGTCTAGCTTTAGCTTCCTTTGCATGCTGTTGCGGTTATGTATGCAGCGCAGTAAACCTGTAGTCATCCAAGGTTTAATCAGCCTATATTTTACAGGGATACTTTTAACAAGAGTGCTGCCCGTGAGACATTGTTGAAGCAAGCTTATAAGGGTATCGGTAAGAAGATTAGGGTTGGTAAGATTTAGAAGGTCTTGTATATTGTTAGATTTTAAGAGTTCCATGACTTTATCTACGTTTATTATTGTTTTAGTTTTACTTAGTTGAAGTTTTTTCGTTAGATCGGATAGTTTTAGAAAAATCATATTGTGATCGGTAATTGTGGTGTCTAGAATACCAATAAAAGCAGATTTTTTATTAGGCGTTAATTTTAAAATGAAGTGATCTAAACAACTTTTATCTCTTGTTGGAAATGAGTGTCCAGGGAGTAGGCCGTGCATCGCCAACATATTTAAATAATTAAGTCTATTTGAACGCTCGTATGATTGTTCTTCTTGTTTAGAGATTAAATTTATGTTGATGTCACCAGTGATTATGACGTTTTTACTTGGTGCAATTGTTGCTAAGTGGAGAGATAAAGAATTAATGAAGTCATCTGCATTTGTTTTTGATGGAGAGCGATAAATATCTATGACGATAAGATCGGGCTTGATGGTTACTTGCAGGCAAGAAGCATGAGTTAATTTAATTTCTTTTATTTTATAATTATGTTTGTTACAGACGTAAATGACGACACCGTCAGCTTTATTTAAATGTTTGGTGGTGTGGTGTGCCGAGTAGTTGTTTAGTTGGGGGATGTTTTTATTGGGGTTCAGCCTGCATTCACTCAGCACAACAAGGTCAACAGCGAAATTAAAATTAGCTAGGTTTAGTTGCAGGTCAGTGAAATTTAAGTAGATACTTCGTATGTTCTGAGAGACAATCGTGAAGTCAGTGTTTTTTATTTCAATTGATGTATTAAAAGTGTGTAGTGATAAGTTCGATACTTGTGCTATTTCCGTGTTATCAATTTCAGTAATACACACATCAAAAGTGTCTAGGGATCAACATATATTTTTGCAATAACTTTTCTCTTGATTGATATTAATTTAAATTTTCTTTAAGGATTCATCAAATAAAGTGTTTTCGTTTGTCACAGTAACGATAAACCAAGTCACCTTTGCATTAATAAAGAAATTTGCCATTTTCCTAATAAAGGGATTTTTGACATTTGAACCACTAACATTAAAGTTCGAAAAAAAGACTGAAATAACAGTTTTCTTTAAAATTTTATTGGGTAACTTAAACAATTAATAATCCGTGTTTCTACCGCGAACACTAACAACACAAGAACATCGGTTTGGCATACTCAAAATGAGTTCATCCAAATCACGCTGTGGAATGGCCGCCCATGTTCGTTGCAACAACAAAAAAAGGTGTTATCAGTCGACTTTGGACACGTTACCGAAGCACTGGTACCGTGGCTGAGCGCCATGAAGGACGGTATCGCTGCACCACACGGAGACAAGACCGATACATTCAAATCTTAACTCGAAGAGCTCCAACAATAACCGCCATGATGTTAGCCGTGAGGCTTCATCACTCTTCAGGGAACTTAATTAGCGACCAAACAGTCAGAAACCGCTTGCATGAAGTGAACCTTCATTCCCGAAGACCGCTACGGGTACCACCTATAGCAATGCACAATCGTAGGATTCGATATCAATGGGCTCTTGAACACAGAAATTGGGCAGAAGAACAATGGCGTTTCGTGTGCTTTTCTGATGAGTCTCGTTTTGGTATGAGACCGGATACAAGACGTATACGACACTGGAGAACCCCTGGACGCCAACAGCGATTAAAATCCTGCCAGGAAGTCCATCCTTATAGTGGTGGAACCATCATGGTATGGGCGGGTATTTGGATCGGCGGAAGAACTGAGTTGATTTGGATCAGAGGCAACCTCAACGCTCAAATTTATGCTGAGACGATTGTATCTGACGTCATCGTTCCTCTACAAGTGCAAATCGGTCCCTTATTTCAGTTAATGCATGATAATGCACGACCGCACACCGCAAGAGTTGTAAGACAGACTCTCGCCGCAGCTAACATCAATGTCCTGCCCTGGCCTGCTCAGTCGCCAGACTTGAACCCGATTGAGCATGCATGGGATATGCTACAGAGAAGAGCTCTGCCGAATATGGAGGGTATCCAGTTGCAAGAAGACCTTTTTTTGTTGTTGCAACGAACATGGGCGGCCATTCCACAGCGTGATTTGGATGAACTCATTTTGAGTATGCCAAACCGATGTTCTTGTGTTGTTAGTGTTCGCGGTAGAAACACGGATTATTAATTGTTTAAGTTACCCAATAAAATTTTAAAGAAAACTGTTATTTCAGTCTTTTTTTCGAACTTTAATGTTAGTGGTTCAAATGTCAAAAATCCCTTTATTAGGAAAATGGCAAATTTCTTTATTAATGCAAAGGTGACTTGGTTTATCGTTACTGTGACAAACGAAAACACTTTATTTGATGAATCCTTAAAGAAAATTTAAATTAATATCAATCAAGAGAAAAGTTATTGCAAAAATATATGTTGATCCCTAGACACTTTTGATGTGTGTAGTTTCTAGAGTGTTATCCATTATTGTATGTTAGGTTTATCGATATAGGAATATGAAGTAGTTTGGGAAATTGAGTGTATGTGTAAATGTTTGTGTATGTTTGAGTGTATCCGTATGTTTGAGTGTCTATGCATGAGTGAGTATATGTGAGTATGTAGTTTATGCAAGGTAGGTTAGATTGTAGTAAAAGTTTATTAGTGTGTGTTATTAGTGTGTAAGAGCGTATTACAATTAAGTTATTTAAACGTGTTAATATCTTTATGTTAAACATATTATCAATCTTTCTATAACATGAATTTAATTTGTAAATATCAATATACATAAACAATAGGCATATAGGACAATGATTCAATAGGACTAGTCATATTTGTTGCATAAGTTTGTTCACTTGCATTTCGTTTTTAATTATGATTTTGGGTGAGTTGTCATCCTTTTTAACGCATACCTGACCAAAGGTTGTCCAGCAGTATTTATAACCTTTCGATTTAGCCAAATCGCGGGCGAGAAAATGCAAGCGTGCGCCCTTGCTGGTTAGCTGCTCCGATACATAGATGGGTGAGTATTCATCAGTCTTGAGTCCTAAATGCTGTAGTATTACTCCCAAAATACCCCGTAGTGCCAAGCGATCCAGTAGTACCACGGGAAGGTTCTTTTTAACCGTGTTACATTGTTATCACGTTTTATAGTTTGACACCTGTACCTTGGCATTAGTCATTTTAACTTTTGCTATTTAGAAATTTCCTTACCTTAGCACTGGTGTGAAGGCTCAGTGTGAGGGTGGGTCAACCGCGAATATTTTTAATAATAAAAGGTCTTTCTTCCCTCTTTCTTTCCTTCTTTCCTAGTCATATAAAATACTGGTATTCAGTAGTATCCAGTTAGACTGGCAGCCAACCCCAACATAGTTGGGAAAATACTAGGCAGATGATGATGATCATTCACGTATCCTATCATAATCCTCCACTACCTTCTAAAATCCACTATAAATGTTAAGTAACATCGTAAGCCAATTTTGGCGGGGGAGTCCTTCGCTACATTTGCCACCTCTAATTGTATCATTTGTACCCCAACCCTTGCCCCAGCACTACAAAGTTAACAATACCGGGTCGTTTCGAACCCGCCGTAAATCGTTCGCCATAAAACGCTAAAGGATTGATGATTGTGTCGTCTATCCTAACATTTTATTGCTGTTTACACTATAAACTAGGAATAAAAGTTAGTAACGCCTGAAATTGCCTCTAAAACTAGCGTGATGCTATCAACAGGTGGTATTCAATATCACTTGTAAAGGGGTAACTAAATAAATAAACTTCCATCAATTTCAGGCGAATTCTTCCTTAACTTCTCGAAGACTTATAAGTATAGACTAACTTTTTCCCCCCGCCGCTTCGCGCAATTTTTGTTTGCATAAGATTTACCTAAATGCGAAATTTTTAAATAATACATCTATCTTATATGATTTCTCCATACAAACTTTCAACCTCCGTTCTCCTCCGTCCTACATGGGCTAAATTTTCAAAAATAGCGGACGACTAGCTACGAGTATCTGTGTGTCAAATTTCAGCCCATTGGTTGCAGCTATGTGTTGGTAAATCAGTCAGTCAGGGTTTCCTTTTATATTATACAGATTGTATATATATTTTGTTCGCGACACTTAGCAGAGTAAGCTTATAATTAGTCAACATTTGATCCTAGTATATCAAGTTAAGTGGTCCACTTTATATCACACGACCAATTGACAGCGTCAACCCGAATTAGGAAAAATAAGTTTAAACAACGATGCTATTTAATTTAGTTGAGTTATATCAACGTATTGATAATAGTCTGTTTTTAAACTGAGTAAATATTTAGCAATCGTGTAAAGGCGCTGAGCGTTTTGCAAACTAATGATTCTACGACCGTGAAATATATACTATCATCAACAATACCCAACGTACCTGAATAAAGGACTACAGAATCTACGGTATAATTGCTTAAGACATTAACAGTAGCAATGGGTTTCATTTTGACAGTTCAACAACATCCATTGCGTTATTTACATTGTTGGGAAGACACATTTTTCTAACAAATGAAGCAATGGATTAGCAATATCCATCAAAATTATTCAGATTGTGATTGATAGTGCTGATAACTACCCAGTCAACGGTCAAGCGTGACCAACCAATCTACATTAATTACAGGTCTACTAATCGGTCGTTTGGCTAACGGTAGCGGCTTAGCAAACCGTACAGTTGGTTACCGGTATAAATTAGCATTAAGATTCATGATCCATCCGGTCGGAATAGATCGGGTTTAGATTGACTATGTAACCTATTAGAGAGAATATAGATCGTTCCTCTTGATTCTGAGGTTTTACTTAGGGCCACCTTGGCCCTAAATAAAATTTACGATTCCTAAGATCTTTGTTTTATCGTCAGGGGAAGCTTGTAATTTGCATTCTTCTATACATTGTTCTAGGAATTGAAATGCATTAGCTGCATCCGCTGTCTACAGGGTGGGAATACATCGCGAATAAAAATCAGCTGTTCCCTACATTTTGACGAGTTATGCGAGAATAATATACGGAACAGCTGATATTTTTTTTGCGATTTCTAATTTGTTCCCATAGTGAAAGTTGTTCATAATGATGAGTACAATGAGCCCGTAAAATAATGCCCGTGAATTCAATTTCACCCTGTATATGTCGACGTCGAAATGACAAAAAATCTAACATCAGAAATCAATATCGGATAGGAGTTCTTGTCACTTCATCGTTGATATACAGAAGCCTTTTTGGCATCATTGAAATTATTTCATAATTTGTATTTCGAAGACGAATGGATTAGCTCACCGTCCGATCAGGACCAGGCCCGTGCCGGACGGCGCGTACATGTTCCACGCGCGCCTCAAAGAGATGTATTAATGAAGGGCCGAAGCCTGCCGGGTAAGCGGGCTTGTCCGAAAGGGTTACCGCTACCCCGGAACAGAAAGGGCTACGGAAGGAACATGGATGGGTTTTAGTCAGTAAAAGTCTGACACTCCCTTCCGACCGACCGTAATTTTAAAGCCGTTACAACTGCATACAATACTATGGAGTTTCAAAAGTGCAGCAGCAACTGGCGCTGAGTACAGTTCTAATCCTGCTCAAGGCAGGAAGGACTTAACATTCTAAATCCTTTCCTATCTTTCGTAGAATTGCGCTCAGTGTTGAAAGCCTTTGCGAGATCTTTTTGTTCATATTTTTTTCACAGAACACAGCCTCCTCGCGCGACAAAAAAAATGGCGGAAAAATTCTTCTTAAAAATATGGCCTCTTTGGATAACTCAATTTACGCCGTCCTTGTTTTGAGCCTCCGAGTATGAATTTATTGATTACATTAGAGTTCCCGCACTTTACGATGGACTCATAAATATTTATGGAGAAACTCTGACATAGCTTAAGAGGTTTATTTCTCCATAGACATTTTTATTTAAGGTAAAAATTCATTGAATTATGCAAATTCCAAGTATGAAAGGCATCGAAGCGGTACAGTGGCTAATTATGAGACAAAAATACAGTAGTTCAACACTGTACGAAGTCTAAGTAAAATCTTGCGCTAAAACACATAAACCTATTGTAATTTAAGATGATAAAGTTACCGGATTTGAAAACTTCACCAAATAAAAATTAATTCTCTTTGGTTGAATTTTAATGCAATTTACTTGTGTGAGAAACTCCTTATTATATTGTAACTCATTAAGGTGTACCTTCTGCAAGTAAAACTTCATCTTGAAGACGAAGTCAAAAAAATAGAGTGACCTTTTTATGGACCTTATTATATTTGAAGGGATCTTTCTTTAATATTATTTGTTATCATTTTATCAACTTGCTACCTTTAATGAGTTTTGAGAAAATGCGCTATACATAGTACAAAGGTCGTCTATGATTCTCCGAAACTCGTTCTTGTCTTTGCCTGACTAATATTAGTGTTAGAACTGACCAAGTTTTTAATGAGAATAACACACTTTTCATTATTTAAATAGCGACACGCTCGTGCTTCCACTGTTTACTTACTACGACTACGACTCTGTTTATTACGAGTTCTAAGAAGTAAGAAAGAAAAACGTTTATTTGCGGCAAACACAAACGCAAAAGAACAAGTTAGGGGGAAATATGCGTCACATCCACGCAAAACGGCCATCGTTCAACATAATTCTGTGACCCATGCAAGACCTAGCTCCAGTACTGGTTTTTTGCGACAACCGGCGTTGACGTGATGACGTCAACCTATACAGCATATAATGAGAAAACAAGAAATCTGTGTTTAATGTCAATTTATCATACACATAAACCTTGCAGTATAAAATCTCTAAATGATGGTGAAAACCGGATCAAACCAAGTTGTGTAGGTTCTGTGTTAGGCCCAAAATTCAGCAACGCTAATACCGTTCACTGACGCAGCCATTAGGTCCTCACGAGTGCATGTGTCGTGGCATGCGGTACATGATGGGAGACGACCCATTGTCTGTGGGGAGACGCCACATACACATCGGAGATCTGAACCGTCTATGAACCCCCACTTGTGGAGGTTGTCCTTACTGCGACCTACTTAGGAACCAAGTCTGTTTAAGGTTTTCCAAGTAGGCCAAGTAGGTAGCTTGTGCCCAGATGGGAGGCAAATATAAGTATATTACTTATATTTATTAAGTATATTACTTATATTTGCCTCCAATCTGGGCTGATATAATTATTAAATAAATGTCGTAGAAAGGCTACACAAGTAGAGGAAGACCAAAGAAACGATTAATGGATTGTGTGAAAGATGATAAGGCTAGAAAAAGATGGCGGCTAATAGAGAAGTATGGAAGAAAAGGACATGTTGCGCCGACCCCAAATTAAATTGGATAAAGGCAGGAGAATGATGATGCAAAGATGTAGTTATTGAAAGATGCAAATGTGAACGCGATAAAATAATTGATTACAGAATACCAAGGACGTAGTAGGTATGTGACGTAGATATCTCAACCATTCTGCCTAGCCTTTCTCAACTATGTAGGGACCGGCTTCCAGCCTAACCGGATGCAGCTGAATACCAGTATTTTGCTCGGAGCGACTGATTATCTGACCTCCATAACCCAGTAACTGGGTAATACGATACCCCTTGGGAAGACTGGTTGTCAGATTTGAGGGTTCTGACGACCCGTAACGACTGTCAAAGACGCCCAAATGACAGCCGGGATCAACGGCTTAACGTGCTTTCCGAGGCACGGAGGAGTCTCGGTATGTAAAGATGGTCACCCATCCACGGCCAACCCCGGCAAGCGTAGCTCAACCTGATGGATCGACCTGTGCGGCTGTTATTACTAAGAAAACAATAAATATATACGTTTTTCTTTTAAGAAAAAAAAAACAGTTTAATGATTTCAGTCAACATCGTTATTTATGGACACTTTCATCTCTCCACAAAGTTATACGGTAGAGGACAAGCCAAGTTCATATCCATATTATAATTCCAGAAATTCATTGTACCACATTTACAACGCTAATTAGCTCCCAGTAAGGAGCAGGATACTTGTTTCAACCCCATTCATTCAAAATATTAACATTTTGTTTATAACTTTTAATTAGAACCTAGTAGAGTTCGTTTATTATCTTTAAGTTCAGTGTTGAATAAAACATGGCAACAAGTTTATACAGCCAGTTTGTGAACAAACAGTTTTGCTGTTGGCGATTGAATTAATCAATTTCAGAAAATATTTTATAGATTGGATGGCGCCCGTGATGTTGTGTATAATAATAACGTCAACTCCTTTTTTTTGAGGATGGACATTCATCAAATGACAATTCCCGCTCTGGGTGGTGCGGAAGGAAGTGTCAGACTCTTACTGACTAAAACCCATCCATGTTCCTTTCTTAGCCCTCTTTGTGTTCCGGGGTAGTGGTAACCCTTTCGGACAATCCCGCTGACCCGGCAGGCGACGGCACTAATGGCCTTTATGCTGACATCTCTTTGAGGTGCGCGTGGAACACATACGCCCCGTCCAGCACGGGCCTGGTCCTGATCGGACAGTGAGCCACCCATTACCCACCGTCCGCAGGCACGTCGTCACGCGGCTCCCGATGCCCGGAGCGTCTCTCGCGGCGGCTGGAACGAGAGGTCCTGTCCCTCAGCCATCCCGCCACCTCCTTTACTAGCATGATCGCGTGGAAGGAGGTGACTGCCTGCCACTCCTTCTCGCCTCCCACTTCCTAACGTCACCCCCTGCCATTTAATCCGTGTATTTTATAAGAAATCATTGATCAGGCAAGGACCAAAGTTTTTCCAAAGTTTTCTAAGGAACATACCCAATTCATTATAGCCACACAAACCCATACCCCAAAATGTTTTGATTCCATGTTCTGCAATAGTCCTGCACCAACCGGGGTTATCCTTGGGCGCGTTGCATAATGCATACAGGGATAATCGTCGGCTGGTGCCTCCTCATCATTTAGAATTGTCTAAGGTGCTATAGCGAGTTGGCTTCGGCCCCTCGAACACCTTCCTTTGGTGCGGGACACCAGGGTCCCTAGATAGGTCAAAGTCATTTTAATAATAATAATATCAGCCTATTATTGTCCTACTGCACGGCAAAAACCCACTTTACACGGCACCAGCATTGATCACCACGCTTGCTCAAAACCGTTATTTAAAAAAAATAAAAAAATATGGTCGATGCGGGGCGCAGACGCGGGCAGCAGTTACTACATAATAACATGTAAGTATTGTTATTGATGTATTATCACTTGTAAAATGAATTCTCTTAGGTAGTCTAGAAGAACAACGCACATACACAGACAGACACGAAAAGCTACTTCAATTCAAATTCAAGCTATTCAAGTAATGCATTAATTTCAAATAACGACTCAAAGCATTTACCAACTACAGGCACTTCGGAATTGGTCAAAAGGACGGTCAGTCAGAAAGATGAAGTTATTTGCCCATTCCTAAGAGCAATAAGTTCGTATAGAGAAGCACGGGCAAGAAGCTCAATCACTCAATAAATTTATTTGTGAAACATAGGCGTTTACATAAATAGGGGTGCGCTATGTTTTATGATAATTAAGACATCACTACATAGTTTAAAACAAAGTCGCTTTCTCTGTCCCTATATCCCTATGTATGCTTAAATCTTTGAAACTACGCAACGGATTTTGTAGCGGTTTTTTTAATAGTTAGAGTGATTCAAGAGGAAGGTTTATGTGTGTAATTTGTCGACATATTATGCGGGCAAAGCCGCGGGCGGAAGCTAGTACTTTATAAGTGACGCATTAGTTGGCATTAGATTATGTGACTTAAAAAATAATAATTTAACTCCTGCTCTACGAAAACTCTTTTATACTAACGTACAGACGATTCGGGTGACAGACAGACCACAGCGACGGCTATTATTTATTCCCTTACGTTTAGACATTTACATTGGAATGATTATATTACCATAAAAAAAGTTTTACTACAGATATGAGCACGGTCCGCCATGAAACCGGGTTTACGAGGGAAATAATGTGTTTGCTTTCGATGACATTTTCTCTCTCTTTTTCCTTATTTTTTTTCTGATAACTCCAATGAATTGGATTTGACTTCGTCACAGAATAAGGTTTATTGTTTTGTTGAATGATACGGAACACCGCAAAATCAAAAGCGGTACCTTAATGTTGCAGATAATACTATAAAACCTACATAATAATGCATCACGCCTGTAATCCTCGGAATAATAAGTCGAGGTACAGAGGCCAGCACATCAAGTTACCACAATCTGTCAAATTTCTTTGATAGTATTTCAACTTTATTGCAAAGACATAAGGTTCATTTTTAATTGAGAAAATTTGACAGTTAGGGATAGCTTGATGTGCTGGCGTCTGTACATACAGTAGGCCCAGTTTTCTATAGTATGGTTAAAGAGGTCCCATTTAAAAAAAATCTGAAGTCTTTGGCAAAAACCAAAAATACAAAACCAAAGACACCGACTTCCGAAATTAAAATTATTTTTCACTTTTTTTGTGTTTTGCGGAAGTCGGTTGTTTGTTCTCGTAAAATGTTTTGCTTATTTTTCACTTTTGTGTTTTGGTAACAAAACTGTTTTTTTTTAGAATTTGTTGTCAAAGTTGGAACAATGACAAACGGAAATTATAGTGACTGACAAACTTCAAAAATACTTTTTTTTACTACCATAACTTAAAAGGATACTTTTAAACAAAAATATACAGGGTGGCTAGTTTCAGGTGTCAGGGAGTATATTATAGGTTTATAGGTATATAATTTTTACAGAAATCGTTGTAAAATAAACCTTTCACCAATGCCACGTTAATATAACCAAACAGTAACGTCGATTCTATCGAGTTGTTTCCTATTATCACTAGATTTAATCCGATCACTCGGACAACTATCATAACCACCATCATAATGGCAGTGGCCATATTTACATTTGAATGCGGCACAACACTGTAACTGCATTATGCAAATATGGTCGCGAGATTAACTGTATTATCATCAGAATGGTCAAGTCAACAGTATGTTTGTCGATATACCTACGAGGTTATTACAAAAAGTGCAGGGAGGTTTCCTTGCACTTTTTGTAACAGAAATCTATAGCTTTTTAATGGTCGTGAATTCGAATTCGGAACACGGACGACACGAAAATGATAGCCAGTATGTTGGCACCAAAACTGCATAAAAACTTTTTCTTTGACTCATCGCTATTTTTTTATGTTTAAGGCCTTTACACGTCACTCACGGCTCACATGGAATTGCACGTTGGCTCTATTTAGGAAACCGGGAAGGTTTTATCGTTTAAAAAGGTTGTTTTGTCACTAGCTGATTTCGACAAAGCAAAGTGACCGCCGCTAGTGTAGAAATGCTTAAATAAACCACTTATGTACTACCGCGTGTTTTCTATTTCTATTCGCGGGCACTGTCGGTGGACCACTTTTCAACCTTATTGCTAAAGGCAGAAAGGTGAAATGTTACAAATGCAAATGCTACAACCGAATAATAGATAAAATCCCATCCAGTTGAACATAATGTATTGTTATCAATTTTGTTTTTACTACATAACGGACCTCTATCATTTCCCACCGATACTTTATATCAAGTTCCCAACAGAACCTATACAAGAAATATTCAGGTTCTGTGCACTAATTCCAAACATGTGATATGGAGCAAGATATCAAGCACATTTCACGCATAGAGGACGACACGTGGACGTGACGTAGATGTGACAAGAACATGAAAGCTCCTCAGAAGCATTCCAGTCCATCTGCAGTACTATTTGCATGAATTATCACGCAAGGGATAAATGTTCGCGTCGTGCCCATTGTCCACTTCTCGTCATTTTAAATAGAATTAGGGCGAGTTTCACCAGTGAATCTGAACGCGATCAGCGTTAAACCACGTTTACATTCTAACACAGACTTATACAGGTTGAATTTGAACTTATGGGCAATATTTTAAGGGTCATTGTTCTCATCATTATGAACAACGTTTACTATGGAAACACACTTGAAACCGCGAACAAAGTTCTGCTTTCCATTTTGACGAGTTATACGAGCGTAATGCATGAAGCAGCTTCTTGTTTTCGCGATTTCAGGTGTGTTCTCATAGTAAAAGTTGTTCATAATGATGAGTACAATAAACCCTTAAAATTATTGCCCTTGAATTCAATTTCACCCTGTATACGCTTCGACAGCTAGCCTTCCAAGAACAAACTTAGTGTCTGTAAGTTATCGTCACCGTCCGACACGTTGGCACTAACACATATGTACTGTACCCAGACAGTTTCCAACTGGTGGCAAGTTAGGGTTAGGTCGAGAACTTGCCTGTTTACTTGCGCCAGTTAAAGTTGCTGTGTATGTACTGTCGGCAAAGTTTAATATCGTGGGGCAACATGTGTTACTTTGGAATTTGCTTGTTGCTGTGTCTTAGTCGAGTTTTCTTGAACCAATGTAAAACCTATGTTATCTTTTTAGCAATAAAGTTCTTTTTCTATTTAATTGATGTTGTTAGTGGGCTCATTTTCATAGTAATTCTTAGCTAAAGCTTTGATAAATTCATGACAAAGTACTTACGAATATCACGCACTTAAGCAATAATGTTGATCCGTTTCAACGAAATAATTTGTAGGCATTTTTGAGGATAAAGGCCCCTTTACTTAGCTCAAAGAGTTTTAGAGTATTACTGAACAAATTTGTTAGCAAACAAATGAGACGTAAAAACTCCTTACGTATAAAATATATTTAAGAAGGAATTTTTCATCAGTAGCTCTTTATATATGGCTTTCATTATTGCTTTTTGTTTGTATTATAAGAACGTGGCGCTACAATGGTGACATTAATTTAACACACGGCCAGGGCTGGTATCCATCAATCATAATTATAAATGTTGATAGGTTAAAATAAAACCCGAATTGAAAAAAAAACAAACAAACTTAATAATGAAATCGAATCGAGTACATATTGCTTATTCGTTTTAATTTCATTGATGCGAACGTTATGGTCCGTGACCCATATGACCGCTGCCAGACAGTTCTTTAAGTACAGGTTGCTCTAGGATGCTATTTTCTAACATTTTAAATAAATCGGTAAATAATAACGTTTAATGGAAATATAATGTCTTCAAGAAACGAAAATGTGAAAACGTATATTATGTGTTTTAAATTAATGTCACCATCGCGGTAACGCCACGTTTTGTAACATGTTCTCTATAGACCTGCCGCAATAATTCCCGCAATGAAACTACGATGAACCTTACAAAATCTACAAGTTACATAACATCATGACTGTTTTGTCTGGTCCTGGGTTTGATTCCCAGGTCGGGCATTGTTATTTGGTTATCCATTATACATTTCTCAGCCTGGAGTCTGGATTTTTACCCAGTTGATTGCAAGAGGCTTGCCTCTTATTACATGAGACTTAAACATAACTGGCGAAATGTGGGTGTACCCACATATCAGCCTAACCCTTCGGGTGAACAACGCGTGGTTTTATGTGTAGGTTATATTTCCAGAAGGGGTGGTACAGAGGCCAGCACATCAAGTTACCACAAGCTGACAAATTTCTTTGATCGTATTTCAACTTTATTGCAAACACATAAGGTTCATTTTTAATTGAGAAAATTTTACAGTTAGGGATAGCTTGATGTGCTGGCGTCTGTACATTAGATGTGTATAGTGCATTTGGGCAGCAATATTAAAATGTCAAAACCCAGTCCGACTGCTATTAACCTTTTGAACGCCATTGTCACATATACGTGACTAGCAAGCGCATGCCCTGTACGGAAACAAACAGAAATGTGACAATGCGATGCACTAATTAAACAATTTTATGGATATCTTAAAAATGTAAGCTCTCGTACGTATTTAATTGAATGAAACAGATTAAAATACACAAGGGATATTGAGAAATTCATGATAACAAGAATAAATAAATTTGGTGCTTGGCGTGAAGAGCACGCGCGTGCGTTTTATTCACTGGCGTTCAAAAGGTTAAGATTCAAGAAAAAAACTAAATCAATGAAACCTTCAACCGTAATGACACGTTCGAAATTCTCTGATAAGTATTATTTACTCGTTACACCCCTCGCAGGACTGTCTGCATAAATAATGACTTACCAAAAATCCAATTAATCACTTTATTGACAGGACTGTCGGCGTGGGACGAACAAGGGTCGTACAGCGCCTATTAGCGCCATCTCGTGCGTAGGTGACGCAACTAAGTTAGCCGATTACGGGCCGTGAATTGACAGTTTTCGACCATCTATGTATTGAGGTCCTTAAAATTAGTTTTAGCATCATAGTTTACTAACACTTCTACCTAAGCCCTTTGATTAGGTATATTGTTTTCATTACATAACATTTTGTTATACTTAATTATCATTGTGTAGGATTATGACCTACACAAAAATAATATTAATGCGATCTTTATCAATCTAACATTGTTTTACCTATATTGCCTACTTACATTCATAACATGCGACATACCTACCGTAATGCCCAACCCTGCCCCCCCCCTCACCGTATCGGCATCAGCACCCCTCTAACAGTAGATACTATCCAAGTAATTATCTGATTTCGTTTGATCAAGCTCAGTAGCTCTTGTCCCGGTCTATTTAAGGATGGGTGAGCACGGTGGTTTTTTATAGTCAGGAAATATAAAGCCTCGACTTCAACACTTAAACTACTCAAAACGTATTTATTTCTAGAGATCTACACAGTAATCGGAACAATGATAAATGTAAGCGAGTTTCTACCACAGCGGCGGCCATTTTCTACCATAGATAAACACTATTCTTATTTCTTATTTTGCAACGGTTTCAGTGGTATTAAAATAAAAATACTGAGTTATGGTACTCACGATGAAGCTTACCGAACCGCTCTATGCGATTGTTACGAATATTTTAACAAATACAATCGGATGCCAGAACCAATTTTACAAATAGAATATTTATTCGGATTATCAATTCAATCAAATAATGTAAGTGGATATGTAACAAATGCATTAATATGCTGTCTAGCTTTTTTATTCCAGTATTTCATTTTTGGAACGCCATTTTACATTAAGTAGTTTTGTTTATGGAACATTTTGAATAAAGATATTGCTTCAAAAGTTACAGCAACATCACCACATAGAATAAAGCAAAGTCGCTTCCCGCGTCTGTCCTAATGTCTGTATGTATGTATGCTTAGATTTTTAAAACTACATAAGGGATTTTGATGCAGTTTTTTAAATATGTAGATAGAGTGATTCAAGAGGAAGGTTTATATGTATAATAACGAATTGTTTTACTACGAATTTAACGCGTGTGAAGCCGCGGGCAAAAGCTAGTTTAACATAAAATACAACAAAGAACAAATGATTTCAACTGGATTGAATGGTTTCGACTCCCGCGTTCCCGAGATAAAGGATCTTGACAGACAAACAGACGGACGGACAAAAAAATGATCTTATAAGGGGTCCCTTTTTTCCTGTTTAGATACGGAACCCTAAAAAAAAACAGCAAATCAATTCCAATCAGAGAAATAGAAGTAATTTCATTTAGAATTGATAACATACAATGAGAACGATACACGAACTTAAAAGGAAAAATGTTGCATTTTCCATCGATTCGATTTTACTTTATTATTCAGAGAATCGCTTCAGTCAGTTCGCTGCATTCTATCAAATAATGAGATTCCATTGAAGAAAATATTCTATGCATCTCGTAAGCGAGCTCGCAACTACGTGATACAATATCCAAGAATTTCTGACGTGAACGCTGTATTCGCATACACATTTTTCAATGAAATAATATCTTTCAATGATATACATAGATACACAATGTTAATCTAATCATATTTACATTTAAAAGCTAAGTATTCCTAATATTTTGTACCAAAATATTACGTATAATAATCAAAGAGCATCAAAAAATTCGTCGACATCGCTGTCAACAGGAAAAGTTCCCAAAAGGCTGGCAGCATTGCCGCGTTGTATGGCAATGCTGATTCTTTGACCAAAAAATAGGCCAGCCCTCTGGTTACGTGAAGAGTCTATCAATGAATGCGATGAAATAATAGGTATGGTTCACGAGCACAAATAAATTAAACATTAATATCTTATTTTATAATTCAACACATAATACAGTGTGTTAGATTAAACGAGATATATTTTTAGGGAGTATAGTACTCATATAAATACTCAAAATCATGAAAAGTATGGTCGCATAATTCATCTAAATGTGTGGAACAGCTGATATTTTTTTCATATTTCTCAAAGTTGTTCATTTTCATGAGTACTATCCCTCTAACAGAATATTCCCCGTTTAATCAAACACACTATATAATTATGACAGCAGACATGCGATCGTTTGTGGAAGGCATTTACAAATGGTAGCACAAATACGTGTGTAGTGACACAATGTATGTACTGTAATAACATTATTGTCGATGTAGCTTTTAGGTTTACGGACGAGGGACACTCCGCGGCAGCGGGGGCTAGTCCGCTCACAGCTTGTATCGTGTTCAGTCGCTTATTGTATGGACTGACTATTGTAAAGTGTTCGTTAAATAAAGACACAAAGTTTTACCTCCAAATTCTCCTTTTATTTGCATAAAGTACAGTGGTAAAGAAATACACAAAAGTGGTGACCCCTGTGAAAGAACTTTATAATTCGGAGTTACGATTTACGGCAAGAAGATGACGACACCACCTCCAACGTTGGTTCCAGAAACGGCGGCACTGTCATTAGCATCAAGGATTTCCGATTTCTGGACGCACCAGCCCCGAGTGTGGTTCATCAGAACTGAAGCGACACTAGCCCCACAGAAACTAGGAGACCACTCAAAATTTGACCTTGTGGTATCGAAGCTCAACAGTGACACTGTAAGTCAATTGACAGATTTCTTAGTCAATCCACCAGAGACAGGGAGATATGAGGCGTTGAAACAAAAATTAATAAAAATTTACGAGGACTCACAAACAAAACAAATAGAAAAGTTAATTAATGAAATGGAATTAGGAGACCAGAAACCATCACAACTTCTAGCAAAAATGAAAGTCCTCGCAAGAGACAAAGTAACGGATGGCACACTTAAGGTTTTATGGCAGAATCTGTTACCAACCACAGTACGCGCCGTCCTCACCGTCACGGAAGCTAAGGACTTAGATAAATTAGCCAACATCGCTGACGACGTGAACGAAGTGACCAAAGCAGGTGTAGTAGCAGCAGTATCACCGCAACCAAACATTCCAACGTTTCATGAGTACAACAGTTTTGCATGGGTTAGATTTTTTATTCTCGTATATCGATGACGTCATAATAGCTAGCCACAACCACGAAGAACATAAAGCGCATTTAGAAATAGTTTTTCAAAGATTTAGCGAATTCGGAATAACAATTAACACCTCGAAATGTCAATTTGGAAAAGAGGAGGTAGAGTTTCTCGGCTTTCAGGTGTGCAAAAAAGGTATCACACCACTAAAGTCCAGAACACAGGCCATCGTAGATTTTCCGAAACCAAAAACAGTTGAGGAATTGAGAAGGTTCCTCGGAATGGTTAATTTTTATAGGCCACACATACCAAAAGCAGTAGAGTCACAAATGTGCCTTAATAAGTTCATACATCATTCTAAGAAACGCGATAAGACATTGGTACAATGGGACGATGAAGCCAACAAGGCTTTCGAACAATGTAAACTCAGCTTACAAAGCGCGGTTACATTGTCACACCCACATAGTGGCGTACCTATGGCCCTCATGTGTGACGCGTCAGACAATTGCGTAGGCGCCGTGTTACAACAACGAGTCAATAATCGCTGGGAACCGTTAGGGTATTTTTCGAAGAAACTCACGGAGGCACAAACAAAGTATTGTACATACGATAGGGAGCTATTAGCGATATATATGGCCATTCAGTATTTCAGAAAATTGTTTGAAGGTCGGGAACTAACCATATATACAGACCATAAACCAATAACCTACGCCCTAACAAAACTAAATAGCAGTAATACAGAAACATCGAGAAGAACAAGATATTTATTATTTATTAGCGAATTCACAAACGACATTCGCCATGTAGACGGACAACATAACGTTGTTGCTGACTCGTTATCACGTGTAGCGGAATTGTATAGCCCAACGAACATAGACTTCGCAGAATTGGCTACCGCACAGGAAACGGACGCGTATATCGCACGAGAATCAAATTACAGTAACAGTAATAGCAAAGTGAACATAAAGAAACTATACGGGCCCACAGGAAATAAACCAATTTATTGCGAAATATCTAGAAATACAGCAAGACCGTACCTACCCGAGAAATTTAGACGCATGGCCTTCGAAAATGTACATAATATAAGTCATCCCGGTATTAGGGCAACTAAGTCGTTAATTACGCAAAAGTATTTTTGGCCAGGTATGAATTCACAGATAGGGCAATGGGCGAAATCATGTATAGCATGCCAAAAATCTAAAATACAAAGACACACAGTATCAGAATTAGGCGTTTACTCGGAATGCGGGAAATTTGAACACATTCATATAGATTTAATTGGGCCGTTACCCGTCACAGCAGAAGGGTATAGATATTGTCTTACTATAATCGACAGATTCACAAGATGGCCGGAAGCCATACCATTGAAAGAAATAACCGCGGAAATTATTGCCAAGGCGCTATATGATGGCTGGATCACTCACTACGGGTGTCCAATCAAAATCACTAGTGACCAAGGGAGACAATTTGAAAGTAATTTGTTCAACCAGCTAATGAAAGTAATGGGAATCGAAAGGATTAGGACAACAGCGTATCATCCCCAAAGCAACGGCATAGTAGAAAGATGGCACAGGTCGCTCAAGGCATCATTAATGGCTAGAATACAAACAGAATCATGGTTAAAAGAGTTACCTACTGTTTTATTCGGGCTGCGAGTAGCTATTAGAAGTGAAACCGGATATAGCGCCGCCGAGTTAGTGTACGGGCGCACAATGAGGTTACCAGGAGATTTTTTTATACACGATCAAAAACAAAGCTTAAACATGGACTCGTACGTAGAGGAACTTAGAAAAACCATAGGGAATTTTATACCTCATAGTAGAGAAAATAAGGAACGTTCGTCATTTGTACATCCAGAACTTGAAACTTGTAAATACGTGTTTGTTCGCAATGACACAGTACGTAAATCGCTACAACCGCCCTATGATGGCCCATACCGCGTCATAAGTCGGAATAAAAAACATTTCATGATCGATTTATCAAATAGACAAGCATGCATTTCAATCGACCGACTAAAACCCGCATTTTTACTAAAGGAGAGCGAGGAAGATAACAGTAAAGAAATTACAGCGCACAACCTGCCGGGAAAAATAAAAAAAACAGATCCCCAAAAAACAAAGAAAAACGCTACGGAACCCGTAACTAAACAACAAATTGTCACTCGCAGTGGTCGTGTCAGCAGAAGAATACGATTTTTTGATGAATAAGTAGCCAAAAAGAAGTAAGTAAGTACCAAATAAAGGAAACGCCCCATTAAATTAAGCAAACTTAAGAGGTATCTCAAAGCAAGGTATACCGATATTATATATTTATTTGTATTTTGATTGGCGTGGGCATTCGAAATATTGTGGATTCCAATGGGATGATAATTTTTTATGGCACAATAATGAAGATGCACACTACCCTTAGAAATATTTAATGTAAGTTAGTATATTATATCACTTAAAGTCGGCCCTGTCCAATAGGTGTTCGCATTATATCATATGTATTAATGAAAAACAAATTAAGGCCCATCTGGACACACCTTTATATAAAACGCGTAGTAATAACTTAAGTATAGCCTAGATAAAACAACTAGGTAGCAACTAATAAACATAAAATTGCAACTGTCTAAAAAGGCATTATTGTAAAGTTGCAACGGAAAATTAACGTAAAAAAAGACAAGAAGTCAGCATTAACGTGGTAGGTCAACTACGCAATCTCACAGTATATTATAATTTTAACGATGTATTTCAATTTAACTTGCTACATAAAGAGCAAGCCTGTTGCCATTAGTATTGGTTTATGTGAACCAAGAGATAAATTGTAAATATAAAAAAAAAAAAAAAAAATGTGTAATAGTCAAGTTAAACCCCAACAGAATAACGTTGCAGTGTCTCAAACTGTATCCAATGAGATCATTGGGCAACGAATCAGTGTAGTGGAAATGGTTTTGATAATATTTGCCATCATTTTCGGCATCGTATTACTATGGTTAATCAGACACCAATGCAGAAGATGTGTGCGAAACTGGTTCCGCAAAGAAGCGGAGGTAATTGGGTTGGCATCGGTAAACAAAGGCATCACTGTACAACAGCCAACTACTACGCGTGCAACAGATGTATATTAGTGGTAGAAATAAGAATAGTGAGATGAAGATTATTGTTTTTTTTTGTTTTTTGTTTTTGTATTTCTGTGCTATGGAAGAGCGGAGTTTTCCAACACAGGCATTACTTGCTAAAAGGGAAACTCCAAACACTAACCATTTATGTAAACTGAGGAAGCAATAAACTATTTTGTATTTTGGTATTTGTAGATTCTATTGTTATAAGCTAGTATGGTACGATAAGTGAAACATATTTATAAAATGTATACAATACAAACAATGTACTCATGTAAGATGATACCAAGTTATTTGTAACGCGCCGGACTGGCGGCCGCGAACTTTTGATGATACGCAAAACAGGTGACGTGTAGGTACCCATGTGTAATAAACAGAAAACAATGTTGTAAGGCTATTGATAAATTTACTTAGCAGATTCTAAAGGAAAATTCACCCATTTATTTTTGTATAATTTTAACAAAAATTATAAAGATAGGGGGGGAATACTGTAGTGACACAATGTATGTACTGTAATAACATTATTGTCGATGTAGCTTTTAGGTTTACGGACGAGGGACACTCCGCGGCAGCGGGGGCTAGTCCGCTCACAGCTTGTATCGTGTTCAGTCGCTTATTGTATGGACTGACTATTGTAAAGTGTTCGTTAAATAAAGACACAAAGTTTTACCTCCAAATTCTCCTTTTATTTGCATAAAGTACAGTGGTAAAGAAATACACAAAACGTGCTATAAAAGCAACTCCAAAATTAATACAGGTGCTGCAACGGTTTCAAATATACATATCTGTTATGTTCTTTCGTCATAAATATCTGCCAACTCATTTTAAATTCAGAAGTATGTGTTCACCGTTGTGAAAAAAAAAAACTTGAGAGATGTCAAGGGACACCCGGATGGAACGAAGTTCCTTTCGATTAATTAGTGAAGGAATTGTATTAAAATTGTAATTCTTTTAAGTTATAAAAATAAAAAAAAAATCAGATCTAAAATTAACCAATCAAAAAATATTGATTAAAAAGTCATACTGTACAAACATCATATTGTACTTAAAAGTGTCGTTACAACTTTTGGTCTTACTTTCCGTCTAGCCACATTTCGCAACGCGCGATAAGGACCTTCGTTCCAAAAATTATATTATTTTGGCAGGTTATAGTACTGGCCTCAAAAACCTTCATATAGAATCCATAAAAAATAGAACTCCATTTTCAAAACGCATTCGAACTCGTAATTGCACTAAAAATGCAACGTGCCAGTCGCACACGTGCCAATCAGCGTAGCTAATAACAGCTATTTCATTCAGCCACCACAATCCAAATTGGACAGCCTGATGACACCGTCAGGGCGTTGCTGGAGTCAAATTATTGGAAATATCGTACTTAGTTCAGGCAAAATGACTAAACACTGATTAGGTTGGTATTTTGGCTCTGATAGAATTTCGCGAATGGATGATATTTTTTGCAACAAATAATATGCATGAAAAAATTCAAAATACCTAGTAATATTTCTGATGTAATTGAAACTTTATATTCCCAATGACATCAAAATTTACTTGTGAAGTATGATTTTATTACTTTTTTTAACTTATTGGGAATGTGAGGACTATGTGGGTTATATTATTCATTTTTCTTCTCGTTTTTCTCATATACTTTTCATGATTATCTGGCAGTTTGAGTACTTTATGCGGCCTACTCAAATGTCCTTGCTTTGGTATTGTTTGTCAAATCGTTAAGTTCCTTAAGTTTTGAGTAGAGCTGCACGATTTATGACAAATGCGTGCACTGACTGGTCAGGCCCACTCAATGTGTTTCTTTCCTCATAAGGCCATTTCAGACACCAACCTACATGGTCTTCGCATGATTTGACCAAGACTATTTAACCACTCGAGTTTGTTTCGGACTTTCTTCTCAAATTAGTCACGTAGGTAACGCCTCATCTATATAAAAAAAAATATTGACGTGTAAAAGTGTTTTTGGAAACCCATTTACAAAAATACAATCATTTATCAAACAAAGTGTTTTTGGAAACCCATTTACAAAAATACAATCATTTATCAAACACCATGTGTTTCGAATTAGAAGTTTAGTATAACCGACACTGAACTTCAAATTCGAAACACATGGTGTCGATTTGCCAACGATTCCAACTAAGATTAAAGCTTGTGTAATAGACACTACTTACGTGAAACAAAATCAGTTTTGTTGAGCGTCGTCTCATTTATACATATCTGTACGACAGTGTCCTTCTAAAACTAGATATAGAATTGTAACGAATTACCGTACGCAGGGCTACGGCAACAGGAATGGATTTACCGTAAGCGCACTGATGTTCCTTTAATATATTCCACTAGCACTTTGCCCGCGGCTTCGCTCCCGTGGTCTTTCCCGTGGGACCCGTTATTTTTCCCGGGATAAAAAGTAGCCTATGTTACTCCTAGAAAACTAAGCTTTCCAACGGTGAAAGAATTTTTAAAATCGGTCCATTAGTTTTTGAGCCTATTCATTACAACCAAACAAATAAACAAAGTTTTCCTCTTTATAATATTAGTATAGATATACAGAGTTGATACGACAGAGGGGTTTTCTTTTAAACTGCCTATACTGGGTACCAGCTTCAAGCTCTTTACCAATAATCAATTAAATAGGAGCAGTAGTTTAATCGTAAAGGGTTTTATAAGTTTTTATCCCGTTTGAACACGATGTTTCTTTCCTTACAGCTGATTATGTTTATACGCATAGGTCACCTTAAAACGATAAATCTCGTTTTTATTTACAAAGGGTGTTTGCTTTAAACTGCTTTGTAAGCTATTTAGTTAGTCTGAACAAGAAAAACTCATTTTTGGTGCTTTTTATTTTTATACCATATCGAATTAATACTAAACACGTATAGTATACGCCACGTATAGTTTAATGCCTCTCTGTCTCTGTCATATCAACTCTATATAAGTATTAAAAGAACGAAAAAGACATTAAAGATGACGTGTCATTTGAAACCTGCTGATCTAGTCTGTAAAAATCCCACCGCGAAAACTTAGGCGAAATGGGTTGTCAAAAATCACCACCCTTCACCACCCTTGGTTGGCTGATAGAGAATGTTTAAGGCATTAATTCCGCGTTTGTACAGTCGCCAGCACATCAAGTTACTACAAACTGTCAAATTTTCTCAATCGATTCTGAACTTAACAGTCAGTTTTAATGTTTCAAATCATTTGGAGAAACTTGACAGTTTGGTATAATTTGATACACTGGCGATTTGTACCATTAGTGTGTGAGATAAGTTTAAATAAATAGTGTAAATCAGATGGAATAACAGCTCAATTCCCCTAAGTTTTAAGTGAGGTTTTAAAGAATAGGTCAGCAGAACTTACAGATAACCTACTTGTTACTTACAGACTACCACAGACGAGCAAAACCTACTTATGTAGATGGAAGATTTACATCAGAATCAGACATTCACATTCAAAGCAGTCCACAAAGGCAGGTCCACTGAGGCGAAATGTTCCTTTAATGGGCATACCATTGTTGGAAGACATTTAGATGTAAGTAGGTACTTCATAAGTAGAAAGGTGGTACTATCTTAAGAATATGGGATAATAATATATTGTGTTAGGAAAGTTTGCCTGATATTGTTATAGATACGGGTTTATTTGGGGTATCAACGTAATGGAAAAGCACCTTAGACAATGATTTGATAATAATAGTCCATTATTTACTGGGTTGTGGAGGTCAGATAGGCAGTCGTTCCATGTAAATTACTGGTATTCAGCTGCATCCGGTTCAAACTCAAACTCAAAGCATTTATTTCAAATAAACTAATTACAGGCACTTTTGAATTGTCAAGGGGTCGTCGGTCAGTCAGAAAGATGAAGCTAATTGCCCATTCCAAAGTAGTAGGTACCTATGGAGAAGAACGGGCAAGAAACTCCATGGACACTCTTTTAATTCAAAATATGTTTACAAAAACTGGGTTAGACTGGAAGCCGACCCCAACATAGTTGGGAAAAGGCTAGGCAGATGATGAGTCCACAAGATCGAATTTCAGTTATGGCGATCAATCGCATCAGAAAATAGCCTTTGGCTCGGGAGATGTTATAGTGCACAAGTATAGTGCGCAGACACAGGTGCTCTCTCTCTTTCCTTCTCCTTAGTCTGATGAGACGGCAATCCGAGACGGCCGGGGAGAGACTAGGCGCAGGGCTAACGGCTTGACGTGCTTTCCGAGGCAAGGAGGGTATCACCCAGCCAATTTAATTGGAAAACCCAATAGCTCTTAGCCCGACCCGGAAATTAAACCCAGAATCTCATGCTCAGCAGTCGCGCTTGCAACCACGAGACCAACGGGGCAGTCATGAATAGATAGATGACTACTAAAACTTTAGCTTTCTAACCGTGCAGTGTATTGTCAAAGAGAATTTGACGGAATGATTTATCTTCTGACTCTGCAAGTATCATCAGATTAAAAGTTATAATGTGACTTCTTCTATGGTACAGTAGACCACAGGTGAGAGGCAAAGAAGCCAGTATAAACTAGCCTAATAATCTATTGAAACGCACTTAGGCCTGCTCACAGTAAAAGTGCGTAGTACCCACATGCGGTTGGCTGTACTTACTTAAGTTAAATTAACTTTAGATGGATTCTAACTGAACTTCGCTAGTGAAAAAAAAATGACTTGACTTAAAATCGACTCCCATTTCTTGTTGAATTTATTGACATTTAGAATATATTATATACCTTACTACAGCTACAACCTAATTCTGGATTTCCAACTAATACCTACTATAAATGTGGAAGTGAGTTTGTTTGTTAAGCTTTCACGCAAAAACGGCTCAACGGAACTTCACATTTGGATGAAATTTGGAACATGGGTAGACCATAACCTGGAGAAGGACACAGGCTACTTTTCATCCTGGAGCGCAAGTAAAGGGCAACCGCTAGTATGACATAAAAACATTCTAATGACTCCACAACAGCCGTTACTCCGTAGTATAATGTGAACATTTCTTTGGAATAACAAAAAGGATAAAAGAAAAGATTCCCTTTCCGCAAATCGAATCATAATGTCTTCAAAGAAAGAGAGAAAAATATATATTGAGAAAATATCACTCCGTTCGCCGCGGCTTCTTGTGGCTAAAGACTGAATACATTATAATGACAGGATAACAACTAAACTATACTATCTGCTGCTAGCGGTTTCGCCCGCTTTGATGTCGGAAATCATCCCAAGGGAAGGTACTACTGGGATAAAAAGTATCCTATGTGTTAATCCAGGTCATAAACTACTTTTATGCCAAATTTCATCCAGATCCGTTCAGCCGTTTTAACGTGAAAAAGTGACAAACACACACACACACACAATGGCTCACAAACTTTTCACATCTTTATAATATTGTGTGATGAACTGTAAGCACCGTTTTATTGGTGCCACCCTACTATTAGATTGTTTCGCGGATATCATATGTTGTGATTGGAATAATGCATACCTAAGTGACCTACCTATGTGCATATCTATGTGCTCGGAGTCTGGATTTGTGCCCGGTTGATAAAAATAGCCTCGATAACTATTACATGGGAAAAACATTACTGGCGAAATATGGGTGTACTACGGGTGAACTAACCGTGATGTTTTGAGTGTGTATGTGACTTATAGACCAATCTTCCGTACCTACGGGAGCGCTGACTCAGCGCATCATTATCAGTAATCACAAGTGTGACTGCAGACGGTACGTTAAAGGGTTCAATTCCCGGATGAGGTAAAGTGTTCCGAATTTCGGTTGGACTTTGGACTGGATTTTCGTTCGATTAATGACAAGATCACGTCCTTTTAACATAGAACTTGTAACACATCTGAAGGGGTGTAATATGCTTACACTTCTGTCTACCACTTCGCGTTCTCAAGTCGTGAAGAGGTATCAAATAACTAGCAAAACATAATCATTCATAGTCTTTGAAATATGAAAGAAAATTCATAAGGATTTTCACCGCAGAATTGTTTTACTTAACAAAGCATTGTGTCGAAATTAAAACAAATTTCTCATCTCCGATGATGACGCTTTACGCAGATGAACGTTGTTTCTCGTGTATTTATTTTTTATCCCTTATAAGATAAAGGCGAAATTGTCCGTTATGTAACGGGGTTTAACCACGTTGATGCTCTTTGATGAAAAGGGTGGGCATTACCTACAATTTTTAATACTTACTAGCTTTCGCCCGCCGTGTATACAGGAAATTATCCCACGGGAACCGTACATTTTTCCGGGATAAAAAGTTTATATGCTATTCTAGACTATATTCTATATTTGTGCCAAGTTTCATCCAGATCCGTTAAGTAGTTTTTGAGTTTATTCGTTACAATCAAACTTACATACAAATCTTTCCTCTTTATAATATTAGTATAGAAGTATACACGGTTAAATTTTAGTCGTTTAATCCCCTTAAGGGGTCATTGTACTTACTATAACGAGCATCTTTTACTATGGGACCGAACCGAAAATCGCGAAAAAAAAACCAGCTGTTCAGTACATTTATGTTCGCCTAACTCGTCAAAATGTACTGCACAGCTGATTTATTTTTCGATTTCAGGTTCGTCAAGGGGATTAAAACTCGTGCGGTCCATGGACCGCACGAGTTTTAATCCCCGCGCCTGCACACGCCTACACCGGGGCCCCGTAAAGGGCCATGGCCCTTTACGGGGCCCCGGTGTAGGCGTGTTCACTGCGGCGGCGAGCCGCCCACTATCTGAACGCGCCCCAAAAGGTGGTAGCCACTCGGCTTATCCGGGGGTACCGCACGATCTCGGGCGAGGCGGCAAGCCTCCTTGCCGGACTGCCGCCGTGGGATCTGGAGGCGAAAGTCCTCGCGCGCCTGTACAAGTTGTTGGCGGAGGTACTAAGCCGGGGGGAAACTCCGTTTCCGCGGCAAATTGTGGCGGAGCGGACGGACCTCCGGCGCGATCTCATGGCGGCCTGAAAACAGCGACTGTCGCAACCCAGCGCAGGGCACGCCACGAAATCGGAGGTTCCTGCACATCATCAGGCGGGAGGAAACGCCCGGGTGTCACCACTGCGAGGATCTTCCAGAGGACATGGTAGAGCACACGGTGCAAACCTGCCCTGCTTGGGCGGAGCACCGCCGTGTCCTCGTAGTCGATCGGCGGCGGCGACCTCTCGCGCCCGGCCCTGGTGCAAGCCATGGTCCGAAGCGAGAGGGAGTGGAAGAAAGTCATCTCCTTCTGCGAAAAAGTCATGCTCGCGAAGGAGGTGGCGGGATGGGAGAGAGAAAGGTTCTCCCGTCCCAGCCGCCGCGGGAGACGCCCCGGGCGTCGGGAGCCACGTGACGACTCCCGGCCACCGTAAGCGCGGGCCTGCAGACGGTGAGTAATGGGTGGCTCACCGTCCGATCAGCACCAGGCCAGTGCCGGACGGCACGTATATGTTCCATGCGTGCTTCAAAGAGATATCAGCATATGAAGGGGCCCCTAAGGGCCAAGCATAAGCGGGATTGTCCGAAAGGGTTACCGCTACCCCGGAACGTCATCGGATGACTTCCCAGCCTTAAAAAAAAAAAATTAAATCGACTAAAATGTAACCGTGTAGATTAGCAATCCTGACGTCGCTGGGTTATGAAAATTAATAAAATAGTATCAGTAAGATGAAAAATGTATTATTTTTTTTATACCAAAGCAATTACACTAACTAATTACCGATATAATTATCAGTAGCATACGAATGTATGATCAAACATTGCAAATTTTGTTCGAAATCAGAAATTCATACGTCGAAGTTTACATGATATTCAGCAGTGCCACAATTCAGACCTTGGAGTTTCCAATTTATGGTTGAGTCTACACAAACCGAACTCGTCTATCTTGGTTACTGTTCGCAATGTAATATTACAAATAATATCGGAGCAAACGTAGCTATTAACTGACAAATATTATTACAAACCTAGTCTTCGATTGTTTCTCGCAGTTATTGATCAATTGTACCACTACTTACACTTTTCTTTTATTATTTCAGTGGTTTTATGCGGGTTAAGAATTTATTAAGAGAGCCATCTTGCGAAAAAATTTCAAATAACCTTTATTGCAACTAAATTAATATAATGTTAATCTAATCATATTTATATTTAAAAGCTAAATATTCATAATTATATGTACAAAAATAATATGGATAATAATCAAAGAGCATCAAAAAATTCATTCACATCGCTGTCAACAGGAAAAGTTCCCAAAAGGCTGGCAGCATTGGCAATGCTGATTCTTTGACCAGAAAATAGGCCAGCCCTCTGGTCACGCGAAGAGTCGATCAACCGCTTGGCGATGTCTCGAAAGACAAAGTGTTTCAACCCCAAACGGCTCGAACATATTATGTCATATTATTTCGTTTGAGGTTTTCTGCACCTGCAGCGGCTGCTCCAGCAAAGCCCGCCGTACTAAGAAGATGGGATGGCGCAAGGGTGTCGACACAAGTTGTATCCCACATCCTACCTACCTACCAAGGCGTAAGTAATAGCGTTTAATAACAATATTAAAAAACTTTTTTACAAAAAATAAAACCGACTTCCAAAACAAACACTACAAAGTGACAAATAATTTTGATTTCGGAAGTCGGTGTCTTCGGTTTTGTATTTTAATTTTTTGCCACCGACTTCCGAAATCAAAATTATTTGTCACTTTGTAGTGTTTGTTTTGGAAGTCGGTTTTATTTTTTGTAAAAAAGTTTTTATTTTTCACTTTTTAGTTGTGGTACCTACCTAGACAACCCCCCCCTCCCCCCCAAAATTTTAATACCACTACCTGGTATGTAAATTACAGTGACAGGAACTTATTAGAACATCGTCCACATATATTAAGTAGGTTATTTTTGTTGATTTTTCAAAAACCGCTTATTCGATTTCGATAAAAATTTTATGGGACCATTTGGGAAGTATACCCTTTCCAACAAAAAAAGAATTTTTCAAATCGGTTGGCAAGCAACGGAGTTATGCGCGAACAAACATAAAAAAAAAAAAAATACAAACATCCGAATTGAGAACCTCCTCCTTTTTGAAGTCGGTTAAAAACTAGTTTTACAATGTTATTAATCAAAGGTTTCTAGTTCCATCTCCGAGTTGTTTCGCTCTATAGCATAGGTTTTCTCCAGGCTATTCCATAGCTCACAGTCGTGAGTTTTTTTCCTCCATGTCGCTCCCGCAGTAGGTTTCAATTCGTCTTCCCATCTTTGAAATGGTCTATCTCTCTTCTTCTTTCGGACTCTGGGATACTTTCATGTTACTTCTCTGGCCCATCTTCCGTTTTTACCCGGATGTCATGACGTACAAACTTAGATTTTAGTTTTATAATTGTGTAAGTCATGTCTTATACGTTTGTTTTTCTTCTAACAAGATGTGTAAAGAAATGACTAAAGTCAAATAATGAAAAAGTCAGGCGTAAACATGATAGCTGAAAAATGGCTATATGGCTATGGCTGGCTATGGCTACGCTAGACGCCAACGCGGTTGCCGCGAATATTATTTCTATTGTGTCTGCTACGTAGCAGTCTATGACTAAAAAAAAAGCTTGTAAAAGCGACAAGCTGCAAGCAATGAACTCAAACTCAAATCATATACGGTCAGTAAGAAAGATGAAACTAGTTGCCCATTCCAAAGCAGTCGGTACCTATGGAGAAGAACGGGCAAGAAACTCCATGGACTTAAATCAGAATATGGGTACAAAATATGGGTTACATCATTAATGTTGAAATTATACATGTGAAAACGATGGAGAACGTAAAGTGTCCGTAATAAAATATTTAAGAAAGTAATAAAAACAATTCAAATATTAAATCAAATTTAAAAAGATCTGTGGCAGCTAAGAGATGTCCACAATACATGCTGAGACGACAAAATACCGAAAAACTGAAGTAAGCAAACATTAATGCAAAATATCACTAGGAAACAAGCCCAGTTAAACCTATTTCAGCAAATATAGAACAATTTGATCCTCGAAATATTGAAAATGTTATAATATATTATGCAGTTATGAGGGTCACGAATTTGAATCACAAATTGGCAAGATTCCTAGCTACAAGCAGGCGTCGTATCACAGTAAATCTCGGATCACTACGTCACGATATTCTATTAACCTTTACGTATTATTCGAGAAAATGTATGATATTTTCTTGCGATTTTTCCGTGTGAACTGACATAAAAAAATGCCACAGATGAACATGGCGGAAGAAATTAGCTATTAATGTAGAAACCTATAGAAATAGTGATCTTTGAAAATGATTATCTATACTAATATTATAAAGAGGAAAGATTTGTATGTATGTTTGTAACGAATAAACTCAAAAACTACTTAACGGATCTGTATGAAACTTGGCACAAAGATAGATTATAGTCTGGAATAGCATATAAGCTATCCCGGCAAAATGTAAGGTTCCCGTGGGATAATTTCCTACATACACGCGGGCGAAGACGCTGGCAAAAGCTAGTCGTGTGTATTTAGCAACCGTTTATGTTCCCGGCATTGTCAAAGTCAAATTAATGTATTTCAAATACGCGCGTAAAAGTCACTTTTGAACGTCAAAATTTCTAAAAAAAATTGAATTGTTTTTAGTTGCCCCTTCCGCAAGGGAAGAATGAATCTCCACAGTTATTGTTTTAAGATGTTAACAATATTTTGTATACAATGATTACATAGGTAATTATAGTGAAGACGAAGTATCTAAAACAAAATTACTACACCACAGTAGGTAAAAAGAATTTAAAATGAAGCAAATACCGATAAATTTTTAAATAGAAGAAGAATTCAATTAAAATTTTAGTTCATGGAAATTTGTTTTCTCAAGTTAATAAAAAAAAAACCAAAACATGTTTTAAAGATGGAACTATGGAGTATTGCCTAAATAATCGTTCTTCTTTCTTTGTTTCCTTATTGTGCGATTATCTCCAAACTCACACAACTCAGCACACAAACTATTGGACTACCCTAAAAACGCAGAGATAAATTCGAGCAGTTTTATATTAACCTTCTTTGTGGAACGTGTTACTTATCACGAGAGGTAATGTGCCGTCCGGGCTGTAGGGATGTGACTCATTTTTTGTTAGACTAGCAAATATTAGTAGCAAAATGAACTGTCTTGAAAATATTATATAGTCTGCCGACGAGAATAGCTCATTCGTCAAATTCACTAGATATGGCATACTGAATGATAAGATTAACTGAATGGGTGCAATGATGTCGAAAAAGAATAAAAAAAAATCTTATATTATTTAAATGCATGCTCCCATAAATGCAAACGTTGTATAACGTCTTTATAGTTACACCTGATATAATATCGCACTTCTAACAGTGTCTTGTGTAAGCAGTGCGATATGTTTAGGGGGATAGTCTCTAGATACTATAAAACAAAGTCGCTCCCCGCCGTTTCTCTCTCTGTACGCTTAGATTTTCAAACTACAGAACGGATTATAGGGTTTTTATCAATAGATATTAGTTTAACCTTTTGACCGCCACGTCAAAAATGAAAAAGCGTGCCCTCAGCGCCAAGCTCCGTCAGGCCGAATTCATCCTTTAATACCTACAAAATAGTAGTGAGGTCGAAATTATTATTATTATTTATTTACGTTTAAAATTCTGTCACCCAGTCGCGACCGTGGCGTGCTGGGCACATTTTGGTTTGTCGTCTATACACGACTGTGGCGGTCAAAAGGTTACTAGCTTTCGCTCGCGGTTTCGCCCGAGCCATAGCATCTACATTGCACCCATGCGTAGCCGGGGCGGGTTACTAGTATTTTATATGGAGTACTTTTCCATAAATAGAATATTTGCTACGCTGAATTCCCATAGGATCCTAATTTAATTTGGAAACTTACTTACTTATTATAATTAAACTGTAAAAACCAATTTATTCTACTCTATTTGTAAATAGTAATCAGAAATGTTCATATATTCCTCCGTTATAGATTTCAGTAAGAAAACATATTATTTTTTTCTGAAAATGAAAATGGCGCTCGTCTTTGCTTCACGGAGGAGCGCAGTGAATAGTCTTTGTCCACTTAATGTAGCTTTTATGAAAGACTTCCGAGTCCATTAAGGAATAGGTAGGTACTTGTTATAAAATTGTTGATTTTGTAACACCCCTTAATGGCTCCAATATAATAAATATACATATTTTGAAATACTTCGGTATATACCCCTCAAGTAACCTACTTTGAATACGTTCCGATAATATTTTTTGTTGATACAAACCTTACTAATATTTATAAATACGAAAATTTGGATGTTTATGTTTATATTTATACATATACATATATTATGTACAAGTAGTCAAAAAAAAAGGCAGAAGAGCTCATAGCGCGTCAAAAATTCATCTTTCCTTTTAATTCTGAAATAGAAACGTCTGCATATGCTGAAAGAGCTTACATCTGCCCCCAAACAGCTCTAGAAACGTTTTTAATTTATTATTACATGGTTTAGTAACGTCTGTATTAAAGAATCTCCTCCGATTCATTGTTCTTAACGGCTGCCTTGTTTTCTAGCCCTAGGTCACGGTTAGTGTCGACCAACTGCTGGGCGATATCCCGAAATACTCGGCACTTGCGACTCCATGGCCCTAGTGCTTCAACCCCGTAGGGCTGAAACATAGTGAGGTATATTCACTATAAGGTTGTTATATTTGCGCCATTTTAGATTTTCTGCACCTACAACAGCCAGTACATCTCGCAGTGCTTGGAAGATACCTTAAAATTTTATGTTTATAACAAAGTACTACCCACTCGGTTTTCTACAGATTATAACTGAACTAAATAGTTAGGTTTTCATTATTCTTGAGAAGCCATAATGGTGGTCTACAAAGGAATTGGTTAAATACATTCTTTCATGAATTCTTTCATCCGCACTATGAGCCTTACAAAGCTCTATTAAAGTGTAGTAATTTGTAAAATAGGCCAGAACTAATGACAGGGCTAGAACCCTGGAACAATAGGTACACGTGACAGTACAAAACAGAAGTACCACTGTTAACGAGAATATAAGACATCTTTATTTGCCAAATCAATATAACAAAGTGTTGAAGGTCATTTTGCAGGTATTTTTTTTTGTAACTTTTGTTATAAACCTTCTCCAAGTGTCGACATTGTAATCTGGACTAGTATGGCCATACTGTTTTCCTATTTTGGTTTTGGGCGTTTCAGGTCCCGTCTCTTGGGTACCACAGGGTCACGTGTTTCCCAGAGGATACGGTAGAGCACGCGGTGCAAACCTGCCCCGTTTGGGCGGACCACCGTATCCTCGTAGAGGCGATCGGCGGCGGCGACCAGCGCAGGGCACGCCACGATAGTGGCGGTAAGGCCTCTCTTTGAGAAATGGCTAGAGAGGCGTCGCGGCGCCCTCACCTACCGCCTGACGCAGGTCCTCACCGGACATGGATGTTTCGGGAGGTTCCTGCACATCATCAGGCGGGAGGAAACGCCCGGGTGTCACCACTGCAAGGATCGCCCAGACGACACGGTAGAGCATACGGTGCAAACCTGCCCCGCTTGGGCGGAGCAAGGCCGTGTCCTCGTAGAGGCGATCGGCGGCGGCGACCTCTCGCGCCCGGCCCTGGTGCAAGCCATGGTCCGAAGCGAGAGGGAGTGGGAGGCAGTCACCTCCTTCTGCAAAACATTTTCCTAGTTTATGCTAAATTGGCAAAGCTTAATATAACTGTATAAAAATAATTTCTGGGAAATGGCTTTTGTTTTTGGTGTGCAAAATCACTGTTTACAGGTAGTGCGCAGTGACGGATGTACCTAAAGTCAAGTAATAATATTTATGAGATATACAAAACGTCATAAAAGTTGGAAGTTAGACCTTTAACATCACCGCAACGAGAAGGTTTCTAAATGTGGTTGAGTAAAAAAAAAAAAATAACCCAATGACGAAAAGGACAAGTGACACTCGGCTTAGTTAAACGTCTTTTTAAACCCCTTATACATATACCAGCATTCATCGTTAACTACGTTTACGAGAAGTATTACTTCTGAGTCACCTTCGTAGCTACTGGCTGCGGTACGTTTTTGGCGGAACCAACGACTAGTTATATCTATACTGTTCTTTGTGCCTGCAATCACGCGGCACTCGTCGCGGCCTAAAATAAAACACTCATCCGTCACCCTTTAGGTTACTCGCCAGTCTACTTACACCGTTGTTTTGATAGTAACTAGGTCTAGATTCGTAGGAATTCGCTACTGGAGGCAAAGGTAATAGGTACTTGATTTGTGTTAGATTGTGTATGTATGAAAGTTATTTCAGTCGTGTTGCTTTTCTATACAAGCTTTGCTAACGTCTTGATTGCAAGCACTAAAAATAGAACAGTCTTCTTTTGTTAAAACGGTAAAATAGGTATTCTCTTTATGTTCCTTTGAATATCTGAATTTTCTTAAGAGAAGACTGGCAGAAAATGCCTTAGGCATTAAGTAGCGTCCGCCTTTGTACTGGCTAATGCATAAAGCTTTATTACCTAAGGAGGTATCATGGCTAATTACGGACAGGGTAATCAGCCTATAATGTTTCTCCGACTGGAACACAGGACTTCTCAGTGAAAGGGAGGGGGAAGGGGGGGGGGCGTAATACACCATTCGGTGGCCGAGTAACCCGCACCAGGCCCGCTTGTTTATAAAAAAAACCAACTGTAATAAAATTTTTCGTTGTTGATTTACGGTTAAGTACAGACGCCAAGCACATCAAGCTATCCCTAACTGTCAAATTTTCTCAATTAAAAATGAACCTTAAGTCTTTGCAATAAAGTTGAAATACTATCAAAGAAATTTGACAGATTGTGGTAACTTGATGTGCTGGCCTCTGTACATTACTTATACCACATGGTCGTGAAAAAACCGGCATGTAAAAGAACCAAAAATTCTAAGACATATAACAGCCCCCAACCCGCATTGGTCCCGCGTGGTAGTTTATAGTCCACTCCCTCTTTTAGAGAGTCCCAGCAGTGGGAACATTACAGACTGATTTTGTGTGTGTGTTGTGTGTGTATATACCATATACAGACGAGCTTTGAAACATATTCTAGTAGTTCGCATTGTTGAAAAGAAATATTCTAGAATATATTTATTTATTTATTTATTCAATGCACAATGTACACAACCAAATTTACACGTTAGCTTAAAACTAGTGAGTACATGACCCTGTTAGGGCGCAGTGACGACTCCCGTCCACCGTAGGCGCGGGCCTGCGGACGGTGAGTAATGGGTGACTCACCGTCCGATCAGCACCAGGCCCGTGCCGGACGACGCGTATATGTTCCACGCGCGCCTCAAAGAGATGTCAGCATATGAAGGGGCCCCTCAGGGCCAAGCCTGCCGGGTAAGCGGGATTGTCCGAAAGGCTTACCGCTAACCCGGAACATAAAGGGCTACGGAAGGAACATGGATGGGTTTTAGTCAGTAAGAGTCTGACACTCCCTTCCGCTCCACCCAGAGCGGGAGCAGTCATTGGATGATTTCCCAGCCTTAAAAAAAAAAAAAAAAAAAAAAAGGGCGCAGCAAGACAACTTAAAACTAATATTGAATTTTATAATTAATAGTATAAAATTAGTTACTTAAATAATTAGTTAAAACAAAACAAAAGAAAAAACGTAACTTGATTAATAATTAATAGATAAGTATATCGTCACTAAGTCAATAAAATTAAATTAAAATCACAATAATAATAAACAATGTCAACACAGTAAAAATAAAACCATTTAAAATGTCACACCAACTTCATCGAATGTCATAAATTAGAATCATATATATACCGACAAAGCTGTGAATTTTTGCGCTCAAACTTAAAATAAAAAAGACGAGCCATATTCAGTATTGTATGTACATTTAGTACAGCAGTATACCTCAATTTATTTGCACAAAAAGTATTCATATACGTGTAGTAAGAGTATTATTGTATAGCTTTAGAATTAAGTGCCAAATTTAACATCACTACATAGTATAAAACTAAGTCGCTTTCTCTGTCCCTATATCCCTATGTATGCTTAAATGTTTAAAACTACGCAACGGATTTTGATGCGGTTTTTAATAGATAGAGTGATTGAAGAGAAAGGTTTATGTGTATAATTTGTCGACATATAAAGAAATGCAAGCCAGGAGTGTAGTTTTATCCGATAGGAATCCAGCACTGCCCAGACTGGCTCACCTGTCAGGCAGTCATGAGGATTTCCCACTCTTGCCAAAACAAAAAAAATGCAGTTAAAGATTAGCACAAGAGATATTATTGCCAGTTAGCTCTAAATACATTCAATTTCGTCATACACATGAACAAATAAAAAAGTGAGTCGTCAATTTTTGTAATCGCTTTGACCATTCGGGTACAATTCACAAATGCCATCAGTAATTCGCTTTTCGCCTGTAAAATTAAACTCCTATCGTAAATGTTTAGCACTTCAAAACATAGAAACTATTTGCCATGTATTCAAACAATTGCTAAAACTCCTGTGCTATAAAAGTAAATTGAATGCGACACAATATTCGTCGTAGAATTTATAGCAGCAATACTCGCAGACGATTTTTAATGTAGCCATATGGTAGCTATTTTCAACTTAGTGTTTTATGAATAGGTACTTGGGACGAATTTCTATTAAACTAAACGCGATCAGTAAATCCAAGTCGCGTTAGACCTGTTATTGTCAATTTGTCATAATTGTTGGGGAATATTGACACTGACAAGCTCTTGAACTCAGTTTAGATGTGCTAACCGCGTGCAGTTCCTTCGGTGAAATCAGCACTTAGTTACTGTTCTGGTAAAAAGATATTGTGTGATCTTAACTAAGTTCTTTCTTTGACCGTTTTAAGAGGTTCTTTGGCATACAATAAAGTATAGTTGACCGCGTAAGTGTACCACCAGAGGGTCTGTCAGTAAGGTATAAGGTCGCTTGCACGTCAAAAAACAACAAGATCCATTTCTTTTTGTGGTAGTTTAACATCTGTAGTTCCACGGTATTTATTAAAGAGTATATAAATATATACACTGGAAAAAAATCTTATACTAAATTAACTAATTTACTAACAAACTAGTGAAATAAAAATATAGTATAGCGCCACGAAAGATGAGACTTGACGAGCATCCGTAGTGGGGGGCTCACGCAGTACAGTCGTGTACGAAATAGCTACCCATAATTTGTATATCTATTCAGGGATTTTCCGATGGCATTTAGATTAACATTCCTAACAATATTATATTATTTATTACGAAATAATAAAGTTTAAGATAAAGAAATGTGGTTTGTCTCATCTTTCGTGAGGCGTATTGTAACCGAAAGTCACTAAAACAATAAACAAAATAAAATATGGCGTCGATAAATTCCTCCGCATCCCTGTGAACTATTAGTGTACCCAAGTGACTGGCGAAATTGCCACGTTGTATGCTTAGCCACTGACCAAGTTAAAAGCCAGCCCTTGGGTACATTACCAGTCGACAGCGACGCGGAGGATTTTTTCGGCGCCATATTTTAGTTTGTTTCTAGTTTAAGGCCCATATTACAGAACCTCACTCAAGACTCAAGCATTATACTTAAAACTAGTTTTAACCAATCGAATGACTTTAATCGAGACTCAAGCAATGCTTGAGTATTGAGTGAGGTTCTTTAATACGGGCATTAGTTAGGTTAGAATATTATAGTTTTATTTTGAATTAGTTTAATAATTTAAATAGTGAAGTTTCAATTTAGTGAGCATTCTTGTCATAAAAAATCAATTATGAGTTCGACTATACAGATACAAGTAGATACACATTTACGTGTGTTTAAATTTCAAAGCGAATTCCCAGTAGTACGTTGTTATGAACTAGTGTTTCAGACGTTAATTTAACATAATTGAAACTTAACGAAAACTTGAAACTCATTTAGAGTGAGTTAATACAAACAAAGTTGGAATAATTAAATCTCTGAGAATACTGCGGAGGTTTGAAATGCTATCAATTATCTGTTAATAATTTCAGTTCAAAGATATTAGAGGCGAAATATTAGCTTTATTGGATGAAAGTTTTGGTTATATTAAAGCAAGAATTACATAATAAAAGACAGTCATAAAACAAGAAATAATTTAAACCCTTTCATTGGACTATAGTGATTAGCCGGACATATACTAGACAGACTATTAATTAATCAATTAAAACAATTTCTATGAACTTAATGCTACTATAGTCAATGAATATTAAAATGACAAATTCTAAATTACCTACATTGTGTTTTACAATTTAATTAATTAATCAAAAAGTTTAAATTTTGACCATCAATATCTCTAACGTAACCAGAAGGATCCCAGGTATAGTCCCGTAAAAGTCTTTTAACACTCGTTAATATTAGTTCGTAAAAGCGTAGTGTAATTGAAAACAAGTACGGAACTGTGTAAAAATGTGAACAATATTTAATCATTATAATGGGTCAGGAACTCTCTCGTTAACATGTTTCGCACATCGCTCATTCATTTTAACTCTCATTAGTTTACCGCGCCGCTAGTCAAAGGCGGGAATTGGTGCGTTGCAGTCATACATCACAATCTGTCATTTGCGAAATTCACTAGTTAAGTACTATGACAAACGAGCGAATACTCGAAAAGAGGGTTTATTAGTGCGCTTTAATAAGGTTTTGTATGCTGGCGAAATATTTCGCAGTTACCGTGGATATGTGTTTCCGGTACTGACGCCAGCACATCAAGCTATCCCTAACAGTCAAATGTTCTCAATTAAAAATGAACCTTATGTCTTTGCAATAAAGTTGAAATACTATCAAATAAATTTGACAGATTGTGGTACTTGATGTGCTGGCCTCTGTACATGGCAGTACATGGGACTTATACATAACTGGCGAAACGTGGGTGTACTGTAAGAACCTCGATGAAAAGGGGATCCTCACACTTGAGCACCAGAGTAGTGCTTCCAATACGACCATTAGAGGGGATTTGTCGTAATATCTAAACCACTATATAACCATTATTAAGATTTATATCATTAATTAAATGGTACTTGTTGACAACATCGCGCCTAGCAACCAAGTCTCAAGACGTCACTTTAAATCTATTCTAATTATTTGGAACCTCGAAAGCAGTCAATTATAACTAAGCAGCTAGGTTCAACATAAGGTTTCACCAAGCCTCTACAGTACTTTAAGTACTCTACCTAACCCCTAACACCGGGATTACAGGCATCATGTTATATTGTGTTTAAGGGTATTACACTTAATAACCCAGCACCTAAAAGTATCCGTAACGTGTATGAAACAATTTTTCCTCTCATGTTAGCTTCGGTCCACACTCGTTAAGGCGCGGCCGGCTTTTGATCACCGCTCCACATGTAGGGCGCAGTAATTAAAATTGTCGACGCCATTATAATGGAGTTACTCGGTTTTCTTCGGTTTGCACCTTAGAAATGGATGTTGAAGGAACGTTTTATTTGATGGTAGGTTTGTATATCTAATGAACTTTAAGATCATTGAAACACTTATTACGAAAAAGATTTAGACATACCTTTATACGGACTCACTTTTTCACTACATAGTATAAAGCAAAGTCGGTTCCCGCGTCTGTCCTAATGTCTGTATGTATGCTTAGATCTTTAAAACTACATAACGGTTTTTGATGCAGTTTTTTTTAATAGATGATTCAAGAGGAAGGTTTATATGTATAATAATATGCAATTTCCGTCATACACGCGGGCGAAGCCGCGGGCTGCAGCTAGTTATTTTATATTAGTTTCCTAAATTCTCCTAAATCAATTTTATTCGAAACGTGAATTAATTTATTACTCTGCATCATAAGGCACCAAAAGAACAATGTATTCCGTAAACATAATGTATAATTCTGACGATGATTGATGAGAGCCATTTTCATTAAAAGTGAAAAAACAAACGAACTCTAAACACAATACTTTTCAAACAACACAACTCCTTCGTCCCACCTATTTACATACCTCGGCATAAGGCCGTCGCCCACGTGGCGTGTGAAATGTCTCCGGCTCTTCACGCTGTCACTCCGGCTAATTGAAAGTCTGAAAAGGGGCGCGTGACTGACGTCATTACAGAATGAAAGTTCAGCGTTGGCGTGACGAAGGGCTGGCGACTTGATGCGACTTGATGCTTTCATTATACAGCTGAATTGACATTGTGATAAACGTCGGCTTTGATGACAGGTGACAAAGAGTTGTTGTACTCGTAGATAAGATTTTGTAAGCACACAATATCAGCGATTGTTAAACAGAAGATTTTTTTTAGGAAATTTAGTATTTCTGATTAAAAATACGTGGGTATTTTTTGTGTTTAGTATTCATTCAATTCGTATGTTCGTGAACGGGCGCTGTTAGTAGGGACTGGACTAAGCTGCCACGGATCTTTTAAAAGTTAATGTTTGAATTAAGTTTTATCTTTCTGACTGAGCGACCCTTTGACAATTCAAAAGTGCCTGTAATTGGTTTATTTGAAATAAATGCTTTAAGTTTGACCTGTCCTAAAAATATTTTAAAAACTGTGCATCTATTCTATAACATAACCGTTATTTAAAAAATTATAACATACATTTATAAACAAAAAATTAATATATAATAATAATTAACTTATACCGTTAGACTGTTAGAGCAATCGATGTATGCTAATTTTGATATCTGCTACGAAACCGTAGCAGGTGTAGCCGTAGCGCCATTTCTACAGCTACGCCGTAGCAAGTCAAGAAAAAGTTTTTTTTATTTTGATATTTAACTATTTTACATTATTTTGTTCTTAGAATAACTTAATGTCATTTTATCTATACTAATATTATAAAGAAGAATGATTTTTTTGTTTGTGAGTTTGTTTGTACCAAATAGTTTCTGAAAGTACTCGAACGATTTTAACAATTTTTTCACCAATAGAAAGCTAAATTATCAGATGTAAACATTGGCCATGCCTTGCCAGCCATTGCTACATCTATTTCTATACATATTATAAATTAAAGTCGCTTATTGTGTCTGGTTGTGAGATGAATTTTGTTGCGGTTTGAAGTTCAACAATCGTGCCAAGCTAGGGTGGATCGCTAAAGAAACCAGTCTTGGTCGAACGGTCCCATAGCACCAATACTTGTATAGTTTAAGGCAATCAGATAAAAAAAACATGTTAGTATTGACATTATAGACTGCAATACGAGTAGATAAGATATTAAAGAAATTAAATAGAATCCATAGTCGCCGTCATCAATCAGACCTTATCTTTACTGGAATAAGGCTATATAAGCCAGGCTTATCCATATTAACGAGCTTCCGCACTGAGGCACTTGGTAGATGCTCTTGTTAACATATTTGATACGGTCTTAATTTGTTACCATTCGTCTTATTTAGTCATTACAAATTTAAGTTTAGAGAGAATCCTCGGTATATTTTTTTGCCTGGAGTCAATAATCAAATTATTTATTTATTTATCACATGCAAAACCAACAGCTATACATAAATGAAAATGAAATGAAGAATGAATGAAAATGTCGACCAGTCATCAAGAAAATAAGAGCACCAATCATCAAATCGGTACCGCCAAGCTTTAGACAAAAGCTACAATAAAATAAAATACAATAAGAATCAAGTATAATACTGACACTAAGTATGTAACGGTTTGTAGTTATGTAACGGGATAAAACCACAATACTAGCTCTTCGAGTCTAAGAGCATGCAGCTGAATATCAGTAGTATAGATATTTTAGCGTCTTATGACTTACACGCGAACAAAATCGCGGGCCATAGCTAGTATAATGGGTAGGTAATATGGGCTGGTCTCCGCTACTCCACGTCAATGCGCGTATTTTGCCAACTCGCTAGTATAATATAAATATACTATTCCTTGCACTTCACTGTGTTTCTATTTATTTAAATACTAAAACATCCTTCATATAAAAAATATAACTATGAACACACACATCACAGTCGTTGGCCGTTTGAAACATTTCAAACTTCTCGATCGATATTTTCAATTTTCCTATCGAAGTGAAACCGGAGTCTGTTCGGTGAGCATGTCAAACGTTGAGGCGACAGGCTATTTCGCTACGATTTGAAAAAGTCTTTTTTTGTTATTTTCTATCATAAACAAACGAAACAGTTACCGATACTCGATAGTTCAAAGGCTAAAAGTTATTATATGTAGGTACGGTCGCCGGTACAACAAGTTACAACAAGCTAACAAATCTCAATCGATTTTGAACTTAACAATCAACGTTTAAAGTTTATAATCCCTCCAAATGAATTCCAAATCCATCTTATTTTTCCCATTACAATTTCTACTTCAATTTCACAAATCGATACTACAACGCCCCCCCCCCCCCCCCTGTCAATGTCACTAAGGCACCATTGATTATTTACGCATCCTCGTTTGAAACTCTCGATGTTTTTAATACAATGTAAAAAATAATATTTTTTTAGCCAATTTCATACGAATAAGAATCGAACTCTGATCACCACGCTTATTCAATTTGTGACGGCAATTTAATATTTATATTGGGTATGAATTATATTGTAACGAAAAAAATTAATTGCCTATCCGTAAAGCATCGGGTCCTCCAAACCCTCAATACATACAAAAAACATAAATCTCAAATATTAAGCTAAAAGGTTCCATTTCAAGCGGCCATACATTACTACCCACGTTTGACGGGGCACAGGCGCAATAATTCCTCCACCCGACACATGAAGACCTAAATATGAGGCAATCTATCACGAAAACTAATCACACCATCTCGAATACTCCACTGCTACACTGGAATAGCCTGATGCATGCACTCGAGATCACGTTTCATTATTGACAAGATGAATATGCTATGTTATGGTTTAGGCTCGGATGTGTAATTTGAGAGGCGAATTCTGAAGATGAATTTCACTTAATCTGTCAATGTACCTGTATAATCGGAATGCCCATACTGATACTTCGAGTACGTTCGTCTTCTTCGTGTCTCTGGCATGACTATATTTCAGATCGTGTTGGCATCGTCAGTGGCAGCGCAGAGACTTAGGATGTATGTTTTGGGACACGTTTAGTTAACGTGTTAGTTAACAACATAGCTCTACATCCAGACCCTGCTGACGTACCGTCGAGATAGCCTCACTGTAACAGGTTGGAGTTACAAATTTCTACTTATGCCCGGTGACGGTTCACGGGACTTCCAAGGAGGACTATATCGTTATACCCATACTATAGCACAGCAGGAGGCTGCTACGGCTTCCACGTCATAGTAGTCTCCATATGTGACATATGTGGTGCAGCAGAGCGCCATATTTACGATATTATTTCATGACTTCAGATAAAATAGTGAATGAATAAAAGCAGCTTTGTGCTGATTCATTCATAATTAACATTCATAGCTCCACCACACTCAAAAAATAATAACAAATACATCTTGGAAATAGTAAATCAAATACATACTCGTCACAAAATATTTGCACATAGGTGAACTTACATATCACTGACCAAAACCAGACCCAGACTAACAATACGTCTGCAGATAATTGGGTATTTGAAAGGGTAGTCAATAACGTTACTTTTTATGAACTGTCAAAACGCGGCATTTGTACGTGATTTGTATGAAATATAACATTTTGACGTCACAGATTTTTAGACTCAAATGGAATACTTATTAGCATTAAATGCAATTTAACAATTATATCGTCGCATTATATTTAATTTCTGCACGGTGATGGAAGTTTTTATAACGAGCGGGCTTTTTCCATGTGATTTCATATTTTATTTTTGACCGATTCAAATACTCAATTACCGTTAATAACCAGGCAGTTAATTCAACACGGTATTTAGTAGAGGACTGGACCGTTAAGCCCAAAACCCTTCCCAGATCGAGATAAGCCCATGTCCCTGGCTAACTTTACATTTTGAGTCAATTGCTAACGCGTATGATCGCTATCGGTAGGAATTATAAATGATAATAGTCAAGGAATCTTGGAAAAGGTGTATGAATGAAAATTGGACTTACAAGAGGATCAGCATCTGTCATAAAAAGCTGTTTGAACTTCATGCTGAATATTACCAAGCTCGCAAGAAGGAATCAAGTTTTGATAGCGAATACTGTTTTAAGTAAGTACCTATATTTATACACGGTGATTTTTAATTTCTTGTTAAACTTTTAGGGCGTGAAAGTACCCATGATTATGAGATTATGAGCAACTTTCACTACAAGACCAACTTCTGATATATGAAAATGATCTTTCAAACAAAAATGCAATATATTAGATGAAAATGTATTTTTTTTTGGTGTTTCGTAGTTTCATTGTTAAAGTAGTTTATAAACATAAGTACTCTCATCTCCTGAAAGGTTAATAGTGAATTAAAAATCACGGTGTATAATAAATTATTATTGGAACGAAGTTTGGGAGCGTAGTTCTTTAACGCAGCTTGTGGTAGGACTAAATTGGCAGAAACTGTGGCGTAAGGAAAAATGCGTTATGCCCTGTTGACCCCCATGTTTTTTAGTATCAAACCAAACTTTTTGACACGTATAACTTAAAGAAATAAATCATTTCTTTGGACCAAACACTTTACAGCTTCTATTAACCTGCCAAACTGCGTAACAGTTTGTCGGCAGGAATAGCGCTCGTTTTAATACTTTTCGTTTATAATTTAAATATAATTATCATCTATGTAAGTAAATATATGGAGAAAATTTAGCGACTACAGTCCAGAAAGAGACAATCGACTGTGCGATCTAGACCCGTCTCTCTTCCACACGTCAGAGAGGCTCAGTGCTCCATTTTCCATTAATAGGAAAAACATGAAAATTATTGTGCCTAAAGAATAAAAAGTTGTTACCTACTTCTATAAGTTACTAAATATCTCTAGACAAGAACTAGTATGTTACAAACGTGAAATTATGTTTAATTTAATTAGAAGTAATTTCACTCTAGAAAGATACAGCTACCAGCCACACAAGCAGTTCTGTTTTTAATACTTGAGACCATACTAAACAGCTCTGTATTAATACATATAGGTATACAGCGAAAGAAGTTCCAACCGGGTGTCCCAGGACACCTTCAGACTTTTTTATTGCTTGTTTATATTTTTTAGTAAGATGATGATATTGTATCTTCCCATTATTGATTATCTTCGCTTTCTTACCAGTTTTCAGAGGGTTTTTTTAAATACTCCGGCTCTTTCCCTCTGGAGACCCATCTATTTTGGGTTCTTGCTTATCAATAAGAACGTGTCAATAAAAATCCTGCCAAATGCGAGTCAGGTTCCGTAACACGGTACAATATTAATTTATATTATAGTTAGTGTTAAGTAAACCTTTAGGTAAATAACTTAATTTGATAAATAACAATTTAAGATGTGTTTAAAAAAAATCATAAAGGTACTTTTATTTTATTAATCTGTTAGTGTGGAAAAACAATAATTGAATAATAATTGGCTAAGGGTATTACGAAAAGATGATTACCAAACTTATAAGTAACTAGCTGCGCCTGCACGGTTTCTCCCGCTGTTCGGCTCCTATTGGTTGTAGCGTGATGTTACATAGCCTATAACCTCGACTATCCAACTCAAAAAAAAAACAATTCGGACCAGTAGTTCCAGAGATTAGCGCGTTCAAACAAACAAACTCTTCAACTTTATAATATTAGTATAGATAAGAAATTTCTGTCTCTCTTTTCCCTCGTATACACTCCATATTATTTCCCGCGAAGATAAATCCTCATTTGCATTATTATTATGAGAATGAGACATTTACATTTTTCTTAGTATCTACGTAAACATAACAGGAAACTTATAAAGCGGGACATCCATCGTACTAATGGCCAATTTATGTAAACGCCACTCCCGAGCCTGTCAACCGAAAATAAACGGATGCCTCAAAGATAAATTGAATAATACTGAGGCATCGAGGACTAAAAGTTAAAACATTTTTTTTATATTTAAAAGTGCGAAGCTTTAAAAAGGCCATTCAACACAAAGACATGCCGCTGTCCACATAAAATTAGGACGCTTAATATTAACACATTTATGTCCGTCCATTCGTAATCAGCACCCTAATTGCGTAGGTATCAAACTTTCTATCACAGTCCTAAGGATTTTGAGGAAATTCCTAATTCATTGCTATTGCTTGTGTTTTAATATTTCGTCTCCTTAGCTACGCATATAATTAAATAATCAAAAGTAAAGGCATTGTCATCGTTAGTTTGTTACCTAATTACCCCCTCGCTCTCCCGCCGCGCCGTGTCGATTGCGTGTTCATTTTGTCCGTTTCAATATTTTTGACATCTCCGAAAATAAGCGAAGACGCTTCTGATAATTTCTTTTGAGATATTTTACATGTTCATAAATGTAAGAAACGGTTTCGTAACAAACAACATACAGGTCTCCAAAAGTGATAATGCGCATAGAAATCTTCGCCACTGTTCGGCAACGGTCGTATTTCCCGAGCGTCGGAAGACGATATGTATATAGAGTGGTTAAGTGCATTTTCTTCATGCATAATTTAGTAAGATTATGTGTTTTGTCCTAAAAGAGATAAATTATTGATTTATCAGTAACGAAATTTGATTCAATAATTCCATGTAAGTAAATATCGAGCTATAATTCATATAAGCCTAAATCTGATTTTTAATATGTTTTTTCTAGTACTTAATATGTATTTTACGTAGGTATTTTTATTTTTTTAATATTAAAAAACGTGAAAAATGTTAGTATATTTATATATTTTACAAAATTAACTATTTAAATTTGAATAAGATAATTAAAGTTGAAATTAAATTCACCTTTGAAAACAAAACCAAGAAGGGTGTGTAATAGCAGCTCTATATAATTCCAGACAAAGAGAACACGTGCAGTCACCACCAATATGACAAGACGACTGACGGACCTTTGACTGACCGCCGACCGCCCGAATTGTTTTCGATTGTGTACACATGATATTGACTCCTATTTCTTTCGAACAAGGTGCAAAATGCAAGGGACTCGAACGATTCAATGATTCGGGTGTTTCCGGGAATACCACAATTAGCGAAGATCTGCATGTGCATTATTAATTTGGGAGTACTGTACCTCATTTGATTTGAGTTTTATGCATAATCTAAAGTGCCTTATCATCATTTGTCCGAATGATAACTTTATAACGAATTATAAAGTGCGCTTAACGTGCTTTCCGAGACACGGGAGGGATCTCGGTATGTAAAGATGCTCACCTATCCACAAACCAAACGCGGCAACTGTAGCTTAACCTGATCGATCAACTCGTGCGTCTGTTTTTAGCCACAAGCCCCTCGAACCAACTTAAATCCTGACACATATTGCAGATTGAATTGAATTTAATTGAACGCACTGATTGATAACAAAAAACCGTTAGACACCTATTATTCGGGGTTAAATCCTCAATGTTAACCTAAAATGACAATTACATGGAAACCCCGGCAGGCCTCCTTATTTTGTGTTAACTTGTCAATCGAACACAAGGGCTGGCGAGGACTCGAGAACTAAGTAGGAGAGAGCGGTTTCTTGATTAAATAATGTCACGTCTTTGAGGTTTACGACATTATATTTTGGTGAACTGGAAAATTATTTTGTCAAAAATCGAGTAACTTTTTTTTATAAGAGCCAAGCCACTAGGCACGTTCTACCTAGGTCTCACTCACAGCACGAGTAACGGAATAAGTTCGAAAATCGTTAATTTGTACCTTTTATTACACATATTTATTTAAGATTACAATACTCCAACTGCAAATGTAAGTTACATTTGTAGTTGAAGTGTTGACGTATATGGCGTATATATCAATGAAGGGGACAAATTTTTTTTCAACGACAATGTTAAATGTGTTTTTGGTATAAATTCATCCCAACTACGGAAACCTGCATTGTGCGTGGTCCGACACGCACTTCGCGGTTTTTATTTAGTTTACTACAAAATTTTCATTGCCGAACTTTTTTAAGAAACATGCATTTTACAATTCTTCACTACATAGTATAAGCAAAGACGCTTCCTGCGTCTGTTCTAATGTCTGTATGTATGCTTAGATCTTTAAAACTACACAAGGGATTTTGATGCAGTTTTTTTTAATAGATAGAGGAAGGATAGGAGGTATAGGATATTTTTGATAGATTCAAGAGGAAGGTTTAGGTGTATAATTTATTAAGGTTTGCGGACGAAGTCGCGGGCAGGAAGCTAGTAATTTTATAGCCAGCTAGCCATTTAGAACATATTACGCTAATCAATAATGTTAATGACCAGTGAATAATGTAGAAACGGAAAAAAAGATAAGTATTTTATTACCAAAAATGTTTTTATTTTGTCCCGGACGTAGGTTGATCGAGTCCTTTTAATCTCCGGAAATTGCTCCATCTTCTGTATTCAGGCTTATTGTAGGCAATGTTTAAATCTACGTCAATGGTTACCTAGGGAAGACTTGCCTAGGTAGGAGAGATGCTCCACATCACATGAATAGTTTTCGTCTGTCTAGTTTCAAGTCATTGTTACAATTTTATTCATCACTACATAGCATAAAACAAAGTCGCTTTCTCTGTCCCTATATCCCTATGTAGGCTTATCTTTAAAACTACGCAACGGATTTTAATGCGATTTTTTTAATAGATAGAGTTATTCAAGAGGAAGGTTTATGTGTATAATTTGTCGTTATATTATGCGGGCGAAGCCGTGGGCGGAAGCTCGTGTTAGAATAAAAGGTTGTTCAACTCTCCCGGACTCTCCATACTTAGGTATTTGGGTATTTGACGACTAAAATCCTGTTTCTATGTATTACATCACATAAGTTTTTTTTTTCAAACTCATAAGTCTTTTATTTCATAACTAGCTGCTGCCCGCGGCTTCGCCCGCGTGGATGACGTAAATTATCCCAAGGGAACGTACTACCGAGATAAGAATCCAATGTGTTAATTCAGGTCATAAAATACCTCTGTGCCAAGTTTCATCCAGATCCGTTCACCCGTTTGAGCGTGAAGGACGTACAAACATACAAACCCACACATACAAAAACAAAACTCAAAAATGTACACAACTTAGGGCCGATTTTGTAATCGCTTGATAACTTACATCTGAAGAATAAAAATCGCGGTTTGACATATTTTCTATGCAACAGCTGTCAAACTGCCATTTTGATTCCACCAATGAAACCTATCTGACTATTGAAAAATTAGCCCTAATACGTCTAAAAGTGTGCCGGACGGCGCGTATATGTTCCACGCGCGCCTCAAAGAGATGTCAGCATATGAAGGGGCCCCTCAGGGCCAAGCCTGCCGGGCAAGCGGGATTGTCCGAAAGGGTTACCGCTACCCCGGAACATACAATAAAGGGCTAAGGAAGGAACATGGATGGGTTTTAGTCAGTAAGAGTCTGACACTCCCTTCCGCTCCACCCAGAGCGGGAGAAGTCATGGGATGATTTCCCAGCCTGAAAAAAAAAAAACGTCTAAAAGTAGACAGATAAATGCTATATGCATTTCTATGTATGCAACAAGAAGACTTCAGTTCAGATTTGTTTAACAAACAGTGTACAACATGAATCATGTTGATGCAAAAAACAACCGGACTAAAACATGGCAAACAAAAAACACGTCCCTGCAGCGCAATGTTTTAAAACATATTTTTACTGCGCTTCAGGTACTCGTACCTAGGTATGCTCACTGACAGTTGATTGAAAGACCAATGAAAACGGACGGACGCACGGAAATTGGAAATCTCATGGCGTAATAGAAACTTCACTATTCAACTGCAGTCTTTGTTTTTGGATCTCCACTGGTTTGACATGTATCTGTCATGCTTTAACTTCGGAGTCCCCGATATTAGTGCTGTTCCTTACAAATTGTGGAATAACAAATTGCTAGAAACGTTCCTATTTTCTAGTTGTTTTGTTTGTGCTTCGTGTACACGAAATCTCAGGAGCGTGGTATAGTAATAAGTATGGCTCTCATAGGTCTCGAGTTCGAACCCAAGGCAGACCTCTGATTTTACAGATTCAAGTGCGTACTTTATAATTATCACCTGCTTGCACTAGACTGCGAGAGCTGTTGAATATAGGAAGGTTATAGGTGTTACATTAATAAATTAATAATTTATTGATGAGCTCAAAGCTTAACTTTACATAAGTCCATGCCCAAATATACTAACTACGAATTAAACACCCCCGCGATACAATCCCTCACTGACCTTTCTGGATAATTTAATATCCAACAAATTTGTGACAACCGTAATTCCGCTCACAATTCAATGTAGATTAGATTCCCGGATACAGGTTGAAGCGCAAATATACTTTATCCCTTGAGATTAGACTCGGAGAACCGCGTTCGGATATTGTATAGAACATAGAAGCGAAATGTTGCGAGAGCTGAATGTTTGCGTCCGTTGAGCCGAAGATCCGATAGCGATGAACTGAAAGGATACGTTCACGAATTATATTTAGAGTCGTTTATAGGGTTCCATAGTCAACAAGGAATCGTTATAGTTTCGCTATGTCCGTCCGTCTATTCGTCCGCAGCTTAGCTTACATATATTAAATGTTAAGTGGTAAAATAAAACCATGAAAAAAAAAATTTTTGTTTGGTACCTCCTGTACTCGTGAAGTCTACCCCCTGTTGTTGATTCTATATGAGTGACGAACGAGTATAAACGAGTATACGAATACAATCTGATAGGCGACTCAGAGTGGAATAAGAAACCATGGGTTACAACGCCATAAATAATTAGGGGTGACGTGTAAGCAGTTTTGCCATCCCGCGTATTATGAATGCGGGCGGCGAAAAAAGAAGTGTCTATGGAAGTCGTAATGTCCTAGCATATTAAAAAAGTATACAGTATACGCCACGCCGCGCGCCATCTTGTCGTTCTATACTTTTGTTTTTGTTATTTTGCCATGAAAAATGGCGTGAGTATAGGTTTGTGTATATTTTTGTATTTCTGTACATTTTGCTTTTCTATCTTCGACTCGAACCCGAGTTAATAAAACGTACAAATTGAACCTGGCTTTACAAACGTTAAGGTTGGAAGTGATTTCAAAGCAATACTCAAGAGAAATACTTTTCTAGTGTATACTTAGGAAGACCGCATACTTTTAGGGATCCGCTGTAAAATTCGGAACACTTGTAAACTTTTCGTGTCTCGATATATCTATATTAAGGTAGGGTAGGTAGGGTAGGTAGGGTAGGTAGGGTAGGTAGGGTAGGTAGGGTAGGTAGGGTAGGTAGGGTAGGTAGGGTAGGTAGGGTAGGTAGGGTAGGTAGGGTAGGTAGGGTAGGTAGGGTAGGTAGGGTAGGTAGGGTAGGTAGGGTAGGTAGGGTAGGTAGGGTAGGTAGGGTAGGTAGGGTAGGTAGGGTAGGTAGGGTAGGTAGGGTAGGTAGGGTAGGTAGGGTAGGTAGGGTAGGTAGGGTAGGTAGGGTAGGTAGGGTAGGTAGGGTAGGTAGGGTAGGTAGGGTAGGTAGGGTAGGTAGGGTAGGTAGGGTAGGTAGGGTAGGTAGGGTAGGTAGGGTAGGTAGGGTAGGTAGGGTAGGTAGGGTAGGTAGGGTAGGTAGGGTAGGTAGGGTAGGTAGGGTAGGTAGGGTAGGTAGGGTAGGTAGGGTAGGTAGGGTAGGTAGGGTAGGTAGGGTAGGTAGGGTAGGTAGGGTAGGTAGGGTAGGTAGGGTAGGTAGGGTAGGTAGGGTAGGTAGGGTAGGTAGGGTAGGTAGGGTAGGTAGGGTAGGTAGGGTAGGTAGGGTAGGTAGGGTAGGTAGGGTAGGTAGGGTAGGTAGGGTAGGTAGGGTAGGTAGGGTAGGTAGGGTAGGTAGGGTAGGTAGGGTAGGTAGGGTAGGTAGGGTAGGTAGGGTAGGTAGGGTAGGTAGGGTAGGTAGGGTAGGTAGGGTAGGTAGGGTAGGTAGGGTAGGTAGGGTAGGTAGGGTAGGTAGGGTAGGTAGGGTAGGTAGGGTAGGTAGGGTAGGTAGGGTAGGTAGGGTAGGTAGGGTAGGTAGGGTAGGTAGGGTAGGTAGGGTAGGTAGGGTAGGTAGGGTAGGTAGGGTAGGTAGGGTAGGTAGGGTAGGTAGGGTAGGTAGGGTAGGTAGGGTAGGTAGGGTAGGTAGGGTAGGTAGGGTAGGTAGGGTAGGTAGGGTAGGTAGGGTAGGTAGGGTAGGTAGGGTAGGTAGGGTAGGTAGGGTAGGTAGGGTAGGTAGGGTAGGTAGGGTAGGTAGGGTAGGTAGGGTAGGTAGGGTAGGTAGGGTAGGTAGGGTAGGTAGGGTAGGTAGGGTAGGTAGGGTAGGTAGGGTAGGTAGGGTAGGTAGGGTAGGTAGGGTAGGTAGGGTAGGTAGGGTAGGTAGGGTAGGTAGGGTAGGTAGGGTAGGTAGGGTAGGTAGGGTAGGTAGGGTAGGTAGGGTAGGTAGGGTAGGTAGGGTAGGTAGGGTAGGTAGGGTAGGTAGGGTAGGTAGGGTAGGTCGGATAGGTAGGGTAGGTAGGGTAGGTAGGTAGGGTAGGTATCATAGTTAAGACAGGACAACGTTTGTCGGGTCAGCTAGTAAATAAATAAATATCCTTGGACATTTCACACAACGCCATATATAGTCCCAAGCTAAGCAACTTAATGCTTGTGTTATGGTAACGAGATGGCTGATAAACTACTGTTAACAAGTACCAAATAGATACTCGACGGTTATGACGTAGTAGTTGATTATTTAATCCTAAACTACTTTCAAATATTCTCATGAATGTCTAAATAATATTTTTGTATTTATTTTTCCATAATAAGTCATTTATTTGATTTTAATAACAATAATTTAGTATTTCATAACATATAAAGTAACTGACAGTTGATTGGAATATGGCGGGAAAGTGTATAAAAAGGGAGGGAAATCATTTTTTTTAAGATGGAGGATATTGTGAAATAGTAAGAAGGACGTTGCTCTGCCCAAATATAGATGAACTGTGAATTATTATAGTTCGTGTTTAATTGTTTTAAACCTGCTACTGAGTATCATTTCAGAAGTGGGATTGTGATAAAATGTCAGGACCGTATTTTCACGGTTTGGGGAAACGCAAACGGAAGATCAGTGAATCAACCAGTTCGGAAGATGAAAATAGTGATTTTTTTTCCTCTGAGGACCTTCATAAGACCAAGTCGAACAAAAAACGACATGTTGCTCCCAGTGATGCCGAAGTTATTCCTAAATTTCGACCCGAAGACAATAGCAGCAACGTTATAGGTTGGCTCCACAAAATAGACCAACTAGGCGACGTCTATGGCTGGGACAACACCGATCGAACATTTATTATGCAACTGCGGTTGCGTGGCGCTGCACGCAAATGGTATGACGACCTTGACAACTACAATTTGACATGGGATGGCTGGAAGGAAATGCTCCAGGTCGCTTTTCCACGATCGACTGACTACGTGGACAAATTGGAACGTATGCTGGCAAGGACAAAGGAAGATAAAGAGACGATGACAAAGTATTATCACGAAAAATTATCTCTACTGAAGAAATGCAACATAAACGGTGAAGATGCTATTTCCTGCATAATACGTGGACTACCTTCTGAATAGAGAGCTAATGCCAAAGCGTATAGTTGTGAAACTCCTGAACAACTATACTATGGATACCTATCTTCATTGGAAAACTTCAAACGAGTGGAAACTTATACTGTGCGGAAATCGACGAGTACGTGGAGAAGAGGAGGGAACAGCACCATGCCAAGCTCAACATCGGGTCATCAGCTCCAGCCAAAGATATGCTACACGTGCCGGCGGCCAGGCCACGAGGCGCGGGACTGCAGACAGGGGCAGCGCTGCGAGACCTGCCGGCGCAGCGGCCACACGACGGCGGATTGCTGGTTTGGCGCCGGGCGTTCGCGACAGCAACCACAAAAGGTTTGTCAAGTGCTGCATATTACCTATGATATTTATGTTGATATTTACAAAAGAACTGTGGTGGTAAATGGACAGCAGCTTAGAGCTTACATAGATACTGGCAGTAAAATCAACATGCTTTGTCTCACACAAGCTGAAAAATTGCAAATTAAAATGGAGCCTAGTGCAACTGTCATGAAAGGTTTTGGAGGAGCATGTGTAAACTCACTCGGTTCATGTTGCCTAAGTGTTTTGATAGATAATGTAAAATTAGATGGAATAGTCGAAATTGTGAATTATATTACATCAGATATTGAGCTATTAATTGGGCAAACAATGATTAATAGTAAGAATGTTAGTTTAGTCACTTCTGCTTCTTCTGTACGTTTTGTTCCATGTGAAATTATGCAGGATATATTCACGGATATAAAATTAAATGCAACGGACTTTATTGAAAAATTTCCAGTTTATACAAAGCATAATGTTATAATACCAAAGCAAAATCAATTATATGTAGAAGTTTATGTTGACTGCAAACAAAACAATGGAAAAGAGCACACATTTTTAACGCACACAGTATGGATGCAGTTAGGTAATGTAACGTATTTATCACCTTCGGCTATTATTAATTCAAACCATTCTTATTTAAAAGTTGTAAACCTAGGTCATGTAGATATCATTTGGGAATCTCATAGGTTGATAGCTAGAGCGGAGTTGGTAACAATACCAGCATTTAGTAGAGAATGTAGAGTACTAGCCATAGATAGTTCAGATACGAATAATATACAAATTAGCTTAACAGATATTGATAAAGGCCACCTCAGTGATAATGAAAACAAACAATTACTAGAGCTTTTAAATAAGTATGCGCACTCATTTGCCAGAAGTACTAAAGATTTAGGTTGTACTGATCTTATAAAGATGCACATTCGTACAATGAATGACCAGTCTGCTTGTTGCAAGCCATATAGATTGTCGCATAAAGAAAATGAAATTGTTAATGGAAAAGTTAAAGATTTATTAGAAGCAGGTATCATTAGAGAATCAATGTCTGATTACGCTAGTCCAGTGGTACTAGTTAAGAAGAAGGGTGGGGATTATAGGCTTTGTGTTGATTATAGGGCATTAAATGCTAATACTGTGAAAGATAGATATCCTTTACCGCATATCGAAGACCAGGTTAGTAAGTTATCAGGCAAATTCTATTTCACCACCCTTGACCTTGCCCAAGGTTACTACCAGGTCAGCCTTCATGAGGACTCAATACCAAAGACTGCATTCGTTACTCCATCAGGCCAGTATGAGTTTTTGAAAATGCCCTTTGGTTTGGCCAATGCCCCGGCAGTATGCTCTCATTTAATTCAAATGACACTAGGTAGAGTCGATCAAAACATTGCTCTCTATCTTGATGACGTCATGTTACCTACGGAATCAATCTAAGAACGGTTTGTGCTTTTAGAGAAAGTATTACAATTATTGACCCAGGCAAATTTAAAACTAAATTTACGTAAATGTTCTTTTCTTAAACGTACCGCTACGTACTTAGGCCACGAGATCTCAGCTGGGACAATACAACCAGGCCAAGCGAAAATAAAATGTGTCGCAGAATATAATAGACCGCGGAATGTACATGAGATTAGGCAATTTATCGGTTTGACGTCATATTTTAGAAAATTTATTCAAAATTTTGCCCAAATTGCTCGCCCCTTAACAGAACTCACGAAAAAGGATGTCAAGTGGCATTGGGGTTCTGATCAAGAAAATGCATTTCAAGGCCTCAAGCAGCGTCTGATTGAAAGGCCAGTTTTAGCTATTTACAACTCTGATGCAAAGACTGAATTGCACACAGATGCCAGTAAAATAGGCTTGGGTGGGATTCTTATGCAATATCAAACAGATAATAGTTTAAAACCCATTGCTTATTTCAGTAGGGTGACAAGTAAAGAAGAAAAACACTACCATAGTTACGAGCTTGAAACGCTCGCTGTCGTTGAATCTCTTAAGCGATTTCGAATATATTTAACGGGGATTAAAGTTAAAGTCATTACAGACTGCTCAGCATTAAGAACAACTCTTGTAAAACTAAATTTTAATACCGCGAATAGCTCGTTGGTGGCTCACAATACAAGAATTTGATCTTGAGATTGAATATAGGCCAGGGGAACGCATGAGGCACGTAGATGCGTTAAGTAGGAACCCCGCGACTAATGCAATACTTATGATTGAAAATTCCGATTGGTTAATAACCCTACAGATACAAGATGATAATATACAAAACATTATTTCTAGACTTCGTGATAACTCCGATTCAAATTTATCTGCAAATTATATAGTAAAAGATAATATACTCTATAGGAAAACTGTTGCTGGAGAGCGGTTTGTCATCCCTAAGTTAGCTAAATACGGTTTACTACAAAAACTTCATGACCAGATAGGCCACCCCGGTTTTGAAAAATGTGAAAATTCTATTAAGGCTCAATTTTGGTTCGAAGGCATGACTAGATTTATACGAAAATATATAAACTCTTGTTTACAATGTGCGTTTAATAAGGGTAACTATGGTAGGTTGGAGGGTGAATTATATCCAATTAACAAGCCAGCCATACCTATGCATACGTTGCATGCTGACCATTTAGGTCCTTTTGCCAAAACTCGTAAAGGTAACACTTATATTTTAGTGGTTATTGACGCTTTTACTAAATTTGTATTTGCCCGACCAGCTAAAAATTGTAGTTCAATAGAAACCATTCGATTACTAAAAGAAATTATTATGCAGTTTGGCTATCCAGTTAGGATAATAACAGACCGAGGTAAAGCTTTTACGAGTAGGTATTTTAAACAATTCTCCGAGGAAAATCAATTCAAACATATATTAAATGCTATAGCCAGTCCTCGCTCCAATGGGCAGGTCGAACGAGTAAATCGCACATTATTAAATGGTCTTAACACTATGTCCGAAAGCGAATGTACCTGGGATAATAAACTAGATGATATAGTATGGGGAATCAATAATACACCCAATAGTACTACTGGCTTTTCGCCATTTAGCCTTATGTTCGGTCATACTAATTCAAGGTATCCATCCATCGTCTGACGCACCCTCTACTCCTGAAACTCAACAGAACCAACTGCAGGCCAATAGGGAAACTGCTAAGCTCCGTATCGATAGAAGTATGACTTCCATGAAAACGCGATTCGACAAAAAACATAGGAAATGTATTAAGTACACCGTAGGTCAACTAGTTCTTTGGAAAGGTGGTGTAGCTAGAGATGCAACCACTGGGGTTACTAGGAAACTTATTGGGCGATATACAGGTCCCTACAAAATATCTAAGGCCGAACAGTCGTTGGACCGATATACAATCTCGAGTATTAAGGGTATGAAAGGCTTCAAAAAGTTTAGCGCAGTAGTTCGTGGAGAAACTCTTCGGGCATACAAACCAACTATATCTGAGGACGAAAGTTCAGGCAGTGACCGAGAGGTAGACAGAGACGATTTGATTGATCTTCTTGAAAGTTAATTAATTAACACAATATACTGATCGTTACAGATGTGTGACTCTTCATTATTTGAATCTTGTATTATTTTATAGCTAAGTTTAATGAACCTAAAGTGTAGTAAGTAGTTTCCTAAAACAAAAAAAAAACAAAAAAAACAATTAAGTGAATAATTATTTCTCTGAATTTTGCCTATCACTAATAATCGTTTTATAATTTCACTGTGTGACAATAATTATTGGCAACAAATCCACGTACAAAAACGATGATACTCTGTAGGTAAGGACAGCTGTGTGATCAAGTCCATCAGTACCTATATTTTTATGGCTACGTGATCTAAAATCTATTAGTAAAGACTGCTGTGTGATCTATTTAATAATTATAGGGATGGCTATGTGATCAAGTCCATAATAATAGTCAACAGGCAATCGCTGTGTGATCAAGCTGTGTGTACAAGTTCATGATAAGGACCGCTTTGTGATCAATAGGGACGGCTTTGTGATCAAGTCCATAACAGGGACAGCTTTGTGATCAAGTCCATAATAGGGACGCGGACGGCTTTGTGATCAAGTCCATAATAAGGACGGCTTTGTGACCAAGTCCATATTTTAGCTGTGTGGCCAAGACTTAATTTGTAAAGATAGCTGTGCAATACTTCTAAATGCGAGATCAGAACTATATTCTATAGAAGGAGACAAATAAAAATAAATCTTATAGCTAGGTATCCAGCTGTGTGATAGAAAATTGGAAAATAAAAGAACATAAACCAAGGTTATTAACTAATTTAATCAAACGTATAAATAATTATATTTCACAAACACCAAGTTACTGCCGTACATTATTTCTATTTCAGGACTTCGGGCAAGCCGCTGAAGGAAGCAACGAGGGCCGTGGGACACGGCCTATGCAGGATGGCCGAGTGTTAACAAGTACCAAATAGATACTCGACGGTTATGACGTAGTAGTTGATTATTTAATCCTAAATTCCTTTCAAATATTCTCATGAATGTCTAAATAATATTTTTGTATTTATTTTTCCATAATAAGTCATTATTTTATTTGATTTTAATAACAATAATTTAGTATTTCATAACATATAAAGTAACTGACAGTTGATTGGAATATGGCGGGAAAGTGTATAAAAAGGGAGGGAAATCATTTTTTTTAAGATGGAGGATATTGTGAAATAGTAAGAAGGACGTTGCTCTGCCCAAATATAGATGAACTGTGAATTATTATAGTTCGTGTTTAATTGTTTTAAACCTGCTACTGAGTATCACTACTTATATATATTTTTTTTTTGTAAATAATACATAATATTATAGATAGAAAAACACCAATATTCCTGAAGACTTACTTTCTTCGGCCTAATTATTTACTCTCCGATCGACAATAAATTCCAAGTTTAGTTATGACTTGTATAGACTGATCGGTCGCCGACCAACATCGGCCAATGTCTACAGATAGCCTTCCTTACGTTTTCCAGTGGAACTTCGTTATTCCTACTTCCAGTTCTAGTGCTTCACGTAATATAATCACAAATAGTTACAGGACGGTTCTCCAGAAAACACGAAATGTGTACTCGAGCAGACTGCACGATAGGTAGATATTGGTGTTTCTGGTCAAACGTGATTTCATACAACGTTTCATGAAATTCAGGCCAATGATTTGTTTTAATTTAGAGCTTAGGTAACTTAATTTAAAGGTGGAACTAGATATTGAGTATTAGTTAACTAGAAAATATTCGGTTTGTGTTGTTTCGTTCATGCGGTTCAGCGTAGGAAAACGCAAAAGTGCGAGTGTACAAATTGCAAACGAATAATAATATCTTTATAAAACACATTATTGTTATATTTGTAGCTCCTACTACTGCCTCGTCGGTGGTTGCAAGCGCTACTGCAGAGCATAAGGTACTGGTTATTTGGAGTTTTCCATCTGTCTTTCTTTTTAGTGTGGTTAGTGACTAACCTGGTGTCAGAGTTTTCATGCTGCCCGTGGGCCTCTGACTTAGCTTCATATGTTGTTGAAAAATATCTCTCAGGCATGCCGGTTTCCTCACGATGTTTTCCTTAACCGTTTGAATATCTTTTAATTCGTATGAATCCGAAAAGTCAGAGGCGTGCCTTGGATTCGATCTCGAAACCTAAGACTTAGCAGTCCGACGGTCGCACCGCTAGGCTATCACCCTCCCTGCTAGATTTTTCCATTAAGAATATCTCAGTTACAGCTCGGAGTTTGGATTAGTGTCCGGTCGATAGCAATAAGCTAAAGAAAGAAAAAAGAAAAAGAAAAAATATTTATTATTAAATAAATATTTATTATTATTATTTTTATATTATAATTTTTTTTTTTAATTTTTTTTTTTTTTTAAGCTCGCCTACTATTACAGAGAACTTAAACATAACTGGCGAAATGTGTGTGAATCTCTATGGGTACACCTCTGCCTTTTTTTTTTTTTTTTTAAGGCTGGGAAATCATCCAATGACTTCTCCCGCTCTGGGTGGAGCGGAAGGGAGTGCCACCTCTGCCTAACCCTTAGGGTAAACTAGGCGTGATGTCATGTTATATTTGTACCTCTTAAAACCCTGCAAGCGAAGTGGAGAGACCTTAAAGAGATCTTAAAGAACAAAGGAGCACTACTTTATTTATTAAAATCTCTGTAACTTCGAAGATGCAACGAAAAAAAATAAAAAATGACTCTTGTTAACTACACCTCACCTTTAAGTCCTCCTACGTGAAACGTCTTAAAATAAGTTAATATTTTCTAGGTAATAACTACCCGCTTAAGTTAGGTTACGTGATAAAAGTATCTAGTATTCTAGTTAGTTAAGGCTGCTCTCTCGAAAAAAGCTTTAAAAAACCGTGCAAATGAAGCAGCTTTTCGTCGGCATTTACAGTAAAATTACATCTGAAAAGAATAGCTGGTAATCTACATGATATGATACATAATTTGGTTTAGGAATAAATTTTCTATCGGTAACACGTAGTAAGAAAAAAAATACAACAAATCACCTCAAAATCGTTGAGATGAAACCATTTTACTCCTTCGTTTTATCTCAAAAGAGTATTAAAAAATATTTACTGCTTTGCAATACAAAAGAAAATGATTTGGTTTTGTTACTTTAAAAAAATATCTATTATTTTTATTATAATAGGTTAAAAAGCGTTTAATTTGGGACAACGCTTCTTGATGGGCGAGTCCTATTACTGGGTGGACGTACGACGCGTTGAGCGTGCTCAGCAAAGAACGCGCAAGCTATGCACTTAAGGCCGTTGGCATATACACGCGCCTTAAAATTTGACAGAAACGAACAATACCTAGTTACTGTTTGCATATGACTATATAAACTTGTTTTGGTTTCATGTTGACACCTCGTACTCTACCTCAATTGAATCAAAACTTTGTGGAACCACCACCTCATCGACTGCTATCCAGTAGAAACCTAATTTTAGACTCGATTTACATCATACGATCAGTCGTAGTGATCTCTTAAGGCAAACGGTAACTTACAGGATACTTTTGATATATGAGTATTGAATCAGTAAAATGGTCAGCATTCTGTTTAATGGTGAATAAAGTTGACCCTTTTTTTTTAAGGATGGGAATTCACCAGAGTTGACCTAATAATAATAATGGTCTGCCAGACTTTGAACGGCAACCAGTCTTCCTCTCGGTGGATTCTCATCATCATCTGCCTAGCCTTTTCCCAAATATGTTAGGGACGGAGACGGTCAGTCTAACCGAATGCAGCTGAAAACCAGTATTTTACATGGAGCGACTGCCTATTTGACCTCCACAACCCAGTAACTAGGCAATACGATACCTCTTGGTAAGACTGGCTGTCAGATTTTCAGGCTTCTGATGACCCGTAACAACTGTCAAAGATGCACAAATGACAGCCGGGACCAACGGCTTAACGTACTTTCCGAGCCACGGAGGAGTGTATATAAAGATGGATTCGCGGTGGATTCTATAGTGCTTAAGTGTGTGCGCAGACAAAAGTGTACTCTCTTTTCCCGCACTCTAATAGTCTGATTGGACGTCAATCCACCACGACCATAGGGTGAGGGTGGGTGTGTCATAGGGTGTCGGGCAAAAGGTTAAGCCGTTATAACCTTTTGACCGCCAGAGCGTATATGCAGCGGCGTCCCCTCCCACGCCAAGCCACAAAATAAATACGTTTTTTGTCAGCTTTAGCCGACGGTGGCGTGTTGGGCACGTTTTCATTTGTCGGCTATATCCGGCCGTGGCGCTCAAAAGGTTAACGTGCTTTTCGGAGCACGGGAGAGAGTTGACATACTTCAGTATTGTAGGTACTAATATTCTCGTACCACGTTGTATGAAGCGTCATTGTCAGGAAGATACCATCTGCACCCAAAAACGGAAGACAGTTTGTATCTACTAAAAACTTGCCACTGTCCCAATTTACTTGGAACGACGCAACATGTGTTTTTTTTCCATACTTCTCTATTAGTTATCTCGCTAGTCACAATTTCCAACTATATCGTCTTACACATAGTCCAAGGTATTTTCGTGTGGAGAAGAATGGGCAAGAAACTCCACCGTTACTTGGTCTTCCCTTCCTCTTAAAGCCATCCCATTCATACCCAAAACTTTCCTCACGACATTACCTGCAGAAATACTGGAGATAGTAAATAAACAATTCATTTTTTTTATCAAATATCCGTCCAACTTGCATCCCCATGCAGTATTGTTACGATTTATCGTAACGTGTGATTTGGGCTTTAGGGAGACAATAGCTGGCATCAACTCTTAAGTTAGGTCTAAGTAAAGCGTCTGATCTTGGAATAACTGTTACAAATTAATTTGCTCAGATTTTGGCACGAATTAAATTTTAGATTCTATTCTCAAAAGCACTAAAACACAAACCATTTTTTTTGTAGATACTTTAGCGTACAATATGCAAAATGTTTGTCATGGCGGTTTTTATTGTTTTTGTCGGCAATACCTAACTACAGACTGTGTTGTCCACACACATTATTACGTTTATTATAGGTACGTAAAGACTTGTAATTGTCTGTCAGTAAAATTTAAATCCCTTAGTCTGTTTTTTTTAGCTGTAAGTTTTCCAAAGGCAAATAAATAAATGAATTAACTAAACGACCCCCTGCACCTACTTTTTCACAACTAGATACAATCTTTGAAATAGAACACTTCTGAAACGTATACTATTGCAGCATTTACTAAAGAAAAAAAGTAACACACATACAGCATACTACAGCATTACCTACTTTTACATGCCTACCTACCTGCTCGTATGTAGAACTATCTCTCTCTAAGTTCGTTCTAAATCTATGCAATACATCGGTACATATATCACTGAAGTCACTACGTTATATCTTAACTTCACAAGTTTGATAGTCGCGTAGAATTTGAAGTAACTTCTATGTTAGATGCGACGTGAATTTATAACTAGTGAACTGCATCTGGGATCGTAGGTACACGACAGTAGGAAGGTTCAATATTCGTTTTGGAACCAAAGTGTACATAATGTATCCCTGTTTAACCACTACGACCGTTTTGATGTTCAAAAAGCGCTGATTTTCAGCCTAGTTTGAATAAATCACTTTTGATTTTGGAATATATAAGTGGATCTGTAGAAAATCTGACAGCCAGTCTTACTAAGGGGTATCATATTGCCTAGTTACTGGGTTGTGGAGGTCAGACAGGCACTCGCTCCATGTAAAATACTGGTATTCAGCTGCATCCGGTTAGACTGGAAGCCGACCCCAACATAGTTGGGAAAATGCTAGGCAGAGGCAGATGATGATGATGAAGAAGATCTGTACGTAATCACGGAAATCGTCCCGTATCCCGTATCATGTTACTAAACAAGAAGGGTGATGAACATTTTTGGACGCTATTAAGTTAAATCCTGCATAATTGACTGAACGATAGACCCACCTTTTAGTGCGAGGTCTAAAGATCTTTTCACAATTTCCTTCTCAAACTCCTGTGCTTAAGAAGATATAAAACATTCGGACTTTTATGACAGAGCGGACATAATTGGGTCGGTACCTACCCTACAACGTAGCCCAATAAAATTGTTATATTACCTCGCTAGCAGGTAGAGCCCCTTTAAGATTTCCATCACAATCCTGTCTGTCCCTAGATTAATGTGTAGGGGCTTAGAAACGGGTCCTTACATACATCTTGCGGACCGTTGACTGTAGGTACCTGAGATTACGCATCCTTGGTCCAGGACAGTCAAATTGTCTGCTAAGATCCTATCTGTCAACAAGAAAATTGCGTGAATTTAGTGCGTTGTTCCTAGTAGAGTTTACTTAGGTAAGATCCTATCGAAAAAATATTCCAACATCAACGGGTATCACACCTCCGCCGCTGAACCATAACAACGAGACCACAGTAATTCCGCCATGACCTGACCGCTGTACAACAAGCGAAACCACAGAGCAGTAAAGCTCTTTTATCTGTTCTGTGAGCGAAACAGAAGCGACACTGTCTGTTCTAAAGTACAGATTTCATGATGATTTTTTTTCTAAAATGAATGGAGATTTTAGGAGGAGCTCGTGTCTAAGTAATAACAGCCGCACATGTCGATCCATCAGGTTAATCTACGCTTGCCGGGAGGGGCCGTGGATGGGTGACCGTCTTTACATACCAAAAAGAAGTCTCTGTATGTAAATATCCTCGTGCCTGAGAAAGCACGTTAAGCCGTTGGTGGCGGTTGTCATTTGTACATCTTTGACAGTCGTTACGGGTCGTCAGAAGCCCGAAAATCTGACAGCCAGTCTTACCAAGGGGTATCGTATTACCAGTTACTGGGTTGTGGAGTTCAGACAGGCAGTCGCACCATGTAAAAAACTGGTATTCAGCTGCCTCCGGTTTGACTGGAAGCTGACCCCAGCATAGTTGGGAAAAGGCTAGGCAGATTGATTGGATGGATATTGTACGGGAAAACTGGTATAGAGGGACGAAGTAGACTTATACTATACTAGCTTCCGCCCGCGGCTTCGCCCGTATAATATATCGTCAAATTATACTCGTAAACCATCCTCTTGAATCACTCTATCTATTAAAAAAAACTGCATCAAAATCCTTTGTGTAGTTCTAAGCATACATACAGACATTAGGACGCGGGAAGCGACTGTGCTTTATACTATGTAGTGATTAACTAAGTCGAAAGCAACGACATTTTGTTACAGTTCAACTAACTCTCAATATACCGCTACACGAATCGCGACATAGCGCAGTAATGTTTCGCAGCGGAATTTGTTAAGCGGTTTAGCATAATTATTTTCAAGATGGAGGTAAGGCTCGCAATGCCAGTGAAAATACCACAAAAGACACACAACGACACTCAAACCAGACATTATAGCTACCTACATTATATCTGAGTACTTATTACGTAAATATAGCCTTTTTTTTCATCGTGGGAAACCTTCAAAAAGCTTGGTCGTTTGGGGAAAAGACCAGGGAGTGTTGGATTTTTACCTCATAAAAACCACCCGGTGATCAGCATTAACACTTGAAAGGGGCTCCGTTAACTCTTAAAAGACCCTCTCTGAGATGAAGATAGACCTATCTACACTTACAAAAACAATTTTCTTATCCAACCGAATGGAAATTAATCTGAACAGTCACGTTATCACGTTGCTTGGCAATAACTATCGGAGGTACGTACTACACAAAGTCTTTGTAACAAGAAACCTCACCGATCTCCCAAGGCAGGAAAACTCGTTATAGTTATGACAAATATTTAACTTTCTATTTGTTATACAAATATTATCTAAATATTTTAGCCTCCGGGGAACTCTGGTAATAGTCGGTTTATTTTCTAAATAGGCCCCGTTTTATCTTTATTAGATTTATAATCGAGAACGAAAGCGGAGGGAATCGAATTACTTACCTACCTAGTTATTACAGAATAATCGATTCTGTAAAAATCTCAACTTACTATGAAAACTTAGGTGAAGTGAGCTAATGCTAGGGATAGCTGCTATTGGCAGCTCACTTTAAACTCACTTCATCTACGTATTCAAGAATTTACACAGAATAGGACTACTGGTATAAAGTAAGTTTTAAAGTAAGTAATATCACAACTAAATACGCGCTTTCAGCTAAGCAAGCATCGGCTACCGGTTCATACAAGGTGTTAAAAAACATGAGCTGTTCGATACATTTTATTGAGTAACGTGTGCATAAATGTATCGATAATATATAAGGAGTATAAAAAGCTCATATTTTTTTAGCGATTTCATGGTTCATCCCATGGTAAAAGTTGTTCGTAACGATGAGTAGAATGCCCCCACGAAATTCTTAGAGTTAATTTTTTAACACCAAATTTATATTTAATCCTAGTTCAGTAACGATTTCTTTCTGTCCATAACTTTTGGTTACAAAATCAACTTGCATCAAGCTATTTTCACCTACATTATTATTTTACTTGGCATCTATAGGTCCACACTCGTATTCAGCTGCATCCGGTTAGACTGGAAGCAGACCCCAACATAGTTGGGCAAAGGCTAGGCAGATAGATTGGGTAGTACCCGTAAAGGTGCAACGTAACTAACGTAGGTGAAAAAGCTACTCACCCTATGGCCTATCCGGGCATCATAGTCAGAGTCGCAGTCCTCAAACTGGACCACTACCTACCCTTTTTTTTTGAGGGTGGGAAATCATCCAATGACTTCTCCCGCTCTGTGTGGAGCGGAAGGGAGTGTCTCCTCACTACTCTTACTGGATAAAACCTATCCAGGTTCCTTCCTTAGCCCTTTATGTTCCGGGTAGCGGTAACCCTTTCGGACAATCCCGCTCAGCAATTCCCGCTACCAACACTTTTTTTTTTTTTTTAAGGCTGGGAAATCATCCAATGACTGCTCCCGCTCTGGGTGGAGCGGAAGGGAGTGTCAGACTCTTACTGACTAAAACCCATCCATGCTCCTTCCGTAGCCCTTTATGTTCCGGGGTAGCGGTAACCCTTTCGGACAATCCCGCTTACCCGGCAGGCTTGGCCCTGGGGGGCCCCTTCATATGCTGACATCTCTTTGAGGCGCGCGTGGAACATATACGCGCCGTACGGCACGGGTCTGGTGCTGATCGGACGGTGAGTCACCCATTACTCACCGTCCGCAGGCCCGCGCCTACGGTGGCCGGGAGTCGTCACGTGGCTCCCGACGCCCGGGGCGTCTCCTGCGGCGGCTGGGACGGGAGGACCTTTCTCTCTCCCATCCCGCCACCTCCTTCGCGAGCATGACTTTTTCGCAGAAGGAGGTGACTGCCTCCCACTCCCTCTCGCCCCGGACCATGGCTTGCACCAGGGCCGGGCGCGAGAGGTCGCCGCCGCCGATCGCCTCTACGAGGACACGGCGGTGCTCCGCCCAAGCGGGGCAGGTTTGCACCGTGTGCTCTACCGTGTCCTCTGGGCGATCCTCGCAGTGGTGACACCCGGGCGTTTCCTCCCGCCTGATGATGTGCAGGAACCTCCCGAAACATCCATGTCCGGTGAGGACCTGCGTCAGGCGGTAGGTGAGGGCGCCGTGACGCCTCTCTAGCCACTCCTCAAAGAGGGGCCTTACCGCCACTGTCGTGGCGTGCCCTGCGCTGGGTTGCGACAGTCGCTGATTCCAGGCCGCCATGAGATCGCGCCGGAGGTCCGTCCGCTCCGCCGCAATTTGCTGCGGAAACGGAGTTTCCCCCCGGCTTAGTACCTCCACGCGCCACTCGAACAGGCGCGCGAGGACTATCGCCTCCAGATCCCACGGCGGCAGTCCGGCAAGGAGGCTTGCCGCCTCGCCCGAGATCGTGCGGTACCCCCGGATTAGCCGAATGGCTACCACCTTTTGGGGCGCGTTCAGATAGTGAGCGGCTCGTCACCGCAATGAACGCGCCCACACCGGGGCCCCGTATAGGGCCATGGACCGCACGACTCCCGCGTAAAGCCTCCGGCAGGAGGCGTTTGGCCCCCTCAAATTGGGCAAGAGCCGCTTTAAGGCGGCCCCAGTCCGTTCCAGCTTGGGGGCCAAACGTCGGAAATGCTCCACGAAATTCCATCGGCTGTCGAGGACCAGACCCAGGTATTTCATCGTGGTCTCGACGCCGATGTGAACCCCTCCTACCGTAAGTTGGGATCCCGATGGTGGCCTATTCCGAGGCCCATGAAAGGACATGGCCTCGGATTTGTGCAGTGCCACCTCGAGACCCAACTGCCGGATCCTCTCAACGACTGTCGCAACCCCGCGTGTCATCGCGTCGGCCGCCGCCTGATGCGACCTCCCCTGCGCCAGGACCAGCGTGTCGTCAGCGTAGCAAACTACGCTGACGCCGTCAGGGAGGTCGGCCCGCAGCACCCAGTCGTAACCGATGTCCCACAGGAACGGCCCCAGAACCGATCCCTGCGGGACACCGCACGACATCTCTCGCCGGTTCCATTCCCCATCGCGACCGGGGTAGATGACGGCTCTGTCCGTCAAGTACGCCCCGACTATTCGACGGAGGTAGGTCGGCACCCGGTGATACCGGAGTGCTTCCCTAATGCAACTCCAGGGCAGGGTGTTGAAGGCGTTGGCGATGTCGAGTGACACCGCCACGACGACCCTACCCTGAGACACCGCGTCCCCCGTCGTGAGGGCTCTAACGCGCATGATGGCGTCCACCGTCGAGCGCCCCTTGCGGAAGCCAAACTGGCAGTCCGCAAGGTCCGGCCCCGTCCTTCCAAGGTGCCCGACGAGGCGGCCCGCAATAATTCTCTCGAAGAGTTTGCCGACCTCGTCGAGCAGCACTATGGGCCGGAATGCGGACGGAGAGTCCGCAGGGCGCCCCCGCTACCAACCCTAGACGTGCAACAGTAGCACTAGAATTGTATGTGATCGTGTGGTTTATCAGCATAAAACAAAATTATTTCGCTGAAGTATGGATGTTTGGTGCCAGTATATTTTATTCCTTTTTTCTTCGTTTCGAATTGAAATTGGAAGATAGCAGCGCCATTGTAGGTCACGAAACGTCAGTAGTCGTTTCCCGCGCCAACATTTTGATAAAAATCAGTCCCGCCCGGCATGGCAATACATTTTTGGAGGACCCGTTGTTGTTTACAGTGCGCAATTTCCACACAAAATAGAAGCCGCCGAGTTGTTATTAGTATCACGTTCTTAAACCTCACAGGATTATTCGCATCACGCTTTCGGATAGCTTTATCACAGTTATCATGTTGACGCAGCCTCCTCCCTCTTCCCTTTGGGTAGGGAGGGTATGTATATTATTTTGTCACAGGCACTCGTTAAGAAATTAAGTTAAATATAAATTGGTTTGTGTTTTGAGCTTTGTTTTTGTTTGATTAATCTTAAAATTACGTAGAAAATGGCAAGAGCAGGCTAACACGAAAAATTTTTTAGAAATTATATTTAATTACGTACCAAATGAAATAAGTCGTTCTAAGCACAAAACCTATTTATTTCTACACGACTGTTTATCTAGCTAGCTTATAATAAGAAAAAAGGAAAAAAAAAATATTATGACTTCTCCGAAACTTAAACTTCAAGTGATAAAACAAAAACCTACCCGCAAGTAGACGAATGGTGAGTCTTTAAAAAGAAAATGGAAAATCTGTGCTGCTGACCAGTTGAACTGGTTGTAGGACAAGTTGACAGTCAGTAAGTTGCTGTCCCAATATACGGAATACAGAAGTCAATTACCTAATAGAATTGTATGTACATACTTAGAAGAATTGTTGCAGTAGTGATATTAATAATGGTTTATTAGGGTCTCAAAATAACGGGAATTATTTTGGTTGCTTAGAACTAATAAGTGAATTTGATCCTTTTCCTGCTGATCGTATAACATTATACTCTTTAACCTTTTGAACGCCAGAGCGATTTCTTCTTGTTATCATGAATTTCTCAATATCCATGGTGTCTTTTAATTTGTTTCATGTCATTAAATACGTACGAGAGCTTCAATTTTTTAATTATCTATATAAACACTCACAAAAGTAATGATTTAATTGTTTATTTCGTGTTAAAGTGTTGTTGCCATTGTCACATATTTGTGTCGTTGGCGTACAAAAGGTTAAGCGTGGATTCTACACCAGATCTCTCATACGTTGAACTACTGACCTTCATTACTTAAATACCTAGTACCTACGTGAAAGAAGGAGAGACCATTAAGACATTTTTGCAGTTTTTACCTATGGATGACATAGGTACCTATCTAATGTAGTATGTTAGATTAAACAAGGGACATACTTTCTGGGATTACAGTACTTACTCATGAAAATGAACAACTTTGACTATGGGACCAACTCTGAAATATGAAAAAAATATCAGCTATTTCATACATTTTGACGAATTATGCGAAAATAAAATGTACTGAACAGCAGATTTTTCTCTTTGCCTCGTTTAACCAAACACACTGTATAGCAGATACCATTTTAAACTTTTTTGAAATCCTTGATATTTCTATAAAAGACTTCGTGGACAGACTTATGACCATCATTCTCCTGCCCTTATCCCAATTTATTTGGGATCATGGTCAATGGTCATGGTCAATCATGAATCAAACATAACTGGAAAATATTCTGGTGTTCAGTAAAGAATAAAAGGAAAATGTGAATTTGCATTTTTTTTCCCATATGCGGCGCATTTGCTAAATGTATTATGTGTACAGGCTGTTCAATGTGTTTCCGAAGCTTTTTTTGTCGGCTTCAACCAACCGATGAAAAATTTTGACAAAGCATTTGGGCGCAAATAAAGATTGGAGTCTCCCTCTGAAACTAGATGGTCTGCTAATACAATTTCCGATGTTTTGTCCAGTTTGTCCTCAATTGCAAGAGACATCAATCAACCAGGAGAAACAAGAATCGAAATCCAAAATCTAGCAACAAATTTTTTTTATAATGTGGGTAAACTCACATTACTCGGTGATTCCCCTAACTCTGTGATAAGACGTTTCGAAGCTTCTACCGAATTGTAGGTACAGTATCACCCGTTTTAAATTAAACCTTATGGTAACGCAATAAAGCTTCTTTACCTATGCAAAAATTTGTGACAGTTGTGCAAAGGAGATAGCAACAATCGCACAAATCATAGTTTCGCGCGGCCATTTTTTCTTTTCGCCGGCACGCGCGGGAATGTTATGATAATTAATTCATTTTAAATAGTAAACATAGTTGTTTCTCTGTGATATTTCGACCATACGTTATCAAAAACATATTCTTTCTGCCAATTCCATTAGTTTCAGTTATTTCTAATTATTGTTTGAGTTATACCTTATTTTTCTGGCTCGAAAATTAACGATTTTGAAGATTTGAACAAAAAACATTGTCACAGAGTTAACCAAGGTAAGTGTGATGTTTATCTGATTAATATACTAAGCATTGTTGTTATTACGAGTTTTGTGTAATTCTAATTATAAAAAAATACGTTTTTACACATATAAAAACATAAGCTGTTTTAAAGCATATTTAAAAGTAATACATCAGTTTATTATCACCGAATTAAGTGAGTGACTTGTATTTCAGACACCATGGAAGAAAATGAATACAAGGGAAAGAAAAATAGAAAATATAATGAAGCTAGGCTAAAATCAGCCATTGAAAGTGTTTTAGAATCAAGGATGACTGTGTACAGGGCATCCAAAGAATTTAACGTGCCATGGAGTACCTTGAAAGCCAATGTTGTACGCATCAAAAAAGATCGCGAGGATGGTGTAATAGATATTAGGATGAAAAAAATGGGTAGACCATTTTCTTTGCCAGTAGATATTGAACAAAAACTCCTCGCGTACATAATTGAAATGCAAGAAAAAGGATTAGGCCTAACAGTGACCAGAATAAAAGAAATTGCTTTTTCGCTAGCCCAGGCATCAGGCTGTAAGCACTACTTTAACGTAAGAAAACAATGTGCTGGTTGGAATTGGTGGGTTTCTTTCAAAGACCGTTATGGGTTAAGTTTGAGAACTCCCGAAAACCTTTCGGCCGGCCGAGCGATTTGCTCAAATCCTACTGTAATAGCCGATTTCTAGGAAAAATTGAGAACAACGTTGGATAACCACAATCTGATAGACATTCCAGAGCGCCTATGGAATTGTGACGAAACCGGCCTAATGTATGTAAATAAGCCTACGAAAATTGTCACCAAAATAGGCAAAAAATACGTATATAACAGGACTTACGCCGAGAAAGGCACAACGACCACAGTGTTGGCTTGCATCAACGCAGCTGGAAATTTCCTTCCCCCTCTTGTTATATTCAAAGGGGTAAGAAATATCCCTGAATTGGCAAATGGAGCTATGCCAAACAGCCTAACACGGCTATCGCCGAAGGGTTGGATAAATGCAGGATTATTTTTAGAATGGCTCCATTTTTTCAATGAAAACATTCCTCCTGCAAGACCCGTACTACTGATTATGGATTAACACGCGAGTCATGTCTGCCCAGAAGTGCTCGATTTTGCAAGATCCCATGAGATAATATTATTTACAATGCCTGCTCATACAAGCCACATCTTGCAACCGTTAGATGTTGGCGTTTTTCGTCCACTGAAGGCAGCGTGGCGAGCAGTGTTGCAAGATTACAGACTGAAGCATCCCAACAAAGTGCCTACCAGATACGATTTCCACCGGTTCCTAACCCCAGTGTATGAAAAGAGTTTCACTCCTTCAAATATACGAGGAGGATTTAGAAAAGCCGGAATATATCCTCTAAATAAAGACGCTGTGTGCCCCGAAGCTACTGGACCTTCCACGTTATCGGATCAACCTATTGATACAGAGCAGTTGTTAATGGAAACAATTGAAAATGATGACGAACTGGCTAACTTTGAAACGAGTACGACTAACGATCCCCTTCGTGAGGTAAAAACTAAAGAAACAAACACTGGCGAATCTTCCATTCCAAGTACAAGTTCTATTCTTACAAGCCAAACACAAGACTATGACCCTTCCGAGTCATTACAAATGGAATGCGAGCCACAACAAATTGATAAAATCATTACAACGACAGATGTAACTCCTGCACCGAAAAGTAGTAAGAAAATTCAAATTCATGATATATTAGTATTACCAAAATGGGATCCTAAACAGCCAAAACCACACCACAAGAGAACTGTTCCGAAAGCTCAATGTTTAACACCCGTAGTTGCCACATTACCTTCCAGTTCCTCCACTCTTTCGATCTCAACACCCTCTTTAAGACATTTCCGCCGCTCGAATTCTAATCAGGAAAATCAAGAACCGCAACCACAGCAATCCTCAAAACAGAAAAATACTGCAAAATCAAGAAAAGAAGGCGAAAAGAAAGAAAACATCAAACAAACTTGTCAGTCAGTAAAAGTCTCTAAATTGTCAATCTTCGATGATGACTGGGTGTGCCAATCTTGCAACGGGAGTTACTCCCAATATGTTAAACAAAAAACTGGTGCCGAGTGGATCACGTGCTCTTTTTGTATTAGTGCATTTCACATCCATTGCCAAAGCCAAGTTATAGGTGATAACCAAACTGTTTTTATGTGTGATTATTGCAGCATTGATAACTCCAGTGAAGAAGAGTAATTTTTAAAATACTATTGTAAAGTTTTATTTTATTTCGTTGTTTGCGAAAACAAAGAGTTCTAAAAATATATATAATTTTGTGGTAAAAAATAATAAAAACTCACCTAATTCTGTTATAACAGAGTTAGAGTAGTGCTATCACCGAATTAAAGTAAGTATCACACAATTGCCCAAGTTATCAATGCTTATTAAAAATGCATATTACGCTAAGTTACCTGATTTAAAATTAAGTTTTTGTATGTCATTAGATAGTCAAAAGACTGATCTTTGTTTATTTTAAAAATTAAACGTATTGATTGAGATTAACCTGGGTTTTCTTAACAAAATTTCGTTTTATCACCAAATTATGCGAGTTTACCCTACTTTTAACGGAGATATGAAATGATCTTTAAGGAACTATGAACAAAACAAGCCTAAACAAGCTTACACTACACTAGCACTATGACCATAGACATTGCAACAAAACTTTACGCATCACTGATCGATTATGACACTAACGCACGCAATAATTTCGATCAGTACAAATCGGATTTTCTAGTGAAGAAAATTCAAATGCTTTCTTTTTTGAGGGTGGAAAATCTTTCCGCTCTGGGTGGAGCGGAAGGGAGTGTCAGACTCTTACTGATTAAACCCATCGATGTTCCTTTCTTAGCCCTTTTTGTTCCAGGCCAGCGGTATCCCTTTCGGATAATCCCGCTGACTCAAATCCAAATGCTGACTTAAAGATAAGTCTGAAAGAAAAACTGTTCGCATCACAAAAGACGAAACATCAAAGAAGAAAGATCATCAATGCCTGTAGATTTTAATGGTAAAGAAAAGTTTCGTGTTGATACGTTATTTTTTAAGCCAGTTTAATAAATCGGCAGCAAACAGCGGACCAAGAAATCTACAAAATTTTAGTTTGTTTGTCTATGAATAACAATCGATTCTAACGAGTTGACAAAAAATGAAACGAATTTGAACAATTCTACCACAAAGACATTTGAGCAAAATTGTTTTTAAAAGCAGTATTTAAAGAACTTAGCAAAGAAATCGTCGGATTTGAGTATCTCAATCTTACATAAACTAAGTATAATAAATCAATACAAAATTATCTAAATGTTGGCCAGAATGTTCTTTTCGAATAAAATTCAAATTCATTTATTTGTGATGTACAAGACCCATTGCCATAAGTCTCGAAAAAACCAAATTGCCTAAATACCTAACAAATGTAGTGGAGAGCGCTCATTTTCACAGCTAAAGAGAATAAAATGAATTACGAACAAAATATCTACTTAACTAGTTTGTCAATTATGTCCAATAAACGAAGATTTTACAAAACCGAATCCCGAAACAAACCACTGGCGTAACTCAATCGTAACCAATTCAAACTACCAGAATATTTACCTAATAAATAACTTAACTAAGCATTTGGTTTACACCAATAAACTATACACGCATACACTGCTACTATATTTTGTCAGGTGCTATACTAAGCAGTGCCTTCAACAACACGCATACGGGTCGCCAAAATTCTTACTGAGTGCCTTCAACACGCATTGCAATGTATGGACAATAAACACACATTTCAGTTGAAGGCACTGGCTTACATTGGATCGAAATGTATTGAGCACAAATGCGTGTGCAGGGTGCTGTGAGATATAACAGAAAACACACAGCTGTGTTCACGGCAGTGTATAGGTTAATAAATAGTTCAAAGCAGATATTTTTTTGTCATTCCCTTTTTTTTCTTACAGGAATCCAAATTCTTGTGTACCCAAGGGCCCCGGCATGGCCTAAGACGGTTTTGACCGGGATAATCAAATGCAATAGACTTGAATTTCAAAAGTTACTTTATTTTTACTAAATTACAAGTTGATAATAGTAAATATTTTCAACATACAAATTGTTTTTCCCATCAGTCACGCGTAGCCAATGGCAGTATGAAATGTTTCAACACACAAACGACACACGCAAGACCAGTTTTTTATATATATCATGTGGTTTTTTTTATATATGTGATTGAGGGTAGATCGTAATTGTGTCCTCATGGTAGATTATGCGAATGACGTCACAGGCATCACATAAGATCTCGCCTGTTTCCCTCGGACGGAGGGTTATGCAGAGAATTCAAATTCAAAGTCATTATTGTGAAGTGTAAGTACACCCCAAAGGACCATGAGTCAAATTGGGCTCAGTGTCCAACAGAGTTATAGCATATGCCGTTGTGAAGGATTTTGTTTGTACTAAAATTGTTACTATGGGCACCACCTTCAATTCCATTGCAGAAAAAAGATATGCACCTAAATAGGTTTTGTAGAAAAAGACAATTGTTAGGAGTCGTAAAACTTATTGAAACAATATACTCATTCTTAAAATGCTTAAAATAGTGATAAACAATAGATGCGCCATTATTGATTGAAATGTTAGTAAAAATAATTTTAACTGTTAGCAGCCGTTTTATTTTTTATGTATACATTAAACCTGGAATTAAAACTAGTTATATAAAGATGTTCAATAACAAAACCTACAATGCCATACATAACAGCACTACTTTTTGCAGAATTTTAGTTTATTTATGGTCGGAGAAAAATATTTATAGCAAAATAACCCCATGGATTCTTCGCAAAAATGAGTTTAAATCTTTATATTTAGTGCTTTACAAGTATATTCAAAGTGGTCTCATCTCTGTTGGTGGGTGAGCCCAGGCTTCATACATTTTTGCTCATGGTCCTTTACCAGGTTATGTTTAAATCCCATTAAATAAGTGGTGAGTTTTGTCATTAAGGACGATGCGCCAGGGTAGCCCGTGAAATTAAAATTTTCATAAATACTTTTTTGCAATTTAAAGGTCAATGTCAGATTGTATGTTGGTCAAAATATGATTCGTGGGCATAACTCATCATTCTCCATCGTTCTCCTGCCCTTATCCCAATTTATTTGGGGTCGGCGCAAAATGTCTTATTCTTCCATACTTCTCTATTAGTCGTCATCTCGGTAGTCACTCCCTTTCTAGCCATATTATCTATCACACAATCCATCCATCGTTTCTTTGGTCTCCCTCTACTTGTATAGCCATCCACATTCATACTCCAACTTTCCTGACAACATTTTCCTCATTCCTCCGCGTAACATGCCCATACCATTACAACCGATTTCCACACAACTTTTCAGTCACCGGTGTCAGTTTCAGATTTCCTCTTATATACTCATTACGTATTCTATCCATTCGCGTAACACCACACATCCCTCTTAGCATTATCATCTTAGCTGCATGCAATTGTCTTTCATTAATTCCTTTTGTGGCCCAACACTCTGATCCATAATCATTAAAACCATGGATACAACTCTTCATGTTATAAATTTTGATTTCCCGGGCTACCGTGACGCATCTGAATATGAGTATAGATGTCATGTATGGATTTAATATAAAATATTATAAAGAATATAGTTAAATCATTCTGTTCAAAGTATTATTGCCCACTTAAGGGGGTTAGACGGGCACGAATACTTGAGGTAAGTCGTTTGTGTGTAAACATTCGACGCTTAATTCAAATACAAAGTTTTGTGCGCTAGTTCAGTAGTAATGACTAATATTACAATATAATATGTTTTTAGTATAATATTTTTTACTTTATAAGTGCATACATGACTTTAATATAATATCCGCACATCTAGGTATAACTACCCTCACCAAGGTTGCATAATAAGTGCAGTCAAGAAAAAAAAATGTAAACGCTGGACAAAGTACCTTTAATTCATACCTAAAAGGTATTTTGAGATCGTAAAACTATGATCAAATAAATGTTTAGTAACACAGAAAATCATCAATCAATCTAATGTGCATAATCATCATAAAAACATAATTGGACAAGATCACATTATTTTACAGCCTCTTATTAGAATGAGCTCATGCCCTTGTAGAGACGATAGATGGCAGCACAGGGCTTGGTAACAGTCAGTCGATTCTGTGAAAATCTGACCCTCAAATCTTAGGTGAAATAAGCGTGCAGTTAGATATTGATCCACCTAGTACTAGGAATTTGTTCCATTGACAGCTCATTTTAAACTTACTTCTCCTACGTTTTCATGGTGAGATTTATACAGAATATCAAATCATCGAATACGATAACAGTTGAAGGCTAAAAAGCTTACAATTGTACTGAGGCCAGCACATCAAGTTACCACAATCTGTCAAATTACTTTGATATTATTTCAACTTTATTGCAAAGACATAAGGTTCATTTTTAATTGAGAAAATTTGACAGTTAGGGATAGCTTGATGTGCTGGCGTCTGTACTAAATAGTTTGAAAACAAACAACGAAATAAATGCTAATTTATGAGGTCGCTCCGCCCCATTATATTCTTATAACTAGTTAGTAATAAATACAATGATTATTGACCTCTACTTCCCACTTAGTATACATACTTATACGTTATAAATTCTACATTATTTTATTTATACGCCTGTAGTGATAAACTACGACAACATGCCGCCCTTCAAAATTCAAAATTGTAACTACAACGCGTCACCAAGACTCAGCTCATGTTGCTACCGACACATTTTTATTTAATAAATAGGCACTACAATACTTATTATCTACGGTATATTATAAAGAGAATTTAGGCAGTAACGTTACATTTTTTAGAAACTGGAGTTAATTATATTAATTCTGTTACGGTCTACTGTCGTTGTCTGTGGTGTTCAAATATTCATGCTAAACGAAGACAGTCAGGCGCAACATGGGACGCTAAATACGAGGTTTCATAAAATAATATGAACTCATTTTGCGTGAACTTGTTTACGCTCGTCTGTCCTCGAACAATACAATACTATTCTCCCTATTTTATCGCGAGATAACATACACAATAAGTACAGAGGCCAGGTTACCCCAATCTGTCAAATAACTTTGATAGTTTTTAAACTTTATTACAAAAGCATAAGGTTCATTTGCAATTGGGAAAATTTAACAGTTTGGGATAGCTTGATATGCTGGCGTCTGCATCTTTATACTTTTACAATATTAAAAATAAAAAAGGAAACCATTTAAAAAGTAACCAATGGTGTAAAAACGTTTAAATTTAGAATTCTTTCTTTCTTCGTGTGGTTAGTGACTAACCAGGTGTCAGAGATTTTATGTTGCCTATGGGCCTCTGACTTAGCATCACATGCTGAGAAATATCTCTCAGACATGCCGGTTGCTTCACGATGTTTTTCTTCACCGTTATGAAGCAAGTGATAATTATTAATTATACAATACGCACATGGTATCCAAAAAGACAGAGGTGCGTGCCTTGTGTTCGAACTCGAAGCCTAAGAATTGGCAGAAATTTAGAATAAGAACGTATTATATATGATTTTCTTTTTCCTAGAAAGATATTCATGATTCTTTATAATTAATTCATCTACTTGTATACAATTTTTAGTCAAATTACCTCATAATAAATATAGGTACTAGCAAATACCAATTCCGAAATTCATAAAAAACACGGTTTTTATACATACATCTCACTTTTATAATATTGAACACTTGAATTCTATTATTTAGTGAAGTGTAAACTATTAAAGACTGCTTGTTACATCAAGAAACTTTTACATTATTATATATTTAAGAAAAAAATAACAAGGTGCTGTCCGCGCATTGTAAAATGCATGTAGTAAATTATTACAGACATACAATATAGAAATCCATCATAGAAATAAATATTTACAAAAGTATGGTAAGTTCATCACACAATAGTCTAGATACGAGGCATCTACTAAGCTACACTAAATCTAATCATAAGTTAGGAACTTTGGAAGCAGCTACAGAATACGAACCTAAGTAAATAAAATAAACAATAGATAATCACAGATTAAAATATATGAGAAGTTTGGAGTAGTAAAAGTATTTAAATCACTTTTCAAGGAAACAACTAGGAGCTTGAAGCCCACAACCTCAACATGCATCACTCAAACAAAGAAAATAAATTTATGAATGAAGTAATCACTAATCACGATCCTGCTTCGTTAAACTTCAGACAATATGCAAAAATATTATGTTTAAAATATGTTTAGAGCTAAATATATTCAGTCATTTGTTGTGCAAGCAAGCCTCAAAACCAACTAAAACCTAAAAAACCAAATTACATTAACAAAATTGATGCCAAAATATTTTTGGTATAATTCATTAGCTGCTGTTTTCCTAAGACCACAACACCCCGTAAAAGAATGTTAAATTTATAATATAATAAATATCTTAAGACACGGTTAGTTCCAAAACTGGCATTAAGGATAAAATATTTTCGTAACAAACTTCATTAACCTTTTGACCGCCACGTCAAAAATGAAAAAGCGTGCCCTCAGCGCCAAGCTCCGAATTTATCCTTTAATTTTGTCGCCCAGTCGCGACCGTGGCGTGCTGGGCACATTTTGGTTTGTCGTCTATACACGACTGTGGCGGTCAAAAGGTTAATGATCAAATAGTGGAAAAACATCTGTACTTTATAGTACATAATATAGATATTATGATATATTTGGCAATTCTTGTCTATGAATTATCCATAGAGAACTATGTTATTATATTATTACCAACAAAAAGTGCATGCTTCTATACGGTTCTATTCTTTCCCTAATCTACACATTACAGCATCTAAAGTCCATTTCTATCACTTGAACCTATTAACATTGGCATACACATAGTTTGTGGACTTGTGCACTTAAATTTTTCTACATATGGCTGTGACAACTAAATGTAGGTTTTGAAAAATACAAGCAAACTCTTATGTTAATGAAACTGTTATAAGAAAACGAATACAAGTTTTCTTTTCCAACATTCATTATGAAAACAATTTTTTTTCCCATAAAAGATTAACTATATTTATTATGGAAAGGAAAGATGAGTTTTAGACTTACAATGTTAATCAATTTAAAAGCTTGCTAGTATGTTTCCAATCATCATTGTATATTTGCACAAAAGTAAGTTTTTCGTTAAATTGTATCTTCTGGAGGGAGGTGGGCTGGCTGACGCACAATGGTCCGCCTAAGGACTGAGTGCGGAAACCAAAACCTCAAGATAGAAGATATAGAGTAATTGTATGACAGTATAATGTCAGACTCAGCGGCATGGTTTATGGCCCAGAAGTTACAAATCAAGCTAAAGAATAATACCCACATCTGGTACCATTATTGTACAATTTTCATTTAGTTGTAGTGACTGGCATGGCTTGTATTTCGGCTCCACTTTATCTAAATCAACTTTGACGCCTCTCTTTTTGGCCGTTTCTACTATGTAACCCTTCAGCTTCAGATCACTGAAATTTATAAATATGTAAGATTAATAAAAAAATTAGGTGTTGGGATGACAAAACTTACAACAAACTTGCTTATTCCAAGTACAATTTTCAAAAAGTAAATCCTCAAAATCAATTTTAGGAATCCGTTCTGTGTTAGAAGATTATGTATAAATATAATTCTTAGAATAGTAACTATATAGTGTGCGTATTGTTTAAATTATCACTTGCTTAAAAATCGGTGAAGGAAAACATTGTGAGGAAAACCAGCACGTCTGAGACATATTTCTCAAAATGTTCTGCTTCTTTTGAATATGGAACACAATAGTAATTGATTGCAGGACATGCTTGACAAGTCTTTCAATGACTGGCTAAAGGAAGTCCTCAATTGAGTAGCATAAGCCAAGATCTTATGACTAAGTTTATCAATATATTTAGCAATGTTATGTATTAATCAAATCAGAACTATTAATACTAACCTGAATTTCATACATACACAGCATAGGCAGCTCAGCATTGCCATGGTCAGTAATACGCCCAATGTAGTTAACACCATATCCATCAAGCTTCCATCAAGCATGGTTACGAAATAGCTTTTATTCCAAAGCTGAAAAAAAAAAAATATTCTTAGTCAAAAGCTTACAAACACATGTTTACGCCCTTATGACGACCCACTGACCTTAATTTTGCTTGAATACAAAAATACGCCTAAAATCAATGAAAGCAAACCTCTATTGAAATAACGTAATCCATTAAAATACTGGGTATGCAATCGCAATGAGTACTTACATTACAATGCACAGGTTTCTAATGCACATTTGAATAAAATATTTACTTATTTTTTAGTGTTCTCTCATTCTATTGTGTAAAGTTCACTTACACAACAAAGTTCACAAACAAGCAACAAGCCGTGATAGCAAGTTTGATGTCTGTCACTGTCAAATCCACTATATTCCATTACACACAGATATCCACCAATGGCTATGACAGGAATATAAAACAAAAGAAAACCTCTACGTTTTCTTTTGTTTCGTTCAAAAACTAACGCGGAAGCGGGCTAAACTCTATCATCGATAAATTGCTCCGGCTGAATTTTGTTTCAAGATCATAATTGAACCGAGTGCGTTTAGGACATTGCTTGATTTAAAATGATTACAATAAACTATCTGGCGCTTAAACTTGCTGATTTTTGTCCTTTACGCAAGAAATAAACGTTTTTTTTTAAATATTATTTATTCTGCTAACAGTGAGTCAATGTGCATTTAAAAAAAAAGTTATACAACTATAACGCCTGCTGGTTCCACAAGGACACTACAATTTTCCGATATCGCCGGCAACGGCGCGCGTTTTGGGGCCATCTTCTTAGAGTTATAATCTCTTTTCAGTTTCTTTGCCAGAGCCTTCACATTTTTTTTCAATGTCCTGTCTCTGGAATTGAAAAAATATACATATAGATTAATTTTGCTTCCATTGTGATAAATCAGAGATATATGTATAGATTGGACTTTATTTCAGTTTTTTTTTAGATCGTGCTATCCCGCTTCTGGGCAAAGGCCTTCCGCCTTCCATTGTTGGCGGGCCCGGGCGTCCTCCTTCCAGTTTCTCTGGAAATCTGTCGAGGTCACAGTCTGTCTCTTTTAAAGTCCAGACATAATTTTAGTAAAATCATGTGAAGACCATTTGTGTACACCTAGATTGGCGTCTGAAATGGTATTTTGAGGAAAGAACCACACAGATTGAGTGCACATGCCAATGCGCACATTTGTGATTAATCATGCAGCTCAGATTATCGTGAAAACTAACTGAGAAAAAATTATGACCCACATAGTCCTCCGATTTACAATAATTATAATTTTTTAAGTACTGCACAATGTAAATATTCTACACCAATAATTTTTCTAACAGCATATGCTGCAGATCTTAGCTTTTTTGACAATGAATGTATAATATATTGTCCCGCTGAAGCTTATCATCCAAAGTCAAGCCCAAGAATATTTCAGGATTAAATTTTTGCCTTTTATGAACACATTAGTTAGTTTTCATCCGCCTACCGTAGAGTGGCGTAAACTTAATGCATTTGGTTTGTTTTTCATGAAGTAAATTATTCATATTAAACCAGAGGGTGATCGCACATCATCGTCAGTGACCAGCTGCTGACATTTAAGTTAAAAAAAAGTGAACTGTCATCAACAAACAGCACTATATTACTGTTGGAGCAATGTGATTTAATTAATTTATCAATGGTACCTACTTACGTGTAATTAATACGGCAACAGTATATGCAAGCGGATGCAATGCATACGCTTGCGCATGCCATGAAGAGGATAACCGAAATCATGATGCCCTTAAATAGATTCTCTCCTTCAATGTAAATTGATTCTGGAAGTAGAGACATGGAGTATTTTTAAAGTCTTGTAAAGAAATTTCGTGATACTTATCACACATTAAACACATTATTTTGTCCTGATTAGATAAGCTTTAAACCACATCAGCGTGTATTAATACAATAGAGATGACGAGTAAAATGTTTTAGTCCTTAAATTATTAAAGAATAATTGCGGACACGTATTTTTTCTTTTCTTACGTAATCCAAAGATCGTCAATACATTGTGTTAGAATGTGGCATGACGTCACTCCTATGTAGATTTTATACTGAGTTGTGACGTAGTGCGCCCCACTCCCCAACTTTAATGCGTTTTATATAAGTGATTGTTAATTTATATGATAAAGCATATACATGTCTAATATTTTGTTATTATCTGACTGACGGACTAAATATAATTTCTTTTTTTTACCCTGTAATCATCCCTATTCTAGGAAACAGCACAGAACACAAAAGCACATGAATCAAAACGTAAATTCTGAGGATTAACACCTTGCTATGCTAGGCTTTAGTTATGCCTAACTGCTTTTGGCAGTGGGTCGTGTTCCAAATATAGGTATTAGGTAAGTGCAAAACTGCATATTAGTCATGTATGCAGTCACAAAAAGGTGCAGTTCACTTCGTGCAGTAACTTACTTGCCAGTTCGTCATCAGCTAAAATCTCAACATCTGTAAAATTTATTTACTATTTAGATTGTGGTTTAGGTAATTCTGTATCTTGGAGGACCCATAAAAACATGCATAAACTCATGCCTTCTTCCCAAGGGGATAGGCAGAAATTATAATACGCCACTTTCTACACTCCTTTCGTTCTACTTTTGCTTCGTTTACGTCCATACCCTCACTCCAGTTTCGAGGATTCATGAGTCTCAAAGAACACAGTATCAGAGTAGCAGTAGTTATACAAGCACCTTCAACAACCTTTAAACCTGAATAGACTGTACTGGGTTACCTTTGTATATCAGTAAAAAAAGTCAATCAATCTGCCTAGCTTTTTCCCAACTATGTTGGGGTCGGCTTCCAACCGGCGCCGGCGGTCGGTGTCTAACCGGATGCAACTGAATGCCAGTATTTTACATGAAGCGACTGCGTATCTGACCTCAACAACCCAGTAACTGGCTAATACGATACCCCTTGGTAAGACTGGCTGTCAGATTTTCGGGCTTCTAACGACTATCAAAGGACACGAGTTCTATACACAGTCTTGGTTAGATATAAGTTTAATGTTTGTAGAGTAAACTTACTATTCTTTTCGTAAATCACGACGACTCTCTTCATAACTTTCTTGAAGTTTATCATACACCTATCGTTAACGGCGTCGTAGATATACATTCTGAAAATACAATAGTTTTATTTAAGGTGGCATGAATCATCATCATTCTCCTGCCCTTATCCCAATTTATTTGGGGTCGGAGCAACATGTCTTTTTCTTCCATACACATTCCAACTCACAACTTTCCTGACAACATTTTCCTCATTCCTCCGCATAACATGCTCATACCATGACAGCCGATTTCCACACAACTTTTCAGTCACCGGTGTCACTTTCAGACTTCCTCTTATATACTCATTACGTATTCTATCCATTCGCATAACACCAAACATCCCTCATAGCATTCTCATCTCAGCTGCATGCAATTGTCTTTCATTCATTCCTTTTGTGGCCCAACATTCTGATCCATACAGGACGGCAGATCTAACCATGCTTTTATAAATCTACCCCTTTAAGTTTAAGGAGAATGCGGGAGTCAAGGCAGGTCACGGGCACAATTTGGTGCCCGTGACCTGCCTTTAGGTGGCAAGAATATATCAGTTAAAATATTTGAAGGTGATAAAGTTAAGTAGTTACGCACTCATCACTGCCGCATTTCATGTCGCTGGGTAGCAGTACCTGCGGAAAAAGAAGAATGATATCTGAGGAGACTAAAATAAAATCAGGAACTTTATTGGAACAAAATTTATTATCGTGACTTGTGATAGAAGTAAAGAAGCGGCAAATGTGGCGTAGCAAAAATGCGTTAACCAATGTTGGCCTCCTTGTTTTTTTTAATACTTAAACCAAAACTTTTGACACTTGAAACATGAGACTAATACTGCATGGCTCTGCTGTACTAATACTTAAAGGTAAATATACAGCGAAAGGAACTGGCGACATTTTTTTTATGTCAGAATAATTTCATCTTCCTTACGCCGATTATGAGAAGATAGAGAAACATGGCAATAAAACAAAGACATAGAAGTCCAACCCATCCCAGCTCAACTCTTTGGGAACTTTTCAGGTAGACTGTAAGCATTGTTGTGTTTAGTGTGATAAACTGAAAATTTACTTACTGCATCATCTGAAGGAGCATCAACAACAGCTTCTGCAACTGTTTTAACAGAAAATTTTGTATTTTATTCATAAGAACTTTATCATATCAGTGTTTTTTTTGTCATTATTATGTTTTGCGAACTTTACTACTACTTTCCAAGCTTCGAGGTAAAATAATAGGCACCATGGCAATCATGGCAATTTTATAGTCCGCTTTATCAGTAACTATAGCTAAAATATATACATTTTTAAGAAGAAAGGTAACTTACAGGCCCTCGTAAACAAAATAAAAACAACACATAGTAGCATCATCATATGGTACATCTTCCCTGCCACATCTGTCCGTACTTTCATCATATTTTACACTTTTAAAGAAGTATTTTACGAGAACCAATTATTGACGGCACACACACTAAATCCTCTGGCACAGATTTCCGAACAGTTTCTATAAATAAACCACTAGAAGTAACACTATGTAAAATTCAATCTATTGAAGTATTGATGAACTACTACGAAATATCACAAACAGAAATTATAAACTGCTTGCAAGTTTCAGTCGACCAATACTCATCAGTTCGTTTTAGCAGCGTGGGTACCGAAATAGATGCATGACCTCGCAGCCATTCGGCTAATGGAGTTATTTATTCCATCCCACAGTGTAATCTTAAATCTGAGTAAAGCATTACATATTTTCTTATATCTCGAATTACTTTGGGGACTTTTATTCAGGGAAACTTCGTCGATTTATTCGATGGTGATATGCTATTGCCGATTCTTGATTGATGTTTTAGCGCCAAAAAAAACCTTGGCGAAAAGGCAAAGTAAGTACTTATGTCGAACCAGCTTGACCGCATGATGCTTCATCTTTCTCATGTCTACACTTTTATGCCGAGAATCTCTTTGATTCTGAACTCGTCACCTGAAAAATACATAAGTATATAATTTACATCATCAGATTAAGATAGATAGATAGCTAGATGCAGTTTTCTTGCCTCGCAAGAAAACTGCATCTAGTTGCACATTCCCTCAATAGTATAAAGCTGTGGGTCCCACGATCCGCTTTCTTACAAGCCGGTAGGTACGCGCCAAGCCAGGCAGATACAACAGCAGACAGTGACATGGCGAGGCGCCATCGCCAGGGCGCCTGTCGTGCCTGCCTGTACTGCGTTTCCTCTGCCTGTGCTGCTTGTGCAGCCGGCTATGCGTCAAAATATTTGCGTTTCGCTAAATAATCGCTACGTAGACGCAACGCGCCGTGCCTTAACGCAGGCTCTTTTAACGAGCCGTGGGGCCGCAGCTTTAGGAAGTTGTCACTGAAGATTGTTTTGTTCTCAACACTCCTCTAACACGTTCTGCTGGTCAAGGGTAAGCGGACCATATTCACAGAAATCGCAGACACAGTCATTTGTTTCTTTTAGCTCTACCAGTTATTACCCTTGATCGTAACAACTTTGCACTCGGTACCTACAAATGTAGGATTCTATGTTTGAAGTAATGTTCGTACCTACTGATCCGAATCCGAAAGTTCTTTCATTAATTAACTAGCTTTTTGCCAGCGGCTTCGCCCGCGTGTATTTAGGAAATTATCCCACGGGGACCGTAAATTTTTCCGGGATATAAAGTAGCTTATTTAATATTCCAGACTATAATCTATCTTCGTGCCAAGTTTCATCCAGATCCGTTGAATAGTTTTTGAGTTTATTCGTTACAAACATACCTATGTACAAATCATCATACAATCATACCCTTATGTCAAAACAAGAATTACATTAAATGCTTTGTTTAAGATTTTAATAAATTGTTGAATGAATGAAAGGAAAATTATTATACATTTTCCCGGAATTGGTCTGACACTTGATTTCCCGCTTTACTAAATATTGCTACGTGTAACGAAACGTTAATTTCAGTTCAGAAACGCTCGCATGGTTTTTGTAATAATATTCAGATTGAAAAAAACTTTTAAAATTCGCAAGGTAAAAAATCAAACATGCTTTAAGTAAATAATATCAATAAACAAATTATGTAGGTATAAAAAGTTATTCAATTCACTAATAACCATCCAAGTTTACCCAAGTCCACAGCGATGGGTGCAAGTTGCATGCAATTAGCAGATTATAGACTTACAGACAGGGCATAATGCGATCTCTGTCTAACTTGAAAGACATTTGCTTATATTTTCACGTAAGAGTGAGATAGCAACCTTTCTGACACATTGTTCGAGTTCGGTGGTGCTTGCAACCTAGCTCACTGAACAAATTGAAATCAAAAAACCAGTTTATTTACCGACCACATCCACAACGCGCGCGTCAAAGGTTTCGTGCCTAAAATTTTTAGTCCGGGTTTTCTCACGGAGATCAAAATCACAAAATTTGTCTGTGCAGTTAAGTGTAATTATTTTTTATGGGGCCTTTTATCGTAATAACAAGATTGTAGAAGAATAAACACTATTTTCGAAAGTTCGTACAGTACCTATTGGGAGTGCTAAAAAGGTGTGTCGTGTTTCGAATTTTGAATCGTGAATAAACTTTTGTGCATTCACATGAAAAATACAGGTGTTTTGTTTCGATGAGTTTGTGTGTGCAAAAGAGATGTTGATACGGAAAAGTTTTTAAACCATACATTGATTGTCAGTTTCATAGTTGAGTGATCTTCGTGTGATTTCTTCAACGAGACGAGTTCGAGTTCGCAAGGTAAACCTGAGTAAAAGTTACGTTAAAATAACTGTTTCTAGCCTTAGATACTAGCTGTTCACTGTATGGTTCAATTAACACGATGAAAAGTTCCCACTGGGTGATTCCAGTGAGATTTTAATTGGAAAACATTTGTGCATTCCAATAGGATTGATAATAATAATATACAGTGGGCCGAAATGTTTTGATTTGGCATTCCTTTGTGCCGTAACGTTACTATCGAACGAAGACCGGTTTGCGTACTTTAATGACACAATAATGTTTATAAATGCAGTCAAAAGTCGATTTCGCTACAATATTATCCGCGTGAGCAACAAACTTTAGCTTTAGTAATGAAACACTGACTGCAGGGATTGCATACTTTTCTAATTCTTTTCCGATTTTCAAACTATTTATTAGACTTTGAAGATGATTTAAACTTGGGATGTATTTAAGGAAAAACCTGTAGAGTGACCTCATTTGACCTTTAACCAACATACTTGAACATACCTACAATCAAATAAATAATACCTGGTACCTAATACAACATAATCTTTGTTTTAGTGCATTTTTGAAAGAAAAACTAACACAATGATAACAAAACCAAACCCTAAGAAGAAAATCATTCATTTTTTCAATCCTTTTTTTTGTCCGTTTTCAAACAAAATTAAATTTTATTTAGGATTGTAGCAAATAAGCAATACTCAAACAGAAAATTAAAGAGGACTTATTTAAAAGGCTCAAACCTACTATTTATTGTCTTTGATTTGTTTATGCCCTGTTATTGTCCCACAGATGTGCGGATCGAGATTCCACACCCACCGAACAAGCGCTCATCAGCCCTGATGTTGTCCGGAACATTCCATGAAGTTGGCTGACATGCAGCCATGGCCAGTGGCAAGGCTCTGTATTCAATAGCGGTTGTCGCATTGGGCTTCATTTGCTTCGTAGTTGGGGCTATCGCAGTGGGCCTACCAACTTGGGGCAACTTCGCTAGCTGTAAGTATTATCAAGAAATAGAGAGTATGTCTGCCTGCAGAAAATGGTGCAACTATCTTGTGCAGGTACCTAGTCAATAGTGCTTGTGACAGCACCCATCTACCAAACATAGTCTATTGCATTTCTGTAAACCGAGAATGTTCATTTACTTAAATGGATAAAAGTCACAGTTACGGTTTTTGCCCAAGAGACTTCACCTTGTCTGCATCAGGCTTAATGTTTAAACAATATAGATTAGTGAGATTAGTCATAAGTTTTGTATTTCATATACAGTAATAATCACCTACTTAATAGTATTTAGTGAGATATAGTTAGAAGCTATAAAAATACATTTACTAAATTACTGCAAAAACTATTACGAAGTTATGCACGGCTGATTTAATAATACAGCTCAGCTATTTACCTAATTGGTCAATTAATACTGATCATTTCACAGTCTAATTACATGTCATGTGCGCAGCTAAAACGATATGAAAAGAAAAAAAAACTGTCTGGCATATAATATTACTTGCATTAACAAACAATACAGAAAAAAAACAATAGAATTAAATGAATCAGGCAAGCTTTGTTTAAATGTAGGCTAATGTATCACTTTCAGGGTTAGATGTTGGTAGCAAGTCAGTGGCCCTAAATTTTTAACATATGACACTGTCATCATTGCATTAAGAATAAGCCCGGTTTCACACAGGTGATTATTTTTCGAGAACTGGAATTTAAATGCTCTGCTTAGCACCGACAGTTGGAAATCTAACACTCGGCTCAATATCTACAGTTAAAAAGCCAGTTTGGTATAAAATCTGGATGGCTAATCATAAAGAAAATTGAGGAAGATCAATTTAGAGGAATACTCTTATTGTTCTTAAATTAAGTCATTTGTATGGTGTACACATAATGTAACATCGAACCAGCAATCTGTGAAGGGTTAGTACATTAATGGACACCCAGATTTTGCCAGTTATGAGGCAAGCCTGTTACCATCAACCGGGCACAAATTTTAACTGCGGGCTGTTTTATTGTATGGTGTAATGAAGTATAATTATGAGGAAATCAAGTCATTGGTTAAATAATTAATCATTTATGGTTTCCTGTTAGCCAGTTTTGGTTAGGTAGACATATGACAAAACAAGGCATTTAATAGAGATCTATTGTTTTTTTTTTTGGATTAACCTGTTGGATGTACCTACTTATTTTCCTGTATTGTAATGAGATATTCATATACTGTAGATACATATTTTCCTTCTCATTATGTGTACAGGGAAAAAGATTATTTGTCAGAATTGTTTGTCTTAAGTTTCCTCATTAAATTAATCATGGAATTGAAATGATAACTATTTAACTACAAAATGGTATATATTGAAAAACAAGTCTTTGATACAATAAATGCCACCATATCTACCCACACAATAGTTTTGTTTGCATAGTTTTACATTGTAAGAATAAAAAGCACAATAGTTTTGTAAATAAGTAGATTTATCTGCCTATCTTAACTATAGGCAAACTAAAAAAGTGAGTCCTTTTTACAAAAAAAAGGCAATCTGTGCAGCATATTATAATATAATGTCTGCGTCACGCACTTTTTCGGTCGGCCTATGCACTTTAATGTCACTATAGATAATTGCTTTGCACCTAGATTTGTATAAATAAACAAATTCTTTCAGATGACTCTGACTTTCAACTCTCAGTCCCTGGGTACTATTGTAAGTATACAAATGGTTTCTAGGTGATGGGTTAAATTATAGTTTATATTGATAAATAAAGTTTTATATCAACAACAGCGAAGTCATCGAAATTGCGGAGCACACTTTCTATTACAGAAAATGCTAATATCCATTACATCATATGTTTGAAAAATTCGTCTGCTAGACAACGTAAATGACGTAATGAATGTTGTTGTATTGTCGAAATGAAAGGCATTGCCATTGAAAATGTGTTCCGCAATTACCCCGCTAGTTTCGGAAAGGCTGATCTAGATAAACAAATGCTTGTTTCCACTAACACTAGGCGATTCACTAGTGTCACTTAGTGTCAGTGAAAACAGGAATAACACAGTCAAATCTCATGTTATCTGTTTTGATTAATTCACCAAAATAACAGCCAATAAAACCATTTAACATGAGTTTTTGACAACAGAATTAATTCAAAATGTTTTCTGAAACAGGGTGGTAACAGAACCAGTATTAATAATGTGGTAAAGGTTTTAAACACTAATAAGCTAGGTTGTAGGTATAAAAGATCTGACAATTTGCATGTGCCTCGGAAACTAACTAGTAACTACCGAAAGAAATGAAAAGATCAGTAGGTACAGAGGCCAGCACATCAAGTTACTACAATCTGTCAAATTTCTTTGATAGTATTTCAACTTTATTGCAAAGATATAAGGTTAATTTTTAATTGAGAAAATTCGACAGTTAGGGATAGCTTTATGTGCTGGCGTCTGTACCTAGTTACCTACAGGCAGGTTACGGTAGAAAACGGAATTCACATAATGTAGATAGTTGAGGTTTTATGTTAAAAAAACAGGTTTGAAGAAAGTAATAATCAAAAACGTGTTTCATCTCGTAATAATTTCATCTATTCCATTATTAAAGCAATAATAAAGAGTTTGTTTAAATACGCTAATATCTGGAACTACTAGTCAGATTTGAAAATTGAAAATTTGATTTAAGTAACATCACAAAAAGAGTAAAAAAATTTATTGAACTGACATGATTAAAATAATAATTAATAATAAAATTAATTGATTAAAATAATAAATAATACTATAATGTTACCTTAGATTATACTTAGAATAAGTTAGTTGCATTTATACTTAAATAAGTCCTCTTCCAAAAAAAATAATATTTTGCTGTGCCCGACAGGGTCCACGATTGGTTCAACAAATGTTAACTTACCACCTAAGCATATACATTGTGGAATGCAATAAATGATTGAGTATGGAGTAGTAAAAAAGGGAAAAAACGTTAATAAACGTACAAAGAACGCTAAGCGAAAACGTATTACGTAACGTATGGCGTTGCCATATTATTAGGAAGTCTTTATGTCAATAAAAAGAAATTTCACTCGTAGGTACAAAGTCGCGGACAGAAGCTAGTCTGTAAATAACTGTGATCATATAAAAACCGGATTGTTAGATAATGTGTCTAGTCTGTTTGGTGCAGAATACGAAACATACGGATGAATTTCTACTCTCAAGTAGATGCACACACAAAACTGCTTTCGGGTATTATACCAACAGTTAAGTAATCCTTAGAATCTGGAAATTAGTATTTTGAACAGGTGTATTACATATGTGTAAGTTCCGTATCACGGGTTTCATGATAAGATCTAGCTGGATATTTGTTAGCACTTAAAACCGGCTGTAAGAGCTCGCAGAACATTCTCATCTTGAATTTAAATTCAGTCTGCAAAGTTAAAATAATTCAGCCTTCAAAAAAGTTAGGCGTCTACGGCGCACCTCCTTGCTCCAAAAAACCTAAAATACCGAAAATCGTCTTCACTTTTTTTTTGTGTATTCAACCTTCATGCATTGCTATGTAAACACCTAAACGAAGTGTGCGTTATATGGGTGTGTGTCTCTTTTATCTTGGGGCACACAACGGAAGTCGCAGGCCCAAGCTCAAGCGCACTAAAGTGGGCCAAACCGCGCTCCTACCTACGTCTACTGTTACCTTTGATACCTTCGCCTTTCTAACGTACCGTACCTTAGTTATTTATAAGATAACATCAATGATTGCCCGTCAAATCTAAGTTCTCCTTTTATTCGCGGGAAAATTACACTTTAAACGTTTGTTACTTTGATAGAATAATAATTGTTGAAGTTCGCGATTTTTAAATCTATCTCGAATTTCTGTCGTAAATCGTAATATTAACTTCACTTTTAAAAATAAATTGATTTCAATTCATTTTTACACTAAAATCAATTTATTTTTACACTAAAACTATTTTGTGTCAAAATTAGATACCTACTTACATTTCACTTTTACTTCCTAGCACAATAAAATTAGAAGCAAAAAATTAGGATTGGGCGACATTTATTAATTGTTAATAGACGTGTAATTTGTAAGTTGCGTTGTAAACTTGTAACTGTTACAAACAACATACAGTTTAATTTTAAACTTCACAGTAAACAGCAGTATTATTATTGTAATTAACTTGTAGGCTGTTCTCGGTGTTTACTTGGGCCGGTATATTCTGTGCATTAAAAAATGTGGCACGCCCGCCAAACGGGTTATTGACCCCCGAGACCTTTGTGACAAAACTTGTGGGAGATGTGGCAGCGGTCGCTGTTATGGAGTTGATTCTGTTTTTTTTTTTAATTTATACAGCCATCGTGCATTCAACCTCTTTCTAGAATATTAAAATATGTATAATGAATATCGTGAATGCTAAATCACTTTGTATTCGTCACGTACATACGTTGTAAGGCGGATTTAATTTTGAATTTCGATCAACATTCACGACACAACAACTAAAAAAAGTTATATAATCTTCGATTCGGGATTTTGAGAACTGGATTGAAAAAAATATTGTAATACTGTGCCGGTGGGTATGACGAATAGAGCTGCCATAAGTATTTACAAATTAAAAGATTTCTATAGATGCAAAGTAGGTAGTGGATACATCCATCCATGCATCCTATTTTCAATGTATTACCGCAACATCCTCTTTGAGTTCAAACAAAACAGGTCTCACGGTCCCTTCCTTGAGAAATTCGACCTTTCACGGTCACATAAGTTTGGGTCTACGCCGGACATTGACTACCAAAGTTTTGAAAATAATTTACTGCGATTATTAAAATGGAAAAAATATCATCAACTTTACTTACAAATAAAATACACAATCTGACTATCATTGTGTTGTAATACTAGCGTAAAATTAAAGTTAACAACAGCCTTCTGTGTAATAGCGCCACTGCATTGGTTCCCAGACGACAGGCTATAACTCACGCCCACCGTAATAACGGTATTGCATCTAAAATAGAAAAATTATAATCAATCCATGTCTAACAAATTGAAGAAAGCCGTTGCAGCTGTTGATATCCGACAGTAAAATACTTTATTATATCCAGGTACGAGAATAATGGTTTATGTCAAATACAATAAAAAAAATGTCCAGAATAGCAATTACACCTCAAGGTCTAAATTCTAATTGCTGACCGCTGGATCGTATGTCAACATGACATGTGTTAGATTTCCCAGAATATGTAATAACTAATATATCAGACGAAATTGTAGTATTAAAAAGAAGCTAGCTGTAAGTTGCTGAAAGGAATCAACACAAAAATTATCAACCACTACGTAACAGACCGCTAATCTCATGTTCGCTGCTGTGATCGTGAATTCGTGATCTTTTATAACTTCTAACGTGAAAATATTATGTATCTTGGACCAGCACGATACCAGGGAAGTAAAATGTATGGACATATAATAAAGACTCTTCTACATTTCCTTCCACGATAACGTTAACACGTGCATATATTTCCATACATTTTATGGATATGGGCGGTCTACGATAATATCGTAACGTTAAAAAATACTTTTCAACTTCTTGCTCCGAAACTCTTAAGATTGATGTCATGTTGTGTAAGTTACAATAGTATAACTGTTGTAATTCTGCCAGTACCGAGCCATCAATGGTCAGCATGACAGCGCCATTTTTTTAACTGTCAGGCAACGACCTCGCCTCAAACACAAGCACGATACGCGAAGGTCCCAAGAAAGAATATTTTTTCTTCCAAATGTTTTTGTTTAACGATTAGTCTTCTCCGTCTTCATTGTCCGTGGCATTGATGTTAAATGAAGTGTCAAGTCGGGTATTTATAACAGTTAATTCTGTAACAGATGATGCATTTCTTTTTACTTGCATTATCTGGTTGTTGATTAATTAAGTTGTTGACACCATATAACGACATATGTATTAAAAAGAAATCTTTCGCCATTTAGATGTACAGTCTTTCAGACTAGCACAAAAGAGCCTCTAAGTCGTGACGTTCAAGAAATTGATATTTGATTCCAGCACTTTTCACGCTTTTTTGCGCAATATTGGATGGAGCATTATCTTTTAAAGATTTTGTTTTTATAGCTAGTAATACTTCTGATTTCATTGGTCTTTTTGATAATGTTGCTAGGTGCATAGAAATACACTATTGCTCCTTAATCTAGGCTATCGGTTTACCGGGACTGGCCTGGATCGTAAAATTTATCGTTGCATTTTATGACTTATTGTTCCACAGAGTTCTTTAGCGTTCACAGTTATATTCTGCCTCGCCGCTGTAAATTACAATCATAGTCACGAATACCTTTAAGCATTACTATGTTGATGTCTTCGGATGGACAGCCTAACAGACAGATAATTACATACGATTATTGAAATATTTTTGTAACAGAAAATCCCAAATCATCACTTCATCTGTATACAACCTGACCTTTAGTAATGATTCGAGGCTTCAAAAACTTTCATAATCATTATACTGTATTTTAGTAGAATGTCCACAAACCTATGTATATTTTTATTGCAATTCGTTCCCGTCCTTACTTCTTTACTAAGAACCGTTCTTTATCGATTGGCTTCTGCCAGTGTATGAATATTAAATTGAAGCTTCCATAGACTATCACTAATTCCGATGCGCAGTTCGGATTTCTTTGACCCTTGTAAACGACTCGTGACAAATCTGAAATGACAGAAATCTTGCGTATGCTTGGATTTAGCAAATGTTAGCAATACGTACCTACCTACTCAAAGTTTTGCTAAATTTCTTGCTGCCATGCTGAACTCTGCTCTATTGGAACCTATTTTAGGTTTTGTTTTGTTAATTCCCAATTTTTCTTCCACTTTACGTCCAATTACATAAGGTTTCAATAAGTCATCAAGTGCATTGTTGACCCGAACACTAGGTGAATGTCGGTCATCGTGTAATCAATTGACATGTGACTTGTGACTCATTCCATCATTCATGAACTGTTACTGCCATCCTTATGATCTGATTTCGTCATATTTTTATCTTTCATCTTGGCTTTTATTTTATCTTTTAGATGATGTTTTGTTTTCGAGAATCGTGCCAATTCATTATAACGGTCGATTTCAAATTCAAATTCCGAATAATCAAATATTTTTGCGCTTGCCGATTTTTTCCCTTAAAGTTGTGTTTAGAAAACGGTGGGCTAGTTAGTATATTCAAAAACTACCCCGGCCATTAGGTGGCCCGCGAAATTCAATTTTCTAACGTTTTTGTGCAATCTGCAAGGAAACACGTATTTACAATATTGTAATCATTTAATCTTTAATACAATATCCCAAGATCCTAATTATTATATCCCTATGGAATGACTATTTCATGAAATCATGGCATTTGAGGTGAATTGTAACTGAGAGTTGTACTACTAATTGCTACATCCGCGAATCATATTTAAAAAATGTAAGAAAATTTCGTGAGGCACCCTGGCGCTTCTCCCTTAAGTCCTAAATGACTTGTATAACTAGTAAAAGTAATAATAAGAATATTCACTAACGATAAGTTGCAATAATTGAGTTCTCTAGAAGTTATTAAGTACCTAATGATCTTTAATGCAGGTCCATTAGAAACTCAACAATTAATTACATTTTAATGCGTCATTGGTAAAGCAGTCTATTGTGAAACTACGTTCGTATTAAAGATTCAAAGACATAATAGAGAAATAGATAAAACCTTTTCTGCCACATCTTTATTCGAGAGTATTGGAAGCTCAGTTTTTCCTGCTTGAATAAGATGGAAAGCACGAGAGAGCTAGCCAAGTCTCGTTTGACAATTAGCAAGGCGTCATTCGCAATACACCATGAATTAAATTAGTATGCAACCAGGAAATCGTGACGAGGTCCTCTGTACTTCTCTTAGCGTGTCGCTGACCTTCAGATTTGCAGGCCTTCAATAGGTTCTCCTCAACTAATAGACTGTTTGTCGTAGTATTCCTAATCATGGCTATTTCCCTTCGCGAAACACGACCTTGTTTCAAACTCTTTGATGCGTTCACTTATTGTATTATGTCCATTCATATTGAAATACCATGTAATATTACAAGGTTCCTTTGAATTAGTTTCATTTGCTTCTTTCATACTTCGGAGTTCTACTTTTAGTTCATTCACTAATAAGTTATGTCAAGATTTTTCAATAGCTATAACTTGTCCAGTAGCTCATTGCCTACATTGAGGTCTCATAGCAAACATGTTTTCTTTATTAAGGTATTGTTACGTCAAAATATCTTTAAGTTATGTATGTGTAGGTGGTTTTGAGGTCGTCAATGATTTGCGTTTGGGTGCCAAGTCAATATTTTTTACGTTACGTCACATGTGTCTGTGTATTTTTCAATATCCCCTTGACCTCGTTCATGAGTAGTCAATTATTTAGGCCTAAGTAGGTTGTTTTGTATTCTGGGAATCAGTCATTGGTAATGCGCCAAGAAATTCATGAATTTTAGTTTAATCAACTCTCATTGGAGATATTCTCATTAAATAATTGCCTACTAACAACTAACGCGATGATTAAGATTTATATTGAAAGGAAATTGGAAAAGCCTGTAAATGATAGCAAAATGTTGTTTATCAGCGTAATTTCTCGACTTTCCAGCTGTTGCCCGAGTGCTGGTGGCTACTTTCCTATATTTATCAAGTCTTGCCACTTTAGTTAAACGTGTGATTAAATCTCGGATACTACATATTTTGCTCTGACGTAATTGAGTAACCTTGGGTGACAGTTGGTAATTTATTTTAATACTTATCATCCTTAATGGGTTGTGGAGCATGTCAATTAACAATGCACGGTGGCGGTTTATAGAACCTACCTGATAATGCTTTATGTAACCAACACGATCATACATATAATGGATCAGCAACGCTACTCTGGAATACTGTATCGAACTCATTTTTTGAGTTCTGCTACTGAGTTTTCACATTAAAAATCATCGGGATTCAAAATTTGAGTTCGCGAATGAATGACCGAGATGACGACTAATAGAGAAGTATGGAAGAAAAAGATATGTTGCCCTGACCCCAAATAAATTGGGATAAGGGCAGGAGAATGATGATGATGATGATGAATGAATGAAGGTTTAACATAACGCACGGTAGACCTAAGAATGATTCATTGAGCAAATTTTACATCAAAGATGATATTTATTTTTCTTTTATTTACAGTAGACAATCCGAACTTCGACCAGGGCTATTTCGGACCATGGCGGGTTTGCAAGAAACTGCTATACAACAGGGAGAAATGCGGCACGGACGTTTCCAAGTTTCATCCGTCGAGTAAGTTACTTATTTGAATACATTTAAGGAGAGATTCACACATGCTGTTTGAAAGTCTAAGCCGGTATGCTCATTGATGAAGAGTCGCTATTATTAGATTCATTCAAGCTTTAACTAGGGATCTATATTATTTCTCTGCAGCTGACAAGCCTCGGATCCGTACGGGTGACCTTGGATTAGTCAATGTACCAATTGTGTATTAAATTATTCACAATATCCTTATCAAAGATATCCCTACCTACTCTGTCTTTAGGGGGTTCGTACTAAGCGGGATTGTCCGAAAGGGTTACAGCTACCCCGGAACATAAAAGACTAAGGAAGGAACATGGATGCGTTTTAGTCAGTAAGAGTCTGACACTCCCTTCAGCTCCACCCAGAGCGGGAGAAGTCATTGGATGATTTCCCACCCTCAAAAATTAAAATTAAAAAGAGGGTTTGTATACAATTTATTCAGCATTTTAAAGATGGGCGTTTTCAAAGAGCCAGACGCGGGAGGGCTAACCTTACAGGTCGTAGAGTATTTTCACGGTTATGATGCAAGACTACCATTGCTACTGAAATAAACAAATGAAACTGTTTTTATAGCTTCACCGTCGTGATTGAGCAAGAAACATCAATCCAAACTTTAACATTTATGATATAAGTGGATTTATCCAGCTCACCCTTGAGCCGTGCATTAGAGGTCTGTTTCCTATCCAATATTACTAGTAGGTACCTATACAGATGCGACTGCGTTATGAAAGGATAATCAAATGTACAGACTGATATAGAATTTATTGGCAATCTTCCAGGGGGTAAAAGTTAAAAAAAGTTATGCTCGCGAAGGAGGTGGCGGGATAGGAGAGAGAAAGGTCCTCCCGTCCCAGCCGCCGCAGGAGACGCCCCGGGCGTCGGGAGCCACGTGACGACTCCCGGCCACCGTAGGCGCGGGCCTGCGGGTGGTGAGTAATGGGTGACTCACCGTCCGATCAGCACCAGACCCGTGCCGTACGGCGCGTATATGTTCCACGCGCGCCTCAAAGAGATGTCAGCATATGAAGGGGCCCCTCAGGGCCAAGCCTGCCGGGTAAGCGGGATTGTCCGAAAGGGTTACCGCTACCCCGGAACATAAAGGGCTACGGAAGGAACATGGATGGGTTTTAGTCAGTAAGAGTCTGACACTCCCTTCCGCTCCACCCAGAGCGAAAGCAGTAATTGGATGATTTCCCAGCCTTAAAAAAAAGGGGGTAGAAGTGGTTAGCGAGATTTTCCGAAAAGGTTACCGCTGCCACGGAACACAAAGGGCTAAGAAAGGAGTATGGTTGGGTTTTAGTCAGTAAGAGTCTGACACTCCCTTTCTGCTCCACCCAGAGCGGGATTAGTCATTTGATCATTCCCCATCCTTTAAAAAAAGCGGGCTGAAAGTATTCATGAATATGATAGGTACATTTATTGTGGGACAGAGTCAGCATTACAAATCACATCTGCCGTTTCATACAATAAAGATTATGGACAAATAAGACTAATATTTTTTTGCTATGACCGGTAGTTTCTATAGTATTTCATAAGTTCTTTTACCACCTGAATTCACAGACGGCTTTTATTTAACGCTGTTTCGTGTCTCATGTTCCGGCGACATAAATTTTCTGCAGTTAATGTTCAGAATAGATTGACCTATTTTTGTTGGAAACGCCCTTAGTTTTCTTTGTAGTTTTAATGCTTATTTACTAATGGTATTGATTTTAGTCATGATAATATGATTTTTGATACAGCAACGGAGGAATTAAAAAATTATATTACGATTTACGTCCATCATTAATGGATTAATAGTCACTTCGATATTTTTTTAAATGCTTCTTACTGATAATGTGATTAAACGTGAAACGCCAATATGACAATTAACTTTTATATATTTGGATAAAGTGTGAAGCTCTAAACTTTAAACGTAACATAATATTTTGCTCAAAGGGGGAATGTTAAAAAGGAAACAAGCGTCGTTGGAACGGAAAGCCAGGGAAACGGCTGCGTTGCCATAATGCCTTTGCCTTTATTGATTATTTTCAAAAACAGGACACGCTTCGATGCCTTTGTTCCATAGTTTTTTTATGTATTTAGGTTACCTTCTAATGTTAGAATTTGATACTTATTGTGTTTTTTAACCGACTTCACGAAAGGAGGGGTTCTCAATTCGACTTTTTTATATGTTTATTACCTCAAAACTTTCGACTGGGTGAACCGATTTTGATGATTCTTTTTTTAGTTGAAATTGAAACCTGGTGCTTCCCGTGTGTTTCCATAGAAATTGATTTGTCAGTGACTTTTTCAAAAAGTTGGGATGTATTATTCTTTTGTCAGCAGTCTCTATGCGCAGGAAAATGTGTGGTTTTTGTAAAACGATGCATACTAAGCGGTAGAAAATTTTCAGACGTTGATTACGACTGCGAGCTAATCCACTGGTTAAGTTGTTTTAAATTAACTAATAAATTTAAAATAATATTCTCAGGCACAGCCATAAAATAAAGAGTGGCGATAATAAAGAAAAGTTATAAAAGAGGTTTAATATAAAGCTGGGAAAGTACCGACACATAAAGTTGACATAACCAATATAGACTAGGTGTAGATTACCTACACGTGAAAGTCTCGATAAAATACTCGTAATTCCAAAGACAATTTACTTCACGAGAGACCGTCCGCGAGCTAAGGCCCAGTTCACGGCCTCGAGCGATGCATCTTGCGACCCGACTTGTGTTCAGCGACACGAGTTACCGTAACGCGACTTGGGCAGCGCCGCAAGTCGCGTCTCGCAGTTTCTCGTGTTTTAAGGGGTCTTTGTTTTTGAAGTTGTCACTGCGACGTCGCCGTCGCCTTTTTGTGGTCGGTATCGCCACACGGATGATTATGACGGCCAGGTGTGGTTCGTGGGAACATATAATTTAGGACCGCCGTTCACGTGGTACCTTTGTGGTGTAGTTATAGTGCGTGTGATCTAAAGTATAAACAAATCCTTCTATTTGTTTTCTGCACAATCGCTGTCGCAATACGCGTGTCGCTTGAGCGTGTTTGGCTCGTGTCCATAGGGTAAGATAGGAGATCAACAAAAACAGATAGGAGTATCGTTTTCTTTATGTTTTCAGACCACTTAGGAAATTGGTTAGTTCTCTAATTGAATTGGTCTTTGTGACTTAACCGCTCCTCTGTTTCTAACATTTTAATTGCTTAGTGTTTACTAGCGAGACTCGTCACGTGTGGAAGCTTGTGTGTTTTTGAGATACAATAGACTAACTAACATGAATACATGATACCGTTACAGAACACGTTAAAAGAATTTTAATACGTGCATGGTATGCTTGAATCCGACTAACGTTCAACCTAGCAGTGTACCTGTCATGATTAATTTAAAACTGCGAATTTGCAATCTTGTCATATTCAATGTACAAAGATAAAGATTGTTTAGCAACTTACAACTACTATGTCCGAGAGGTCATTGACCCATCTGCAATTTCTAGCATTCTTATTTTAAAACTGTATTCCGATAACAGATATTGTATAGTATATTGTTTGGGTTCCTGCGAAGATATTATATTAAGGAAAGGGCAACGACCGGTATTGCCATGCTAAAGTGACTCGGTTATATCTTAAGGTAGCATTTCGCTAGAGTAACATAAAAGAACCTAATGTTTCGTCAAATTGGCTATAACATGATAGCATGGCAAAGTCTTGGGGGCCGATTGCCACTTCATAAAGCAGTATTATAATTTAAATATTACTTCAAATTGGGAAAGAGTTGGAGTTTAATTAATACGTCCTGTATATCTCTGTCTTATTCTCACACTTAAGTAATATTAAATTAACACTGCTATAAGAGGTGGTGTGTCAGTCCCTGTACTGTTTCAACTTAACTATTAGTTACTCTGACTTAATAAAATAAATAGTGCTAAACAATATATCACTATCATGTATTCTTTATAGCTCGCATTTTGTGACATAAAAGAATAAAAGAAAAGTACGATCTTCGAGCAAGTCGTGTCTTCACTCAATTAGTTTTGGTCTAAATGCATCTTAATGTTTCCTTATAAACGTTCTTCCATTACACGTTATTTCTGTTAAACACGCTCCAATTACGTTCGTTCAATTCAATCACTTTGGGCTTAACACACAATCAACAGTTTCACGTACTCTGAATAATTCGTATGCTAATGTTAATGTGCGATTAATTAAAAGACCGCCATTTTGCGTAACTACGATAATTGAATTATTACGTCTATTCTCAATGACAAAAGAGTATTTTCAAAAAAATATAATACAGCTGAAGTTTGTTTGATTGTTTGAAAATCCGGAGCAATCAGTCGGATTTGAATAATTTTGTATTAATTTGATAGCCAAATTATTAAAGAAGGTTATAGATTATTTAATACTATCATAAGGAGCTGAGCAAAATGAAAAAAAAAAGTTAGAAATAACGCTAAGCGAATACGTGAGTAATAGCGCGAGCGGGCGATAATTACACGCGGCAAAAGTCGCGGGCAGAAGCTAGCGTAAATTACTTAATAAGACAGAAATATTATTGTTAAGTGACCTACTTTTTCACTACCACTTAATATTAATGACATTAGGGTGACACTCGCATGTCGCTAAATAATGACATATCGTATTAAGGGAAAGCTTTATTAGCACCTACCGTTTAAAAAAAATAGCACGGTCCTAAACCAACAAGCGATAGCCGTGTAGAAATAGACGTGGGAATCTGGAAATGTCATAGGAATGCCAGATAGTTAAATGTGACGACAGATAGTTTGATGTAACACTTCTGGCTACACGGTTTCTAAATCATCATCTGCCTAGCCTTTTCCCAACTATGTTGGGGTCGGCTTCCAGTCTAACCGGATGCAGCTGAATACCAGTATTTTACATGGAGCGACTGCCTATCTGAGCACCACAACCCAGTAACTGGGTAATACGATACCCCTTGGTAAGACTTTCAGGGTCAGATTTTCAGGCTTCTGACTACCCGTTACGACTATCAATAATACACAAATGACAGCGATGGTGACCCATCCACGGCCAACCCTGGTAAGCGTAGCTTAACCGGATGGATCGACATGTGCGGCTGTTAGAACTTAGCCACGAGCTCCTCTTTCTAAAATTACTATAAAAACTGCAACTGTGCCTGAATCAGCATCCCAGTAACATTTGCTGTTAGCTGACATTATGCCACTGCTGGGAAAGGCCTCTCTCCATGCCTTCCAGCAAATTAGCAGTCTTGAATTTAATTTAATTTATTTTTATTTTATGTAGTCAAGTCAATCTGCCGAGCCTTTCCCTAACTATGTTCGGGTCGGCGTTTAGTCTAAAGCCGCGTACGCACGTACGAACAAATTTGTTGCGTTACATGATACGCAACAACTTGGTTCGCACGTGCGTACCACTATCGAACATCGAACACTCTGTTCGTCAAACATGTTCGCGGCGATCCTTGTAGTGTGTTCTGTATGGACGGTGTTCGAAGAGCTTTAATAAAAGTTCTCCGCCACTTCACAATCGACCACTTCCAACGGCGCCGTCATGGCTACTAAGATAGAGTTCACGACTGTTGTTCGCGAACTCGACTCGAACTATGTTTGCGTTCGTGTTCGAATATGCCGTCCATACGTACGAACCAAATGTTCGGGTCTGGTGTTTGTGTTCGCTATGTTCGTGTTCGTACGTGCGTACGCGCCTTAACGCAATGCAACTGAATACCAGTACTTTACGTGTAGCGACTGCCTATGTTAAACCAGTTCCTGGTAAACACGCGTCACCTTACATCAACCCCTGCGCTGTTATATTTTAACCACGGACCTCAAATAGTCAACTAATAACCGCTAGGCGAGATTTGATGCTTGTCAACTATCAATTATAGTGTTAAAGCTAAGCTAAGCTCACTTTATTGTTTACTAGCTTCCGCCCGCGGCTTCGCCCGCATAATATGTCAATAAATTATACACATAAACCTTCATCTTGAATCACTCTATCTATTAAAAAAAACTGCATCAAAATCCGTTGCGTAGTTTTAAAGATTTCAGCATACATAGGGATATAGGGACAGAGAAAGCGACTTTGTTTTATACTATGTAGTGATTTACCGTCGCCAGTTCATCAAGTTAAACCAAAATGTCAAATTTCTTCAAATCATTTTAAACCTTAAAACGTTGACGGTTAAATTCAAAATTAATTGCGAAAATATTACAGTTATGGTAATTTGATGTGCTGGCGAATATACCATCCTTTGTGAAGACAAAAAGAGCGTCCCCTTAAATAACAGGTCACTACGTTCGATAGACCCATCCGTCAGTTCTCGCAGTTCAACGAACACGAACGAAGGTTAAACTAAACGTGTTTAGTAATTAACTGCTACTTAACTTTGACTATATCTGTTACGTCGGTATGCAATCGTTATAGTCATTAACAACAGTGGAAGATTACCGCATTTTGAAAGAAGGTGATGAGTTAATTTATTTATCACTTTAGTTTTCCTTGTTGTTATGTAACTCAAATGTTGGTGAACAGATATTTATTTGTTCCTATTGGAAATGTTGTTGTTGCATCCACTTGACCCACTGCTGAACGTAGCCGAAACTTCCAATAAGAGCCAAATTCACCAATTAAACTGAACGCGATGAAAACATCTGAACTGCAATAGCTGTCAGTGTTAATATTCACTGATAATTATGACAATAATAGCTTTTGAACACGGCTTAGATGTCCTTACTGTCCTTATGTCTACTGCTAGACAAAGCATTCCCAAGTGTCGCCATATGGACCGGTCTTGTGGGCCTGGCATTCAGCGAATTTTCTGGGCTCCTATTAATAGCAATTCATAAACACCACATAACACACTAATACTAAGTAACTCAATTTTATAATAATAATAATAATAATATCCTTGGACATTTCACACAGCGCCGTATCGTCCCAAGCTAAGCAACCTAATGCTTGTGTTATGGTAACGAGATGGCTGATATACTACTTATATACATTTTTTTTTGTAAATACATACATATTATAGATAGAAAAACACCCAGACTCGTAACAATTTTGAATTAGGATTTAGCAGTAACCTTCATTCCCTTTACTGGCTTTTATTTTCGTGAATGTAAACTTGACTGATGACCAGGGAGAATGGAAGAAGGAAACATGTTGCACAAGAAGATGATGATGACCTTACGGCTTTAACCTTTCATATGCTGAATTGGAGAAAAAGCATTGTGGTTCTGCGGTTCTAGCAGTTGATGGATGAAAACGCTAACTATACTCACACCCTACAAATCTATATAAATAAAAATCAATTGCTGTTCGTTAGTCTCGGTAAAACTCGAGAACGGCTGGGCCGATTTAGCTGATGTTGGTGTTTAAATGTTTGTCGTAGTCCAGGGAAGGTTTAAAAGGTCAGAAAAGTTAGGTGGGTAGGTAGTTAGGTAGGTGGGTAGGTAGGGTAGGTATCTTAATTAAGACAAGACAACGTCTGTCGGGTCAGCTAGTTAGTAATAATATACAATATAAGTAAAATAATTATACAATTGTGGGGTGACACCAGCACGTTACTAAGTTGCCAAGACAACTTGTGTTAAAGATGCTGGGCCTGACCCTTTAGTGGATGCTTCTTAATTGTATTTAGTTAGGTACATGCCTTTTGTAAATATACGGCTGGTTCATTTATAAAACGAAGATAAACCAACAACTAAAACTATTTAAAAATATTCTAGAAGCCAAGAAGGGACTGCCTCTTGACAATATCTCTAGGTCACCCTTCACCACATGCTGGCGAAGTCCTATTCTTTACCGCTACATGGAACTGTCACCTAATTAACACAGACACTTTCCTCTTGAATTGATTTATGTAGTATTGTCTCACGTGGGACACGAAAGTAGTTAACACAAGCACAATGTATGAGACTGCGAGAATACGAACCTGTGCGTATATCACACGCGCCACTTATACTATGAACTATGAAACTATTCGTTTATATGTATTAGTCTTAGCTGTGAATAGCAGAGAGAAAATTTGCTCTATTTTTTTCCTTTCACTTTCATTGAGTGACACTCACGATTTTCAAGTCGCCGACCCTTTTGTTTAAATGTTGGAATGGAAAGATAATTGATCATTGTATTGATAGATTGGATTTAGTATTAGATTCATATCCGCTAACCTTTCTAAAACTTTATATAATATGAAGTGCTGGAAAATGATTGCTTAGAAAATTGGCTATCAGGTTCAAGTTAAATGTTGTCAGTACAACCGTAAGAAATGGTTGTATACGACAAATTGTCTATACAACATGTCCCAAAATTCAACGATAAGCCGGCACCAGAGGATGGACCTACTAATGACTACTCGAGAAAAAAAAAGAAAAAAAAAATACCTCTACTTTTTTTTAAATTACTTAAAAAAAATGGAAATTCTTCGAAAATGTATACCCCTTATGGCACTTTTAACTACCATGACCACAATTTTTCAAATTTTTCAGTTTTTTTGTTTGTATCGGCAACCTAAGTAGTACTACTATTCACCATAATCTTTGAAAAATACAGAATTTTCGTAGTTTTATACAAAAAAACAACCAAAAAAAATTATTTCCCTAAAATTTTGAAAGATTTTAACGTTCAGTACACTTTAAGTCATCGTAGTGTAAAAAAAAAATATGGGCACTACTATGGCAAGTTTTTTTAAAAATTAGCGCAACTAACCTAGATTTTAAAATGGTATAATACTTTAGGAAAACTAGCCACAAAAAAAAAATAATGACACTTTTTCTAATCAAGAACCAAATTTCATAAGTTGTTGTTAATAGTAATCACTTCTACTATGTGCCCAAAATAGATTTTTGTTGTTGGAAAATGTTGAATGAATGAAACAAATGGTGTCAATAAATGTAAATTTATTGCATTATTAATAATATTATAATAAATGTTCGAACTGTTTACCACCGGCATTAATACAAGCATGACATCGCCTTAAAAAAGATCGTTTTATTCGTCGTGCATATCTTCTACTATTGATATGATCCGCAGCCTGAGTGATTTTTTGGCGAAGGTCGTTCAGTGTTGCAATGGGTTTCGAGTAGACTCTGTCTTTGAGACAACCCCAATAGAAGAAGTCCAGGGGGTTTAGATCGGGTGAACGGGGTGGCCATAAAATAGGACCAAGTCGCCCTATCCAACGCCCTGGATACTCTTGGTTTAAGTATTCTCGCACAGGACGGGCATAGTGAGCTGGGCAGCCATCATTTTGGAACCATATGTTTTGTGGATCACTAATGGGCATGTCTTCTAATAATACTGGCAAGTCATTTTGTAAAAAGTTCAAGTAACTATTGCCATCCAAGTTTCCTTGTAATTCAAAAGGCCCAATCACTTTTCCGTTTAATATGCCCGTCCATAGGTTAACCTTGAATTGATATTGGGATTTGTCTTGTCTCATCAGGTGCGGATTTTCATTGCTCCAGCTATGTAGGTTGTGAAGATTTAAATAGCCATCTCTCTTGCAGGTTGATTCATCCGACCATAGAATATTATCCAAGAATTGGGGATCTTCTCTGTGCTTTTGCAGCATCACACGGCAAAATGCGACTCGTAGTGGATAGTCCCGCGGTAATAACGTCTGCACACGCCTGTAGTGATATGGGTGAAGTCTGTGACGTTTTAGGATTCGATGTGCAGTACTTTTTGGGATTCCCGTAGCTATTTCTATGGCACGTACCGAGGTAGTTGAATCATTTTCAATTTCATTGAGAACGTCTTCGTCGCGTTCCGATCTAGGTCTTCCAGCATTTCTCCTGTCAGATGGTAAACGGCCCTCCGAAAACGCTTGATGCACGTTAATAAATACTCGATAATTCGGGTATCTTTGAGCATTTGGGTACCTTTCTCGATATAATCTGCTAGCAGCACTACCATTGCATCGGCACTCTCCATAAATGAGGTGCATATTAGCGTATTCCAACGGTGTGTATGGTAGCGGCATGATAAACGCTAAACAGTCCAAAATACGCCAAAAGTCCAATTCACAAAACACAGTCCAGTTCAAAATAATGCCAGGTTAGTACAGTTTGCAGATCACTTAATCCAGTCCAAAAAGCCAAGCCAAAAGTCGTTAGTACGAGAGTCACATCAATTGAATACGAAACGGTGCACAGTAAACAAAGAAGCAGAGCGTACTGACTTTGTACTTTGTAGAGAACAGCAACATTCCTACCTGCCCTATTGTTATTTAACAACAAACATCTATCTATCTCTCTCTAACGTATAATCGCTCTCTATCTATCTCTCTCTAACGTATACTATCTATCTCTTTCTGACTTCTGAACTTCACTGACTACGCACATGTCCCTTCCAAATTCTAAGAATTTGCGAAAGAAATCTATTTTGGGCACATAGTAGAAGTAATTACTATTAACAACAACTTATAAAATTTGGTTCTTGATTAGAAAAAGTATCATTATTTATTTTTTGTGGCTAGTTTTAATAAAGTATTATACCATTTTAAAATCTAGGTTAGTTGCGCTATTTTTTTTAAAAACTTGCCATAGTGGTGTCCATATTTTTTTTTACACTACGATGACTTAAAGTGTACTGAACGTTAAAATCTTTCAAAAATATAGGGAAATAATTTTTTTTGGTTGTTTTTTTTGTATAAAACTACGAAAATTCTGTAATTTTCAAAGATTATGGTGAATAGTAGTACTACTTAGGTTGCCGATACAAACAAAAAAACTGAAATATTTGAAAAATTGTGGTCATGGTAGTTAAAAGTGTCATAAGGGGTATACATTTTCGAAGAATTTCCATTTTTTTTAAGTAATTTAAAAAAAAGTAGAGGTATTTTTTTTTTCTTTTTTTTTCTCGAGTAGTCATTAGTAGGTCCATCCTCTGGTGCCGGCTTATCGTTGAATTTTGGGACATGTTGTATATACGACAAATTGTCGATATATATGACAAATTGTTGTAGTGGACTAAGTGCCAAAAAACAGAACAACGAATGTCCTCGACTGTACATCCGTAGGTTATTCGTGAAGAAAACCTTACCTTTGCGCAGCACTTACCGGGTAAGCGGGATTGTCCGAAAGGGTTACCGCTACCCCGGAACACAAAGGGCTAACTAAGGAAGGAACATGGATGGGTTTTAGTCAGTAAGAGTCTGACACTCCCTTCCGCTCCACCCAGAGCGGGAGAAGTCATTGGATGATTACCCAGCCTGAAAAAAAAAAGCGCAGCACTTAAGAGTTGTATTCTCACTATTCCTTTGACATAATACAATATACAATTTTAACATGGTTGGATAAATTACGATCGTTAAATGCAGCGTGTATGAGCTCCAAAAAAGGCCACTAGAAGGGATTCCTTACACAGGATGTATTACAAAGGTGTAGTCATATTTGAAGAGTTTTATTTTTTTGAGGGTGGGAAATCATCCAATGACTTCTCCCGCTCTGGGTGAAGCGGAAGGGAGTGTCAGAGTCTTACTGACTAAAACCCATCCACGTTCCTTCCTTAGCTTTTTATGTTCCGAGGTAGCGGTAACCCTTTCGGACAATCCCGCTTAAGTCATATTTAAGGGTGTGGTACATCCTTAAAAATAAAATACTTGTTGTAGGTATGGGGACTCCTTTCAGTACTGCCTTTTTGCGGAGCTGATACGTTACTCGAGCTGTGTTATTTCAACTTGTTGGGTTCAAGTTACCAACCCACGCCTAGCAATATCACCTAGTACCTTGGCGCCTACATAAAGTAATTACAAGTGGTTAAGTTATCGCATTCGCAGCAACCTATTTGCCTAGTTGCAGTTTACAGGTTGTGATAAGCAGCTTAGGTTTCTTGAAATTGTTTTTCTTACATCTCCAGGAAGTCATTAAATCGGTTTTAATTGGCGCTACAAGCAATGAAGCAATTCTCAGAAGTTTAAGACGTTACTGGAACATGGAAATCATTTCTTCTGACAACTATTGATACTATACCTACTGGAGAGTTGGCGCAAAAAATATCCTGTAATACTCTCCCCACAGTTTTTTTTTAAGGGGGGGGGGGGGGGAATCATCAAATGACTCCCCGCTCTGGGTGGAGCGGAAGGGAATGTCACAGTCTTACTGACTAAAACCCTTTGTTCCTTTGCCCTTTATGATCCGGGGTAGTGGTAACCCTTTCGGACATTCCCGCTTAACACTCCCCCACAGTTGTCACGTTTATTCACTCCCTTTTAACGCACACTAGTACTCGGTAACGCAGACTCCAGCTGGCCACTCTCCTCACCACGATGAATCCCAACCCACGGTCCACCACTGAATATCTCAGAAGACCAATCTCATCTCATTCTCCATTAATGGCTCCATTTATAGATATAAATAAAAAAAAAAACAGTTCAAGGTATAGTCACCCCTCAAAAATGTGTATACATGGGTAATGGTGTACAAATGTGACCCCAGAAAACATATTACATATTGGGTACTTAATTGTAGCTATACATAGATAGTTTTATGGAACACAAATCATAATAAATAAATAATAATAATAATTTATTCAAAAGTAAAGTGGCAGAATACAAAAATAAAACTTAGGAAAAACAATTGGTAACATAATGTTAAATATGCCTGCACTAGGATATACCTGTGTCGCAGGCGGTAAAAATGCTTATTATAATTATTACAAGGAAAATTGGATTCTTAACAATATTTAATATAACATGTAAAATAAATAGTGACAAAAATTTAAAATTTATTATCATAAAACTAAATAATAAATGATCTACTTAAACTAGGTTAAAGTGTTTGTTGCACAAATTAAACACGCGCGTCATTGTTTATGCAGACGACTGCAATTTTTGCTTCCAAATTTTTTTTAATTGTGGACAATCAAATTCATTCTTGCCGATCCATGCATATGTTTGATGCTAAACTGTACCAGCATGGTTTTCTCAATCAGATTTGTGTACAAAATCACTTCTTAAAATATAGGCGCCAATTGTTTGAGCATTGGGCTTCAAAAAGTCCTGGGTTTTTAAATTCACTGCTCGGCAAATAATTGCCTAGGGATTAATCTTAGAAATTCTAAGCAGTTGCAAGGGTACCTACAGATAAATTGGATCTAGTGAGAATACCGTTACCGCTTACCTAACTGTTAATATACGATGATATAAATAAACTTCTGGAATTGGACCCTTGGAATTGCAAACGCTGTACTTATGTTTATTAATGAACTCACGTTTCGTTTCTCGTATATTATTTAAGATACTTTTTACTGCTTTTGATGTTGTCAATTCACTCACCCTTTAAGGTGTAACTGTTTTCTCAACTCTCTCTCTCTCTCTAAATATATAAAATTCTCGTGTCACAATGTTAGTTACCATACTCCTTCGAATCTGCTTGACTGATTTTTGTGAAATTTTATATGCATATTCAGTAGGTCTAAGAATCGGCTACTATCTATTTTGCATACTCTAAGCTAAGTTAGGTATGTAGGGTAGGTAGAGTAGGAAAGTGGGGTAGGTAGTTAGGGTAGGTGGGGTAGATAGTTAGTGTAGGTGGGGTAGGTAGTTAGGGTAGGTATGTAGGTAGGGTAGGTTGGTAGGGAATGTAGGTAGGGTAGGTTGGTAGGGAATGTAGGTAGGGTAGGTAGGTAGGTAGGGCAGGTATCATAGTTAAGACAGGATGTACAACGTCTGTCGGGTCAGCTAGTAATATGATAAAATGGCTACCTCTGGCTTAGTTAGTGTTTCTTGAATCATAATCATCGAATAGTCCACCTAATTGAATACAAAATAAAGCCTCTAATCCTTTAAAACCATGCGTGAAGATGACAATGTATTCCTCACACTTCAGTCACTGTTTACTTCAAGACCACGCAATGCTAAAACAATGTCATTGTGCAGTTGACGAATGCTTGTGTAATGCTTTCATTGTTTCATAGCATCCTTCGTTTAATGCCGAGGCAAATGCCGCGGAAAATTAATAGTTTATATTTATCAATCCGGTTTTTACCTTGACCTGACGCTGACGTTGAAAAGTTATAAAAATAAAAGTAAATAAAAAATAATATTAGAATATCGATAGGTATGTTTGTGCTGAGATTGAAGATCGATCGAAACTATGATGAAACTGATCGATGCCGAAAGCAAATGAATGTGTCTAATTATATTAGTTTTAAAAATAAATTGTCGAGATGTTGTGTTGCGGATTTTTTAAGTATTGCCAAATCGCATATTGCTAAGTACTCTCTTTGGTAACTTCCGGATTTACAATATGTACAATCAGCAAAAAATGGTTGGTCCAATTGGAAAACATTCAAAATTCCGAATGGGTCGAATTCAAGTCCTATCAATTAAAGCACCCACATTATCTTTAAATTGTTTTTTACTGTGTTAATTTTGACAATTTCTCGAGTTCAAAGTAAAATCATTTATTTTAAACATGCACAAGAAAGGCACTTGAACGTCACAATGAACAAAAAATAGAATTGATTTTAGTTGCCTTCCAAAAGGTCCTTCCAAATTTTCAATTGAAATCTTTTAAGTTGTATACGGCGTTTTAAAGGCTAGGCAGATTGACTGTCTTTTAAATAAATAAATCGTCAAATTAATCCAATCTGGTGTAATAAACACAAAAAAGATTTCATAACTAGTTCTATTTGTTTTCACTAGTAATTCAAAAGCCGTTTGACACAAATAGGGGAATGAATGAACGGCAAGTGAATACCAATCCCATTGTAAGGACAGTTTACACAGGTGTTGAATGCATCGCTTTAGGATTCACTGCAGGCCGTTAGCCATATTCGTGAATCGAGATCTTGGTCGTGGATGTACTGAACAATAACTGTGCTACCTAGATAGGTACCTACATATATACCTGTTACGCAAAACATACTCTTTTTAACTGGCTTCTACATATAAAGGAGGGGGAGGTTCTTTATTCGTCTGTATGGTGTTTTTTTTAAATGTATTGCATCGATATTTTTTGACCATTGTGGACCGATTTTAGTAGAGGAAGCTAAGGCTCTCTTATAAATACAATGTTTTAAGTCGATGTAAAAAAGTTTTTTTTTAAGTTAGCATGAGGAAAATCTACCAAATGTATGCTCACAGAACAGAATACATAGGTATAATTCCAGTGTTTTTTTTAAGATTTGCCATCATGGAATAATAGGCTTCTAGAGTCATCTTACTTTAATATCAATAACAAATTAATAGAATGAAATTCACTTGTATATCAGCCTAGTAGGTATATTTTACAGAAATGCAAAAGTAACGACATCATGTCAAATAACCTCGAAGGTTTTATTTCGCAAGAAACAGGAATTCTGCTTATCAGTATCTTGTTTTCAACCTCAAAAAGATCTTAAGTTGTTTTAAACATTTTGAACAAGTATGTAATGACAGATATTACCAAGCATTCTGGTTTAATTAAAATAATACAAGTAAAATTATTATACCAATATTGTGCAGAGAGTGTAATGTCCCAATAAAGAACATATAAATGTACTTAGAAGGAAAACCCCAAATAGCGGTTACATAGTTATTTAAATTGATATCATTAATATTATTAACAAAGTGGATTGTTTGACATAATTGTGGTTGCCATACTTGTAATTAAATTCGGGAAATCCGACCTCAACCGAACGTTTTCCTCACAGACAAGGCAAGGACTGACCGAGTCATAAGAGGAAGGTCTGGTCTATAACATAATACTTTGGTTGCAATAAAACCTGCAGTGAGTCATCATTGTAATCAGATGCAGTTCACGATTACGTGTGTACTCAATCTGTATTCAACAGTGTCCTTTATCGTAAAAGAATCTAGAAAACAATAACGATGCTATTATTTGTTAATGTTTAGTCGCCAGTCTGGTCGAGGTCTTATTGGACGAAAAGGCTTCTATTCTTGCATGGTGTTGGAAGTATGGACCAGGGACGTTTTTGATTAAGTAGAGGCAAAGCACATATTTACAACTAGCTGCTTCCGCGCGGTTTTACCTGCTGCTCGGCTCCTATTGGTCGTAGCGTGATGTTAAATAGCCTATAGCTTTTATAGGCTACTAGCTGACCCGACAGACGTTGTCCTGTCTTAACTATGATACCTACCTTACCTACCCTACCTACCCTACCTACCCTACCTACCCTACCTACCCTGCCTACCCTACCTACCCTACCTACCCTACCTACCCTACCTACCCTGCCTACCCTACCTACCCTACCTATGCAAAAATGTGCAATAAAAATTTTTTTTCATACAAACTTTGCCACCCCTTGTAACCCTTTTCGGGGTTGAATTTCCAAAAAATAATATGCCTATGTCCTTCTCATGAATGCAAACTATCTACATACCAAATTTCAGCAAAATCGGTTGGGTGGTTTAGGCGTGAAAAGGTAACAGACAGACAGACAGAGTTACTTTCGCATTTATAATATTAGTGTGGATTTAACATCACGTTACGACAAATTGGACTGAAATTAAAAACAATTTTACAAATCCGACTGACATTGCCAGAGATTAACTCCTTCAAACCAACTAACAAATTAACTCTTCATCTTTAGTATTAGTATAAATATATAGATAGTATTGATTAGTTAGGTACTATTGGCTATGTACAACTTACATTTGGTTTAGGTATATGTCTTTGTAGGTAAGGCATGCAACGATTGCATCTCGTGTAACCTATACCTACCTACCTACCTTTACGTAATATAGACAACCTTGCAGTGTCGTGAGTCTTGACATTAAATGATTGTTATTAATATACCCACTCATTTCAATTTATTCTAGCACTGTTTTTTTTTTCTATTGGCAAACGGAATTTAACCAGCTTGAGCCAGTTTGTTTCATATTATTTCAAGTTTTACCGACCAAAAAGTTCAAAGGATGATAATTTTAATGCTTTGTTTTATTAATTTAAATTATATTCAGAAGCTGTGATTGACCTCTTGCTTCCCAGAGGCGTCATCCGGCTCAAATTAATTCATGTGCTTAATTTTCTACTACCTTTATTTTAAAGTCTGAATTAATTTCCTCTCGTACTAAAATCTAAAGACAAATACATGCATCAACGAAGAATCGTGCTTGAACGGGCGTGACTCACAACTTTGTCAAACGTGCAAAAATGTCGCCTGTCTCCACAGCGGGGACATTGCATTGACTGACTTCAACACAACCGTCTTTAAAAACGAGAAATTCTCAATTCGACGTGTCTGCTTTTGCAACGTCTGAATGAAACCAATCGGCACGGATGATTCTGTTTCGTAGACAATGTTCCGCATATTCGCCGCACCTAATCCGCTCAAAGGTCGATGAAAATAAACATTTGCTCCAAAAGCCTGAATTCGTTGAAGAACTTCACTTTCGAAATTTGACAATAGATGTGAACTGTTATTACGCTGCTGTTTGGGTCAGTCTGGTATGAAAAGGAATGTATGGTTTGAATTGCTCACGAAATATTACGATGCGTTGGTAATCAAAATTCTTTAAGTAAACTACACTTGAGCACTTACATTCTTTTCTATTGACAATAATCCTTCTAACAACATTTCTCCAAAGACATAACTACAATTTGAATATGTAATACGAGAAAGCAATTGACATAAAAAATGAATATACAATTACGTCATCCTTAAACCTGCGACCCCAAAGGCTTTTGGTGTGGGGGTGTCACGTCAAGTTGATACAACCGGTCCCGGCATCAACGCTCTCCAAAACATGCTTATTACGTCATCGCTAAAGAGCAACACTTGAACAGGAATGCGCTTATTGCCACACCCGCTGTCATATTTTAGATCATAATACGATGTTCATTTTAGACTAAATTGGTCCTCGTTTAAATGATCTTCCTTCAGGGCAATTCTTCCTGGTAACTATTTTCATCCATAAGCGGCTTGAGGCTAAGTAAGAACATTCGCACGGGACGATCGATTAGATTCAGCTATGCCTAGTTTGTGGATGGGCGATCTTCCTTACATACCAAGGCTCTTCCGTGCCTCGGAAAGCACGTTAAGTCGTTAGTCCCAGCTGTCAATAGAGGATCTTTGACAGTCGTAACGGCTCTTCAAAAACCCAAAAGTGTAACCAGTTTTACCAAAATAGTATCGTATTACCCAGTAACTGGGCTGTGGATATCAGATAGCCAGTCACACTCCATATAAACGCTTAGACTACGTTCCGACACCAACATAGTTGGAAAAGTCTCGGCAGATGATGGAACTATTTTCCATCGTACTTTTCACCAACTATACTTACCATGAGTTAAAATGCACCTTTAAATGAGATCAAAGTTTAGTGCAATTGAAATTCTGTGCAGTTTTTTTTTCTTACTTTCTGGTTAATGATAGTTTCGGGTTTTTCCAAATGTCCGGCTACTACATAGTCCTTAAACCTTAGCCTACAAGTTCTTAAGCTTTTTCGCATTTTATTTTCATCATGAGAATTCTACGTGGATGCTTATCTAGTAATAATCTATCTAGTAAAACGATGTTCCCAATGACATTGTTGACATCATTTTCCGTCATTGCATCTTGAAGACAATCATCCACGAGCGGTTGCATTTTCAATGTCACGCCATTGTTTCGTGGATGATAACTGCTTTTTATGTAATCATAGTTAGTTACGTACTTACATCAGGTAAGTACTTCTACTACTAGCCATGAGCTGAAATGTTGTTTACTGATACAGGGCTCTAGCCATAATTTAGATTCGGTCGCGGACCTCATGAGCTGCAAGAGAGAGTATTCAAAGTACGCAACTATTTTGAACATCTCTTAATTAAGTTCAATGAGGAAACTGGAAACTCGACTCTATAAGATACTGTATAAAAATTTTTTTTGCTTGTAGATGACCAGCAAAGTTTATGCATATTTCACAAGCTAGAATGTTAGCTGCAACGTATAAGTGAATTCTATAGATTACGTCATCATCAATAGCAAGCAGCCTATCGTAGCTGGCGCCCATCATTTATAAGCTCATCTCATTATACGTACTACTCATACCTACTCATATTTGCAGTACGCGACGTTTTCTATACACGTTTATACTGAGCCTTTGTAAATCAGTAATGCAATTCATGTTTTAATCGGAGTCCTCTGTCAAAGGAGCCTCTAATATACTTGATAAATTGAGTTTCCTGTCTAGTCTAATATATCCTTTATACTAGACACGGTTGGCGCAGTGGTTGAGAGATTGACTGCTGCGTAGCATGTCGCGGGTTTGATTCCCGCACGGAACAAATAATTGTATGACCTGCAAGTATTTGTTCCGGGTCTGGGTGTTATAAGTTTGTATTTACAAAAAAAAGTATATAAGTAGTTTATCAGCCATCTCGTTACCATAACACAAGCATTAGGTTGCTAAGCTTGGGACTATCTGGCGCTGTGTGAAATGTCTACAGATATTATTATATTATTTATAGTCGATTCTGTGCACTAAAGCTAAGAACAAAATACACAGTGAAATAGTAGTAAAATTCAAAATGTGCCTATTACTTAATACGTATTCCTGGAGTTGTCGATTCGCCCACAAATAATTTACTTCGTGCGAGTAATCTACAGAAAAATAATATTAAGTGTCAATTCACCCATTGCGGGCGAGTGAATCGACCAATAAACCTGGCATCGGTTTGCCATGCGAATTCGTAACTCAAGAAATTAACTACTTTATCAAGCCTCGAGCTGGCAGGAATTTACGATGAGACGACGCATCGCAGTTTTGTGATTAAGTCCTACGTCTAAATGATTCTGATGATGGTGTATTTTCCACTAAGGCCAAAGGTATTAATTATGTTACAAGGCTAGCCAGCGTTGCCTAGTAGTAGGGACTGGTGCAGCCATTACTGACGAAATTTGCCAGGAAAAATTACAAGTTTTTACAGTAGGCTTTGATATCGAAGCAAAAGTAGCCATAGAGAACACTCTTCGTAAAAGCAACAGTAAAGAGTCCCTATGTATGTCTTCTTTTGTTTCTAGGACCCAACCACTTGTCTATTGTGTACCACTGTGATATACATAAATTGCGCCAGTTCCTCTCTGCTTAGGTGACCGTTAAATAGTTGTTTCATACAATGTCAGGAACAAACGATGTGGAACAAATTGTTTTGGATACACTACAGTTCGATTGCATTTGTTGATACTAATTTGGACGTCCGGACGTCGTCGCCCGTTGTTTGCGATTCATTTAGTGTTTCCTTTGAGGTAGTTCTGTTTTCAACGCGTGTTGTATCCGGAAAACGATGATACCAAGTTCATCAAACTTGAATGCAGTTTATGATCAATCAGCCTTTTATTGGGTATCATGATACTAGAGTTGTTGACTAAAATTTATTTTTTGTCCTAAAAAAAAACGTTTTTTTCACGTAGGTAATCCAAATATTACGCTGAAACATTGAGTTGAAATGTGGTATGATGTTTTCTTTTTTTTTGGTAATGGTATCTCGCAGTTCAACCAAAGGGTTGTCTACTGCTTAACCGGGCTTGGTGGCATGACGTCACGAGTATGTAGTTTTTATACTTACTTGTGACGTAGCGAGCCCCCACTGCTCAACTTTAATGCGTTTTATTTCAGTCACTTTTTTGTTAATTGGATAAAGAAAAAAATACGTGTCTAATATTTTTTTTTATTTCACTGACGGACTAAATAGTATAGTTTCTGATATTTTACCCTGTTATCGTCCCTATTGTCATTTTAAATGTCAAGATTTTTTCCGCAACTTGTCGGTCTCCAAATTGACCGCCGTGTATCCTGAGTCATCTTTAGGGATCATTAATTCATATGACGTGTGGTTCGACAAAGGTTAAAGTGACAAATATGCATTGTCAGTACCATAATCATGTGCGCATGCACAATATATGATCAAGGCGTTGATTTGTTAATAGATACACCTACACCGCACATGATACAAAATCGATAGACACTCCAAATATCACTTTTACTTTGAAATTTGTCCAATATACAGGGTGGAATTTTGTAATGCCCCCTGGAGGGAAAGTACTCTTAATACTGTAGATAGAAAATTTTACTCAAAGGAAACATTCCTTTATTTTTGAATAGAAAGAAAACTGCATTAAAAGATTTCCAAAAAATTTCCGCGTGAACAATAATTATTTTTCAACGTTACTCCATCCAGACAGCCACAAATTCCCGTCAAAATGGGTCCAGTAGTTTCGGAGATTAGCCGGGACAAACAGACAGATACGAAACTTTTAAAACTTGTTTTTTATAAGCATCTAGCTTTTAACATTACTTTCATAATTATGCATTTGGTAAAAAGCTGTAGACATTACAAACAGACTCTTGAATTGTATTTATTTGTGTGAAAAACATCTACACAACATTAAGACACTCCTTGAAACACGACCCATTATTTATTCAACAAAACATAATAAGAAACAAAATAAAGCGTACTTATTACATAACATATACTAACCTGTGAACAAAACATGGTTAAAGAGGAACCCATTAGCTTTTAAAACTGACCTGAAACATGTCACTGTGGTCAGCCTTGAAGCTCGACCCAAATATGCAAAACACATAGGCAACTCACATTATCGTACTAATTACATGAACACCTAAACTGTGGACTCCGGACTATTTTTGACAACTTGACTGTCAAGTCTGGTAAGCTAAAAGGTACTATATTAAAAGCAAGGAGTTTTTATTTAAGTTAGAGAAAAAAATCAAACAAAAGAAAAATGAAAAACTTCGATGGTAGGTACAATATTAAAAGCAAGGAATCTTTATTTAAGTTAGAGAAAATTTCAAACAAAAGAATACATGTTTGTAGAGTAAAAAAGGAGCATTTAAAACTAACAACAACAAAGACCTGTGCGACACAAAAAAAGCTTCCATCTCAGCATGCTTTTAATTTATCTGGTTTCCGTAATATTGAACGTTATATCAGAACTCAGCAACAGCAACGATGCGTAAAGAAATACATAAGGTGGGATGTACCCTAACAGGCGTTGCAGAGTTTCTTAAAAACCACTCTGGAACGGGGCCCCTTCCATATTCTAATGGTGATCACTGGGGCGGTTTTATTGAGGTAAAAATCCCACACGCCCTGGTCTTTTCCCCAAACGACCAGGCGCCTTTTGAAGAAATCTTTCGAAAAAAAAAACCAGAAAAACTATTGCTTCAGACGAGCTCATTCACACATAGCTGTATTACAACAACAAGTACCTGCTCTGGAATATCCACACTCCACAGAGCACCTGGCTGAAATTCAGCTGTAACCCGACGTTCAAAGTTTAAGGTGTCGTTAGTTTTGTGAAATATAGTGAGTAAGAGGAAAGTAGTGGTTGCGTGAGTCAAGCCTGGCCTTTATGTCAGTCACTTGTCTAGTGTGGACCCGTCCCTTAGTGCTAACGTTTGTGAACACTTTTATTTGTAATGTGATAATTGGTTGGTTTTATTATTGAGTTCAAAGAAAAGAGTTTATTTTTATTTTTTTATTTATTTATTATTATAAATTAATCCTGTTTGTCTTTACATGTTGCTCTAATGCGATAGTTAAGTACAAAATAAAAAAAAATTGGTTGCCTGTAAAGTCGGTATACGGGCGAAAGTTTTACGTGACAACGACTTTGAGTGGTAAAATTATTTTAATGTGAATATTTATTCGTATAGTAGGAAGAAGGATGAAATAATTATGTCTGTCTCTCTCGCTCTTAGGCGGGCTAACCATGCCCGAGTGGAAGGGACGCGTGCCTCTCACTCGCTCTCATTGTGAGCGCATAACGTGAGCGGAGCGTAACGCAGTTTCTTGAAGTGTCACCCGGCAAACCAATTTATAAGACGTTGTCACGTCAAAAAATGGACAGAAATTTGGCCGAAGTACGGGTTACAAATAAAAATATACGTGCGGTTTTTCCTGGTACTTTGAAATTATAATGAAAATAATTGATGAAATACAATGTATTTTTCCTTACCTCCATGTCTTTATTGGTAAACAAACAAAGTAAGAGAATCACCGGTTTTTTTTCCATTCCTCGTTAGTAACGAACTGTTTATTTTCCAGCGGCGGTGTATATAGCGGGCGTGGTTGCATCCGTCGGCGTCTCCGTTCTCGGTGTGTTCTGCGTGCTGTCAGTACTGCAGCTGGCCATGATATCGTCCAAGGAGCGCGTCGCCTTCAAGTACACACACCTCGTCATGATGAAGTTGGCGCTGGCGCTTCTAGCCAGTAAGAGCATTTTTTTAAGTTATTTGGATGCCTAAAAAGTCTAAGGTTCACTCTCGATGCTGAGTTTGAGTTTCGAATTTGCTGCTACTATGAAAGTTAAAAGGGTTACCGCTGCCCCGAAACACAAGGGCTAAAGAAGGAACATGGATGGGTTTTAGTCAGTAAGAGTCTGCCACTCCCGCTCCACCCAGCATGCCCTAACGCCTGCACCCTGGAGGAATTTATGTAACATATTAATATTTGTTTTCAGCATTGCTGTCCATAGTCGCAGCAAGTTTGTTCGCCGTCCAAGGCGATGACAGGGGATTCTTCGTGACGAGGGGAGAAGCATTCTATGTTCAGGTATATAAATTATGTAATACACCGTATTATGTAACATATTATATATATGCATCTTTGACAGTCGTTACGGGTCGTCAGAAGCCCGAAAATCTGACAGCCAATTTTACCAAGGGGTATCGTATTGCCTAGTTACTGGGTTGTGGAGGTCAGATAGGCAGTCGCTCCATGTAAAATGTTGGCATTCAGCTGAACCCGGTTAGACTGGAAGCTGACCCCAACATAGTTGGGAAAAGGCTAGGCAGATGATGATGACTATGTAACATTTTGCTGATAGGTTAATGCAAAAAATACTTTAAATTGCCTCAAAATTTCTGTGCCGTATTAATTGTCTCCTTGTCAGCGCTACTATACAGGCTGGTTTAGTCTTTCAACACAAGAAACAACCCCGTTTTGATGTGATATGATGCGAGATGATCCTCGGAGCAAAGAACACTACAAAAAGGTGTTTAATTTCACTATCTTGCCCCAGCTGACCCGACAGATTTTGTCCTGTCAAATTCCCATAGCAAAAGGAGGAATTTTCAAATTTTCTCGGCAAAATTTTTTTTTTCATTATGAACCTGATTCGAACGTTCTCAAGTTTAATTTCATTTTTTAATTGATATGGAAGATAACGTAGTCAAAACTTTTCGCTTACAGATAGTGAGTATAGTAATAAACTCGATCCTGTTTATAATGTCACTGTACGACGCGCTCTTCTCGCGACGAGAAGGCGGCGACCCAACCAATTCGCTGGGGGAACCTGAAGGTACCACCATCAACAACCCTGGCTTCAAAGATGGAAGAGGTAAATAAGAATTTATTTATTTAATTAAATATACATATGTACAGACGCCAGCACATCAAACTATCCCTAACTGTCAAATTTTCCCAATTGAAAATGAACCTTATGTTTTGTTGTTAAAGTTGATAATCTATCAAAGAAATTTGACAGATTGGGGTTACTTGATGCGGTGGCTATCGTACATGACAGTAGTTGAGGCCAGTGAATGAAGTATGTTGTGGTGGCCCAGTGGCAACAGCCGCGAGTTACAACTTGTAGGTCGTACGTTCGAACTTATACAGGCGGTTCACTTTGTGTTCACTATTTTATCTCCACTCCTCGTAATACGGTCTTCTTCTTCTTTTCGTGTGGTTAGTAACCAACCTAGTGTCAGAGTTTTAATGCTGCCCATGGGCCTGGACTTAGCATCACATACTGTTGAGAAATATCTCTCGGGCATGCCGGTTTCCTCACGATGTTTTCCTTCACCGATTTTAAGCACGTGATAATTATACAATACGCACATGAATCCGAAAAATCAGAGGTGCGTGCCTTGGGTTCGAACTCGAGACCTATGACTTGGCAGTCTATCTGGCAGGCTATCACTGCTTTTTTTAGGAAAATATACCAAAACCAAAAGTCATTTATTCATACTAGGCTGAAAATCAGCACTTTTTGAAGGTAACAAAAAAAAAACTAAAATCAAAAGTCATTTATTCATACTAGGCTGAAAATCAGCACTTTTTAAAGGTCAAAGTTACACGAGACAGTCCCCCAAAAACGCCCACCCTTCAGTTCCTAGTGCTTTAGCTGAGAAGAAGAAGTGGCACCACAAACTCCCCAGCAGGTGTCTGTTTAGGTGGAAGAACTTGATTTTACACATTTATTGTATGAGAAATAATTAATATTACGTAACACATCACATTAAAATCAATCACACAGCACACGCCAATATACCAATTAAAACATTGGATACTACTGAGGCATCAACATTCGAAGACATGTGTTGTCACCTAATGACTCCCACTAGGCCTTTTTTTTTTTAAGGTTTGGAAATCATCCAATGACTGCTCCCGCTCTGGGTGGAGCGGAAGGGAGTGTCAGACTCTTACTGACTAAAACCCATCCATGTTCCTTCCGTAGCCCTTTATGTTCCGGGGTAGCGGTAACCCTTTCGGACAATCCCGCTTACCCGGCAGGCTTGGCCCTGAGGGGCCCCTTCATATGCTGACATCTCTTTGAGGCGCGCGTGGAACATATACGCGCCGTACGGCACGGGTCTGGTGCTGATCGGATGGTGAGTCACCCATTACTCACCGTCCGCAGGCCCGCGCCTACGGTGGCCGGGAGTCGTCACGTGGCTCCCGACGCCCGGGGCGTCTCCTGCGGCGGCTGGGACGGGAGGACCTTTCTCTCTCCCATCCCGCCACCTCCTTCGCGAGCATAACTTTTTTTAACTTTTACCCCCTGGAAGATTGCCAATAAATTCTATATCAGTCTGTACATTTGATTATCCTTTCATAACGCAGTCGCATCAGTATAGGTACCTACTCGTAATATTGGATAGGAAACAGAACTCTTATGCACGGCTCAAGGGTGAGCTGGATAAATCCACTTATATCATAAATGTTAAAGTTTGGATTGATGTTTGTTGCTCAATCACGACGGTGAAGCTATAAAAACAGTTTCATTTGTTTATTTCAGTAGCAATGGTAGTCTTGCATCATAACCGTGAAAATACTCTACGACCTGTAAGGTTAGCCCTCCCGCGTCTGGCTCTTTGAAAACGCCCATCTTTAAAATGCTGAATAAATTGTATACAAACCCTCTTTTTAATTTTAATTTTTGAGGGTGGGAAATCATCCAATGACTTCTCCCGCTCTGGGTGGAGCTGAAGGGAGTGTCAGACTCTTACTGACTAAAACGCATCCATGTTCCTTCCTTAGTCTTTTATGTTCCGGGGTAGCGGTAACCCTTTCGGACAATCCCGCTTATCCCACTAGGCCTGCGTGGTGGATTATGGCTAAAGTATAGTATAGCTGCCTTCTAATCTAGTTGTGCTGTTTAGCGACCTTTAAGCGATGTAATGTATTTTTTTTGTATTTAGCTGCCTTTAAAAAAAATATATCTTGATAACGGTAAAAGATAGAATAACCGTTCCTAGACAGATCGATAGAGATTTTTTTTAATACCATTTTTTTTTTATTTACGTCTGGGAAATCACCCAATGACTGCTCCCGCTCTGGGTGGAGTGGAAGGGAGTGTCAGACTCTTACTGACTAAAACCCATCCATGTTCCTTCCGTAGCCCTTTATGTTCCGGGGTAGCGGTAACCCTTTCGGACAATCCCGCTTATCCCACTAGGCCTGCGTGGTGGATTATGGCCCACTCCGTCTCGTAGAGAGACGGTTCGTGTCCTAGCAGTGTGATTACATTTTTCTTATTCTTCCTTTCTTTTTTTTTCTTTTTAAATAAAACGTTAACACTAACAGTAGGATTTCTCCTGTATCGTGGGTGCGTTTACAAACCTTTAAACTCACATACACAAATAACCAGACCCGGATCATACAAATATTTGTTCCGTGCGGGGATTGAACCCGCGACACGCAGCGCAGCAGCCCATCGCTTAACCACTGCGCCAACCGTGTCGTCACAAAAAAACTTTTTTACAAAAAATAAAACCGACTTCCAAAAAAAACACTACAAAGTGAAAAATAATTTTGATTTCGGAAGTCGGTGTCTTCGGTTTTGTATTTTCATTTTTTGCCACCGACTTCCGAAATCAAAATTATTTTTCACTTTGTAGTGTTTTTTTTGGAAGTCGGTTTAATTTTTTGTAAAAAAGTTTTTATTTTTCACTTTTTAGTTGTGGTACCGACACAAAAAAATTTAATACCACAACCTGGTATGTAAATTACAGTGACAGGAACTTATTAGAACATCGTCCACATATATTAAGTAGGATTTTTATTTTATTTTTGTAGATTTTTCAAAAACCGCTTATATGATTTCGATAAATTTTTTATGGGACCATTTGACAAAAAAAGAATTTTTCAAATCGGTTGGCAAGCAAAGGAGTTATGCGCGAACAAACATAAAAAAAAAATATATATACATATATACAGTCGAATTGAGAACCTCCTCCTTTTTTAGAAGTCGGTTAAAAAATGTTTAGTCATTATATATAAACAAGATGTAAAAAAAAACATTTTCTACCACTAATACTTACTATACTTATGGCATTGTTGTCCAATTGTTAAATCATTATCTATACTAATATTATAAAGCTGAAGAGTTTGTTTGTTTGTTTGTTTGAACGCGCTAATCTTGGTTCGAATTGCAAGATTCTTTTTGTGTTGAATAGTCCATTTATCGAGGAAGGCTATATAACATCACGCTACGACCAATAGGAGCCGCGCAGCGGGGGTGAAACCGCGGGGAACAGCTAGTGACTGATAAAGGGTTATGACGTGTATAGCAGAAACCAATGTTTATTAAAATTGTCGTTGCTATTTCTTTAACCTACTTAGATAAAAAGTATTCTTATGTATCCAAAACATAAGCCATAGACTATCTGTGTCGATACTTTAATTTAAACCTATTCACCTTTAAGTGCGAATTTCACCAATGAAACTGAACGTGATCAACACTTCCAAATCGTGTTCAAGAGCTGTCAGTATCTATGTTCCTCGACAATTTTGACATTGATAGCCCTTGAACGTGGTTTAAATGTCCTGAATGCGTTCAGTTACCTTGGTGAAATTCGCCTTGAGTATGCCAATAAGCCTGGATACATATACATGCATGTGTGCAGTGTGCTACCAAGTAGCATGGTTATATATTCCTTTCCTTGAAAACTATCAGTAATGCATGCTACTTAGGTAAAACCTTAAAACTTTGTCATAAATGTGTGTATTGTTATACCTACAGAGCAGCTAGCACATCTACAAACATCAACCCCAATCTGTCAAATTTCTTTGATAGATTATTTCCAAACTTAAAAACAAAAGTATAAGGTTCATTTTTAATTGGGCAACTTTGAATAGCTGGCGTGTGTACGTAGTAAAGGCTAAAATATGTTTTCAGGGATCTCAATGACAGACGCGTCGGGCAAGCCGTACAGCACAAACGGTCACGGAAGCGTGGCTTCAATGAACACAACGGCAACCACGCTCACTGGCTTATCGGATGCCAGCACCATCACCCGGTCCCCCCTGAGGTCTTCACTCAAGAAGCCACGGCCCAGGGAAGGGGAGCCCGGCGGCTTGGGCATACAGAACCCAGGATATTCCGGCCATTCACCCCCGCTAAACAGGAATGGAAGCCAGAAGAAAGTGCGCATCCAAACACACAGTACTGAGGTGTAAATGTGTCCCTATATTAGTTAAAATTTAGTTATGCTGAAATGCATCTGCACACGGTTTTGAGCCATTTTTGGTAAGCAATTAAGATGCAAGTTGCACAGACAGTCAAAGGCAAAAATATGTATGCTCTTAGTAAAATGCGAGTTTCCAGAAGATTCACAAAACAAAAATCGTTTTTCCCTCAGTGTGTAGATACATGTTTTTGCCCTCGACTGTATATGATTGACGGATTATCTTGCATGCAAGTTGCTACTACATATATCACGCCCTCTTTGTAGATGTGTCGGCGTATCAACTTGCATAACAGAATGGTTGAGAGAAAAATTACAGTTTGTAAAAACTTGCTCCTTCTGTCAAAATTATAATAATTTAGCAACATTTCATGCATTCAAATAATAATTTAGTAACATATTGTAATATATTAAAATAAGTTTTGGTATAAAATTTCTAGAAAAAGGTTTTAATTAAAAAGCAGGCAAAAAAAATATGCACTGACCATTTATACTACAGCTGACTTTTTAAGCTAATAACAAAATTATAAATATGGAATTAAATGAATTTAAGGTCCAAATTTAAAAAGATGAGTTTAGTACAGTTAACTGCACAGCAACGATGACAGTTTGTCATTGACAGTGTCTTTGTTTCCGTAAGAAGTTAATGCGGTTTTTGCAATTCAAACTTTCAGATGACTGTACCAACAATTTTGGCACAAGGGTGCAAGTGGTTTATTTATTTCAACGGGATTAGTATATGGGTGTAGATGTAGATTTGGCTTTTAAATAGTAACAAGACACTGATAGATTTTAACACATTAGTGTTGACTTTTATATTTAATGTATGTACGTAAAATCAAAATTTAAGTACCTTTTTACTGTTTTCTAATAGCATGTACATTTCTACAAAATGTGCATACAAGAATAGTATAGTAAGTTAAACTTTAATTCAGAATCATAGACAACTATAAACTTTCGGAACAGCTAATCAACCATAATTGATTTACATACAACCTTTTTATTACAATGGTCACTCAAATATTTGTTAACGTTATTAGTTATTACATAGCGATAAAGCTGATATTTGAGTAAATGAAAAATGAATATAAATGATCTAAGATTCTGAATTAAAGTCTAGAATAGAACTCAACGCACTGACGCAAATTGAATCCACATATCACAAGCTGATATACCTACGTATTTTGTTTTACATTATAAGTATATTTTTATTGTTTACAATTTATAAGACATTGCAATCATCTGTATATTTCGTTTGAACAAAGTTCTTAATTGAATATTTTATTGTGTATAAAGTGCATATGTGTACATAGATCAGCACAAAGTGTTGTAAATTAAGAAAAAAAATTGAATTTGTTATATTATACAGCTGTGTTGTATATTGACATGCAATTTTATTATGTTAACATTTGTATTTTAGAATTAAATTCCGATATATTTATAAGATTTAAGTTAAATGTAGGTAAGTGTAAATAAACATACAAACCCACCAGCCTTTTTGCGAATAATCTCATTTTAGCAAACTATTGATTTGTCTTTTACGAACAGCTTTGTATAAGAATTCGATCGTGAGAATCGTGCCTTATCTTTAGAATCCAAATTCGTGCCTTATGTCCTAAAAGCCATTACCGACTCTAGATATTACCTATTGAAAATCTAATTATTGAAATTATCCTATGATCCGGAACCTGGTAACAATCCAAATGTCGAATATAATTTTAATTTTGGGGTTGAATACCATATTCATATTTTGCGCATAAAGTTGAATATTTTTCCGAAATTTTTATCTGTGTTGATTTCAGTTACTTTATGGTAATTTCTTAGTTAAATAAAAATATTAACATAGAGTATTATTTTGTACTCTGTCCGTCCAAATTCTGGTCTTATTAACTTTAGTTTCGACTAACTACTTAAAATATCGTAAATTTTAAGTAAATGCAAAGAGGATAAAATCAACATTATTATTGTTACTTATGTATTGTTGAGGTAAATGTAATATTTTATCTGTATTCTGCACGAGAAAGGGACAGTTGTTAAACTTCTGTTTATTTAATTAAATTTACTGTCATTTCCCTAAATTAATATTAGCACCTCTAAACTAAAATAAATATATTTATATTTTTCTTTTACATGGTACAGATATTTGCTTTATACTATTAATTATACGGTATTATACAATTCCGTCCAAAATATCCCATTATGTTAATGATCTGATATTTAGTTATTATTCTTTAGTAATATTTTGCTGAATAAAAAGAGCAATTGTTTTACAACCAGATTCGATTGTTTTATTATTTAGTCCTGTTTAGTATTTAGTAATGCTCTAGCATTTTAACCTCCGGAAACCCACTACTCAAATGTGTTCGACGCCTAAAGTATCCTAAAGTAGGATATTCACGATCGACGGTACTATTAGTATAGTAAGACCTTAGAGCATTTAGGTTAAATGCTCTAAGGTCTTACTATACTAATAGTACCGTCATAGTATATGTGACTGGCAAAGAGTAATCTAGTAATCTGACTGGGAGTGTCTCTGACAGGAAAAAAACGCGGGAACCTTGAAACGAACAAGGCGCCAAATCTCATCTAATTTAAAATTAATTTGTGAAATATTGTTGAAATACCTGAAAATTTGTAATTATAAAACAGTAGTTGTATATATTTGTAAATAGTGCAATAAACAATGGGGGGAAGTGGTAAGAAGAGGAAAAAAGCGGAGCCCCCTGATGGACGAGCAGAACGGGACATCACGGAGACTTCTTCCGACTCCGATGATTCAGCAGACAACAGCAGGAAGTATCAAGTATTTAAAGTCCCCGGATACTCAAGGAAGTATCCTGAAAATAGCAAAAAAACGGAATACTTACATAGTATTTTTATCTCATCAGATTGAACGCCAATTTACTGACAAAGACAGACTGGCTATTTCGCATGCTATACGCAAATATTGTGTCACTGGCATATTACATTTAAAATCCATAAATAAGTATAAAATAGGTATAACATTTGACCTATCCAACAATGCCAATGTATTCCTACAAAATAAAAAACTCCTAGATGAAATGGGCTTAAACGCAACAATACCTGCTGTTGACACCGAGGTGACCGGGGTTCTTACTTCAGTCCCTACGGATTTGTCTAATAAAAGAATATCTGCTTTGATTGGAAGTTCCAGAAATGTCATACAGGTGAGGCGCTTCATGCGCCGCGTGCAAAGAGGGGGTGGCGCGGTCACGTATGATCCCACTCAAACTGTTGCGGTTACTTTCGCCTCTACTGAGTTACCGCAATACGTGTACCTTGACTCCTGGAGGCACGAGGTAAGCTGTTACGTTCCTCCTGTCAAACAGTGTTTGCAATGCATGAAGTTTGGACATATTGCAAAATATTGCAAGAATGAAGTTGTATGCTCCATATGTACAGAAAAACATAGTTTTAAAATTTGTAAAGAAGATCCTAAGAACGCTAAATGTGTCAACTGTGGTGGTAATCATGTTTCCATCTCAAACACTTGCCCACAGAAAAAAATGAAAATAGAAGAAAATAAAGTCAAGTCAAGAGCCGCTAAATATTCCGATTTATTTAATGAACATTCTTTTCCAAAATTAACACAGAAGAACATTGAAACACAGATTATTAATTTGACTAAATCGGATTTTTTTATGAATACTTTAACAAATGCTATAACTAAAATTATATTAAATCAAAAAGATAATCCCATTAATTCATCCTCCATAAAAGAAATTCTGCAACAAACTTTCCGTACCAGTACTTCCACATCTAATAATGGATCTTAATATAATGCAGTGGAACGCACAAAGTATTATATGTAATAAACTTTTATTAACTCAATTTCTATATGAGCATAACATACATGTTGCAATTATATCAGAAACCTGGCTAACACCCATCAAACATTTTAACATTAGAGGATACAAAATAGAAAGACATGATATTGGAAATAAACACAATGGTGTAGCTATTTTAATTCACAATAATATAAATTATAGAAAAATAATTACATATTCTGATAATTCACTACAAAATATTTGTGTAAGAATTACTGTAAATAATACAGAAATAAGTATTGTAAGTTTCTACTGTCCAACAAATTGCACTCCATCTTTTGACAAACATAAATTTGAATCTTTAATAAAATCTGTGCCTGAACCAATGATATTTGCTGGTGATTTCAATGCCCATCACACATCATGGGAATGTAATTCTACAAATCCAAGAGGTAGGGATATTTTAGATATTGTTGATGATAATAATTTGGTGATAATGAATAATGGTGAAGTGACAACAGTCGGTTCTTTAACGTGGCGTCCAAATGCCTTAGATTTGTCTATAGTGTCCCCACCATTGGCTCTTTCTTGTGATTGGTCTGTTCATTGTGATCCTCTTGGCAGCTACCACCTTCCTGTAATTATGAAAGTTTTTATCAATAATAGCAATCTAGAAAACACTAGTATTAACACAAATTTGCCCACCTATCCTAACTTTAAAATGGTGGATTGGAAGATGTATGAACAAAATGTAGATTTACAACTATCTACTTTTCAGGATCAACATGTTGCTCCATTGGAAAGTTATACAGAGTTTTGTCAAATTTTGCATTCTGCAATTAATAAGAGCCTTCCTAAGCCAGCTTCTTCCTCGGCTGATTATTCTATTCGTAACTGTTATAGGAATTCGGTAAAATCCCCTCCTCTTCCTTGGTGGAATAAAAAATGTTCAGAAGCAGTTCAAAAGTCTAAGTCAGCTTATATAAATTTTAAAAACAATCCGTCAGATGAAACATTTATCGAGTTTAAAAGATTACAAGCCCTCAAAAAACTTACTTTGAAAATAGAAAGATCAAATAGTTGGGTTGAACTTTGCAGCTCCTTTAATCGATGTACGCCTCTGTCCAGAATCTGGAAATATATGCGGAAATTTAATAAAACATATTCTTGCAACAATGATGATGTTGATTGGATTCAGGATTTTCTGGAAAAATTTACCCCAGATTATGTAAATAATAAGTCAAATTTCCCCATTGCCAGTGAGTCAAACTCTGAAAATATCTTTTTAGTAAAACCTTTTTCGATACAAGAATTGAAGTCTGCTGTCTATTCTAGAAAAGATAGTGCTTTTGGACTGGATGGTATTCCATACATTATGTTAAAAAAACTTAGTGATAAGGGTTTGCACACTTTTCTCAAAATATTGAATAATTTGTGGTTGAACAATGATATACCTCATCCATGGAAGTCTGATTGTTTGGTATCAATTTTAAAGCCAGATAAGCCTCAGTCTAACCCAGATTCCTATCGTCCTATTGCTCTAACATCCTGTGTTGGTAAAATTTTTGAACAATTAATAAAACAAAGGTTTGAATTTTACATAGAACAAAACAATATTTTACCTGCTAATCAATTTGGTTTTCGTAGGGGAACATCAGCTCGTGAAAGTATTTGTCAGTTACAGCTTGATATCCAAAATAGTTTAAATAACAAGGATTGCTTAATGTCAGTATTTTTTGACGTTGCTGGAGCCTTTAACAGTGTAAATATTGATGTCCTTTGTTCTGAATTACTTCTTATTGGAATTTCAAACAAAGTTGTCCACTGGGTCCATGAATTCTTAACTGAAAGAAAAGTTTATGTTAGATATAATGGTAAATTACATGGGCCAAGATTTGCTTCGGTAGGAGTTTGTCAAGGAGGAATTCTGTCTCCATTAATATTCATTTTGTACATACGTCGTTTAAATTTGATTCTAGGTTCCAAAGTAAAAAATCTTCAATTTGCTGATGATTTAGTTGTGTATTTGTCTGGGAAAAATTTCAAAGATATGACACAGTGCCTTAATAAGGCATTGGAAGGATTGTGCACATACTTTTCTTATTTAAATCTAGATATAAATGCACTTAAATCTAAACTAGTAGTATTTGGTAGAACTGGCAATTTCAGTCCTTCTGTTTATTACAATCAAATTTCTATACCAAATTTTCATGAAGCTAAGTTTTTAGGTGTGACCTTCACTCATAATTTGGCTTGGAAAAGATATGTTGAATTGATAAGCTCTAGAGCTAACAGAGTTTTTAATGTTTTGAAGACATTGTGTAGAACTTCCTGGGGAGCTGACCCAAAAATATTGTTGTTATTATACAAATCTTTGATCCGTAGTCATTTTGAATATGGTTTTCTCTGTTTTGCTGGTGATAGAAGGTTAATAGAAATTCTTGATAAAATACAAAATAAAAGTTTGAGACTCATTACCGGGGCATTTAAAAGTACTCCAATCAATGCAATGCAAGTTGAATGTAAACTTCCTCCATTAAGTATAAGATTCTCTTACTTGAAGGAAAGGTTCCTATTAAAAATTTATAGTAAAAATAATAATCACTTGTTTTCCAATTTGAAACAATCATGTACATCATCCTTTTGTAACTTAACATATTATATACTTCAGGGCTTTCCTCAATATGTAAATTTTCTTGAAACCCTGCAAATTCACAAGTCATCTATTCTTCCATGTTATCAGGGGGATTTTGACAGCAAATTTCCTGCAATTGACATCATTATTGATCGCAATTTATCCAATAAAGAAGATGTATATAGTAAACTTCATGAGTTTACTGATCATAGATTTGTGTATACTGATGGGTCTAAAACTGAGTCAGCAGTGTCATTTCCTATTTTTGATGAGCTATTGAATTCTGGTACTGGTTATAAAATAAACTCAAACACAAGTATATTCACAGCTGAGGCTGTGGCTATACTTGCTGCCCTAAAGCACATTAGGCATACAAATGATGGATGTTGTCAATGGGTAATAGTTAGTGACAGCATGAGTGTTCTTGAAAATCTCAAAAATAATAGGTTGAATGCTAACACAAACTATTTTATATCCTACTACTATTATAAAGGCGAAAGTTTGTAAGTATGGATGTATGGATGTTTGTTACTCTTTCACGTAAAAACTACTGTATAGATTTGGATGAAATTTGACACAGAGATGGTTTATATCCTGGATTAACACATAGGATATTTTTTATCCCGGTAGAACATTCCTGTGGGATAATTTCCGACCTCCACGCGAGCGAAGCCGCGGGCAGAAGCTAGTCATTAATAAAAGAATCTTGGTTGCATTTGTCTTTTCATGACATTAAGGTTTTGTTCATGTGGGTCCCTTCGCATGTTGGTGTGATGGGCAACGAAAGGGCTGATTTTTTAGCTAGAGCTATAACAAATTCTGATGATGTCCCAGATTCAAGTAGTTTCCTCAACATATCTGTTCCTTGTACAGACATAGTTCCTCTGTTGAAAAAAAGGTCCACTGTTACATGGAAAAGGCACTGGAATCATACAGTCCAAATTGAAAATAAAGGTATGTGGTATGCAGTATACAATATTCCCATAGGAACCATGCCTTGGTTCTGTAAAACCAATACTTACATGAACAGGAAGTTTTACTCCACCATACTCAGGCTTCGTTTTGGTCACTGTAGATTAAATTACCATTTGTCTCGTCTGAAAATTGTACACAGTCCTTTCTGTGATCATTGTAACTCTCAAGTAGAGCAATCCCTAGCTCACATTTTCTTTGAGTGCTCATCTTTTGGCATCCAGCGCCTTGTGTTGATGGATGAGCTAATTGAAATTTATGGTAGTCCTGATTTGGTACCGCGCTCCATTCAGGCTCTTCTTGTAAATAGCTCGACGTATTTACCTTTGTTTAATTTTATTACTAGTACAGTTGGACAAATTTAACTCATGGTGTAGATCAATTATATTTTTTTGTTAAGTGTATATAATATGTAAATATCTTTTCATTGACTTTCTTAAATATAATTTGTATTTGTAATGATATGAATTCGTTTATATAGGTTAGATTATATATGTACTGTGGATCTGTGGAAGTGGAGTGGAAACTGGAAAGTAGGTACCGATATATTACTTTCCTCTATGGTAGGTACTGTTTAGTTACAAACAGACTTAGCAGCAGTTGCTTCTTGCTTCCTGTCAGTTGGGATTAAAAAAATAGTATTATTACGATTTACGGACTTGACACTCGGCTCTTACAAAATAACATAAACATTGAATGAAAAATACTTGGACTTGACTCAAAGATTTTATGGAATAACAAATCTTAAACATGGATTTTATTGAAATATACTGAAGAATATACGGATTAACTTTACATGGAAAATAAGAAACTGATGAATTTACCTGGATTTCATTACTAATGACATAAACTGGAATTACTTACAAGGATAAATATAAAACTAATGAATTTTATTGGATTTCCCAACATTATGGATTAACGTACTGATGAATTGAACTGGATCTACCCTACAAGAAAAATGTTAACTGATGACTAGGCAGCATGGTCTCAGACCTTAGCCTGTTCCGTCGGGAACGAATAAAAAAAAAAAAAAAAAAAAGTAATCTGACTGGTGTGTGATAGAGATGTTATATTAGTGTAATTTTTGGGTAATCCTATTATTGGATATATTAGTTATCGCATATTATGATACCGTACCTATTACTGGGTATTAGTCAAATATTAGTGAACCGGTTCATTATTAGCTACTCAATCTAATATTGATACTTGCGTAATTTTCTCCATGATTAATATGGAATACGTACATGATATATATATATATTAGTCACGTATGCCTATTATAGAAGTGAAACGGTGATTAAATTTTCCTTCATACTTTAACAGGCTTAGGACTGCCAACGTTGATTGATTATGTTGGCGTATTTAAAAAGTTAATGTGCAATAATTATTGTTTTTTCTATAAATTTAAATAATATTTTAAACAGTTTTCTTCTTTTTATTTTTCTCATATTTTTTTTATATGTTTTACTATGCTATATAATTTATACATACAATAAAAAAAAGACAACGATAGCACGTTTAATACAAAAAAATAATATTTGGAACTTTTTTAAAGAGCAACCTGAACATATAATACAAAATATTGTACATATATCTACATACGTACAGACACAGGCACATCGGGTTATACCAAACAGTCAAATATCTCCAAATGCATTTATACCTTAAAATATTGACGATTAAGTTCAGAATCAAATGAGAAAATGTGATATTTTGTAGTAACTTGAACTGCAGCTGCTGTGTGTACGTCTGAAGTGGTGCAAACAAACTAAATTTATATAATATTTAAAACATATTAGTTTACATACTTATTTACATTTAAAAACATCAATTGTTTGACTTTTTCCGATTTCAGCCTTCGATCGACTCTCTGAAATAATATTTCCGGAAGCCGAAAATATGCGCTCGCAAGATACTGAAGTACTCATTGCGCCGCATTATTAACAATATAAAAAATATAAACAAATATCCATATTAACTAATGCGATAGAAACAATTAGTGGCTAAATAGTAAAAAACTGTTTTCATTACTTGCTTACTTAGTAACCAACTCATACAGCTTTCATACGAAACCCGACATGTATAACTAAGTCTTTAAAACACACACATTACGCGTGCACAACGACAGGCAAGCAAGCAAGCAAGCTGCCAGGTTCTATTCATTCGTACGATACAATACTCATCTCGCTCCCTCTACCGCTTCTCGGTTTAGGCGAGTGTAGTAGAGTGAGTGAGATGACCGTGGTCGGCAAATAATAATAGCATAGCGACAGTGACAGAGACTCGAGGTGGGTCGCGTCGCTATTACGCGTGACTATTATTTGACTAATACCTGGTAACCTATTACTCTATACGCGCTTATCCTAATATGAATATACATGGCTTGTATCATAATACCTCTACCTATTACGAATATATTAGTTACATCTCTAGCTGTGTGACGTGTGCTATAAACTAACAGGCGCATGTGGGTGCATCTGCAAGGGTATATATATTAAAAGTGTTGGATGCAAAGAGTATAATAACAATATGTTGCGCCGAGCAGTGAGCTACATTCAATTCCAAATCAAATCGAAATCTTGCAAACCCGTTATTTTGATTCTTGGAAAACTTGTATTAATTTGAGTGGAAAGTGAAAAATTGATGAATGATAGGAATAGGAATTCACGAAAGAAGAAAATATCCAATGGTCGTTATCGTACGGTACGAACGTTTTATTTGCTTTTCTTGCAGTGTTGTGTAGGTACGTTGTCTTTGATTGACCCCTATGACGACCCACAGACTACTTTACTTCCTGATTGTTCAAATATAGGATTTAATTGTAAAAGTCTGTAGGGGGTTGGGTTGGGTTTTCGATTTCAAAGATACGAATTTTACGATCGGCGTCGTTAATGTTTGGTATTATGTTGGTTTAGCAAAATAATCTTGGTTACAATGGTTTTATGTGCCTTGCATAAGACATCAGTCGTCTTCTTCCCTGTCGAAATAAGATGAACTAGGTATGTAGGTATTGTCAGAATTATCTGTTTGTATTTTTCGTTTCAGCAAAGTTGCAGGTATCTTGTAACCTAAGACAACCTACTGAACCAAATGTTAAAAAAAAATAGTGCATGGCAACTAGTGCACTGTACCCATGTTTCTCCTGGGAGACTGCCTGAATAGGAGTCTGCGCTAACGCACACTAGACAAAAATAATCATCCTTTTCAGTGTCTGACGGAAGTTCTAATACCTTTACATTTTTCGTATTCTTTTTAAAGAGCTTTTTATTAATTATCTTGGCAAGAATATTACCTTAAAAAAATTATACTTTCACTACTTTTAAACTGCATAAGTTTAACAACCTTATTGTAAGTTATGAGTGTTATTCATAATAATAATTGTATGTAAGGTCAGTTGGGGCAAGTGCGGCGCAATATTTTATAAGTTCACTTTTCACTCAGACAGCGTTGATACTGTAACAATTTTTAAATAATTTGTTTCATTACTACATTGCCTGATGAATAATCTCCGTACGGAACTTACCATTTCAAGCAATCTAATATAGATTTTTAGGATTTAATTGAGTTTTTAAAAGCTTGTCCTTAGCCGCACTTTCCCAACGAAACGGGGCAAGAGCGGCAGTAGTAAAAAAATCCTGAAAATGACTATAATCTGTAATTTCAACGTAAATATCAGTTCGAGAAACGTTACAACAGAAGACGATATTCGATTCTTCGTTCCTAGAAATAAGGTTCATATAAAAAAAAACATAGATTCTTTTTCATTGTAAAATGGGGCAAGTGCGGCACATTTCGTAAGGACAGGGGTGCTAAACATTTATACCTGACTACCCAAGAAGGAAGGGTAAGGTTACGGGGTGCATGTAATTTGCATGTTCTTTTGTGCCTTCCTAGAGATCAAAAGGCTTAACCGATTTTAGTGTGTGAAGTGTAGTTAGACTTGTATCTATATCAGGAGTGCCATAGGATTTTAAACATAATTATGCTGTCCCCACAGAACATAATATAGGTACCCTGTCCCGCTCCTTGGCAAAGGTCTTCCCAAACTCCATCCAAACTGTGCAATCACCCGCCAGATTCGACCAGTCAGCCTAAAATTCTTCTATGCAGGGATTGATTGAAAAAAAAAAGAACAAAATATACCTTTTAATATTTTATTGGCATCATTAACTAATCGTTAATTGAATGTGTTACATTGCATTGGTCGTTGTGAACGTGGTAAGTACCTACCTAATGCTAATGCTAAAATTTTATAAAAATAAATTCAAATAAAAACATGAAACAAAACATAAAAACTAAGAAAAAATACTGAGGCGGTTTCAAAAATAGTTGTAAAAATATCTTAATAGTCACATTATTCTAAGAGCTTTCAGTCTTTTATGTTCCTATACTAATTTCGTGACTATAAGATTTTTTACTACTGCACATTGTGTGTATCAAAAAGTATTTTAAAGATTATATGACCACGTCGAGATATTTCAGGCTCAGGTAATACTGCTACTATATCTTCGCTGTGCTTCAAGTCGCATATGTCATCAATAATTGGATAAGCGAATATTGAATCTTTATGAATTTTCCTTGCGTATTTTATAGTTGGCACTCCATTGTTTATTGATTTAACCTGTCCTACAAAATGTTTTATTGTTTTCTTTGAAGCGAACTTGACCAAAACCCAATCGTTTATACTGCATTTGGCAGAGGATTGAGTGTAGCGCTGAACTTCGACAACATTATTTTCTTCGTCACCCAAATCAAGATTATAGTCATCGTCGACTAGTACTGAGTTAATATAATCATCAAAATTTTCATTTTCATAATCTGACACATCGTGCACGCTGAAATCACTTTCGTCTGTAGATGATTCGTGTTTAATTTTATTTTTTTGTTTCTTTGGTTTTGTAAGTCCTCTTTTTTCCTTACTTTTCTTTGGAGTTTTTTTCACTCTACTTATCACCTTTGTTTTGACCATTTGCAGTTATTTCCGAGAGAGGTGTGTCTTGCCGTTTCTTCTTCAATTGTAGTTTAGGGATCATCAACACTTGTGAGTGTCCACAGTAATCCCTGTCTGAGTACTGCTCCTTCTGGATCGGGGTTCAGGGGACAATGAAAATCGGGTTGTATTGACCGAATATATTTCGCGTGTTCCCTGAGAGAGAACCGTTCGCCCGGACCAGTGCGCAGTAACTGGCCGTTCCAATTCATACATCACGCGCGTATACAATTTGCTTACCTTGCACTCTGCCTTACATACATACATGTGTCCCTACACTACTTCCCCCCAAAATTTTACAAAAATTTTCTTACATCGCTAGGTACACTTATCATAACATTATTCCTAGTTACGTTCAAAGTGTGAACGTTATGTTGCAAATGGTTACATATTGCGATAAGCACTGGTCACTGGATAATAACAATACACGGTGGCCGTATCTTATTACGCGTAGCTGGCTTGTGGCGGTTGCTGTGGTACGCTGCGTGTTTCTACGCGGCCAGGCAACACAGTCACAACACCGGATGCATCTTTGATTTCTTTGTGTACCATTTTCTTGACGCGATGTCGAAAATGCCGACACAACACTAGCACTGCGATTAGCGCGACCGCGGTTGCCATGACTGCGAAACCGATCTCGTACTTCGTCACTTTTGACTCTATCGCGTTATTTTGGGCGATGACAACTTCTTCTTTGCTGTACGTCTTGCCCATGGTTAACAATTTTTACGTAAGTCTCGCTACTCGGAATGATAATGAATGCTATATAACTCAGTGCTTCTTGCAGTACGTATTAATAATTAATAAGTATAGCTACATATGTAAGCAAAATCAAAGTTCATTTGCTTCAAGGCCGATGGTTGTTGTATTACATTTGCACACACTGATATTTAATATAATGTTCAATCTTGTTTACATAAAATTGCCATAGCATAGTCGGCATTATTTCTATACTAGTTATGTTACAGGGTGCGGTCATCCATTTTTCGGGAGCCGACTTAATGGTATTCCATTTGGCAATACAAAAACTTATATCTAGATTTTAAGGGTAGTTGCCGTAACTTCCACTCTGCAATAACATAATGACACCATAAAGGCCGGCAGCTTCCGTTACGACAACGCCGAACAAAATAATAATAAATAATTAGCTACAAGGTCAACAAAAACACAAAATAATGTTAACATGTTGGAACATTAATAGTCGCAGTACTCATTGAATCTTACGGGTGGTCTAATAGTGCGACCACTGCGACTTGTCTTTGGCTGAGGCTTATTACCGATTGGAATCGGTGACAATGGTACTGGGTTCGATTCCGAGTCTGCGTTTTTATGCGAATTATCTACAGAAGTGCCTGTTTGATTGTCATTTCGTTCTTCGTTTAATAAGTATGCTGGTTTCAGCCTATCAATGGACACACTAGCTTTCCTGTTTGGTAGCTGAATTACAAATACTTTGCCTTTTCTTTCTATAACTTGGTAGGGGCCTTCGTAAGTAGGTGTTAATGGTTTTCGTACCGCATCGTTGCGAATAAATACATGTTCGCATTTATATAGATCACTATGAATAAACAATGTACGTGAGTCTCGCGATTGCTGTGATACCGGTTTTAGATTTTTTATCGTATCTTTTAAGTGCCTTATGAACTCGTGATCGTCTCCGCTTCGTTTATTGGAGGCGCTGTAGAAGTCTCCAGGTAAACGAAGCTTTTGGCCGTACACGTACTCTGCGGGACTAACGCCATTGTCACTCCTACCTACTGTACGTAACCCTAATAATACCGTTGGCAGTTCATCGAGCCAGGACGAGTTGTCAATGAGGCGAGCTGTTAGCGCTGACTTCATGGAGCGATGCCAGCGTTCCACAAGACCATTGCTTTGAGGATGGTATGGTGTGGTACGCGTTTTCGTTATACCCATGTACTTCATTAATTGCGTGAATAACGAGCTCTCGAATTGCCGCCCTTGGTCGCTTGTCAGTTTATTGGGGCAACCGAATCTACTAACCCATGACCCATAAAATACTTTTGCTACGACTTCTGCCGTGATTTCTTTTACTGGAATGGCCTCCGGCCAACGCGTACATCGGTCGATCATGGTGATTAGGTACTTGTGCCCTTCTCGCGAGGTAGGAAGGGGGCCTACTATGTCGATATGAACTTGTTCAAAGCGGTCACATGCTGGGAACTGTTGCAGGTCCGATACCGTGTGTCTATTAACTTTTGATTTTTGACACTGTAAGCATGTTTTTGCCCATCTTCCGACATCGCGATTTATTCCTGGCCAAAAAAAACGTTGTGCGACCAATTTACGCGTTGCCCTTATGCCCGGATGGCTGACGTCATGTACCGTGTTGAATGCAAGTTTTCTAAAATTTTCTGTTAAATAAGGCCTACAAGAGTTGGTCGAGATTTCGCAATAAATTTGTGCATCACTGTTTGGAATATGATATTTCTTTAAACAAAAGTTGTTATTTCCTGCGCTCAATAATTGTGCGAGTTCAGCGTCGCCGTCTTGCGCTATCGCTAATTCTGTGAAGTCGAGTACAGTTGGGCAGTGTATGGTTTCAACGCGCGATAATGCGTCGGCTACGGCATTATTTTCGCCTTGTATGTACCTAATGTCCGTTGTAAATTCGCTGATGAATAACAACTGCCTCGTGCGTTTTGGCGTTTCACAATTGCTGTGTAGTTTTGTGAATGCATAGATTAAGGGTTTATGATCTGTAAAGATCGTTAACTGATTGCCCTCAAAGAGATACCGAAAATGCTTAATTGCCATGTAAATGGCTAACAATTCTCTGTCGTACGTAGAATACTTTTGTTGAGCTTTTGTAAACTTCTTCGAAAAGTATCCTAATGGCTGCCACGCTCTACCTATTTTTTGCTGCAGCACGGCTCCCGCGCAAGTGTCTGAGGCGTCAGTCATCAGTGCTAAGGGTACATTTGCTTTAGGGTGTGACAACATTACTGCATTCTTTAAACCTTGTTTACACTTCTCGAAAGCTTCCATTGAATTGCTATCCCATTGTATAACCGTTTTATCTTTCTTTTTGGCGCCTTTCATAAATTCATTGAGGCTTGCCTGATGGCTGGCGGCGTTTGGAATGCCTGCTCTATAGAAGTTGATCATACCTAAAAACCTTCTCAATTGTTCTACGGTTTGAGGACGCGGGAAATCTAAGATCGCCTTAATTTTATGGTCTAGTGGTTTAATACCGTTCGTCGAGACCTCATATCCTAAAAATTCGATGTTAGATTTTCCAAACTCGCACTTCGATAGATTAATGGTGATGCCAAACTGCCTAAATCTTTCCAAAACCTGTTTCAGATGCATTTTGTTCTCTTCTATTGAGTCGCTAGCTATAATGACGTCATCGACAAAACTAAATAAAAAGTCTAACCCTTGCAGTACTGTGTGGTTCATGAAACGTTGGAATGTCTGACTCGCGTTACGTAAACCGAAAGTCATGCGCGGGAATTCGAATAGCCCGAAGGGGGTTATGATTGCCGTTTTCTCGATGTCTTCCTTCGCAACTTTCACGCAATGGTACGATTTGTTAATATCCAGTTTTGTGAAAATTTTCTTACCTGACAGTACGTAGGTGAAGTCGTGCAGCCGTGGTACTGGGTATCGGTCTGGTTTCGTGATGGCGTTCAGGCGCCTATAGTCGCCACACGGCCGAATATCCCCGTTTTTCTTCGCCACCACATGTAGCGGGCTGGCCCACGCGCTGTTGGAGGGTCTGCAGATTCCCATTTCCTGCATTAACCTGAATTCTTCCTTCACCTTGTGATACCTGTTTGGAGGAAGCGGTCTTGCGCGCGCATGTACGGGTGGTCCCGTCGTTTCGATGTGATGCGATACTTTGTTATTATCGCTGACGGTGTCGTCGTCCCTATACGGCGTGGGTTTAGTGATATCTGAGAACTCTGATAATAGCTCGTGAAATGGATGGCCAATGTTTACGATACTGATTGAGGGTTCCGAACATTTCACCATGCTACCACTGGTTAAGGATTTGTAATTCTTTTCTACTAAGTTTTGCGCGTTTAGATCTACTAATAATTTATAATGACGTAGAAAATCCGCTCCTAAAATTGGCTGTTTAACATTTGCTACAATGAAGGTCCATTGATAAGGTTGATTGAGATTAAGATTTAATTTTAAATTTCTTGTACCATACGTCTGTATTTCTGAGCCATTGGCTGCATATAATTTGAAATTAGTACTATTGCTTATGTTGTATGGTTTTTTGGTTACTGGTAAGACTGAAACATTAGCACCTGTATCAATTAAAAAACGCATACCCGTAATTGTATCCTTAACACAAAGCCGGTGGTTTGACAGGTCGATGCAGTGATCCACCGTTGACTGCATCGTGGCTAGTTTCCCGCCTCCTGTTTTCCTGACTGTACCGCACCTTTCTTCCAGCTGCACGGTTGTTCGCACTTGCTAGCTTTCTTCCCGAACCGGAAATGGTAGAAACACACCCAGTCCGCCGATCGCCTTATGTCCCGCCGTTGCGACGAGTTGTTCCAACGCCTCCCTGGTGACGGTGATCGCGATCGTGGTTTGTATGGTTTTCTTTCCCTCTGACTGCTTCTGTGCATTTCCTGGATACTCTTGCTTAGTTTCGATACCTCCTCGATCAATAAATCTGTGCTTGACGGGGAAGAGTTGGCAGCGACTTCGGTAATTGTGTCTCTCAGCTCTGCTGTTTCCATGATCTTGTCTGCCTGTTCTGCCAGCTTGTTCAAGTCTGTTATATCGCTAACTGCTAACACAGTTCGTGCCGTCACTGGTAGGTGTCCCAACCATAGCATGCGCAGGGTGTCCTCTGGAAATTTGCCCCTGTTCAGATCTTTCATGTTTCGCAGTAATTGCGATGGCTTCTGATCTCCTAGATCTATTTCTTTCAGCAGTTTCCGCGCTCTCTGTGTATCTGATTCTTCGTACACACTCAGCAGCCGTTCTTTCAGCACTGTGTACGGTTTGTCTGCAGGTGGTTCCATCACCAGATCTGACACTTGGCGTACATTTTCTTTGTTTAGCCTTGCGATCACCTGGTTGAATTTTGCTTTTTCGCCTTTTTTCTGATCTGCGACTATGACCTCGAACTGCCCGAACCATAGCCGTGGCTCGTCTGCCCAAAACTCCGGAATCTGTGTCTTGCTGGTGATTAGCGATACATCATCATCCTCCGATTTCACTGGCACGGTCGGCTGCGTTGATGCCAACGCTTGCGGTGGTAACAATGGTTGCATCATTTTTTATTAGTTCGTAACCGCGTAGTACTGAAGTACTATAAACGTGCACTATATTTCACTATAATATTCTATGACGTGTATAGTTTTTCGGGGTCACCACTTTAGGGATCATACAACACGTGTGAGTGTCCACAGTAATCCCTGTCTGAGTACTGCTCCTTCTGGATCGGGGTTCAGGGGACAATGAAAATCGGGTTGTATTGACCGAATATATTTCGCGTGTTCCCTGAGAGAGAACCGTTCGCCCGGACCAGTGCGCAGTAACTGGCCGTTCCAATTCATACATCACGCGCGTATACAATTTGCTTACCTTGCACTCTGCCTTACATACATACATGTGTCCCTACAGTAGTATAGATTTATCACTAATATTTATCATTGTTTCTTTATTTAAATCCTTTAAGAATTTACCGCTATCGTCTATGCGTATATTTGATGTAACAATTATGTTTTTCGGATTACGCATTTTTGTTTCCTGATTCGCGCTAGATGTTACCATTGATAATTGGTGATTTGAAGTGCTTGGTCCAGGGTTATCAGAATCAAGAAAGGAGTCTCTTGTCCCAGATATAAAATTGGTTCTTTTTTCTGTTACTTTCGAAGAATTCTTTTTTATAGCTGTGTTTTTTGTTTGTTTCATCTTGAGCTTATCTTCTTTCTTATTTTTTTCGTCTTCTTTTTGCTTCAATTTCTTAATGACATCTAAATGTGTAATAACTTCAGCACCTCTTGAAATTTTTGTCTCTTTTTGTATTGTGACTTTACTTTCATGTCTTTTTATTGTACTTAAGAGCAATTCTTCGAATGAAGTTTTATTTGACATTTCCGGTTTATTAATCAAATCCCTTGACGTAACGGAGGGAATACAGTCAAACCTGGATAAGCGAGAGTTCAAGGGAGCACAATCTCATTCTCGCTTATAGAGGTTTCTCACTAACCCGAGTTTCTCGCTAATCCAGGTACATGGGTAGCGTTTCTCTCTTATAGAGGTAAGCAGCAATAACAAGTCACATTTTTAAATGCTTACGAAAACAAAACAAAAATTCATTCACTATGTAATTTTATTTTACAATTTAGAACTTATTTACACTTAAAAAAATCCGTCAATTTCTTTTGGGTTTCTGTTTTTGTATTTTGAATGTTTTTCTCTAACTCATAAATTTTGTCGAATATTGCTTGATCAACAACCGCCGCGTATTCAAAGTACTGATGGACCGTCTCCAACGCATTTAAAGCTAGCTTCATTGGAATGATCTTAATTTCTGTTTCCGGAATCTGTACCTCGTCTTCACTGTCATTTCCAGCAATACAGGTGTTCACACAATTCATAACGATATCGTCGTCGGTTTGTTCTCCAGCGGTAGTTACGTCGTCGTCAATTTGAACGAAATCTTCGAAGCTCGGCATTAATATATTGGATTCGTGAGACACAAGCTTAGTCCATTCCTCGTTGCTAGGTCCAACTTCAACATCATTTTCCTCTGGAAGGTCTTGCTCATCTGTACGTTTCCAAAACCCAGCTTTCTTGAAGCAGTTTTTGACAGTAACGTCACTGACTAAGTACCATGCTTTTCTAGCAAATTTCATAGCTAGAAGTACGTTAATGTCAGGGCTACTGTTTTCTTCCAGACTCGTAAGAATATGTTTAACGACTTCTCTGCGATAAAAGCGTTTAAAAGTGTGAATGATGCCTTGATCTAATGGTTGAAGTTTACTAGTGGTGTTAGCAGGTAAAAACATTACTTTTACGTTTGCAAGTGTTGGTAAGTCCGTATGGGCAGCACAGTTGTCAATGAATAGCAGAATTTTTTTTCGTTTTATCTTCATTTGTTTGTCAACTTTTTTCAACCAATCTTTAAATAATATCTTGGTCATCCAAGCCTTTGTATTATTGGCATAATCAACGGGTAGAGTCTTGACACCTTTAAAACATCTCGGTCGCTTTGATTTCCCGATGATGAGAAGTGGGAGTTTGTCCGTACCACTCATGTTTACACACTGGAGAAGTGTAAGGCGTTCCTTGCTTTGTTTTCCTCCATGGCATTTTTCGCCTTTAAACGTAAATGTTTTATCCGGAAGGCACTTGAAAAACAAAGCAGTTTCATCCGCGTTGTAAATATCGTCTGGTCCCTTCTAAAAGATTTGGCAGATCTTCAGTCCAGTGGTTGCACACACCTTGGTCCACAGATTTACTTTCCCCAGATGCTTTTTTGAAAGCTATATCATGACGCCTTTTAAAACCCTCGAAAAAAAAGGAATGTTTTTATCGAGAGTTTGTTTTATCCATTCCAAAAGGCACTTTTCGATATTGGGAAATTCAGAAACTCTAGTCCTCTTTATATTTCCATGTCCATCAGAGCACTCAGACTTTATAGAGTCTTTTGATTTTATAATTTTATAATAGGTGGATTCTGGTAAATTAAACTCCCTCTGAATTTCATTTCGCGATTTTCCGGATTCAAACGCATTCACTATTTTAAGTTTATCACTTAATGACAGTACTTTAATTTTCCGTTTTGACATGATGCAGAACAAAACTTTCCTTCGCAATTGATAACTATAAACTGAGTAAGTCCGACAAACAGGACGGTACACAGGCACACGTGTCCATTCGAAAAGAATGCGATAAAATAACAACATTATTTAGTTCCACGGAATAGAATAGGTACAATATTGACGATAAAACAATAAAAAACAATGGTAGAAAGTTCCTCGAAAGTTAAGAATGAGTCATAAAATAGCAGATGTTAAATTTGTAAATAAAGCTCGACTGTCGCTTATAGAGGTATAGATAAGTAGCAGTCTCACTTACGGAGGTCTATGAGGGAAAAACGACTCTCTCTTACAGAGGTTTCTGTTTCTCGCTAATAGAGGTTTTTGGAGCTTAAAATGACGGGTCCTGGCTATTACTCTCACTTATAGAGTTTTCTCACTTATCCAGTTCTCACTTATCCAGGTTTGACTGTAGTTAGGGTATGACAATGTTGGGTTACCGATGCATCAGTGCACGTGATCAAGCCCTCGTTTATTTTTTTCAAACATATTGATAACAACGTTGCGGGGCTTGAAATCGTTGATGTAACATCGATGGCAGTATTTTTTTTGTGTTCTTTCCATCTCTTCAGAGCGCTTTGGTCCAATTTATCTTCTGATACAACTGTTCTATTGAATGGAAATATTCCACCTTTTTTAAAACCATTTATCAATATTTTTGGGTCTAAGCTGCGCCAAACTTCTCCAACAATAATAGAAAACTCCTTTTTGGATAGCTTTTGGCCGTAATTGCATCTTTGCCATTTCATCATTCTGTCGTCCCATTTGTCTTTAAAGGGCTTAAATACCGACAAGTCGAGTGGTTGCAGCAAATGACTGGTATGGGGAGGTAGTTTGATGATTGTGACATTGTTTTGTATCGCTGTTTCTATTACCGCCAACTGAATGTGTGTGCTGTGCCCATCAAAAATTAACAGAGTTGGTTCGTCTGTTGTGCCTAGCATTGGTATGAAACTCTTTGAAAAGAATTCAGCGAAAGCCTTGCTTTCTATCCAGCCATTTTCTGTAGCTGTATACAGAGTTCCTGGGTAAGTCTCAGGTGATGTCCATTCGCTCCACACATTCTTGCCTTTAAATATAATGAATGGTGGTCCTTTTTCTCCTGCAGCGTTGCTGGCAAAGAGCACAGTTGTGTTTTCTTTGCCCGTAGTGGCAGTTGTTCTCGTCGACGCATGTCCCCGTTCACCCACAACTTTAGTCTTTTTGGGGTCATTTGAATAGCTAGTTTCGTCAATATTCCATATTCGGTGAGGTTTATTTTGCAGTTGTAGTTTATGTATAGTCTCTTCGAGAATATTGAAATAATCATCCAACACAAATGGATCTGCAGCCTGTTTCCTGGCATATTCGACAGCTTGTGGTTTTTTTATGGATAGATTATGTCTACTAACAAAACCAGCAAACCAGTCGTAACCAGGAATTCCGTCTTTAAATGGTAATTTCATATTGTTATGTTTAACATATTCTGCAACAAGCTCCACCACTTCTTTTCGAGATAGTCCAAACCCGTTCTTTTCCATAATACCAATGAGATTGACAAGTGTTTTTTCAGTATCTGCGGTCAGAGCTGTTGGCCTTCCCAGGCTATTCGATTTCTGTCCTCGTCGACCAGACATATGATCAAATAACGTTGCTCGTGGAATTTTATATTGACTACTAGCAGCATAAAATGTAGTTCCGTTTCGAATAGCCGCTAATGCTTTTTGTAAAGTTTCGTGAGTCCAACTCGGTCCATCGGTCTTTTTTACATAATTTCGTACCATGATCTGGAAATTTAAAAAATACGTGAAACAAAAACGAAGGTTCAAAACTTCTGACCTGGGGCAAGTGCGTCGTAGTGCCGCGCTTGCCCCAAGCATGGTAGCCGCACTTTCCCAATCAATAAAAGGGGATTGACCAACTTATATGGGACTTTGGCCATTTATAAACAAACAGTTCAGCTAATAATATACAGTATGATTTTTTAGTCACCGTCCAAATTAATTCTAGGCATTAGGTATCATTCACTAAGTCTATTTAAAAAAAAAAAACAATACGTAAAATTTTCATCTTAAATTATTTTCTCGAAAGAATTATCCGCTCTGCTTGGTCACTAAGTTATACGTTAATAATACTACACTTGCCGCGCAAACATTCAATGAAAAGGGCAGCGCGCACCCCGCTTACCCCCGTCCACCCCCGCCCCGCTACACCTGCGCGGCACATCTATGATCTATCCTTTCTTTAGTCGGCCCCGCGCACCCTTTTGCGGCGCAAGCGCTTACTTCCGTGTTCCCGCGCAACCCGCCGCCGGCGCCCCGCGCTATCGTGAATTTGTTTACAATGTATTCCTACCGCGAGTATTACGAAATGGTGCGATCTTACTTACTTAGTGGTGAAAGCTTGAACGGTGCCCAAAGACTGTACGAAGCAGAAAGTATTCCTCGCATTCGCTATCAAGGTATAATAAATCCTTTAGTACCTAATCGCCAAACGATTTTGGCCGCGAATCAGAGGCTACTAGACCATGGCCAATTTATAGCTCCTACACACGCTCAAGGACGTGGCAGGCCGAGACTCGCAGTAGAGATCGAAGACGATTATCTTCGATTTCTTTGAACGGAGCCCTAGATCGAGTACACGAGATGCAGCGCGGCGCTTCGGTGTAAGCCAATATGCCGTGTGGAAACTTCTCCATGTTGCTGGGTTGCACCCGTACCATTTCCAAAAGGTACAGGCCTTGAACGACGCAGACGCCGTTCCCTGTCGAGCCTTCTGCGAGTGGCTGATCGCACACCCTGAAGCTGATATTTTGTGGACTGACGAGGCCATGTTTACTCGAGTGGGGTTGTATAATCAGCATAATGAACATTGGTGGTCATTTCGAAACCCACACATGATACGAGAAACATATCACCAAGTGCGGTTTAGCGCAAATGTGTGGGCTGGAATTGTTGGCAACAGAATACTGGGGCCAAAGCGCAAATTGTACGTGCATTCGACCAAGTGAAAAGTGACACTGTAGTGCTCAACAAAATTAAAAATAATGTGCAAAAACGTGCAAGACTCTGTTTAGAGAAAAACGGTATGCATTTTGAACATTTATTAAAGTACTGTTAATTATTATTAATGTGATTGTTCTAAGATGATTTTGATTAGATTTTTAATTATGTGTACATAAGTTGATTCAAATTTTTTAAATACGCCTATTAGCAAAAAGTTTTGGTACAGTTTTAACACGTTGAGCGCCAACGCGGTCTCCGGTGAGCTGCGAACAATAGTTTTTCTATTGTGTCTGCTGCGTGGCAGTCAATGACTTAATAAGGTGTTAAAGTTCTTATTTAGCTCATTTATTTTTACTTTCTAATCATGGTGAACATAGCACAAACCTTTTGCTAATTGCCGGTCCTAAGCCCTTGAAAGTATAAAGGGATTTGCAACTTTGTTCATTTATTGTGTTATCAATGAATTGCGGCGGCGCGCGAGGCGGGGCGGCCCGCGTTGTTACCTAGCCCGTACGCACGGCGGCGCGGCGGTGTCCAGAAACATCAACTTTTTATAGATAACTTTGTGATGTGATACCTCAATATTTTTGTATTGAGTGATACTAAAAGGAAAAACACGTATTCAATGATTTTCGTAAAGGATTAATATATCAAAATTTGGACGGTGACTAAAAATTCATACTGTATGTTTGATTTAATAGTTCAAATCTGTAAGAATTAAGATACAAACTTAGTTTTGTATCAAGATTTATATGTAGATATGTTTTTAACATTTTATTGTAATTGATTATGCATGAAATAAAACTCGCTTTTCATATTATAATATATTTATTAATCTGACTCAAATGTGATTAAAATATCGTCAAGGAACTGGGCAGGTGGATTAATATGTTCCTGATACCTTGCCCAACTTAAATACCAAATAATGGTCATTACATGTGCACAGCAACCTACTGTTCTACGGCCCACCATGCAGTTGCAGCAATATTGTTTTATGGCTGCCCTCCCTTCAGTGTTATTTTCATATAATATATATACAAAATATGTTTTTCTACTTATGTGCCTACTCTGTATTTTCCCACGCAATAAACTGCAGTTTACTGAAGGGAGCGGGAAACCTTCCAGTAGGCTGCTGGCAGTATTTCTACACAACTCAATTGTATAGGAACCATCGCAGTAGGAACGTGCTTGTTTTAATTGATATGTTCCACATGCAATTAATATCAATTCATTATATTCCAGCCTCGGAAATGATACATTATCTATGCTTACATTTATTGAGAGAAAATCTGTGCGCCGTCTATTTAAATTATTTTCATTAACAAAATAAGCAAGAGTATTATTTACATACGTATTTTCATTTATTATTTCCAGTATTTGCCCTGCATCCTCTCTATCTCTAATTCTCTGGTGAAACCTATTTATTAGAGCTGCTGCTATGCGAAAATCTGTCATTGCATGTTTAGATGCTCGATTAAAAAATTCGTGCCTAAGCAATTTGAATGATTGCTTAAATATCCCATTAACAGCTTCAACAATCCATCTACAAACCGTGACAGCTTTCGACTTATTAGCAGCAAGGGTTGACAATTGATTTTCACCTTGTTGTAAGGATGCAGGCATATGAGTTATGTAATTACATTCTCTCAGCAGCGGCACAGAATCTCTAAAACCCCTATCCAGAATAAAAACATCACCTGTTTGGAAATATCTCCTTAGTGGTTTTGTTTCTTCATTAAATTCATTTATTATTATATTTGCATCTGATGTTGTAGCTGGATAGGGGCCTAATACATCTATAATGTATCCATCACAACAAACCATAAGTAAAGGCTTCATCAAGTTCCTATACTTGTGTAATGAATATGTATCTTTTTGGTACATATAATTTGAGGATTTTGGTACATACAAATATGTTCCATCACTTATAACAATATTATTATTATTTATTTATTTATTTATATTAAAGTTTACAAAAAGTCTTAATCTAAACTATGCCCCACAAAACCGTTTTCACGGTTTGTCTGTGGGAACGGAACATAAAATCACTTTATAACATAAGTATAACTAAGTAACAAACAACAACAACAACATATCTAAGTAACATACAATTTAAAACTAAGAACTATATTTCATATTTGTTCTACCTCAACAATTTGCATACCACTATCCAAAGAATCAGGTTTACAAACTCTTGAGGTAGAACTGCTTAAGTAATTTGGCGAATATAGGTTTTGTTTTCTGAGTTCTAAGGTCAGCAGGCAATCGATTGAGCAGATACGGTACTCTTTTATTAAACGTACGGTCGCCAAAATAATTACTTATTTTGGGTACATTAAATTTACCTGCTGATAATATTCTGGTTGCGTGGTTATGGGTAACTAGCGAGTGACGCTCCCAGCTGCCATGACTGTTAACCAGAAGTAGATATTTATGTTTCAAGCTGACAGGAAGAATTTTGCAAATTTTATATAAATTATTATAATCATCTTTATATTTGTTTTTAGTTTTCTTACTGACTAATAGTTTCAAAAATCGAATTTGTTGTGCTTCTAGTTTTTCTAAATTACTTTTGAATGTGAGTCCGTAGCAGTCGAGGGCGTAACTTAATATGGGGTCAACTAATTGCAAATAAAGGCACTTAAGAGTATTATTTGGTACTTTAAAGCTAGGTTAGGTTGCCTATTTTCACCTCCAAATAAACCATTGGGTATTATTAAATTCCTTTCTGATATTTGTGTCCTAGATATGTGGTTGATTCCTAAGTTGTTAGGAACAAATACACGTTCTATTATTTTGCGAGCTTGACCCATTAACCTCATTAATGTAGTGCGAGGTACATTTAAAAGTGTTGAGATCCTTTGATTACTATCACCTGTTCGTAATTTAATTAGATAGGCACCGAGTGCCACTTTATTTTGGCGAATATTTTGGATTTCTGGCAATTCTAAAAACAGTTGTCCAAATTGTTCTTTGCTCAACCCAATCTAATAATGACAAAGTTCATCTGACATTGTTTCTATATTATTAAAATCCAGGATCAGTTGACGCTCTTCTACAAATGTTGCAAAATCCTGGATGTGATCTGCATTGAAATTATGAATGGGTGACTGGATATCAGTGAGAACCTCCCAATTATTGCTGTACAAATGTATTGAGCATATCCTACAACTTTGTGGCACATAGAATTTATAATCTATAAATAACTTCACCCTTAGCCACTTAGGAACAGCTAGCCTTTCGGTTGAATGGCAATCAGGATAAAAACAGCAGCTTTGAGAGCTTGATGCTCTGGTATACAAAGGCAAGAAGATAGTTGTTCTATCCGATGCAAGTCTTTCAGCCTCAGTGGAACGCACAGCGGCTCGATCTACTCGTTGCCAGCAGGTATGACAGATCTGGTCAGATCCATGCAACTATAACAAAATAAATAAATACATATCAGAAAGAGTAATTAAAAGTAAAACTCCTACTCAATAGTAGGACTGTACGGGCTAGTCAAAAGAAAGTTATAAATGTGCTCAGATTCATATTTACATACACAAAAGCAAGGCACACAAACCATGTTCAAACGCTTGTGCGGGGTCAACCCCAAAGTGAAGTGATCAATATATAAGTTTTTAGACTAACTTGGTCACTGTTATAAATGTTGTTATATCATAAAAACACAAGCAAAAGTACCAATATAAACATCATAATTACACACATCAAAAGTGTCTAGGGATCAACATATATTTTTGCAATAACTTTTCTCTTGATTGATATTAATTTAAATTTTCTTTAAGGATTCATCAAATAAAGTGTTTTCGTTTGTCACAGTAACGATAAACCAAGTCACCTTTGCATTAATAAAGAAATTTGCCATTTTCCTAATAAAGGGATTTTTGACATTTGAACCACTAACATTAAAGTTCGAAAAAAAGACTGAAATAACAGTTTTCTTTAAAATTTTATTGGGTAACTTAAACAATTAATAATCCGTGTTTCTACCGCGAACACTAACAACACAAGAACATCGGTTTGGCATACTCAAAATGAGTTCATCCAAATCACGCTGTGGAATGGCCGCCCATGTTCGTTGCAACAACAAAAAAAGGTCTTCTTGCAACTGGATACCCTCCATATTCGGCAGAGCTCTTCTCTGTAGCATATCCCATGCATGCTCAATCGGGTTCAAGTCTGGCGACACGGAGACAAGACCGATACATTCAAATCTTAACTCGAAGAGCTCCAACAATAACCGCCATGATGTTAGCCGTGAGGCTTCATCACTCTTCAGGGAACTTAATTAGCGACCAAACAGTCAGAAACCGCTTGCATGAAGTGAACCTTCATTCCCGAAGACCGCTACGGGTACCACCTATAGCAATGCACAATCGTAGGATTCGATATCAATGGGCTCTTGAACACAGAAATTGGGCAGAAGAACAATGGCGTTTCGTGTGCTTTTCTGATGAGTCTCGTTTTGGTATGAGACCGGATACAAGACGTATACGACACTGGAGAACCCCTGGACGCCAACAGCGATTAAAATCCTGCCAGGAAGTCCATCCTTATAGTGGTGGAACCATCATGGTATGGGCGGGTATTTGGATCGGCGGAAGAACTGAGTTGATTTGGATCAGAGGCAACCTCAACGCTCAAATTTATGCTGAGACGATTGTATCTGACGTCATCGTTCCTCTACAAGTGCAAATCGGTCCCTTATTTCAGTTAATGCATGATAATGCACGACCGCACACCGCAAGAGTTGTAAGACAGACTCTCGCCGCAGCTAACATCAATGTCCTGCCCTGGCCTGCTCAGTCGCCAGACTTGAACCCGATTGAGCATGCATGGGATATGCTACAGAGAAGAGCTCTGCCGAATATGGAGGGTATCCAGTTGCAAGAAGACCTTTTTTTGTTGTTGCAACGAACATGGGCGGCCATTCCACAGCGTGATTTGGATGAACTCATTTTGAGTATGCCAAACCGATGTTCTTGTGTTGTTAGTGTTCGCGGTAGAAACACGGATTATTAATTGTTTAAGTTACCCAATAAAATTTTAAAGAAAACTGTTATTTCAGTCTTTTTTTCGAACTTTAATGTTAGTGGTTCAAATGTCAAAAATCCCTTTATTAGGAAAATGGCAAATTTCTTTATTAATGCAAAGGTGACTTGGTTTATCGTTACTGTGACAAACGAAAACACTTTATTTGATGAATCCTTAAAGAAAATTTAAATTAATATCAATCAAGAGAAAAGTTATTGCAAAAATATATGTTGATCCCTAGACACTTTTGATGTGTGTATATACAGTTTGATTCACGAGTGATGGTGAAGGTGATGTTAGCCGCTAGCAACTTTATCGCTTGTGTACTGTATGTAAAAAAAAAATGGTTTAAAAAAATAAATGCCAATAACAACAGCTGAGAAAAGCAATAACAACAGCTAATGATATTTATTTTTTAAACCATTTAGTTTTTTTAATATCTCGTGACAAGCTTGTTTAGTAATGTTCCAGTTTTCTACTTCAACGAAATTGTGTGTTTGAAATTAAGCAAAACTGTGGTGACAGATAATATACAATTAGTTGCATGTTGTAAGTGGGTACATACAAAAAATAATTATTTAAAATACTTACTTCACGTGGAGCTATCTGTTCTATCACCATATTCCTAATACGAGATTCTCTTTCCGTCTCAGTATGCAGCCTATGAGATCTTGTCCGTAACAAAGAGCATCCACAGCAGACACAGATACTTCGACGATGACCACTGCTAGTTGTTGGTTCATTTATTATTTGCGTCCTTGAATGATGAATAGCCAGGGTCCAACAAGGATGGCAAACTAAACTATCATCTTCAATCTAAACAAACCATAACATAGACATAGTTAGTGATATTAGATTATAGATATTGTGAATGATATTAAAATGGTAATAAAAACTTACCAAACGAGGAGCAATCCACTGTTGTACAATTAACGTCACATCCATTAGTGTAAGACTATGTCTCCTCCTTTTATCTAAAGTCGTCCACATTAATGCCGGGGTTATCGTTTGGGCGAGGTACAGAGTCCGTAGATGTGCCAGGTTCATCATAAATACAAGGTTCAGTGTCCAAGGAAGTGCCAGGGTCGTCAAGAAGGGAAGAATCAGAATCCATTAGGAAAAGCCAAATTAATCGCAATAAAACTTAGAAAAACAACACTCACGATGCAAAGAAACAAAGCGAATAACATGTCATTTTGATTTTTGACAATACACATTTTTTTAAAGTAATGTGTTGCCAAATAAAAATAAACATAATTATATCGATAAATATGGAATCGATTATTGATTTTTATAAAAAATCAATAATCGATTCCATATTTTGTTGATCTTTAGCATCGATCACTAATAAAGAACTAGATACACAATCAGCGTCAAAAAATGTCCTCACCGAATGACCACCCAATTGAACATTTGGGTGGTCTTTTCATCTAGTAGCATTCGAACGCTCCGACGGTAAACATGTCTCAGTGCTCGTTTAAAAACTGCAAAAATCACACGTCTAGGACGCTAAAAAAGGATGGAGTTTCTTATTTTTGCTAAGTATTAATATTATCATTATATAATTGTTAACATTGTATTGTAAATACTAATATTTTTTCAAGAAATCATCGTAAAAACTTTATTTTAAATTAAGTCGTAACAAATAGCAGGCGATATAATGCAGCTCAATTGTAAAGACTCTTACTAAACGTATTAATCATACTTACGCATGTCCACTTAAATTGTTTGGGTTATCCGCGTTGACTCTGTTCCATTTGTTGGAGACGCTATTATAGTTCTTATTTTTTTTAATGCGAGATTTTATTTTTGTTTTCATTTACCTGACTGCGCGATGCAAGGGAGGGTTATGTGTTTATTAGCCTATGTATGAATAATTGACCTAAAATAACTGCCACTAACTGCATAAGACTACTTGAAAAGTGACTTGTTTGGAACTTGTTAGTTGTTTTTTATCAGTCGGGTTTTTTGATATTCCCAATATTTTTTTGTGGTTGTTTAGTCGGGACTTTGAAAATATTCAATTATTTTTAGCTTTCCTCGTGATCCGGTGAGGTGTGGAGAATGGATATCAGTTACAGCACGTCAAAGATCCGAAGAATTCTTCGATCCGAAGTATTTCTTTTTATCGACATTTGTAATTTATTATGAACAATATGTCAAAAAATTGGGACAATAATATTCTTTGATTTTTGTATATTCTTCCTCACTAATTTATATTTTCTGAATGTAAAGTTCTGATTTATCTAAAAATACCAAAATCGCTAATTGTATGCCTTTAATATTTAAGGCGTTGCCTAAATTCCTAATAGATTCCATCATCAGAACGAGGATTAGATGTAAACAGGACCAACTTGGGAACAAACCTAATGTAATGAATCATCTCAATCGGTCGATTCGTCTTCGACTTATGGGTGGTGTGCAACATAAAAATAAAAAAAAAATTATAAATACGCGACGCATTGAGTAACCTCCTCCTTTTTTTGAAGTATGTTAAAATACCATACATAATAATTTACAGTACAAACAAAAAATATTGTTCTGGTTCGTCTCCACTCGTTCCTTGTACTAGTGGCGAGCCTCGGTTGTAAAATTTTATTACTTTTTTTTGACACTTAGTAATTGTTACTTTAAAGCATGCGTATAAGGTTGAAATTGTTTTGATGTATGTTGAGCAGCGAGTACCGGTCGTAAAATTTTATTGCTTTTTGCAATAGCTTTGTGAATACGGCTTTAAACCTTGCAGGTAAGGTTGAAATTACATTAATATAGATTTATTTTACCTAAACACAATTGGCGACATTTTTAAGAGAACTTTTGTATGAGATTGTGTATCTAGTTCTTTATTAGTGATCGATGATCTTTAGGTATAATAAACTCTTTGATTTATCATTCTAAGGTCTTTAATAATTTATTAGAGTTTATTAATATTTTTTCAATAAATTGATCTTATGAAAAGTGCGTTAAATATAGTGGAGAGATTACCCTACCAAATCGATTAAAATAAATCGATTTGAATTTCTGTTAATGCAGTTTTTGTTTGGCAACACTGAAGTCAAATCCAAAGCCAACCGACTTGGTCCCATCATAACAAATACCAAAAAAGTAAGATTTTTTACAGTGCTAATTCGTACAAAGTTATTAGCATCAGACATTTACTAAAATATGAATAAAATTATTGGTAAATTAGATTTTTGTTGAGCAGCGTGTTTAAAAATGGCCAACACTGGACAATTCCCTTTGAGGTTAGGTTTTCAAACCGGTAATTATAGCTTATTTTGCTAGATACAAATGAAATAACTACGTAAATATGAACCTTAGAATTCAAAGAAAACACTTACGTTCTTAGATCAGCCCATTTCTTGAAAAAAAAACAAAAGTTTTAGCACAACAACGAACACGTGTCAACTTCAAACCATACAGAAATCTCAGTGTAAAATAAAAATGGCGTCAAATCCTTTTTCATTCAAGTGGCGCCCCCAATCTCTTTTCCCGGAACTAATTTTGTTTGCCCTCATGTCACTAGATGGCGATTTTATCAATATCATTGGTAATTTTTTGTATAATGATGCTCGCCGCACTTGCCCCAAAGCCGCACTTGCCCCTACTGACCTTAACGGATATGAAAAAGATATGAATTTAATTAAATTTAATTACAATTAGGAATTGTAAGGACTAGTACATAATACACATTAAATTAAATAATTAGTTTTATTTAATAGGTATTTAGGTCATTCATTTTATCCAGGAGATTAATAAAAAGCTATTAATTTGATAAGATCAGTAACTTTAATAAAAGTAAACAAACAAAATGATTATTTTATGCATACATAAATGAAGGTTGTTTATTATAATATCAAAATAATAAGTAGGGTCATTGCGCCGGCGCCGGTTGCTTACACGCAAAATAGTATATGTTAATGGTAATTTGTCCCAAATATAATCTAGTTTGGATACAAAAACATAAAATTAAATACATTCATACAAAAATATTAATAAAATGCTGAAAAAGTGAAAATATAGTGAAAACTTCGGTTTACGACCATTTTATCAGTTCATGACCACCAATGAGCTGGTTAGCGACCGCTATTTTAATATGAAAAAATATGCCAACAAAACATTTTTAGGAAATTTGAGTACCAGGTTTGCTTTGCCCTGGACGATCATCCTTAAAAGGATTCTTTGTTCCATAATCTTTAACAATTTTCTGTACTGTGTCCAACAGCTCCTGTTTCTTGACCGGGAATCCACATTTTGCTATGTCCAAAAGCCACTCTTTAATTTGTTTTTCGCCGTCTATTCCCATTACAGGATCTGGTCCCCTTGTCTCGATTGTATCACACCTCTTCCCACTAAGCCGATCTTGTATCGTGGTCCTTGGGATCTGATACAGTCTACATGTTTCTCTTATTCCCTTCCCTCGTTTCCGAATATTATCGAGAGCTTTTTTCAGTGCTTCTTCTGTGTACTGGACAGTCTTTTTCTTTTTTTTTGTTGACTCCAAATTATTAGAAGGCTCCATCTAAAAAAAAAAAGAATATTGTTTGCTTCTTATGACTAATTTTGTTTTAAACTAAAAAAATGTAATATTTAGTTTTAGACAGATTAGGTACAACTACATGGTTGTTTGCTAAAATAAATATTATACGGACATTTCAATATCCAACGAAATTAAAAAAATCAGACGTGGTTGCATACTCAATGAACTTTCATACTTATTTCTGTTAGCGGCCGTTATTTCTCTCATACTAAATTATGGTGGCCGGAAACCAATGACTTTATATGGATTATTTTGGTTTACGACCACTTGTTTAGCGCCCAATTTTGTAGGTCAATTAAACAAATTTTTTTCAAAGAAACTGGTGGCCGCTTACCAAAACTACAATACTACATTCTAAATTGTAACAGTCCTGTATGAAGCATTAGGATCATAATAATCAAAATCGTTTCTCGTCGGTTTGCGACCATGTGGTCGCTATCTAACGTTTTTGATAAATAAGCATTTCGGTTACCGACCACTTGATTTTATCTTAGTATTAAGTTTAAACAAAGCAAAATCATACAAAATTATAACCAAAACTTATCGATTGTACAATTTAACATCTAACTTGTGTGTAAAACACGAAATAAGTAATAAAACTTACCTTTGAGCGCCGCGTGCCGTGCTGTTTTTTTTTCAACTCGCGGTACGTTAACTCACCACTGAATCAAGACGCGCACTGAGCAATTTTTTTTCGACTCTGGGTTAACCCGTTTGTTCCAAACTGTGTAAATTCTTATTACATAATAATACTGTACACTAGATTTATTTTTTATGTATGTTACATCTACAAATACTATTATCTGGATTTTAAGAAACTTAGTCCCTCAAATGGTCGCCTACTGAAGGTGGTCGCGAAACCGGCGAAATGACCCTACTTTTAAAATTACCTTCCCAAACGCAAATTATGAATAATACTTTAATCGCGTTTGGGTAAGTAATTTTTCCAATAGAAAGTTTTAAATAGAAGGAAAATATATTTATTTATAAAGAAAATATATTTCTTTCTGTTGTGTAGTAAAAAATAACCTTTTCATTCTTATGTTTATTGAGTTAGCACAGGAAAACAGATCGAAGTCAGAAAATACAGGCAAATAATATGCGATGTCCATGAAATATTTATTGTTTAAGTATCATTATATTTTATCTGTGAGAAGTATTGCTTAGCTTTTGGTCCACCAAACTGACAGGAGGATATCCATAAATTTTGCCTTTGAAACTGGAAGGCTGTCTTCATAGGATTGATCTGGTGGTACAAAGTCACCAGCATTATGAGAGTCATTAAGGGTTTTCAACTTTTTTTAGGTACCATGAGAATAGATGACGTCCAAGAGGAATTGAAATGTTCTCTGTGAAAAATCAACATTTTTTTTTAAGGCTGGGAAATCATCCAATGACTGCTCCCGCTCTGGGTGGAGCGGAAGGGAGTGTCAGACTCTTACTGACTAAAACCCATCCATGTTCCTTCCTTAGCCCTTTATGTTTCGGGGTAGCGGTAACCCTTTTGGACAATCCCGCTTACCCGGCAGGCTTGGCCCTGAGGGGCCCCTTCTTATAAATCAATCTCGGATGCTCCTTTTCGACCCTGATTGGAATTTGAACCCTGAAAGGTTGTCCATTTTCTGACAAGCGGTTGATCAACTTCAATCACATGTAAGGGCATGGCTTCTGTCTAGCTTCACGAATCACTTTTACCCACTCATCAGGCGTTTCACAAAGTGATTTCTGGTTTATGCAACCCATATTTCTGTCACTTTCTAAATATGAGTGCCTGCAAATGGGAAATATGATTTTAATCACATCCAAGCGTTTTGCACAGTGTAAACAGCTTTCACTAAAGGAGCGCAGCTAATGTTTTCTTTCCGTTTACACGTTTTTCCAAAAATAGACGCGGTTAATCTATTATATATTTTCTGTTTTCTAACCATTCTTGACTGGAACTTTGGTCTATCGCCTGTTTCTGTAGTTCGTCTCTTTGTTGGCCAGAAAGCTCCATTTGTTTAATAAATTCATTTTTTGTAACTGAAAATCTTCATCGGTCATATCTGTTCTTTGAGCTTTCTGTCCATAATCTGGATCGTTCATATTTATACGGATTTTTTTCCGAAATAATCTTTTTTAAACTTTTCTTTTCGCTTTTTGTGCCTCATATACATTTGTGTATTTGCCAGTAGGTTTACCAAATATGCATTTATGGATAGCGTTTATTGGTCGCTTGGTGTTAAAGGAAATAACTGGAACGGTACACCTTTCCTGGTATGAATTCTTAAGTGTGTAATTAATTCGTTTACTCCCCACATATTTGGCAATCACTGAATTGAATGTCTCAGCAGGATTGCTATCAACGTCCAAAATTAGACTTTTAGCGTTTGCAGCCAAAAACAAGACATTTTGACTCATTTTCCTCCACAAAACTGTGTTAGCTACATCAAGTGCCGTATTTCGGTCAGTTTAGTTGTTTTGTCGGTGTGTTTTGTTTTGTAAATTGATTCTAGTCGAGTTCATATTCTGATATCAAATGCTCAATTGCAGTATAAATATCATTTGCTGTCGTAGTACCTGTCAATAGAACGCACTTTAACAGTTCTTCAGTTTTTTCAAAGTTACTATTAATACCTCGTTTATAGACAGCAAGTTGAGCTGTATCAACAGTGTCAGTGCTTTCGTCAACAGCCAGCGAAAAGTTTGTAAATTCCTTAATTTTCTCCTTCAGTTGAAGAACCAAATTTTGAGATAAATTACTTATTCTTGAAGCAACAGTGTTTCTTGACAGTGAAACATTTTGAATTATTAACTTTTGAGATGGAAATGAAACATCGGCAACTTTTAACATACGTGTCGTTTAGAAACAAAAGTGGTCAAATCCATTCGGGAGTATTATGGGAATCAACGACTTTTCGATCTGATCTCCCTGCACAAGCTCTGTATAGAGTTTGATTCCATATGGCTTCACTTAGGTTAGTATTTCTGATTAAAAAAAATCATTTTTTTTTCAACCCTTAATAAGGCTCGCGCCTGTGTTGTATGTTACAGTGGAAATAGAGTAAATAGATACTGCAGAATTAAAAAAAAGTATTTTGAAAAAGGGGGGATGGTTTTTTACCCCCTTTTTTTGGGTGGGAAATAATATCCCTTTGCCCGATTATGTATGTGCTTTGTTGTTATTCATATACTAGTATTTCACCTGGTTTCGCTTTTTACATTTTATTTATTTTTTTACACTAGATTTTTTTCCTTTATGAATAAAGAAAAAAAATCTAGTGAAATGCGTTACGAACTTTTATTTTATTTACCTATGAATATTATCATGCATGCTAAATAAAAAGCGGTATTGCAATCGCATTTTTATTCTAATAATTAATATAGCTAATTACAAGTGAAGGTAAAAGCGTGTTAAAATATAATTATTCTTGGGGTGAAGCCTCGTGGAATAATTTAAAACATTTCTTTGCACATAGTGCAACTTGCCACGTGGAACATACTATTTTTGTTCTTCTCTCCTTTTTTTTGTGCTCCAAAATCGGCATCTTTTGTAAGTATTTCCTTCATCTGGAAGATGGACGCCGCGATGAGTAAACGTATCGCATCTGGAACTCCAAAGTTGGAGCCCTTTTTGTTTTTGAAAACAACCTGGCGTTTTACCTTATTAGAGTAATTTGATATCAGCTCACGAGCCAATCGCAATCGAAAATTTCTATGAGAATGAGTACTTGCTACATGCACAGTGTTGTAGGTTATATAGCGGTTTATGATTGCCGCATCAAACATAAAGAAAAACAATCTCATCCAAAATTTCCTGCATTTTCTATTGATCGGATATGATGATCTGAAATGATCAAAGTGATCGACGCCTCTCATGGTGAGCGTATACTGAGCGATAGCTGTGGGGATGAGAACTTGTTTTTTAGTACCATCTTTCTGAGTTCTCTTTACAAATACTGTGTCAGTTGGATGGTGAGCTGTTGTAAGAATATTAACATCCCTTGTATCAAGCCACTTGATTGTTGTAATTGGTTTAGCAGTTACAGCTGCAAATTGGTTCCTTTCAAGTCTTAAATGTTTTGGTTGAGACTTTTTAAAAATTTCCGGAAGATCTTTTCTATTTACTCTAACTGTACCAACAGCAAAAATTTGATTTTCGTACAAATCTTCCATTAGGTTACAGCTAGTGAAAAAGTTATCAAACGCTATCAGAGTGTTCTCAGGAAAGCCGGCTGACAGCTTTTTAACCACATTGTACCCCAGTCCCTCGTCTTCCATACTGTCTCCTTTCCCGGTATAAATTTCGAACTGGTACAGATAGCCGGTTGCAGAATCACAACGTGCCCAGCCGTGTTCTTTGGCATATACTGCTTTAAAGATGATCTTCCTTTAAACTTCACCATGCATTCATCTATTGATTGTTTACTTGAATTACCTGTTTCCTGCTGAAACAATTTATTAAGCTCTTGAATCATTGGTCTCAACTTGTACATTTTATCGTATTCCGGTGAGTTCCTATTTGGTTCTTTTTCATTGTCATTTATGTGTAAATTTTCAGTTATTTTTTTAAATCTTTTGATAGGCATAGTTTTTGATATTTCTGCATTATTGTAAAAAGGGTCATTAGACCAATATAGCTCCATATCAGGCAATGGGTTTAACCCCATCATTATTAATATTCCAAGGTAAGCTTTCATTTCCTCTGATAATACTGGTGTAAAATTATTGCTTTTATTCTGAACCGCATATCTATTTGTTTGTTCCACTAGAACTTGTACTAAATATTCTGAGAAAAAGTTTTGAAAAACATCGATAGGCCGCGTTTTATGACTATATGTTGATTGTGGTTGAATTGAATTGGTAAATTCTGGAACATTGTGTATCTCTGTTTCAATTTTCCACTCCCTTGGTTGTCTTACTGTATTCATAGTTCTGCTTGATCTTGAGCGACGATCCGGTTCTGTTACAATAACATTACTGCTTGAAGGTCTTGCACTTAAGTCATCTGTAGATATTGGAGTATAGTGGGAGTGTTCTTCACGGATTTCAGCTAAAGCGGTCTACACACCAAAGCCGCTGACCCGGCAGCACAGCCCGGCGGCTTAGTGCCGGCGGGTTAACCCGGCGGCTTCAGAATGTCCAATGGCGCATCCACACATGCCGCCGGCTTATGCCGCCGGGTTTCAGACCGCCTTGCGGCTGAATGCAGGCCGCCGGCTTTACCGGCGGTTGCCGGCGGCCTGCAGATGCGGTTGCAATTTTCGCAGTAGTGTTGTGACCTTCGTCGAAGTTAGTCTTGTACGTAGGATTGAAAGATGTTGGACTATGATATAGTTGCGTGTATCGCAAGTGTAGTGTTGTATGTTATTATTCGTAAAAAGAACCGCAAAATCAAACGAAGATATTGGGTCAGACCAAGTCTATGAAATAGGCCTAATGTGTCCCTGATACTTGAAGATTTTAGAAAGGATGACATAAACCGAAGAAATATTCGTTCGAAATTTAACACTTTTCTAAGGATCTCTAGTGAAGAATTTGAAATATTACTGAATTTAACTGGACCCATGATATCAAAAACTGACACCCGCTGGAGAAATGCTGTGTCAGCTTCCGATCGACTAGCAATTACTTTGAGATACCTGGCTACAGGAGACTCTTATTTTTCACTCGGTACGCTGTTTAAAGTGTCTCCACAAGTTATTTCTTTAATAATTCCAGATTTTTGTCAAGCGTTGGTATCTACATTATCCAATTATTTAAGGGTAAGTACAAATATCCGTAACACATTAGGTAGTTAGAAACTGAACCTTCCTAAGTAACATATCTATTCCTAGTCGAATTATAATATCTATGATTTTATACTGTACCTGGAACTTCACACACATTTTACATACATATAACTAGAACTACACACACAAATATCACAAACAATTTTATTTTACAGATGCCGAATACACAGGAAGAATGGCTATCAGTGGCTCGGAGTTTCATGCAGAAATGGAATGTACCTAATTGCGTAGGTGCCCTCGATGGGAAACATATACGTATTTCATGTCCAATTAATAGCGGTTCTGAGTTTTTTAATTATAAGTCATATTTCAGTATTGTTTTGCTAGCTTTAATCGATGCCAATTATAACTTTTTATACGTGGACATTGGATGTCAGGGCAGAATATCTGATGGTGGAGTTCTACGCAATTCAACTTTTTTTGATATGATACGAGATGGAACTTTAAGTCTGCCACAAGCGATTCCATTACAAGGGAGAAATACACCTGTACCTTTTTATTTCATCGGTGATGATGCTTTCCCCATCTCACAGAATATAATAAAACCATTTTCTGGATATCATGCAAAAGGATCACCTGAGAGGGTTTTTAATTATAGAATTAGTCGCGGGCGCATGGTTGTAGAAGACGCGTTTGGCATTTTATCTAATAAATTCAGAATTTTACATTCGCGCATTGGCTTACAAAATGAGAAAGCAAAACTTGTCGTGATGGCTTGTGTGCATCTGCATAATTTTATGAAGAGAAATGAAAGAACTACTGATGGAGTTTTGAACGAAGAGCAACAAAATATTCCGCAGATCGCTCTAAATGTAGAACCAAGTGTAATTAGAAATGAGCTAAAATGTTATTTTCTATCGGAACAAGGTCAGCTTCCTTGGCAATATCAATTATAATGTTTTAAAGAAATAAAATATGATTATTCAAATAATTGTTTTATTTAGGAATCAGAAACATTTCTTAACACTTCTATAACACTATTTTCGGTTAAATTATTTTCCAAAACTTGTAACAGACTGTCACTTGTGTTGACATCTGGGCTATTTTGCATTTCATAGTCTGATTGAACAGAGTAAGAGCGCGAAGTTGAGGGCGATGGTGACATTGTTGACGTTGTAGGTTGGCCTGTGAAGTATCCTGGACGAACATTTTGATAACGAAGAGGCTGAGTAGTATTATTGGTATCAAAATTCATCGGACCCATTCTCATTTCTGCTTCATAGACAATATTCTGGATTTGATGTTGTACTGTACACATCGTGTAATGATCCATCTTCCTCAACTTGCTACTTATATAGTCTGCAAATATAGCAGCATCATCGCGTTGCCTTGCATTAGATGTAATCTCCCTCAGTAATTGCAAAGCTTCATCAACTTCAGGATCTCCCTCTATGTTTCGCTTTCGTGACCTCCTTGTCGAAGGTAGCGTAGTCTGGGGAGTGATATTAACTTGAGAAGACTGAAAATAAAAAGGAAATCTTATAAATAATTGCAAACAAGCTTTAACATTATGTTTTGAAATATCCAATCAGTATGTAAATATTTAATAAAAACCGGCCAAGTGCGAGTTGGACTCGCCCACGAAGGGTTCCGTACCATTATCTATGAAAAATGAACGTATCTATTACCTACAACTAGCCAAAATACAAACATTTTTCGGCAACAAAAAATAACTTTGTTTTTCATACAAATATACTATAATAATAAAATAACAAAGTTATAATTTGCGATTTCACACGTTTATTGTATGGGGACCCCCTTAACCCTTTAACGCTCACCCTAACTTTTTTTTGAAATCTTAATATTTTGTGATAAATACCTATTCTGTGCCGTAAATCATAATGACATGTTTTTGAAAAAAGACCTGAAATCCTTTGTTTTTTGAGAAAACCATGAAAATCATATGGCCGGTAAACTGGCCATTGAATGTTCTGCGTCACTAACCATCACAGCAATATCACTGGCCAGTAAAATGGACACTAATGAAATCTATTTTATTTTTAGGAAAAGATGATAATAATAATGAAATAAAAATGTATTTCCTAATCAATCTTTAATAATAGAACATATAATTGACAATCAGTTTTAATTACAGATAGAATTAACTTAACATATTAATTTCTTCTAAAACAAAACTTCTTCATTGTGAATTTAGATCTACTTCAGTTTTTATGCCCACATAATTATTGATGTACTATTCTTGTAGACTGGGTTCTCGAAATCTTTTATTACTCCACTTACTAAGATCTTCATGCATTATATTCTCTCGAGGAGCTGCGTCTTCGGGAGAAATTATCTCGTGATACCTGGTCGGGTTTGGTGATAGCGGCTGTGGCGGTTGAGATGGCGGTGGCTGCAGAGGTGTCGATAGTGGTAGAAACAAAAACTCCTGTGGTGTGGTTGTGATGAAGACGATGTTCCAGAACATGATCCTTGATTTCGACTACGTGTGCTCAGGGTGCTGGAACTAAAACTTTCGTCGAAGCAATCATCAGCATCGGAATCACCACCGATGTCTGATTGTGTGGCCTGGTCATCAGTAATACCCACGAAGTCCATTCCATTGGTCCTCATCTAGTGACTCCAACTCCCGATAAGTGCATGTGTGTCTAAAACAATGAGAAAATTACAAGGAAAAACGATCACATTACGATTTTCATAAGGACCCACACATCTGCAAAAAAAAAAAACTGAAAAAAACCCCCAAACTTTCATAATAATAGGTTATAACTACCGAACAAGATGGTTTATCGCAAATTTATTATTATATTATAACACATGCTTATACAACATGTCCCAAAATTCAACGATAAGCCGGCACCAGAGGATGGACCTACTAATGACTACTCGAGAAAAAAAAAGAAAAAAAAAATACCTCTACTTTTTTTTAAATTACTTAAAAAAAATGGAAATTCTTCGAAAATGTATACCCCTTATGACACTTTTAACTACCATGACCACAATTTTTCAAATTTTTCAGTTTTTTTGTTTGTATCGGCAACCTAAGTAGTACTACTATTCACCATAATCTTTGAAAATTACAGAATTTTCGTAGTTTTATACAAAAAAACAACCAAAAAAATTATTTCCCTAAAATTTTGAAAGATTTTAACGTTCAGTACACTTTAAGTCATCGTAGTGTAAAAAAAAAATATGGGCACTACTATGGCAAGTTTTTTTAAAAATTAGCGCAACTAACCTAGATTTTAAAATGGTATAATACTTTAGGAAAACTAGCCACAAAAAAAAAATAATGACACTTTTTCTAATCAAGAACCAAATTTCATAAGTTGTTGTTAATAGTAATCACTTCTACTATGTGCCCAAAATAGATTTCTTTCGCAAATTCTTAGAATTTGGAAGGGACATGTGCGTAGTCAGTGAAGTTCAGAAGTCAGAAAGAGATAGATAGTATACGAGTCGCATTTTGCCGTGTGATGCTGCAAAAGCACAGAGAAGATCCCCAATTCTTGGATAATATTCTATGGTCGGATGAATCAACCTGCAAGAGAGATGGCTATTTAAATCTTCACAACCTACATTGCTGGAGCAATGAAAATCCGCACCTGATGAGACAAGACAAATCCCAATATCAATTCAAGGTTAACCTATGGACGGGCATATTAAACGGAAAAGTGATTGGGCCTTTTGAATTACAAGGAAACTTGGATGGCAATAGTTACTTGAACTTTTTACAAAATGACTTGCCAGTATTATTAGAAGACATGCCCATTAGTGATCCACAAAACATATGGTTCCAAAATGATGGCTGCCCAGCTCACTATGCCCGTCCTGTGCGAGAATACTTAAACCAAGAGTATCCAGGGCGTTGGATAGGGCGACTTGGTCCTATTTTATGGCCACCCCGTTCACCCGATCTAAACCCCCTGGACTTCTTCTATTGGGGTTGTCTCAAAGACAGAGTCTACTCGAAACCCATTGCAACACTGAACGACCTTCGCCAAAAAATCACTCAGGCTGCGGATCATATCAATAGTAGAAGGTATGCACGACGAATAAAACGATCTTTTTTAAGGCGATGTCATGCTTGTATTAATGCCGGTGGTAAACAGTTCGAACATTTATTATAATATTATTAATAATGCAATAAATTTACATTTATTGACACCATTTGTTTCATTCATTCAACATTTTCCAACAACAAAAATCTATTTTGGGCACATAGTAGAAGTGATTACTATTAACAACAACTTATGAAATTTGGTTCTTGATTAGAAAAAGTGTCATTATTTTTTTTTTGTGGCTAGTTTTCCTAAAGTATTATACCATTTTAAAATCTAGGTTAGTTGCGCTAATTTTTAAAAAAACTTGCCATAGTAGTGCCCATATTTTTTTTTTACACTACGATGACTTAAAGTGTACTGAACGTTAAAATCTTTCAAAATTTTAGGGAAATAATTTTTTTTGGTTGTTTTTTTGTATAAAACTACGAAAATTCTGTAATTTTCAAAGATTATGGTGAATAGTAGTACTACTTAGGTTGCCGATACAAACAAAAAAACTGAAAAATTTGAAAAATTGTGGTCATGGTAGTTAAAAGTGTCATAAGGGGTATACATTTTCGAAGAATTTCCATTTTTTTTAAGTAATTTAAAAAAAAGTAGAGGTATTTTTTTTTTCTTTTTTTTTCTCGAGTAGTCATTAGTAGGTCCATCCTCTGATGCCGGCTTATCGTTGAATTTTGGGACATGTTGTATACCTGTTGTAAAACAATATGGTTCATAGGGATTACTCGAAAATAAATACTCAATGCAACATCTCAAAGTTAGGTAGGCAATTTTTAGCTTATCATTTTTCAACAAACCGGTTTATATTCAATCCCAAATAATATATGTTTTTCTTATTATCCTCGATTAGATTTGCACATAACAACGAAGTATATACTATAAATGAATAGTTTCACTTACCTTTTCCAAGAAGACATGATTTTTTATTACCATAAAACTTGTAAACACATAACGTACACACGCGATGACAACAAATGTTCCTGCGCGGGTGCACGATGGCCAGTTCACAGGCCATCTTGAAAAAAGGCGCGAATTTAAAATGTCGCGCGGCGAACTTATGTTCATAAGGTTCAATATACAGGGTTACTGGTAATTCGACGTATTCCTTGCAGGACGTCATAGTAGGGTTAAAATGCGGCAAATTAAGCCACCAAATGTTCTACCGAAATTCAGTAGTTTTTGAGTTAGTTCGATTTTTTGGTTTTTTATGAAAAATCTCACATGAGATCATTTGGAGCCAATTTAAAAATGATTTACGGCGCGACTATACTGAATTTTAAGTTAATATCATAGTTGTTGCCGTAGCAGATCTTTTTAAATAATTAAAGGTTCAAAAATGCCTAAAACCTTGGCAAATATCACTAATCAAACATTTAATTTTTTGTAATTTTTGCTATTACTCCATAAAAAATGTTGTCTAGTGCAAAAAAAAAATACTACGGCCGATGTACAAATTACTAGGAAAATATCCTTGTCTTAACAGCTATTCAGAAAGGTATGGTTGTCAATACTTATGCATGTGTGACAGGGAAGGGAAGAGTTTTATGGGGAGCAGGTAAAATTGCGAGACGGTCAACCATTTGTTTCGTATTCGTATTATTCGTAGTTTTTACCTGCGCTTGAACTCCTAACACACGGCAAGCTTTGTGATTGGTCACTATTGTTCTCTCGGCATGACACGGGGTGTGACTTTACAAAATCTGGTCGTCAGCGTTAGTTAGTTTCAACTCTACGTGGCGCAAGCTCGTGTATTGTTATCTGGCTATTTCGCTAACTGCTGCCGCGTATCTTGCTCTTGTGCTGTGCTGTGCTCTGCCTTCATAAGTGCTGACTATGGCTGCATATTCTAACCCTGAATACGCTGACATACTTTACTGTTACGGACTTAGTGACGGTAACGCTGCTCAGGCGCGGAGAGAATATCAACTTCGTTTTCCCAACCGCCGACTCCCACACGTTAGTGTTTTTGGATCGACTTATCGGCGATTATCTGAAACTGGCAGTGTCCAAAGAAGCAGGCAAATTGACACTGGTCGTTCTCGGAGATACACGGCTGATGAAGAGGAGCTGATACTTCAACGTTTTATTGACGACCCCAACACATCGACAAACATCGTAGCGCGAGAGCTTGGTATGTCACAGTGGAAAGTCTGGTCTGTAGTTCACTTGTCAGGCCAACATCCATCCCACTATCAACCTGTCCAGTCATTAGAAGAGGGAGATCCGCCGAGACGGCTTGAATTTTGTCGTTTTATGCTAACTGCCGACGCCGAAGGCGAAAACTTTTTAAGAAACATTCTGTGGACCGATGAGTCACGTTTTGACCGTGATGGTATCACAAATTACCACAACTTACATTACCGGGCACCGAAGGCAGAAGCAAATCCTAAGAAACTGAAACTAACCGCATCCCAGCGTAGGTTTGGTAGCTAGATAACAAAACACGAGCTTGCGCGACGTAGAGTTGAAACTAACTAACGCTGACGACCAGATTTTGTAAAGTCACACCCCGTGTCATGCCGAGAGAACAATAGTGACCAATCACAAAGCTTGCCGTGTGTTAGGAGTTCAAGCGCAGGTAAAAACTACGAATAATACGAATACGAAACAATTGGTTGACCGTCTCGCAATTTTACCTGCTCCCCATAAAACTCTTCCCTTCCCTGTCACACACGCATAAGTATTGACAACCATACCTTTCTGAATAGCTGTTAAGACAAGGATATTTTCCTAGTAATTTGTACATCGGCCGTAGTATTTTTTTTTTGCACTAGACAACATTTTTTATGGAGTAATAGCAAAAATTACAAAAAATTAAATGTTTGATTAGTGATATTTGCCAAGGTTTTAGGCATTTTTGAACCTTTAATTATTTAAAAAGATCTGCTACGGCAACAACTATGATATTAACTTAAAATTCAGTATAGTCGCGCCGTAAATCATTTTTAAATTGGCTCCAAATGATCTAATGTGAGATTTTTCATAAAAAACCAAAAAATCGAACTAACTCAAAAACTACTGAATTTCGGTAGAACATTTGGTGGCTTAATTTGCCGCATTTTAACCCTACTATGACGTCCTGCAAGGAATACGTCGAATTACCAGTAACCCTGTATAAACAAAAATCTATGAGATAACGACCTTGAAGTGACTGTCCAGTTTACTGGCCATTTTGTATGAGCCGTCCTATAAAGGGTTAATATTTTTTCATTTTTATTTTTAGTATTTGTTGTTATAGCGGCAACGGAAATACATCATTTGTGAAAATTTCAGCTTTCTAGCTATCACGGTTTATGAGATACAGCCTGGAGACAGACAGACGGACAGACAGACAGACAGTGGAGGCTTAGTAATAGGGTCCCGTTTTACCCTTTGGGTACGGAACCCTAAAAACCAAGCTTATAAACATTACATGTATACAGTCACCATTGATGACGCCTATACCTACACTCTTGATGAGCGCTTATTCCCGAATACTTCGCTTTCGGTGAGCGTTTGGCCGACTGCATAAGGTTCAAATACGAGAGTATGCTCGTCCGCTCTCCGTGGTATTATATATTGTTACCGGGTTGTAGGTAGTAGGTATCTAATATTAATACGCGAGAAAAAATCTTTGTACCCCTATTTACGAAAATATTACTTGATGAAATATGTATTTTAAATTAATTATGGTCGAATTTCGATCAATAGGCGACCAACTAGTCTACTTGATTATAAAAATTTGATGGGTACTTACAATAGGTGCGTGGCTGTTCAGAGTCGGTACCGGTGCATTCTTGTCACTAAGAAATGATAACGCCTTATAAGCAAACCATTTCGGCAATTGAACATCTTCCCGTCCAGATCCACTCCTTTTAGATTCTTCATATTTGCGTTTTTCTCGAAAATAATGGCTGGATAAATTCTTCAGTTTTCTCTCAATTTCTGATGATGCTATGTTGAACACAGAAGCAATATCCCTAATAGCATCATTTCTTTTGTTGCGATTCTTAAAAATCCATATGCCTTGGGTTCCACAGTCCAGTTCCAAGTTCTATTAATAAAAGTACTGCACTATCATCCCAGTTAAATTCTGTCATTTCGTTATTTACTTCTATGAAATTATACGACAACACTACCACTCCGTATCGAAGCCGCAAGCAAACTGCCGCCGGCAACCAAAAGCCGCGCGTGCCGCGGCTGATAATAGCAGTTTGTGGAGTTATTATCGGTGGATCCCTCAACACACGAAAGTGTTGGGTTAGGCCAAGTTTAATGAGTCGCAATAAATACAGTACTTGTCAAAGATTAAGTGATTTAAAGGAAGACGACTTGGTTCTATACAAACCCATTTCTTTTAACACTTTCCTGTCATTAACCAGTTCCGACTTTGAATATTTACTGAATATTGTTGGACACAAAAAACTTTTTTACAAAAAATAAAACCGACTTCCAAAAAAAACACTACAAAGTGAAAAATAATTTTGATTTCGGAAGTCGGTGTCTTCAGTTTTGTATTTTCATTTTTTGGCACCGACTTCCGAAATCAAAATTATTTTTCACTTTGTAGTGTTTTTTTTGGAAGTCGGTTTTATTTTTTGTAAAAAAGTTTTTATTTTTCACTTTTTAGTTGTGGTACCTATGCACCCCCCCCTCCCCCCAAAATTTTAATACCACTACCTGGTATGTAAAAGTGCCTTTAATATTTCAGAAGTTGTTTTGTGGACACATTGATGATAACATCAGAACTAAATTTTCAATGGCACCTTTCATTCAGAATGTATCTTATGACAGTTCTAATAAACCCAAATACTGCTAGGATACATTGTTTTATTTTGAAGTCCTCATGCCAACCTTGCACCTTCCGGCTCCATCATCAGATCAGTTCGATAGTACCTTATAGCCAAAGTGCATTTCATGACAATTCTAATAAGCCCAAACACGGCTAGAATACATTGATTAATTACGGAGTTCCGGTGCCTGTCTTCCGGCTCCATCATCATCACCAGATAAGTTCAATGATAAAATTTTCAACATAACTATTCAGGATTGTATGTTTATTTGTATTATCATAGTTGCTTAACTATCTTGATTGTGATATCTATGTGAGTGTCAAGTTCCGTTCGCCATATCTGATCTTCTTCACCAGTTCCACTTCATCAAATGTTACTTTTTGACTGTAAACGCTTGATTTCTCTATGAAAATATTAAAATTACTATATAGTTGCCTATAATATTTGAGGAGTTCCCTCGATTCCTCATGGATCCCATCATCAGAACTGGATTTTGAAAAAAATGGGACCAATCTGGAAGCATATCCTTTAAAGTTTAAAAAAAAAATAGCAAATCCTTCCATAAACAACGGAGTTCTGAGGTAACAAACATAAAAAAAAATAAAAAATAAAAAAAAAATACAACCGAATTGAGAACCTCCTCCTTTTTTTGAAGTCGGTTAAAAATAGCTAAACAAGACACAAATTACAGAAAAGCAGTTTCACCAGTGGAAAGATGATGAGATGTCAATAACGTTAAAATACCTAAACTCAGGAAATTCTTTTAGTAGCCTGTGCGACGTCTTTAAAGTATCTCCTCAACTAATTTCAAGCATTATTCCTGAAGTATGTGATGCTTTAGTTGAAGGACTTTCAGATTATGTGAAAATTCCAAGGAGTCAGGAAGGATGGAGAGAAATTGCAGATGAATATTTAAAAAGATGGCAAATACCCAATTGTCTTGGGTCAATGGATGGGAAACACATAAAACTTCAATGTCCCCCAAAAAGTGGAAGTGATTATATAAACTATAAAAAATATTTCAGTATTGTGCTCTTTGCATTAGTAGATGCTGATTACAACTTTTTGTACGCTAATGTGGGATGTCAGGTTCGGATTTCAGATGGTGGGGTTTTTAATAATTCAGCATTACGTCGGCGTCGATTGTTAAATGATAATAAATTGAATATACCACATAAAACCCCTTTACCCGGAAGGAATCTACCAGTACCGTATTTTTTTTTGGGTGATGACGCGTTTCCTCTGCAACCCCATATTATAAAGGCTTATGATGGTAATCACACAATGGGATCATCTAAGAGGGTTTTTAACTATCGCGTATGTCGAGGGCGAAGAGTAGTTGAAAACGTGTTTGGGCAGTTAACACACAAATGACAGTGGGCAAATTTGTATGGGAGATGGTCCAAGAGCCGCCACGATTCAGACATGTGTCAAATAATAGGATATTATGTAGTGTACGAATACGCAGAAGCGCATAAAAATCTGTCCCAGTGGTTTTGAGTTATGAGTCTTATTGGAGTCTTATTTTAGGTTTTTATAAATCTTTAATCAAGGACGCCGGAGAGGCATTTGTCCAACAGTGGGATTCCAATGGCTATTAGTACTAATAATAATCAGTTATCACCTTCCTAAGTCTACATCATCAATCAATCAACAGTTTATTTACAACCTATTTATTTATATTTAAAAAAGAAGTAGTAAAATAAAACAATAAAATAGGATCAAAACATATTGGCTTATTATTTCTTTTTTATTTTCATATATCGCACCTCCGATAAAATACTGTCACAACTCGACATTTTTAAATGTTCAGGATAAATAAAAACATTCAAGTTATTTTTTGGAAGTCGATTTTTTAATCATTGTTTGAAAATATTGCATTCATGTTATATATCTATGTAAAGCTTGTAAAAAGTGTTATTTGATGGCATAATTAATTATTAAAATCATAGATTTTTTATATATTTTTTTACTTGTAACTCTATTTTATCGAAGATTATAAAGGTATACGAAATGAAATATTGTGTTCATATTGTAACATTCTTTATTTTTACCAAAATATATCACAATCAACTATGAAATCAACTTTAATTGGTAACAATCAACATTACAAAAGGGGTCCGCCCCTAAGACGACCCACTGTCGGGGTTTCCTTTATCAAAATAAGCTAGTATGAATTCAAAACAAAACAAAAATTACTCATCGTGTAGATTAATATCTATAAAAATATAATTTGGTTATTTATCAGTCTCGTAATCACTACTTAGACGTCTACTATTCATATAGACCTAACTGTCAACTAAAATTAAATTAACAAAAAAATAACGCACCTATCCTTATGTTAAATAACATAGTGTTACCCTGCCGTTTCAATTTGAATTATTTAATCACTATTGTTTTAGGGTACTTGACAAACATGTTGATAAAATGGTGAATAAAACTGGGGTACGTGATTATTGTTTACCAAACTTAACAAATCATTTCTTTTTCTTTCATTTAGTGGTATAGGTCCGACATAAGCAGCCTTCAAGTCAGGTAATGTTTGCGGGGACTTACGCCAAAGCTTAGTCTCCAAAAATGTATCATCACCATAAGATTTTTTGTAGTAAAGTATATCCGGTGTTTGTTTAGAATATTTCAAAACTTTTACTTCATTAATTTTCATACTGCCAACAGTCATTCGCATGTTACTCATCAAATCTTTCAAAGATATAAAATCATTAAATGAAAGTTCATTTACGTTGTATTGCTCGCCAGTTTTTTTCGCTGATTTTATTATTTGTGCGTATTGGGACGGTACATAGATAGGGCCCGATTTAAGGTTCCGTTTAACGCTTTTTTCAATAACTGAGTGGACCGAGTCCCCCTCATTTTGGGTATGGCCAGATATTAAATATTTGTGTGTGATTGAATCAAGATTTTTAAACTTTAAGACACAGTATACATAAACAGCTACTATAAATTTATTTTTATTTTGCCCTGTACAATTATCTGAATAAAATGTTAAGTTATAATTGCCATCTTCATTACGTGAACAATCAATTTTTTCTATGTATTTCAATAAACAGCTCCCTATCTCATCAGATCCCCGATTACCCGCACCTTCGTGCCAAAAATAGCTTTCGGTTTTTTTGTTTTTTAAGTCAGTTATAGTGAAGTTGAGACAGTTCAACTTGCTCTTATAGTAGAATACGGAAACATCCCCTTTTGGTACTGGTAACACGGCTTGTAAATCATACACAGCCACTATATCCTTGTTAGAGTCATTATCTTTGTCTAGTTGCTTTTCTTGACGGGACATAACTTTTTGTTGTTGGTGGTGAAGATATTTTTCTTCTAATTTGAGCTTCTCATCATCTTTTGCATTCTCGTAGGCAACACACAGTTCACAGCGATCTTTTTTGGGTGTAAAAAATCCTAAATTAAACTCAGTATTAAATATTTTCGCATACATAACGTAATTAGCATAAGGTTCATTATTTTTAACACGGTCTTCTTTATAGTCACGATGTAAATCTGATATGGTCTTCCCACCCTCAATAAATTCTCTGCTGGTTTGATTTCGTAAATAGTGGCTTTCGATACGGGGTATAGAATTAATATGATTACGAACTGAATCTTTGACACTTGCAGGCAAATTGTGATGGTTTTGATGTTTTCCTCTCTTATCTTCTTCAATAATATTTAGTGAAGTCCTTTTGGTAATAACTGTATTGATTACCCTACTATTAATATCTAAAGTGTTCATGTAATATGTTTTGCAAACTTTTATCTTCTGTCCCATTATGTTGAAATAAAAAGCATTATTTGGCAGTCTTCCTTTTTCAGTTGTCGTATACCTATATTTTCTAGTTATTGAAACCATACTTTGATTTATAAATTCTCTTTGACGAGTAATGTCTTTTAGCCCCCAATATTCTTGAAATATGTGTAGTCGTTCTTCGTTAGTTATTTTTTCATTGCATTTCAGCCTACATTTGTTTCCACATGGTGGTTTAATACATTTTTGTCTCATTTGTACATTTTTTACAGTAACATAGGCGGCGCCAGAGTTTCGCAGAATTTTGGATTTGTTTTGTTTCCATTCTGATGGTTTAGCTAACCGTTTTCTAGATGTTGAATTGGACGTGTCGGGCAAATTTGCAGTTGTTGCTGTTGAGGTTGATACAGCCGATTCATGTCCAAGTGGAACGTTTGGTTCATTGCCGTTTAAATCCGACTCATCAGTAGAATCTTGACGTTGAAACTGTTCTTCGACAAAATTGGGGTCTCGCACAGAATCATCGCTATCTTCTCCGGAATCTTCATCACTTGAAGAAGCGGAAGAATTCGAATCAGTTGAGGAAGAAGAATTGGAGTTGGAAGATGAGACATGAGTTATATTATTTACGTTTTCTGCTAACACTTCACATGATTCAGATACGTTTATAGGTTCGAGTGTTTCAATTTGCTCGTTGATGGATAGTGGTGTATTATTTGAGGCTCGGAAATTCTCTGTAATAATGATAAAATTAAGTTAAAAGACTTGGATTTTATTTAATCTAAACATTGAAAATGCGATCAAATCTATTAACAAGTACCTTCGTCGGTTTCAAGAATTTTTGTATTTGCATTATCTAATTCTTTATAATTGTAATTAGAAGTACACGGATCTTCTGTAAAAAAAAACAAACAAAACAGATAAATGAGCTGAATAGGTACATTAACTTATAATTCTTATTTTTTTACAGACTCATCACTTACCAGTTATACTTTCTCTATTAGAAGTATTATCATCTTTTAAGACTAATCGTAAGATAGCCTCGCTTCGCTTCATTTTATTTGAAAACCTGCGTAAAAATGAAGAACTTTTTATTCTTTACATACTTTGTTATTGCGTTGTGTTATTACCAAAGCTCATTTAAATTTTCTTTATCTAAATGACCAAAAACTATGAACAAGAAATAAATTAAATCATGTTGTAATTGTTAATATAGTCTATTATTAATATATTACACGGTTATAACTTAAATTAAAACAATTAAACATACTGCCAAACCTATCAAAAAGCGTTATATCTTGAAATCATACCTATAATAAATAAACAATTTGAGAAACTATTTTCATCAAAATGCCATATATAGTAATGTTTCAATTTATTACTGTGTTTGAGAATTGCAATATAATAAGCGTTGTAGGTTTTTTCTAATATACAGTCATACTTCGTGATATAATGAAACATATCTAATCACTCACATAAAAACTACATTTCAATAAATCATACACAGTAACAAATTAACTTAAGACTCTCTAATATTATAACTAAGAATAGTGTTACTATTGCAGTGTGTCTAAAATACCGTTACATCTTAAGTTATTACCGTATTTATATTCATTTTGGTAATATAATTCATTGAAAATATGTCATATACAGTAATATTTCAAGTTAACACAGTATTCGACAGAAAATTAACAACAAAAATGTACTTACCAGATAACTTGAACAGTATTATTTCGTTTTATTACACTATTTTAACAACCCAAAGCACGGCTACCTGTCACAACATGTAATGTCACACTAACTGTCATCGCTTCCTCGCGCCGCGCGTACTTCGTCAAGGAGATACAATACTGTGCTAACTGCCATCTAGTAACGAATTAGTGAAGTTACAGTTATAACGCTTTTTGAGTGTATAAAATATGAAATGACGATATTAGTTATTATGAATGGATAATTATTGGATTTTTCAAGTTATAACTGTATTTGATCGGAGGTGCGATATCTATAATTATAGAATCCATAAACTCTGCTGGTCGATGTATTGATTCTTGATGACGAGCAAAACTCAAAAACCATACTATCACCATTACATGTGCACAGCAACCCAATGTGCGTTTACCAGCTTTACAAGAGCAGTAATAATAATTAATAGCGTCCAATCCAGTTTGATTGGTATTCACCACAAGGTATGAATAATAGGTACGTGTTCGAGAGTATCGGGATTTTATTCTACCTCTTAAAATCCACAAGCCATTTCCTTCAATTCCTGCATTATTCAATTCTTCTGTCACTTGTTCATTGTCTTGAAATACTTGTATTCTATACACTCCGTTTCGGACATGCTCACTGTAGTAGCTTTTAGCAAGCTTCATCTGATAGGTTCCAAGAGCAAAAGTTACCAGTTGATCCTCGGTCAATATTGGGAAAGTCTCTAACGCTGGCAGTTCGGCGTTTATATTTTGAAAAGCTAAACGCTGCCGGTTCAAACGGCGCCTTTCCACGTATTCTGCTAAAACGTTTTCGGTATTATTACGCACTTCTATTCGTTGTAAAAATGTAGGAGCCAACAGATTATCCTCAATTGGTACATGAAAAGCATTTATCAAAGCTGCTCCAATTCGAAAGTCTTCAAACATACGTGGCATTGCGCTGTGAAAGTATTCTTGTCGAAATAATCGATAATCCCGTTCATTAACAACTTCGATGACCCAACGACACATTGTCACCATTCGCGAGTCATTTGCTTGTGATGTTGTCAACTGCCGTTCTCCGGCATTTAATGATTTTGGCATATAGGTTTCATATCCGATTGCTTCCAGATCAGTGGCTACATCCCTGAAACCTCTATCTAATATAAACTTATCCCCATTGTCAAAAAACCAATGGAATGGGTGTTCCTCGTTATTTATTATATCTTGGACTATACTCGCATCATTTTTTTTTGCTCCGTGAGGACCAGTCACTTCAATTATGTATCCATCCGTACATACAATTAAAAATGGCTTTAGGAGATTCAAGAACTTGTGTGGACTGTATGTTTGTACTTGGAACAAAAAGTTTGAGCTCTTGTAAATATAAACATAGGTCGCGTCGCAAATAACTATAATATTGTTATTATCTGGATCTCCAAATAGCGCCCTGGGAATTAAACGGTTTCGTTGTAGTACCTCTTCTCTACTAATATGATCCCAGCCCAGATGTCGTGGCACATAATCTCTCGTTAACGCATTTCTGGCTATCTTCATATAGCGTTCCAGCTGTCTACGACTCATGTAGAATATTAGTGCTAATCGCTCATTAGATTCACCTGTAGTTAACTTGGCAAGCATGATACCCAAAGAAGTTCGGGGTTTATCACAATCTGTAGAAAGCGATGGTGTTTCGTTTAAAATAGTCAAAAATTCTTGAAGTTTCCGTCCTGTCCAGTAGTACAATTCATCTTCATCAATCTGCTCCAAGTTTTCGAAATCCAAGCGAGTCCTACCTTCTACACCTTTTTTCACCTTTAAAATGATTTCGGTAACTTGTTGAGCATTGAAACTATGGCTCAGGTTTGGTGCTTCAATCAGCTCTTCCCAACCAACATTAGCCTCTAAATGAAACTCGCATACTCTTGCCGAATCAGGAACAAAGTAATCAAAATCCATCAGCAAACGAAGTTTGATGTGTTCTGGTATTCGGCGACGTGTATGCCGCCGGCACTGATAAAATATGCAAGCGTTGGCTGTGTTTGGTGGTCGTGCATACCTCAGCGTAACATTAGTTGAAGGATGCAGTTGATCATCCATTACATCAATACGATCTGCTTCTTGTATCTCAGGATCAGGATTATTTACGGGGTTGACAGGTTGTGCAACATTTAAATCAGGTAATTCAGGCTGGTTTGCAACGCCTGCTCGTTCCGGCTCTTGTCCCTGTCGTTCATCATCATGTTCTTGCTGATCTATCTGGTTGCGAATGCTGCTTTGCCAACATGGGCGGCACAAATGCTCCGTATTGTTGAATAACATCTGTAAAAGATAAAACGATAATGTGATATGTTATTTATTTATTGTACAATACACATAAAAAAAAAATTTGTAATCTGTTATAATAACAGAAAATGCAACTTCATAAAAACAGAGAATGCGTGTGGAGAATAGTTAAAATGTATTCATTTCCATGTTTTCTGAATTAATAATATAATATATATCTTGGGACATATCACTCAGCGCCATCTAGCGCCCACCACAGTATGCACTCGCAGAGGCTTGTATTATGGGTCACTTAAGATGGTTCACATACGACATAGATATTTTTGTAAATAAATACTTATTATAATATCCATGACTCACGGTCACTTTTCATGACAAATGTCCGTGTTCATCACACAAACAATTGCCTCTACCGGAATTTAAACCCGGGACCCTTCTCACAGAAAATAGCCTCACTACCGCTGCGCCAATCTGGCCGCCTAATATGTATTCAGAGAGACATTTCGGCTATTTGAGGCTGGCCTTAGTGTCAAAGCGGAGCACAGAATGATGTAGTTTTCTGTATGGGGATTGCCAGAGGGATCGAGAATGACATTTAACCACGGAAAAATATCACATTCACTCGTGATCACTATATAAGTCGTCCTCTTTTCTCACACAATAATTGTAAAACATAGTACATACCTGACGACCTTCAAAACGTAAAGCCACTTCTGGGTGTTGATCAAAGACCGACCTCGTCAAAGTAATTCTTCTTCTTCTTAAAACTGAACGGTTACATAATAAACATGTAACTCCCCTGGACGGTGGAAACATTGTTCTTTCACACAAGTTACGATGTACAAATACAAATAATGAGCAAAACCGGTGGTCCAAAGTCGAATGCCAAGGTTAGTAACAACAGGGATCAAAAACAAAATCGGAGCGCACAGTACACAAACACAACACGGCTAAGCGAGGGAAGGACTGCGTGATCAAAATGGCGACGCGGGCGCAGGATTAGGTATTGTAACGTGTAAGGCATTCGCTAGAAAGGGATAGATAGATGATGGGTCGCGGTAGAACGGAAGGGGCGCAGTACGACTGTGTGAATGTAGGGAATTCTAGGAATGACTATTACTATTATAATATAATTAAGAGACAACAAAGTAATAAATAATTGTTACCGTCTAATCAGTCATTTGCATCTGCAAACGATCGGTAATGGTGATGTAGACTTAGGAAGGTGATAATTGATTATTATTAGTAATAATAGCCATTGGAATCCCAATGTTGGACAAATGCGTCTCCGTCGTCCTTGATTAAGGATTTATAAAAACCTGAAATTGAGACTCTATTAAGACTCATAACTCAAAACTACTGGGACAGATTTTGATGCGCAGAAGCGTATTTGTACACTACATAATACCCTATTATTTGACATATGTCTGAATCGTGGCGGCTCTTGGACCAATTTCGCCCACCCTCCTTTAAAATTTTTCATAGACCTATTCAGCTAATCCCAGAAAAAGCTACTACTGTAACTTTGGCGTGTATACATTTATTTAATTATATCAAACGAACCGCTGCAACTCAGCAAAACGAATACGATACTGAAAATAATCAAGGAGAAGTCTTTCCCGGTGAATGGCGTAGACATCTTGAAAACGACAGTTGCTTAGATAATATGTCAGGAGAAGACAATCAAACCTCGGATACTACAGTGACCGCTGAGGATACAAGAGTGGAGTTGACTCATTATTTTCTTTCTAGTGTCGGAGGATTAGAATGGCAATATAACCAATAACTCAACTCATATAATCAATATTATTTTTAATCATTAAGTAGTTCCATGTATTATCCATTAAATCTAAAATCGTAAATTACACATAGTGAGATACACTTTTATTGTGATTCGTATAATAAAGTTTTAAACAAAATAAGAAATGTGTTTTTGTAAACCAATAACATGATATTAAGTATTAGTAACAGTAGAAGTGTCACTAAACTAAAATTAAAACCTTTCTATTCCTTTCGCACATATGTCAAGCTCTACTCGTGTGAAGGGAATAGTCAACACTAATTTTAAATTTAACTTTAATGGGGCTACCTATAGCTTTATTATACCAAAAAGAAAATTAAATATTTATAACATATTTTGAAGATTACTTTATAACACTATCAGAAGGATTTAGAGCTAGGTATTCTTCAGCAAATGTTTCTAGTGACGAAGGTTGAATTGTTTGTGGATCTGGGTTTGTTTGGGCAGAGTATTCAGAAGAAGTTAAGTTATTTGTAGAAGGGCTTACAACCGTCTGTTGAAGTGAAGATGCTGTATAGTATCCTGGATGACTGTGTGAACTAGAAACACTACTTGGTCTTGCAAAATCCGTAAATGTATCGGATCTATATCCAGTTTCGGCTTCAAATATTATATTGTTGATCCGATGTCTCACAATAGCTTTCATTTGTCGATCCATTTGTCTTAACTGACCCGCAATATAATCTCCAAATAAACCATCCTCATCTTTTGTCACATTTGGTCGTTGGGAGACATTCTTCATAATATTCAATGCTTCGGATATCAACTCTTTTTTAGGGTTGATTTTAGGACGTTTATTTCGTTGCCAAGTTGTATTTTCTGGCGACATCTGTGGTAAATCATTCTGATTTGATTGTGAATCTCGTTGTGAATCGTGGCTCGTCGACGGTGTGTCCTGCGAAAAAAGTCGAAAAAGACTGCCCGTTTAGCCGTTATACTTTTATTTAATAAGTATATCTAGTCAAAATCAACATTTATTGTGTATTTTTTTATTATGGATTTTATTAAATGCACTGAATAAGTCTTCAACATTTCAATTTTTTTTTTTTCAAACACATTTTTTTTTACCTGAGTGGCAACTATTTTGCCAATGCCCGGCAAAGGGTTAAAATGTAAATACAAAGATACACTAATAAATAAACTAATATAATTATATGTCTATGGGGCCCTAGTTGCCTGATTATAAATAAAAAAAAAAAAAATGGCCATTGGGTAAAACGACGGATCATTCCCGCTCACTTCAGTTGTCACCCCCATGAGCTCGTACTGTGGTGTTTCTTCTGCCTCCATGCATTCTCTGCACAAAAGGCTGTCTGTCACACCTGGGTACAATAAAATTAAAATCCTTAATGATGTGTTTTCTCAGTCCATCAGGCTCATGTCGTTTTTCAGTATCATTGCACTCCAAAAATAAGCAACGACGTGTGCTGTATCAGCAGCTCTTTGTAGCATGTAGCTCAATGTAGGCAACATAATTGGTTTAGCAGATGTTACCTGCAATGGATGTCTGGACTTGCTACATCTGTAGTGCATATCTGACTATTCCACCTTCACCTTCCACACTACAGGAGCAGAACTTCCGTGGGCGCTATCAAACACTCTCTGTGTCACACATAAACAGCAAGGCACACATAAATAGATGGCGCTCACGCCCACAATTACATTAGCTCCGTATTTATTAATTCTTAAAAATAGTTTTGAACCGATTTTAAGACATTTCGATAACTTAAACAGTGAAAGTGGACTACAATAACCAAGTGACATTGTTATTCAGTGATTCTAATGTACATTACAAAGTAATTTTTTGAATGAAAAATTAACGAGATGCGATTTAGGAACCTTTGAAAACAGTGACTTTATTCGTGCAATGAAGAAAATTAAGTGAACTTTGAACTGTTATTTATCGTGTCGTAATCTGGTAAGAAATATAGTGGCCCATAAACGTTTCATAACACAGTGATATATTAAAAAAACAAGAAAAACCAATACAAATTCCGTTTTTTATTCAAAATTTGATTATATTGAAAACAGCACCATCTAGTTGTGAGTAGCAAAATAAAAACAATCAGTGTTACAAGATTTATCAAAGTGTTGCAAGACATCAATATTATATTTCACAATTAAATATTGAGGACAGCGACATCTATTAGCGAGTAGAAATACTTTTAATTCTCATACAGTGTTACCAAACCCATTTTAGTGTTGAAAGTTTCAAAAAAAAAAAAATATATTAGTTTTATTTTAATTAAATATAACTATAATAGAAATAAAAATATAATTCTTGTCAACGTTGGAAGAAGAATCGTCCAATATGAATTTCTTGGATAATATAACATTCCGTCGTAACCGCAGCAGAAGATCGGAATCTAACCACGATAACAGCAATAACTCGTCTCAAACTATGAATTGTACCGCAAATAGTATGCCTGAAATGTCAGAAGATGAAGATAACAATCAAATAAAAAAGTTGCAAGATAAGATTGATGAGTTGACGTCTCAACTAAATAATGCACATAAGGAAATTGAGATATTGACTTTAGATAATAGCAGTTTGAAACAAAGTAATGAAGAATTATCCAGGAAAAACACTTTCTTTAAAAGACTTGCTATTTCTCCAGTCAAACATAAGCTAACAACACCCAAAAAAACTCAGTCAAGACAAACCAGAGAAACTCAAACTGATGTGAATATTGGCAATACCTCTATTCATCAATGCAGCAATACTCAAACCAAAGATGTCCCTAGTACTTCCCCTCCTAATAATGAAGAATCGAGCAAAGTTGTTAAACTTGATCTACAACAGGCGCCCCTTAAGCATAAAATATGCATCATCAGTAGTGAAAACAGCAGTAGAATATGTAAAATAATGAATAGCACTAGTTTACTAAACAGTCATGAAATCTGTCACTATCGTAAGCCGAATTGTAATTTAGAACAATTACTAGACAACATAGATAGAAAAGTTCAAAATTTTACTAAATTGGATTTCTGTATAATATACACACATCAAAAGTGTCTAGGGATCAACATATATTTTTGCAATAACTTTTCTCTTGATTGATATTAATTTAAATTTTCTTTAAGGATTCATCAAATAAAGTGTTTTCGTTTGTCACAGTAACGATAAACCAAGTCACCTTTGCATTAATAAAGAAATTTGCCATTTTCCTAATAAAGGGATTTTTGACATTTGAACCACTAACATTAAAGTTCGAAAAAAAGACTGAAATAACAGTTTTCTTTAAATTTTTATTGGGTAACTTAAACAATTAATAATCCGTGTTTCTACCGCGAACACTAACAACACAAGAACATCGGTTTGGCATACTCAAAATGAGTTCATCCAAATCACGCTGTGGAATGGCCGCCCATGTTCGTTGCAACAACAAAAAAAGGTGTTATCAGTCGACTTTGGACACGTTACCGAAGCACTGGTACCGTGGCTGAGCGCCATGAAGGACGGTATCGCTGCACCACACGGAGACAAGACCGATACATTCAAATCTTAACTCGAAGAGCTCCAACAATAACCGCCATGATGTTAGCCGTGAGGCTTCATCACTCTTCAGGGAACTTAATTAGCGACCAAACAGTCAGAAACCGCTTGCATGAAGTGAACCTTCATTCCCGAAGACCGCTACGGGTACCACCTATAGCAATGCACAATCGTAGGATTCGATATCAATGGGCTCTTGAACACAGAAATTGGGCAGAAGAACAATGGCGTTTCGTGTGCTTTTCTGATGAGTCTCGTTTTGGTATGAGACCGGATACAAGACGTATACGACACTGGAGAACCCCTGGACGCCAACAGCGATTAAAATCCTGCCAGGAAGTCCATCCTTATAGTGGTGGAACCATCATGGTATGGGCGGGTATTTGGATCGGCGGAAGAACTGAGTTGATTTGGATCAGAGGCAACCTCAACGCTCAAATTTATGCTGAGACGATTGTATCTGACGTCATCGTTCCTCTACAAGTGCAAATCGGTCCCTTATTTCAGTTAATGCATGACACAATAGTAATATAATCACAGACTCTCGCCGCAGCTAACATCAATGTCCTGCCCTGGCCTGCTCAGTCGCCAGACTTGAACCCGATTGAGCATGCATGGGATATGCTACAGAGAAGAGCTCTGCCGAATATGGAGGGTATCCAGTTGCAAGAAGACCTTTTTTTGTTGTTGCAACGAACATGGGCGGCCATTCCACAGCGTGATTTGGATGAACTCATTTTGAGTATGCCAAACCGATGTTCTTGTGTTGTTAGTGTTCGCGGTAGAAACACGGATTATTAATTGTTTAAGTTACCCAATAAAATTTGAAAGAAAACTGTTATTTCAGTCTTTTTTTCGAACTTTAATGTTAGTGGTTCAAATGTCAAAAATCCCTTTATTAGGAAAATGGCAAATTTCTTTATTAATGCAAAGGTGACTTGGTTTATCGTTACTGTGACAAACGAAAACACTTTATTTGATGAATCCTTAAAGAAAATTTAAATTAATATCAATCAAGAGAAAAGTTATTGCAAAAATATATGTTGATCCCTAGACACTTTTGATGTGTGTATATAGGCGAAGAAGACTTCAAAAGAACACAAAACTACATAGAACTTGTTGTACTCATTCGTAAAAAATTATTACCCCTTAATCATACTAATTTTATAATATGCCTACCACTTTATAAATATATGAATAATGTAAATATTATGTTTAACAGCCGAGTGGAGACTTTCAATAATCTACTATATATGGATGTAGAAACATGTAATTATGCGTATGTATTAGATTCTAATCATAATTTACCATACACTTATAATACATACAGCCCAAATTACGGGACACTTAATAACAAAGGCTTACGCATTATTATATTGGATTTAGTAAACATGATCTTATACTGTAGCACTATGACAGCCACTACTTGTAATAGCTCAGAAGTTGATTGTTCCCAAAATACACAAAAAGAAACAACAGTTATAGAGTCACAAACTAATTCTCAGTTTTTTCTATAAGTACTTAAATATACTTCACCAAAACATAGCGGGACTGATGCACAAATCAGATATACTAACCGTCAAAATAGAAGAACTTCGTAACACAGGAAATAATATTGATGTAATTTGTATAACAGAACATTTTATCGAGGCAGGTTATGAACATTTGTTGCATATACCTAATTTTGTACTAGCAGCTTTTTTTTCTAGGAAAGCCAAACGTGGAGGTACGTGCATTCTTGTTAGAGCGGGACTTCAATTTAGAGAAATACCTGACGTAGCAAAACAGTCGGTATCGGGTGTTTTCGAATCCTGTGCCATAGAATTAATACATCAAAACACAATTACAATATATTTTATGATAAACTAGAAAATATATTAAGAAAAGTTTGTTTACTTTCTAATAAAAAGGTAATCTTAACTGGCGACTTTAACATTGACATCTTAAAAAGAAATAAAATCACATTAGAATTCGAACAATTTCTAAGTCAATTTAACCTTCACTTAGCCCTTTACAAGCCTACTAGATTGAGCAGCAACTCCTGTTTGGATAACTTTGCACACACCTATAGAAAAGACTGTAAAGCACAAATAGTAGACCTAATTCTGTCAGATCATACATCTCAAATACTAAGTGTACCCATTAATAAATCGTGTAAACTTAAATATTGGAAAACTCAAAAGCGAGACATAACAGCCGAAAATTTAAAGAAGTTTAAAAAATATTTGAGTTCCTTGTCTTTCATGCAAGTGTATAACACAAATGATGCGAATGAAGCATATGACTCATTTGCAGAAGATTTTTTGATGTTTTATAAATTATGCTTTCCAACAAAAACTGTCACGATAAAAACGAATACTAGAACCAAATGGATATCTCGTGGTATAAAGATCTGTAGTAGGAAGCAAAGAAAATTACTTTGGTCATATAGATTTAAACCAGACTGTAAAAATAAACTAGATTTTAAGAATTATACCAAGATTTACAAAAAAATTATACAACTAACACAGAAATCTCAAAATAACCACTTCATAAACACTTCCCAAAATAAATCTAAAGCTGCATGGCAAGTAATTAAGTCCAAATATCGCCTACCACAACAACTAATACAGTCCCTAAAGAAAGGTGATTTCACCATCACACATCCCAAGGAGATTGCAAATCAATTTAATAACTTTTTTGTAGAAGTGATTGAAAATAACATACATAGTAACGTTACCCCGGCTAGTATAAATATATTTAACAACTTAGCTTCACAGTCATTGTTTATGCAACCAGTTTTACCTATTGACTTAATCAAAATCATTATTAACCTTAAAAACACAAATACTGTAGGTTATGATGGAATATGCACACAAGTCGTTAAATATACTAAAGAAGTTATAGCACGACCACTAACGCACATTATTAATTTATGCATAACAAACGGTGTGTTTCCTAATAGTCTTAAAAAAGTAATTATTAAGCCCTTATTTAAAAAAGATGATAAATTAGATGTTAAAAATTATAGACCTATAGCTAAAATTCCTATTTTCTCCAAAATTTTCGAAAAAGTAATTTACAATTCAATTTATAACTATTTTGAAAAATATAATTTATTTTGCAACGAACAAAAAGGATTTCGCAAAAATATTAATATCAATATGGCAATGTTTGACCTCCTTTCTCATATTATGCCGTCTGTCGACGAAAAAGCTCCGGTATGTGCTCTATATACTGATATGACGAAAGCATTTGACTATGTGAGTCATACAATTTTGCTAAAAAAACTGTATGGCTATGGAATACGAGGAAATATTTTAAAACTTTTGGAGTCATATCTGGAAAATAGAAACCCAGTGCACGGAAATATCACAACTCTGTCCTAAAAGCAATTTATTAACCATTTACGCATCTGAAGCAAGAGCTATAAAATACGGAGTACCTCAAGGTAGCGTGCTGGGGCCGCTACTCTTTTTAATATATATCAATGATCTCCCAAAAGTCATATCTCAGAATATGATACTATTTGCCGATGACAGTACAGTTGTTATAAAGTGTACTAATCCTGTTTGTTACGAGAGTGATATTAATGATTGTCTAAGCAAAATTATTAATTGGCTTAATAACAATAACCTAGTCATTAATTTAAGCAAAACCAAAGTAATGTACTTTCATCAAAGGTGTGAAAAACCTCCAGTTCACGTTGAATATGATAAGTACAAAATAGAAGAAACAAACGAGGCTAGATTTTTAGGTATAAAAATAGATAGTAAGCTGACATGGAAACCACATATCGAAGAAATTTGTCTAAAATTAAATAAATCTGCTTATGCACTATTTCAGTTATCAAAAAAAGTTGATACACAAACACTTTTAATAGCGTATCACGGATTGGTTGCATCAGTTCTGAGGTTTGGTGTTATTTTTTGGGGACAATCTACTGAAAGAGAGACTGTTTTTAAAGCGCAAAAACGATGTATTCGATCCATGTGTGGCTTAAAAACTACCGAAACTTGTGCACCACATTTTAAATCTTTAAAATTACTGACTATGCCAGCTATGTACATCTACGAGACTGCCTTGTTTGTTAAAACTAATTTACACCTTTTTACGAAAATTTCCGATGTAAAAAAAACTCCAATGCGTTCTCAATAATATGTGAACCAATTGTGTGACATAAAATGCAGAACCGCTCAGATGAAAAAGAGTTTCTTTGGAATGGCTTCAAAGATTTACAATAAAGTACCCGATAGTATAAGAACATTGCCACTATCAAAATTTAAAAAAGCTCTCTCCTCTCTATTAATAGAAAAATGTTACTATACTGTTCCAGATTTTATAAATGATAATAATTTTTAATTTTTTAGCTTATCTTTCATTATTGTTTGTTTTTTTTTTTTTCACATTTTATTTAACAATTGTATGCCTTTGCGGTAAAACATAGCGCTGAAATATGTTAACCTAACACCTTTATGTAAATACCTATGTTTAACAAATAAAGTTTCTGATTCTGATTCTGATTCTGATTCTGAAGGCACACATAATTGCTGGGTAACTGAACAATAAAAGAGAAAAGTTCTAAAAAACAGACACAAATATGATTAAAATACAGATCTATTGAGCATGCACATCATTATTAGTCAATTTACTTTTTTATTACAAACCTGGCGGTGTCCGGTCGGTCACAATGTTTCCAATTTGTACTTGTCTGTCCACTCCTGATTCCCTCATGATGGCCTCAGTCTTGCGGATTTGCAAGATTAGCTTTTGGGTGCTGGATTGCATTCCCTTTTCGTCCTTTTCTGAATGACGATCACCGATATAACGCTGTTCGCTGGTCTTATTAGTCGCCTCACTAACTGCTTTCGTAAGTTTTTAATTACTTTACTTTTCTTTACCATTTTGAGATCTGAGTTTACAGATAAACAAACCAGGGCTGCAGTCACCCTGTATAGACCTGCAACATTTTTAATATTCAATATTGTGTATATAAATAAATCTATATATAAAAGAAAGTCTGGTTTGTTCCCTCCATTATAACTCGAGATCTGCTGGACCAATTTTGGACCAGTACCATGATGGCTGATAAACATATACATTTTTTTTTGTTAATACATACATATTATAGTTAGAAAAACACCCAGACCCGGAAGAAATACTTGTAGGTGGTACAAATAACTGCCGGGAATCGAGCCCGCGACATGCTGCGCAGCAGTCAATCGTACAACCACTGCGCCAACCGTGTCGTCGAAGACGAGAAAATGCTTACGACTGAGCAAAAGACTGAACCAATAAATTGCGTTTTTCTCAATTATAATCATTGTGGAATGGAACGTTCCATTTCCGCATAAGCTACGTCCAATCTATATAAATGTTATTATAATACTTACATCACGCAGATAAACCCATCTTTGAACTCTCTCAACTACCTGAGCACTTTCGTCGGACAAACAATGTCTCCGGAATCGAGCAATGCGCATTTTAAGTAGCAGTCCAAACCACTTACAAATCGGAATCATGTATGAGGCAGTCCAAAGGTAAGTAGTCAAGAATCCACAAAATGAGCACTTTTATTTCCCACGTTTAGCCGTTGAAAGCAAACAATAGATTAGTAAGTAGTAATAGTATCCAAGTGACGCCACGCCAGTTGACGCCAGACGGATCAATAACTGGTTTTCACTAGAGGCCCAGGGTTGCCAGACGTTGAATGTTTTCCTCGTACCAGGGTTGCCAAATATCTCGTAATTTCAGAGCATAATATCGTAAAAGTAAAAAAAATGTAAATGTCATAAAATCTATAATTTACACAATGTAAAGGTGTCTCAGTAAGAGTGCATTTTTTAAAATTGGATTTTTTTTTCATGCAAGTGGCAACTGTCACCTCTCCTCTCCGTGTGTGTGTTGACAGCTGTCACCTCTGTTTATTCCGATGATTAAAAATGGAGCGCTTTTCGAAAGAACAACGCAATATAATTGTGAAAACTCATTACAAAAATGGGGAAGTTACCGAAGCTATTTTCGAAAAAAGTTGTTTTCTCCGACGAAGCGCATTTCCTTAAGAATGGACATGGTGGAGCACACGGTGGAGATCTGCCCCACTTGGGCGGAGCACCGCCATGTCCTCGTAGAGGCGATTGGCGGCGGCGGCGACCTCTCGCGCCTCAATGAGATGTCAGCATTTGAAGGGGCCCGTCAGGGCCGAAGCCTGCCGGGTAAGCGGGGTTGTCCGAAAGGGTTACCGCTACCCCGGAACATAAAGGGCTAAGGAAGGAACATATCCATATTCGAACATTCCAGGTTTTAGTCAGTAAAAGTCTGGCACTCCCTTCCACTCCACCCAGAGCAGAAGGAGTCATTTGATGATTACACCCTCAAAAAATAAAAAAGCATAATTTCGTAAATCTTGTCCTGCACCCCCTGTCAAATCTTACTAGCAAATGACGAACTCCAAAAGGTTCAGGTACTCAACTCTGAGAAACCCTGGCATAGACCAACGAGGCCATCGGTCTTTAGTTATATAACACGACACAACGCTATCATCAGTCGAGTACACTACGTTGCGACTTTTTAGCCGAAACCGAAACTGCGGGCGAAACCTGTCTTTTTGGCTGAGCCTATAAACCCCTTAGAGCATAGGTTAAATGCTCTAAGATAAACCCATACCAAATCTGCGATCGGCTTCTTTCTTTAATAAGTTCTAACTTTAATATTAACATTAGGTAACCGTTGACCACCTGTATTGCCATTTTTTTTAAAATTCTGCAATATAGTATTCAACTAGCGACAGACGGCAGAGTAATGAACTAATTCGGTGACTGAATTAGTTCCTTGTGTTGCCGCTGAATACACTGTGGAAGCGTGGCGCCATACAGATAACTTTACCTGCCTCTCTTTCGGCTATCGAAGAAGAGATGGCGCTACTGTAAGCATTTGTACATGTTATTAGGATCCTTCGATTAAACTAATTTACAGAGTGTGTGCAAAGAAATGACATAAAAAACGGACCCCATGTCTCAGTGTATATCATACACAAAGTGGACTCTTTCCGAGCCTGTGAGGTGAAAAAGTATGTTATCCATATAGTTCTCTCCACGACAGGCATTATACCCGACCGTCTTCTCCGTAGTCTGAAATTAGTCGAGTTAGAAGAAACCGTTACATCAATCTACAAAAAGCCGCCATCTTGAACACCTGCAGAGTAGTCAGGAAATTCGTGTAGTTGGAGGAAGAAAACCTCATCTTAAAAGCACACCACACGCTGCATTTAGGTACTTGGCTGAAACCCGTAAATGTAGGTAAAACTAGCCTATAGGCTGAGAAAAAGAATACTCCAGAAAATTATAATACTCAATACTTTATTGCATACCATAATGTTACATAAGATAGTTGATATGTTAAACATAGAATCAATTATGGACCCTGTCGGGCACAGCAAAGTTAAATAAATTGATAGGAGAGAGGATGAAGGCGCTTTATTTTTATTTTTAATATCAATACTTTATTGCATACCATAATGTTACATAAGATAGTTGATATGTTAAACATAGAATCAATTATGGACCCTGTCGGGCACAGCAAAGTTAAATAAATTGATAGGAGAGAGGATGAAGGCGCTTTATTTTTATTTTTAATAAGTAAAGAAATTTTAAATTAAAATAGCAAAATGGCTTTTGTGGTATTTACATTTTCTATCATCTTTATATATAATTGCGTATTAATAAATTCGTATGAGTCTTTAATGTATTATTTGAAACTAGACATTCACATTTTTATAGAGTATATTATTAAGGAATTAGATTAAATTGTGCCGCATTTAGTATATTTATTTTAAATTAATAGTATTTTCGCGTTTTAAAATAGAATAATTAATTAATTCAAAGTCAAATTTAAAATGAAATGTCGGTATTATGTCAGATAGTATGTTAGAATTATGTCAGAATGGTTTTTATTATTGTTTAAAGTTATCGTCAAAATATTAGTTAATAGTGTAGTAGCTTTTAAATTTATTTTAAATGAATAGTATTTCTGCGTTTTAAAATAAAATAATTAATTAATTCAAAGTCAAATTTAAAATGAAATGTCGGTATTATGTCAGATAGTATGTTAGAATTATGTCAGAATGGTTTTTATTATTGTTTAAATTTATCGTCAAAATATTCGTTAATAGTGTAGTAGCTTTTAATGATTAGAAATTGTTTCAATTTATTGGTAAATATATTATTATTATTAATATTTTTAATGTCTTCCGGTAGCTTATTATATATTTTAATAGACATTACAAATGAACTAGAAGAGTGCATTTTTAATCGTGAAGTGGGTATGTTCAGTCTATTTTCATGTCTAAGTGAAATTTTATTTTGGATGTCTCCTCTTTTGGAATAGAATTGGGGGTATTTACGTACAAATTAACAAATTTCAAGTATGTAGAGGCAAGGCAGGATTAATATTTGAAGTTCTATAAAGTGGGGCTTACAGGAGTCTGTTTCTTTGATATTTGTTATGATTCTAATCATTTTTTTCTGCAGAGTGAATAGTGTTGGCGCGTCTGTACTATTCCCCCATAACATAACTCCATATTTGAGCCATGCGAATGCATACGCGTAATACGCTACCAGTGCTGTTTTGAGGTCTGTTGTTTTCTTAATTTCTCGGAGGGCGTATGAGAACTTAGATAATTTCGTTTTTACTTTTTGAATATGTGATTTCCAGTCTATGTGTGAATCTATATCAAGGCCTAAAAGTGTGAATTTATTTACTGTTTCTAATTTTAATCCGTTGTATTTGAAGCTAATGGTTAAAGGGATTTTTTGTCGTGGGTAGAAAGTTATTAATTTTGTCTTGTTAAAGTTAATTTCAAGATTGTGTTGGTTCATCCATTGTGTTGTAGTGTCAAGTATAGAAGTAAGTTTTTGGTTTAGATTTATATTACTATCACATGATGTTAAGATAGAGATATCATCGGCGAATAATACGCATGACTCATTGATGTGGCTGGGAAGATCGTTTATGTAGACGAGGAACAGTAGGCACCCTATTACGCTTCCTTGTGGTATAGAAGCGTTTATGGGTATGTTTTGGGATCGTATTAATTCTATTTCTTTTGATTTATGATTGTAATTTTCTACTTCTACAATTTGTTGTCTGTTTTTTAAATATGATGTGAACCACTCGTAGCTTTTTCCGCGGATTCCGATGTTATATACACTCACCGGCACGGAAACTTGGCCACATGTAAGTTTCACGATATTTCGCATTTATTTATATTTTTGACACCGAAATAAGGGTAGATGCACTCAGTAAGTGTTTCTTATGCTTTTAGAACTTGAAATTGAAAACGTCACTGTACCAATAACGTTGATTTATTAAATTGGGCACTTTTGCAGAAATAAGGAATTTTACACTATCAATTTTAAAACTCTATAAAATAAAAATATACCTAAATTGGTCTATTGTCTCTACGTTTTAGTATCGGGTGTTTCCTCCTCTAGCCCTAATAACGGCTTGCATTCGATCTGGCATGCTTTGAATGATGTTTCTGATATCAACTTGCGGTATGCTCTCCCAAGCAGTAAGTGCTGCATTTCGAAGTTAGTTAAGAGTTTCTGGCGGGTCGAAGGTGGACTTTATCTTTCTTTGTAGCATGTCTCGGATATGCTCAATCGGGTTTAGGTCCGGACTACGAGCTGGCCACTGCAATTTCTGAATACCAACTTCTTGAAGATATTCTTCAACACAGTATGCAACGTGTGGGCGTGCATTATCGTGCATTAGGAGGAATTGCTCATGTCCAATTTATCCCGATTAGACCAAAACATGTTTCTGGAGGACCTCCTCGATGTATCGGGTTGCAGTTAGCCGGTTATCGACGATAACCAACTCCGTGCGATCACCGGAACTTATTCCTCCCCAAACCATTATAGGCCTCCATAGAAACTCACAGTTTGTGTAGTGGTCATTGGTAGAAATCTCTCTCCTCTTCTTCTCCACACTCGTTCTCGACCGTCTGGAGCACGTAAAGCTATTCGACACTCATCTGTGAACAGCACTCGAGCCCATTGCTCGTGGGTCCAGCTGGCGTGTTCACGAGCGAATTGAAGTCAAGCTACTCGGTGATGTCTGAGGAGTTCTGGACCACGTGCTGGCCTACGAGCTTTTAAATTCACTTCCTCCATTTGCCTTCTCACTGTACGCCCACTAACATTCACGCCTCTTGCAATTTGAAGCCGCTGGCGTATCTCAACAGTGGTCAGGTAGCGGTTTCTTAAAATTTCCAGGACACTAAAACGGTCATGCATCGTGCATCTGACGCCTCCACTGCCTAGTCTACGGCAATAGTGGTTAGTCTCCTGGTATCGTTGAAGGGCATACTGCATTGATGAACGTGGTACATTAAGCACCACAGCAACTTCACGCTGTGTCAACCCTTCGTCGATTAATGCTACAGCCTGTGCAACCTGTGCAGGTGTTAATGGCATTTTTATTGGTGTTAAAGCACTTTTGGTTAATCAATGAAAAGCCCAAAACCACAATAGTTCAACAAGGTACCGAAAGCTTTTACAACACACAAATTTAAACTTGCAACTTTGTCGCTCAAGAGACACGAATCCACAGAACATATATACCCCTAAAGGGAAGAATAAAGACTCCATACAAATTTGACGAGAAAATTTTTCCTTACCGATCGGCGCCATCTATATTCCGCCCACTAAAACTAGAGAGTAGAAGCTAGGGCGGGAATTTCGAAACTAAAGCATTATTTCTTCTTTTTTGTTATTATTCACTTTGTTTTGCATTTTATGCTTATGTACATTGCGGTTCCCGATAGTTTCCTACAAGATGCAAAAATGTTTAACCAACAATAATTGTCATTTAAACAGAATAACTATCGAGAAATTCAGTGTACTTATGCATAAAATGCTAAAATTAATCTAATAAGAGCAGTCTAATAAAACAAAAACTAGTACTTGATTTTTACATTTAGCATGATAATAGTTATAAATCTAGCAGATATTCATTTAAGCTTATGTATGTTACAATATTGACTGATTTCAGTTTTATGAGATAAATAAAGAAATGAACTTATTATTATACTTATTATTTTGCTTGAAGGCAGACCTGACTTTTTCGTTTCATGTTTAACAATATTGATGATGATCGTCTATTAATGATACCTACACTATCTTCAGCATTGACCAAGACGCCATGCAAAATATCGTCCATTAGTAAAACAGGGTGTTAAAATAAAAAAATAAATAAGAAAAGAAAAATGAACATAATTTATACATTTACAACCGACGAAAAAGAAGGTTAGGAAAATAGTGGATGATTGATTGCTCACTCGCTGATTGTACCTAATATATTGACCCTATTATTTTCAAACTTTTTTTTTAAACTTTACCTGTATTCGGGCGATTCAAACAAAAAATAATTATTCAAATCGGTCAAGCCCTTTTTGTAGTTTTAGCGAGACTAACGAACAGTAATTAATTATTTTTTTATATACAAGATGTCTACCAATGTAGAGGTCCTACAGGCATAAAAGTGGTTTCGTTCGACAGCTATAAAATGAATCCATCCATACTCAGTAAAAAAAAAACAATTTTATTTAATTTCGAAAAAATCAATTAATCTGTCGATAATATTGATCATATTGCTTCGCCTGAACGGGACGGACACCGCTGACCAGACTTACTGTAATATTACTTGTCCTGACTGATTCATGAACGCATCTAGACAGCATTTAGACCAGTTTCCGTACATATATTTGCTCAATGTAGTTTATTTATGCATAATTATGTTCATTTTTCTTTTAAGTGCAGATTTAGATGCCTCTTCAGAATACACCCTGTTTTTTATTATGCAGTATCTCTTAGTAACAATGTGGAAGACACTATTTATTATATAATTAATATTTAAATCTTTGTGCTCCAAGCAATTACCGAGGAAGTCATAATTTATAGAGTCCTTTAATAATTGTGTTATTTTAGTTTTTATATTTTCTTTATACGCCTCTTTTTCTAAAAACATATTTATTAAACTTGCACTTTTTTCAATACAATCTATTAGATTCTTAGAGGCGTATGTAAGAGATTTTTTTATAGATTCATAATTTTTAAACTCTATAAAATTATGCACTTCCTCTGGCGTTTCAGAGACCAGAATATTTTTACAAATACTGCAATTGTTTTTATTTTTTTTAATTATGAAACCACAGACATACGCACATGCTTGTAGTTCACTACTTCCTTCCCCCAAGTTTTGTTCGAGGGAGGAAGTAATATCATCTTCAAATTCTGTATCCATTTGGAAATTATTGTATTGCTCAGTGTCAGTGCGCATGTCTGTGGCTGGTGTCAATAAAACTTTAAAATTTGAAATTATTGCACTGTTGCTATCCAGCTCACAATTGCCTGAGCTAGCATGTGCCATGTTGTTAATCACGGCAGTTTTTAATCCAGCAACAAATTGTCCAACTGTCGGGTTGCTATTAGAACCACAGTTAAAACGTATACACCCGAATAAATTTTCTAGTGGGTCCTGCTGAAGTCTTCTTGTGGACAGACTTTTTATTGTTGAATGTTTGGCACTGAGGATTCTCCAAACCATTTCTATGCCATTGAGGGTCCAAATCCACCCATCTCTTGATGGGGGTTTGCCCTTGCATCCCAAAAATTCAAGGGTTTTAAAAAAAAGTTTCATTTTATTGAACATTTGCAGATGTTCAGTAGAATTTTTAATGTTAGTGGAAAATTTTTTTCCTCTTCTTAAGTCTGGTGTAGACGCGTTCACACCATCGAACAGTTCGTCCATATTTGATAGTAAATTAGCCGTTGCCAAGGCTTCAGTCGGCATGTCACCTGAAAATTCACAATATACAAATTAAATCAATACAAGTATTCATATTACTAACCTGTGGCTTTGCTAGCATAGGTTAACATAATCTAAAAAAAATTGGCAATATTAAACCACTTCGGGAATATACCGTAACCTGGTCCTACTTTGCACCAAAATTTGCTCCAACTTTTTTTTTTAATCCACATCTTTTTAAATCTTGCCTAAATCAGTAATATTATGTATTGTGTATTAAATAGTACTATTAAAGTTTAACCTGACATTAAATACATTATTGTATTTATTTCTTTTGGAGCAAAGTAGTTCTTATGCAGGGGGTAACTTTGCACCGTAATTTTTCTTCACAGGTTTGTCATTTATTTTTCAATGGAGCATAGTTTTATTTAGTCATTTTTACTTTGCTCCGATAGTACAGGGTAATAGAAACCAGATGTGTTATAAAATCACCTTTATTTATGAGAGATCAATTAAAAATCACATTTTGGTTTGCCATAGGATCATTTTTTCTTAATTATTACAGTAATTAACTACAAAGTTATGTAAATAATTCAAAAATAAACAATATTGTTGTGCTCTAGCACAAATTATCAATAAAACAATCATTTATGAGATCAAAAAAATTATAAATTTTCAAAAAATTCTACTTATTAACTTAGGTTCCCCATATTTCGTTCAGTTCTGGCACAGAATAAAAGTCTCTACGTCCAATTTTTTTCGGTGTGTTTATGCTGCCAACTACATCATTCCATGTATAGTATAATTCGTCTTTAGGAAGAGGCCACTTCCAGTTCTTCAAAGAACGCTTCATTGATGATATAACAGCCCCATTTTTATTAACTTTTATAATCACGCCGGGAAACAGCTCACCTTCGTATTTAAAAATGACATATTGACCTTCTTTTTTTACCAAAGGCTGTAACGCTAGATTCTCTGAATCTCTAGAATTTAAAATGTTGGGGTCTTCGTTTTCAACGTCACTTAGTGGCCCTTCAGAGGAATCTCTTAGAGACATTTGATCATCACTTTCGCTGCTATCACCATTAATAATAGCAGAAGACGAACTAGGGACGCATTCTATTTCACCAGTTGTCGGCGAAACAAGCATCTGATCCGCTACACTTTTGCCTGGTATTAACTTTAGCTTTTTTCTGCCTCTGTTGGTTGCAACACCCTGAGTCCATGCATTTCTTTTTATTTCCAGGCTTTGTACGAAAGAATCATTAATTGCCTCTGTGTTAATTGCATGGGGTAGTCTATCTAGGAGAGGTTTAGCATCTAAAGGATAGATTCCGCATTTTCTAAATCCAGCTTTGAGGTTATTAGCACTGTTCAAGGTTATTGCATCCACTAAACGTCTTAACATTTGAGGGAAAATACCCTTTGGGAGAACTGTATTCTTATACCCACTCGCACTAGATTTCCAGTCGGACAGAATGGACCTCCAAGCAACTTTCAGTGGGCGGAAGAACGCCACGTCTAGTGGCTGTGTTAAATGAGTACTGTTTGGTGGTAGACAAAGAAATGTGATGTTGTTTTCTTTGCATTGATTAATAACATCGAGAGAAATATGGGAAGATAAGTTATCTCCTATGATGACTTTCTTTCCTGGCATTTTTTTCAATCTAGGTAACAACTGCGATTGAAACCAATTAGTAAATATGCTCATATCAAACCAGCCGCTTTGGCTACAACTATAGCGGGTCCCTTCAGGTCCACCTTCCGTCCATGTTGTCCATAGACAGCTAGACTTGTAAACGACGAATGGAGGAAGTAATTCGCCTTCAGCGCTTCCACAAAACATAATTGAAATACTGGATTTTGATGAATTTCGTAGAAGTTCCGGGTACTTGGTGCCTCTTTTAATAATCACTTTTTTATTGCCGGGATCATCCGTGACGTTTGTTTCGTCATAATTCCATATATTACTGGCTGGCACATCTGCGAGCTCTTGTCTAAGATATTCAATGTATTCAGTTAAAATGTCAGGAGTGATGGCGGCCCTAGCTCGCCTAATATTTGCAGCAAAGCGTCTGGATAAATCAGGGTGGCGACGTAAAAATGACGCGACCCATTCGGTACCTGGCAAATTATTTTTAAATCTTAAAACCGTTCGTCCAGTTTTATCAAGATAAGCTTTTACGATACAACGAAAATCAATTTCAGATAAGGGGAATCCGTATGTTCCCATCAATTTAATGCAACTAGAAAACTGTGATTCTTCTTCATCATCAAAAACTTGAGGATGTCCTGGTGGTTTCACGTCTATATTATTTTTTCTGGCTTTAATGTAATTAATTATAGTCCTTCTAGGAATATTAAAATGCTTTTCAGCTTCTCGTTGGGTCATGGTTTTATTTTCTAATGTCAAAAGACATTCTTCTAATTTTTCTTTGCTATACACTTTGTAGCACCTTGCATCAGCTCGTCTTTTATATTTTCTAGGCATGTTTCTAGCCTAAAACAAGTAAAATACATAAGTAAGTAAACATAGATGAAAAAATTAAACTATGGGTATTCTTTGCTCCAGGCGCATTATTACCTCAAAAGTAGGCGCAAAGTATACCCAAGTCAAAGAAACTGATACAAGAAATACAAAGCTGGCATTAAACACAAAATATCACCTTAATCTGATAGTTTAGAAAACACGTTAACTAATTAAATGCGACTGTAATTGTTTAAATCACAAGTTTAGTAGATGTTAATAGATTTTACTCACTTTTAAATTTTCACCTCGAAGAGCGATGCACTTCTACCACACACAGAAAAAAATAATGGCTGACTTTGACATCTGTCAACTCTGGTGTTGCTAGATTAAGAACAATATTTTCATATAAAAATATTGGATTCTACTAAATAGTAGAGTATCAGTACGCAAAATCAGATTTAATCATTTTTCGGAAGTGGAGCATTTTTACCACCTTAGGAGCAAAGTAGGACCAGATTACGGTACCCTTTCAAATATAAAAATAATTTTCAAAATCAATCCACGATTGACGGAGAAATCGAACTTATATAAAATAGAACCTCTTTCTTTTAGGGCAGTCGGTTAGAAAGGTTTCTTACCTCCAGCTATTTTGGAATATATTCCTGCTGCAACTGAGTGGCTTAAAACTTGAGCTGCAAGTTTTACCCTCATTTTTTGTTTTGAGTTTGGGTCAAGGTGATCTTTATGCAAACATGGTGCAAAAACAAAATTTGGATTATTATTATCCAATTCATAAAATTGCCTGATGTGGCTCCATTTAGCGATTCCTGAAAAGAATTATTAAAACTATTAGAATGATTTAGTATAAACTTTCTAAAAAACTATTAGGCACTTTATTTATATATTTATTACTTAACAATTTTTTTTAAAGTAACAATAACTTACCAATTCCTTGCATGTTGTCTGATGTTATATTGGTCCTAAACTTTACATCATATTTCATAAAAAGATTTCTGAAGCACTTCAGGAGATGTGGTGTGTCAAACAGTGTGACAATTTTATAATTGCTGACTTCTATGCAGGGATTCTCTACAGAAGCTCCTAATAGACATAGAGCTCTCTTGTTGACTCCATCCAAGTCACAAACTGTAGCGCATATATTGAGTCCAGCATCAAAGCAACAATTTAAAACCTGAAAGTATTTTAAAGGAGATTAGTGACAAATAAACTCAAAACATTTTTTTAGTTAGCATAAATCAGCAAAGAGTTGATTAACCGCAGGAGTGCTCATTAGCAGACGCTAAACATTACAGAGAAATAAAATTCTTAATTGCACATCAGCGGATAAGCATGATCATGATTCAAAATAAAGAAGAAATGCATACCTCCTTAATCAAAGCTGATAGTCTGTCAGCTGTGACAAAACCACTTGATAAATAGTGAGCCACTGGCTGTTTCACATACTTTCTAACTCCAACTACCATAAATACAAGAGCATACGAAGCTGCCTGGGGAGATCTACCTTGCGTAGCATGGTCTTGGAAGCCTTCAATATAGTCCGCCTTAGGATTGTACCATACATTTTTTCTTAAGGACATTTCATCCCACAACAATGTGTATTCTCGATCAGATGGCCCAAAGTGTTTTGTTGTGTTTTTCAATACTGTTAGTATGTTTTTGGCAGCGTTCCCACTACGCCGGACCGGCAGACCTGCCGGAAACCGGACACCGGACAGAGTGTTCACATTACATCGGATCCCGGAAGAAATTCAGACAGTCAAGTACTTACCTCAGTTGAATTTGGACCTGCGCGCACAATGGACGACGAAATTGTTGTGTTGTGGTGGTATCTTAATAGAAGGCGAAATAAAAGAAAACATTGGGTACACCCTATTTTACGGGAAAGATTTTCACTTGGAACATTTGAAACATTAATGGGTGAACTTAGAAGAGACGAATCAAAGTTCTTCAATTATTTTCGAATGACAGCAACCACTTTTGACGATTTACTGGGACGACTAGACATAAGAGTACGAGATACAAGTTTCAGAGAATGTATTTGCCCAGAACAAAGATTAGCCATATGTCTAAGGTAAGATTATTTTATGCACTAGATTGCGTAATAATAGTTTTGACGTAGGTACCTACTTAAGACTGAATTAATGAATGAATGTTTGCTATGTATGTTTGTTTGATGAATGTGAATATATATAATGTGTGTGTGTGGGAGGGTGTATGTATTTGATAATCATTATGAATTAAAAATGCAAATAACTTATTTATGTATTTATTTGTACTCAAACTTAAAACCCTTCAAAATCTAAGTAATCTGAGTCTTGGGAATGTACGGAATGATTACTAGATGCTGATGGCGAAGCTGGAATCGGATTCGATGACTGAGATGAAGTTGATGGTATAGATGTTGTTGCCTGTTGATTGCTACTATTATATTGCGTAGAGTATCCAGGGTGGTGTTGATCTTGCGTAGGTGTTGCCTGTTGATTGACGCTATTATGTGTGTAGTATCCAGAATACTGATCTGGTCCGGTCATCTGATTATATGAATCACGCCAATGTCCGTAGTTTGGTCTCTCATTATTCCTACTTTTAATTTTTTGCAACATTCTCATGACGCTAGCTTGAAATTCTAAAGTCTCTTCGATAGTTAAAGTGTTCAAGATTGGTATAATGCCTTTGAAGAAAGACAGATGATGGTTTTCCTTTTCTGGGTTTATTCTGGAGTCCAAAAACTTTACCATCCTGTCATTTACCTCTTTATTATCAATTTTTCTTTTATCTTTAATTAAAGGTGAACGAAAATCTGATTCCATGCCTACTTCAGTCTCGGTTCTTGCTTTTTTTGAAACTGACTCATGTGGTGGTCGAGGTTCGGAGACTTTTTTCAAAAACATTAATTGCTCGTGATATAAATAATTTCGTGTCTTTTTGGCCGAAGATCCAGATTTAGACTCATCTTTTTGTTTCTTTACTGTCTTAAGCCACGAATCTCGTATATTATTCCATGTAGTTGAAACCTGTTTTCCTGAAATCAATAAAAAAATATCATAAAACAATACAATTTGTTTCTTGGTGACGTATAAAGTAATAATGTATTAACAAAAAATACTTTTTTTTTCAGATATTTAGCTTCAGGGTGTTCATTCAAAGAAATACATTACTCATACAGAGTAGGCGTTTCGACAATAAGTAAACTATTAAAAGAAATGACCCACGTCATTTGGGAAAACCTAAAGACAGATTTCCTTAAGCTGCCTGATACTGAGAGAGAATGGGAGGACATCGTTTCAGGATTCGAAAGAAAAGCCAACTTTCCTCACTGTCTTGGAGCAGTAGATGGCAAACATATCAGAATTTTGAAACCAGCCAAGAGTGGTTCTATGTTCTTTAATTACAAGGAGTATTATTCTTTTGTATTAATGGCAGTTGTCGATTCAGAGTACCGATTTATTTTTATTAGTGTGGGCTCATATGGCAAGGAATGCGATTCTACTATATTAAAGGATAGTACATTTTGGCAAAAGATCAATGATGGTACTTTAAATGTACCAAAGCCTAGACCGCTTCATGAAAACTTGCACGAAGAATTACCGTTTATACTTATTGGCGATGAAGGCTTTGCTTTAACACCTAATCTCCTACGTCCATATGGAGGTACACATTTGAATACTGATAAAAAGATTTTTAACTATAGACTAAGTCGAGCAAGAAGGTATGTTGAGTGCGCTTTTGGTATTCTCGCAAATAAGTGGCGAATAATCCATCGAGCTATAGATCTGAACGTAGACACAGCAATTCAAGTAATTAAAGCTTGTACAGTCTTACATAATTTTGTAAGAGAAAATGATGGTATAAATTTTGAAAGTTACCAAAATATAGAACATAGACAAGAACAAGAAACGACACCCATGAATCGGAATGTGTCAAGTCGAGGTGGCCCTAATGCCAACGCTATACGGACATCATTTACTAATTATTTTGTTTCGGATATTGGTTCCGTTCCGTGGCAGGCAGCAGCTATAAAATAAAATTTATCAATGCATTTACATTTTATCAATAAAACATTAAAAACTCACCGTACTGTTTTCTTTCTTTTTCATCCAGTTCATCGAAGTTTGGTTTCAGTATTAAACATACTTCACGCCATGCTGCTAACTTTAAGTTTTTGTCTTTATAGACGTCTTCGGTCTTATCCCACAGAACAGGTCTCTCTTGGACAAGCGTAATTAAAGTTTCTGCTTGAATATCCATGCTAAACGTCTACTTTTACCAGAAAATGCGAGCCGAATGACGTGAGTGGAACACGGGCGGGGCGAGGGGAGCACGAGCGGGGCGAGCGGGGGACAGATACCGGCACAAACTCGTTCACATTACTCCGGGCCCGGTCGTTCTACCGGCAATTCGTAGTGACAAAACGCTCGGTAAAAATGCCGGGCTCGGCAAAAATGCCGGACCCGGGATAATGTGAATAGCTTCATATAAATTGTACAGCCACTAGCCCTTCCGGCAGATTTACCGGCGCGGCAGATCTGCCGGTCCGGCGTAGTGGGAACGCTGCCTTTGTGTGTCCCCACATTCATCTTAAGTTTACTTAAGAGTGATTTTAATGTGCCAGGTGCTGGTAAACAAATCATTCTCCTCAATAGTTTATAGCTTGTTGGTGACCTTTTGTAGAGCCTCAATGCTATTATTTTAGCCTCCATGTTCCACCTGCGCCCAGGTTTCTTCCTGTTATAATTCTGCAGTTCTCCTTGTAGTAACAGTGCAAATGTTGAACTCATTTTTTTATCAAGGATTTCTTTTACAGTATCATTGTTACTGATAACATTTAAAAATGCTTCATTCTTTAAATGTTTTACAGTTTTTTGTAATCTATATACCTTATTCATACTACTTTTAAGTTTCCTTATTAACATTCTACTTTTCTGATCAACTTCTTGTTTTGAAGACTTGCACACAAATTGTCTTGAAATGGTTGGAGTGATAATGTTTGCATTATGTTCGCTTAAAGGATAAATTCTGGATGTACCAGCAACAGGTTCAAATGTGGCCATTTGATCTGGCACTTTAGAAATAGTTGTATCCTGAAAGTAAATAATAATAATAATAAATAAATTGATTGATTCAAATAAGCATGATAGTATAAAAAGAATATGTAAAAACAATGGTAATCCTACTAGCTCTTTACCCGCGGTTTTGATTCCGGGACACACCCCACAGAACCTCAAGGATAATGTAGCATTCTAATGGTGAAAGAATTTTTGAAATTCGACAAGTAGTTTTGAACTAAATCGTACCAAACAAACAAAAAATGTAATCTTTCCTTTTTTATAATATTAGTTTAGATGTCTACATGGTTTTGTCATGTAAACCTAACATAATTATTCTGCTGCAGTACCTAACTAACTATTTAACACATAGCATAGTGTCTGTATTTCTCTGTAATGTAAGGCAGGTTTTTTAAATACACTTTTCAATAGTTTTGTACTAACCTTATGGCATTGATCACCAGGTACAGCTGTTCTGAACAACTTAGTCCCATTAAAGCATGTACTTAGAAAATGTTTGCTGCAAAGCATCTTATGCTTAGAATGGAGTCCATTCTGGAATTCTGATGAAGACCAGGCTTCGTTTGGGAAGCAAAACTTTGCCCATAATTCACAACTGGAAATTAAACAATATCAAAATTATACACCATAATAAAACTACCTATATAAAATCTAAACTCTCTGTATCCACTTTGATTATTAAAGATACAGGAATGGTCTATGCAAGAAAAGTTTTCATAGTAAAGGGTATCAAATAATTTAAGTATGTTACGTTAGTAAGTGATAGCTAGAAGATGGGTTAACAATATTTGTGGTATGCGACGCCGGCTAACGAATAGCATGGAAAGTTTACGTATATTAGTAGGTACATACCGCAGAGTATTTTTAGGGCCAGGCTTCGGGAACCGATGCAAAGTGATGCTAGGATCTTTAGAATGTGAAGATCCGCACATGCAACAGATTCTAGTGTTTTCTTTCTGCGAATTCATCGCGAAATTAAACACGAAATCAGAGTCAATATCTCACACCACAACACCGAGTCTGTTATCTCACAAATACACACTTAATATCACCAAAACAAAATCACGGAGGAGCAAGCTCGTCTCAACGCTAATAATGTAGGTAGAATTAAATGAAAATAGTTTATTTATTAAAAAATAAACATTAGTACAAGATAAAATGGTGCGCCTGCGCAAGCGGGGGCAGACATTTTTCTTGTAACGTCAACGTCATCGTCTATATGACGTGAGGACGTTAGTGCTGCCACACATTATCCCCCAAATCATTTTCTTTTATTATGTTTTAATCAATCAAAAATGATAAATTTCTTAATAAAAAATATTTGTTTGGCATCAGAATAATAGCAAATAAAAGCTCAATATGAAGATTTCGAAATTGTATTTTTAGTGGCAACATTATATAAGCATATATTTCATCTCTTTTCCTCTAATGTTGTTGTACCTTTCTTGTTTTCTAGCCCACCTATAAAATGTTCGTAGAACAAAGTTGACACCCCCTGCACGAATCAACTAAAAATTAAAAGTTGCACCATAGTGCTCTCAAACATAATGAATTACCCTCTTGAACTAAGAGTTAACATTTTTTTGACCTACCCTCATAAGAAACAAGCAATAGAAACACTTAAAGTTTTTGTTATGGCGAGTATTTGCGAGATAAGCGCTTGGCCAAGATTCCGTGCCGCTGAGTGTAGTTTATTTAATAATATATCAAATTGTACCTTATCATAAGCTTTTGTCATGTCTAATAACAATCCTACAGCATATTTTTTATTATTAATTATATTAAGTGCTTCTTGTATATATTTATAAACAGCCAAAACGGTAGATCGGTTTTTTCGAAAGCCATTCTGACTGTCATTGAATATATTGTACTTCTCACAAAATGCGTATACACGGTTGCACATGGCTTTCTCAAATATTTTTGAGGCCGTTGGTAGGAGAGCTATGGGACGATAATTATTTGGGTCGGTTCTTATATTTTTTATCTGAGTTGAATCGGTTTTATAAGAGCTTTTTTTAATAATTCGGGAAATACGCCTTCTTCAAAAGATTGGTTGAGTAATATGTAAAATGGCAAAGTTAGTTCGTCAGCGCATTGTCTTAATAATGTGGGAGGAATTTCGTCAATTCCATGGCTTCTTTTATTTTTTAGATTTTTAATAATTGTGTTTACTTCGTAAGGATCTACTGGGCTAAGATACAGTGTGTTTTGAGTAGTTGAAATCGCCGTGGGGCCCTTTGGTTGGCTGGTAGTAGGCAATGTGTTATTTCCACCAATGGAGGCAAAGAAATTATTAAATATATTCGCTACTTCTTTTGGTTCCGAAGTTAGGCTATTATTTATTTGTAGGTTTATGTTGTATTTTTCACTTTTTAGTTTCTTGTTTGTGCGTTCATTGATTATTCCCCACATAGTTTTAACTTTATTGTTAGATTGAATCATTTTATTTTTATAATGAAGTTTTTTTGCAATGATTACAGCTTTTTTAAATGTTTTTTCGTACTTTTTATAGTGCTTTGTTAAAATTGGATTTTTTATTTTTGTTATTAATGTTTTTGATAGTCTTTTATTTACAGAAGATTTTTTTATACCTACAGTGAGCCAGTATTTTTTATATTCGGTCTTTAGTTTAATTTTTCGCAGCGGCATACATTGGTTTAGAATAGAAGTAAGAGTATCATGAAATATTTTATAATTTATGTCAATGTTTTCATTATTTGTAAGAATGTCATTCCAATTGAGTTTTTGTATTTCCTTTTTGAATTTTGATATATTTGTGTTATTAAACAGTCTTTTCTTTGTGTACCAGTAATATTTTTCTGATTGATCGGCTATTTTTAGATGTAGAATTGCACTGTGGTGGTCGGAGAAACCTAGTTCTTCAGTGGCATAATTAAGCATAATTTCGTAAATCTTGTCCTGCACCCCCTGTCAAATCTTACTAGCAAATGACGAACTCCAAAAGGTTCAGGTACTCAACTCTGAGAAACCCTGGCATAGACCAACGAGGCCATCGGTCTTTAGTTATATAACACGACACAACGCTATCATCAGTCGAGTACACTACGTTGCGACTTTTTAGCCGAAACCGAAACTGCGGGCGAAACCTGTCTTTTTGGCTGAGCCTATAAACCCCTTAGAGCATAGGTTAAATGCTCTAAGATAAACCCATACCAAATCTGCGATCGGCTTCTTTCTTTAATAAGTTCTAACTTTAATATTAACATTAGGTAACCGTTGACCACCTGTATTGCCATTTTTTTTTAAATTCTGCAATATAGTATTCAACTAGCGACAGACGGCAGAGTAATGAACTAATTCGGTGACTGAATTAGTTCCTTGTGTTGCCGCTGAATACACTGTGGAAGCGTGGCGCCATACAGATAACTTTACCTGCCTCTCTTTCGGCTATCGAAGAAGAGATGGCGCTACTGTAAGCATTTGTACATGTTATTAGGATCCTTCGATTAAACTAATTTACAGAGTGTGTGCAAAGAAATGACATAAAAAACGGACCCCATGTCTCAGTGTATATCATACACAAAGTGGACTCTTTCCGAGCCTGTGAGGTGAAAAAGTATGTTATCCATATAGTTCTCTCCACGACAGGCATTATACCCGACCGTCTTCTCCGTAGTCTGAAATTAGTCGAGTTAGAAGAAACCGTTACATCAATCTACAAAAAGCCGCCATCTTGAACACCTGCAGAGTAGTCAGGAAATTCGTGTAGTTGGAGGAAGAAAACCTCATCTTAAAAGCACACCACACGCTGCATTTAGGTACTTGGCTGAAACCCGTAAATGTAGGTAAAACTAGCCTATAGGCTGAGAAAAAGAATACTCCAGGAAATTATAATAAAAATTTATTTACAAATATTGGTACAATACAGTAAAAATCTTAGAAATAATGAAGGTGCAATGCCATCCCAGAGAAAGCTGACACATCTCAAATGCCTGTAATAGGACTTGTACATGCATGACGCTTCAACTTGGGTTATACATTGGCCTGGCCATTGGGTAAAACGACGAATCACTCCCGCTCACTTCAGTTGTCACCCCCATGAGCTCGTACTGTGGTGTTTCTTCTGCCTCCATGCATTCTCTGCACAAAAGGCTGTCTGTCACACCTGGGTACAATAAAATTAAAATCCTTAATGATGTGTTTTCTCAGTCCATCAGGCTCATGTCGTTTTTCAGTATCATTGCACTCCAAAAATAAGCAACGACGTGTGCTGTATCAGCAGCTCTTTGTAGCATGTAGCTCAATGTAGGCAACATAATTGGTTTAGCAGATTTTACCTGCAATGGATGTCTAGACTTGCTACATCTGTAGTGCATATCTGACTATTCCACCTTCACCTTCCACACTACAGGAGCAGAACTTCCGTGGGCGCTATCAAACACTCTCTGTGTCACACATAAACAGCAAGGCACACATAATTGCTGGTTAACTGAAACAATAAAAGAGAAAAGTTCTAAAAAACAGACACAAATATGATTAAAATACAGATATTATTATTAGCTCTTGGCGTGACGTTATCCGCGGAATTTTTATTTCCTCGTTTACAGTACTGAGCAGATTCTGTGCATTCTTGAAAAGTTCAGCAAATTTTGAATCAATATTTTGACGAACATCTTCAATAGTCTTTATAATTAAATCGACATGTTGTAAAGCTGCTGCCAAATCGCATAAGGGAGATTGAAGTATTTTGCATAGTGTCAGTGTGTACGGGAACAACATTCCTAAGCAACATAAGCTTATAACAAAATCACTTGAAATGACTGATTTTAGAAAAGAATTTGCCTTCGACGATGTTTCAGAATCCATGTCAGTGCTTAAGTCGTCTAGTGTATCAACAATAGCTTTATAAATTTCTTTAAATCTTAACAACCCATCATGATTTTCTACCCAGCGAGTTTCGCACATTGCCGTAAGGTTTTTCCATTGTGTTTTAGGGAAGTTTTTTTCGATATTATCTTTTAAACACTTGATTCGTTTTGCCGAGTCCTTGATAAATTTTCCCACTGATTTTATAGTTCCGATTGTATTTCGAATAGGCTGAACCTGGCAAGAATGACCCAGAGCTAAATTCAATGAATGTGAGCTGCAATGAACGTATAAGGCTTCTGGATGTAACTCACGAATTACTGCCTGCACACCATTAAAACTTCCTTTCATCGAAGAGGCTCCATCATATCCTTGTCCGACTAAATATTCACAATCTACTCCCAAAGATTTTAATTCAGATAAAATTGCATTGGCTAAATATCTACCTTTTGTATTCTCAACTGTTACAAAAGTTAAAAAATCTTCACGCAAGATAAACCCATTATCTTTTGGCTCGACATATCTCAGACAAATGGACATCTGTTCTTGTCGTGAAACATCAGTAGTTTCGTCAACAAGAATTGAAAAAAACTTCACAGAATTTAATCCTTGCACAATTTTTTTCTGGATTATTTCACCACAAATTGCAATAAGTTCATTTTGTATGGTCGGGCTTAGGTAGGTAGCGTTCAATGTCATATTTTCTGTGTGCTTTATTAGATTTGAGTCTCCACATCTGCTTCTCATCCGTAAGATAGCACGAAAGTTTCCATCATTTGTTTCTGGTTCAGCATCATTGATTTTTATTGGACCTGAGTCGCACGTACCTCTCAATGCCAATTCCTGACGGCCACATAACTTTATTTTTTCAATAATCGGAATGAGCCGTTTCCGATTTTCCGCTATTTGCGCTAAGTATCCGCTATCAATCTGACTTATTATATTTGGTTGAGATTTATCATACACCTTCATAAAATTATCAGCAAATAATACAGAAGATTTGTGGTACTGGCTTTCACTGTGATGTTTGAAATCATGTACAGCATCTTTCCATTTAGTGAGCGGCTGAGTAACTAAGGATTTCAACTGCTGATGAGAGCCTTTACCTGCGCAATCTCTGGCAAATAATACACAATATTTGCATAAAGCACCTTGTTGTCCTGTATTCGTGTAAACTAACCACGAGAACCGATCAAACCATTGCATTTGAAATTTTAGCTTTCTTTTATCGTCACTTACTGGAAACTTAAATGTCTTTTCTGGCATCCAAGGAGAATTCAACAATCTGTACTTTAAATTATCATCAATTTTTTTAGTGTTCGATCCCGTATAATAGGCAACATCTAAAATATGCTGAGAAACATCATCCACAGTCCCAGGAACGGCAGCAAAAGTACCAGAACTACCTGTACCAGCACTCACAACACTCGAACCCTGATTTTCAGTAGAACCTTCATTACCAGTATCAGGTTTAGATTTTTTAAATAAATATTTGAATAATGTATTTTCTTGCGTCCTTTTTGCCATTTCAAATGTTGAACCGACCTGTGACAATTAAAAAAACAGCCGAAGTAAATATTTGTGTACAAATGCAATTAATAATTGGCTGAGCCAAGTATATAGATAAATAACGTTAGTTCTGGTTTTAGCCATCGGCTCTTAACCTCGCTTCTTAAATGTAAAGCAGAAAAATGAGTTTAGTCCTATTCAGATAGTTCATTCTTTATATCAAATTAACATAAACATTAAGGAAATGTACAAAGATTTCAATAATAATAACTGATTACTCACCCGCTTGTCTTAATTTGTTTGATAAGTACGTGGCACATTTCACGGCTGGCGACATACAATGACGTGTCATGTCCGATTGACGTTTGACATATCACAGCTGTCAACAGTAGCAGTGTTGCCATAGTCTCTTTTAATTTGGTACCGTACACAGTGCAGTAATATAATTGTCAATGCCTTACAAGGGAAGTACCAAACTTGGGAATCACAGATTCCCATCACTTTCATATATATGTATATTGTAGGACAGGGTCCCCTCAATAAATATATAAAAAAGTGAGATGGGCTCACTGTCTGTTGTTTATGTTATAACTGCAGTCTCATCAATATTACTGCAATCTGATTAACATTTATCAAAATTATAAAATAAATTTTTATTTCGGGGGGGGATTAATCCCCCTTGATCCCTCCCCTGGCTACGGCCTTGGCACCGTGTATGAACACAAGTCCAAAAGAGTTGAAAACAGAAATCCAGGACAATTACTTCAAAAAAATTTTACGTCTATTCTAACCGGACGGATTTGTTAACGCAGTTAACTCTGCAGCCCATTCTACATCATTAACGCTGTAGCGGTTACTCCACTATAGCTGATAACATGCTTCCGCTGGTTTGCTTCAGCTAGTCTCCTCAGGTACAGTGGATAACAGGATCTGAGAGAAGAAGGCGTCTCTCCCAGAAGGCTGATCACGCCTAGGCACACTGAACTTGGGTCCAAGTGTAGAGTAGTCCAAAACTCTTTTACATCACCAGAAGGATGGCAGGTTCTGGTGTATTCCTCCAATGTATTAACGAGAGGTGGACATCTCAAAGTACCCATGTCGTTGCTCAACAGCATTGCGATGGTACCAGGTGCGTCGTAGTCTATTTGGCCGCCAAGTAGCTTCGGAATATGCTTCTCAACGAAGTGCAGAACGTTAGTTACATCTGCTATGTCTCTGAATAAATCAGTAGAAGAGTAGTTCCTTGGTATTATGTCATCTGCATTAAGCAGAAGACGTCCTGCAAATCGACAACCAGGTATCGGATTGTTTTGAATAAACGCATCCCTGATGTCTCTCGGCGTCCTAACTTCTTGTAGAGCTTCTACGACGGCTCGAAGATTTGAGAGCGTCACTACAAGTGGAGAGGGTATGAGGTGTCCTCTTTCATCCGTCTCATCCTTTGCCATCACAGGAAGATAAATCTCATCCCCGTGTTTAAGTATACCTAAGGTAGTTAGTATACTAAAAAGAGGTTCCGGTGCTATAGTAGCAGTATTCATAACCTCAGTCCACTCAGGGCCGAGTAGAAAATCTCTGCAGTCATGTGGTAACGGATTGACCGCTGGAAATTTCTTCTTCGCTCTTCTCATCTTCGCCTCAAAAATGCCTAAGAAGCAGCGGTAGATGACATGGATCGTGGGTTTGTCAAAGCCATGGTAATTCGAAATCGCCTTGGCAAAAGCACAAGCAGCAAAACCAACGCCCCTAGATGTTATTGGCACAGGTACAGGCTGGTGAGTAGACACCGTGCCTAAGTGGCCAACAGCTCCCGTGGCATCAGTCACGCCGGCAAACAGTTTAGATCTTATCCCATTTGGGCCTACGCCAAGGCCCGCCATCTTCATCTTCGTCCGCTCATCAGAAAATTCGGTACCTTTCAGTTCCCGATAATCGGCAGCCCTTTCCTTCTGATGTTTCTTCCTATTTCTTTTCTTATTTGAGGTGGTTGATTGGGTGTTGGCTAACGCCCCCGTCCCATTAGGTAAGCTTCCTGAACTCATATTGACTTCAGCAGGCCTGGAGGCGATCGGCGGCGGCGACCTCTCGCGCCCGGCTCTGGTGCAAGCCATGGTCCGGGGTGAGAGGGAGTGGGAGGCAGTCACCTCCTTCTGCGAAAAAGTTATGCTCGCGAAGGAGGTGGCGGGATGGGAGAGAGAAAGGTCCTCCCGTCCCAGCCGCCGCAGGAGACGCCCCGGGCGTCGGGAGCCACGTGACGACTCCCGGCCACCGTAGGCGCGGGCCTGCGGACGGTGAGTAATGGGTGACTCACCGTCCGATCAGCACCAGACCCGTGCCGGACGGCGCGTATATGTTCCACGCGCGCCTCAAAGAGATGTCAGCATATGAAGGGGCCCCTCAGGGCCAAGCCTGCCGGGTAAGCGGGATTGTCCGAAAGGGTTACCGCTACCCCGGAACATAAAGGGCTACGGAAGGAACATGGATGGGTTTTAGTCAGTAAGAGTCTGACACTCCCTTCCGCTCCACCCAGAGCGGGAGCAGTCATTGGATGATTTCCCAGCCTTAAAAAAAAAAAAAAAAAAAGGACAATTACTTGTACCTAGCCAGAAACTGCATTTGTATAGCAGAAATGTAAATTGTATGGCAATCAAAATATTTAATAAATTACCACCACAAATAAGAATCTTGCCCATTAATAGGTTTAAGAAAACCATATTTGATTGGCTTCTAGACAAATGCTTCTACTCAGTTGCTGAATTTTTTAATTACAAATTTTGACATGTATGTACAATTTTAACATAAATTTTATTTTTTCTTGACTGTATAGTAAGACATGTACCTTTCATTTTTGACATTTTGTATGGTAGTTGATTAGTGAATTATATAGCTTTTCTTTTTAATTAAATTCAATTAAATATTTCTACACCGGCAACGGTAGCATATGTGAAACTATTTTATAGCCTGAATGTAATTACCATATACTAAGAAATAAATTCTATTCTATTCTATTCAAAAGCCCCTATCAACTATAAAAACATCGCCACTGTTTAAAAACCAATGCAATAGATTTTCTTCATTCATTAATTACTGCATAATGGTAGCATCAGATGTTGTAGCCCGGAATGGACCGAGTACGTCTATTATGTAGCCATCACTGCTCACAATTATAAAAGGTTTTAAAAGATTTCGAAACTTGTGATGGCTGTAAGATTGGCGCTGAAATAAAAAATTGGAGCTTTTTTCAATATATATGTACGTTCCATCTAATATAAAAATACTGACTGACTTTAGTATTTTGCTCATCACCAAAAAACTCTTTAGGAATCAGTAAGTTTCTTTCTAGAACATTTTCTCTAGACAGATGATCTAGACCAAGATGTCTATTAACGTAATCTTGTGTCAAACATTCTCTCGCTATTTTTAAATGGTCTTCAAATGGTCGACGTGACATCCCAAACAATGTTGCTAACCTTTCATTGCTTTCACCAGTCCTTAATTTCGTCATATAGGCCCCAAGAACTCTCCGCGGATGTCTGTGTCTCAGCTAAGCTGGGTGTTTCCAATAGCATACTATTAAATTGCTCAATAGTAAGTCCAGTCCAAAAATGAAGCTCATGGGCATCCAATCCAGTCACGGAATCAAAGCTTAATCTAGGAGCATTCATGCCGCGAATTAACATTGTTGTCATGTCCGAAACAAGCTCAGCGTTGAAATAATTCGTCACGTTTACATTATCCAGTAATTCGTCCCAAATAATATTGGACAAATGCTCTTGACACAGTCGTGTACTAGGTGGAAAATATAGTTACAAATGGCGAACAGTCTTATAGACGCGGGGATTCGCCTCAGATCCAGATTTCTGCAATGCCTATATAAACAGGTTCGCGAAGAATTAGGAGCTCGTACATACTCAGGGACGAAGATTTCATTTGGTTGGGCGCCTTCAGCTGGACTGTTGACATCGACAACAACATTTTCGTCAGGAAGGTCTTGTCGATTGACATCATTGTTGGCTCTTTGCCAGCATCTGTGACATACAGCCATGATGTTATTGAAAATAACCTGGAATAAAAAAAATCTATCTATCACAAAAATCTATCACAATAAATAAAGATATCGCAGGACTAGGTTGCAGTGCACACAGAATATCTACTTTCTTACGACGATGATATAATGCACACCCTTTTTTTTTTTTTTTAAGGCTGGGAAATCATCCAATGACTTCTCCCGCTCTGAGTGGAGCGGAAGGGAGTGTCAGACTCTTACTGACTAAAACCCATCCATGTTCCTTCCGTAGCCCTTTATGTTCCGGGGTAGCGGTAACCCTATACGTTATATTATTTTTACAATGATTATTGTAACTCATCGTAAGCACTGTTAGACAAAGAAAAAAATAACATTACTTACTAACCTCTATTAGTCCATTTTCAGAAATATAGTCAGCCACCGCTGGTGAACTTTGAGGCAAAGTATTTTCCAAAATGTGTCTTCTCTGCCTTAGGACAGAACGCGGACACATAACACATCGGCGTCCTGTATCCATAATTGTGCCAAAATGTTCTCCAAAGGAGAACAAAGTCCTGTCTCCTGTGTCAAAAGTCCTTTAACGTGCCAAGGTCAATCACAAAGATATTCTCACAGTCCGGTCAACAAGCAAGGGTCGTTGTGCGTCGTAAACAAGCCGATAATGATAACCACGAGCGTAGCGAATAACAAACGAGTGACGACTGCGAATAACTGGCTGGTCGGTGCGTGTGCGGCGGCGATACCTGAGGGGTGAGGGAGGCAGGGGAGGGGTAGGAGACGCAGGACCTCTGTGCATGTCTCGACAAGCCCAAATCGGTTTCCTGTATATAATTATTTTATGCGCAATGTAATTAAAAAGGAAAAAATATATAAATGCGCGGTATGAGTACGTCTTCTCCTTTATACTTTCTTTTCAGTATAGTAGCTTCTATCACCTTGTTTAGTAATTTTTTAATCGCTAACCGTGTGCCGTTGCAAAGACGCGGTTGGTTGATATTTCGCAACATTATAACTACCGATCCAACCTTTAATTGAAGATTGTGAGGTGGCAATCCTGGCAAATCCAGCGAGTTTAAAAATTCTGGTGGATAGTTCACTACATCATCTTGGTTAGTAGCCGAATCAACTGATTTATATATCCTCGATTCGCCTGTTATTTGTTCTTGTATTTTTAAATTTAATTCATTTACATCTATGTTTTTTGCAGCCAATATAGCTCGTTCATCTGGAAACGCCTTCTGAATAAGTTCATCTTTTGATCGAGTTAACTGACAAAAACTTTGAGGAATGTTAATGCAGCCAGTCAACATGTCTATAGGAAATTTGCTATTACCAATGTCAATGAGTTGTTTAGAGAATATGTTTCCAGACTGGTCATTTTGTAACTCGACACGCATATTCTTGCTTAAATGAAGTACTTTGACATGTTTCCACAAATTGGAGGACTTTAGACATGCATTGAGTTCATCAGCTGGTGTTGATCGTGGAATCACTGGCAATGTTTGACGAAAATCTCCTGCTAATAAAATCACTGCACCACCAAATTGGTTATGATTGCTCCGTATATCTTTTAATGTTCCGTCTAATGCCTCCAAAGATTTTTTATGTGCCATCGTGCATTCATCCCAAATAATTAATTTACATTGCTGCAAGACCTTTGCCATTGCAGAGTTCTTAGAAATGTTGCAGGTCGGAGTTTCATTGCTTTGCATATTTAATGCTGAATGGGCTGTTCGACCACCACCTTCAAGCAAAGTTGCTGCGATTCCCGACTAAGCGAGTGCAAGTGCAATTTTATTTTGTTGAGATCATACATTTTTCTCGATTCAATTCTTGGTTGAAAGGATCATGCATTGGACGATTGGTCGCGGCCAGGCCTAATTGAATTAATAGTTTGTTTGACATCATCAAGCACATGTCCTCAATTGAAATCAATGCTTCGTTGTAAATTTCTTCACTGATTTGTATATTTGGATTTCCCATTATATTTCGTATTTGATACAAAATATCATCACACATATTATCTTTGTACTTGAGCCACAAATCAATTGGGTTTGATGGGAACGTGTAGATATGATTATAGAAACAATGTTCGTATTTGATGAGCGTGTGATGATATTACAGCATCATTGAGAGTTTGATCCCAATGAGCGTCATTTTCTAGCAATTGCAAACGTTGACAGGCTTCCCTGTAAGATCCACACAATTCACCATCAACAGTTCATAAATGTTGGAATGATGTTGGGCCACGTACATTTACTAATAGCAGTCGTAAATAAAAACATTCATCATTGCTTGGATGTACTGAATAAATTCGACCAATGACATCGGTGGAATACACATCTGGGTATTATCTTATAAATCTCCTTGAGGATTGATTCCAAGTATAATATTTTGGCATTTCAGAATTTAGCAATGTTTGTGCAAAATCATCGTTTTGGCATGTCTCAAAAAAACTGGTTAATGTAGTAGATGGTGGCTGAGCAGCTCTTTGTACTGCGTTCTGTGCTGTAAAATATACTCTTTGTCCGTTTTCTAAATGCACAGCTAAGTGAACAACAGAAGGGTGTCTCTCATGAATAGGAAAAGAAAATATTCGCCATACTGCTTCATTACTACTAACATAGCGACCCATTTGGTATTGTGTAACTTCATCATTGGAATTCTCTCCACCAATTCCAATCACAGCCATATCACTCCCTTTGGTTACATATTTGCAAATGTATTTAATAGATTTCACTGAATGGCAAGATCCTACGTTGATGTGTGCTTTGAAGGTCTTTGATAAAATGGGTGAATATGGGACAATCCAACGATTATCTATTTCAATATCTTGTTGATTTAATTTGACAATATTGTTTAACTTCCATTGTCTGCTGTCGATCGTCGACGATACAGTGGATAACCGTCATTACCAGTAATTGTTTCCGATATTAATGTCCGTGGATATCGTTTTGAACATTTACCATCTATCATACATGGTGAATTTGGATTAAGAGTTCCACAGGGACCATGTATCATATTTTTGATAACTACCTCATGCAATCCAGGATCTACTTGTACATTAGGGATTTCTGCTGATATCACTGCATCAACTTCATTTGGCCTTATCTGTTCAACCAACCAAATCAAAATGTGTGCATGTGGCAATCCTCGTTTCTGCCACTCCACATAATACATCCAGCAGCGTGTCTCACCAAACACATAATGTTTTACGATGAAATCCATTAAAGATTTCAATTTTTGTCTAAAGACTCTTGCTGTTATATCATGACGATCAATGGTTGATTGCCCAGGGAATAACTCCTGCTTGATTTCTATCCATTGTGGATTGCATGTAAATGTGATGAACAAATCTGCTGTACCATAATGACGAACATCTTGAGCATATTCATGCATATGTCGAGGGCTTCCGATGTATGTTGCTGGAAGAATAGTCATCCGACCAACATTCTGTGCATTTCCATCAGTATTAATCGCATCTCGAAGGTGAATATACTCTTCAGATCGGAGTTTGGTCTGATTCAACCTGATGAATGTTAATCTCTCCGTTTCAATTTTGACATACATGTCAACAATATATTTGTGATATAATCGCCGACATTTCAATATGTGATTGTCTTCGTTTTCCCGAATCATTAGGCGGTATGAATAATAGTTCATTGAACTGACTTTTTTGTTCGTTTCAGAACCTGTAAATAGATTTTGTTTTAATAACATTGTTGAAATATAAAATTAAAATACATAATATAGTTACTAACTTACTAAGATATTATCGCCATAGCTAAACTAATATTTTAATTACCTGTAATGGGGTTTTTCATTTTTATTGAGAAATCATAGCCACCTTCACCTTGCCAAAATATAATGGGATATTGCAGTGCATCATATGAGCGGTGTGTTTCCTTTATACGTTGTAATTGATCATTCTGACGATGTAAAACAATATCACGGGATTCCAAGTTTTCTCCAACTACAACGATAGCAACTTCATCAATAGTTGGTGCATTAAAACGTCTTGCATGTTGACCCGCAGGTGTTTTATCAGCTCTGATTACAATTTTGTGATTATCTGATGGTATCAGATCCAGGGCAGTTTTAAACAATATAACCAATTGATTGTGTTCATGAAATAAAGTTTGTAATTGTTCTACAATAGACCTCTTTACTAAATTGTTATGTGCACAACGCATATAAATTTCTTGTGCTGAATTGCCCATAAAATAAATTTGCAGGAATTTGTAGTTGCTATCTGACATTGGTAACAGTGAACCGGCTCTATGATATATTTGGCCTTGTATCTGTAAATTAAAAAAAAATATTATTTTTGCACCAAACACTATAAAATAAATAATCAATGTGGGTTATAAATTTATGGATTGTCCATGATCAAACTTAAATATATCTTTTTTCTTAAAAATTATATCTGTCTCCTAATTAGTTGTAACTAATATCTATCATCAAATAATTATATTGTGTTTCAAAGTAATAAAAGTGTTGCTAAAAATGAATCACCAAATAATATGATGACTAAGTGATGATTATGATTAGTGACACATCTTAACTTAGGTGACAGAACATATTGTTCGCTAAAATAATTATGATTAACTGCTATAATACATACCTTGAAAGTTGGCATAAAATTTTCCCGTACTACATTTGTTGACCCAAATGAAGTCATTTGAAAGCAATTGTTATATTGTTGGATATTTGTCAAAAAGTGTATGGAATCTGTTCCTATTCCTGAAACCAATGAGTACAATGGCTCTGGTGGTGGTTCCAATGGTATCAATTGTACTTTACCATTTGCGCAACACAATCCATTAGCTTCTTTTTTATATTTCAATGCCTTACAATGTGAGCAAACCGAGTTCATCGTACCAATAACAACACATCGGTAGTTACTGTAGTCAATAGACACATCGTACCTGAAAGCAGCTCGATTCAAACTTGCGCGATTATTAGTTGAATGTCGCGCTCGCGCTTCACGCGTTTGTGATATCGGAATTCTTTCACGTTCATTTCGGCCGTTACGTTCTTGTGCAGCATGATTAGATCGGTAATTAGCTTGGTTTGTAGCTTTTCGGGTTCTTCTACCTAAATTGCTTCGTCTAATAGGAGTAGTGATGTATCCCTCACTCATGAGTTCCCTCGTTTGAGGGCCTCGTAATCGCAAATTGAAAGAGTTACTCGAATTTCAACATTGAACCACCTCACCACCTCATTCGTTCATTCGTCTTCATTGACATTTGCTTGTGTGAGATGAGGCGTCGCCGCGTCGTCGCGAACTCGCGACTCGAATAATCGTTCGTGAGCTCACTCGCTCAGTCAATACTGAGCGAGTGAGCGAATGACTCGTTTGAAAGTTTTATAGACTATACTATAGAGAATGAGGTGAGGTAAATTTATGATTTTGTGTAATTATTATGAGTTTTTTCTTAAGGCTATGTAATAAAATAAGTATTGATGATTGTTGTATTGTGTGTGATAGGTAGGGTAGGGCGGGGCTTTAAGGTCCAATTTGACTATTTCGAATAATACTGTGAAAACTGACGCTATTAGATCAAAATAAATAACACTAATCAAACAAACAGTTATCTGAGTATGTTTGACTCAATTTTCAGTTGAATTATTATAATAGAAATAAGTGTTTTTACAACTTTTCTAGACCTTGTCGTCTGTCCCTTTTTGCCCCATAGTAGGGGTAAAAAGGGACAGGCAGGAGGCAAAAAGGTCCAGTGTTTAATTTTTATTTAAAATCGATTTTATGGAACTAAAACAATATTTGGTTCAATAAAATTCAGTCGTTTATTTTTATTCCAAAAACAAAAAGTTTAAAATATTTTAATTTTTCAAACAACCTTCGCCTGGAACACTGTCACTGTACTTCTCGCAGCAAATCAAACAGAAGCATTCATCGTCAGAGCTGGAATCACTATTAACCTCTTGTAAAATAGCTTTTTTTACTTTCTCAACTCTTTTAGTTGCTTCGCTTTTCTTGTTTACACTTTTAGCCTTTTTCTTACTCAAGGATTCTTGTTTTTTACGCAGATTTTCTTTTTCTGGTGTGTCCGTCAATATAGCAGTTTTTCGGCGCTTTCTATTAATAGTTGACTTTCGTGGTCCGGCTTTAGTAGGCTATAGTTGCGCATACTGAAACAAAAAGTCTTTATTAACCCACATACTAATGTGGGGCTAAAAGGTGGACCTTTTTACCCCAACCACGTGTAAATACTTTTAGAGGTTATAACGAAATAACCGTGAAACTGAGCCTAAAACTAATAATAAATCGTGAAAAACAAATAAATCACTTATACTAATAAATTATGTTTAGGTGTGATAAACGAACAACCACTGCTCGAAACTAAAAAGTAAAATGATGAAAAAATTTACTTACGTTAAAATTTTTAGATGTAGTCGTATATCTCCGGCTAGCGACGCTGCTCGACTGCCGGCGATGCCCCGTTACGCCTCCCGCGCTCCCTTCATTACGCGTACATAGTTAGAACGCACGATATACCGCTAGTTTTTTAGATACTTACGGTGGACCTTTATACCCGCGGACCTTTAAGCCCCGCCCTACCCTATTGATATTGGGTACAGGATGAAAATGATGTAAATGTATGAAGTTGCGTGAAATGTTTTACAGGGTAAGTAAATAAAACACATGAAGCAAATAAAAATAAATCGAATGTTTTAATTAAGGTAAGAAAGAGTTATGAAAAAAAAAAGAAAAGTAAATCAATGTTTTCCGGAATTTAACACTTTACATATTAGCATGTAAAAATAAAATCAGGCGCACTTTTTGTCCATCTAATCGGTTGCGCCTGTCAGTGACGACGTGTCCTGCTTTCGAAAAAACTCTTTCAGAAGGAGTTGAAGTCGCCGGTATACAAAAATGTTTTTTTACTACGTCATAAAGACGTGGGTACGTGAACCTTTTCATGTACCACCATGATACAGGATCGTTGGACTTTCGGCTAATAAGAGGCTCATCGAAATATTTATCGACTTCTATGATGGCTGCTGCGGTCGGGTTTTGTTTTTTGATTGAATCTACAACCTTCAAATCGAAATCATCCCATATACTTACTTTTAGAAGGCTGTGTGTCTAACATTGTTGTATCACTTTGTGTATGGTCGCTTTCTGGATCATCAATAGTTAATACGACAGATTTAGCCGCAATATTTGATAAATATTTTTTTGCGTTGTCTATGCTACTTTTTTTGTCTTCAGGAAAACCGTATGTCTTGAATCGTGGATCCAACAGCGTGCTTACGGCAAATAATATATTGTCCTCTATATTTCTAAATCTGGTTGATAAATCGTTTATAAACCGAATGGCCATATCCATTACAGGTTGCGGAATATTTTCTTGAGTGGTGAACGCCTCACACTTTTTTCTGAGCAAATTAGCTAAAACTATGATTTGCGATACAGTAACATGTTTTTCTGCACTCATAATTTCAGTGACTGATTTAAAATGTCTCAGTAAATCACAACATTTGGACAAAATATTTATGTCGTCGGGGGTCAAATTAGGTATGTTGGGATAATCGGTGGCAATTGTAGAAATGACACTTTTTTTGATCTCCAAAATCCTCTCAAACATGTCAAACGTAGAGTTCCACCGGGTTCACGTCTTGTTTGACTTTGACCTGTTTTTCGCCTAGCTGCTTTTGCATAGCCGTTAGGCGCTCACTGGCTAAAACACTCCTTCGAAAAAGCTCTACTATGGTTCTTACTTTATTTTGTATTAATTTTATTTCAGATAAACCTGCTTGAACAATTAAATTTAGTGTGTGAGCAAAACACGGTACCTGCTTCCATTTTAATATTGAAACAGCAGCTTGAATATTATTGGCATTGTCAGTAGTAACTGACACTACTTTCTCGGTGACATTCCATTCGTTGCAGATTTTAAGAATTAAATCAGCTAAATTCTGTGCCGTATGGCGTTGAGCGTCTGGAATACATTCTAACATAACAGGTTTAATGTTGCTGTTATCGACAAAATGTGCCGTTATGGCAACATACTGCTGGTGTGAGGCAGATGTCCAAGCATCCGTAGTTAAGGCAATATATTCCGCTTGGCTTAACGAATTCGTAACGTTTTCTCTTACGAAGTTATAAAATTTTTGTAATAACGCATTCGATAACGTCTTCCGTGATGGAGGTACATAGGAAGGAGACAATTCTCGTACAAACGCTTTAAAAGAATCGCTTTCGACAATGGAAAATGGCAAATAATTTTTAACTATCATTTGAAGTAGCATCTTATTCACAGCTTCTATTTTTTTTAATGACAGCGGTTTAGAAAAATATTCATTAATTTGGTTTTTTTTAACTATAGGACGACGATTCGGAATGGCCGTTGTTTGCTCAATTTGTGTGGAACCATCTGGACAGGCTGTCGACGACTCTTCTTGAGACGTAGATGGAATCGCAGGTGTAGTAACACTAGCGGCACGATCTTCCTGAATCCCAGCTAAGACAAGGGGGTGAGCGGTTTTTAAATGTCGCGTTAAATTGTAGGGGCCTGCACCCTTGTGCGACAAAATTTTCGTGCAAATTGTTCATTTGGCCTTATAACCTCCCAAATCCGTAAAATACTCCCAGGTTTTTGATTTTTTCACTGTTGGAGCCATAATCAATTAATCAAGCTAAATACATAGTAGGTAACTATGATAAAACCACCACCAGTAGCAATGTCTATAACTGCACCAAACCACCACCAAAACCAATAAGTAAGAACACAAACAAAACAATCCAATTACGTATATCCGCAAACACAAAAACTTTAGTAATAATTATCACAATGTCAACAATTCACGTGCATCTCCAAGGTCAACATAGGTAAACTAAAAAAAATGATTCAAAATCAAATTCAACGAATATAGAAAAAATATTTTTATATTTGTGTTCATTCAATTATGAACTCTAAACGCTTCCTAAATTAGATTGGTAATCAAGTACAATTGTATCGTTATTTTGGCGGTATAATATTTATGAGCGAAAGAAAATGATGTGTGTGAGAGAGATGTCAGTTTTCGCAGTCGCTATGCACTCGATCGTATTCGTAGGTACTCGTAGACAATCGCGCCCGCTCGGCTCGCTCATTCAAATCAAACAGTCGGCGCATTGGCCGAGTTCGATCGGCGGCACACCCACACCTCGTGAGGTGTTTCATGCGTCCGCTCTGCCGAACGAATCCTCACCTCAAATGAGGGGTACCTCACGAGTAGCTCGCGAGGTAAAATGAGGGCCTCCCTCATTCTCATTTAAAATTGATGAGTTACCCATCACTAAATAGGAGGCATATCTATATTATAGATTATTTTGTCACATGCAATAATTAGCGATCATAGGTAAATAAACACTGCACAAAACACTATATACGTACGAATTTGTTATGTGTATCAGTTTATAAAAGCAAACTCATTAGCTCATTAGAGTAGGAGGTAACCGAAAATCCAAGAAAAAAACCCACTGACATTGAAAGTTTGTTGTTGTTTCAACTTTTTTTAAAATTTTATATGACTAGGAGTCAAAAGTAAAATAAATGAAATAATATCGCGAAACCGACCAAATTGAACTATTCCATTTCGTTTTCTTTTTCTTTTTTGTTTATCTGTGCTCCAATGCACACTGTTTTGATAGATATGATTGAATTTGAACTTTGTACAGAGGTAATAAAGTGCAAAATTGACTTAAGGTTGCATTCTGTGTGTCGTATGAGGTGCTAAAGAAATAAAGAACACATTATGTGCACAGGCGTATTCCAACGCGGGTAAGTATTTAGTGGATTCATGATTATCCAACACGAGATTTACTTTTTTATCCGATGTTGGTCGGACAGTTTCAATAAAGAATCTCAGCCATTCTAAAAATGCCGGTCCATTGACCCACCCATTGTCTGTACAGGTTCCTTGGGTACCCGGTGCTGCCCCATCTAGTAACCGTAAGTTCATTTTCTTGCGTGCAAATATCATAAATGGTGGTATAAACGATCCAGCAGCATTGCAACAACAAATCACAGTGGTTGTTCTACCTCTTTCGCTGCTTGCAATCAGACCTTTTTTTTTTTTTGCTGGCAACACTGCGAGCCGGTCGTCAAAAAAACGATCTCTAGGCTAATTTAAAGTAAAAAGTTAATTTAAGTGTTTTAATTAGGATTAGACAACCCACTGACCCGTATACATTCTCTTCAAATCAATAGTTTTATTTTATTTTATTTTTGTTTTTTTTTCCCATCTACCTCCAACTAATTTAAATTTACTTAATAAAACTTCTTTTCTTACGATGTTATTTAGCTGCATAACTCCACACATTACAGTTAACTGACATTTGCAAGAAAAAATCAAAATCAAAAATCAAAAGTCATTTATTCAAATTAGGCTGAAGATCAGCACTTTTTGAAGGTCAAAGTTACATAAGACAGTCCCCCAAAAACGCCCACCCTTCACCACTTCCTAGTGCTTTAGCTGGGAAGAAGAAGTGGCGCAACAAACTCCCCAGCAGCACAGCTGTCTGTTTAGTTGGAAGAACTTGACTCTACACACATTTATCGCATGAGAAGTAATTAACATTACAAAACACATCACATTAAAATCAATCATTTGCCACATGTCAGCTAGCACACGTCAATATACCAATTAAAACATTAAAACTGACTGTACTCAAGCGTAAATTTAAAAAGAAAAAAAAGAGCCTCCAGGTAAAAGTGCGTGCCCGCTTACATGTGCAATGCTGTACTATGTCCGTACAGCCGTAACTCGAAGTTACAAATGATAAACTAGGACCATCGAAGTAAAATCAATCAATTAATTGCTAATGATTACTAACTAGGATCAAGATAAATAAATATGATCAACTGTCGAGGTCTCTAGCTAACCACATTTTGCAATACAACTCATTAAAAAAAAAACATAGTAATGAGTAGATTATGTCAACAATAAATGGCTATTAAAAAAAAATAAAAACAACCAAAACAATGAATTGAATACATAATAAAAATAATTTTATGAAGCTAATTCTGGAGAAAGAACATAAACATTGTCTTGTCTAAAATGATGACCCGTAGCGCTACTATCAAGGAGCTGGAAGCAAAATTAAGAGCTACCTTAAAGGAGCTTGAGACTTCGAAAGCTACATGCAGACAGTTGCTCCAGGAAAGGGAAGACAGTGAAGTGAAAGTGGAAAACATTATTTTAAAGAACACTTCGCTTAAGAATGAACTAGCTCAACTACACATCCAACATATGGACTTAACTGACCAGCACAGCCAACTACAACTTATTGTGTGTACATTTAAAGAGTGCAGTGACACCCACGAACTGGCTTTGAATAAAATTGCTGAACTCGAACAGCAACTGTGTGAAGCCCAAATGACACTATCTCTGTCAGTCTCGTATCGGTCCTTACTGAGCGCGGACGCGTACTGCTTGTCAAAGTGACAAGTGACTCATTATGCGAATAATGTCGACAAAAACAGTTAAATGTGTGAACTGCAATATTGTGATAAATGAGCTTCTGGCATTTCTACGAAATGTTTTGGAATTTATGGATGAAGCGAGTATTCATCAGCTGTGTACGTCATCCTTCACAGCTGATGATATTGTTGAAGCGAAAGCGTTACTGTTCGAATCGCTAGCCACTTCAAAGAAGATGCCAATTCGTCGAAAAAACGACAAGAAAATGTCGAGGGATTTAGATGACATAATATGTCTAATGAAAGCAACGAACCCTGACCTATTCCCTATATTTGCGGCCAGGGAATTACATAAACTGCCACCGGTAACCTTCGATCATGTGGATGCGACCCGGCTTTTAAAGGACATTTTAATTCTACAAAATAAGTGCAAGGTCTTAGAAGATAAAATGGTATCCAGGGACCAGTTTGATATGCTCAAGTTTGAGGTACAAAATATGAAATGTGCATCGTTAGTAGACCAGTATTACTGTACTCCTAATACTAATATCAATAAAAGAAGAGGGGCTTGTCTAGAGAATAGTATCACATTAGATAGTGGCCCAATAGGTTTGCAGTATGTGCCGATATCGTCAACGCGATCAACAGCTGATACAAAGATCAACGACCCAGTGGTGGTAGATTCACCATCAATTAGAATAGATCGTGTTAAAGAGGGTACCTCAAAAAAATGTCAACAAGCAGATACACCGTTAGTGAAGGGTGCGAAAGAGAACGAGACATCAAAAAGAAGCACACGCACGAGCATGACGTTTGCAGAGACAGAAACAAGTGCGACAGGTGTGACCTTGAGCGAACCAATCACTGCGGAGGCGGCGTTGACGTGTGCGCCTGAGCCGATTGAGTCCCCTACTATCGTTACGTTTGCCGCTGCAGTGTCGTCTAGGACGGAATCAAGTGAGTTACAAGCATTAGATAGTGCGAGTTTGTGTAAATCGAATGTGAATAGTAAACAAATGGTAGCGGACAAGGACTGGACGTTAGTTAAAAGTAAAACTTATAAATCAAACAGGTTAATAAGTCAAAGGGGTTGCGCTCCTATTGAGCCTGATATAAAATTTAGAGCTGCTGATGTAAAAGTGCCATTGTTGATTTCAAACGTCAGTACTGAGACACAAGAAAATGATATTATTAGTTACATTAAGGCAAAAACAAATGAGAGTGTGTCCTTAAAAAAGATTAATATTAAGTCTTTTAAAAAGTACAATGCTTATAAGGTATTTGTTTCAAAGCATAAGGTTAATGTTTTTCTTAATGACCAGTTGTGGCCAGATGGCATTACTTTTAGGCGGTTTGTCCATTTCATGTATCGAACCAACTCAGAGTCTAAAGTTAAAGTTAGTAAAAATATTTCATAATGTATAATGCTAATAAGTTTTCAACATTTACGAGTTTTAATTGTCAATCAGCAAAACGCTCTATTGATAACATTCGAGCAATTTGTGTGTGGTCAGATCTTATAGCCCTCCAAGAGACATGGCTTCTTCCTCATGACATATTGATGTTAGGGACCATAAGTCAAAACTTTGAATTTACTGGAAAGTCAGCGGTTGATACAACCGTCGGACCGTTAAGAGGAAGACCCTACGGGGGAGTGGCCATTCTCTGGAGAAAAGGCTTGTTTGAGTCGGTTTCTGTTGTGGACTGTATCAGTGAACGGATTGTAGCCATTAAGGCAGTTATTGGTGAACGCTCTGTTCTTATTTTTTCTGTCTACATGCCTACGGACTCACCGGAAAATTTGACTATCTTCACTAATGTTCTAAGTGAGATAAATGCGGTTGTAGCAAGTTATGAAGTTGAGAATGTGTTTATATTGGGCGATTTTAACGCGCACCCAAAACAAAAATTTTATAACGAACTGACCAGCTTCTGTATGGAGCAGTCATGGGTCTGTGCTGACGTTAGAATCTTGGGGGTTGAGAGAAATCACTACACATTTATTAGTGATGCGCATGGGTGTAAAAGATGGCTCGATCACTGTGTGGTGTCTTTATCGGCATGGGACACTGTAGTTGATGTCGGTATTAAAGAAGACATATACAACTCTGATCATCTGCCCATATATATTGTTTCTGATCTAAACATAGTTAGGTCAAAACTGGAGACTCAGACTGTACCTCGTAGCGCAATTATATGGGGTGAAAGAAACGGTTCCGAAATAGACAAATACCGGTTTATTTGTAACAGTAAATTGCGTGAGGTTGACTTCCCCCAGGAACTTACGGAGTGCAGTCATGGGTCATGCAGTTTGCCTGAACATAAAAATGTGTTGGATAATTTGTATGGTCGGATAGTGAAAGTACTTTGTGAGGCAGCTGAGCAATCTAAACAGGTGAATGATTGTAAACCTCACAGAAAATATGGGTCTATGTGTGGCTGGAATAAACATGTTCATGATGCTCACAGCGAGGCCAGGCTTAAAGGTCATTGGGCATTTTGTTCGGACATTTGACCCACGGCGTACACAAAAGAAATAGGGCAAGGTATTTAGATAAATGTATATGCACCCCAGTGGTACGGATCGCATTCTTGTGGGCCTTGGGAGAATTGAGAAAAAATATATTTAGTTTTTTATTATTAAGGTATTTTTAAAGCATTTTTGTAACGAATTAACTCAAAACTTTTGGACTGATTTCAAAAATACTTTTACCAGTCGAAAGCTAGTCATCCTTAAGTGGCATTGGATAATTTCCCATGGGAATAGATATATAATAAGAAAGTAGGATGTGCTAGTTTTATCAAAAGCTATTTAAGGGACGTAAAAATAAAATCCAGTTCTACTTGAATAATATTTTTATTCTGCTTGATCAAAATCTATTGTTATTTCATCTAAAAAGGCTGCAGGTGCATCTATTACATCTTGATGCCTGGCCCATGATAAAAAGTAAACTAGGCTTACAACATGCGCACAGCTTCCAACAGTGCGGCGGCCGTGTATACACGAGCAGTAATACTGATCAATGCCATTTCTTCCAATTCCATTGGGATCTACTAAAATATACGTGTAATATTGTTTACTACGGACGTGTCGCGACTGAATTCGGCCTCTTATTAGTATCTTGTTTTCGATAATTTCTTGGTGTCGGTATATTTCGATGTGGTATAGTCCATTCAAACGCATGTGCTCGTGGCAGTATGACCTCGCGATTCTCAAGTGGTACGATCCCAACGTAAATAACATTAATTCTTCATATGTAAGGCGTGGAAAGTCTTCAAAATCCCGATCGTTTCCGTCGAGTCGCACGAACGCTACTCTCTGCCTGTTCAAATTATGCCTTATCACATAATCTGCCAGCTCATTGCGTTGATTCATCCGCTCATTTATTATGGATATGAACTGTTCCGCATACATATGGTCTTCATATGGATTTCGAGTAGCATTAATTATTGCCGCAGTTATTCTGAAGTCGTCCATCATATGTCTCATAGCAACATTAAAATACCGGGTTATTTTTCAATGACCGGCCAAATTTTCGCAGGGTGTTCTACCCATGAATATGAACAACTTTCACTATGGGACCAACTCTGAAATCACGAAAAAAAAATCAGCTGTTTCATACATTTTAGTCGAGTAGGTATTGATATTTTGTAGGAAACAGCTGATTTTTTTTTCGTGATTTCAGAGTTGGTCCCATAGTGAAAGTTGTTCATATTTATGGGTAGAACACCCTACGAAAATTTGGCCAGTCATTGAAAAATAACCCGGTATACATGGCGGAAGATTTTAAAATCTTTTTTAAATCTGCTGTTAATAGTTTCTACTACCCAACGGATCATAGTTAATAACCTAGATTTATTAGCATCTAATGTCGTCAGTTGTTCTCCTCTTGCTCTCGTTGGCGGCATGTGAGGATTATATCCGCATTCTTCAATAGTATTGATTGAATCTCGAAATCCACGATCCAATATAAAAATGTCATCAGTTCTCAAGAACCCATGAATCGGAGAATCTTGTCGCATCAGGTCGAGCATAATTCTTGCGTCCGAAGTATTTGCTGTATATGGTCCCATAGCATCTAGTATGTAGCCATCGGTACATACTAATAAAAAGGGTTTGACTAAGTTCCGAAACTTATGGAGACTGTAAGTTTTCCGCTGAAAAAGGAAATTCGCACTCTTCTGCAGATAAATATATGTTCCGTCACATACGACAATGGCTGCGGGATCATTTTGGTTGCCACCGAAAAAATGGTTTAGGATTGAAAGGTTTCTGGCTACCACATCTTCTCTTGTAATGTGATTTAATCCCAAATGCTGTGGCACAAAATCATTAATTAAGCATTCTCTTGCTATCACCAATTTCCTTTCTAATGTTCTCCTCGACATACTGAATTTAGTAGCTAAGCGCTCATCTGGTTCACCGGTTCTTATTTTAGTTAGGTAAATTCCAAGAACCGTGGCAGGACGCTCTGATCTATCACGCAGAGAAGGCGTTTGGTTTAAAATCACATTAAATTGATATTTTGAAAGACCCGTCCAAAAATGGAATTCGTTGTCATCTATTTGTTCGATATTTTCATAAGCAAATTGATTTCTCCGTTCGAAACCCCATTTGTACAGATTCATCATGCCTACAACATGAGCACCATTAAAGTTTTCGAGTGAAGGGGTATTAATTAAGTCTTCCCAATCATTACTTATAAAATGAGGATTGCAAACCCGAGCTAATTCCGGTATGTAAAAATTATGATTATGCAAAAGTTTAAACTTAGCATACGGTGGAACAATGTGGGCCACCACATTTCTGCAGTTTGGAAAAACACAATGTCTGGCTGTATTTGATGCTCGCAAATATCCACTAGGCGCAACAAAACCGGGACCCAATTGTGGACCCGCAACATCTCTCTGGTCTGCCTCTCCTTCAACTTGATGGGGTACATGATCTTGAACTGCTTGATCTTGCACGGGTTGGTCATCCACTGGTTGATGTGGTATATGTTGATTTAGTACAGGCTGGTTTTCTATGGGTTGGTTGTGCAATTGACGATCAAATCTCACCCAGCAAGCATGGCATATGGCCCTTGAGCCATCAAAACGAATCTGAAACAATTGATAAAAAATTGCATATACTGAGAAATATTAACATCATCATCTTCACATCAACCGGAGAACTTCCACTGTCAGCATACAAAAATCTCCGCCAACCGCCAATGACACTCACACACATCGCTTTAAAAGTAAGGTAGTAACTTACAAAAGTAATTATTTTAATTATAATTACAAAAGTAAGGTAGTAACTTGCATGCCATTAAGCTGTATGACTTCTGATTGGGGAATGATACAATGGGATGCCAGCTACTTGCATACTTTTATGCAAGTGGCATTTGTATTGCAGGCTTTACGATGACGCGTGCGGCGTTGCCGTCCAGTGCATTAGCGCTTCATGGCAACGTGCCGCACCCGGATCTTTCCATCGTTTATGACCAAGCAGTCTAAATTATATTAATTAGCAATAAAAAATAGTTTTATTTTAGTAAAAAAGGATTGTAATTCCTCACAAACAAAGAAAACGTTTGCGATAACTGCGACTATAATCACGGTAAAGGCTACGGTACCAAATAAGCGTACCTATAATGACAAAAGCATGGTTAAAAGTATAATTATCTTTCTATCGCTCTCATAGTCGAGGTTTGGTGAGCCGGTAAGTAGGCATAATAACTGTGTAGGTTACTTACCTCGTGTGGAATAATTTCTTGCAACAATAATACTGCATGATCTCGGTATCTTTCTAGAAAGAGCGTTGTCAAAATGTGTTTTCGTCGACGTAACACAGATCGATTACACGACACACAACTATTTTGTCTTTCCATTTCAAACCAATCGTCAAGCAAAGTCAATAGTCCATAAAACGCGCACAAGTAGTCGATAAAATGAATAAATAACAGAAACACAGGTGTAAACGCACAGATCGAAACGACTGATGACGTACGACTGCGACGCGGTCCATCCAAGCGGCGCTGGCGCATGCACACTTCGGTACCTACCTGTTTTTATCTACCTGCCAAATGTGCGAGCGAGAGAGAGATATTTCGTAGAGTTATACAAACATTTATAGTGACTTAACGACGCGTTTCCATAATGCTAAAAGTAAAAACTTCTGTTTTATTAACAAAAGTTTATTAACTTTTAAATGTTAAATAACTTTATTTTCCCAACGGATACTTAAAATAAAAATACATATTTTGAAAAGTGGGATTAAATTCTTCAATTTAAAACTAATTTGGTCTGTGTACGCGAAATTTCATAAAGTGGGTCAGAAACGCCCAATGACCTTTAAAACCTGGATAGAACTTAATCGGCCGACTGATGGTCTCGTATATGAACAAATGAGAGATGCTCGCAAAATTTTCAAAAGTCGCTTGAGATGGTGCCAAAATAATCAGGACCAAATAAAAATGGACGTGATAGCTGAACAACGAGCAACTAAGAATTTTGGCAAATTTTGGAAATCCACAGGCAAATTGGATTTTAGGCCTGGCCTTGCGGTGTGTGTGGAGGGGAAAAGTGATCACGGGGATATTGCAAACTTGTTTATGAAACACTTTCAGGTGCAATCTCCCCTTGGTCCCCCAAGTCCGTCGACTGGCGCTGACTTTTGTTGTCAGGAAAAGGAGACTCTTGTACATTTCTCTGCCAAGCAAGTCAAAAGCGTCATACAGGGAATGAGCAGAGGCAAGTCTCCCGGTCATGATGGACTCAGTATTGAGCACCTAAAATATGCAGGAGCGCACATGCCGAGGGTCTTGTCACTGTTCTATACGATGTGTTTGAGCCATTCATACCTGCCCGAAAATTTTATGAAAACTATTGTAGTTCCCATCGTTAAGAACAGGGTAGGGGACATATCGAATAAAGGCAATTATCGCCCGATTTCTTTGGCAACGATCATGGCTAAAGTATTGGACAGTCTGCTTGATTCATATTTGAAAAATATTTTAAAACTACACGAAGCACAGTTTGGGTTCCAGCCCGGACTATCAACGGAAACTGCTATCTTATGTCTCAAGCATACTGTTCAATATTATACCGATCGTAAGACGCCGGTGTACGCCTGTTTCCTTGACCTCTCAAAGGCCTTCGATCTCGTCTCCTATGATGTGCTTTGGGATAAGTTGAGGGACAGAGGTACACCTGCTGAAATACTAAAAACTTTCCAGTACTGGTATGGTAATCAAAAGAACCAGGTAAAGTGGTCTAACACTCTCTCATCGGCATATAGATTGGAATGCGGTGTGAGACAAGGGGGTTTGACATCCCCTAGGCTGTTCAATCTGTATGTTGATGGCCTCATCACCGAGCTCAGCAGCATGAATGTTGGATGTAAAATTAATGGAGTGAGCGTCAATAACATCAGCTACGCGGACGACATGGTGCTGCTGGGACCGACTGCTGGGGCAATCAGGGAATTGCTCAAAGTCTGTGAGACTTATGCTGCCTCACATGGACTCTCTTATAATGTCACCAAAAGTGAATATATGATCTTTAAGGCCGCTGGTAGACATCCGGACTCTGTTCCTGACATTATAAAACTTAATGGGCTAAGTTTGAACAGAGTGTCCAAATTTAAATATCTTGGACATTACATCACCGACGACCTTAAGGATGATATAGACATTGAGAGGGAGCGCAGGGCTCTAGCGGTCAGAGGTAACATGTTGGCGCGTAGATTTGCTCGGTGCTCTGAACAAGTAAAAATTACTCTTTTTAACGCCTTCTGTCAGAGCTTTTATACCAGCAATCTATGGGTCAACTACACCAAGCGATCGCTGGATGTCCTGCGCGTGCAGTATAATAATGCTTTCAGGATTTTGTTGCGACTGCCCCGTTTCTGCAGCGCATCGGAAATGTTTGCTGAGACCCACACAGATGGCTTCCAAGCTATAATGCGCAAGAAAACTGCGTCGCTGTTGTGTAGAATGCGGAGTAGTTGTAACTATATTCTGAGAGCTGTGGCGGAGAGCTATACTCCGAATATCCGACATTTTGTGCGGAGGGTGATTGGAAAGTAAACATGCTTTACCGCCTGGTCATCCTCGGCACGTTTGGAATGTTTTATTAAAATTTAGATTTTAGAATTTGAAATAATGTTACTAACACTAGATTATAAGCTTTTTTGTAATACTAACCCTTTATGGACCACTGTAGTCTGAAATAAATGAATTTGAATCTGTCAGAGAATATAAAAGTCAGCAAACAGGTTACTCGGACCAGTAATTTGTTTGATGAGTTGGTAGGCGGTAAGCTAAAATGTGATAAAGTGTGTGAGCCATCTGTAACAATAGATTTGACTGGTGATGATACCATTCCATTATGTCCTGTAGTTATGAGTCACAATAAATTAAAGAAATATATTAAAATTAATAAAATAATTAAGCGTTCACAGAGAGCAATAAAAAAACATAAACTCTTGAAATTAAATATTTCACTTAGAAAGGAACGTATTGTTCTATCAAAAAGTTTAAATAGTTGTATTATTGAATTAGGGGCAGAGAAAAGTATGACACTGATATCCAGCTCCTCTATAATGATATATTACACAAGGAGCAGTTGTTAAAGTATATTTTTGAAAAATATGAGACTTCACAAAAACAACTAAGTGACCGCTTGTTTGAGGCTGGGGAACTATTGGATTTGGTGAAGTGCAACTCTGAGAGTTATGAGTCTCTGACTAATAATCTCTCATGTAGCTGTGCCAAGCAACCACCATATTCTCAGCATCAGCCTGACTTGCCCTCTGCAGTGTTAGATCTTTCAGCAGAGTCCTGTGTTGTTTCACAGAAAAACAATTCTATATTTTTTTCCGATGAATTAGGTTCAGGCTTTGGAAAAATTTTACTCAATTACCTTAGCCATAGTTTTACCAATCATAGTTACCATAACATAAGTTTTAAACAGATGATGAAGAGAATAGCAAACACAAACCTAGATAACTATTCTACAATGGTTTTGCTATTAGGTAACAGTACCGGTATTACCAGAAAAGGCATAGTGGATGGTGTGAACACCTTATTAAATTTAAATATAGAAAAGCTGATGTTGTGTGCTTTCCCTTATTCTGATACTTTGTCAAATGACGAAAATAATTATATTTATAAATTAAATAACACAATGCACAAACTGACATTATGTCACAGTGACAAATTATTGTACTTTGACACTAACAATTTTGTTAGTGGTTTTAAATTAACTCAGAGAACTTTGTCTCTGTCTTGGGAATGTAGACATCAGATTGCTACGAGTATGTTGATAGCATATAATATTAATGAGGTTATAGCTAATATAACAAATTCTAGTATTAGGGACGAATCTGTGTTGCCTAGTTATACTAACAACATAGAGAATAATTATGTTTCATCATGTTGTACGAAGGAGGATCTAACTATAGTACCAACAACCTTGGAGGCCATGAACACTCAGGTCGGGTATTCTCTTCGGTTGTAGTTGTGGAGGATACTCTGGATAGTTCTTTAAACTAGTCAGTAGGACAACAGAATTTACCACTTCTAACAACCAGTTATTATTACTACAAAATAATAAAAAGGTATCTTCTGGCAATATTACTCTTAAAAATAATAAACCGAATGGAGTGCAACATACATTAAAATTATTAAACCAAAATATTCAAGGTTGCTCTTCCAAGTTACTGGAAATAGAATTGTTCTTGGAAAATACCAAGTTTGATGTCATTTGTTTAACAGAACATTGGTTAAAAGATCATCAAGTAGTATCAATTAATTATGAAAATTATTGCGTAGATAGCTATTTCAGCCGAAAACTAATGATACATGGTGGGTCATTAATATTAGTTAAAAATTCAATAAAATCCAAAGAACGAAAAGACATCATTGGACTATCTGTTGAACACACCATTGAATTGTCCTGTGTTGAGCTAGATAAGCATGTTATAGTATGCGTGTACAGACCTCCAAGTTACCAGAATCTATCTGTGTTTGATTCTGTAATGGAAGATGTGTTAAAGAAACTTAGTACTAGTAGCAAATCAATAATCATATGTGGAGATTTTAATATTAATTTACTAGAAAATAACTCGAATACTGTCAGATTATTAAGTCTTTTTAGGTCATTTGATTTGTCCAATGTTTTTATGGAACCAACCCGAGTAACTGCTTCCTCTGCCACTTGTATAGATAATATTTTTTGTAATTGTGAATACTTACATAAAGATATCTTAAATAAGTTGCCATCTGACCACAGTGGACAAACTATAACATTTTGTTCCTATATGCCTTTACAACAAATTCAAATAAGATTTAGGCCAATTACATGTACAAATTTAAACAAATTCAAAAAGTCTTTGGCCAGTAATTTATGTGTTCAGAATTTTAATAATATATCTGACCCAAGTGAGTTTTACACCGAGTTCTTTTTACTATTAAATAAGCAATTTAATGACTCTTTTCCACTAAGAACTAAAAGTATTTTCACAAAGTTTTTATTTAGCGATTGGGCGACTCCAGGTATTCGCAAAAGCAGGGCAAAACTTTTTGAACTTTATGGCCTCAAGCAACATATGAATCATACAAACTTTCATCAGTATGTTGCAAAATATTCTAAAACTTTTAAAAGTGTGTGCAAAATAGCTAAAGCTCTTTATATGTATTAGCAATAAAATAAAATCAGCTGATGATAAAATAAAAACTACCTGGCAAATAATAAATAATGAAACAGGTAGGAAAAAGCAGCGTAATACTGAGTATAATTTAGAGACTGCACATGGCCGCATCAACTCAGATATAGAAATAGCTCAGGAATTTGAAAACTTTTTTGCTAATATTCCACTCAAAACTACTGCATCATTAAATTCCTCAGCCGCGCTTTCTGCTGCCTTACTTAGAAAAAATGTAAAGGCATGCCCTTTGGAATTTATATTTCAGCATACAAACCCCCAGGCTGTTATAAAAGCTTTTAAAGATCTTAAAATCAAATCAACAGAAGATCTCGGGGGTATGTCTATAACAGTCTGTAGTTCTATTATCGATACCATTGCGCCCTATTTAGCTTTCATATTTAATACTAGTGTGGACCAAGGAGTCTTTCCGGATCTTATGAAACACAGTAAAGTAGTGCCATTGTTCAAATCCGGTGATAGTAAAGAACCCAACAATTATAGGCCCGTTTCAATTCTGCCAGTTCTCAGTAAAGTGTTTGAAAAGTTGATGCTCAATCAAATGTTACGTCACTTTAATATGAAATTCCATCTTGCATGACCAACAGTTCGGTTTCACCAAAGGGCGTTGTACTACTGACGCTGGTGTCACCCTAATAAAGAATATTTTTAGCGCCTGGGAAGAAGCACAAGATGCCATTGGAATCTTTTGCGATCTCTCTAAGGCGTTCGATTGCGTAGAACATGAGACGCTTCTGCTGAAACTAGAGCACTATGGGATTAGAAATACAGCCCTTGATTTACTTAGATCATACCTGAAAGATACATAGAAAGGTTAAAGTTCAAGTAAATGGTGTGAACTCGCTCGGGTCGGAAATGACAATGGGCGTTCCTCAAGGTTCGATATTGGGTCCATTCCTCTTTTTAGTTTACATTAACGATTTACCCCAATTACTTCAAAATCAACCGAAGATGGTGTTATTTGCAGATGACACATCATTAATCTTTAAAATTGATAGACGCTCTCGAAATCTTGACGACGTGAATAACTCTATTCTTCAGGTCCAAGATTGGTTTACGGTAAATAATTTGGTACTAAATGAAAAAAAAACCCAAATGCATTAGATTTGCATTACCTAATGTTAAAAGTAGCGATTGTGACATCATATTGAACGGAGAGAAGCTGGAATTTATCAAGCAGACGGTTTTCCTGGGAATCACGCTAGACGACAAGTTGCAATGGGGTCCCCACATAACAACTCTTGCGGGACGGCTAAGTTCGGCCGCTTATGCTGTTAGAAAGATAAGGCAGTTGACAGACGTAGAAACCGCGCGTTTGGTCTATTTTAGTTACTTCCACAGCATTATGTCGTATGGCATTTTATTGTGGGGTCGGGCTGCTGACATTGAATCCATTTTTATTTTGCATAAGCGAGCGATCAGAGCTTTTTACAATCTTCGTCGTCGCGAATCGCTTAGGGAACTATTTAAAAGGATTAATATTATGACGGTTCCTTGCCAATTTATTTATGAAAATATTATTTATGTAAGAAAAAATAGACATATTTTTAACAAAATAAGTGATAGGCATAACTTTAATACTAGAAATAAAGATAAAATAGTTCAACCATTTTTCAGATTGTCCAAAGTACATACATCTTTTATGGGGTACTGTGTTAAATGTTACAACAAAATACCTTGTGACATACTGCAATTAAATGAAAGAAAATTTAAAACTCATATTAAAAGTACACTTTGTAAACAAGCTTATTAGACATTAGAGGATTATATCAAAGATAAGGATGCTTGGAAACATGCTGGTCCTGCTCCACAGGACAATCTAGTGTCTAGACAAAATCAAACTGGTTGCTAAGTAAATTAGGTAATAATTTATAATTTGTACCATATTATTTCATTATATTGGAATAACATCTCACACATTGATTAATTTATTATTGTTAAGTTTTAGAATGTTTGTAAATATGTGAGCACCATGTACTTATGACATAATTAAGTTTATTTTCCACTGCTACATGCGTTTTTCTTTTCACCTTTTTGGTGTATTGTTTTTATTCTGGGTATTAAGTTTATTTTCCACTGCTACATGCGTTTTTCTTTTCACCTTTTTGGTGTATTGTTTTTATTCTGGGTGCATCGTCTTCACATATTATAATATTATAATACATGTATACAAAACATTGTGAAACATTTTAAAAGAGTAACGGTGGAGTTTCTTGCCCATTCTTCTCCACACGAAACTACCTTTTGGAAGGGGCGACTAGAATCAATTCTATTTTTTGTTAATTTTTGACGTTCAAAAGTGCCTTTCTTGTGCCTATTTGAAATAAATGTTTTGACTTTGACTTTGACCAACTTGGCGTTTCCCAACTTTTGTCAATACTCGGGGTGGCTTATTGGACGAAGTTTGTACCCCTGTTTCGTCCATATTATAAAGACGAGTAGCATCCATGCCGTGCTTTTGTGTTTGTTCTTCTAATAGATCAAAAAATCTATAAACTTGGGGCTTGTTAAAACCTCTTGCTCTAGCAATGGAAGTTGGCTCTGGTTTTCTTAGAGTCAAGTCAGGGTGTCTTCTAATAAAGCCTTTATACCAATCAGTACCAGCAGTACCATCTTTGAATGGATGAAGGATGCGGTTTTTTTCAGCGTATTGAAAGACTAGTAGCAGAAATTCTTCTTGGGATAAACCATAAAACACATTGTCCATTTCAAAAACATAGTCTAATAGTTATTTTTCTTGTTGTTCACTGAAGACTGCGGTAAATCTGCCTAACTTCTTTTTGATGTTGCTGCAAAGTGGCCCGTGGGATGCCATATCTTGTAGCCGTAGTTTTTATAGCCTGTTTCTATTCAGTAACCTCATGCATCGCTTTTTTCATGGTACTTTCACTCCCAAAGAGCTTGCTCTGTTTTCCTTTTATATTTATTCACCATACTAAAGGAAAAAAAATGACAAGACTAGGTAAATAAAACAATTATAATTATAAGAATATAATAAATTAGCGTCATCAAATGACGCTAATTTATTAGTCAACAGAGGGCATAACGAGCATGATCACGAGGGCATAGCGGGCATGCTCGCTTTGCCCTGCTCGCTTTGCCTTTCATGTTCATGCTGACGTTTTCGTCAGACCTAACCTAACATTTATTTTCATATTTACATGCAAATATTATTAAAACAACATAGATCACTTAAAATTAGGCAGAACACAATCTACATACCTTCCTTTTTTGTATTAAAACGTCGAAATTCTTTTTTTCTTCGCACGAGCCGTAGTAACACGCCCGAGGTGTAACGTACGACTACTGCGGACAGTGGCGGGGCGGGGTAAGGGCTATGAGACGCGAGACCGCGTCGAGTTTGTTTACGTTGATTCAGAATGGGGTGCTCGCTTTAAGCGCCATTTACATGATGCAAGTTTCTTGCCTGTTGCATACAATAAAATTGAAGCAATAAATTACCTGCATGGTCTAAACAGTACGTAACATTTTGATCTTTTGCGCAAGTTTTGCTTGCTAAAATTTTCTTGGTGTAAATAGCACATTCAAAAATTTCTTTGGCGATTCTTGCATTCAATTAGTTTTCTCTTCATTTGCCAACATGAGTGCAGTAAGTGAAGGTGTGTTAATCGTTGCTGCTCTTCTGAGACAAGAAATATTGAGAAATCGTCGTAAAAAGAGGTGTTGGATCAAAAAATGGATAGCAAGAAGAGGAGTTCTGGAGCGTCTAACAATCTTTGTGTAGAATTACAAATAGAAAATGAAGATGACTTTAAGAATATGTTTCGTGTCAACAGAACCCAGTTTTATTATTTATTAGATAAAATTGGTTCTTCTATACAAAGGCAAAATACAACAATGCGTAATGCTATTCCTGCTCGAACAAAACTAGAAATAGCATTAAAATATTTGGCAACTGGAGATTCGTTTGGTACACTGTCACAATTACACACATCAAAAGTGTCTAGGGATCAACATATATTTTTGCAATAACTTTTCTCTTGATTGATATTAATTTAAATTTTCTTTAAGGATTCATCAAATAAAGTGTTTTCGTTTGTCACAGTAACGATAAACCAAGTCACCTTTGCATTAATAAAGAAATTTGCCATTTTCCTAATAAAGGGATTTTTGACATTTGAACCACTAACATTAAAGTTCGAAAAAAAGACTGAAATAACAGTTTTCTTTAAAATTTTATTGGGTAACTTAAACAATTAATAATCCGTGTTTCTACCGCGAACACTAACAACACAAGAACATCGGTTTGGCATACTCAAAATGAGTTCATCCAAATCACGCTGTGGAATGGCCGCCCATGTTCGTTGCAACAACAAAAAAAGGTGTTATCAGTCGACTTTGGACACGTTACCGAAGCACTGGTACCGTGGCTGAGCGCCATGAAGGACGGTATCGCTGCACCACACGGAGACAAGACCGATACATTCAAATCTTAACTCGAAGAGCTCCAACAATAACCGCCATGATGTTAGCCGTGAGGCTTCATCACTCTTCAGGGAACTTAATTAGCGACCAAACAGTCAGAAACCGCTTGCATGAAGTGAACCTTCATTCCCGAAGACCGCTACGGGTACCACCTATAGCAATGCACAATCGTAGGATTCGATATCAATGGGCTCTTGAACACAGAAATTGGGCAGAAGAACAATGGCGTTTCGTGTGCTTTTCTGATGAGTCTCGTTTTGGTATGAGACCGGATACAAGACGTATACGACACTGGAGAACCCCTGGACGCCAACAGCGATTAAAATCCTGCCAGGAAGTCCATCCTTATAGTGGTGGAACCATCATGGTATGGGCGGGTATTTGGATCGGCGGAAGAACTGAGTTGATTTGGATCAGAGGCAACCTCAACGCTCAAATTTATGCTGAGACGATTGTATCTGACGTCATCGTTCCTCTACAAGTGCAAATCGGTCCCTTATTTCAGTTAATGCATGATAATGCACGACCGCACACCGCAAGAGTTGTAAGACAGACTCTCGCCGCAGCTAACATCAATGTCCTGCCCTGGCCTGCTCAGTCGCCAGACTTGAACCCGATTGAGCATGCATGGGATATGCTACAGAGAAGAGCTCTGCCGAATATGGAGGGTATCCAGTTGCAAGAAGACCTTTTTTTGTTGTTGCAACGAACATGGGCGGCCATTCCACAGCGTGATTTGGATGAACTCATTTTGAGTATGCCAAACCGATGTTCTTGTGTTGTTAGTGTTCGCGGTAGAAACACGGATTATTAATTGTTTAAGTTACCCAATAAAATTTTAAAGAAAACTGTTATTTCAGTCTTTTTTTCGAACTTTAATGTTAGTGGTTCAAATGTCAAAAATCCCTTTATTAGGAAAATGGCAAATTTCTTTATTAATGCAAAGGTGACTTGGTTTATCGTTACTGTGACAAACGAAAACACTTTATTTGATGAATCCTTAAAGAAAATTTAAATTAATATCAATCAAGAGAAAAGTTATTGCAAAAATATATGTTGATCCCTAGACACTTTTGATGTGTGTATTTAGAGTACCTAGGTGTACTATAAGTACATTCTTGGTCGAAGTTCTTGAAGCTATTTACTCTGTATTAGAAGATTTTATAAAGGTGAGTTCGAAATAAAACAGTTTTTATAATAGAATCATATATTTTCAGCAAAATAATTAGAAATTGTTAATTACTATTTATGCTCAGAACGAAAAATAAACAATATTTATTTATTATCAAAATAAAAACTACGGAATCAGATATTTAATTAAAATAGAAAAAAATACATGTTCAACCATGTGTCTTCGCTGCCTTGTTTCGAATACGGGGATTCTGGCGTTGGAGTAGAGTTTTGTCTTTTTTTTCTCTAAGATCTTGCAGTTTATATTTTGATAATATTGCTTGTATTTCGTCCTGAGCATGTATGCTATTTTCGGTATTCAAAATTCGCAATGAAGACGCAACATATTTTCCGAAATTGTCCAAATCATCGTCTTTTTTTTCAAGTCTTTCTCTTTTTTCAATATTGTCCAGTTTATTTAAGGCCGAGTCTATGTAACCTGCTTTTTTAGTTATTTTTTTAGGCATTGAAAACGGAAGCACATCATCGACGACTTGTATATTTGAATTTATAACATTTTCAATATTTTCATTTTCAAAATATTCAAAAACTATTTCTTGTGATGCCAGGGACGCACAGTATACGATTTGACCAATCTAAGTGGACAAAAGCTAGGAAGCTGAATATTAGATTGCAAATGATATTTTTCGTATGAATAGGTACTTAACAATAAATAGAACACAACTTATATCTACGTCACGTTTAGAAAGTTTTTTAGGCAATTTTCGTAACTATGTTATATAGGGGTCTGAAGATACTAATAAATGCTTAAGTCGTAATTAGTCCTGTATCTTGAGGTCTTCAATGTATGCCCCAATCTAGCTCTCCTTATTTCTTTGTTTTTGGCCTCAGAAGCCTCCTCAGACATTTGTCCTATTGGTATAATAGAACTTTTTATTATAGCTGCTCCATGTATCAATTATATCTTGTGCACTGTTGTTGCTGGCATATTATACCATGGGTATAAACTTAAATACGTGTCCCTGGTCTCCGCACAGAACATTTTCAATTTAGACGGATCGAGTTCATAGCCTGAAGCTATGACTGCAAGAATGGTACTAAATCTTTGTATGAGGTCTTCGTTAATTCCAGTAATCCCCGCTGTTATGGCATAATTGTAAAAAAATGCTCTCGCGGTATTGCCGTCGTTACTTGTGCCAAACCCTGGTTTTACTTTGTCCTTGAATATTTTCTTGATATCTTCTTTAGTCTTCTTGAAAATGTCTTTATTCTGTTGTCATCTTTCTTGACAAATTTTTAACCTATAACTTATATTCAAAACACATTCCATAGTTCGAATATAAGCGTGTAAGCTGGAGATTCCAAACTGGTACTATTTTCGTCAGGTTCTTGAACCATTGATGATAAATTCATCTCCTTTGTTGTTGCCTTGCAAATATAACATTTTTGGCTTGATTTATTTTCAGCTAAAACATTACAAACTTTGCCGTCTATCATTGATAAAATTAACTTATGTGTAATAGAGATGGTTACACCGTTGATTTCCACGAAAATTGGCACTAACTCTTTTATTTGATTTTCTATGCTTTGGCAGTCTTGTTTGATCAATGCCTCGCTTTCTTTCTTATATATGAATTTGATAATTCTGCAGAATCTAGGTGATGATGGCCGAAGATTTTCCCATACGATATTTTGTTAAAGAACTAAAGATATGATAAACATGTACTCGTCTGTACTATCGGAATCTAGAAATGGTTGCTTTTATTCAAGCTATGACCTGATGATCCATCGCATCCCCACTTGTATATTAGAGTGTAATTCATGGCACTTGTGTCTAAACTTTCTCCAATAATATTTTTGCATATTCTCAGTACAGTATGGTTTAAAAGGGCATCTAGCTTTACTTCAGCGGATATATCACTTACAGTGATATTTTCAACGGGTGGATAGCATTGTTTCTTCACTTGTGCCACGTGATCATAGCAAGGGTATGCATTAAATCCCCTCTCTTTTGCTTCCTGTTGAACATTTTTATACGTTTGGACAGATAAATTATTAGATATAAAAAGCCCAAAGCTTCTTCAGGAGTATATGGTCGTTGTCTCCTAGTATTCAAAACTCTTCGAGCCTTCTTATACGTGGTTGCTCGCTTTGGAGAGGCTGTAGATAATTCTGCAATCAATGTAGCAGCATCACGTCTACCACTAGCTCTCACACTTAATTGTGTAGCGAAACTCAGTTGATCTTTAATAATTAATAAAAATATGACTTTTGTAATGTATTTTTTAATGCGTGTTACACATATTGAAAATGAAATTAAACATGTGTTACATTAGCTTGATATACAGATAATTACCTCTATTTCCCGACTCCATCACAAAACAAAGCACTAAAATTAGTTATCACACCAAAAAACATGTATACGCGTTAGAGACAACGGTTACACCACGGTAATACTATCTATACAGTATTCCAACTTCATACAAACGGACGAAACGCGAGTCATACCTACGCGTTCGATCTCGGCATGCGCTAGGCACGCGGCCAGTCGCGACTGTGCCGCAGCGACGAACGGACGGTGTATTGTTTTTTTAACCTTAACCGCGCGATTTTTTCTTTAAAAATAAGTTCAAGTACATATAGTATAAGTTAATATGACGAGTAGGATACATTATGCTGGTTTTGGTTGCATGTTTTCTAAAACAATTTTTAATTAAGCTTTATATTGGAATGCGGCTTTTTTATACTTTAAAATTTAATAATAAAGCATTTCGTACGTCTCAGTCGAGGCGCAAATATTTTTCGGTCGCAAATTTATAAGACCGATTTGTTATTCAAACATAAACATGGTTTTTTAATTAAATTTACCAATCAAAAAACAACATGCATTTTTATTGAACACAAAGTATTTTATTTGTTTATAAAAAAAAGTGTATTTACAATCACAAAACTAAATAGAAACACAAAGTAGGCAAATGTAATTCAAATGCTTGAGGCGGGCAGCCCTGTCGCATGTTTACGTACCGCGCGGCTGTAGGCATTTATTTCTAAAATACGGCCGAGTTACAATACTGTATAGATATTATTACCGTGGTTACACTGAGCAGGCGGCCGACTACCTGAACCGGTTCTAGTGACTTTGCCTATTGTTAAAAAAAGTTTGCGCCGCTTGGGGATTATACACTTTGTTTTATCAGTTAAAATATGTATCCGACAATGCAATAAGATGAGAATAATGTAGTTTTAGGAATTTGTTTAAAATACCTAATTGCCTAGATTGGTGAAATCGTACACTGTGGGACGTATCATTCTGAAAACGTACATTTATTTCATTATTTTACAGGTGCCAAGATCTGAAGATGAATGGAATAAAATAATAAGGGGCTTTTTTATAAGATGGAATTTTCCCAACTGCGTTGGTGCCATTGATGGAAAGCATATAAACGTAAAATGTCCCCCTGGAACAGGATCAGACTTTTTTCATTATAAAAGTACATTTAGTATTGTGTTACTAGCTTCTGTTGATCACGACTATTGTTTCACATACATTGACGTGGGAGCAAAAGGTAGAAACTCTGATGGTGGAATCCAAACTAATATTATAAATGCGAAAGTAACTCTGTCTGTCTGTCTTTCTTTCTGTCTGTCTGTCTGTCTGTCTTTGCTTCACGCCTAAACTACTGAACCGATTTGGTACAGACATAGTTTGGAACTTGAGAATGGACATAGGATAGTTTTTATTACAAAAAATAAAATAAAAAATAAAATTTATTCCGGACATACAGCGCCATCTATTGGTCAAGAGTCGGCATCAATCCAGCACTGAAAATTCATCGGAAAAATGTAAATAAATAGTAAAAAGGTATGAAAATATAATAAAGTACAACTTTTAGTACAAAGAAAATGCTCTAACGGAGTATAGATAATTCTATTAGTACTATATGTCGAGTTGGTGATCGCGCAATGGTGTCCATCGTTACACGAGTTCGGTTCATGTTATTGTTTTAATTCATCGGAAAAAAGTAAATAAATAGTAAAACGGTATGAAAATAATAATATCAATATAATAAAACTTTTAGTACAAAGAAAATGCCCGAACGAAGTATAGATAAATAATCCGAGTTGTCACTATGCTCGATAGATGGCGTTGGGATCGAAATAGATCGCGCTATTGTTTCGTTACACGCATTTGGTTGGGTATCGGCCGAGCGCTTCGGTACTGTCGTGGAATTGTGGATTGATCGTTTCGTAAATTTAAAATTGGCTCCGTTGTATTAGTAGATTAAAAGGTTTATTTGTTGGGTTGTCTGGTGGTTGTTTTCAAAATTGGTTCCGTTGTATTTGTCGATTAAAAGGTTTATTTGTTGGGTTGTCTGGTTGTTGTATAATGTAAGTTTAGTTTGATCTCGATTATTAGTAGATACTAAAATTGTATGTCTAAATTCGTTTTAATTTTTAAATTAATTAGATCGTTCCTTTTAAATTATTTAGTTTTAAGCTTGGTTATTAAGAGAATAGGTTGTAATATAATTTCTTTTAAATTGTTATCAAGTTCGTAATTCGTATTTTTTTTTAATTCTTTTGTTTTCAGTTAGTTTTCAATTTAAGTTCGGAAAGATTGTTATATTTCTTTAGTTTAAGTTCTTTTTTAAACTACTTTTTTCAATGACGAGAAAACGCAAGTCCAATTCAGCACGTAGTTCCAGCGGAGCTCGAGCTAAAAGAGTTGCAAGAAGTCAAGAGTCTCGAGAACAGACTCAAGCCCGTTTAACTTTAGACGCCGAGCGTCACGCTGCTCAAAGAGCTGCTGAGACTGAAGAGGTGAGGCAGGAGCGACGGCTCTTAGACGCTGATTGTCACGGTACTCAAAGAGATGCTGAAACCGAAGAGATGGCTTGGGAGTGCCGGCTCTTAGACACCGAACGTCACGCTGCTCAAAGAGCTGCTGAGACAGAGGAGACGAGGCAGGAGCGACGGCTCTTAGATGCCGGCCGTCATGCAACTCAAAGAGCTGCTGAGACCGCTGACATGACTCGGGAGCGCCGGCTGTTAGACACCGAACGTCATGCTGTTCAAAGAGCTGCTGAGACTGAGGAGGTGAGGCAGGAGCGACGGCTCTTAGATGCTGGGCGTCATGCAAGAATGCCGGGAGAAGAATACTGATTATGCACCCTGACCGTACACCAACTGGGGAACATGAAAGACGGTACAATGCACCGCTTATTAATGAAGTAGCAGCTGTAGTCACAGGCGAACAGTTTGCTTCCCGTGACATTATTTTGCATGCCCGTAATGACAATTTAAGTAGGGTACCAGATACACACAAATTTTACGACGCATTGCTATATCCGTTGATATTCAGCAAGGGGCAAGAGGGGTACCACTTTCAAATACCCCAAGTCAGTCCTGTAACAGGTTTGCCTGTAAACAACAAAAAAGTCTCATGCATGGATTTTTATGCCTACCATATTATGGTTCGAGAAAATGATTTTAATATAATATCACAATGTAAGAACTGGCCAATCAGTTTTATGTTGATATGTATGTAAAAGTTGAAAGCGTATGATTACGATACATATCATTAAACCCAAATTGAGAGCGGAGAACTACTATGTCCATCTTCAAGATGCTGTGGCAAATGATAATAATGTTAACCCTAACGATTTAGGTAAATTGGTAATTTTGCTATCATCTTTTGTAAATAGCCCCCGATATTTACACGCTTATACACAGGACGCATTCGCTTACGTACGTACATATGGTCGCCCTGATTTGTTCGTGACTTTTACATGGAACCCAAGCTGGCCTGCAATAGTTGAAAAGTTGCTGCCGGGACAGAGGGCAATCAATAGAAATGATATTGTTGCAAGGGTTTTTCGATTAAAAGTTAAAAAGCTTATGGAAGTTGTCAATAAAGGAAATGTGTTCGGTGAAGTACTATGCTTTATGTACTCGATAGAGTGGCAAAAACGCGGGCTTCCTCACGTGCATATTTTATTCTGGCTGAAGGACAAGCTGAGACCCGATCGAATAGATAATGTTATTAGAGCGGAAATACCGGATCCAAGTAGTGACCAGGCACTTCATGAAATTATTACTAAAAATATGATTCATGGTCCTTGCGGTTCTGACAATCCTCAAAGCCAAAAAGCAAAGCAAAGTAGGCCGGATAAATGACCAAATTATCTCTGACGTAGAGGGAGATGTCATCGAGTATCTATCAGTAGATAACGTCGTGGTTACCGAGCAAGTGACATTTTACCCAACAGAGTTTCTCAACTCCTTAGAGTTATCAGGAGTGCCTTCTCACAAGTTGAGGCTGAAAGTTGGAGTTCCTGTGATGCTTATGAGAAACCTAGATCCACCAAGGCTATGTAACGGCACACGGTTACAAGAAACCTATTTAGGACTGAATGTCATTAAAGCCGTTATTATGACTGGAATGGCAAAAGGCGAAACTGTAATTATTCCCCGCATTCCCATCATTCCAACTGATTTGCCATTCCAATTCAAAAGAGTTCAGTTTCCGCTGAAAACTACGTTTGCAATGACCATAAATAAAGCCCAAGAGCAAACGCTTAAAGTTGCGGGGGTACATCTTGAAAAAGACTGTTTCTCCCATGGACAACTCTACGTTGCGTGCTCAAGAGTGTCAAAACCACAAGACCTATATATTTTTGCAAAGGATGGCAAAACTAAAAACGTGGTATACAGAAATGTCTTGGTGTAAGAAACTTTAATAATCTTTAAAGCCTAAAATAATAGAAAATTTGTCAAGGGAGAAACAGTATTTTTTTCTGAAATGGCAAATCAAAATAATATTTTGAAAATAAGGGAAAAATAACATTTACGCCTTTTTCGACCGGCAATAACGGCTTTAATGCCGTGAGTATACATATCTTCAATTCAAACGCAGAGCTCATTATGTTGATTTTTGAAGAGTTCCCTAGAATATCTTCCACATTTCATTTTTGAAGAGATCCCGCGAGATCGGGAACTATGTGGGTAAAACCAAAAATCTGCTGGAAGTCACTATTCCACGCGAACGAAGTCGCGGGCAAAAGCTAGTATTTAATAATTGTACTTTAAAGAAGGCTATTGAAGAGAATACCATAAATTTGCCAAGTAATGCAGTACTTGTCGGAGATGAAGCGTTTCCTTTAAAACCTTATTTGATAAAACCATATCCTCGCCGTAACGATTTAAGTAGAGAACAAAAAATCTATAACTACAGATTGTGTAGATGTAGGAGAATCGTTGAAAATGCTTTCGGAGTTTTAACATCCCGATTTCGAATTTTCGAAAAGCCAATCACTACAAGTATAGGCAAGGTAGATATCATAGTGAAAACATCATGTGCTACACAACTGGCTTAGGAAAATTTCACCTGCGTCTTACACCCCACCAGGTTTTATAGACGAAGAATGTCAAAGGAGTGGTCTTCGTCTTGGTACTTGGAGACAAAATGCTTCAGGCGGAGCTTTTGAAAATATAACATCACAGAACAACAGGAATAGTACAAGGGAAGCTATAAGAATCCGTGATAATTATTGTCATTAGTTTAACAATGATGGTGTTGTACCTTGGCAAGACAGTGCCATTTTTTAATGAAAAAAAGTTTCACATTTATAATATTATGCACTTGACTGTACTTTAGAAAATTTACATAAATACATACTTACCATATTTGATGTTGTTTCTCTGTCAGAAGTTTTCCTTAAAAAAGAATCCATTAAATTATACCAAGAGAGTTTGGACTTGTAAATATCAGCAGTACCGGAACCAGTGCTCATTGAATCTTTTATCTTTTTCTTTTCCGCATGATACTGCGTTCTTAAGTTTTTTATTTTGTTTGTAATTTCCTTAGGTCCCAAACCGTCAACTCCAAATTCTTGTGCAAATGCTACAAGTGCAGCACTACGGGCATCACGATTCTTGTAATTCACATTTTCAGTGTCCCACAAACACTCATGACTGCGATAAATCTCAATAAACTTTATTAAGTCAGCGGAACCAAATTTTAACACTTTTTGACTCATATTTTTTAATATACAGACTCTTTACAAAACCTTCCAACACTTGAATGAAAAATTTGACAACGCATATACGTGCAATACTTGAAGCAATCCGCCAATGAATGGTACACGCACATACAACTCTCTATTTAGACAAGTCAAAACTTGAAAGCAATAATCTCCTAAATATTATTGTATTGGTCTAAACAGAAGACATTTGCAACTATTTTTTGTCAAAACTTGCATTCAATAATTGCTTTCAATTTTTTTACTTGTACCCACGTGTAAACAGTTGCGTACAATTCTTGAAGGGCAATTAACGCACTTAATTTATTGCATTCAATAATTGCACTTGAATGTACAAGAAAATTGTATCGTCTAAATCACGCTTTAGGCTGGTGCTCGCTTTGGGCCCCCTTCCCTACTCACTTAACTACATACATTGTTGCTACAAAAAGTGTGTTTTTCCTAAAAATAACAAATAAATACTGACTGCTTCTTTTTGGTAACCGGACAATGATTATAAGTACTTACAATGTATAGTTAAGTGAGTAATTAAAATTTCATTGACGAATTTTGTATATTTTTAATGAATTACTTACCCGATTCTGCAGTGTTAGCATTAGGTCACTCCTCAGGAAAAAATGGCTTGAATGACATTTTGGTCTCTAAAACGCAGTAGTTTCTTGTACAATAAAACTAAAATTTTAATAGTAATACAATAAAAATTAATTATTCTTTAATTGATGCAATGCAAAATGATGATGCTCCAATGGCCCAGCAAACCGTCTCACAGACGAGTATTTGACTAAAAATGTCGATCAAAATGATTTTGTGATAATTATCGACTGGATATAAAATAAAAAGTAGTTTAAGGTGATAATTTTGTATTTAAAACAACATACACACGTACAATTTTACATAAAAAGTTTTTACATAAAAATCTTCTAGTCAGAATCACATTCACTAGATCTATCGTCCTCCTCATTGTCGAACTCGGTAGACGAAACGTACGATGTCTCCAGGAGCAAGAGTTCTAATGCCTCAACGAAAAATGGCTTACTTTTTTCCGTTGCCTTTGCCTGGTACTGCTCAAAAAAGGATCTGAAGTTAGCAGAAGTCTGTTTAGCACATCTTTGTTACAGTCTTCACGTTAAAACTTTCTGGAAAAATTCTGCCTAGACATACGGAAGTGTTTGTTTCTGGCCTCAGCCGCCTCTTCCGACAACTGGCCAATAGGGAGAATAGCATGATCAATTACTGTGGCCCCATGTCTTAAAATTTTGTGCATTGTAGGCGACATGGGGAGCCACTCATACAAATCCACATATAGCTTTGCAGTTTGTTCTGCAAAGTTTTCAAATTTTTGGGTATCAATTTTTAGCCCACTTGACAAAGTCTCTAATATGACACTGCATTTTTTTATTAAATTGATGTCAATCCCAGTAATGCGGGAAGAAGTTTCGGGATTTGAGAAAAATCCCCTTGAGGTTTTCCCGTCATTAGTGTTCCCAAACCCTGCTTTCGGAATATCCACTAGCAGCCCCATTTCCTCTTTAAAAGCCTCTTAAATTTTCTTCTTTCTTTCTGCTACTATGTTTTTGTGTTCTTGAGTCCTTGCCTGCCATTTTTTTAAAGGTATTTTTTTTTACAAATGAAGAAGTGATTCAAAAAATCGAATTCTGGCATGTATTGTAGACAGCCCAAAAAGAGTATCGGGATTCTCTATTGTTTTTTTAATCAGGTTGTTGAAGTCCTTTGACGTTTGCCCACATATATAGCACCTCATGGTAGATAACGTGTTTGTCGCAGCATTGCAAACCTTTGCATCGATCATGGTAAAGGCTAATGTGTGCTTTATTTTTGTATACCACCATTTGTCCTCGGTATTTCACTTTTTTTTAGGTTTTTGATTTGATTCTCTATGTAGGAGATTTCTTCATTTGTAATGTCTTTTGTTTCGTGAACAAAACGGATTCGTATGGGTTGGCAGTATCTTGCAGAAGAAGGTACTGGGTTTTGCCAAATAATCTTATTTTGGTCACCAATATTGCAAATCAATTGTAAGGGTACAAATGAACTCTGAAATATAGATGAATCACTGTCTGTACTGTTACCAAAATTTTTGTTTAAATTGTTGTTGTTGGGAACCATCACAACCCTATTTTGATAATAGCTCTAAAGAGCTTATTGCTTCTTCATTTATACTTTCGAGTAATTCATCTAAGTACATACATAACCGTGCAGACGTATGATCTAAAAGCTCCTGCAAGTTTATTTCAGCACATGTTTCAGTAACTCTCATCGACTCTTCACGCGAAAAACAGTCTTTCTTGGCCTTTTTAACAAGTGAATAACACGGATAAATGTTCTTGTTTGCAGTATGAATAACTTCGTATTGTTTTCTTGTCAAATCAGCTTCCACGAAAATAGCCAATGCTTGTGATGGTGTATGCTTTTTGACTACCACGTTTTGTGTGGAATTATACCGTGTTCTATACTTTTAGGCTCTTGTTGGCGTTAAAGTCATATATTTCATAACTTTAGCCGCGTCACCATGTCCTGCAGCACGTTGACTCATTTGGGCTGCATAGGTTTCACAGGGTATCTGTTCCCTCTAATCCTTTGTTTTGCGCCTCTTTGCTTGATCGCTCAATTCCTTGAATTCTTTTGTTGGTCGGCCGGCTTTTTTGTTGTCCACACAGGCAGTGTAATAAAAGTATTGAGCCATTGTTCATTTTTAATAAGAAGCGTTCTTCCTTGTTACTGGCGGCTGTCCATTTTTGTTTAAATTGGTAGTTAAACGATTTTAAGGCACTTCTCAATGATCCTTGTTTATTTTCAGGGCATTTCGTGATTATTTTAAGACGATTTTCTATAAACTCAAACTTTTGGTCTATTTTTCTGTTTGAACATTGTTTTATGACTTCATAGAGTGATTTTCTAGTCATCTCCATCGACGTCATTGGAGATTCTGGAATAGAAAAATAAAAATATAATATTGTTTTATAAAAGCTGATTTTGATTAATTCCGTAAAAAAATAAAATAAAAAAATGTCGTGTATATGCCGGACATTTTCCTTTAAAAACCTTATCAAGAATAATGAAACTATATGTTACATCTAAAATCATAAGTTAACTGGGTTTAACTCATAAACAAAAACACCTTTAATTACAGAGTTTACAAAAAAAAATAACATTTTTTACGGTGTACATTTAAGGTTGCAAAATGTCACTTAAATCAAGTTTAATAACAAAATAAAAATGCTTTTATAAAGTAACTAGCTGACCCGGCGAACTTCGTAACTCCTTAGCGTAGCAATGATGCACTATTTTATTTTGTATAGCTGACCTATCTTAGGTATGAGTACCTATTCAATTTGAACTGGAATCTAAAATATCCTCCATATAAAAATGAATCAATAATTCCCTGGTCTCGCTATACCTGAAAAGGGCTTTACTAATTTAATTAAAAATATATATTTTCATAATAGTGTTTATTCCATAGGATTCAATAATTCCACTTATATATTTACAAATCGCTATTGAACAACTTGGCATTTTTAAGTAAACACTGAGCTCAATACCACGCGCGCTCTAGAAAGCAACTAATAGTCTCTGTACCCTTCACTGCTTCTCTCTACTCTATACTTGTTGATAAACTATATTTTTAGTTTTATGTTCTGGCGTAAATAAATAATGTTGATGGTTTTCCGACACGGGAACAAGCGACATATAATTGGCCATGTGAAAAACATGGATTTTCTAGGTTGATACACTTAGCGACTGCCCTTGCGATTTATTTATTGACATTGCAAATGCAAGTCGCACTGGAAACTGTAAACGCTTAACGCTCAATGGCATGTCGTTCGGTATCATAGGGATGCGTGGGATTAAAACATCTTCGCCTTTGTACTTCCCTTTCAAAATTGTGGCTTCGATGACATTGTTCAATAATTTTTTAACCGCAAGCCATGTGCCATTACATAGACTTGGCTGGTTTATGTTCCGTAACATAATAATTACTGATCCGATTTTTACTTGCAGATTATGAGGTGGTAAGCCGGGCAATTCCAGCGAATTTAAAAATTCTGTTGGATAATTGACAACTTCATCTTCATTAGTAACGGAATCAACTGATTTGTAATTCTTCAATTCGCCAGCTATTTTCTCTTGAATCTGAAAATTCATTTCGTTCACATCAACATTTTTTGCGGCCAATATAACACGTTCGCTTAACTAAACGTGATTTACGTAATTTTGAGCAATGTTTGGGAAAACCATCTCCATGAGTTCGGTCTTTGTATCACAAAAGTTACAAAAATTGGTAGGGAATGTAATGTATCCAGATGATGTATCAACAGCAATATTACCATTACCAATATCGAGCAATTGTTTGGAAAACACTTCTCCAGACTGGTCTTCCTGCAATTCGACTCTCATGTTTATACTCAATTTAAGTGTTTTAATGTATTTCCATAAAATGGACGACTTCAAACATGCATTTAGTTCATCAGCTGGCGTTAAGCGTGGAACAACTGGCAATATTTGTCGAAAATCACCTGCCAATAGTATCATTGCACCACCAAACCGGTTTTTGTTATTTCGTAAATCTTGCATTGAGCGATCTAATGCCTCCAAAGATTTTTTTGTGTGCCATTGTGCATTCATCCCAAATGATCAATCTGATTTGCTGCAGTACTTTGGCCATGGCAGAATTCCTCGAAAGGTTGCAAGTTGGAGTTTCATTTATTTGAAGGTTCAACGGCAACTTAAGAGCTGAATGAGCTGTTCGACCGCCATCCAACAACGTAGCTGCAATACCTGATGAAGCTAGGGCTAATGCAATTGCATTTTGCAATCGAATCGTGGCCAACGTTTTTCCAGTTCCACCAGGAGCATCTAAAAAATAAAATCCACCAGTTCCATCGTTCACTACTTTCATGAGCGTATCGTAGGCATATTTTTGTTGTTGATTTAAAAGGGGAACTGTTCTATCAACCATTTCTCGTAATGTTTCAGAATCGTATTGAGCTTCGCGTCTCAATTCTTGATCAAATGAGTTGTGCATTAGGCGATTGGGTGCTATCATTCCGTTTCGATCTTTATTTATTCTTGCAATAGTAGGAACATGTATGTTGGTTTTAATATTTACAAATATTTATAATACAAAAAATATAAATTAAAATTCATAATAATTTTATAAATTTGAAGGTAACTTTGTCTGACTGTATGTTACCTTTTCAAACCACTGAACACATTTCAATAAAATTTGGCAGAGATATAGATTGCGCCCCAGGGAAGGACATAGGCTAATATATGTTTCAAAAGTTAGTATGGAAAACCTAAGGGTAAAACCGCGGGGCGCAGCTATTAAGTAAACAATACTAAAAGTAAATGAAATATTATTTAGTTGCACTAAATACCATTTAGTAATGACAAGTCTCCTTGGTTGGATGGCGCATAGGTAGAGGCAGTATTGAGTTGTTGAGATGACTGAAAAGCAAAATACATATATGTATGTTCAGATAAAGCTACATTATTTTCTACAGATGACAAATATAAGGAAAAGCTTGGTGGTTATTGATACTATCTTGAATGAAAAATACTATAGCTAACTGTTTTAGTTAGACATGCAAAGACCACTTAACAATATTTTAGATAAAGATAATAACAAACTGAATGAAGAGACATGAGAAAGCGGGCTTTGGTTTTACTGAATGAATATTTTAAAATATTACTTTAAAATTTAAAGTAATATTTTATTTAAAGTTTAAATAAAAAATACATACATGCTCAACAAAAGCTTGTGTTCTTGCCGAGGTCTGCGGTTCACCAAATCCATCGCCCATTATGGAAATTATTTTAAGTTCCCATTGGGGGAGTGAAGGAGCTGTAGATGGTCCACCTCCAGTGGCAGACGCAGACCGCCGTGCAGTTGCTGCTGCCTTCTTTGCCAGATGTTTTTATCTGTCCACACCTACAATAAAGGAGAATGCTCACGAAGTATGAAAAAAAAACCCAGGCTTGGCGCAAATGAAACGTATCTCAGATTTTTAGTTTAACTTTTTAACAAAATGCCACATAGGTGGCATCATCGAAATAGGTGGCTAAATGTAAGAAATTGCTATTTGTTTAGTGGCAGGGTTAACGTTCAGGTATTTCCCCCCCCCGTCGCGACGCCGCCGCGAGCTGACGTGTTTTTGAACGCTCCGTAAATTTTATTTCCAAAAACTGGTTTTAACAAGTTGAAACAACCTAAAACTTATTGTAGAACGTAAAAGACTAATAGATAAACCAAACTGTGTATAAGTGTATCTGTACTCCATGCAAAACCACCATAAGTGACCAAAAACTTTTTAAAAATTATCGTTACAAAAAGTGGACTTAGCTGTGATAACTTGTTGAGTGTGACCTTCCAAGAGAAAGCAAGGTTACGCCACTAACATTTTCGACTTGGTTTTGGCATTAGTTGGCCTATTTCGACACGGTTACTACGTTACGTCTGGTTCCGAGGCGTGAGCTTCGGATCGACGAATCACATTGCGGCAGTTCGAATCCCAGTTTCAGCAATTTACTTTTTGGATGAGTTTTAACGACAAGTTTGTTGACTATCGAAGAATTCACTGACCAAAGGGTTTTTTTTATTTCAATAACGATTTTACTAAATCCAGAAATTCCCCTTAAATCGTGATGCGTCCTAAACGAACTCCACCTCCGACAACAAGCGGTGATTCTGATGCTCATATGACTAAACGAACTCCACCTCCGAAATCAAGCGGTGATTCTGATCCTCATATGAGCTCAACGGCTGCCTCGGATACTGAGAATGAAGATACCCGAAACGCTGCTTACCGCTTGAGATCCCGAAAACGAGGTCATGACGACGAATTTAACATCTTTATGTCGGAAATTACGAAAATGATAACAGATCTAAAGGAAGAACAGAACCAGAAATTGGATGAGTTACAGACTTCAATCAATAGCATCAGAAAGCAAAACGCCGGCATCATTGAGTCCATCGAGTATCTATCAAATGAGTATAAGGATCTTAGAAAACAACTAGAAGATATGGAAAATGAACGAAAGAGAAACATGGATTACATACAAGTGTTAGAGAATAAAATTGATCTATTAGAGACCTCGCATAAAAGTTCCTGTATTGAAATTAAAAATATCCCACCTAAACAAAAGGAGTCGAAACAAGATCTTCTGGAACATATCGCCAAACTGGGGACTGCGCTAAATTTGCCTATCCAGCCAAATAGTATCAGAGATATCTATCGGATAAACACTAAAAAGGAAGGCAATAAGCCCATAATTGTAGATTTTACTTCTATTTTAACAAAAGATAGTGTAATAGAACACTGTAAAAAGTTCAACAACCAGCATAGAGAAAATAAACTAAACACTACACACCTGCATATCAGCGGTCCACCAAATAATGTTTATATATCTGAACATCTTACGGCGAAAGCTAGAAAACTGTTTTTCCTTGCACGTGACTTCGCGAGCACCAATGAGTATAAATACTGTTGGACAGCTGGAGGGAAGATCTTTATTCGCAAAAGAGAGGGAGAACGACACTTACGAATTAATTCAGAGGCTGATCTAGATAGTTTAAAGACTGAAAGGAAAATGTGACTAGTTATTTTTCTCTTAATTGTGTCTATTGTTTTAGTTGGATTTTGCATGCTTTTTTTCAGATTTTGCATGTTTTTGTTTGTTTTGATTTCTATTAAAAAATTTTCTTATATGATACAGCTAATAGCAATACCGGGGCTTAATAATTACTATTCTGAGCAACATTCACATAACAATCACTTACAACACTTATTTTACTACAAACACACAAAATACATGCTTCCCTACAAACACGTATATTATCGTTGCATTTTGAAGTTCAATGTTCATAACATGACGTTCGTAAATGAGGTTTGCACCTTCAAAACAACACTATTAGACTGGCAAATCTTTAAGTGCACATTATTATATACTACAGCGAAATATGGCTGATTTTGCTATGACTTTTAATAATGAACTGGACTCTGTGGCAGTGGCACAGTCAGCTACGTGTGAAATAGAGGACTGCAAAAATCTGTTGCGACATTCCGAAACTACTCTGAAGGTCATTACGCAAAATATACGCAGTATTCATCGAAACTTCCCGAACTTTCAAACGTTGCTGACTAGATCCAATATTGAATGGGATATTATTGCTCTGACTGAGTGTTGGCTGACACGTAATCCCGTTATTCCTCTCATCGACGGGTTGCTGACTAGATCCAATATTGAATGGGATATTATTGCTCTGACTGAGTGTTGGCTGACACGTAATCCCATTATTCCTCTCATCGACGGGTACAAGTCCTTTTCCACTGCCATCAACCAGACTCAGAATGAGGGTGTGGTGATTTACTGTAAGAACCATCACTCTCCTACCATTGAAGAATCACAATTCTCAGATGCGAACACTCTCATACTAAAGATCGATCCAGACACTATCCTAATTGCTATTTACCGTCCACCAGCCAATAGAAATATTGACAACTGGTTTCGCTAAATGACTGTCTTTGTAAATATAATTCATTCAAGAATGTTATCCTAGTGGGTGATATTAATATTGATATATCACCTGGGACGCAAGACCAAAGATCATCCGCCTATCTTGATATGATTACGATTCATGGCATGCTTCCTGCCCACACAATACCTACTCACAGTCATACATGCTTAGACCATGTATTATTGAGAACTAAACTGGCTGCCAGTTGCTACGTTGCGCAGACATCTATTACTGATCATGATTCCGTTATACTTTTCTTGAACACTAAACCCAAGCGAATTATCAAAAATACCTACGATCGACTTGATTTCAAAGGTTTAAACGAAAACATGATGAGTATTGATTTCAGTCCTGTATATAACATGACTGATGCTAATTTGGCGACAGATTTTTTCACAGGATCGATATCCAAAGCTATTGAAAATAACACGGCAACCGTAACAAGTACTGGGCGCAAAAGAATTCTAAAGCCCTGGATAACGAAAGGACTGCTTAGATGTATGCGAAACCGCGATAAACTTTATATAAAGTCTAAAAAAAATCCTGGGAATGAAATAATTCAAACCACATATCGGAGGTACCGAAATTTTTGTAATAATATTTTGAAGAAGGCTAAGATTGATTACGAAAAGGATATGATTAGGAAAGCCGGAAATAATAATAAGAAGTTGTGGGAAGCCATTAAAAATATTACATGCTCCTCAAAGAAAAATGAAAAGTCAACCCAGTTAATTAGCCCCAAAAATCCGTCCAATTCTGTCAATAATATAAACACATTTTTCGCGGGTATTGGTAAATCATTAGCAGAAAAAATAACTTCCAAAAACGTAAATTCGTCGTACGCTAACACCACTAGTCCATCTCAATCTACTATTTCCTGCGAAAAATCAATGGTACTGTTGCCTACAGACGAGATCGAAATAAAAACATCAATACGTAACCTCAAAAATGATTGTGCAGTAGGAATAGACAAAATCTCAGGAAACTTCTTGAAAGAATTCATTGACGTTATAGTCCCTCCTTTAACATTCATTTGCAATTTATCATTTGCCTCAGGAGTTTTCCCATCTGCTTTTAAAAAATCACAAATAGTTCCCGTTTTCAAAAGTGGGGATAGATGCTGTGTTAACAATTATAGACCTATTTCTATACTTCCAACACTATCTAAGATACTGGAACGCTTAATGAATATTAGACTGGTTAAGTTCTTGGAGACTAATCAACTTTTATCTTCATCTCAATTTGGTTTTCGAGCTAATAAATCAACTTCTGATGCTGTTCATCAATTGACGGATTTTATTATTTCTAAGCTAGATACTAAGAAAAAGACTCTAGCAATCTACTTGGACTTGGCCAAAGCATTTGACACAGTGTCTATTCCCATTTTGATAAGCAAACTAGAGCACTTGGGTGTTAGGGGTGAAACACTGAATTTGTTTGCAGATTATCTAAAGGGGAGGACACAGGTAGTTAAAGTGAATGGATGGGTAAGTGATGAGCTACCTATCGAATATGGCGTCCCACAAGGCAGTATCCTCGGCCCAACCTTGTTTTTAGTGTACATAAATAACCTATGTAACACAGACCTAACCAATGGGAAAGTAATTACATTCGCCGATGATACTGCATTGCTTTTCTACGGTGACACTTGGGAAGAAGTTTATACGCACGCCCAAATTGGGTTTAATAGAGTTTCTAAATGGCTCAATGACAACATTCTCACACTAAATATAGATAAAACAAAGTTTATGACCTACACAATCAGGAAACAAGACGCACCTAACCTCGCAATTATCTCACACAATTGTAGCCTTCCATCCAACAGCTCTTGTGAATGTCCACGTTTGTCAAAAACTAACGCTATTAAGTATCTGGGTGTTGTAATTGACAACCGACTTAATTTCCAGCAGCACATCGAGACCTTGGTTCCCAGGATTCGTAAGCTTATTTATATATTTAAATCTCTTCGACACATTGCTGACACATCTATAATCAAATCAGTCTATCTCGCTTTGTGCCAATCGCTACTGTCCTATTGTATAACTTCCTGGGGTGGGGCCGCTAAAATGCTCCTGTTAAAGTTGGAGAGAGCTCAAAGAGCCATATTAAAAGTGGCTTCCTTTCTTCCTATGCACTATCCTACAGTGGACTTGTATAAACGCTGTAAGGTATTGACTGTTCGCCAACTTTTTATTATATTGACTGTTACAAAAAAGCATGCTGAACTTCCCTACGACCCTAAAACATTTTCAGGGAAAAGAAGAAAACCAACTGTCTGCGCGACAACGCAATATAGGACCAGTCTGGCACATAAATTTTATGGTTTTCTGGGTTCGTATTTGTATAATCATATGAACAAGACGTTGATGATCTATCCTCTTTCCAGGGTACAGTGCAAAAGGAAAGTGTTCTCGTGGCTTCAAGGCATTGATTACAATGCAACAGAACGCTTATTGAAACCCCTGGGCTGGGATGGAACGATATACGTACCACATTCACTCTAGTTCATTGATACATAAAGAATAATTCCTCTCTCACTCTCACTGACACACATACACCTACATACACGCTCCACCAAATCAAAAAAACTTTTTTACAAAAAATAAAACCGACTTCCAAAACAAACACTACAAAGTGACAAATAATTTTGATTTCGGAAGTCGGTGTCTTCGGTTTTGTATTTTCATTTTTTGCCACCGACTTCCGAAATCAAAATTATTTGTCACTTTGTAGTGTTTGTTTTGGAAGTCGGTTTTATTTTTTGTAAAAAAGATTTTATTTTTCACTTTTTAGTTGTGGTACCTACCTACACAACCCCCCCCCTCCCCCCAAAATTTTAATACCACTACCTGGTATGTAAATTACAGTGACAGGAACTTATTAGAACATCGTCCACATATATTAAGTAGGATTTTTTTAGATTATTGTTGATTTTTCAAAAACCGCTTATTCGATTTCGATAACATTTTTATGGGACCATTTGGGAAGTATACCCTTTCCAACAAAAAAAGAATTTTTCAAATCGGTTGGCAAGCAACGGAGTTATGCGCGAACAAACATAAAAAAAAAAAAATACAAACATCCGAATTGAGAACCTCCTCCTTTTTGAAGTCGGTTAAAAAATAACCCATTCTCGTCACTTTAAATGTTTACTTTTACTTCTGTTTTTATTTTATTTTATTTTATATTGAAAATGTGTACCCTAATTATTTATTAATTTATTAATCGATTATCTAAAATTGTTAATGTGTTTGCTAATTTTAATTTACTTATTTATAATGTTAAATCTTGTATGAAAATTTAATGCAGTTAATGTCATTTAAATGTCCGACGGAGGGTCAGCCTGTATCTGTAATACAGGTTTTACCTAAAACAGACACCAGTCTCTTTGTAGTGAACATTGACTTTGTACTATTTATGATGATCAGAGAAATAAATGAATTATTATTATTATTATTTTAAAATGTAATTGAAATATTTACAATTAGATACTAGATAACAAAAACAAACTCTACATTTAAACTGATGACTGAATGCAAAAAAATGCTATGTTTTTATGGCAAGGTACCTAAAAACAGTTACATCCGGCATACTTACTGGGCTAGTTTTTAGTACTCGTCGACTTCATGGGCACCATCAAAAATAATGTACAGGGAACGATAAAGTACTTAGAGTAAAAAATTATTGTAAACAGAATCGAAAGATCTTTTATTGGTTTGCTATGTCTATTACAACGTTTTCTAATGATAGCGCGGGTATTCAAAATTGTTTTGGTATCCTAGGTAATAAATCACTGACATCACATGGGCGCAACTGCCCAACGTTCTCTTTCCATGAATGCAAGATAATGCTCCGATATGCCATTCCTGCCACTTTCTCTTTTATATAAAACTAGCTTCTGCCCGCGACTTCGTACGCGGACCCTGTTGCTTATGCCAGCAACAACGGGGTCGCCATTTATGTTATTTTTATCATTTTTCCCATTTAAATCTTTTATCACACTGAGCTTTAGTTTTATTTCATTCCAACAACCACCAAAACATACAGTCCATTTGTCATCGTTTTCATTTTGGTAACCGCATTATTATATTCCCCACTTGTCTCTAGAGACCTAGAAGTCAATGCGTAGATACGGTTAGAACTCAAGCACAATTCTCTATCCGTGAACGTCTCCGACTCGCGAGACAATACATGACGTTCACGATCAGCGGTCAGTCGCACATCACGTGCCCCACTTGTCTCTAGAGACCTAGAAGTCGATGCGTAGATACGCTTGGAACTCAAGCGTAATTCTCTTTCCGTGAACGTCTCTGACTCGCGAGACAATACATGACGTTCACGATCAGCGGTCAGTCGCGCATCATATTCTTCACTGGTCTCTAGAGACCTAATGAATACGCTGAGAACGCAGGCGTGCTTCGCGACCCGAAGAGGTTTCCACGGAGCGAGTTGCAGCCTATTGTTCTCGAACAGCATCAAGTCTCTCCTGACGCTCTTCGGTAGATTCTTGGGATCTTATGATCCTCAATCTTTTAGCTCTCTTGGAATATTGGGAAAGATTTGACCTCTTTCTAGGCATGGTCATAGTTTTATTGTGAAGATACCTGATCAATAAAAATCTAAATTAAAATGACTGCTCCCCCGCGTTACCGGGTAAGCTACCGTGTCACGAAGATAAATGGAAAAGGAAATTAAACACTCAAACAACATAAGCCCGAAGGCATATTCATACGATAAAATAAAAAAATAAATAGGAGTTTTGGCCAGTAGAGTCAAATTTTCAATGATATACCATCGTCATCGAAAATCAGTCCTAAACTGTTACCGCCTTCACCGCGTGCAGGTACTCCCAGTTTATATTATTTTATAATTACACAGTAAAATTAGTGATAGCTTTGATTTCCACATCAGATGTTCCTGATCTTCGATTTTTATAAGTCAACAGGAAATGCCCATCATATTGAACAACAAAGACGTCAAAGACGTCATTCCTATATGTGTTATGTTGTAGCTAGGCTCTTGGAGTTCCACAACAGGTGTTCCAGATCTTCGATTTTTATAAGTCAACAGAGAGTGCTCATCAGTTTGAACAACTTGTGCTAAGACGTTATTCCTATATGTGTTATGGTGTAGCTAGGCTCTTGGAGTTCCACAACAGGTGTTCCAGATCTTCAATTTTTATACGTCAACAGAGAGTGCTCATCAGGCTGAACAACTTTCGCTAAGACGTCATTCTTATATGTGTTATGGTGTAGCTAGGCTCTTGGAGTTCCACAACAGGTGTTCCAGATCTTCAATTTTTATAAGTCAACAGGAAATGCCCATCAGACCGAACCACTTTTGCTAAGACGTCATTCCTATATATGTTATAGTGTAGCTAGGCTCTTGGAGTTCCACAACAGGTGTTCCAGATCTTCACTTTTTATACGTCAACAGAGAGTGCTCATCAGACCGAACAACTTTTGCTAAGACGTCATTCCTATACACCGTGAAATTTAAATGGTTGTTTTCCCGCAGCGAAATGGTTTTGTCTATGTAATACAATCGTTTCGTAGTTATATAAAATATTAGAAACAAAAACTGGCTTATTTAGCATTGTGAAAAACTAAACTCGAAAGCGATCACGAACCAGTTGTAATACGTCCCGATACCTACGGCCGAACGACAGGGTTACCGTCGAAAGGATTAGGTTAGAAGGCGGCTCCGTTTGATAATGTTACGCGCGGGCTAGATTATGCCGTATAACAACACGCGAGAGCTTATTTTACTTTAAACATTTAATAAATCTGTCTTTGCTTTGTCCGCTTAACGGATGGATTCTTGTATTTTTGCGTGCAAACTATTATGCCGTATCAACACGTGCGAGAGCTTATTTTGGTTTGACCATTTATGCATCGCTTTCCTTTGACGGCGCGTGCGACGCCAGTAGTACCTACAATTCATGTTACGTCTACTGTTACTAGGTATTAAAGGCCGCGGGGCCGTTGACCCACGTGCTTTTCAATCAGCTGTTATCCAACATGTTATTCAAATTTTCCCTTCAAACTTTTACGGGCTTAGGACCGTCATAAATACTTTTTTATCTGCAATTTATTGCACACAAAATTAAATTAAAAAACGAAAACTAAGAAAAATTTACCAAGAAAACGAATTTTCTGAATTAGATACTTAAAAAAGTATTTGAGGCTATTTACAAAATTTGAATCAACTTATTTACAATAATTTTAATCAGCTAAACTACAACTATTTACAAAAGTACGATTAGGTACTTACACTTCCCGATAACGGAGTAATTGTTCGAAGTGTAAGCCATTCCGTTGTACACACAATCACGCACGTTTTATTTGGTTTTCTTCATCGATCAGTTCTTTATTAGTGATCGATGGTTTTCTTTTAATTTTAATACGGTGTCTCTGTCACGACGTACGATATCAAAAGTGTCCACTATCGCAGTTACTAACGCGCCGCCACTTTCGTGTTCCTCACGATACACTAGGCGCCACGAGTAAAAGTCTATCGGAGTTAGGTCCGGGCTTCTTGGTGGCCAAGGCACTGGCCCGCCGCGTCCGATCCAGCGCTGGGGAAACACCAAGTTCAAGTGCAAAATAACGGCCGGTCGTCCTCTGCCCTGTGCATGGAACTGTCCATGATCTAGTAGCCGCTGTGTCGCCGCTACGGTCGTCTGTGGCGACGGGACTTGGGGGTTCAGAACCCCGAGAAAACGGAGCGACTCCAAGTGTTGCCGCTCTGCGTAAAGTCGCCGGGCAGCATGGGAGTCATAGTCAGCTCTAGCATACAGCTGCACCATAGCGACGTACTCCACATTGCTGTAATTGTAATGTCGATCCATTGCAGTTTACAGAGATGACGCGTGCTGCGCGTACGACATTCGCGGGAAAACTAAGTAGGTCAGGGTCACAGCCGCGCGTGCCGCACGGGTAAAATAGGCGCTGGCGGCTTCGTTTGATATTGTTGCGCGCAGGCTAGTTTATGTCGTATCACTACTAGCGAGAGCTAATTTTACTTTGAACATTTCTAAATCGGTCTTTTCTTTGTCGGTTTCGCGGTGATTTTTTGTATTGTTCCGTGCAAACTATTTTATGCCGTATCACTACGTGCGAGAGTTTATTTTGGCTTGAACATTATTTTGTGCATCGGTTTTCTTTGTAGGTGGTGACGCGAGTAGCACCTAACTACCTAGTACCTACAAGTTACGTCTAGTGTTACTATTGTTACTCACTTTTTCGACTTGATGAATATTTTTTTAATTATTTTAAAACAGAAACATCGTTATTTATTTACTTTATCTCTATGCTTCGACAGTACTCCTTAAGGCAAGTCGTTCTGCCGCGGGAAAACGTGTATATGTTACAGTGTAGCTGGGCTCTTGGAGTTCCACATCAGGTGTTCCAGATCTTCAAATTTATTCTCTCAGCAGAAAATGCTAATCACGTGGAACAATTTTTGCTAAAGTATCATTTTTGTATCTCTTATAGTTTAGTTGGTCTGTTGCGGTTCTGCATCAGGTGTTCAAGTTTCCAAGATAAATTATAGCCTATATGTTGCCTAGACTTAATACCTATACAACAAAAAAAAAACATTCCAATCCGTCCAGTAGTTCCGAAGATTAGCGTGTACAAACAAACAGACAAACAGACATACAGACAAACAGACAATTTTTTTTTTTTGGATTCGTGCTCTATTACTGTTTCTAAACCCCCTTCAATTTTTTTTTTTAATATATTCAATGTACAGACACAGTTTTTTTACTGTTTTATTATATGTATAGATGTACGTATAAAGGTCGATTTATATCTACAGACATTGAGTGTGGCAGACACGTGCCGTGACAGACACCGACAGACACCATTTATTTATATGTAACGTATAGAAACGTGCCGTGACAGACATCCCGGATACCGACAGACACCGTCATCGGCGTCCGCTCTCACTGGCAGTTACTGCATAGCTTTAGAAGAAAAAGCATGTTATTGAAAATGTTCAAACACTTCTCTATTGAAGATTTGTCCATAATTGCATTATTGTTAGAAGAAGAAGATAAAACTAAAAAAAGAGCAAAACGCATGGCTGTACATCCTATGCTTAAGAAAAGAAAATTAGAAGGAGAATACTGGACACTCTTTAAAGAACTTGTTGACGATGAAAAAAATTTTTTCATATATTTTCGTATGAGCCGGTATCAGTTTGACATTTTACTAAACAAAATTGAATTGCTGATAACCAAACAAGATACAGTTTTTAAGGAAGCCTTGTCACCAAAAGAAAAACTAGCAGTATGTCTCAGGTAAGATTTATTACAGAATTATTTATTATTGTGTAAACAAAGTGGAATACTATTCTAAGTGCCGATACACCCTTTCGTCAGTAAGGTCTGGCTGAAAACCTTGGTAAAAATCTTGTATTGTTTCTGGCATAGGAGTATTGTCTTCATAAGTGTCAAATGTTGATGGCGTGGATACCGTAGAACTCGTTGATGGCCTGCTCAGTATCTCTATTTCCATGTCAGATACTATTTTAAATATCTTTGCTTTTGCAATAGCCCTCTCTCTGGGCGGAAAAGATCGCAATGTAGTTACAACTCCAGCCATAACTTGTTCGATGTCGTCCGGCGGTGGAGTATTATTTTTACTCTCTATTATATACTTCATTAGTACAGTACTAGGTGTTTCATCAGTTGCTTTTTGGCCTCGTTTACCCTTTGGCTGAGGGTGCTTTGGAGTTTGAGCTGGGGAGGGTGTAGTTGGCAATGTACCAACTGTTTGTTGACTAACCTCAGGTGTAAATGTGTCAGTCGTTTGTTGCTCAACCTCAGGTGACTGAGCAACCTCTTCCTCGTGTGCATAATCATTAAAACCGGGTACAGGTGGAATTGGACATTTAGTCGGCCACTGAAGCGGGCCGACAGCGTTCTGAACCCGTTTACAACCCGTATGTAACCCGTATTTAATCTGTATGATGCCCGTATGTAACACGGCAGAAATCCTTTCAATACACTCGTAAAGAATCGGCACATTCTCGTACAAATATCGGTGTTGCGTAGACGCGTTAAAGTGGTGAAATATTGAAATATGTAGTTATGGCTATAAGGAAACTAACGATTGAACAACTGGCAATGATTGCTATCATTTTGGATGAAGACGAAGAGGAATGCCCAAAAAACACTCGACGCTACTGGATTCACAATTCTATAAAAAAACGCAAAACGGAAGGAGAATATTGGACATTATTCAGGCACTTAGTTGATGACGAAGAAAAGTTTTTTCGGTACTTCCGAATGTGTACATTCAAAGGAGATGGCTCAAAATCCATACACTAAAAACCCAGAATCGACAGCAATGAAATGTTTACCAACGGGTTAGTTATAATAGACATTTGATGATACCAAAGGGAAATTCCGGAAATCCGTGGGGTATAGGAGATATCATAAAAAATAATAAAACTATTTTGTAATTGTTGATTATTCTGTTGTTTTATTTTCCTGCGACGGGTTTGGTGTAATAAGTAAAAAAAAGCAAATATTTTATATAAATTATATATTTTCAATATCTAAGCACACTGCATCTAAAAATCCTGCAGGTTGATTCAGGTCGCCTTCATGTCGGGCCCAGGCAAGATAATATATTATGGAAATAATGTGGGCACAACTGCCTAATGTGCGGCGGCCATGTATGCAGCTACAGCAATAATCGGTGATTGCTTGGCGATTGTATAGTATGTAGCAATAATAAGTTCTTGTTTGAACGTGTCTCGATTTAATTCGGCACCGTACTAACGTATTATTATTTCCTTCATCGTCATTTAGTAACAGTCTCTCGGGATGCCTATATATTTCAATAGAATACACGCCGGTTGCTCTGACATGTTTGGAGCAGTAGGATTTTGCTAGCTTGATGTGGTACGTTCCAATAGCGAAAACAAGCAGCTCATCGTAAGTCATTCTTGGGAAATCTACTACGTCTTGTAACGTTTCCTCCATCCTCTGAAATGAAATGTTCCTTTGTGCGTTTAGACGGTGTTGATCAACGTAATCTGCTAGTACGTTTGGCCTATTCATATTTCTTTCTATCATTTCTAAAAAGCTTTCAGTCAGGCGACTGTCGCTGTAACTCTCTTGGGTTGCGTTGATTAGCGCTGCAGCTATTCGAAAATCTACTATTGCATTGGGCAAAGTATTATTAAAGTATCTATGTCGGAATATCTTAAAGTCCCTTTAAATTTTTCCGTTGGTGGTTTCTACCACCCATCTGACCAATGTTACTAATCTTGATTTATTTGCAGCTTCAGTGGACAGTTGTGTTTCGTGTCTGCCAAGCGACTGTGGCGTACAGACCGTAAATCCACATTCTTCGGCATATGGCAATACATCCCGAAATCCTCTATCTAAAATCATCACGTCATCACTTTCAAGAAACCATCGTATTGGAGCCTCTTCCATGTCACCAGTGTGATTATCCAATATCTGTCGTAATATGTTAGCATCTGACGTTCGAGCATCGTAGGGTCCTGTGATTTCTAAAATGTAGCCATCTCCGCATACAATCATAAATGGCTTTATGAGATTGTCGTATTTATGTAGACTGTAGCTCATGCGCTGAAACAAGAAGTTTGAGCTTTTTTGCACGAATAAGTAAGTACCGTCTAAAACAATAATTGCTCTCGTTTGGTCTTGGGTTCCAAAAATGTTATTTGGCAAAATCCTGTTCCTCGCTACAACTTCTTCTCGAGTGATATGGTCGAATCCGAGGTGTCGTGGGAGAAAGTCATTTTCGAGACATACTCTCGCTTGTTTTATTTTACGTTGAATAGTTGATCTAGGCAAGCCAAAAACTGACGTAAGTCTTCGGTTAGGTTCACCGCTTCTCAGTTTACTTAAATAGATGCCCAACATCGTTTTCCCATTCGAATATTCGTTTAAAGAAGGTGTTTCATTAAATATGGTGTTGAATTGCTGGTGACTTATGCCAGTCCAAAAGTGAAGGGTATCAGGACTCAATTCATCTAGGTTTTCAAAATCGAGCTGAACTTTTTTTTCGAGACATTGTGTATATATCGCAATTATATCATGTATGCTCTCGCTACTGAAACTATCTTGCCGTTGGGTGACATGTTCCGGGAAATCCTCCCAAGTCATATTCCTCAAATGGTGTTGACAGATGCGAGTGAGAGGTGGTATGTAGAATTGATAGTAGCTCAATAGATATGCCTTCATTGTATTGGACACAGAACGAAGTTCTAAGTTATGACAATTGTCAATCATACATCGTCTTGATGTGTTTGCCGCGCGCGTCAAACCTGATACCGGATACGATTCTATTGGTGGCGCCTGTGGTGTAGGCGGATGCCTTAAGCCGTAGTCAATAAGCTGCCAGCATGGATGACAAATCAAACTGGATCCGTCAAATACAATCTGAAATGAATCAAAAATAAAAATAATTGTATACATTCTCTTTCATTGAAGTCAAACCTTCCGGAACCTACTATAATTAGGTGGACTGTTCCTTCCTTGTTATCAACTACTTATCAGGAGTTGTAGTTGATAACGAGGGTTAGAATGACACCACATTTGTCGCGTATGCACTCTACAACTTGCTTATAGGTATAAAGGTAATTATTTTATGATAGCGAAGTGATCAAGATTATATTATTTTCAATTGATTTTGCAGTCTACACTTGATACTGAAACACTACATTATTGTATCAAGTATAAAAGGTGTTTTACCTATAGGCCTTAGCCGAGCTCTAAAACGGGTACAATGACAAACGTGCCAGTACCTACTTTTAATCCGCTATAAAATCTCACCAATCAAAGCTTTAACTACCTACTGGTTTTCTACAAAATATGTATTTATAAATGTAGTACATAGAGACGAAAATGGAGTTCTAAAACTAAATACTTACTTCTTGTTGCTGTTGCAAAGTGCCAAACATATACTCGACAAAATTTCGGTGTGATTCCAAAAACTCGAAAGACAACACATGGTGCCTCCTTCGTAGAACGGAACGGTCACAGGTCACACAGTGGTTATTTGTAGCCATTTTAAACAATGTTCAATCACAGGGAAACTCTTCAGTTCAGTATAACACGCCACAGTATCGAATCGGGAAGGAAAATCGGAGTCCAGTATAGAAAAAGCAAAGGTCAAGGTAAAAGAATTCACGGATGATTTCAAAACGCACAGAACACGATGATAGCAAACGAAGGACTGCGTTGACTAACAGTGTTTATGTTACCATCAGAAGCAGGTAGAAACAGGTTTACTACAAAGCAAGCGCGAGCACAAAAGAAAACCATTGTTACGGAGCAGGCCACCACTGCGCCGGGCGTAGGTAGCCAACAAATACTTTATCTCTTTCTAGCTTGAACAAAAACATGGTTAACAGATTCAGATAAAATAGTAGCTGCCTTTCAACGATACGTTATTATTAAATATCACTCTTTATTAACAAGGATTTGTAGTTATGATTTATTTTATAAAAAAACTTAAGCCCATAGTTTTTCGAGGAAATGAAAACATTTTTTTTATGTACACATTATTCCCATTCAGACCGCACATAAGAAGTTTTTGTCGACACTGGGTTTTTTTTGGGCCATCTCCTTTAACGATTTGCTGAAAAAAAATGAAAATGACATTGTCAAAAAAAACACTAACTTTAGAGAATGCCTGATACCTAAAGAAAAGCTTGCTGTGTGTTTACGGTAAGTAAAAAACAATTTGTTTATTATTAATACTAGCTTCTGCCCGCGACTTCGTACGCGGACCCTGTTGCTTATGCCAGCGACAATGGGGTCGCCATTTATGTTATTTTTTATCATTTTTCCCATTTAAATCTTTTATCACACTGAGCTTTAGTTTTATTTCATTCCAACAACCACCAAAACATACAGTCCATTTGTCATCGTTTTCATTTTGGTAACCGCATTATTATATTCCCCACTTGTCTCTAGAGACCTAGAAGTCAATGCGTGGATACGGTTGGAACTCAAGCACAATTCTCTATCCGTGAACGTCTCCGACTCACAAGACAATACAATATAACGTTCACGATCAGCGGTCAGTCGCACATCACGTGCCTCACTTGTCTCTAGAGACCGAGAAGTCGATGCGTAGATACGCTTGGAACTCAAGCGTAATTCTCTTTCCGTGAACGTCTCTGACTCGCGAGACAATACATGACGTTCACGATCAGCGCGGCAGCGGTCAGTCGCGCATCTTATTCTTCACTGGTCTCTAGAGACCTAATGAATACGCTGAGAACGCAGGCGTGCTTCGCGACCCGAAGAGGTTTCCACGGAGCGAGTTGCAGCCTAATGTTCTCAAACAGCATCAAGTCTCTCCTGACGCTCTTCGGTAGGTTCTTGGGATCTTATGATCCTCAATCTTTTAGCTCTCTTGGAACATTGGGAAAGATTTGACCTCTTTCTAGGCATGGTCATAGTTTTATTGTGAAGATACCTGATCAATAAAAATCTAAATTAAAATGACTGCTCCCCTGCGTTACCGGGTAGGCTACCGTGTCACGAAGATAAATAGAAAAGGAAATAAAACACTGAAACAACATAAGCCCGAATGCATATTCATACGATAAAATAAAAAAATAAATAGGAGTTTTGGTCAGTAGAGTGAAATTTTCAATGATATACCATCGTCATCGAAAATCAGTCCTAAACTGTTACCGCCTTCACCGCGTGCAGGTACTCCCAGTTTATGTTATTTTATAATTACACAGTAAAATTAGTGATAGCTTTGATTTCCACATCAGATGTTTCTGATCTTCGATTTTTATAAGTCAACAGGAAATGCCCATCATATTGAACAACAAAGACGTCAAAGACGTCATTCCTATATGTGTTATGTTGTAGCTAGGCTCTTGGAGTTCCACAACAGGTGTTCCAGATCTTCGATTTTTATAAGTCAACAGAGAGTGCTCATCAGTTTGAACAACTTGTGCTAAGACGTTATTCCTATATGTGTTATGGTGTAGCTAGGCTCTTGGAGTACCACAACAGGTGTTCCAGATTTTCAATTTTTATACGTCAACAGAGAGTGCTCATCAGGCTGAACAACTTTCGCTAAGACGTCATTCTTATATGTGTTATGGTGTAGCTAGGCTACTGGAGTTCCACAACAGGTGTTCCAGATCTTCAATTTTTATACGTCAACAGAGAGTGCTCATCAGGCTGAATAACTTTCGCTAAGACGTCATTCTTATATGTGTTATGGTGTAGCTAGGCTCTTGGAGTTCCACAACAGGTGTTCCAGATCTTCGATTTTTGTAAGTCAACAGGAAATGCCCATCAGACCGAACAACTTTTGCTAAGACGTCATTCCTATATATGTTATAGTGTAGCTAGGCTCTTGGAGTTCCACAACAGGTGTTCCAGATCTTCGATTTTTATAAGTCAACAGAGAGTGCTCATCAGATTGAACAACTTGTGCTAAGACGTTATTCCTATATGTGTTATGGTGTAGCTAGGCTCTTGGAGTTCCACAACAGGTGTTCCAGATCTTCAATTTTTATACGTCAACAGAGAGTGCTCATCAGGCTGAATAACTTTCGCTAAGACGTCATTCTTATATGTGTTATGGTGTAGCTAGGCTCTTGGAGTTCCACAACAGGTGTTCCAGATCTTTTATTTTTGTAAGTCAACAGGAAATGCCCATCAGACCGAACATCTTTTGCTAAGACGTCATTCCTATATATGTTACAGTGTAGCTGGGCTCCTGGAGTTCCACATCAGGTGTTCCAGATCTTCAAATTTATTCTCTCAGCAGAAAATGCTAATCACGTAGAACAATTTTTGCTAAAGTATCATTTTTGTATCTCTTATAGTTTAGCTGGTCTGTTGCGGTTCTGCATCAGGTGTTCAAGTTTCCAAGATAAATTATAGCCTATATGCTGCCCAGACTTATGTTACAGTGTAGCTGGGCTCCTGGAGTTCCACATCAGGTGTTCCAGATCTTCAAATTTATTCTCTCAGCAGAAAATGCTAATCACGTAGAACAATTTTTGCTAAAGTATCATTTTTGTATCTCTTATAGTTTAGCTGGTCTGTTGCGGTTCTGCATCAGGTGTTCAAGTTTCCAAGATAAATTATAGCCTATATGCTGCCCAGACTTAATAACTATACAACAAAAAAAAAATCATTCCAATCCGTCCAGTAGTTCCGAAGATTAGCGTGTACAAACAAACAGACAAACAGACAAATTATTTTTTTTGGATTCGTGCTCTATTACTGTTTCTAAACCCCCCTCAATTATTTTTTTTTTAATATATTCAATGTACAGACACAGTTTTTTTACTGTTTTATTATATGTATAGATTTAATCAAACTTTTGATCTAGTATTCATGGTAAAGCTTTGTGCTTGATTGTTATTATTCTGATGGTTCTGAATTTCAGTTCCTGTATCGCTATTCGGCTGTGACTCTTCATCGTCACTTGTCAGCTCAACGGATCCTAAAGATTTTCTCTCGACAAAGAACGAAGCAACAAAAGCCATTTCATCTTCATACTTCCATTTCTTAATGTTTTTCGCTGCTTGTCCACTTTTCCCTTTTTTCTTATTTAATGCTCGTCTGTATGCATCCCTTAGCCCAGGGGCATAGACTTATTAAGACTAGGGGCCACTTGGGCAAATTATGAACTGATGGCGGTCCGCCAGAAGTATAGGTAATTAAAGACAATAAAGAATTGATAATAATGTATTAAAATTGAAAAAGAATTTATTAATTTGAAGCGTGGCACTGCATAGTGCTTACAATCTTTTTTATATTTGGCTCAAATTTAGTAAAACTGCTTCCAAACTTTCGTTTGCAAGGCGGTTTCGATTTTTTGTTTTATTATTATTTAGTACTAGCTTCTGCCCGCGACTTCGTCCGCGGAAAATTGCGATATACTGTAACTGTTTAGGCAGCGCATGCAAATAATTCTGTTTTCGGAGGTATTTCTTTCCGACTTGCTAGACGAAAAGTGCGATAGCTCGGCTAATATGTATGATATAAATATAATTTATAGCCTATAGCACTCAGGAATAATGTAGCTTTCTATCAGTGAAATTTTTTTTGAAATTTGATCATTAGTTCCGGAGATTACCCCCTACATACAAACTTACAAATTTTACCTCTTTGTAATATTATTACTAGCTTCTGCCCGCGACTTCGTCCGCGGAAAATTGCGATATACTGTAACTGTTTAGGCAGCGCATGCAAATAATTCCGTTTTCGGAGGTATTTTTTTCCGACTTGGTAGACGAAAATTGCGATAGCTCGGCTAATATGTATGATATAAATATAATTTATAGCCTATAGCACTCGGGAATAATGTAGCTTTATATCAGTGAAAAAAATTTTGAAATTGGATCATTAGTTCCGGAGGTACCTCCTACATACAAACTTACAAACTTACAAATTTTACCTCTTTATAATATTATTAGTAATTAGTAATATTAGTAATTAGTAATTAGTATAGATATATTATATTATAGTATAGATTGAAAAGGTTTGTTCACATATACAGGGTGACTTGTAATTAGAGCACAACCTTGTAAGGGGATATAGTACAGGTCATTTGCAACAACTTTTGTAGGAACACTCATATGCAAAAGTGCACCAACATTGAGTTATAATTTTTTTCGTGTTATTTTGAAAAACTCTTATGGGGTAACCTTAAAAAATTAATAAATAAAAAACTTGACATAATTTTGTTAAATTTCTTTTTATTATTTAGTCTATAACGTTCCAGTTACATGTCAGCATCATCAAATGTACATTATTGACATTATTCTAGACACAGTGCTCCAAAATCCAAAAACCTTCAACAAATTTTACTGGCATTATTACACAAAACAGCCTGTTTAAAAAAAACTCACTATGGCACTTGCTCTGCGTATTATTAAAAAAACATCTAAATTTCATAAGCTTTCAAATGAGGTGTAAAAGTCTAACATAGCTAGTTTAACATTAAAGATATTAGCCAAAGAATAGAACAGGCTGGAATATCGAAAGTTTCGCAAATTAATGGCCATAATGTTTAAAACACAATAAATACAAAGGAGTCCGCCCATCTGCCATACATCGTTGGGCCATGATTGTGATGTACCGTTACAAGTTCCATACTGGTGTCATTTGTTAGGTCTTCATATCAGCTTTAGGCTCCCTTATTTTCAGATTGATTGACAATTGCGTATTGGAGATAAAGGCTCTTGAATAGACCTTCTTGAATAGGCTCTTGAATATAGGTAGAACCAAATAAGCTGGCACATTTCAGAGCGTTTATGCGCAACTCTTTATACGTATTTTTATCAATGCAGCGGTAAAAGTTCAGCAAGTCTCCTTCGTTGAATTTGTTGCGTAAATCTTGGTCGTTTTGAATGTCGATAATTTCTAACTGCATTGACTCTGGCGCATTTTCAACTGAAATCGTGAAAGGATTGCTGAATATGTCCAACAGAGGTTTCACTTTTTTAAACTCCAGAAAATCTGTCTTGAAAAGATTGAATCAAAATATCTAGCTTTTCTACATAACTGAAATTAATCGCAGTTTTGTTGAATTTTTCAGCCATTTTCTTATAATTCGGAAAATGATTGTAATTTCCAGAAGTAAATTGCGATCTGAAAAGTGTCAGCTTTTATTGAAAGGATGATACATGAGCGTAGAGCTGGGATATCAGTTGATTTTTGACATACATCTTCAGCCTCAGATATTAATTGCAGAACCATTTCTTTTGTCTGGCGGTACATTCTTGGAATCAGACTGCTCGATACAGTTTTTCGAGTAGGCAGGATATACACACATCAAAAGTGTCTAGGGATCAACATATATTTTTGCAATAACTTTTCTCTTGATTGATATTAATTTAAATTTTCTTTAAGGATTCATCAAATAAAGTGTTTTCGTTTGTCACAGTAACGATAAACCAAGTCACCTTTGCATTAATAAAGAAATTTGCCATTTTCCTAATAAAGGGATTTTTGACATTTGAACCACTAACATTAAAGTTCGAAAAAAAGACTGAAATATCAGTTTTCTTTAAAATTTTATTGGGTAACTTAAACAATTAATAATCCGTGTTTCTACCGCGAACACTAACAACACAAGAACATCGGTTTGGCATACTCAAAATGAGTTCATCCAAATCACGCTGTGGAATGGCCGCCCATGTTCGTTGCAACAACAAAAAAAGGTCTTCTTGCAACTGGATACCCTCCATATTCGGCAGAGCTCTTCTCTGTAGCATATCCCATGCATGCTCAATCGGGTTCAAGTCTGGCGACTGAGCAGGCCAGGGCAGGACATTGATGTTAGCTGCGGCGAGAGTCTGTCTTACAACTCTTGCGGTGTGCGGTCGTGCATTATCATGCATTAACTGAAATAAGGGACCGATTTGCACTTGTAGAGGAACGAATGAAGTGAACCTTCATTCCCGAAGACCGCTACGGGTACCACCTATAGCAATGCACAATCGTAGGATTCGATTTGCCCAATTTTAGATGCCCAATTTCTGTGTTCAAGAGCCCATTGATATCGAATCCTACGATTGTGCATTGCTATAGGTGGTACCCGTAGCGGTCTTCGGGAATGAAGGTTCACTTCATTCGTTCCTCTACAAGTGCAAATCGGTCCCTTATTTCAGTTAATGCATGATAATGCACGACCGCACACCGCAAGAGTTGTAAGACAGACTCTCGCCGCAGCTAACATCAATGTCCTGCCCTGGCCTGCTCAGTCGCCAGACTTGAACCCGATTGAGCATGCATGGGATATGCTACAGAGAAGAGCTCTGCCGAATATGGAGGGTATCCAGTTGCAAGAAGACCTGTTTTTGTTGTTGCAACGAACATGGGCGGCCATTCCACAGCGTGATTTGGATGAACTCATTTTGAGTATGCCAAACCGATGTTCTTGTGTTGTTAGTGTTCGCGGTAGAAACACGGATTATTAATTGTTTAAGTTACCCAATAAAATTTTAAAGAAAACTGTTATTTCAGTCTTTTTTTCGAACTTTAATGTTAGTGGTTCAAATGTCAAAAATCCCTTTATTAGGAAAATGGCAAATTTCTTTATTAATGCAAAGGTGACTTGGTTTATCGTTACTGTGACAAACGAAAACACTTTATTTGATGAATCCTTAAAGAAAATTTAAATTAATATCAATCAAGAGAAAAGTTATTGCAAAAATATATGTTGATCCCTAGACACTTTTGATGTGTGTATGTTGGCAAAACCATGTAAATAAGTTATTTAAATTCTTCCTCTTCCACAATACTAAACGGGTGATACCCCTTAACAATAAACTTTGTAATCTGTTCATCCAACTGTTTTACCTGATTTATTGGTAATGGTCTCGTCGATCTAGCAAAATGGTCAATCCTCGTTTGCACAGCTGAAGCTTGTGGTAAGCCTGCTGAAATTGAATGTCCGGATGTTGACGGGACATTTAAATTTATGTCCATCGTATTTATTTGTTCTATCTGTGGCATCGCTGCTGGTAATATCGTCGTCGTCGGTTCTATTGATATTGTTGCATAGACTTTCTTCATGTGCCTTGTCAAATTTCCCGACCCTCTCCCACCGTAACTTATTACTTTTGAACAATATTCATATTTCGCCTTGTCGCTACTTATCACAGAAATATGCTTCCATATGGGACTCCTTTTTTTGGCTCAGTCGCAAAATGACCACTTCTCAAAATGACTACAGGTAGCAAAATGTCCCTTTCTCAGAATGTCCCTTTCGCAAAATGTCCCTTTCGCAGAATGTCCCTTTCGCAGAATGTCCCTTTCGCAGAATGTCCCTTTCTCAAAATGTCCCTTTCGCAAAATGTCCCCTTCCTCAAACAGGCATGAATTCCTTTCATCAGTAAAAAAACTGGTCAAGAGCCAGTAGGTGTACAACACAGAAGGGTACTGTAGTAATGTTTCATCAGTAAAATGGGTAGGTAGATGCATGTACAGACGCCAGCACATCAAGCTATAAGCCCTAACTGTCAAAATTTCTCAATTAAAAACGAACCTTATGTCTTTGCAATAAAATTTGAAATACTAACAAAGAAATTTGACAGATTGTGGTAACTTGATGTGCTGGGTTCTGTACATAAAATAATTAACAGAAATCGAAGTTTGTCAGATTTATTGCCAAAACATTTTTTTAAATTCATCATTTATATATATATATATATATTTTGTGAGTTTATGTATGTATGTATCAATTTATACAAATAAAAAATCTACTAATTAAACTAAACCCAATTAAAAACATAAAAATTAAATGACTTGATTGCGTAATAAAGAAATTAAAAAAGAGAGTGTCGCAGGTTTGTAGGAACAAACACACGATAAATAACAAAGAGTAGTTTATTTATGTTGAAGTAAACACTTGATAATAAACAAACTAGTACAGGGAGCGGGACCCCGAGCGTGTGCTAGCGTAGAACTGGTTCTCAGAGCTGTCCGACCAGAGAGGTTGAAGCAGACCGAGAGCGCAGTGAACACTGACTGCGTACTGCAGCAGTCGCAACGTCCCCGTAAGGGGGCGTGGCTAGTGGGATGGGGCTTTGCCCCTTGCCTCACGGAGGCTGTACAGTGGCCCGCTACTACGGGCCCTTCAATCTGTATGGGAACTTTTGTTCCCAGAGCCTAACGAGCGCGCGTGAGTTACGCGCACTCTTGTGTATTGTTGCTATGAGTAAAACTGTAGGAGCGCCGCGGCGTTGTTCTACAACGCCGCTATCTTCACGACATTCTCGGCGGTCGGTACCCGCCAGGTGAGACTCCCAGTTACCTGGGGGAGGCCCGGCGGGGTACGACCTGCGACGAGAATGCCGACTCGACGCGCCTACAGTTATATGGGTGTATAACTCCCGCCCGTCCCGTTCTCAGAGCTTGCCGATCGCGGCCCGGGCTAAAGAGCTGTTGTATGTGTGAGCGGTATTGTACTGTGTAACACCGCTCAGTGTCAGTGCGGACCGAGGTCCGCACGTGAGTTTAGGCGACTGTATGGATAGTGGTTGTCTGTTGTGCTACGCAACGTGCCTATATTAACTTAGAACACGCTGCGCAACAGATGTATGTTGGTCTGTGTGGAGTATCTAATGTGTCAAGTAAGCCGCGTGTAACCTGGGTGCAGCTTACTTGAGGCGTCAATCCGGTGCGATGGGGGCGTCGTCCGCTACCAGGTCGCGGGGCAGGGGTCTCGCGTCGGGGGGGCGCGTGTGCCAGGGTGCTATTTGTTTGATATGTGGCCATTCTGACGCGTCGGCCCGTGCGAACATCCCCTTAGCGAGGCGCCGCACGAACTCGTCCAGGCTCTCAATCCCGAGGTCCCGCCTGATGACGTCGTTCCTCACGCAGCGAGGAGCGTCAACGACGGTCCGCAGCGCGAGGCTCTGCTGCGCGCGGAGTAGCTTCTTGTTTGACTCGCTCGTGAGGGCGAACCAAGCGGGGGCGGCGTACGTCAAGATTGGGCGAATGTACAGCTTGTACACACCCAACTTGACGCGCGCCGGGAGGCGGGACGAGAGCACTGGTTTGAGCCGGTTGCGGGCGGACCTGCCCTGCGCGACGACCTTGCGGACGTGTTTCCCCATCGTGAGTCGACGGTCGATGGTGACCCCCAGGTACTTGGCCCGGGGTGACCACGCGACGTCGGCGTCGGCTCCTTGTAGTTTCAGAGGTGGTGGGAGGGGCGAGTGTCCAGTGACGATCGCCTGCGTCTTACCCACGTTAACCGAAAGCCGCCACTTGGCCAGCCACTCGGGGAGGAGGTCGAGCGCGCGCTGCATCTTGACGGCCGCGTACTTCGCGTTCATAGATGTTGTTATGTACGCGGCGTCGTCGGCATACAGCGCGAGCGTCACATCGTCCGTGGCGGGGATGTCGTCGGTGTAACGTGAGTAACACGCCGGCGATATGCAGCTGCCCTGGGGCACGCATGCTGCATGATGACGCGCCCCTCCTTCCACGATGCGGGAAAGGTGCGCAGTATCCCCGTGAACAGGCGCGCCAGCGCCGCTACCATACGGTACGGCAGGTGGCGCAGCGCTGTGTTGGTGATACCGTCCGCACCTGGGGCCTTCCTGGGCTTCGTCCGTAGGATGGCGCGTCTCACCGCGCCGGGCGGGAAGAAGATGGGATCTTCATCGGGAGCTATCGTCGGGGCGAAGTAGTCCCCAAGGTGTTGCTCGACTGCTGCGACGTGCTCGTGGTCGCTAGTCGGGTTCGGTTGGAACTGACGCTCCAGGTGCTCGGCAAAGACCTCCGCCCGGTCCTCCGCTGTGTACCTAAGAGCCCCGTCGGTGTTCAGTAGAGGGCGCACCGGGGCTGGGGTATTCGTTAGCTGGCGGCAAAGTTTATACATTGCCGGCCAGCTGTCCGCTACGGCGTCGATGCAGTCCTCCCAGCCCGCGGCGGTGAGCGCCTTGAGCTCGGCCTTCACCTTCTCCGCGAGACGGTTAAGCTGCCTCTTCATCGTCGGGCAGCGTGTGAATTGCCACTGCTTGCGAAGGCGCCTCTTGACGGCGATCATCGATCTGATGTGCACCGGCAGGGGCGGCAATAGCACTCTCCCCTCCGGCGTCGTCGTAGTCGCCGCTTGTAAGGCGCTTTGTATGCAAGCAGTGACCTCCTCCGCCGTCTTGTCCACGTCTGCGGAGGTGACGATGGGCCGAGTCGGCGTGGTGGTCTCCACTTACTCCTGGAAGGTTGCCCAATCCGTGTTGCGACGTGGCGCTGGTGGCTTCAGCCTGGTCGGCATTTCTGTAAGGACGACGAGTACAGGCTGATGGTCAGACTGCAACTCGTCGTCTATTACCTGCTGGGTGACCTGGCATTGCAGCCCCCGGTGAACTACGATGTCCAGTACGTCCGGCAAGTATCTCCTGGTATCAGGGTAGTGTGTAGGTGAGTCTGGACCGGACACCGTATATCCGAGGGACTCCGCGTCTGCGAAGAGCCGTCTCTCCTCGGTATTCGTGAATATTGAATTCCACGCTGGGTGCTTGCAATTGAAGTCACCGGCGAGGAGGGAGGCGTGCTGTGTGCGGTACAAAAGGGCCCGCAGCTCAAGCAGGTCTAGGCGAGCCGCGGGCAGTTTGTAGCACGCGTAGATGTCGATGTCCTCGCCGGCGATGTGCAGCTGGACACCCAGCGCGTACAGCGTGCTAGATGACGGCAAGGGGAGCTCTTGATGAACGACCCTTCGCTTTACAAGAACTACCAGGCCACGGTATCTGATGTTGAGGGCCGACCGTTCATCCTTCCTATAAGTGAGATACCCTGGGAAACGGACCTTGTCCTCGGAACCCAGGAGTGTCTCACTTATTAGCGCCACGTCGATGTTCTGTTCCCGTAGTAGGTGGCGGAGGGGGGCGACCTTATCCCGAAGGCCGCGGGCATTCCAATGTATAATCCTCAACGACCTAGCCATTATACAGGGTAAGTAGGTTGGCCAGGCCGTCGAGGATGACGGTCTCGACGTCGTGACCCTGCCTTATGGCCTGGATAAGGTCCATCAAAAGGTTGATGGCGCAGGTTGTGAATTCCTTATTGGTTGTTTTTGATGGCTTGATCGGGCGAGCGCCGGTGGCGCCGCTCTTCTGTGCGATGTTGAGGCGCGTAAGTTCGCGCCCCTGCCGCGGCGCTGCGCCGGCGCTAGTGGCCACGGCTGCAGATGTTGTTGCTGTTGTTGTTGTAGCGGATGGTGGGGGCTTCTCCACAACCTGCGCCCTTGTTAAGGCAGGGTCGGCCTCCGGGATAGCTCCCTCGTTGGTGGTCGCTTGGGGGGCGGGGGGGGCGGTTTTCCTCCTTCGGCCTTTACCCCCGCGCCTCTTCTTCCTCCGCCTCGAGGAGGTGGCCTTTTCCTTGTTGGAGGGCCCGTTGGCCGCCGCCATGAGCGTCGTGCCCTGGGCCTCTTCCATCATTGGCCTCTGGGTGGTGGCCGTCATGGCGACGGTCCCCGCTCGCCTGTTCCGGATTTCCGCCTGGAAAACCGGACACTTGATGTTGCACGCGGGGTGCGGGCCACCGCAGTTTGCGCAGGTGGCCGGCTCGTCCCGTGGCCGAGGGCAGTCCCTGGCCGCGTGCGCCTCACCGCATCTGACGCAGGCGAGCGGTCGGTGGCATTGGTGCGAGCTGTGCCGGAAGCGTTGGCACCGGTGGCACTGTGCGGGTCCGCGCTTCCCCCTCCAGGCCTCTATCTTGACACCACGCATGTTCATGAACACGGTGGTGTCATAGATAGACCGGACGTCGGGGGTCTTCTTTATGATTGCGTGGAACACGCAGCCGGGTCGTCCTTGTGCGCCCTTGATGTGGCGCACGTACTCCGGCTGGTATCCCGACGCCCGGAGCTCCTCCTCGATCTCCTTCGGGTCGGTGTCCGCAGGCAGCCCTCTGATAGCCAGCTTGAGGCTCCGCTCCGCCTGCAATGAATACGAGAACCAGGACACCCCTTCGTCCCTTTCCAGGCCGGTCAGGTAACGTTGGACCAGCCTGTACTCTTCCTCTGAGTCGGGGGTGAACTTAACACCACCCCCGTACGGGCGCGCACTGGGAGGACGACCCAGTTTGGCGCTGATCGCCCGGAAGTGGGTGGCCCAGTTGGGAAGCTTTTCCACTATCAGAGGTGGGTACCTGGGCTTCTTGGCTTTCTTGTTGTTATTATTATTTCCCCCGGCGTTATTCCCCTGCTGCGACGCCACAGGGGCGGCGACAGAGGTAGGCGCGCGGGAAGAGTTATGTCCCGAAACGCTGGAATTCAAAGTCGAATCCCAGCGACGGTGCCGGGGATGAGGGCGACATCTGTTCGGCCAGTGAATCGGCCGAACATGCCGAGGCGAGTGACATGTTCGAACCCCCTCTGGACGAACATGCCGAGTATACGGCCGGAGAATCGTATGCCGATGTCTTCGGCGGCGCCGGCGATGTGGGCGCCTTGCGGTCGGCCATTTTGGTGTCGGCCGCCATCTTGCCGTGCGTCTTGTCCCTCGTGTTGGGTGGGCGCGTGGGCTCCGGTGAAGTTGGCCCCGCCAGCATGCGGCGTGGAGCCGGTGCGGCGGTGCTCGGAGTCGGTGCAGGCGGCGAGGCGTGCGGTGGCAGCGCGGCGGTGCGCGCAGTTGATGCGTGGTGTCGCGTCGGAGCGGGCGCGGTATGCGCAGGCGGTGACGCGAGGGGTGCTGGCGGCGCGGTCTGGCGCGCAGCGGTTGCGCCGGGCGCGCGGCTGGCGTGCGGCGCAGCGGAGCGCACAGCGGGCAACGCGGGTACGGGCGCGCGCGCGGGCGGCGCGGTCGTGCGCGAGTGAGCAGCACGAGCTGCTTGCGTGGCGGGTCCCGGGGCCTGGGTAGGCACCGGACGGAACGCGGGCGGGCGAACGGGCACCGCATGCTGTCGGCTCGACGACGGTGTCGGCGCAGCGCGCGCAGGCGTCGGCGTCGTCGGTGGGTCGGCGGCTACTGCGGTGCACAGTTTGTGCTCACCTGATCTCTTCTTTGCTGTGTGGGGGCCGGCAGGCGGTGAACCGGACGCCGCGTCACCGATGTTCGGCAGCGACGTCGCCCGGTCCAACATCGGACGGTCCTCCAGGTCCCCGGCATCGCGGCCCAGTGAGCCGCGCTTGCCGGGTCCCGACATCCTCGGGAAGCTGGCTTCGCGACCGCAGGCGGCGAAATACTCGCCGGGCAGAGTCCGGAGGTCCCCCTGTGCTTGTACCGGCGTTTTGCAACACCCGCACAAACACAAAGGAACTGTGGGAAATTCCGAACGATTTAAAAAATAACGGCGGTCCGCGCGAACGTAAAAGTAACGGGTAGGTTTAGACACTTAGACGACCAAGGCCAATCCTCATCCTGACTGCGTACGCGCCGGTGGTCGGCTTATAAAGGCGCTCGCCAGCGGTGGCGAGCGGCGGGGACGTCGTGTGTGGGGAAGCCACGCCCAGTATGACGTATAGCGTTCCGGTGTTGTTGTTACAGTCTCCCCCTCTGGATCTGAAGTCGTCCCGACGATGATCCAGCAACTGGAGGCATGTTCTTGGGTCTTCCGCGTTTCTTCGCTTGCCTTTTGTCACTACTAAGCTCCAGGCTTTGCTTTCGTGGTCGTCTTCTTCCCCTCAGGGGCTGTACAGGAACTGGTAATAGAAAGCTCGACAGGATGTTCGTCTTCACCCTCCCCCTGGACCAAAACTGCTCGATCAGTTTCGTAGGTTCACGCTTTGTATTGTATACACCGTTGTTCTTCTCCAGCAGCTGATTGACTAGCTTTCCTTGGTCCGTTGTAATATGTGTCACCACATCGATTGAGTCTATACGAACGTCCCAAGTATTTGCATCAAAAAGGCTAGCACTCTCTGGAGATAGCTCAGCGTCTTCTCGGTGGACATTTATTTGAGCATCTCGCATCATGAAGTCCGCGAAGCTTGGAGAGTACCCATCGAACAGCCGAGACCTTTTCTTGCTTGGAGGGGTGGTAGTCAGATCAATCAGTGCCAGTTTGTAGTCTGTATCCGCTCGTTGGTCTTTTGCAGGAGTTGTTGCTTCACCCGTGGCCATAATCGCTGGAGGAGGAGTCGATGGAGGCGTAGGTATGGTGTTGGTCACGCTAGCAGCGAGATGACAGTGACAGCTGAGTGGACTTGGCAAAATTACCATTTCCTTGATGACGGTGGATTCGAAGATGGTGAATTCTTCCGAGTAGAGCTCGTACTGCAATTCAGGTTCGTCGATAAAGGACCACGTATACTGAGGTATGTTTATTACCACACCCGCATCTTGCAAGAAGTCGACGCCCAGTAGTGTGCGGTTGTCTCGAGCTTCCTGCAGTACGATGAACCTGGTGGGAATTTTACGACCATTCAGGTTCACCATAGTTTTGCACACAAGCACCACCTGCTTCCTCTTTATGCCATCCGCTAATGTAAGATCCACCGTTTTCTCGTTGAATTTACATCCTTTCTTCAGCAGGGACTGGTAGAGGGTGTAAGATGCGACACTCATCTTTGCGCATGTGTCCATGAATGCCGTCCCCATTATCCCTTCCACCTCTAGGAACACCACAGGCCGTGAGTGCGTCTCTTCAGGGACGTCAAGAGCGCAGAAGCTGACTTTTCTTTTTTTACCGGTGACAGGCTTTTCTTGCACGTGGAACAATTACTCCTAAAAACACCGGGTGCTCCACACCCATAGCAGGAGAACTTCGGCTGGGAAGGAGATGGCGCCTGGGTTTGACCCTCTGAGACATCTTTCACTGTAAGAAGAGTGCCTTCAGCCCGTTTCTTTTTACGACATACGTCTGCTGTATGTCCTGGGTTTTTACAGAAAGTGCACCTCAGTTTTCCTTTTTTTCCCCTGGGTATTCCTGATTTCGCCTGTCTCTGAACTTGCTGCGTACTCCTGTAGGGTTTCCTCAATACCTCGTGCCGTCTCCAGGAGCTTGTCAAATGTGGGTACAGTATCTCGCGGCATGCGGTTCCTTATATCCAAACGGATGAGTGCAAAGATTAAATCTATCTGTTGCGACTCAGTGAATGCTGGAGGGGGAGCCAATGAGAACAAGGACCTTTTCCTGGCGATAAATGCTTCAGTAGTATCGTTCGCCTCCTGAACTTCATGCGTAATCTGGTGGTACACCATGAATGCTGGTTTTTTCGGGGCAAACGTATGGCGTAGCTTATTGCAGAAATCTTCCCACTGCGACACACCAGTTTTTACTCCCTGCCACCACACTGCTGCCTCATCTCGAAGTAAAAGTGGGAGACCTTGCAGTGCTTCTGAGTCACTCATCTTCTCCGTTGACTTATAAACGGTAGCTGCGGCTAAGAAGGCTTCCACTGCATCTGTGTTCTTTTTCCCGTCGTACGTGAAAGTGCAAGATGCAAATGTTCCCCGTTTATTGGCCGTGATTGTACTCAGGATTGTGATTGTGATTGTACTTACGTGATTGTACTAACTGCTCGTTTGACATGGACATCTTGATATCTCGATGTGGAAGACGACGCAGGTTTTCAATCTTGATGCCTGGATTCGGCCTCGCGTTGTGCGCCAGATTGTCGCAGGTTTGTAGGAACAAACACACGATAAATAACAAAGAGTAGTTTATGTATGTTGAAGTAAACACTTGATAATAAACAAACTAGTACAGTACAGGGAGCGGGACCCCGAGCGTGTGCTAGCGTAGAACTGGTTCTCAGAGCTGTCCGACCAGAGAGGTTGAAGCAGACCGAGAGCGCAGTGAACACTGACTGCGTACGCGCCGGTGGTCGGCTTATAAAGGCGCTCGCCAGCGGTGGCGAGCGGCGGGGACGTCGTGTGTGGGGAAGCCACGCCCAGTATGACGTATAGCGTTCCGGTGTTGTTGTTACACTACAATTATTATTAAAATAAATAATTGCATTTCCTAAAGAAAACACCTGTACTGTTTTTTTTTGTCTTATGTAATCAAGACCTTTATTTTTTGAGTTTTGTATTTAGGTTAAGTTTAATTTCTTGATTATTTGTTTTTTTTTGTCTTACGTAATCAAGACATTTATTTTTTGTATTTGAGTTAAGTTTAATTTGTTGATTATTTACTTTGTTGATTATTGTATAGGAATATTTCAGACACATATTTTTTATTGTTACTGAATAAATGAAATGAAATGAAATTTGTGTAAATTGATGTGTGAGTGACAGTAAATCTGACAAACTTTGAACTGTATTTATTTTAGTTTATTTGCATGCACCTACCCATTTTACTGATGAAACATTACTACAGTACCCTTCTGTGTTGTACACCTACTGGCTCTTGACCAGTTTTTTACTGATGAAAGGAATTCATGCCTGTTTGAGGAAGGGGACATTTTGCGAAAGGGACATTTTGAGAAAGGGACTTTCTGCGAAAGGGACATTTTGCGAAAGGGACATTCTGCGAAAGGGACATTCTGAGAAAGGGACATTTTGCTACCTGTAGTCATTTTGAGAAGTGGTCATTTTGCGACTGAGCCCTTTTTTTGGCTAGATTCGACATGATTTATAATATTTACACTCAAAGCTTAATAATAAGCACCCGTTGCCAAACAAATAGAAGCTTTAGCACAAGCAACATGCAACACCAAAACGAAAAGATTATTAAAGAGATAATTAAAGATCAGAAAATGAAACTTAAATTCTAATTGTATTACCGTTATTTACAAATATATACAACACACCAAACTCAAATACGTACATAAACCTAAACAAAACAGAGCGGGTCAAAAGGTCACGACACGAACTACGCTTTTTTTTTTTTTTTTTTTAATGCTGGGAAATCATCCAATGACTGCTCCCGCTCTGGGTGGAGCGGAAGGGAGTGTCAGACTCTTACTGACTAAAACCCATCCATGTTCCTTCCGTAGCCCTTTATGTTCCGGGGTAGCGGTAACCCTTTCGGACAATCCCGCTTACACGAACTACGCTAAACTTGTATTGATTGAATTGAATCATTTCGATCGCGATCCGCGCCCGGCGGTGACGCGGGGTGGCTCACGAACCATAGTAGAGTGAGAATGTAATACATTTTTAGCGCGCCATCTCGTTTTTGGGTCTCCTTTAGAAAGTGACAAACACATGCGTGGTAGGTAGCATTTGATAGAAAGTGATAAACATATTTATTGTTGGGTCATTTTGTAAGCAAACAAAAGTGTGTTCTAAATCTTACAGAGTAGAGTTCAATTTTCTTTTGGATTTCGAGTACCCAAATGATCGTATCTTTAAATGCTTAGAGACGATCACTCGCGTTCGGGTAGTGATCGAGTCAAAGTGATTCTATCAATCATGATCGACTCACCTCTAATAAGAATATAAACATGACAACATAACACTACAACAATGACAAATCTAAATAGTTCTGTTTTAAATACTACAATGTTCGATAAACAAAAATGCCGATTGCAGGGTGATAACTCAACCACTGTTTATTTTTACGACAAACAAACACGTGCATGAATTGGTCGTTGCTCAGCAAAAATGCTGTGTCTTCAGACGAGCCTATCGTCAACAGCGCTGATTTTCAGCAACAAACTTCCAGGAATGACGTAATGACGTCCCTTTGTAAATTCCACTAAATAAATCGGGTAAGTAACGTTTTATAATTTTCTACAGAAACAAGTGCCCAAGTGTGTGCACATAGTAGGTATCAGACATAAAATATAAACTTACAAATAATAATTATGATCTATGTTGTGCAAAGATAATAAATTCAATAAAATAATAATTATAAAATGAATTTAATAACCAGTTTTGTAAATAATATTAATAATTCCACAAATCAATCATGACTAGCTAACCATATTATAATAGGTACCTAATGTCATGCACCATGGGAATTGCGATGGCGGCCATTTGCATACGCCATGCACTGAGCCTAGGCGCTGGCAAACGACTAGCATGCCTTTTCGGTGTAACACGTAAACACTACTACACTATGAAGCAAAAATCTTTTAGCTGTTCGGCTAGAGTAGTAGTCTCATAAGAGACTTGAACATCAGTTTTCTAAGTTTCAATAGCTAAAGTAATTAAAGCATCATGGATGGCACTAATTTGATAATGGACTGCTTTATCGTATATAATCCCAAGTGATCGGTTAGAATTTTTCGATGAACAGAAGCTGAAAACAATGTGAACAACTTCTGAAGTACCCCAAACAAAGAACTGATTTTACGGATGACTTAGCGGCATCGCAGAGTACGAGATTGTAGCTGTGACAGCCACACGGTACGTAAACATCTAAGGGATTTATATCCAGAATTCTCCTTTGAACCTCAATATTTTTTCCTTCCATGTTAGCCCCGTTGTCATAACCCTGACCCCTACAATTGTTCAATTCCAGTCCATATTTATTTAAAACATCAATGATAACTTCAGTCAGTCTTTCACCAGTCGACTCATTGACAAGTATATATTTTATGAAATGCTCTTTTACTGATATTTTATCGTCATCTGATGATAAATCAACAAATCATATTTTCATTGAAAGTTGTTCTACATGACTAATGTCTGGAGTACAATCAGCAATAATGGAATAATATTTTGATTTCTTTGCGTGTGATATGATTTCTGACTTCACTTTTTCACCCATTAGCTCTATTAATTAATCATGAATGTCTTTTCCGCAGTAGTGATCTGAAACATCACCCTTCATAGCTAATCGTAAGTGCTCCTGCATAACTGGATCAAAGGAGTCCGCCCATCTGCCATACATCGTTGGGCCATGATTGTGATGTACCGTTACAAGTCCCATACTGGTGTCATTTGTTAGGTCTTCATATCAGCTTAAGGCTCCCTTAATTTCAGATTGATTGACAATTGCGTATTGGAGATAAAGGCTCTTGAATATACGGTTAGGTTATGTTGGAAAATGTATTATTTGAAGCATTTGAAGATTATTTTTATAATATTAACAATTTAGGAACGATCAAATGACTCTTTTTAAAGGTATTCGTTAAGTATAATTAAGCACTCAACATCTGAGAGTGATCAGCAGATTGACCACCCATTACACCGATACCTCCTAAGTATACTGAGTCAACTAACAAATTTAGGTATTTTTATATTTTTACATAAACGTACATGATAAACCGTGATCTTAACGCTTGTGTTAAAAAAAAAATAAAAACGAACAATAATTACCGAGATAATTTCACGTATACTAAATCAACTTCAACATCAGTTAAAATCGTACATTGTAAACTGATCTAAATAACATCGTACCAGTGTACGCGGGGCGTGAGGGGGGACGCATCGATACAAGTTTATTGCGGCTCAGTATACGGTGAATGGCGGCGAGTGCGCACGCAGTTTTAGATACCTAATAATTTTGTTTCGTAAAATTACTATTATTCGTATATAATATCGTGGATGTATGTGTCTGATATTGTTGTACATGTTAAATTAATATTAGTAACAGAATGCAGTCAAACAGGGCGCGAAAAATTTTAAATTTACTCAATGAAAATGTGAATAATACCATTGATACAATAAACAATAACACAGGAATCGATGATATGATTCAAAAAAGGGATGAAGAGGGTAAGTTATCTTTATTTATATTTATAAGTATGATTTTGTTATTTTTGTTTAAAAATTCTTGTTCACGTCGCTTAGTACGCCGTATACTGATACAACTACAGTTACACCAGTATACGGCGAACAATCTATATAAAGAAGACACTTGACTCATCTGGCTATAATAATGTATTAGTTAAATTTTTGATAGTTTTGTGTTAATTGTGTTATTATATTTGTTTTTATTAGTTAAATAAATAATGTATTAATTATTATTGTAATGTTTAATACAAAAATATGATTTTTTATGTTTTTAATTAACATTTTTGTTTGTTTTAGGGTCTCCATTGCCACCTGATGCAAATTTTACGGAAGAGGAGCTATCAATACTTGATGATGTTGATTTGAATGACAGCAAGGATGTATTGCAAAATATTCCTTCTAACGTTTCCTTATTCCCGGATGATATTCCGTGCTCCTCGCCTTGGGTATTGAATGGAGATCACAATAGAACTCAAAACGAGGATCGATCGCCATCAGTAATAGAAAACACACCGGGCAATTCGCCAATCCAGAATAACTTTATTATCGAAAATGATTGTGATATCACTCCAGTACCGTCGCCGTATAATTCTTTTACCCCATCACCTGTTAATTTCGAGTTATTTGACAGTCCTGCGGTCGCCACCCCTGCATCTGACATTAATGATATCACATACTCACCGTCCAATAATGACAAACGTCGTCGTAAGCGGATTTCCATAGCTAAAAAAGATAAAGGAAGGCTAAGAGAACGTTTTCAGAAACAATGGAAAGATCAAGACCGGAAATATAATGTTAATAGAGGTTTGGAATATGTCAGTAGAAACGGAACAGTGCATAGTAAGAGAAATATGAAAACTTCTTGCCCCGTAACTTGTCGGAAAAAATGCAGTGAGAAATTAACAGAAGATATTCGGCAAAGAATTTTTGATATGTTTTGGAGTATTGGAGACCACTCAAGACAATGGGATTTTTTGGCAAGGTATGCTGTAAGAGCTGAAAAAAAAAGAATTACTGTAGATAAAGAAAATTCAAAACGTCTTCATACTATTTCTTATTACCTTCCAAGCAGTCAAGGAGATAATATTGAAACTACAAAAATACCGGTTTGCAAGACCATGTTCTTGAGAACCCTTTCTATCAGTTTTAATTTTGTCTATACAGCTTTAGAAAAGTCCGATAAAGGAAATGGATTTATTGAAACAGATCAGCGTGGTAGACATATTAATCATCCAAAGATTATCAATGAAGATATCGTTCGTAGTGTTATAGATCACGTTGAAGCATTTTCCCCTGTAGAATCACACTACACTCGCCAAAAATCAAGTAAAAAATATCTTGAGGGCTCTTTATCCTTCCCAAAAATGTTCAAGTTATATAACGAATGGTTTGATTCCAATAAATACTCTTCAAAAGCGACTACGGTGAGACAATACCGAGATATCATTAATAAAAATGTCAATATTGGTTTTCATAAACCCAAAAAAGATATTTGTGAACAATGCCACATTTATGAAAATAACAAGGAAGTTACACAGACAGATAAAGAGAAGCATGAAGAGCATTTAAAAGAAAAAGAGAAAGCTAGGAAAATGAAAACACAAGATAAAGAATCAGCGTTACAAAATAATGAAATCTTTACAGCAGCATTTGATCTTCAAAAGTGCCTTAATGTTCCTCACGGGAACGTTAGTACTTTTTATTATAAACGGAAACTTTCTTTGTATAATTTCACAATATTCAATCTGGGATCTCGTCAGGGTTATTGTTTTTCATGGCATCAACAGACAGCAAAAAGAGGCGCTAATGAAATTTCCAGCTGTGTTTTTAAGTTTATAGAGGATACGGTGGGTAATGGTTTCAAAGATTACCGGTTCTGGTCAGACAACTGTGGAGGCCAAAATAGAAACAGAATTGTATTCTTAATGTATATGTTAGCTAGTTCGAAGTTTGTTATAGATATTAGTCATCGCTTTCTAGTAGTGGGTCACACTCAAAATGAAGGCGACAGTATGCACGCTTTAATTGAAAGACAGACGAAAGATAAGATGCTTTATACGCCTGATCAATGGTATACAGCTTTTAGATTTGCCAAATCTGATGAAAAGCCATACGAAGTTATTGAAGTGTCTCAGGATTTAATAAAAGACTTTAAATCCAAGCTTAAGCTTATAAACAACTGGACAACTACCAACGATGGATCAAAAATGCCTTGGAATAAAGTAACGGAAGTAGTAGCTAAAGCGGAATATCCATTTAGGCTGTTTTATAAAACGAGTTACCAAGAAGATGCTTACAAGTGGATAGATTGTGTAAAGAAACCTAAAGCTACACGAAATCGAAGAGAGTTAAATATTGATATAGATAATATTTCTTTAGCTTATCAGACACCCATTCCTATTGACCAAAATAAGCACAAAGACTTGATGGATCTTTGTAAGACACTGGTAATTCCTAAGGAGTATCATTTATTTTATAATAATTTGATTTCAACGAACTCTAATGGAGCTAACGACAGCGATTCTGACTGATCTCCCTAATTTTTTAAACCTTATATTTTTGAGCACTAAAATGTCTAGACTGTTAATATGTTATTAATTTCTATTATTTTTATTAATATTGTTTAACGTAAGTTACCATTTTTAGTTCCTATCATTTTTATTGACCTACTAGAGAAGTACCTGTTTTAGTTTTTTATTTTGATTGATTGTTTATTGTTTTTTTATGAAACTTTGATGATCGAACATTAATAATTTGTTAAATGTTGATTTGTTTTTACTTGTAGCTGTTAGTAAGACTACTATGTTAAAAAAAATCGTACTTAATTATAGCGAAAAATAGGAACATTTATTTTTTATTGATTTCAACTAATTCTAATGGAGCTGACGACAGCGATTCTGGCTGATTTCTAATTTGTTAGACCTTAAAACTATTTTTTGAGCATTAGAAATGCCTAGACTGTTATGTTATTAACTTCTATAATTTTTATTATTGTTTAACGTAAGTTACCATTTTTAGTTCTTATTATTTTTATTGACCTACTAAAGAAGTACCTGTTTTAGTTTTTATTTTGTTTGATTGTTGTTTTTTATGAAACTTTAATGATGGAACATTGTTTTTTTTTTAATAGTGATTTGTTTAACTTGTAGCTTTTAGTAAAACTATTATGTTAAAAAAATATTCCGACTTAATTATAGGGGAAAAATACATTGTGATTCTTCAAAATGAGTTGTTTTTTGTTTATGATTCTTCTTATTCTGCCTAGCCTTTTTTAATCCCACATATCGTAACGTATTAGAAAAAAAATACAAATAAAAAACCTCGGTAAATTACATTGGTCCAGTATACGTTGACGTTTCAAATGTTAACATTGCTAAGTACTTTCCTAGTATAATGAGTCAAGTGATATAATTTCAACATTTTATTATTAAGTGAGAAGAAAACCCCGAAAATAAACAAAAGTAAAATTATATTAATAAAATGACAATCATATTTCATGTAATTTTGGTGTAAAAGATGGATTTTGATGGACAACGTACATGAATATAACTGGTAGTTAAACCATTTCACTATTGAGTCCCGCCAGCGTATACCCAGTCATGTACATAAAATGTCATTTAAAAACAAAAATTAACAAAATCATTTTATACCAAAGGAAGAACTTACCATTTTCATTAAAAAAACATATACTTTATTTCGAATTAATTTGATTTCATTAAAATATAAACGATTTGCCTTCAAATCACTCTCCTATAAAATAACTATAATGTCAGTTGACTCATTATACTTAGGAGGTATCGACATTATACCTAGGTAGTCTAGGTACCTACAGTCCAAAAGAAAGATTGGTTTAACCAGGGGCGTTGCTACCGCCGTATCAATTATAAGGGGCCCTCGGGTAACGTATCAGCTGTATCAATTATCAGGGAGGCCCCGAAACACCTGCGATTGTGTGAGAGCAGGGACTCCTGATACGGAGCCACCGGTTACCCAGCTACGCCACTGGGTTTAACTAATTATGAACAATGACTGATGCGTGTGCACTAAGTTGTATAGTCTTTTACATCCCTCATAGAAGCGTGTCGGACAGATTTGAACCATCGATTACTTACTATTACTAGGTAGCATTTAGACCTAGGATTTAGTAGATTTAGACGTTATTGATTTAACATTAATGGCGCAGTATAATTAATAGATACTTACCTACTAGGTTTTTTAAGTAGATTGGTCCAGAGGAATATCAATCTAAAGGAAATAAGTTAATAAATAAAAAAACATTTTGTACTTCACTTTTAATCATTTATTATGTACCCATACATTTGCATTCCATCGCATGTCGCAACGCCGCCGCCGTGCGGACGTGTACAGTGACTTTGTTCCCCAGTAACTCATTGATTTTGTGTGCCCTCATCTGATTGGGTGTTGTTTAAAATTTTAAATTCCCTTTTACACCTTAAGTGTTCTTATGGACTAACTCCGCCTATTGGGCGGTCATAGAGTGAAACAAATAGATTGTTGTCGTGTCATCTGATCTGGGATTGTGGCGCTCTAATTTGCTCCCGGAGGAGGTGGATTTGAACCGGTGACAGTTGCGTTGGCGGTCGCGCGCTTTCGTCCCGAACCAACTGTACTAGTCATCGAGCGGCGAAATAGCGGTCTCCGTGAGCAGTGCTACGAGCTGACGTCATCGTGAGTGCTACGAGTGCTACGACGTGCCGCGTGACTGCTACGCGCCTACGAACCTGCGCATCGGCTACGAGCTGCTCCGCTACGGGTATCCCTGAGATTACGCCTTGCTTCTTATTTCCTGTGGCTAAGGTTGATTGTCGGTTGGCGCTTAGTAATGCCTCGCACAAAAGGGACTCCCCCAGCTACTCCTGCGTCTAATAGTAGCATTGCTCAATCAATGTCTGATTCCGACATTCCTCAGGCGACCTCAAACAGTCCATATGAAAGTGTTAATATCACTTCGCGATATAAACGTCCACGTTCAGCTTTTTCGAAGCCTGGCAGTGAACTGCAAGACTTCAAGCAGGAAATTTTAGATATGCTCAATACATGGAAGACAGAGGAGCAAGCTAATTTCCTAAAGTTTTCACAAGAACAAAGCTCATCCCTCGCTAAACTATTCTCGGAAGTTGCTGAGCTGAAATCGCAAAACTTAGCCATTCAAAAAGCTAACATTGAAATTGAGAAGACGGTCAGTTTCATCAATAATCAATACGACGATCTGATGAAACAAATTGATTTATTACATAAAGATAAACAAATGTACAGGGATTGCATACAAAATTTAGAGATGAAAATCGGAGATTTGCAACAATTATCACGCTCTTCTTGCGTCGAGATTCGCAATATACCACTCAAAGAAAATGAGTGTGCAAAAGATCTATCTGCGATTGTTGCCCGTGTGAGTACTGCCGTCAACATGCCTCTTAAAGACAGCGATATCCGTGACGTTTACCGACTGCCTGGCAAACCAGGTACCGTCAGGCCGGTTGTTGCCGAATTTACCACTGTGGAGACTAAGAACGTGTTGCTAAGCTCGGTGCGCAGCTACAACAACAAGCAACCGAAGGAGTCTCGACTCAGTACAACAAACGTAGGAGGTCTTTCCGACCCCCGTCCGATATATGTCAGTGAGTACCTCCCGGCCAGCTCAAGAAAACTATTTTTTGCTGCACGCGAGTTTGCAAAGCTTAAGGACTATAAATTTTGTTGGACGGTCAATGGTAACATACTGTTGCGGAAGGAAGAGGGAGTCAAATCAATACTGGTCAAATCCGAGCAGACGCTACGAGATCTTGCACAAACCAACCAATGACTACTAAACCGTCATTCTTTATTGTTTTTTTATACAGGTTTCATAATAACTAACTTCTACCTTATTATAAGTTGTATTCCCCGCATGTTTAAGATTATTAACACTGTTTGTTTTGCTTATGTATTAAGAATTACCCACCACTACAATCATCCTTCACATACACATAATCCTCAATACACTCACTCCCCATCCATAAACTTCTGGACATCACTCACACTCTCGTCCCTCACACACATACTCTCGCCGACAATACCACTGCTAACTTTTTTTATCCACTCCGACATCACAATTTTTATAATGGAGGAAAATAACTTCACAATTTCGGTTGACATTGAACGCCTCTTCACGACAAATGTACCTGATGCAGTTACAGTCTACCCCATCTTTCCATGTCTAAATATATGCACCACTTTATTTTGGAACATATTATTAACTTTCAATGGCTAACCATATTAATGCCTTTGAATTAGAATTAGATGCCTACCAAGTATCAAAATCTTATAAATTACCATTACGCGAATGTATATCTAAAATACCGAAGACACAAAGAAACTTATCCATACTACAACTCAATATTCGCAGTATAAACAAGAACTTTGATAGTTTTATAGCGTTCTTACATCTCCTAAAAATTGATTGTGATATCATTATATTGACCGAGTGCTGGCTAAAATCTGCTGTAATTCCTAACATGAATGGCTACAATGTCCACTTCACAAAAAATACAAAAAACCAGAATGATGGGGTGGTTATGTATATTAAGTCTTCATTGCACTGTTCCGTTTCTGAACCTGATATATCTGACGCAAACTGTCTGCTATGCAAAATTGACAATAATGTTGGCATCTTAGCCCTATATAGATCACCTTCCTTCATCCACGTTGATAAATTTTTAAACAGCTTGGATTCCATTTTAAAACCGCTAATAAAATTTCAACACGTTGCCTTAGTGGGCGATATCAACATTGATATCAAGCCGAACAACAATGATAGACACTCGTACGAATACCTCACCTTCACTGCCTCCCATGGTTTATTACCGGCGCACTTATATCCTACACGAGTAAATAACTGTTTAGATCACATTCTCTTAAAAACCAAACAACCAGGAACATCCATTGTCATAGACTCACCTATTACCGATCATTTACCTGTATTCCTGAGTGTCAACCTAGATGTTCCTAAGCCCAAGATCACCTTCACTGCCAAAGTTGTTGATATTTCAAACATCCAAAAAGATATTGAGAGTACTGATTTCTCCCCAATCCTCTTTTCTAATGACGCTAATGAAGCAGCGGACACCTTAACAACTCTATTGACTCAAATTATTGAAAAACACACTCGCATCTCCAACGTCTCACGAAAGAACCGTAACATCAAGCCTTGGATCACTCCTGGCTTACTTCGCTGTATTAGAAACAGGGATAAAATGCATCTTACTTTAAAAACACAATCAGACAACCCCATCCTTAAAATAACGTATTCTCGCTATCGCAATTACTGTAATTCTTTGCTCCGGAAATTGAAAATAAACTACGAGAAAACTGAATTTATGAAAAGAAAAAACAACTCCAAAGCAACTTGGGATTTAATTAAATCCATAACGTACTCCAAATCCACACCCTCACCATTGAAAGAACTGCAACAACTCGAATCTAACAAACTTGCATCAGCAAACAGAGTCAACAATTACTTTGTTAATGTAGGCAAAGACCTAGCTACAAATATACGGCAGTGTCGGAATATGCCAGTTCACCCATCAAGTTTAGCTTCAACTTGTAACTCAATGTGTGTCCTGGAAACCGACGATTCCGAAGTTGAGCGAATCATAATCAACTTGAAATCAAGTTCTGTAGCTGGAATTGACGGTATTTCTGGACATATATTGAAGTTAAAGCGCAATATTTTAATCCCCTACATCACACATATCTGCAATCTTGCAATATCTACCGGTGTTTTCCCAGATGGTTTCAAAACAGCTCTAGTCCACCCTATTTATAAGGGAGGGGACAGAGGCAGTGTCAAAAATTATAGACCTATATCTATTCTACCAACCATTTCGAAGATTTTGGAGAAGATACTGAACAACCGTTTGCTTAATTACATTAATGCTCATAAACTTCTATCCGAAAACCAATATGGCTTCAGAGCCGGAATTGCAACCGAGGATGCAGTCATTGCACTCTCTGAAAAATTGACTCACCTCATGGATAAGAAGCAGCGGTGTATTGGTTTATTTCTAGATATCTCGAAAGCTTTTGACACTGTCTCTGCGCCCATACTTCTGTCGAAACTGGAACGCATGGGAATTCGTGGTCCTGCACTTGACATTTTTTCAAGTTATCTGGAGAATCGTTTCCAACATGTTCAATTGGATGAGGTAATAAGCGATAAAGCTAAAATAGAATACGGCGTCCCACAAGGCAGCATTCTAGGTCCAACCTTGTTCCTCATTTACATTAATGATCTGTGTTCACTTCCTTTAACTAACTGCTTCATATTTACCTATGCTGATGATACAGCCCTACTTGTTCATGGGAATGATTGGAGTGAAACAGAAAAATATGCTCAGATGGTGTTGGACATTGTCATGAACTGGTTTAGCACTAATTTGTTGACCCTGAATGCAGAAAAAACGAAGCTTGTTTCTTTTTCCTTGAGTAATAAGACTCAGCCAATCATAACGCCTATTGTTAAGGTACATAGTTGTTCTCAAGACTCCTGCTGTACCTGTCCCACTCTGGCAACCACATCTTGTATAAAATACTTGGGCGTGCAAATTGACAAACACCTGAACTGGTATAGTCATATTGATAATCTAGTCATCCGAACGCGTAAACTCATTTCCATCTTTAAGAAACTCCGTTGTTCGGCTGACTCAGAGACACTTATGATGGTCTATTACTCACTCTGTCAGTCTCTTCTCCTATACTGTTTGCCGGCTTGGGGTGGCGCTTGCAAAACATACTTTTTGAAATTAGAGAGAGCCCAGAGAGCAGTTCTCAAAGTTATGTTCTGCAAGCCCTATAGATACCCTACTTTGGAACTTTTTAGGGAAAGCAGGGTTCTGACAGTGAGAGGCTTATATGTGCTGCAATGTGTACTAAGGAAACATCGGGTGCCGTTCACAGCAAGTACTAAACGTCGCGCAGACATTGCCCTTCCACCAGTTAGACACAAAACCTCCTTCGCACAACACCAATTCACCTACCTCAGCTATATTCTATATAATAAAATCAATAAATTTCTCCATATCCACAGTTTAAATTATCACCAATGCAAAAGCACAATTAAAAAATGGCTTATTGAGAAATCGTATGACGAGACCGAAAAACTTCTCTTCCCACATGCTTAAGACAGATTTTTATTCAAGTATTTTCACACATAAACACTCCTATACTCCCCCCACTTTCACACTTACTCACACATCCACCACTACTACACCTAAATAAACATACTCACACCATACAAAAACCGCACTTTCACATTACCTTCACATACACAACATACCTACTACACCTACCACGACCAACTCACTCTAACTCAAACACTCACAAACAGTTTTATTGTTAATTATTTTTACTTTTTATTTTTTCTATTGCCTTAAATAATAATTATATTGTTATGTCAACCATGTTACTGGTGAAAACAGTTTACTGCAAATTTTGATCATCTACCCCTATGGAATCACTGGTCCCCAAGTCACAGGCTATAAACCTAGTTTGGGTGCCAGGAGATAATACTCAATGCACTTTATGTTGTACCATATTACTGTACCTGTAACCTTTGTAATCTTTTTACTGGAAATAAACATTATTATTATTATTATTATTATTATTATACATGCAGTTATTCATCTTCATAAACAATTAAAATAGAATCTAAGAAGTGTGCAGGGGGTGTGACATTTTCTTGGTACCTAGCCCAACTCAAGTACCATATAATTGACATAGTATGTGCACAACAACCTACTGTACGCCTTCCCACTATACAATTGCAATAATGTTGCACAATTGCTTGCCTTCCTGCTAGAGAGCTGTCGACCAATATGTAAACAAAATATGTTTTCCTACTTACATGTCGAGAGTGTATTCTCCCTCTTAGCAACCAAGCAGTGCTTGAAGCCGACAGCTCTCTAAAAGATTATTATCGACCTCCCTCCACACTTCTATTACATAGGAGCCATCTGCCCTTACGTGTTCTCCATAATAGGAACGTGCTTGTTTTATTTGGTACGTTCCTAGGGAAACTAGTACTAATTCACTATATGTGAGCCGGGGAAAATCTGTCACACTGTTATTTACACTCAAAGCTTAATAATAAGCATCCGTTGCCAAACAAATCGAAGCTTTAGCACAAGCAACATGCAACACCAAAACGAAAAGATTATTAAAGAGATAATTAAAGATCAGAAAATGAAACTTAAATTCTAATTGTATTACCGTTATTTACGAATATATACAACACACCAAACTCAAATACGTACATAAACCTAAACAAAACAGAGCGGGTCAAAAGGTCACGACACGAACTACGCTAAGCTTGTATTGATTGAATTGAATCATTTCGATCGCGATCCGCGCCCGGCGGTGACGCGGGGTGGCTCACGAACCATAGTAGAGTGAGAATGTAATACATTTTTAGCGCGCCATCTCGTTTTTGGGTCTCCTTTAGAAAGTGACAAACACATGCGTGGTAGGTAGCATTTGATAGAAAGTGATAAACATATTTATTGTTGGGTCATTTTGTAAGCAAACAAAAGTGTGTTCTAAATCTTACAGAGTAGAGTTCAATTTTCTTTTGGATTTCGAGTACCCAAATGATCGTATCTTTAAATGCTTAGAGACGATCACTCGCGTTCGGGTAGTGATCGAGTCAAAGTGATTCTATCAATCATGATCGACTCACCTCTAATAAGAATATAAACATGACAACATAACACTACAACAATGACAAATCTAAATAGTTCTGTTTTAAATACTACAATGTTCGATAAACAAAAATGCCGATTGCAGGGTGATAACTCAACCACTGTTTATTTTTACGACAAACAAACACGTGCATGAATTGGTCGTTGCTCAGCAAAAATGCTGTGTCTTCAGACGAGCCTATCGTCAACAGCGCTGATTTTCAGCAACAAACTTCCAGGAATGACGTAATGACGTCCCTTTGTAAATTCCACTAAATAAATCGGGTAAGTAACGTTTTATAATTTTCTACAGAAACAAGTGCCCAAGTGTGTGCACATAGTAGGTATCAGACATAAAATATAAACTTACAAATAATAATTATGATCTATGTTGTGCAAAGATAATAAATTCAATAAAATAATAATTATAAAATGAATTTAATAACCAGTTTTGTAAATAATATTAATAATTCCACAAATCAATCATGACTAGCTAACCATATTATAATAGGTACCTAATGTCATGCACCATGGGAATTGCGATGGCGGCCATTTGCATACGCCATGCACTGAGCCTAGGCGCTGGCAAACGACTAGCATGCCTTTTCGGTGTAACACGTAAACACTACTACACTATGAAGCAAAAATCTTTTAGCTGTTCGGCTAGAGTAGTAGCCTCATAAGAGACTTGAACATCAGTTTTCTAAGTTTCAATAGCTAAAGTAATTAAAGCATCATGGATGGCATTAATTTGATAATGGACTGCTTTATCGTATATAATCCCAAGTGATCGGTTAGAATTTTTCGATGAACAGAAGCTGAAAACAATGTGAACAACTTCTGAAGTACCCCAAACAAAGAACTGATTTTACGGATGACTTAGCGGCATCGCAGAGTACGAGATTGTAGCTGTGACAGCCACACGGTACGTAAACATCTAAGGGATTTATATCCAGAATTCTCCTTTGAACCTTAATATTTTTTCCTTCCATGTTAGCCCCGTTGTCGTAACCCTGACCCCTACAATTGTTCAATTCCAGTCCATATTTATTTAAAACATCAATGATAACTTCAGTCAGTCTTTCACCAGTCGACTCATTGACAAGTATATATTTTATGAAATGCTCTTTTACTGATATTTTATCGTCATCTGATGATAAATCAACAAATCATATTTTCATTGAAAGTTGTTCTACATGACTAATGTCTGGAGTACAATCAGCAATAATGGAATAATATTTTGATTTCTTTGCGTGTGATATGATTTCTGACTTCACTTTTTCACCCATTAGCTCTATTAATTAATCATGAATGTCTTTTCCGCAGTAGTGATCTGAAACATCACCCTTCATAGCTAATCGTAAGTGCTCCTGCATAACTGGATCAAAGGAGTCCGCCCAGTTGCCATACATCGTTGGGCCATGATTGTGATGTACCGTTACAAGTCCCATACTGGTGTCATTTGTTAGGTCTTCATATCAGCTTAAGGCTCCCTTAATTTCAGATTGATTGACAATTGCGTATTGGAGATAAAGGCTCTTGAATATACGGTTAGGTTATGTTGGAAAATGTATTATTTGAAGCATTTGAAGATTATTTTTATAATATTAACAATTTAGGAACGATCAAATGACTCTTTTTAAAGGTATTCGTTAAGTATAATTAAGCACTCAGCATCTGAGAGTGATCAGCAGATTGACCACCCATTACATTATACCTAGGTAGTCTAGGTACCTACAGTCCAAAAGAAAGATTGGTTTAACCAGGGGCGTTGCTACCGCCGTATCAATTATAAGGGGCCCTCGGGTAACGTATCAGCTGTATCAATTATCAGGGAGGCCCCGAAACACCTGCGATTGTGTGAGAGCAGGGACTCCTGATACGGAGCCACCGGTTACCCAGCTACGCCACTGGGTTTAACTAATTATGAACAATGACTGATGCGTGTGCACTAAGTTGTATAGTCTTTTACATCCCTCATAGAAGCGTGTCGGACAGATTTGAACCATCGATTACTTACTATTACTAGGTAGCATTTAGACCTAGGATTTAGTAGATTTAGACGTTATTGATTTAACATTAATGTCGCAGTATAATTAATAGATACTTACCTACTAGGTTTTTTAAGTAGATTGGTCCAGAGGAATATCAATCTAAAGGAAATAAGTTAATAAATAAAAAAACATTTTGTACTTCACTTTTAATCATTTATTATGTACCCATACATGCAGTTATTCATCTTCATAAACAATTAAAATAGAATCTAAGAAGTGTGCAGGGGGTGTGACATTTTCTTGGTACCTAGCCCAACTCAAGTACCATATAATTGACATAGTATGTGCACAACAACCTACTGTACGCCTTCCCACTATACAATTGCAATAATGTTGCACAATTGCTTGCCTTCCTGCTAGAGAGCTGTCGACCAATATGTAAACAAAATATGTTTTCCTACTTACATGTCGAGAGTGTATTCTCCCTCTTAGCAACCAAGCAGTGCTTGAAGCCGACAGCTCTCTAAAAGATTATTATCGACCTCCCTCCACACTTCTATTACATAGGAGCCATCTGCCCTTACGTGTTCTCCATAATAGGAACGTGCTTGTTTTATTTGGTACGTTCCTAGGGAAACTAGTACTAATTCACTATATGTGAGCCGGGGAAAATCTGACTTCGGCTATAATGCGATTTGTATGATGGATTCGAATTTATGTGACTTTTTATAATCTGCATTGCTTCATCCCCTACTTCATTAGGAGGCGTATGTGATCCACGTTTATCAGGGCTTGAAATTCCTGATATTTTAACAGATTTTTTCTTTATTACCAATCACCTCGACACTTTATTAGAAACTCCAAATGTTTTGAGAAAACAACCCTTACAAACTTCAATCATAGTGCCATTTACTTTTAAGCTGTAAATATGATTCATACTCCTTAGTTTGGGTTTGCGTGTGGTATATCTGTCTAAAATTAATGAATAAATAAAAAAATAATATATAAATTAATGATGACAAATACGCCGTGTTCGGTACCTACAGCGCCATCTATTATAAATACGCGGCAGCTCGCGAGCTAGTCGATTCCAAGCAACGGTGAAGACGGCGGCGACACCTATACGCGGCGAAAGGAAGAAATTTAACCTGCGCGCGCAACCCGGAAGCGAGTCGCGAGTGAATATTTTCTATCATAATCATTCTGTTCAATCGTTCTTCTTCTTGTTTCAATGATTCAATGTTACTCATTCGATTCAAAAACTTTGTAATGACTAGTCCTTGGAGAGTAAACGCATTTGAAATTATTTTCCAGTATTTCATTTGAAATCCGAGTAGACGCCCAAACATATGGTCCTTCGTAGCCAAATTGAGAACTACAAGAGGAGTTCGTGGTGAAAACTCAAGAATTCGTCGCATTATTACGAATACGAAGAAGTTCACCCGCCCGCCATTACGAGAACGCGAACACGTGCACGAGTACCTACTTACATACCCAGGACTTCGAGTGGACTAGAGGAGTGGCAGGTCTGGTTTTCCTTTCATTACCCATCCCATCCTCGATCTGTGTTTAATATTCGTGTTGTTTCCTAGTTGTTGAGCGGCGGTGCCCAGCCGGCGTGATAACACGACGCCGTGAGTTGTAATCTCGCGGGCATGAGCGGGCGGCACGGGGCGCAAGTTGCGTTCTTATTTTCCCGTAAAATGAGTGAAGCTAAGATGTCGGAACTTGTTAAGAAAAGAGCAGTAGTCAAAGGTCGGTTAACGTTATTTGAAAATTATGTTAAAAGATGTAAATGCCCATTAGATGATCAACAAATATTAGAGTTACAGTTACGCGTAGATAACAGTTCGAGTTTACTAAGTAATTACACCGAGTTGCAAAGTTTAATTGAGGAAAACGCAGACGAGCTCGACCTTCCAAAACAGTTGGAAGACCGAGACCGTTTCGAAGATCAGTACTTTAGAACAGTCGTCACTCACGAGTAGTGCATCGCATGTAATTAGTGCGTTAGAGTTTACGGTCGAAAATTACACTCACGCATGGGAGCTTCTAGAAAATCGTTATAATAACATACGGCTATTGCAACACAACCATGTAAAGTCGCTCTTTACAATTCCTTCGTTATATAAAGAATCAGCTTCACAAATTAGAAAACTAATAGACACTGTTTAACGTAACCTACGTGCGCTGTCTTCACTGGGGGAACAGACCAAAATAAACATAAAAGTAAACCAAAATAAACATAAAAGTAGTGAACAAAATACCAAAAAATCATCAGCTACTCATAGTTACGTCGCCACGAACGCGAGCGATAATAACAATAACAAAAATTCGAAATCGAGCAAGCGCGGTCCGCGTGTGTGTGCGATGTGCAAAGGCAACCATTCTCTGTACGCGTGTACTAAGTTCATAAACTTACCTATTCAAGACAGGATTAACTTCATCAATACTACGAATATTTGCAAAAACTGTCTGCGTTCAGGTCATGGTGTGCAGGAATGTAGGGGAAGGTGGGGGGACAACGGATAGTTAAGAAAAAGACACAATAAAAAAAATACTATGTTATTTATTGAGGTAACCAATGTCATAAATGTCTAAGTATACCTTAGGTATAACTTTGGCATAAAAATGTTTGAGATCAATCTTAGTAATTACGAAATCCAGGTGGGCCATGAATTCGTTAACATTTGAAAAAATTATATAAAAAAAACGAATTGATATATATTGAAAAATATTTATTTATTAGAAAGCTTATTCATTGTAATTTACTTTTTAAAAATAATATCATCTAAATGACCACCGTCTCGATTTTTGCATTCCTCTAAGCGAGTACGGAAATTTTCGAATATTCGTCGGCAAAGAGAACGTGAGATCGCTGACATTTCTTCGCTGATTCTTTCGTTCAGTTGTGTTACTGTCTTTGGTTTATTGTTGTAGACACTGCTTTTTAAATAACCCCACAAAAAGAAGTCTGCGGGAGACAAATCTGGACTCCTGGGTGGCCATGGCATGTCACCTCTCCTTGAAATCGGCTTTTGCGGAAACATTTCTTTGACCCCAGCAGGGACTCGTTAGATGTGTGACAGGTGGCTCCATCTTGCTGAAACCACGTGTTACGATTGTAGCCAGCAAATTTCAGTAGTTGTGGTGCCAAGAATTCCCGTAACATTTTCACATACTCAGCAGAGTTAACAGTGACTGTACGGCCGCGAGAATCTTCGAAAAAGTAGGGGCCAATGACTCCTTTTGCGGAAATTGCAGCCCATACATTAACTTTCGGTGAATGAAGTGGCCTTTCATGTTTAGCTTTGGGATTTTCGCTGCTCCAATATCTGCAATTCTGTTTGTTAACGTGTCCGTAGAGGTGGAAATGGGCTTCGTCAGAAAACAAGACGTTGTCATAATTACTGAATCGATTCAACATTGTTTCGGCATACGATTTGCGTTAAGTCATTAGGTTTTAGTTCCTGCACTATTTGGATCTTATATGGATGTAATTTCAAATCAACTTTCAAAATACGGCGTAAAGATGTGCGGGATAATCCTAATTCAGCCGAACGTTTGCGCGTCGATAAATCTGGATCACGTCGAACTGAAGCAGAAAGTTTCTGCACGTTCTCTTCTCTTCGAGAAGTCCGTGGGCCGCCGGTTTGCTTCAGATTTAGTGTCGATCCCGTCTCTTCGAACTTCTTCACCCATTTCTTTATCAAAGGACCACTTGGCGGTGATTCAAGTCGTGTAAATCGTATTTAACGCGAAATAAGCGTCTCACAGTAATGAGCGAACTATTGTCTAAATAAAATTCTTTTACACAAAAAGCACGCTGCGGTCCCGTAAAGCGATCCATTGCGACTAAATTTCCAAGAAACGAGCTAGCGGTAAGACCCCTCCCTACGCCCCGCCCGGCTTGGGTTCGTACGGGATGTTAAAGTCAAATGTTAACAAACTCATGGCCCACCCTGTATAATTGTTTTAATAAAAAATATTAATCCGAATTCACCCCATACCTATGGGTCAAACGGATAGGCATTTTTTATTCAAGGGGTGAATACAGATACTAACAATAAATGTAAATAATCAAATTATTCGCGGTTTTTGCATACAAAAAATAATAATTCTTGCTCAGAACAACTGATGCAACTTTCATGAGCCCATTTAAGACAAGCAGTGCATTGGTATCATTCATCTGTGGATTTAGTTTGACTGTATTTTTCGCCACAAACCAAACACTCCGAATCCTCCTGATAGTTTTCTTTATGCGTCTTTTTGCCGATACCTTTACCTTTGCCTGTTTTTGTTTTAATTACTGATGACATAGCCTTATCTGCCAGTTCATTTTTATACGGTGATTCAGTCAAAATTGCGGTTTTTCCTCGACGCGCAGATGGCCGCATGTTCTTTTTAAAATGAGGAATCGGCATGATATCTTTCGGTGATACAAGACTTAAAGAATCTGAAAACGTTTGTCCTTCTGTAGATGTTCCTGCTTGTGGGGACGGAGTTCTTTCATGAGGCAATGGATCCTGAGAGAATTCATTTGTGGTTGGTGGTACAAATGATATTTCTGTTGTCTGTGATGGTGCAAAATCTACATCTGTAAACGTGTTGGGATTCAGAGGGCAAATTCCAGTTTTGGTAAAAGCAGACACTGCATTTTGCATAGCAGCGGCACGATTATAAGCAGTTCCAAACAAAGATGCCATTTGGAATAGGGTGACAACACGCCCTGGATGATTACGAAGCCATAATTGGACATCTTGCGAGTAAAACGTGCTCAAAGGCCCCATAAAAACAACATCGAGTGGCTGCAACTCTGCAAGCGATGCGTGCAGTGAGGTGGCAAGCAGAGCATTATGACACCATGAGCACGTGGTGGTTAAGTTTTAAAACGACTTCGAAGGACCTTGGTATGCGGTGAATTAATTTTATGTTGGGATGTAGATTTTAGCGCGGTGAACTGTTGGACGACAAAGAATTGAGCAAACGGGATATGAGGCTTTCAGGAATATGGATGGATGGACTTACTTGAGACCTTCTGGACGAAACACGTGGCAAGGACAGCCCTTTGCAGACGTCTCACGTGTCCCCTGGTTTCTTCCTGATGCACTTTTTCACTTGTTTAAATGTCACACTTGTGTCGGCCAACACTTATTACAATAGTTATACAGTTTTTGATGCGGATGCGGGTTGAGTAAGCGGTATTAGAGAAGAGCGGTTTGCGGGTCAGTATTCACACTGGAGTCTGGACCTAGACTGTTTATAAAGCGGCGCGTGCGAATGCAAAAATTACACTTTTTAAGTAAGCTAGACGAGACTAGCTCACTATAATTAGAGGTTATGAGCGGTGAGCGGTTTGAATGCGAAAAACGCACTGACACTTTTTGGTCGCGCGCAAATGAGCTTCCAATCTCGTTCCGAACGATAAGGAATGTATGGGTAAGGAGAAAGGAATGATTAGCTCAATTCTGTGTTGTAAGCGGAAAAAACTTATAAATAAAAACTTGCGCGAGCATCCTGCCCGGCTTTGAGGATATGTAATATTCTCAAAAGGAAAGAAGTTATAGTAAAGCGGACTTATAAAAAAAGATATTCTAAGCATATTAACTAAAGATAAATTATGGTTTAATAACGCGGTGATGTTATTGAGAAGGTAAAGGACATAGTTTGACAACGGGTCTCTTACAAGAGCCACTGCATGTCCTCACCATAGCAACGCGGGTTGTCCCATCCTTGCCGGGAAAACCTTCGGTGATTATACCTAATGGCCAACGTAAAGGAGGGACATCATCCTGATGTATGAGAACCACTGTACCAATCTTAATATTGTCTGCGGCATTCAACCATTTTTGTCTAACTTGAAGATTATGTAAATATTCTATACGCCATCTCTTCCAGAAACTACAAACCATCTGGTCTAGCAATTTCTTGCGGCAAGTCAGAGACTTCGTCGTTTCGGGAACATTCACGACAGGCAACGAAGTTAACGGAGAAGCCATTATAAAGTGAGCGGGAGTAAGCGGTTCTGGGTACGGATCCTCATTCAGGACACAGAGCGGTCTGGAATTTAGAACTGCCTCAATTTCAGTGAGAACAGTCGAAAGCTCCTCGTAGGTAAGAAGCTGAGAACCGATAACACGGTATAAATGCGTTTTAATAGATTTAATATGAGATTCCCACAACCCTCCAAAATGGGGTGCGCGGGGTGGAATCATTTTCCACTCTATGCGGTAGCAGCTAACAAGTAGTTCTTGTTGTTGAGCCTTGGCTCCAACGAAATTTGTTCCGTTGTCGGAAAAGGCAAAATTAAGTATTATATTATTAATAGCGGTACGAGAGCGGTAAGTGTCATAAACTAATTTAATTAATTTAGACAAAAGAATAGCAGCACAGAGCTCTAAACGAGCTAGAGATATGACCTTTTTTTTTTTTTTTTTTTTAAGGCTGGGAAATCATCCAATGACTGCTCCCGCTCTGGGTGGAGCGGAAGGGAGTGTCAGACTCTTACTGACTAAAACCCATCCATGTTCCTTCCGTAGCCCTTTATGTTCCAGGGTAGCGGTAACCCTTTCGGACAATCCCGCTTACCCGGCAGGCTTGGCCCTGAGGGGCCCCTTCATATGCTGACATCTCTTTGAGGCGCGCGTGGAACATATACGCGCCGTACGGCACGGGTCTGGTGCTGATCGGACGGTGAGTCACCCATTACTCACCGCCCGCAGGCCCGCGCCTACGGTGGCCGGGAGTCGTCACGTGGCTCCCGACGCCCGGAGCGTCTCCCGCGGCGGCTGGGACGGGAGGACCTTTCTCTCTCCCATCCCGCCACCTCCTTCGCGAGCATAACTTTTTCGCAGAAGGAGGTGACTGCCTCCCACTCCCTCTCGCCCCGGACCATGGCTTGCACCAGGGCCGGGCGCGAGAGGTCGCCGCCGCCGATCGCCTCTACGAGGACACGGCGGTGCTCTGCCCATGCGGGGCAGGTTTGCACCGTGTGCTCTACCGTGTCCTCTGGGCGATCCTCGCAGTGGTGACACCCGGGCGTTTCCTCCCGCCTGATGATGTGCAGGAACCTCCCGAAACATCCATGTCCGGTGAGGACCTGCGTCAGGCGGAAGGTGAGGGCGCCGTGACGCCTCTCTAGCCACTCCTCAAAGAGGGGCCTTACCGCCACTATCGTGGCGTGCCCTGCGCTGGGTTGCGACAGTCGCTGATTCCAGGCCGCCATGAGATCGCGCCGGAGGTCCGTCCGCTCCGCCGCAATTTGCTGCGGAAACGGAGTTTCCCCCCGGCTTAGTGCCTCCGCGCGCCACTCGAACAGGCGCGAGAGATATGACCTTAACAGGTGCAACTTTGGATTTAGCACACTCCAAATTTACGTGTGTGTTACCATTTGTATTAGTGACATGTAAGTATATGACGCAGCTATATGCATTCAAGCTGGCATCAGCAAAACCTACTATATTTGTCACGCAACCCATAGTAACGGCTACATGACGAGGTAATTTTAAAGACGAGAGTAAAGGTAGTTGCTCTTTAAATTTTTGAAAGAGCAGTATAATAGAATCGGGTGGAGTTTCATCCTCTGATAGCTGGCGCACAGTGCGCATGGCTAGGAAGGGACTAGGTTTAAGACCAAATTCAACTCGATTAAATTGAAATTCGCGAATAGGTTCAGCGGTATTAAAACGAAACAATATTGTTTGGTATTTTCGATGCTCATCAATAACAGCAATTCGAAGATACATCTGTTTTATGTCAGCTGTAACTGCAATAGGGAACAAGCGGAATTTTAAAAGTAATAAAAATATGTCAGCCTGTAAATTCGGCCCTGTGTGTAACAAGTCATTCAATGACACGCCATTATGAGACTTAGCGCTTGCATCAAGAACGATGCGAACCTTAGTGGTTTGTTTATCATTCCTAACAACAGGGTGATGCGGTATGTAATAACCTACAGTCTGATTAACAGAACTAGGTGTGGTTTCAGTTAAATAGTTTTGATCGATATACTCTTGGATTATTTTATTATAACTACCGCGCAAAACCGGGTCGCGAAGCTTAGTTTTTTCTAAGTTAATTAAACGTCGATAAGCGACAGCATGAGAATTTCCAAGTGAATCTGGATTTTTATAGAATGGTAACGCGGTACAATACCTACCACTGGAGTCACGTGACACAGTAGAAGCGTACAGCTGTTCACACTCCAGTTCAGCAGGGCTCATAAAATGTTTTGAAGGTATTTCTTCAATGTTCCAAAATTTATGTAAGGATTCGTCTAAAGACAGAAAACAATGAAAATTATCTATATTTAACGCGGTAGAAAAATATGAAGCGGTATTTAATTCAGCGGGACTATAATTGTTATTAGATAAACTAGCGGGTACCTCACCCATAAGAATGTAACCGAACACGGTTTCAATAGCGGATGGAGCGGTAGGTGAGATAATTTTATTGTTGAGTAATAAATACGGGAACAGTTTTGCCCCTAGAAGCAATTCAACCTCACCAGGTACGTGCCACAGTGGGTCAGCGAGCGGTAAATCAAACAAATGTTGCACTGCAGTAGTGTCAACAAAGTGAGATGGTAAGTTATCCGTTATACTATCTATAACTAGAGCGGTAATGTTAAAAGAATTATTTTTAATTTTAGCAGTAACTTTTATCTCAACGTAACCTATAACAGGCCGCAAAGATGATCCGACCCCTTTTATAACGGAGTTTGAAAGCGGTATAATGTTTAATTGAAGTTTTTTACAACAAGCGGAAGTAATTATATTATTTTGCGAAGCGTTATCTATTAAACATCTCACAGAAACGTGTTTGCTGTATTTGTTATCAACATAGACTCGGGCAGTAGAAAGAAGTATCGTATTAAGCGGTTTGTTTACATTATTAAGACGAGCGGACGCACACAGCGCCACCTGCTGCGAATTAGGGGAGCTAGTGACGTCAGCGTCAGTCGAAACCGGATGCGACGAGCTGTTCTCTAAATGTAAAAGCGAATGATGTCTTTTGTTACACGCCCTACAGTTATGTATTGATTTACACTGTGAAGCAGTGTGCGATACACTAAGACAGTTTACACATCCACGTTTGTTTTTAATAAAATCCAAACGCGAATTGGCTGAGAGGGATTGAAAGGCTGGACAAGTGTAAAGTTTATAATGATCAACTTTACTGCAATACAAACAACCTTGATTATTATCGCAAGCAACAAAAGTATGTACTGTACTATTACGTGACTGATTACGAGAAGGATTATTTTTATTAGGGTTGTTACTCATTAACGCGGTTCGAGATGAAATAGTGCGATCCAATATTTTAACTTGCGATTTTATAAATTGTACGAAATCCGTATAAGTAGGAATTTCCTCATCTCTCATATGCGTTTCGAATAAATTTACGATTGCGGGGTCTAATTTTTACAAAGCTAAATTAAGCAAAATGAAATCCTTTAAATCTTTAATTTGTAATTGTTCTAAAGCAGAAACGGACGCGTGAAAACTTTCAATGAAAACATTTAAAGATGCGGAGTTATTAATTGCGGGTTTAATATTTAGTATGTTAGACATGTAATGTGAGCCTAGTGCTCGTTTATCTTGGTACTTTTGAACTAAACTGTTCCAAATAGCGGCATAGTTATCTCCTGAGGGAATAATTCCGGCGGTAATTTGCAATGCGTTTCCCTTTAAATTACCTATCAAATACTGCACACGTTGAGAATCTGTAAGGTTTAAGTTACTATGGATATTTGATTTAAATGATTCATAGAAAACAGGCCAGTTGTCAATCCTACCATCAAAGAAAGGAATATGAATAGGTGGCAGCTTGACGGTACTTATAAATTGTTTAGCGTTATCATTAGAAGTGCATGAGTGTTCTAATGACCTTGAATGGTTCGCGGTGATTAACGAACGCACTCTCGCTATACGAGAATATACTTCGTAGTAAGATATTTGACTGCTATAATCAATATTATGATTAGGATTTAATTGCAAGGAATATGTATTTATTTTATCTAAATTGGTACTAAATTCTTGACGAGTGACTGAGAGAAACTCCGTGTCTGCCATAAATGATTCCACCGAACGAAGCTCGATATTTGTAGTATTTATTATCTTAGAAGTTTCGTATAGCGATGTTAAATGTTCGAAGATTGAATTATTTTTAGCTTGAAGTAATTTAACCTTCATTTTAAGATCTTCCATGTTGGAGTAGTTATAGAAAATATAGCGTACAAAATAATAGGTATAGCGGGTAGACTTAGAATAATTGTTTTATTGTAAGCGGGTATACAAAGGAATAAAGTTGAATAAGTTAGTTATACGAGACCAACTCACGATAATAGGTAATAGCGGGTAGACTTAGAATAATTGTTTTATTCTAAGCGGGTATACAAAAGGAATGCGGATGAATATACGTTGTAAGTAAGTTAGACAAGACTAACTCACGATAATTAGCGGATTGAATATTTACCTATGCTATTTCAATGCAGCAGGCGAAATATTAAGTTGATACAGTAATTCTCAATGAATAATGTACCTAGCGGGGAATGTACGAACGCAAGTAGGTTCGTTCAATATGGCGATTTTACGAACGTTGTATTTTAGGTATTTTAACCTAAATCCTAGGTATGACCTATATTAGGATCGTTGATTCTTTGAATCCGACTCGATTGGACCAAATAACTTATGGTGGTTAAGTTTTAAAACGACTTCGAAGGACCTTGGTATGCGGTGAATTAATTTTATGTTGGGATGTAGATTTTAGCGTGGTGAACTGTTGGACGACAAAGAATTGAGCAAACGGGATATGAGGCTTTCAGGAATATGGATGGATGGACTTACTTGAGACCTTCTGGACGAAACACGTGGCAAGGACAGCCCTTTGCAGACGTCTCACGTGTCCCCTGGTTTCTTACTGATGCACTTTTTCACTTGTTTAAATGTCACACTTGTGTCGGCCAACACTTATTACAATAGTTATACAGTTTTTGATGCGGATGCGGGTTGAGTAAGCGGTATTAGAGAAGAGCGGTTTGCGGGTCAGTATTCACACTGGAGTCTGGACCTAGACTGTTTATAAAGCGGCGCGTGCGAATGCAAAAATTACACTTTTTAAGTAAGCTAGACGAGACTAGCTCACTATAATTAGAGGTTATGAGCGGTGAGCGGTTTGAATGCGAAAAACGCACCGACACTTTTTGGTCGCGCGCAAATGAGCTTCCAATCTCGTTCCGAACGATAAGGAATGTATGGGTAAGGAGAAAGGAATGATTAGCTCAATTCTGTGTTGTAAGCGGAAAAAACTTATAAATAAAAACTTGCGCGAGCAAGCACGAGCTAACTCAATAGCTTCTAGGTTCTTAGTGTGAGTGGCGTGACCGTCTAAGACGAGAAGCACAGGATCTTCATTGCTTGGTTTGACATGGCCGATAAAATGACGCATCCATTCAGTGAAAATATGTTGTTGCATCCAACCACTTGGATGGCATACAGCTACTGTGCCTGGTGGTGCACCATCCAAAAGCTCACTCTTCATTCGTACGCGAGGAAAAATCACAAGAGGTGGAACATAATGTCCAGCTGTAGAAAAGCAAAGCACTGCCGTTACCAACTGTCCCCGTTCAGCTGAAGCTAGGGCACCAACTTGTTTTTTACCTTTGACCGATATAATTTTTCCTATTTTTTTTGGTACAGAGGTCAATCCAGTCTCGTCCATGTTATAAATTCGTGTGGAATTGAAAGCGTGCTTTGCATAAAGTGTATCTAAAAGATTAAAAAACGATGACACTACAGCTCTATTAAGTCATTGACTGCCACGCAGCAGACACAATAGAAAAACTATTGTTTGTCGGTCACACGGTGACCGCGTTGGCGTTCAACGTGTTAAAGCCCATTGCTCTTCTTGCAGCTGATGTAGCTTCAGGTGATCTTAATGACAATTCAGAATGTCGTTTTAGAAATCCACTAACCCAATCTAAGCCAGCGAGTCCAGTTTCCACATTAAAAGGATGTTTCAAATTATTTCTTTTAGCCAATTGGAATGCCAAAAGTCGCAGATCTGTTTTAGTCAATCCAAATAGTCGAGATTCCATAGTTTTGATATGTTCAACTAGCATACCTTCCAGCTCATCGGTGAAGACGCATTTTGCAGTAGCAGGGCACTTCCGAAACACTTCGTCTTTGGATTTTCCAGCTTTGATCTTCTTTACACGATCTTCTAAGGAACTTTTGGGTACACTATATGTGTGTGACGCTAAAAGATATCCCCATTCTGCCTTCCAGCACTGAATTTATGGCTAAAAGCATGTCTGACTCCGACCACTGCAGCCTATTTGACTTTCTCACATATGTTCGTGGCATGTTGACGCTCACACTCTGTAAAAAGTAAAAAAATGGTAATTAAACAGACGAATAAAACAAACGCCCGCAATACCTACATATAAAATCAATCGGGGTGAAACCGGATAGTCGAAATCACCCCGTCCGCTTGTACCCCACAGGTGCCATGTTTGAAATTGCAATACTAACAGAGATTATGTTTACACTCATAGCAACAACAAATACCGTTTTAAAAGGTTAAATATATATTACTTCATAAAAAATACAACTGTATAAGATAGCACATAGCTAAACTTAATGATAACACTTTAAAAAAGTCAAAATATTAGTTAACTTACCTTTGTTTACAATTTTCGTTTATAGACGCACGCGCTGAGATGTTACCGTCGTCGCTGCCATTTACAACTGCACTGAGTAAGCATTCGCGCGTATTTCACTGCAAGCTAGAGCGAGACAGCTGTACGCGGAGTAATGAAATAGCAACTATCTGGTTTCACCCCCTGTCCGATTTCGCCCCTCATTCCCCTACGTTCGGCCCGTGCAGGTTGTGCCACCATGAGAAGCACAACAGCTTGCTTCATATTGATGGAGACAACGTTACGTTAGGTAATACAAATAACACGCAGTCGCTACCGACAACTACTAACGTTTCAACTTCGTTGCATTCATCAGCTGATGGTACCGATTCGCGTTGTAAACAAACGTATTCCATGTTACCTACGGTTCTGCTGTCCACAGCGCTAGTAGATATCGCAGATAATAACAACGAGTATCACAGCGCGCGCGTGCTGCTTGACAATGGTAGCCAACAGTGTTTTATTAGAAAATCGTTATGCGATAAACTAAATGCAAGTTTAATACAATCCAATTGTCAAGTTACAGGTGTAGGCCATTCGATCGCGAAGTGTACACACGCTTGTAAAATATTATTACGCTCGAAAGATAAGCGATATCATACTAATATTTAATGTTTAGTGTTGCCGTGTATTACTAATAAGTTACCCGCATTTTATTTGAATATAAATAATATTAGTATTCCGGACAATATTCAACTGGCTGACCCCACGTTTCATTCGCCGTCGGACATTGACATCTTGATAGGTGCGGATAAGTTTTGGGATTTATTGATTGATGGTAAAATTAGGTTGAAAAATGGACCTTATTTGCAAAATACGAAGCTAGGGTGGATCATATCTGGACCTTTGTATAATACTAATAATGGCCTGCGCATTAATCAGGTTCAGTGTAACTATTCGCAAACATTAGATGCACAATTAAAACAATTTTGGGAACTCGAAGAGATTCCCAACGCCGGGAATATTCTTAGTCCTGACGAGCAAAAGTGTGAGAATATTTTTGTTGAAACGACAACACGTACTCAGGAAGGTAAATTCTCAGTGCGTATTCCCCTTAAGGAATCGCCCACGGTTCGCGGAGAAAGTTACAGTGCAGCTGAAAAACGTTTATTGTCGCTTGAACGTAAGTTCACTCGTTTTCCCGAATTTAGGGAAAAATATATTAATTTCATGAATGAATACGAAAGTCTCGGTCATATGAGTCGTGTAGATACATACGGGTCACCTCACTATTTTTTACCTCACCACGGGGTAATAAATGAGAATAGTAGTACCACCAAATTGCGCACGGTGTTCGATGCTAGCGCAGTGACATCTACAGGCAAGTCGTTGAACAGTATACAGTTTATTGGGCCGCCGCTTCAAAATGACATTTTTTCCATATATTGCTTTTTAGGCAGTATAACTACGTAGCGTGTGCCGACGTGGAAAAAATGTACCGTCAAATTTTAGTACAGCCAGATCAACGTGACTTACAGTTGATTTTGTGGCGTAAAAATCCGTCGGACCCAATAGGTATATATCGCCTTAACACTGTGACTTACGGCACTGCATCGGCGCCTTATCTGAGCATGAGGTGTCTGAACCAACTGGCGAGTGAGTTAGGATGAACCGGTAGCGAGCGTGATTAGGGATGATTTTTACGTGGATGACGTGTTGATAGGTAATGATGACTTAAATTGTTTATTTGATATGTGTGATAAGGTCACGAATACATTAAAATCCGCATGTCTTCCATTACGTAAATGGATATTTAATTTAGACATCACTGCTCATGATATATCAAAAAGATTGGCATTGGGAGATCAGTGTCAAAATAAAACCTTAGGTATGGGATGGTTTAATAAAAATGATGAATTGCATTTCACATCACGCGTAAATAATAATACGAACCCATTAACTAAGCGTAGTATGTTGTCAGTGATAGCGCAGGTGTACGACCCGCTAGGATTGTTGGCACCGGCAATAATAATAGCAAAAATTGTTATGCAAAAGTTATGGTTGTGTAAAATAAATTGGGACGATCCAGTTCCTAATGATGTCATGTTATCTTGGGATAAATTCATTAGTGCCTTACAATGTTTACATACATTACGCATTCCGCGTTGTGTAATGAGTTCGCATTCACAATACACAGAGTTACATATTTTTAGTGACGCTTCTCAGAGGGCATACGGCGTTTGCACGTATGTGCGTACATATTCAGATAACTCGGCTGTTACTTGTAAGATACTGTGTGCCAAAAGCAAAGTTGCGCCTTTAAAACCGACTAGTATACCTCGTTTAGAATTGTGCGGAGCGTTGACCGCCGCACGTTTATACAGAAAAATAATTAACTCGTTACGTTTAACCTTTCATAAAATCTTCTTTTGGACAGATTCTACCATTGTCCTTGGGTGGCGCCGAATGTCACCTCACTCGTTGAAAACCTTAGAGTAGTAGAGATAAATGAACTTACGAGTAATGCTATATGGTTGTATGTAGGTACTAAAAATAATCCAGCGGACTTAGTCTCACGTGGAGTTAGCTTAGACACACTCAGTGAATGCAGTTTGTGGTGGAACGGTCCACCATTCTTGCAGTGTCATGAACTGATGGAATCGCAGCAGGGCACAGTCTCCCACTCTGACTACGCCACTGACCTACCTGAGTTAAAACCACAGGCTACAGCAATGGTTTGTGACGTCACGCAAAATACAGTTATTAATTTTGAACGGTTTTCTTCGTTTAATCGGATAAGGCGTACAGGTGCATATGTACTGCGGTTCTTTCACAATGCACGCACACAACGACACGACCGCATCGTAGGCCCATTATCAGTGAATGATTTGCGTGCGTCAACGCAAATGTTAACGAGACTCGCCCAACGGGAATCTTTTCCTAAAGAATTTAGTAAATTAAAAGGTAACTTACCGTTACAAACTACTAGTGCAATTTCTAGCCTTAACGTATTTCTAGATAACCATGATATAATAAGAGTAGGCGGACGCTTAAGTAACTCGCCTAACTTTGAGTATGACAAAAAACACCCTAGCCTATTATGCTGTAAACACCGTTTCACATTATTATTGTTTCAGCATTTTCATGATAAGCTTCTTCATGCTGGTCCCCAACTGCTACTAGCTACCATGCGGGAGAGTTGGTGGCCATTAGGGGGAAGAAATTTAGCCAGAAAAGTAACTCACCAGTGTGTCCGCTGCACGCGATTGAGGGGAAAGACCGTTTCTCCAATCATGGGCAACTTGCCTGCGGAGCGGTTAGAACCGGGGTTTCCTTTCATCCGCTGTGGGGTTGACTATGCTGGACCCGTATCTGTATTGAACCGCAAAGGTAGGGGGTCTAAACTTGAAAAGGGGTATATATGCCTATTTGTTTGTTTTATAACACGAGCTATACACCTTGAGTTAGTTAGTACACTTTCCGCCCAAGATTACATATTAGCATTAACAAGATTTATATCCCGTCGGGGTAAACCGGCTCAAATTTTCTCAGACAATAGGACAAATTTTATTGGAGCCATGAAAGAAGTTAAGTCAATGTTCAATGAGCATTCACATCAAATTATTGACAACTTAAGTAATGATGATATAGAATTTAAATTTACCGAATTTTAATTTAATTTTTTTATTTTATTTATTTTAATTTTTCGCCTTATGCTCCTCATTTTGGGGGATTATGGGAGGCAGGAGTTAAATCCTGTAAACACCACCTGAGGCGGGTCATGGGCACCGCTAATCTAACGTACGGGGAATTCAGCACGGTGTTGGTACAGATCGAAGCCGTCCTGAATTCCCGTCCAATGTTTCCTATTTACTCAGACCCACAAGACCTTCTTCCACTTAGCCCAGCACACTTCCTGATCGGCCGGCCACTCCTCTCACCAGCCTGCAAGGACCTGACGCAGCAGACAATTAATCGCCTGACGCGATTCCAGCGGGTTGAACAAATGAGGCAGCACTTCTGGAAGCGTTGGTCGACCGACTACATTGCGGAGCTTCAGACCAGGACCAAGTGGAAGACACATAATCAAGACTTAGCATTGAATACCCTTGTCGTCATTAAGGAAGACCACTTACCTTAGACTGCAGATCTGTGGGGTAATTCTGTAGAAGTGGCTAAGTCTGTTATTGACATTGTAGCACCTAATTTAGCTCTTATTTTTAATAATTGTATCGACTGTGGGGAGTTTCCTGACCTAATGAAACATAGTAAAGTAATACCTTTGTTTAAATCAGGTAGTACATCAGACCCCACTAACTATAGACCTATTTCAGTACTACCTACCTTCAGTAAAATATTTGAGAAATTAATTCTAGAGCAATTACAAAGATTTTTTAACAAACATAAATTATTACATACCAAACAGTTCGGGTTTACAAGGGGTCGTTCAACTACCGATGCCGGTGTTGAACTTTTAGGACATATTTACAATGCATGGGAAGATAAATGCGACGCCTTGGGTATTTTTTGTGATTTGTCTAAGGCCTTCGATTGCGTTCTTCATGAAACATTAATCAGGAAACTCCGCCATTACGGGATCCGAAGCACCGCTCTGAATCTTCTTACTTCGTACTTGAGTAATGGAATTCAGAGCGTTGACGTTAATGGAAAAAGATCACCCGGATCTATAGTAACAATGGGAGTCCCACAGGGCTCGATTCTTGGCCCTTTTTTGTTTCTTATTTATATTAACGATTTGCCTTACCTCATAAGAAATAGTCATGATATAGTGTTATTTGCAGATGACACTTCACTTTTGTTTAAACTTAAACGTCAGCAGCTGGTTACTGACGATGTAAATAGCGCGATCGCAACGGTAGTTCATTGGTTTAATGTTAATAACTTACTTCTTAATGAAAAAAAACCAAATGTATTAAGTTTACGCTACCCCACGTTAGACAGGTGAAAACCAAAGTGTTGATAAAGGGCGAAAAATTGAATCCTGAAGATACCACAGTATTCTTGGGCTTAACTTTGGATGCTAAGCTTCAGTGGGGCCCACATATAGATAAATTGTCAAAAAAACTAAGCTCCGCAGCATACGCTGTTAGAAAAATTCGTTCTTTAACTGACACAGAGACAGCCCGCTTAGTGTACTTTAGCTATTTTCATAGTGTAATGTCGTACGGTATTTTGTTGTGGGGAAATGCCGCCGATATTCAGACTATCTTTGTTTTACAGAAAAGAGCTGTTCGATCAATTTATAAATTAAGTCCGAGACACTCTCTCAGAGAGAAATTTAAAGAAATAAAGGTAATGACTGTACCTTCACAGTTTATTTTTGAAAATCTTTTGTATGCCCATAAAAATATAAAATTGTTTAAAAAATATAGTGATATCCATGATAAGAATACTAGGAACAAACACAAATTTGTTGTACCCACTACAAGGCTCAAAAAAATAGGAGGCTCGTTCAGATGTCAATGTATACGCTTTTATAATAAACTTCCAAGCCACGTTCAAGATCTAAGCCTTAATAAATTCAAATCGTTCGTTAAACGCAAGTTGTGCCAGAATGCTTATTATACTGTCAAAGAGTTTATTGAAGACAAAAGGGCTTGGGATTGAGCTGCTCCAATTGTTTACATATTGAATATTCTTTCTCTTCTTTTTTATATCCTAAACTAGTTGATTAGCATCTGAGATTACTCCTGGAGCTGCTGAAGATTCACAAAAACTTTTTGCATTATATAACTTCAACCTCTTAGCAATGTATAATTCCATAGCACGTTTGTGAGTACTATGTACCTACTATAAAGCTACCATTTACTGAGTACGTCTTACATTGACCTGAATGTACCCTGGCGGCTGAGAGCATGTCATGCTCCCTGTAATGTCTCACTGATGGTGATGCGTATGTTGGATCATTTAGCTCCCATCAAAATGGTTGAGCTGAATGGTGCTAATCCATGTGTCATGTTCATGAACGAGCGCCGTCAGTAGGGACTGGTCACCTCTTAGCTGCCACGGCTGTTTTAAAATTAAAATAATTTTGAATTGTTTTTTTAAAACTTGTAATTATGGACGCTTTTATTAAGATCTGCATCGTTCTCACGTGTAATTTCAACATGAATGATGTAACACAGTTTTTGTAAACATATTTTGATTTAAAAGAGTGTCCATGGAGTTTCTTGCCCGTTCTTCTCCATAGGTACCTACTGCTTTGGAATGGGCAACTAGCTTCATCTTTCTGACTGACCGACCCCTTGACAATTCAAAAGTGCCTGTAATTGGTTTATTTGAAATAAATGCTTTGAGTTTGAGTTACCACCTCTAAAATGGTGCATGGGCAGAATTGTAAAGGTGTTCACAGGAACCGATGGTGTGAGCCGTGTAGCTGAACTCCAAACAGCGACGGGCTTGGTGCAGCGAGCTTTCTCCAAAATCTGTCCGCTTCCAGTACCGTCGGCGAGTGAAGGACAAGATATCCGCGAAGTCGACGACACCAGCGCACACCCACCGCACGGCGACGGCGACGTAGCTAATTAGTTTTGAAACCAGAGGATTCCAAGGCGGCCGGCATGTTCGGTACCTACAGCGCCATCTATTATAAATACGCGGCAGCTCGCGAGCTAGTCGATTCCAAGCAACGCGACAACGGTGAAGACGGCGGCGACACCTATACGCGGCGAAAGGAAGAAATTTAACCTGCGCGCGCAACCCGGTCGCGAGTCGCGAGTGAATATTTTCTATCATAATCATTCTGTTCAATCGTTCTTCTTCTTGTTTCAATGATTCAATGTTACTCATTCGATTCAAAAACTTTCTAATGACTAGTCCTTGGAGAGTAAACGCATTAGAAATTATTTTCCAGTATTTCATTTGAAATCCGAGTAGACGCCCAAACACGCCGAACGTTTGTTTTAATCACCCAATGCCCATAATTCATCAAATAGTGCTTTCCGGTTTTCAGAACAAATTTTTTCGGAACATTTTTACAGTAAAGATGTAACTTGTCTTGACTGAATTATTTTACCTTTTTGTGTTCTATATGTCATTCCCTTGTTTCTTATATTGTGAATTATTGGAACGAAGTTCCTTATCGCGCGTTGTGAAAGGGGGCTAGACGGAAAAAATTCTTACGAAAAGTTGTCACGACACTTTTTTGTAAGCTGTGCGGCGTCGCATGTTTCTCTGTCTGTCTCTCTCTCTCTTATAGAAAGCAAGCCAGATATTTTCATTTCTATTTTGCATTGAACAGTGTGGTGTCGCGACGATTATTTTTGTTGAGTGTAGTTCCTTCACTAATTAATCGAAAGGAACTTCGTTCCATCCGGGTGTCCCTTGACACCTCTCAAGTTTTTTTTTTCGTATGTTTGTTCCCTTACGTTTTCTCCGTTGACTATTTTCTTCAACCGTGACTTCAACGTCATGGTTGTCATTTTCGTGAAGTGGTGCAACATACACAGAATCAGAAGGCTCTGATGAAGAACTACTACTATCTGTTTCAGGAGCGAATGTCCGATCACGCCCGCTATCATATGAGTTGTAATCGGTTAGGTTGACTTGGCTCTGGGGTAATCCGTGGAGTAATTTACTAAACTTATAACTCGTTTAACTAACTACTAGTTATAACTTTTTGTAATTGTTGTCTGAATTTTGGTAAACAAATAAATAAATAAAAAATAAAATAACACCAAAACACAAAAAGCGAACTAAATATCAGTTTTTATTCAACGTAATAATCATTTTGAAGGTAAGAAAGGTAAAAGTAGTTATAAAACAATCCCCCCTAAGATACAGGCCTAGCCTAGTTAGCCTAGTAGAGGACAGGGTTGAATCTATTGTATTTACCTACCTAATGCTAAATTAAGATCTTTATCCTGTATACAGTGTGATGTACAGACGCCAGCACATCAAGCTATCCCTAACTGCCAAATTTTCTCAATTAAAAATGAACCTTATGTCTTTGCAATAAAGTTGAAATACTATCAAAGAAATTTGACAGATTGTGGTAACTTGATGTGCTGGCCTCTGTACATGAACTTCGTGGTAATTAACAATTTTATATGACATTATTTTATTAATTCGGTTCGTTTTTAAGAATTTTAACACTCATAAACACTAGCAACACAATTTTTTTTTACGCAGGTCATAACACATCAACTTCGCGCGCGAAATGCAACTGACGGCATACGAGTCGATTTGTTTCATTATGCATATCACAATAAAAAAAATATAATGTATGCAATAATGAGATGAGTACTCTTTTTAACCGACTTCAAAAAGGAGGAGGTTCTCAATTCGGATGTTTGTATTTTTTTTTTTTTATGTTTGTTCGCGCATAACTCCGTTGCTTGCCAACCGATTTGAAAAATTCTTTTTTTGTTGGAAAGGGTATACTTTCCAAATGGTCCCATAAAATTTTTATCGAAATCGAATAAGCGGTTTTTGAAAAATCAACAAAAATCTAAAAAAATCCTACTTATATATGTGGACGATGTTCTAATAAGTTCCTATCACTGTAATTTACATACCAGGTAGTGGTAATAAAATTTGGGGGGGAGGGGGAGGGGGGTTGTGTAGGTGGGTACCACAACTAAAAAGTGAAAAAATAAAAACTTTTTTACAAAAAATAAAACCGACTTCCAAAACAAACACTACAAAGTGACAAATAATTTTGATTTCGGAAGTCGGTGGCAAAAAATTAAAATACAAAACCGAAGACACCGACTTCCGAAATCAAAATTATTTGTCACTTTGTAGTGTTTGTTTTGGAAGTCGGTTTTATTTTTTGTAATTACTGTGTTTAGTTGTTTATGACTTAACTCGATTTGCAATTTTAGTTTTTACCTTAATATATATTTATGTTTAGTATCGATTTATGCAAGTAACTCGTTTATCAATATTTATGACTTATCCCCTTTTACCTTAAGGCGACCCATACACCTTCAATAATATTGCGCAATGTTGATGATTGCACAATATTATTGAACATATAGGGGTAGTATTGAAGATTGCGCAATGATTGAGCAAAAGATTGAGGACTTTTAAATTTTATTGCACAATATTTATTTATTGTGTCTTGTGTATGGTATATTGCCCAATATTTTATAGTCTACAGTTCGGAGCGGTCGCGTACGCACGCGTGTATTTTTGCAGCGAAAATGGCACAAAAAATTTCAGCGAAAGAAAAGGAACGAGAATTCATTATAGAGTGCATTCAATTATATCGTGATTTACCTGCTTTGTGGAATGTTAAAAGTAAATTGTACCATGACCGGGACAAAAAGAGTATGGCTTATGATTTGTTGCTTAGCAAGTACCAAGAGATGTTTCCTAAAGCAAATAAAGACGACTTGAAAAGAAAATTTAATGCTCTGAGAACAAACTATCGGAAAGAATTAAAAAAATACATGGATTCTATGAAATCTGGGGCAAGTGCTGATTCTATATATGAACCAACGTTGTGGTACTACAGTGACATGAACTTTTTACATGATCAAGAAATGGCGTGTGACTCTGAGTCTTCTATGGATATTACCCAAAATTCTGACACACAAAATTCTGTTGAAGATGATGTGGAACAAAACACGGTATGTTTATAACATTTTATTCGAAAAGTATGTAATTACATAGTAACAAATTTATCCTGCCAGTAAACTGCACCCTCGTTGTTAAAATATTCACAGTAGTCGTCCCTTGCTCGCTTAGCAATCTGTAGCGAATTTTTCTGGTTACAACTTTCCAAGGGAGTCAACTCAGTTATTTTCTCGGCTGGTGGATGTACAAGCCCGGTATCTACATCTTCATTAGGAATTAACTTGTAAGAAAAATATGTGGATTTTCTCAAGAAGTTATGAAGATAGCAACAAGCTAGAACAACCTTCTGTACTTTTACAGGGTGTAAATAAAATGATCTTTGAAATACTCCAAAACGAGTTGCAAGTATTCCAAATGCGCTTTCCACTAACCGCCTTGCACGTGACAATCGATAATTAAATATTCGTTTTTCTTTTGTCAATCCAGTTTGACTATACGGCTTTAATAAATTTGGCCCCATTGGGAAGGCGTCATCTCCTACAAAGACATATGGGAGATTTCGAGTACTATTGTTCACAACTGCAGGTCTTGGGATATTCAAATTATTGTCCTTAATTTTTGTCCGAATTTGGTATTTTGTAACACACCTCCGTCTGACACTCGACCATTCGTTCCAACATCGACCATAATAAATTCATAATTGGCATTTACAATAGCCATCAACACAATACTGAATTGTTTTTTATAATTGTAGTAGTATGATCCCGAGCCAGGAGGTTTGTTTATTTCCACGTGCTTGCCGTCTATAGCACCAAGGATGTGAGGAGCATTCCACCTGATTTCAAACCCTTTGGCCACTTCTTCCCATTCTTCGTTTGTTTGTGGTAACTGGAAAGGAATATGTACACAGAATATATAAAATACTTATTTTTTTTATTTCTAGGTTAGTCAAACTTCTACATTGGATGATAATGATGATTGCAAGAATGATAATGATAACACGGCTCCTCGGAAAATTTTAAAGAAGCATGCTTCTACAAAAGCCAAGAATGAAGAAAAACTTATGAATTTGGCATATGAGCATCTCAGTGAAAAAAAAGACGAATACACTTATTGGGCTCTGGCTTGCGCCGCAGATCTACGAAAAATGGATCGACCGCAACAAATTTATGCTAAAAAAGCGATTGCTGAAATCCTAATGGAGGGTCAATTAGGACAGCTACACCGTAATTCTGTAACAATTAACGAATTTACGCACAATATTCAATACAGCCAATCTCCAGTTCATATTTCCGCAAACTCAACTCCATCAACATCGTACGTTAACCAATCTCCAGTTCATATTTCCGCAAACTCAACTCCATCAACATCGTACGTTAACCAATCTCCAGTTCATATTAGCGCAATGCCTTTACCATCACCAACATATGTTGACCCATCTTTAGTACAAATTACAGCAAGACCATCGCATGTACCAAGATATGTTAACCAGCCATCAGTGCGAATCGACAATCAGCTAACTGCTATGGAACATAGCTCAGAGAATTTTGATGAGACTACTACGTTTGTTGTAAATCGTACAGAACGAAATGAAAACTCTCTTTTATTGCAATACATATCTACATTTAAAGAATAGTGAAATAGGTCTTTTGTAGTAGCACATATAGACACGGCCTATAAATAAATAAATTAATTACTAAATGTATTTATTTTCTTACCTTAATATAGTCCTTTAGAACTTGTATTATTGCTTCACAGGTTTCTATTACAATTTTGCCAAGTGACTGTGGTGAGATTGCAGTGCTGAATTTCAAATCTTCGAAAGTATTTCCAGTGGCCAAGTATCGCAATGTAATGGCCAAACGTTGAAATGGTGAAATTGCTTCTCTCATTACAGTATTTTTTTTCTCTATTAAAGGTTCTACCAACTGAATCAATTGCCTAAATTTGATAGGATCCATTCTCATATAATTCTTGAAATCTTTCAATTCAGTTAATTCTAGATCCTTTAACAGGCGTTCGTTATTGTAGATTGGCCTTTTCATCAACCAGCCCTTAGTCCAGATTCGGCGTTTTCGTTTTTGTCGTTTCGCTGCAATTAAACACACGATAGCTGCAGCCAAATCTTTATCAGACATGGTGCACTGAAGAAAGTTATGACGAGAATGCTTGTTCAATTTTATTGTCTCAATTTAATTGTACCGTGTGGGTTTCGGAGCTCATCAATCATATTGTGCAATCATCAACATTGTGCAATATTATTGTAGGTGTATGGGTCCTCTTACACCACAGATTTAGTTGATGATGTCGAAGGGTTTTGCCAAACAATTTGTTTACCACTTTGGCCATTCATTGCATACGTTTGTATTGGCACCATTGAAATGCTGAACAAACTTCCATCACTAGAGTGTGATATGTATACCTATATATACCTAGATTTTTTAAGTCTTTTATCGTTGTCAGGACCTCTCCTTGCACTTTGCATAGTCTTAATATCGTGTGATCCATTAAAGATTGAAGTTTAACTTCGGCATGTGTTTCTGAAACATTAATTTCACTTGGATAACACATTCTTTTTGCCGTTTTTCCTATCTAGTGAAAAAAAAATTGGTTAAAAAAAAAATTATCCACCATTATTATTAGCCACGTGACGACTCCCGGCCACCGTAGGCGCGGGCCTGCGGGCGGTGAGTAATGGGTGACTCACCGTCCGATCAGCACCAGACCCGTGCCGTACGGCGCGTATATGTTCCACGCGCGCCTCAAAGAGATGTCAGCATATGAAGGGGCCCCTCAGGGCCAAGCCTGCCGGGTAAGCGGGATTGTCCGAAAGAGTTACCGCTACCCCGGAACATAAAGGGCTACGGAAGGAACATGGATGGGTTTTAGTCAGTAAGAGTCTGACACTCCCTTCCGCTCCACCCAGAGCGGGAGCAGTCATTGGATGATTTCCCAGCCTTAAAAAAAAAACCATTATTATACATTTTTTTTAACCAATTTTGATTGCTCGTGTATGATGCCGCCATATTGGTGTATCGACAAATTAGCATCAACCATTAATGCCAGGGCTTGGTCATTCGAAAGCCGACCTTGCTTTGGATTGATTAAACACCTCCGTGGTTTTTTATTTCCGTACCTCTTCTAGGTGACAACAGGGAAAGCTGCTTAACAATAGTTGCTGAATCCCTTTTGCCTGACTGGCAAAGCTGTATTTCGTTTGCCATCGATATCTCTTCTGCTGGACACGTAGCTTCAAGAAGATGACGAATTCGCCGTCTCTTTGTTTTTTCACTGGATAAATCAGTCTTTCGGTGGTCTTGCGGCCCGCTTACTTGTTCCCGGTAGTGAAACATCAACGATAGTTTCACCGACAATACCAGTAAATGATATGTTCGCTTTCAACCATGAAGAATTCTTCCGGCTTCGCTCAAAAATGAATGGAATAGAATGGCCTGTTGCCGATACTGCATTGACAGCAGTCACATTAATGCCTCTCTCTGCACTTGATATTTTATTCACAGCGCGTTTTCCTTTGACGGAAAGCACCCTAGGTGGCCGGTTTGGTACAGTGGAAATTCCGGTGTCTTCCATGTTATAGACGGATTGCGGTGGAAATTGGTATTTGTCGATCAATGCTGACAACTTGACATAAAACCGTTCAACCTGTGGCCTATTGAACCCCATTGCTCTCGCTATGCTCGTGGAAGTTGGTTGTAGGAGAGATATTTTTGGGTGGCGTTGCAAAAATCCAGTAACCACTCTTTCCCAGCAATTTTTGTATTTGTGTTAAACCGATGTGGTATTTTATGCTTTTCAGAATATTCAGAAGCTGCGCTCTTTAATTGTTTGGGTGTCAAGCTGTAAAACATTTCATCCAGGGTAATCAACTGGTTACAGAAACCTTGTTCTACTTCTACACTAAATGTAACGTCATATCTACCTAGTTGCGGTTGCAGGAACCGGTATCTTAATGTTGACTCAGCCATTTCTAAAGGCAAAGCAACTTGTCTCTTGCTTTCTCCTTTATCAACAAACTTCACAGGCACTTTTGCGTGGTCTTCGTTACATCCTATAAAAAAGCAAAGTGCTGTTTAAAATGATGGGATAAATAATTTTCATTAAATATAAATTAATATTCAACATCAATGTGTAAGTCTGCGCGCGCAATATTATCCATCCTCTAATTGCGCAATTTTTTTCATTCAATAATTGAATTACTTATAATTTTGTCCTTGAAATATATATCGATTAAAACACAATAAAAGTATTTGATTTACTATGTACACTAACCTCCGTGTCCTGTGTAGGCTTGCACTCATAATTTGGACCCAAAAAAGAATACATGACCTAGAACACAAACCAATTGGTTTGATAAATTTCATTTTGACCGGCACCTGATTTAATCGTTCTCTTTCTTTTATTCCAATGATATCTATATGTTGTCATTAACGACTCATACGACAGGAACTGATGGACGCCAAACACGTAGCCAAATTCTGGGCCGAGTACATATAATTGCCATCGATAAGCTAAGAAGTAGAACGACTCCTTTTTTCTTTTAATTTCTGCAACGGTGACACCACTTAAACTAAACGAGGAGCGTATTCTTTCCCATGCACCTGCTAAAAAAAAGGCATCTTGCGCGCACTTCCCCTTCATACCCCTCGCCTTTGAACTTACTTCAAAAACCGACTCAACACGGGTCGGTGTTCGACATTGGATTGTGATTGGACGCAATGTTCACATTGTATCCAAGACTGATCCACACATTGATGTGTTGGACCCAATACGTAACATTGGTGCAAATATACCCAATATGTGGCCGCAGCATAAAGCTTTAGCACAAGCCAGAGCGTCTGTGAAATAATTATTTTCAACCTGGGATCCAAAATTGTAGAAATGGCCAAATATGCACTATTTCAGAATTTTTAAATCGTTTATTAATTTCGCTCAATATTTTAGCTTTAAATTCTGAGCCAATATCTGAAATATCAGACTGATTTTCTGAGTTGGCCAATTCAATGGCCTTAGACATACAATATATCACCGGAATTACGAGGCTACTTGTAAATTAATTCTCTCCCGATATTTCTTTAGTGACATGTTCAATTGGAGTCAGAACGTTTATCATTTCTTTAATAGCTGCCGTCTCTGTACCACTCAGCATAGAAGGGGCTTTAGCATTTTGCAGTAAAATGGTTCCAATAAAATCACTCGGCTCAATAAACCGTTCAAGCATGTATAATTTTAAAGTCCAGCGCGTAATAATATCCTGCATTAGTTTTTTAGGTTCAATATTGTTATTTTTCAGAAGTTTTACAAGATCGTCATGTGCCACAACACTTTGTTTAAAATAAGTCACAATACTATGTTTAACTTTGTTGAGAATGGTTTCAAGACCCCTTGTGTCATCTAGAGATTTCTGAACGACCAAATTTAGAGTATACACAAAACATGGCAAATGATTACGGTAAGTATTTACTGTATACTTGTATATTACAGGAGCTTAAGAGTGGCACTCTTAAGCTCTTTTTTTACTGTTGCTTGTTTTTTGCTGTTTTTTTACTGTTTTATTATATGTATAGATAAATGTAACAAACATTAATCATTATATGTTAAATATATCTTTTCTCCCAGCCGATTAAAAAAAACTACTTATATGGAATGAAAGGTGAGACCAAGCTCATTAATGTAAAACACATTTGGTTTTTGTACGCAGCCTTTCATGAACCGGGTCAAATATGCCCAATGACCTTTTAATGTTTTGACCCTTACAGTTTATAAAGTAATCATATGATATTTGGCGAATATTACTAGTCGCTCGCTTTCTACCAATTGGCTTTGCCTTAGCACATGACAGAAAGTCTTTTTGTCTCTTCGTACATCCCATGCCCCAAAAGTTTTCAAAAATAATCCACCGATCATCTTCAGAAAACTTATCAGCACATGAATTGCCGCATCTTTTGTTCAAACAAGGATTTGGCCGTACAGATTTTCCAACAGCAGTTTGACGATTTTTTTTCTTCTGAAGCCTTTTCGGTTAAGGTCTTTTTTTCTGTACCCTCTTTTCCCAAAACTAGTCTCTTCTTCAATTTGTTGAGGCATGTCTTTTTCTGAACCACTGGACGATGACGGTGGCTTCCATGAATCCTCCGAATCAATATAGGACAAGTCGTAATACGTCATGGGCACATTATGTTCCGATTGGTTAGACTGTATACTGGTACTTGGTTGTGGTTGGGTTTCGTCTTGATTACATTCAAGAATAGAAAAACTTTGATTACCAAAAGCAGTGTTATTACAAACATTTTTTTTATCTTTTTTTTCATTATGATATTGAAAGGGATTCAGCTGTAAAATTTAGTAAAGATGGTGATGTCATATGAGGCAAAACCGCTTCCAGATGATTCAGCAACCGTTCTCCTAAGGCGGATTCGCCTTTGGACTGTTCGTCAACATTCCCCAGCAGAGTCTTTCATCTACGGACATTTCACCGACAGAACCTTTCATATGCGTCACTTTCGACGACAGCCCTTTCCAGCTACTAAATGTTTCACCGACACGACGATAAACCTATAACTCTTTTAACTACAGACCTTTCCATCTACGAAGCAGTATTCACCGTCAATCTTAAGACAAGCGATATCAATCTGTCTACAGCTTACTGTGTCTTTACTAAGCGATCAGGGCTTTCCCTGCCGTTAAAAATTATACTTTGCTTACAACACAAAACTAAATATTTAGAAAAATGTAAGTCTCACCTATAAAAAAAAGCATTAGCTACTTACGAGTATTATATGTATAAGTCTATTCTATGAAAATAAAATTATCTCATTATATACACCTATACCTTACACTTATACCTATGTGCGGCAGTTGCATCATTTTCCTTTATTTACTATTGACATATTACACCGGAAATAATTGTATAAATACAAGGAAAACATTAAAAAAGTTGCCAGTGATAATAATAAAGTAGTAACTTGCATTTACCGATTTTAGACAAATTAAATAAATGGGGGTAGTCTTCTTTTCTTTTCGCGTGTTTAATGACTAACCTGGTGTCAGAGTTTTTATGCTGCACACGGGCCTCTGACTTAGCTTCACATGATGTTGAGAAATACCTCTCGGTTTCATTACGGTGTTTTCCTTTGCCGTTTTTAAGCAAGTGAAAATTACATCATACGTACATGAATCCCGTAAAATCTGAGATGCGTGCCTTGGGTTCGAACTGCCCTCAATTGGTAGGGTAGTTCCATATCATCAATAAAATTTATTTTACTTGTTTCTGGCCGGTTGAACGGAATGCGAGAATCGATAAGTACTTCCCTGGCGAGACTGGCGCAAAAAATTAAGGCGCATCACCGCGCGATAACTGTAACTGTTAGTATTAACTATTTAATACTAACCCAAAACCAAAATACCATAGTTATTCAGCAGCTTACACAGAATCATAGAGACTAGGTATGCATTGACTGACTTTTGACATTGTTTTTTAAATCCGAGTGAACCATTATTGAACTATTGTGGTATTTTTTAACATGAAGGAATGTATAAAGATTCGAGTAAAATAGAGAAAAAGGACTAAAAAATCGTGTGATAAAAAGAAATAGACATATTATTATGACATATCGTACATGACCGAAAATGTGGTTTCACATATGTGGTTTCACCGGGTACATCTTCGTTTCTTCTAAATTATTTAGGTATTAAATAATTTTACAATATGAGTGGCTGTGAAATTGTGAAGTCGAAACGTGGTAAGGACATTTTATTATATGAAGGTTACTCCTATCATTTAAATAATAGGCGAGCAACGAAATTTTACTGGCGATGTTCTCGAAAAGATTCGGCTTGCTGTGGCGTATTTGTAACAACTCTGCTCACGGCAGATAGCACTCATGTTGTTATGTCGCAAAATCATAAACATGCACATTTGCCAGATCCTGAAAAACGGGTGGAATTAAGACTGAAGGAAAATTTAAAAGAAAAAGCCAACAGCTCGATGGATACACCTGCACAAATTATTCAGCGGTGCATCCAAGTTGTACCCAGTACTTCTTCTCCTCATATGCCTACTAAGGATGCGATGAGGAAGATGATCCAGCGAGAACGTAATAAAAATTTACCATATATACCGAAAGATATCCGGCAGGTTGAGATTCCTGAAGAATTTGGAACGATTCATGGTGAACCATTTCTCATGGGTCATTTTACTGAAAATGATGTGTGCATTATCGTTTTTTGCACGAGAGAAAATTTAAAATTTCTGAGTGAGGCAAGTTTTTGGCTAATGGATGGGACATTTGAAAGCTGCCCTCTCCCATTTTGTCAAATTTATACGATACATGCCATAGTAGGAGTACCAGAAGGGACACACAAAATAGTTCCCCTAGCATATGGTTTGCTCTCGAATAAATCTGAAAAATGTTACCGATTTTTTTTAGAAATTATAAAATGTCAAGCTTATAATAAGTTGAAAGTCCAACTGAACCCTGATATCATTTTAACCGATTTCGAACTTGCAGCAGTGAATGCCATCAAAAATGTTTTCCCGAACTGTTTAAATAAACTTTGTTTTTTTCATTTGCAACAAACTATATATAGACATATTCAATCAGCTGGTCTCGCATCCCGTTATCACAATGATCCAGTTTTTGCACATAACATGCGACACATCGGTGCACTGGCGTTTTTCAAGCCAACAGACATCAGTGATGCATTGAATATAATAAAAACCTACATAATTCCCGAGGAAGCAAACGAAGTAATTAAATGGTTCGAAGAATATTATGTTAATGGATCAACAATAATCCCAAAAACTGTAAGCTCCAACATGACAGTGAAACAACGACAACCTCGCTTGCATGTGGTCAGTAAATGACAGTCTTGTAAAACATGTGCCGTTAACGCAAAATGCCCTTGAATCTTGGCACAACCGCTGGAATACATTATTGAGTCGCCGGAAATGGAATATATTTTTAACTATCAAAGAATTCATAAAGGAACAAAATCACACGGAAGGCATTATTGAGAAAATCAAATCCTCGGAGCCAATGTCTAAGCATAAACGCAGTGAAACAGGGTATAAAGAGAGAATCGAGCAGCATTTATCTGATAAAAATGGGATGGAAATGAAAACGTATTTAAGTGGCTGGGCACATATTTGTCATTTAATCAAATAAGAGAAAGAGAAAATGATCAAGAGAAGAAGATTGAGTAGATACAATAATATGACGTAGGTACTAGCTTTTGTCAGCAGGTTCACCCGCGTGTATGTAAGAAATTATCCCACGGGAACCGTACATTTTTCCGTGATAAAAAGTAGCTTTTATGCTATTCCAAACTATAATCTATCTTTGTGCCAAGTTTCATCCAGATCCGTTTAGTAGTTTTCGTTACAGACATACATACAAAACTTTCCTCTTTATAATATTAGTATAGTAGTAGTATATTAGTATACGAGGTTTTTTAGCCGGTTGCACGGGTGTATTTAGTTACTAAGCAATTTTGTTTTTAGAAAAGTGCGTTTTGTTTGTCTGTGCAGAATAAAGGTTTTTTGTTTCTTTTCTTTCTTTCTATAGATAAATGAATGAATGATATGGATTATAAATATATGCTTTTTTGTACATATATAGTTTTATTGTTTATATTATATTTTGTTTTTTTAATATGAAGGTTATTCCAAACCTATGAACTCCAAATGGTTCGCGTAATCTACAAGCGATGAAAAAGGACGCAGCAGCCGTGTATATACGGCTGCTGCGTCCTTTTTCATCGCTGAACTCGGGCTTGACTCTAGGTCAAGTACTTACCTTCCCTGATCGCTTAGTAAAGACACAGTAAGCTGTAGACAGATTGATATCGCTTGTCTTAAGATTGACGGTGAATACTGCGTCGTAGATGGAAAGGTCTGTAGTTAAAAGAGTTATAGGTTTATCCTCGTGTCGGTGAAACATTTAGTAGCTGGAAAGGGCTCTCGTCGAAAGTGACGCATATGAAAGGTTCTGTCGGTGAAATGTCCGTAGATGAAAGACTCTGCTGGGGAAACGGTGATAAATGAATCATCCTGTCGACGAACAGTCCAAAGGCGAATCCGCCTTAGGAGAACGGTTGCTAAATCCTTCCAGATCGTAGTCATAGTCTGTTCCCATTGGCATGATCGAATCAAGCGTTACGTTCTTCTGCTGTGTATCTTCAGACACTCGTCCATTTCGAACCCACACAAACTTATAACCTAGCTCCTTGGCCAACTTTCTGGTGGCAGCATGTAGCTGCTTGTTAGCTGGACACAAATGCTCCGCGACGTAGACCGGCGCGTGTTCTCCGCCTATTCCCAGGTGTTTGGAATTGAGTTTGTCGTGGGGTTGCTTTTTCTTGTTGAAGTTCACTACTGCTGCTATCAAGTTATCGCGCAGCCGGGGTGATCGTAGCTTAACAACCATAGGACGGGGTCTGTTGTTGTCCGGATTTAATTTGGCAACTCGTGTAGCATGAAGGATATCACCATCTTCAAGTTTTTCTCCTACTGTTTTAGCTAGTTGTATTACAGTGGTGATAGTGTTTTCCGCCTTGTACTCCGGGATCCCGTTGATTTCAACATTATTGGCGCGAAGACTCTGTTCTACCAGTGTCAATCTCATTGTGTGGTCTGTGGATGTCGTCGATAGACGTTCGTTTTCAGCTTGTAACTTTTTTATTAAAGCGTCTTTTTCCTCCAGGCTGGATTTTAAAGTTTCATATTGTGCGTTATAAAAATTCATTGAGACTTGGAAGTCTGATATTAGGTCCGACATTTGTTTAAGCTTAACTGTTACTAGTGTTTTTATTTTAGTTTCAAGGAAGCAATTTAATTCCTGTTTGATAATGGTCCGTAGCTTATCCTCTAAGTCAAGACTTTGTACCAAGCTATCCGTAGATACATTACAGGTGTTCGTTTTCTGTCTCATTGTTATGTTGCAAATTCCATCGTCAGAGGACCCTTCAAAAGAAAGAAAGAAGAAAGAAAGAAAGAAAAAACGTTTATTCTGCACAGACAAACAAAACGCACTTTTCTAAAAACAAAATTGCTTAATAACTAAATACACCCGTGCAACCGGCTAAAAAACCTTGTATTCAGAGCCACGATTGACAATCTGTATCTCGGCCATGGACAATGGATGGACCACTGACACTTAGTGACAGACACTGACAGTTAGTCTGTCTGTCTATAAACATGAAACGTATCAACAAAAACTAGATTATCAAAACTAAAAAGTTATTTTTAAAATAAAAACATAAAAAAAAATGCACGAGAAACTAAACTGCCGATTGCAGAGTGATAACTACTATTTATTCTTACAAACTAAACTAACACAATGAAGCCGTGCGTCGCATCTGCGCAAGAACAGGTCGTTGCTCAGCAAAATGCTGTGACCTCAGACGAACCTATCGTCAACAGCGCTGATTTTCAGCAACTACCACTCGAATGACGTAATGACGTCCCCCTGTGTGACTGAATTATTTGGGTAAGTGTCATATTATTCTTGATTTCCACAGAAACAAATGTGATTCTATCTGCACATAGTATCTATAAACAAATAATTAATTATAATATTATATTATATATTGATAGTTATCTTGTGTACCTACTTTAATAAAATGCCCATTATCTAACACATTAAATTTTTTTATATATATGGTAATTGTGAATAAGTCAATTAAATGCATCATACTAACTAACCACAGTAGGTAAGTACCTATATGTCATGCATCATGGAAATCACGATGGCGGCCATTTGCATACGCCATGCACTGGGGCATGGTGGCGCTAGCTGACGAATGCCATGCTTTTCCGTACAAACTTATAAATTAGCTACTTGGTACAGCCTGACAGTTATTCTCTATTGCATCTACTAACGTTATTATCATTTTAGTGGCCGAAAGGAAAAACAAAAATGGATCTTTAAATGTACGAAGGCGGAAGGTTTAACGGCGTAGTTCCCAAACAATGCAGTAGCCAAGCCTCTCAGTGGGTCGTCTTAGGGCACACCCGAATACCCACAGAATACTACAAATCCTCTTGTGAGAGTGACCGGACCCCAAAACAGGAAGAATCAGAAACAGGTCACACACTGTTGGAAGCTATAATATCTATTGCCCGTAGGCCGTGACCCGCGAGGTAAGTTCGTAAAAGAGCAGCTATTATTACTTATTATTATACATACAAGTGGTTTATTGTATCTGTATGAAATATTTCTTTAACATATTTAAAAAATGCCTTTTTGTTCTCAGGCCTCTTACTGGTGGAGGAATATTATTCCAACAGTGTGAGGCAGCATATCTAAAACTACCCCTGAATGCTGCGGTCCTATGCTGTGATGTACAAAGAGGATTTGTAAAAAAACGCGGTTCGTATTTGCTCTGCCTCCAACTCAACTTCTCAAACAAATAGTGTGGCTTTTGTGTATTGACTACTCCAAAAAGTAAACCGGCCAGATGTAGCTTTCTCCTAGCTTCCATTTTCAAGATATTATTTTCATTTATGAAAGGAGTAACATGACTTCTACGAGGTATCTTTACACAGAACCGTGTACACGCATTTTGGATACGTTGTATCAGCTTCCCTGTTCTTGCTAGCAGGCAAGGGCCATACACTGTATCGCAGTAGTTTAACCTTGATAAAATTAAGCTATCCACCAATTGCTTACGTAGATCCACACTCAGGTATTCCCTTATTGAATATAGGAGCTTCAATCTATAAAAACAATTTCTCGTACAGTTACTGATGTGCTTCTCAAATCGTAGTTCGGGATCCATTGTTAAGCCAAGGTTGCAAGCTATTTCTACCCTCTCTACCCTTTCCCCCCTGATAACAATTTCTGGTTTGGCTGACAGTATGGCGCTTATCATTTTCCTGCTTCCCAAGACCATAAATTTTGATTTTACTGGGTTTCAAACTAGTGAGTTATTTTCTGACCATACCACCACTCTTTCTAGGTCATCATTGATTAGATTTACTGCCTCCAAAGTATCAGCTGGTTTAAAAGTTATATATAATTGGATATCATCCGCATACATATGATACCTACAATGTTGGAATGATTTAATAATGTCTGCGCTATAAAGTATATACAAAGGGGGCCCCAAAATAGATCCCTGAGGCACACCACGGGTCACCTGACGAGGTGGGGATGAGATCCTTGACCCATCCTCCTTCTGTATTTCAACGAGCTGTGTCCTATTTTCCAAGTAGCTAGCAAACCACTGAATTGTTTCAGCAGTGAATCCATAATAAGCCAACTTGGAAAGTAACAAAGTTGTATTTATTGCATCGAAGGCCCGTGAATAATCAAAGAGTGCAAGGATTGTTCCCTCCCCTCTATCCCGTGCCTCTAGAATATTTCCCACCACATCAGAAAGTGCCGTGGCTGTGCCACGGCCCTTCCTAAAACCAGATTGGAGGTCAGGCAGCATATTATTTGCCTCTAAATACATCAACATTTGGTTATAAACCACCCTCTCCAAGACTTTTGATAATAAAGGCAAAATGCTTACAGGACGTAGGTCTTTAAAAGTACTTGGACTACTTATTTTAGGTAAAGGACGTACAACAGCACACTTCCAAAGGTCAGGGAAAGTGTGGGTATCTATGGACTTATTTATTATTGTGGTGATAACTTCAAGGGTGGCTGGCAACGTTAGCATTATCATATCCAGACTCACTCCATCAATTCCCTTGGCATTTGACCCCAAACTCTTTATGACTTTTGAAATATCCTCGGCATTTACATTATGTAGCTTGAATTGTGTTTCACCAAACCTATTTGCATTAAAATAAGACAGCTGCGTTGTGGGCAGTATGCACTGCCCTGGTACATTAAGAAATGCCTTATTAATCTGATCTGGGTCATTAAACTGTACGGGCAGCATACCTTCACTATGTTCTGAAAACACATCGGTCTTGAGATTTTGCCAGAGCTTCTTGGGGTTTTTTATGTGACTATTCATGTGCTTGTCAAAGTACACTTTCTTTTCCTGCAGTAGCGCTGTGATAGCTTGTTTTTTTAGATCCAAATAATATTTTTTTGAAGTATCTAGCTTGTCCATACGATACTTATTTTTTGCCTCATCTCGCAGCTTAGCCATTAATTTAATATTATCTGTTATCCATGGAGTGGGACGGTCTCTGAATATCTTACTCTTTATGGGGGCATGTAAGTCAAATAATTGTGTGATATAGATATTAAAATATTCAACCATGCTATTAACATCAGATATTGAGCTAATTTCAGACCATGGCATTAGATTCAGATCTGCTTCAAAGTATTCCGTCAATATATCCTTAAGAGGACGATATACAACCAGCCTAGGTTTGCTCTTTAGCTTCTTTATGACGGTATCGCATACAATAAACGAGTGATGACCTAGTTCACTTGTATGACTGACTAGCACATTACGAACCCCTACGTCGGTACATATCACGTCTATGAGAGTACTACTATTCCCCACAAAATGTGTTGGTGACTGTACTACCTGATTTAGATGGGTATAATTTAAGAATTCCATCATTTCTTTATATTTTGCATTATTTGTGTCCAACAGGTTAACATTGAAATCCCCCAATAGTATCAAATGATCGTATGGTGCCAATGCGCTAATACTGTCAGTCATTCCATCCAGAAATTTTGCCAATTCAAACCAGGGAGGCCTGTATGCAGTGCCAATCAAAAATTTTTTCCCATTAATATTTAGGTTCAACCACATCTGTTCCACATCAGACTGTTCAGAGTGTGGCCGTACCCGCGCCCTAACTCCCGTTTTAATATAAAACGCTACTCCTCCACCACGACCCCCGCGTATATTTTCAGGACGGGGCACATGCTTCAACCTATATCCCGGAACCTTCGGCGCTCTTCCCTCCTCCCCCGGCCTTAACCACGTTTCATTAATGGCCATTATATCCACTGAGTGTTGTGACATAGCAATTAGAAACTCGTCCTGGTTAGTTGCCAGAGAGCCCGCATTGAATAAACCAAACTTTAATAATTTTGACTTAGTCATGTTAAGTAAAAATAGTGGACTGCATACAGATATTTATAAATTAATGTTAGTATTTTATTAACTTGTTTATTTTCCTTGTGTAAGTAATTTTTGTGCATAAGTTTTTGTTCATGTATTAAATAAATAACTATATTTGTATTATGTGTTGATAGTAATATATATTTTTTGTGTGTAGTCAATGTTGTTGTTATTGTGTAGATAATAATATATGTAAATGTCAATAATATAACTAAATTCGTCACATTGTTGTAGTACTCACTATGGTACTTCCACCTCCCCAGATCACGACAGATACGACGCACAGGCTCCTTGTTTAAACAATACTTAAAATGAGATAAACTAATAACTATTAAAAGAATACATTCAGCGTTAAACACAGGTTTATTTGGAAGTGTCCATATATGGTCCAATAATCTGGTGCATATCTTCCTCAGATGCAATCCTGTGTGTGGGTTCCCCAGGCTTTTGTCGGACCAAGATGCGTCCGCGCTTCGTCCACACGAACCGCCATCCATGAGTCCCTGCAGCGGCCCTTGTCTGATGAAATAACCGCTGGTTCAACTTGGTCAATCTCTCATTGACAAAGAAGCGTACAGGTTTCCCAGAGAGTCCTAGATTCTCTGTAGTAGCGTCACGCCGCACGCGGGCGCCGTTCAACACAGCGTCCCTCTGATCACGTCGCGCGAGACGCACCATGATAGCGCGAGGGCGGGGCTCCGCTGAAGCCGTAGGGCTTGTCGCCTTAATGTGTCTGCCGCCGACTCGCTCCGCGCTAATGATGTCGCGGTCATCCAGAACAACTCCGAGCTTTGTGGCAATTAGCTGGAACAGGTGTATTGGGTTTTCTACTTGCGACTCAGGTACGTTCGCTATCACCAGATCGTTAGCCATCAGTTCCTGATCCCTGTCATTGATGTCCTTCTTGAGCTGCTGAACCACACTCTCCACTGCACTTAAATTTCGTGGTAGATCGCATCCGTCATATCGCGTCTCTAGCGCCTCCAGTCTGGACTCAATCCCATCCATCCGGGTGTGGCACGAGTCGTTAGCTGCTTTCAACTCCCCTATATCTTTCCGAAGCTCCAAGACCTCAAATCGCAGGGTGCGTAGCTCCTCCACTACCAGTTTCAAAGCAGAGCCTACGTCCTGCGGGAACTCGGAAATCATCCTCGAAGCTGCGTTGTCCGTGTCCACCACCGCAGTCACGATTAAGGGAGACGACCCCAACGGCTCGAGCGGCTCCACCACCACAGACGACGACGGTGTAACGACTGTCCGAGGCGACAACGGTGCGGGAGTCGACTCATTCGTCGGCGATGTGGCCGTTGATAGAGGCGTCGTCGGGTAAACTGATATTGTTGACGCCGTGGGCGTCACTGACTCAAGCGTCGGCACCGATGTTAGCACCGGCTTCTCGCCCTGTATTTCTATCACATTACCTCGGACCGGTGTTTCAGCTTTGTTGTCCCTGCGGACATTTTTCCTGCATTCTGGGCAGTGCCAGGCAGAGACCAAGGGGCCCTTCGTAGGTAGGCCGACGCACATACGATGATAAGCGGCGCTGCATTTTGCGCACCTCGCTGTGTCGACTGCCGACAGAAATTTGCCGCATCCACCACACTTCACCGGCATTGTTATATAGTTCAGTAAACCTCTTGTTATTGTACACAACGTTTGTTTACTTTTCTGTGACGTTTCCAATTTGACGTTGTCAATATAGACGTTGAGACCGTTGACAGTTCAACACGTCAAAACTTTGACAGCAACTTATTATCTATAATGTGGGTATTTAATTAAATGACTTGGAGATTCGGTTTTTGTTTTTACAATAATTAAGCAGTTTAGGATAACTCACGCAATGTCACTACACTGTATATACTGTATTGTCTTTGTATACACCTGATTAAAAACTTTTTAACTATATATCAACGTTATTTTATTTTATTTCCGCGAAAACACTGACAGCGACCACACCAGTACAAACGTCAAAACGTCAAAAACACTGGTATTCATAAAATCAGCAGATGAGCTGGTCGTATTAAGCAATGGGCTAGAGGTATTGACTTTAGCCGATTTATTGCGACAGTCCATGCAAGCCCAGGAAGATTTGTTGGTAGGCGTCATTGCTTGGAAGCTTTTTTCAGTGACATTTTCGCAAAGCGGGTGGTATTTTGATTTGCATTTGTAGCATTTGAGAAAGCCCTTGTTTGGAAGGGTTTTTAGGCAACGTGAACAGCTATGACCAATCGGCGCCATGTTAGTATTAATGCGCTAAGCAGACTGTTTACAATTCTGTTTCCCGCAATCCTGGTAGCAAGCGTGATGTTTATATTATTTTTGCGAAGATAGCGTATTAGAACTTAGAACATGCAATAATAATAATTCGCAAACGGTGAATAGGCGCACCTGTGCCTGCACCTGCGTCCCGCACGTGCGTGTTGTGCGTCTTTGTGCGTAGCAGCGAGCCCAACGCGGGTTGTCGTAGGTCAGGGATTTACTGTATTTTAGCAGACTTAATAGAACTTATTTGCTAATTACTCACGAACTTCATCGAGTTTTAAGCTGCTGTAAGCTATTATGAATAGTCCTTTTTCACAGCTACACAGTGGTACAACTCACTAATATAAACACTGACTTTTTCACATTGATATGATATAAAATAACGGAGCGAAAAAAAAAAACGTGTTGTCTTTGCAAGTGACGTGTAGAAGTCGACTGTATGTTGTATACTGACAATTGGTATACGAGTATTGATTTAGCAAGGAATCTGTTGGAAAATGAAACACATCTAGTGGATACTATTAGAAAAAATAGAAGGAATATACCAAAAGAGGTTGCAGATGCTAAACTGAAGACAGGTGAATATGTAGCTAGAGAGAGCAAAGATGGAATTACTATCATGAAGTGGAAAGATAAGAGACGTACTTGTTCTTTCGACCAAACATTCCGACCGTTTCCAGACAATTACAAAGCGAGGAAAAGCGGTATCGAAGCCGAAAATCGTGCTAGACTATAATAGGGCAAAAGGAGCTGTCGATTTATACGACCGAATGGGGGCTTATTCCACGCCATTAAGGAAATCTGTAAAATGGTACAGAAAAGTTGCCATAAACTTGCTGATGAATACTGCAGTTATCAATGCACTTGTATTATATCAAGCAGTAACCGGGATGAAAATCCAAATTGTTGAATTTAGGAAACAGGTATTGAAGGGCCTGTTAATGAGAAGTGAAACCTCTTGTCAGGTTTCAAGACCAATAAGAATGAAGCATAAGCTTGCGAAGAAAGACGGCACAAACAGAAATAGTCGACGAACATGTCAGCAATGCTACAAAGACAATACTAAAGTAATGGGACGAGTATTAGAGAAAAATAAGACGAAAAAAGTTGTAACTTTTTGTGACACCTGCCCTAACAAACCATTTCTTTGTTTTGATTGTTTTCATAAAATTCATTAAAATACCTAATAGGCGTAGTAATGGTGATCTCAATCTAAAGTTTGATTAATTTTGTTTAATTTACAAACTGTAATAAATAATAAGTTTCATAAATAATTATTATATTTCTGATTTACAAACATGTAGTTTAATTCATCAAACAATCCCCGAAAAATTAAACCCTTACAGCTATGTAGTACAACTTTAACCAGATTTTAACTACTTAAGTAAATAATAACAGTATACAGTATTTTACAACACATTATAAATAGTAATTTTATGGAAAAATATAAAGTAACACATTATCATACAAACTTTTTCCTTTAGAACTTTCAAACAAGTCTTGTCCCGAAATTATTTATCATAATTTTGTAAGTCATATTTTTTACTAAAAACCAAACAGTCTATTGGTCTGCAGGGCCGTGGGGGTCACGTCAAATACATATTAGCTTCATATCTGTGCCCGACGGCCCGATAGAGACGCTTAAAATCGCCTCTGACTCGCGGTCACATGTTGTCCCCCGCGGCCCCAACGGAACTATTGTATGTCGACCACACGGTGTCCCCCACGGCCCAAACCGAAAGACTGAAAAATTAAAGCGGCGTTCAACGTGTTAAGTGCAAACTGTGTTAACTGTGGATTATATACGAATTCATCTTTACCGAGTCACTTCACCATATATAAAAGAAATATGGCCCAATTGTTAAATGAATTATTTTTCTGGTGTCGGGGTTGCGATTTTATGGCTATTTATGACCATTATCCTTCCGATGAATGTCGGCTTTGCAATTAAATAACATTCTCATACATAACCGGCCGGCTACGCGACACCTCGCAGCGTAACTCGACGCCGTCACAACGAGTGCAGTAGTTTTTAAGTTTATTTTTAATATTATGTATTAGTTTATAGTTATTATTTTTATACATGGGACATTTATGGGCCTTCGTTGCCTGAAATAAAGGATAAATAAATAACAAAAATTTTCTATAAAGCAACACTGACCATAAAATCTAGAAATTTTGTTCACACAGTAAGCCCAGCAAGTCCAGCGCCATACCTACACATTAATGTCTTTCAAAGGATTCCCCGCACTATCTCGCTCGCTCAACCGTTCCCACTTTGCGCCCCGCACCGCTAACGCCGGCTCCACACGTTGGCCCCAATATAGGCCCCAACGCTACTCGTCCAACGTGTGGATCTAGAAAATGGCATTGGTCTCAACGTTGGGGCGAGCGTTGGTAGTTGGCCGGCTCGTGTCGGTTTCATCAATGGAATCTGCGCCAACGCTCGCGATCTGTCCACACGTTGGCGCATTGCTCAGTTCTGTTGCAACACGCAACGAGTGCGTACGTCGAGCGAGAATGGCTTCCTCATCCACGAAATCGCTGCCGGCATGGACAAATGAAAAAGGCATAGAATTTATTGAACTTTATCAAGCACATCCAATAATATGGGACGCAACTCGAAAGGATCATAAAAATAAAAATTTATTAGCTGATGCATGGCGCACCATTCAACAAAATATGGGAATGAATTTCTCAATTGAAAATTTAAAAAAAAGCGAGAATCATTAATGAGCACATAACGCCTTTACAGAAAGAAAATTAGTGACTACTCGATCTGGATCATCAACAGATGATATTTTTAAACCCAATTGGTTCGCTTATGAGCTCATGGATAGCTTTCTTGCTCCGATTTATGATAAATCAGATACAGTTACTATTAACACAGAGGTAAGATAAACATTGATTAATTTTTTACTTTATTTATTTACATAATAGTGCAACTGTTACATACATACATCTGACCTGTGGCTGTGTGTACCTAAAGCTACAAAATAATTTTGTAGGTCGGTAGATTTTTTAGTAGACGGTAGACGTTTAGATTTTTTTAGTGTAAATAAAAGCATGATGCATATTCATTTCGTATTTCTCTAGCATTTTCTGTTGTTCTTATTGGTATTTGATCTAGTGATCTTAATTGTTGCTCTTCTAAAACATTATCTATATTACCTTCCCGGCATATACATACGGTAGGAGTGCTGACTCTTTTTCAAAAAATTATGAAGTACAACGCAAGTGAGTGTTACAATAGATGCTTTTTCGGGTTGTAGTAACATATTGGTTTTTAACACTCCAAATACCGATGTCATTATTCCAAATGCACATTCAATTACAACACGACCCCTTGATAGTCGACTGTTGAATTTTCTATTTTGTGAGCCAACTGGCGGTGTACCAGGAAAAGGTTTCATGATCCTTTTAGATAACGCAAAAGCTCCATCTGCCACAAAAACATAGGGCACAGGAAGATGTCGATCAGGTAAAGGAGCGTCTTGCGGAAAAAGGGAATCAGGTCCATATATTTTGTTATAAAGCATGCTATCATTAAAAACTCCACCGTCACTCATATGTCCATGTGTTCCTACGTCAGCAAATAAAAAGTTGTAGTCACTACCTACCGCTACCGCTACCGCTAGTAATATTATACTGAAATTGTGTTTATACACACATCAAAAGTGTCTAGGGATCAACATATATTTTTGCAATAACTTTTCTCTTGATTGATATTAATTTAAATTTTCTTTAAGGATTCATCAAATAAAGTGTTTTCGTTTGTCACAGTAACGATAAACCAAGTCACCTTTGCATTAATAAAGAAATTTGCCATTTTCCTAATAAAGGGATTTTTGACATTTGAACCACTAACATTAAAGTTCGAAAAAAAGACTGAAATAACAGTTTTCTTTAAAATTTTATTGGGTAACTTAAACAATTAATAATCCGTGTTTCTACCGCGAACACTAACAACACAAGAACATCGGTTTGGCATACTCAAAATGAGTTCATCCAAATCACGCTGTGGAATGGCCGCCCATGTTCGTTGCAACAACAAAAAAAGGTCTTCTTGCAACTGGATACCCTCCATATTCGGCAGAGCTCTTCTCTGTAGCATATCCCATGCATGCTCAATCGGGTTCAAGTCTGGCGACTGAGCAGGCCAGGGCAGGACATTGATGTTAGCTGCGGCGAGAGTCTGTCTTACAACTCTTGCGGTGTGCGGTCGTGCATTATCATGCATTAACTGAAATAAGGGACCGATTTGCACTTGTAGAGGAACGATGACGTCAGATACAATCGTCTCAGCATAAATTTGAGCGTTGAGGTTGCCTCTGATCCAAATCAACTCAGTTCTTCCGCCGATCCAAATACCCGCCCATACCATGATGGTTCCACCACTATAAGGATGGACTTCCTGGCAGGATTTTAATCGCTGTTGGCGTCCAGGGGTTCTCCAGTGTCGTATACGTCTTGTATCCGGTCTCATACCAAAACGAGACTCATCAGATCAACATATATTTTTGCAATAACTTTTCTCTTGATTGATATTAATTTAAATTTTCTTTAAGGATTCATCAAATAAAGTGTTTTCGTTTGTCACAGTAACGATAAACCAAGTCACCTTTGCATTAATAAAGAAATTTGCCATTTTCCTAATAAAGGGATTTTTGACATTTGAACCACTAACATTAAAGTTCGAAAAAAAGACTGAAATAACAGTTTTCTTTAAAATTTTATTGGGTAACTTAAACAATTAATAATCCGTGTTTCTACCGCGAACACTAACAACACAAGAACATCGGTTTGGCATACTCAAAATGAGTTCATCCAAATCACGCTGTGGAATGGCCGCCCATGTTCGTTGCAACAACAAAAAAAGGTCTTCTTGCAACTGGATACCCTCCATATTCGGCAGAGCTCTTCTCTGTAGCATATCCCATGCATGCTCAATCGGGTTCAAGTCTGGCGACTGAGCAGGCCAGGGCAGGACATTGATGTTAGCTGCGGCGAGAGTCTGTCTTACAACTCTTGCGGTGTGCGGTCGTGCATTATCATGCATTAACTGAAATAAGGGACCGATTTGCACTTGTAGAGGAACGATGACGTCAGATACAATCGTCTCAGCATAAATTTGAGCGTTGAGGTTGCCTCTGATCCAAATCAACTCAGTTCTTCCGCCGATCCAAATACCCGCCCATACCATGATGGTTCCACCACTATAAGGATGGACTTCCTGGCAGGATTTTAATCGCTGTTGGCGTCCAGGGGTTCTCCAGTGTCGTATACGTCTTGTATCCGGTCTCATACCAAAACGAGACTCATCAGAAAAGCACACGAAACGCCATTGTTCTTCTGCCCAATTTCTGTGTTCAAGAGCCCATTGATATCGAATCCTACGATTGTGCATTGCTATAGGTGGTACCCGTAGCGGTCTTCGGGAATGAAGGTTCACTTCATGCAAGCGGTTTCTGACTGTTTGGTCGCTAATTAAGTTTCAGTTAATGCATGATAATGCACGACCGCACACCGCAAGAGTTGTAAGACAGACTCTCGCCGCAGCTAACATCAATGTCCTGCCCTGGCCTGCTCAGTCGCCAGACTTGAACCCGATTGAGCATGCATGGGATATGCTACAGAGAAGAGCTCTGCCGAATATGGAGGGTATCCAGTTGCAAGAAGACCTTTTTTTGTTGTTGCAACGAACATGGGCGGCCATTCCACAGCGTGATTTGGATGAACTCATTTTGAGTATGCCAAACCGATGTTCTTGTGTTGTTAGTGTTCGCGGTAGAAACACGGATTATTAATTGTTTAAGTTACCCAATAAAATTTTAAAGAAAACTGTTATTTCAGTCTTTTTTTCGAACTTTAATGTTAGTGGTTCAAATGTCAAAAATCCCTTTATTAGGAAAATGGCAAATTTCTTTATTAATGCAAAGGTGACTTGGTTTATCGTTACTGTGACAAACGAAAACACTTTATTTGATGAATCCTTAAAGAAAATTTAAATTAATATCAATCAAGAGAAAAGTTATTGCAAAAATATATGTTGATCCCTAGACACTTTTGATGTGTGTAGTTATAGAACTCTGATCCACTATTAATGGGTGACTGTATTTTAATGTGTTTTCCATCGATAGCGCCCAAACAATGTGGAAATTGCCATTTTATTTCAAATTCTCGAGCAATCTCAAGCCATTCGTGTTCATTTTGAGGCATCTAAAACAAAAAAATATATCAGTGTAGGTAATAGTTAATAATTTAAATAAGGGTTGAAATTAACTTGTTGTGTTTGAATTTTTAGACTATGGAGTTTCCTAATGAAGACAGCAATCAAGATAGAAGCTTTTCTAACGAAGACAGCATTCAAAATAGAAGTTCCACGTCAGCCAAAAAACGGCGAGAATCAGAAGTCGCGGAAGTACGAGCTCAGATTAAGACAGCTGTAAATGTCATAAAAAATCTCTCTGACCGACCACGAACTGAAGTGGACGAGGTAGACTTATACTGTCAACTACTGGCCAAAAAAATTAAAAAATTTAATGAGCAACAAAGGGAGGTTATAATGCACAATATAGACGAGCTTATTTATCAGAAGCGAAATGAGTCTTACTTAAATATTAATAGCCCTGCTCGTAGCAGCACTTACTCGTACGTAAGGTCTACCCCGGATTCCGAGCGTTTTACACCTACACCGTCCCCTTCATCACAAATGTTGACGTACGATATATCTACCCGAGATTCCGTGCGTTATGCACCTACACTATCCCCTTCACCTTAAGTGATGCCAAGCCCGTCATATCACGTTGCTGATGATTATAGCGATTATACAGTTGTATCACCAAATCATAGCCATGCAGAATATGTGACAGGTTGATCCACCTCCTCCACATCTACTCCAAATGTGACAATTATATCAAATGACATTATCTCTCAGGCATTTACTCTTTCTCAGATACAAAATAAGAATTGAATGCTAATGCAAGGACTCGATTACTTTGTCTAATTGTGCAGTACATCACAGTAATATTTTAAACGTTTTTTAAATAAAACAACATTTTTTTTCCTAGCCCCAAAGTAGGTTGCACACTGGATTAAAAAATAGACTATTTAATCCATACGTAATACATGTTATAAATGCGAAAGTAACTCTGTTTGTTATATGTTTTGTTTTTTTGTTACTTTTTCACGACTAAACGGCTGAACGGATCGTAATGAAATTTGACAAGGAGATAAATAATATCCTGGGGAGGGACATAGGATATTTTTTTCCCACGCAAACGCAGCTGCGGGCAACAGCTACATATTTACTAAGTAGCAGCAGTTGTATTAAGAGCGTTTATCGCACTCGGGCTGGCAGCATCGATTTTTAGAGGTACTTTGTAATTATTTTAATAAATTTAAATCAAAGTATAATAAATTTAAAGCATGGTTCAGTCGTACATGGCTGCAAAAAAAAAACTGAATTTTGATCTAAATTTAATAAAAAAAAATATCACGAAAAACCTCTACAACTGCCACGTTGCCAGCCCACGTGAGATATACGCTCTTAAATTGTTTTTCACTTTTTTTAGAACAAAGAAAATATTTCACCGGTGGCAACGTTTCCCGAACTTGAGATAGAACCCGTCCAATATCCTGAAGCTTGCGTGCCTGTCAATACTACAGAGAATCCAGCAGAAAGCTCAACTTTTATAACCTCGGAAACTCCATTCTTCGTGGAACAGGACACAGCGTCAGAAACGTTATATTTATTTAGCCAAAATCCACCACTAAAATCAAACTTTGAGGAAACTGTTCTCAAACGTTTGGAAAATATTGAAACCACGCAAGAAAAAATTATGTATCAATTATCTCAAGTTAGTACACAAATTGATGCATTTCTCAGACAGAGCCAACAACAAAAATTAAACAGTATAACACGACGCCTTACGCCATCTACCGGATTCGGAGTAGATCACAACTTACACAAGATCAGTTATCGATAAGACAATAATATCAACAAAACTAACAGACTACTAGCGACATCTAAATTCGACGTGAGAAGTGTCCGTGACGTCAACGAAGGCTACAACCACATACAAGCATGAGATGGTGAAGACACACACTGTCATCTGTCAAACAGCCTATATAAACCCACACCACCGAGAAACAAGGACTTTTATTAAGCCCTGGCTGCAGGCTACAATTCTTTTGTGGCAGCCACAGGCAAGCCCGGTTAAGCAGTAGACAACCCTTTGGTTGAACTGCGAGATGCCATTACAAAAAAAAAAAAAGAAACAAGGACTCACTCGCTACTTAGACGGCACAGTGGTCGATAGCCCCGCAGTCACCACTGTTGTCATAAGCTTGCCCTGAGCGGAGGCCTCGTCGCCCTCAGGAACAGCCCAGCTAGGAGGTGAAAGGATAGGATAGCCCCGCAGTCCATCCCCAGGTCCACCAATAGGTCTTACCTTAGTCTAACTTTTGTTTGCTATAATCTGTCAAGTGTTGAAGTAAAGAGAATAAACTCCTATTTGTCATCAACGTTGGTTTTATTCCATCGCCACCATTATATTGGCGCCCAACGTAAAAATCTTCTTCTACCCGCAACAATTATATCGGAGTACCCACATTTCTGACGGTGTACCCACATATTGGCGGATAAACAGGAGCCTACCCTCAAGAGCATTTATATTATTTTGACAGTATTGCCATGTCTGAGAAAAAACAAGAAATGGTGATGTTGACTCAGGAGCAATTCACTCCACTCATAACACAAGTGACAGAAGCGAACGAAAGTGGAAATAGACATTCGAAAAGTTTTGCTGCGTGCACAAAGCGTTACGACGGTGAACGAAATTTTAATACTGTAGAAGAATTTGTGACCAGTATCTCAGTTTATAAAAAGATTGAGAAAATCAGTGACGAAGACGCCTTAGAAGGTTTAACTTTGTTATTGTCTGGCACTGCTGCTACGTGGCGGAACGGTGTGAAAAGTGACATTAAAAAGTGGTCACAAGCTCTCGACGCCATTAAGTCTGCTTTTGCGCCGAAAATGCAGCCACATGAAATTTATTTGGAAGTGTATTCGAAGAGGCACAATAGACACGTTTGTGTGTGAAAAACGTGCCTTACTCGCACAATTACCAGCAAAAAGACACAAGGAAGACGAACACTTGGATTATGTATACGGACTACTCAACATAACCTATAAAAAGAAGATTGCTCGCACAGATGTGAAGACATTCGCAGAACCCCTGGACCGAGGTCGTCATATAGAGAGTCTGCGCAAGGAAGCTGGTGACGTAACGACATCATCACAACCGGAACGAAAGCCGCTCAAAAGATGCTCTTTTTGTGGCAAGAAGGGTCATCTATTTGACGTGTCGCAAAAGGTTGCCAGAGCAAAAAGAAACGGCAGTTTCTCAAGCTGAAAAGAAGCCAGTCATCACGTGTTGTGGATGTGGAACACCTGGTGTTTACAGGAGCAGCTGCAGTACCTGTAAAACAAAGGAAACGCCACCAAAGCCCGTTGCATTTTGTACAATACAAAATACCTTGAAAATACAAGCCAAAATACCGACAATAAAGGTAAATATAAAAGGGGAAGAAGGCTATGTATACGTAGATACTGCTGCCCGTCGCAGTATCGCAATTATATAAGACGTTGTTACATAAGGGAACACAGTTTGACCAGCAAGTAACCGACATCAAATTGGCAGATGGAACGGTGAAGAAATTAAACTTGTTAACAACGACAACTGACATACGAATTGGAAAACGCACATTACCAATAACATTGTCAGTCATATCAGAAGCAGTTGACAACCGTACGTTGTTAGGTATCGAATTCCTAGAACAGGCAGGAATACTACTTAACGCACCACAACGCTGTTGGAATTTTATTGACGAACCAGAAACAATATACGACTTCGTTCAACTAAACAATGACACCATACCAATGAAGGCAGTTAAGCGGATGACATTTGAAGTTAGACAGGAGCCAGTGGAAATTAAGGCAGTGTCACAGTTCATCCATTGGGCTAACGAGCTGGACATGTTGTCACCGTTACCCATTACACCGACAGCATCCGACGTTCAAGACAGTCCACCAGTGAACAAACGACCAAAATGGACATTACAAAAACTCGTCACGCCACCAGGTCCTACACGTCCACGGGAACCCGCTGACAACGAATATTGTATCGATCCACGTATTGTTTACTTACCAATAAACCCAAGTTCTTTTTATTCTGTTGATCTACATTTAAAACCCGATGAAGGAACCCTACTTACAAACAATGAGCAAAAAAATGTTCAATGAATTGTTAATTGAGCACAGCGACATCTTTGAGAAAAAACACGGAAGCAACTCCATTTACAAAACAGAATCGACACAGGCAATCATCCTCCAATTAGTGTTAAGCCTTATAGGTTGTCATCAACAAGGCAAAAGCAATTAAGAGAAAAGTTGGATGATATGATAAATGATGACGTAATCGAGGAATGCGATTCCCCATGGTCAGCACCTGTAATTCTAGTTCCAAAAGGAGAAACCGATGTTCGAGTTTGCGTAGATTATCGAAGGCTCTACGAGATAACTAAACCAGACAGATATCCGTTGCCTCGTATTGATGACTTATTACATCAGGCAAAAGCGATGCCATACATGTCAACAATTGATTTACAGTCAAGTTACTGGCAAATAATGGTACATCCAGATGATTACGATAAAACAAGCTTTGTATCACCATTTGGAACGTTCCGTTTCAAGCGAATGCCGTTCGGTCTTCGAAACGCGCCTGCTACGTTCCAAAGATTAATGGACAAATTCATACAAGGATTGCACGCGAAGTGTGTATTATGCTATTTGGATGATCTAATTATAAGATCTAGTACTTTCAGTCAACATATAGAAAACTTAAGAGAAATATTTATTAAACTGAGAGAATACAAGCTTCGAGCCAACAGAAAGAAATGTAAATTTATGTGTTCAGAAATTAAATATCTGGGCCACCTTATAGTTTCTGACGCTATCAAAACAGACCCAGAGAAAATCTCTGCTATTGCAAACCGTCAGGCGCCTAAAAACCTAAAACAGTTAATATCATTTTTACAAACCGCATCATGGTATCGGAGATTTATTCATAATTTTGCAGACATTGCTAGACCACTTACTAACCTAACGAAGAAGAAAATAAACTGGAAGTGGGAACGAGAGCAACAAGAAGCATTTATGAAACTAAAAAATGCCTTGACTACGTCACCAGTTTTAAAACAGGCAAGTGACGATTTACCCTTTGCTATCAACACTGATGCCAGTCAGTATGCCATTGGCGCAGCTTTAGTGCAGGGGGAGGGGGACAATGAGCACCCTGTTGAATACGCAAGTAGACTCTTAACACAAGCTGAACGCAATTACAGTGTCACAGAAAAAGAAGCACTAGCCATAGTATGGGCAATTGCAAAATTTCGTGGCTATATAGAAAGAACAAAGTTCATAACTATTACAGACCATCAACCGTTGAAATGGTTAATGAATCTTAAAACACCTACTGGTCGCTTAGCACGATGGGCACTACAGCTGCAACCATACGAGTTCAAAATCCAATATACTCCAGGACGAACTAATGTAGTAGCTGATACATTGTCTCTACCACCGTGTGAGCAGCATGATGGATTATGCATAATATGCACCACAGAGCTAGATCTACCAAGATAAAATGAAAAACAGTTAAGAATCAATTCTATTTCTTGTTAATTTTTGACGTTCAAAAGTGCCTTTCTTGTGCCTATTTGAAATAAATGTTTTGACTTTGACTTTGAAATGAACAAATGAAAGATGACATCCTTCAAAATATCATAGAAATATTAGAAGAAGGGAAAGAAATACCAAGTTATATAGAAATTCGCTGTCATTGGTGTATTTTTTAACACTTAAGCCAGCTTTCTGCGTTTGTTGCCCGTGGTACTACCAGTAATACTACCAGTAGTAAAACGGGTAAAAGTACTACCAAGCGATCCAGTAGTACCACGGGAAGTTTTTTTTTACCCGTGTTACTACTGGTAGTTCACATTTTACAGTTTATTTTTTTTTCGGCATTGGCCGAAATTCGGTTCAGATGCCGAACATACGGCACAAGAAAAATAATACCCACTTGCACTATTTTGACTGAAATTCAATAGAATTAGAATAGCATTGCTGTAAAATAAAATTATGTCTTTTACTCAGTCATGGTCGTTTGTTGCCCGTGGTACTACCAGTATTACTACGGGTAAAAAAAATCCCGTAGTACTACCAAGCGATCCAGTAGTACCACGGGAAGTTTTTTTTTACCCGTGTTACTACTGGTAGTTCACATTTTACAGTTTATTTTTTTTTCGGCATTGGCCGAAATTCGGTTCAGATGCCGAACATTCGGCACAAGAAAAATAATACCCATTTGCACTATTTTGACTGAAATTCAATAGAATTAGATTAGCATTGCTGTAAAATAAAATTATGTCTTTTACTCAGTCATGGTCGTTTGTTGCCCGTGGTACTACCAGTATTACTACGGGTAAAAAAAATCCCGTAGTACTACCAAGCGATCCAGTAGTACCACGGGAAGTTTTTTTTTACCCGTGTTACAGTCTTATCACATTTTATAGTTTGACACCGGTTACATAATATAATAATAATAATATTAATATTAATCTGTATAATCTAACGCATACAAACTCCTTTTTACTTTGCACCTTCACTGAATAAAGATTTTAATCAAATGTCAAAACAATCATTAAAATATTAATACATTTTTCGGTTTGAGTAGGTAAACTCTATTATCCTGTTTACGTATTTGTTTGCAATTTACCATACTACCATTATGAGTGAGGTTAGCGACCCCGTACTCGTTTTTAACCAAAGAAAAGGTGGCACTATTCTCATTGGCAATGATGGACACCAATATTATAAACTAAAATATTATAAAAATGGTAGTGAAATATGGAGGAGCAGCTTGTTCACCAAGTTAAAATGCTCGGGCAGAAAAAAAAATACTTTGTGATTTTGAAATAGCGGCAATCAACGCCGTATCAGTGGCGTTCCCTAAAATACATATAATAGGGTGCTATTACCATTGGCATCGGTGTTTATGGAAGAAAGCCAAAGAATTTGGAAATGACAAGTGCAAAACAGAGAGACGCATAGTTGCACTTTGTGCCACTTTACCACTAATACCAAAGGATATGATTGTAGATGGTTTTTCTTACATTCAAGAAGAAAGTAAACACCTTAATTTAGAGAAATTTCAAAATGACATCAAGCGTACGTGGATTAAAGAGAAATACCTAAACCTGTTGAGTGTTTATGGAATGAGGCACCGCACTAACAATGTGTTAGAAGGCTATCACTCAAAATTAAATAAGTACATTAATAAGAACAGCGTTACGTTAATGCGCCTGCTAAAGGTTTTGAAAAACGTATCTAACAGAAGCTTAATTTACAATTCAAGCAAAAAAAACATAAGACAAAAACATGATATCATAAATGATGACAATATAAAGCATATTTTATTGGAACTTATATCGGGAGAAATAATAAGTTGGATATGCACTTGAAAAATTGCGTTAGAATACACACGTATATAAGGTGTATCTGTTCCAACACGAAATATTTTAAGAGCAACATCTTACGGTGGTAAAGATTACATAGAAGCGAAAAATAATAATTTATCTAAGTATTTTTTATCTTACGTAATTATTTTAATTTTAAAACTGCTTGACCCTTTTGGTATGAAACCTTCAGCGGCCGCACGCGCGCTCGGTGCGTTGACCCTGACCGGTAACGGCTATCTATTCTGTGTCGAGCAGCGTGTCAGGGCGGTAGCGTTCGCATGCATGTCTCCGGCCTGCGCGCGACCGCGCGAGTTTGGTAATCATTTCGCGTCCTACTGACGGTTACCGTGCTCCACATACTGTGTGCTGCCGGACGCAAATGCCCTCACCTCGTATTACATGGGATCTAACAATATCACTGGTGACCTGTGTCGGTCGTACAAAAATACAGCACTGCCTATCTCTTCGCGGAATGCAGGCGTGATGATGTTAAAAATAAACCAATTGTAGACTTCGTAGCTGGTCTTGTTTAAATAGCTTATCGCTTCCAATAATAATAAATGTCAAACTAAAATACAAAACCTAAATTAATAAATTCCTTCCTTATACTTATACGAAAAAGAGCCTAGATGCGATTAAAACAATACCTACACACATGTGGAAACTAGGTAAATACTAATAAACAGCTGACGGGTGAGTGCATCTTGAGTTCACAACGGTTAATGACCTGTTTGTGTAGATCGGATTTATTTGATCGATAGGCAGACGTGAACGTTTTAAGGTTCTCTCGAGAGATAAATAGCTTGCCATGTTATTGTAGAATAACATACGGCATTAAAACCTATTGAATGATTAAATAACTACATTACGTTATGATTATAAGTTTTGTCGAGTAGTCTTTTTACAGGCAAACAACATTTTTATTAGATCCGTGGTTGAATGGTAGGTATGCTATTTAACCCGTTAGGATAATAGTGTTCTGTGTAGGTATTGAACTCAAGACTTTTAATGATTGGTAGAGTTTAACTTAATTTATTAATACCGAACCTAAGTAGTATCTACTAGGCGTAATCCGACGGACTATCTGTGGTCTAGGTACAAATCTACACTACTTAGGTACCTACCTATAGATCCTTATTCCCCATCACACTTAACACACACATACACACACACACCACACATGAACACTGAACCGTGTCTGGAAGTGATCCGGCCGGTATACCCATCATTGTTACGTTCGTTGCCCGAAGCCCGACGCGTGTTAACTAATGCGCGTGCGTTGCAATACGCGAGTCGCTTGGCACTGAACTCGGTGAGTCAGGTGCGCGCGCGGCTCGCCTGCCGCCGCCGCGGCGCCAACGCATTCTATTGTTCCGCGCGCCGTCTAGTCTCGCCGCCCGCTTCAATGACGGTAGGTAAATACAACGTATGGTTTAGCGTCATGGATATAAAAAATGAGAAGGAGCCAGTATTTTTATGTAAGTCAAATAATTTGAAATTATTAAATTTTTAAAATAATATATCCTTAGATATTTTTTTTTTCCTTTCTATGGAATCTTTACCACCGTTAGATGTTGCTCTGAAAATATTTAGTGTTGGAACAGATACACCTTATATATGTACAATATAAAATATGACTTATAAAATTCGAAGATCTGGAACTCCAAGAGCCCAGCTACACCATAACACGTATAGGAATGACATCTTAGCAAAAGTTGTTCGGTCTGATGGGCATTTCCTGTTATCTTATAAAAATCGAAGATTAGAAACATTTGATGTGGAAATCAAAGCTATCACTAATTCCACTGTATAATTATTAGAGATGGGCCGAATGTGGTTTGAACCTAATCCGAACTTCGGCTCAATTTCAAGCGCTTTCTCGAGAGCGACACGTCGTTACTTGTTTACGCATTTACTTCAATATTATTTCTAGATTTATCACGCCCCCACACAATCATATTTTAATCAATAGGTATACAACCTGACACTATCTTGGGAATTGCAAAAAGGGCGGGCTACCTTGGAGCATCCACCTTAATTTGATTGTTTAATTGGGCCTATACCCTTTGTAATATATATATTTTTTTGATGTGTAATGAATGTTTAAGTTGTGATCCAAAAACGTGATCTTTTATTCAATTTACGAGTTGTAATCCAGATGTTTGTTAGAAGAATAGGTACTAAGTTTATTTCATTTTTTTAATAGTGTGTCCAATTTTTATGCCTAATTAATTAGGCAAACATTTTCAAAACTAATAAGAAAAACTGTAATTTAAGATTTACATTTACAATCTTCATATCTAAAATAAATGACCATGACTGAGTAAAAGACATAATTTTATTTTACAGTAATGCTATTCTAATTCTATTGAATTTCAGTCAAAATAGTGCAAGTGGGTATTATTTTTCTTGTGCCGAATGTTCGGCATCTGAACCGAATTTCGGCCAATGCCGAAAAAAAAATAAACTGTAAAATGTGAACTACCAGTAGTAACACGGGTAAAAAAAAACTTCCCGTGGTACTACTGGATCGCTTGGTAGTACTACGGGATTTTTTTTACCCGTTTTACTACTGGTAGTAATACTGGTAGTACCACGGGCAATAAACGGCTTTCTGTATGTGGTGTTTCCATATACTTTGTGCTAAATGGAAAAAGCAATACTTATGACTGCTGTTCGGAAATACCTTCAGACTGACATTTATAATAGCGAGTTCAAAATCAGAAATTATTTTTTCGGTTCAATTCATTTTTGCAGTAATTTCTTATTAATTCAAAGAATACAAAATACTAATTTTCTGACTTGTTTGACAGCAACCTATACTCGAGTGGTACAATTTTTTGTGCACCATACTCAGACCCAACCATCCCGTGCAGTGTACAAATTAGACAGAACAGGTTAGGGCAGTATTTGAATTGTTTAGTAAACGTAAATTACGTCTGTTGCTATACACAAGAATCGATTCATTTTATTTATCATTGCCTATATAATGACCAATCAAAAATTGTTCAGGACCACCTACAGTATACTGATATGGAACGTAAATGAATTTAACGATCTTGGTAATGCTGGCTCAGTTCTGACTCTTTCACGGTGTATTATCATTCGCATCGCCTTTTTCGTGGGCATATACGGGGCAACTGTTTTAGGTACTTCTTGAATTACTTTTTGAATAATTTGTCCTGGAGAATCGAAAGTGTCGGCTGCTTTTTTTCTTTAATGATTTCCTTAATACAGAAGATCTTGCTGTGTCATGGTCGGGTTCGTGCCTGTGCACTATACAATTTTTATGTCGAACATAGTGATGCTCTCCAATCTTTTTGGTTTTGACCGCTGCAGCACACTTTGAGGGCCTTAAATTGTCTTCTGAAGACAATTTAAGGCCTTAATTTACCTTTTATTCAAACTGTACAGAAAATTATCTAAAAATATCTGGGCTTTGCCTTGTCTTGGTTTAATAAACAAACGAGGAGTAACCATGATTACAACTTTAACCTCGAAATAATTTACTATGAAATGTCAACACAGAATCGAAAAAAATCTCCAATTACCCTCATTGTTAAACTCGTATCAAAGTAGGAACCTACCTATTGAATAAGTAATTAAAATAAAGGGAATCGTCATTCTTGGCTGAACGTGGACAAGTAGTTCAATAAAAAGTATTTCATTAAATAAATGTAATTAAATCTAAAATAAATATTTTTACAAACCACGTCGCAGAAAAGACTAATGTAAAAAAAGTTGTATTAAAAGTCATTACGCCGATTGCACGATTGGTTTGACTCAATACTACTACTGTTACTGTTTACTTGGTTTGGTTTGGGTGACCACAAAATAATTTGATTTTGGTTTCTATTCGATATAAAAATCGGTTGCTAGTATTTGAGTAAAAAAATATGGTTTTTGAACACGGTTACCAATTTAGGTTATCAAGTGATTTCGATGATAAGTGGCCAGGCGGAATGACTATAATGCCTTGGCCAGACCAGAGACTACAAAAGTAAAACTAATTTTCCTGTAATAATTCTTGTGTTTATTTATAATTTTGAGGCATTTATAAGGTATTAGAATAAAGGACCATGCCCATATTAGTATGGAGGTGAAAGTCAGCAATGCCAAGCAATGCACAAATTGCAGCTTTATGTCATACGATAACTTAATAACAGTATTTTTATGATATCTAGATTTAATGTCATATAAAGCACTGATTTAAAAGTTATTGGACGTTAAACGTGATAACTGCCTACGTATTGTTTATACATTTTATCGTTTACAGACAGCATTGCTATTAGTTTTCCACTAGGAACTTCATAATCATCACATAAGCTAGGCCAGATCAGTGTTCTTTTATACACTTAAATGTCTGTAAACATTTCAGTTATTTGGATTTATCTAGTCTGTATCCATAGTATCTCCATCAATATAAATGTGAAAACAATTTGGTTAGATGCAAAACTTAAGTAGGTACTCGAGTAAATAATAATATGGAAAGAGACCAGTAAGTACTCAAGTACAAACCAGTATTTCTGATGAGATTATAAAATCACATTGTGGTTATATATTTAATTGACATCAATTAACTGCTTGGCTCAAATACTTAATACAAAGTACTGTCTGTTAAGTATTTACAATTATTAGTAGGTTGTTTACCTTTTCTATTATTTCAATTCAATTAAATGGGGTAAAATAATGCTTTAAGACTGACAAAATACCGGTTTGTCACTGTATTAAAGGTTTGTGGTGAAATGGTACAGGTTTCGAAAAAAATAAAAAAAAGTGTAATAGTGTTTATTGATTTATTCTTCAATAACAAGTAATATATTATCTAAATATGATGCTGGTGCTGTTAAATTCGTTTCATATCTAGCCCATCCCAAATACCATATTATGGCCATGACGTGGCAACAGCATCCCACTGTTCTGTTACCTACGAGACAGTTACAGCAGTATCCTAATATAGTATCTAAACAATTATTATTAGATGGTTGTGCATCAATTAAAATATAGGTGAAATATTTACGCCGACCAACATGACGCGATTGTATTCGACCCCTCAATAAATAAGGTCTATTTCCTCCAACGGCCGCAACCATTTCTTCGGAGTGTTCCAGCTCGGGACATATTTCTATATCGTACAGCCCATTTTGCCGAACATGTTCGCCATAATATGACCGTGCTTGTTTGACCTGATATGGGCCCAAAGCGAAAAGAAAATTATTCAGAGTAACTAAATACGGGAAACATATTTAATTGAGGAAACCTCCCATCGATGCGTCTAAACATGACTGATCGCCTATTTAAATTATAAGTTCTCACAAATTCTGCCAAATAATTTGGGGTATGTAGATACCTCATGGCCCTTTCTTATTATAAGAGCAGAATCTGGCCGATCTTGGATTGTGGGATGGAATCTATTAATTAATGCAGCTGCAATTTTAAAATCATTTATTAAATGCGCATGAGCTCTATTAACCCTTTAGTTCGCAAGGAAAGAAAATCTGTATTTTTGTGTTGTTTTTTAGTTTAGATGTATGTAAATAGTGTGACAAAAAAAAATCTAGTTTGTACAACTTTTGGAAAAACATACGTTAAGAATACTCAACGTTGCGATGTATTGAGAAAATTAGGTGGTAAAATGAACGTTGAGTATTTTCAACGTTGCGATATAATGTAGGTTTTTGAGACATTTAAAAAATAAACAATTATTCACAATTATCATGCATTTATTATAAAAAATACAATTGAAAAAGACATAAAAAGGACAATTAGTTATGAATATTATAAAAATGAACGATAAATCACCTAAAAGGTACCTACTGTAAAACATGATAGTTATAAAAACAGTTCCTTTTTTAGATACAAAACATAGCCTTAAGTTACATTTTGTACAAATCACATTTGTATAACCCGTTTTACAGAATTTGCAACGCCCATAGGATAAAAATGTAGGCCAGTGTCCCGTGTTGTCATACCTGACCGAATCAGGAGGTCTTGGAGCTCTAGGAGTTTGTATGTGCTGCTTGGTGTTGTCCACGTTTTCGTTGGTTTGTCTAATTCGGTTTTTGTGTAACAGTTCATTTACAATTTGAATTCTAAACTTTTTCAAGCTAAGACATTTTTTTGCATCTGGGCTTTCCCGTCTGTGTAATAACCAGGCATTGTTTACGCATATGTCAAGCGTTTGGGAGAAAATCGCCATGTACCATCTTTTGGTTTTGAAAGCAGATCTGTACAATGCAATCAACATATCTGCCAAGTCTACACCGCCCATGTGAGCGTTATATTCCTTTACTATTCGAGGACAGTTCACTTCAATCTTAGCTTTACTTTCTTTGCAGTATCTTTGAATTTTACCCAACGGATAAGAGTCAACAAACGAACTTGCTAGCGTGACCACCTTGTTATCCAACCATTTTACAACAGCTATTTTATTGTTATTGCAGACGACCTGTTTACTTGCACCTCTACCTTTCTTGGACAATTGCTTGTCAGTCAACATTTTATTTTGACATCCTCGCAAGCGATTGGCGTTTATCGTTCCAAGGCTGAAAATACCGTACTCTTCCCGTAAATGGTGAATTAACTCGAAAGAGGTAAAAAAGTTGTCAAAGTATACTGTTGCCGGCTTCGCTTCTATTGTCTTACAGAGCGCCAAAACAACTTTCGCCCCAAGGCCTAAACAATTTTCATAGTCCGTGAAAGTGTTATTCCGAAAGGTGTCCTCCCCAGCGCACCGTAAGGAATAAAATCGTATACTAGCCCAGATACGCCAGCTCTCACAAATATTTTAAACCCCCATTTTTTGGGTTTTTTCGGTAAGTATTGACGTCTACTGCCTGCCCTAGTACCTTTATAGGGTACCATCATTTCATCAATACTGTACCTACCTTCTTCCTTAAGTTTTAGGCAATTACGTCTTACCATTTCTAAAAGTCGTCGAACTTTAAAATAGCGATCGTCATTCATGTCCAAGTTGTCCACAAAATGAAGATATTTTCTGATTTTTTCATACATTTTGACCGGCATAATATCTGCGATGGGTGGATATCTTAATTCGCGACTCCAATAATCCTTGTATGATGGCATTTGCACCACGCCCATCATAAGAGTAATGGCTAAAAAGTCCCGTATATTATCATTAGAGACATTTGCGCATTTGGCAGCATCATTTTGTACTGAATATAAGTTTGTATGATCTGTAATCAAATTAATAACATCTTCTGAAAAAAGTTTGTAAAATTGGACAAAGGGGACGTCGTACTTGGATCAATCGGAACATCAAGTATAGTTGGTTCGATATTGTGCTGTGTGTCTAAATTTAGTAGTTTTCCATTTGAAAAACAACGGTTTTCTCACATACTTTTTTATTTTTTTAGCAACAATTTTAGGTGTTGTATTAGCTCGCCTCTTGGAACGTGTCGTTGGGGATATATTTAAAGAAACTTGTGGGGATAAGACAGATGAAACTTGAGGTGATAAAATAGACGAAATTGACTGGAGAACTGGAAGTTGATGTGATGTTTTGTCTGGAGGGAACATGTTATTCATGACGGGTGTCAATGGAACAGTTTCTTTATCGGATAATAAAGGGGTGGGAGACACATTTCCAGAACTATCAAGGTCCAAGTCGTTCAGTGAAGAAGAGTATGACCTGGGTTCGGAGCTAGAATAAGAGTTTTCACGTTCTTTCGTCCTGTCTTCAATTATAACTTCATCGTCAGTACTAGTACTGCTACTATCTGATGGAGCATTCTCTGGAGGAACTAGTGCCATAATTTTGCAAGCAAAAAAAAAACATGCAAACCACACCCATAGCATGACAAAACACCAATTTATAAAATAAATATTAATATAAATACATGCTAAATAAATCGTTAGCAAAGTCGCAATGTTGAACATGCTCAACATACATATCGTCATAGTCATAGAACAACGACGGTTTTGATAATTTTATATTTTTTCTTATAATGACATTATAAGTCGTGCTTTATAAGCCAATAACATTTTTTTACAAATATTATTTAAAACCACCCAGATACAGAGTTGGAATATTGACGGATTAGATTTTTAAACACAGTAAAATGACGTATTATAAATTTCGCCAGTGTACAGCGTTGAACCCTGCCCCCCGCACGCGCGCGGCCTATGATTAGTACCGCCGATGTTCTAGGTGAGGTCACGCGTGTCAACATCTTGTTTCATCTCTCATTTTATTTCAAATTATTTGTATATTCAATATTCAGAACAGAGTTTATTTATTAAATTAAAGTTAATGATGTCGTCGAAAAGGTCCCTAAAGATATTAGCCTTATTAAACACCGTGAATAAAAATGTAAACAACCAACAAGTTGACAACATGCTGGTCCTGCTCCACAGGGCAATCTAGTGTCTAGACAAAATCAAACTGGTTGCTAAGTAAATTAGGTAATAATTTATTATTTATAAAATACTATTTTAACATGTTGAAATAACTTCTCACACATTGATTGATTTATTATATATTAACTTTTAGAATGTTTGTAAATATGTGAGCACCATGTACTTTTGACATACTTAAGTTACCTACCATTACTATATGTGTTTTCTTTTCACCTTTTGTGGTGTAGTGTTTTTATTCTGGGTGCATCGTCTTCACATATAATGTTATAATTCATGTATACAAAACATTGTAAAACATTTTAAAAGAGTAACGGTGGAGTTTCTTGCCCATTCTTCTCCACACGAAACTACCTTTTGGAAGGGGCGACTAGAATCAATTCTATTTCTTGTTCATTTTGACGTTCAAAAGTGCCTTACTTGTGCCTATTTGAAATAAATGATTTGACTTTGACTTTGACTTTGACGAATTTTCTGCAAATGAGATCGAAGAACAGTTTTCTCATACAACAGGTAAGTTATTATTGCCTCTTTAAATATTTTATTTCGAATTTTATACGCTATTTTAGGTGACATTTGATTTTTTATTAAATTTCCGCTGTACAACGACGGTGAGTCAAATCCGTCGTTGTTCGTGGAAATCTGAAGTAGCCAGTTAGTGTATCACGATTTACTAGTGAATACTAATTTTATTACTACTATCTTGTGCAGCGTTTTTGATAATTGACGCACTCAGTTTATTTTCCGGTGTCGAAAATTAGAATCCAACATTGTTCTACGTACTTATAATGAACGCATGATACAAACCGTCATTTTTTTACGGATAAGCGCACGTCGGATGTGCACAACCGCCGTTATTCTTTGTGCAGATTTTCTTATACGTCGTTATTTTATTATTATTTTACAATTTCAATGAAATTTTTATCATTTCATTTTATTTACGCAGTTTACACGTTTGGAACATAATTATTTCAAAATATGAAATTTTATTTTACAGTTGAAGAACACCGTTTTTCGCCATTACCACCAGGAGCTGATGCAATGCTATCGTCTGAAGAAATGCAAGGTGTGTGGGCTGACGTATTTTCAAGAAATGATTATCAGGAAGACTCGGTCATGGTTACTGATCTCCAAGACAAATCCCCTGTAACGACACCCTTGCAAGTACATGATGTTATTACTGAAGATGCCTTTATGCCTACAGACCCTATGACTCCCGAAAATATCAGTAATTGCCCACAATCACTGCATTCTCAACATGATCAAGAGTCTCCAATGCCATTGACTCCCATTTTCAGTAATTTACTAGATCAGCCTACACCTTCTACAGTTAGTCATAATAATATTGAAGAGCCTGAGCTGCAATCGGCAGTACAAGATACGCCAGTCCCATCCCCTGTTAATAGACATGCAAAATGTGATGACCCTTTTTGCTGCTTACACGAACCTGATGAGTATGCCTGTCCATCATCAGTAGATACTCTGGGTACGAACTCTAATCAGCCGTCTCCAGAACCCAGTGCCTTGCTTAGGAATAGAGGGAAAAAAAGAGTTCGTAACAGTGAAAATTGGGGGGATATAAAGAGAAAAAGACTGAAAAATCAAGGGAAGACTTATTGTTCAAAGAGAGGGCGTACTGTTGATGCAAAAACCATGGGTCTGCCTTGTCAATGTAAATTTAAATGTGCCAGTAAACTTTCAGAAAAAGAGCGACTTGATGTATTTACAAAGTTTTGGGAATTAGGTGTAAGAGAGCAGCAATGGTTGTATGTTGCTAACTACACCACGAAACAACACAAAGCTAGGACATTCCGGCGGGAACTAAAACACCAAAGAGAGTTTACATATAAATATTTCTTACCAAAGAAAAACAATGACAATGTCGGTTATGAAAAAAATAATGTTTGCAAAACTATGTTTTTAAATACCCTGGGCATCAGTGAACGACTGACAAGAACCGCATGGATAAAGTATGATGGTAGCACGGCTATAGAACAAGACTTGAGAGGGCGTCATAGTAATCACAGAAAACTGATTAATGACGAAATGCTACTATCTGTGTGTGCTCACGTTAATTCGTTTGTGCCAGTTCAGTCGCACTACTGTCGAAAGTCGTCAAAAAGACTGTACTTAGATAGAAGGAAGTCTGAGTATTGCTCGAATGTTTAAAATGTATAAGGAGTGGCCTGACCTGGAGAAATATCCAAACAAAGCTACAACTCTTCGACAGTACCGAGATATTGTAAACAGAAAGTTTAATCTTACTTTTCATATCCCAAAAAAAGACACTTGTGACCAATGCCATATATTTAAACAAATTGATAACCCTTCAGAAGAAATCAAAACAGACTATAAAAAACATCAAGCAAACAAAAATATTGCAAGGGAGCTAAAAAACAATGACAAGGTAGAAGCTATACAGTCCAATCACGGAGCACAAAACCAGTGGAGAGCGCGTGCGGAGGCTACCGCAGTCACTAAACATACGCTATATCAAGTGTATACGGCGGAATTTTGGTCAGTCGCAGCAATTGTAGGCTTACGTACGAACGTCACGCGCTCCCGTTTATACAGCAAATAAAACGAAAAGTAATGCCTAGTTGTGCAATTAAATGGTGTGGGAAATGTACTACTACTTCAAGTTACACAAAAGATGGGATAACATTTCACAGGTAAGTGGTTTTCTATTCAATGTATTCAGTTTGATTAAAAATGAAAAATAAAATCAAATATTTTAAGTTCTGGAATGTTCGCATTGCTGTCTCTTTCTGGTACACTGATTTGCACATTAGCAGTTGTCTCTTTTTTTCTCGATAGCCCTGTTCGCAGCATCGCGACGATTATATCGATAAAATTTAAAATATAGGTACTTATCTTATATTTTTATTGTATTAATATTGCTTTATCTAAAACATGCTTATGCTTTTGGCTTTGCTCGCAAAATTTGCAGATTTCCCAACGATGACATCGAGAAGAAAGAAATTGGGATCAAAGCTACACATAGAGACAATTTTTTTCCAACAAAGTGTAGTGTCGTATGTTCTAAACATTTCACGACAGATTGCTTTGAAAGTTTAAAAAAATAATAGACGCCGATTATATAGGTCGTCAGTGCCTACTTTATGTTTACCTACTCTGGTGGGTATTTTTTTATAGATAGTGCTTTACATGGGCTGGCCATTCACTTTTTGTTAAAATATTTATTTTTTACAGACACTTACAGATGATTCAAATAACACTCAAGATCAATCGTCTCTATTAACAGATAAGAATGAATCTTCTATAAGAACGATAATATTCACTTCGATTTTGCAATGTACATCTGCTTTAGATCGTATTAATATTACTACACGGCGCAAGGATCCATCGGAAACCGGTGACGATTTTGATGTTGAATTGCAAGAAGAGTTTGATTTCAATATGTCGCCGAAGTGAAATTTACATCAAAAGAGCCTTGGCAGAATGCGGCGGAAAAACTTTTACATCTAAATACAATCCAGATTACTTCGCAATAGTTGTTCTTAAATCTTTTGTGGGATATGATTTATTTCCCGATATAAACTTTCACCAATTTGACGTAGAATCTACTAATCACTTAATTGATTTAGCTTCGTGTGTAGCAAAAAAATATATTGATACTCCACTGACATTTATTACGAAAAATAATACAAATCCAAAAGATTATATAAGAAAAACTTATTCAAAACTAATTCATTTTAAAAACCAGTGAATAAATATTTTAATTAAGCCTTTTCCATTTAATAAACACCTGTTTTATTTCAAAATCGAACCCGCAATCTCTGTATCACAAACAAATCCTTATACTTAATCAAACGAAAAATAATCGATATCGATATTTTTGAAATTACTTTTTTGGAATCCCTAGAGAATAGGCTGTCATTTGGATGTCAATTCGTCACCCAATCACAGCGGGCGAAGCTTACCTCTCCCCCCGCCGTTGTTTGGTGACTTTGATTTAGAACAAAAACGTACCGATGCTCTCTCCACTGGTTTTGTGCTCCGTGAGTCCAATGGAACCATTTTATGCGCGACATTTGATTTTCAAAAGGTCCTTACCTGTCCCCATGGTCAAATGAGCGTACTTTATTACAAACGCAAACTATCTTGTTATAATTTTACAATTTATAACATGGCTTCTAAAGAGGGCTACTGTTATGTATGGGATGAGAACGTTGCAAAACGTGGTGCAAATGAGGTTGCTAGTTGCCTTTACGAATTTATCAAAGATTTTTCAGGAAAGGGATTTAAAGGTTTCAGGTTTTGGTCGGACAACTGCGGGGTCAAAACAAAAACCGAATTATATTTTCACTATATACACATGCAGCAAGGGAGTTTGGTGTCTCCATAACTCATCGGTTTTTAGAAAAAGGCCATACCCAAAACGAGGGTGATTGTGTTCATTCAGTCATAGAAAGGAGCTGGGGAACACAAACTTATTTACACTCCAGAAGAGTGGAAGATTTTGATAAGATGGGCAAAATCTGAAAACCCATACGAAGTGCGAGATGTATCTCAGGATATGGTTTATGATTTTAAAGACCTACTAAAAAATAAGAATTGGACTAAAAATACGGTGAATGAAAAAGTCTCATGGGCAAAAATTAAGGAGATATATGTTCAAGAAAGCCACCCCAATAAAATACAATACAAGTATAGTTTAGACGATGAATACATGATTTTGATAACACGTAAAGAGACAAGAAACCGTGCATTTATTCTTAAAAAAACATATTTTGAACCGATCGCCATTTCTAAAGACAAATATAAAGATCTAATGAATCTGTGCGAGACTGGGATTATACCCATCAAGTATCACGAATATTTCAAAGCTCTGACACATGGCCATACTACCGTATCTGAAACTGATGATGATTCTGAATAAAACTGCATAATTAAAAGAAAATGTATAATGATAGGTACTCAAATATTTTAAGAGTAACGTTTGAGACTGATTATATTACAATATTTTAAGAGTAAGGTTTGATACTGATTATACTATACTGATATTAATAAGCAATAATGTTCCTCATTCTATTTTTTTTTAAACTAACTACTGTTTGGTTAGGATTTTTCTTTGGTTACTTACTGATTTTTAAAACGATTGATCTCTTATTTTTAGTGTCACAAAGTTGATTTTTGTGTTTTTAAAGTTTATCTGATTATACAATATGTTTAAAATAAGTGAATAAATGTAAGCCAAATTATAATAATATATATTTTTCATTTACTAACCTACCAATTTGAAAACCGTCACTTAATTTTGTTTGAGATTTCCTAAAACATCGACGGAAGTTACTTTGCGTCATGTGAAATAAGAAGAAAATCCGCAAAATAACGACGTATGATAACATACGACTCATGAGTGTTCATAGAACAATGACGCATGTGATATTTTATTAAATTGAGTAATATTAGGAATCTAACTTGTAGGACATATTATAAATATACAGAAACAGAACATACACACATATACATATGTAAATTTCAAGCAGATCACATTAGTGGTTTCTAAAATATTCCCTAAAACCCAATTGATAAACTGTTTTGTGGCGTATTGTAAAGTTACTGTTTTGCAGAACCGTCTTTGTTCTACGACTATGACGATATTACGAAGTACTTTACTGATTGAGTCGCAACGTCGAGAATGTTCAACGTATCACTTCATGAACTCTGTGCTCGTAGGTTAGTCAATACAATGAAGTTATTTGTAATCATAATACTAAAATGACTTTCTGATAATAAAATACCGGGGTCCACTATCAGGAAAAACTTTAAAAAATATTTATAATAGAATAAAATTACCTGCAATCCACGGAGTCGCTGCGACCATTTTGCACAATACTGACGTAAAATGCGTTCGGAAATGTCAAACTCTTTTTTTTTTACAATTGCGTTTAGTTATTAGTGGTAGGTATTTAATAAAAACTTATAAAAAGTAACTAATATTTTTTTTTTTTAAGTGAACGTTGAGCTGGCTTGTCGTTGCGAGCTAAAGGGTTAACAAGCATAACCATTTTTTTAAACTCTTATCACCACTTATAAAAGGAAGTTAAAGCGTTCAGATGCAGAGTGCAATGTTGCCCATTTAGCACAGTTTTAATTAACACAACCCAGTTATTCGTGTCTTGTTGAATGTTTCTGCGGATATTCCAATGAAAGAGAATATCCATTTTTAAGCATTCACATTGACAAAATTATATGCCGTGGATTCCATTTGATGCAGGAAGCTATTAATGACTCTATGGGAGAAGAAAGGTCTTGTTTTAAATGCGATAACAAACTAAAAGGTAGAAATAATTATGAACCGCATGTGATAATCGATACATCTGTGATAAGCGATCCCGGATATCTCAGCAGAAAAAACGTGATTATCCATAGATAGAATCCCTAGCAAAAACCATAAAGATTCATAATAAGACGTACATTTTAACTGCTATAGTAAATTACTGTTCCAAATTGAAACATTATTTTACCTACGGGTTAATAGGCGAGTACTGGCACAAATACGATGGCCTTTACAAAAAACGAGAAGCGATCAATTCGAAGACTGTAATAACTCCTCACCGCATAATATATACAATTTTTAAAAATAGAGCTCAAGTTTAGTATCGTAGTTCATTCGTTCTTTTCTAAAATCATAGTAAAAATACAAATCAACCATGCTCTGATGATACCTGACTGACAGTTCTGGGATCTTCATGCATGTTTTCGGATAGTCCTGGTACAGGTGCATCAGGAAACGAGAAGTTCCCGATCCTCAGTGCTTTTGATTATTTTCTTTGATGTTTCTACAGAAACATTGAATTTCAGGCTCGATTTCTACTAACCTTCCTTTTCAACCACGCTCTGCTGATACCTGAGTGACAGGTCTGGGATCCATCTGCGTGTTTTCGGATAGTCCTGGTACAGTTGCACCAGGAAACGTGGTGTTCCCGATCCTCAGTTTCATTTTTTTTTTCATATAATTATAAAGAATGTGTTCTTTGAGTAAAATTTTCTATCTACAGTATTAAGTGTACTTTCCACCCTGTATGGAAACGTGGTGTTCCCGATCCTCAGTTTCATTTTTTTTTTCATATAATTATAAAGAATGTGTTCTTTGAGTAAAATTTTCTATCTACAGTATTAAGTGTACTTTCCACCCTGTATACTAGCTGACCCGGCAGACGTCGTCCTGCTTTAACTATGATACCTACCTACCTGATGGGGTATGAAAAATAGATAGTAGCCGATTCTCAGACCTACTGATTATGCATATAAAATTTCATAAAAATCGGTCAAGCCGTTTCGGAAGTAAAAAATCTTAATCAAAATTTCCATGTCACAATGTTAGTTACCGTACGAGTACGGTAACTAACATTGTGACATGGAAATTTTATACATATCCCTTCGAGGATGTGGAGGGGTCATTCTGACCCTGTCAATTTTTAACCGTGTGTAATTTTTTATTCTGCGATCGAAGAGTTTTGAACGTCACAATAGCTGGGGGTCTACTCTCTTTCTCCAAAACGAAACTTCGCAAACGAACGAAATTTAAACGAAGTTTCGATAGTGATCCTACTCTATTTCATTTTCGGACGCGCACAAGGAGTTCGTAACCATAGACAATTTTCGTGAACGAATGGAATCTATAATATTGAGTGGGTCTTTTTGATGTCATTTAAAGTAAATTACGGTTTTTACTTTAACTTAAAATTAATAAGCTATTTTGCTATATTTTTACATTTTACATTAAAAATGTGATTTATTAAATATTTCTTGTTATATTCATGCAGAAAATCCTACTACTATTATAAAGGCGAAAGTTTGTAAGTATGGATGTATGGATGTTTGTTACTCTTTCACGTAAAAACTACTGTATAGATTTGGATGAAATTTGACACAGAGATGGTTTATATCCTGGATTAACACATAGGATATTTTTTATCCCGGTAGAACATTCCTGTGGGATAATTTCCGACCTCCACGCGAGCGAAGCCGCGGGCAGAAGCTAGTATAAATATATACATAAAAATTCTATTTTCGACTAAATTCACAGCGACACTATAAAACACCCTTTCACTGTCATTGTGAACCGAACAATTTGAAGAGTACTATTTCATGCCAACAATGGGTAGATAAGTATGACAACCAAAAATATCGGTATAATCTGGCCAACGAAAGCGGTCCAAGAAAAAAGGCGGCAATTTAAAAAAATCAAGAGGTGCCAACACTGGTTAAGTTTTGTTTTGGATTTTTATACTTTGTAAGTAAATAACATATTATACATACATAATATTCGATTTTTCACTATTAAAAAGTATCGCCTCTTCTAATAATAAGTATCTTTTCAGTTTAAAATGGCTCCACCTACGAGTTCGGCTACTCCCGAACAAATCGACACCCTTCTCAATTTCTTGGACGAGCATAGGGATCTAGCTCGTGGGAGATTGAGGGGTGGCGAGGGAAGTGCCCAGTCAAAGAGGCTGTGGGAAGAATTGTGCAACATGCTCAATTCCATGGGTGGTTGCACTAAATCTACTCAGCAGTGGCTAAAGGTGGTACCTAGTGTTTTCTTAATGAATAACATGATAATATAGTGACATAAATATCTCATGCTTTTATATTTTGCAGGTATGGTATGACCGGAAACATTTAGCCAAGAGAGCTGGTGCTGATGGTCGGAGGTCGGCTTCAGCGACTGGAGGTGGTCCCTCAATGGCACTCCCCCTCTCCCAATGGCAGTTAAAGATATTGTCAATAATGGGAGATGGATTTGGTGAACGCCAAACAAGTGCCAGAGTGCCAGCCTTCAGTGAGGTAGTTATTCTTTGAATTATCAATAAATCACAATCTTCATTACATCCAAATATTTTTCAAACAACAGTTATTTTTATTACCAAACAATATTTTTAAGAACAAGGAGTTTAAAGTACATTTTGAGTTAATTTCATCAAATCCAATTCTTCTTCCCTAATATAATGCAATATTTTGTGATCCTAATAATTCTTTAAAACTGTTTTATTTTCAGACCAATCAACCAATGCCATCCACCTCCAGTCAAACAAGCCAACCACAGAGCTTCTCACAGCCTCTTAGTTCGGACTTGGGTGAGGAAGGAGAGTCTGTCATAGCCAGCCAGGCAGATAGGCAGCTCTTGCAACCTGCAAGTCAACCAGTGGTGTCACAAGAATGCCTGACTTCCACACTTTGTAAGTATTTGTTACTGTGGTATTTTGAGTGAATGCTATCATAAAAATTTTAGTACCTACATGATATAGTTAACACTATTTTTTGTGTTTGTATGAAATACTCTTCATAAAAAATACAGATTAAACTTTAGCATTGAATAATGGATAAGTGATTAGATTACCATGGGAAGTCCTGCAGGGCACAAGTTAGGACATAATATCTATTTTGTGTAATAAATGTAAAGAATAGAATACAAACAAAAACTATTATTACTGATATTTACTTAAATACCTCTCTCCTGTAGGTATCAACTTTGACACAGCAAATTGTGTCCGTTTAGATAACAATATTCACTAAACACATTCAAGTGTCTTAGGCATTTTTTGTCGAGGTAAGGTACCAATTTAAATATTGTTTTGCAGCCTCACAACCTACACGTGCCAGCAGGAGACAATCTGCTGCTGGCTCTGACGTCAGAAGCAGATTGTACCATTATGAAGAGGGGCGTGCAGGAAGAGAAACAGTGAGGAACACCGAGCTCGCAGGCCTCAGGACCGAGCTTGCAGGCATCAGGACTGAGCTGACAGGCGTCAGTGCCACTCTGTTGGAGCTGTACGAATTGGTCAGACAATATTTAGATAGGAACTAGCTGACCCGACAGACGTCCTGTCTTAACTATGATACCTACCTTACCTACCCACCCTACCTACCAACTTACCTTACCTACAAACCTCACGGAGCCAGAGACCTTTCCAACGAATGCAAAACCGTGGCAATCGGTTCGTGCGTTCTGGAGTTATAGCGTCAGGAAGGAAAACCCGACTTATTTTTATATTATACTAGCTGACCCAACAGACGTTGTCCTGTCTTAACGATGATACCTACCCTACCACCTTTTAAACCTTCCCTGGACTACGACAAACATTTCAACACCAAAATCAGCTAAATCGGCCCAGCCGTTCTCGAGTTTTAGCGAGACTAACGAACAGCAATTGATTTTTATATATATAGATATTAAGAATTTGTTACTGTTTTTTTTGTTTATTTTTTTGTTATATTTGTGTTTAGTATATAGTATTTGGGTTAAAGTAAATAAAACTTTAGTATAAGTATAAAATCTATTCTTTTATTAAAGTCAAAAAGGAGAGAAATAATCGTCAAGTCAAATCAAACTCAAACTCAAAGTATTTATTTCAAATAAACCAATTACAGGCACTTTTGAATTGTCAAGGTGTTGGTCAGTCAGAGAGATGAAGCTAGTTGCCCATTCCAAAGCAGTAGTTAGGTACCTATGGAGAAGAACGGGCAAGAAACTCCATGGACACTCTTTTAAACAAAATATGGTTACAAAATATTGGTTACATAGTTCATATTAATATTATACATGTGAGAACGATGCAGAACGTTAAAAGCATCCGATATAAAATATGTAAAAACTATTCAAAAATTAAATTAAAACAAGCCCTAGCCGCTAAGAGATGAACAGTCCCTACTGACAGCGCCCGTTCACGAACATGACGCATATATTAGCACCATTCAGCTCAACCATTTTGAAGGGAGCTAAATGATCCAACACACACGCCACCATCAGCGAGACATTAAAGTGAGCATGGCATACTCTCAGCCGCCAGGGCACGTACCCAGTAAATGGTCGCTTTATAGTAGGTACATAGTACTCACATATGTGCTAAGCAATTATACAATATTAGGAGATTGAATTTATACAATGCAAAGATAGTTTTTTTGTTGTTGATCTTCCGCAACTCCAACAGTTTTTAGCAATTAGTTGGTGCGCCCTTGTGGAGCTGAACTAGCATTGACCCAAGCTTTATTGTCAGCAATGTAATCTCCCAATTTATAATACGCTTGGCTGCAAAGTGTGCGTTTTATACAGGATTTAAAATTTGTTTCATTAAGTTCAAGAATGTGTGGAGGTAAACAGAACCTCATGAAAGATGAATCTACTTTTGCCAGCCTGAAACCTGGCTGAACTAATTGGTCCCTATTTCTAGTGAAATAATTGTGTCTTTCACCTCTTTTACTAAAAAGATGCAGATTTTTCCTTATGTACATGATGTTTTCCTAGATATATTGACAAGGTACAGTCATGATGTTATTAACCTTAAACCGTTCTCTTAGAGAATCGCGCCTACGGAGATTATACATGGCTCTGATAGCTCTTTTCTGCAGAATAATAAATGATCATAAATGAAAATCAATAATTTTAAATGTCACTAAAGAAAAATGTGCTTGGGTAGAACTTTATCCTATTCTAATTCTTTATTGCACACCAAAAAAAGAGATATGTCAATGTGAGATGTACTCAGTAAACGGTAGCTATAAAGTAGGTACAAAAAAAAAAGAAAGAATATTCAATATGTAAACGATTTGAATTCATTAAGGCTTAGATCTTAAACATGGCTTGGAAGTTTATTATAAAACCGTATACATTGACATCTGAACGAGCTTCCTATTTTTTTGAGCCTTGTAGTGGGTACAACAAATTTGTGTTTGTTCCTAGTATTCTTATCATGGATATCACTATATTTTTTAAACAATTTTATATTTTTATGGGCATACAAAAGATTTTCGAAAATAAACTGTGAAGGTACAGTCATTACATTTATTTCTTTAAATTTCTCTCTGAGAGAGTGTTTCATTTATAAATTGCTCTAACAGCTCTTTTCTGCAAAACAAAGATAGTCTGAATATCGGCGGCATTTCCCCACAACAGAATACCGAAAACTTAAATTAACTTATTTTATAACTAAACTACTAAATATAATATACCTATCCTACCTATTTCTTTCTAACATTTCTACTAATGCAGCTCTTGCCCTTCGACCTGCCTGTAGAGCTTGAGCTGAAGAAGCGGCTGATTGAGAGGAAACCTGTCTGCTTCTTTCAGCTTGGAGTTCATCATCTGTCAACTCGGGAACATCAATACCACCCATTATACATAAGTTATGTAAAACACAGCAGGCGATTACAATTTTACCTGCTGTTTCAGGGCAGTAATGCAGTTCCCGAGCTGCCAAAAGACATCTCCATCGACCTTTCAATATACCAAATGTGCGTTCAATGGTGGAGCGTGCACGCTTTTGGACAAAGTTGTATCTGCCTTCAGGAGAATCTTCAACAGCATTATCTATAGGTGTCATCATATGCTCCCTTAGAGCATAACCAGAATCACCTAAAATTAAGAAAAATATAAGTTATTGTAAATTATATTAAATTCCTACTTAATAATATAAATGTGAAAGTTTGGGGTAGTTTTATTCCAGTAATGCAGGCAGAAGCTAGTAAAATATATTTTAAATACAATAAATTCAAACATATGTACCTAATAGATAAACTGTTTCATCCTGGAGACCCTCCATGTGGCTTCTTATATCGCACTCTCTCCAAATATAAGCATCATGAGTTGCTCCACCAAATGAAGCATCCACATTTGTTATATAGCAATCACTATCGCAGGTCTGGAAAAGAATGACATTCAATTTAACATAAAGTAAGTTAGGTACATAAATAGTTTAATGAGAATCATAATAAACAACAGTAGATGTCACAATGAAATCATTAATATTTAGTTTGTATACACTCTCAACTTGGGTGTTAAGAGAATGAAAATGTTTTCTATTAAAATATTGTTCCTCGTGTTCAGAAGGTCTAACAATTGCAATATGAGTGCAATCAATGCAACCAATCACACCAGGAAGCCCATATTTGGGTCAGTGGGTAGCCTTAGGGGCGGATTTTTAGGAGTTGGAGTATACGCTTCGGGGCACTATGAGAAGCAAAGAAAACCAAAAAAAATTTTTTTTAGTTCAAAAAAATTTTTTGGACTTAGAAAATTTTTCAAAAAAAAAAAAATTTTTTTTGGGATTTTGCACCATACGCTTAGAGGCACTATGAGCCGTGCAGAAAAGCAAAAAAAAAAAATAGGTCAAAAAAATTTTTTTTTTGTATTTGGTGCCATACGCTTAGAGGCTCTATGAGCCGTGCAGAAAAGCAAAAAAAAAAAAATGGTCAAAAAAATTTTTGGGACTTAGAAAAATTTCGCCTTCTATCACCTTGAGTAGAGCTCGGGGCAAAACACTTAGAAAATTTTTCAAAAAATTTGTGAAGAAAAAAAATACGATTTTTCGCGGGTTTTTTTACATCTTCTTAAAGATTAGTACTAGAGCAGCAAATTCTTTCCCGAAAAGTTTTTTATCCGAGCTACCATTTTGGAAATATAGACAGTTTTGAAAAATTTTTTTTTGACCATTTTTTTTTTTTTTTTGCTTTTCTGCACGGCTCATAGAGCCTCTAAGCGTATGGCACCAAATACAAAAAAAAAAAAATTTTCGAAAAATTTTCTAAGTCCCGCGCCATAGCGCCCCGAAGGCTACACTCCAACCCATATTTGTCATAAAATCTGTAAAATTAATGATATGCTTAGCATTCATACAAAACACATTAATATAAATATACTTAACAAAACGTGAACATGTTAGGTACATACCGTCGCTTAATAAGATGCCTTTCATTTCTATTTTGCGGGAATTTTATGTACTTCCTTATTATATGGGATGCATTGAGGGCAGTTGTGACCTCCTGCAAGCAACGAGAAACAGTTTGTTGTGCCATGGGGCCATCCATGTTTTGTCCCACTGACCCTTGGTAACTACCTCGGGCATAAAAATTCAAGGCCGTAAGGATCTGAAAAAGATTATGAACAGTAAAATGCTAATTTCTATTGAAAATATGATATGTAATAAAAAATATACATCACCTTAATTGTGGGCTCGATTCCATGACGCCTTGCTCTAGGAGGCAATAAAGGCACTCATTCCTGGCACAACAACTCGAATAATTCCCGACTGAGCTGTAATTTCCTACAAACTCTAAGTCGGGAATTTGAATAATATTTAGTTGATTGCGCAGGCGGCGCCGGTTCCTTCTACGCTCTACACGTTCTTCTCGTAATGCAGCTTCGATAAAAAGCACTCTTGTAGCCATCGCCAATAATTTTCTCACAATATTCACAAAATTTTATGTAAAACGAAACTCGAACGGTAACACTTTTGGTTTCGTCAAATTTGAGGTTAAAATTCCGAATAATCGTCTGTCAAAATCAAATGTTCGTTCGCAATATTTCGAATTAGAGTAGGTTTAGAGAATCTAAACGTCAAAGAATTTTCGTTCGTACGAAATTTCGGAACGAAATGGAACCGTGGTAGGAAACATGCGAAATTTCGACCGAAACTTCGTTTTTCGTTGAATAAGAGTAGACCTCCTGTTGCTAAGGGACCGGCGCCCGCGTCCCGCGCCCTTGTTCAGGTTGCCGCCGCCTGCGACGGGAGCTACACGTGCGTGCAGTCAGAAAGGGTAAATATGACCCCGCGACAACCGCGATGTAACATTTTTATGTAAGGTTTCAATTATATATTTTACTAAATATTATTATAGTTTTAGGTTTTTTCGTACACAATGAATAGCCAGGAGCTTGAAGATGAGCGCATACGTCTTGTTTTAATGCAGTCTGACATTGAAGACGACTTATTTGTTATCCGACGGTAGCGAAAAGGAAGCTCATTTGAGTACGTACACTATAGTGATACTCAGCAAAATGCAAGCAGTTATGGCGAGGATAAGGTACCACTATCTGAATAGCAACATCAGAACCCACATATTTCAGAAGGACAGGAATTGGATGGTCAGATAACGAATTCATATAACACGCCGTAAAGAAACACCTCAATTGCCGAGACAGCTACGCAAGAGAATCAGCGAATTCATCGTAGAACCTGAACAAGAAGCCTGTTAGGGTTCCAGGTGTACGAAAAAGGTTGCAAGTATGTCCTTATGCCCGCCATCGGAAGACAGCCAATGTTTGTGAAGATTGCCATAAGTATATTTGTCCAGAACACTATTTCATTCTGCCAGGACAATCCTGCTTCAATCACAGACAATAATTATTTGTATTTCATAATTGATGCTAAGACTGTAAGTGCAACTAATTGACCTCTACGTATGTACAGACGCCAGCACATCAAGCTATCCCTAACTGTCAGATTTTCTCAATTAAAAATGAACGTTATGTCTTTGCAATAAAGTTTAAATACTATCAAAGAAATTTGACAGATTGTGGTAACTTGATGTGCTGGCCTCTGTACCAAATTAAAAGTTAACCGTCTATGAAGTTAGTTATTTTTTGTTGTTTTTAGTGTAAGTTTAGAAAGTTTATGCAAAAGTTGATTATTTTGTAGTACTTTGCTAAAAGTGATTTAATTATAATATTTTGTACTCTTATCTGCGTTTTATTTCGATTAAACCGTAAAAATAACATGTAATATAAATAATATTGATTAATATTTGGTACATTCATATAAATTTAGGTATTTTAAACCCAATTATGTACAGGGTCAATAAGACCCTCCACAACCTCCGCGTTACTTTTTTCACCACATCCTCGCCGGGATATATAAGATTTTTTACTAAAACACGCAATAATATCTAGATTTTTAATAACTTTACTTTTCAACCATGCTCTGCTGATACCTAAGTGAGAGTTTTGGGATCCTTCAGCATGTTTTCAGATATTCCAGGTACAGGCGCATCAAGAAACGAGGAGTTACCGATCCTCAGTGCTATTCAATGTTTTTTTTTTTGAAAATTTTTACTAAAACACTCAATAATGTTTCGATTTCTACAAACCTTTCTATTCAACCATGCTCTGCTGATACCTGAGTGACAGTTCTGGGACCTTTGTGCATGTTTTCGAATAGTCTGTTCTGTAGGAAAGGAGACAATTTTGGGCAAAAATTTATATTTTTGAAATTAGTGCGGGAAGTGTATTTGGGCTTTATAGTTACAAACATATTGAAAATTGACGGTCTTAGGACAGACTCATAAAGCCAATTTTACCACATTGACTGACCATATTTGACCATCCCCCCTTTACAGGGATCTAAATAGCGTGTGTCCCTCAGCAACGACGTTCGGAATTAGGACACCAGTACACAAAGTTCAGGTCTCGGAAGAGAAGGAGAGCTCGGAAGCTGGGAGGCCTCGAATGGAGCAGGTTGGCCAGTCCGTGAGACGCAGTGTTGGGGAGTGGGAGGCCGACAGGTACAAGTCAGTACGGTCTCTCAAGACACCTTCACCCGCGAAAACTGTTCCACGGACGTCTCCCACCAAAATTAAACCAAAAGGAACGCAGCAGAGCAAGCTGGAGCGACCACGGCAGCCAGAAAATATTCAGGAAAGCTCGCCGCGTGAAACGCCTCTGGTGAAGTACGTAAACAGGACCACCGAGGCAAAGGCGTGTCTCATGAAGGTCAAAATCCAGCTTCTGAGCTCCAGGAACCTAAAGAAGGAGATTAAAGACGAACTGACGAAAGCGGTCGAAAGGCTGTACCAGCATTCAAGGAGTCAGAAGCCGAGTCCGAAAAAGGAAACGGAGTCGAGAGGGTACTTGAACCCCAACAGGCTCAAGAAGACCTGAGACCGACAACAGGCGCGCCAACGGAGCTCGTGAAGCAGCTTATCGCGGACCTTCAACAGCACAACCAGGCGTTGGAGGAATGCAAACAGCACACGCGAGCTCTGTCGGAGCGTCTGGAGCTGTCCTCTCGCTACGTCGCAGGCCAGACCTTCGCGCAAATGCAACATAATATCTAGGAACCACTTCACTCGGCGATCGTGTCATCCGTTGACGATCAAGACACCGGTGAAGAGGTGATTGCGAAACTGAGGACGGCGGTCGATGCCCGGAACGAAGGGACTCGGGTAGAGCGGCTGCAAAAAGCGAGGGACCAAAAGGTGGTGGTCGGGTTCAGGTGAAAGGAAGAGCTCACCAGGGTGACAGAACGGATTAGAAGGACAGGCGGTCTAGTGGTGGAGGAAGTGAAAAACAAAGACCCTCTGATAATTATCAAGGACGTCCTCTCCTACTCCGACGTGGAGGTCACGCAAGCTCTGCAGAGGCAGAACACTTACCTGATTGGGGATGTCCCTGCAGAAGACTTGAGGTTGGGGGTGAAATGCCGTCTCAGGACAAGGAACCCCCACATGTGCCATGTTGTTCTCCTGGTGTCCCCATCAGTGTGGCAAAAGCTGACAGCGGCGGGGCGGGTGCACATCAACCTGCTGCGAGTGCGAGTGCAGGACCAATCGCCACTGGTGCAGTGCACTCGCTGTTTCCGGTTCGGCCATAGCCGGAAATTGTGTACGCAGACCGCCGACCTCTGCATACACTGCGGTGAACCCCACATCACGGCTGGCCGCGGAGGCACCTAAGTGCCACAACTGTGTCTTGGCTAGGGCGGCCGATACCGAGCACAACGCCTTCGACAGTGCGTGCTCGATCCGCGAAAAGTGGGGCGCATTGGCGCGTCTGTCGGTGGCGTACGGCTAAAGTGCAGCCAGCCGCCCCCGGCATCAGGAGCCCTCGTCCGAACCGACCCAAACCCAACCTGGCGTCCGCACGCACTACCGGGTCATGCAAGCCAATCTGCAGAGGAAGACAAATACGGAATTAAACTCTATAAACTATGTGAGTCGAATGGCATCGTCATAAAAATTCGCATATACACTGGCAAGAACAACGAAGCTAACCTTACAAATGCCAGAGCCGAATATAACCACTCCACACAAATAGTGATGGATCTTTCACAAGGCTACCTTGACCAAGGGTACAAACTTTACACCGACAACTTCTACAACTCAGTTTTACTCACCAAGTTACTGACTGAAAGATCGACATACATCTGCCGAACTTTGAGAAAAAATCGCAAAGGTAACCCTAAAACTCTGTTGAGCACCAAACTGAAAAATGGTCAAATGATTACAAAGAGAACTGATAAGGTTTATGTGTGTAACTGGAAGGATAAGACCGAAGTTTTGTGTATTTCTAATATGCATAAACCTATTCTGGTTCCTGTGTCAAACAAAAACGGTAAGGTTTCGATGAAACCTAATGTGGTTAGAGATTACAACAACGGAATGTCCGGGATCGATCTTTCAGACCAAATGCTGTCATATTACTCAGCTCTTAGAAAGACGTTGTTTTGGTACAGAGGCCAGCACATCAAGTTACCACAATCTGTCAAATTTCTTTGACAGTATTTCAACTTTATTGCAAAGATATAAGGTTCATTTTTAATTGAGAAAATTTGACAGTTAGGGATAGCTTGATGTGCTGGCGTCTGTACAAAAAACTAGCGATACACATTTTTGAAATCTACATTCACAACGCCTGCATGATCTACAAAAAAGAAGCCAACCTTCCTTCGGAAAAGAAATTGGATGCCCTTTCGTTCAAAGATGAAGTCATAAAATATCTTTTTGGCGAAACATTTGGAAAGTATAGTCATCACGAGCAGAAAAAACGAGAAGTATTAGTACTACATTATTGAGAGCGTCTACCACCCACACAAAAAAAACAGAAACCGACGAAACCGTGTCGTGTCTGCACAAAAAAAAACGCAAAGAAACAATTTATTACTGTCCGGTATGTCCTGAAAAACTTGCCTTTTGCGTAGAAAATTGTTTTAAAATGTATCACTCCTTTTTGATTTCACAGTGATGTACCCAAAAAAAAATATATTAAACTTTTTTTTCTGATTAAATAATCTTTTCATCAAATGCTAAAAAATGTAACCCCACCCTCCTTTCACTGCCACTTGTCTAGAATTCGTTAGAAATCGCATACAATCAACTACGAGAATACTCGTAGTAGGCAATGGGGCCCAGATCTTGTACGAGTATAATCGTAGGTTGGCAGTCAACGTGTTAAAGGGGCTGTCAAACATACCAATTCCAAAGATTCAAATTTCAATCAAAAATTAATTCAATTCATCGCTAAAGAATCACAATCGTATATTTGCAGAAAGATATTGATGCGAAGTCCTAACCCTATTGTAAAAAACTTAGAGATGAAACGCAATAAAAAAGAATCGCAGATTTAAGACGAAGATTATCAATATTTTTCGCATCAAAAAAGTGTACAAACAATATCAATGATAAATATTATGGCGACTCTTGTCAAAAGCTAGATCTAGAACAAGATGTCTTTGATTTTGCTAAATCAGAACATATAAAGAAAATTCATCTTTCTGATGAGGATCGTCAGTCTCTTGAAAAGAGAACTGTTTTGAAAGCAGATTCGATAGAATGGCACCAAGAGAGAAAATTACGTCTCACTGTGTCTGCCTTCGAAAAAGAATGCAAAAGAGGCCTTATAAAATGTGCGCCATTAGTAAAAACTCTTTTAAATGTGACTGGTGATTTAAGCCACGTAAAATCAGTTCGTTGTGGAAAGGAACACGAACATATTGCAATAGAACAATTGGGTGAAGTACTAAAACTTAACCTAAGAAGCTAACTTCAACGGTATACAGAAATGTGGCCTATTCGTCGACCGTGAACTGCCGTTTTTGGCGGCAAGTCCAGACGGATTATTAGATAATTAAATTATTTTTTTTTTTTTTTTTTTTTTTTTTATGATTTATACAAATTATCATAGGATTCAAATTAAATAGCAACCAAAAACCACTAAGGTTTAAACTTGTGCTATCATGAACTCATTACATTACAATACATTTACATTTTTTCTATCTTAATATACATACAATGATGCATTTTAGTACGCGTTATTGAAGTGAAGTGTCCGTATTCGGCTAAGGACATAAAAGTCACGGAAGGCATAGCACGAAAAAAAATAGTTTCTGGAAACTGGAGAAGAATGGGCACTTGACAATAAATAAACCACACGATTTGCTCTACCAAGTGCAGGGTCAGCTCCACATTACTAAGAAAGAATTCTGTTTATTTGTTTTGTTGACAGAAAAAGATATGAAGATAGAAGCAATAAAAATAGATAACGAATTCTGGAACAACAGCATGGAAACAAAATTAAAGACATTTTACTTTGATTGTTTTCTACCAGAAATAATTGATTCAAGGCTGGACAGAAAAATGGAAATTCGTGAGCCACAATATACTTTAGACGCAATAGACAAGAAAAAGTCAGCAAAACGAAAAATAGCTATACCTTCCGCGACTGTTATCCCAGTAGCGAAGTGGACAAAATTATAAAATAGTTGAAAAGAAAAAAATTGTAACCGACTTCAAATATAACAGCAGATTCACTAAAAAGTTTAAACTATATACTAACCGTTGGTATCGTAAATAACAATTTTGTTGACTTTATTCCTGAAACATGTTATCCAGAAGTCGGCGCTATCACATTAGTTTTCGTAGGGAATGCATCTTTTGTGTGGCTATGTGACGTCTTGCCATAACGAACAAAGTACTTACAGTGTAACTTCAGTATCAGAAATTCAATAGAATCTGCCTGCAAAAACTAACTTATACTTCGACTTTTAATTCCATTCTTGACACTTGATAGTTCAAAGAAAAATAATGTTACGTTTTCGTGTTTTCAAGACAAGTAATTATTTTTTTTCAAATCAAATCATTTATTTAACTGATCATACAATCCAATTTGTTAGTAAAAACATACAAGCACATCTTAAACACTAGTGTTAGTACATTTTTGTTAATAACTTAATAATGTCAAAATAATCAATGATAAAAATGTCATTCAATTTAAAATATAAAATTTGCTTATTAGTAGGGGGAGGGGGGGCACATTGATTCACGGGGCACATTGGTACAGTATCTATATCTTAAAATCGATAAACGCTACACAGTCCGGCACATCCTTAGAATGCTCAAGGACATTCACAAGAATGACAGTTGTGACACCGCTCGCCGCCAGTTTGCCGTTTTTCAGAAAATGGTGCGCACGTACAAACCCAAAACTGATAGAAAAAATATCAATGAAGAAAACATTGAAGATGCAATACGTGAAGTATTGTGAAGACGTGAAGACTTTATCTATACGCAAAACAGCCGACAAATATGGCATCAATACTGCAACCCTACAACATCGCATAGAAAAAACCAGAAAATTTGTAATTTATATGAGAGTTTTTTAGATTATTTTTGTTAAATTTTTTATGTTTGTTTAATTTTTTAAGAAAAACATTGTTCATATTGATAAGAGATTCTGATATTATATTTTCATTAACAATATTCAATGTTAAATTCTGATTACTTAGTAAGTATATAACTGATTATATAATTAAGAAATTAACAGAGAATTAGTCTTGTTCTATGATGACAATATTGTTTTTTTGTGATTATATTCCTTAAGTAACTTAAGAGACTGATTATGGCTAATGTGCACTCTTAATAAAAAGTATTTTGCGATCTCACTCAATAAAATTGTTTTATTTCTTAATTTTAAGTAATAATACTGTTTATATTGGGTTTTTAGTCAGTTTATATTTGCATTTCATATGGATCTAAAATACCTATCAAACTGCCCCACCCCATGTATAAAAGTGCTCCACTGGTGGGGCAGAATGATACAAAAATGTTTTTTTCTTAAAATCAGTTTATCTCTATACGTCGCCAGTTTTTGCGGTTTTTGCGTAGCCAAAATATAAGCTGACATATCAGCCAATGCACACATCAAAACAAATATTTAAATATAATGCTTTATGGTCCTCAGAAAAGAGATTGAATTTTTGTGTATCAAAGTGCCCTCCCCCTACATATTTTGTGAAGCTCATTGAATTTAGTTTATTCTTAGTCTAACTCAAATAGCTGTTTTTTTTATTAAAATCTGTCAAATTAACCGTCAAGTTACTGAATGGAATTAAAAGTCGAACCTTGCGTACTAACAAAAGTAGTTTACTGAATCTACTTTGAAGAATAAATAATTTTGTTACAACAACACCGGAGCGCTACACGTCATACTGGGCGTGGCTTCCCCACACACGACGTCCCCGCTGCCCGCCTTTATAAGCCGACCACCGGCGCGTACGCAGTGAGCCCTGGCTGGAGGCTACAATTCTTTTGTGGCAGCCACAGGCAAGCCCGGTTAAGCAGTAGACAACCCTTTGGTTGAACTGCGAGATGCCATTTCCAAAAAAAAAAAAACGTACGCAGTGAGTGTTCACTGCGCTCTCGGTCTGCTTCAACCTCTCTGGTCGGACAGCTCTGAGAACCAGTTCTACGCTAGCATAATAATAACTGTTATAACCGCCTCGCAAACCACAGCAACAGCGACCACCACAACCGAGTGCGGGCAGAGCAACCAACACCAAACAAGCCAACAAGCATGTTCCGCGGGGCCCTCCACCGCAGAGGACACAGCGCTACAGGAGATAGAGGTACAGTGTGCTTCTATTACCAATGATAGAACTGTTTTATCCTGGATTAAGGGTTACCATATTCCAATATCTGGCGTACCCTTCCAATCCAACGAGTTACTAAACATAAAGGTATCAAATTCACATGAAAAAGAGACTCAAAATGCAATATCACACCTATTAACAATTGGTGCAATCGCAGAATGTCAACCACTTAGCAGCCAATTCTTGTCTCCTATATTTCTAACACCAAAACCCAATGGGGATTTCAGATTTATACTCAATTTAAAAACATTTAACAAATTGACTACATCACACTTTAAGCTTGAAGACATTAGAACCGCTATGAAATTGATATCACCCCATTACTTTATGGCTAAGATTGATCTCAAAGATGCTTACTTTGCAATAAACATAGACAACAACTCGAGACAATTTTTTAGATTTGCATGGCAGGGGAAAATATATGAATTCAAAGTATTACCTTTCGGCCTTAACACAGCACCCTATGTTTTTACAAAAATAATGAAACCCGTCATAGAACACCTTCGTTCTATGGGAATTCTATGTACTATTTATTTAGATGATGCACTTCTTATTTCTAAGTCATACCATGACCTAATTAAAATAATTGATATCACAATCAATCTAATAAAATCATTAGGATTCATAATAAATTATGACAAAAGTGTACTGACACCTTCACATACATGCCAGTTCCTAGGTTTTGTCCTCAATTCATCAGACATGACAATAGAACTACCACAAGAGAAACGCCTAAAAATAAAAATGGAGATAGTTCAATTTTCAAAATTAAAGTGCTGCAAAATAAGACAATTCGCACATTTTCTCGGCCTCCTTACATCTGCATGTCCGGCTATTAAGTATGGGTGGTTATTGTAATATATTTAGGTTTACCCACATAAGGAATTAGTAAGTAAGATCATGTATAAATAAGCCTACACATCATTGTACCAGTCAGTTCGCAATATACGCTCGCTACAAGTTGACGTTCTTTTATTTATTACTCCCGACACTTCAGTGGCGACGAGGATCACTATAATAATCATCGAAGTTCGTCTGCAATTATTCGAGGAAAATGTCGGTCGGCAAAGTCGGAAAGGTTCGCGATTTTGATGTGAAGTCAGGCAACTGGACTTTGTACGAGGAGCGGTTGCAGATGTTCTTCAAGGTCAATAAGGTCGAGAAGGACATGTGGCTGCCGATGCTGATCACGGGCGTGGGTGATGAGACGTACGAATTGCTGAGCACGCTGTGCAATCCAAGGAAACCAGTGGATATAACGTACGAAGAGGCCGTTATAATGTTGAAAAATCACCTGCAACCGAAACCTGCGGTCATGGCGGAACGGTATCGGCTCAGACAAAGAAGACAGAAAGACGACGAAAGCGTAACACAATATCTGACCGAGCTAAAGAAACTCTCGAAAACTTGTGAGTTTGGTGCAAATTTGGAGGAAAATTTGCGTGACCAGTTCGTATGCGGAGTGAAGAGTGACGTCATCAGGCAAAGGTTGTTTGCGGAAGACAATTTGACGTACTCAGGAGCAGTCAGATTGGCGGTTGGGCTGGAGGCGGCCGAGCGGGATGCGGCAGTCGTGGAGCAGAAAGCGACGGCGGAGGCATCGGCAATCGTGAACACGTGGCGGGCAAAACGTGGGCGCGGTCAGTTTGCGGACCATGCAGCGGACCAACGAACGAACCACGGGCGTGGGGCGCGGGACACCGAGAAGGGCGCGGGAGGCTGCACGGCGTGCGGCTGGCGCGGACACAGCAAGGAGGAGTGCCGCTATAAGCATTTTGTTTGTAGCAAATGCAAACAAAGCGGACATTTGAGACGGGTTTGTCCGCGGATGGAGGCGAACAGTGGCAGAGGGAAGAGGCGCGGCGTGAACCACGTGGATGCCACCGCAAGCGACCAGCCGAGGGCAGGAGCGGGAGACTCCAGTTCGGACGAGCTTGAGGAAGAACTTCATCAACTATGGTTGCACGGCTACAACCCGGTGAGTTTATCATTACTGATTGATGATAAAACATTAAAAATGGAGCTAGACACAGGCTCGGCAATTTCATGCATCAGTAAGAAAACATATGATAAATATTTTAACAATAGAGTAATTAAACCATATAATTTGGTGTTAAAATTTTATGATGGTAGCAATATAAGACCACTAGGGGTTATAAGACCGAAAGTTCAATACAAAGATAAAATAAAATATCTAGAACTGTTTGTGATAGACGGGGGTACAACTTCTTTACTGGGCAGGCAGTGGTTAATAGAATTGGGCATTAAAATACCTCCATTCCAACAAGAGATTAACCATAGTGTACACAATATGTCTGATACTGTCGATTGTTTGTTGAACAGGTATAAGGAATTGTTCAGCGAGCGACTGGGGCGGTACACAGGCGGCAAGGCAACGCTCCGGTTGCGCGAGGGCGCGAGGCCGGTGTTTTGCCGCGCGCGGCCGCTGCCTTACGCTCTGAGGGGTCAAGTCGACGCGGAGCTGGACGCCATGTTGCGCGCGGGCATCATCGAGCCCGTCGAGTGCTCGGACTGGGCGACGCCTTTGGTACCGGTACGTAAAGCGGACGGAGGACTCCGTATCTGTGCTGATTACAAAATAACGTTAAATCCTGTCTTACTGGTCGATAGATATCCGTTACCCAAGATAGATGATTTGTTAGTGAGCTTAAACGGTGCTAGTCATTTCTCAAAAATTGATTTGTCCGTTGCTTACAACCAGATTGAATTGGATAATACTAAAGATTTAACTGTAATAAACACACATCGAGGTCTTTTTAAGTACAATAGACTTGTGTTTGGGTTGTCTTCTAGTCCGGGCATCTTCCAGCGTATTATGTCGAATTTACTTAGTGATATTCCGGGGGTAGAAGTATTTTTAGATGATATCATCATCGGAACGGCGGGAACACAGGATAATCACTTAGAAACGTTAGAAAAAGTGTTCAAGCGGTTACAGAGTCACGGTATGAAGCTAAAAAGGAGTAAATGTTTATTTATGGTTAGCGAAGTCAAATACTTAGGTTATGTCATATCAAAAGATGGGATTAAAGTAGATTCAGAGAAAATAAAAGCAATAACAAAAATTCCCAGGCCAAGAGATATTTCAGAGTTGCGTTCCTTTTTAGGTTTAGTTAATTTTTATGCTAAATTTGTGAAGAATTTGAGCACTATTTTGTCACCACTGTATGAACTTTTAAAAAAAGAGGCCAGTTGGAGATGGAGTGCGGAGTGCGAAAGGGCGTTTGCAAAGGTTAAAAAAATATTAGTAGGCGCAGAGGTATTAGCTCATTATGATCCAAACGAGCCGTTAGTGTTGACATGCGACGCGAGCGCGCGGGGCATAGGCGGTGTACTCACACAGCCGGGCGCCGACGGCCGCGACCGCCCGGTAGTGTATGTGTCACGCGCGTTGAATAACGCCGAGAAACATTATTCACAAATAGATCGGGAGGCGTTAGCTATCGTATTTTGTTTACAAAAATTACATCAGTATGTTTATGGACGACGTTTTGTTTTGCGAACCGACCACAAACCGTTAGTAAGTATATTTGGACCAAAACACGGGGTACCAGCGATGGCCGCGAGTAGATTACAACGCTGGGCAATTATTTTATCTGCTTATACGTACGATATTGAATACGTAAACACTAAACAAAACGGTGCGGACGGGCTGTCGAGATTACCGGTTCCGTGCAGTAGCGATGAGTCACTGCGAGTCCCCGAGCAAACGTATTTACATTTTGCACAGAATGCATTGTTATTAGATTATAATACAATTAAACAACAAACTATGGTAGATCCAATGCTAGGTAGGGTTTTAAATTATATTCGGGATATGTGGCCAACCGATAATGATATTCGAGAATTACAGCCGTATTTTAACCGTCGTAAGGAACTGTACGAGGAGCTAGGCTGCGTGATGTGGGGTCACAGGGTAGTGATTCCTGCAAGTGGTCGAGCCAGGGTACTACAGGAATTACATGAACCTCATATGGGCATAGTTAAGACGAAGGCGTCAGCAAGGAGTTATGTATGGTGGCCGGGCATAGACGAGGCGATTGAGGCTACGTGCAGGGAGTGCGCGGTGTGCGCGGGGGAGGCGGACGCGCCGCAGCGGCACGCGATCACGCCGTGGCCCTGGCCTTCTAGACCGTGGGCGAGGGTGCATCTTGATTTTTTAGGGCCTATTTTCGGAAAAATGTATTTAATTATGGTTGACGCTAGAACTAAGTGGTTAGAAGTATTTCCTGTGCCTAGTACGGCGGCTAGTTCTACGATTGAAAAGCTTACTGAAGTCTTTTCTAGATGGGGTTTACCGAGGCAAATAGTCTCAGATAACGGACCACCGTTCACGAGCAAGGAAATGGCAGACTTTTTGGCTAGTCAGGGTGTAGATCACGTTTTTTCTGCTCCGTACCACCCAGCATCGAATGGGGCTGCAGAAAATGCAGTGCGTACGGTTAAAAGAATTATAAAAAAAGCTGCTAAACAAAAAGAACACATTAATTTATTTTTAAATACCTTCCTTTTGCATTACCGTAATACGGAGCACTGTTCAACAGGGGAAAGTCCAGCCGCATTGATGCTAGGTAGGAATTTACGTACCAAATTAGATGCATTAAAACCAAATATAGAAAATAAAGTCAGGAAGGCTCAGGAACGACAACAGAAAGTAGGAACAGACGTCAAACGTTCTTTAGAGATAGGAGAGGAAGTATGGATGAGACAATATAGGGGAAATGATAAATGGAGTCCGGGGCAGGTAGTAGATAAAATGGGTACTACAGATTATAAAGTTATGGACTGTTCAGGCAAAGAAAGCCATAGACACATTGACCAGTTAAGACAGCGATCGCGAAGCTCATTGATTTGTCCAACTAGCACATCAGAACGGAGTTCTCTTGATGCGGAACGTCCCGACAATCCCGAGGTGACGAAGCCAGCGTCAGTTCCCGGAGAGACTCGGAGCCCTCGGAGCGTGAGGGAGTTCAGTCCGGTTCGAACCGCGACTACCGTTGAGTTGCCGTCTACATCTGCTTCTGGATCAGTACCTCTCAGTAATGTACCCAGTCTTGAAGAGCGGGTGATAGTTTCCCAATCCAAGGATGCTGTTCCAGAGGTAGTCCGCCCCCGTCCGGTACGGGCGTGTCGCTTAAAAAGACCGCCCCAATATTGTGATAGCTAATAAAGTTAATGTTAAGGTTTATATTTTGTTTATTTTAGTTTTATATAATTTAGGATATGCATTATTTAAGGTGGAGGATTGTAATATATTTAGGTTTACCCACATAAGGAATTAGTAAGTAAGATCATGTATAAATAAGCCTACACATCATTGTACCAGTCAGTTCGCAATATACGCTCGCTACAAGTTGACGTTCTTTTATTTATTACTCCCGACACTTCAGTTATACACTAAATTATTCGAGAGAGCAAAATATCTTAATCTAATTAACAATGACAATTATAACAAAGTAATGTCCCTACCAAAATCTCTCCAACCAGACTTTAATTGGTGGTTAGAACACATTGATAACTCGAGTAATCACATCCGGTCAGACTCATACACTAAAGAAATCTTTACAGATGCCTCCCTAACTGGCTGGGGCGCGGCTTGCAACTCTCATTCTCTGGGTGGAAACTGGTCCCAAACAGAATGCGAGAAACATATAAATTATTTGGAATTACTTGCAGCTTTTAAATGAGGTCCGCTAGATGGCGTGCAATAGTAAACATTGCTTATTGTTGTGATCCGTGTAAATTAGCTAAATAATAGTTTTATCGTGTATTTAGACAATGTACTGCGTGTAAAAGTGAAACAGAACTTACAAATAAGCTGTGATAGCGTTATTGAATATTTTTGTTCAGTAATTAACAAATTAGCTGTGTTTTTCGAACTATACAAACAGTGACTTTATTCGTGTAATTAGGAAAGGCAAGTGAACTTTGAACTGTTATTAATAATTCTTGAACTATAATCAAACAAAGTTACGTATAAAACATTTTATAATACAGTGTTAAGGAATAATTCAAGAAAAAAACACTATAATTCCGTTTTTTATTCAAATTTTTTAAAATATGTTGATAACAGCACTATCTAGTAGCGAGTAGCAAAAGTTAAAATGATCAGTGTTACGAGACTCATCATAGTGTTGCAAGACATTAACATTGTGCTTTAAAGTAAAAATATTACGGCCAGCGACATCTATTAGCAATTAAAACAATTACAGCACTTGCATAGTGTTACCAAACCCAATTTAGTGTTGAGACCCCAAATAAATTTACCCGAAGTTGGGGAATAATTCAAATAATTCAAAGGAAGGAAAGGAAAAATTAAATATCAATAAAAATGAATTTCTTTGAGAATATCACGTTGAGAAACACAAAAACACGTTCGTTATTGAATATGACCGAAGAAAATAGCCTAAATAGTTCGAAGTTAGACGGCAGCACTAGTAGTTTGCCAAATTTATCAAGTGACGAAAATAATATACAGTTACAGGAACTAAAAAACCAAATTGCACAACTGACTTCACAACTTGATTCGGCACATGAAGAGATAAAGAACTTGAACATAGAAAATACACAGCTGAAAAAATCTGTAAACGAACTAACAAATAAAAATAATTTACTAAAAAAGGCTACCAATAAATTAACGAGGGAAGTGGAAACTCCTAATAAAAGCTCATTCACTTCTACTCCGCGCCTAACTTCTCGCACAAAGTCACAAAAGAAGACAAGGAAGTCCCAACTTTATTCGAAGAAACAGGATACCAATAATGCTTCAATGGAAGAACTAGTTAATACAACAACCCGGATAGAAGCAAATGATGACTATTCTTCGATTCCCATAAAAAGAAAACTGTGCATAGTGAGTGCGAATAAACATAACAAAGTTTTGTCTATAGCTCAAGAGGTATTTAAAAACTGTCAAGTATGTCATTACATCGCGCCCAATTGTGGTATACTTCGACTAACTAAAGACTTGCATAAAAAAGTTATTGATTTTACTATGGAAGACTATTGTGTTGTTTTAATTGGAGAAGAAGACTTTTTGCATACTGAGAATTATGTTAATATCATTACACAACTAAGGGAGACATTGATGATGATACAGAATACAAATATAATCTTATGTGCTCCCACTATTAAATTAGATAATTACTCAACAATGTTTAATTGGCGCATAGAGACGTTTAACAATTTATTACATCTAGACCTGCAAAAATTTGACTATGCAACTGCATTTGATTCAAATTTAAATCTTCTTTATGACTTTACTATGTTCTCTAGATTCAATAAAAAAATTAATGATTGCGGTCTGCATAACATTTTTCAAAATTTATGTTTAACCTTACCTTTAACAGAGATAACATCGACCCAATATGAATCTTCTGCAGACGAAGAAAAAAATTGTGTATATGAAAACTTTTTTCGTGTATAAAAATATTAATATTCTGCATCAAAATATTAATGGTCTTCTGAACAAGTCTCGTGTATTCACTGTTGCACTTAATGAACTTGTAAATTCAGGAAAATCAATTGATGTACTGTGTTTTTCGGAGCATAATATGATACTACCTGATGTTAACTTGTTGCATATTCCTAATTTTACACTTGCTGCGTATTTCACTCGGAAATCCCGACATGGTGGTACATGTATAATGATACGCAACGGAATTAATTATAGACCATTGGAATCCGTGCAAGGGTACTGTGTTTCTAATATAATTGAATGTTGTGCAGTAGAACTCAGTGACCACAACATCATTGTGATGTGTATCTATAGGAGCCCACATAGTAGGGACGTAAAGAGTAAACTTCAGATCTTTTTTGATAACCTTAGTATTCTCTTAAATTCTTTTTGTTTACAAGCAAACAAAAAAGTTATTCTGTGCGGTGATTTTAACATTGATCTTTTAAAAAAGACCACATGTTTAGATAAATTCAAATATCTTCTAACGGGTTACAATCTCAAATTTGAATTTAAAGTTCCAACCAGACTAGGCAGCGGGACTTGCATTGACAATATAATTCACAATATGCGAGGATCAAAAGGAGAAGTCTTAGAACTGGCGGTGTCCGATCATACGGCGCAGCTCTTGCGATGTCCAGTTAGACGAACATGTACATTAGATTACTGGTTCTCAACCAAACGAGATTACTCAAAAGAGAATGTTCAGAAATTCATAGACAGCATCAAAGCTATCACTTTTTCTGACGTATACGAGGAAACCGACCCCGCTAACGCATTCAAATTATTTTATGACCTGTTTAAGTTGCTCTATGACTTATGCTTTCCAAATATAAAGATACGGATATCGACTAAAGAAAGAGCAAAATGGATTAGTCGTGGCATTAAGATCTGCAGTAAGAGAAAAAGAGAATTGCTGTGGAAATACCGGTCATTACCAAATAAGCAAAATAAAACAAACTTTAAAATCTTGCCAATCGTCTGAAAAAAGTTATAAATCTTACGCAGAGAGTTCATAATAATCGTTTCATACATTCAGCTCAAAATCTATGTAAAGCGACATGGAGAGTAATAAATAAAAACAAAAATAAACACAATTTGCCAGAGGAAACCATAATAAAAATTAAATCAAACGACAAAATCTTAAGTAATCCTGTTGAAATAGCTTAAGCTTTTAATAACTACTTTGTGGATCAAGTGAAACCAGCTACAAATACAGATACCTATAAAAATAAGCATAAAGTTAACAGTAGAATCACTTCTATGTTTATGTTTCCTACTATACCACCAGAAATTCACAAAATTATTATGTCACTTAAGAATACATCTAGCACTGGGTATGATGATATAAGTACAAGCATTGTGAAACAGGTATCAGCAATAATTGCTCCTGTGTTGAGCCATCTTATTAATATGTGCATAAGTCATGGTCACTTTCCAGAAGAATTAAAAGTAACAATTATTAAACCACTATTCAAGAAAGACAAAAGAGAAGATATGTCCTGCTACAGACCCATAGCGTTAGTACCGATTTTCTCAAAAATATTTGAGAAAGCAATATATTATCAGCTTACCTCATTCTTCGAGAAAAATTCCCTGTTCGTTGATAACCAGAAAGGTTTTAGGAAAAATAGATCTATTGACATGGCCATCTACGATTTCTTACATATGGTTAGCAGCAGAGTGGATAAGAGATTACCAGCTCTGGCTCTTTATATAATATCCTTGGACATTTCACACAACGCCGTATCGTCCCAAGCTAAGCAACTTAATGCTTGTGTTATGGTAACGAGATGGCTGATAAACTACTTATATACATTTTTTTTTGTAAATACATACATATTATAGATAGAAAAACACCCAGACCCGTAACAAATACTTGCAGGTCGTACAAATATTTGTTCCGTGCAGGAATCGAACCCGCGACATGCTGCGCAGCAGTCAATCGCTCAACCGCTGCGCCAACCGTGTCGTCGTCGTTATATGGACATGTCAAAGGCTTTTGATCGCGTAGACCATAAAATACTGATAAGTAAACTTAACGCATATGGAGTAAGGGGAAATGTATCAAAATTAATAGAATCACATCTCTGTAATAGGCAGCAAATAACGACAATCAGTAGAATTTCTAAAAAAACTCCAATAACTTATAAATCTAACCTGAGAACGGTAAATTATGGGGTGCCACAGGGTAGTGTACTCGGGCCGCCCCTATTTATTGTTTATATTAACGACTTTCCGACAGCATCGACATATCCTATGACAATGTTTGCAGATGACAGCACTTTACTGTTCAATTGTGACGAAGTTAGCAAATTAGAGCCTGAGATTAATTCTACGCTAATATCAGTTGGAAATTGGCTGCAAAATAATAATTTGGTTATAAATCTTGACAAAACAGTATTAATGAAGTTTCAACAAAGAGTAAATTACAATCTGAACTTAAATGTTAAATACAAGGACAAAATTATAAATGAAACAAATGTGACTAAATTTCTTGGACTGAACATAGACAACACTTTAAAATGGAATTCACATATTGACAAAGTATGCAGTAAGCTAAACCAACTTTCCTATGCTTTACACATGTTAAGTAAAACGGTCAATCGTGCAACAGTTTTAACCGCATATCATGGTTTAGTAGCCTCAACATTGAGATATGGAATTATATTTTGGGGCAATGCCACTGGTAAAGATATGGTATTTAAGTGCCAAAAGAGGTGCATAAGAGCTATTTACAATTTGAAGACAACAGACAGCTGCAAACCATTTTTTAAAAATAGGAAAATATTAACAATGCCCTCACTATACATATATGAAACTTGTATGTTCGTCAAAAATAATTTGCAGAAATTTGCTCGAGTAACTAGTCAGCGCCGCTGTGATCGGTTACAAACTGTCGGATCTAGTACTGCGCTATATGGAAAAAGTATTTTTGTAATGGCACCAAGGGTCTATAATAAATTACCAAAATGTATAAGGAGTGAGGACAATGTCCGTAAATTCAAATGCAAATTGTATTCTTTTTTGTTAGATAAGACGTATTACTCTATAGAAGAATTTTTAAATGATAAAATTTGACATTCCTTACCTTTTAATACAATCTACCTTTGACATGCAGTAAAATAAATTATAATTGATTAATTGTCTATTAGTAATACATTTAATTGAAATTATTTACACCAAAATTGATTCACTATTGTTTAAATTCAGACTTATTATTATAAAATAAGTAATATATTTGTACACCAATTTCATTGGTAGAACATAGAGCTCGACTCAAATATACACCGTGAAATTTAAATGGTTGTTTTCCCGCAGCGAAATGGTTTTGTCTATGTAATACAATCGTTTCGTAGTTATATAAAATATTAGAAACAAAAACTGGCATATTTAGCATTGTGAAAAACTAAACTCGAAAGCGATCACGAACCAATTGTAACACCTCCCGATACCTACGGCCGAACGACAGGGTCACCGTCGAAAGGATTAGGTTCGAAGGCGGCTACGTTTGATAATATTACGCGCGGGCTAGATTATGACGTATAACTACACGCGAGAGCTTATTTTACTTTAAACATTTAATAAATCGGTCTTTGCTTTGTCGGCTTAACGGTGGATTCTTGTATTTTTGCGTGCAAACTATTATGCCGTATCACCACGTGCGAGAGCTTATTTTGGTCTGACCATTTATACATCGCTTTCCTTTGACGGCGTCGCACGCGCCGGCGGCGCGTGCGACGCCAGTAGTACCTACAATACATGTTACGTCTAGTGTTACTATTAAAGGCCGCGGGGCCGTTGACCCACGTGCTTTTTAATCAGCTGTTATCCAAAATGTTATTCAAATTTTCCCTTCGTACTTTTACGGGCTTAGGACCGTCATAAATACTTTTTTATCTGCAATTTATTGAACACAAAATTAAATTAAAAAAGAAAACTAAGAAAAATTAACCAAGAAAACGAATTATCTGAATTAGATACTTAAAAAAGTATTTGAGGCGTATTTACAAAATTTGAATCAACTTATTTACAATAATTTTAATCAGCTAAACTACTACTATTTACAAAAGTACGAGTAGGTACTTACACTTCCCGGTAACGGAGTAATTGTTCGAAGTGTAAGCCATTCCGTTGTATACACAATCGCGCACGTTTTATCTGGTTTTCTTTTAATTTAACTAAGGTGTCTCTGTCACGACGTACGATATCAAAAGCGTCCACTATCGCAGCTACTAACGCGTCCCGACTTTCGTGTTCCTCACGATACACTAGGCGCTTGAGCTCAGACCACAAGTAAAAGTCTAACGGAGTTAGGTCCGGGCTTCTTGGTGGCCAAGGCACTGGCCCGCCGCGTCCGATCCAGCGCTGGGGAAACACCAAGTTCAAGTGCTCTCGCACGGCGCGGTGATAATGAGCCGGGCACCCGTCTTGCTGAAAATAAAGGTTGTCCACGGGCACCGCTAGCGGAAGGTCGTCCAATAAGTCCGGGATAACATTCCTTATCATTTCCAGGTAGGTTCCACCTGTTAAGTGTCCTGTCACGAAATGCGGCCCTATGAGGTGGCCATTAATTATGCCACACATTAACACTAAAACGCACTTGATGCGAACACTCGCGAATAACGTGTGGGTTATCTAAAGCCCAAAAATGTTCGTTACGCTGGTTGAAAATTCCAACTCGCGTAAAAGTTGCTTCATCCGTCCACAAAATGTTCTTATCTTGGTTGGCGATCAACCACTGACAAAACGCAATTCTGTTCTGGGGGTCATTTTCGTGGAGAGCGTGAACCCCGCGAAAATGATAAGGATGCTGTCCTTCAGAATTTAATAGTTTCCAGACGTGGTACTGGCTTACGCCAAACGTAGCTTCGGCCTGGCGCGTACTTCGACGAGGATCCCGTTCGAAGTACTCGATGATCTCTTCGTCGAGCGCTGGCGAAATAACGGCCGGTTGACCTCTGCCCTGTGCATGTGCCGGTGCATGGAACTGTCCATGATCCAGTAGCCGCTGTGTTGCCGCTACGATCGTCCGTGGCGATGGGACTTGGGGGTTCAGAACCCCGCGAAGACGGAGCGACTCCAAGTGTTGCCGCTCTGCGTAAAGTCGCCGGGCAGCATGGGAGTCATAGTCAGCCCTTGCATACAGCTGCACCATAGCGACGTACTCCACATTGCTGTACTTGTAATGTCGATCCATTGCAGTTTACAGAGATGACGCGTGCTGCGCGTACGACATTCGCGGGAAAACTAAGTAGGTCAGGGTCACAGTCGCGCGTGCCGCACGGGTAAAATAGGCGCTGGCGGCTTCGTTTGATATTGTTTCGCGCAGGCTAGTTTATGCCGTATCACTACACGCGAGAGCTAATTTTACTTTGAACATTTCTAAATCGGTCTTTTCTTTGTCGGTTTCGCGGTGACTTTTTGTATTGTTCCGTGCAAACTATTTTATGCCGTATCACTACGTGCGAGAGTTTATTTTGGTTTGAACATTATTTTGTGCATCGGTTTTCTTTGTAGGTGGTGACGCGAGTAGTACCTAACTACCTAGTACCTACAAGTTACGTCTAGTGTTACTATTGTTACTCACTTTTTCGAGTTGATGAATATTTTTTTAATTATTTTAAAACAGAAACTTCGTTATTTATTTACTTTAACTCTATGCTTCGAAAGTACTCCTTAAGGCAAGTCGTTCTGCCGCGGGAAAACAACCAATTAAATTTCACCGTGTATACATAAGACCTGTACTGTAATACCTGTGTTCACAAATAAAGATTGATTGATTGATTGATTTTATGGGTCTGAAAGCTTATGCTACGCACTGTTCTAACTGTCAAATTCTTCTAAGATTTAAAATCACCACCGCCATCTCATACATCAACCGCATGGGTGGTGTCCAATATCCTCATCTAAATGAAATTACTCGAAACATATGGCGCCCGCTTCTTTTGTTTCCGCCTCGCTGCCTTGGCCGCCTTTTTCTTCTCCCCGACCACCTGCCACTCGGCGTCGGTCGCGGGAGGCTCCGGGCGCCGGGGAGAGGGCTCTGGGACCCTAACCACCTGCGCCGGAGAAGACTTCTTGCCCTTTTTCCCTCTTGTGGTCGTTGTTGTTGCCTGGGCCGGCGTCGGGGCTTTGCCGGACGGTGCCGGTTTTGCCGGCGCCAGGGCTGTACCTGTCGGCCCAGGTTTCGGGGCGGGAGATGCCGCAGCGGCCGCGTACGAGGTCGCCTGCGGACCGAGGGCCGTTCTTCTCGACGCCAGGGGGGGACGCAAGACTATGCCCTCTACGACGGAAAACCGCTCCCAGAACTGCGCCTGGAAGGAGGCCAGCTCTACATAATTATGCTTATTCATTTGCTTCGTTACCAAAGCAATTCATATTGAATTGGTTACCGACGTGTCATCGGACACTTTCATTTCCGCTTTTAAAAGATTCATTTCCCGCAGAGGACCTGTCTCTTATTTATATTCCGACAGCGGAACAAATTTCGTTGGAGCCAAGCCTCAACTGCAAGAACTACTTGTTAACCGCTACCGCATAGTGTGGAAAATGATTCCACCCCGCGCACCCCACTTTGGAGGGTTGTGGGAATCTAATATTAAAACGCATTTATACCGTGTTATCGGTTCTCAGCTCCTTACCTACGAGGAGCTTTCGACTGTTCTCACTAAAGATGAGGCAGTTCTAAATTCCAGACCGCTCTGTGTCCTGAATGAGGATCCGTACCCAGAACCGCTTACTCCCGCTCATTTTATAATGGCTTCTCCGTTAACTTCGTTGCCTGTCGTGAATGTTCCCGAAACGAGGAAGTCTCTGACTTGCCGCAAGAAATTGCTTGACCAGATGGTTTCTTTCAGATGGAATAAAATCCTTAACGATCAACAGTATGGTTTCACCAAAGGACGTTGTACAACTGACGCCGGTGTGACCTTATTAAAACACATTTTCAATGCGTGGGAAGAGGCTCAAGATGCCATAGGAATCTTTTGTGACCTCTCCAAGGCATTTGATTGCGTTGATCACGAAACCTTGCTGTTGAAGCTAGAGCATTACGGACTTGGAAAACTTGCGCTTAGTTTGGTAAAACCTTATTTAAATGATAGACAACAGCAAGTTCAAATAAAAGGTGTCAATTCACTCGGTTTAAAAGTAAAAATGGGTGTGCCACAAGGTTCAATATTGGGTCCTTTCCTCTTTTTAGTATATATTAATGATCTTCTCCATTTATTAAAAAATCAACCACAGATGGTGTTATTTGCTGACGACACTTCTTTAATTTTTAAGATAGATAGACGTGCTAAAAATTTTGACGACGTAAATAACGCCCTACTGCAGGTCCAGAAGTGGTTCACTGTAAATAATTTAGTATTAAATGGAAAAAAAACTAAGTGCATTAGATTTTCTCTACCAAATGTAAAAAGTAGTGATTGTGAGATAGTATTGAATAAAGAGAAACTAGAATTTGTCAATAAAACTGTTTTCCTAGGGATCACGCTCGACTCAAGGCTACAATGGGGTCCTCATTTAACATCTCTTGCAGGACGGCTAAGTTCTGCAGCATATTCTGTTCACCTCTTCTGTTTAATTTGTACGTCAACCAGCTACTTGAGAGACTCAGCAGCACTCATGTCGGATGCTATATCGACGGTACCTGTGTCAACAATATTAGTTATGCAGATGACATGGTGCTGCTGGGTCCCTCGATAAACGCATTGAGGAAACTCCTTTCTATCTGCGAGCAATATGCAGAAACACATGGACTGAAATACAATGCCAAAAAGAGCGAGCTGCTGATCTTCAAAGCAGGCAAACATCGACCTGCCCATGTGCCTGCAGTATATCTCAATGACGTTGCACTAAAGCTGGTTGACAAATTTAAATATCTGGGGCATATTGTGACGGATGATCTCAAGGATGACGAGGATATAGAGCGGGAACGCAGGGCGTTGTCGGTGAGAAGTAATATGCTTGCTCGCAGGTTCGCTCGATGCACTACTCAAGTGAAGATAACGCTCTTTAAAGCGTATTGTCAATGTTTTTACTCGAGTGGTCTGTGGGTGAGCTATACGCGACGATCTTATGACACCCTGCGGGTTCAGTATAACAATGCTTTCAGAATGTTGTTAAGGCTTTCGTGGCGCTGCAGTGCCTCCGGGATGTTTGCAGAAGCCCATACGGACGGCTTCAAGGCCATAATTCGCAAAAAGTCGGCTTCTTTGCTGCAGCGTCTGCGGAGTGCTAAGAATAGCATTCTGAAAGTCATTGCTGCTCGCTTTGACTGTCCCATTCAAAAACACTGGGTGAGGATAGTGAAGGGTTTTTTATAGTAGCCACATAAAGATAAGTACTAACAATACTAACATAATTTGTAAGCTAATATTGTTGCTAATATATACTAACAAAATATGGATTATAATTATCTGAAATAAATAAATAAATTAAATATGCTGTCAGAAAGATCCGTCAATATACTGATGTAGATACCGCGAGACTGGTCTATTTTAGCTATTTTCATAGTATTATGTCTTACGGTATTTTACTTTGGGGACGTGCTGCAGACATCGAGTCTATTTTTATTCTGCAGAAAAGAGCTATCAGAGCCATTTATAATCTTCGTAGGCGCGATTCTCTAAGGGAACGGTTTAAGCTTATTAGCATCATGACTGTCCCTTGTGTGTACCTTGTCAATATATCTATGAAAACATCATGTATGCAAGGAAAAATCTACATCTTTTTAGTAAAAGAGGTGAAAGACACAATTATTTCACTAGAAATAGGGACCAATTAGTTCAACCAGGTTTCAGGCTGGCTAAAGTAGATTCATCTTTCATGGGGTACTGTTTAAAATGTTACAATAAAATACCTCCCAACATTCTTGAATTTGATGAAACAAAATTTAAATCCTGTATAAAACGCACACTATACAGCCAAGCATATTATAAATTAGGAGATTACATCGCTGATAAAAACGCTTGGGTCAATGCTATTCCTGCTCCACAAGGGCGTATCACCTAATTCATTAGACTTCTTAAAAAACTGTTGGAGCTGCGGAAGATCAACAACAATAAAAACTATATTTGCATTGTATAAATTCAATTTCTTAATATTGTATAATTGCTTAGCACATATGTGTGTACTATGTACCTAATATAAAGTGACCATTTACTGGGTACGTCTTTCATTGACTTGAATGTGCTTTGGCGGCTGAGAGTATGTCATGCTCAGTTTAATGTCTCGCTGATGGTGGCGTGTGTGTTGGATCATTTAGCTCCCTTCAAAATGGTTGAGCTGAATGGTGCTAATCCATGCGTCATGTCCGTGAACGGGCGCTGTCAGTAGAGACTGATCATCTCTTAGCGGCCAAGGCTTGTTTTAATTTAGTTCTTGAACTTTTTTTTTACATATTTTATATCGGATGCTTTCACCGTTCTGCATCGTTCTCACATGTATAATAATAATGGGTCAAACACAAAAAACTAAAAAAAAATGTTCATGCAGCTTAAAACCGGTATTAAAATATTATATCGATATTAAATGCATTTTATAGTTATTTTGTCACGAAAACTTATCATGTTTCATAAAAAAGTTCGCGCATTACTGAAATTTACTTAATTTTTTCCCTTTTGAATCTGAAAAAATCTCCTTCTGTAGACTGTTGGGATGCCAAGTAATTGAGTTTAAGTGATGGTTAAAAATATACAATGTGGATCCGGAATTACGACATTAAATTAAAACGAGCACAGTACTAGTCCATCGAAACATTTTAAATCACGAAGATTAGTAGTTAATGGAAAATTTAAAAATTGCAATTTTCAAACAAAATAAATAGCAGAATCAACTGCATAAAACGTAAACACGCTTTATCAACGAAAAGTCACTGACCTGTTGCGCGGCGTGGTGCAGGGTGGTAGATTGACGTAGGGTACTTTAGTCGGAAAACAACAAACCAGCGGCATAAACTCACTAAGTTGCGCGCTTTTGATTAATAAAAGATCACTGATTAAATAAATAATCACATAATATCACATCAGAATCAGAATTTAAATCACCAATAGTATTTTTTTTTATTTTCATTGTCCCCCGATGTTCGTTATTTAATTTATTTATTGATGTCAGATAACAATGATCCATAGGTTAGTAACAATTGGAACTTATAAACTATGTTAGTAAGGTTACAAAAATTCAATCACAAAAACAAATTTACAAAACACACTCAGGTACAACACACACATTTACTTTACTGTCCCTACCACAATGCTCACCCAGAGCGAGTGTATTGGACACTGGTATTTGTCAGAAATGATCCTCAGAATGCTGTTGCTGCTGCCGCGTACTCTGCCTAACAGTGACGACACATGCTTGCGTCTTATTGCGTAAAAGTCATTCGTACGCGCTTCAGCAAACATCGCCGAAGCACTGCAGAACCGCGGCAACCGCATCAACATTCTGAAGACATTATTGTATTGTACCCGCAGAGCGCTGTATGCTCTTTGAGTATAATTAATCCACAGGCTGCTCGTGTAGAATGATTGACAATAGGCTTTGAATAATGCTAACTTGACCTTAGCTGAGCAACGAGCAAACCTGCGAACCAACATATTACCCCGGACAGCCAGCGCTCTGCGTTCACGTTCAATATCCTTGCTCGCGCAAGTTTTTTATTTATAAGTTTTTTCCGCTTACAACACAGAATTGAGCGAATCATTCCTACCCATTCATTCCTAATCGACCAATCGGAAACTTTCCCGCCACTGCGAGCATCCGTCAACGGTGATTTTGGACAAGAAACGTCAGTGCGTTTTTCGCATTCAAACCGCTCACCGCTCATAACCTCTAATTATAGTGAGTTAGTCTCGTCTAGCTTACTTAAAAAGTGTAATTTTTGCATTCGCACGCGCCGCTTTATAAACAGTCTAGGTCCAGACTCCAGTGTGTTCATCGCATTCAACCGCTACATAACCTCAAACCGCTCACCGCTCATAACCGCTAATTATAGTGAGCTAGTCTCGTCTAGCTTACTTAAAAGGTCTAGGTCCAGACGCCAGTGTGAATACTGACCCGCAAACCGCTCTTCGCTAATACCGCTTACTCAACCCGCATCCGCACCAAAAACTGTATAATTATTAATAAAATAAGTGTTGGCCGACACAAGTGGGACATTTAAACAAGTGAATAGTGCATCAAGGAGAAACAGGAAGAAATCAGGGAACACGTGAGACGTCTGCAAAGGGCTGTCCTTGCCACGTGTTTCGTCCAGAAGATCTCAAGTAAGTCCATCCATCCATATTCCTGAAAACCATCATATCCCGAAAGCTCAATTCTGTGTCGTCCAACAGTTCACCACGCTAAAATCTACACCCCAATAAAATTAATTCACCGCATACCAAGGTCCTTCGAAGTCGTTTTAAAACTTAACCACCATAAGTTATTTGGTCCAATCGAGTCGGATTCAAAGAATCAACGATCCTAATATAGGTCATACCTAGGATTTAGGTTAAAATACCTAAAATACAACGTTCGTAAAACAGCCATATTGAACGAACCTACTTGCGTTCGTACATTCCCCGCTAGGTACATTATTCATTGAGAATTACTGTATCAACTTAATATTTCGCCTGCTGCATTGAAATAGCATAGGTAAATATTCAATCCGCTAATTATCGTGAGTTAGTCTTGTCTAACTTACTTACAACGTATATTCATCCGCATTCCTTTTGTATACCCGCTTAGAATAAAACAATTATTCTAAGTCTACCCGCTATTACCTATTATCGTGAGTTGGTCTCGTATAACTAACTTATTCAACTTTATTCCTTTGTATACCCGCTTAGAATAAAACAATTATTCTAAGTCTACCCGCTATACCTATTATTTTGTACGCTATATTTTCTATAACTACTCCAACATGGAAGATCTTAAAATGAAGGTTAAATTACTTCAAGCTAAAAATAATTCAATCCTCAAATATTTAACATCGCTATACGAAACTTCTAAGAAAATAAATACAACTAATATTGAGCTTCGTTCGGTGGAATCATTTATGGCAGACTCTGAGGCTCTCTCAGTAACTCGTCAAGAATTTAGTAACAATTTAGATAAAATAAATACATATTCCTTGCAATTAAATCCTAATCATAATATTGATTATAGCAGTCAGGAATCTTACTACGAAGTTTATTCTCGTATAGAGAGAGTGCGTTCGTTAATCACCGCGAACCGTTCAAGGTCATTAGAACATACATGCGATTCTAATGATAACGCTAAACAATATAAAGGCACGGTCAAACTGCCACCGATTCAAATTCCTTTCTTTGATGGTAGGATTGACAACTGGCCTGTTTTCTATGAATCATTTAAATCAAATATCCATAGTAACTTAAACCTTACAGATTCTCAACGTGTGCAGTATTTGATGGGTAATTTAAAGGGAAACGCATTGCAAATTACCGCCGGAATTATTCCCTCAGGAGATAACTATGCCGCTATTTGGAACAGTTTAGTTCAAAAGTACCAAGATAAACGAGCACTAGGCTCACATTACATGTCTAACATACTAAATATTAAACCCGCAATTAATAACTCCGCATCTTTAAATGTTTTTATTGAAAGTTTTCACGCGTCCGTTTCTGCTTTAGATCAATTACAAATAAAAGATTTAAAGGATTTCATTTTGCTTAATTTAGCTTTAAAAAAATTAGACCCCGCAATCGTAAATTTATTCGAAGCGCATATGAGAGATGAGGAAATTCCTACTTATACGGATTTCGTAAAATTTATAAAATCGCAAGTTAAAATATTGGATCGCACTATTTCATCTCGAACCGCGTTAGTGAGTAACAACCCTAATAAAAATAATCCTTCTCGTAATCAGTCACGTAATAGTACAGTGCATACTTTTGTTGCTTGCGATAATAATCAAAGTTGTTTGTATTGCAGTAAAGTTGATCATTATAAACTTTACACTTGTCCAGCCTTTCAATCCCTCTCAGCCAATTCGCGTTTGGATTTTATTAAAAACAAACGTGGATGTGTAAACTGTCTTAGTATAACGCACACTGCTTCACAGTGTAAATCTATACATAACTGTAGGGCGTGTAATAAAAGACATCATTCGCTTTTACATTTAGAACATAGCTCGTCGCAACCGGTTTCAACTGACGTTGCCGCAAATTCACAACAGGTGGCGCTGTGTGCGTCCGCTCGTATCAATAATGTAAACAAACCGCTTAATACGATACTGCTTTCTACTGCCCAAGTCTATGTTGATAACAAATATAGCAAACACGTTTCTGTGAGATGTTTAATAGATAACGCTTCGCAAAATAATATAATTACTTCCGCTTGTTGTAAAAAACTTCAATCAAAAATTATACCGCTTTCAAACTCCGTTATAAAAGGGGTCGGATCATCTTCGCGGCCTGTTATAGGTTACGTTGAGATAAAAGTTACTGCTAAAATTAAAAATAATTCTTTTAACATTACCGCACTAGTTATCGATAGTATTACAGATAACTTACCATCTCACTTTGTTGACACTACTGCAGTGCAACATTTGTTTGATTTACCGCTCGCTGACCCACTGTGGCACGTACCTGGTGAGGTTGAATTGCTTCTAGGGGCAAAACTGTTCCCGTATTTATTACTCAACAATAAAATTAACTCACCTACCGCTCCATCCGCTATTGAAACCGTGTTCGGTTACATTCTTATGGGTGAGGTACCCGCTAGTTTATCTAATAACAATTATAGTCCCGCTGAATTAAATACCGCTTCATATTTTTCTACCGCGCTAAATATAGATAATTTTCATTGTTTTCTGTCTTTAGACGAATCCTTACATAAATTTTGGAACATTGAAGAAATACCTTCAAAACATTTTATGAGCCCTGCTGAACTGGAGTGTGAACAGCTGTACGCTTCTACTGTGTCACGTGACTCCAGTGGTAGGTATTGTACCGCGTTACCCATTCTGTAAAAATCCAGATTCACTTGGAAATTCTTATGCTGTCGCTTATCGACGTTTAATTAACTTAGAAAAAACTAAGCTTCGCGACCCTGTTTTGCGCGCTAGTTATAATGAAATAATCCAAGAGTATATCGATCAAAATTATTTAACTGAAACTACACCTAGTTCTGTTAATCAGACTGTAGGTTATTACATACCGCATCACCCTGTTGTTAGGAATGATAAACAAACCACTAAGGTTCGCATCGTTCTTGATGCAAGCGCTAAGTCTCATAATGGCGTGTCATTGAATGACTTGTTACACACAGGGCCGAATTTACAGGCTGACATATTTTTATTACTTTTAAAATTCCGCTTGTTCCCTATTGCAGTTACAGCTGACATAAAACAGATGTATCTTCGAATTGCTGTTATTGATGAGCATCGAAAATACCAAAAAATATTGTTTCGTTTTAATACCGCTGAACCTATTCGCGAATTTCAATTTAATCGAGTTGCATTTGGTTTCAAATATGGTCCCTTTCTAGCCATGCGCACTGTGCGCCAGCTATCAGAGGATGAAATTCCTCCCGATTCTATTATACTGCTCTTTCAAAAATTTAAAGAGCAATTACCTGTACTCTCGTCTTTAAAATTACCTCGTCATGTAGCCGTTACTATGGGTTGCGTGACAAATATAGTAGGTTTTGCTGATGCCAGCTTGAATGCATATAGCTGCGTCATATACTTACATGTCACTGATGCAAATGGTGACAAACACGTAAATTTGGTGTGTGCTAAATCCAAAGTTGCACCTGTTAAGGTCATATCTCTGGCTCGTTTGGAGCTCTGTGCTGCTATTCTTTTGTCTAAATTAATTAAATTAGTTTATGACACTTACCGCTCTCGTACCGCTATTAATAATATAATATTTAATTTTGCCTTTTCCGACAACGGAACAAATTTCGTTGGAGCCAAGACTCAACAACAAGAACTACTTGTTAACCGCTACCGCATAGAGTGGAAAATGATTCCACCCCGCGCACCCCATTTTGGAGGGTTGTGGGCATCTCATATTAAGTCTATTAAAACGCATTTATACCGTGTTATCGGTTCTCAGCTTCTTACCTACGAGGAGCTTTCGACTGTTCTCACTGAAATTGAGGCAGTTCTAATTTCCAGACCGCTCTGTGTCCTGAATGAGGATCCGTACCCAGAACCGCTTACTCCCGCTCATTTTATAATGGCTTCTCCGTTAACTTCGTTGCCTGTCGTGAATGTTCCCGAAACGACGAAGTCTCTGATTTGCCGCAAGAAATTGCTAGACCAGTTGGTTTGTAGTTTCTGGAAGAGGTGGCGTATAGAATATTTACACAATCTTCAAGTTAGACAAAAATGGTTGAATGCCGCAGACGATGTTAAGATTGGTACAGTGGTTCTCATACATCAGGATGATGTCCCTCCTTTACGTTGGCCATTAGGTATAATCACCGAAGGTTTTCCCGGCAAGGATGGGACAACCCGCGTTGCTATGGTGAGGACATGCAGTGGCTCTTTCAAGAGACCCGTTGTCAAACTATGTCCTTTACCTTCTCAATAACATCACCGCGTTATTAAAACCATAATTTATCTTTAGTTAATATGCTTAGAATATTTTTTTTTATAAGTCCGCTTTAATATAACTTCTTTCCTTTTGAGAATATTACATATCCTCAAAGCCGGGCAGGATGCTCGCGCAAGTTTTTTATTTATAAGTTTTTTCCGCTTACAACACAGAATTGAGCGAATCATTCCTACCCATTCATTCCTAATCGACCAATCGGAAACTTTCCCGCCACTGCGAGCATCCGTCAACGGTGATTTTGGACAAGAAACGTCAGTGCGTTTTTCGCATTCAAACCGCTCACCGCTCATAACCTCTAATTATAGTGAGTTAGTCTCGTCTAGCTTACTTAAAAAGTGTAATTTTTGCATTCGCACGCGCCGCTTTATAAACAGTCTAGGTCCAGACTCCAGTGTGTTCATCGCATTCAACCGCTACATAACCTCAAACCGCTCACCGCTCATAACCGCTAATTATAGTGAGCTAGTCTCGTCTAGCTTACTTAAAAGGTCTAGGTCCAGACGCCAGTGTGAATACTGACCCGCAAACCGCTCTTCGCTAATACCGCTTACTCAACCCGCATCCGCACCAAAAACTGTATAATTATTAATAAAATAAGTGTTGGCCGACACAAGTGGGACATTTAAACAAGTGAATAGTGCATCAAGGAGAAACAGGAAGAAATCAGGGAACACGTGAGACGTCTGCAAAGGGCTGTCCTTGCCACGTGTTTCGTCCAGAAGATCTCAAGTAAGTCCATCCATCCATATTCCTGAAAACCATCATATCCCGAAAGCTCAATTCTGTGTCGTCCAACAGTTCACCACGCTAAAATCTACACCCCAATAAAATTAATTCACCGCATACCAAGGTCCTTCGAAGTCGTTTTAAAACTTAACCACCAATCCTCGTTGTCCTTCAGATCATCGGTGACAATGTGCCCTAGATATTTAAATTTTTTCACTCTAGTGAGAGGAGAACCATTCAAGAAAATGTCTGGAGTTTCATGAGGTATTTCATCATCCAGGCCGAAAAACATACAATCACTCTTGGTCGCATTGTACACCAGACCGGCGCTATAGCGCTCACACACCTTCAGAAGGTTGCGAAGGGCTCCTATTGATGGGCTTAGCAGCACCATGTCCTTGACAGCGACCCCATCAATATAACACCCCGCATGCATGCTGCTAAGCTCGCCAATCAGGCACTAGCGACTTCGTCTTATTAAATTTTCACGGAGTCTTCTTAACAAGTTATAAGCATAATTAAACTAAAAAAACCGGCCAAGTGGGAGTCGGACTCGCACACCGAGGGTTCCGTACAAACCTGTAGGTATATAAGTAAAAGTTCACCCATCACGAGAATCGAGTCATAGTTATGGTATTTTTATATTTTGAAAAAAAAAACATTTTTTTTTATTATATGATGTAACTAAAAATTTACGGTTTTCGCAATTTTTCCTTTATCTGCACTGTAAGACGTTACTTTGTACAAATTTCAAGATTCTAAGTTCACGGGAAGTACCCTATAGGTTTAGATTCCCGTGCGAGTTTCGAAAATTTGCGGCATAAACAGCTGTATCTTTTGATTGCTTTGGCTTAGAAGTTTGATTTTTTCACAGCTCCAAGGGACAGTAGACCTGAGTATTAGATATAAATTTCAGTTTGATACCTCCACGTGTGCCACGGTCTTGACAGACGGACGGACGGACAACAAAGTGATCCTTTAAGGGTTCCGTTTTTTCCTTTTGAGGTACGGAACCCTAAAAACGTACAAACCTAACCTAAATCACAAAACTAGCTACCTATTAAATACCTAATTAACTAACTAATATTACACTAACACTTAACAATAAGTCACACTAACCTATGAACTAATCTAACTATCATAAATCGTCTTTAATCTCAATAACTACTAATACTTTTCATAAATGAATCACGACAATGCGCGCGCGTCTTGTAATAAAAAAAAAGTAGGCGTGTGTCCTTTAAAGGGCACCGCTATGCACTGACTGACATAGTAACCGAGTCAAGGACTTTTTGCTGAAAAAAATCCGTTCGCACACACACTCGCAATTTTATGCGCCACTAATGCATTATTTGCGGAAGTAATATTTCTTTTTCTTTCTAATTGTAGTATTTTGTGGGAGTGGACGGGGCGCGTCAGAGTGGAATAGTATGACACCTTTCTCTGTCTTTCAAGGATATTGAGACGTAGAGAATTGAATCGTACGTGTTTGCACAGGTTCTTGACCTTACAATGTTTATTTATTATTACGGACTCAGATCTACATCATGTTGTAAAGTATGAAAATGAAAAATAATTTCCCGTGGCTAAAGTATTCATTGGATTTCGTTGATTTTTTGTATACGGGTTAAGGAAATGACACTCTTAACGTGGTTTAAAAAAATGTCGAACGACCTGCTCCACTTTGTTTACACATACTTTCGATACTTTTATTTCGTTTCATTACATCAGTTATATCATCAAATATACATAACATGACCTATTAAAAAATATATGATTCTAAATTTTGAAATAAAACGTATAAACATGTTGTTCGCAGATTTTAGGTCTACTTCTGTAGACGCATAAAATAAGGCAAAATTTGCAAACGATGAACTATAATTCTGTTTTTTGTGTTGGCAGCACTGTATTCACTGTCATTTACTCGGTTGTGATTTTACGTAAAGTGCGTGTGAAGTGAAAAATCTCAATTTTATTTAATTACACAAGTTTTCTGTCAAGATCAGTGCTTCTTTCCTGTGCAAAGGATACCTGAGTAAGTAGCCTTTATACATAAATAAAAATATCAAGATAGTATGTGCGTATGGGCGCGGTGTGCAAATATCACATTGCTTAAATTCTAACCTCATAATGTAACATGCCATGTCTGATTTATGAAAATGTGTCTCTCGTGTAGACATCTTTACTGTGGACTTAGTGTCTACAGAAGGGAGCTATGTCAGCAGAAGTGAATAATGTTATGAAGTTAATGAAAATTCATCGCATTTGGAAAAAAACAGTAGTGTTACTTACTCGCTTTGCAACCGATTTATAATTTGTAACATTTTAACCGGTTTTGAAGTTGTATAATGAACCTGTAAGTAATTATTTCATCATTCATTTTGCTCACTTTCATCTTTCTCTCAAGTTTTTTTTATCTTTTGGGAAGGGACTTGACATGCTGCTTGCCATTTTTTTGCATTGTGTCGCTTGCAGCGCATGACGGTTGGGGTTTTTGTTTCAGTTACTATACCACGAACGAGTCGATCAGGGCAGATATCCGAAGAAGAAAAAAAGAAACGTAGGCACGAGCAGAAAAACCTTAGTATACGTCGTGCTCGGGCAAAAATGGACGAGGCAGCTCTCGAAGAAAGAAGAAGAAAGGATAGGGAGCGATACAAAAGAAAAAAAGAAATTGGTCAAATTAAGACAGTTAAGGACTACACGCCAAGAGAACAAAGGCAGATAAGAAAAACTTGGAGAGAAAAGGCGAAAAAGAAACGCAATAAGGAAAAAATTAAGAAAAGGGAACATAATTTTGTGCAAGAGAACACACCTCCATCAAGTCCTTCGTTTTCGCGTATACATGCTGGTAGAGTGGTGGCTACAAGGAATAGACGAAGACTTGTTGCAGAAAATAATTATTTAAAGAGAAGAGTTCTTGAATTAGAGTCTAAAATGGCCAAATATAGAATGAGATGTACAAGAGCAAGTAGTAAACTTGAAAGAAAAAAAGAATGTGCTACAAGAACAATAAAAACGACGAAGACTCAAGAGATAAGAAAACTAATCCATGACTTTTTATTGCAAGATGAACATAGCAGATTGACATCTGGAAAAAAAGACACAGTCACAAGAAGAAAGATAAAAAACAAATTCGCTTTTTAAATGACTCACTTTAAATTTGCATAAGGCATTTGTGAATAAAATTGGTATAACTATTTGCTATGAAACATTCCGAAGAAATCGACCATTTTGGGTTTTATTCCCTAAAGTCGATGCTAGGAACACTTGTCTGTGTGCTATACACACAAATAATGATTATATTATTCGAGCACTATATCATTCAAAAATAATTCCGTATGTATCTGCTACTTCTTTGATGAAATATTTGTGTTGCAATAATGCCCTGGCAGTAATCTGCTTGGAACGAAATTGCCCTGATTGCAAAGACAAAACTATTCAGTGTAATGACTTTGTTCATAACGATACTATATCTTACGAGAGATGGGTAACAAAAACTGTAACTGTTGTTATAAAGGGAGAAGCAAAACAGTGCAAGAAAACTATTAAAGAAAAAGTACAAACCACGAAGAAGGCTCTTGCTCGCGCAAGTTTTTTATTTATAAGTTTTTTCCGCTTACAACACAGAATTGAGCGAATCATTCCTACCCATTCATTCCTTATCGAACGGAACAAGATTGGAAGTTCATTGCGAACGACCAATCGGAGACGTTCCTGCCACTGCGAACACACGTCAACTGTGGTTTAGAAACGTCAGTGTAATTTTTGCATTCATCCGCTCCATACTCAAACCGCGCCGCTTCATAATCAAACCGCAATCGCATCAAAAACTGTATAACTATTATAAATAAGTGTTGGCCGACACAAGTGTGACATTTAAACAAGTGAAAGTGACCACAGAGAAACAGGAAGAAAACCAGATAGCACGTGGGACTTCTGCTGAGCAAGCTATCGTTGAATCCACGTGTTTTGACCAGAAGGTTCGCAAGTAAGTCCATCCATTCCTATTTCTCAAACCCTCATATCCCTTGTGCTCAATTCTGTGTCGTCCAGTAGTCCGCCACGCTAAAATCTACATCCCAACAATAAATTTAACCCCGCTATATGGTCCTTCGAGAAACCGCTAAGACTTATCCACCATAAGTTATTTGGTCCAATCGAGTCGGATTCAAAGAATCAACGATCCTAATATAGGTCTCATACCTAGGATTTAGGTTAAAATACCTAAAATACAACGTTCGTAAAACCGCCATATTGAACGTACTTGCGTTCGTACATTTCCCGCTCGCTAGGTACATTATTCATTGAGAATTACTGTATCAACTTAATATTTCGCCTGTTGCATTAAAATAGCATATGTAGGTAAATATTCAAGCCGCTAATTGTCGTGAGTCAGTCTCGTCTAACTTATTTACAACCGCATTCCTTTTGTTTAACCACTTAGAATAAAATAATTATTCTAAGTCTACCCGCTATACCTATTATCGTGAGTTAGTCTCGTCTAACGTATATTCAACCGCATTCTATATACCCGCTTAGAATAAAACAATTATTCTAAGTCTACCCGCTATACCTATTATTTTGTACGCTATATTTTCTATAACTATTCCAACATGGAAGATCTTAAAATGAAGGTTAAATTACTTCAAGCAAAAAATAATTCAATCTTCGAACATTTAACATCGCTATACGAAACTTCTAAGAAAATAAATACCACAAATATCGAGCTTCGTTCGGTGGAATCATTTATGGCAGACACGGAGGTTCTCTCAGTCACTCGTCAAGAATTTAGTACCAATTTAGATAAAATAAATACATATTCCTTGCAATTAAATCCTAATCATAATATTGATTATAGCAGTCAGGAATCTTACTACGAAGTTTATTCTCGTATAGAGAGAGTGCGTTCGTTAATCACCGCGAACCGTTCAAGGTCATTAGAACATACATGCGATTCTAATGATAACGCTAAACAATATAAAGGCACGGTCAAACTGCCACCGATTCAAATTCCTTTCTTTGATGGTAGGATTGACAACTGGCCTGTTTTCTATGAATCATTTAAATCAAATATCCATAGTAACTTAAACCTTACAGATTCTCAACGTGTGCAGTATTTGATGGGTAATTTAAAGGGAAACGCATTGCAAATTACCGCCGGAATTATTCCCTCAGGAGATAACTATGCCGCTATTTGGAACAGTTTAGTTCAAAAGTACCAAGATAAACGAGCACTAGGCTCACATTACATGTCTAACATACTAAATATTAAACCCGCAATTAATAACTCCGCATCTTTAAATAATTTCATTGAAAGTTTTCACGCGTCCGTTTCTGCTTTAGAACAATTACAAATAAAAGATTTTGTGTGATAAATGAAACGGGTGAACGTTATAATAAAATAATATAATCTCAGCTTGACAACTATTTGGATTACATTACAAATTTAATGGTTGGCCGCGCGGCCTACAATGTTCTTCCCGGTACCGGGTACCGGGGTCGTTTGGAGGTGATGAAAAAAGGAACGCTCTGCGTGGGCGCTCGTCTTTTATAGACGCCGCCGCGCCGGCGATGACGAAACGGGGAGCGTGGCTACGTTCCGTTCTCCGCACCCTCCGTTGGTACACTTGCGCGTGTACATCTTCCCAGCCTTGAAGGAGTCAGCCTTCAACAGGTCCTTCTTCACCCGGCAGCCTGACGATGTAGTGGATAGCTCTGCGGACTGTTCCTTTGGATGTGTAGATGTCTACCACCCGGCAAGTGTTGTCTGCGCCCATGTGTAGACGTGTAATGCGGCCTAGCCGCCAGCGTTGCGGAGGCAGATTCTGGTCCCTTATGAGCACCATCTCCCCAACATTCGGCCCGGCAGACCCAATTTTCCATTTGGATCGCTGCTGGAGTTCTGCTATAAATTCTTGAGACCATCTTTTCCAGAACTCAAGGCGTAGCTTGCAGATGAGGTTGTACTTCGGTCTGGAGTCTTCAGCTGCAAAAGAGGGCACCGACGTCAGTGGCCGTCCGATAAGGAAGTGCCCGGGGGTCAAAGGGTTCAAATCAAAGGGATCAGAAGATAAAGGGGAGAGAGGGCGAGAATTTAGGATCGCCTCTATCTGAGTGAATAGAGTTGACAACTCCTCAAAAGTAAGAGAAACATTAGCGGCTGTTCTTTTTAAATGATATTTGGCCGCCTTTACGCCTGCCTCCCAGAGTCCACCAAAGTGCGGTGAATAAGCTGGACTAAATTTAAATAAAATGCCTTCGTTAGCCGTATAGTCAATGACCGAGTCACGACTGGAGCGTAGCACCTTACCTAGTTCATTGTTTGCCCCCACGAAGTTAGTGCCATTGTCGCACCAAATCTCATAGGGCTTACCTCTGCGCGACACGAATCGTCGTAAACATAAAATAAATGCAGATGTAGTGAGGTCACTCACCAGCTCTAGGTGCACAGCTCTGGTACTTAAGCAAACAAATATACAGAGGTAACATTTACTTATTCGATTACCTCTTCCCCTTTTACTAGAGATTTGAAATGGTCCTGCGAAGTCGGTACCGGTAGAGTGGAAAGGGAAAGTAGGTCGCATCCTCGCTGATGGTAAGTTGCCCATTATAGGCTGTATAGTCTTACCACGAAATCTAGTGCATACAACGCATTGTTTATATACTTTGCGCGCTAAGGCCCTCCCACCTACAGGCCAGTACCTTTCTCTTACGGAGGCTAATAATAATTGTGGACCTGCATGAAATAAGCGATGGTGTTCACTTTGCATTAATAAAAGGGTGAATCTATGTTTACAATCTAATATGATAGGATGCTTTTTATTGTAATCAAAGCTTGAATTGTCAAGACGACCTCCTACTCTTAGTAGACCTTCAGAGTCATGAAAAGGATTTAAATTGAATATTTTAGATTTTTTAGGTATTCCTTGACCTCTTTTAATAGATTTTAATTCTGTATCAAATGATTCGAGTTGACATATTTTACATAGAAAGGTATGAGATTTATTTATTTCGTTAGTTTGTAGTGGACCATATAATTTGGTTTTATTCCTACAATTATATAAAAACCGCAATACATAAGCTAACACGCGACTTAAATGATTATACTTTGAATAATTACTAAAATTAATGATAGATTTATGACTGTCGTCGTGAGCTATATTTGTTTGTACATGAACCTTTAGTTCAGGTAAGTCCACTGACTTATGAGGTTGCTGTGGCCAAGCAGATGATCCATCCTTTAAGAAGGAGGGTCCTTCCCACCACAAGGGTTCAACCTGCAGACGCTGAGGATCTACACCTCTAGAAGCAAGATCTGCAGGGTTAAGGTGAGTGGGAACATGCCGCCACGAAAAGCCCTGTGTCAACTCATTAATTTCTATTACTCGATTGGCTACAAATGCTTTTAAAAGGTTTGGTTGTGAATTTATCCAACCAAGTACTACAGTTGAGTCGGTCCATATAACCTTTTGTGTTATCTTATGACATCTAATGGACTGGATTACCTTTGTGGTCAACCTAGCACCAAGTAATGCGCCACACAATTCAAGGCGAGGTATTGTCATAGCCTTCAGAGGTGCAACCCTAGCCTTTGCACACAGCAATTTAACATCTACAATATTTTTATTACTAATTGACCGTAGATAGACACAAGCTCCATATGCTTCCTGAGAAGCATCTACGAAACAATGTAATTCAACTGACATGGGAATATCGCATAGTACATACCTAGGCAAACTAATTTTAGACAGATTATTAATATTTTCTGCTATCTTAACCCACTTCTTTTCAATGTGGGGTGGCACAGGGTCATCCCAGCCTAATTTTTCATTCCATAATTGCTGTAAAATAATTTTAGCTCTAATTATGCATGCACATAGCAGCCCTAATGGATCAAATATTTTACAAGTTAATGATATGATAACCCGTTTAGTAAGTTTCTTAGACATATCCATATCAACAGTGAAATGTAAAGTATCTGGTGACGGTGACCAGTTTAATCCTAAAACTGTGGAATATTTACTCAGATCAAGTGATTTAGATGTAGTCTCTGTTTGCAATGCTTGGGGGCAGTTTGTGCGTATTTTATGAAGAGGGAAACAAGCTGATGATAATATATTAGTGATGTCATCATATATTTCTTTAATTTCTTTTTCTGATTGACATCCTGTATTTAAATCATCCATATAAATATCATATTTTAAAATATTAGAAATTATGGGGTTAGAACATTCATGAGCTAGTTGAATTAGACACCTGGTGCTCAAGAAAGGTGCAGATGCTGTCCCATAGGTGACAGTGTTTAGCTGCAAGACCTTAATTGGCTGTGAGCAATCATCTCTCCACAAAATTAGTTGAAATGGTCCTGCGAAGTCGGTACCGGTAGAGTGGAAAGGGAAAGTAGGTCGCAAGGAATTCCAAATTGTGAATTTTGTAGGATAGGTTTACCTACACCTAGTGAAATACGCTTAGTCCCTACAATGTTCCAAAAAACATCTGCCCCTAATAGCATATCTATGTTAGAGGGATAATTGAACTTTGGGTCTGCAAGCACAATATTTTCTGGTAAATTCAGTTCCTGAATGTTAACAGGTGCACTCGGCAATGTTCCTGTAATTTGTGGAACTACAAGACAGTTTATTTCTAAATTAAATGAATTTAGTCTTGATTTTATTATTATATTGCAGCGCTCGGATATATTAAAAGAAACATTATTAATACCTGAAATCCGTAGCGGTTCAATAGTTTTAGTGGACAGACCTAACTTTCCTTTCAGGTTTTCTGTCACAAAAGAGGATTGAGATCCTGTATCTAATAGAACTCTTACACAGTAAGTTTCATTAGTATGTTCATTAAATACTTTTACAACAGCGGTACACAATAAAACCTGGCTGATGGATACCGCAGACAGTGATACCGGTTGTTGTTGAGTTGACGTAGAAGGTGCAGCAGTAGTATTTTCAGAACTGCTGTTGCTATTAGTTTTATTTACATGTACTAAACTATTATGTTTGTGTTTACAAAATTTACATAAACCCTTCATACGACAACGAAACGAGTTGTGGCCCTCACGCAGGCAATTTAAGCATAACTTTAATTTATTAACCTCCTTAAGCCTATCTTGAACATTCATATTATTAAATTTGAGACATTTTTGGATTCTATGACCCTGCTCGCTACAAATTAAACATAAAAGTTCACTTAAGTTTTCAACTGAAGAGACAAAGGCTTTTGATTTATTTTGGTTAAATTTATTAATATTCCCTTTGTCACTTTGTTGTGATGTGACTGATGTTGTTTCTAAAACATCAGCACGACTACGAATAAAATTAAAAAAATCACTTAGTGTTGGTAAGTCAGGTAAGATATTCCTGTATTCCTCCCAACGTACAACCATACTGGTATCTAACTTCCCAGTTATTATAAATATTAATAGAGCATCCCATTGGTCAGTTGCTAGACCTAAATTGTTGAGCGCTCTTAAATTTTTTGAAATAATATCAATGAGATTTCTCAATTCCTTAACAGAGTCTTTATTAACATTGCCAATGCTACAAAGCGCCTTTAAGTGATTATTAACCAAGAGTTTTTTATTATTATACCTATCATTAAGTAATTGCCATGCAACACTGTAATTCTCAGAGGTAAACTCCAAGGATCTGATAACTTCAACAGCACCACCCTCTAGTGAAGACCTCAGATAGTGATATTTATTTATATTTGGTATAGACTCATTACTGTGTATTAATGAATAGAAGGTATCTCTGAATTCTAACCATTTTAAATAGGAACCATTAAATGTTGGCAATTTAATTGTGGGCAATCTTATTGACTGTAAGCCATTTTGTAGGCAATTTGAATGGGAGCCTTTGTTACTACATGCATCACCAAACTTTTCTTTGTCTGACCCTTGCCTTTCTAAAATGTCCTCAATGACTGACATTATTGAAATAAACTTTGATTCAATGGACTCTCTTAATGTGAGTTGTTCCTCAGTGTCACAATCCTCACAAGTGTCCTCAATTATTGTTTGAACGTCGTTAAATTGACTAAATAATTCTTGACAATTTTCTAAACGTCTACCTAACTCTTTTAAATTAACGCTACTTAAAGTAGATTCTAGGTTTTTCATATCCTGTACATAATCATTTAATTTAGTTAAACGCCCTCTGATATTACCGCGTTTCCGAATTAGTTCACTGAATTTGCACGCATCCTTGTCCATGATTGCACTAAATATACTACACTAACCGAGTACAAACAATGAAATAAGCAATAAATGTGCATCAAACCAAACGCCCGGTTAGGCGTACACTCCAGTCGCAGCTCGCAGCCACGCGTTGTTACGGCAGGCACGCCGCACAGGCACACAAGATGGCCGCTCTGCTATTCTGCGACCGCGCCGCGGTCCGCGGAGCCCTGCTCGCCACGTGGTCGGACGGACGCTAGGAGGCAGCGCGCAGACGCAGCCCGCAGATTTCCTGGAAGTGTTCGGCAAATCTATTTGAAGCAAGAATGCAGTGCAAGGCTTAAGCTTTGTTATTGGTGCATGAAACACGGAATTGGGTATTTAGTACCGGAATATAAACACTAGATGTATAATAAGCGTTCAAAATTATATGCCTTCACTCACAGCGCACGGCACAGCACAGAGGCACGTGTATTATTTTATAACCCATGCGGGCATGCGGGACCTATTGTATGGTCGCCATAAATATATATGCTTAAAATATACTCCTCATATTAGTCTGGAGTTACGACCAAATTATTTAGATACACAACTCACGAGATTTTAAATTTACCACAATGCAATAAAATTCTGTTTGCAAGCTGCCCCTAACCTCGAGGAATACACTCTACGAGGAGGACGCTCTAAACACACAAACAAAGCGGCGGAAATTGGGGACGGAAATATAAAATAGGAACGAGCTCACTTCCCTTCGGCAGACCTCCTGACGCGATGCCCGCTGTATCCAGGTAGATCTTCGACAGCCGTGGTTGTGTAGCCTCCTCGTGTTCCCAGCAATGTCGCCTGATGCACGCGGTTGCGATTCCCGATGGGCAGCGGCGGCGCCGGCGGTTTAGCGCCTGCACGGCGCGCGCACGTGGTCGGTTCGAAGAATCCGGAACACGCTACCGAGTCGCAGTTTTCTCGTAGTTGTGGTTGCAGATTTCTTTTTGCTCACGGTCGCCAAATGTGTGATAAATGAAACGGGTGAACGTTATAATAAAATAATATAATCTCAGCTTGACAACTATTTGGATTACATTACAAATTTAATGGTTGGCCGCGCGGCCTACAATGTTCTTCCCGGTACCGGGTACCGGGGTCGTTTGGAGGTGATGAAAAAAGGAACGCTCTGCGTGGGCGCTCGTCTTTTATAGACGCCGCCGCGCCGGCGATGACGAAACGGGGAGCGTGGCTACGTTCCGTTCTCCGCACCCTCCGTTGGTACACTTGCGCGTGTACAGATTTAAAGGATTTCATTTTGCTTAATTTAGCTTTGAAAAAATTAGACCCCGCAATCGTAAATTTATTCGAAGCGCATATGAGAGATGAGGAAATTCCTACTTATACGGATTTCGTAAAATTTATAAAATCGCAAGTTAAAATATTGGATCGCACTATTTCATCTCGAACCGCGTTAGTGAGTAACAACCCTAATAAAAATAATCCTTCTCGTAATCAGTCACGTGATAGTACAGCACATACTTTTGTTGCTTGCGATAGTAATCAAAGTTGTTTGTATTGCGGTAAAGTTGATCATTGTAAACTTTACACTTGTCCAATCTTTCAATCGCTCACAGCCAATTTACGTCTGGATTTTATTAAAAACAAACGTGGATGTGTAAACTGTCTTAGTGTATCGCACACTGCTTCACAGTGTAAATCGATACATACCTGTAGGACGTGTAACAAAAGACATCATTCGCTTTTACATTTAGAACACAGCTCGTCGCAGCCGGTCTCGACTGACGTTGTCACTAATTCGCAGCAGGTGGCGCTGTGTGCGTCCGCTCGTCTTAATAATGTAAACAAACCACTTAATACGGTACTTCTTTCTACTGCCCGAGTCTATGTTGATAACAAATACAGCAAACACGTTTCTGTGAGATGTTTAATAGATAACGCTTCGCAAAATAATATAATTACTTCCGCTTGTTGTAAAAAACTTCAATTAAACATTATACCGCTTTCAAACTCCGTTATAAAAGGTGTCGGATCATCTGCGCGGCCTGTTATAGGTTACGTTGAGATAAAAGTTACTGCTAAAATTAAAAATAATTCTTTTAACATTACCGCTCTGGTTATCGATTGTATCACGGATAACTTACCATCTCACTTTGTTGACACTACTGCAGTGCAACATTTGTTTGATTTACCGCTCGCTGACCCACTGTGGCACGTACCTGGTGAGGTTGAATTGCTTCTGGGGGCAAAACTGTTCCCGTATTTATTACTCAACAATAAAATTATCTCACCTACCGCTCCATCCGCTATTGGAACCGTGTTCGGTTACATTCTTATGGGTGAGGTACCCGCTAGTTTATCTAATAACAATTATAGTCCCGCTGAATTAAAAACCGCTTCATATTTTTCTACCGCGCTAAATATAGATAATTTTCATTGTTTTCTGTCTTTAGACGAATCCTTACATAAATTTTGGAACATTGAAGAAATACCTTCAAACATTTTATGAGCCCTGCTGAACTGGAGTGTGAACAGCTGTACGCTTCTACTGTGTCACGTGACTCCAGTGGTAGGTATTGTACCGCGTTACCATTCTGTAAAAATCCAGAATCACTTGGAAATTCTTATGCTGTCGCTTATCGACGTTTAATTAACTTAGAAAAAACTAAGCTTCGCGACCCTGTTTTGTGCGCTAGTTATAATGAAATAATCCAAGAGTATATCGATCAAAATTATTTAACTGAAACTACACCTAGTTCTGTTAATCAGACTGTAGATTATTACATACCGCATCACCCTGTTGTTAGGAATGATAAACAAACCACTAAAGTTCGCATCGTTCTTGATGCAAGCGCTAATTCTCATAATAGTCCATTGAAATGTTACAATTTAGGGACCGAATATTGCATTTCTTAGAGGACGCAATTTTATTTTTGGGACGTTTGAGGGGTCAATAGAAGCTTAACCTCAAGTTTGTGGGGTTGCCACCCTTGTCCCCCGGCCGCCATCGTGGAAAAAGGGTGAAAACACTTTTTTCGCGATATCTCGGAAACAATGCGTCTTACAAAAAAATTGCAAAGACATAATTTGTAGCAAATTGTTTTGCCTACAAATATGTAATACAACTTTTTGCCCTAAATTAAAAATTATAGAAGTTATAAGCAAAAAAGGGAGATTTTTTTTTATAAAAAAATTCTTTTTTGCTCTATAACTTTTTTTTAATACATTTTACAAAAAAAATACATCAGACCAATCTTGTAGATGATCCTTTGAGGATAATTTTTCCCTATTTTTTTTTAAATTTCACTCATTAATAACGCTGTTACAGCGCTCCAAAGTTGAACGGATTCGTCAATGTTCATGAGAATCCGGTCGAAACGAAATGTTTTACTTATTTTTGTTTTTTTTTATTGTAAATATATTCTTACAAAAATTTTGTTAAATTAAAAAAACAAATCAGCCTTGATAGATCTTCTCAAAACTGCTCTTTCAGGGGTTGGTATTTCTGTCGACCAAGCTGAATCAGATGCAGATTCAATCATCGTCTCTGCTGCGCTTACTGCATCCCGATCTCATGATTCTGTTATTAATGTGGCAGAAGACAGCCTAACATTAATTTTTCAAAACCTGCTTTTTCAGGATGTGATACAACATCAGCAATTGAATTAGCTGGTATAAAGCCGTATAAAGATATGAAAAAACGTTCGCCAACAAGAGTGAGCAAAGATGGAATAGCGCGGTACCACCAGCTAATTAAGAATGTTTCTCCATAATTTTAATACATTTTCATTTCCCCATTTTATAGGCTGCTGATGTTGTATCACATCCTGAAAAAGCATGAAAAAACAGCAACTTCTGTGTTATGAGATCTCCATACATAAAACTTGAAGGGCTATATCTGAGCAGATGTGCTCCCTTTTGAAGGTTTTGAAAAATAAATATTAGGCTGTCTTGTAACTAGGGCACGCCACGTCAGTGGCGATAAGGCCCCTCTTTAAGGAATGGCTAGAGAGGCGTCACGGCGCCCTCACCTACCGCCTGACGCAGATCCTCACCGGACATGGATGTTTCGGGAGGTTCCTGCACATCATCAGGCGGGAGGAAACGCCCGAGTGTCACCACTGCGAGGATCGCCCAGAGGACACGGTGGAGCACACGGTGGAAACCTGCCTCACTTGGGCGGAGCACCGCCGTGTTCTCGTAGAGGCGATCGGCGGCGGCGACCTCTCGCGCCCGGCCCTGGTGCAAGCCATGGTCCGGGGCGAGAGGGAGTGGGAGGCAGTCACCTCCATCTGCGAAACAGTCATGCTCGCGAAGGAGGTGGCGGGATGGGAGAGAGAAAGGTCCTCCCGTCCCAGCCGCCGCGGGACCCGCCCCGGGCGTTGGGAGCCACGTAAAGACTCCCGGCCACCGGCGCGGGCCTGCGGGCGGTGAGCAATGGGTGGCTCACCACCCGATCAGGACCAGGCCGGTGCCGGATGGCGCGTATATGTTCCACCCGCGCCTAAAAGAGATGTCAGCACATGAAGGCCCTTTAGGGCCAAGCCTGCCGGGTAATCGGGATTGTCCGAAAGGGTCACCACTACCCTGGAACATAAAGGGCTACGGAAGGAACATGAATGGGTTTTAGTCAATAAGAGTCTGACACTCCCTCCACCCAGAACTAGAGAAGACATTGGATGATTTCCCAGCCTTCAAAAAAAGCTGTCTTGTGCCTAATGCCGTGAGCAATACAAGAATGGCAATGTCCTCTGCCACAATAATAACAAAATCATGATGCATCTGATTCAGTTTGGTCGACAGAAATACCAACCGCTGAAAGAGCAGTTTTGAGAAGATCTATCAAGTTTGATTTGTTTTTTTAATTTAACAAAATTCTTGTAAGAATATATTTACAATAAAAAATAAAACAAAAATAAGTTAAACATTTCGTTTCGACCGGATTCTCATGAACATTGACGAACCCGGTCAACTTTGGAGCGCTGTAACAGCGTTATTAATGAATGAAAATAAAAAAAAAATAGGGAAAAATTATCCTCAAAGGATCATCTACAAGAATGGTCTGATGTATTTTTTTTTTAAAATGTATTAAAAAAAGTTATAGAGCAAAAAAGAATTTTTTTATAAAAAAAAACTCCCTTTTTTGCTTATAACTTCTATAATTTTTTATTTAGGGCAAAAAGTTGTATTACATATTTGTAGGCAAAACAATTTGCTACAAATTATGTCTTTGCATTTTTTATGTAAGACGCATTGTTTCCGAGATATCGCGAAAAAAGTATTTTCACCCTTTTTCCAAGATGGCGGCCGGGGGACAAGGGTGGCGACCCCACTAACTTGAGGTTAAGCTTCAATTGACCCCCCAAACATGTCCCAAAAATAAAATTGCGTCCTCTAAAAAATGCAAAGCAAATGTAACATTTCAATGGACTATAATGGCGTGTCATTGAATGACTTGTTACACACAGGGCCGAATTTACAGGCTGACATATTTTTATTACTTTTAAAATTCCGCTTGTTCCCTATTGCAGTTACAGCTGACATAAAACAGATGTATCTTCGAATTGCTGTTATTGATGAGCATCGAAAATACCAAAAAATATTGTTTCGTTTTAATATCGCTGAACCTATTCGCGAATTTCAATTTGATCGAGTTGCATTTGGTCTTAAACCTAGTCCCTTCCTAGCCATGCGCACTGTGCGCCGGCTATCAGAGGATGAAACTCCACCCGATTCTATTATACTGCTCTTTCAAAAATTTAAAGAGCAACTTTACTCTCGTCTTTAAAATTACCTCGTCATGTAGCCGTTACTATGGGTTGCGTGACAAATATAGTAAGTTTTGCTGATGCCAGCTTGAATGCATATGGCTGCGTCATATACTTACATGTCATTGATACAAATGGTAACACACACGTAAATTTGGTGTGTGCTAAATCCAAAGTTGCACCTGTTAAGGTCATATCTCTAGCTCGTTTAGAGCTCTGTGCTGCTATTCTTTTGTCTAAATTAATTAAATTAGTTTATGACACTTACCGCTCTCGTACCGCTATTAATAATATAATATTTAATTTTGCCTTTTCCGACAACAGAACAAATTTCGTTGGAGCCAAGGCTCAACAACAAGAACTACTTGTTAACCGCTACCGCATAGAGTGGAAAATGATTCCACCCCGCGCACCCCATTTTGGAGGGTTGTGGGAATCTCATATTAAATCTATTAAAACGCATTTATACCGTGTTATCGGTTCTCAGCTTCTTACCTACGAGGAGCTTTCGACTGTTCTCACTGAAATTGAGGCAGTTCTAAATTCCAGACCGCTCTGTGTCCCAGAACCGCTTACTCCCGCTCATTTTATAATGGCTTCTCCGTTAACTTCGTTGCCTGTCGTGAATGTTCCCGAAACGACGAAGTCTCTGACTTGCCGCAAGAAATTGCTTGACCGAATGGTTTGTACACTTAGCGGCACGGAATGTGGCCCAAACATAAACAAACCGATAACAGGCGATTTCGATATCGCGTATGAGAATTTCGAGTGGCAGTTTGTCAGGACATTTGTTTTTGTTAATTTAAGAGGGTAAGCACAAAAAAAAAGTATATTTGTTTAATTTCTGTGACACTTAACGTTAGAACGTTAGTTCGTTATTGGAAAGCGCAAAACACTGGTGAGTTAGAATTACAATAAAGATTCAATGCACGATGCATTGAATCTTTATTGTTTTGTTTTTTATTTAATCTGTATTAATTTATCCTTCTGCATTTATGAACAAAATGCCCCTAATTTCAGCTCAAATTGCTCAGGCTGTGTTACTTCGGAGTCATGGGCGAACGCAGCGAGAGATTGCTGAAACTTTAAATGTACCGCGTACAACTTTAAGGTACGCCTTAACAAGGTACGACCAGACTGGCCTTTACACAAGGAGACCAGGAAGTGGCGGTATTAGGTGTACATCAGCGCGAGATGACCGATTTATCGCTCTCGCAATTTTGGGAAATCGGTTCCTTACTGCGGTCGAAATACGGCAGCGTCTACAAACGGCAAGAGGGGTCAACGTAAGTGAGCGGACAATAAGAAGGAGAATGGAGGAACGGGATCTGTGTGCTCGAAGACCAGCTCTAGGTCCAGAACTCCTCCGGCATCATCGCGTAGCTCGACTTCGGTTCGCTCGCGAACACGCAAATTGGACTCATGAACAGTGGAGTAAAGTTCTATGGACTGATGAATGCAGAGTGGCCTTAAGAGCTCCAGATGGCCGCGAACGTGTGTGGAGAAGGCATGGGGAGAGGTTTCTGCCAATCACTACAAGGCAAACCGTCAGTTTCCATGGTGGATCAGTTATGGTTTGGGGAGGGATCTGTTCAGAAGGACGCACAGAGTTAGCATTAATGGAAGGTCGTCTAACGGTAGTGCGATATATTGAAGAGATCCTCCAGGAACACGTTTTACCATTCGTGGAATTCATCGGTAGCGAAGATTTCATCTTAATGCAAGATAATGTTCGACCTCACACAGCGCGTTGCGTGGATGATTACCTATCGGAGGTGAGAATAACAAAACTGGAGTGGCCAGCACGAAGCCCAGACCTGAATCCCATAAAACATGTCTGGGAAATGCTTAAAAGACGCATCCGATACAGTCCCAACCCTCCAGAGACTATCAATCAGTTGAAAACCGCTCTGGTAGCCACATGGGCAGAAATACCCCATGTGGACATTAAAAACATAATCCACAGCATGCCTGATCGCATGCAGGCGGTTATTAGAGCCAGAGGTGGAAATACCCGCTATTAATTTTAAGTACCATAGCTTTATTTTGTAAATTTAATGAAAAATTTTTTTTTGGAAACAGAGCTTAAGACGTTTTTTGTAATTTTGTAAAATTTTAATAAAGTTAACTCACTTTTTTGTTAATTAATTATTCGCATTTACGATTCTAATTAACATTTAAGTTCTACAACAAAAAAAAACCTTGTTTCGCGTTTCAATTTGATAATAAACCACATAACGCGCTTGGGCCACATTCCGTGCCGCTGAGTGTAGTTTCTGGAAGAGGTGGCGTATAGAATATTTACATAATCTTCAAGTTAGACAAAAATGGTTGAATGCCGCAGACGATATTAAGATTGGTACAGTGGTTCTCATACATCAGGATGATGTCCCTCCTTTACGTTGGCCATTGGGTATAATGGGCAACGATGGGACAACCCGCGTTGCTATGGTGAAGACATGCAGTGGCTCTTTCAAGAGACCCGTTGTCAAACTATGTCCTTTACCTTCTCAATAACATCACCGCGTTATTAAAACCATAATTTATCTTTAGTTAATATGCTTAGATTATCTTTTTTTTTTAGCGCGAATATTTGATTTTAGTCAGTCAGATTTTAAATCCACCTTATAAAAAAAAAGTATACCAAATTATTTTTAATTATTAATAATTAGTATCAAGTTTATACAATACGTACCTAATCGTTATACAAAGTGGAGCAGGTCGTTCGAAATTTTTTAAACCACGTTAAGAGTGTCATGTCCCTAACCCGTATACAAAAAATCAACCAAATCCAATGAATACTTTAGCCACAGGAAATTATTCTTCATTTTCATACTTTACAACATGATGTAGATCTGAGTCCGTAATAATAAATAAGCATTGTAAGGTCAAGAACCTGTGCAAACACGTACGATTCAATTCTCTACATCTCAATATCCTTGAAAGACAGAGAAAGGTGTCATACTATTCCACTCTGACGCGCCCCGCCCACTCCCACAAAATACTACAATTAGAAAGAAAAAGAAATATTACTTCCGCAAATAGTGCATTAGTGGCGCATAAAATTGCGAGTGTGTGTGCGAACGGATTTTTTTCGGCAAAAAGTCCTTGACTCGGTTACTATGTCAGTCAGTGCATAGCGGTGCCCTTTAAAGGACACACGCCTACTTTTTTTTTTATTACAAGACGCGCGCGCATTGTCGTGATTAATTTATGATAGTTAGATTAGTTCATAGGTTAGTGTGACTTATTGTTAAGTGTTAGTGTAATATTAGTTACTTAATTAGGCATTTAATAGGTAGCTAGTTTTGTGATTAAGGTTAGGTTTGTAACTTATTAAGTTTAATTATGCTTATAACTTGTTAAGACGATTCCGTGAAAATTTAATAAGACGATGTCGCTTGTGCATAATGAACAACGGGGGACACTTTGAAAATGTTAAAATTTGACTATTGGTGATTTAAATTCTGATTGTGATGTGATATTATGTAATTAATTATTCAATCAGTGATCTTTTATTAATCAATAACGCGCAACATAGTGAGTTTATGCTGCTGGATTGTTGATCTCTGACTAAAGTAGGTACTGTAGAGCCTTAGAGTAAAACCTTATGTTGTACAAGGCTGGAAATTATCTGACGGCATTCGAACCTTTCAAATGTTTTAAGAATAGATTAGGATTTTATACATTCTAGACTTGACGTCCGGCGGCGAAGCTAAACAGATGTATTCGTTATAACCAAGTGAAAATATAATACATGTGTGTCCATCCGTGTTTCTCTTCATAGTATAGAAGCCCTATACCCACATTACACGCTCTACCACTGAGCCCCCTCAGTAGAGGATCTTCCATCCTTTACAGTACCTACCTACGCCCCGCGCCCTACGCCGCGCGGCAGGTCAGTGACTTTTCGTAGATAAAGCGTGTTTACGTTTTATGCAGTTGATTCTACTATTTATTCTGTTAGAAAATTGCAATTTTTAAATTTTCTATTAACTACTAATCTTCGTGTTTTAAAATGTTTCGATGGACTAGTACTGTGCTCGTTTTAATTTAATGTCGTAATTCCGGATCCACATTGTATAACCTTAAACATAACTACTACTAGAAAAATAAAACAAAATAAACTTATACTAATCAATTCCAGTTGATCTACTGCATTGCTCTACTCTGTGACGCAACTTAGTACCTACTCAAGTTCGTGAACTCATGAGTGGTGCGTTTGGCGCGCGCGTCTCCCGCGCATCCTTGCGGGGGCTGGGGTATCGTTAAATGCTCACGGGCGCTCGGACTAGCCTCGCCTTAATATTGGAAAAATAGGTTTTGAACTCTTCACGCACTTGGTTAGCACTAGCAGCTGCTCGGCGTGGCAAATTTTTAATAGCATTAGTACTTGTAATTTGTGCACGCCATGAACCAGATCGAATTAGGTTATCAGTATTGCCGTAAACGTCAACTATGCCTCGTGGAAAATAAATTTGTGAAGAAGTATTGCTGTTTATTAAATAATTATGTAATAATATACAAGTCATGGTAATAACAGAAGCTTTGTCGGGGCACAGCTCGATTGGCCTTTTAAATATTTGAAATCTTGATGCCAATATTCCAAGTGTGTTAGATAGATATCATCTGCTAAAAGTGTACTATTTGCGGATGATATCTTTTTTCTGACTTCATGCCAAACAAATGCAAATTTAAATGAAAAACTCAAGACTATTCTCAGAAAAACTGTAAACTGTATGAACCACCACCATAATCTTGAAATAAACTTTACCAAAACCAAGTTACGAGCGTTTCACCCCTGGCAGAAAAAGCAAATAAATATAGATCAACATAAATTAGAAACAGTTAACAGTTTCACTCTCCTAGGTTTAACAATAGACATTTTCAAAGTTTTTATACGCTCTTCGCGAAATAAAAAGACTACAAACCACACTAGTCACATACTACGCGTATGCCCACGCTTGGTAACGATGCTAAAAAGCTTGACCTTTGGATAAATCGTACAATTCAAAAAAACTATAATCACTTTCCAACACTGTCAGCGTTTTTGGAATACTCTGGTGAAGCAATATTGCCAGCACCAATACAAGATAAAATGGTTACACACCTCCGCGCTTTCAGGTCTTCGTTTCGGGATTACTTTCCAGTACCTGACAAAAATAAAAATTGGATATCAGACCCTTTTAACACGGATGTTACTAATATTACTGGCTTGACAGCGGCACAAGAAAACCAATTAATAGAAATATCCCGTGATTCAGCATTGAAACGCAATTTCAAAGAATCTTCATTATCAAGTTTTCGGGTGAATGTAAGACAGATGATTAGGAGATATCGGACGAAGCTCTGAAAGATTAACTGCTACTTTCAACCAGATACCTATGTGAGAAGGCATTCTCTACTCTTGTATATACAAAAAACAAATACAGAAACAGATTACAAGTAGAATCTGATTTGAGATTACAACTTAGTAGCAACATCAACCCGAATATAACTGATTTAGTTGCAAAAAAGCAACACCAACCTTCACATTAAATTTTTTCATATTTTTCAAAATTATATATTTTTTACAAATCGCATAAATCCGAATCACCCGTGTTTGTTTGATTACGCTAACATCACGACAAGTTGAGACAGGTCGCCGCGGCGCGCGACTTGTGTTGGAAGTTTCGTAGGTAGGTACTTGCGCCACTGTCCGTCAAATATTATCGGTATTATTTATCACAATTTTATTCTAATAAAAATAGCTTTTTAAACGTGGTAAATATAGTGTTTAAGGTAAGTATGACGTTTCTAAGTAACAAAAATATGTAACTCTGTATCTGAAAGGCAAGCTAATGCTTAGTATAAGTACCTACAGGGTGTGTCTTAAATAGTGGTCCATAGTGGTCCAGAGTAAAGAAGTCGATACACTGTATTCTTATGTATCACATACCGAAATTCATCATTTTCAGTTAAGGGTCTCTGAAAAAAGAAAAAAAAAGTTATTTTTTAAATTTCTCTACCTTGCTTCACGAATTTGGCTGTAATTTCAACAAAAGTCAATATTTTTTTTATTCTGTTTTTTTTATTAATACTTTTGAATATGTGTACTATGATATCCAAACCCTTTTTTATATTTTAAAGTCAAAGGTACTGAAAGAAATTAATTTGTTTCCAATTTCAATACTCATCTCCAGCAAATCATACGACTAGTAAAATTGTGTAAAAAAAATGTACCGCACTGTTAGTGCCCATTAGTTTTAAAAATACCTCATTAAATGCAGATTACAAATAGTATAATATTAAGTGGTAAGACTTCAGAAAAAAAAGTTATTAGCATTTAAAACGAAAGACAGGCTCAAAACATTTTGTTCTGATGTGTTTTGTGGACTTTGAAACTCTTGACGATTTGGAAACACGTGTAGCGAATCGGCGAATTAGAGATGGCTCAGTACACACCAAGAGAATATGCCGAAATTAATCGTATTTACGGCGAATGTGGCTGTGTCGGAGAGTAGCAGCTCGACTGTATCGAGAAAGATATCCCGATCGTCGACACCCTGATCACCGTGCATTCAGTAGAGTACATTCTGCCTATTCCGGAGGTCGATTACCCGGCACAGGCCCCAGCGGCGCCAGCGAAGGACGGCCGAGAGTGTACGACGATGGAGAGATAATGGATTTAGTCCATGAAGGCCCAACTACATCTGTTCGTGCTATCGGAGGGCGGGCATTTCTACGAGGACTGTTCACCGTGTTCTTCAAAGGCATCAGCTGTACCTTTACCATTTTCAAAGGGTACAAACTTTGTTGACAAGGGATGGGCCATTGAGAGTACAATTTTGCAGAGAAAGGCTGCGTAGAATTTGAGCAAACCCACAATTTTATAAAAAGATAATGTGGAGTGACGAATCATCATGTAAAAAAGATGGTTATTTCAATATGCACAACTTACACAGCTGGCAGCTAGAAAATCCCAACTTAATCAGACAGGAAAATAAAGGACATGGCCAGTATTTGCCCCAAGCTGTACATAATCAAAAGTATTACAATTAATTAAATTCAAATAAACAAAGAACTTTTAATATCTAATAATATTTCATAGCAGTCTCTGAATAAAATACTAAAATAAAAGAATTGTAAGCGATTTTATCCGTTCAATGTCACTTTAAAGTATCTTCAATGTTGCCATTTAATAATATTAATGCTTAGAGGAAAATATAACTAAACGCATGTAGCAATTAAAATATTCATAACAAAATATTTATTTAAATAAATATTTTTGACGGTAAGTAATCCATCAAACCAACCTTCTCGTTATGATTTTATAGATCAAAAGTCGAAGTACGCAGACTGATAGCATATTTACAGTTACGTCGTGTATTGTAGCATTACAATATTGACATAAAGGTATTACTTGACTTAATTACTAGTAACATTCAATGAATCCGTCAAACGTCAAAACTGGCATTTCAACCACTTGTTCACTCCACTCGTCGCCCATACTGTTTCCGCGGTAATCGGTTGCTTCGTGTTTGTGTTAGTATTTTATTGCATCTTTATTTTATTGTGTCGTAGCCCCACGCGAGTGCTCCACTAATTATAATAAACGGTGTAATAACCTAATAAGTAAGGAAAATGGACCTTTTACAATCGTGTGTTAACTGTGGTATCGCTATCAGAGAACGCATCAGGCGGCATGAAACATCATCATTACCTCCTGTTATGACTGTTCTTTTATCGGAATGGTTAACTTTTGAGGTAAGCTGTCGTTTATTTTTACACTATTATTTTTATTTTATCATGCAACATCTAAAGGAGTTACGTTGTAATCATGAATAGTTACCCAATAATCTGTCATGGGTTTAAAATCTTTGATTATTAAGTTCATAATTTATCTTTACAGGTATCACCTCACACCTGCGTTTGCGGCCCCTGCTATGACACGATGACCAGATGTCTTGCAACTAATTCAAGAGTCAGACAACTTGGACATATCAATGTTTGTTATGGCTGTGGTAGATCCGTCACCCGTGCAAGGAGACACAGCATTTCGGAATCTAGTCCTCTCGCCTTAGTTGTATCATCATGGCATCAGCATGTAAGTAAATTATTTTTATAGTATGTAAGTAAAACCACATGCACTGAACTGGGAGTGTTGATCTTTAAATTCTAAAATATAAGAACTTCCTGTAATAAACATAATGATACTGTACATCATTACATATTGTATAAAATCATAGTTATAGTAAAGTACTAGATTATTGTATTTATTGTGATCATATTATCAATAATTAATCAATCAGCATTCAGCAGTAATGCTAAGTAAAGCTATTTACTTTCCATAAATAATATACCATTCATCCTTACCATGTGTATTTCAACAGCTTACCTCTTTTTTATGTAAACAGTTTTATGGTTTTGTTTTAGGTTAGAGCAGCCAACTATTTGTGTCATGGTTGTTATGTGAGAGCTAACAGAGAAATAGCCCGAAGAAATGTTGTTGATGATGCTAGATTTGAAATTGTGGAAGGAAACCAAGCTGTTCAGGAAATTCAAGCACCAGTTCCTCCACCACTCCCCCCTTTTTTTTTTTTTTTTTTAAGGCTGGGAAATCATCCAATGACTGCTCCCGCTCTGGGTGGAGCGGAAGGGAGTGTCAGACTCTTACTGACTAAAACCCATCCATGTTCCTTCCGTAGCCCTTTATGTTCCGGGGTAGCGGTAACCCTTTCGGACAATCCCGCTTACCCGGCAGGCTTGGCCCTGGGGGGCCCCTTCATATGCTGACATCTCTTTGAGGCGCGAGTCAAGGAATGGATAAACGGTTTAAATAAAAAATTGATTTATTTAATAAAAGAACCGTATTACAGTGTTTACAGCGCGAAGTCTGAGAACAGAATCATCTTCAAAATAAAATATTACTTCTAAAGTTAGTGGAAACAAAGGGCATCATATAACATATTGCGCAGGAAGTAAGTTAGTGCATCAGCATAATTTATTCCAGAACATTCGATTGTATTTTGCAATATTTTATACATGTGAGAAGTAAGTGCTGAGTCAGATCCCTTCAACTTGTTGCTATGCTCTATTTTGGCTGACGAAGCATATATCTAGAGGATGAGCATCCTTAACTCCTCCCCCCCTTAGAGAGAAATCAGCTGGAGGCAAATCTTTTGGGTCCAGATGATTTCGTCGTAACACAATCATTTTCTTAAAGACTTTGAATTTAACAACCAAAAATGCTAGTGTTAATACAGACATTATTACTATAATACTTATAGTCCATACACTTATGTCCTGAGTTACCAAAATTTCACTTTTATTAACACTTTCACTGTTATATTTTGCACTGTTTAAAATGTCCTTGATGTCATTGAGGTCCACGCCGCGAAGATCTACTTGGCTGTCTTCCATCTTGATTTCATGTTGCAGCTCAGGCAAGGTTACAGGTCTCAACAGCAAACTGGCCTGGGGTGTCCTTGTTTCAGCTACCTTACTGATTATTTTGTCTCCAATTTGTGTCTCACAGTTTCGATTAGGGAATATCAGAAATGTTCCCTTCAGGTTGTACTTCATGACTTCATTGTTGCAGTTTTCGGTAAGTACTAACTTTTTCTTCGTGAAAAGTAACCATATTCCGTCGGCTATGATGTGGCTTCTTACATCTTCTATTTGGATAAAATTCTTATGACACGCAGAATAGTTTTTAAGTAGCATTATTTGTTCTATACACGTTGTTTCAGCGTATTGCACGATATTATCTTCCTTACAGAGGACTCGATCATCTTCAATCTGCTCGCACGGGATAGACACGGGTCTGTATTTCAATCCATTCACCATAAGGTAGGGATACTTAGGAATTATGATAGAGGTTTTTAATGAACTAGGATTGTATATAGGTATAGGAATAATCTTGTAATAATTATATGTGACCGTGTCTAATAAGGGAACTTCTAACACAAAAACTAACTTCTTATTATCAGAGAAAGATTTAAGAACTATAGTACTTTCTAATTTTGTAAGGTTGTCCTTACCTACCGTATATACTAATCTATAATGTTTCTCTATTTCTAATAAAATATGAAAAAGTTCTGTAGAATTAATTATTGATTGATGAAGTATATGTATTCTGCTGAAAGCTATTGCCGTTTCTGTATCTTGTATTACATTATGAATAGTACGAAAGTTATTTAAGATTTGATATAGACTATTCATTTGACTTACTATATTATGTATTTTAGACTGATTATACTGTAATGCTTGTAGTTGCAAGGTTCTAATATTCAATTGAATTAAATTGTATTTTAAGTTATCTGAAATATTAACTAATTTATCGAAGGCTTTTTGCATAAGTGTCAGTTTTCTTTCTACTGAATGTTCTTTATTTTTAAGCCGGCTAATCTCCGAATTATATCTCATGGCGTCATCATTATCTAGATTGCCTGAAATTAATTTAACAATAGAACCTAACGGGTTTATTAGGCCCCTTCTGAACCTTTTACCAGGCATTATTTGTGTCAATCTATCTTTAGTAAGTTCCATAAAGGATTCTATTTGAAAGACTAATCCTAAAAGTTCACTACGCGACTCGTTTTGTGAGTAAATCATATCTCTTAATCTAAAATATTGTTTAATATTATTATCTAAGTACCTAACTATAGTTTCTAGATCTAACGTCTTAAAAATAGTCCAGTGACTATTCTGAATCACTGCTGCACTTATCCGTATCGGCGCTATTCCAGGATTCTGAGTCATATCCTGGAGGTTTACGCCGCTTGCTGATTCCGCTAGGGCCAGGAGCGTCAGGATTGCTTGCCACCACCTGTGGAGGGCGTTTTACGTTTTTTATTGCCACTTTCGTATTTCTTTTTCTCAGTTTTACCGGTACAATGTTCCTATCTACTTTCCCTATAACCTTCGCTTTCTCATATCGTGGCACTTCTTTAGCTTTCCTATTCCTAGTAGTTTTCATAAAAACTTCGTCACCTTTCTTTATTTCCGGTGGCTTTTCACCGCCTTTGCTTTCTGCGACTTTATATTTATTTTCCTTGATTTTATCACTAACATATTCGTATAAAACTTTAAGTCTTTTTCTATGATCCTGAACTAGTTTCTGTAATAGATTTTTATCTCTATCTATATCAAATGCATTTCCTGACTCTGTATGTCCAAATACCATTTCAAAAGGTGTGAAATTTGTCGCACTATGAATGGTGTTATTGTATGCCATAATGGCGTAAGTCATTACCGATGCTGCATCTTGATCGCTTTTTTCATATTTTGCTAACCTATAAATTTCAATTATTGTTGAGTGGAAACGTTCCACTACAGCCATTGAGTTAGGGTTATTTGGTGTCCCTACATGCATTTCAATTTTGTATAGGCTCAGTAGTTCTTTAACAAGGTTATTATTAAATTCGGTACCGGGGTCACTACTTATCTTTTTTGGTAACCCATAGATACTAAAATATTTTATTAATGCCTTAACAATTTCTGGCGTACTTCTATTGGGTACATTAAAAGCTTGTGCTAATTTACTAAAAGCATCTACTATGGTTAGGTAATAATTATTTTCTATGTACAAAAGGTCCATGAAAACTTCTTCAAATGGCATGCTCTGTGTTTGAGTAAGTTGTATTAGAGGTTTTATTGGTTTCCTGTCATATTTCATTTTTCTGCATTGTTCGCATGCATTAATAATGGCAGAAATTGTGTCCTTCATGTTAGACCACCAATAATGTCTTCTCAACTTTGTGAGTGTTTCCCGAATACCCCGATGAACAGTTTTCCCCTCATGATACTTTAATATAATCTCTCTTTGCTCTTCTTCGTTTGTGACATTAACTACTCTCTCTGTACATTCTATTAAATTTTGCGAACCTTTTTTATATAATGCTGTTACTACATTATTAAATACTTTTCTAAATACTTCTGTTTCAAAATAAATGAAATATTTCTGCTTAAAATCTACATACTCTTTCAAAAACTGCTTAACTAGTTGTTCATTATTAACAGCTGGCATGTGTACCTCAATTATTCTTTGGCTGCTATTAGAAATGTCTTTTACATGAATATCATTTTTATACCAAATATAGACAAGTATTTGTCTAGGTTTGGTATCTACTGCTTCATTTAAAATTGGTATACCTTCATGCTCCCTATTTGATATTGAATGAGCAGTAGCTCCGTCGTCTGATTCAGATATATCAAAGACAGGAGCCTCCTTTTTATCTACGCTTAACTTTACTTTATCAGAATCCGACTCTGATATGCAGATTATTTCTTCGATTTCATTATTATCTTCTAATTTTCTAACGGCTTCCTCATTGTCTACATTTACTTGCATAGACTCACTATCGTTATCTAATATATTAACCTTTATTTCCCTAATTTTGCTACCATTTAAGCTAACTACAATATTATTATTACCTGCACTTAAGCTATTTATTTTTACTCGAGACAGTGCGTCTGCATTAGAGTTCTGTGACCCTTTCTTATAATTAATTTCAAAGTCATACTCCTCAAGTCTAAGGCGCCATCTAGTAAGCTTACTATTTGGTTCGTTAAGCGAATAGAGCCAGGCCAAAGGTCTATGGTCCGTATAGATGTAAAACTTTTTACCCCATAAATACGGTCTAAAGTGTTTTACTGCCCATATAACTGCCAAAAGCTCCTTTTCTATGGTGCTATATCTCGACTCGGTATCGCTTAGAGTTCTGCTAGCATAGGCTACTGGTTTGTCCGAGCCTATGGTGCCCTGCGAAAGTACTGCCCCTATTGCAAAGTTTGATGCATCCGTGGTCAAAATAAATGGTTTATTAAAATCCGGAAATTGTAATAATGGAGCATTTGTGAGAAGCTTCTTGCATGTTTCAAAACTTTCTATATATTCCTCATTTAAATCTATAATTTTACCTTTTTTCAAACAAACTGTAAGTGGTCTTGTTATTTTCGCGAAATCCCTAATAAATTTCCTATAATAACCTATGAGACCAAGAAAACTTTTGATTTCAGTCGACGTTTTGGGTACAGGATACTTTAACACTGCTTCTATTTTATCATTATTAGGTTTTAAACCTTCACTGGTTATGGTGTGGCCTAAATAAAGTACTTCCTTCCTTAAGAATTGGGATTTATCTAACTGCACCTTTAAATTAGTTTCACGAAATCTTTCAAAAACTGCCCTAAGTTTTTCATTATGTTCCTGAATACTTCTCGCAAAAATTATGACGTCATCAAGATATACGAGGCAATGGATACCTTGTAAGCCTCTTAAGACGTTGTCCATTGCGCGCTGGAATGTTGCCGGTGCCGTTTTTAGGCCAAACGGCATCCGATTAAATTCATAATGTCCAAAAGGTGTACTAAAACCTGTCTTTGCTCTGTCTTCCTTTTCTACTTCAATCTGATGGTACCCACTTGCTAAATCTAAAGTTGTAAAGTACATACTCTTACCTAACATATCAAAAAGATCATTGATATTAGGTAAAGGGTATTTATCATCTATTGTGATTTCATTGAGGCGTCTATAATCAATGACCATCCTCCATTTTTGTTTACCAGAATTATCTAATTTTTTTGGTACCAAATGAACCGGTGCACTCCAAGGTGAAAACGATTTTTGGATAACATTATCTTTGAGCATTTTCTCTATCTGATTCCTAATTTCTGCCGTTTGCGTAGGTGGTAACCTATGAGCTTTAATATGTATTGGGTCTTCGTTTTTAGTTCTAATTTTATGCTTTACCTCATTTGTGAATGAAAGAGGTACGTCCTCGCAATAAAAGATATCTCTAAACTCTTTGCAAATATTTATTACAGATTGTTTCTCCTCCTCATTCATATGATCGACTCTTAACTTAGAGAGATTATCCGTTAACAGCTGATCTAACCTATGACTATCCTTATCAGTAAAATTCAAGTTAACCCTATCATGTACTAAAGTATTTCCTAAGTATGGTTCGACCTTAAACGGGCTAGTCACTAACAGTTCCATCTGCTCGGATCTAGAATTCTGAATGACTGTTGTCGCATAGCCATGTACGCAGTTAACTAAAGCCGTCGGCATTCTAACTCCATCAGTAAATTGGGTAAAGTTTATTATGGCCTCACCGTGTAACAAATTAACTGGAAGTTTGACCCTTAATTCGCTACGCGGGGGTAACACATAAAATTCACGTATTGGCGGGTTATAATTAATCGGTATGCAAGTATCCTTAGTAAATAACTTTCTATTTTTCATATCAATATTCGCATGAAGTTGCATCAATAAATCGCTTCCAATTAAGCCATCATATTTGTCGTCCACACAATAAATATAGAATTTGTGCCACTCATAACTTCTAAATGTCCTAGGTAAAGGTATGTACACAACCTCATTATGTTTACTACTAGCGTGGGTGCTAACTACTTCAAAGTTTTCGTTATGCTTAAAGTCGCAAAAATATTGATTCGCTAACTTTGGGTTTAAAAATGAACGTTGACTTCCGGTATCGATCATAAAAATTGCATTAAGTTCTGGTATACGTATATGCGGAAGATTTAAAATACTACAATTTAATTTAATTCGCTCTGGTGTATAGAGGCCTTTATGCAAAAATTTCCTACTTGTTCATTCTCATTAGTACTTGGTAACACATTATTTTCATTGTCATCATAATCAGTGTAATTAACACGTCTTGAACTGGCCGTTCGCATGGTCACGTCGGTGTCGCAACCTGATCCGGACGCTGTCGCCGGCTGCACCTGTTGCGAGCCATGCTGTGCGTTGTCAGCAGTTTGCCGACCTGGGAACTGCGGCCTCGCTTGTTCCAATGAATTATAATTATTATAGAACGGATTGTTTTGGTATCTGTTATTGTTTCTAGACGGGAATGCACTATTTGAAAAATTGTTATTACGAACGTTATTTCTATTTTGCGTCTGCGCTACGTTATTCGATGAATTACGATTGGTAGTAATATTGTTAGAACGTTGCATATTTGGTGCACTAGTGCTTGCACTTGGCGGCGCTTGTGAATTAAAATTATTATTATGACTGTTTCGTCCCTGTAAGTTTTGATTAAACTTAGGATTCCGCGACTGTTTCTGGTCGTAAACTTCTTGGAAATACTGTTCCTCTAAAACGGCTTTTAATGCATCTTCCAGTGTCGAAACATTTTTTAGTCGCACCAACCTAACTAAATATTTCGGCAAATTAAACAAGAAAACATTCATAGAAAGATTTGTATAAATATGTTGCTTAGATAACCTCACAGCTGCATCTTCAACAGACTCATTGATTTTTGCAATTAAAATGCTTCTTAATTGTTGTATTCGGTGACAAAAATCTAAATAACTTTCGCCTCTATTTATTTTTAAACTCTCTAACTCAAGGACTAGACATTCTTCTGTCCTTGGATCCCCGAAATGATCCTCTAAAACCTGTTTTAATTCTCCCCAAGAGTGTATCGAATCTCGTTCCCCAATTAAATTTGCAGCTTCCCCACTTAATCTACTAGTTATCACATTAAAAAGATATTCGTTTTGTACTTCGTTCCCCCGATATAAATTAATGATATATTCAGTTTTGCGGATAAATAACGATAAGAGCCTTGTCTCGCCACTGAATACAGGGATTATTTTCAGAACTCCCGGAGGTACGACTACTATTCCTTCCATTTTTTTTTATAAAGTACAACTAATTACTAAGCTAACGTGAAATTTTTATCACTTTATCTACTACTATAATGTGCTACGTGCCAGGTGGGCGTTTTCTAATCCCTATAAGACACAAGACACATATAAAGATCACCAGGAAAATGTAAAGGAAAGTTTAGAGGACAGTGAAGAGATTTACTCACATGACCCGCAGCTTTTCCGCTCTCCTTCTGTGATCGGTGGATTCGCTCGACTTGCTCAGCACCGTGGCTTCTCTTGATGAATTTATTTGGTTCGTTGACCCGTTGAATCGTTGAAACGAACGTTGGAGTCTTCTCGGCGCCCGAAAATTTGATTCGCGATGGCACAGAGGACCCAAACGACAAGGTCACTTACCGGCTGCGCCAGTCAAGGAATGGATAAACGGTTTAAATAAAAAATTGATTTATTTAATAAAAGAACCGTATTACAGTGTTTACAGCGCGAAGTCTGAGAACAGAATCATCTTCAAAATAAAATATTACTTCTAAAGTTAGTGGAAACAAAGGGCATCATATAACATATTGCGCAGGAAGTAAGTTAGTGCATCAGCATAATTTATTCCAGAACATTCGATTGTATTTTGCAATATTTTATACATGTGAGAAGTAAGTGCTGAGTCAGATCCCTTCAACTTGTTGCTATGCTCTATTTTGGCTGACGAAGCATATATCTAGAGGATGAGCATCCTTAACTCGCGCGTGGAACATATACGCGCCGTACAACACGGGTCTGGTGCTGATCGGACGGTGAGTCACCCATTACTCACCGTCCGCAGGCCCGCGCCTACGGTGGCCGGGAGTCGTCACGTGGCTCCCGACGCCCGGGGCGTCTCCTGCGGCGGCTGGGACGGGAGGACCTTTCTCTCTCCCATCCCGCCACCTCCTTCGCGAGCATGACTTTTTCGCAGAAGGAGGTGACTGCCTCCCACTCCCTCTCGCCCCGGACCATGGCTTGCACCAGGGCCGGGCGCGAGAGGTCGCCGCCGCCGATCGCCTCTACGAGGACACGGCGGTGCTCCGCCCAAGCGGGGCAGGTTTGCACCGTGTGCTCTACCGTGTCCTCTGGGCGATCCTCGCAGTCCACCACTCCCCCCTGGCCCAGCTATAAGGAATGTTCAAGATGCATCTACAATTGTTCTACCGAATTATAGACGCTGTGCCAATACGTCTAGAAGATGCGTATTTGATCATTGTCAGCGTAGTGCAGGCCATTTAGTGCCTACCCTGATTAAATCAGCATTGCTGTTGAATAATAAACTTTATGTACCTCGAAGTGCCAGAGTATGTGAACTACATTTACAATCTAATGAATGGGAATTATTATTGGATAATACAAGTTTAACAAATACTTTCACAGCTATTCAAATTGAAAGTTTATTAGATAATAAACAAGAAGAAAATGTTATTGATTTTGAAAACATGGAATCAATGCCTAGTCATATATGTCACTATTGGACAGGGCGCACTACATAAGAATTCATAGAATTGCATACTAGCATACCAATACAGTCGGTTGTTTCCAAAAACTCGAAAACTGCATTAGCAATGCTTTTAATGAAATATAGGACTGGTGACAGTGACGCTAGGATATCTAGTCTTTTTAGGATTCCCAAATCAACTTTACAGAACAAGATGATGCTTGTGAGGAATTGCCTAACTAATTACTTTGTTCCGCTCAATCTTGGAGTGTCTCATATAACCCGCCAAGAAGTAGCAGAAAGAAATACTACAATACCTGAGAAATTATTTGAAAATCCTCAGTCTAATTCTGCTGAAAGGTGGGCTATTATACAATGTGATGGTACCTACCTCTATGTGCAAAAAAGTTCTAATTATAAATACCAAAAAAAGACATATAGTCTTCATAAGTATCACAACTTAACAAAACCATTTTTGGTAGTTGGTTGTGATGGACATATTATAGACGTGTTTGGACCTTTTGCTGCAACTCAAACAGATGCAGAAATTATGAACTTTTTAGTTTCTAGCGATGGCGGCTTGCATCAATACTTTCGTCAAAATGATGTATTTATTTTAGACCGTGGCTTTAGAGATGCTGTTTCTAACTTAGAAGCTCTTGGTTTCACAGTGCACAAACCTGAAACCAGAGATGAAGGAGAAATGCAACTAAGTACTCTACAAGCTAATAAAAGCAGATGTGTGACACTTTGTAGATGGGTTGTGGAGGTAGTAAACGGCAGGTTTAAGCGTGACTATAAATTGTTTAGAAATGTGTTTTTTAACTTGGCTTCTGCACATATGATGGAAGATTTTAGGATTGGTGCTGCCCTTATAAATAAGTTTCACAAAGTAATAGAAAATCCTAACAATGCTGATGAAATTGCTCAAATAGCAACCACAAGGTTAAACTTGCCTAATTATTTAGGTCAGTTTGTACAAAATTATAATTTAAATAGGAGAAGAGTGTTATTTAGAAGTATTCATGCAAACCTGCCCGCGCTTAATACTTTTCCCCAACTAAGTACAAATGAGTTGGTACTTATTTCACTAGGTCCATACCAGGTTAAGCAGGCTCGCTCGTATTATGGTGAACATATCAGAGACAGAGGTATTTATGAAATAGAGATAAGTCCAGAGTTAGAGTTTTCCGAGGAACTTGTAATGCACATAGGAGGTAATCATCCTGTCCTTTTAAGAGGTCGTATTAAATCTAGACATACTTCTAGACGTGAGTATTATACTTATATAGTTTATGATGAGCACCCCTCGAGTCAAGATCATCCTAGAAATGCAATCTTAGGATATTGGTGTAATTGTATAGCTGGAAACCGGACTGTTGGATGTTGTGCACACATAATGACAATTCTTTGGTACTTGGGATGGGCGAGATACCAAGAAAGCATTGTTCCACCAGCTGAATTTCTGGATAATGTACTTGTAACATTAAATGATTAAATGGATATAAAAATGCACTTATATGGTTTTATTGTGTCTAGTATACTTACCTATGCTATAAAAAAGTTCAGTAACTGCTGTGCCAGTTTTTCCAAGTTATAATATGATATTAACTCATTACCTAAGACAAATATATATACACCTCAACCTATTTAACGGTCAGGAAATTATAATTTTATGAATACATTGTAAAATCATGGTGAAACCCGAGTGAAAAAATCAAGACTTTCAAATCTTCATAACTTTGTTCCAGGACTGCATAGCTATAAGTAACTTACAATTCTTAATAATGGAAGATATGACCTATTGAACGACATTAATTTCATCTCTGTACATTCTGGGGCACAGGTCCTAAGAGATTCTGGCCATCTCCTTTGTGGACGGGGATCATTGATGGGCAAATAGTGAACGGGCCAATCCGTTCGAGCTACCCGAAACGTTAAAACTTTTTGCAAAACGACCTCCCAGAGTTATTGAGAGATGGTCGGTCCAGAATTAAGAGAAGCAATGTGGCTGCAAAAATCCGCTCACTTCGCAGTTATTGTACGTGAACATTAAACTAAACTCGTAGTTAGCCCCTAAAGTCGTATGAATTGCTGGAGATTAGTATTGAAATTGGAAACAAATTAATTTCTTTCAGTACTTTTGACTTTAAAATACACTCGAGAGCAATGAATCCGGGTCACTTAAAGAATCCTAAAAATCTCGGAAACTAAAAATGCTAGGTTAATGCAATAAATTGTATTTAATAGACAATGTAATACTCCTTAAATGAAGGTATTAAAACTTCTTAGTTATTGTAAAGTTATATCATAAAAAAATCAAATTTGAAAAAGGGCCACTTTCGAAGATGGAACTACGAAATTACAGCATTTGGTTTTGCTTTTGTTTGTAATCTGTCATTTATGTGGGTACATAAACCATGTTGATAGTGCTCTATATTCATTATTCAAGCTGAAATTATGTCGCTTACGCCTGAAGAATGCACCAGAATACTTACAATGCTGGAAACCGGCCGGAGTCAGCGCGATACAGCCAGGACTGTCGGTGTGTCGCTGTCAACAGTACAAAGAGTTCTCCGACGTTACGAAGAAACTGGTTCTAACCTACGCAGACCAGGAACGGGCAGAACCAGGTGTACCACAGCACGAGAAGACCAATACTTGGTGAACACCATGCTTCGAAATCGCTTTCTCACAGGAACTGAACTCACAAATCAGTTTCGACACCTCGGAGGAAGTAACCCAAGTGCATGGACAGTAAGACGTCGGCTTGCTGAATCTAACTTAAAACCCCTTAGACCTGCAAACGGCCCTAAACTGGAGCGTGGGCATCGTATTTCAAGACTAAGATATGCCCAGGGCCACGTAAATTGGAGTATTGAAGATTGGTCAAAAGTTATGTTCTCCGACGAATCAAAATTTATGCTCTACAAGCACGATGGAAGACACAGAGTGTATCGAAGACCAGGGGAAAGATTCAAGCAAGCATGCATCGAAGAAAAAGTAGCCTACGGTGGTGGGTCTGTACTTGTGTGGGCCGGAATTTCTTCTGAAAGTCGCACAGAGCTGGTGATCATAGAAAACGGCTCTTTCACTAGCGTAAGATATGTGGAAGAAATCCTCAATGATCACGTTGGTCCATTTATGGTCAATTTAGGTGAGGATGCTATATTTATGCATGACAATGCCCGACCTCATACAGGTAGGATTGTGAATGACTACCTTCAAGAGATGAACATTACTCGTATGGAGTGGCCAGCGCGCAGCCCGGATATCAACCCGATCGAGCATGCTTGGGACGAGCTAGGCAGATGCGTAAAACAACGAAACCCTCCCCCAATCACGCTTCGTGAGCTCAAAATTGCTCTCACAGAGGAATGGGAGAATATTCCCCAAAATCGTATAAGGAACTTGGTGTACAGCATGCCAAACCGCGTAAACGCAGTAATGGAAGCACGAGGAGGCAATACGAAGTATTAAAATTCAAGAAAATCGTAATAAAGTTCAAAAATTTCATGTTTCCTATTTTTGTTTTAAGGAGAGATCAGCAGTTTTTTTCTTTAAGTAATTTTGTGTTAATAAAATGCATGGTGACTCATATTTTTTTTACTTTCATTTAAGGAGTATTACATTGTCTATTAAATACAATTTATTGCATTAACCTATCATTTTTAGTTTCCGAGATTTTTAACATTCTTTAAGTGACCCGGATTCATTGCTCTCGAGTGTATAAAAAAGGGTTTGGATATCATAGTACACATATTCAAGAGTTATAATAAAAAAAAAAACAGAATAAAAAAATATAGATTTTTGTTGAAATTACAGCCAAATTCGTGAAGCAAGGTGGAGCAGTTTAAAAAAAACAACTTTTTTTTCTTTTTTCAGAGACCCTTTACTGCAAATGATTAAAATTTCGGTATGTGATACATAAGAATACAGTGTATCGACTTCTTTACTCTGGACCACTATTTACGACACACCCTGTATATAATTAAAAATAATTTTGAAACGACAAAAAAATAGTAATAGATTATCACTTACCTTTCTTCATTGACAGGTAAATGGAAAAATGTTAGATGTTTAAGGTAAGTGCACCGGTAATGGACAGCGTACCAGTGATGAACATTTTTGGTTGAGGCCTAAAAAATAAGGATTCTACAACTTTTGTTACCTGGCAATACTTTACCATAGAGAAAGGGGATTAAACTGTCAAAATATTGACAGCTGATGTATGTCTTTTTTTTTTTTTTTTTTAAGGCTGGGAAATCATCCAATGACTGCTCCCGCTCTGGGTGGAGCGGAAGGGAGTGTCAGACTCTTACTGACTAAAACCCATCCATGTTCCTTCCGTAGCCCTTTATGTTCCGGGGTAGCGGTAACCCTTTCGGACAATCCCGCTTACCCGGCAGGCTTGGCCCTAAGGGGCCCCTTCATATGCTGACATCTCTTTGAGGCGCGCGTGGAACATATACGCGCCGTACGGCACGGGTCTGGTGCTGATCGGACGGTGAGTCACCCATTACTCACCGCCCGCAGGCCCGCGCCTACGGTGGCCGGGAGTCGTCACGTGGCTCCCGACGCCCGGAGCGTCTCCCGCGGCGGCTGGGACGGGAGCTGATGTATGTCTGTGGTTCCGTTTCAAAATGGTGGAAAGATAAACAGCACGTGTCATCAGTGATATTGTTTTTTAAGTGAGTTTGATAGCGAGGTAAGTTGCTGATGAGTTTTTTTGTAAATTCAATTAAGGTAATAATGAATAAATAATACGTTTGTGGCTTAATTAACCTCTTTTCCAAACAATCTTACTTAAAAGTATTGCAAACAATAACGTGGTTTGTTTTTTTTTTTTGCTATGTCCATGACTAGTACCTCTTCTTATGACATGTCCTAGTTATGGACATTGTGTCGATTACTAGTGCAGTGCATTTTTTTCAAGATTTTAGTCGATTCTAGATTTATTTCTCGAAGTCAATGAAATATCTTTTTTCGATGACTTTATAACGCTTTTTACCAGTAATGGACAGACGTGTTCATTAGTGGGGTGTCCATCACTGGTTCATTCCATTACTGTAGGTACTACAAACAAGATCTTTCTTACAGTTATGGCGCCGGTGAAAAATTATACACCACTTCAATTGCAACATGCTTTGGAAGCAGTAAAAAAAGGAGACAGCGTGTACTCTGCAACCCAAAAATATGGCGTACCACGAATAACCTTACACAATAAATGCACTGGTAAGAGTCCGGTAGTATGTTCAATGGGCCCATCGTTAATATTGACGAAGGAAGAAGAAAACATTTTAGTAAAATGGTTATTCGCTATGTCAGAAAGGCACTGTCCAGTGGCTAAAGAACAGCTACTGGACAGTGTCCAGGCGATTGTTAAATCAAATAATAAACAGACGCCTTTTACCGATGGTAGACCAGGGCGCAAATGGTACCAAGCGTTTCTTAAACGTCACCCTGAAGTGTCTGAAAGGCTTTCTCAAAACTTGACAACATCTAGAGAAGCTGTAACCGAAAAACAAATAACTAGCTGGTTTTCTGAAGTTGGTGATTATTAACATAACCAAGGTCTTGGTGACGTAATGAAGGATCCCACGAGAGTATTTAACACGGACGAAAGTGCCTTCTTTCTAAATCCAAACCCTGGTCATGTCTTGGTGAAAATATTTTATAGATATTTTAAGAATAATATTTGAGATCTCATAATAAACCAAAATAGTTTTTAAGCAAAGTAAAAGTAACATAATTTTATAAAAATATATAATTTTTTTTTACAAATAAAACCTATGTGTAAGTACTTACATTGTGATTTATAGTGATTTACCATAATAAAGTAATACTTTATTTTATGATTAATAAGAACTTTAATTTTAGAAGACTTAATAGCAAATAAAATTTGTTTCTAAATAAAAAAGTATTTTTGTTTATTATTCTATCAAGTGTCTATTACTAGGTGTCAAATACCGGATATCCAGTAATAGGTAGTAGACGAAGATCATTATCATCAAGTTCTTCTTCTTCTTCAAGCTCTTCCTCATCATCGAGCTCTTCCTCATCACCAAGCTCTTCATCATCTAGTAACAGTTCTAAACAAAGTGTTTTAATTTTATCGCAGAATCAACCTTTAATTTCAAACCAAGACAACAACCCCAATGCAGTTAACGATGGTCAAGATCTGCCGGAAGGCAATAGTATTCAAAACCATGAATGTACTGACATTGATCAAAATCTAGAATCAACTAATAAGAAAACAAAAAAAAGGTTAAGAAATCAAGCGGCTTGGAAGAAAAATCAACGTGCTCAGCTGAAGAATTCAGGTCATGAGTATACTTCTCGGACGGGCAAGATCATTCCTGCAAAAGAGATTAATGCCCGTTTTCACCAACATCCCCTAAGTTTATGGGATCCCCTAACCATGGATAGGGGGCCGTTAAAAGGTGGTTTCTGTTTCACCAACTGTTAGGGGTCAACTAAACGTTAAAAGGTCCCCTAAATTTAGGTGGCCGACATTTTGGCCCTTAAACCGGCACTTACGTGTGTGATCCTCTAAGCAACGAAGATGGATAGTGATTTATATGAATTTTTGGATAATTTAGAAACTGTTTCTACTATATTCGACGCAAATAACCGCCGTAGACCAAAAATATACCGAAAACGACCAAATTACTTCGAAAGTTTTGATGAAATTGATTTTTTTCGGAGATATAGGTTATGCAAATCGTCAGTGTTGTATTTATTGGAAAAGATTGAACACTCCTTAGAATTTCCTGATAATAGGTAAGTAAACATGCTTTTATAAAATGCCCGTAAAATAAATTAAACATACAATAACATAATTGTAAGGTAAGTACCTATTGACAGTGCGCATGGTATTTTTTTTTGTTAGGAGATGCTGCGACAATTTTTAGATACACTTGTGTACACAGCTTGTGTAGTTAATTTAATAATGCTGTCCTTACATATTTAATTTGCTTTTATTTTATTGCAGAAATAATTCTATATCTCCAATCAATCAATTATTGATAACACTGAGGTTTTATGCTACGGGTAATCACTTATTAGCTGTGGCAGATATGGGTGGGATCAGTGTGGCTACTTGCAGTCGAATAATAAAAAGAGTATCTGCTGCAATTGTCGCTTTACGTTCCGAGTTTGTCAACTTCCCAAATTCAAGTGAGGAGCAAGAAAAAGTGAAAATGGATTTTTATAATATTGCACGATTTCCTAATGTTCTTGGATGCATTGATTGTACACATGTGAAAATTCAATCACCAGGTGAAACTTCAAGACTATACCTACCCTTATACTTTTATCAAATGATTTGCAACTTACCTACACAGCATAAAATGTGGTGTTATGTATGATTTTTTTTAAGGTGGAGATGATGCAGAGCTATTTAGAAATAGGAAGGGATACATGTCCATAAATGTACAAACAGTAGCATCAGCCAATTTATTAATTAGAGATGTTGTGGCAGATTGGCCAGGTTCAACACACGACTCTGCTATTTATCAAAATAGCAATACATTCAGAAGATTTGAAAGAGGAGACTACCCTGGCAGCTATTTGCTGGGTGACAGTGGATACCCATTGAAGGTAAAAACTTAAAAATATGGTAAAAAAATTATAGCTCAAGTGCTAGCTAGCACGAGTATATTACGGAAGATATAGAATTAAATAATACTATCCATGTATCATAGGTAATCAATTTATTTAAAAAATACAATTTCTCTAGTCAGTCTTCGGCACACCAAATAAATTCTTCAGATTGAAGCTTCCACCTGTAAAGTAAATAATATTAAGAACTTTAAAAAAAAAGCAGAATAATTTTTTTTCTTTTCAGAATCATCTATTGACGCCTTACTTAAATCCTACAACAAGAGGAGAGCAAAAATATAATGAGGCTCACATAAAAACGAGAAATGTAGTAGAAAGGCAGTATGGAGTTTTAAAACGACGTTTTCCTGTCTTGGCCATAGGTATTAGATTGGAATTAAAAAACGCTGTCAACGTCATCATTGCGTGTTGTGTCTTACACAATATTTGCATTTTAAGAAATGAACATGAACCAGTAAATGAAAATATTGTTCCAAATATAGATGAACTCATTTCAAATGGGCAAATAGCAAGTGTTACCAACATTACATCCCAGAACACATATGGATTTCGACGATTACAAATTACAAATTATTTTGATAGCTTGTTACATGCAATAAATTAATGTGATAATGTTAAATAAGTGTTTTCTTAAATTATTACATACCCTTTATTTGATTTAGTACTTCTATTTTTATTTCTAGGTCTTTTCTCGCCGATTCCAATTGTAGTCTGTAAAGGCTTCTTTTAAATTCTAGCTCTTCTTCCAACAATTTGTTTTTCAATTCTTCTACTTTAAGTTTTTGATTATTTATTCCTTGAAATCCTGTACACAGGGTAGACACTACTTCTCTTTGTGTATGGTTTTGTTCCTTCAGTATAGGCCTACGCCTTTTCCAAAGCGGAGATGCTGTTGCCTTTGAACATGAAGGTGTGTTCATTATTAATTCATCTTCCTTCACTTCATTTAATGGCATGTCCTGAAAACATATTTAAGTGTAAGTAATAGAGCTTACTGTGACTTTGTCAGTATACAAATAATTACCATAAGAAGCATGGCCAGATTCTACTATGTTACAAAAAGATAGAGAAGTCCTTTCACAATTTTTTCTCTTAGTACAGTACAAAAATGCCTAGGGCAATATGAATCTGCCAGTACTTACCGTAACCAGTTCAGCATCTAAAATGATAGCCTGAGATTCTTCATTGGTGGGTTCTGAATTTATGGCATCAATCTGTGATGTTGGTATGGTGATGACTGAATCAGAGTCTAAAACATCAGCAATACCACTGCAACCTCGGCCCATCAAATCGCAGACTTGTTCCAGTATTGGGTCGGTTTTAACTGTTGATGGTCCTCCACCTGTTCCGATAGTACAACTCCTGTTCCTTGAGTTGTAGATTTTTGCCTCACTTTTCATTTTCTCCCAAATGCGCAGGAGAGCATCTTTACTTCTAAGAAAAAAAAACATTTATAATTCACATGTGGTAATTTTCATTATGATAAAATATGGCATGTTGGTTTTTATTTAAATGTTAAAACTAACCTGTACGTAATTCCCGTTGAGTTGTATTGGGTACAGAGGTTTATCCAAGCCTCGTTCTTAGCTTGGTTCGTTGTACCGTCTGTTCTCTTATTTAAAATTATATTTCTAAAAATATACACCAATTTCACCAACTTATCTTTCTCGTCCACTGTAAAATTTTGACTACGCTTTCTTTTTTCTGCCATTTTATTATAATACAGCGATTGACGATTGCAAAAGATTTTGTTAAACTTAAAAATAACACGCAGCGATGAAAACAAACAAACAATATGTTAGTTAGTTTTAACTGTCAAATACAAATAACCACAGATTAAATGCAAGTTTCGTTATACAAATACAGAGTAAATATGGTAGAAAATATTAAATTAATTAAAAATATGAACGAAATAATATTTATAATTACTATTAAAACATTATCTATACATATAATAAAACAGTAAAAAAACTGTGTCTGTACATTGAATATATTAAAAAAATAATAATTGAGGGGGGTTTAGAAACAGTAATAGAGCACGAATCCAAAAAAAAAAATTTGTCTGTTTGTCTGTATGTCTGTTTGTCTGTATGTCTGTTTGTCTGTTTGTCTGTTTGTCTGTTTGTCTGTTTGTTTGTACACGCTAATCTTCGGAACTACTGGACGGATTGGAATGATTTTTTTTTTGTTGTATAGGTATTAAGTCTGGGCAACATATAGGCTATAATTTATCTTGGAAACTTGAACACCTGATGCAGAACCGCAACAGACCAGCTAAACTATAAGAGATACAAAAATAATACCTTAGCAAAAATTGTTCCACGTGATTAGCATTTTCTGCTGAGAGAATAAATTTCAAGATCTGGAACACCTGATGTGGAACCCCAAGAGCCCAGCTACACTGTAACATATATAGGAATGACGTCTTAGCAAAAGTTGTTCGGTCTGATGGGCATTTCCTTTTGACTTATAAAAATCGAAGATCTGGAACACCTGTTGTGGAACTCCAAGAGCCTAGCTACACCATAACACATATAAGAATGACGTCTTAGCGAAAGTTGTTCAGCCTGATGAGCACTCTCTGTTGACGTATAAAAATTGAAGATCTGGAACACCTGTTGTGGAACTCCAAGAGCCTAGCTACACCATAACACATATAGGAATAACGTCTTAGCGCAAGTTGTTCAATATGATGAGCACTCTCTGTTGACTTATAAAAATCGAAGATCTGGAACACCTGTTGTGGAACTCCAAGAGCCTAGCTACACTATAAAATATATAGGAATGACGTCTTAGCAAAAGTTGTTCGGTTTGATGGGCATTTCCTGTTGACTTATAAAAATCGAAGATTAGGAAAACCTGTTGTGGAACTCCAAGAGCCTAGCTACACCATAACACATATAAGAATGACGCCTTAGCAAAAGTTGTTCAACCTGATGAGCACTCTCTGTTGACGTATAAAAATTGAAGATCTGGAACACCTGTTGTGGAAGTCCAAGAGCCGAGCTACACCATAACACATATAGGAATAAGGTTCTTAGCACAAGTGGTTCAATCTGATGAGCACTCTCTGTTGACTTATAAAAATTGAAGATCTGGAACACCTGTTGTGGAACTCCAAGAGCCTAGCTACAACATAACACATATAGGAATGACGTCTTTGACGTCTTTGTTGTTCAATATGATGGGCATTTCCTGTTGACTTATAAAAATCGAAGATCAGAAACATCTGATGTGGAAATCAAAGCTATCACTAATTTTACTGTTTAACTATAAAATAACATAAACTGGGAGTACCTGCACGCGGTGAAGGCGGTAACAGTTTAGGACTGATTTTCCATGACGATGGTATATCATTGAAAATTTGACTCTACTGGCCAAAACTCCTATTTATTTTTTTATTTTATCGTATGAATATGCCTTCGGGCTTATGTTGTTTGAGTGTTTAATTTCCTTTTCCATTTATCTTCGTGACACTGTAGCCTACCCGGTAACGCAGGGGAGCAGTCATTTTAATTTAGATTTTTATTGATCAGGTATCTTCACAATGAAACTATGACCATGCCTAGAAAGAGGTCAAATCTTTCCCAATGTTCCAAGAGAACTAAAAGATTGAGGATCATAAAATCCCAAGAATCTACCGAAGAGCGTCAGGAGAGACTTGATGCTGTTCGAGAACATTAAGCTGCTACTCGCTCCGTGGAAACCTCTTCGGGTCGCGAAGCACGCCTGCGTTCTCAGCGTATTCATTAGGTCTCTAGAGACCAGTGAAGAATATGATGCGCGACTGACCGCTGATCGTGAACGTCATGTATTGTCTCGCGAGTCAGAGACGTTCACGGAAAGAGAATTACGCTTGAGTTCCAAGCGTATCTACGCATCGACTTCTAGGTCTCTAGAGACAAGTGGGGCACGTGATGTGCGACTGACCGCTGATCGTGAACGTCATGTATTGTCTCGCGAGTTGGAGACGTTCACGGATAGAGAATTGTGCTTGAGTTCCAACCGTATCTACGCATTGACTTCTAGGTCTCTAGAGACAAGTGGGGAATATAATAATGCGGTTGCCAAAATGAAAACGATGACAAATGGACTGTATGTTTTGGTGGTTGTTGGAATGAAATAAAACTAAAGCTCAGTGTGATAAAAGATTTAAATGGGAAAAATCTATACATATAATAAAACAGTAAAAAAACTGTGTCTGTACATTGAATATATTAAAAAAATAATAATTGAGGGGGGTTTAGAAACAGTAATAGAGCACGAATCCAAAAAAAAAAATTTGTCTGTTTGTCTGTATGTCTGTTTGTCTGTATGTCTGTTTGTCTGTTTGTCTGTTTGTCTGTTTGTCTGTTTGTTTGTACACGCTAATCTTCGGAACTACTGGACGGATTGGAATGATTTTTTTTTTGTTGTATAGGTATTAAGTCTGGGCAACATATAGGCTATAATTTATCTTGGAAACTTGAACACCTGATGCAGAACCGCAACAGACCAGCTAAACTATAAGAGATACAAAAATAATACCTTAGCAAAAATTGTTCCACGTGATTAGCATTTTCTGCTGAGAGAATAAATTTCAAGATCTGGAACACCTGATGTGGAACCCCAAGAGCCCAGCTACACTGTAACATATATAGGAATGACGTCTTAGCAAAAGTTGTTCGGTCTGATGGGCATTTCCTTTTGACTTATAAAAATCGAAGATCTGGAACACCTGTTGTGGAACTCCAAGAGCCTAGCTACACCATAACACATATAAGAATGACGTCTTAGCGAAAGTTGTTCAGCCTGATGAGCACTCTCTGTTGACGTATAAAAATTGAAGATCTGGAACACCTGTTGTGGAACTCCAAGAGCCTAGCTACACCATAACACATATAGGAATAACGTCTTAGCGCAAGTTGTTCAATATGATGAGCACTCTCTGTTGACTTATAAAAATCGAAGATCTGGAACACCTGTTGTGGAACTCCAAGAGCCTAGCTACACTATAAAATATATAGGAATGACGTCTTAGCAAAAGTTGTTCGGTTTGATGGGCATTTCCTGTTGACTTATAAAAATCGAAGATTAGGAAAACCTGTTGTGGAACTCCAAGAGCCTAGCTACACCATAACACATATAAGAATGACGCCTTAGCAAAAGTTGTTCAACCTGATGAGCACTCTCTGTTGACGTATAAAAATTGAAGATCTGGAACACCTGTTGTGGAAGTCCAAGAGCCGAGCTACACCATAACACATATAGGAATAAGGTTCTTAGCACAAGTGGTTCAATCTGATGAGCACTCTCTGTTGACTTATAAAAATTGAAGATCTGGAACACCTGTTGTGGAACTCCAAGAGCCTAGCTACAACATAACACATATAGGAATGACGTCTTTGACGTCTTTGTTGTTCAATATGATGGGCATTTCCTGTTGACTTATAAAAATCGAAGATCAGAAACATCTGATGTGGAAATCAAAGCTATCACTAATTTTACTGTTTAACTATAAAATAACATAAACTGGGAGTACCTGCACGCGGTGAAGGCGGTAACAGTTTAGGACTGATTTTCCATGACGATGGTATATCATTGAAAATTTGACTCTACTGGCCAAAACTCCTATTTATTTTTTTATTTTATCGTATGAATATGCCTTCGGGCTTATGTTGTTTGAGTGTTTAATTTCCTTTTCCATTTATCTTCGTGACACTGTAGCCTACCCGGTAACGCAGGGGAGCAGTCATTTTAATTTAGATTTTTATTGATCAGGTATCTTCACAATGAAACTATGACCATGCCTAGAAAGAGGTCAAATCTTTCCCAATGTTCCAAGAGAACTAAAAGATTGAGGATCATAAAATCCCAAGAATCTACCGAAGAGCGTCAGGAGAGACTTGATGCTGTTCGAGAACATTAAGCTGCTACTCGCTCCGTGGAAACCTCTTCGGGTCGCGAAGCACGCCTGCGTTCTCAGCGTATTCATTAGGTCTCTAGAGACCAGTGAAGAATATGATGCGCGACTGACCGCTGATCGTGAACGTCATGTATTGTCTCGCGAGTCAGAGACGTTCACGGAAAGAGAATTACGCTTGAGTTCCAAGCGTATCTACGCATCGACTTCTAGGTCTCTAGAGACAAGTGGGGCACGTGATGTGCGACTGACCGCTGATCGTGAACGTCATGTATTGTCTCGCGAGTTGGAGACGTTCACGGATAGAGAATTGTGCTTGAGTTCCAACCGTATCTACGCATTGACTTCTAGGTCTCTAGAGACAAGTGGGGAATATAATAATGCGGTTGCCAAAATGAAAACGATGACAAATGGACTGTATGTTTTGGTGGTTGTTGGAATGAAATAAAACTAAAGCTCAGTGTGATAAAAGATTTAAATGGGAAAAATGATAAAAAATAACATAAATGGCGACCCCGTTGTCGCTGGCATAAGCAACAGGGTCCGCGTACGAAGTCGCGGGCAGAAGCTAGTTTATCATAAATTGTATCTATTTGTGTAAATACTTTAGAGAAATTGATAAAAATCGATAGTTTTTAAAAGCATCGATAAGTTCAAAGAACAATCAGTCACTAACATCGAAAAAAAACGTCACATAGTTATGTGTCCCCTAGTTAGGTGACAGAAGTGATGGTGAAACGAAATTTTATATAGGGGCTGGTTTAGGGAAGCTTTTAAGTAAAGGGTCCCATACTTATGTGGTAGTATAGGGGGCGTTGGTGAAAACGGGCATAAGCCCCCTTGCTCTAACAAATGCAAACATAAATGTTCAGAACACATCTCAGAGGAGCAAAGATATGATATTTTCAAAATGTATTGGGGTTTATCGTCTCTTCAAAGACAGCGTGATTTTTTGAATTCATCAATTACTGTGCTACAATTGGCACAACGTCGTTTGAAAACTGGTGTAGAAAAGAACAGAAAACCTAATACTTGTTGTTCCTTGATGTGTAATGGTAGGAGTTTTAGGGTATGCAAATTATTTTTGTTAAATACATTGTGGATTTCCGAACGTACTATACGTACCGTAATCGAGGCCAAGACAAGAAATGAATCTAACGGCGTAGCACCAACTGACAAACGTGGCTGCCATGGAAATCATAGAAAGACTAGTTTTGAGCTACAAGAATCTGTCCGGAATCATATAAATTCAATTAGTAGAATTGAGAGCCATTATCTCCGGGCCAACACCACTAGAGAATATATTGATGGTGGCCTAACAATAGCACATTTGTATCGCGATTATAAGAGATTAAGAGAATCCGAAAACTAAGAGGCTGCAAATTACGATTCATACTTTCGCATATTTAATACGGAATTTAATATTTCGTTTTTTGTGCCAAAAAAAGACCAATGCGATATCTGTGAACAATTTAAAAATGCTGTTGGAGAGGAAAAAGAAAACCTAGAGACTGAATACACAGACCATTGCCGGAAGAAAGTACTTAGTCGAATGGAAAAGAAGACTGACATAGCAATGTGTATGAATACAGATAGTAACGAAATAGTCGCAATTTATGATCTTCAAGCAGTTATGCCAGTGCCAGTCGCCGAGTCCTCGTCTTTTTACTATAAATCAATTGAACTGCTTAAACTTTACAGTACGTACCAATTATAGCTCAAATTGTTATTTTATACTCTTTCGAAAATCACGACGTTATACCTTAACGACGACCTTTAATAGAAATCTTTGATTGGCTCTCCTGTAAAATTTCTAAAAGTGTCATTACGTCATTGTTGCACCAAATGAGCGATATATTCACTAAACTTAGAAAAAAGTACTAGGAAATATCAAATTGACACAGAAGACTTGCAGTCATATGTCATATATATAACTAGCTTCTGCCCGCGACTTCGTCCGCGGAAAATTGCGATATACTGTAACTGTTTAGGCAGCGCATGCAAATAATTCTGTTTTCGGAGGTATTTCTTTCCGACTTGCTAGACGAAAATTGCGATAGCTCGGCTAATATGTATGATATAAATATAATTTATCGTTCTACTTATTCGTGGTTCCCTCTTTAATTCTTTCCTGCTGCAACACATCTGCATAAATGTTCCGCTACCCATTAGGCATTCACTTCGCCCTCGCCAACGTCCTCTATTTTCAATACCTCAAGCCAGTACTGTGACCCTCAAGACCAGTCCTCTTTACTTAGCCCTTACCTTAATTAATAATACTTTGCATTTTGATGATTCACTTGATGTGTTTACTAGCACTGAACTGACTTTTCTTAAAACTGCGAACCTTTACTTCGTGTCTATTGCCACTCCCAGTACTATTATTTCTTGATTGCACAAATTATTATTTACGTACCTAGGTTGTCATTTTTAAGAATTCTGTTTGTACCTATCCATTGCTTTTCTATATACAAATGTTAGTCTATATATATGAGCGCAACATAATGTTATTAATTCGTATAATATTATAATATCTATAAGTCATTATATTATAATTTCGATGTACTAATATCTAACCTATAACTTGTATGTTTAGTGCACACTGTTAATATAAGTTGGTTATTAAATAAATAAATTCATAGCCTATAGCACTCAGGAATAATGTAGCTTTCTATCAGTGAAAAAATTTTTGAAATTGGATCATTAGGTTCCGGAGATTACCCCCTACATACAAACTTACAAATTTTACGTCTTTATAATATTAGTATAGATAATGTACTCTGTGACTTGCAGTATGAACTTGACCAACTACAGGCGAAACTTACCACTATGGCCATCAAATATACTGCGTCAGAAAATCAAGTGAGGGAGTATGTATTGGCGATGAATGAGCTTGTGAGCTCACAAAACAACAAATGTGAACTTTGTCAACCTCCATCTATTGAACCTACACAGGATCATTCATTGGCAATATGTGATACCGCCATACTGCAGTCTAGTGACAATTTGCCATTGTTGATTACTGAATGTGTCCCTAAAAAGACTGTTAATACAGAAATTGTATTATTTTGTGATGAAATAGGAAAGGATTTAGGCCACTTGTTGACAAACACATATCCGGATCACTCAGTAATGAAGTATTGTATGCCTGGTTGTTCTTTATTTGACATAATGAAAAAAGTGATAAATTGCAACTTTAACCAGAATACTATATTGTTAATATTTGTTGGGAACAGGGGTAATGTGAACAAAACCGAATTACTTCAGTATTATAGAGCACTGTCTAACCTTAGTTTAAGAAAAATTGACATGTTCACATACCCTTACAGCCAAAGTTTGCCACAGGAAGAAAACAACTTTAGATTTAAAATTAATATGACTTTACATAATTTGACATGTAATAATAATTCATTTCATTTTATTGACACTAACAATTATGTTAGGAATGATTTTTATTTGACAAAAGATAGATTTTTAATGGATAAATACTATCTTTCTATGTAATGTAAAAAACATATAGCTGTGTCGCTATCATATTACTTTTGTATTATAGCCAAGAATTTAGCTAAACAAATTGCTTCTATTGAGCAATGCAATGACATATTGATTAATTCAGCCAATATTTTGGCATCGATTGTTGACATTTACAGTCATTTAAATTAGAAATTGAGACAAAAGAGGCAACCTCTTGCAATATTGTACAGGATTATGAATCGAATTTAAAATAAAGTTTTTCAACACTAAATAGCACATGAGTAGACCAACGGAATAGAGAGTAAGCTTCTTAAGAACGTGCAAAATTTACGATGAATCAAACAAACACGGGTGATTCGGATTTATGCGATTTGTAAAAAATATATAATTAAGTAAATTAGAATTATGGAAGAAAGAGACATGTTGCGCCGACCCCAAATAAATTGGGATAAGGGCAGGAGAATGATAATATAATTAAGTAAATGTGTAATAAAAAAGTTTTAAGTTATAAAAAATATATTATATTGCAAAGGGTTCATTTTCCATGATATCGTCAAAGAATTATTTATTCATAATTATACATTTTTGGGATTGTCTAGTTTGGGAACTATTATAAATTCAGTGTCATATCAGTGTGTCTGTCCGTTTTCAGGCGTACAAAATAGGCTGAATTGATTGGCAGGCCCGATTTAGCAAGGCCAGAAGAAACCAAGCCAAGAAGTCATTATGTGTGTTGTCTTCATTTTGAAAAGTTGGTGATTCTCCATAAACCACAATTACGACCTGACGCTTTGCCTACAAACCTGCTGCCATCTCTACCAACTACTTCAAGTGCCAGTACTGAACCAGAATCTAAGGAAATATCGACACAAACCAAATATTCGAATATTAATATAACATCAGCCATTACCATCAAAGGCGCTGATACAAAATCGGAGTCGGTACAGACATCTCATAATAGTCAAACTAAACAAACTCAAACGTCAACTGCACTTTCATCTAATACACCAAGGAAAAGAAGACTTAGTAAAGAATTGAAAGTGTCGGAACTAAAAAGAAGAAAACTTCAGAATGATTTGGACAAAATAAAGCAAGAAGGTTCATAATTATGTAAAAGAACTTGAGACTATGTTTATTAATAACTTTGAAAAAAATATGAAACAAAGGCCTCTTTATTAAATTGTAAATGACATACATTTTGATACTCCCTGCCCTTGTTTCCCAAAACAATATTTAATAAAACTTTTTATTAGATTCAGGATTTTTTCTACACTAAAAGGAGAATCCCATTTCTGGGCCTAGCCGTTACACGAATCAAATATGTACCAAAAAAATCTACTATTCTGCCTAATTAACCCATTTAAACACTTGACCAATTACAATGGCCAAGTGTAAAAAAAGTTTTTTTCTATTGTTTTGTTTTAAACAACCTTTGTAAACCGTTACAGCACTTATTTCATTATACGTCACTTACTTTGCAAACACTGGCATTAAACAATAGAACGTACAGAGGCCACAGCACATCAATTTACCACAATATGTCAAATTCTTTGATAGTATTTCAACTTTATTGCAAAGACATAAGGTTCATTTTTAATTGAGAAAATTTGACAGTTAGGGATAGCGTGATGTGCTGGCGTAGTAAGAATGTAATCGATTTAGCGGATATCGATAATTACAAATTATAATTGAATAATACCATCAACGTCATTTTGACGTTCAAAAGTGCCTTACTTGTGCCTATTTGAAATAAATGATTTGACTTTGACCATTATTTTAGTATAATTGCTTTTTAGATATTGAAATCATTGTAAAATAAAAAATTCAGGAATATAATTATTTTTTAACGTAAGCACGATCTAAAAATAAAATGATAAATTAATTATTAAATTAAATGATAAAAAATCATTAAAGGAAATAAATAATCGAAAAAATCGATTGCAACGCGGATTGCACATGGATTGCACGAGTAAACGGCAAATGTCAATGTCAACGTCTGTCAATTGTCATCGTGTTAGTGTCAGAGCGCTTGTAGACGTTCGTTTTGTCACCGGATAACGGACCGTGTTTTTTGCCGGATTCGCGGTGGTGTATGAATTATAATGAATGTGTGTACATGCACCGGACATCGGTCGGGCGAACAATTTACGCTGGATGCACCACCGCTTCCCCTCGGCGCGACGGACACCGGTCCGGTGTAAGAAAGGGCGGTCATCCACGCCAGTGTATTGGTGCGTGTTGACGCTGCCGGAGGTATTGCCTGTTTTCTGTTAATTGAGTGCCGTCTACCTGCGTTCTTTTAAAAATGGGTGATATTAACATGGAATTGTTAATAAGTTTGGTTGAAAATAGGCCTGTACTGTGGGAAAAAACCCAAGAGTGCTAAAAAAATAGACAGTCTAGTTTTGCCGCTTGGAGAGAAATTTGTCTTGCGTTAAATGAAGGTTTTGAAACGATGTCCGAGAAAGAAAAAAATGATTTTGGTAAGTAACATTTTATTTTCATTATTTTTATGCATATTGATTATGCCATGGTACAAGCCCTACTGGTGACATGAAATACTCTGCATATTTGTTACGAATCATATTTGCTGTTACATTACCTCGTGTTGAATGGGAACGAGGCAAATGGCATCATGTGTGAACTAGCATTGTCTACTAGCATTATTAGCAATACCCTCTACTTTATAAATTATGTTTTGTAACAAGCAGCATGTTTTTACAATTTTAACAGCAGTATCTGTTGAAACATTTAACGGTCTTTGCAAAATCCTCCATTTATTGGATAAAATACCAAATGCGCATTCGACGTAGCGTCGCGCTTTTGTGAGACGATAATTGTTTTTTTTTTATTGAGTCAAGTTGATGCCCACCGTAAGGACGAAGTACGTTAAGCGGGATTGTCCGAAAGGGTTACCGCTACCCCGGAACATAAAGGGCTACGGAAGGAACATGGATGGGTTTTAGTCAGTAAGAGTCTGACACTCCCTTCCGCTCCACCCAGAGCGGGAGCAGTCATTGGATGATTTCCCAGCCTTAAAAAAAAAAAAAAAAAAAGGACGAAGTACGTGTTGATGTAAAGCGAAAGCTTCATCAGCAACAAATACATAAAGTAACTCACTGCCTGACCTGGCAACTGCTTAGGTCGAGGAATATTTAATTTATCACCTACTATTCTTTTCCAAAATTCTGTTTCTTTAAATACTGCTGAATCGCATTCTTTGCCGTAGGCTCCACCATCAATAAAAACAAAATTATAGTTCGTCTACCACAGCCATTAATACTATTGAGAAATAGTGCTTGTAGTTGAAAAACATTGATCCACTTTCTTCTGGCTTGATGATTCGAATATGTTTGCCGTCAATGGCTCCCAAGCAATGAGGAAAATTTGCATTCGTCTCGAAATTTTTGCTATTGTTAACCATTCCTCTTCCGACGGTAAAAATTGTAAAAACTCTGTTCGACAGTCCATCGGGTACCATTCAAATGTTCATTCCAACCGGTGAAGACCTCGCGGGAAAAAAGATAATAGATTATTTCACATTCAATCCCGATGTCTCTAGGGGTACACTAAGAGCAAATTTTTTACGTCGAAGAATGTTAGTGGATACTAGACTCTACGAAGCTGGTTTGAAGTATGCTTTGGGACAAACTCAAGAACAGTCGTAAATGGAACAGAGGCGTATATTACAGATTGCTCATTGTCCCCAGAACAATTGTATTATTTAGCTGATGCCATTTATATTCTTGCATTCAATATGAGGTTTGACAGCAGTGCAGCATTGACACATATTACTGATTACATTAAAAGAAATAGAAAGAACTCAGATAGTCAATTATTCCTGCGTGTCATAAAGAAAATTTTTGGTTTTGATGGTTATGGTGAAGAACACGTACCTGTCGACGAACATGTTTCTACATACAAACACGACAAAGATACCATTGATACATCAATATCAGGACTTTCTTTTCTTGACAAACTTTCCATCCGGGCTTCAAAGCCAAACTTATTCGAAATTAAAGTTAAAGAATCTGTTAAAGTTACCCCAATCGAAGTTCATATAGGAGAAATAGTTTACGATTATGAGCAGACTTACTATTCCCCAGAATACCAGCAAATGAAGTAACTCTTACACCTGACCACTGTGAAATGGTCCAAGCACATAGCCCCTTTTTAAGTAACATTGAAAAGGTGTGAAGCCATGGAGGCGACACAATCTACCAAGCAACCGACCGCAGACGCGCCACCAGCCGTCACGAAGAAGAAGCCCTTCTTGCGCAAGAAACCAGTACTCACTTCACGAGAGCTGCCAAAGCCACGATTTCAATCTACCACTTCAACACCATTGACCAATGATCCGCTATGGCAACAAGCATTCGTTAATGAAGGAGAGAGGGGACTATCCAACGCAGAGGGAACTAGAAACTTCAACGCAGAGGGAACTAGAAACTTCAACGCCGACGCCTCAGGTTACGTCGCGCTAGTCGAACGAGAGTACCAAGCATTCGGTGATTGTGATAAACACGTTGTAAAGGAGGTCCCACCTAGTGCATTCGCATACTACCATCATACATTGTGGTGGTATCGCGTGGCCTTGATGGCCAAGCGCGAGGAGAGGCCACCCACGACCAGGATCGATTGATCCACTTTGTCGAGGGATACGACGTAGTGTTAGGGGCAGAAGCCGCAACATTCCTAGCGGGTATGGGCGATTACTGTGACGTCACAGGAGTCACACATTATCTGACAGCAGCAGAACCAAGCACATACTGAGAGAACCATTTCACTAATTACTGAGTCCATTCCTAAAGTTAACGGACCTGTAATTGAGCATCACTCTGAGGTCCCTTACGAGAAGTATGATTGTAGTTTAGGAAATTAAATTAGAGTTGTCACGGTCCGATCACCTCGCCTCATGTTTGCAACCGGCAGAGGTGGTAGAAATTTTATGTTCTGAAAATAAATGGGGAACTGATGACGTTATATTGCTTTTTTCCCGTCATTACCAATTGAATATCTGTTTACATCTAGTAGATCAAGACAATAATATTATGAACCTTAAGTTTGTTGGCAATAAAACGGACGTTATTGATTTTCATTTGCAACTGAAAGACCAACATTTTTCGCCTTTAAATGTCGGGTGTTCGGGTCGCAGACACTTTTTTATTAACAAGTTTACCCCCCCCCCCCCCCCTCCCCAAAACTACTGAATTATTTCGTTCAGAAGCTCAGTATATCTTACTCGTATTTTATGTTGTTCCAGAGAAAATGATGGAAGTGGAGACACATTTGTTACTGAAATGGAGAACAACGAAAACTATTTCCAACCTATATCAGGACGGCGAATAATTGATATCAATTACTTTTTAAAAGAACTTCAAGAAAAAGCACGCCACAATGATTTATTTGATTGTAAATCAAGCAACTTTTGTTGAGTTGGTGAAAGAAGACATGGATTTATTACAATATTTAAATGACAATGCCAGATTCTGCCCCACCTTTTATTAATTTACAAGAAATGTAAATTAATGAAAAATATCCAATGAAAATACGGACCCTACGTTACTTAACTTTTATTCTGTTACACTTGCGGATAAAAAGTTAGTTATAAAAGTAATTCAAAAACCTAAAGTGTATTTCCTGTTTTTATCGCGATCATTTCCGTTACTTGGTACGCATACACGAGGAACAAAACGATTAATTTAATTTAAAAAAATGACATCTATTAATGTATTATGTACGGATTTTAATATGTATTCGGTTTAAATACACACAGTTGCTAAAAATAAAGTATTTTTTCTAATATAATAATAATAATATTTATTATGATTGTATATTCTAATCATTAATTCGCATTTGAGCGTTAATGATTAGGTGTAACGAAACGTCATTAGCGCGCTAGTTGAAAAGTCATTCATTGACAGTCGCTTTGTTCTGTTCATTTCTGTTTGCATTTGCATTCTTGTTTGCTTTTTACGCTCCCTAATCTCTCTCCGTGATCTACTATTATTATTTTTTCACGACGACTTTGCTTTTGTACACGGACTCTGATCTCGCCTACTTGCTGACTTTGTGCTACTTGCTACGGATTCTGATCACTGCTTGCGACTTGGTTAAAGATGTTGAGGTGCATAAATTGTCACTTGTGCGTCGACAGGATGCTAAGGCATGTTGTGTCTTCAATACAATCTGCACTGCAAACTCTTCTCGCTAGATGGAAATCGTTGCAACAGGTATGTGGATACTACGTTATTTATTGATCGTACTTGACCTTAACGAAAAGTCAATAATAATTTATTGTACTACCTGCGGTTTCGCTTGGCTTGTAACCCTAATGCAACAAACTATGAATAAATTGTATACTACCTAAAAGTATCTTGAATAACTAGCATAATAGGCAAAATAGTCAAGTTTATCTTTTGGGGGTTATGTGTGGATATAATTATGAACTTGTTTATCTCAATCTTAAACTAATATGTGTTTCTTACCTTACAGCTTCCACAAGAAGCTGTAATTTGTCAAGAGTGCTTTTTGCGGCTAGACCAGTATTGTAGAAATGGGAATGTGAATGCTGAAAGAGATCTTGGTCACACAAACGTTTGTCTTGGATGTGGACGATCTGTTTCAGAAACAAGAAGACGTGTGAGATATCATACAGTCGAAGCCAGTAATCCATTAATAGCTACAATACTTTCATGGGATATTCACAATGAGGTCAGTAGTAATGTATTAACCACTTCCCTGTCCCATGACACAATATGATACATATCAATCATTTAACGAATGACTCCGTAAACTGTTAAGCTAACTACCAACCACCTGCAAAGTTGCTCTCGTGGAAATATCATTTGTCATCACAGCCGGCCCTCATAAAATATTGTCTATGTAAACTTAGAAACTCGAGGCTGCCTTTTTAAAAACCTTTGAAAAATAACTTTAATTAAGTTATTTGTTATGTATTCAAATGTTTTATTTACTTGTAGGTGATATCAAGATATGCATTTGTATGCCATCTGTGTTGGATGCGTGCTAATCGCCAACTATCACAAGATGTTTCAAGAGAACAACCAGCCACAGATGAACATGCTGAACTTGCAGATCAATCAGTTGAGCAATTGCCAGTGCTTCATCAAGAAATACCAGTGCCACCACCCCTACCTCCACCTCAAGAACAACCGGTGCCAATGGAACCTGCTGAAAGTCGAGCTTACATTATTTAACCACATTATAAACGTGCAGCAAATACTTCTAGACATTGTATTTTTGAAGGCTGTGCTAATCAATCTGGGCACTTAATTCCTTTATTAATTAAGGTCATGCTTCTTAAGCAATATCATTTATATGTTCCAATTCACTCCCGTGTCTGTGAAGCACATTTATATGGCAATGAATGGTCATTGTTGAATAACAATGATAACTTAACCAGTAGCTTTACATCTCAACAAATAGAAGACATAATTCGTGTTATGGAAAGAAATGCAGACTTACTGGATTTTGAAAATGTCGATGAAATGCCTAATCACATTTGTCACTATTGGACAGGTCTTAATATTTTAGAATTTCAAGCTTTATATGAAGAAATACCTGTACTTAGAAATATCAGCAACGGGAAAACATGTTTAGCAATATATCTAACAAAACTCAGAACTGGTGATAGCGATAATAGATTATCAACTCTTTACAATATGCCACGGTCTACATTAGAGTCTTATTTAAAAAAAATGCGTAACCATTTTATAAATCATTTTGTTCCAAATCATGTTGGTTTGCAGCATACTACTAGAGAAGAGGTAGCTCAGCGGAATTTATTAATACCAAATAATCTATTCGGTAGCCCAAATATTTCATTAGAACAAAGGCCTGCTATTGCTATTTGTGATGGTACATATATTTTTATTCAAAAAAGTAGCAACTACCTCTACCAGAAAAGAACTTATAGTCTGCACAAGTATGACAATTTAATTAAGCCCTTTCTCATAGTTGCCTGTGATGGATACATTATCGATGTTTCGGGTCCATATGCTGCAACACAAACAGATTCTGAAATAATGAAGCATTTGTTTGAAAATGAAAATGGGCCTATGAGGTCTTTTTTTAGATCAGATGATATTTTTATTTTAGACAGAGGATTTCGAGATTGCATACCATTTCTGGAATCTTACGGCTATAAAGTATTTAAGCCTGAATCAGTGGATGAAGGAGAAACACAATTAACGGCATTGCAAGCCAATAAAAGTCGCTGTGTAACATTGTGCAGATGGGTAGTGGAAGTTGTGAATGGGCGTTTCAAACGTGACTTCAAGCTATTTAGACAAGATTTTTTTAACAGGGCCTCGTTACATTTAATGGATGACTTTCGAATTGCAGCGGCTTTGATTAATCGTTTTCATCCACTTATTCACGACCGGCCAGATGCTCAAGAAATCATATCACGAGCATTGCGTTTTTTAAATGAGCCAAATCATTTAGCCCAATTTGTACAAGAATTTAATTTAAATAGACGTAGAACAATGTTTTCTAGGATTGATGGAAATCTACCGCAACTGCAGCAGTTTCCTTTATTGACGTATAGTGACTTGGTTTTAATCGCTTTAGGGCCATATCAAGTTAAACAGGCCCGTTCATACTTTGGAGAGCATATTCGCGAAAATGGGCTGTATTTAATAGAAGTGTGTCCAGAAGTGGAGCACTCTCATGAAATGGTGTCACACATTGGAGGAAACTACCCATTATTAATAAGAGGCAGAATAAAGTCTAGGCACATTGGCCAGAGACACTATTTCACTTATATTTTAGTTGATAGAGAGCCTAACAGTAGCTGTGCAATCGACTCTATATTAGGATATTGCTGCAATTGTATTGTGGGTAATCGAACGGTTGGTTGTTGTTGCCATGTTATGACCATTATATGGTACCTTGGTTGGGCACGTCATCAAGACAATATTGATCAGCCGGCAGGTTTTCTTGATAATGTTTTAATAACGTTTGAAGATTAATAAATCAATCACTTATAAAACTTGTTTTATTTGATGACTTAAGTTCAAAAGTATTACTAAGTTTGATGTTGGTGTTATGCCATTCCTTTTTTTCATAGCCAAACATCCTAGGATAGCATTGTAACAATATACAGCTCATTTTTAATTATTTCTACAATTATGACTGCAATTAACCTAAACTTAAGGTACCTAACCTAAATGTAATATTTTTTTTATTTAAACAGAAACGGCAAGTTCTAAAGGTATTTAAACATGTTTTTAGTTATCACTAATAAAGCACCAATAGAAAGCTACATTTGGCATGCTTGTAAACCAATTTTTATGATGGGTCAAAGCTCTATAGAGTTTCTGGCATTGTCCTTTAAGTGCAATATGTGTAAAGAAGTTTGTTTAATTCCATCCGAAAACATCAAAGACACTGAGCATACAGACGCTAATATAGCTGCTACCACTGGAATTATAGCCTTAGGTATATAAAGCCAGCTACATGTGACAGAACGACAAAAGTGTCTTTTGGCTATATGGGCAGGTGAAAATGAAAATATTTACACAAAATCTATAGAAAAAGATGACATATTTTGGGAAACTAAAATGAAACCGAAATTAACAAAATTTTGCATGACATGCTTGCTGCCCGAAATTATAGACAGTCGAAAGTCTTAGATATCGCGGTTACTACAAATTATAATATAACAAGCTTTTAATTCATAAAATCTTGTAGGAATTTTAATTTTAAAACAAATTAACAAAACAAGTTGACCTACTGCCTGCTCGCCTATGATGTGACACTTCTAGCGACGTAAGCGCATGGCTCGCTTTGCGACAATCGCGGGCAACTCTTGGTAGCGTTAAATGCCTATTTCGCTCAGTCTACCCGCCCTTAATGAGAAGTTGTTTATCCCTAAAGACATAAAACAAAACCAACCAGCAAATTCCGTCGAGGTTTCGTTGCCAAAACCGAATACGATAAATTCAGTCGATAGTCGTACAGAGTGTAGAAGCTCTATTATGTTTTCTGATAGTTTTGGAAAAGGGTTAGGTAAATTACTTAGCAACAACCTGAGTCTTTCTTCTCAAAACTTCTGTATGCCTCAGACTTCATACAAAAAAAATATGTCTTCAATAACTAGTAATAATTATGATCCTAATGCCATTATAACAGTCCTTATAGGTAATAGTTTTAATATTAAAACATATGATATTGCTGATAGTGTCACTGAACTATTGAAGTTAAATTGTAAGAAAATTATTCTGTGTGCTTTTCCCTACTTTGAACACTTGTCAAACAGGCAGAACAACAAAATTCACATGTTAAATAATTACATGCACTTCTTAGTGAGTCACCATAGTGACAAGTTTATATTTTTTGACACCAACATTTTTGTTGAGAAACTAAGGTCGACTAGGGATACTGTGTATCTGCCCATTAGTTTTAGACGTCAAATAGCTAGGCTATTAGCTTTTAATATTAACTCAGACATAATTAGTATGTCGAAGTCATATTTAATTAGCACCACAATTAGTAATAGTACTAATGTTAATGTGGTTAGCTCACATTCTTTAAACTAGTTTGTAAGACAACAGGAGATACCACTAACAGTATAGTTTCGCTTAATAACAAAAAGGTATCTTCTAGCTCCAAAAATATCTGTAAAAAAGGGGCTAAGCAGAAATCCTTGACGTTATTTCATCAAAATATTCAAGGTTTTTCTTCCAAACAATTGGAGATTGAATTGTTTTTAGAAAAAACAATGTATGACATTATTTGTTTTACTGAGCACTGGTTAAAAGATTATGAAATGTTGATTAACTACGAGAATTATAGTTTGGCCAGTTGCTTTAACCGTAAATCAATGGTGCGTGGTGGTTCACTAATCCTAATTAAAAGTTGTATTAAATCAAAAACTCGTGAGGACATAGTTGAACTTTCGGTTGAGCATAGCATTGAGCTGTCTTGTGTTGAGCTGGATAAGCATGTTATAGTGTGCGTTTACAGACCCCCTAATTATCAAAACTACTCAATATTTGAGGCAGTCTTTAACATTCATAGTTTAGAAAATAATTCCAATTCAAGTAGATTATTAAATTTGTTTAAATCATTTAATTTGTCAAATGTGTTTGTTGAACCAACCCGAATAACTATGTCTACTGCTACATGCATTGATAATGTTTTCTGTTGCTGCGACTATTTAGATAAAGCCATAGTTAATTATCTCCCTTCTGATCACAGTGGTCAAACTGTAACTTTTGAGTCCAACACAACAATAAAAAAAATCCTAATACAATCCAGACCAATAACATCTGTCAATTTAAATAAATTTAATATCACATTAAATTGTAAGTTAAGTGATCAGGAACTATCTTTGAAAAATATTAATATTTTGTATAAGGAATTCTTTACCGTAGTGCAAACCGAATTTAATAATTGTTTTAAGAAAAAAACTAAAACTATCAACCCTAAATTTGTATTTAGTGACTGGGCCACTAAAGGACTCAGGAAAAGTAGGGAAAGACTATTCGAGCTTTATGGCCTTAAGACTGAATCTTTTATTTTTATTAACACTGAATCTTTTAATAAGTATGTTGCTACCTACTCAATTTTTTTTAAGAAAACTTGTAAAGCAGCTAAATCCAAATACATTAGCAACAAGGTTCAATCAGCTGAAAATAAAATAAAGACGGTTTGGAAAATTATCAATAACGAAACGAACAGGAGCAAAAGACATAGTTCTGATTACTGGATACGTCATGTGGTTCCATTTGTGATAGCAAACAAGTAGCTCAAGAATTTCTAAATTTCTTTACCAGTATTCCCCTAAAAACTACTGAAACTCTAAATTCCTCGCCTTCCCTCTCTTTTGATTTAGTAAAGGCAAACGTTTCAGCCTGCCTGATTGAATTCAACTTTAAGCATATTAACCCCATAATAGTAATTAAAACTTTTAAACAAATTAAAATCAAATTGACCGAAGATCTTTGGGGAATGTCCAGTAAAGTCTGCACCTCGATCATTGACACGATAGCACCTTATTTAGCCTTCATATTTAATTTATGTGTGGATCAAGGCATCTTCCCGGATTTAATGAAATACAGCAAGGTAATACCACTTTTCAAATCCGGGGACAGTAAAGACACCAATAATTATAGACCCGTATCCGTGTTGCCGGTTTTCAGTAAGATCTTTGAAAAGATAATGCTTAATCAAATGCTTAATAATTTTAACACTAATAAAATACTTAACGATCAACAGTATGGTTTCAACAAAGGACGTTGTACAACTGACGCTGGTGTGACCTTATTAAAACACATTTTCAATGCGTGGGAAGAGGCTCAAGACGCCATCGGAATCTTTTGTGACCTCTCCAAGGCATTTCATTGCGTTGATCGCGAAACCTTGCTGTTGAAGCTAGAGCATTACGGACTTGGAAAACTTGCGCTTAGTTTGGTAAAATCTTATTTAAACGATAGACAAAAACTAGAGCATTACGGACTTGGAAAACTTGCGCTTAGTTTGGTAAAATCTTATTTAAACGATAGACAACAGCAAGTTCAAATAAAAGGCGTCAATTCACTCGGTTTAAAAGTAAAAATGGGTGTGCCACAAGGTTCTATATTGGGTCCTTTCCTCTTTTTAGTATACATAAATGATCTTCTCCATTTACTAAAAAATCAACCACAAATGGTGTTATTTGCTGATGACACTTCTTTAATTTTTAAAATAGATAGACGTGATAAAAATTTTGACGACGTAAATAACGCCCTACTGCAGGTCCAAAATTGGTTCACTGCAAATAATTTAGTATTAAATGGAAAAAAAACTAAGTGCATAAGATTTTCTTTACCAAATGTAAAAAGTAGTGATTGTGAGATAGTATTGAATCAAGAGAAACTAGAATTTGTCGATAAAACTGTTTTCCTACGGATCACCCTCGACTCAAGGCTACAATGGGGTCCTCATTTAACATCTCTTTCAGGACGGCTAAGTTCTGCAGCATATGCTGTCAGAAAGATCCGTCAATATACTGATGTAGATACCGCAAGGCTAGTCTATTTTAGTTATTTTCATAGTATCATGTCTTACGGTATTTTACTTTGGGGCCGTGCTGCAGACGTCGACTCAATTTTTATTCTGCAGAAAAGAGCTATCAGAGCCATATATAATCTCCGTAGGCGCGATTCTCCAAGAGAACGGTTTAAGGTTATTAACATCATGACTGTACCTTGTCAATATATCTATGAAAACATCATGTACAATCGGACAAGTTGGCGCTCGACCACTTTTAAAACAGTTTCCTATGAAGCAGTCTGGCGGGCGATGCATACGCAAACTCCACCTCTTTTTTACTTCCGCCAATCAGGACGTTTTAAGCCGCATAGATCGGAAGCGATAATCTTTGTTTACTTTAGTTGTGATTTGCACTTTGCTAATCGACGACGCGCGTTCTTACTTCTGTGTTTTGCTTACAACCATTTTTGTTTACCGACTCCGATAATATCTTGCCCCACTGTTGACCCTTGCTTGTTTTACCGGACAGTTTTGTTGATTGCTCTCTTGTTGACCTGTGCTGTGTATTAATTGGATTGTTGGACGCTCTTCTGTGGATCTGTGCGCGTGTTTTATGGACTTGAACAATGAACCGAAATTTAACGAGAGATGAACGGAACCAAATCTTGGTTCTATACAATCAAGGATATAATATTTCCCAAATATCGCGGGAATTAAATGTTACGGTAAGTCAATATCATATTTATTAAAACACTAGCTTCTGCCCGCGACTTCGTACGCGGACCCTGTTGCTTATGCCAGCGACAACGGGGTCGCCATTTATGTTATTTTTTATCATTTTTCCCATTTAAATCTTTTATCACACTGAGCTTTAGTTTTATTTCATTCCAACAACCACCAAAACATACAGTCCATTTGTCATCGTTTTCATTTTGGCAACCGCATTATTATATTCCCCACTTGTCTCTAGAGACCTAGAAGTCAATGCGTAGATACGGTTGGAACTCAAGCACAATTCTCTATCCGTGAACGTCTCCAACTCGCGAGACAATACATGACGTTCACGATCAGCGGTCAGTCGCACATCACGTGCCCCACTTGTCTCTAGAGACCTAGAAGTCGATGCGTAGATACGCTTGGAACTCAAGCGTAATTCTCTTTCCGTGAACGTCTCTGACTCGCGAGACAATACATGACGTTCACGATCAGCGGTCAGTCGCGCATCATATTCTTCACTGGTCTCTAGAGACCTAATGAATACGCTGAGAACGCAGGCGTGCTTCGCGACCCGAAGAGGTTTCCACGGAGCGAGTAGCAGCTTAATGTTCTCGAACAGCATCAAGTCTCTCCTGACGCTCTTCGGTAGATTCTTGGGATTTTATGATCCTCAATCTTTTAGTTCTCTTGGAACATTGGGAAAGATTTGACCTCTTTCTAGGCATGGTCATAGTTTCATTGTGAAGATACCTGATCAATAAAAATCTAAATTAAAATGACTGCTCCCCTGCGTTACCGGGTAGGCTACAGTGTCACGAAGATAAATGGAAAAGGAAATTAAACATATGGTTATGAGGTGTGGTGTGTGGTATAAATAAGTAGGAAACTCACGTTGTACAGGATTTATTGTCCACAAGTCCTTACACAGTTAACACAAAGTTCAGAAGGCACAATAGGGTAGTGTTCACAAGCACAAGCTCAAGCACAGTATAGCAGCGGAAGAATGAAAGTAGAAGAATGATAGACAGGTGAAGTATAGTTGAGATTAACATGAACAAGCAAAGCTAAATCGCGATACCGCGTGTTTATGATTTTGAGGCGACAAGCGTGCGCTCCGCGTCGAGGTGTAGTCCTGACTGGTTTGACCTTGCGCGGCGAAAAGACATGCGCCTGCGCATCCGTATATGGCTATTGATACTTGTACAGATGTTGGTAATTAGTGAAGATGGTTCGGTCGATAGTTTAATGACCATCGACTATCGATGGTAAATTTATCGACCAACTGGTAAGGAATTATGTAGTGTTTGTATTCAGTGATTGTGTGTTTAAATTGTAAATATATATATATAGATTGTATTGTTATTTGTAATTGTGTTAGTTTGTAAATCTTAGTTTTAAGTTTATGATATAGATAAATGTATGTAAATAATTTTAATTAATTGTGAAGTTGCCTACACCACCCCCCTCCAGAGACCGTCAAGGGCGATAGAAGTCAGGAAATTTAACTCGCCTCCCAGAACGTGTTGTGTAACTTGGTGGTATTACCGGTGGGGGTTCCTCCACCTGGTTAGATAGAATGAAGGCAGGCTTCAGTCGGTCAATGGTCACTGTCATTTCCTTGTTTTTAACGAGTATTTTAAATATCTTGTCCCCTCGAGTGATAACTTTGTATGGCCCAGAATAAGCAGGCTGGAGAGCACCTCGCAATGCGTCTTCGCGGAGGAAAACGTGATCGCAAGTTTGTAGCTCTTTATAAACGAACACCTTGGGGTTGGAATGGCGGGAAGCTGGTACCGGTCGCAGTTTCTCGGCGAAATTCCTGAGCCTTGCGGTAAATTCTGATGTGTCAACTGTACCGTTGACCGTTGGCTCAAAAAATTCTCCGGGTAACCTTAGCGGCTCTCCGTACAGCAGTTCCGCAGAAGAGGCTTGGAGGTCTTCTTTATAGGCAGATCTTACGCCTAATAAAACCCATGGCAAAGATTCCGTCCACCTATCGTTTGCATGGCAGACGATTGCGGCCTTAAGCTGACGGTGAAACCGTTCAACCAAACCATTGCATGCCGGATGGTAGGCTGTCGTCCGCTTATGTTCGAATCCGGCTATCCTCGACAGACATTGAAACAAGGCCGATTCGAACTGGCGACCACGGTCGGTTACAATATCTGTCGGGCAACCGAACCGAGATATCCAAATGGACAGCAAAGCCTTGGCCACCGTTTCCGCTGTAATATCTTGTATCGGTACTGCCTCTGGCCACCGTGTAAATCTATCAACGGCCGTTAAACAGTACCGATAACCCTGGGAAGGTGGTAGTGGACCCACCAGGTCAATATGGATCTGCTTAAACCGTGCGCGCGGTAAGTTATAAGTGCCGAGAGGAGAAGTCACGTGGCGGTTGACTTTCGTCCTCTGACACGGTATACAAGCGCGCGCCCAGTCCCTACAATCTTTTCGCACGCCCGGCCATACAAACCGCTCGGCTATCAGCTTGGCCGACGCATTGGCACCAGGGTGGCTTAAAGAATGCAAGCTATTAAAAATTTGCTTGCGAAGTAATTTAGGTACGTATGGCCTGGAAGCTGAAGTACTGACGTCGCAGTAAAGAGGATTTCGACTTCCAGGGACTTTGAATTTTTCAAGCTGCAGGGTAGAACCTTCGCTCAAAAGCTTACAGAGTTCTGAGTCAGAAGCCTGAGCTTGAGCTAATTTCTCGACGTCTACGGGGTCTGCTAGCTCTTCAATTCGCGACAAGGTATCTGCGACCACATTATCCTTACCAGAAATGTGGCGGATATCTGTCGTGAATTGGGAAATGTAATCTAAGTGTCGATACTGCCTAGGCGAACAGTTGTTCTTCCTTTCATTGAAGGCAAAACTTATCGGCTTGTGGTCAGTATAGATTATAAAATGGCGAGCTTCTAGCATGTGCCTAAAATATTTAATGGCCTCATAAATTGCTAGAAGCTCCCTATCGTATGGTGAGTATTTCACCTGTGAAGGGCTCAATTTCCTTGAGAAAAAAGCTAACGGCTGCCACGCATCGTCTGTAAATTGCTGCAGGACCGCTCCGATAGCCTTGTCGGAGGCGTCTGTAACAACTGCAAGCTTAGCGGTGCAGTCCGGATGAGCTAGAAGAGCAGCGTTGGTCAGGCTTTCTTTGCAAGCTTCGAAAGCAGCTAGTGTGTCGCCTGTCAAGGAAATTGGCTGTGAACCTTTGACGGAACCTGTTAGTAAGGCGTGAAGTGGGGCTTGGATTTCGGCTGCGTGAGGAAGAAATCTCCTATAAAAATTAACCATGCCTAGGAAACCTCTTAGCTGGCGAACGTTGGTTGGTGGGGGAAAATCCTTGATCGCCTGAACTTTGGCATCAAGTGGCTTAGTACCACTCTCGGTAATCCGGTAGCCTAGGAACGTTACCTCCTCCATACCGAAAACGCATTTCGAAGTGTTCACCAACATGCCATATTCCTTCAGCCTGTTGAAGACCTGACGGAGGTGATCCTCGTGCTCCTCTGGACTTCTAGAAAACACGAGAAAGTCGTCCAAATAACAATAAACGAAATCTAGACCTCTCGTCATTTCGTCCACGAACCGCTGAAAGGTTTGGCCCGCATTCCTAAGACCGAATGTCATAAATGGAAATTCAAATAAGCCAAATGGGGTTGTGATGGCGGTCTTAGGAATGTCCTCGGGTCTGACTGGTATCTGATTATATGCTTTTTCTAAATCGAGAGTGCTGAAGACTTTACATCCAGCTATACTATGGGTAAAGTCGTGGATATGCTTAATCGGATACCTGTCAGGCACTGTACGGGCATTCAACTTACGGTAATCGCCGCAAGGACGCCAGCCGTTGTTTTTCTTTGGCGCTAGGTGCAGCGGTGACGCCCACGGGCTCTCAGAAGGTCTAGCTGTACCAAGGGCCAACATAGACTGGAACTCTTTTTGGGCAATCTTAAGCTTGTCCGGTGCTAAACGACGTGGTGAAGAGCAAACTGGAGGGCCTGGTGTCGTGCGTATGTGGTGTACTGTGTTATGTGGAGTGCAGTGTAACTTACCAGCTGGTCGAGTTATTTCCGGAAACTCGCTGAGAATTTTATGAAACCGAGTCTCACCAGTCACGACTTTAACAGAAGAAATATTAATACAATCAGCTATAGCAGCAGTAGTTGAAATAGAAGTTAAATTATCAATTAGGCGCTTGTTACGACAATCAACAATAAGATTGTGAAAGTTTAAAAAATCTACACCTATTATAGGCTTCGTTACATCGGCTACAATGAAACGCCATTGAAAGGTTCTGCGTAAACCAAAATCTAGTTCTAAATTGATACAACCATATGTAGCTATACTAGAACCATTAGCTGCACACAAACTATAGTCCGTACGAGCACGACGGTCATGAAGCGCTGACCGTGGGTACACGCAGAGGTCGCTCCCTGTGTCGACCAGGAACTGCGTCTTCGAAGATCGGTCAGTCACAAACAGGCGACCAGAAGCGGGCAAAGGGCAATCGTCAGTCGCCATTATCGACCGCCCTTGGAGTTTTCCGCCTTGTAGTCGCAGGGCCGGATACACTTGTTGGCTTTTTCTCCGTATTTGTTGTGATACCATCAATTGGGTAACTTTTTGTAGTTCGATTGAGTGCGCTGCCTCGAATTGTTGCGAGTGTTTCTGGTGGAACGGGAGCGTGGACGGCTGTTCCGAGTTGACATCTGCTGGAACTGTCGGCGAAGCTCAGCTATCTCCCTAGTTAGTTCGTTCAGACCCGAGCTAGGGACAGCGTCGCTCACAACGGCGACCTTCGGAGTCGTCGTAGCCAGGTCGTTCACTCTATCGGCTAAGTCAGCTAGATACTCGAGAGATGCTACCCCTGGTTGGCCTGCGAGCACCGTCTGGATGCCATACGGTAGGCGACTAACCCATATCGTCCTCAAGAATTCGTCTGGAACGTTTGAGCCTGCCAGGCTTTTCAAATGGCGAAGAAATTGTGATGGCTTGCGGTCGCCAAGCTCCTCATGCATCAATAACTGCTTGATTTTCTTCTCGTTAGACGCAGTGAGTCGCTTGATTAGCTCGGTCTTCAGTGTTTCATACTTGTTGGTGGCAGGCGGGCTAATAATTATATCCTTTACTTCTCTAGAGTACTGGTTGTCCAGATGTCCAATGACGTAATTAAATTTGGTGACGTCACTGGTTATTCCAGCTATACTAAATTGACCTTCGACCTGGGCAAACCAGATCTCCGGTTCTTCCGCCCAAAACGGCGGCACTCGTACGCCGACTTTAAAAACATTGCTTGGGTCTATCGACATCTCCCCATCACTAGTGCTAGGTGGCGGTAATGTTGCCGCGCCTTGTGCGTCTTTAAACATATCCCTTTCCATTGTTCTTCACGGGGTCACCAGTATGGTTATGAGGTGTGGTGTGTGGTATAAATAAGTAGGAAACTCACGTTGTACAGGATTTATTGTCCACAAGTCCTTACACAGTTAACACAAAGTTCAGAAGGCACAATAGGGTAGTGTTCACAAGCACAAGCTCAAGCACAGTATAGCAGCGGAAGAATGAAAGTAGAAGAATGATAGACAGGTGAAGTATAGTTGAGATTAACATGAACAAGCAAAGCTAAATCGCGATACCGCGTGTTTATGATTTTGAGGCGACAAGCGTGCGCTCCGCGTCGAGGTGTAGTCCTGACTGGTTTGACCTTGCGCGGCGAAAAGACATGCGCCTGCGCATCCGTATATGGCTATTGATACTTGTACAGATGTTGGTAATTAGTGAAGATGGTTCGGTCGATAGTTTAATGACCATCGACTATCGATGGTAAATTTATCGACCAACTGGTAAGGAATTATGTAGTGTTTGTATTCAGTGATTGTGTGTTTAAATTGTAAATATATATATATAGATTGTATTGTTATTTGTAATTGTGTTAGTTTGTAAATCTTAGTTTTAAGTTTATGATATAGATAAATGTATGTAAATAATTTTAATTAATTGTGAAGTTGCCTACAAACACTCAAACAACATAAGCCCGAAGGCATATTCATACGATAAAATAAAAAAATAAATAGGAGTTTTGGCCAGTAGAGTCAAATTTTCAATGATATACCATCGTCATGGAAAATCAGTCCTAAACTGTTACCGCCTTCACCGCGTGCAGGTACTCCCAGTTTATGTTATTTTATAGTTAAACAGTAAAATTAGTGATAGCTTTGATTTCCACATCAGATGTTTCTGATCTTCGATTTTTATAAGTCAACAGGAAATGCCCATCATATTGAACAACAAAGACGTCAAAGACGTCATTCCTATATGTGTTATGTTGTAGCTAGGCTCTTGGAGTTCCACAACAGGTGTTCCAGATCTTCAATTTTTATAAGTCAACAGAGAGTGCTCATCAGATTGAACCACTTGTGCTAAGAACCTTATTCCTATATGTGTTATGGTGTAGCTCGGCTCTTGGACTTCCACAACAGGTGTTCCAGATCTTCAATTTTTATACGTCAACAGAGAGTGCTCATCAGGTTGAACAACTTTTGCTAAGGCGTCATTCTTATATGTGTTATGGTGTAGCTAGGCTCTTGGAGTTCCACAACAGGTTTTCCTAATCTTCGATTTTTATAAGTCAACAGGAAATGCCCATCAAACCGAACAACTTTTGCTAAGACGTCATTCCTATATATTTTATAGTGTAGCTAGGCTCTTGGAGTTCCACAACAGGTGTTCCAGATCTTCGATTTTTATAAGTCAACAGAGAGTGCTCATCATATTGAACAACTTGCGCTAAGACGTTATTCCTATATGTGTTATGGTGTAGCTAGGCTCTTGGAGTTCCACAACAGGTGTTCCAGATCTTCAATTTTTATACGTCAACAGAGAGTGCTCATCAGGCTGAACAACTTTCGCTAAGACGTCATTCTTATATGTGTTATGGTGTAGCTAGGCTCTTGGAGTTCCACAACAGGTGTTCCAGATCTTCGATTTTTATAAGTCAAAAGGAAATGCCCATCAGACCGAACAACTTTTGCTAAGACGTCATTCCTATATATGTTACAGTGTAGCTGGGCTCTTGGGGTTCCACATCAGGTGTTCCAGATCTTGAAATTTATTCTCTCAGCAGAAAATGCTAATCACGTGGAACAATTTTTGCTAAGGTATTATTTTTGTATCTCTTATAGTTTAGCTGGTCTGTTGCGGTTCTGCATCAGGTGTTCAAGTTTCCAAGATAAATTATAGCCTATATGTTGCCCAGACTTAATACCTATACAACAAAAAAAAAATCATTCCAATCCGTCCAGTAGTTCCGAAGATTAGCGTGTACAAACAAACAGACAAACAGACAAACAGACAAACAGACATACAGACAAACAGACATACAGACAAACAGACAAATTTTTTTTTTTGGATTCGTGCTCTATTACTGTTTCTAAACCCCCCTCAATTATTATTTTTTTAATATATTCAATGTACAGACACAGTTTTTTTACTGTTTTATTATATGTATAGATGGTGTAGCTAGGCTCTTGGAGTTCCACAACAGGTGTTCCAGATCTTCAATTTTTATACGTCAACAGAGAGTGCTCATCAGGCTGAACAACTTTCGCTAAGACGTCATTCTTATATGTGTTATGGTGTAGCTAGGCTCTTGGAGTTCCACAACAGGTGTTCCAGATCTTCGATTTTTATAAGTCAAAAGGAAATGCCCATCAGACCGAACAACTTTTGCTAAGACGTCATTCCTATATATGTTACAGTGTAGCTGGGCTCTTGGGGTTCCACATCAGGTGTTCCAGATCTTGAAATTTATTCTCTCAGCAGAAAATGCTAATCACGTGGAACAATTTTTGCTAAGGTATTATTTTTGTATCTCTTATAGTTTAGCTGGTCTGTTGCGGTTCTGCATCAGGTGTTCAAGTTTCCAAGATAAATTATAGCCTATATGTTGCCCAGACTTAATACCTATACAACAAAAAAAAAATCATTCCAATCCGTCCAGTAGTTCCGAAGATTAGCGTGTACAAACAAACAGACAAACAGACAAACAGACAAACAGACAAACAGACATACAGACAAACAGACATACAGACAAACAGACAAATTTTTTTTTTTGGATTCGTGCTCTATTACTGTTTCTAAACCCCCCTCAATTATTATTTTTTTAATATATTCAATGTACAGACACAGTTTTTTTACTGTTTTATTATATGTATATGAAGGCACAGGATCAGACATATTGTAAAATAGAAGACGTTAGGTTAACAGTAAGAAATAGAATTATTTGATCAATGAATTTTACAGCTACTCACTTAATCAGTTTTCAGGGAATAATTAATTCAACACCTTATAATAATAGCCACGACACCTCAGTAATACAGTAACAGCTTAGTTCACACAAAATAGCAAGAATGTACAGAGAGGCAGAGTAACAATAATTAAGAGCAATACAACCTGTGCACCGGGCGACGCCTGTAGTCAGAATGCCGTTTTACCGCCGTGCGGCCCCTTTTATACGCAGTGCTACGACGTAGCGCATACTAACTCCGCCCCGTAGCAAGGAGGCGGGAGAATGATGCAGCGCGCTACGGTGCTACGGCGCCACCGCGTGTTGTTTATAATGCGACGCCGACACGGCCATGCTGACGTGCGGACGTCCTCGTACGCTTAGCTTAAAATGTCATATCTAGAACAGAAAACTGATTAGGCACCGTTTGGTCATCCTGCTATATTTTTTTTTTTTTGCCCGGTCTACTTAGACCCTTCAAAGTAATCCCTTCAGAGTAATAATCTGGTCCGGTCTATCGACCCTTCAAAATTATTACTGCTTCGTCCGGTCATACATGAACCTTCAAGGCTTGTTTCTTGGTCCGGTCAATTCGTCCGGTCTTTTTTTTTCTATTTTTTTTCTTTTATTTTTTTTTTTCTTTTCGTTTTTTTTTTTTTTTTTTTTAATGTCCCTGGTCCGGCTACTGCCCTTCAGGTATATCCCTTCAGTTAAACTGGACCGGATTTACTCCCTGGTCCGGCAACTGCCCTTCAGGTGTATCCCTTCAGTTAAACTGGACCGGATCCTTTTTTTTTTTTGTATCCCTTCAGTTAAACTGGACCGGATCCTTCTTTTTTTCTTTTGTATCCCTTCAGTTAAACTGGACCGGATCCTTTTTTTTTTTTTTGTATCCCTTCAGTTAAACTGGACCGGATCTTTTTTTTTTGTATCCCTTCAGTTAGACTGGACCGGATCTTTTTTTTTTTTTTTTTGAACTGGTAGATATAGTGTCACTTTTAGCAGACATGGTATCACTATTGACAGAGATAGTATCACTATTATCAGACTGAATATCATCATTGCTAATCTGGTGCCTAGTCTCATGAACCTCTGTATTATTATTCGCCGACACGTCATCCTCATCATAATTTTCCGAAAAGAATGACTGACCACGTGGTACTTCTCGCAAGTTTTCGTGAGAGTATTTGTAGACTATTGTTTCCATTAATGTGTTTTAATTCGTACCTATCATTTTCCAAAATAGCGGTTATTTTAAAGGGGCCTTTGTATTTACGGTCTAATTTCGTTTGGTGTCTTTCCTCGAATTTAACAAAGACAAAGTCACCTACTGAAAAAGGTTTTACTATAGCTTTACCCCTGTTAAATCGACTTATGTCATATTGGGCCAGCCTTTTTATACTAGCAGAATCATCGGATCGAATGGTTTCGAGGTTTAACCTGTCTTCATCAGGATGATGGGTAGATACTTTTGATATCCCTAATGAACTACTCTTAATACCAAACATTAATTCCAAGGGCGTGAACCCTGTTACTCTACAACGAGTACTATTGAGAGCCAATTGGATATCGCCTACATGATGTTGCCATAAGCTATCGGTATCTGTGTCAGCATACTTTTCAAGGTCCTCATGACACGCTTGACCTGGCCATTGGCCCTACTGGAACCAGTGGCTATTAAATGTAAATCAATACGATTATCTTTGCAAAAATTCTTAAATTCAGTATTGTCGTATGACCTACCACGATCTGCAACTATTCTTTTAGGAGCGCCAAACAAGTTCACTGCATTTTTAAGTGATTTAATAGCATCTGATGCATTTAGGGTTAAGGTATGTTCTAACAAGACCAATTTTGTAAAACCGTCAATAATCACGGAACAATACTCCTTACGCTCGCTTTTTCCGCTGAGTTTGCCAGTTAAATCTAAATGAATTGTATGCCATGGAACGGCCAATTTAGGGATTGGATGTAGACGGACCTTTGGAAGTTTAACAAACGACGAATGAATCTACAAATAGATCGTATAATTTATCTACTGTTTTTTTCATAACCAAGGTGTTTAATTTCGCTGTGTACGTGATTAATCATTGACTAGGTTAAAGAGTGTGGCAATATTGGTAACCATTTAGTGGTTTTATTACGTTCGATTTTACTATAAAGTACGCCCTGTTTAATATCGCATGTGTGTGACATTTCAGATGGCAAGTCATTTGAACGGAATTTAGAAATAATGTCTGATATTTCAGAATCACGTTGTTGTTCCTCAGATAACCAACTTCTCTCCAGTTCAGATAAATTTACAATTTTAGCTGGCTTATGAGTAAAAGATGGGTCAGCATGATTACGTGAAAGGAAATCTGCATGTGCCATATTTTTCCCCTCCTTATAGATGATATCAAAGATCTGTGTCAATCGAATTAATGTCAACAGGCATTTCTAATTTAGAGCTAGGACATGACATTTTGTTTTTTTTGGAAAAAGTTAAGGCATCGTTACTAACCACAACGGATATTCCTTGCCTCAAAATATCGCGACCTAATAATATGTTTTCATTGAGACATTCATCAGGCAATATGCAATGATATGTAACATCGAGAAGACAGTTTTGTACCAAGGTGGGACTTTTTATTTGGAGGGAGCAATTAACGTTATTAGAACCAACTCCCTTTAAACTTGTTAATGAAATTTTTCACCAGTAATAAGATCACAGTTACTTTCTTTCATAAGGCTACACTCGGATATGAAAGGAAATTGCATACTGGGTGTCATGTGGCGAGGTGTCATATTATCTGATATTTTTTTTTTTTATAGATTCCATACTAGCCGAAAAAAAAACGACATTTGTTCCTGCAATAAATTGCCGGCAGTCCCAGATATAGGTGGGAGTGGGTCTGATCCCACTTCTGATGAAGGCACAGGATCAGACATATTGTAAAATAGAAGACGTTAGGTTAACAGTAAGAAATAGAATTATTTGATCAATGAATTTTACAGCTACTCACTTAATCAGTTTTCAGGGAATAATTAATTCAACACCTTATAATAATAGCCACGACACCTCAGTAATACAGTAACAGCTTAGTTCACACAAAATAGCAAGAATGTACAGAGAGGCAGAGTAACAATAATTAAGAGCAATACAACCTGTGCACCGGGCGACGCCTGTAGTCAGAATGCCGTTTTACCGCCGTGCGGCCCCTTTTATACGCAGTGCTACGACGTAGCGCATACTAACTCCGCCCCGTAGCAAGGAGGCGGGAGAATGATGCAGCGCGCTACGGTGCTACGGCGCCACCGCGTGTTGTTTATAATGCGACGCCGACATATAGATAAATACGTTTTTCGAAGTGATTTCTGGTCTACCATTCCACAGTCCTTGCCTATATTCAGTTTGACGTAATTGACAGGAGTTGCAAACTTAACTCAACAGTTTTTTGCATAAATATTAATTTATGCAAAATATTGTTAATTCGTAAATAGTACAAACAACTAATTGGTTGTAGATTTAATATCCACAAAAAAATTGTTATTCCTAAAAGAAAACGAAAAACGATGGGCCATTTTTTTTCAACATTTTTTGTTAATAACTTTTGCAATTTTAGCGTGCTAGAAAATTCTTCAAAACATTTTTCTTGACATCATTCCGCATCGAATCAGCTATCGTTCATATTTTTAGGACCTTTATCTCTAATTAACACGTTATTTAAGATGTGAACCAGACTATGTAGATTAAATCTCACTAGAGGTTGCCCAGTAGTCGAATTTCGACTCGTAATTATTATTTAATATTTATTTTAGCTTTCTGCACTCCTTTATAAATGCTTAATCTCATACTTCCCCGTGCACGCAATATACTTAAAAAGGGGTACAAAGTTTTCTCTTCACGTATTATTGTACAGATTAATAATTATTTCTTATATACAATTTAATTTTATCAATTAATGTTTTCCTTTTAATATTTTTTTTAGAGAGCTACTGCCCGTCGGTGGATTCAATGGGACGCCGATGAGGGCTCCATTGCCGACCGACCTCGTGCTCACCCTCCGCGCATCCTAACAGATGCTCGTGTGGCACACATGGTTAATACCTACCAGGAGGAACCCTTTACCAAAACATCAAGCTTTGCACAGCAATACGACTGCAGCATGCAAGCCATTAGAACAGCGCTCCATCGTGCTGGAGTGCACCATAGGAGGCCGGCAGTTAAAATAATATTAGGCCAGGAACAAAAAGAAGCTAGAGTGCGTTTCGCCCGTGATTACAGAGATTTCGATTATTCACGCGCCATATTTTCTGACGAAAAATCATTTAAGTCTAGTCAACATGGTCGTCGGAATTTATGGCGTGTAAATAATACAAGGTACGAGCCGAGAAACGTAAAGTCTAATAACGAATCTGGGAGAATAATAGTTAATATGTGGGGTTGGATGAGCGCTGATGGGCCAGGAGAATTACATTACATTAACGAAAGGGCGACTGGAGAAGTATATGCGGAATTGCTAGAAGAAGTGATGCTGCCAACAGTGCGCGCGGTGTATCCTGGGGAAGAAGTTCCCCAATTTTACTTTTTTCAAGACAATTGTCCAATACACCGTGCGCGCGTAGTTCAGAATTGGCTACTCCAGTATCCCGAAATTAGGACAGTCCCATGGCCCTCTCGATCTCCGGACTTAAATCCTATAGAAAATTTATGGGCAATAATGGTCCAAAGATGGGACAGTCGAAATGAGAGGACCAAAGCAGCGCTCGTCACCCATTGCGATGAAGTGTGGGACTCTATTCGAGGCTCGGATCTTTGCGAAGTACTCGTAAGATCGATGAGAAACCGATGCGATGCCATTATAGATGCGGGCGGAGCCTTAATAAAATATTAAATAAATAAAATATAGGTATAGGTGTATGTTGTTGGTGTTGTGTTGTTGTGTTTTTAGTTTTGTTTATTTCTCAATAACTTAGTTAAAACAAACCTACCGCTACCTCTTCAAATAAATCCCGACAATGACACAATGTTGATTTTATGACCAGGAGTCGATGTTTACCTTTTTACTGTGGATAAGTATTTTGCGGTGCGATACAAACAATGAACCCTAATAAAAAGCACTTTCTTTGAATTTATAAACAATACTTCTTTAAAAATAATTTTAGTAGGCTTCGTTGCTTGTATCTCAATGCAAAATACTTATCTACAGTAAAAAGGTAAACCGCCTATTGTTATTTGCCGACTCCTGGTCATAAAACCAAAACAGTGTTATGGTCGGAATGTCTATGAAGTTAATCTTTGCAGTGACAGTGATTGTTTTGTTTAAATTATGTTATTGAGAAATAAACGAAACTAAAATGTAGATTCAGTTAACGTAAATTGAGAGTTGAAAGTTGATTGAGTAAATTGAGTTGAGTGAGCACATACCCTGGAGAAATTGAGCGTTTAGCTAATAAAAAAAATATGTAAATAAAAATGTAAACATCTTTTTAGGCCTCCCTTATATTACGTGTTATTGTTGTCTCTCACTGTTATGATCACAAAAATTAGAAAGGTGTTCATTCTGCATTGCTGTTAATTGATATCTCTGCATTTACTGACTGTGTTTACATTAATTAAGGATTGCGCCATCATTAGGATTTGTAAATGAAAATTGTTTGTCTAAGCTGGTAGAGACCATAAAATAAAAATTGACATATTCTATTCAGTAGATATGATTAAATTTCCTATTACGATGGTTATGATTTTGTTTATGTGGAATATTTACTGAAGTCATATTGTTATTCAGATACCACCTATTGAATTTTTGTGATGTTTTTGTAAATCACTTGTCTCTATCCAGAACCACTATATCTACAACATTTAGGTAGGTATTGTATTATTAATATTTCATAAAAGAGTACTCAGTGGTGTGCAGTTTCTTTTAATAAATAATGTTATATTCTATTTATTAGTCATTTATTTATTATAAACAATTTCAAAACATTGAAATATTGCTGTATTATTTGTTATTCACAAAACAGTGCTGTTTATTTTTGGTAAATTTATTAAATTACTTTTTGAAAAACCTTCTTTTATTATAAAACTACCTGACCTAACAAACATTCGTCTGAAATATATTTTTTTCGGCATGGTCTATTCTCATTCCGGTCTACCAAATACATACAAAAATACCATAAAAATTGGTCAAACCGTTTTGGGGGTGTTCGACCTCAAGCACTGGGACGCGAAATTATATTAGAAGAAGATTAATCAGTTATCATAAATTAGTACTAATAAAAATTTTCACTTTTTTAATTAAATTTTAACAGTATTTGAAATGACACTAAAGGACTAGTCTATTTTTCTCAATTTTTTTTAAGTAGGACAAACACTTTGAGAATTCAATCTCTCCGAGGTTCTGATATTAACTAGGTATCTAAGGGACATAATACTCATTCCGAAAAACAAATTATTTCTTTAATGAGTTACCAAAACACAAACATAGAGTATATCGACAATATTACTCGTATCGAGCAAACAAACAAGAAAAATACTAAAATTTCGAATAACTAACGCACTGAAAATATTATTCTGGTCAAAACATATTTTAAGCAATGACAAAACACATTTCAATACATTGAGGCAATTATTGAATTCATCCAAATCAGTCACAGTTATTCAGCTTTGATTATTAAAGAACACAATTAAGAGGAGCTCGTGGCTAAGTAATAACGGCCGCACGGGTCGATCTACAAGGTTATGCTAAGCTTACCAAGTTTGCTTCGTGGATGGGTGACCGTCCGTCATACCGAGTTGGTCCCGGCTTTCATTTGAATATCTTAGACAGTCGTTATGGATGAAGAAGAAGAAAATCTGACACCAGTCTTACCAAGGGGTATCATGTTACCCAGTTACTGGGTTGTGGAGGTTAGATAGGTAGTCGCTCCATGTGAAACCCAGCTGCATCTGGTTAGATTGGAAGCCGACAGTCCTAACATAGTTGAGAAAAGGCTAGGCAAATGATGATGATGTTAGATAACACAATAGAAATGTGTTTTTTAAATTGCCCATTAAATCATATTATTTACTAGGTCGCTGAACAATTTTTGTCAAAAAAGGCACATTTAACATTCTTAAAAATGTGGTTTAGTGTGAGCGAGGGAGATGCCAAATATGATAGCGTGGCTGTAAGTGATAATATTATACGTATTTATGTAATAATCACTAAAATCAATGTCCTATAATAATTAAGTAAACTAAGTAATAATTAATCATAAACATGGAAAACAAAAGAAGAAAAAAATATGTGAGCAAAACATTTTTTCAAATAACATCCTACTGAACGCAAAATATTCTTAAAAACTTCTTTTTCAAGTGAGAGCCAGTGCAATGCAACCTAACAATGCCATGCGCGTACGCCGTGTGTGCGTGACTATCGATGTTATGCAAAAAAAGTTTTAGGGGGCGTGGCTACGCTCGCTGAGACTGTACGCTAGGTGCAAGCCAAAAAGGCCTTATGGGTGGTCGACCGGCGAGTTTGCCGATTGTACGTAAGGAAAAATATGCATCTTTTTAGTAAAAGAGGTGACAGACACAATTATTTCACTAGAAATAGGGACCAATTAGTTCAGCCAGGTTTCAGGCTGGCAAAAGTAGATTCATCTTTCATGGGGTTCTGTTTAAAATGTTATAATAAAATACCTCCCCACATTCTTGAACTTAATGAATCAAAATTTAAAGCCTGTATAAAACGCACACTATGCAGCCAAGCGTATTATAAATTGGGAGATTACATTGCTGACAAAAATGCTTGGGTCAATGCTAGTCCAGCTCCACAAGGGCGCACCAACTAATTGCTAAAAACTGTTGGAGCTGCGGAAGAGAAGAACAACAAAAAAAACTATCTTTGCATTGTATAAATTCAATCTCTTAATATTGTATAATTGCTTAGCACATATGTGAGTACTATGTACCTACTATAAAGCGACCATTTACTGGGTACGTCTTTCATTGACTTGAATGTGCCCTGGCGGCTGAGAGTATGCCATGCTCACTTTAATGTCTCGCTGATGGTGGCGTGTGTGTTGGATCATTTAGCTCCCTTCAAAATGGTTGAGCTGAATGGTGCTAATATATGCGTCATGTTCGTGAACGGGCGCTGTCAGTAGGGACTGGTCATCTCTTAGCGGCTAGGGCTTGTTTTAATTTAATTTTTGAATAGTTTTTACATATTTTATATCGGATGCTTTTAACGTTCTGCATCGTTCTCACATGTATAATATTAATATGAACTATGTAACCAATATTTTGTAACCATATTTTGTTTAAAAGAGTGTCCATGGAGTTTCTTGCCCGTTCTTCTCCATAGGTACCTACTGCTTTGGAATGGGCAACTAGCTTCATCTCTCTGACTGACCGACACCTTGACAATTCAAAAGTGCCTGTAATTGGTTTATTTGAAATAAATACTTTGAGTTTGAGTTCACCAATTAATAATTCGACAATAGAAAAAATCCAATTAATACTAACATTTAGAGACAAGAAAAATTTAGAAAGTAATGGTATATTAAGTATTCCTTTGACTGAAATCCCACTATTGTCTACTAATGAATCGAATGTGGGTTGCGGAATTAGAATTGTTTTGATTTCCATTGACGGAACCTTCATTTCTGGATCGGACGAAAGTTTTGGCTTCAGGGGGTTGTATAAAATCATGAAGAAGAACAATGCACTTTCTGGTTCCGGATTTATCACCGTAATTATTAATTCAGATGTTACCTAGTTAAAAAAAATCTGATATTGACGTTAACTTAGAATTTTTTTTTAAGAATTAGATGCCTTACTCCCTGAACATCGGTTCTTTATTTTTAATTCACTAACTAAAAAAATAGATTTCCTTAGACTTGCTTGTATATTCGATACTGTTGCATTAAAGACACATCACAGATTTAGGACAATAAACGAAAGCGAAGAATCAGTAAAACATATCGTATCACATTATTCAAAATTTTTAAGAAAATCTTCAAAATTATTACATCCAGAACAATCGGTAATGAGTTTATGGGAACGTAAATCTTGTGTCTATACAAAATTTAATCCAAAATATGAGTCAGGGTTAACGGTTGATTCAGATATCCGAAATTCCGCCAGAGAAATAACAGAGTACCCTACTGGAGAACTGGAACAAACGTCTTGTACAATGAATACAAAAGGTTTTTTGACTTGTATTGCAGAACAACTCGGTTTGACAAACAAAAGTTAAAGGAAGCATGCAACTTGTCACCAGAGAAATTTTCAATAGTGAGTTTCGCTGTTAATTCTCACGACAAGATTGTTCCAAAAACTATTGTTCAGTCAACAATGTCAAAGGGTCGAAGCATGCAACTTGTCACCAGAGAAATTTTCAATAGTGAGTTTCGCTGTTAATTCTCACGACAAGATTGTTCCAAAAACTATTGTTCAGTCAACAATGTTGACAAACAAAAGTTAAAGGAAGCATGCAACTTGTCACCAGAGAAATTTTCAATAGTGAGTTTCGCTGTTAATTCTCACGACAAGATTGTTCCAAAAACTATTGTTCAGTCAACAATGTCAAAGGGTCGAAGCATGCAACTTGTCACCAGAGAAATTTTCAATAGTGAGTTTCGCTGTTAATTCTCACGACAAGATTGTTCCAAAAACTATTGTTCAGTCAACAATGTCAAAGGGTCCCTTACGAGGTATTCTTTGACGGTAGACAATTTGTGTACTGGAAGGATTTACAAGAAAAGGTTGTTGCCCTGACGGAATCGTATTATTTGACTGGGAAGTCGCTTCATTTAATGCAGGATGAGCAATTATATCACTCAGTTAAGGACTTCCCTATCGACTCTTTCGATCCATCGGATGTAAAGACCTTTTTTGTTCGAGGCGTACACGGAAGTGGAAAAACCCATTGTATCATTGAGAATATCCCCAAAGAACTAGTCAAACAAATACAAATTAAAGATGAACAAGAATACGTTACTGTGCAGTCTTGCTTGGTTTTAACACCTACAAACGAAAGTTCCAATGAAATAAGAGAGCGTCTAAAGAAGACAAGAGAGTTATCTGACCATCAAGTTAAAAGTTTTGTGACGACAATCGACTCCTTTTTCATAAATTACTCAAAAAAGAGAGAAACAGAACAACGATATGACATCTTAATTGTTGAGGAGGGATTGATGTTACATGCAGGACAGATTTCATTGCCTTTGATGTTGACGGGTGCGAGATCACTTCTTTTTATCGGCGACGAGAACCAAATTCCCTTTATTAAAAGTATGCTGATCCTCTTAAATTTTTTAGAAATAGGGAAACCGTAGTTTTGTGTACAACCTTCCGTTGTACCACTTCCGTGGCGGCAGTTTTATCGAAGGAATATTCTACGGGTATGTTTTCTATAAGTGAAGTTTCAGGTGAATGCACTTTAAGTAATTTCTCGGGATTTTCTTCGGTTCAGAAACCTAAATCGGATGTAGTTTATTTGACATTTAAACAATCAGAGAAGGATGAACTGGTTAAAACTGGTTTTGAACCAGTTTATACTGTTCATGAGTTTCAAGGTAAACAACAGGATCATGTAGTAGTGATTAGAATTAGTTCGAAGGCAGAAGAGATAAATTATTACACACCTATATCTTCCGATGTTTTATCAAATTTCATTAAACGAGCAAAATCCTTGAGCAAAGCCCAACTTAAGAGTTTCCAACATAAAGTAAGTGAAGTTAAATCTCCGGTCATTTCCGATTTGGAGCCTGACAAAGAAATATCAAGACAAAAACTTCAATTAGTTAAATAACGTTAACCGAGAGTTTTTAGGAATCGAGGGAGGTTTCTTAAGAATTCCATGGTTCCACAACCACTTAAAAATTTTTGTCAGAACATTTCAGAAAAAATATATTCAGTAACTAGGAAATACAAGCTGTTGATTTGCATCCTAGTCAAATTCAAGGACGTAATTATGCTAATGATTCTCGACCCAAATCAACAATAAAATGAGTAGGTATTTTTTTATTTATTTTTTCCTGTTTATTGAAATCCATAAGTGTAAACCAGCCGTAGATAAAAGCGGCCCGTCTGTTACTAGCCCTATTAAACCACGCTTTCACACACAAACAAACGCATCAATACATACACAACGCATACGCAACGATCATTCAATAAATTCGTAGGTAATCAATCCCACATTCCCACCCCGCTCCCCCGCTCGCGCACGGCGCAACACGCCAAAGTTTGGCGGCCAAACCAACAGTGCGTTTGATGTCGCCGCAGTGTGCGTACGCTGCGCTTTGCGAATTCCGCTCGGTACATTGTTGAGACGTCATTCGATAGGTACCTACTAAGTTCAAGATGACTGACAACTACTCTAATGTCGAGTTGGTGGAGATGGTCCGCCTGTATGCCATCAGTGGAGACAGTCTACGTGGAGCCATCCGGTTGTTCACGGAAATGTTTCCCGATCGGGAACCACCATCACAGAGCGTCATGCTGGCTGCTACGCAGAGACTGCGGGATCATCGGCAGTTTGACGTTCCCCGGCATGCTCAAGCTCGCGGCAGCGTAGGCCTGCCTGTCGCCTTGCAGGAAGACATCCTGGAATACTTCCGACGAGAACCACGGGCAAGCACGCGGGAGGCTGGTCGACGCTTTGGAGTGCACCACACCACAGTATGGCGCCTACTGAAGCGTGAACTGCAGCACCCGTTCCACTACCGCAAGGGACAAGACATTCACCCAGGTGATAGTGCGTTGCGGATTACATTTTGTCGCTGGTTGCTGGAACACCAAGACGCCAACATCCTGTGGACGGACGAGTGTTTATTTACTCGAGTTGGCGTCTACAATGTTCATAATGAACATTGGTGGGCTCACCGCGACCATAACCCGCACGTAACCAAACGGCATGCGTTCCAAGTGCGGTTCGGGCTGAATGTGTGGGCTGGCATATTAGGGGAACACGTGCTTGGACCCTACTTCATCGATGGGTACCTCAACAGTGCAACATACCTGGAGCTGTTGCGTCACGTTGTCGAGGAGATGTTAGAAGACATTCCTCTGGTACTCCATCACAACCTGTACTACCAGCAGGACGGTGCCCCCCCTCACTATGGTCGGCAAGTACGCGAGTACTTGACCGAAAGGTTTGGTGACCACTGGATCGGTCGCGGAGGACCTGTGGCCTGGCCTCCGCGTTCTCCGGACCTGACGCCTCTAGACTTTTATTTGTGGGGAGACGTTAAAAGGTTAGTTTACACGGAGGAAGTGACAAGTGTAACAGAATTACGTGCAAGGATCATTAGTGCTTTCGACACTTTAAAAACGAATGTGTTAGTGTTACGTAAGCTGAAGGAAAACCAGCTACGTCGTGCTCGATTGTGCCAAGAGTGTGATGGTAACAATTTTGAACAATACCTCCGGGTAACATAAGTAGGTAATTTATTTATTTGTACATTTTGTAAATACGTTGTTAGCTTAATCAATTTTATTAGTGTAAATAAGTTGATTTCAAATTTTTAACTACGCCAATAATACCTAAGAGTCGAAAGTATCAACACCTACTTACACTTAACTAGCAAATCTTTAAAAAACATTTTTATACTCAGTAGATCGGTACACCAACTTAAGCAGGTAGGTAGGTATTATTGCCGGTCCTAAGCCCGTTAAGTACGAAGGAAAATTTCAAATCAACCAATTTAATCCACAAGTAAAAACAAAATCATTACGAAAAGTTTATGCTGAACGATAGCAATAAAGCAAAACTAACATTTTATTAATCATCTGATAGGTAGCAGGCCAGTGAACTTTTTTTTGGCACACTAGGATTACTGACATTAGTAAGATTTCCGTATTCTAATGATGCTTAAAATGAGTTAATTATGAAACGAAATTTATGACAATAAGTAGGTGATTTTCGAAATAAAATTAGGTAAAATTTTTGCTACCCCAGTCGCTACGGTCATTGCTCCGTCGCGCACGCTTGAATTTAGTAGGTAAGACGTCGACGCTCACGCACACAGCTGATTGTCGCTGTGTGCGTAGTTAGTCGGGTTATTCTCATTGAATTTAGGATGTAATTCTGAAATACTGTTAAATTTCAACAACAAAAAAAAACCGCGCGTATTAGTTATTGCCCGGTACTGTACTTTCAATTGATTATTTATGTCTTTTAGGACAACCAGATTTTGATTTGCCCACACTAATTCCAACATTTGAATTTAACTTGAAACAAACCACTAATAATGATAACCCAGTTATTCCACCAAATTTAAACCTAACTGATATAACGTTTTTACAGATTTTTATGATCAGGTTCTTCCGGGAAACTCAGTTTATGACTATAGATTCGATACATATGTTGTGCAGACTTCGGACTGTCGTTTGAACTTAGGAGACTTAATCCCGACTATAAATTTAACGATTACAAGTGTAAACATTTCGACAAATTAAGACCCGTTCTTCGTACATCTGTCCCTATAAATAGACCAAATGTACAGATTGAGTCCTTATTAGCCATGGTCAAAAGAAACCAATCTGTCCCAGAGTTGGGGGGAAAAATCGATGTTGATGCGATGTCTGACATAATGTTGTCCAGATTTTTGAACTTGATCAGACCTGAGTGCTTGCATGTTCTTCAAGAGTATAAAGAAAATAAAATATTACCTAATTCAGTTTCAGTTAGGAATTGGTTACTTACACAACCTGGAACGGCTATTGAATTGATTGAACAGGAGGATGATGTCCTGAATAGAGAATTAAGTAGATATAAATTCATGATTAAGTCAACTGTCAAGCCACAATTAGATACTGGTGCACCTTCAGTGTACTCAGCACTAAAAACTATTGCTTATAGTGAAAAGGATGTAAATTTTTGCCCAATGTTTAGAGTCGTGCCAATATTAATGGATCATATTGTAGTAAATACGGGTCTTGCTCCGTCTCAGTTAGATCAACTCTTAACAGAAATTTGTAAACGTAATAATCTAGATATTCATGATTCCACTGCTTTAGAGGTCGACATGTCAACATACGATAAATCTCAGGAAGAGTTAATGTTAAAATTTGAAGAGAAGTTTTTGCGTACATTTGGATTCGATGAAGAATTTCTTAAGAGCTTGGGTTGCTTCTCATGAGCGTACAATCTTTTTCGATCAGAATAACAAAGTCTCTTGCGAAGTGAGTTATCAGAGGAAATCGGGTGACGCAAGCACTTTCACAATGAACACCTTTTATTTAATGGCTATGTTAACAACACTTTTACCAATCGAAAATGCTAAATTTGCTTGTTTCGGTGGTGATGATAGTTTAATATTAGGTGACGACAGTTTTAACAGTTTTTTAGGTAATATCACAGCGTTATTATTCAATATGGAATCTCAATATTTTAAGCACTATAAATATAATTACTTTTGTTCGAAATTTGTATTGCAGGATAATTTTGGAAACGTAAAGTTAATACCAGATCCAGTTAAACTTGTAACTAAATTAGGTAGACATGATCTCGCGAATTTTGAGCACATGGAAGAGTATAGAACATCTTTGGAAGATTTAACGATCGCGTATTCTAACGCTTTGTATTATCCGCTTTTGTCTTACGCTGTCATGGATAGATACAAGGTGGGTGAGGGTGTGGAATACGTTTTTCATGTAATCTACAACTTTGTACGTTCTATGGAACTTTTTGAAACATTGTTTTATACTCGACCTGAGGATAATTTGTGTCTTGATCCGTCCCTAGCAAAATTTAAATAACGTACTAAAGATAAATTGTTATTCAAGGTATAAAATCTTAATGACTTCAGTGTTCTTTCAATTATTGAGGTTTAATTCTGAAGATCCGATAGATAGGACTATTTTACACGGTCTTCTCCAGAAATTGCCTTTAGGTTCAGATTTATACACAACTTTAATTGTACCTTTCTTTCGTAGAGATGCTGAGTTCTGGTTCATCCAGATAAATTCACACATATTGTTCAGTCAACAATGTCAAAGGGTCCCTTACGAGGTGTTCTTTGACGGTAGACAATTTGTGTACTGGAAGGATTTACAAGAAAAGGTTGTTGCCCTGACGGAATCGTATTATTTGACTGGGAAGTCGCTTCATTTAATGCAGGATGAGCAATTATATCACTCAGTTAAAGACTTCCCTATCGACTCTTTCGATCCATCGGATGTAAAGACCTTTTTTGTTCAAGGCGTACAGGGAAGTGGAAAAACCCATTGTATCATTGAGAATATCCCCAAAGAACTAGTCAAACAAATACAAATTAAAGATGAACAAGAATACGTTACTGTGCAGTCTTGCTTGGTTTTAACACCTACAAACGAAAGTTCCAATGAAATAAGAGAGCGTCTAAAGAAGACAAGAGAGTTATCTGACCATCAAGTTAAAAGTTTTGTGACGACAATCGACTCCTTTTTCATAAATTACTCAAAAAAGAGAGAAACAGAACAACGATATGACATCTTAATTGTTGAGGAGGGATTGATGTTACATGCAGGACAGATTTCATTGCCTTTGATGTTGACGGGTGCGAGATCACTTCTTTTTATCGGCGACGAGAACCAAATTTCCTTTATTAAAAGAAATTTTTTAGAAATAGGGAAACCGAAGTTTTGGGTACAACCTTCCGTTGTACCACTTCCGTGGCGGCAGTTTTATCGAAGGAATATTCTACGGGTATGTTTTCTATAAGTGAAGTTTCAGGTGAATGCACTTTAAGTAATTTCTCGGGATTTTCTTCGGTTCAGAAACCTAAATCGGATGTAGTTTATTTGACATTTAAACAATCAGAGAAGGATGAACTGGTTAAAACTGGTTTTGAACCAGTTTATACTGTTTATGAGTTTCAAGGTAAACAACAGGATCATGTAGTAGTGATTAGAATTAGTTCGAAGGCAGAAGAGATAAATTATTACACACCTATATCTTCCGATGTTTTATCAAATTTCATTAAACGAGCAAAATCCTTGAGCAAAGCCCAACTTAAGAGTTTCCAACATAAAGTAAGTGAAGTTAAATCTCCGGTCATTTCCGATTTGGAGCCTGACAAAGAAATATCAAGACAAAAACTTCAATTAATTAAGTCAAACAGTAAAATTGTATATAATAAGTTAAATAACGTTAACCGAGAGTTTTTAGGAATCGAGGGAGGTTACTTAAGAATTCCATGGTTCCACAACCACTTAAAAATTTTAGTCAGAACATTTCAGAAAAAATATATTAAACTAGGAAATATAGAGATTTTGATTTGCCCACACTAATTCCAACATTTGAATTTAACTTGAAACAAACCACTAATAATGATAACCCAGTTATTCCACCAAATTTAAACCTAACTGATATAACGTTTTTACAGATTTTTATGATCAGGTTCTTCCGGGAAACTCAGTTTATGACTATAGATTCGATACATATGTTGTGCAGACTTCGGACTGTCGTTTGAACTTAGGAGACTTAATCCCGACTATAAATTTAACGATTACAAGTGTAAACATTTCGACAAATTAAGACCCGTTCTTCGTACATCTGTCCCTATAAATAGACCAAATGTACAGATTGAGTCCTTATTGGCCATGGTCAAAAGAAACCAATCTGTCCCAGAGTTGGGGGGAAAAATCGATGTTGATGCGATGTCTGACATAATGTTGTCCAGATTTTTGAACTTGATCAGACCTGAGTGCTTGCATGTTCTTCAAGAGTATAAAGAAAATAAAATATTACCTAATTCAGTTTCAGTTAGGAATTGGTTACTTACACAACCTGGAACGGCTATTGAATTGATTGAACAGGAGGATGATGTCCTGAATAGAGAATTAAGTAGATATAAATTCATGATTAAGTCAACTGTCAAGCCACAATTAGATACTGGTGGAGGCGAGAGCTTGCCTGAATAAGGCTAAGCTTCATCTGGGCAACTCTCGCAACCTCAAGACCGAGATCAAGACTGGGGTGCTCAACGCCATCAACCGTCTTTATGAGCTGGTGAAGGAGTCCGAGCGGAGCAAATCTTCTGTCGCGCCTACAGCCACCTTAGTGGACGCACCTGCAGCATCGACCACCACCGAAGAAAGTACCAGGTCAATCCTCAGCGAGAGTAGTACCTATCAGATGGAGCTCATAAAAACTATGCAGGAGCACAGCTCTCTGATCAGGGAAAACACCGAGCGAGTGGAGAAACTTCGGGTAGCACTGGAGAACCGGGACAGTGTTGAGGAGACCACCTACGCTAGTGTAGCGGCGGCACGTAATCGCCATACTGGGGGACAGGCCCTGGAGCGAGCGACGCTGCACTCTGTGGTCGTCTCCTCGAAACAGGAATTTGACACTGGCGAGGAGGTCCTCGAGAAGATCAGGAAGGCTGTGGACGCGAAGGAGGGTTGGGTACAGGTGGAAAGAGTGAGAAAAGCAAAGGATAGGAAAATAATAATGGGATGTACGACGAAAGAGGAGAGAACAAAAATTAAGGAGAGACTGGAAGCGGTCGGTAAGGACCTTGTCGTCGAGGAAGTGACAAACAGGGACCCGCTTCTGATTCTGAGGGACGTGTTGCTAGTACATAGTGACGAGGAAGTCCTCAAAGCCCTCAGGAATCAGAACCGGGAAATTTTTCACGACCTCGGAGACGAGGCAGCCAGGGCCAAAATAAGATATAGAAGGAAGACGAGAAACCCGCATATGACCCATATAGTGATGAGTGTCTCCCCTACCATCTGGAGGAGGGCGATCGAAGCAGGGAAATTGAGAATTGACCTTCAGAGAGTGCGCGTGGAAGACCAGACGCCACTGGTGCAGTGTACCCGCTGCTTGGGATACGGTCACGGCAAACGGTTTTGTCAAGAGCCAGCCGACCTATGCAGCCACTGTGGTGGCCCGCATGTCAAGGCAGACTGTCCTGACCAAAAAATTGGCGAAGCAGCGGTGTGCGTCAACTGTACCAGAGCCAAGACCGGAAATCACGCGCACAATGCCTTCAGCACTGAATGCCCGGTGAGGAAGAAGTGGGACGCGTTGGCACGAGCTGCAATAGCATATTGCTAAGGATGTCTCTGCAAACTCACACCATGCTACACGTAAACGACGCCACACCAACTGCGTGCATGTTACAGTGTGCTCATCGGAAATACTGGCGGTGGAGCAAGACGAGATCGTTTCGGTGGACCTGACGAGACTAAGTCTGAGCGGCATTGACCTCAAGAATAAAGGAAAAAATTGCTGGCAGTTTCATAAGAAACTGCCCCAATTTAAGCTTAGTAATATGTTGTGGTGGGCCAATGTACTCGCTAGGATTAAGGAGGTTGCCATCGAGAAATACATCGTGAGTTATGTTACGTCCGTCTTCAGTTCTCGGGAGTATCTTGAGCACCTCAGTGTTTATACGCAAACGTCAGCGACCTGTGGAAAAAAGACAGTTAGCGGAAGTCTCACAACCTTGCGAAGACTAACACGGATACTAGCATTTATTAATGTAGTGAAAATTAATATAAGGATAGATAAATATAAGATATTAGATTAGCAACATATGTCTACATGATATATTGATATATATTAGGATAGCCATAGAATAAACATAGTATACATTAAGTATTATATAAATATAGAATAGCACTTTATGATAAATGTTAGAATAGATTAACTAAACAAAAACTAGAAAAAAAAAAAAAAAAACAAAAACATAAAAAATTAAAAAGAAACAAAAATAAAATAGAGAAGTAAGAACATGTTAGAGTAATAAGTACTAAGTGTAAAAGCTGTAAAAAGAAAAATGTGCCACATTAATCACATAGAATCAGAAAACACGCCGATAGAATTCTTAGATTCCCATTAAATAGAATATCCCAAAAATTCAGTAACAAAACAAAAATTATATACCAAGAGCAATAAACTAAAGAAAAACTTACTATCAAAGGCTCTGATCATGTTAGAGGTAACTGGCAAGGCAGGAGTGGGTTTTAGCCGGTAAGAGTCCGGCACTGCCCAGACTGGCTCACAAGTGAGCCAGTCTGGGCGTCCATGAGGATTTCCCACTCCTGCCAAAAAAAAAAAAAAAAAAATTAGATACTGGTGCACCTTCAGTGTACTCAGCACTACAAACTATTGCTTATAGTGAAAAGGATGTAAATTTTTGCCCAATGTTTAGAGTCGTGCCAATATTAATGGATCATATTGTAGTAAATACGGGTCTTGCTCCGTCTCAGTTAGATCAACTCTTAACAGAAATTTGTAAACGTAATAATCTAGATATTCATGATTCCACTGCTTTAGAGGTCGACATGTCAAAATACGATAAATCTCAGGAAGAGTTAATGTTAAAATTTGAAGAGAAGTTTTTGCGTACATTTGGATTCGATGAAGAATTTCTTAAGAGCTTGGGTTGCTTCTCATGAGCGTACAATCTTTTTCGATCAGAATAACAAAGTCTCTTGCGAAGTGAGTTATCAGAGGAAATCGGGTGACGCAAGCACGTTCACAATGAACACCTATTATTTAATGGCTATGTTAACAACACTTTTACCAATCGAAAATGCTAAATTTGCTTGTTTCGGTGCTGATGATAGTTTAATATTAGGTGACGACAGTTTTAACAGTTTTTTAGGTAATATCACAGCGTTATTATTCAATATGGAATCTCAATATTTTAAGCACTATAAATATTATTAATTACTTTTGTTCGAAATTTGTATTGCAGGATAATTTTGGAAACGTAAAGTTAATACCAGATCCAGTTAAACTTGTAACTAAATTAGGTAGACATGATCTCGCGAATTTTGAGCACATGGAAGAGTATAGAACATCTTTGGAAGATTTAACGATCGCGTATTCTAACGCTTTGTATTATCCGCTTTTGTCTTACGCTGTCATGGATAGATACAAGGTGGGTGAGGGTGTGGAATACGTTTTTCATGTAATCTACAACTTTGTACGTTCTATGGAACTTTTTAAAACATTGTTTTATACTCGACCTGAGGATAATTTGTGTCTTGATCCGTCCCTAGCAAAATTTAAATAACGTACTAAAGATAAATTGTTATTCAAGGTATAAAATCTAAATGACTTCAGTGTTCTTTCAATTATTGAGGTTTAATTCTGAAGATCCGATAGATAGGACTATTTTACACGGTCTTCTCCAGAAATTGCCTTTAGATTCAGATTTATACACAACATTAATTGTACCTTTCTTTCGTAGAGATGCTGAGTTGTGGTTCAACCAGATAAATTCACATTTAATTTCATTAGTAAGTTCAGATACCTAGGGCAAAAACTGTTTTAGAGAGACACCAAGAACAAGATCGGCATCTCTTGTACCACAGGAAACTGAAGCACCACCTCGTGTTCAATCACCGATTCAACGTCCAGTTTTACCTCGCGCAATGGCGCACAAGTACAATAATTGGGGTTACTTACAAGATTTGTTTTCTTTGCAGAGGTTTTGCCTAGAAACAGACTTAACAAAGGTACTCTTACAAAGTCATAGAATTCCTTTCTCCATTAAAGCTAGGAGAGACGAAACTAGAGAAGTTTTAAATAATTTAATAAAAATCGGTTCAGACTATTTCTCAGTGAATTCTCGGTTTCCTGACTCTGCCGTTTTAGTAAATCTTTCAACCGGTGTAGTTGCAGACCATTTCGATAAAATATTATCTGCATTGGATTTTGGTGAAAGGTATATGAGCGACGCTGTTTCCGGTAGTACTAATCGGAGATTTGGTACTTTGGATGATGCAAAACAAGCATACTATAAGGGAGTCCAGAGGTTATTAGACATAATCTTCAAAACCCCAACCGAATCCAAAGCCTTATATAATATTTACAATAGGGTATCTTTCGAATCAAAATTAAGTATAACATGGGTTGACTAAAACCTTAGATAAACAATTTCAACCTTCACACACAATTTATTCAAACATGGATAACATCTATTCTCATGTCGTCGTTCCTGAGGACGGAACTATTCGGTACCAAATGTCTCACCTTTGCTGAGCAGTTTACGTATGACACTGTAAAGTTACACACTTCTTGGAAACCCATTCAAGGTGTTTCTTCTTAATAGAATATCATTCCTTTTATACGAATTTCAAGAATTAAATATATCTGGCGCTTCACGCACTGTTTGTTCTATGACTAGAAGTGAGAACAACATTAAATTTAATTGTAGCGATTTACAAGTTCAACCCTTTTCTTTGAGAGTGTTACTCGGAGGTTCTGATGAGGTTTCTCATGATCAACCAACGGAGGTCATCTTTTCTACTTCCGGCGAATTCATCGGTTCACTCTCACCTTCAAATTCTTCTTATACAATATTGAAGTTACAAACAGGTCATAACGTAATATGTGGTTTAAATAATACAGTGGTCGAACTCTTGGGAATGAGACAATTTGACGTTAAATTATTTCAGTATATGGCGACATACCAACCTGTCTGTCAATGTGAAAATCCTATCAGATCGGCAGTTACGGAGCAGTACTCACACTCTTTGATTCTTTTCGGATTGATCGAACGTAGAGATTCATCTAAGTGGTCTCCCCGAAAAGTTGATAAGTACTTCGAACTTCTCAAGTATCTATCCGTAAATTGTATGATCAGGATCTAATACACTATATTAAATCTTTGAACTTAGAATTGTGCCTTATGGCTACATAAAACAGCGGTATCTCAAATAGTATGTTTTTTTTTATGAATTGCGTTCAGTTAGTGATTGTGTTGTGTTCATTAGTGATTGTTAATGTTTTTTGTTTATAGGAACTAAATGATCATGATGTAGAAGACGAGACTTCTTTTGATAACAAAACGATCGAACAATGTTGCTTACAATCACATGTAAGTAGTTAGTTATACATATACATAACATTTTTTACAACAATAATATGGTTTTACTTCGAATGTTGATCAATTCAACTTTCATTAAGAATTGAAATTCCATGTGAAGAAATCTTAAAATTGTTCTTTTTTAATACAATATTTTAATGTGATTTAGTATATGTATTTACAAAATTATATTTTATCTAATATTTGTTATTGTTGTTTCATTTCAGATAAATATTGAACCAAGAGTTGGTGAAGTTCTTAAAAGCCCAACTTCATCACTAAGCATTGGCTCAATTCTTGATACGCCAAAAAAAAATGTTATAAAAAAGGAACTTCTTGCTTGCAAAAGGCTTATAATAGTGAAAAACCACAAAATATCTAACTTACGAAAACGAAATACTAGACTAAAGAAAAAATACAACAATTTGAAACATGTTCTGTCTATATTAAATAGACGTCAAACAGTAGATCAATCATTACTTCATGATCTATCGAAACATATAGAAGTTACAGATCCATTCAATGCTATATATTTAAAGAACATAAAAGGCAGAAAACGACCATTTTCTCAATATCCACCAGTTGCCAGAAAATTCGCCATCATACTACACTTCTATTCACCAGCTGCGTATACTCGTAAGTACATACGAAAAATGTTTGGCACTTGCCTACCTCACCCGAATACTTTATGCAACTGGTACAGAAGTATAAATGCAGAACCTGGTTTTACAGGAGAAGGTTTTGACAGACTGACACCCAGTTGCAGAAACGCTCATTAAATTTTTAAAGCGACCTTAAATATTAATTAAGCTTTAAAGTGTTGCACAAAATAGCATTTGTCTCTAATTTAAATGCCCCATTAAGTTTAATGAACCAAACGTCAAACCGGTACTTTAACATAACTTTACGTTGCACAAAACGTCATTAGCGCTAAAGGATAATTAATTTGACAGTTTGAGGTTATGATTTTTAATGCCTGGTCAAGCTTCCATTAAAACTCTCGTGTGGCAATTAGTCATTAGTGCGTGCTGTGTAAACATTACTTTAACGTTATTTCACGTGGATTTCAGTGTTTGTTACAATGTCTCTATCGAGCCTTTCGTCTTTATCAGATCCCGAGGAATATGTTCCCCGACGACGTCGTGTAATTCCAGATAGAGTAAATTTATTTGAAAACATGATGGAGAAGATTTTCGTGTGAGATACAGAATTTCTAAAGAGGTAGTTGCTAAGAATTTGCGAGATTTTCAATTTAGAACCCGAAACAAGAAGAAACAAAGCCATTGATGACCTCATGCAATTATTGATTTGTCTGAGGTTTTTCGCAACGGGATCTTTCCAGCAAGTGTTAGGCGATTTGGTTAATGTGCACAAGTCAACAGTATGTCGCATAGTACAAAAAGTAACCCGCAAGCTAGCAAGCCTTAGCTCAACATATATTAAAATGCCATCAGACAGGAATGAGCTACGAAGAGTTGCTGAAGGATTTTTTCAAATTGATGGCTTTTCACGGGTTGCAGGAGCCCTTGATTGTACCCATGTGAAAATTGTTAGTAGAGGAGGGTCATTATCTGAACTTTACCGTTGTAGAAAGGGATTTTTCTCCATTAACGTGCAAGCTGTTTGTGACTCAACTCTTAAAATAAGAGACCTCATAGCTCGTTGGCCTGGGTCAGTTCATGACTCGACAATTTTTAATAACTCTCACATATGTGCAGATTTTGAAAAGGGAAAATACAGCACATACTGTTTATTGGGAGACAGTGTATATTTCAATAAAAATTACCTGCTAACCCCTTTTCTGTGTCCTTAAAATATATCCGAAGAAGCATACAACAACATTGCGACCCGAAATACTGTTGAAAGATGCTTTGGGGTTCTAAAACGCCGATGCCCATGCCTTGAAAAAGGTATAACTCTCAGTAAAACATCAACAGTCCTTCAAGTCATTGTTGCATGTGTGGTGTTGCACAATATGTGTGTAGAGCTAGATGAGGCGGAACCTCCTAGTGATATAGAAATAGATAGTGATGGAGATAATAATAATTTCCTCCATGCCAGTTCACAGGCTGTTCAGACATCTATCTGTCCGAACTGCAATTGTGTTAAAATTTGCATTAAAAAAAATGACATTCAGTGGGCGTAAAAGTGATATCGTTAACTTTTGATGGGTGTAAAACAAATATTTCTTGTATGAGAATTCTCGGTTGTAACATTGACGATTGTTCAAACATGAAAACCCATTTCAAACACCCTTCTGGCAACTACGAAGTGGTTGTGTTTCTAGATGCATGTCACATGATTAACCCTTTCCCTGCCGTCACCGTAATATTCCGTGTTTTGATGCTGATGCCCGTGGCGCTTTTCCCGTAATATTACGTTCTATTTTTTCGATGTCCAATTCTTAACTACATTAAAAAAAACTGAAGAAATTTGATATTATTTATAATACTTCAGGATGTGTACTTTACAACAATAAAACTTTTAAAACTCAGGCTCATCATTTTGATACATAACAATGAAATCTAAATGCAGTAATCAAATGAGGTGCTTTTACAACCCTGACACAATGCGCCGAACCCGTAATTTTACGTGGGCTAGTGATGCGCTAGTAAAATCTAAATATCAAAAAAGCAATGGTTTTAAATGATTAATTATCTTGTTAATCCATGTCTAGACTATAAACTAAAACTTGAATGGATTTTTTTTAAAATGTCATTTGAATAATGGACAACAATTGAAGAGAATCTGTAGAAAATTACGAAATCAAAAAACAATATTCTTGGTGTCGATATTATTTTGGGGCGTCACTAATGCAGTTACAACCTGACGGACTCTGGCCGCCATCACCGTGACACGGTAATACTATCTATACAGTATTCCAACTTCATACAAACGGACGAAACGCGAGTTGTACGTACGCGCTCGATCTCGGCATGCGCTAGACACGCGGAGAGTCGCGACTGTGCCGCAGCGACGAACGGACGGTGTATTGTTTTTTTAACCATAACCGCGCGATTTTTTCTTTAAATATAAGTTCAAGTACATATTTAATATGACGAGTAGGATACATTATGCTGTTTTTGGTTGCATGTTTTCTATAACAATTTTTAATTAAGCTTTATATTGGAATGCGGCTTTTTTATACTTTAAAATTTAATAACAAAGCATTTCGTACGTCTCAGTCGAGGCGCAAATATTTTTCGGTCGCAAATTTATAAGACCGATTTGTTATTCAAACATAAACATGGTTTTTTAATTAAATCAATCACCAAACAAAAAACAACACGCATTTTTATTGAACACAAAGTATTTTATTAGTTTATAAAAAAAAATGTATATACAATCACAAAACTAAATAGAAACACAAAGTAGGCAAATGTAATTCAAATGCTTGAGGCGGGCAGCCCTGTTGCATGTTTACGTACCGCGCGGCTGTAGGCATTTATTTAAAAAATGCGGCCGAGTTATAATACTGTATAGATAATATTACCGTGACCGTGATTTTCCGTACTCGCTGCCCGACACTCGCCCCGGACGGACGTGCCGCGCGCTACCTGCTCTCCGCTACCTGCTCGCCGCACCCTGTCTCGCCGCTAGTGTGTTCCGGTCGACGTTCCTGTCGACGCCAGTTTCGTAGTCATCGACTACAAGTGTTTCCTGTATACTACTGCCTTTTTCAAGGAGGTAGTTACAGTCGCTATTTCTTAACAGAAATTTTGTCAAAACGTTATCGTCGGTCTTGGCCCCCTCTGGGTAAAACCACAGTTTCGTGGTCCTCGGTTGAAACCTCACGGTGTCAACGAAGCCGAGTGGGGTGTTGACCCAATCACACCCGCCGATCCCCTTCAGGGTGAGGCAGTCAATTGGAGCCGAGAGCTAGAAGTTTGGCCTTGGGGGATCTCCTAGTCAACTCTAGTTTCTGACTTCGTCCACAGCAACACACCTAGTGTCGGTTGGGAGTGTCTACCCCTTCGCACTAGACCCGGTCAGGGCCCGTTCGCACAATAAGATTGGCGAACGGTTTACAAGCTTAGGGCTCACCATAGGTACACACCTCCCTGTCTGCACCCGACAGGGAGGCTACACATCCCCGGGCCTATCCACCCGGGGAATTAGGATATAGGGCTGATAGGTTGCGAATGCCATGTGTTTTCGCATCTAGGTTTTAATTTTTCCCTACCGACAATGTCGGACTACGACCCGAGATGGGTCACTTATTTCCTAACGGAATTGCTCTCGGACCCAAACTTTGTGGCCCAGCATTCCGGCCGTGCTTTGCGCGGCAGTCCCACCACGCCATCGCCGTCAGTCGCTGACTTCAGCGACGCGCTCGACAGCCCGCTCTCGCCCCCGCCGGCCGATCAAGGCCTTATTCAAGCGGCTTGCTCAAAGCCGCTTGCCGGAATTCCGGCTCTATTGTCGTTACCGACAATTGAGCCCGCTTCCGCGAACCCAATTAGCGCGAGACCCATTGTCTCGGCCGCGTCTATTGTTCCGTCCGCAGCAGCACCGGGCTCTATTGTCCCGGTAATGACAAAGGCTGCCCCCACCACCCCAGTCCAAGCTCTACCGGAGAGCATGGACACGTCCGCTCCGATATCGGACGACGATGGCCCCCTCTCTGCCTCTTCCTCATCCTCGGAAGACGACTACGAGGTCGTCGGAAAAGGAGGGAAGAGGAAGAAAGGGGCTTCGTCCCAGGCCAGCAAAGCCAAAAAGGCCGTAGCGGCCTCTTCCTCCCCCACCCCTGCCCCTTCTCAGGCTCCCCGCCCCTGCGGTAGTAAGGCGAAACCCGCTCCCGCTTCTGGAAAGAAGCAAAAGCCCCCGCCTCCGGTCTATATCCAAGACAAGGCCAAATGGACCGAAGTGTCCAAGATGTGCGTGGATCGTAAGATCCAGTACACCAGCGCCACATCGACCCAACAGGGCATCAAGGTGTCCGTTCCCTCGTCCGCGGACTACAGGGAGCTCACCGCTATGCTGCGTACTAGGAACTACAAGTTCCATACCTACGCCCTCCCTGAAGAGACTCCGACTCGCGTAGTCATCCGCCGAGTCCCGAAGGAGATCCCTTCGGCCGACATCAAAGATGACCTCTCTGCCCAAGGCATCTCAGTTTCAGCGGTGCACCGCCTTCACAAGGCGCGTCGCGGACATGCTTACGACATGGTCCTCGTGGTGTGTGACCCTGTAGAAGGGCACCACCCGATCTTCAAGATCAAGTCGGTCTGCTCACTATCGGGGATCTCTATTGAGAAACCCCGCCGCTCCAACATAATTGGCCAGTGCCATCGCTGCCAATTATATGGTCACGCGCAGTCAAATTGCTACGCCACACCCAGGTGCGTCAAGTGTCTGGGTGACCATGGCACAGCGGACTGTCCCCGCCCCAAGGATCGGGCTCTATGCACCGAACCCCCGAGCTGCGTACTGTGTGGCCAATCCGGCCACCCAGCCAACTACCGTGGCTGCCCGAAAGCCCCCAAGGCTTCCTCCCCCAAACTGGCGAAGCGCGCTAGCGATCGCCAGAAGAGGGAAAGCCCCTCGGCTACTTTCAAAGTGCCCTCAGCGCAGTTGCCAGTGCGACTGAGCCCCCAACGACCCATGCCCTGGGCCAACTTACTCCGCAGTGACGCTCCAGTCACCGCGGCCCCCATCTCTCAGCCCCCTGCTACCAACCCCGCGCCCAAGGTTACCGTTAACCCTGGGCCAACCCCCTCCCCCGTGGCCCTTTTGGCAACTCCACCCGCCGCCCCCTCGAAGCCTGCCTCGGCAGCCCCGAAAAAGGTCCCTTCCCTTTCCCCAGCAGGTATCAAGCCCACCACGACGGAGATCCTCGTCCACACCCTCGCGGTTATGAACCAAGTGTTCGAAACCCCGGAGGCGATCGCGATGGCCGATCAGGTCTACGCCGCCAAGGGCGACCCTATCAAAATCCTCATGGCATACCACAGCTACCCCGGGGTACTGCGCGCCATCTCCAACCTCACCTTTTAATTATCAATTATGGATATTACAAAAGGTGCTAGATGTACAAAGCCCCGGTCCCTCAAGTTAGGTTTCTTTAACGCTAATGGCGTTAAAAGTCAACGCGATGAGATCGCCGCCTTCCTCCGCGACCATCAGCTTGACGTCCTATTAGTTCAGGAGACCTTTCTGAAGCCCCATATACGCAACCCGAACATCGCCAACTATCGCATAGTTCGCAATGATCGGTCACGCTGTCACAAGGGCGGAACCCTCATCTATTTCAGAAGGACTCTCCATTGCATCTCTCTAGATCCCCCCCCTCTCCTCTCTCACTTGGAGATCTCTCTCTGACGGCTCGCCATGACCGGTCATCAACCGATCACCATCATCTCTGGCTATTTCCCAGCTGCTGGCTAATTTACAGCGTGCTGTAAAGAAACGCATTGCGGAAGCTCGTTCGGACAACTGGGACAAGTTACTCGGTGAACTTGAGCCCAATCACCAAGCCTTCTGGAACCTTCAGAGGAAGCTTCGCGCTCCCGAAGAATCTTCCACCCCTCCACTCATCCGCCCCGACAAGAGCATCGCTTTCGATAGCTCTGAAAAAGCCGAGCTCCTAGCCGACAGTCTCGAGTCCCAATGCTCCCCCAGTTCCCTTCCGGTCGACCCAAAGCACCTCGCCAAAGTCGACGCCGAGGTCGAACGTAGAGCCTCTCTCCCGCCCGTCGAAGACCCTGATGATCCTCTGCCCCCCGTCACCCCTGACGAGGTGCAAGACATCATCAAGGGTCTTCAGGCTCGTAAAGCCCCCGGCTCAGATGGAATTACCAATAGGGTATTCAAACTCTTCCCCGCCCAACTGATCATGCTCATGACCGCCATCTTCAATGGCGCCATGAGTAATAACATGTTCCCACAAGCCTGGAAAGAGGCCTCTGTTATAGGTATCCCCAAACCCGGCAAACCCAAATCCGACCCTACCAGCTATCGCCCCATCAGTCTGCTCAACGTGCTCGGCAAAATCTACGAGAGGCTTATTTATAAGCGTCTTAAGGACTATGCTGAGGCGAAGAGCCTGATCCCGGACGAGCAGTTCGGGTTTCGTACCCAACACTCGTGCGTCCAGCAAGCGCACCGCATAGTCGAGCACATCAGTGCCGGCTTCCAGCGTGGCGCTATGACTGGCGCCCTGTTCTTCGACATAGCGTAGGCTTTCGACAAAGTCTGGCACAATGGCTTAATATATAAGCTATACCAGCTCGGCGTGCCCGACCGTCTCGTGCTCATCTTACGGGACTTTTTGTCGAACCGCACCTTCCGCTACCGCATCGAGGGCGCTCTCTCCTCCCCCCACCCGATTCGTGCCGGAGTCCCCCAGGGCTCCGTTCTCTCCCCCCTAATCTTTACCCTGTTCACTAGCGACATCCCTAAGAGTAAAAAGGCCCAATTGGCGTTATTCGCCGATGAAACGGCCATTGACTACACGGGGACCAGTCCGCCAGCTATAGCTCAGACTCTCCAGACCTCGGCCAACGTCCTCGGCGCTTGGTTCCGGAAATGGAGAATCGAGGTCAACCCCGATAAAAGCCAGGCTGTTCTCTTTAGGAGAATTCGTAGGGCCCTCCCCAACCCTCCTAATCCGATCACCATGTACGGCAAGCCGATCCCTTGGGCGAAGCATGCCAAGTACCTGGGTGTCACTCTTGACCAACACCTCAGTTTCGCAGAGCACATAAAGCAGGTCCGTTCGCGGGCCGCTTTCGCTCTCGGTAGGCTCCAATTCATGCTTACAGAACGCAGCAAATTGTCACTCCGGTGCAAACTGCGTCTCTATAAGGCTGTAATCCGTCCCATTATGACATACGCTTGCGTCGTCTTCGCGCACGCCAAACCCAAGTATCTGCATAGAATGCAGACACTTCAAAACCGGTTCCTCCGTAAGGTCTCAGGAGCTCCCTTTTACGTCCGTAACATGGACCTTCATGTAGATTTTAAACTCCCCACAGTTCAGCAGTTCATGAAACGCCTCTCGAAGCGTTTCTTTGACACTGCCATAAAGCACCGCAATCCCCTGATTGCGGCCGCCTCCCGATACACCCCGTCCCGCATCAGTAAGGTTCGCCGTCCACGGCATACCCTCGTTGCCCCCGACGATGCCACCACTCTCCTCCAGGAGAGCAGCCCGGCTACTAGCACTGTTAGATCAGCATACAGACACCAATTTCCGTCGTTCCGTCCTCGCCGTCGAGGCCCGTCGCGACGACCCTGTCCATTACCATCCCCCCGACCCTTGCTCGAGCCAGCCCGCGTTGCCGCTGAGCCAGTAATTTTAAAAACCCCCGATCCAGCTGTCCCTTGCTGTCCCCCCCCAGCGACGCCCTAAGCCGAGGTCCGAACCCCGCAGGGGGTGCCCTTAGCGTATAGTCGCTTAGTTTTGTAAGTTAGCTTTAGTTTTTATTAAGCCCTGGCTGGAGGCTACAATTCTTTTGTGGCAGCCACAGGCAAGCCCGGTTAAGCAGTAGACAACCCTTTGGTTGAACTGCGAGATGCCATTTCCAAAAAAAAAAAAAAAACGTGATTTTCCGTGCGGCGCAAGCGACACGGACGCCATTTTTGTTGGTAAACATCAGTAGCCGCTGCGCCGTCCCCGTGATAACACGTACGCTTCGGATGCCTAGTGTTGAGAAACATTATGTTGGAAGACGACGAATTATTGAATATTTTAGGAGATATCAACATTGACAGTTCCAGTTCGAGTAGTACAAGCGATGAAGAATCGGTAAGTTAGTGTTCCCATAATTTTAGACTTGATAAAATACACACATCAAAAGTGTCTAGGGATCAACATATATTTTTGCAATAACTTTTCTCTTGATTGATATTAATTTAAATTTTCTTTAAGGATTCATCAAATAAAGTGTTTTCGTTTGTCACAGTAACGATAAACCAAGTCACCTTTGCATTAATAAAGAAATTTGCCATTTTCCTAATAAAGGGATTTTTGACATTTGAACCACTAACATTAAAGTTCGAAAAAAAGACTGAAATAACAGTTTTCTTTAAAATTTTATTGGGTAACTTAAACAATTAATAATCCGTGTTTCTACCGCGAACACTAACAACACAAGAACATCGGTTTGGCATACTCAAAATGAGTTCATCCAAATCACGCTGTGGAATGGCCGCCCATGTTCGTTGCAACAACAAAAAAAGGTCTTCTTGCAACTGGATACCCTCCATATTCGGCAGAGCTCTTCTCTGTAGCATATCCCATGCATGCTCAATCGGGTTCAAGTCTGGCGACTGAGCAGGCCAGGGCAGGACATTGATGTTAGCTGCGGCGAGAGTCTGTCTTACAACTCTTGCGGTGTGCGGTCGTGCATTATCATGCATTAACTGAAATAAGGGACCGATTTGCACTTGTAGAGGAACGATGACGTCAGATACAATCGTCTCAGCATAAATTTGAGCGTTGAGGTTGCCTCTGATCCAAATCAACTCAGTTCTTCCGCCGATCCAAATACCCGCCCATACCATGATGGTTCCACCACTATAAGGATGGACTTCCTGGCAGGATTTTAATCGCTGTTGGCGTCCAGGGGTTCTCCAGTGTCGTATACGTCTTGTATCCGGTCTCATACCAAAACGAGACTCATCAGAAAAGCACACGAAACGCCATTGTTCTTCTGCCCAATTTCTGTGTTCAAGAGCCCATTGATATCGAATCCTACGATTGTGCATTGCTATAGGTGGTACCCGTAGCGGTCTTCGGGAATGAAGGTTCACTTCATGCAAGCGGTTTCTGACTGTTTGGTCGCTAATTAAGTTCCCTGAAGAGTGATGAAGCCTCACGGCTAACATCATGGCGGTTATTGTTGGAGCTCTTCGAGTTAAGATTTGAATGTATCGGTCTTGTCTCCGTGTCGCCAGACTTGAACCCGATTGAGCATGCATGGGATATGCTACAGAGAAGAGCTCTGCCGAATATGGAGGGTATCCAGTTGCAAGAAGACCTTTTTTTGTTGTTGCAACGAACATGGGCGGCCATTCCACAGCGTGATTTGGATGAACTCATTTTGAGTATGCCAAACCGATGTTCTTGTGTTGTTAGTGTTCGCGGTAGAAACACGGATTATTAATTGTTTAAGTTACCCAATAAAATTTTAAAGAAAACTGTTATTTCAGTCTTTTTTTCGAACTTTAATGTTAGTGGTTCAAATGTCAAAAATCCCTTTATTAGGAAAATGGCAAATTTTTTTATTAATGCAAAGGTGACTTGGTTTATCGTTACTGTGACAAACGAAAACACTTTATTTGATGAATCCTTAAAGAAAATTTAAATTAATATCAATCAAGAGAAAAGTTATTGCAAAAATATATGTTGATCCCTAGACACTTTTGATGTGTGTATTTTATATTTTGAATATCGCTTGGAATGTAAAATTGTCAACTTTATGTTGTCCAGCTTTGCTTTCATTTTATTATACACACATCAAAAGTGTCTAGGGATCAACATATATTTTTGCAATAACTTTTCTCTTGATTGATATTAATTTAAATTTTCTTTAAGGATTCATCAAATAAAGTGTTTTCGTTTGTCACAGTAACGATAAACCAAGTCACCTTTGCATTAATAAAGAAATTTGCCATTTTCCTAATAAAGGGATTTTTGACATTTGAACCACTAACATTAAAGTTCGAAAAAAAGACTGAAATAACAGTTTTCTTTAAAATTTTATTGGGTAACTTAAACAATTAATAATCCGTGTTTCTACCGCGAACACTAACAACACAAGAACATCGGTTTGGCATACTCAAAATGAGTTCATCCAAATCACGCTGTGGAATGGCCGCCCATGTTCGTTGCAACAACAAAAAAAGGTCTTCTTGCAACTGGATACCCTCCATATTCGGCAGAGCTCTTCTCTGTAGCATATCCCATGCATGCTCAATCGGGTTCAAGTCTGGCGACTGAGCAGGCCAGGGCAGGACATTGATGTTAGCTGCGGCGAGAGTCTGTCTTACAACTCTTGCGGTGTGCGGTCGTGCATTATCATGCATTAACTGAAATAAGGGACCGATTTGCACTTGTAGAGGAACGATGACGTCAGATACAATCGTCTCAGCATAAATTTGAGCGTTGAGGTTGCCTCTGATCCAAATCAACTCAGTTCTTCCGCCGATCCAAATACCCGCCCATACCATGATGGTTCCACCACTATAAGGATGGACTTCCTGGCAGGATTTTAATCGCTGTTGGCGTCCAGGGGTTCTCCAGTGTCGTATACGTCTTGTATCCGGTCTCATACCAAAACGAGACTCATCAGAAAAGCACACGAAACGCCATTGTTCTTCTGCCCAATTTCTGTGTTCAAGAGCCCATTGATATCGAATCCTACGATTGTGCATTGCTATAGGTGGTACCCGTAGCGGTCTTCGGGAATGAAGGTTCACTTCATGCAAGCGGTTTCTGACTGTTTGGTCGCTAATTAAGTTCCCTGAAGAGTGATGAAGCCTCACGGCTAACATCATGGCGGTTATTGTTGGAGCTCTTCGAGTTAAGATTTGAATGTATCGGTCTTGTCTCCGTGTCGCCAGACTTGAACCCGATTGAGCATGCATGGGATATGCTACAGAGAAGAGCTCTGCCGAATATGGAGGGTATCCAGTTGCAAGAAGACCTTTTTTTGTTGTTGCAACGAACATGGGCGGCCATTCCACAGCGTGATTTGGATGAACTCATTTTGAGTATGCCAAACCGATGTTCTTGTGTTGTTAGTGTTCGCGGTAGAAACACGGATTATTAATTGTTTAAGTTACCCAATAAAATTTTAAAGAAAACTGTTATTTCAGTCTTTTTTTCGAACTTTAATGTTAGTGGTTCAAATGTCAAAAATCCCTTTATTAGGAAAATGGCAAATTTCTTTATTAATGCAAAGGTGACTTGGTTTATCGTTACTGTGACAAACGAAAACACTTTATTTGATGAATCCTTAAAGAAAATTTAAATTAATATCAATCAAGAGAAAAGTTATTGCAAAAATATATGTTGATCCCTAGACACTTTTGATGTGTGTATTTTATATTTTGAATATCGCTTGGAATGTAAAATTGTCAACTTTATGTTGTCCAGCTTTGCTTTCATTTTATTATACACACATCAAAAGTGTCTAGGGATCAACATATATTTTTGCAATAACTTTTCTCTTGATTGATATTAATTTAAATTTTCTTTAAGGATTCATCAAATAAAGTGTTTTCGTTTGTCACAGTAACGATAAACCAAGTCACCTTTGCATTAATAAAGAAATTTGCCATTTTCCTAATAAAGGGATTTTTGACATTTGAACCACTAACATTAAAGTTCGAAAAAAAGACTGAAATAACAGTTTTCTTTAAAATTTTATTGGGTAACTTAAACAATTAATAATCCGTGTTTCTACCGCGAACACTAACAACACAAGAACATCGGTTTGGCATACTCAAAATGAGTTCATCCAAATCACGCTGTGGAATGGCCGCCCATGTTCGTTGCAACAACAAAAAAAGGTGTTATCAGTCGACTTTGGACACGTTACCGAAGCACTGGTACCGTGGCTGAGCGCCATGAAGGACGGTATCGCTGCACCACACGGAGACAAGACCGATACATTCAAATCTTAACTCGAAGAGCTCCAACAATAACCGCCATGATGTTAGCCGTGAGGCTTCATCACTCTTCAGGGAACTTAATTAGCGACCAAACAGTCAGAAACCGCTTGCATGAAGTGAACCTTCATTCCCGAAGACCGCTACGGGTACCACCTATAGCAATGCACAATCGTAGGATTCGATATCAATGGGCTCTTGAACACAGAAATTGGGCAGAAGAACAATGGCGTTTCGTGTGCTTTTCTGATGAGTCTCGTTTTGGTATGAGACCGGATACAAGACGTATACGACACTGGAGAACCCCTGGACGCCAACAGCGATTAAAATCCTGCCAGGAAGTCCATCCTTATAGTGGTGGAACCATCATGGTATGGGCGGGTATTTGGATCGGCGGAAGAACTGAGTTGATTTGGATCAGAGGCAACCTCAACGCTCAAATTTATGCTGAGACGATTGTATCTGACGTCATCGTTCCTCTACAAGTGCAAATCGGTCCCTTATTTCAGTTAATGCATGATAATGCACGACCGCACACCGCAAGAGTTGTAAGACAGACTCTCGCCGCAGCTAACATCAATGTCCTGCCCTGGCCTGCTCAGTCGCCAGACTTGAACCCGATTGAGCATGCATGGGATATGCTACAGAGAAGAGCTCTGCCGAATATGGAGGGTATCCAGTTGCAAGAAGACCTTTTTTTGTTGTTGCAACGAACATGGGCGGCCATTCCACAGCGTGATTTGGATGAACTCATTTTGAGTATGCCAAACCGATGTTCTTGTGTTGTTAGTGTTCGCGGTAGAAACACGGATTATTAATTGTTTAAGTTACCCAATAAAATTTTAAAGAAAACTGTTATTTCAGTCTTTTTTTCGAACTTTAATGTTAGTGGTTCAAATGTCAAAAATCCCTTTATTAGGAAAATGGCAAATTTCTTTATTAATGCAAAGGTGACTTGGTTTATCGTTACTGTGACAAACGAAAACACTTTATTTGATGAATCCTTAAAGAAAATTTAAATTAATATCAATCAAGAGAAAAGTTATTGCAAAAATATATGTTGATCCCTAGACACTTTTGATGTGTGTATGTCGTTGTAGCTCCAAAAATTGTATGTTTTGATAGTTCAGTGACAAAATTGAGTAATTACGTCGTTTTTTCTCCAGATAAATTATTAATCTGTTGAAACGATGTCAGAATTGTGTAATTACAACGTTATTGCTGCAAATAAAGTATGTTCTTCTTTTTAAATAGACGGAATTACAGAACTGTGTCATTGTTACTCCAGTTCTTTTACGTGTAGTGTGTGTTTAAATAATTATAATTTTTAGTGAGTGAGAAAAATGATGACTAGGATATTCTAGTCAACATTTTTCTCACTCATAAAAATTATTATTGTTACAGTCCCAGATGTATTGGCTATATGGCATAAATTATTTAATGTATTAAACTAGATAGTTATGCATATAATTGCCAATACATCTACATAATGTATTTAACTGTCTAGTTAAATACATTAAATAATGTATGCCTATAATGGCCAATATATCTGGGACTATAATAATAATATTTTTTATAGGTATGCCTATGCATATTAATGTATTTAACTATCTAGTTAAATTCATTAAATAATGTATGCCTTTAATAGCATAGCCAATACATCTGGGACTATATTAATTTAAACTTTCAGAGATTATTATTAATGATGGATAACCGTGCACGGAGATTGGTGAATTATTGTACAATGGAAAAGAAAGTACCACCATTTGCAAAACCGAATGCTTCCGAAGCTAGTAAACGATGCAATGATGGTAAGTATGTAGTATGTAACTTAATTCTTATTAAATAAATTACAATTTAAAGTACAATCGGACAAGTTGGCGCTCGACCACTTTTAAAACAGTTTCCTATGAAGCAGTCTGGCGGGCGATGCATACGCAAACTCCACCCCTTTTTTACTTCCGCCAATCAGGACGTTTTAAGCCGCATAGATCGGAAGCGATAATCTTTGTTTACTTTAGTTGTGATTTGCACTTTGCTAATCGACGACGCGCGTTCTTACTTCTGTGTTTTGCTTACAACCATTTTTGTTTACCGACTCCGATAATATCTTGCCCCACTGTTGACCCTTGCTTGTTTTACCGGACAGTTTTGTTGATTGCTCTCTTGTTGACCTGTGCTGTGTATTAATTGGATTGTTGGACGCTCTTCTGTGGATCTGTGCGCGTGTTTTATGGACTTGAACAATGAACCGAAATTTAACGAGAGATGAACGGAACCAAATCTTGGTTCTATACAATCAAGGATATAATATTTCCCAAATATCGCGGGAATTAAATGTTACGGTAAGTCAATATCATATTTATTAAAACATAATATAATTGGTATACTTACCGTCATGTATCTTGAGCGCTCGGTGTCAGAGGGGGCATTGGGTCTATTTCACTTAAAAGATAGGTAAGCGCTCAAGATCCGTGCTGCTCAGTTTTTTTTTTTTCATATAATGTGTTCGGTTTTATTATTTACATAATACTTACTACTTGGTCAAGCTAAGTTTTCACCTCTCTGGAATGCGGTCGCCTGTTCCGCTTCCCCGCTCATCTCCCTGTGATCGTCCTGTTAGACTAGATTATTTTCGAAAGACATGTTAATTAAAAATAAAACTTCTAAAAATATGAGCGATAGCTCATTCGATGCGAAATGGTGTCTAGAAAAAATTATTTGACGGATTTCTTAATCACTCCGAAACTTTTAAAATTTAAGAAATTTGCAAAAAAGATCCTTAAAGAGAAGGAAATTCCCAATAAAAACGTCACACTCCCGGAGTTCTATCTCTATTATTTATGACTTTAATTTAAAACTGAAAATACGGTGCCACAGGGTCGTTACGGCATAATAATATACGCAACACACTTAAAGTGACTACGCCACAGAAAATGTTATTTTATGTATTAAATATTGATTAATTTTTTTTTTAAATGTGGTGTATTCTATACACTTTAATGAGTAAATTCGTGTTTTTTTTTTAATTCATCTTTCAGCAAGTAGGGCTAGGTATATTGTTAATTAACAACATTTATCCGAACCTTTGTTAAGAAAATAAAAATATTTAAATAATTGCTCTTAAAATGTGTCGCTTCTTAGAGCCCGTCTTATATATTAATTAATAGGATCACATAATTAAAGTTCTAAAAAGTCGTCTGTTTTGTTTATAATATCTTTTTTTATGTAACGAAAAATCTAATCTTAGAATCATAAGTCATATTATTATGGTTGTTTTTATGTATCAAAATCACAACATAAATAATGTTTTGAATAAACTTTTTACATCGTTTATTTATAAATATTTTTTAAATTAGCAGATGGTCTAGTAGAGTTATTTTTTAACTATCATCATAGTCTTGTCTTGAGAAAATATTGTTTCTTAAAAAAAAACTGTTGTCTTAATTAAATGTTTTTATTGTTCATTCGTTTTTAGACATAATTCCGCATCGAATGAGTTATAGTTCATATTTCTAGGAGCTTTATTTGTAATAAATACGTTTTTCGAAGTGATTTCTGGTCTACCATTCCACAGTCCTTGCCTATATTCAGTTTGACGTAATTGACAGGAGTTGCAAACTTAACTCAACAGTTTTTTGCATAAATATTAATTTATGCAAAATATTGTTAATTCGTAAATAGTACAAACAACTAATTGGTTGTAGATTTAATATCCACAAAAAAATTGTTATTCCTAAAAGAAAACGAAAAACGATGGGCCATTTTTTTTCAACATTTTTTGTTAATAACTTTTGCAATTTTAGCGTGCTAGAAAATTCTTCAAAACATTTTTCTTGACATCATTCCGCATCGAATCAGCTATCGTTCATATTTTTAGGACCTTTATCTCTAATTAACACGTTATTTAAGATGTGAACCAGACTATGTAGATTAAATCTCACTAGAGGTTGCCCAGTAGTCGAATTTCGACTCGTAATTATTATTTAATATTTATTTTAGCTTTCTGCACTCCTTTATAAATGCTTAATCTCATACTTCCCCGTGCACGCAATATACTTAAAAAGGGGTACAAAGTTTTCTCTTCACGTATTATTGTACAGATTAATAATTATTTCTTATAAGTATACAATTTAATTTTATCAATTAATGTTTTCCTTTTAATATTTTTTTTAGAGAGCTACTGCCCGTCGGTGGATTCAACGGGACGCCGATGAGGGCTCCATTGCCGACCGACCTCGTGCTCACCCTCCGCGCATCCTAACAGATGCTCGTGTGGCACACATGGTTAATACCTACCAGGAGGAACCCTTTACCAAACCATCAAGCTTTGCACAGCAATACGACTGCAGCATGCAAGCCATTAGAACAGCGCTCCATCGTGCTGGAGTGCACCATAGGAGGCCGGCAGTTAAAATAATATTAGGCCAGGAACAAAAAGAAGCTAGAGTGCGTTTCGCCCGTGACTACAGAAATTTCGATTATTCACGCGCCATATTTTCTGACGAAAAATCATTTAAGTCTAGTCAACATGGTCGTCGGAATTTATGGCGTGTAAATAATACAAGATACGAGCCGAGAAACGTAAAGTCTAATAACGAATCTGAGAGAATAATAGTTAATATGTGGGGTTGGATGAGCGCTGATAGGCCAGGAGAATTACATTACATTAACGAAAGGGCGACTGGACAAGTATATGCGGAATTGCTAGAAGAAGTGATGCTGCCAACAGTGCGCGCGGTGTATCCTGGGGAAGAAGTTCCCCAATTTTACTTTTTTCAAGACAATTGTCCAATACACCGTGCGCGCGTAGTTCAGAATTGGCTACTCCAGTATCCCGAAATTAGGACAGTCCCATGGCCCTCTCGATCTCCGGACTTAAATCCTATAGAAAAATTATGGGCAATAATGGTCCAAAGATGGGACAGTCGAAATGAGAGGACCAAAGCAGCGCTCGTCACCCATTGCGATGAAGTGTGGGACTCTATTCGAGGCTCGGATCTTTGCGAAGTACTCGTAAGATCGATGAGAAACCGATGCGATGCCATTATAGATGCGGGCGGAGCCTTAACAAAATATTAAATAAATAAAATATAGGTATAGGTGTATGTTGTTGGTGTTGTGTTGTTGTGTTTTTAGTTTTGTTTATTTCTCAATAACTTAGTTAAAACAAACCTACCGCTACCTTTTCAAATAAATCCCGACAATGACACAATGTTGATTTTATGACCAGGAGTCGATGTTTACCTTTTTACTGTGGATAAGTATTTTGCGGTGCGATACAAACAATGAACCCTAATAAAAAGCACTTTCTTTGAATTTATAAACAATACTTCTTTAAAAATAATTTTAGTAGGCTTCATTGCTTGTATCTCAATGCAAAATACTTATCTACAGTAAAAAGGTAAACCGCCTATTGTTATTTGCCGACTCCTGGTCATAAAACCAAAACAGTGTTATGGTCGGAATGTCTATGAAGTTAATCTTTGCAGTGACAGTGATTGTTTTGTTTAAATTATGTTATTGAGAAATAAACGAAACTAAAATGTAGATTCAGTTAACGTAAATTGAGAGTTGAAAGTTGATTGAGTAAATTGAGTTGAGTGAGCACATACCCTGGAGAAATTGAGGGTTTAACTAATAAAAAAAATATGTAAATAAAAATGTAAACATCTTTTTAGGCCTCCCTTATATTACGTGTTATTGTTGTCTCTCACTGTTATGATCACAAAAATTAGAAAGGTGTTCATTCTGCATTGCTGTTAATTGATATCTCTGCATTTACTGACTGTGTTTACATTAATTAAGGATTGCGCCATCATTAGGATTTGTAAATGAAAATTGTTTGTCTAAGCTGGTAGAGACCATAAAATAAAAATTGTCATATTCTATTCAGTAGATATGATTAAATTTCCTATTACGATGGTTATGATTTTGTTTATGTGGAATATTTACTGAAGTCATATTGTTATTCAGATACCACCTATTGAATTTTTGTGATGTTTTTGTAAATCACTTGTCTCTATCCAGAACCACTATATCTACAACATTTAGGTAGGTATTGTATTATTAATATTTCATAAAAGAGTACTCAGTGGTGTGCAGTTTCTTTCAATAAATAATGTTATATTCTATTTATTAGTCATTTATTTATTACAAACAATTTCAAAACATTGAAATATTGCTGTATTATTTGTTATTCACAAAACAGTGCTGTTTATTTTTGGTAAATTTATTAAATTACTTTTTGAAAAACCTTCTTTTATTATAAAACTACCTGACCTAACAAACATTCGTCTGAAATATATTTTTTTCGGCATGGTCTATTCTCATTCCGGTCTACCAAATACATACAAAAATACCATAAAAATTGGTCAAACCGTTTTGGGGGTGTTCGACCTCAAGCACTGGGACGCGAAATTATATTAGAAGAAGATTAATCAGTTATCATAATTAGTACTAATAAAAATTTTCACTTTTTTAATTAAATTTTAACAGTATTTGAAATGACACTAAAGGAACTAGTCTATTTTTCTCAATTTTTTTTAAGTAGGACAAACACTTTAAGAATTCAATCTCTCCGAGGTTCTGATATTAACTAGGTATCTAAGGGACATAATACTCATTCCGAAAAACAAATTATTTCTTTAATGAGTTACCAAAACACAAACATAGAGTATATCGACAATATTACTCGTATCGAGCAAACAAACAAGAAAAATACTAAAATTTCGAATAACTAACGTACTGAAAATATTATTCTGGTCAAAACATATTTTAAGCAATGACAAAACACATTTCAATACATTGAGGCAATTATTGAATTCATCCAAATCAGTCACAGTTATTCAGCTTTGATTATTAAAGAACACAATTAAGAGGAGCTCATGGCTAAGTAATAACGGCCGCACGGGTCGATCTACAAGGTTATGCTAAGCTTACCAAGTTTGCTTCGTGGATGGGTGACCGTCCGTCATACCGAGTTGGTCCCGGCTTTCATTTGAATATCTTAGACAGTCGTTATGGATGAAGAAGAAGAAAATCTGACACCAGTCTTACCAAGGGGTATCATGTTACCCAGTTACTGGGTTGTGGAGGTTAGATAGGTAGTCGCTCCATGTGAAACCCAGCTGCATCTGGTTAGATTGGAAGCCGACAGTCCTAACATATTGAGAAAAGGCTAGGCAAATGATGATGATGTTAGATAACACAATAGAAATGTGTTTTTTAAATTGCCCATTAAATCATATTATTTACTAGGTCGCTGAACAATTTTTGTCAAAAAAGGCACATTTAACATTCTTAAAAATGTGGTTTAGTGTGAGCGAGGGAGATGCCAAATATGATAGCGTGGCTGTAAGTGATAATATTATACGTATTTATGTAATAATCACTAAAATCAATGTCCTATAATAATTAAGTAAACTAAGTAATAATTAATCATAAACATGGAAAACAAAAGAAGAAAAAAATATGTGAGCAAAACATTTTTTCAAATAACATCCTACTGAACGCAAAATATTCTTAAAAACTTCTTTTTCAAGTGAGAGCCAGTGCAATGCAACCTAACAATGCCATGCGCGTGCGCCGTGTGTGCGTGACTATCGATGTTATGCAAAAAAAGTTTTAGGGGGCGTGGCTACGCTCGCTGAGACTGTACGCTAGGTGCAAGCGAATATGGCCTTATGGGTGGTCGACCGGCGAGTTTGCCGATTGTACCTACCTCATTCACATATTAAAAATTTCACATATTAAAAATAAGTAGTAATCGGTTGAGAAAGTATTATTATATATTTTAGTTACAGGAAATGATAAAGATACATTTACACCAAAAAATAAAGTAATTCGTTGTGAAAATAATATGCCACAAAATGATGTGCCTGACTTAGACATACATACATCAAACTTTCAAGCTCCAATTGAGTCACCGACTTCTGTTAACAAAGCTATGGATTCTGATATTACTACATTGGAAACAAAGTCAAAGTCACTGACTAATCATGATGTATCGGAAATGAATACACGAGATGATGCAGATTTTTCTCCCCACGACGCTGGAGATGAATACTGTCCTGAAAAAGTTAATAATAATATGCCACAAAATGATGTGCTGGACTTAGACATACATACATCAAACTTTCAAGCTCCAATTAAGCCACCAACTTCTGTTAACCAATTGGAAACAAAGTCAAAGTCATTGACTTATGATGATGTACCGGAAATGATGATGATGATGCAGATTTTTCTCCAGACGACAGTGGAGACGAATATTGTCCTGAAAAAGTTAAACGTACATGTCCAGTAATAGGTAGTAGACGAAGATCATTATCATCAAGTTCTTCTTCTTCTTCAAGCTCTTCTTCATCATCGAGCTCTTCCTCATCATCAAGCTCTTCATCATCTAGTAACAGTTCTAAACAAAGTGTTTCAATTTTATCGCAGAATCAACCTTTAATTTCAAACCAAGACAACAACCCCAATGCAGTTAACGATGTTCAAGATCTGCCGGAAGACAATAGTATTCAAAACCATGAATCTACTGACATTGATCAAAATCTAGAATCAACTAATAAGAAAACAAAAAAAAGGTTAAGAAATCCAGCGGCTTGGAAGAAAAATCAACGTGCTCAGCTGAAGAATTCAGGTCATGAGTATACTTCTCGGACGGGCAAGATCATTCCTGCAAAAGAGATTAAGCCCCCTTCTCTAACAAATGCAAACATAAATGTTCAGAACACATCTCAGAGGAGCAAAGGTACCACAAGTAGTAGCTTTTATGTTTGTCATCTGTAACGGACATTGCCAACTAGGTACCACAAGAAGTTACTTTTATGTTTGTCATTTATAACAGACATTGCCAATTAGTGTCTAGTTAATTTACGTCACATTTTTACAGTAAAAAATTAATATTAACGGTATTCGTTTCAGTAACATGCCGAAAAAAACTTGGAGATCTGAGAAAATTCTGGCTCTGTTACCTCCTCCAGATTCAGAAGGTTCGGAATTAGAATCTGAAGATGATGATGAAAGAAGAATAGTAGCACGTGAGTACTTCAGAAATGACTTTAGTGGTTCTTCGTCCGTGAGAAGTATTTCGCCTGAAATTTATGACCTACTTCAAGATCTTAGTGACTTAGATGAACCAGAGCCAGAATCAGGAACTCAGTCAGGAAAAGACGTCAATACCCCCGTAAACCAAAATGAATCCCTGCCATCCACATCATCCTCATCTTCGTTTGTAGCTAGACCTCAAAATCTACCTCCGTGCTTTGTACCACCACCTACACCATTTACAAGTTCCGTAACATCACCACTGACACCAAGTTCAGCAACAACACGTCGTCGTACTCGACAAATCGCCAATATTGAGTCATCATCAATGCTTCTTCCATCAACAAAACCTGCTGCAAAAAAGCGTAAGCTAAAACAATTAGGATTTACATTTAAGAAAACCAAATATACAGGAACCGTAGAAGTGGATACAAGGGTTACTTTTTCAGAACAATTTGAAATTAAGTCACCGCAACAATATTTAAAAAAAATTTTTTAGTGACGATCTATTAGATTACATAGTAGATATGACTAACCTTTATTCTGTTCAAGAACAAGGTAAATCTATTAATGTTAACAAAAAAGAAATAGAAATAGTACTGGGTATTTTCATTATAATGGGAATTGTAAAGATGCCAGCTATCGAAGATTATTGGAGTAACGATCTTCGTTTTGAAACCATAGCATCTGCTATGGGTATCAAACGTTACAGAACCATCAATCGCTTTTTACATTTTTGTGACAACACAAATGTAGATAAGAATGACGGCTACCATAAAGTTTCTGTTGTGATGGAACATGTCCGTCAGCAGTGTCTCAAATTGGAAGAAGAGAGATCATTTGCTGTTGACGAAATGATAATACCATATAAAGGGAAAAAAGCCGGCAATCGGAAACAATACAATCCCAAAAAACCCCACAAATGGGGTTTTAAATTTTTAGTTCGAGCGGGCACCTCAGGGATGGTATATGATTTTTTCCTGATTTAGCATATGATTATCAAGTAAATGCAGATTTGTTGCATGTTGCACAAACTGTCACAATTGCGACGGAACCAGTAAAACGATGGTGCAAATACCTTTCAGCGGGTACCTTTTACAGAATGGGAAGAAAATTATCTCGGCGTTGGTGGCAAAACAGTTGTTAGATTATGTAAAACTATATCTAATAAAGTTATTTCCACAGTTTACTTTGACAACTGGTTTACTTCTTTAGAATTGAAACCGTAATGAAGTAATTACTTGCGAAATGAGTTTGGTATTCTGTCTTTGGGAACAATTAGAAAGGATAGACTGCGCAATTGCCACTTAAGTAGTGATAAAGACATGAAGAAGAAAGGTCGAGAAACATGAAGTTGTGTGCGATAACGCCAAAAGATTGGCAGTTACAAAGTGGGTAGATAACTAATGTATACTACACATTGCCAGCTCCTTTTGTGCCCAAGATCCTGTTACTACAATCGACAGGTACGACAAAAAAGAAAAAAGGCGAGTTTCTGTGTCCTGTCCACATGTAGTCAAAGTGTATAATGCACATATGGGCGGAGTAGACATTGCAGATATGTTGACTGCTTTGTACAGGATACGCATGAAGACGAGGCGCTGGTATATGTCAATTTTTGCCCAGCTTTTGGATATCGCTCTCAACAATAGCTGGCTGTTACACCGTCGTGATTGTATGCAACTTGGAAACGAAAATAAATTACCACTAAAAAAGTTTCGCATACAGGCTGCTCTTGCACTCATGAGAACCAACACCAAATCTCAATTCCAACGAGGAGCACTTGATCCTGGGCCTGATACAATCACCAAACCTTTCATACCTCGTCCCGTGGATGAATCACGCCTCGATTGTTTCGATCATTTTCCCGTTTACACGTCTCAGGGGCGATGTCGTTTGTGTAAGAGCGGAAAAACTATGGTATTGTGTACAAAATGTGAACAGAGACTTTGTTTCACAGTAAAAAAATTGTTTCTTATTATTTCATAAAAATAAATAATTATATGTGTTTTTTTTTGTTTTTATACGTTTATTTTTTGTAACAAAAGGTGGATTTTGTTTTGTTAGAATTTTATAACTTTTATTTTGTAATGCGAGTAGTAATTATAATATATTTTATGGTTCCTAAATTGTAACTCGATCTCAAAAATAGAAGACTTATGTTTTTTTAATTATTAATTTAGTTTATGTTATTTTGTTAACATGTTAAACTGGTTATGTCCGTTTCACGTGACGTAAACAATGTTTGTAGGATAGCTGGCAATGTCACACACAAGTGAAATTGAAAAAAAACATAGTTAATACAATATATTTGTTTAAATTTTACATACGTTTTCTTTATTTACCCCAAATGAGAAATATAATTTAAAAAAAAACGTTTTAATCAGGGACTGCCAATTTAAGGGTTAAATGAAAGAAAATTTAAAACTCATATTAAAAGTACACTTTGTAAACAAGCTTATTACAAATTAGAAGATTATATCAAAGATAAGGATGCTTGGAAACATGCTGGTCCTGCTCCACAGGACAATCTAGTGTCTAGACAAAATCAAACTGGTTGTTAAGTAAATTAGGTAATTTGTACTATATTATTTTATTATATTGGAATAACTTCTCACACATTGATTAATTTATTATTATTAACTTTTAGAATGTTTGTAAATATGTGAGATGGTGTACTTATGACATAATTAAGTTTATTTGCCACTGCTACATGCGTTTTTCTTTTCACCTTTTTGGTGTATTGTTTTTATTCTGGGTGCATCGTCTTCACATATAATATTATAATACATGTATACAAAACATTGTGAAACATTTTAAAAGAGTAACGGTAGAGTTTCTTGCCCATTCTTCTCCACACGAAACTACCTTTTGGAAGGGGCGACTAGAATCAATTCTATTCCTTGTTCATTTCGACGTTCAAAAGTGCCATTCTTGTGCCTATTTGGAATAAATGTTTTGACTTTGACTTTGGCTATACGGAAGGGAATATACGGAAGGGAAAAAATCCAGTTTGTTTTGTTTGTCAACATAAGAAATTGAGAAAAAGGTGTCGCTGAGAATCCCGGTTTATGTGTAAAGTGTGCGGAGTAACCATATGTACCAATCCATGCTTTAAAATCTATCACAAGCATAAAGAGTTTTAGTTTGAATTAATAGCTGATCAATTTATTATTTATCGATGATGTGCGGAACATCCCTATTTTAGTCGTCTCAAACCGTAGACAACTTAACAAATACTTGTTAGTATTATTTCGACCTTTAGACAGAGTGGACGTGCGTCATGTCAACCTCTGAAGAATCACAGCCACTATCTCCATCTCTTCTCTATCCAAAGAAAAGGAGAAGAATACTTAAAACTGAAAAATCTACGCAGACAGAGCCAAACTTCGTGCACTATATAAAACCAGGAGAAAGTGAATATGATCTTACGGCTGTTGTTAACTTGCCTGATGCCAATTTTTTTAACCAAAGACCGAAAGACCCTCGTAATACATATTTTGCATCCCTAATAGCTTTCGAAATGGAGACTGTTCGACCAGATATGCGATCGGTATTATATATGAAAATTATTAACCTAATATACCACGCCCGTGGAGATTCAACAGAAGAAGTTCAAGAAGAAATCCGACCGTGTTCATCTCCGGAATATTGAATTAATAAATTATGGCTGATTAGATTATGAGTGAGAAATTGATTTGTGTGTTAATATAATTACCTATTATTAAAGATTGCTTGTCAATAACATATGAGTGTTTTATTTTGCATCAATATATGTACCTACGGCTCTACCTTAAGGTTTTAAACACGATGTCGCAAGCAAGAGCTAGTATTTATATAATATCGATAACAATTATTCAGATTTCCCAACACTGTGCGAAATTATACCTAAACACGTCCGGCCCTTTTTTTTTTAAGGCTGGGAAATCATCCAATGACTGCTCCCGCTCTGGGTGGAGCGGAAGGGAGTGTCAGACTCTTACTGACTAAAACCCATCCATGTTCCTTCCGTAGCCCTTTATGTTCCGGGGTAGCGGTAACCCTTTCGGACAATCCCGCTTACCCGGCAGGCTTGGCCCTGAGGGGCCCTTTCATATGCTGACATCTCTTTGAGGCGCGCGTGGAACATATACGCGCCGTACGGCACGGGTGACGGGTCTGGTGCTGATCGGACGGTGAGTCACCCATTACTCACCATCCGCAGGCCCGCGCCTACGGTGGCCGGGAGTCGTCACGTGGCTCCCGACGCCCGGGGCGTCTCCTGCGGCGGCTGGGACGGGAGGACCTTTCTCTCTCCCATCCCGCCACCTCCTTCGCGAGCATAACTTTTTCGCAGAAGGAGGTGACTGCCTCCCACTCACTCTCGCCCCCATGGCTTGCACCAGGGCCGGGCGCGAGAGGTCGCCGCCGCCGATCGCCTCTACGAGGACACGGCGGTGCTCCGCCCAAGCGGGCAGGTTTGCACCGTGTGCTCTACCGTGTCCTCTGGGCCCCTCAGGGCCAAGCCTGCCGGGTAAGCGGGATTGTCCGAAAGGGTTACCGCTACCCCGGAACATAAAGGGCTACGGAAGGAACATGGATGGGTTTTAGTCAGTAAGAGTCTGACACTCCCTTCCACTCCACCCAGAGCCGGAGCAGTCATTGGATGATTTCCCAGACGTAAATAAAAAAAAAATGGTATTAAAAAAAAATCTCTATCGATCTGTCTAGGAACGGTTATTCTATCTTTTACCGTTATCAAGATATATTTTTTTTAAAGGCAGCTAAATACAAAAAAAAATACATTAAGTACATCGCTTAAAGGTCGCTAAACAGCACAACTAGATTAGAAGGCAGCTATACTATACTTTAACGTTTGGATCGATTGAACATTTTTACTATCAACGCTTAGCTATAAAACAGTTATTATTTAACAGTTAACTAAAAGGTAGCAAAAGTATTTTAGCGGCTTTTTGCCTTGGTTACGTTGGAGTATAATACCTTGCATAGACTCAACTAAAAGGCGGTTATACGCTCTTACCGAACTAAAACGCAGTTAAAATCATTTAGCTGCCTTTAAGCGTTGTAGTGTTACTACTTTTACATTATAGAAAGCCTTATTAGACCGTACGTAAAGTAAAATAAATATTTTCTTCTGTGTCTTACATAACAAAAAAGCAGTTAAATAACAAAACATCGCTAAAAAGCCGCAAACTGCATAACCCCCGCGCCACTCATAGGGATTCTTCCGGGGTGCGGGGGACGCGCTTGGGCACGCACGGGAAAGGGCTAGCCGGCCAGTTTAGTGCAAATCAAGACATCGAGGGAGGCACGTTTGCGCGTCCGCGTTTCGCGCCAAAATCATCCAGTCATTATGGCGGGAAGGGTTCCAAGGTACGTATTTTACTTAATTAATATGTAGTCTTTTCAAAGCAATAAAATTATCCAATGCGATATTAAATTAGGATTTTTTTTTAAATAGTACGCCCATCATCAAGAGGCAGTTTGCTAAATCAAGGATAGAGACTCAAGAACATTCTTTGATTCTATAACTATTTAAGAGGATATAACTATATTACTTATTTACCTATCATACTGCTTAGAATGAAAACTGATTGCTGTCGAGCAGTGTCATTCGTTCATCCGTCAGCTAAGAGTGTTTCATCAATCCAGTACCTACCTACGGAAGGATTTGTTATGTAATTAATTTTACCTATGCATGCGTGGCAATCAGATTGCAGATGCTTTTGGTTTGGTGTTATAATAGTTTTCATCTAAGTATTTTATAAGTAGCTAAAGCTTATAATATGGGTGCACGGATGCACGCTAGGTGTCCGGGTTCGATTCACGGAAGGGTATATTTTAGGAAACGATGTTTGATTTGTCTTTAGACGTCCCGATTTAATTATTGTTCATTTAATACCTACTAGCATATCATAACATACTAACCTAGCCTAACTTTAACTATAATAATAAATAGGGGAAATACGGACAAAACGACATAGTGGGCTTATTTCGAATTTGGCGGGCTGTAGCGAGGTCATGAACCTAGTAACACGCGGCGGCGGCCATGTTGGCAATCCTGCGAGGTGCCCAGCGTCATTCGGTTAGTCTGTTTGAAGTTACGAGTCGGAACGTGTTTTGTCTCGCCAAAAAAAATATTTATATATGGATTACACCGGGTTTTTGGTGAGTTTTATGTTATTATTTTGTTTACTAAATTTGAAGACTTATGTTATAGGCTTGTGATTAGTGTTGGTTTTAAAAGAAATTTCAACTGTTTTATTTACTTATGATATTAAATGTTTCTTGCCTACATTTGGGTAAAATGACATACCTATACGCTGGACAAAACGACATAGGTATGCCATTTTGTCCGTAGTGTTACTAATATTTATTTTTAATTATTACGCTTGTTCTTTTAGGTGAGATGCCGCGGAACTATCAAAGAACAACAAACCGACAGTCATGGAGCAAGGAATCAATGCAGCAAGCTATTTCAGCATGGAAAGAAAATAAGATGGGTTGGGAATTGGCCGCAAAAACTTTCGGGGTTCCACAAGCTTCTTTACGAAGACATGCTCTAAATACGAATAAAACTTTAGAATCAAGTAGTAAGGGACTCGGCAGGTTTAAGGCAACGTTTCCACTAGAAATTGAAAGGGAATTAGTGGACCACATCAAGTTCTTAAAGATTCGACTTTTTGGGTTGACGCGTACGGCAATCCAGGAGCTAGCCTTTGAACTGGCAGAGAAAAACGGGTTTGATCATGTATTCAACAAGGATAAGAAACGTGCTGGACCGGAGTGGCTTGAGAGTTTTATGAAAATAAACCCTGATATTTCGTTACGGACTCCAGAACCAACTTCTGCAGCAAGAGCACAGGCGTTTAACAGACCTCAAGTAGCAAGATTTTTTCAGATTTATGAAGAATTTTTGAATACTCATAAGTTAGAACCTCAGCGAGCTTACAACATGGACGAAAGCGGGCTAACCACCGTCCAAAAACCGCAAAAAATTTTGGCTACGAAGGGCAGGAAGCAAATTGGCTGTCTCACAAGTGCTGACGCTCATATAGTGAATAGTGATCTAATCTCTGCAGAGAATATTATTTTACACTACTTCGAACCACGTCACACCTTTATGAGTTGTGATCAAGTTCATCATCAAGTGGAATTAGCGATGAAAAGGAAAGGTAAACTGTATGATTACGCCGATTTTGTTGAATGTGTAAGTACGATAAATCATGGCAAGGTTGATGTAAATTCTATGACACCGCAAAGCTTCTTGAATTTAACAAATTATGTATCAGAGCGTCGTATTAAGATTACGAAACCTCGACCGTATCTCAAGAATATGTCACAAGTGTGTTTCCAGCGAAAAATGTATGACCTAATGTACAAGAATAATTTCGACGATGAATATGTCACGTTACGATTTATGAGTCATAAATACTTAAGAAGCCCAAGTACAATGTCTGCAGTGTTGCCAGATGTACGATTTAAATCGTATTCATACGATTTTTTACATTTATTTTGCATGTACGATCCAAGGTCAGAAATCGTACGTAAACATACGACTTTTTTAGATTTCATACAGCCAAAGTACTAATACCAATATAGCACGTCACTATTTATTCTTTTACTTACTAAGTAACAACCCTTCACATCACTAGTTAGTTAGATTTGTCTATGGTTAGGGGATTTCCCTTAGATCCCAATGGTACACGTTACGTTACTCGAAAGTATTTCATTCATTCAATATTTAGTTATTTAAAGTTAAAGTGTGAAAGTTTTTAATCATGGAGGATGAAGATTCAACATCTAATCCAGGCCCAAGTCGCCCTTGTCCTGGAACTCCAAAAAAGACTCTGGCGAGACGGAATGAGATCCAAGGATCAAAAAGAAAAACACAGAGCTCAGAAATACCGCGCCGATTGGGAAAATCTTGAAGTTTTCAAGCATTGGCTGAAACCCGGCAAAAGTGAATACAAAGCAAAATGTATTGTATGTGATTGTGAATTATTATCTGAGTATAGTGTATTAAAAATTCATTCCACTAGGCAGAAACACCTTAAAGCTCTGTCTAATGCTAAAATTGCAAACAAGCAAAGTAATTTGATGACAAATTTGGTCACAAAAAATCCTGTTGGGAAAAATAAATTGGAATCTAAAATAGAACTAAAGCTATCAGCTTATATCGCCGAACACAATATTTCTTACAATTCTATCGATCATCTGACTGATATTATCAATGATATATTGCATGACTTTGATGTCAAACATAAAATGTCTCTGAAGAGAACGAAGGCAACTGCAGTGACAACGGAAGTCATCGGCAAAGCAGAAAAGTCAATGTTGACTAGTGTTTTGACTACACAAAAGTTCAGTACCATATCCGATGAATCAACGGATATTAGCACTCAGAAAGCTTCGTGTATAGTTGTGCGATATTTTGATAAGGACAAGAAGCAAATCGTTAGTAAAATGTGGGAACTGTGCAAGGTATTTGACTCAGAAAACCCTGATATGGTCAACCAAGGTGCTACAGGTGAGAATTTGTACAGAGTTATGACTCAGTCTTTTTTGGATAAGAACATCCCGCTAGATAATATGATTGGATTTGCCGCCGACGGCTGTAATGTGATGATGGGTGAAAATAACAGTGTTGCCAGCAGGCTGAAGGAAAATTTACCGGGTATCTTCATATTAAAATGTGTATGTCATTCGGCTCACCTGTGCGCATCTGAAGCATGCAAAGAACTTCCTCGAAGGTGCGAAGACTTGGCACGAGAAATTTATAATCATTTCAAGCTTAGTGCAAAAAGACAATGCCAATATAAAGAATTTCAGAAGTTTCTAGATGTAGAACCACACAAAATTCTACATCCATCTCAAACAAGATGGTTGTCCCTTATTGCCGTTGTTGAACGCATCTTGGAACAGTGGGAACCACTGAAATTATTTTTTTCAAGCACGTGGTTACAAGAAAAATTATTTTAACGGAGATAATCTTTCAGAACTTGAATGACAATTTCATGAAATTATATTACAAGTTTCTGGCGTGGATTTTGCCCAAGTTCACTGCATTTAATAAATTATTTCAGTCAGATAGTGCTGTAATAATCAATCTTAATGAGAAAGTTCGGGACATGTACCGCGACATTTTGTTATGTTTTATGGAGAGAGAATATATTAACAGAACTGAACTTTCTTCTGTTAATATAGATTGCCAAGAAAAATATCTTGCCGACCGCCAAATGTATTTGGGTATAAAAGTAATGAACGATGTAACAAGTGAGGAGTTCACTAGCCACCCACAAAAGTGCACAGAGTTTTTCCACCGTTGCCGCAAGTTTTTAATAACAAGTGCTCATGAAATAAAAAAACGGTACAACTTGAATGATCCTGTATTATCAAAATTGGAGGCTATCCATCCTACCAATTACTTTCCTACCTCTAATGAACATTGTGCCTCGGATTGTAAGCGGTGAAATAATGCAAAATGTGGATGACGAATGGAGAAGATTGCCCACGCTTATAAACCAAGTTGATATGACTTAGAGGTGAGTCGATCACGATTGATAGAATCACTTTGACTCGATCACTACCCGAACGCGAGTGATCGAGTCTCTAAGCATGAAAAGATTCGATCATTTGGGTACTCGAAATCCAAAAGAAAATTGAACTCTGTATTGTAAGATTTAGAACGCACTTTTGTTTGCTTACAAAATGACCCAACAACAAATATGTTTATCACTTTCTATCAAATGCTACCACGCATGTGTCTGTCACTTTCTAAAGGAGACCCAAAAACGAGATGGCGCGCTATAAATGTATTACTTTCTCATTCTACTATGGTTCGTGAGCCACTCCCGCGCCGCCGCCGGGCGCGGATCGCGATCGAAATGATTCAATTTCAATCAATACAAGCGTAACGTAATTCGTGTCGTGACCTTTTGACCCGCTCTGTTTTGTTTTGGTTTATGTACGTATTTGAGTTTGGTGTGTTGTATATATTTGTAAATAACGGTAATACAATTAGAATTTAAGTTTCATTTTCTGCTCTTTAATTATCTATTTAATAATCTTTTCGTTTTGGTGTATGTTTGTTTGGTGTTGCATGTTGCATGTGCTAAAGCTTCTTTTTGTTTGGCAACGGGTGCTTAATAAGCTTTGAGTGTAAATATTATTAAATCATGTCGAATCTAGCCAAAAAAAGGAGTCCCATTTGGAAGCATTTTTCTGTAATAAGTAGCGACAAGGCGAAATGTGAATATTGTTCGAAAGTTATAAGTTACGGTGGAGGAGGGTCGGGAAATTTGACAAGCCACATGAAGAAAGTCCATGCAACTATATCAATAGAACCGACGACGACGATATTACCAGCAGCGATGCCACAGGCACAGATAGAACAAATAAATACGATGGACATAAATTTAAATATCCCGTCAACATCCGGACATTCAATAATTTCAGCAGACTTACCACAAGCTTCAGCTGTGCAAACGAGGATTGACCATTTTGCTAGATCGACGAGACCATTGACCAGAACAAAAGCTGTGTGTACTAATGTTTGACGAAGTCTCTCTGAAGCCCAATGTTACATTCCAGGAGCGGAAAGATAAAGTAACAGGTCTTGTTGACAATGGGCAAGAAAGAAAATGTGAGTTTGCAGATCACGCCCAAGTTTTTATGGTGCGTGGTCTAATTTATAATTATAAGCAGGCAGTTGCATACACATTTTCGTCAAGTGCAACCAAGGGACCTGAGCTAGCAAAACAAATCAAAGAGGTGATAACGGGCTTGCAAGAAGCAGGGTTGATAGTGGTTGCTTCAGTATGTGACCAGGGAACCAACAATAGACAGGCTCTAAAACTATTGCTCAATGAGACCAAAGGAATTTATTTAAGAAAAGGAGAGGAATTGAAAGAAAACATAATTCTATTAAACGACCAAGAAATTATACCTCTCTATGACCCCCCACACCTTCTGAAAGGAATTAGAAATAACCTTTTAAATAAAAATTTGGAATACACCACAAAAGAGGGTGTTACAAAAACCGCAAAATGGTCTCTTTTAAAATTACTGTATGACGAAAACCCAGGTTACAAGGGCATTAGATTAATCCCCAAATTAACTGAAAATCATGTCAACCCTGAGAAACTAAATAAAATGAAAGTAAAATTCGCCTCACAAGTATTCAGCTGTACTGTGGCATCTAACATGGGATATCTAGCAGGTAATATTTGGCTCATTTAACATATAATATGACTTATTATATTAATAATATATTAATTATTATGATCTTATAGTATTAGTAGTCTTAGTATTTTATATTATGATCTAATTATAAGACTGTGCTAATCCAAATCTAATCTAATTCTAGAAGATTCTAATAGATTATATAGATTTGGATTAGCAAACTGGAGGTATGGTAACATTTTTGGTATAGTATTTTCCTTACTATACTCAGAACAGAATAGAATAATTATTTATTTGTTCAGAAAGTATGCTGAAATAGCATCTGTATCTTGTAATACAGAAAAAGAATCTTGATTAATTTGCTTACTTAAGTATTTACAAAATGTGAAAACTTTAGTATGAATGTAAATAAATGATCGTTTAAATCGGAAACTCAAAACAAATACATGGTAAATATCCCGTTTTTAGTTCTAACTAGCGACCCGCCCCGGCTTTGCACGGGTAGCACTTCTCAAATATAAATTTCGAATAGGTACAACAAAACCCACCCTGATTAATTTTCTGCTGGGATATTTCCCTTGTTTACTGAGTATTGTCTTCAATTTTCTTTTTCTCTTTATTTCAGATAAGAACATCCTTCCTACAGAATGCAAGGAAACTGCGGACCTGCTGCTTTTTATGGACAGAATATTTGACTCGGTCAATGGAAGCCATATAAAAAATAAAAACGCCAAACCCCTACTTGGCCCAGCAACGCCGAACTCTGTCCACCATAAAACATGGGTGGAAGGCATAAAAATATTTAACTCAATGAAATTTATTACTTCGACTGGTAAAAAAGAAAGTGTTCCCTCTGTTACCAATTGGGTGTGGACACTGAAAGGAATACAAACTTTATTAAGAAAATTAAGAATAGATTTTAACGTGCCGTCAGTATGGTTGCGGCACCTTAATCAGGACCCCTTGGAGAATTTCTTTGGCGCAGTGAGAAGCCAAGGGTGTCGCAACACTAACCCCACCTGTGACCAGTTCGAATCTGCATTCACCACTCTCTTAATAAATAATTTAAGCAGTGTTCACACCCGTGGTAACTGCGAAGGAGACTTTTGTGATGCATTGCATTCTCTCATCATCAACGAAAATGCGAAAGCAACGTCAACCTGCTCCTCATTTGATTTTTCAAAAATTTTCGAATTTAATTTTACCTCGCTAGAGATAAAAGAAAGGGAGCCGCGGATTATCGCTCCCATACAATATATGAGCGGATATTTCCTAAAAAAAACAAAATCCCATGTTTTTAAATCTTGCTCTGATTGCATTAATGATTTATCATCAAAAAATGAAATCGAATACATAAAATATAGGGAATATGCAGGTCGACGATGGCTTTGCACTCCCAGCAAAGAATTAGTACAACTGATTTCAAATATGCAAGACATAATAAACGAAATAATGAAAGAGAACATGGAAAAATGTAATTTAAAAGAAATTATTAAAACTGCAATAATTATATTTGTTGATTTTGAATTTATAAAATGCAAAAAACATAAAAGCAAATTAATTGATTATTTGATTTACATTGTCATTCGTTGTATGATTTTTAATTATTGTAAAAATATTAATAAAATATTAGCTGGGAGAAAGCAGGTTGATGATGATGAGGACAATATGCAAATAAAAGCCAAGAAGCTAAATAAGTGCTTTAAAAGACATAAATAAACTTGTTTTAATTAATAAAATGTTTTATTATAAAACCTTCATTATGTGGTATCAGTCACCATCCACGAAATCATGATATCTATACGTACATAGTATGGCGTCTATAGATAGGTATAGCTATACATATTATAGAAAGGATGATTAATGATTCTTACTAGTGATAACAGATGGCGTTAGTGGGATAGTCGTAAGTGGTTACCCATTATATTTTTTGATTGATCGCGGCGCGCTATCGTACGAAGCGCAAGCAATAAGTTGAAGCTCCGTGTAATTATTTTTTAAAAATCATCTACAGCCAAATTCACGGTTGAAACAAATACGTACTGACAGATTATAATACAGGTCATAAGTTTCGCAAACAAAAAATAAACTAATAACTAATAGTGAGTGATAAACAATCGAAAGGAGTGCAAAAAGATTCTAACTAAAGACGGTGTTGTGAATGTGAAATAGTGACTCATCAACCGGAGCGTGCGGTGCGATACGTTACCTTATATGGTCACAAAAATAGATCTCCAACGACACCGGTAATCTGTATTAAAAACAGGCCGATATTTTCGAGCCAACTGACAAGACGGTCCGTAGCGCAGAAGTTTAGAGTTGAGCCAGAAGAATTAAGGTGCGCACGTTCGAATCACAGTCACACCCGCAACTGTTTGTGTTTTGTAATTGTAATTTTTATTTTTCTTTGGTTTTTAACCACTTGACGAAATAATTATGGATGACAACATTACCTACCGCAATATTAGACTATGCAGATCAAGTTCCCTATGTGACATTACTGCGGACAATTCAGCTCTTTTTGACACGACAATGATGAGTCTGCCTAATACTTCCATAAATACAAGTCAAACCATAATTGATCTGCAGGAAAAAGTTAAGCAGTTATCTAAGGAATTACAAAGTGCTCATCAGGAAATAGAAAATTTAAATACAGAAAATTTTCGACTCAAAACAGACGTACAGAAATATATTAAAATAGTAAATGCATAGAAAGAGGTAAATAGTGACACGAAACATTCGACACCGTCGTCGGGGAGAAAACGGAAGAATAAACAAAATAAAGTAACGCCGGTGACACACAAAAAACAACCAATTCCATTCATTGATCTTGAGACAAAATCGTGTGAAGAAAATATAACAGATGGCGCTGCAGGTAACACGGGCCCGAGCGGGTCACCACAACACAACCTTAGCTTGAAGAAGTGTGAACAGCGCACAACAGATGGCGCTTTACGAAATCTACACGAAGAAAACAAAGTAAACAATAAACACCAACTGTCTAACACCTCGGCAACTAACTCTATATCCCAGCTGACTATAGTTGGAGGTCAACAGTTTACAGGGCTTGCTTCCATTCTCATACAATCTAGAAAAGACTCGAAGTACAAGAATTATCACATCTCTTCCACTACAAAACCGTATGCCTCCACAGAGGAGATTCTTAAACCGATTAATGAAATGGAAGATTCCGAAGATAATACTATAATTATGTGCATAGGAGAAAACGATACTAACCCCAGTAAAGTAATAATAGAATTAGTAACCATCCTTAAATCCTTCCGAAAAACTAACTTGTTATTATTTAGTGTTTTGCGTAACAGATATTTAAATCAAAGTATGTTAAATAACAACTTAAAAACCATATGTGACAACTTTAAAAATTGCTCATTTATTAACCTACAATGTAATTACCCGTACAATAAATACTATTATTTATTAGATGTATGTAAACTAATTAACTTCAAGATTGACTCAAATTATTATGACAAAACATTTTTGTGTTGTAAAAATCTTATGTTATTAGGGCACAAGACTAAATTAGATAGCACAAACATTCCTAAAAGGGCACAATTCCATTCTACTTTAAGTCGTGTGAAAATATACAGCCACAAGGTAATATTAATTGTACTGCGTCTTTGAGCAAGCTGGAGGTGATAACCACCGGAACTCACAAGAAGGGAACCATACCCTATTATTTTAAAAAATCTACACCGTGTTTAAGTACACAATCTGATACACTACGAGTGACGTCACAAGTGAATAAATGTTTTCGCCCCTAAGTCGGAATTCAATTTTAGAATATTGCACCAGAACATTGCCGGCGCGATAAATAAAACCGAGGAACTAACGTTTGCAATCGACGAGCTGTCGCAAAATGGTAGTAGAATAGATGTGGTATGTTTAACGGAAACATTCATGAAAAAAGGTACAGAAATGCTTCTGAAAATTTCCGGTTATAAATTAGTGACATCATATTCACGTGACACGAAACGAGGAGGGGTATGCATATTGATAAATAATAATTTAAAATATAAAACTTTGACTAATATTAACGACTTGGCATGTAAATTTAATTTTGAATGTTGTGGCGTAGAAATTAATAAAATTATGATTATTTGTTTATATAGAACTCCGAACAGTAACCCAAAAATATTTCTTGAGAAACTTGAACAGTTGCTAGTAAGTCTTAATAGGAAACAGAGAAAAATTATTCTGTGTGGCGACTGGAACTTGGACATCTTAAAACCAAACAAGAATAGCGAAGAGTTGAAGAGTATTTTAAAAAATTTTAATATTGAATTGCACATCAAAACACCAACGAGACAACTGTCATGTCTTGATCAATTAGCAAGCAATATTAAGCAAGTAAAAGCGGAGGTGCATCACCTTGCCTTGTCTGACCACGAAACAGGTCAAACGTTATCGCTGAAAACTAGAAAATCATCCGAAATATTCAGCTGGTATGAGAAGGTCAGAGATTATAGCAGAGAAAATATGGACAAGTTCAAAAGTTGTATGTCTTCCCTTACCTTTTCAGAAGTATACGAAAAAAAAAACTTACAACAAGCGTTTGCCGAATTTCATAATCTATTTAAATTATTTTTCAATCTGTGTTTCCCAATATACAAAATAAAGAAGTCCAATAAAAAAGGAAACCATAAATGGTTAACGAAGGGCATAAGAAGATCCTGTATAAGGAAACGGTTTCTCTATCTTATCCAACAACACAATAAAATAAATAGGAAAAAATCAAACAAACACTATAAATCATATAGCTACATACTCAAAAAGTGCATTTATAAATCTAGACAACTACAAAATAAGAAATATCTTGAGAGTAATAAAAACATATGTAAGGCCACATGGGCAGTGATTAATGAAAACATTGGTGACGTTAGTACGATAACACAAATTGACAGAATAATAAACAATAATCAGACATATGAAGAACCTAAGGATATAAGTGACAAATTTAATGAGTTTTATATACAACTGACAAATAGCAAGAATTTTAAATATAATATAGACGAGATAAACAAAACTATCGAGACTAATAGCGAACAAACAATATTCCTTAAACCAACTGATGCGATGGAAATATTTCGTATAATTAAAAATCTTAATAACACAAATGCAGCAGGAGTGGATGACATAACAACAAATGTTATTAAATTATGCGCACCATACATATGTCAACCACTGTGTTATTTAATAAACTTATCATTTGAGGAAGGTGCATTTCCACACATATTGAAGAAATCTGTTATTAAGCCACTTTTCAAAAAAGGAGAAACAACTGACATAAATAATTATAGGCCAGTGACGCTTATACCAGTCATGTCCAAAATCTTTGAGAAAATTATGCTCAAAAGGTTGCAAGACTTTACAACAAGTTTTCGGATCCTTAACGATGAGCAATTTGGGTTTAGACAGAATAGCACTACTTCACTGGCATGTTTCAACTTGATTAAAATTGTCACCCAGGCTATAAATGAGGGATCACCAATTGCTGCGATTTTCCTAGACATGAGTAAGGCGTTCGATTTTGTGGACCACAAATTGCTCTTACATAAACTAGAAAAATACGGCATAAGAGGCAAAGCAAACGATTGGTTGAAAGACTACCTAAATGACAGGAAGCAATGTGTAGAAATTTCTAAAATATTTAATAATAAGAAGGTTTTACATAGAAGTGAATTTAGAATAAATAATTTTGGAGTGCCACAGGGCAGTGTATTGGGACCTTTTTTATTCCTCATATATATTAATGATCTCCCAAATATAATTTCCCATAACACAATCTTGTTTGCCGATGACACAACTCTCATTGTAAAATGTGAAAATGCAGACACATATGAGCAAGACATAAACAAAGCAATAGAAAAGATTATTCACTGGTTACATTCTAACAATTTACAAATTAATATGGAAAAAACTAAAATGATCCAATTCCAAACCCATAAAAGGAAGCCATTGCCGTTAATGGTTAAATATAATGACACTGTGATTGAACAAGTGGCAAGTACTAAATTTCTGGGGATAATGTTGGATCAGAATTGCGACTGGAAAACACACGTCGATTGCGTCTGTGATAAACTCGACAGATTTGTCTACGCAATAAAAAGACTAAGAGTCACGGTATCGACAGAAGCTGCGCTTTGTGCTTATCACGGATACGTTTCGTCCGTACTCGCTTATGGTCTCTTGTTGTGGGGTAATTCGGTGGATATTACAAAAGCGTTTAGAGTACAAAAAAAATGTATACGTGCAATCTGTGGGGCCTGGTATACGGATAGTTGTAAGCCTTTGTTTAAAAAGTGCAATATTCTGCCATTGCCATGTATGTACATCAGAGAATTATGCGTATTTGTAAAACAACATCCGGAATATTTCACTAAACACAAAGATGTTACCAAACGAAATGTTGTTCCTAGAAATAAAAATAAATTTAAACATGAGCTCTGTGTACCGCAATGTAGGCTCGAATTGTATAAGAGGAACTCGTACGTAAATGCTGTAAAGGTATATAACAAATTACCGGACGCTTTTAAAGATCTACCTTTGAACATGTTTAAAAAAAAAGTAACGCAATGGTTAAAAGACAAATGCTTTTATACTCTTAATGAATTTATGTCAGATCGCGGAGAGGAAAATAGAAATCAATAATATATAATAATTGGTATATACCTTATAATAATTCATTGATGTTCAATTTAATATTTGAGACATTATCAATTACAATTTACTATTATTTAAACATAAATATTCTTAATCTGACATTTTTATTCAACTATATTTTGTATTGACATGGGTATAACTCTGACATCAATTAATTAACAATGTATTTATTATTCCTTTAGAGAGATGCATGAGATCTGACTTGCTGTTGCTGACGATTTATTAATTTTATTTTATACTTGTGAAGATTATTATTAATTAAATATTTGCACACCATATGTAATGGTAGAATGTAAAGGGACCATTATAATTGTAAGACCATACTTTGTAAACCTACATTCTGGCAAATAAATAGACTTTGACTTTGACTTTGACTTTGACTATAGGGTCGAAGATTGGTCTCTATTTCAGTATATATACAATGTACTCTGTGGCCGACACCGATGCTCCGAGAGGCAACCTTCGCGTTGCGTGCCGATGACGTCATACGGAATGCCGATCAGTGGACGCGCTCCGCGCGCCCCGCGCGCTCACACTGCATCGTCCGCCATTTGCATTTGACGATCGACCTGTCCACACGCGTTGTTTTGCAGCATGGACGTGACACGACTAATAACAATTGTGCAAGAATACGAAGAGTTATATAATTTAAAACACCCTAATTATTCGAATCAACAAAGAAGGGATAATATCTGGGAGGAAATTGGAAACAGATTAAATGAAAATGGTAAGTTTTTATATTTTTATTTTGTAACTCATACATTTGCACGCCTTCCAGCTCGAACTCTCCTTAATTGCCATTCTATCAACCCTGCTGCTGCGTTGAAGTAACTTTTGAAGCTATCCCGGACTGCTAAAGCATCTGTGCGTGGATTACCACCTATATTCCTTAGGTTTTGCAGTCCTGCTATTTCCGCAATAGAAGTGTTCAAATCATTTTCTGTCCAGTAGCATGTGTCATTTCTTAGAAAGTTGTGCAAACAGCATGTAGCCATTACAACAGTTATAATGTGTTCTTCGTGCATAGACAATCTACGTTCGAAAATTCTATTTTTTTTGCCAATATTCCGAACGTATTTTCTACAGTATTTCTAGCACGACTGAGCCGATAGTTAAACACTTTTTTCTCTTCATTTCTTTGGGCATCATCGTCCCGAGAGTATGGTCGCATTAAAAACGAGCATAATGGAAAAGCCTCATCACCGATGATGATATGGGGTAGTGGTTCAGTCCCTCCTGGTGGTATTTTTGTGAAGTATGTTTAGACTGTAAACTTTTGCCTAAACTCGAACTTCTCAAAATGCTAGCATCAGAGGCCAAAAGCACCGACATCTACGACTATGAATTTTTTATGTGCGTCGACTAAAGCTAACGGTAAGCAACTAAAGTGTTTTTTATAACAAAAGTAATTTGAACCACTGTGCGGTGGTGCTTGAATAAGCACGTGTTTTCCATCAATGGCATCCTTTTTCTGATTCAATCCACATATATTCAGATGGTTTTGGCATCACTATGGGCTGTAGGACTTGAATAATGGTTTCGCATGTTGAATACACAATTCTTCGCACTGTACGTTCGCCAATCCTGAAGGAAAACGACAGCGATCGAAAAGAGTTCCCAGTGGCTAAGTACCTGAAATAAAAAATAAACTTTTTTATTGTTACAGGAAATGTATGTAAGGAGCGATGGACCAGAATCAGAGACAATCATAGGAAGGCTTTGAATTTGCGTAAGACCAAAAGCGGCCAAGCAGCATCGAAACTAAAACCTCCTAAAGTCTCCCAAGAACTGTCTTTCCTAGTACCATACCTAAACGATGAGGAAGAACGACGGTCAAACCTATCGCCTAGAAATAACAACAATAACGACGAAACACAGCTTGATGCACTGTTTGATTCAAGTAATCTAGATAATAATATACTAAGCGATTCACCAAGTCCTCTATCAATACAATCTGCGACATCAACACGAACTGTCGGATCGAGCTTTGCAGCTTCACAAGCTTCACAAGGTCCAACTGCAGCCAACGTTCTACAAGAATACTTAACAAAAACAGAACAACACAAAAACCAGAGTGATCCTCTACTTTTTTTCATCAGTATGGCAAAAACAGTAAAAACTTTTCCTTTACAAGACCAAATTCACACAACAACGCACACATAAAGCACAACTGTTTCAAATGGTTAACAGCGTGGAGATGAGGCTTGCGACAACTCCAATCAATCCTGATTCTAATGCTTTGGAATATGGTTCAAATGAAAGAGAGAGAGTGAGAATTGTTTCAAATGTAATGCTTAATCCGGCACCTACTCGTTCAAATACAACGATGTTTAATTTGCCTGCTATAAACAAAATCACACCTATTAAAACTTCGTCTTCGGCACCTTCTACGAGTAAAACTCTATATGTGATGTCTCCACCGTCTGCAATGGTTCTTCAACCGTCTCCACCTGCCGTATACGAAACTCTGCGCAATCTGTCTCCGGCAACTTCCCCAATATTTTCTCATTCATCTGCACCTAACGAAATGCCGCCGGAACACTTACATGCAGTGGATCAAAATACCCAGATTCTCAGTCAATATTTCATTTTTCATTTCAATAAATACCTACCTTAAACACACAGCAAGCCTTTCTTCTGGTCCAATAGCCTCCCTGTGAGTTGTATTCTGTCTTAGTAAATATGGTTTCAGGATCTCAACAAGAAAATTGAATTTAGCTTCAGACATACGAAAATATTCAAAGAACTTAGTGTCATCATTTAACAAATCAGGAAACAGTGTGTGATATTCTCCATGTTCCGATCTCTTCTTGAAAATGTCGTGTATCCACATATTGTTTCCTTTTTTTAGGTTTTTTTGCATTTTCTTCCTCTTCTGATAACAAACAAGCAACGACAAAAAAATGTTCTTCTTCGCATTCCTCCATTCTCACAAACACACGTACGATCACTAAGAAAATCCGAATGAACTGGCATGGGCAATCCGATTGCTGGTACTCGCGTCGCGGACGCAGTCTAAAATTAATTCGTATGATGCGATGCGTCCGATACGTGCAATGCGGTCCTGTCCTGTCCTGTCCTTACCTTTAGATAAAAATGATTACAAGTCTTTGTATTATTATGATGTAGTAGATGAAAAATCACACGATTCACATCAAATCAAATTTGATTTACAAGTCAAATAAAAGGAACCGCCTGTTCCTAAAGCTCCTGAAAATGATCCCAATTCTTTAAATAGTGTTCAGCATTTTAATAAAAGTAAATGGTTTTACACCATTTATTTTCTCTCAAGAATAAATATTGTAGCATATGCTCGCAAGACCAAAACAAAAATCGAAGCCCAAGAGTTCACCAGTGCTTTAAAAATTTTACAGGATCATCTACAACCATGGAATCAAATATTATAGTGGAAGGCTTCAAATCATCTGTGAAAATGTATGGTTTAATTTATGGTCGTCTCATTTCCGACGGCGACTCTAGCACGTACGCTAAAATACTGGAAGCGAGACCTTATCCTCAATTTACTGTTGAAAAAGTGTAATGTAGGAATCACCTTTTAAGAAACCTGTGCAATAAATTGGAAAACCTGATCACTGACACAAAATATCGCATTAGGTTCAGAAAATTGATTACAAAAAAGCGCATTATGGCCATTAGGCCAACTCAACTGAAGACATAGATTACTGCACAGAAGAAATATTTGAAGACATCCTGACAAAATGTAAAAGTTATTTCTGCAACAGTTTACAAACCGAGGAAAACATACCACAAGATTTTTTTACAAGTGCCGTCGTAAGTAATTGTTATTGATGGATAAGTACCTACGAGTAACATTGTAATATAGGTTTTTATATGGGAGCTACATCTGCCAACAAACTGCTTTACAGTTTGGTAGAAGTAAGATTTATGTAATTCGTAGGTTTGTTATCACGAATAAACGCTTTTTCATTTTCATTTTTCATTCATATTATATAAAACAATTGTTGGCGAAAGTCCCAAGGGAAAAATGAACACTTTAGATAGAAAATATCAGAAAAAGAGGAGACGTGTGAAACGTCTCCATTATACAAAACGACACACACTTGCTGGCGCCGTTACGAAAGATACGAAAAAAGATTATGGCGAACATAGTATTAAGCCAGATGTCAGCGATACTGTTCTAAAAGAAATGGAGAAAACGTTTTTGTCTAACTTAGAAAAAACTAACAAACAAAGAAGCCAAATTGAAAGACGTACCATTTTGCAGAGCGAGTCAAGTCAAGGTTGAACTTCGGCGCTCCTTATTAACGGCCTCTAATTTTGGCAGGATAATTAAAATGAGGCCAGCTGTACTAGCTGTGCCAGTTTTGTCAAACAACTGCTTTATAAAATTAATATAGATGCTGCACCTTTACAGTACGGCAGGGAAAGCGAAAAAAAAGCGCTGGATCAGTTGTCCAAACAAGAAAGTTTTGATATAAGACCATGCGGGCTTTTTATCGACCCCGAGATTCCGTATCTGGCTGCTACACCAGATGGCCTTATTGGCGAAGACATGAAGTGGAAGTAAAATGACCGCTATCGGCGTTCAAAATAGGCCTTGAAGCAGCCATATTAAAAAAGAAAGTGAATTTTTGGGTAGCAGATAAATCGGGTACTTTAAAGATCAACAAATCCCACAATTTATATTACCAGGTTCAAGGTCAATTACATGTGACTCGAATGGCTAAATGTTTATTTGGAGTATGGACCAGTGAGTTAAAATCCTGTGGCTGGTGCTCTTATAAATAAGTACTATTTAAGAGTACATGACAGAGAAGATGCTGCTGAGATACTACAAATTATGAACCGAAATATGCATAGAAATATTGATCTGTCTGATTATGTTCGGAGACATAACCTAAATAGAAGTAGGGCAGATTTTCAAAACATTACTGTTAATAATCAGTATCGAAGGAAATTCCCTACATTAAATGATTTAATATTGATTGCATGCGGAACTTAACAGCTTAAGCAATCTCGCTCATCTTACGGTGAGCACATAAGATTTAATGGGATGTATCGCATTGAAGTGTGCACTAATGCTAGAAACAGGATTATGAATGGCGAAATATTTGGACATAACTGCCCACTGGTGACACAGGCCACGCAGCAATACAGCAGTACTGCTGCAACTGCATTGTCGGCCGTCGTACTGTGAGGTGCTGTGCACACAGCATGATAGTGACATGGTACTTAGGATGGGCACGGCACCAGAATAATATTTTTCCACCAGCACAATTTTTGGATGATGTTTTAGTGGTGTATGATGATGAACTAAATGAATAAATATATAAAACTATAATATATTTTGTATTATTTGACTCGAAGTTAGTTATGCTCATAAATAAATTATAATATGCATTTAGTGATCTTTCACTTATTTATAATATATTTAAACCTTTATTGATGAAATATAAGAATCATAAATAACTTCAAATTGCTAAGTATTTTGTGAATCATCTATTTACTAATTATGATTGGATTTGCCTCCCATTATTATAAAATCGGCTTAGAGTGTCAACCTGCCAAATCCATTTTTTTACTTTATGACTTTATTCATACTCGTACCATTCGAAAGTGTGAAAAGAAATACATAAATCTAGAAAAACAGCCACAGTCCGTTTTCCTTTCAAATTAACAAAAACGCGTGTGAGTAAAACTATCAAATCCATAACCTCAAAAGTTTCCTGCTAACTCCGTGTAAGCCGCCATTTTGTACCGAGATTCCGATGCCGGCAATTGTGCTCGTACAAATAATTGATGTTTTCTGTGATAACAGTGTAAATAAAGGTTGAAAGTTAAAGGACTGAACGGTATGTGTTTAAACTGTTATCTTATTATTTGTTTGTAATGATAAATTAAGCAATATTTATTGTAAAACTTCAAGCAACCTATAGCCCAAACATGTGATTTAGCAGTTTTTCCTTTCAATCAATCGTACATTTATTGTACTTAGCAGGTATTATGTATCATCATAAATTAACTTTTAATTATGTTTAAATTAATATCTTGCTTAATAAGCTTTCTGTTAATGGGTTATAGTCAAGTATTTAATGTATTTATTCAAGTTTCAAAATCTAATTGACAAATTAAGAACTAAATACACGTTTTGATTGGGAAGTAATTTTAGAGTTCAAACGTATAGTATAATTTTAATTTTATTTCGCTTTTTTTCCTACAATTATTGTTATCAGAATGCATTAATTAATTCTTCATTTTCAGATGTCATCGAGTAAGCATTGGCGTGGCAGTAAAATCCTGAACTTGTGTGCAAGCAAAGAAGATATAAATCGACAAACAGCACCGGAATCATCTCAACCATCCCCGAAGAATGGCTTGTGGTTGAAAATGTCGAAATTGAAATGATTATATCTAAAGAAATATCTGATGACTTAAGCTCAAGTACACATTGCGACTCCTTCTCACCTACCGATTTGAATAATGTACTTGTTATGTACCGAGATATTTCTAGTATACTCTCACCACAAAATAATGACACTAAAGATGATTATGTAACTCTGAACCAAGAAGTAAAGATGATTATGTAACTCTGAACCAAGAAGTAAATAACAATAGTCATATTGAACCTCAAAATATAGAACAAGAAGTCCAATTCGAAGATATCAATATGATTTCCCCTTTTTATGAATCCCCTTTGCTTGAATTAATGACTGATGACCACCACTGTTCCAATAGTCTGGTTTCTGAAAATACGATCGAGCAGAGCACTTTGCAACAAATTGAAGATAGTCCTAGTAATTCTTCTACAGGTACTATCGAGCATTCTATTACCTCAACACCATCCATCCAAATAGATGATTTGTTATCAGATGAAAGTATGCAAGAAGGTCTGGTACCATACAAAATTAATTCTGACTCTGATTACGAAAACTATCCAAAGAAAAGCAATAAAAGAAAAAAAAGGATTCATATTCAAAAATCAAACTGGTATGCTGAAAATAACAGAAAGTTGAGAGTATCTGAAAAAAAATACTATGGGAGAAAAAAAGAAGAAAAGTGGAATTATGAAGTTCCAAGGCAGCCTAGAACTATGAAGAATAGATGCTCGTGTAAAGAAACTCAAAAAGGATCTTCGAAATGTTCAATGATTACAGAATGAACTAATAATGAGGAATCGAAAAGAGGACAATCTTTATTTCATCATTTAAAAAAGGATGATGAGCCAATCAAAGTCTGCAGAACACAGTTTTTGAATACGCTTGGGATTGGTAGATGGACTATTTTAAATTGGAAAAATAAAAAAGGGGCAGCTTTTAAAAAGACTGACAAGGATTTTGATTCCAAACAAACAAAGAAATCTTCTAAGCCTTTCGAATCAGAACGTAAGGAGCTGAAAAAGTTTTTAGAATCACTGCCAGCGATGGAATCGCACTACTGTCGTGCTAGTACACAAAAGAAGTACTTGTTGCCAGAGTGGCGTTCAAAGCGATCCCTTTATGATTTTTATGTCAATGATTGGTGTAAAACACGTCATGTAGTTTATCCATCTGCAAATTTCATGAAGAATTTGACAATCTTAATCTCGGATTGTTCACCCAAAAAAAGTCCAGTGCAAAATATGTGCTCTCTATATAGTCGGAAATAAATCCGAAGAAGAATATTCAGAACATCTAAAGAAGAAAGAAGAAGCTAGATCTGAGAAGGAGAAAGACATACGTGAAGAAAATCTTGTTTTTACTGTAGACTTGCAGGCGGTTTTAATGGCCCCTAAATCAAATATTAGTAGCTTGTACTATAGAACAAAGCTCCAAATACACAATCTTGCCTTTTTTAATTTAAACAACAAAGATGGCTATTGTTATCTTTGGAACGAAACTGAAGGAGGCTTGAATTCTGAAGAGTTTGCAAGTGTTTGGGTAAGCTTAATAGAAAAAAAGATTTTAAAAAATGAGTCAGAAACACCAAATAGATTTTTTTTTATAGCGATGGTTGTACCTATCAAAATAGAAACTGTGTGATGTCTAATGCATTATTATGCACGGCTATGAACAACAACATCATTATAAAACGGTCATTATTAGGTGGCATCGGCAATCCGATTGCTGATACTCGCGACGGCAATCCGATCGCTGCCGATACAGTGGATGCAGTCTAAAATTAATTCGTATGATGCGATGCGTCCGATACGTGCAATGCGGTCCTGTGGACGCTTACCTTTAGATAAAAATTATTACAAGTCTGTATGATTATGATGTAGTAGATGAAAAATCACACGATTCACATCAAATTTGATTTACAAGTCAAATAAAAGGAACCGCCTGTTCCTAAAGCTCCTGAAAATGATCTCAATTCTTTAAATAGTGTTCAGCATTTAAATAAAAGTAAATGGTTCGCACCATTTATTTTCTCTCAAGAATAAATATTGTAGCATATGCTCGCAAGACCAAAACAAAAATCGAAGCCCAAGAGTAAAATACTGGAAGCGAGACCTTATCCTCAATTTACTGTTGAAAACGTGGAATGTGGGAATCACCTTTTAAGAAACCTGTGCAATAAATTGGAAAACCTGATCACTGACACAAAATATCGCATAAGGTTCAGAAAATTGGACCGACAGTTACTGCATTGCCTTTTGATTCTCTCCGAAATGAGCACCTTACTAGGAGGAAAATAACGAAAAGAAAATTTGATGATCTGCAATATCTGAAAGATACCTTACCTGCAGACTAAAGTAATTGTTACGTCAATTTACCTCATGAGTAGAGAACTAAAGTTGAGACTGATTCATTGAGAGTTGAGACTGAGTAATATTTGCCTACGTTATATAAATTATACCAGTTAGTTAAAATAATACTTAATAATAAGAATAAAGATTTTATTTAGTTTACGCTTAAAAGAAAATAAAAAAAATGTTTCTAGATTTTATAAGGACAGAATCTACTTTTTGTTAATTTTGAGATTTTGTTTTGTTTAAAATTAAAAATATTATAATTTTAAGATTGTGACTGAAAGTTTCAAAACTTTAATTTTAGTATAAAGTTCGTTTGATGTTGAACGAAAATTATGTTTTAAATTAAGGACATAAAGACAGAACCTAATTTATGTAAATTTTTAGAGATTTTCTTTTGTTTTTGTTTTATGAATGCTATCAATACTTTGTTATACCACGGTACCCTAAGGGAATCGCTGACGAAGCATTAACCTCATTCATACCTAGCAACACATTGCATCAGCCACGGGCACGCGGCTGGCCACGAGTTGCTGACTTCGCGCAACGTGGTGTCGATCACGCCACCGTTTCCCGGCATCGGAAAGTTCACTTCGGTTCCAACCTCGAACTTAGTCGTAACCTTTAGCTATAATTATTAAATGTAATTTTCTTTTAATTAAATTTATATTAAGTAAATTGGTTTTTTTTGGATTATCCGCCTGCAGCATCCGTAATTGGCGCAGTCGGTAGGATAAATCTCGAAGCAGTGCGCGGCGCGTAAAAGGACTCTAATATCGAAATCCTGACGGCACCGCATAGCCGCTGTTTGAGCTCTTAAGCCTTCATCGAGTATCCAGAACCACGGAGACCTGCGGTCGGTGCATCCAGACTTCGATGCTGATTCAGAAATACCAAGAAATGAAACTGTGAGTACACTTGAATCGTTCTTGTGTTGCTTCCTTATAATTGTAATTTTTCCTTTTTCCAGTCTTACGTTAATCCTTCAAGATTTTTCATCCTAGGCAATCTGGTTCTTGTACCCCTAGGGTCGTAAGGCAGAGTAGGTTAGACCAAGTTAGAGATTTAAGTAACATAGAAGAAGAAGCAAGCGTAATGGCTCACGGAGACCAAATTGACGCTATTTTTAAATCCCTTCGATTACTCCCAGAGTTTGACGGGAACCCAAATACATTAACTAGATTTATTAACTTAAGCGATCAGTTAGTTCAAAGATTTCTCAAGCCTACGCCAGGAAATGAGCTAGAGAACCAAGCCTTGCTTAACGGAATTTTAAACAAAGTCACAGGTCCAGCCGCTCGATTTATTAACTCCAACGGTATCCCGACTGACTGGAATGGCATTCGTACAGCATTAATTAATAATTTTGCAGACCAACGCGACGAAACCGCTCTCTATAACGATCTTTCATTGTTAACACAGGGACAAAGTACCCCGCAAGAATTCTATGAAAATTGCCAAACCCTATTTAGTACCATCATGACATACGTGACCTTGCACGACAATCTGTCTACCACCATAGAGGCAAAGCGTGAACTTTATAAAAAGCTTACGTTGCAATCATACCTGCGCGGCTTGAAAGAACCGCTGGGTTCGCGTATTCGGTGCATGCGTCCCGTATCTATAGAGAAGGCATTAGAATATGTTCAGGAAGAAACTAACACATTATACTTGCAACAACGAAATAATAATTTCTTAGATAATAAAAAGCAACCAAATAATCCATTTGTCTCGCAGACTAAACCCTCACATAATCAACCGTCTACCATGACACCAATTAATTTCAGTGTACCTGGCCCCTCACGCCAACCACCCATGCTGGTGCAACAGCCATGGAGACCTAATGAAGGTAATAATTTACCTAAGGCTAATTATCACGGGCCGACACGTACCCAGCAGATATTTAGGGCTTTACCACCAAATTATAATGAACGGAGTAATGTATTTAGAATGATTCCACGTAACGCATTCGGCAATCCGCAAAACGGACCGGGTCCACAGAAGCCGACACCTATGAGTGGTGTAAGTCACTTTGTCAGCAGACCCATGCCTGCTAGAGCACACGATTGGACAAAATCAGGTAACCCACCACCAAGCAATTACTTTAAGGCTCGCGAATTAAATCTCAATGAATGTCCACGCTATGAATACGGCCCCTATTATGATAGCTCGGGTTACTATTACCTTGACTCTGAATACAATGATAACTTCGTATGTGTTAATGATGATAATTATAACGATCAATTTATAGTAGTTGAAGTACCAAATGAGACTAGTGAACCGTTGACGGAGTCCAAGCCATCCACCAGTAATGAGGATTTTCAGAAGGATACGAAATCCGACAAACAAAAATAGAAGTTAACATTCAGACACAAAGACAGCTTCCGTATATACAAACTTCAAACCCCCCTTTAAAATTACTAATAGATACAGGTGCGAATCAATCTTTTATTAGCCCTGAGGCTATACAGAAATATTTTCCATTTATACCATTAAACTATGAACCTTTTGAAGTTGCGAACGTTCATGGCACGAGTCGGAATAACAACTCGATCATATTACCGTGCTTTCCGGAATTCAATGAATCGGATAATATAAAACTATTCGTATACAAATTTCATAATTACTTTGACGGCTTGATTGGATCTGACTTATTAAGTAAGTTTGAATCAAATATAGACTATAAAAATATGTGCTTAAACACTAGACACGCCACTAATCCGATTCAGGTATATGACTCCCGTAACGTTAATCTTTATGAGGACATCATACCAGCTGGCTCTTCTAAACTGATAAAACTACCTATTAATATACACGATGGAGATGCCTACATCCCGGAACAGGTTATTTGTAACTGCATTATAGGTGAATGTATTACGTCGGTTAGCAATAATCGAGGTATTTTAGAAGTTTCAAACCCCACTCATAACGATTTAATATTTTCTGTAGACCGCCAAGTTAGTGCCGAAGTATATAATGTTGAGTGCACGCGTACTAAACAGCTCTCATCACGTGCTCAAGACGTACTTTCAAAATTACGTACTAGCCATTTAAATCCAGAAGAACGTGCAAATCTCGAATCATTATGCGCACAATATGCAGACGTATTTTATATAGAAGGCGAACCATTGTCGTTTACCAATCAAATTAAACATTCGATAAAAACCACAGATGAAGTACCCGTATACACGAAAAGCTATCGGTATCCCTACGTACATAGAGAGGAAGTTAGGAATCAAATCGGAAAGATGTTAGACCAGGGCATAATTAGGCCTTCACAATCAGCCTGGAGCTCGCCTATTTGGGTGGTACCTAAAAAAGCAGATGCTTCCGGCAAAAGGAAATGGCGAATTGTCGTAGACTTTAGTAAGTTAAATGAAAAAACCATCGACGACAAGTATCCGATACCGAACATCGCGGATATATTGGATAAGTTAGGAAACTGCCACTACTTCACCACACTTGATTTGGCAAGTGGATTTTACCAAGTAGAAATGAATACAGAGGATATACCGAAAACAGCGTTCAATGTTGAGCACGGACATTTCGAGTTTTTAAGAATGCCTATGGGGCTCAAAAATTCCCCGTCTACGTTCCAGAGAGTCATGGATAATGTGCTTAGAGGCCTTCAAAACGTCATATGTCTTGTCTACTTAGATGACGTCATCGTTTTTAGCACGTCCTTACAAGAACAAATGAATAATCTTGAAAAGGTTTTCCAAAGACTACGAGAGTCGAATTTCAAAATTCAATTAGATAAAAGCGAATTCTTAAAGTTAGAGACAGCTTATTTAGGCCATATTATAAGTAAAGATGGGATCAAACCAAACCCGGACAAGATATCAGCCATACAAAATTATCCGCTACCGAAAACCGCCACCGAAATAAAACGATTCCTCGGTTTGCTTGGGTACTACCGTAAGTTCATTCCTGATTTCGCTCGCTTAGCAAAACCTCCTACACAGTGTCTAAAAAAAGGCTCAAAAATTACTCTCGATGCAAATTACGTAAACTGTTTTGAAAAATGTAAAACCCTCTTAACAAACGACCCTATACTTCAATACCCTGATTTTAACAAGGAATTTGTTCTGACTACAGATGCATCTAATTTAGCAATCGGTGCCGTACTTTCTCAAGGTCCAATAGGCCAAGATAAGCCTATAGCTTACGCCTCGCGAACCTTAAATTCCAGCGAGATAAATTACAGCACGATTGAGAAAGAGTTGTTGGCTATTGTATGGGCCACTAAGTATTTCCGACCTTATTTATTCGGTCGCAAATTCAAAATTATCACTGACCATAAGCCACTCCAATGGGTCATGAACCTAAAAGAGCCAAATTCTCGATTAACGAGATGGAGATTGAAATTAAGCGAGTACAACTTTACAGTAATTTATAAACAGGGCAAATCGAACACTAACGCTGATGCATTATCTAGGATAGAAATATGCAATGAAGAAACAAGTTCCGTGACAGCTAACCCTACAGACAATCCACCAACGTTAGACGAATCTAGAACCCTTACAGTTCACACTGATGCGGAAAAACCTATACTAGAGGTACCGATATCAGACGATCCACTCAACAAATTCAATAGACAAATTCATTTTACAATTGTAGGTGATTTTAAGGGCAGAACAGTTGTTACAAAACCATTCGACACCCATACCCGTACGGCTATACAATTATCTAAATCTAATCTTGAAACAGACGTTGTGAACGCGATCAAAGAATTTGTTAACCCTAAGGTTAAAACAGGAATATTAATTAACCCGCCTCTAGAAATGTACTCCATTATACCTATAATACAAAACCATTTCAAGAGTTCCTCCATGAATCTTGTTCTTACGAAAATAGAACTAGAGAATGTCAAAGAATATCTACGCCAACAGGAAATCATTCGTAAATATCACGAAGGTAAAACTAACCATCGAGGTACTAACGAATGTTACCTTGCATTATCTCGGCGATACTTTTGGCCTAAGATGAAGGAACAAATCGCGAAATATATTAATGAGTGCACCATTTGTGGGCAGAGTAAATACGATCGCAATCCAATAAACCAGCAATTACACATAGTTCCCCCACCGGCAAAACCATTCGAAGTTATCCATCTCGATCTATTCACAGCTGAAACTGAGAAATTCCTTACAATCATCGACTCCTTTTCAAAGTATGCTCAAGCATACCATTTAAGGGATGGAACTGCAATAAGTGTTGTTCAGGCTTTGCTAATATTTTGCACTCACCACGGAGTACCATTAACATTAGTAACAGACCGTGGCACAGAATTCACTAACCAGTTATTCTCAGAGTTCACAAGGGTTCACAAGATTATCCATCATAAAATTTTAGCTCACACACCCAATGAGAATGGTATGGTTGAACGCCTCCATTCTACTCTGTTAGAACATTTAAGAATATAAAAACTACAAAATCGTGGTGAATCAGTTATCAACCTGATGCCATATGCCATACTAGCATATAACAGCAGCATACACAGCTTTACCAAGTGCAGACCTCTAGAACTTATAAGTGGTCACTTTGATCCCCGTGACCCAGTAGATATGGATACAACAGAGCACTTAATGCAACAGTACATTCAAAACCATAAGATTAGAATGAATAAAGTATATGAATTAATAAGTGAAAACTCTTTAAACCAGCGCACTAATATTATTGATAATTTAAATAAAAGTCGTGAACCGGAACAGAACTATAATCCCGAGCAGCAGATATTTATAAAGAATCCCATGGCTAGTCGTCAAAAACTAGCACCCCGGTATACACAAGACACGGTTTTAGCAGATCTCCCGATACATATTTATACAAAGAAAAAACGCGGTCCAATCGCTAAGTCTCGTCTAAAGAGAGTGCCTAATAGCGCACAATTGTTACAGGATAGTACTGATGTACCTACTACAAGCGGTTGCTGCTCAAGAGATAATACTTGAGAGTCTCGAAGATGGACCAGGACTTCTCCCTTTTAAGCTAGGTCCTGCAAAGATCATAACCCAGCATCATTCCTTTTTACAGTCTATTGATATAGATGAAATTAAATCTAAGGTAGCATTAGTCAAAACTCAGGTAGATTATATTCAGCCTCATTTAAATAATAAAACTCGATCCTTGTATGAACCACATATTGCACATCTTAAAACCAAGTTAGAAAAGATTTCAGAGCAACTGCAAACATTTGATCCCCATCGTGTTAAGAGAGGTCTTATAGATGGTTTAGGTTCAGTAATTAAAAGCATTTCAGGAAATTTAGATTACACAGACGCTCTACGTTATAACAATGCCATTGAAGTCCTTCAGGATAACGAACAGGAAATAACCTCGCAATTCAATCAGCACATAAGTTTAAGCAAGGATTGGATGTTACAGCATTCAAAAATCTTAAGAAATATTGCCGAAAACCAGAAAAATATAACTCGAGTAGTAAACATAATGATCAATACCACTGAATCTACTAATATAGACCTTCTACATTACGCCCATCTGGCACAGCTACTTTTAATCTTGGATGATAATGTCGAAAATTTATCTGAAGAGTTGGTTAGAATAGAGAATCTATTAGCCTTCATTCATGCAAAAAGCACTCACCATTCAATGCTTAGGTTAAACGAGTTAAGAAATATGATAGATAAGATACGTAGTTTATATAATAAGGAAGAAATATTAGACATAAGCATAAGGGAATATTTTGATATAATTAAATTGGGTTCATATTATAGTAGTAATAACTTAGTTATAGTGTTCAAGGTACCGATTGCCCTGCCCAGCACCTATGACCTATACAAACTCTCCATTATACCTAATAAAAATCATGAAATCCTAATACCATCCTCCCCCTTTATTGCAATACATGAAGACGAATTCTTGTACATGGAGACAGAATGTCCGAAGGCAAACACTTGGTATCTCTGCGAGATGAAAGTCAGCTACAAACCTCGTGATCAAGTGGACTGCATTCAACAGCTGATCACAACGCAGAAACTCGACTCCACCTGCAACCTGACCCCTGTTATACTTACCAGAGGAGCACTGGAGCAGCTAGATGACAAACACTATACCGTCACGTTCCCGAAAACTACCAAGGTCCAGACGTCATGTGGAAGAAATGAATACACTAATCTACAAGGGAGCTTCTTAGTTATCTTACCTCACAACTGTTTCCTGCGATCTCCTGAATTCACCATCATCAATCTCAATGACCATGCAAGAGGACAAGTTATCAAGATAACCGACTTACCTTCACAAGAATCCAATTTGGTGTCAACTTCGCACCCTACCCTAACTTTAAATTCGATAAACCTGGAAAATCTACACGCAAGCAACGCTAAGATAACGTCACAGCCGCCGATTGATATAAAGAAGCCTCAAGATACAAGCCTATACCACACTACAATACCGTTGTACGCAATCATATTAAGTACAACTGCAATAACTAGCTACTTCATCTTCCGAAGACTCTTAGCAAAGCAGCAATCCAACGAAGCATCAGACACTGAAACAGGGCAAACCTCATGCCGAGATGAGAATGCTGAGGCTGCAACCATCCGTCAATCTGACACGCCAGATCATTATTCAACATTATTTTCGACAAAAGTACTCAAATAATTGCTGAACTACGGCGGGAGGTGTTATACCACGGTACCCTAAGGGAATCGCTGACGAAGCATTAACCTCATTCATACCTAGCAACACATTGCATCAGCCACGGGCACGCGGCTGGCCACGAGTTGCTGACTTCGCGCAACGTGGTGTCGATCACGCCACCGTTTCCCGGCATCGGAAAGTTCACTTCGGTTCCAACCTCGAACTTAGTCGTAACCTTTAGCTATAATTATTAAATGTAATTTTCTTTTAATTAAATTTATATTAAGTAAATTGTTTTTTTTTGGATTATCCGCCTGCAGCATCCGTAATTACTTTCATAAATTTTGTTTTGGTTTATGATAACCTGTTGTTTTTAAAAATAAATATTTGATTACGAAAACCTGCTAAGTCACAAAAATGGTAATTAAATAAATGCTGAAGTACATTATCTTTTTTATATTTCAAATTGTACGGTATACAAATTACAAGTTTGGAAATATAAAAGTCTTTTCATAAAATTATATTAATATTTTTTAGGAATGTTTTTTCTCTCCTGAAAATTTACCTAATATGGAGTTAGCAGGTAAGCACTCTAAGCCGACGATAATTGTTTCTTACATGTGTGCACAGTGGGCCTAAATTACTATGGCCACTTGGCATCCTCCTTTAAAAATACTATCGGAAAAACACAGACTATGAAGACCAAAGACATGTCAGTAGCAGTTCCTAATATCGAAAATATTTTTGAAAACCAAAACCACCTGGCACCTGGATGAAGTAAATGAAGATATCCATTATTTACCACCAACTTATCTACAGCCTGGTTTTGTGGAAATGATTAATGTTCCACCTACTAGAATAACAAACAAATATTATTTTAATTTCCAATCTCAAAATAATATTGACATGATACCCCCTGTAGAAGAACACAATCATTTCAGTTTACAGCTGGAAGAGAATAGAATCATTGTAGACGAAGAAATGTCGACAGCGGTTAAGTATTTTGAAAATAATCCTCAAAACCCAAATTGTCAACCGGGTGAAGTAACTGAAGATAAAATTATTGAACCGCCACCTGCAAAGAAGAAGCGTATTAAAGATCCTGAAGATAGACTAAAAGTTAGCAAAGAGAAACATCCAATGGACTGCTCGTCAAAATAAATGCATAAGGAAGTGTAAATAAACAGAACTGCCGTTATTGGTCACCTAAAGGTCGGAACCCACGATTGAAACATCAACAGCCACTACACAGTCCTAAAGTGACAGTTTGGTGTGCATTGTCAAGCAAAGGAATAATCGGACCCTATTTTTTTGAGAATCATCAAAGACAAGCCATTTCAGTGATCGGGTTTTCTTATCGGCGAATGATTAACGATTTTTTTCTGCCAAAATTGAGAGAACATCCTGCCTACAGTTCACAGACATGGTTTCAGCAAGATGGCGCCACGCCTCACACTGCTAGAGACCACGGCGCTTCTTCGTGATTCATTCTCTAACAAATTGATAAGCCGTTTCGGTGACATCCTCTGACCACCCGGGTCGCCGGATCTTACCCCCCATGGACTTTTTCCTGTGGGGGTACCTCCCCTGTTTATGAAACTGCCCACCGACCATCGCAGCATTAAAAGAAAATATCGTTCGCGAGATTTCATCCCGACGTCACTTTTCCAGCGAGTAGCGCGATATACTGAAGCCAGATTCAAAGAGTGTGTCAGACGTGACGGTCAGCATTTAGCCGAAATAATTTTTAAGAAATAAAACCCAAACTTCCCTTCTTTGTTTTAGCCATTGAAAAAAAAAAAAAAATTTGTAGTTATTTCATTATTTAATTTTGAAATCCTAATTCTGCCACCTTGTATTATATAAGAAGAAGAATGAGTATATAAGAGGAAGTCTGAAAGTGACACCGGTGACTGAAAAGTTGAAATCGGTTGGGAGACCAAAGAAACGATGGATGGATTGTGTGAAAGATGATATGGCTAGGAACGGAGTGACTACCGCGATGACAACTAATAGAGAAGTATGGAAGAAACAGACATGTTGCGCCGACCCCAAATAAATTGGGATAACGGCAGGAGAATGATGAATGATGGATATTGGAATCCCGTAGATATCTTGGTATAACGCCAGAATCTCAGGCAAGAAGAGCTACTCAACTGAGTGCAATAATAATATATTAATCAAGAATGTGCACCATTTGCCGATGGCCGTTGAGGTAGTAAATAAAACCTTAACAGACAAAGCGACCAGCCCTTTTTTTTTTTTTTTTAAGGCTGGGAAATCATCCAATGACTGCTCCCGCTCTGGGTGGAGCGGAAGGGAGTGTCAGACTCTTACTGACTAAAACCCATCCATGTTCCTTCCGTAGCCCTTTATGTTCCGGGGTAGCGGTAACCCTTTCGGACAATCCCGCTTACCCGGCAGGCTTGGCCCCTTCATATGCTGACATCTCTTTGAGGCGCGCGTGGAACAAATACGCGCCGTACGGCACGGGTCTGGTGCTGATCGGACGGTGAGTCACCCATTACTCACCGTCCGCAGGCCCGCGCCTACGGTGGCCGGGAGTCGTCACGTGGCTCCCGACGCCCGGAGCGTCTCCCGCGGCGGCTGGGACGGGAGGACCTTTCCCTCTCCCATCCCGCCACCTCCTTCGCGAGCATAACTTTTTCGCAGAAGGAGGTGACTGCCACTCCCTCTCGCCCCGGACCATGGCTTGCACCAGGGCCGGGCGCGAGAGGTCGCCGCCGCCGATCGCCTCTACGAGGACACGGCGGTGCTCCGCCCAAGCGGGGCAGGTTTGCACCGTGTGCTCTACCGTGTCGGTGTGGTGCAGTTAGTAGTTTGCCGACCTCGTCGAGCAGCACTATGGGCCGGAATGCGGACGGAGAGTCCGCAGGGCGCCCTGGCTTCTGTATGAGGACCAGCTTCCCCGTCTTCCAACGGAGCGGAAACTGGCCTCTCTCCATGCATGCGCTTAAGAGCGCCTCCAGTCGGGGCCCGAGAGCCCCTGAGGCCAGGACCCAGGCTTTACCCGGTAAGCCGTCGGGTCCTGGGGCGGTATTCTTGGCCTTGAGCCTTCCAACCGCCGCTCTCAGATCTACGTCGGTCACTGCGGGGATGTCGTCGTCGTCCTCGTGGTCCGCTTCGGGCGGAGCCATAGGCGGGGGAGTATGCTCCCCCCGTGAAGGGAACAGAGCGCTCACCACCTCCTCCACCAGCTGAGGGCGGAGGACTCTGCGTCAGAGGGGGGGCCCAGGTGCGGAGCTTGTTCCGCACCATTTTATATGGGCGCCCCCATGGATCTAGGTCCAGAGTCCCCACCATCTCCTCGCGGGCCACATCATTGGCCCGCTGGACAGCCTCCTGGAGGGCGGTCTTCGCCGCTCTGTACCCCTCGTACAGCTCCGCCTCCGTGGCTGCCGCATCCGGAGGGCGGATGCGGAGCCTGCGGTGCCTGGTGTACTGGTGGCGCACCTCGACGCACGCCTTGCGCAGTGTTTCCACCTCTTGCGACCAACAGTACACCTGACAAGCGACCAGCCCTTACTACCAGAAATAAGTCAATTTTTATTGGTTTCACGACAAGTGTAGACCAAGAGCCTATGTAATAAATCGAGCAGTATGTATTCTCGAAAAACTCACCAACCCATTTTACAAACATTATTTCAGTTTACGCTGTATACACTAAATTTATAACGGGTAAGGGGGCCTCTTTGAAATAAAAAGTTTTAGTTTGTATGTAAAACGTTTATTTCTTTATAGCTTCGGCTATCAATTTCAAGCTGTCTCCAAGAGAAGTCAATGCCTGAGCAACAGTTCGATCCCTCTCCTTGTCTCGCTCCAGTAAATTTTCTATTATGGTCGCATATCTACGATCCATTTGTAATCGGTTCTCTTCTACCCTCAAAAAGCGCTCCGCTAGACTGACGAATTGGTTCCGCCGCTGGGAAGGCGTTGACATCGCAGCCGGCTGCGTCGTACGTCGTGTGCGACGTGGATCTATAAGGATAATAATTATCAAAAATGGGATTTTAGTTTTAGACCGCTTAATTATGTATTAAGTTCAGTTTTTATTTTCTGAGTTCAATAAAGTATATTATTGTGTTGTAAAATATAAACTCATTCTTATAAGTAAATATTCAATTATACATGTGTAGGGTCAATTTATGGTTTGTGTACCTAGGCTGTATAGCTAAGTATTCCTAAACTATAAAAAGTACGTTTTAGAACGAGTGATTGGATGAGTGATGGAACGAGTGAAAGGTGAGGAAGAAAAAGGAAGTTGGCGATCGGCAGAAAATAAGATAGACGTGTTTGTGGTCATCAGGTTGTATTTTTTCACCTGACTTAAAGTTTTCCTGGAAATCTCCTCACACACTACATTTAGGGGCTCAACCGGGATAAGGAAGAAGATTGGTGCGTTTCACGGCAAAGTGAACCGCGACGCGACCACACGCCACACGGCCATTATCGTTACGAAAGACGACACGAAGAAATGAAATTGAAGGAGCAAACCAAGATGATAAGGAGACATACTACGAATACATGCTAACAACGGAGGAATCAGGGAAACGTGCTAATTTTCCGGACTACGTGGCCATACAATATATTAATGATGGCATACACTATAATGTATCGAAGTGATTCTGTACGGCAGGACTACTTTATCTCGGATTGCTCAGGCTTTATCTACGCATAACGTACTGCAACAGTAATCGTGAAGGACAAGCTTCAAGGGAAATTGACTTCTAAGCTGATTTTTTTTTCCTAGGTTCCCGGGCGAGTGTGAACTGTGACTACGTTTCTAATTGATTACGTACTTGTATTGCGGAGTAGGGGTGTTGTGTTGAACGCCGGCGAAGATTCTCGCGAGACTGTATGATTACAAGCCTGTGAGTTTGTATTCAAAAACGAGCTCGTAGTTTCAGCCAACAGTGATGATGCGTCGGCTTGTTCGGTCTGAAATAATTGCTGGAGGTTACACTCTTCTTTGAGACAATCAATCACATAGTTATTAAAAATATTACCAGTGATATGGACAGCACACTAGCTGCCTGCCCTTCCATATTTTCGAATGCTGAATGTTCTTCCACATTTTCCTGAAAAACATTTGAATTAAAATCCATGTTTTTATGTTCGATGTTATAAGTACCTATATAGTTATACACTCACTAGATCATTTGGCTCTTGCTTAATTATGGGGCTTGTCAGCGACATTTGGGTAGGTGGACTTGGTGGTGCAGGCTGAAAACAAAAATGATACATGCAAGTCGATAGATTCACGACTCATTTTAAAGAGAGAAGCAACTACATACTTGTACTTGCAGTCCGTTATATCCTGAATGGATATCGGTTCGAAAACCGTTACCATTGATTACACCTAGAATTCGTTCCTCAATTTCGGTGAGTTCTATCATGTCACAGTTTTTGACTTGTGCCGCTAAACGCTGAGCCGCTTTCTTTCTTACAGCATTCTTCTTGTCAGCCCAATACTACAATAGACCAGATCGATTGTTATTTGCTATGGCAGGCAGTTCGGTAAAATGTTGACTATTTTCATTATTTAAAGAGAAAACCTAACCTTTCTCCATTGTGTCCAAGATTTAATGCTTCCTCCTAAACTGTTTAAGTGGATGGATTGTTTCTCCCACAGTTTCCTAGTTCGATCACGGGCGCTGGGCACTGTAGGAACACCCTTTGCAAGGCGCGGATTTTGTTGTAAAAAGTGCATCAGAGCCTCAATTTGAATTTGAGATGGGAATGACGAACGTTGTTGATGGCTGTGACAAAAATGTCTAGTTAAAGCATTACAATCATATCCAGAATCGCATAGAGATATTAGTTTATTCCGATATAAAACCTAGTACTTACTTCATATTATTTATTTTTTTGTTCTGTTTAACCGCCACGCTCACAATATACGTTTATTTCAGTACTTTTAAGATTATGTACAGATGTCGAGATGTCTTACTTTTTCATAAAATTAAATAACGCATCGTGTACGATTACATCGCACATTATTCAGCACACTAGCCTAAGCACTTTTACATCATTTAAATCCACATAGCAAATAATATTGTTGAGTACACTATCGACCGTTTTATTGTAAACACCTGTGTTACAATTAATAAATAACTTATCAAGAAGTCAGCAAGAAAAGTTTTTCTTCGATCTCAACCTATCACACGTACCAGCAAGCAAGTGCTCGTACACATCGTGAACTAAACCAAAATTCGTGGTATCTCGTTTTTCAAATTTCTGTTAGTTTACTTGGGTTTAACCAACCTATTATTTCTCTTAAAGATATATATTTTCGCAATAGCACACTTTTTTTGCTTATGTATTATCAGTTCAGTTAACGTAAATTCCTATAAAACTAACAAACAGATTTCTGACTTTGTAGGTGTGGGACCAAATTCTGTGTGAAATGGGACCAAACCATAAATCGCGAAAAAAAAAAATCAGCTGTTCCTTACATTTTGACGAGCTATACGAACGTAAATGTAGGGAACAGCTGAATTTTTTTTCGCGATTTCAGGTTTGGTCCCGTCCCATAGTAAAAGTTGTTCATAATGATGAGTACAATGACCTCTTAAGAGGTTTCTGGTGTTTTACAAATAACCCTGTATAAGCAGAGGAAGACCAAAGAAATGATGGGTGGATTGTGTGAAAGATGATAATATGACTAGGAACGGAGTGCCTACTGAGATGACGACTAATAGAGAAGTATGGAAGAAAAAGACGTTGCGCCGACCTCAAATAAATTGGGATAAGGAGAATGAATGATGTACTACTTAAATTTCAGTAAAATTGGATACTGTATTAAGCAGATAAAAGTAACGAAACATTATTTTGTGGCCTGAATACCTACATTTAATGTTAGTGAACATCTGTTTCTGGACAAGCAAATCTGTGAGTAATAGTAAATAGAAATAAGTATTCATGATTCAAATAAGAATAAGAGAGGAAATGAGGGTCACATCTCCAGTCTTTTTCTTCTGGAAATACAGCGGTAATGTTATATACAGTTTACGTAAAATATGAAAAAGTTCAATCGTTCACATAACCCAGATCTGGGACGCTCCTGAAAATCTATTTAAAACTACCCAACCTAGTGAGATTTAAAATCGCGGGTGTGTCATAAGCGAATTAAATTATACATATTTCCAAAAAAAAATACTATTCTGTACCTAGGTCTAATAAATCTGTACCTCGTTCAGAACGAATTATTTCGAAACTAAGATACACTGCTATATTGGCAAGATGCTATATTCAAGATGTCGGGTGTTCTATAATATTTTATTATTTAACCATCACTACATAGTATAAAACAAAGTCGCTTTCTCTGTCCCTATTATATCCCTATGTATGCTTAAATCTTTAAAACTACGCAACGGATTTTGATGCGGTTTCTAATAGATAGAGTGATTCAAGAGGAAGGTTTATGTGTATAATTTGTCGACATATTTTGCGGGCGAAGCCGCGGGCGGAAGCTAGTAACACATAAAATATAATTGCACCAAAAAAGTTCCTCAAATAATAAAAAAAACACGCGATAGTAAAACAACCGTGTCTTGTGTATAACATAAGTAAACTCGAAAATTGTCATAAAATATTTGTTATACATTATTATACATTTATATTTAACGGATATTTCTTAGTTCGAAATGATTTTTTTGTCTATTATAGCTCTATCTTATCTCTTCAACATTTTTGGTTGATTGGTAGAGAGGAAGTTTGACGCGTTATTAATATTCGTGATTTATAATTTAACTAGCTTCCGCCCGCGGCTTCGCCCGCATATATATCGACAAACACATAAACCTTCCCTCTTCTTGAATCACTCTATCTATTAAAAAAACTGCATCAAAACCGTTGCGTAGTTTTAAAGATTTAAGCATACATAGGGATATAGGGACAGAGAAAGCGACTTTGTTTTATACTATGTAGTGATAACGAATCCTTAATATAAATATGTACCCATATCAATAATTCATAATAATAATAAACATAAGTAAACAAGACACTGTTATTTTGTTCTCTGGATCTATCCAACAGATCGAAAGTTTTTTTTTACTTTTAAGGTACAATTTTTTGGTGTAATTATATTTTATGATTTCATTTTGACTCTCAACATTGGAGATCACAAACTGAGTTTGAGCAATTGCAACTACTAAAAAAAACTTGAGTACAAAATTAAAACTGAAAAGAGAAAAACACAAGCAAAAGGTAGGTGCAGTATGTTTGCCAGCACCAAGCTACCCCAACCTGTCAAATTTATTTGATAGATTTTCAACTTGAAAACAAAAGAATAAGGTTCATGTTCAATTGGGAATATTCGACAGTTATGGATAGTACAGTTTAGTCCACCAGCTACAATATTAAAAAATGTTGGACACGTATTTTTATCTTCTTTTATGTAATCCAAAGATTACGTCGATACATTGTGTTAAAATGTGGCATGACCTAACTCACTCCTATGTAAGTTTTATACTGAGTTGCGACATAGCTCAGACCCATTCCCCGGCTTTAATGCGTTTTTATATGATATATAATTAATATGATAGAGCAGAAATATGATATTATTTATTTATTATCTGACTGACGGACTAAATAAAATTTCATTATTATTACCCTTTTTTTTTAAGGCTGGGAAATCATTCAATGACTGCTCCCGCTCTGGACATCATCCCTATTGAGGAAGTCCAGAATTAAGACGAACCTAACATGTTAAGATGAATACCACTTATGTTGAACTCTATCAAGCTGTTTAGACTACAGTGTGTCCTCCTTCTGTGTGACTTGGGTAATACATAACCAGCCATCCATTGTTTTTTAACTTTTTCCATTGCTAATTACATTTGAACATTATAAGTTGCATATATTTTTGCAACCCTTTAATTCAATACCCTACTCAATAGGTTTAGAACAAAAAAAAGTTCAAAGAAAATAATATGGCGCCAAAAATCGGCGATAGCTAACGACACCTCGCAAGCCATTCAGGCTACAGAGAGCACAAAAAAAAAACCATTAAAAAAACATTACTCTCCTTCTGAAGCAGTCGGGTAAAAAGGACTTCTTTAGGTATGTGTCAAGTGAAGCCTTGATGAAGCCAACCAGTGATTAGTCACCCAACAAACCTTTTTTTTTTAAACATGGGAAATCATCAAAAAAGACCCCCTCCCGCTCTAGGTGGAGTGGGAGTGTCAATCTTACTGACTAAAATCCACCTGTGTTCCCCCCATAGCCCTGTGTTCCAGGGCAATGTTACCTAAGGATATGTTCACATTTACTTGTCGCACACCCACCAATCAAAATTGTTCAAGTATTCAATGAAAAAACATTTTTTTAAGTAAAATTGCAGTTTAAAATTAGAGAGGAAAAGAGACTAGAATATAATTCACCCATAATATAATACCAATATATTGGTGAATAATTTAATTATATTCTACTTGTGTTTAAACCACTTTTATTTTACTAAGAATAAAATGATTATGGTCAGGACCAACCACCAGTAGGTTACCAACAATATGGATACTAAATTAATACCAGCACTATTAGCTGGAACTGATTATTGTATGTAATGTTATTCAAGTAAACTTCCTTAAAGTACTTTCCAATCACAGGTATGCTGGTAGAGATTTCTTTAGAAATAAGGATCACCTTAGTGCATGTTTTCTGATTTTATGTTTTTCATTTTCAGTTATGTTTAAATAAATTAATTAATAAAAATTAACAGTCCCATCTGTATGTAGAAGGTGACTATGGCTTGTAGATATCAGTCTGCCAAAACAAAAGTATTGCAGGTACATTGCCATTTCATAGACAAAGATGCCCACATTGTTTTAATATACAATGCCATGATATTTGTTCTGACCATACATAGCACAATTAAGTTCAAAGATATTTAGTCAGTAAGAGTCTGATACTTCTTTCCACTCAACCCAGAACGGGAAGATTAATTTGATGATATTAATTTTATTCCCTCCCACACAAAAAAAGTGGTACTAAATCCAATGAAAGATAAGATGAGAGGTACATCACAGTTGCTACCCTTGTGTACATAGTTTCAGAAAGAGGACAACACAATACTAATACCAAAGCCACTAATAATCAACATGTGCAAGGCAAAACTTCAATAGCATTACCAGGTTGAAACAACACAGTCAACATTTGAAAAAAACTTGAACTATTTTTCATAGTAAGTCAGATATTTCGCAACTAGATACCTACTTCGTCTTGGCAATTTTTGTAACCATCGCCGTTCATTTTCAACAAACTCTTTTTAACAAAGACGGATCGGTGTCTATCCAATGGTACAACAAAACTACGAGCAAGGAAAATGATTTCGGACAAAAGACAATTTTTGTAGGTATCCCCATGCTCAACGAAAGCTTTTACTTTTCGATTTTCCACTGCTAACGGCTAAATAAGAAAGTTAGTCTCGCCACATACGAAACCCACTGACCGAAATATTAACCAAGAATCAACAAGAAGTTTTTGAACAATCTTCTATCTTGCTAAACTGCTCCTCATTTGTTTTTGTAAAGCGATGATATCACAACATAAAAATGAAGAATCACAATAAAACGGAGTGAAACTAACAGTTTATTAAAAAGAATGCCAAATATTAATTAACATGTCCACTTAACCAAGTTCACATTTTAGATAAAATTCATAATTATTGCACAAACGAGACTGTTTTGCAAAAATTAACGCCATTTATCAAGGACGCCACGCGAAGGACTATCAAAAAAAGTAAACTGCTGTCAAATGTCATTTTGAATGTCACTAGGGTACACAGATAGTAGTAGCTGGGTAGTGTAGTATTTTTCGTAAACAACCGGTTTCTTTTACGCATTATTAGTATCCTTGTGTTAAACCAAAGATGTTAGTAGTCGATAGCTACGGGAGAAAGCTCTCTGAAAAAATATTAAAACCCAATATTTCGTCGAGGCTTATGTGCTACCCTGTTTAAACCAAAAGGCTTATGGAAGAAATTCGTAACTTAATTAACATAACAGAAACACCTGTAGTTTCTGTTATGTTAAGTTGGTTTTCACTACCTACAGCCATTTGTGGTGTAATATTATGTAAATATTATAGTAAAAATGCTTTTTACCCGTGATAAATAATTCCCTTTTCCTAATTCGTTTTTTAGTGGTGCTGCACTCCAAGTCGCATACATATATTAAACAGTTTTCGTTTCATTTGTAATTGACGCAAAAGTCAACATTAACAAAACATTGGCGGTTTGTAGAGCGGGTAGTAGTGCTGCCACCTATGACAATGTTTCAGTTTTTATTGACTATATAAAACTCTGTATTAACTTCAAATTATGCTAATGGCTTATTTTATATATAATCATCATTTATCTAAGCTTGACACCTGCCTGCGGGTCAATTTCAATCTGAAAATAAAATCGACTATGACTATAAAACATTATGGACATCCCTAAGATCGTGAATAATACGAATGCGTTCTTAGATAAGATTTAATATCCTGCGTTTTGATAAGCAAAAGTTATAGAACCAAAGGGCTTGGCACACGACGATGGGAATGACACTTTGCCGATAAGGTGGTTTTATGTGTGTGTGTGGTCTGAAGGTTTGGCAAATTAAAAGGCGTGTTCTCAGTTGAAGGTTTACTGAACGACTGACTGTAAAGACGATGGATTCGATAATATAATACAGTGGTTGAGAGCTTAGAGTTAAATTACGTGCTACGTCATACATGGCCAAAGACTAAAGATTAGGTACAAGTAATATGCCTACGCTACAATCCTCCCCCCTTAGATTAAACAATATTTTTTTTATTTGTTAGCATAAAATGAAATTAAAATGAAATTATTTGAGAATACAAAATTATCTATGACCTACTTAAAACTAAAGACGTTAACAATAAACAATGAGTTGTGAACAATGGTTTGACTTATAGTTACACTATGCTACTTATACTAGAGAGTATATTTTTGTCACATATTGTTTACACTACACTATATTGTTTACGCTACACTATAACTTTGTTTGAGGTTTGCACTCCCGATATTTCCTTGTAGGTTGGGTATCCCTGGTGGTGCGCCGATAGCACGTTGTGTGATCGCGTGGTTGATTCTTGTCTCGACGGCGGCTTCGATGCGGCGCTTGCAATAGCACCACCCCACGTAGAGTATACATAGGGTTACTGCTGTGCTGACTAGGATGACTGCGGCTAGCGACATCTTGTGGGTGACGGTAAGGGTTTCGTCTTGCAGCGAAGCCTTGTTGCCGGTGGCTGCGCTGTTCTGCGCCACGATAGTCATTTTGCTAGCTGGCTGGCCCATGATGTCTGACTGCTGGCTGGTATGAGTGCGGCGATAGTGAGCGTTTGTTGTAGAGTGACGGTTATTAATACAGTTGATAAAGACGTTGACAGAGGCGGCTCACATGTCGAATCTCACGGTCTTCTTAACGACCCGGCCCGATTTCGTTGTTATCGGCGGTGTCGTAGTACTCGAAGTGTCGTATGAAGTCGTAACGTTCGCCGGATGTGGGTCGGTGTCGGGTAACGTCGTTGTTTGTGTCTCCTGGCGTGGGACCGACACGTTATCAAAGTCTAATAGGTAAGCTGGTTTTAGACGATCAAGTGATATTGTGACTTGTTTACCGTTGCAATCCAAAGTATAAAATTTTGGATGACGTTTTATTACTTTATATGGACCTTCGTAAGGTGGTACCAAAGATCTACGTGCTTCATTTCTAACAGACACATGAGTGTTAATGGCTAAATCTTTATGAACGAATACAGTATGGTTTTTGCTATGTAGGCTTGAATGTGAGAGATTGGGAACGGATGACAATGACTTGGTTAACAGTTTGATGTAGTCGCTGTCGTTAATATTGGTTGTAGGTTTTGAATGAAATAGGTCACCTGGCAGTCTGAGACTACTGCCGTATAAAAATTGTGATGGACTGTATCCCAGATCTAATTTAACTGCCGAGCGCAACCCTAGGAGTACTAGAGGTAATTCCCGTAACCATTGTGCGCTATTTGAACATTTTGCCATAATAGCAGCTTTTAAGGTACGGTGAAGTCTTTCGATCATGCCGTTCGACTTTGGGTTGTATGCAGTTGTGCGGACTCGTTCGATGCCGAGTCTTTTTAATAACTGCCGAAATAAATCTGATTCAAATTGACGACCTTGATCTGAAGTTATACGTATTGGACAACCGAAACGAGCAATCCAATGCTCTACGAACACCTTAGCAACCGTTTCAGCTGTTATATGTTTAACGGGTATAACTTCTGGCCATTTCGTTACCCTGTCGATGATGGTAACGCAATATTTGAAATCCTGTGCCGGTGGCAGTGGTCCTATTATATCGATGTGTACATTTTCGAAACGGTTTCCTGTGCTGTCAAATTCGCCTATCGGTGTTACTGTGTGGCGTTGAATTTTAGATTTTTGACAGGGAACACACGTTTTAACGAAATTTTTTATGTCGGTATTCATGTTGCTCCAGAAATACCTTGACTTAACTAAGCGTTGAGTAGCTGTGACGCCGGGATGACTCACATTGTGTAAAGTTTTTATGGCGAGTTCCCGGAACTGTAAAGGTAGATAAGGACGTATGTCATTTGTTGATGTTTCGCAGGCTATTTTTATCTCCGCATCGGGCATTGTTATTAATTTAAATTGGAGTTTGTCATGTTTGCGTAGATTTTGTAATTCTGGATCGGTTTTTTGTAGTTCGGCTAATTTTCGATAATCTACTAGTGATGGCATGATAATCTCATCGATTCGGGATAATGCGTCGGCGACTGTATTTTTGTCACCTTCTATGTATATGATGTTATCACAAAATTGGGAAATGAAGTCTAGTTGTCTTAACCGTCTAGGTGAGTCTGAAGGCGATACCTTTTTAGACAGGGCGAAGGTCAATGGTTTGTGGTCTGTTAGTACTGTCAGCTGTCTGCCTTCTACCATATGGCGGAAGTGTTTAATTGCCATGTAAATTGCTAAAAGTTCCCTATCGTACGTACTGTATCTAGTTTGGGTATCAGTGAGTTTCTTTGAATAAAATCCTAGAGGTTCTAATTTATCACTAACTCTTTGATTTAAAGCGGCACCTACGCAAGTACCGGAAGCGTCTGTCATCAACACTAATGGTACGGTTGCGTCGGGATGCGATAACGTAACTGTATTATTGATAGCTTGTTTACATCGACTGAATGCTTCTAATGCACTTTCGGTCCATGTAATTTCTGTTTTGTCGCGTTTTTTTGAATTGTGTAAATACGCATTTAGTGGTGTTTGAATTTCTGCAGCTTTTGGAATGTTGAGCCTATAGAAATTCATCATTCCGAGGAAACGTCGGAGTTCCTCTATTGTATTGGGTTGTGGATAATCATTAATAAGTTGCGTTTTGTTTGCGCTCGGTTTTATGCCTTTTGAGTTGATGTGGTAACCGAGGAAGTTTAACTCGGATTTACCGAATTCGCATTTATCTGTGTTGATTGTTAACCCGATATTATTTAATCGTTCTAAAACTAACTCTAAATGTTTTGCATGCATTTCTTTTGAATCTGAAGCTATAATTACATCATCAAGGTAAGGAAATGCAAAGTCAAGACTTTTTAAGGCGTTGTTGACTAACCTTTGAAAATCTTGCGCTGCGTTACGTAATCCAAAGTTCATTCTAGTAAATTCGAATAAACCGAATGGAGTTATGACTGCAGTCTTTGGAATGTCTTCGGGAGCCATTGGTATATTATGGTAAGCTTTCCGAACGTCAATTTTAGAAAATATAGTTTTCCCTTTGAGTAAATATGTGAAATCAAGTAGTCTTGGTAATGGATAACGGTCGGGAGTAGTTTGTGCGTTGAGTCTGCGATAGTCTCCGCACGGTCTTATTTCACCGTTTTTTTTACTAACGCAAACAAGTGGGTTAGCCCAAGGACTATTTGAAGGTCTACAAATACCTAATTGCATCATTCTTTCGAATTCTGCTTTGGCGACTTTGTATTTCTCCGGATTAAGCGGTCGTACTTTTTCATGGACCGGAGGTCCATTAGTGTAAATGTGGTGTTGAACGTCATGTTTAGGATGCGTTTTAAAATTTTCTAATTTGGTTATGTCGGGAAATTTTTGTAGTATGAGATGGTATTCGTCGTTTACATCGATTGATCGAATACTCGATTCAGGGTAACTTGTAATATTTGTAGCGCGCGATATTAAGGTGAGTTTGTCTACTAGTTTTCTACCATGTAAATCTACTATTAGTTTGTTAGCAGCAAGGAAGTCGGCGCCTATTATTGAACGTTGTACATCGGCTACTATGAACTTCCATTGGAATGCGCGACGTAAACCTAAGTTGACTGTGATGGATTTTTCGCCGTATGTTTTGATTTTAGTGCCGTTGGCTGCATATAATATGTAGTCTGATGTGGATGCGTTTTGCCTTTTACCGGCTAAAACTGATACATCAGCACCAGTGTCGATAAGAAATCGTACACCAGTTTTAATATCCGTAACACATAAACGATAGGGACTGACACCGGCGACATTGTATATTTGACCCGGTGTCTGAATTAGTTTTCCGGGTTCCTTTTGTTGCAATTTATTGTGTCGCCGCATTTACGCGCATTCGTGCCATAAGTGAAATGGTAGAAGCACTGGTAATTCGCATCACCTGGTTTTTCTTTTTGTCTTAGGTAATTCTCCCTATTTTTATAAGTGATGTCGCGACTTTTAGAGCGTGTCCGGGAAGTTCCACGGCTGTAACGATCTCGGTTCCGCGACTCGCGGTTCTGACGGTTATTAGAATCGTTTATTTTATTGTGTAATTCCAAAATTTCTAGTTTTATTTGTTTCATCTCATTTACAATGGTTTCAGGAAGTGTTGGGTCTGCACTCGGAGTTGTTTTAGTAACTGGGGCTATCTCCGATGGTCTGGTATTTTCCATGATTTTATCTGCGATTTTAGTCAAACCATCGAGTTTAACCTCGTCAGTGTCGCATGTGGTTATGACGGCCCTAACTGAGTGTGGAAGACGACCTGTCCACAGTAATTTAAGAGTGTTGTCTGGGACTTTATTCTTCCCTAAATCTCTCATACGCCGTAATAATTGTGAAGGCTTTTGATCTCCGAGTTCGATTTCGTTTAAGAGTTGGTTCATTTGTTTGCTTTCCGACTCTTCGTAAACCGAAATCAACCTATTTCTCAGTGTTTCATATTTATTGTTCTCCGGCATGTTTTCAAGAATGTCACTAATATCAGGTAATTCGTCAGGTTTCAGTCTAGCTATTAAAAGTTGACTTTTGTGCAGGTCACTTGCCTTTAGAGGGTCCACGATGGCGTTGAATTGATGGAACCAGAGTCTTGGTCGATCTTGCCAGAAGTCCGGTATCCTCGGTGTCATCGAAACTCCAGTCATCTCTTGCGGCTGGTCCTGGGTTGACATGGCTGCAGGTTGTTGGTGAGCTGCGGCCTGGTAGCGTGGGTCGTTCATTTTCACGCGCGATTGTACTTTTAAGTCTTTGTTATAAACTTGGAACTCGATACGCGCGCGATCACGTCGGGTTCACCACTTTGCCGATAAGGTGGTTTTATGTGTGTGTGTGGTCAGAAGGTTTGGCAAATTAAAAGGCGTGTTCTCAGTTGAAGGTTTACTGAACGACTGACTGTAAAGACGATGGATTCGATAATATAATACAGTGGTTGAGAGCTTAGAGTTAAATTACGTGCTACGTCATACATGGCCAAAGACTAAAGATTAGGTACAAGTAATATGCCTACGCTACAACACTATTGGAAGGTAGGTAGGCCTTTGCGCGATCCCATCTTCCTTGTACGGTGGGTTGTGCTGGGGCAGCTGCTGCAGGTGCAGAAAACCTCAACCGGCCTGATTGGGACTTATATGTTCGAGCCGTTTGGGATTGAAACACTAGGGCCATGGGGTCCGAGTGCCCACTTTGTTTCTCCAGACAACGCCAAGTGGTTGAACATTCGAATCAATGAAATTAAAACGAATAAGCAATACTATTAGCATGAAACAACTGCAAAAAGTAGGTGAATGAGAGGTTATCTTTTTGAGTATTTAAAAAAAACATAGTTTCCAAGAAATCTGTAGATGGCGTTGAACTGCCTATGTTACTATACTCCGTTTATTATAACATTAGAAAAATATCGGCTAAAAAACGACAGTTATTGTATAATATTGTTAAAATTACTGCACTTCATGGTAATTGTTTTAATGTAACTGCTAGCTATGTTACAATGATCCGTATTTATTGTGAAATAACGGAGTTTGTTACACGTTTATATCGAAATAACGAAAGGGTGAGAACAGTTATTTTTCTAATGTTATAACGAATAGAGTATAGGTGCCAAAGCTAAAACGCTTGGAAACAAAAACATTGCGTCTCGTCACATAGGCTCGTTTACATTGGTTGTTGTACTTTTTTATGTACGTTTCGTTTTACGTTCTCAAAATTTCATCCAAGTGAAATTATGTAACGTTCCGTTACTTGCAGTAACTTACCAAGTTCAGCGCCATCTATCCAGCTATTAGGGAAGAGTTAAAAAGAAAATCCCTCATTGAAGAATTTGTGTTTTTTTTTCAATTTGCTATTTATTTTAACCTATCAACATTTATATGATTAATTGGCACTAGCCCTACCCGTATGTTAAATTAATGTCACCATTGTAGCGCCATGTTGTAGATGAATAAAAATATTAAAATTCTGTGAATATTTTTTTTACTGTCGTGAATCATTTTTTGATAAACTTACCCTGACCTGCAAATCGCAATAATCATAATCGTATTTTCGCAAGCTACCTTAGCACGTAGCGCTTTCTATTTGACTGTTCTATTGTTTTATTCACAATTTTGTGGACCAAAGTAGAATAAGCTAATCCATTTCTGTAGGATTTAAATTTGATGTCTATTAATCCGTGAACGAGTGGTTTTGACAGCTGTTGTGAGTTGACGTCACTGGCCCACGTGCCCGTTTGCACGTGAACCCTTTGACGTAGGTAATCATACACACGCAACCTTCAGGCTGTGCTTTATGTAGGTAGCTACTAGCTATACTTGTACAGTCAACAAAGTCGAAAGACTAGGTTTGAATTTGGCTTACTTTAAGCTTGGAACCGATGAGGGACAACCGCGGGAGCTCCCAGCCAAATAAAACAAGAATTTTGAAATAGGTCCACATTTGTTGAAAATACCGATGAACATACATATAAAAAACATTAAATACACAGACAAACGTAGAACGCTCTCCTTTTTTGAAGCCAAAAAGGCGTGTCAAGATTTTTGCCTAACGAGGAGTGGACTGTGACACTTTTGTAGGTAGGTAAGTAGGTAAGCGGGATTTTCCGAAAGGGTTGCCGCTACCCCGGAACATAAAGGGTTAAGAAAGGAACATGGATCGGTTGTAGTCAGTAAAAGTCTGACACTCCCATCCACTCCACCCAGAGCGGGAGGCGTCATTTGATGATTTCCCACCCTCAAAAAAAAAGGTAGGTAAGTAGGTATCTTTTTTTTGAGGTCTATATAAATATTTGGAACCTACTGAATCTGGTGCCAAATATAGAGTTGGTGCCAAATAACTTGGCATGGTACCATATTGCCAGTTTTAACGACACTTCCATGAAAATGTAGACCACATTAATTATTAGTTAGTAGCGTGCATTGTTAATACCGTTTGCAACGAATATAGTGCTACCGTATGTACTATAATACTTCTTGGAAGTAAGATTCTAAGCTACACTAGTGTATTCCGGTCTATTGCAAGCATAATGCATTCTGTTGCTTCCTATAGTTATTATTTATATCTCATACCTACATAAATATGTCAATTGTATACAGTAGATAGGTACCTATATCTTTTTATGGCAGAAAGTCGGTTAAACGTACATACATAAGTAAGTATACATATGTTATACGAATAAATTCCCAGACAAGGAAAGTGGGGGACTCGCGTGCTACGCCTAGGTAGGACACCTGTCTTGTTTCAATGTAATATTATCTAGTGTTACATCGCGAAATCGCAAAAACGGGACCCCTAATGTCATGTCTGTCTGTCCGTGTGTCTTCCCGTCTGGACTTCATGCAGCCAATTTACCCGGAGACTGCTTGCATTATATCACAATATAAATATGAACAGTACGGAAACTACGAACTAACGTTCGAAACGGTACACTCACACAAACACGCGAATCGACGAGACCCCTAAGCGGTTGTCGCGGTGCTGTCACTGCTGTCAGTCGTGAGTGCCGTGTCAAGACGAATGGTTAATGCACACACATTTTCGGGTTAACACGTGGTACCTACTATGCGATTGCGTTTTAACTAAGAATAGGATGACCTTGGCCCTATATTAGATAATCAATAATCATAATGTGAAAATTACATGAACAAGGTAAGTTTTTTTTTTTGATTTGCATAAAGTTTTTTTTTTGTTATTCTTAATTATTATTGTTGTCACAATATGGTGCCAAGGTCATCCTATCCTTAGTTGAAACGCATAGTACGGTATGCGGCCGCGCCAGGTTAATCAGGCATCGGCGCCACATATTATGCGCCATGCCGCGCGCCGTTTGCGGCGGGTGTCCTCCGCGCGCCCTTCCGACAAGGATCGCACAAAACGTTTTCGTCTTTCCGCGGCTCACTCCAAAACTTGTAAAAGGTTACGCCTTATTGATAAAGCTCACAAGTTGTTGTGTATTGATTTTAAACTGTTCCGTGTTATAAACAATCTCCTTTTACTGGTATTAACCTAAGCCATGAGATTACCTATTTAAATGTTATTAGTACCTAAACAATCGAGTTGAAATAACTAATTCCAACTTGATTGTTTGAGAACACAAATATTTTAATAGATACAGTTCAGTTTCAAAAACATTAAGAGTGACAACCCTAATGCTGCAGTGGAGCGTAGGTAATTATTTCAACAAATAGGCCTAGTTTCCATACTTTTCATTTTTATATTGTGATTATATCGAGGAAAAATGAAAAATCTCTTTACAATTTTAAATATAATCTGTGTACCATGAAATAATAGTGTAGTTAACTTACGAAAAAAAATAATAGGGTGGCACTCCCCACAAGCTTATGAACATCACTACATAGTATAAAGCAAAGTCGCTTCCCGCGTCTGTCCTAATGTCTGTATGCTTAGATCTTTAAAACTACACAACGGATTTTGATGCAGTTTTTTAATAGATTGAGTGATTCAAGAGGAATGTTTATGTGTATAATTTGTCTACATATTATGCGGGCGAAGCCGCGGGCGGAAGCTAGTTGATTTATGAAAACTAATTTAATGTTAAGCATGTGAGGTAATATTGTTGGATCACTTGCCTTAGTTTTCAGGTATAATCAATTCAAAAAGTGTCTTACAAATGTCGAACATAATGTCAAGTGATAATAATTATGATTGGATGGCTGATTGGCCGTTACTATTTCAGCCAGCCATGTGTTATTAGAGCCAGAGTTACAGACTAAGGAAACTGAAGTGGCAGTGGGTTGGCCGTATTTGACAAATGAGTATGACCAATGGCCGGTGGAGCAGCCGAGTCCTGGAGTGGAGACCACGTATCGGCAAGCGTTGTGTGGGACACCCACCAGCTAGATGGACTAATGACCTTAAGAAGGTGGCTGGGAGTGACTGGATCCGGAACGCGGAGGACAGGGTGTTGTGGGGCAGCCTGTGTCCAACAGGGGACTACGATAGGCTAAGTTAATTCATTGATTGATGTTTTAATGAGATTGAAAACCTGTTAGCAAAGTGTTTGTGTAGATAATGTAGATATACATAGTTATACGCCTTAAAACGGAGTAAAAACGTATTATTTATATTATATCATTCATTTATACATTTTGATAGTGTTTATTTCCTGGCTTCGTACGGGAGCAATGTAGTTACTTCAGTGCGGGTGAAAGCTAGTTAAAGCACACACGGGTAAGGGAAGACGCAATCAGACATCAACCAATGCTGGCGTCACCCTGCGATAAAGCCCCAAAACAACACCAATTTCAAAAACACTATGACATATCACTTATCGAAGAAAAGTGTGACTACTCTGGTCCGAAAGAACTAAGAGTACCTACCTATACACCGACGGGTCGAAGACCGACTCCAAAAGCGGAGTCGGGGTGTTCTCACGCGACCTTAACATAAACATATCCAGCCCACTGGGTAAGCACAACACCGTCTTCCAGGCGGAGTGTGTGGGCATCATACAGGCAGTACACGCAATAGAAGCCAGGAAAGTCACCGATGCGCAAATACGCATAGTTTCCGACAGCGCCTCGGTCCTGCAATCCCTAAAGAAAAAACACCACACCTCAAAACTAACACTAGAATGTCACAACGCACTAGAACGTATATCAGTACTCTACCGCAACAAAGTGACACTACAATGGAGCTAGCGAGGAGAGCCTCCAGCGCGTCAGCATGCGGACCGGAACCCACCATACCCATTCCCTTTAACCAGCTACGCAGATGGCTACAAGAAATCACCCACACACAAGCTGAGAGCTGGTGGACCTCTTCACCGGGCTGCAGGCAATCCAGGGAGGCCATGCCAAATCTGGATAAAAGGTTAAGCAGACGGTTACTCCGCCTAAACAGAACCGGCCTGCGCCTGATGACGGGGACCATCACGGGACACTGCTCACTAAACAAACACTTCCACACAATAGACATAACGGACAGTCCTCTGTGCAGGGCCTGCATGGAGGATGAGGTAACCGTCGCGCACGTACTCTTTGAGTGCACAGGCGTCACACAGATCAGGACACAAACCATTGGAACACCCAAATCTTTTACAGATATATTACACAGGCCAGGAGACGTGATCAACTTCTGGAAGGAGGTGGGCTGGCTGGAATAACCGCCACAGGCCGCCATGGCCCACGCACAATGGTCCGCCAAGGACTGAGTGCGGAAACCAAAACCTCAAGAAGAAGAAGTTAGTTAAAATGTACATATAAATCTTCCTCTTGAATGACTCTGACTGACTCTCTTAAACTTCCAAATATCGTACGAACCCCATAGGTACAAAAGAAAAAATATCTCGAAACGACAATAAATATAACCGTATAAATCATTGAGCTCTTATAAGCAAACGGCTTCTAATAGGCGAACATCTATTAATGGGTTAATGATAACGACATTCAAATCCGTTGCGTCGCCGATCTAAGCGGACAGAGGGGCGACTTTTTTTATACTAAGTAGAGATTATAAAGAGAGACAGCGAATTTTATGAGCTTATCTTCAGAACCTGAGCGCCTATTTGAAAAATTCTTTCATCATTTGAAAACTACGCTAAGTTTTTCAGATTGATTAAGGCATCCTAGTGCTTTTTGTTCGGTTAGGTCGTGTAGAAAGACGAAGAACTTGTCGGGAACGGAGCGATTCGCTGGTTTTACTAATAAGCAGCGATAAAAATTGCAGTAATACTTAACATTTTATTTCTTTTTAATCCTATTACACATTCGTTGTTTAGCATGCATACAATAATAATTGAGCGTAAGTCAACGTTCGTTTGCAAATAGCCATTAATAAAGACGTGGAGCTCTTATTCAGGCTCTACAATACATACCTACTACCTTAAGCGGGACTGTCCGAAAGGGTTACTGCTACCCCGGAACATAAAGGGCTAAGGAAGGAACATGGATGGGTTTTAGTCAGTAAGAGTCTGACACGCAGGGGTAATTTGATAAATGCACACACTCAAAAAAAAAAGACCTACTACCTACAAACCATGGCTACTCGTGGAAGATATTTAAATGTATTAATCATCGTGAGATAGTAACAACCTATTTGCCGGGGTTAACTGAAGAAAGCTAAACGCTATTGACATGTAATTAAATCCTCTTGGGGACGAAATAGGACGCCAGGCGCCGCCCTTTCGCCATGTTTATCTTCTGTAGGCCTGCTAGGCCATTCACACGAATTTACTCGCCTTAGACGGGGGAATCGACACTTATCTATACTAATATTATAAAGCTGAAGAGTTTGTTTGTTTGAACGCGCTAATCTCTGGAACTACTGGTCCGAATTGAAAAAAAATATTATTATACTACTTTATTTAATACTTTCTATTTTTTATGTCGGTTTTCTATAAAAAGCGTGTTTTTTTGTTTTTTTTAACTATTTTTAATTTCCTACTTTTTAGTTCAAATTAATGTATTGTCATCGGTCCTTGAGACGTGTGCAAAGTTTCAAGTTGATCAGACATTTAGAAACCGGTGAAAATTAAGCTCAAAGATTCCGTTACATACATACATACATACATACATAGATACAACCCGAGCTAATAAAAGCGTGTTAAAAATATTTTAGTGTTGGATAGTCCATTTATCGATATGTAACATGTCGCTACGACCAATAGGAGCCGAGCAGCGGACCAGCTAGTAAGTAATACTATGTTTTATGTAGGCGACTCGCTCGAAGTACTTACAAGGCAATTTGCACATTATATATTCTTCCTCTCTTAGAGAGGCCTGTGTCCCAGCAGTGGTAACCTTACCATGAAAAATAATATCACTACATAGTATAAAACAAAGTCGCTTTCTCTGTCCCTATATCCCTATGTATGCTTAAATCTTTAAAACTACGCAACGAATTTTGATGCGTTTTTTTTAATAGATAGAGTGATTCAATAGAAAGGTTTATGTGTATAATTTGTCGACATATTTTGCGGGCGAAGCCGCGGACGGAAGCTAGTATGCAATAAAGTTAAGAAAATATTGTACCAGAAAATGGTAGTAAAATTCAAAATGTGCCTATTGCCTACTACGTATTAGGCAATAGGTAGGCAGATTTTGATTATTTTTACCCACGTGGTTTGGAGATCAATTGCATTGATTTGCCACAATAATGGTGCCCGTTTCGGGCGAATAAATTCGTGTGAATCGACCAACAAGCCCTTTTCTAGCATTTACTAGATTCATACATTAGGTTGTCTCTACTATGTATTTTGTGAAGACTAGAAACAATTCCCAAACAAATGCTCACTTTAAATGTTATTGATTTTGACGTATGAACTTTAGCTTTATTTCCTTACTACTGTTGCCCGCGGTTTCACTTGTACGTATCCGAAGGAATCTCCATGTAGTTGATATTATAGTTACATGTAAACTGTATCCCATTTGGTAGTGTCGTACAAAAATAACCCTATGTGATAATCCAGATCTTCGTAAGCTAGATTATATTTCGTATGTTCTTACAGTCCATCGTTGCCACGAAGGACCTAATGTTACACTTGTTACAACTGATTGAGATTAGTTCGAATTAATATGTACTATGTGCCCAAATGTCATCCAAATACGTTTAGCTAATAGAGCGTGATTGACTTTCAATTTAACTCAACTTTCACATTTAATATATTAGTATGATAAAAGGCTATTTGTGTATAAAGTTAGTCCATTGGTGTTGTGCAAGGTCACCTGCCCTTAACCTTAGGCCCGCGCCACTCTCAAGGTGGAACGCTCACGAATCGCTCAAACTGGTACTGGTACTCATTATCGCTGTGACATCTTGCGTTTAACGTTCTTTCTTGATATTTTTAAATAGAGGAGTAAACTCAAACTCTCAAACTCAATCTCAAAGTATTTATTTCATATAAACCAATTACAGGCACTTTTGAATTGTCAAGGTGTCGGGCAGACAGAGAGATGAAGCTAGTTGCCCATTCCAAAGCAGTAGGTACCTATGGAAAATTAAAGGATAAACGTTTAGGAAGTTTATAGCTTCATCATTAAACGTTTCACTGGATGAACAAACTGTAAGTATGTTTACCGCAGTCACAAAACCAGAGATGCGAGGAGTTTTCTACGTGTAATTTTTTTGAGGTGAGAATTGTCAATAGCGTTGGAATTGCCTTTTTTTTTTGCTATAATTAACAGCATCATCGTTGAAAGACGTCAGTGCTGGACAATAGGCATTTTTTTGCCACAACATTATTTATTCTACTTAATATACCCGTCTGTGAACTATGAGCAATACAATGATCACAATTAAACATTCAAGACTGGAATTTCCTGCGGTATTATTACAAAAGCACACAGATCAGAAAATTACTCGCTTCTGTGTTAATAATAATAAATACGAGTGTGAAATGAATTAAAAGATACTTATGCATAGAACAATGCAGTCATAAAGGTTCACGTTCACATCTCGTCCGAGACCGATAACATTCGACCTTTCCAATAACCCGACCAAATCAAAAACATCTATCGACATAGAACTTCATTCGCACCAGACAGACTGCCAAGTTTAGTCGGCTTACGACTGTCTGTCGAGCCTCCACTGCCTCCAAAGTGAATGCAAAGTAACGATCACCACCGAAATCACCCGAACTACTTCGTGCCACAGAGGTTATAAATATACCCCGCTTGGAAAATGACTCTTCAGTATTATTGTGAGTGCGCTAAGGGAGGACGTTTTCCGCACGTACGGTTCGCCCGCCAACAATAACATTGCACATATTGCACATTGTTATGTGAATATCGTATTGTTATCTAAACAGTAAAATGCCTGCGGACATAATGTCGAACACATGCCGTGGTGAAAATTTTGGAAAAAGTTTCAGTAAAAAAAGTATTGAAAGTGAAGTAAAATCTGGTTTTTTGGTGCTTTTGGGACCCGGCGGGATGCGGCAGGACGTGAGAGTCGTTGTGTACAAGACCTCTTTGGAGCATTTCGCTGTGATCTATCCCAGGAAACGGGTTACGAAGCCCATCGGTGTGGTGAACTTGAGGAACACCGCTGTCGAACAAGCCGAATTAAACAGCGGTTTCATTGTGCGACAGAAAGGCTACGACAATACAATCTCCGCGAAGTTTGTGTGCTCCGAGCGCGAAGTTGAATCTTGGATGTCTGCGTTTACGTCGAGATCTTCCCCGCACTGCGTGCACACCAGTCTCCCGGTTCTGGAGGAGACTGAGGAGAGCTAAGCCAATATAAGATTGCCTAGCCGCTAAATGGTCTGGGTTATCTTCCTAATTTGGACGCGCCACGTCAAAACGAGGTTATGTTTGTTTTGCAATGGGATGCGAAAGTGAAAGTCGCGTTTTTTGCAAACGCTCGAAAGTGTCTCGGCTGCGGAGCTTAATAAAAACAAGTGCTACCTACAGTGTTCGTCGTGACTCATCTAGGTTACACCATGTTATTGTCTGGTCTTAGAAGCCGCGGTATTTTGCTTTGCAAATGAGAAACGCGATTGTGTTGGAACAGTTACGTTGGTTGAGGAAAGAATATTTTGCGAGGTTGTTCACCTTGCACGTTTGTTGTTCCGATACACGGTGGATCTGATGAATCTGATCTGGTATTCGAAGACGAAAATCTTAAAATTATTAAAATAATTTTACATAGTTTCAGGGTTTGGTCAAGTAATGTGTTTCTGTTTTAAGTTTTTGCATTGACCTCGTGTTTCTGAATGACGAAAGTAGATACGGAAGTTTAACTGATGCAGATCAGATTTGACCAGTTATTATAATACTTTATTTAGTACCTACTTAATTCGTGGGTATTCAAACAGCAAAAAATACAAGTGTATGGAATTGAAATCTGTATCAATTTCACCGCAATCAAATATTGTTTGCGGATAAGTGTTTGTAAGTGAGAGATACATTACTTTCTACACAAAAGCAAATTAGCTCCTTTTCGTTTAGTAATACTGGGGTCGCTAACGTAGATGTCGATTCGATATTATTATTGGTACCTAGCTTGTAGTTACCTTACCATGTATGTCTATGCTATTTTTTTCATTTGTAGTTTGTACACATAGCAAACGGAATCTATGGCAAAACGTGTAGGCTTAAATAAAAGACATCGCCTTACCATACAAGCTCCAATTTGTATTGTATACTACTGTTTTTACAAATTAAGTAATTATATTTTAATCTTTTATAACATACACTGCACTTCAAGGCCGTATTACCTTCAAAACCTTTGTTTTTTTTCACACTTTTTGAATACATAGACAATATTATTTTTACCGTAAACACCTTTACAAATTGAAGCTTGTTTACTTATATTTTCCGTTGTCGAGACGGAAGTTGGACCGTTATTCCCACACTTATCTTAATAGCAATTGCAAAGCAATTTAACTTTCTCAAGAACTCTCCGACCGAAGTGTCAATCCCAATGTTTTTGTTCTGTAACGTTACCTACTTGCGTAGGTTTTTATTTACTTGGTTTACTTACTAGAAGAATTAAGTTCTAGCTACGTAGTTTATAAACATAGCTGATCTGACTATGACATTTTTAATTTTTTTGAGGATGGGAAATCATCAAATTCGCTCTTCCACTCTTTAGTGTCAGGCTCTTACTGACGAAAACCCATCCATGTTCCTTCCTTAGCCCTTTATGTTCCGGGGTAGCGGTAACCCTTTCAGACAATTACGCTAATTAAGGGCTGATTTCGCCATTGAAACTGAACGTTTAGAGCTTTGAAGCTAAGTTTAACTACAATTTTTCATATAAGTTACGTACTCAATTTCAACTCGAATTTAGTTTTAATTAATTGTGATTGAATTACCTGCCAGTGAAGTGAGTACCTATTATGCTAGAAGCGATAAAGGTGTTGGGACTTTTTTTGACATTTATAGTCTCGCCAGTGAGCAAATGTGGAAATACAGTACCTACGAATTCTTTGAATTGAACGAAGATTATCAGAATTGGAATGGGTTTTTTTATCATTATATGTTAATTTAAGGGCAAAATCAAATTTAGCGAGATAGTCAACCGTAAGACGGATTTATTGGGAAGCTATGTTTTCGTAGAGCGATGGCCGTCACATAAAGGTTGTGACAGCTGTCACGAAACTGATGTAGTTGGTCTCTTAGTGAAAGATGTTTTTATTCATGAATACTCTCATATCCTGAAAGGTTAATAGTGAATTAACCTTTCGTATACCGTAATTACAGACACAATAAAAAAAGCCATTTTAACTCGCGTAGATCTGCGTTCCGGCAGTCAATGAGTTAAACCTCCTTCACGGATATCACCGTGTATATAGTTTCAATGACGTCATTAGACAGTAAATTGTGAACGTAATGAGACGGCCATCGCAATCTTAGGAAACTCTCGTTTTACGGTTGACTTTAGCGCTCAAAGTTGTTAAGTGTTAAGTCATCTTTACATTTAAAGTCAAGATTTGAATGTAGAAACGAAAAACGTGTAGATATAATATGTTCAGTTACCGTGTATCGGAAGTAAGATAGATAAACAACAACTAAGGTGTGGCCTTAGTGCGAGTTTGAATATCTATTCGATCATATCGCCTGGTGACAATAATACACGGTCAAATTAAATTAGCTGGCGAAACTTTAGAAATGATTAGAATCAACATTTAAACACGGTAAAATATTTTTTTTAATGAATTGGTTTTTTGGGGTCAATGACCGCTGGTTATTTTCTTACTTCAAGATTGAGTAAAAAAACAGCTTGCTTTTGAATCATCGTGTTTAGATAAAGAAAAAAACAAATTACGGTTGTAAAGTTTACACACAACAACAAAACAAAACAACAACAAAAACTGATTTCTTACATTGATATTTTAAGTGGCTACAATGACTGCGGTGATTGACCACACAAAAAGGTATAATATATGTATCAAAAATTTTTTTTTGTTGTATCATGTGTAGATAGATACGTTTGTGGAGTTTCGCTAGCTAATTTCATTTGACCCTGTATCAGAAACACAATTATTCCATACAAGTTGACGTAGGTAACTAAATGACGAATAATATGAAAACTAGCACTCAGCTTTATGTAACATCATGAAATGGTATTAAATGAGCTTAAATATGTGTAACGGAGGTTGTTGAACTGATTCGTCTGTATATGTAAATTGTATACCTACCTATATACTATAAAAATGTAGATACTGGTAGCATATAGCTGTTGCATAAAGGGTCCCATTAAGACTTATATTATATTATCGATAATGTAATGTGCGAATACGACAATTAGTGACGTAATTATTTTTCATTTTTAGTGTATTATCAGAAAAAATAATTGCTTCTGAAAGTTGCTATCGATTTCAATAACAGTTAGGTAATAATTTCATTCCTCCTTGTGCTTAATTTTCAAAATCGTGATCCTTTCTTGGCGTAGTACAGTCGCCAGCTCATCAAGTTACCCCAATCCGACAAATTTCTTTGATAGATTTTCAACTTTATTACAAAAGCTTATGGTTCATTTTCAATTGGGAAAATTTGACAGTTAGGGATAGTTTGATGTTCTGGCGTCTGTACATACATAGTTATTGTTTTTTTCGTATATTATACTAGATTCGGCAAAACCTAACAGTATTGTATTGCCAAATTAAACATTTAGATATGTATTTAATGACTGATATGAAAAAAACCCTGTTGGTTAAATAAGAATTTAGATAACTTAGCGCCCGGTTTGTGAAACGAAAATCAACATCGTGTCAAAATAAAAAAGGGACCACTGCTCTTAAAGCCGTAAAGGAAACATTGGGAGGAAAACGGAATGTCCTACAATAATTTAAAGACATGTGACATCCACCTACCCGGGGTCCGCATAGTCTATGGTCCATTCCCTTTCACTGAAGGAAGACTTGTGTGTCAGTGGGAACACTTTACTTATGGTGAATAGGCAAGTGATTCCGTTGATACAGTTGAAACTCACTTGATTTTGTGTTGATTTGCGTTCCAGAAACCATGCATAGAGAAGTAGATACCTGTACTCTATAGTATTCAATAAATAATCGTTAAGTAACTCGTAAAATATGGAAACATGGTGTTTCTGAAAGACACAATGACATAAATACGTTAATTTAACGTCATCTCGGGAATGTGGTACTTATATACTAGGAAAAAAGTTATTTGTATCTAATAGTATTCGGTATGATAATTTTATTACTTAAATAAAACCATTTACTACGAAATTGTTATTTTATTTATGTTTATCATCGTCAATTTGTCTGGCTAAAGATTCAAAGTTTTAGGTAAGTATAAAATTCAACATGTTTTTTTATTCCTAAAGTTCTACGAACTTCTGGCAAATTTGTTCAGTGACCGTGCAATTCTTGGTTCATCACTATTAAATAAAACAGAGGTAGCCATATTTAAATTATACAGGTACAGAGGCCAGCACATCAAGTTACCACAATCTGTCAAATTTCGTTGATAGTATTTCAACTTTATTGCAAAGACATACGGTTCATTTTTAATTGAGAAAATTTGACAGTTAGGGATAGCTTGATGTGCTGGCGTCTGTACGTTAGTCTGTGCCAAGGTCTACAGGCGCGGCAGCGCGACGCGAGAACCACATCTCTCGTCGTCCCGTCTTTTGAATACAAGACTTTTTCACCTCACAGGCTCGGAAAGAGTCTGTTTGTCATTCAAAATCTGAGCCGAAAATCGATTTTTGCTCTCTAGCGTGGAAAGAGTTTTTAAAATTCGAACCTTCGATTCTATTTAATAATTTTCTATACTTGGCAGTCCACTGAAAATGCATGACACGGTCTAAAATAAAATATTAAATAATACCGCTCACCTTAAAAACTTCCATCACAGTATAGAAATTAAATATTTTGCGAGGATATAATTGTAAAATTGGAATTAATGTTAATAAGTATTCCATTTGATTTAAAAAATCTGTGACGTCACATTTGAATATGCCATAAAAATACTACCCTGTCAAATACCCAATTGTGAAGTAATTTAAATTTAATTTTTTAAATAAAATAAATACTAAATTAATATGTTATTTAATCCTTTGCTTGGCAAAAATAAATATGTATTAAATTAAATTAGTTAGTTATTTGTGTTAAATTAGTTTTTTTCTTTCATTCTCCTTAGAGGACAAGTAGGATATAGAACAAAATACAGGGTATTTAATTTTGGAGATATTCTATGTAACTCATAAGATACATTGCCAAGTATCTGTTATTTTCTTCACATGAGTCAATGTAACTGAGACGCCCGAACAAAATAAAACTCAACAACACCTGTTTTCTTGCACCTAGCAGTTTCCTCGCTGTAGTGAGGTGAAAAATTGTGTGTTGCGCTCGGCAGCAAAGCTTTTCTGCGTCTCGTACCTTTGAAACCTTCGTTACGCTCAGGATTCTATATTTGAACCACTCGCTTCGCTCATGGTTCAACCCTAGAATCCTTCGCTTACTCAGGTTTCAATAGAAGTACTCGCGCCAAAAATCAACTTTCCAGTCTTGCATAACAAATAACTATTGATTTTGATTTGATTTGATTCACGCTACGACCAATAGGAGCAACGATGACACCGCGCGGGAGCGGCTACTTTAGTAACAAAACTAAATAAGTACGATGACCGGCACGTTTACACACAAAACCACTCAATACTTAATCAATACGTTCCTCGAATTCTCTGGAACTCTTACGTACCAACCTATTTGCTACGAGCTAAAAACTGTAAAGGCATGGTGTAATAACCTTATTTCTAGTCGGAAGACCTAGGAGGTAGGTGGAATAGGGACCTACCAGAAATACTTATAATGTCGTGCGTGACGTCGATCGCGCGTCGTTGCCTCGAAAAGTACACAAGATCGTATAATTTTAGTTAATTAGTCCTAGAACCAAAAATACGAAGACATAATATGTCTCCAACCCGCACTGAGTCCATCACGGAAAGAAGGCTGTGTCTAAGCAGTGGAAAATATTGTATATTTAGGCTAATTATGATTCATATGCATATGCTAATCGATTATTTCAGGCAAAATCCGCTAGATCGTGAACTGTAATAATGCTAAAACGTTAACACCGCGAAACGCTTAAATATTGTAATTTTGTTTTAAAATTGCAAAGAGCACGCGGACGTCATGCGGAACGGCCTGGTTTTTATAAAACACGCTTTATTACACTTCATTATATTCATTTGAACTCGTATGGCCTTTTCGCAAGAGATATAAGAGTTTTATGTTTAACTGCAGTTTAATGGCGCTATTTATATGGCGCCAGTTCTCGTATATCGTCGAGCAGGAACTATGAAAATGCTCTGGCTGAAAATGTATAAGTTAAGGTCTGGATCTAAGGTTTCAAATGTTTGAAATGCCCTTGTCTATACTTTCCACATCCAATCTCTCCCAGGCGCCATTTTATTTTTAAGGTCGTCGGGTCATTTAGTTGGGTTGTCCCATCCTCCTGCCGCGTCTACTGGTCAGTACAATTACAAATATAATCGTTCTTTTAGAAAGTCACTTATTTTTAGAAGATTAAAACATGATTATGCCAGGTAAGTACCTACAACTTTTTCCGGGAATTGATCTCGAGAAATCGATGTTACTTTTACTGTTCTCAGAAGTGCTAGATATAAGTAGTACCTATGTATGTAATATGTCTCAATGTAATTGACATGTGTGCGAAATGTGGCTCGCGCACTTTGGTTCGCACTGTCCAGTAATCCCAACATTGCTTTACCTAATCACTTCTATCAAAAGTTGGAATGCAATTATTAAGTAGGTACTTGTACCTAACTAGGAATAGAATCTCGCTGACGGCACCGCGTGTGTGATCATTCGGTTCCCTATTAAATGGTTGAGCTGATCCAAACATAATTAGGTATGTTTGTGAACGGGCGCCGTCTCAGTTGAAACTGGTCATCCCTTGTTTTTTTACTCAAACTTAAAGCATTTATTCGAAATAAAACAATTACACGCACTTTTGAATTTTCAAGGGGTCGGTCAGTCGGAGCGGACGGACCTCCGGCGCGATCTCATGGCGGCCTGGAATCAGCGACTGTCGCAACCCAGCGCAGGGCACGCCACGATAGTGGCGGTAAGGCCCCTCTTTGAGGAGTGGCTAGAGAGGCGACACGGCGCCCTCACCTACCGCCTGACGCAGGTCCTCACCGGGCATAGATGTTTCGGGAGGTTCCTGCACATCATCAGGCGGGAGGAAACGCCCGGGTGTCACCATTGCGAGGATCGCCCAGAGGACACGGTAGAGCATACGGTGCAAACCTGCCCCGCTTGGGCGGAGCACCGCCGTGTCCTCGTAGAGGCGATCGGCGGCGGCGACCTCTCGCGCCCGGCCCTGGTGCAAGCCATGGTTCGGGGCGAGAGGGAGTGGGAGGCCTCCTTCTGCGAAAAAGTTATGCTCGCGAAGGAGGTGGCGGGATGGCAGAGAGAAAGGTCCTCCCGTCCCAGCCGCCGCAGGAGACGCCCCGGGCGTCGCGAGCCACGTGACGACTCCCGGCCACCGTAAGCGCGGGCCTGCGGACGGTGAGTAATGGGTGACTCACCGTCCGATCAGCACCAGACCCGTGCCGTACGGCGCGTATATGTTCCACGCGCGCCTCAAAGAGATGTCATCATATGAAGGGGCCCCTCAGGGCCAAGCCTGCCGGGTAAGCGGGATTGTCCGAAAGGGTTACCGCTACCCTGGAACATAAAGGCCTACGGAAGGAACATGGATGGGTTTTAGTCAGTAAGAGTCTGACACTCCCTTCCGCTCCACAGTCATTGGATGATTTCCCAGCCTTAAAAAAAAAAAAAAGTGGTCGGTCAGTCAGAATTTTAAAACAGCCGTGGCAGCTAAGATGTGACCAGTCCCTACTGACAGCGCCCGTTCATGAACATGACGCATGGATTAGCACCATTCAGCTCAACCATTTTGAATTAATACATTGTTCTCACACATAGAAGCAACACGAATAGTGTACCTAGGATTTTATAATATCTTGATTAAAAAAGTGTCCTTGGAGATTCGAGCCCGTTCGTCTGGATATAAATCTCCGTTCTGAACTAACCGTCTCCTTGACACTTCAAAAGTGTCTAATTGGTTTAATTGATATAAATGCTTTGAGATGACACAAGAATGCCTCTCGTGTCCTCGCAAGCACTACACCAAGATTTCGCAGAGTTTTGAACATAACATAAGACCGCGCCTTGTTTCCCGGAAGGGTTAGACAGAGGTTCCATAGTAAGTAAATCCATACTTTGCAAGTTAGTAGTCCCATGTAATAGGGGGCGAGTGTATTACCATCAACCGGGCACAAATCCAAGCTCCGGGCTGCTACTGAGAAATTCCTAATAGAAAACCCCAAGAGTTTTAATAGGTACAGATAATCTGTACCTATTAAAACTCTTGGGGTTTGTGAAGGTTTAATCTGTAACAGATTAAACCTTCACAAAAGACTTTCCAGACTAAAGTCCTATAAATATTTCATGACGGCCCGACGGCCTTGCCGGCGCGTCGTACTCAATACGTTAGCTACTTGCCAAGATGCCTGAAACCGTAGTTCCTGACAGCGCGTCGTGTCCGTCTACTTAAATGTTTCTTTGTGCGCGCAGACGTTTATGAGTCATAATGTATTGGCTCAAGTTAATGAAAATGTGATTCACAAGTCTGGCCTAACGTTATACGTACAGACGCAAGCATGACAAGCTAACTCGAACTGTCAAATTTTCCCAATTGAAAATTAACCTTATGCTTTGGTTATAAAGTTGAAAAACTATCAAAGAAATTTGACAGATTGCGGTAACTTGATGTGCCTCCGTACAGTCACGAGCAAAAATATGTATACAGCTAGCTGGTCTCAAAAGGGTCTCTCCCTAATTATTTAATGAAATTGTATATTGTCACACACATCGCATTTTCGAATCCATTGATTTACCGAACCTGTAATATGTCAAGGTTGAATAGTTACTCTACGAGAAAATCGCTTTTGAACTTCGCAAGGTGTATACTTATTGGTGCTCGTGACTGTACACCGTGTATATACTTGTCACACTACCTATAGGTATATACAGTGCCCATATAAATATTTGCAATCACAAGCCCATTACTTTTGGCGTGGAGTCAAGTTACTGAAAGCTAGAATAGCGTATAGAATGTACCTACCTAGTCATTCGTTATTCTTTCATAAGATTTTGATACTTTCACCTTTACCTGTCTAATAATTGCTAGTAGGTAGGTATAGTAGAAAGTATCAATGCTCTCGCCTTTTCGTCTGTCATTAAGGTTAAACCATGGAAAGTTTATTGTGACGTTAGATTGAGGTACAGAGGCCAGCTCATCAAGTTACCACTATCTGTCAAATTTCTTTGATAGTAAGTATTTCAACTTTATATGCAAAGTCATAAGGATCATTTTTAATTGAGAAAATTTGACAGTTAGGGATAGCTTGATGTGTTGGCGTCTGTACCTACGTGAACGTCTAGGCTTAACGGCTGGCATCTTAACGCGTGCGCTATTGATCCTACAGGTTGGGAGAGGCTCGCTTTACACAGGTCGTTTTGGCACTCGACTATTCACAAATGTATAAAATCCTTCGATGAAAAGCGACACGAGGCTATTATTGACAAACGCCAAACACATATACATACAACACTGCAGGCCAACTCTATTGCTCTAGCTGTGACCGAGTATTCAAAACTAAATTCGGTCTAGCGAGCCATCTAAGGGCTCACGCAAGGAAATGATTTGAAGGGTCGTCGTTATCGAAATCGATACCATATATATAACACGATACCCCTTGACTGGTTTGCAGACTTTCGGCCATCTGACTACCCATAACGACGGTCAAAGATCCACGAATGACAGCCGGGACCAACGGCTTAACGTGCTTTCCGACGCACGGAGGAGTCTCGATATGTAAAGATGGTCGCCCATCCACGAACCAACACTGACTGGCTAACGTAGTTTAACCTGATGGATTGATCCGCGCTATTACGGTTGTTATTACTTAGCCACGAGCTCCTAATAGGTAGTTCAGTACTTAGTGAATTGTTTTATTGATTTTGTGTCCTTATTTTGTTTTCTATTCTACTCTAACAAACAGTGTCTACTAACATCTCTTTTTATCCCTTATCCTATAGCATGTATGCTGGAAGGAATATCTTTTGAAATAAACATCACCTTTGTACGTGTTTTTCTGTTCCTTTCTTCTGCGGTTATTATTGTTGTATTAAATAAATAATTTTTCATTTCAGAGTAGAATATGAAGTCAGACTATTGCTCTAAATGGCAAGAACAGGTCACTCAGTCACTCACTTATTAAGTACCTACTTACCTAACAACTTACTCGGTTTTCGCAACTTGGCAGCACGACTGAGAATCACCAATTTGTATTGAATCCATCTAAATGTTAATGGGATTGGCATCTGCCACGAATTCCCTAAACCTCTTATGATCTGTTCCCAGGTGTAGGTATTTGACTCGGGTAGGTATCTACCCATCTATTTCGAATTTTCGATACATTTCAAAAGGAAATCCGTAAAATATCATAAAAATGATCTACGAACAAATAGCTAGTGGTTATTTAGGAGCCCAAAAACTCATTCATTTATAATTCACTGCCCACACGTAATGTAAAAAAATAAAGTTTGATTAAGTAGGTACTTATACGAATTAATTCGCTTAAAACTAGGGTATCCACCTAAAGAAAGCGCCAGCAAAATCGATTTACTTCTGGGAATCTTTGTGTTGGCGACATAGCGCCTACCGCCTTGGTTTTTACGCTATGCAACTAGTGTGTACATAGGTAGGTAAAGCTAATATTGGTAAGTGGCTGACGCAGCATTTTTGTATTCGATAGTTGGTACCTTTTTCAAACACTGTATTTCATTTTGCGCTTAGAGTTAGCCTTTTCCCAACTATGTTTGGGTCGGCATCCAGTCTAACCGGATGCAGCTGAATACCACTATTTTACATGAAGCGACTGCCTATCTGAGCTCCACAACCCAGTCCGTAACTAGGTAATACGATACCCCTTAGTAAGACTGGCTGTCGGACTTTCAGGCTGACTGTCAAAGATCCACGAATCATCCAGGAACAACGGCTTAACGTGAGGCACGAAGGAATCTCGATATGTAACGATGGTCACCCATCCACGGACCAACCCAGGCAAGCGTAGCTTAACCTGATGGATCGATCCGTGCGTACTTATAATAGCCACGAGCTATCACAAGTAAATCTATGTAGCTTTGTTGGACGTGTTTGAATTAGGTAGGCAAGTCCTAATCCAAATTGCTAAAAATAACCCAGTCTCATTCGGTTAAGCGGTATTGTCAGAAAGGGTTACCGCTACCCCGGAACATGAAGGGCTAAGGAAGGAACATGGATGGGTTTTAGTCAGTAAGAGTATGACACTCCCTTCCGCACCCTCAAAAAAAAAGTCTCATTAGGTGGGAAAGTCATGTCTACTAATAATGTAGACATTTAACACCACGCATTGTTTCCCTAAAGGGTCAGGCTGAAGTATACCCATAGTAGGTAGGTACACACACATTTCAACAGGTACTTATGTTTAAATCTCATGTAGGTAATACGGAGCGAGCCTATTGCCATCAACCGGGCACAAATCTCGACTTTACGCGAATAATATATATAGGTACAGGTAATAGTGTACCTAGGTAACTAACGATTGCCTAAGGAATAATTGTTATCCACACTACCTTAACTACCAACTAGCTGTACCGACCTAAGTTATCGCGAATATACGTGTGGTTTACAATCAATATCAGGATTACCTTTAAAAAATGCGCAATATAGCTTTGAACACGTCATTCTTATATGCAAGCTAGTTTGCTGCCCGGGTTTAGGTAAATAATTGAATGAGCAAGATATAAAATTAATTGAATAAATAGAGACTCGCGACATAATCGATCCATCCCGCCCCGACCCTTGCTCGAACTATACCGCGCCGCTGAACCTGTAGCTTTAAATTCGTCCCTTAATAATCATTAATCAGTCATCCGATCCAGCCTGCAGGCTGGATTGGATGCATCCAGCGAAAACCGAGGTCCGTGACCCACAGGGGATGCCCTCCGTGCCGTGGCTGGAGGCCTTCATTTATTGAGGCAACCACAGGCAAGTGCGGTTAATCAGTAGGCAACCTTTTAGGCAAAAAAATATAAAAAAATAACGATCCATTTATGAGGTTAAAGGTCAGTTTCTAGATGGATACCCATATCTACTGCTTCAAGACCCCTCCAATCCAGACCTTAGGAAAGCACGTTCAACGTCGAACCTCCTATCAGTCATACCAATTACCTACTGTAAGTTTTTCGGATGCCTTCGACTGGTCTACTGTGGTGAGTACTGGTGGAATGTTTTCTGCATGTATCTACATCTTTTGCTAATGTATATAGGTATAACATACTGCTATATTAATCCGTCTGCTTGATAATTATAACAAATGACAATCGCCTATGTCTCACTGTCCAGTAACTATTAGTAAGTTACAGCATAACAAAATTTAGCTGCCTTTCATATTATTTTATTCGACATACAAACAGTCAGTATCTATAGTTAGATCCGCATAACACAATTACCTGACTGGCGTTAACGACCAATTAAAAACAGCCACTTACTTTAAAATGAAGACTAAAACAAAACGCACGCGAGAGCAGCCGCCCGCGAAAATGCAAAATCTATTTACAAGCGTCCTTTTTATATTATTCGCCTTCGCGTTCTACCTTACCATCTCCTTCGAGCCACTTTCAAAAGAAGAGCAGATGAGAAGATACAATAAAATGACCGAGGACGTGGAACCGTTCAGAAAGAACTTAACAGAATGCGCGCGCCAAGTAAAAGCCTCACAGGTGGACGTCGAAAACTTCTTAAAACGAATCCCGCAGGCGAATTTGCAAGGAAAATGTTTCGTTGCCTGCATACTAAAACGTAACGCAATAATAAAGAATAACAAGATTAGTAGAGATAATTTGTTGGATGCTAACAGAGCCGTCTACGGCGAAGACAGCGAGGTGATGGCTCGATTGAAGACCGCTATAGGAGAATGTACGAAAGCAGTTGACGGTATCTTCGAAGTTTGTGAGTACGCGTCAGTGTTCAACGACTGTATGCATATCAAGATGGAGCATATTCTAGATCAGGTCATGATGCAGCGGCGTTTGGATGCAATAGGGCAAATTACATCGAATACTGACCAATGGGGCGAAGCGGAAGACGAAATCATGAAGCTGGTAAAGGATGAACTTTAGTTAGTAGGATTTTGTTTTTAAACCGGACTGGCTAAGGATGTAATCACAATTACACGCACGGAAGCATATTTGTTTTTTCCTTTAGAGACTGGAGCAAAGATTCTGCTCGCGAGGATTTTAAATACCAGCTTCTAACATAACATAAAATGACGACTATAATCTCCGAAGAGTTTGCTCAAAGGTGTGTAATAGGGGGCGGGCCGGTTGTCATCAAATGGACAAAAATCCTAACTCCGGCTATGCTACTGAGAAATTCCGGAATCCAGACCCAGGAACCACATGCTCCGCAATAGCGCTTGTGGCCAACGTAACAGTACACCACATAAATACACAACTGCAGCCCACCAAACAAAACCCAAACGGGGATACTTCCCACCGTGCTCTTCAAACCACTAAAACAGAAAGGGAGGAGAAATGAAATATGCCAATCTGAGCGTGTAAGATGTGATTTCTCCTTTAGATAGTTTTACGACCTGTGTTAATCTTTTCGGTAAAGCCAAGCGCAATTTTACAGCCGCAAGGAGCCGCAGCGCAATTCATCTTCCTGTCACCGCTGTTTACGGTAGTATGTAGTGGTATACGAATTTCTGTGGAATAGGTACCTACTCTACTAGAAAGTGGAAAAAAAAAATATATACAATCGAACTCTCAAAATTTTGGAAGTCGGTGACAAAAAACGAAAGTACAAAACCAAAGGCAATGAAATTAGTAGGTAGTTTTTTTCTTGTAAAAAAGTTTCATACAAAAAAGTACGGTGCAGCACGGCTTTTTTTTGAGGGTGGGAGAAATCATCCAATGACTTCTCCCGTTCTGGGTGGAGCGGAAGGGAGTGTCAGACTCTTACTGACTAAAACCCACCCATGTCCCTTCCTTAGCCCTTTATGTTCCGGGGTTGCTGAAGTGGCGTTGGTTTATCTTCATAGAAGTAATTCGAAAGTAATAAAGGAGGATTTTCGCAATGAGTTGCGTTGCGGCGCGCCCTGCCATCTAAATTAACCTTATGAAGTATGTTAATCAAAACTGCATTTATTTGAGTGTACGTGTACGTATGTTTCAATATTTCTTAAACACTGTGTATGTATGTGTGAATAAATAAAACAAAACTGGTTACGAAGATATTTTAATTCTTTTCGAAATCACCTAATTATAACTTCGATATGATTCACTTAAAATTTACAATAGAAGCGCACATTACAAAACAAATTGGACACAAACTTGCTCCACTTTTGTCAAATAGTCACTTGGTGGGTACATCGCATATTTCTAGGGGCATGTCGGCTTAAAAATTTACAGTTATGTTAACATATTCAACTGTTGTAGCAAACAATATTCATTTCAAAGGACTTTTATCTCGCTATGAGGTTGATATTACAGAAATATCAAGGAAAGACGTCGGCATTACACAAACCAATTGTCACGTTACAAAATTACAAAATATTGCATTAAATTATCAATAGTTTGAAAATATAACCGACATTTTTTTTTTACATTTTCGTTTTTTTTTTACTTTTGTACAGAGAAACATTTGTGTCCCAGTTCCAGAGAAGAGCATTTAACAAACTTCGTTGTTACAAAGGTACTTATCAATTTACCATCATAAAGTACACGTTATCAAATAAAATAAATACGTTAAAAAATCAGTTCACAACAAAGTTTCGTAAACAATCAATGTTCACTATTTTTAAGGAAGAGTGTATTTACACAGTCCCGCTAAAGTAGGATTTACACAACGACACGACGATTTTAGATTTTCAAGGGAACGGTAATAAGTATCATGCTCAAAATCTGGAGATAATTCTATTTCACGCAAACCACACATAGTTTATCACATTTATGATCAAGTATTTTATAAATGAAAAAATGTTAACAATAAATTACACGAAGGTTGACTGGTAGAAAATGACTCAGGCATTTAGACCGCCTTTGTACATCAAGCTACCCCAATCTGTCAAATTTCTTTAATGGATTTTCAACTTTATTACAAAGACATTAGGTTCATGTTCAATTGGGAGTATCTGACTGTTTGGAATAGCTTGATGAGCTGGCGTCTGTACAGTATTTTTTTGTAATAAATCAAGTTGTAATAAATCATCACCTGCCTAGCCTTTTCCCAACTATGTTGAGGTCGGCTTCCAGTCTAACCGGATGCAGCTGAATACCAGTATTTTACATGGAGCGACTGCCTATCTGACCTCCACAACCCAGTAACTGGGCATTACGATACCCCTTGGTAAGACTGAAATAAAGTTGTAATAAATAGGGGTTTACAAAATGTAGTAAAATAAACAATACATCTTCTGGTCGTTTCCGTAAAAATCTCACTGTGATAACGTCGTTCTATCTAATGCTAGCGATCGACACTGTCGAGTGCTCACTTTAAACTCACTTCACCCAAATGTTCACGGTGAGATTCTTACAGAATAGCACTACAGGAATAGATATTACTAGTGTCGTCATATAAATCCACGAAGAAACTCGCGACGTAATCAATGTGCGATTTTTCCTAAGTCAAATAACAAAAACTGGTTTGTCTAAACTAAAGGGCTAAATAGGTATTTAGTCCTTTAGTTTAGACAAACCAGTTTCATGCACTTCTCTTTATACAAATAGATAGAAGACATCGAATGTACAATTGTTCCTATATTTACTATACTAGAACTAGACCCAGTGGGTTCTTGAGCTGTTGTTCCATAGATCAGAATAAGACCATTTTTATACACCATTTCTGACGTGGACCGATGTTATCAAGTTACAATTAAATGTCAAAAAGAACACAATTTTTTTTTTAATACTGCTACTAGAATTAATAAAAACCTCTTTTGAATTTGTATTTTTTTTTGTAATTTTGAGTATTTTTGGTCTACTAAATATCAGATGGACTAAAAACATAGTTTACTGGCTCAAAAATTTCTCTAGCTACGAGTACATTGAAGGAAAACTTGTAGTTAGGATAAATATATCGTTTTCTTTGATAACACCAAACATCGCAAAAATATCAAACGAATATAAATTCAGTGAAAAATTCATATTAATAAGTTAACACACATCAGACCACAAAAAATGGGTACAACAACGAACGTTTTCAAATATTTTTCTCATAACTTATTACGAAAAACAAGTAGTCCATACGAAAATGGTTAGATACACTTACTTATTACCAGATGATACCTATTAACATTACATTCTAAAAACTAAGGTATCATACAGTCTTAATTTCATCAAAATTTATTAAAAACCCAAATTTTATGTTAAAACTTTTATATAAATTACTATTCACTATATAAACAGTTTAATCAACCATTTTTCTTAGCTAAAAAATATAACTACCCTATTCCTTGAAGTCATGTATAGTACTTATAACTAATATCATCAAAAGAAAATCAAAGGTATAGAAAACGATAATATGGCAGTGTCCTTAAACAAAAATTATATAATGTTGTTAAAAAATAGTAAGCGTATATTGAATCCTAACCTTTAATTGTAAAATTATAGTTAAAATAATGTTATTTAGTTCATTTAAGGTTTTAAATTTAAAACATGAAAGAAAATCATCAATTTGTTTGCAATTATACTGGTACCTAATATTTTAACATTCCGTTCAAAATTAGTATGGCTAATTGAAATATTTTAGTTAAACTATTCGATGCAGTTTACATGCACGCGAGTGTATTTAAAGCTAACAGTGTTTCATAATTAGAGACAGTAGAAAACAAATGACCGGTCGAAGCTTGGCTGTGTTTTCAGTTACAAGTAAAAAATTGAAAACAGAAGAGAATAAAGACCTTCAGGATTCATTCAACATCAGCATACTCTTGGACTCAGGCTAGGTCCAAATTCATTTAATTGCATTTTTTTGGAACGAAGTCCCTTAGCGCGCGTCGCGAAAGCGGGCTAGACGGAATTAAGACCAAAAGTTGTAACGACTTTTTTTTTGGAGTAAAATTGATGTCTTTTTAATCAATATTTTTGATTGGTTAATTATAGATCCGATTTTTTTTTGATTATTATTACTTAAAAGAAATAAAATTTTATTACAATTCCTTCACTAATTAATCGAAAGGAACTTCGTTCCATCTGGGTGTCTCACCTCTCAAGTTTCTTTTTTACTTTTCATCTGATTGAGATAAAGACTCGGATGACAGCCAGCAATAGGCCGAAATGACATGTCACAATCACTCCACCAAATTTTCAACTAATAGTTATTAACTTTTTATCACAATAAAAAATATATTTTGTGTTGTCAAAAAAATATACAACATATATTTGATTCGACATGACTCTAATTGTCAAACACCTATTTACTAATAACGGCTATACAACTAAATTAAGATCAAAATATACACGCCACACTGAGCGGCCATTACCATCGATTTAATTTTAATACTACAAAAATACTTCATTTTATTATGGACTCTTCTTTTTGGCCCACATTGTTTGATTCAAAAATAACTTTATCCAAATTAAAATGGAAGAATATTTACATAAGTCGGCAGTAAGTTTCAGTCACTATAATTTTTTAAGAAAACTAGATCTAGAAATAAATAGTATATTGAAAAAAAAACCAAATATGTAAAAACATTTCGTATCGAATATGAGTATTGAAACGTATAATCGTTAATTTATAGAGACATATATTTGATCTAACAATAATTTAGAAGTAGGTATAATAAATACAAAATTAAACATTTCACTATTGTTTTTTAAAATATTGAAAAATGGCGTAATATCTAAAAGCCGCCCTGTGTGCATTCACACTTATAAACATTACATTGTGACATTCAAAGCGACAATCAGATCACTGCTACGTTGTGTAAGTAAATATTATATTCCCTATTATAATGTGGATTAGGGTTGTTATTTGCTGATCAAATAAAAAATCTTTTCAAACAAGGAAGGGATACTTGATTCATAAAACAATAAATACTAAGACCAAAGCATTTTGTGTTTGTTTTCATATTTTTGGATAAGTATAAAACAACTTCAGTGTGTAGATATTGTTACTGACGCACAAGTTAGTATTATTATTATTAAAAAATAATAAGTGACCATTGACTGTTGAGTAATTGATCAGGCATAGAGAAGATGATTATTACTCCTGCATTAGCGTGAAAGAAAATACAGTATACCTTCCCTACCTTTTTTAAATTTATTGTTGAATGGGCCTGCCCTTGACCTCGTTGACGCTTGATGGAAAGCGATGGATGAGGTCTATGATGGAGCGAGCATGCCCAAAGGACGCCTGTTCACTGTTACATTGAAAGCAGACAGGTTATAATTATGTAGCAGGGATTACTAATTTCAAACGTTTTTGGGGGACTGTCTTATGTAACTTTGACGTTCAAAAAGTCCTGATTTTCAGCCAAGTTTGAATAAATGACTTTTGATTTTGAAACATCAGCCATAAAGTTTAGTCAATATTTTACCAAGCCTTTAGCCAAAAATTAAACTTATTTCACAAAAACTTGTGAGCTGGTAAAATAATAAAATTTAAAAAACAGGATAAATTTCAGTTGCCTGTACGGAGATACACAACATAGATTTCGCTAAATTACTTTCAAACTGCCGTTTTTACTTCTTCGAATTAAAAAGAAGAGCTATAAATATTGGGCCATATATTTTAACACCTGTTCCCATCACAATTTATGTACTAGAATAAAGTCCCAAACCTCGAGGGTGTAGGCCTCTGTCATTCTGGCGGGCAGCTTTGAACGAAAGAGGCCGGGAATAGGCCGGTGCGGCCTGTTCGCTGTAGGGTACCTTTGTACCAGCCGTCGCCTCTCTTTTTCGACACTATCACTATGTCATCCACTTTTAGTTCTAACTCGTATTCCGAGTTAGGCGGGTACGGGACTATGCAGCGGAATCTGAAAACAATAATTAGTACTGTATAGGTTGCTTAGTCAAGCTGAACCGTCGCGATAGTTGACCGTCGATATTTAATTATTTTGTATTAAAAAAATAAAACTCTTAATTCCAAATAGTCCATTCGTTTCAGCTTAATGAAAGGTAGCTTTTATAAAAAAGTTACGTTTTTTTTGGAACTAAAACTCAATCAATCTACCGAACGCTTTTCCAACTATGTTGGGGTCGGCTTCCAGTCTAACCGGATGCAGCTGAGTTTTTGTATCAGATGGAACTAAAACTATGAAATATAAACGTTTTTTCAAGCTCTAAGTAAAGCGCCTGCTTAGGTTCGAACCCACGACCTACAACTGAAGGAAGAAGGTCGCAGCCGTTAGCACTTGGTCTACTGTTCCGTCATACCTTTCTTTATTCGGTTGCAATTGGTGCCTGTCTCGCCTCGAAGCGGTCACGTCTAGTGACTGCGATTTTCGATGTTGGGACTGCCACGGGTTTTCTGTGCCCGCTCTGTAAATTTAACAACATGTTATTCTAAATAGTTCTTATTAATAAACAGGTTAAGGAATACTACTCATACGTTGATAATATTAGGCAGAGGAGTAGGTGCGGTAAATTGTAACAGCGCCATATTGAATTACATCATCGCGCGCTCGTATTTCCGATGATTGCCGAAATGCATAACTTTTCTGGTATGAATTGAAACCAAGGATTAACTCAGCAGTTGCTTTTGCGAAATCAACTAGGTAATTAGTCTGGTGTAATTATTTTTGAAACAATATATTCCTTCATAAGCTTTGCTTGTCAATGATGGTAATGAATATGAAATAAAGCGACACCGCAAACTTAAAACACCATGCTTGTTAACGCAAACTCCACTTTGCGCTCTCTCTGTTCAACAGCGAGATGTCGAGGGTGTGCGAGAGAGAGCGCGCGAAGTGTAGTTCGCGTTATCGCAACAAAGTAACCGTAGCTTTAATGAACCATACATAAAGCATATTCATTTGTCACATATAGGAGTGCTGGGTGCAGTTATGTTTAGAAGTGTATGTGGTGGAGCTCACTGTCGCTGTCGAAATCTTTCTATATATCGATATTTTTCTTATAAGTATATATACAAAGTGGAGACTACATACGATCATAAATTAAACTGCGTATATCTAATGCTGTATCCAGCCTGCATACGAAAATTCAATCAAATATATCCAATAGTTTAGTCACTATAGCTAGTCAAAAATTGGCAAAACCTTAGTCAGCCCGTCACTATTATTTAGTTAGTGTGCAAAAGATCACTTTTAAAATTTCGGTGTTAGGATTTATTTGAAAGTTCCAAAATAGTCATAGTCATCAGTATTGTCAGTGTTTTCATTTATAAAAATAATAATTTATTAACAGACCTTGTAGTCCATACTTATGGTCGTATTGTTTTCTCCTCCTGTTGTATAACGTCAAAAATTAGACTTCTGCTATGTTTTTTTTTTTCGATTTTTATTTAATGTGGAACACAATATGATGTGGGAAGAGTAAAAATCGTTATGCAAGCTCCAGTGAGTGTATGTTCACATAATACGATGCTGGGGCTGACCGCTTCGGGTGCGTGCGTGTGTGTGATTTATATAAGGTAAGTATACAAAAAAAGTTTCTTTGGGCAAGTTGATTGTAATCATGAGTACAATCACGTGTTTGAATATCGGTCACTAATTACCAGTCATCTTATATGTGAGCTTACAACCTCTGTAGGTAATGATGTTCGTGCAGGTCTTTCGTTCTGCGTGTTCGTGCGGGTAAGTGAATGTGTGTCTGTGCATACAACCTGTGCAGATGATGGTGTTCGTGCAGGGCCGCCGGTGCGGGTCTCTCCTTGTGCGTGTTCGTGCGTGTCGCCGGCGGCAGGGCTCGCAGCAGTTGCGAGGGACATGAGCCCGACCTGTACCCACACCGTTAGTATGCCACGAGCCAACATCAAAATATTATACCAACATAATATATAATTGTATTTAATTAAAGTGAATTAACTTTTTTATAGTGAAGAATCTACTTTTATTCAATAGGGATTAAAATCAATGTTGTTTAATAAAAATTTAGGATTTTGAAGAGATTTATTACAATAAAAGGTTTACCTTTAAACCAACCAATAATATTTGAATTTAGATCTCTATTTCGGCAAAGTTGTAGTTCTAATTACAAACAATGACATCAAATTCGAGTCTAAGGTCCGTGTTACAGAACCTGACGTAAGACTAGCATTACTTAAAAATAGTTTTAAGTCATTTGATTGGTTGAAACTAGTTTTAAGTAATGCTTGAGTCTTGTAGAGGTTCTGTAACACGGGCCTTACTTGTCAATATTGTATTACGAACTTTAGCGTGCAGTAAATTAAATTCAAATCACAATAACTAGGCCGTTAGACTTTTTTTTTCAGGATGGGCAATCATCAAATGACCCCTCCCGCTCTAGATGGAGCGGATGGGAGTATCAGACTCTTACTGACTAAAACCCATCCATGTTCCTTCCTTAGCCCTTTATATGCCGGGGAAGCGAGGTAACCCTTTCGGACAATCCGGCTGACCCGTCAGGCCGTTAGGCTTGGATTAAAGTTATAACTCGTTTTGTAATAAGACAGATACTGTTTTATACTCAGACTACTATGAATGAATTTTTCAATGATTTTAAGAAGGCTTTTACATATTAAACTGAACTTATACAGAATAAAAATAAAGATGGAGGAATTATAAAATACTTGATATTGGCTTGTGGCAAGATACACACGTGAAACACAAATGCAGGGACAATGAGTGCTGTTAGAACAAATAACATTCAAGCACACACAATAAACAGTAGTTGGCACATTATACGACACATCGAGATTTTAAAAAGAAACGGTCGCACGTGGTGTAATGTTAGAGATGACGCACTAATTAGCCGAAGATTTTTCTGAAAATGTATTTATTTATTTAAAAAATACTTATACAAAACAACATTGTTTAAATAAAATTTAAAGAATTGGCCCGCACATTACAGCGCAATTTATATTTTTTTTAACTGTCCTAAAATTCAGTGACTCTTGCGGCCATCAAGATGATCTAATGACGCGTATTTATGAAAATCAGTTGAGCCGTTTAGTAGTTACGAGCGGACATTCACACACGCCTAACACATAACCAAACTTTTGAGCTACGCCGCAGTCGGGTAAGGTTAAAACTACAAAATAAGTATTACATACATAAACTCGCGCCTTCTCCCTTTAGGCAGGAACTAGAATACGGCACTTGCTACACTGCTTTTGTTTCGTTTACGTTAATACAACCGGTCATAAGTTTTAACGAAATTTGTTGTGAGCAAGAAATTGACCTTTTCTGCACCAATGCAAGCACCCTAAGGACGCTTTTAGCAAAGCTATTTGAACAAGAGGCACCCGCCTTTTTTTTTTGAGGGTGGGAAATCATCCAATGACTGCTCCCGCTCTGGGTGGAGCGGAAGGGAGTGTCAGACTCTTGCTGACTAAAACCCATCCATGTTCCTTACGTAGCCCTTTATGTTCCGGGGTAGCGGTAACCCTTTCGGACAATCCCGCTTAAAGAGGCAGCTGCCTACGATTGAATTTTTTGTGGCCCTGAGTGGTTTAAGATTTGAAAAAAGTAATAATTTTGTATTTATCTGTGGAGGCTTGTAAATAGCAATTAAGTTAAGTATTATTGTTATTATAAAGATATTAGTCTGTAAGCCTTCCGAAAATAAAATAACGATAATAAAATAATACGCAAGCCTGTTGAGAGTACTACGCATCTGGCTTGACCAATTTGTTCACTATATTTAGTCGCCCTAGGCTGTCCCCTTCGAGGAGCTCGTGGCTAAGTACAGCTAACAGCTGCACAGGTCGATCCATCAGGTTAAGCTACGCTTGCCGGGGTTGGCCGTGGATGGGTGACCATCTTTACATACCGAGACTCCTCCGTGCCTCGGAAAGCACGTTAAGCCGTTGGTCTCGGCGATCATACGTGGATCTTTGACAGTCGTTACGGGTAGTCAGAAGCCCGAACGTCTGACAGCCAGTCTTACCCAGGGGTATCGTATTACCCAGTTAGTGACTGGGTTGTGGAGGTCAGATAGGCAGTCGTTCCATGTATAATACTGGTATTCAGTTGCATCTGGTTAGACTGGAAGCCGACCACAACATAGTTGGGAAAAGGCTAGGCAGATGATGAGGCTGTCCCCTTCATTATACATTTGGCACTACTTTAATAATAATTCTGAAGGTTGATGTGCCATATATAGGACCAAGTACTGTAGGTTGGTAAACAATGGACATGTTAGGATCACACAATAATAAGCAAAACGATGCACACACACAAATGTGGCTACTGATGTTCTGAGAACGGAGGGTGACTCGTAAGCCTATGTACAGTCACGAGCACCAATATGTATACACCTAGCAATTTTCAGAACCGATTTTCTCGTAAAATAACTATTTCAACTTTGAGATACGACATGTTGTTATGAAATTAGCTACGTGTATACATCAAAACTATGTATACACTTAGCTAATTTCATAAGCGGTTTTCTCCTTAATTATTGAGTGAAATTGTATTTTGTCGCACACATTGCATTTTCGAATCCGTAGGTTTACTGTACGTCATGTCGTATCTCAAAGTTGAAATAGTTATTTTACGAGAAAATCGGTTCTGAAAATTACTAGGTGTATACATATTGGTGCCCGTGACTGTACTGACATAGGCTTACAAGTCACCGTCCATTTTGTTCCGCACAAAGTGCAATACTATCACGATCAAAATGAATGGAACAGCTGTTTGTTTTTTTTTATATTTCAGAGTCTGTAGCTAGAATGTTTGTAAAGTTATTGCAACTGACCTGACATGTACGGGATGATGCTGTTGCGTGTTGAAGGTCAGCATCACAGACGTGCCGGGCCCATCGTCGAACACCGGGTTGTCCATGCTGTAGCCGGCCGGCGGCGGGGACTTGCACTTCTTCATAGCCGCTAGTCGTTTCATTAAACTCACGCCGGTTGAAATGGAGGATTTTTCCGGTTTCGCTTTTTCTTTTGGCTGTCGAACACAAGTTAAAAAAAATTGGTAGTGGAAATGAGTATTTCTTAAAATAAATCGACTATTTGTGACTAAAGTGTCCTCAGATACTCCACGTCCAAAAGTGTGTGATGCAGCAGCACAATTTTTTTTGTTAAGATCAGTTGTATTGTATATGATTTCGAATGTAAATGCATAGGGTTAGTCTTTTTAACATACCTTTTCAGATCTAGGCGTATTTTGCTGCGTCTGCGCAGACGAACACCACGAATAAGTTAGTGGCTGGGCTGTAAAAAAAATACAAAAGATGATTTATCATTTCATAACAAAATCAGCGTGACGCTGCTTCTGTCTGGCATAACTGTTGAAACGGACCTTTTTGGCGCAACCATTAAGCACACCAGTATGATTGTCATTTTTTTTTATTTTTGTTGTACTGAGATTCCAGAGGGCCTGTCACCGCCTCAGTGTTATTTTAATATTATTGCACAGCGCGAAGTGAAGAAATTCTAAACGAATATTTTTGCTGAATTAAACCCATTTAAAATAAAGTATTCCTCAGCGCTCACATTCGGTATTTAAGAACTCTTATGCTAAGTTTCATTTTTATAGGACGCTGCGAATAAGGTTGCATGGTCTTTAGTGAATTAATAAAATTATAAATAAAGTAAATTTTGTGATTGCATCTTATTAAAATAGTGATAAATATAAATTTTGATAGATTGAAGAAAAAAAATAAAGAAAAGATTGTGTGAGGACATGGAAGAAACGGGGGAGTACGATAGTGACTGCTAACAGGAGAGGATGGAAGAATGAAACGTGTTGCGCAGACGTCATGTAACGCGACAAGAGCGGATGGTGGTGATCATTCTATCTAGATATAACTTTAGTCTGTATTAGTATTAAGACCGGCTTGTTTGCAGCTGATTCTAATTTATTTGAGGTGGACGCAACATGTTTAGATCTCCCAAACTAGTCTATAGTCATCTCGGCCACCCACCGGGCGGCAGCGCGTCCCTCGCGCGCGGCGGCGCGTCCGGCGCGTGCGCAGCGCTGGCGGCGGCCACGGCTGCCACGGCCACCACGGCCGCCACTGCTGCCGTAGACGTCTGCAACGTTAGCTTCATTTTATTTTTCTCAATATACTATAGTAGGTATGTTAATTTATTAACGAAACGGGTTCCGTATAGTTACATGTAACAAAAACATTGCCATTCAAAAAATCAAAAAAAAAATAATTTGTTCTACATTTATGTTCGCATAACTCGTCAAAATGTAGAGCGTAGCTGATTTTTTTCTCGATTTTTTTAACGGGAAATTGTTATTTTTTTATGTATGAACGCTATTGTTTTTTCGAGCTCAATTTTCAAATAATCGAATGCAGTAGGTACCATCAAATAACTGCCAGCAACTGCTTTAAAATTGAACTTGTTTGGAACTTCTTTCTTTTTCTATGAATCTGTAAGTGTACCTTATCCTGCTTCGGCCGAATGTTAGCAGCAGGCGCAACGTAGTTCCCAGGAAACACACCACAGCGCTGCGATCGCTCTGAACAACCCTTGTACCAGCCGTCACGACAGCGCTCCGTTACCGTGTAGATACCTGCGTATAAAAACTTATTAAAAATTCACGCGTAGGGAATACGAACTCGGTTTTTCAAATGAATTTCATGCCGTTTTTTTAAGGTTAAATCTCGTGAAATATTGAGACTGCGCACGCGTTTCTTAGCACACTTTCATTTTTCAAAAAACAGTTTCCATATAGTTATTAATGGAGTAACAATGTGTGTGGTAGCCAATTTGTTGATCCGTAGTAGATATGAGCGCCGACAGTCAAACTGTCGGCGGCGGCGCGCCGACTTTTCGAAGTCGACGGCGGCGGCGTCGGCGGCGTGACCTTCACATAACTTCTAACTGAAGAATCCAACTAGATTCTTACCTTCATTTAAGAAAAGAAATGAAACAATAATTTACGTATAATTAAGATTTATTATAATTTCGACGTGCCTAATTAAATTAATCAGATGAATTTAAGAAGAAAAAACCAAATTAAAATCTTACTCTGACATTCTGCAACTTAGCAGCTGTTAATCAATAGATTAGGGAATTGGGAACTTAAAACACGCTTTAATTACGTTGTTATTAATGAATAATTAAATAATCAACAAAAGGATAGTATGTTTTCATAACTCAACTTACATATAAATATTATTCATATAAAAATTTGTAAACATTATTAAAATCTTTAACGTTATCATTATAACATAGGAACAACACGCTTTAATATGATATTAATTAGTAAAAATAATTAAATAATCAACAAGGTCAGTCTCCAACTCCTACTCAACGACAAATTAGACAACATATACGTTTTCATTTTAAAATTTGTAAACATTAATAACGATATTATTATAATATAATATAGGTTTAATCAGTTAAAACACTAAATACATAACTTAAAATTCAAAAGTCGGATTACTATTTGCATTTTTACAATGGCTATAATTGTCATGAATAAATATTATTCGGTTTACCCTTAAGGGATTTAACCGAGACCGTTTTGCGGTTATTACTTGCCCTGCAACAGAGAAAACTCTTTCGCTTGGTGTACTTGTCGCCGGTACAAACAATATTGCTCGAGCCAAAGTTGACAGCCATGGAAAGGAGATCTTTCTGTCTTTCCAGAACATCAATACGTTACCGTCGTATGGCTGAAGATCTTTGACACTAGCTGTGCTAAAATACTTCCAGCATTCATTTTCTACCTCACTGTCTACATCACTGGATGTACTGCTGTGCTTCTGACCCAAATACATCAAGAAATTTGTTGGTGGTGTAGGCGCGGAACTCGGTCCAGGCGTTGCATCTTTTGCTGGGTCAACAACATCCTCATCTTTCAAAATATTCTTCACAAATTTGCTCAAAAATTCTACTTTATTAGTGTTTTGATTTTGCATGTAAATGTCGATATCTTTAATTGATTGAAATCTGCAATCCAATAAAGTAGCCGCCACAATAGTATCTGTAACAGGAAAGCGATGGTCCAAACGTTGCAACATGTTATTTTTTAGTCTAGTGACAATGACAGGTTCATCGTCGTCACATTCTTCCAGCAACCTTCTAATTTCAGATTTAAAAATCAATGCCAAATTAATTGTGGTTTGTGATTCTGAGCTTAGGATTTCCACTATCGTCTTGAATTTATTAAAGAACGACGTCAAGCTGGTAATTAAATTGTACTCGTTTTCGTCTAATAATAAAGAACTGCGACCTATATCAAGCAACATGTCTCTAATCGGTCGGCGATTTGCATTGTGGCTGATGCTTGTTAGCATCATAAGCATGCTGTGCCACCTTGTTGGTGTACTTGTTTTTATTGTAGGAGGGGCGCCGGTTCCAGAACTTGTCAAAGGCTCTTCTACGTGAACATCAATCGATGAATCTTCATCATCCGAGTGGTTTATACTAATATCTACAAAAGATGAGAGCAGATCACGCTGTTCTTTGCTGGCAGCGGCTTCTAGTTGAGGAGCTCTATACCTCAAGTGCTTGACTATCTTCTTACATTTATTAATAAGGCAAAGAACCTCATCAGTGTTCTGAATACCATCTACGGTGACCAAATTATGCAAACCATGTCCAAGGCAAAGATGATTTTGCATATTCAGTAAATCAGCGGCTCTTTTCATATTACTGCCAGAGTCGGTCACAAGGACAATATCTTTTTGTGGAATCTGAAATGTACGCAAAATACTTTGAATTTCATCTTTAATCTTTTCACCTGTATGTTTTCCAGTAACTTGTTGAGTAGCTAACGTGAATTTCAAAAGATTCATCTCATGGGAAATGTAATGGAAAGTGCAGGTTATATAATTGCGTCGTCTAAATTGGTCTGTCCACAAATCTGTTGTTAATGCACCAAATCTTATATTTTGTTCTTTAATAGTACTCTGTACATATGCCAACATACTGTTATATACATCTTCTAGCCCCTCTCTGGCAATATTATGCCGTGAGGGTAGATCGTCATCAGCCACAATAATATTGTATTTTTTGAAAAAGTCAATCATGGCTTCATCATTTATGCTGTCGAATGGCAATAGTGATCTGGCAAACCATAGTGCTAGATCGCGCGCCAGCATCCACTTGTCTTTTTTCCCACCAGCTTCACCACTTTTTGTTACTGGTTTCGATTTTCTCTGTACGGAAAAAAAATCTTTAATGTTTGCTACTTTTTTTGTGTGCGTATCTTCTAGGTTATGTTCGTCCTTTAAATGACGTAGTAAATTGCTGGTGGCTATATTTTTACTGTAGGCCTTGACGAGTGCCCTGAAACAAAATTAAAGAAATTTTGTTTATCAAGCATGCATACCTAAATAAAATATTATGAAAGACAAAATCTCAATAGGTAAAAACGTATTACGTACGTAATGTATAAAATACTAAATACCTACTACTATTAACTTGACTTTACTTAGCTAGGTACTGTATTAACTTTTTGTAGAAAGACATAAAAAAATGTTAAAACTAGTGATGAAACGATTATCGCTTAGCGATGTAAGATGCAAGTTTTCAGATGCAAGTCTGTTTCTTTGCTACGGATGATAGCTTGATAGAAAGATTGAACTGAAAGGACTGCAAGGAATTTCTTTGAACCACTAATCGATAATCGTTACATAATTGGACGATTAGAATAGACGATTAATCGTAATCATTTCATCACTAGTTAAAACCAGGCACTAATAAAAACATAAAATTAAAATATTAACCCCATATAAAAGCTATCAGCATGTTAGTAAGTATATGATTGTTTAAAAGAAATAGAAGTTACATAAACTTACTTGGAAAATAGTACATCGCAATCTTTTTCTTTCTCTCGTTGCAAACATGCGTCACAAAACACTTGGTCGCCCAACACTATTCGTTTTCTTCCATCAATATTAATAATTAATTGACCAAAATAAATCCAACAAAAACTGTGTTTGTTTGTTGTTAACTTGGACAATACAGAAATATTAATGTTAAAGAGTTTTGTTTTATAAACGTCTACGTCTAATGCCGCCATTTTGTCAACATTCACACAGTCGTGCGTTCGATTCGGTCCGCGTGTTTGGTTGCACTGACCGAGCTCGGGCTCGCTCGGCGCGCCGTCGCCTAGGGTCGGCGGCGGCGGCGCGGGGGGAATCACGGCGGCGGCGGCGCGCCGGCGCAGCGCTCATATCTAATCCGTAGTGCAGATGACGATTAGGTACTTACGTCAAATATAGTATTATTATTTTTTATTTTGAGATTTACTGTTGTTTTTTTATTTAATATTTTTATTTTACATATTATATAACGCATTTTAGGATTTTTTAGGACTATTTTCACAACACCTGTTTGGCAAGTGGGCCAAAAACCTGGAAAGGAACAAGTATAAAAAATAGATAATCTGACCTCCTTTTTTAAGCTCGAGCTCGTCAGGTTTCTGCGGCTTGTAGGGATAGATGGCGACGTAGGCGGCCGGCAGGGGGCGCTCGTTGCTGCGCGAGCGACGCCTGCGCCGCTCGGACCGCTCAGTTCGCTCCGAGCGGTCTGAGCGCTCCGAGCGAACCTCTGTGCCCGCGTCTAGTAGGCTCGTCGCCAGGATCTCCGCTGAATGTCTGAAGAGGATAATTTGATCAAAAGAAAGAAAATATTATTTACCTCGAAAAGTACCGTGCTAACCTCTGAAAGCAAAAATGCTCACTGCTCGACATAAGCTTAGCCTTCAATAGAAGCAACTTTTAAAATTTAAAAATAAAACAATATACCAACTCACCTATTCTGCGTATTATGATTCCCTTGTAAATGCGACGAAGGAGTCAAGCTATGTCTCTTCTCCCTCTCTCTATGGTGATGGTCTCTATGTGCTCTGGTCACCATATAGTTTCCATCTTTGCCGTGAGAGGGCGACAGCGCCGCTTGAAGCCCCAGCCCAAAGTTTAACAAAGAATCCGGCCCACTCGAACGCACCACGTTTTTACTAGACGATGGCGTGTCAAGCCGCGAAGACTCATTATTGGTTGCACCTTCCGAATTTTCTTCCTGACTTTGACACGCATTACTCGCACCAGATGCATTCAATTTTGGACTTTCTGACGGCGGTAAGCTGACATTCAGAGAGGTGTTCGTTGCCGTCGAACTTTCGTTCAAACTCAGCACTCCCATTGAAGTGTTAAGAGACTCGTCGTTGTTCGTTTCTTCTTCTGGCGGATTCTGATTTATCTGGTTCTGATTTTGATTTGTATTACAAGCGATTACGGTCGCATTTCGTTCGGTATTGTTATCGGGTGAGCTTGGAAGGCTTGGTTCAGCGCTTTCACAAGTACTGGTGTTCGAACTGGTATTGGGAGTAGTCGTGGAGCTAACACCAACTGACGGAGTGTTCATACTCGAACTAGAATCGGAACTGACATTGCTGGTATTAAAATTAGCAATTGACACGGGAAAATGTTCGTGTGTCCTTACATTTTGGTACGTAGTTTCGACCTTGTGAACTGGGGTAGAATTATAGCTGTCATATTTTACAGTTCGTAGTCTGTCGTAATTTTCTCCGATTCTTGATACGCTTTGTATGCCCATAGTGCCTTGGTGTGACTTGTTATGCATATTGGTGAATTGTATGAGGTCTAAAGAGTGTTTCGTTTGTGTTGGTTCCATTATATTCCTCGGTACAGCAGTTGTGGTGACAAGCCCGCCGTGAGAGATCGCGGTGACGTGTTGGTTGATAGGCTGTGGCACCAATATTTGCGCTTGTTGGGCCAACATAGTTTGCGCTGCGTGGTAGTTGGGGTGGGATTGGCTCATGGTCGCCAAATTTTGGTAGTTGCTCTGCACTGTGGAGGGGGTGGACATCGACATCTGTTGGTAACGGTGAGTGTGCTGCTGTAATATCAAAAAAATATTTGTTTCTAACGGGTAACTTAAAAAAAATATTAAAATACTGGAAATCAGCTGCATCCGGTTAGACTTGAAGTCGACCCCAACATAGTTGGGAAAAGGCTAGGCAGATGATGATGACTTAAAAAAATCGTTACATTTGTTTAATTAAACCTATGTTTATTTTTTTCGATACGTTACTCAGATGTTTGGACAAATATTCGCGTTTTTGATACAATTCAAAATAAACCTTACTTTTACTAGGGTAAGATCTATTTTGCGCAGAGGTAATAGAAAAAGATTCTATTTGTTGTGTTTTTAAGACTCAATTATACACATTAAAATGCACTATTACACATTAGACGAAAAAAAGATAAATGGCAAATATTTACCACCTAAGCTTACATTGTGGAATGCAATAAAGTTGAGTATTGAGTATTGGAATATATCGATCTTAGAACATTTTAATCATATTATTATAAATATTATATTATACACATCATACACTCAGACTCACACACACATTCATCATACACCCACTATGACACTCTCACACACATACTAGTCTACTCAGTACATATTGATTTCTATTTTAATTTCATTTTAAATAGTTTTTTGTTGGTTTATCTTTGTTTTATAATTGAACCTGCGAATATTTACAAATGGCATATACCTAACTAAATACAATTTAGAAGCATCCACTAAAGGGTCGGGCCCAGCATCTTTAACACAAGTTGTCTTGGCAACTTAGTAAGGGTGCTGGTGTCACCTCACAATTGTATAATTATTTTACTTGTATTGTATCTACCATGTACCAAATTTATTGTAAAATGTAACACTTGATGCAAATAAATTATTATTATTACCTGTGCATGATGTCTGTGGTCAGAGTGCGAAGGTCTCGAGTGTTCCGGTACGGGCGGCACGGGGCGGTTCAGCGGCACACTGTAAAATATAAGACTCCTATTAGTAATATTGAATACTCGCTACTTCGTAATTACGAATTTTGCTTTTGAAATTTCAACTATAATATCATAGTATTAGGTATGTATGTTGTTTAAATTGCCCCAAAATCTTTTGAAAGAAAAAACAACAAGGTAAATAACATAACATTACGCCAGTAATTTTCGAAGGGTCAGGTAGAAGATTTTTTTAATTAAGACGTTAGTGGCCATGACAGTTCTAATATATACAAATTATGGTAATTCTGGTACTAAACACAAGAATTTTAAAAGCAATAACTTCTTTATTTTTGAGTGCCTCGTTGGGATAGTATTCGCAAGCTGCTGAACACGAGATCCTGGGTTCGATACCCTGGATCGGGCAGTATAATTGGATTTTTCGATTTGGAGTTTGTCAGTAGTAGCCCAGTCTGGATAAGAGCCCGGTTGATGGCAATAGGCTTGCCCCCTATTACATGGGACTCAAACATAACTGGCGAAATGTGAGTGCACTATAGGTACCTCTGCCCAACTCGTCGGGGATTACAGGTGATGTTATGTTATATTTAAAATTTTCAAGTTTTTTTTTTGAAATGTTTAGCAGTACATTTGTGCAGGGTTATTTCTACATGCTGTTTATGGTTTATAGAGGCTTAATTTTTTGAGGGTGGGAAATCATCAAATCACTCCTCCCGCTCTGGGTGGAGCGGTAGGGAGTGTCAGATTTTTACTGACTAAGACCCATCCATGTTCCTTCCTCAGCCCTTTATATTCCGGGGTAGCGGTAACCCTTTCGGACAATCCCGCTTACCCGGCAGGCTCGGGCCCCTTCACATGCTGACATCTCTTTGAGGCTCGCGTGGAACATATACGCGCCGTTCGGCACGGGCCTGGTCCTCATCGGACGGTGAGCTACCTATTACTCACCGTCCGCAGGCCCGCGCCTACGGTGGCCGGGAGTCGTCCTGTGGCTCCCGACGCCAGAGGCGTCTCCTGCGGCGGAATGCTTCTAGACTTGAAACTATGAATAAAGTGTAACCTGTTCATAAGCTGTCGCGCGGCCTGGTTGAGTTCCACGAAAGCGATGGGGAAGATGCCCACTCGCTGGTCCAACCGACCTTCCGCCCAGTTGTCGTCCACGCGACGATGCACCGTTATTATAGCCCCTGAAACCACAGATACAACATTACATCGAGACTCCTCCGTGTCTAGGAAGCACGTTAAGCCGTTGGTCCCGGCTGTCATTCGTGGATCTTTGACAGTCGTTACGGGTAGTCAGAAGCCCGAAAGTCTGACAGCCATTCTTACCAAGGGGTAATACCCAGGAGGGTAATCCCCAGGGGGGTATTACCCAGTTACTGACTGGGTTGTTGAGGTTAGATAGGCAGTCGCTCCATGTAAAATACTGGTATTCAGCTGCATCCGGTTAGACTGGAAGCCGACCCCAACATAGTTGGGAAAAGGCTAGGCAGATGTACTATTTGTTGTGTAGTGGCAAGTAGTCTGAATAACTAAAGGGAAATTAAGAATCAGATCAAAGCTAAACTAACCTACATGCTAAAGCCCTCTATAGAGAATTTAGATTCAGAATTATAGAACATGATGCTAAGAGCAAAGTCTGTTTACCTTTGTCGAAAGCCAGACAGCCTTCTTCGTCAGGTGCGGACATCCGGAAGTCGTACAATGCTTTGCACAGCGCTGTGGCGACCGGGAGTGGTACCACCACCTGCAAATAACAATATAACTAATTAATTTCATAATAAGAAAGGTATTTCATTCGGCTTCTTACATTTTGTATAGTTCCATTCAAAATTAACCCATACGCTGACACAAACACGTATGTGTGTTGCAGGCAGTTTTTTTTTTGAGGGTGGGAAATCATCCAATGTCTTCTCCCGCTCTGAGTGGAGCGGAAGGGGGTGTCAGAATCTTACTGACTAAAACTCATAAATGTGTTCCTTCTTTAGCCCTTTATGTTCCGGGGTAGCGGTAACCCTTTCGGACAATCCCGCTTAGTGTTGCAGGCACTGAGCTTATTAAAAAAAAGTGGCAGGTTTGAGTTAATGGCGGGTCGGAACATCAGGCGAGTCGATGCGCAGTAACTAATTCATGTGTCAGCGGGGGAGAGGGGGGAGGTACTGCGCAGCGAGGAGCGCACTAAGCGCACTTCAGATCCGACACAGTTTAACGTATTATACCAAAACAGCGAATGAGACTATATTAAGACTTAAAATACTGCATTATGAAAAAACATATTCAAACATAACTACCTGTAATTTGGATCGTAGATATTGAAATACTTACAAAAAAAATCGCGTTATTAAAAAACATATGAATATAGACCATAATATTGTTTTTACAATTGAGAGCTAAGACAGACGACACCCATTAACATGCAGAACAAGAATCATCATACATAATAAAACAATTAATCTAATGAGAAAAAAAATGTAAGAACATCATGTGACGAGTAATTTTGTTTTTTTTTTCATTTGCGAACATATGGTCTGTGCACTTTCATAAAATACAGACTAAAACGACATTCATGTGCACTTGGGCCTTTAGTTTTTATTGGACAGAGGCCAGCACATCAAGTTACCACAATCTGTCAAATTTCTTTGATAGTATTTCAACTTTATTGCAAAGACATAAGGTTCATTTTTAATTGACAAAATTTGACAGTTAGGGACAGCTTGATGTGCTGGCGTCTGTACTTGTCATTTTAATAAATTCATTGCCCTTCCTTTGCAATGCAGCAAGTGTCTAAAAATAGATGAATCCAATCCAGCCTGTCCCTTGCTGCCCTCTTCCAGTGACGCCCTAAGTCGAGGTGCGTCCCCACAGGGGATGCCCTTTGCGAGTAGTCGCTTAGTTTTTAAGCCCTGGCCTTAATTTATTTAGGCATCCACAGGAAAACCCGGATAAGTAGCCGACGACTTCATAGATAGACTGGCGCGAAGCCAATCACACACAAAAAACATCGATTACTAGGAATAACTTATTGGAAAACCTATTATCTTGATAACACAATTGAAACATCCAACGTGACTTCATACCAGCTGTGGTCACTTATGCTTCAAAGTGGATTTACAGCCGAACGAAGCAAAGTAATCTATGACTCGCTTTTCATAATATCTTTCTGAGCGTTTGCTTAGTACTTTAAAATTCCACAGTGGATTTTGATTCGGTTTTCATGATTTCATTTCATGACGATTTCGAGACTTCGATCCGACACTATAAACATTATAGTGTATACATGATATTTATCACACCAATATTATTATGGCGAAAAATTGCGAGTGAGTGTGTTTGTATATTTGTTACTTCGCCGAATGAAATTTGGCTCAGAGATAGATTATAACCTGGATTAACACATAGGATACTTTTTATCCGGTCAATACGTTCCCGTGGGATAGTTTCAGACATCCATGCGGATGAAGTCGAGGGCAGAAGCTAGTCCTAGATACAAAACAGAAACACGACTTTTTGAGATTTCGCTCCATCAGTATGAAGCAGGAGCTGTTGTAGTTAGTGTTTAATAATAATGAACTAACCTGAACGTATGTGATAGGGAACATGCCACTTCTTCCGGAACATTCTCCTTGATACCAAAACGGGTCCAACTTCTTTTGTATTAGTATCGTTTCACCTTTCTTGAACGACAGGTCCCTGTAAACAATTACACTAATATTATAAAAGCGAAAGTTTGTGAGTGAGTGAGTGAGCGTGAGTGTGTGTGTGTGTATGTGTTCGTGTGTGTGTGTGTGTTTATATGTTTGTCAATTCTTCACGCTCACATGGCTGAACGGATCTGGATGCAAATTGAAATTTGGCACAGAGTTTGTTTATCTATACTAATACTAGCTGACCCGACAGACGTTGTCCTGTCTTAACTGTGATACCTACCCTACCTACCTACCTACCTGCCTACTTACCCTACCTACCTAGCTACCTACCCTAGCTATCCTACCTACCCTACCTACCCACTCTACTTACCCTACCTACCTACCCTACCTACCTACCTACCCTACCTACCTACCCTACCTACCTACCCTACCTACCTACCTACCTACCCTACCCTACCTACCTACCCTACCCTACCTACCTACCCTACCCTACCTACCTACCCTACCCTACCTACCTACCAGTGGCGTGCACACAGTTTTAAGACAGGGTAGGCAGAAAATTTTACTCACCAAAAATACTACACGTTGGTTTTGGTTCGTCGTCTTGTCGATTGATAATGTAGGTAATTGCCAAATGCCAACTCAAATATCCATAGATTGACTGATTTTATAGACATATCAATTTACGGATATTCGAAGTGGCCTTTCGGCGCGTTTATTTGATGTTTTGTAATGTTTGTTTGAATTGCAAAATTTAAATAAAATCATTGAAAAGATGGTGGTGTGAGTATACTAAGTATAGGTATAGGATTGTTTTATTGGTATATTAAATCTACACGCCTTTCTTTCTGTAAGAATATCTGCAATATGGAATCGTAAAAGTTGGGAAGGCGTTTTATTTCCGTAAGAAGGTTTTTTTCTATTGAAATCGTGGAAAGATCTGTAAGTCGTTGCTGGCCTTGTGTATTTCATATATAGGTGTGTATACGTTTTAGCGACGAGAATGACCTTTCGGTTGAAGCACTGCTCGCGGGAACTGTAACAATTAATTTTGCCAAACGCAGTACTTCGGGAAAAACTGTAATTATGTTATTTTCGTAAAAATGTTCTATAATTTTGTAAATACTAAGGTTTTTGAATTCGGCAGATTTATAAACACATTTGAGCTCATTGATAAGGCGGTCTTAGTTAAAGTCGTATAATTTATAAACATTTACGAATTGCGATACTAATTCAACCGGAAAATTGTCATTATATTTATTGAAATTTTCGCATGAAAGTAGTCCAAAAATTTTTAACTCTTTCAGATTTTTATATCGGTCGCGACATTCTATGGATATATTGTCTATAATTTCAATAAAAATCCGCTTAACATTGGTTTTCGCGTCCTCAACATTACGTTTTCGTTTTGGCTGCCCTGTGCTTATTTTTACGCCTTCAAAAATTAATTCAAACCTAGATCTGAATGATTCCAAAAACGATTCAAAGTCCCTAATTTTTTTTATGCAATAAGTCACATCTCATGTCTATTTTTGCATAATTTCGTAAAGCACATCAGTTTCTGCGAATATTAAATATTATCGAGATAGGTCGTCCAACACCGGATTTGCAATTATACTACAACCTAAAGGTAAAGTTAATCGTAAATTTAATACAAAACAATATGATTCGCGTTGCTTAACGAAACTTCATGTGTTTAACGAAATTTTCGTTAAACACATGAAGTAAAAACTGGATTAAAAGTCTTTTAAATTGTGTAACAAATACGAAACTTGACTTAATGTCTCGCCATCCCAAGAGTCTTCGTTTTCAGCCATATCCTCAAATAAATCAATTAAATGTAAAGAAGAATTGAAAATTACGTTTACAGTGAGCGAATTGTAAGTCCATCGAGTGTCAGCAACGCGAATCATATTGTTTTGTATTAAATTTACGATTAACTTTACCTTTAGTTTGTATTAATTGCAAATCCGGTGTTGGACGACCTATCTCGATAACTTGTTTTTTTTCACTGAAAGATAGTTTTGAAAACACATCATATTTTATTTCCTCAATACACACACCATCTGAACCACTTTCACAGACAATATTATCCATTTTTCACTCTAATAACAATGTTAAAATCCTAAATATCTGATAGCTCAAGTCACAAACACAACACACATAAAACAATATGGCTGTTAATGACTATTAAAATTACTAAAAAGGAAAATTTAATACGACAAAAAAATGATGGCCATCAAAATATATAAAATTCAATGAAACAATGTTACTTCTTAAAATATTTGCACTGCATAGCAAACTTTCGTTCGTAAATGTTCGGAAGAGATCATAATTTTTCGTGGTAGCTTTAAAGAATAACCAGTGAGACACTGGCTGTTCATGCAGTTGTGTGCGTGATTTTTGTCATTGTGTGTCAGCAAAGCCCACGTAGCTATAGGAACGCACACACATAAAAATCCGTATCACCACGACATTCTACTGAGCACACATACAAAACATTCAGACACGAATATTTTGTGTCTATGCCGTGGCGCTAGTGCAGCGCGAATCGATGATGTGAAATTACTTGAACGACCAACTGTATCGGATCATAATGATAACACACCGGCCAATCGATAGGTGGAGCTGATTTATGTTTTAAGATTTTTATGTTGTTTTGTTTATTGATAAAATAATATTAGATCTATTATCAGAACTAGGGTAGGCAGTGTCTTTTTGTCTTTATGAAACGCACGCCACTGCTACCTACCCTACCTACATACCCTACCTACCTAACCCACCTAAAAAAAAAAAAAAAAAATGTATTCTGCTATTCAGGGCGGAGACAAATCCAACGAAACAAAAACCATGAAAATTGGTCCAGCAGATCTCGAGTTATAACGAAGGGAACAAACCCGTCTTTCTTTTATATACAGGGTGTCCAAGAACCTGGCGTCCAACTGGATTCCCACGATGCCCCAAGTTCTAACAGTACTCAGAAAAATATTTTAAAAAATCCACCCCATGTACTTACAGAATTATACTGATTTCAAAAAAAAAGGGGGAAATGAGCACCCTGTGACATACTTTTGAATGCTGTGACTGCTAATGCTGATAATTTCGATATTTCTTGGAGGTTTTGTAATCTAGGGTATTGCTGTGTCTAAATAGAATGTAAAAATAAAGTACTTATTGTACCATTTTAAAATAAAATATTATTTTAACTAAAGGTGATATGGAAAACTATTGAATTTCGCAACTTTGACCGACTGTAGTGTAAAAAAAATGTACCAAAATAGTATGGCAAGTGACGTCAAATTTTGACGCGTTTATTCCTCTTTTTAAAAAGGTATAATACTTACACATTAATTTGAAAAAAAAAATTTTGATAATATTTTTACTCAACAACCCAATTTTTACGAAGTGCCTACCTACTAACGGTAACTGTCGGACCCTTTCTTATCTTAGAAACTGTTATGTTACTACTATTATTTACTTCGGTTCCAAGAGTGAGCAAGAAGGAAATACACACAGGTAGATGGGTTCCCAGTAGAATAAAAGCAAAGAATGTTAGTTTAAAGATATTTTATTACAATAAATGTTCAAAATGTTGACCACCCGCGGCAATACAAGCTCTCACTCTCCTTAAAAAGGACCGCTTTATGTTTCGCGAGTAACTTTTTTGACGTATCACCTGCACTGCTTGTGTTATCTTCTCACGAAGGTCAGCGATGTCATTAATGGGCTTCGCATAAACGAGCTCCTTCATAGTTCCCCAGAAAAAAAAATCCAGCGGATTTAAGTCAGGTGAGCGGGCTGGCCACGGGATTGTTCCTGATCGCCCAATCCACCTGTTCGGGTATTGCTCGTCCAAAAACTCTCTAACGGATACGCGAAAATGTGCTGGACAGCCGTCGTGTTGGAACCACATATCTGGTGGGGTCTCTTCTAGTAAGTTTGGCAAATCATTTTGAAGAAAATTTAAATATGATTCGCCAGTCAAATTCTCGGGCATCTCAAATGGACCAATAATATTCCCACAGAGAATACCGGTCCACATGTTCACTTTGAACCGGTACTGGGATCTATCTTCTCGCATCAAGTGCGGATTTTCCACATGCCACTCGTGCAAGTTGTGTAGGTTCATGTAGCCATCCTTCTTAAATGTTGATTCATCTGACCACAAAATTTTGTCGATAAAGTTTTCGTCTTCTCGATGTTTTTGCAGGATTGTTTCACAAAACGCGACTCGGCTCGGATAGTCTCGAGGTAAAAGACTTTGCACTCGCTGTACGTGGTACGGATGATATTCTTCTTTTTGGAGTATACTGTGTGCTGTGCTCTTCGGTATCCCCGTATCAGCTTCTATTCCTCGCACAGAGATGCTTGGATTTGCCGACACCGCCTCTAAAACTTCATCGCGTATGAAGTCATTTACGGGTCGTCCTTCACCAGCTACTTGATTGGGGAACCGCCCGTCACATAGTGATCTGTGCACATTAATGAAAACTCGATGGTCGGGATATCGCGTAGCCCTCGGATACCTTTCTCTGTAAAGTCTCGCTGCAGCTCGTCCATTACCTCTACATTCTCCATAAATGTAGTGCATATTTGCGTATTCTTGCGGAGTGTAGGTCGCCATGGTAGCACACACAAAACACAAACTGTCCAAACACAGGCAAAGGTCGTCGTAAAGAGTTCGTTTCAAAGTCCAGAGCACAAAGAGTAATCGAGTCCAATAAACAAAGCTTTAAATCGTAGTACGTGATCAATGGTAACAATAAGAGAGAGGTGCGTAGTAACGGCAGGAGGCAGTGACGCGTACTGACCGTACTGTTATCCTAAATAGCACGATCCCAGATAGCGTCACTATCTATCCCACTCGCACCTCTAACCTTTTTCTCCCTCACTCTTACCTGAATAATGGGGTACCATAAAGAAGAACCAGCAAATCGCAAAGATAGTTTCTGTCTTGCTCCCTCCTGTTGTAATAACGAATCACTATGGTGAGATGCATGCACATACCGTCCCTTACGGTCTAACCTGTTTTTTGAGAGGCCTGTTGTTATTTTTATGAGCATACAATAGTAATTCTTTAGAGGTTAGATTCAATTCGTCGTAAATTTTTCTTTCTAAGAATTCTGTAAGACATCGTAAAAATTGGGTTGTTGAGTAAAAATATTATCAAAATTTTTTTTTTCAAATTAATGTGTAAGTATTATACCTTTTTAAAAAGAGGAATAAACGCGTCAAAATTTGACGTCACTTGCCATACTATTTTGGTACATTTTTTTTACACTACAGTCGGTCAAAGTTGCGAAATTCAATAGTTTTCCATATCACCTTTAGTTAAAATAATATTTTATTTTAAAATGGTACAATAAGTACTTTATTTTTACATTCTATTTAGACACAGCAATACCCTAGATTACAAAACCTCCAAGAAATATCGAAATTATCAGCATTAGCAGTCACAGCATTCAAAAGTATGTCACAGGGTGCTCATTTCCCCCTTTTTTTTTGAAATCAGTATAATTCTGTAAGTACATGGGGTGGATTTTTTAAAATATTTTTCTGAGTACTGTTAGAACTTGGGGCATCGTGGGAATCCAGTTGGACGCCAGGTTCTTGGACACCCTGTATATATAGATTATAAAGAGGTAAAATTTGTAAGTTTGTATGTAGGGGGTAATCTCCGGAACCAATGATCCGATTTCAAAAAAAATTTCACCAATAGAAAGCTACATTATTCCTGAGTGCTATAGGCTATACATTATAATATTTATATCATACATATTAGCCGAGCTAACGCAATTTTAGTCTAGCAAGTCGGAAAGAAATACCTGTGAAAACAGAATTATTTGCATGCGCTGCCTAAACAGTTGTTTAAAATTGAAAGCAATGTATGGCAACCCGGTTCGCCTTAATTATTTCTACAAAAAAGTCCGCGACACCATATTCCTATCTTTTGTATTTTAACTTTTATATTTCGTTTTATGTTTTAAAAAAAGTATTTTTTCGACTTACTTCTAATGTTAAAACAAGAAATTTTCCGCGGACGAAGTCGCGGGCAGAAGCTAGTGTCCTATATTAACACATAGGATACGTTATTCCAGTAGTACGTTCCCTTGGGATAATTTCCGACATCAACGAGAGCGAAGCCGCTAGCAGCAACAAGTTCAAATATAATAACTGGATGAGCAATTAATATCAGTATGATTACAAAAAGGCCGTACTTGTTATAAAGTCATTATTGTTCCAGTGTAAGACAGAGATAGAGTAACACAGGGCACCCTTGTATTTTTCGCAACAATTATGACTTTTTACGGGATACCTGACCCTATTAAGTGCTAAAATACTATTTGTGTTCTAATGTCATGAAAATAGACCCAAAGGGCCGATGACCAATTCGTATAGTAGTATTATTTTCATACTAGCTTCTGCCCGCGGCTTCGCTCGCGTGGAGGTCGGAAATTATCCCACAGGAATGTTCTACCGGGATAAAAAATATCCTATGTGTTAATCCAGGATATAAACCATCTCTGTGTCAAATTTCATCCAAATCTATACAGTAGTTTTTACGTGAAAGAGTAACAAACATCCATACATCCATACTTACAAACTTTCGCCTTTATAATAGTAGTAGGATTACTTCAGTGTCAGAATGAGACGGAGCTATACAGGACGTATAGCTCTCTTTCCCACTGGAAGTAATATCATATGTATATACATTTAAAGTAAGCTACGCCACTTTAATCGTTCCTAAGTCCATAAACTTCCTTCAATATGTATGATATAAAACATCTGTATAATGTATACAACATAATGTGTACCTATTTCATAACACTGCGCACATGTTAACTTGCCGCTCAGCACATTACTAAGCGCATACTGAACGGATAGCCCGTGACTCACTCCAACAATGATGCACCAAGTTCAATGATTACTAATTGAAAATAAGTGGTTCGCAGCTCCCCGATCACATCAACTTTAAAGTTTACATTGTTATCAAAGTGTTTTTTCCCACTGACTCATACAATTGGGGTAGTTGGCAAGTAGGTACTTAATATTCTAGTAGCTACTTGACGTTTGACAGTTGTTTACTCGTTTGTCTTCTCGAAAGTCGTTCAATAGTCCACTGATGTCACTCAAGAAGTTAAATTAGACTAGTAATTGTCTATAAGTAAAGAAAATACAAAAGTGGAAGTACTATTTCTGTATTTTCTTTACTTATAAACAAGCAACAATGGATGTTTTATAACTGAATGCGTGCGAATAATAATTTCATTGTTGCTATTTCCGAGATTATTTACAATTAGCGGCGATTTTCATAAAATTTATAAATCTCGAATAGATTAAACTTTTATTACTTAAACCTTTAAATCTGAAGTTTTAACTATATTACTGCACGTTTACTATAAATGCGAAAGTAAGTTTGTTTGTTACTTTTTCACGCCTAAACCCTGTACCACCGATTATTCTGAAATTTTGTATAAACGTTGTCAGGTGTACAGCAAACGGACATAGGGTACCGCTCCGAGGGGTCTATTGACGATAGCCCGTCGGCCGTACACAAAAAAAGGGTACCAACCCTTCATCCAGAAAAATGTAGGTACTGTTCCCGCGGAAAACAACAATAACGTTCTTATGGCAATAGATGTCGTCACGTGTCTTTCGAATCAAGATTTATAATATAGTAAGAATTATAATATTACAAGCAGAGTACAACCCGAATAGGGATGATGACTAAAATATTTTTATTTGTCCGTCAGCTAGGTTATTTAAAAATATTGCACACGTATTTTTTTTTATACAATAAAAAAAAAAAAAAACATTGGGTTAAAATGTGTTGTGACGGCACTACTATGTAGTTTTTACACTGAGTTGTGACGTAACGCTCCCACTCCCATCTTAAATGCGTTTTATGCAGAAAAATACGAGATATTTTGTATTATCTGACTGGTTTTTTTTAATTCAGTCATCATCCCTATTGATCGTCAAATTCTAAATTTGCGAAACCCGTGGGCAAAAGCGAGTCAAGGAATAAATGATTGTAAAGAATAATCTCGAAAACATATTCGATTTAGCATTGGCGACATGTTATTAAGCAATGATGTTTGTTTGTTATAAAACAATTTGTTCCGTTACTTAGTGGTTGCAGTTTTAAATTGCGTCATATTTAACCGCACATGAACTCTTCCTTCCTTGCTCCTAATTAAAAGGGTTGAAAAGTAATTAAGTAACCGACATTAGGCGATGGCCTATCACGGCGCCTTATAAAGTACGTCATACGTGATCTATGAACACCGGTATATGTCTTGAACTCTATATTATCTAAGCAAATAAGTCAATAATTATTTACTGCTACAATAAACATAATGCCTCATTAGTGCTAATGAATAAATCAGCTAGTATGCTTGTTTACGAGTCTCTTTGTATATCTTTAATTACTGACGTTTTACGGTAGGCAGGGGCACGGAATAAGGGGGGTTGTCCGAAAGGGTTACCGCTTCCCGGAACATAAAGGGCTAAGGAAGGAACAATGGATGGGTTTTAGTCAGTAAGAGTCTGACACTCCCTTCCGGTCCACCCAGAGCGGGAGAAATCATTCGATGATTTCCCAGCCTCAAAAAATGGGGCATGGGATAGTTTCAAAATTGTCGCCAGTACCTGGGGCCAACCACCACTATAAAGAGCAGTATTATGTTATTAATACTTCAATGTGAGAAAGAGATGAAGATCAATCCCTTACATAAGTCGGTCAATCACTACATAGTATAAAGCAAAGTCGCTTCCCGCGTCTGTCCTAATGTCTGTATGAATGTATGCTTAGTACTCGTATCTTTAAAACTGCACAACGGATTTTGATGCAGTTTTTTTTAATAGATAGAGTGACTCAAGAGGACGGTTATGGTGTATAATTTATTAAGGTTTGCGGACGAAGTCACGGGGGGGAAGCTAGTTTTGTATAAATCTCACTGTGATAAGATACGTGTCATTTCACCTGAAGCTAGGGATTAACACTACCGACACCCCACTTCTTGTTTACTTCATCTATGGTTTCACGATGATTTTTTACAGAAAACTCTGGCTGTTATATTTAAATTTACGTACCGAGATTATTAAGAACCGTTGCTTACCTAAATTATCATAATAATCATTATGTTCCCACTTTTCTACGTAATAAGAGTTATCGTCGTCAAATTACGAGTATGGGAAGATCCTAGACTCTCCTAGATCGTAGCGGACTTGCAGACTCATACATTGTATACAGTAACAGTAAATTAATGCAAGCTCAACGAAATGGAAAACGATTGTTATTAGCATAATTGTATTTTCACACGCATACTATCACGATTATTAAGATGCACGTGATTTGTTCAGCAATTTTTTTTTAAGTAAAGATAAATCGAAATATTAGTATTGGTATGAGCATCATAGACCAAGGAATCGGCAGGGTTTAGAGGCGGCAGTTCTAATGGCGCCGAAAATGAATTTGAGCACACTTCTGTCAAAACAGCCAATCCGTCAGTTTCTATACGTCATGTGTCGTAGTACTAGTTTTTTTTTTTTTATTGTTTTGTGGAAGGCTTACAGACTAATTACATAAATGCTTAAAAAAAAATGTACTTAAAAATTGCTAACGTCATTGCTAGTAAACGGTGTTACGCTTGGTTTGTATGCAGTGTTATCAATACCGTCTCTGGCAGCAGCCGAGGCGTCACCGTGCTCTATGGCATATATCTTCACCTGCTGAAGGTCTCCCTCCTGGGCGCGACTTGTCTTGGCCAACCTGGAAGTCTTTAAACAGACTCCGGACTCAGGTTGACCGAAGCAAGGAAAACCTGCTCAAGTGGGTTTCATAGACAACTCCGTCTTGGAGTGTAAATGTGGTGCTGTTCCACAAACGATGGGAAACTTAATATCGAGTCCTGCGTGTCCTTGTTTTTGTCCTGCCTGCCGCATACACGTTACAGGAACTGATGAACGCTAGTGATGGCGTCAAACACGTAGCCGAATTCTGGGCCGAGCATTTAGATTGCCATCGACACGCTAAGAAGAAGATCTTCACTATATTAGAAGAGGCACTTTGTCACGCTGTGATGCGACAAAAACGGGCCGATTCTTTGCATTTGAGTACAAATGGCATCTAATCATTAGTAGTTTTGGCCACAATTAAAGTATATGTAGCTAGAGACGATAACCCCACTGTCTAGGTATCATCGTCTTTATTTTGTAGCAATTAGGGTGATTTTCCTAGTTCAAATGTTACTTGACTGTTTAGGTAGTAACGATTGGTGAACTATTTGTGCCCGATTGATGACATTGCAATAGACTCACGCGTTTTAATTGGAACTTTAATATTACTAGCGAAATGTGAGTGTACTACAAGTAGATCTCTGTCAAACACTTCGGGGATTACTGGCGTGATGGTATGTTGCGTAAAAATGTATAAAAAACAAAATGAGGTCAACTCACCCCGGTTCCTTAGATATAAAGTCGTGTAGAGCCCTCGCGTGCGGGGGCAACTGCTTACCGCCTGGCTGTAACACCTTGAACAATTTACGAAAACATTATTAGTTAAATTAACTGAATTATGTAACTACTTAAAACGAACTTATGTTTAACTTATGTTCTTTCTCACGAAATTCGAGGTCTTACTAAATATTTTCTCGATTATAATGAAACTTGTAGGAGTTCTATACTTAAAATCAAAGGGATAAGCAAAGAGGGAAAAGTAAAATGAAGGTTTAAATATGTACATCACAGTATCAGTCTTTCCTCAATTTTGTCATTTTCAATAGTTCTTTTTTTACAAAAAAAGAAACGTAAGTTCTTCGGATCACGTATTTAAAACCTCGAAACCCCGGGATTGATAAACGTATCTGGGGATGTATTCTCTAGTTGTGATACAGATAAAGATAGTTTATTTGTCAAACATGCGTTCACCTACAAATTAAGCATGCAAGATCTTAAATATAGGTAATTAAAAATTCCGTACATGTTTTGCTTGACGAGGCGTATTATCTTTTTATACATTTGACAAACAATAAAATAAAATAAATACCCGATTGAAATTGACGAATGGCCGTCGAAAGACAAATCTCAAATTGTTCTAAAAACCTCAATCTCTTCAAGCAAGACAACAATAAACCTTTGCCCTGTCAGTCATACTAATTCTTACCTGGGAATGTCCGCTCCTTGAAGTCCGTTGTCCAGTGACTAGCTTCCTTGGTGCCGAGTTCTTCATACCTTCGAGGATCCTCATGAGAAGTACGTTTGGGGGCAACTCCTCCACCTTCACTTCCACTAAGACCCTGCATTCCGGACATCTTAGCTCCTTGTGGGATTCTATTATCACCTGAAATTATGAAAAAGGTTTTATTTAAATAAGTTAGTGACATCCTGCATCATTAAATAATACAAGTTAAAAAAAAATTGATAGCGAAGTAACTTCATCAGTTAATAATGTTTCCTCTGCCGGGAGCGTGAGACTCAGATCTCCTCCATGTGACAGGGCACTCCCTGTCACATGGAGGAGATCTGAGTCTCACGCTCACAACGGCTCACTAGCCGTAATCCATCACAAAGGCGTAGTGCCGGTTGGTGAAAGTTACAAGTCTTTGTATTTTTGGTTCTAGGACGTACAAGTACGGTTTTCCTTCAATGGTTTTAAAGATAGCGAATGATGGCGTTCGTATGACAGAATTACGTAAACAAAATAATTATGATATTATCTGTATCCTAGCGGCACCTTGCATGATAATATCTGAGTACTGGCAACCTCGCCTCGTGAACTCTGATAAGAACAAATAAATTATTTATAATCAGACCTCCGAGGACGCAGAAGGCCAACTGGTTTAGAACAGACTTATTCAAAAATGGAACCTGGTGACAGGTCCAGTATCTTTATAATTCGATATTGGCTGGCTAAGAAGCAGGCGGTCCACCCATTGATAAGAAGTCAGTGGTCATCGCCGCATTTGGTCATCCGCAATATTAGAGGCATGCAAATTCGTGATCATCAAAGATTATTAATGTCTCAAGTGGGCTGTCGTCTTCATTTCAGATCGATGGCAAAACTATAAAGATTGTGGATATAATATTACTAAATGATTGGGAACTAGAAGGCGTCCACGCCAATCGCGCCATCAGTAGAGTTTTTAGGTCTTTGAAAGTGTAGGTGTACTTTGGACACACCGACATACGGGGGATGGTTTGGTCAGGTGTACCGGATTCGCACTTGGTGTCGGTAGGATCAAAAAAGGAGGATTTTTGATCCAACCGACACCCAATTTACTGATTACTGACTAGCAACAGATTACTGAGGATTATGTAGATTAGTACCTACACCAGTATAATGACCAACCAAGGCGGAAAACAGCGTCGCATCTTGGTAGCAGAAATAGATAAGGCAAACTTTAACTGAACAACAAAGACGCTTTCAATTTGAAACCAACAACAATTATTCAAGCCTTATAAGACATTTTAAAGGATTCGTTAGATTGGATTGGATTCATTGCTTAGCAACGAAATAAAACAAGTGGTAGCGCTAGCGACCGGATTTTGACTCGACCGAAATGAAGGGCGTTTATCATCCCACGCTAGTTGGGAGTGATAAATTGAGGGAAACGAATTGTCCTAATGCTCGTAGGCGATGGGCTGATTCTAGTTTACTTGTAACCTTTGAGCCATTCCAAACAATATCACAACATATCGAATTGTTTTTTCTCTCCTCCAGGCCAAGCCCGTAGTATGAAACTCCAGTTTTAGTAAACGAAGAAAGAGGTGAGAAAGAAATACAATCTTATGGAAGTCATACAAATAGTGAGTGGTTCATAAACTACGTCGCCGCGTCGTCGACATAATATAGGAATTGCTCATCTAAACATTGAAAATTAAATCAAATCAAAATGGTTGAGCTGAATGTGCTGTGCTATTCCATGCGTCATGTTCATGAACGGGCGCCGTCAGTAGGGACTGGCGAACTATTAGCTGCCACGGCTCTTTTAAAATTAAACTTAATTTTGAATTGTTTTTAAATCTTGTAATTATGGATGCTTTTTTTGAGTTCTGCGTCGGTCTCACATGTATATTTCAACATTTAACCCAGTTTTTGTAAACATATTTTGATTTAAAAGAGTGTCCATGGAGTTTCTTGCCTGTTCTTCTCCATGGGAATGGGCAACTAGCTTCATCTTTCTGACTGACCGACCCCTCGACAATTCAAAAGTGCCTGTAATTGGTTTATTTGAAATTAAGTTTGAGTTTGAGTAAAGTTAAACCAGCTGCAATATATGCACACAATAATTACAAATACTTTATTCAGAATGTATGGAAACTGTCTCTGCAAGAAAAATTATCTTTCTCTATTCTGCAACGTATTAAAACGAAAGATGAAAATGTAAATTGAAATATAACTTCACGTTTTGCAACATCTGCTTGTTATTTTCTTTTCACTACGATATGAAAGACGTAATTGAATAAAACTTTTGAAGTAATTGGATATGATAGAACTACGTAACAGAGGAGTTCGTCGATGAAAGCAGCCAAATTGGGAGTGGGCTGTATATTGTATAACGAAGCAATTACTAGGTAGAGAAAATTAAGAAAAATAAAGCCCTATAAAAGCCAGCAAACTAAATTTCGGACAAAAACACAAAAATTAATCTGTAACTCTGCCAAATTACTTCGACATCAATTAGGTAAGTAGTTTAATTTGACACAAAGCTATAAGCAGACAAGAGAACACCATAGAAGTTATTCCTGTACCCTAAAAAAAACTAAAACGAAAGTCTTTGCAGATGCCAGTGAGTCACCAAAACAATTAGCTAATGTGCTCATGTTTGCGACCGAATCGCATGTCCATCAATTAAGGTAGGTGTTGCTGCCAAAACGGTCAAGATCAATGTAGCTTTAATAGGAATGCAGCAATGTAATTGTACAAATCGTTTCAACCGAAAGACATAGAGACATTTACAATCCTACGCAAACTGTTGGAATGGACGGACTGAAATTAGTCCTTGTATAGTGCATGAAACTTTATCCTCATGACTATTTTTGAAAATGTCTGTTTATATCATTCCTGCTAAGCTAAGCTTCTTGTTCTCGTCCGTCTACGGAAGACAGGAAAAGTTATTCTTGTGGCAATTGCTAACACTAATATAGATTTCAGCTGGTAAGTCTTAAAGCTTAAATTGGCATCTACAGGGTGAAATTGAATTCATAGGCAGTATTTTAAGAGGTCATTGTAAAAAAATCAGCTGTCGCCTAGATTTTGATGAGTTATGCGAGCATAATGTATGGAACAGCTGATTTTTTTTTCGCGATTTCAGATTTGTTCCCATAGTGAAAGTTGTTCATAATGATGAGTACAATGACCCCTTAAAATAATGCCCATGAATTCAATTTCACCCTGTATAAGTATCACTACATAGTATAAAACAAAGTCGCTTTCTCTGTCCCTATATCCCTATGTATGCACAAATCTTTAAAACTACGCAACGGATTTTGATGCGGTTATCACTATCATTTAGATGACTTATTCCGGAAGGTTTGTGTTTATAATAAACTAGCTGCTGCTCGCGGATCCGCCTGCACCCGCCCTTTTTCAACTGACTTCTTCTACTCATAATCTACTGTCTGTGCTAAGATTCATCTTCTTAGGTCTAGTAATTTTTGAGAATCGTGATTAAACAGTGAGTGCATGTATGAATGGGTGAGTGACCTTTCGCTTTTAAGCAAATGTAGGAAGCTTTTCTAAAACATCTCGATATTTTAATATCGTAAAAAGCTATGGAAGCGACATCGAAGCGAAGCCGGTTACCATAGATTCAGTGCATGATTCTAAAATTAACTTTTGACAATTGTTGGAGCATTAATTACATAAACACTAACAAAGAGTTGGACAGTGTTACGAAGATCTCTTTTAGATCGGATGCCATCGAGAAAATCGAAGGCCGACTTGACTAGTCAAGGTCGCAAAACTACGTAACAAAACTTAGGTGGACGGAAAATATTGGTCGTTCATAAACATTTCATTAATCCCAATGAATGCGTTGGCACTTGTGTCTTGTGCCTTAGAAGTCAAGTTGATGGATGCTGGCATTTAAAAACCGAGACACTTAAACCGCTGTTTGGAAGCCGTAAAACCTTATCATTATCGACTTAATTTTCTCACGATAAACTTCTTTATATTAGCATTTCAATAAAAATTAAATATATATTTTATAACAACACGAAGGTTATCTACGAATTTATCTAATTCATCAATTTATTAGCAAGTTTAGTAAGTCAAGGTGGAACGAATTGTCGAATGTGTGTACGTATAATAGGCATGATAAGTTAAAGATAACTTTTATTAGTTCCGGTTTGGTCCTGAATTTTTTATCATTTTAACATCTATGATTTTAACTTATTAAAAAGCAAAAAAACTAATAGTAAAACAGGGTGGCACATACAGCGATGATCGAGGACGTTTTTACATCAGCGTAGGAGAATTTTCCAGGCTGCAATACGCGGACCTGGTTTCCACAGGATGGAGCGACGGCCCATAATTCTAACACTGCTATACCCGCCGTTTGGCAACTTTTTCCAAACAAAGTGATCTCTCGAAGAGGTGACATTGCCTGGCTACCACGTAGCCCGGAACTAACCCGGACTTTTTCTAAATCTATAGTATGACACAAACCCGCTGTCAATTGAAGCCCTAAAAGAAAATATTCAAGAAGAAATGGCTAACATCATAGAACTTACTTTAGACGTCGCTTACAGGATTGCCGTGATCGTAACGGATTACATTTGGATGATTTTCAAATTTCCCTTTTATAAAGAAATGAAATAAATAGATATTTCTTATTTTATTTACATAGGACTTATAGGCCAGCCTGTGTAATCATTATCTTGCCGTTATCCCAATTTATTTTATAGTATAATAGTGATGGATTGGATAGCAAGAATTACAAAGAGAAGCAATCAATAATATTATTGATGCGCGAAAAGAAATCTATCTTTACATTTCGCCAGCTGATTCCATTTTACTGCAAAGTTTATTTATCGCGATTTCGCCAATAAATTCAAGGGAATTCAACATTTTCTAGCTAGGCAGTGTGCCCCACAATTTAAACTCAATGCCTCTAGTCTGCCGGTAATTAAACTGCTCTTTATTTGAAGATCTTGGAACCTAAACCCACAATTACAGTGTTATACATTCCCTAACTGCAGAGTCCCATGTGCCAGAGAAAATGACCTCTTTGGCACAATGCACATGTCGTAATGTTCTTATTAGCAAAAAAAACGAGTGTAGTCCGGAGATCTCCGTCAAGAACGAAGTTCCTAATTATTGCGCTCGAAACTCACTCACACTCGCGTATATCAGAAAGAAAGAGAGAGAAAGCGCTTGGAAGGGGCGTAACGCCTTTTCCTTACGTGATGATTTCTACCAGTCAACTCCTACCGCAAGACGCGTTAAGGAACTTCCAAAAGTTAACATGACTATAATTATCATTGCAATCTTCGTCGAGTTCTAGCAAATCAAATGGGTTTGATACACCATTCAGTTAATTCAGCGACTACGTTTTTCCGGTTCTTGATAAAAAAAAAACTTTTGTTAGTTACAAATAAGTTTTATACTAAAAATAAACCTATTTATAAAAAGCGACCGGCAAGGTTTTGCAAGCAATGAGTAAATAGCAAGTAATTTTAAACATTGGCGTGGTTCAGAAATTAACTGTGGCAAGACCATACAGTGACCTTTTATTACTTCATCACCTAGTGGTAAATTCCCTCACCTCAAAATGAACCTTCTTTCAAGAAAAGAACCTTCAAACAATTAATGAAGACACTGCATGGTCCCCCACTGACAGATTATCTCGTCGCCTCTTCATCACCCTCAAACTTAGGGATCCACAAATAAATACGTTGCTTTTGGTTTGACAGTAAATATAAATAAACAATTACGGCCCTAGACATTAATACACGCCAGAAACAGGGCGGCCATCTATTTATACAACGGCCCCGTCAAATGTACGTGGATGGACAACCCAGTGGCGCACATCCGTAAGTAGGACAACTTAGTGATCAATACCATTTCTAGACTAGTGTCCACGGAACCTATTTTAACGATTTATGATTTTATTATCCATAGACTTCTTCGTTCGACGACCTTGTAAGGGAAGGATGAATTTATAAGAGATTTACCTATCCTTAGAGAACGACAAGAAAAAGTCTATTAATTGACGAAGGAGACCAGATTATCACACATAACAGCAAGTTGACACCAATCAATCATTAAGTTACAAAAACAATCTTTCTGTGTTGGCTAGATGAGATAATACCGGATACATAGACACCGATACGGAAGGAGGACGATAAAAAAAATAGGCCAAATGATAAATTGAACATTCAGTATCGTATTCATGATTTACACGTTTACCGTACACTTAGCCGCAATGACATCACAAGAAGTGAGATTACAGAATCGCCCAGTGAAAGTGAACTACACAGACACGCAACGGGCGATCGATAAAGTATATAAAAGCGACCAAGTCGCGAGTGTTAAATATGCAGAGGAGTTCTGTAAATAGGTTTTACTACGCGGACATGGAATGTGAAGAATGGCTTGGAATAGAACACCATTATAAAATGGAACTGTCAATTTTACTCGGTCTGTAAATTAATAGCTTGACATAAAATTATTTTAGACCAGAGTAATAGGTGTAATTGAGTTAATTCGATTTGGAATGCTGCCTATCATACACGGGTTACATACAACCTTGTTTGAATCTTTACTTTGCCAAGCAGAATAAGTAACTCCGGAAATACAGTACTAGCAGGTAACTGCCTACTGCTGAAGATCAGCCTTCACATGGTCGCCACGACAAACATTATTGGGAAACTTGCCATTGCCGTCACATTTGGCAAGTTCGCATGTGCGTTTATTAGTGCATCACCTTGATGTAATTTTAACTAATAACTATTCTTACATTTTAGTATACAACTAACACGGAAATAACGGAATAATGGTAGGTGTGAGAGCAAACAGATGTATTATGGATCGCTAACGTTACAAGCCTATGTACTAACTAACTACCCCTCTCTTGTTTTTGTTTCAGTTAAGTTATGGAAGGCGTTGGCGTTACTTTGCGGATATACATGACAGTATAACAGTAGTAACCAAATCAAAATCAAATCAATCTTTATTACCAACAATGATCTCAGTGACTAGAATGGAATTATTAAAGAATAGTGTAATAGCACTAATTTTAACGTTAATTCAAATACTCAAAAGGTACAGACGCCAGCACATCAGGGAAAGGGTTACCGCTACCCCGGAACATAAAGGGCTACGGAAGGAACATGGATGGGTTTTAGTCAGTAAGAGTCTGACACTCCCTTCCGCTCCACCCAGAGCGGGAGCAGTCATTGGATGATTTCCCAGCCTTACAAAAAAAAAAAAAAAAAGCTATCCCTAACTGTCAAATTTTGTCAATTAAAAATGAACCTTATATCTTTGCAATAAAGTTGAAATACTAAAAAAGAAAACAGATTGTGGTAACTTGATGTGCTGGCCTCTGTACAGTTGGTCGATTTTGTAAAAATCTCACCGAGAAAACGTAGGTGAAGTGAGCATAAAATGACCTGTCGTTTGACCTAGTTACGCTATTGACAACTCACTTTAAACACACTTCACCTGCGTTATCACGGTGAGATGGGTACAGAACTGTTATACTACAGACAATGGTCTACAAAAATCGTCTGTTTTGGCCTGAGAAAACATATCAGAAGCACTAAAGAACCTGGGAAGCCTCAGCAACGCTCTAACCGTGTTATTATACTGGATACACCACGCGTTATAGGCTTTCTGAATAGACTTGACCCACAGGCTGCTGGTGTAAAAAAGTTCGACAGAATGCCTTGGATTGAGTGATTTTATCATCCAGTGAACAGCTAGTCAACCCGCGACCTAACAATGTCACATCATCTTCTAAATCTTCAGTGACTATATGCCCCAAGGACTTAAATTGCTTGACTCTTGTTAACGCTAAACCGCCAATTATCATCGGAGGAACATAGTGTGGGCTCTTGTTTTCCTCGTCAAAGATCAAAAGTAGTGTAAAAATATCTAGCATTAATTATCCTATAACTAGATTATGTAACGGGATTACGAGAATAAGTTTTGTTAACCCTTTAACCGCCCGACTAAGTATAAGTTGTCGTGCCCCCAGCGCCCAACTCATAAAAAAAAAAACTTTTATTTCAGACGAATATGGTCTTGCAATTACATAAACAACGAAATCCGAACATAGATTCTCAGTCGTATAAACACGACTCAGGCGGCACGGGCACGACAACATTTGTCGTATTAATCCGACTGGGGCGGTTAAAGGGTTAATGATCAATTTTCTTGGCAACTATGTCAACACAATAATCATAGCTGATTAGTGATTGGATCCTTTGAAAGCGAAGCGAATCGGGTGAGGTTGTATTCATTGCGACGCCGCGCCGGAACAGCAGCACTCAGTTGTTTGTGCGTTGATAGGAGGGACATATGCAAGCTCATCTCACCGCAACTGTTTGTCGCCGCTGATACGACGCAACGTTACAACTGCGTCGTAGTAACGCTGCAATAGCGCAACGCGCCGTGTGGACTAGCCCTAAGACTGTTATATACCTTAACTGGTGAGGCTGAGTATCATACAGGGTGGAAAAGACATCGACGCAAAGCCACCATAAATGCTTTGAATTGTTTTTTTTAATAACCGACGAATAACATAGAGGGTTCAGAATATGCACTGAATTCATGGCTTCGCGTCGATGCTTCCACCCTGTAGAATCCCAGTAGAGTTTCAGACTACCCGCGGTCATGTCATAGATATACTCATCATCAATCAAGCCTGCTTTTGAGTAACCACGCCAATATAATATAATCAAGTGGTATACTAGGAGAAGACATACAAAACCCACTCCCAGACGCCGCACCCAATTATAGCAGGGTCGTTTTATTTGATCTTGAAACAGACACTCTTTTAATAAAACTCAACTGATATTGGATGCTTTTTGATGAAATTATTCATTCTTTGAGCGCTTTCCTCGAATTTTGTGACTAATATTTATAAATGGGTGAGGCTTCTACGAAGTAACGGAATTTTAACGTTGTCCGAACGACTGGTTATAAGGACGAGATTTATCGATGTCATGTCGATATGGTCATATTATTCTCTCATGCATTACTAGTTACATAAGGAATTTCAACTGCACTCAATTAATACCCTCGGAATGCCATTTCCCTTCATTTTGACAATCTATGCCAATATTATACATGCGAATGCATATAGAATGCAATAGACGTAAGTTACTCAATCACGCCAGCCAGAACGGATGAAGGGATCTGGATGAAATCGACACACAGATAGCTTATAACATAGATTTACACGTAGGATACTTTTTATCCTGGTAGTACGTTCCCGTGGGATAATTAACGACAACCGTGCAGGCAGAGCCGCTGGCAGAAGCTAGAAAAACATTTTTTTCGCGTTTCAAATGTTCGTTTGAAAAATTGCAACGAAATGAATATTGTTGGAATTTCTAAATTAAAGGTATTGTGATTTTAAGTGTTCCGTGCTGAAGACTAAGTGCTTTGTAATGAACGGACACTTTTACCCCCTTTAATAAGGGGGTAATAGAGTTGTAAACGGGGAGTCAAAAATCTATGGTTGAAGGTTACACTTTAGGTTTAAGGTCGATGTTCCAGGGTAGCCCGCGAAATTCAAAGTGTAAAAATGACTTTTTAAAAGTCATTCCGAAACCTTTATGAGCTCGGAGGGTTGTATTAATGATTTTGATGATTATAATTCTGTAACTACATACGTCTTACAGCCGCGAATCAAATGTTCATCAACATACAACCTATCACTGGCCTGCAAATTGCAAAAAACTTAAGAAAATTTGAATTTCGCGGGCTGGTTGGAGGATTCACCTTAAGAATAACTTTATTCCTCATAAGAATTACATAGATAATTCACTTACTGAGAAACATATCTAAAATTTAGATAAATAATTAGAGCGCACAGAAATGTGGGTAAACGAAAAAAAACTCGTTAGTCAGTCCAAGTACAACACAGATGTTTGAATTTGATTTGTACTAGATGTGGCATTGATGGCATAGTCCAAATTATTAGCAGGTTTGTTACTAATTTGTAAAACGATTTTATTTTTAGTTTAGTAGAAAATAATTTGAGTTTTAGATTTTATTTAATTTCAGTAATTAAGTACTAATGATTTTTTTTTTACGCTTATTTGTATTTACCAATTATGTGTGTTTTTAGTAGCTTTTTGAACCGGGCATAGCTTTGTTCTCCTTTTATTACTGATGGTAATTTATTATAGATTGTAATGTAACACCCTCAAACTCCAAATTTCTTCTTCCTTAGTTAGTTCTAGGAGGGCGGGTACTTACACTGATTGTATAACTCCACGATTATTGATTAGGGCGAAATTTATATGAAAAAAAAAAGGACTTGTGAAAGATGTCCACTCCTCCCTGGTAGGTAGATGGATGCCACCCCAAGCAAGTCTATCGAACCATTCTGAACCACTTGCATGCAATGGCTCCCTATATTATTAATAGACCTTAGTTGCAAGTTACATATTAGCCAATGCCTCAGGCGCTGGCTGGAGAATGGCGATCGAAAGGTCACGAGTTGAACCCGTCCTTACTTATCGTGGTAAACGTACTTCGAAGGCAAGCATGCACTAGGCTGGAGAGAGTTAAAAGGATACAATGGTGCATTTTGTTACACCATCAAATCGGAGTTAATTTGGATCTGATACTTTGGCCAGATTTGCAATAAATTGCGTAAAGCATGGATTAATAAGTTGTATGAACCTGATTGGAGTGTTTTCACCTAAATATTCAGGTAAGTTTCGTCAATCTCAAGTTGAAACCAAACATTGAGGGTGCAGTGATTTCACTTAATCGTGTTTAATTAAGAAAAAAATCACGCGGATTCATAGGATCTCGATCAGCCAAAACAGAGTATATAATACATTTCGTATAAACAGGTGCAGATAGACCAGTTAACGTAATGATAAAATAATTTCTGTAACAAGTGAACATCGATACTTATGTACGTTCAATTAAAGTGATCATTTGAAAATACTGATCAAATGGATGATTTGTAATTGGAATGCTGCGTGTGTGATGCCAAAAACTGGTAGCGACTTTCTAGTAAGCCTGTCTTGCTACCAACGTATGTATCAATACTATGTAGGTATTATATAAAGAAGGTTTACTGACTTAAGGGGCTGGCTGCATTAAATGTCAAGTGAAAAGGCACTTTATGTAGGACTAGCACTTCGCCCGCAGTACTTTTTTTAATATAGCCTATAACATTCAGGAACAGTATAGCTGGCTATTAGTGAAATAAATTCTGGAATCGGGTCAGTATAGCTCTATGGGATACACTAACATATTTCGACGAAAATTATAAACATAATTATTATAAACACATTCGGATTTTCTATTCGTTTCATAAAAAAATAAAGTGGAACTCCCTAAACACGATAACAAATTCGTAATTTATTAATAAATTATGTAATAATTTAAAAAAGAACATACGAATAGTACATGGATAAGAACACACAGTAACGTAAGTGCATCAAAAATATTATGCTGTCAACAAATTAAATAGAGACGGGAACGTCGTATAAATTAAATGGCTGCATGATTCAGGCGTGACTCAAAGCAGCGGCGTTCAGATAGGGCGACGTAACTACTGCTTATTTATGATGCCACGGGTAAGCCAGGATGCGGTGAGGGGGCACGTGCGATAGGTGAACGTTAATATGACGATTTGACGTGTAACGAAGAGTTGTGTTTGTTTGGTTCAAGTCGCTAGACATAGCATCGAATACGGAAATACTAAACAACAAAACAATGAAGCGACAGAAGCAATAACAGCTTATAGCAGTCAACAACAGCCTCAGTCAACTCAGTCAGCTTTGGCTTTAGATGATAATAGTCTCTTTGCTCATACATCATCATCTGCCTAGCCTTTTCCCAACTATGTTGGGTTCGGCTTCTAGTCTAACCATCCGGTTAGACTGGACGCCGGCAGCTGAATACCAGTAATTTACATGGAGCGACTGCCTATCTGATACCCCTTGGTAAGACTGGCTGTCTGTTTATTTCGGGCTTCTGACGAACCGTAACGACTGTCAAAGATGCACAAATTACAGCCGGGATCAACGGCTTTCCCAGACACGGAGGAGTCTCGTTATGTAAAGATGGTCACCCATCCACGGTCAACCCCGGCAAGCGTAGCTAAACCTGATGGATCGACCTGTGCGGCTGAGGGTCTTAGCCACGAGCTCCTCGAGTCTCTTGGGTCATATATTGCATAAATTCCACATCCATCCACCATCTACGGTTTGCCCTGGATGCTAAATGTGATGATGCTGTCTGACCCTTACGATCGGTACTAAGAGCTCGCCCGGCGCACCCTGGGCAATGACGTCCTCCTGACGGGCAATCTTTTTTCTACCGAGATGTTATATTCTCGTCGTATACTTCATGAGATGAGAGGAGAATAAAATCCTTCACACGAAGCAGAAACATTCCCTTCCTTCATAAGTCTTAAAAGTCGTTTATCCAAGGTCTTTGGAAAAAAGTTCTGGGCCATATACTTTTAGAAAAAAAAAACCTGTACACCGGTAGTGCTTGTTTATATTACGCTGCCCCAATTCCAGAGCCCGAACATATGACTTTGTTACAAAAACGTTACTACATTGAATATGATGTTTTATTGGCGGAATATTTATTGGAAATAAACGTACTAGTATCGTTGGTAAAGAAAATTGTGTTTGTAGATTGACAGCTTATTGTCATTCTTCCAGTGCTTTATGTAAGAGCAGGTTATCTTTTATTAGGACTTCACCGGGAAAGCCGAGGTTTCCCAACACCCTCGCGATTTAGGTCAGCACATCATACCGGACGGTAAAGATGAGTTATGCTAGATTGTGACTAGACCTAAATTTCACTAACATTTGATATGAAACAGTTCATGCTATACCGATTAGCGTTAGGGTCTTTTGAGTCTTGGCCTCTACAAATTGAGCACAGACGAACGCGGCTCGCGCCCATGACCTGGCTGCTAGCACAAACACTGTTACTATATTTTGTGCTATTCTAAGCTCAGCACCTTCAAGACACATCCGTGTCCATTGCAGTGTAGGGCTAGACCATCATGGACACAAGCCGCGACCGTGCTAGACTCTAGCATAAACATCCCTAACGCACTCAGCGAGATTGCGGCCCTAAAATGTACTTTTTTTGGATTCGGCGTTATAAACGTATGACCCGCAGTCACCATGGCGACAGGGGAATAAAGAAAAGGTCACTGAGCATTAATAGGAACGTTCTTTTTTGACATCATCTGTGATGAAGTTGGTATAATTCCCTTAGAGATGTTTATTCTTGAGGTGAGGTCTATGTGGAGTCTTCTTTAGCGGTGGACGAGTGCGCGCTTCTATGACATGAGTTGTTTAGTTTAAATTAATATTACTTGTTGCTCTTTAACACTACTACAAAATATGTAGATATTTCATGCAAAAATTCTTCCAGTTTTGGATTCAAAAAATTCTACGTCTACATGCTACCATAAACGTTTACATTTTGCAGAAAATGTGTCTACAGAATAATCCTGCGATATGCGATTATTGACCGCAAACATTTTATGGATTAACTTCATAGTTTTTTTCCTTGATGAAAAAACACCCGGGAATCATAGAAGAGTTGAATTTTCTCGTAGGGCACATTAAAACCTGACGATGTGATTGATTCTATTGTGGAAAACCTATCAGAACTTTCCCATAATCACCAAGCTTGATTAACTGATTGCTGATTCGTTTATTTTTGGGTTAGGTTAGTAAAAGACGCAATCAATAACAAACTAGTTAATAACGCGAGCAGTTGTGGCCCAGTAGTAAAGGCCGCGACTTGGAAATTGTAGGTCGTGGGTTTGAACCATTTTTTTTATCATCAAATGACTCCTCCCGCTGTGGGTGGAGCAAAAGGAGTGCCAGACTCTTACTGACTATTAGCTGCTCCCGGGACATAAAACGGCTAAGGAAGGAACATGGATAAGTTTTAGTCAGTCAGACTCTGACATTCCCTTCCTTTCCACCCATAGCGGAAGGAGTCATTTGATGATTTAGCATCCTAAAAAAAAAGTATGGTAGAATCAGACCATTGTACAAATCGAAAAGTCGAAAATGTAGACGAAGCCTAAAGGTCTTGCCACAGGGCGTTGTCAAAAGGTTATCAATGATGAACAACAATGGATTCTAAGTATTCCTAGGAAGGATGTTGGAGACCGGAGACTAGAAGTTATGATATATAATTATTTATGATACTTATTAAGACTTATTACTAGTTCTGTTTCAAGTATCGTTTCTGTCTGAATACCAGGGAACCTATACAAAGCCACATTTTAACTAACGATAACAGAATTAGATAAATCCAAAATGTATGGAAATTAGCATAAGCTTTCGAAATGTCACGTGATCAATAGTTTTCGATCGCTAAGTGCTAGACAATGTAAAATTGTGTAACGAAACTCGATCAATATTCCCATACAAATGCGTTGACAAGTGGCGTTCTTGACAATTCGAATCGTTGAGATAACGAATTGTTCGATAAACGATTTTCGAAATCGAATTGGACGATTGACACTTATCTAGGCCACCAGAGCTGCGATATTTTTTTTCTTTTAAATATCGCAGTATAGGCTGCGTATCCTCCAGAGGCAACTATGTGGTGTGCGAGGAAAAAAGCCCTCAATACGATCACTTTAATTTATAAATTGTTCTAAGGTATATTTCGTAAGTTTCGTATTTTCGTTTGTTTGTCTTCGACTTCCGAATGAGTTATATTTTTTGTTTTAAATGTTAATTTTCATAGTTTTCAGTGCTCATGAAAGCTTTAAACAACGCTTACGCATAGATTAATTAAATTTAAAACAATACGTCATAAAACTATACAAAACCGCTTCAAACCTGATAACTTCTAGAGGGGAAATTCAGGACCCCAGGCAATTGATTAAAATGGCCTTAAAATCGTTTCGGATAATAACAAACACAATCACAATCATCATTGGACGATTATTTTTAGACTTTGTTAAATGGTTTCTCATGAAGATGGCTAAAATCAACGATGATAAACTACATTTTTACGATTATTTAGGTTTTTTGTACCCAAAAGGTACAACTGGACCCTATTACTAAGACTCCGCTGTTCGTCCATCCGTCTGTCACGAGGCTATATCTCATGAACCGTGATAGTTAAGACGGTTGAAATTTCCACAGATGATGTATTTTTGTTGCCGCTATAACAACAAATACTAAAAAACAGAATAAAATAAATATTTAAGGGTGCTCCCATAAAACCCAAATACGTATTCAGTTCACTTTGTGCAATTTATATTATCACCACTGCTCTCAAAACGGGAGGAAAACTTTGTGAGGAAACCGATATGTCCTAGAACCAAAATTTCAAAGACTGCCCGCAGTGTACCCACTGACTGCCTGTGGCTGTGGGAGTTATTTTTGTTCCTGTTGAAAAGGGACGTCGGTAAACGTCTTGTATAGCTCCCTCTCTTTTTCGCACTGCAACAATAATGACTTTAACACTACCCTAGGTTCGCATGTACCATAAGGCATCATTGTACATCCTGGGTGTACTTAGATACTCTACTAGGTACAGCCGATAACAGCGGCTAGTCTTCCATTCTTTGCTCTACATGCCTTAATATTACAACTCACCTTCAAGCATTTGAGGCAGAAGGTATGCTGACATGGCAGGACTCGCGACGAGGTGTCGAGTCGCTCCAGACAAACGGAGCACTCGAGAAGATCGTTGAGTAAACCCTCATCCATGCCGGTTGGGGCACTGGAAACAAAAGACGACACTGTCATTCACCTTCACCATCATAGATAGATAATTATTTTCTTTTTATTGTACTCTGAGAGGAAGAACATCATATGCATCAGAATTAGGGTGACCATTTCGAAGTTTGGAACATCTTGACAAGAACCAAACATTTGCATAAAATGTATGGACATTTTGATCTTTCTCATATAATAAAATGCCACTTATGTTGAAAAGTTCGGCTTTTTGTCACCCGCCGTCACATAATTATAATGTTATAATTCATGTATACAAAACATTGAAAAAGCATTAACGATGGAGTTTCTTGCCCATTCTTCTCCAGACAAAACTACCTTTTGAAAGGGGTGACTAGAATCAATTCTATTTCTTGTTCATTTTGACGTTCAAAAGTGCCTTTCTTGTGCCTATATGAAATAAATGATTTGACTTTGACTTTGCCAAAAAGATTATTCGCACCATTCATCCAGCACAGCACATTCTTCCAGGTTTATTTAATTAATGAAACTAAACCACACATACTATTTAATATTTATAATTATTTTGCAGCCATTTCTTCTTTCAATGTCTCAATATTACGTATTTTATTTGTTAATTGATACTGATAGATGGGCCTTTATTCTGAGAGACTAGCTGTTGCCTATCTCCTCTATTCATTGATTGATACAATAAACTTATAGAAAACAATGAAATAACAAAACTAATTCAATTATCATCAGCTTGATGAAGAGTAAAATTATATCATTGTCTTTTTATTTATTGAGAAAATTCATTACTGTTTTATTAAATTACAGAGCCATCCTTTTATCTACACTATTCATACATCTATATATATAAAAGAAAGACGGGTTTGTTCCCTTCGTTATAACTCGAGATCTGCTGGACCAATTTTCATGGTTTTTGTTTCGTTGGATTTGTCTCCGCCCTGAATAGCAGAAAACATTTTTAATTCTTTTTTTTTATTATTTTTGTTTTATTTATTTTTGGTAGGGTAGGTAGGTAGGTAGGTAGAGTAGGTAGGTAGGTAGGTAGGTACGGTAGGTAGGTAGGTAGAGTAGGTAGGTAGGGTAGGTAGGTAGGTAGGTAGGGTAGGTAGGTAGGGTAGGTAGGTAGGGTAGGTAGGTAGGTAGGTAGGGTAGGTAGGTAGGGTAGGTAGGTAGGTAGGGTAGGTAGGGTAGGTAGGTAGGGTAGGTAGGTAGGTAGGGTAGGTAGGGTAGGTAGGTAGGGTAGGTAGGGTAGGTAGGGTAGGTAGGGTAGCTAGGGTAGGTAGGGTAGGTAGGGTAGGTAGGGTAGGTAGGGTAGGTAGGGTCGGTAGGGTAGGTAGGGTAGGTAGGGTAGGCAGGGTAGGTAGGGTAGGTAGGGTAGGTAGGGTAGGTATCACAGTTAAGACAGGACAATGTCTGTCGGGTCAGCTAGTTATCAAATAAACTCAAGCTTATCTTAAAATACATTATATACCTATACATACATGGTAGTATAGTATGCTATCCTTACATCTTTTATGTCAGACAGAAAAGTCAAAAAAAAACTAGACAGTCATACTTATTCTTAACCACGCACAATTCTAAATGCAAAGGCAAACATTGAGAGACAGCCAGACATCAAATTGCACAGATTTTTGCCAAGTACCTACTAACTAGTCCGTTGATAAGAGCTAATTAGGTATGCAATCATTTTCATTGGCTTCTTAAGGCATCTTTAATTAAGACCAGTATGAATGCAGAACGCAGATTGATAACTTCTTTTGCAATATCCATAACAATGGGTTTTTTCCTTGAATCTACACCTGTTGATTTTTTCACAACACTGAATGGATTTGAGAGAAGATATTTTGTTTTGCTAGTCTTGTCACTTAACGCTTTTACTCAATGCTCATTCACAATCTTTAACTATTGTCACTTAACGCTTTAACTCAATGCTCATTCACAATCTTTAACTATAGTTTTAGACTTTTGTACATCTGTATGTCACTGCACTCCTCTAAAATGGGAGGAACGATTTTGATGACATTTTTTGTGTCTTTGAGTGGGTCCCTAGATGGTTTAGATCAGTGGCGTAACTATACCATCTGAAGCGCGTGGCAAATCCATTGCATGGGGCCCCAAATTTAATATTTTTACTGTATGTAATTTTTGTTAAAAATGTGAGGTCACTTTTGAGCTTGCAGCCTCTAGGGCCGGGGGCCCCCTCAGGCCGGGACCCGTGGCATTTTGCCAGTCCTGCCACCTTATAGTTATGCCACTGGTTTAGATTCTCAATTGAGCTTGGGAGGTGGCGCTATGAAACAGTTCTAGGAATGTTTGTTTTTGCAAGTTAACACTCATGCAGGATTGTGGTACACTAGTCCACTAGTATTTTATTATTTTAAATACTCTGATCAAACCCTTATAGAAAGAAAAACCATAAAAGGTGACAAGAAATAACAACATTATACAACATAAATAGATATGGAGGATTTGTGTTAGATTAATTCTTGCTGTCTTCAAATAACATTAATCTCATATTCATAAAAAAAGTAGGAAATAAAAAATTGTTCAAAAAAACGAAAAAATACGCTTTTTATAGAAAACCGAAATAAAAAATAGAAAATAAATTTTACTTTTTTAAAAGCGTGGGGTGCTTTTTAAGGTAATATTCACCATCACCATGCACCCCACGCTTTTTAAAAAGTAAAATTTATTTTCTATTTTTTATTTCGGTTTTCTATAAAAAGCGTGTTTTTTAGTTTTTTTAAACTATTTTTTGTTTCCTACTTTTTAGTTCAAATTAATGTATTGTCATCGGTCCTCGATAAATCTACAGTTTGAATGAAATCTGGCCGTTTAAAGTAGGTGAAAATCGCGTCTAATGGAGTCGGTTACAAACACACATACATACATACATATAAAAAAAACTATTATCAAATTATTGCATTGTCATCGGTCCTTGAGACGTGTGCAAAGTTTCAAGTTGATCAGACTTTTAGAAACCGGTGAAAATTAAGCTCAAAGATTCCGTTACATACATACATAGATACAACCCGAGCTAATAAAAGTGTGTTAAAAAAAACATTCCAGGAAAATTACCAAGATCTGAGCAGTAAATAGCCATGCTGCTAATTCCATAAGATAACAAGATCTATTGGTAACAATCAACTGGTGTGCAGTGCATGTAGCTGTCTACATGCCGGAGTGGTCATAGGGGTATTGCCATCACCAACATGTTCATCAGGTACAATACAAAATGACAAACAGTATATAAAGAAGAAAAAAGGTTAGTATAGCACCCTATCCTCTAAACATAATACAATAATTATGTATTACTATGGAACAACTAAAATAGTGCAAATGACTAAAGTCATAAAATTCATATTTATGTTGTAAGTCATAAAATTGAGCAATACTAGGTGTGATAATTATGATGGTATGCTTAAACAAAATATATACTATGTTATGTTTACACAGGAAATAATATTTAATCTTTGTATCAACATTGGGATTGACAAGGTTTTAAAAAAACAATAAATGACTAATTACACAACATCAAACAAATATAGTAGACTTTTTATGGATTATAAGGAGTATTAGTACAATTTATTTTGATGTATGATTTTTTATGTTGATAACTTTGTGCCGTTCTGCAAAAAACTTTATCAAGTCACATTGTATGGAGATCCAGCAAAAGTAACTTTTCTTTGATAAAATAAGTTATCAGTACAAAAACAGTTTTTCTAGAAGCTAACGAGTATTGAGTTATAAATTACTCACCCAGCTAATAGCTTACATAAACCTATTCTAATATATTTGTTTATTTAATTTCTCAGCTGTTTGCAAACTTTTTGGTCATCATTTTCCTTAGACTTGTCATTGATAAGGCTGTATAATTTTAACATTGTTGCCAAAACAATGATAAAGTAAAAAATCGTTTTCTCTGGATTGCAAATATTATCATTGAATTATCTTGAGTGTTATGTGATAAAATGATAACAGTGTGATAAGAACTTTGAATATTTGAATAGATTGAATATTTTTGTTTATAAAAACATGGTTCAGGTTGTTTGCCTGTAACAGGTTCATGTTTTGCTTGCATGGATATTTTTAAGGAAGTGCATAACTCAACACTACTAATTATGTTACTAAAATTACTATCTACAATATACCTTTTCTGAAGGACTGAGAAATGTGTAAGGATTTGAGGAGTCAAGCTAGAGGATTCTTGTGGGTCGTAATTGACGGTGAAAGCATGTTGCTAATGTTGCTATGTGGTAAGATTTGTATAAATAGAAAAGAAAGAATTTCAAATTCATGTTAGCATTCCTCGGAATACACGGAAGTGTCAGGAAAATAAATATATTTGAGTATAAATAGCCCGACTAACACGATACCGAATACAACATCGGTACAATGCAAGTTTTCTTGATATTTTTAGACAGACATGCACGTTCTTGCGAGATTTACATGATTACACCTAACGTTAAAACTCAAAATGTTGATGACTCACCGAATGTTTTAAATTCCAACGATGTTAGCGGGAAGTCTGACCATTATTGCCAAAGCACAATGAAACAAAATCCACGGGATACCACCCCGAGCCAGTCACACAAAAATTCTTCCGACACAAAACTATCTAAAACGGCACATAGTTCAACAGTGTGAAGGTATAATTACACCGGGGGACTATAGGTCGAAGGGTGAAGTTGCTACTGTGAGAAATATGCAGTTGTTCACATAAAAACTGATACAATTTCACGCACAAATGCCATTCTCGCCGTTTCTTCGTTCGACCGGACGGTGAAGCGGGGGCGGGAGCAAGCGACTATCACCTCTTGGGGTTTACATCCTGTAATTACGAATTCTACCAATCATTGCATAGAATTATTACCTTAATATATTACTTATTAGTCTTCGAGAAGAATACGTCGAAATAATTACTTTTGGTGGCATGATTATTTATTGTGATAGTACAAGATTATGAAAATGAAAAATTGTGAAAAACAACTTACAATGAGTACAATATAGTAGTAATATTATGTTTTTAAATGGTAACTTTCCTTAAAAAAACTAAGGACGATTAAAATCTTGTTTCGTAATAAACTAATAAATGATTAAAATGAAAGCTTTTCGGTCTTATTTTCCTAATGATTCAACTGGTAAGATGACTGTGATTATAATTAATATATTAAAAATATTGATATCTCATTCATTGGTCTTTTACTAAGTTAATGCGCCTCATCTCATTTGGTACCCTAGGAACTAATAGAAATTAAAGTTAAGTATCCACAAAGCTCTAACAAAAACTTTAACAGAATAACTAAACTGCTGACTGCAATCACAACTGATTTATATTTTGGGCCTTGAATGTTAACCTGAAGTCTTCTTCTGAAAACGAGTTCCCTGAAGCTGATATGGCCTTGGTACATACAACATACGTAGAAAATGAACCATTTCTATAGCCAATATGTAGGAACTTAACTTTAATAATTTGAGAAGCATGATTTTCTTGTAATACTTCGCCGACTTCCTGACAATAAGCAATGTCGTTAGTAGTATGGGAAAATGAAATATCGATTCTTGCATTATGAACGGGTTTTTTATTTTTAAAATTTCTAAACGTACGTATAAACGTCAGTTCCGGGTTCAGTTAACTAACTGTCAAAATATGTCAGACTTTTTTGCGTAGACTTCTATTTTCTTGAATTTCTCAAAAATGTCACGCGATAAAAGCGTGTGGTTTGCAGAAGAGATACTGCTGGATGCCAAATTAATTAATTATCAATTGGAAACGGGAGAATGGGACGCTGTGGAGGAAATGTTACGAGCCGAGGCTCAACTTTCAAGAGATGCCGAGACTGGACGATTGCGCCCGTAAGTAATACAAACATGTGGAATTATACTGTTTATTTATCTGTTTGCATTGGCCTGCATTTTATTTACGTTTTAAATTTGTACTATGGGACCAAGTCTCTCTCTTACAGAAGAATCACAACAACTATCATAGTAAAATGTGCTTGTTTCGTCTGTCCACTCATCTTATCGCTATGTATGTTTTTTGTACATTAAAAATGTGGATTCTGAATCTCCTATTAATAAAAAATAAATTTTATTAAATAAAGGATATGTATAATAACAGATACATATCCTTTTCGGGATAAAATGTAACAATGTGTTTTTTTATCATTTCATTTCATTTCATTTCATATTTATTCATTAACAATTTACATTATGTTTGACAAAAAAAATCCAATCGCAGCAGTGCTCATGGACATGTCTAAAGCATTCGATCATGTAAATCACGAAATATTACTGGGTAGGTTGGAACGATACGGCGTCAGAGGAAATGTATTAAATTTAGTCAAATCATTTCTCACCGGACGAAAGCAAGTCACTGTTTTAAATAAAATTTGTTCTAAATCCAAGATAGAAGCTACTATTATGTCATCAACTCGAGATACAACTTGTGGTGTACCTCAAGGAAGTGTCGTTGGGCCTTTGTTGTTTCTGATATACATTAACGATTTGCCAAAATGCACTGAGCATCAAACTGTTTTATTTGCCGATGACAGCACACTTATTGTTCCGTGCAAAAATATAGAAACTTACGAAGATTATATAAACAAGTCCGTCCTCTGTATCATAAATTGGTTACTTATAAATAAATTAAAAATAAACATAGAGAAAACAAAGCTTATGACATTTTATCAAAGAATGAAAAATATTAACTTAAACATAACTTATGCAGATCAAACAATAGCTGAAACAAGCAGTGCCCGATTTCTGGGACTTCATTTGGATAATCATTTAACCTGGAAATGTCATGTAGAAACTGTTTGTAAAAAACTAAACCAGTACTCATAATTATGCGCTCTATAATCTAGCAAAAATAGTCAATGAATCCGTTGTTCTAATTTCATATAAGGCTTATGTAACATCTACATTACGTTTTGGAATAATATACTGGGGAAATTCCACAGACAAGGAAATTGCATTTAAGGCCAAAAAAAATGTGTGCGTGCCGTGTTTAAACTGAAACCAACTGAAAGCTGTGTTCCATATTTCAAGAAATATAAGCTCTTAACATTGCCCTGTATGTACATTTTTGAGACAGCAGTATTTGTCAAATCCAACGTCCATCTGTTTGAAACATTGAGATCAAAACGACGCAACAGAGAGATATGCGCTAAGCCACATAGCACTGCTCTTTATAAAAAAAGTTTTTTAGGTATGGCACCTAGAATCTATAATAAGATCCCTAGACGAATTAGAGAAATAAACGACCTACATAATTTTAAAAAGGCTCTACAAAAACTATTACAAGAAAAGACATACTATACCGTAAACGAATACATAACTGACACATTTTGATAACCTTTTTTCTTGTAATATACATATTAATTTAATAATTTATAGGTATTAATTATTATGATATTTTATTATGACTTTGTTGTTTTTTTGATTTTGATTTGATTTGATTTAAAGTGTGTGACAATTTTAATGTATTTTTAGATAATCGATTATAATATTTATATAGCATATAGCATGTAATCAAAATAATATTTGTACGCCGATGACGGCATGACATAGCGTTCATGAATAATATAATTACAGCATCTGTACCTACCTAACACCTATGTTCAACAAATAAAAACTATTTGTATTTGTATTTGAAATCATCTATTATCTATCTATCTATTTTTTAACATTTTAGCTAATCGACGCCGGATTTTCTAAGTTACTTTAATACATAAAATATTATGCTTATCATCATATCATCCTGTTTCTCGGATCTTTTGATTTGGTTTACTACAGACAGCAGAAAAATATAATTGAATATTAAATATTTATATTTCAGGAAAAAAGCATCGGAATATACATTACGACTTATTGCAGAAGTTCTACATATAATGCGTCTTGACGTTGAACAAGCATCATACAACAGAAGTACATTAGCAGTTGCAGAACAATGCCTGCGCTTGGTTCGTTCCTGTGCAGCAGCTGGCACAAAGATGCAGACATACATCTCTAAAGAACTCTCCATACTAGACTCTATGCTCATCTTAGCAACAGAATACCAACATCCAAGCGTTGAATTCGTAAATGAAGAGCTGCAGAAAAAGTTTGAATCATGCATGACTGTCCTTATGCAAACCCTAGGAAACTTAGTCGTAAATAATCCGTTCAACCAAATAATGATTTGGAACAAATTCGATGCCAATATTCTCAACAGCTTTGTTGGATCAAATGATAAGATTGCTACTGCAGCTGCTATGATCGTTTACAATATACTTTTAGGCCAGCCAAATGTGTTGCCTGATGATGTCATGTTATTAAACTCCTTAGCATACATGTATAGTAATGGCAACACTGAGTATCCGCATTTAATTATAGAATATTTAATCGGTGTTGAGAATACTTACATAGAGAAGTTGTATTCAAAGTTGGAACCTGAATGTCGGATGCTTGTGTTGAACTTAGCATACAATATTTTGATGTCAACGGAATCTCAAGATATTAATGTGTCCGTAAACTTTGTTAAATTTATGGCTCACGAGTTCAAGAGTAAATCTGATTGTATATTGAAAACAGTTGATAAGTATGTGAACTCTATTGAACCTCAGGAGGTGGTGTTTCTATTGGAGATTATAGCCACCGCATCTAGTATGGATGCATACATGGATTGTTTGCAGACAGATAGCTCATTATTTATTAATTGTGCATGTAAGTATAATACTACTTCATCGTAAGTTATACTTACTGCAAAAAAAAAAAAATATATTGTATCTATTTTTTTCTGTTAACCAACTAAGTCTCACTGCTGAACAAAAGCCTCCCAAAATTCTTCCAGACAACCTTTAGTAAGTGGTCTCGCCACATCTTCCTGGGCCGGCGCCACAATAGACGGCGCCATCCATCTCTAGGCACCTGACTTGTAGAGACTGTTTGACCGATGGTCACGGCGAATACGGCTAACGTGACCCTCCCAATCCCATTTTAGCTTGGCAGCTCTTTAGTATCATGATACTAAAATCATGATATTTTATTGAATTACCAGTGATCACAATGCTTAATTGAATTTCAGTTCTTCTCCAAGCAATTCACAAGTTAGGCAAAGAGAGCAGCAACTTTTTTTCCTCGCTGAACAAGCTCTATGAGGCTACCGGCAGGACGTTTATTGATGATGAGAATGAGAATATATCTGAAGTAGCAGTCAGCAGTCCCTGTGAGAGTGAGTTACCTATTCAGTTATATCTGTTCGGGAATCAAGAGCCGGTTCCCGGCCTCCGTAGGCGCATACTGGACGGCGTGCAATGGGAAGCTCGCTGGTAAGGACCCCAGGCACGGGTCTAAATAGGTCAAGACAAAGTTGAGAATGCATCGAAAAGTCACGTACTTAAAATTTTTAAGCACTCTCTCTGTCATGTTATTGTTGATATTTCCGACCGGGTGGGTGCTTTTTTCTTTTGGGTGGGAAATTATCAAATTTCTCTTCCCGCTCTGGGTGGAGAGGAAGGGAGTGTCAGACTCCAGAGCCCCTTATGTTCCGGGGAAGTGGTAACCCTTTCGGACAATTCCGCCTACTCGGACCGGGTGCTTTATCTTCGTTTCCGCATTAACTATGTGAACTAAAAGAGTTGAAATCTTAGAAATTTTAGTTACATTAACACTGAATGTGTGAAATAAGCACAATTGTAATGCTTCACGCTGTTAATGATAAAACGGGTAACCGACTGACCGTGTAATCGAAAATCATGGCTCTACAAACACCGCCTTCAACAAACTATTGAAACTAATCGATGAGCGTTACAAAGATGGAGTAGTTAGGAAATGGAATGCTCATACTGTATGCATGTTTATGCATATTTTTGTATAAAATTCTATTCGAGAAGAAAGGGCATTCTCATTGTACGAATGCCTGTTTCGATTTTTTTACTGACTCTCGTGTAATTTTTAGGAGTAAGTATGTTTTCAATGAATATTACCTTTAAAATCCCAATTTTTGTGGCGAACAGACGTGAAGCGCGACTGAATTATAGCAATACATAAATAATTACATTATTTAGGTATTCAGCTGCATCCGGTTAGACTGGAAGCCGACTCCAACATAGATTGGAAAAGGCTAGGCAGATGAATGTCGTCCAATGTGGACCAACGACTTCGACAGACTACTCGTAAAAACACTCCATTTACTAACAAATCTGCTACCAATTACAGATCCCCTAACTAAAAACGATTCAGCCGACAACATGCTATCGTGCAACGAAACAACATCGGAATGCACGGAATCCGAAAGCAGCGAACAATACTTCGAGTGCAATGAGACCCCTTCATACATGGACAAGTTCGAGGCCGTAGATAATATGCAACCGCTCAAATTCGCCGATACATATCCAGACGCGAAAAACGGTAGAAGCAATTCGAACTCCAACGTTAAAATTGACGCAGATTTGTCGAAAGTCGCGTATAAAAGAAGCAGTTCAGTCCCGAAAAACGATGATCGTGTGCCTTTACCTACAAGACGGATCAGTTTAGAACATAAAATTGACATAGGAGATGACAATGAACCTCCTTTGATCATGGATGCCGTATCACCAAACGGCAGTATGAACACAATAGCTGAAATGATCCCTGTAGCCTTGCAGCCTAGACTGGAGTTACAGCCAACCAGCAGAACTGAGTCCCAAGACAGTTCGCCAAACGATCCCCCAACAGAAATACACATTTCTAAAGAAGAATTAAAAAGCGAAGTGAAAGCTTCCCCAAGTGAAATTTCACCGCCATTAGCTGATAATGTTCCAGAACTGGAGTCGCAAAAGCAGTCGCCCGATACTCCTAAGGAAGTAAAGAAAAGTCAGAATTTGTCAACTGATTTCGATCTCAGTGAGCAACTGCAGAAAATTCTTGGGATCTCATCGGAGAAAACTCGTGGGGATGCTGCTACTGCGGAGAAGAAAAGTGAACCCGCTAAAGAGGTCAAGATTGCTGACGATGCCACTAATAAGGTGCCGTCAGTGAAGATTGACTCGCCTGAAGGGGTGAAGACCAGGTAAGAACCGTTCGGATTTTTTTTTTCGTTTAAAATGTGTATCTCAACCACACTTCCATTCTAACAATTCTTCATTGACAATGATTTCTAGTTACAGAAGTAACGGGTATCTTGGGGGCCAACCAATGTCAATTATCTCGAAATTAATCGGCCAGGATACGCGTCTCGGTTGTGGCTCGTGCCGTATGACATTTGGCTCCGTCTTTTTGGAACGACTTGTTTTTTTATTCAAAATAGGTACTTGATTGACTTGATGTCAGGAAAAATATTTTTCATCTCATAAAATGTTATGTTATGTTATGTTTATATGTTTTTATTTCAGGCTAGGCGCGATCGACATGACGACTCCAAAGAAAGCCATCACGAGTGTAGAAACAGTGGAGCGACACGTCGCGTTCGGCTTCAAAGCGGCACTTGTGCGGACTCTCGCAAACCTCTGTTGGAAGAACCAGGAAAACAAGAAAATGGTAAAGCTGGACACTATAGTGCTATTCTTTATAAATCTCACCTTGAAAACGTTGGTGAAGTGAGTAAGTGAGCTGTCAATGGCGTCAATCCCAAGCATTTGATCAGTGTTACCAAACCTCTTTAATATTGTCACGCCTATGACCTATTAGGAAAACCGATTTCAGCCCTACCTTAAAATGTTACCAATACATTTATTATAATACAAGCATCTTTATTAATCACAAATTGGATATCAATCTTGCATGACGATGACGCGATGGCAGCTAGAAAGAAATACTACGAGCGCGGTACCTACTTACTGCGTGGCGATCTATAATTTTATTAGGAGGTCTTAATTATTAGGGTCTTCGTTACCCCCCAAAAAAACTGATTTACCCCCGCGGGGGTAATTAACCCCAGCTTCGGAACCACTGCATTAGATGGAACGACAGCTTCACCTAAGTTTTCATTTCGAGATTTTTAAAGAAGTGACCGATTGGATCTGTTTTACTTGCATACATTGGTTATATAAAAAGTATATGTTAAAGTCATGTAGGTATGGCAAGTTCAAAGTTTATTTAGTAGTCTGATTTTTACCCGCGACTTCGTTCGAGTGCTTGAAGGAAATGATCCTACGGGAACCGTACATTTTTCCGGGATACAAATTTGCCTATGTGCTATTCCAACGTGATGTTAAGTGTAAGGATGTATGGATGTTTGTTACTCTTTACATTATAATTTAAAAATACTGTGGGAGACTGGTGCCTAATACAGACTTATCGTCTAGCTTAGGCACCAGTCTCCCACAGTATTTTTAAATTATAATGTAGGGTAAATACGGGCAAAGCGAATAAGTGAGGTAAAGCGGATAGCTAATTTTTCTCGAAAGGTATAATAGTTAGCGCTATTTGCACTGATGCAGTTGATACTTGACATGTGCGGCTACACCATGACAGTTGAATCCAAACAATACAACTCTAACATTTGTTGTGAAGTAAAAAAAAAAGTTTTCGTTGGATTTCTTACGATTTTTGATCAGGTATGTGATGATTTCTTTTGCATTTAATGTAACCTATCCGAAAATTACTTTAGATGAAGAAATTGGACATGTTTTAAAGTATTATTTGTGATTTTAAAATTGCAAAATTGCACACAAGTTATTTTGTTGGCTTCGTTAATTTAAAAAAGGTATCTATTGGGCAAAGCGGATAGGTTATTTGCTTTGCCCGAGTACGTGTATTGTTAGTTGAAAAGAACTATATAACTGAACTTCTATTTAAAAGTTATATAAAATTTTTGTTTTATATAACTTTTAAATAGAAGATGATTGTATTTTCACATATTGATTGTGTACGTCCAAAGACAGTTACATGTGCCATAAATAAGCAACAAATAAAGTTCTTATCTAGATTAATTCTGTATTTTAAATTGAGTTTCCCTTAGCTTAACCGCTTTGCCCGTACCTCCCCTACCTATTATTGATACCATGTCAAATGTAACAAAATATTGTGGTGAGAAATAAACATTTTTATTATTTTATTATTATTTCTTTCATGCAAAAACTACAGAACGGATCTGGATGAATTTTGGCACAGAGAAAGATTATAGCCTGGAATAGCACATAGGATACTTTGTATCCCGGTATTACGTTCTAGTTCCGCTGGCAGAAACTAGTTTGGAAAATATTCCCAAAACAATGGTGAAAACCGCTTTAAAATCTTTTTTGTAGTTTACAGAAACTAAACGCACACACAGAGAGACGAGTAAAGTGACTTAGAGAGAGACTTCGATTTAGTCATTGTGCACTGTGCGAATGCACTTGTGAGTGATGAAAATGAAGTATTATCCATTACCAGTTGAATTAAACAAATAAAACAAACAAATATTTGTACGACCTGCAAGTATTTGTTACGAGTCTGGGTGTTTTCCTATCTATAATATGTATGTATTTACAAAAAAAAAATGTATATAAGTAGTTTATCAGCCATCTCGTTACCATAACACAAGCATTAGGTTGCTTAGCTTGGGACGATATGGCGTTGTGTGAAATGTCCATGGATATTATTATTATTATTAATTTTTTTTTTCAGATTCGTGAACTAGAAGTGATTCCAGTACTTCTAGATTGTTGTAACATCGATGCTCGCAATCCTTGTATCCTTTTAAAAATATAATTTCACGCGGGTGAAAAATATAATTTCAGTTAATTCAAATAGTCCACGGTCTGACTGCTAATCTGACCTTAAGTTCTTTGTCTTACCTATTGTATCATGTTAGTTATACTAGTAGTAAAACAACATATCAATGCACATGTTTTTATAATAAGATCATGACTTTCCGAGATTACAATCACACGCCATTACCATCAGTCGTCTGACTAGTGTTGTGCTTTTTATCATTCACTATACACTAGTGATGTCAACTTACTAAACATACTACATCTTTCCCGTATAATTTTAATTAATTTTAAGAAACATAATCTGCTAAATGTTTTGGAGGGATTATGTTTCTCCTAGGTCTCAACTGAAAATCTTGCACTTGCTCTTGGGCATCTTCCACTCTAATTACATCTTGATCATTACTATTCCTTCTTTCCCTAAATACATTTTGTTCTTCTGATTGTAAATGTTCATTATTAATAAATCCAAATTACATTTTTCTTGAACATTTACATCTTTATTAAATGAAGGTTTCACATGCAATGTATTCCTTCTAATTATTTGCCCATTAACATCTTTTAGAATCAGAGACCTCGGAGATGAGTGAATTTCTACAACATTTGCTGGGACCCAAACATTATCCTTTAGGTAAACTACATTTTGGCCAGAATAAAAAGAGTGTTTGTTAGATTTGGCAGTCTTATCATAGTTTATTTTATTGTACATATTCACTTTGTCTTGAGATTCACTAAAATTTGTTACCAACTTTGGTTTTAAAAGTACATCATGAATTGGTAGTTTGGTCCTTGTCAATCTGCTAAATAGTAACTGTGATGGTGTGTATTGTGAACCTAGTACTGGAGTATTTCGATACTCTAACAATACTTCTTGAAAGTCTGCACCACTCTCAGTTGATTTATTTAGCATATTTTTAGCTATTCCAACAAATCTTTCAATAAAACCATTGGACCTAGGATATTTTGGGCTTGAAGTTATTAATTTTATATTCCAAAGTGTTGCAAAATTCTGGAACTCAAAAGAGTTGAATGGCATATTATCAGCCCTCAGTATCCTTGGTATACCATGAGTTGAAAAAATAATTTTCAATATATTAATCACAGTAGATGCAGTTAATGAATTTACATGAATTAAGTCAAACCACTTAGAGTAATAGTCAGTTACAATTAAATAAGTCTTGCTACTCCACTGTAGAAAATCACATGCTATTTTTTGAAATGGTAAAGTAGGTATCTCATCAAGCAACATAGGTTCTTTAGATTTTTTCGCACTATATTTTTCACATTTTGTACATTTTGTTCCTCTTTTTTTTTTTTTTTAATCATCCAATGACTGCTCCCGCTCTGGGTGGAGCGGAAGGGAGTGTCAGACTCTTACTGACTAAAACCCATCCATGTTCCTTCCGTAGCCCTTTGTTCCTCTTGCAGGGCATTTCTTGATGTCCCGCTCATGTTGGCCACCACACCACTTGCACTGTATAGTGGGATTATTCACCTGCACCTTGTGAACGTCCACAATTTCTGTTGAGTCAGATTGAATTTCTTTTATTTGTGATTTTGTCACCTCTGAGAGACGTAGCCTCTTTATTGTTTTATCCAGATCCACATCCCCCATGCTCAATAAATTCTCTTGTTCCGCTTTGTTGGTGGAGCCAAAAATAAGCCTATCGCGGATGGCTTCATTTTCGTTTGTGAATTCGCAGTTTTTAGCTAGACTATTCAAGTCCGTGAGATAAACATCAAATGGCTCACCCAGTCGCTGAGAGCGCTTATAAAATAAAAACCTTGAGAATAGTACATTTTTCTTTGGTTCACAATAATCATCGAACAACTTCAATACGTCATTAAATGTTGGTGTTGCCCCCTTTTTTTTTCCTTCGGCATCATTAAGCTTGTCGAAATCAAAATTATTATATATTTGTACTCCTTCCTCACCAATGACATTTAATAAAATTGCGATCTTTCTCTGATCCTTTTCATCATCCAAGCCAGAGGCAATAAGATATATATTTAACTGTTGCTTAAACCTTTTCCAATGACTTGGTAATTCCCCACCGAGACACAGTTTTTCGGGCAGGTTATAGGACGCTGCGGCCATGTTTGCACTTGCAGTTGTTGCACACAGTTACAAACTGTACAGCGAATAAGATTATCGCAACGATGGTACGTTTAAACGTTATCAAAACAGTTACGGCTGCGCCATGTATCATGTTAGTTATACTAGTAGTAAATCAACATATCAATGCACATGTTTTTATAATAAGATCATGACTTTCCGAGATTACAATCACACGCCATTACCATCAGTCGTCTGACTAGTGTTGTGCTTTTTATCATTCACTATACACTAGTGATGTCAACTTACTAAACATACTACACCTATGTAAACAAAGTCGTAGCTTACAAATACTTTAATATTGATTTATTCCACCATCAGAATGATATTCCTTATGTAGTAAACAGTAATAATGCAATGGGTCATCTTTGCTGTTCGCAACTTGTGCGAGAACTGTCCAGAGAATCAGGTAAATATTTGTTTTGTTCCTGATAAGTTTTATCTGAAGAATAAAAATGGTGGTCAAACATATTTTCTATGCAAAATCTGTCAAACTGTCTTTTTTATCCCTCCGATAAAACTTTTTTGACGATTGAAAATTCAGCCGTCAGAGTATTATGATATAGTAGATAGTTCCTATGTTTTTAATATAGCACGAACTTGATAGTAATCAGTTATACTTGAGATTACTAAGAAACCGGTGCGTATTTTGACACCGTCGAAAATCCCGCGGTAATTTAAATGGCGCCCATCATTTTCAAGCTTAATATAATCAACTTCAATAGTAACAATCTTTCAACTCTTTCTGCAGGAGGTGATATCAAAGATGTCGCTCCAAGCGCCAGTGGACAACGAACTCCTTCAAGAGATGGGGCTGACCCTCCACACCGACCATCAAGGCAATGGCATTAAAATCGTTCCGATGTCCTGCGGTTAGACTAAATTATATTCTCAAATCAGGGTCATCATTAAATTAGGCTAGCCTAACTCCATAATAAATACTGATGGGTATACATCGAAACACGATAAAATAAAAACATTATCATGATCTCATGGTTATTTTTGGTGTCAAAGTCAAATCATTTATTTCAAATAGGCACAAGAAAGGGGTTTGTTCCCACTAGTTCTACTAAACAGTTCTACGGTAGAACTAGTGGGAAAAAAAATTCCCACTAGTTCTACGATTGAAGGTAGAACAAAATAGTAGAACTACTGGGAATTTTCTATTCGCCGTTTGTTCCCACTAGTTCTACTGAACAGTTCTACGGTAGAACTGGGCTATTTTGTTCTCACGGTTTGTTCCCACTAGTTCTACTAAACAGTTCTACGGTAGAACTAGTGGGAAAAAAAATTCCCACTAGTTCTACGATTGAAGGTAGAACAAAATAGTAGAACTACTGGGAATTTTCTATTCGCCGTTTGTTCCCACTAGTTCTACTGAACAGTTCTACGGTAGAACTGGGCTATTTTGTTCTCACTAGTACTACGTTTTGATAGGTTCTAGGAATGGAAGTGGAAGTAAAGTACGAAATATGCTAGTCGTATCTCAATATTAGGTTCAACAGAAACTTAGGTAATACTGAAATCATTATAACACTTTTAATTAAAAGACATATTTTGTATATAATGGTAATGTTGTAATAATATTTATTTAAAACACAGACAAAAGAAAAATAAAATATAAATTACACTCAATTCGTATCTCTCTTTCTCCAGGATCCCAATCAAAAGTACTAGGCTCACATAAGTTGTAAGGAGTTGGTTGTAGCGTAGCCAAAAACAAAATAACTATTTCTCAATTTTACATTTTAGGACCGACAGGTGATAAATAAAAGAAGTAGTCCATAGTGATAATTGCAACAAGGACGCATCCCAAAATATGTAATAATATTTATTTAAAACACAGACAAAAGAAAAAAAAATGTAAATTACACTCAATTCGCATCTCTCTTTCTCCAGGATGCCAATCAAAAGTACTAGGCTCACATAAGTTGTAAGGAGTTGGTTGTAGCGTAGCCAAAAACAAAATAACTATTTCTCAATTTTACATTTTAGGACCGACAGGTGATAAATAAAAGAAGTAGTCCATAGTGATAATTGCAACAAGGACGCATCCCAAAATATGTAATAATATTTATTTAAAACACAGACAAAAGAAAAAAAAATGTAAATTACACTCAATTCGCATCTCTCTTTCTCCAGGATGCCAATCAAAAGTACTAGGCTCACATAAGTTGTAAGGAGTTGGTTGTAGCGTAGCCAAAAACAAAATAACTATTTCTCAATTTTACATTTTAAGACCGACAGGTGATAAATAAAAGAAGTTGTCTATAGTGATAATTGCAAGAAGGACGCATCCCAAAATATAATAGATTCCCCTAATAACGATGCCGTACTCGAGGCTGCCGAAGGGAAAGAGCCGGCTCCAAAAGCGTTGTTAAACTGAGGAAGGATGGTTTAGACCTGGCGTCCAATAGGCCAATACCCGGTTTTCAAAATAAAAGAGCAACAATTTATCGAAAAAGGAATAAAACCACTGGAATTAATAAGATATGTAGAAACAACTTTGCACATGTTTAGCTTCCTGTACAATTCCAAAAATTCTTGCTTGCCGACTATTATGATGGGGACATAAATATTTTAATATTCTGTTCGGAAGAAACGAAATCACATAATGCAAAAAACTAAAAAAAAAACTCGTAATGTACAGCATCATGAAGCTGCACGTTACGCATTATGCATCGACTATAAATTCAACATCGTGTATCCAACCGTCTTAAGCCCGATTAAGTAGTAGACTACCTCCTTGGTTGAACTGCGAAATGAAATATAAAAAGCCATATACACAATTATATTATGACGTTCTGGCTGACGTTAACGGCTAAACTAAATTTAGTATCGTTAATAGTATTGCCGATAAAAATGAGTGCTGTGGACCATATAATAATGCCAAGAGGTCGAGGACAAGTTTTGATGTTATCGGGGCATCAGTTTTACCGACAACGAATGTATAAAAGTGGCAAATCCATATGGAGGTGTAAAAGGTACAAGGATAGCAAATGTGCTGGATCCGTAACATTGTCCCCGGTGAGTACTTTGCAACATAACATCACGCCTGTATTTGCCCCTATGGGTTAGAGGTATTTTATACCAACATTTCGCCAGTTATAAGTCCCATGTAACAGGGGGCGAGCCAGTTGCCATGTACCGGGTACAGTTACAGACTCCGTACTGAAAACTACCAGATTGAAAAATTCAATAACACTTTCTGACCTGGGAATCGAACCTGGGACCTTGTGCTCTGCAAACTCGCTTGGGTACCAACTAAACCGACGAGGCAGTTCTTTATAATTTAAAGTTTATCCGTTTTTGACACCCACTCCTAGAAATAATATTTAATACATTATATTTTTTAGGACCTTCATGAAATATTGCAGTCCAAACCCCATACTGCCGATTGTCAACCTAATGAAAGTCAAAATACGATTGATGTCATGATCAATAATAGTTGCGAAGAAGCAGCAACTGGAAAGGAGGCAGCGCCACGAGCATTTAATAGAGGTTTGGCGAGGATAAGGAACAAAGGATTGGATCTAGCTGTACATAAACCAGTCCCTAATTTCAAAAATAAGAAGTCATCAATTTATAGAAATAGAAATAAAATTGCTGGTGTTAAAAAAGTTTGTACAAATAGTGTTAGAGATGTAGAAGTGCCTAGACAGTTTCAAAAATTTTTACTTGCTGATTATTATGACGAACGACATAGAATAATAATATTTTGTTCAGAAGATGCACGAGAAAATATGAAGAAAGTAAATCATTTTTTTATGGATGGGACGTTTAAGTCTTGTCCTTCACCATTTAAGCAGATCTTTAGTATTCATGGCGATATTGGCAGTAATTGCGACCAAACGAATGTTATTCCATTACTGTATGCATTTATGTCGCAACAGACAAAAAAAGCATACACCATTTTATTTGACCTGATAAAGTCACAAATCCCAGATTGGCAACCTAGTAAAGTCACTATAGATTTTGAAGAAGCTACAATGAGAGCATTGTCTAAAATGAACGTAACGGTAAAGGGATGCCAGTATCATTTTTCAAATAGTCTGTGGCGTAAGGCAAAACAGTTAGGGCTACACAAAAATAAATTCGACCGTAGGTTTATATCCTTATGCAGTAAGCTGCCTTTCTTACCAGTAGGTGAAATAAAGGTAGGATGGGAATATATTAAAAATGAAATAGCCGAATATAATAATGAACGACTAAAGGAATTCTTTAGTTATTTTGAAAATTACTGGATGAGAGATGATTTAATTAATATGTGGTGTATATATGGAGAACGTCACCGGACAAACAATGCTGTTGAAGGGTGGCATCACAAAATTAATAATGAAATTAATAAAAATGAAGGCAATATTTTACAAATATTACACATTCTCCATGATGATTCACTGATGTCTTCATTACGTAACTATACAACTCTGACCTTTCCTTCTCATTCACAAACAAAACGTCGAAGACTTGAGATGGACAGTGATGATTTTATAAGAAATGCACAATCAAAATTAATAAATAGCGAAATTAGCGTGGGGCACTTTTTAGAAATGATTCGGTAATTATTATCAAAAGTACATACATCTATATAATTAAAGGGTTCTGTGTTAAATGTTACAACAAAATACCTTGTGACATTCTGCAATTTAATGAAAGAAAATTTAAAACTCATTAAAAATACACTTTGTAAACAAGTTTATTACAAATTAGAGGATTAAATAAAGGATAAGGATGCTTGGAAACATGCTGGTCCTGCTCCACAGGACAATCTAGGGCCTAGACAAAATCAAACTGGATAATTTATTTTTGTAAAATACTATTTTGAACATAATATATTGAAATAACCTCTCACACACTGATTGATTTAACATTTTAAAAGAGCAACGGTGGAGCTTCTTGCCCATTCTTCTCCACACGAAACTACCTTTTGGAAGGGGGGACTAGAATCAATTCTATTTCTTATTCATTTTGACGTTCAAAAGTGCCTTACTTGTGCCTATTTGAAACACATGACTAGACTTTGACTTTAGGTAAGAATTTAGAAATACAGCAATCGAAAAGCATTCGGTGAAATGATAATGGCAACCCTTTACTTTTACACCCATTTGAGTCAACGCTTTTAAAGTGGCCGCTTCGAAATCAATTGTTATCTCCTTAGGTTTCCATCCTGGTACTTGTGAATTAATCAAATCTAGTAAAATGTTATAAGCTTTTTCTGATCGGTGCGACATTAATGCATAAAGTAGATGTATAATGTTCATGTAACTATTCGAACCCATTTCTAAATAACCATGAATAATATATAGCTGTGAAAATGGCGACGAACACGATTGGAAGGTACCATCCATAAAATAGTTAGATACATTTTGCATATGTGATTTCGTTTCTTCCGAACAGAATATTAAAATATTTATGTCCCCATCATAATAGTCGGCAAGCAAGAATTTTTGGAATTGTACAGGAAGCTAAACATGTGCAAAGTTGTTTCTACATATCTTATTAATTCCAGTGGTTTTATTCCTTTTTCGATAAATTGTTGCTCTTTTATTTTGAAAACCGGGTATTGGCCTATTGGACGCCAGGTCTAAACCATCCTTCCTCAGTTTAACAACGCTTTTGGAGCCGGCTCTTTCCCTTCGGCAGCCTCGAGTACGGCATCGTTATTAGGGGAATCTATTATATTTTGGGATGCGTCCTTCTTGCAATTATCACTATAGACAACTTCTTTTATTTATCACCTGTCGGTCTTAAAATGTAAAATTGAGAAATAGTTATTTTGTTTTTGGCTACGCTACAACCAACTCCTTACAACTTATGTGAGCCTAGTACTTTTGATTGGCATCCTGGAGAAAGAGAGATGCGAATTGAGTGTAATTTACATTTTTTTTTCTTTTGTCTGTGTTTTAAATAAATATTATTACATATTTTGGGATGCGTCCTTGTTGCAATTATCACTATGGACTACTTCTTTTATTTATCACCTGTCGGTCCTAAAATGTAAAATTGAGAAATAGTTATTTTGTTTTTGGCTACGCTACAACCAACTCCTTACAACTTATGTGAGCCTAGTACTTTTGATTGGGATCCTGGAGAAAGAGAGATACGAATTGAGTGTAATTTATATTTTATTTTTCTTTTGTCTGTGTTTTAAATAAATATTATTACAACATTACCATTATATACAAAATATGTCTTTTAATTAAAAGTGTTATAATGATTTCAGTATTACCTAAGTTTCTGTTGAACCTAATATTGAGATACGACTAGCATATTTCGTACTTTACTTCCACTTCCATTCCTAGAACCTATCAAAACGTAGTACTAGTGAGAACAAAATAGCCCAGTTCTACCGTAGAACTGTTCAGTAGAACTAGTGGGAACAAACGGCGAATAGAAAATTCCCAGTAGTTCTACTATTTTGTTCTACCTTCAATCGTAGAACTAGTGGGAATTTTTTTTCCCACTAGTTCTACCGTAGAACTGTTTAGTAGAACTAGTGGGAACAAACCAAAGAAAGGCACTTTTGAATGTCAAAATGAACAAGAAATAGAATTGATTCTAGTCGCCCCTTCCAAAAGGTAGTTTCGTAGAGAAGAACGGGCGCTGATAGTTTATTTTACTTGAAGAATAAGGTCGGTTTTTTTTTTGTTGTAATTTTCTCATACGTGTTTGGTATCAATCTTTAAACACGATAAAACAAAAAAAAAACAAAAAATATATTATCAATTCATTATTCTTGTAACTAAACTACTAGTGCTTGTTGACCCTAAAAACAATCATCAAATCATATTTTGTTTTCGTTTTAATATTTTAATATGTAATAATACCCATCACGTAGCTGAAGTTTCGCTAACTAATTTAAATCGTCCCTGTATACTTACGTTCCCGGCGGAATAATGGGACATCGGGTTTAAGAAATTAAAAAAATCTAAAGTTCAATGCGCCAATATTGGTAATAGTGCGTTTGTTGGAAGCAAAGATTCGTATAAATGCATTTGGTAGTTGGATCAAATGTTTGATTTCGCTGCTGTCGGGGTAGGATACCAACCTAAATTTCATTGGCCCTACCTTGATCCAATTTCTAGTGGCAATAGTGCTTCGGGTGTGATTGTTATAGATTTTGTATCGAATGATTGAGGGTGGTTCAGCTAATCTAATAGCTTGGCATGTAAAGCCATTCGTGCTATATTGTGCAAATATATTGAACTATAATAGTTTCCTTTGCTTGTTGCAAGTTCTACAACATTATTATAGTATCCAAGATTTTATTCAGTGAGAAATAAATTATGAATATATACAGTTTGTTGTTTGATTTTTAACTACATTTTCCAGCAGTGAAAGTAAAATGGGCTGGAATGCACATTGCAAAGGTGCACAAAAAAAAACTTATTTTGCATGTTGGTTTTGGTAAGTCGTCTTGTCGACTCGATCAACATCAAATATATAGATTCACTGATTTTATAGATATATCAACTTACGGATATGCGAAGTGGCCTTTCGTCGCGTTTGTTAGAAGTTCAGTATTTGAAAATTAAATAATAGCAGTAATAGTATGAGTAAAGGCTCGGCCGGATCTATAAAGGCTGCTTCAAACACGTCGCGTCTATTTGCAGAAGCACTAAGATATTTCAGTATGAATGACTGTCTGCAATATGGAATCGTAAAAGTTGGTGTAGTTTGTAATCATAGATATTTTACTGACAGTTACGACTTTTAAAAATAGTTGTATAGCTAATTTTGGTTCGGAAAACGTCGGCTAGTTTCGTAAGTGTGCCACGTATTCATAAGAATGCACATCCATTAATTAAATCCGCGTTACCACTGGAGCACACATACAATGTTTTGTAATATTATAAACATTTAGAACCGAATATTTTATCTTTCCCGTGCCGTCCCGTCTCTGCAGTGCGGGTAAAAATGAAATACGCGTGACTCAGTGGTCAAATTACGTGGCGTGGATTGGCGCCACGAGCTTAGATTGGAACGAGCTTTTATGATATTTTTGTTAGCAAGTACTTGTAGATAGAATAATAATAGATATCAGAACAAGATTATACTGAGTTGGACAGAACTACCCACCTTACCTACGTTGAGCAATGTCTTTATGAAACGCACGACACAGTGCCGGATTAAGCAAGCGCGTGGCCCGTAGCGGCCGTAGCAAATTATATCCAGGGGCCCTTCTTCTGCTATAGGTTCTTATGTACAAAGTGGTTAAAAAAGCTCAACCCTCAATAGGTTTAATAGGTTCTGTTCTATGTATCGGTTCTCCACATAGAAGTGCCTTCGTAGCATCAGCTCTAGCGGACCACCTAGTATTCAACCTCGTCGTACTATGGATTATTCTTTTGGAGTGACACACCAAAAAATTGCACTCAGATGGAGATTGGTTTGGTTACGCGGGCCCCGCGTAACCAAACCAATCTCCATCTGAGTGCAATTTTTTGCCTTTTGCACGAGGTCCGTAGCAATTGCTACTATATGTTTTTTTTTTTTTAAGGCTGGGAAATCATCCAATGACTGCTCCCGCTCTGGGTGGAGCGGAAGGGAGTGTCAGACTCTTACTGACTAAAACCCATCCATGTTCCTTCCATAGCCCTTTATGTTCCGGGGTAGCGGTAACCCTTTCGGACAATCCCGCTTACCCGGCAGGCTTGGCCCTGAGGGGCCCCTTCATATGCTGACATCTCTTTGAGGCGCGCGTGGAACAAATACGCGCCGTACGGCACGGGTCTGGTGCTGATCGGACGGTGAGTCACCCATTACTCACCGTCCGCAGGCCCGCGCCTACGGTGGCCGGGAGTCGTCACGTGGCTCCCGACGCCCGGGGCGTCTCCTGCGGCGGCTGGGACGGGAGGACCTTTCTCTCTCCCATCCCGCCACCTCCTTCGCGAGCATGACTTTTTCGCAGAAGGAGGTGACTGCCTCCCACTCCCTCTCGCCCCGGACCATGGCTTGCACCAGGGCCGGGCGCGAGAGGTCGCCGCCGCCGAGCGCCTCTACGAGGACACGGCGGTGCTCTGCCCATGCTGGGCAGGTTTGCACCGTGTGCTCTACCGTGTCCTCTGGGCGATCCTCGCAGTGGTGACACCCGGGCGTTTCCTCCCGCCTAATGATGTGCAGGAACCTCCCGAAACATCCATGTCCGGTGAGGACCTGCGTCAGGCGGTAGGTGAGGGCGCCGTGACGCCTCTCTAGCCACTCCTCAAAGAGGGGCCTTACCGCCACTATCGTGGCGTGCCCTGCGCTGGCTTGCGACAGTCGCTGATTCCAGGCCGCCATGAGATCGCGCCGGAGGTCCGTCCGCTCCGCCGCAATTTGCTGCGGAAACGGAGTTTCCCCCCGGCTTAGTACCTCCGCGCGCCACTCGAACAGGCGCGCGAGGATACTATATGGTTAATCCGGCACTGTGAACACACTTTACTGGAATGATGGTTATTTATCAGTCACGTGCTTGTAATAAGCAAAAAGACTGCTATCCACTTCAGATTACATGCCAACGTTATTACCAAACATGAATGACATTCTGACGTTGACTACTGAGTTACCGCAATACGTGTACCTTGACTCCTGGAGGCACGAGGTAAGCTGTTACGTTCCTCCTGTCAAACAGTGTTTGCAATGCATGAAGTTTGGACATATTGCAAAATATTGCAAGAATGAAGTTGTATGCTCCATATGTACAGAAAAACATAGTTTTAAAATTTGTAAAGAAGATCCTAAGAACGCTAAATGTGTCAACTGTGGTGGTAATCATGTTTCCATCTCAAACACTTGCCCACAGAAAAAAATGAAAATAGAAGAAAATAAAGTCAAGTCAAGAGCCGCTAAATATTCCGATTTATTTAATGAACATTCTTTTCCAAAATTAACACAGAAGAACATTGAAACACAGATTATTAATTTGACTAAATCGGATTTTTTTATGAATACTTTAACAAATGCTATAACTAAAATTATATTAAATCAAAAAGATAATCCCATTAATTCATCCTCCATAAAAGAAATTCTGCAACAAACTTTCCGTACCAGTACTTCCACATCTAATAATGGATCTTAATATAATGCAGTGGAACGCACAAAGTATTATATGTAATAAACTTTTATTAACTCAATTTCTATATGAGCATAACATACATGTTGCAATTATATCAGAAACCTGGCTAACACCCATCAAACATTTTAACATTAGAGGATACAAAATAGAAAGACATGATATTGGAAATAAACACAATGGTGTAGCTATTTTAATTCACAATAATATAAATTATAGAAAAATAATTACATATTCTGATAATTCACTACAAAATATTTGTGTAAGAATTACTGTAAATAATACAGAAATAAGTATTGTAAGTTTCTACTGTCCAACAAATTGCACTCCATCTTTTGACAAACATAAATTTGAATCTTTAATAAAATCTGTGCCTGAACCAATGATATTTGCTGGTGATTTCAATGCCCATCACACATCATGGGGATGTAATTCTACAAATCCAAGAGGTAGGGATATTTTAGATATTGTTGATGATAATAATTTGGTGATAATGAATAATGGTGAAGTGACAACAGTCGGTTCTTTAACGTGGCGTCCAAATGCCTTAGATTTGTCTATAGTGTCCCCACCATTGGCTCTTTCTTGTGATTGGTCTGTTCATTGTGATCCTCTTGGCAGCTACCACCTTCCTGTAATTATGAAAGTTTTTATCAATAATAGCAATCTAGAAAACACTAGTATTAACACAAATTTGCCCACCTATCCTAACTTTAAAATGGTGGATTGGAAGATGTATGAACAAAATGTAGATTTACAACTATCTACTTTTCAGGATCAACATGTTGCTCCATTGGAAAGTTATACAGAGTTTTGTCAAATTTTGCATTCTGCAATTAATAAGAGCCTTCCTAAGCCAGCTTCTTCCTCGGCTGATTATTCTATTCGTAACTGTTATAGGAATTCGGTAAAATCCCCTCCTCTTCCTTGGTGGAATAAAAAATGTTCAGAAGCAGTTCAAAAGTCTAAGTCAGCTTATATAAATTTTAAAAACAATCCGTCAGATGAAACATTTATCGAGTTTAAAAGATTACAAGCCCTCAAAAAACTTACTTTGAAAATAGAAAGATCAAATAGTTGGGTTGAACTTTGCAGCTCCTTTAATCGATGTACGCCTCTGTCCAGAATCTGGAAATATATGCGGAAATTTAATAAAACATATTCTTGCAACAATGATGATGTTGATTGGATTCAGGATTTTCTGGAAAAATTTACCCCAGATTATGTAAATAATAAGCCAAATTTCCCCATTGCCAGTGAGTCAAACTCTGAAAATATCTTTTTAGTAAAACCTTTTTCGATACAAGAATTGAAGTCTGCTGTTTATTCTAGAAAAGATAGTGCTTTTGGACTGGATGGTATTCCATACATTATGTTAAAAAAACTTAGTGATAAGGGTTTGCACACTTTTCTCAAAATATTGAATAATTTGTGGTTGAACAATGATATACCTCATCCATGGAAGTCTGATTGTTTGGTACCAATTTTAAAGCCAGATAAGCCTCAGTCTAACCCAGATTCCTATCGTCCTATTGCTCTAACATCCTGTGTTGGTAAAATTTTTGAACAATTAATAAAACAAAGGTTTGAATTTTACATAGAACAAAACAATATTTTACCTGCTAATCAATTTGGTTTTCGTAGGGGAACATCAGCTCGTGAAAGTATTTGTCAGTTACAGCTTGATATCCAAAATAGTTTAAATAACAAGGATTGCTTAATGTCAGTATTTTTTGACGTTGCTGGAGCCTTTAACAGTGTAAATATTGATGTCCTTTGTTCTGAATTACTTCTTATTGGAATTCCAAATAAAGTTGTCCACTGGGTCCATGAATTCTTAACTGAAAGAAAAGTTTATGTTAGATATAATGGTAAATTACATGGGCCAAGATTTGCTTCGGTAGGAGTTTGTCAAGGAGGAATTCTGTCTCCATTAATATTCATTTTGTACATACGTCGTTTAAATTTGATTCTATGTTCCAAAGTAAAAAATCTTCAATTTGCTGATGATTTAGTTGTGTATTTGTCTGGGAAAAATTTCAAAGATATGACACAGTGCCTTAATAAGGCATTGGAAGGATTGTGCACATACTTTTCTTATTTAAATCTAGATATAAATGCACTTAAATCTAAACTAGTAGTATTTGGTAGAACTGGCAATTTCAGTCCTTCTGTTTATCACAATCAAATTTCTATACCAAATTTTCATGAAGCTAAGTTTTTAGGTGTGACCTTCACTCATAATTTGGCTTGGAAAAGATATGTTGAATTGATAAGCTCTAGAGCTAACAGAGTTTTTAATGTTTTGTAGACATTGTGTAGAACTTCCTGGGGAGCTGACCCAAAAATATTGTTGTTATTATACAAATCTTTGATCCGTAGTCATTTTGAATATGGTTTTCTCTGTTTTGCTGGTGATAGAAGGTTAATAGAAATTCTTGATAAAATACAAAATAAAAGTTTGAGACTCATTACCGGGGCATTTAAAAGTACTCCAATCAATGCAATGCAAGTTGAATGTAAACTTCCTCCATTAAGTATAAGATTCTCTTACTTGAAGGAAAGGTTCCTATTAAAAATTTATAGTAAAAATAATAATCACTTGTTTTCCAATTTGAAACAATCATGTACATCATCCTTTTGTAACTTAACATATTATATACTTCAGGGCTTTCCTCAATATGTAAATTTTCTTGAAACCCTGCAAATTCACAAGTCATCTATTCTTCCATGTTATCAGGGGGATTTTGACAGCAAATTTCCTGCAATTGACATCATTATTGATCGCAATTTATCCAATAAAGAAGATGTATATAGTAAACTTCATGAGTTTACTGATCATAGATTTGTGTATACTGATGGGTCTAAAACTGAGTCAGCAGTGTCATTTGCTATTTTTGATGAGCTATTGAATTCTGGTACTGGTTATAAAATAAACTCAAACACAAGTATATTCACAGCTGAGGCTGTGGCTATACTTGCTGCCCTAAAGCACATTAGGCATACAAATGATGGATGTTGTCAATGGGTAATAGTTAGTGACAGCATGAGTGTTCTTGAAAATCTCAAAAATAATAGGTTGAATGCTAACACAAACTATTTTATATCATTAATAAAAGAATCTTGGTTGCATTTGTCTTTTCATGACATTAAGGTTTTGTTCATGTGGGTCCCTTCGCATGTTGGTGTGATGGGCAACGAAAGGGCTGATTTTTTAGCTAGAGCTATAACAAATTCTGATGATGTCCCAGATTCAAGTAGTTTCCTCAACATATCTGTTCCTTGTACAGACATAGTTCCTCTGTTGAAAAAAAGGTCCACTGTTACATGGAAAAGGCACTGGAATCATACAGTCCAAATTGAAAATAAAGGTATGTGGTATGCAGTATACAATATTCCCATAGGAACCATGCCTTGGTTCTGTAAAACCAATACTTACATGAACAGGAAGTTTTACTCCACCATACTCAGGCTTCGTTTTGGTCACTGTAGATTAAATTACCATTTGTCTCGTCTGAAAATTGTACACAGTCCTTTCTGTGATCATTGTAACTCTCAAGTAGAGCAATCCCTAGCTCACATTTTCTTTGAGTGCTCATCTTTTGGCATCCAGCGCCTTGTGTTGATGGATGAGCTAATTGAAATTTATGGTAGTCCTGATTTGGTACCGCGCTCCATTCAGGCTCTTCTTGTAAATAGCTCGACGTATTTACCTTTGTTTAATTTTATTACTAGTACAGTTGGACAAATTTAACTCATGGTGTAGATCAATTATATTTTTTTGTTAAGTGTATATAATATGTAAATATCTTTTCATTGACTTTCTTAAATATAATTTGTATTTGTAATGATATGAATTCGTTTATATAGGTTAGATTATATATGTACTGTGGATCTGTGGAAGTGGAGTGGAAACTGGAAAGTAGGTACTGTTTAGTTACAAACATTATACATATTGTAGTCTTTGGTTACAAACAGACTTAGCAGTTGCTTCTTGCTTCCTGTCAGTTGGGATTAAAAAAATAGTATTATTACGATTTACGGACTTGACACTCGGCTCTTACAAAATAACATAAACATTGAATGAAAAATACTTGGACTTGACTCAAAGATTTTATGGAATAACAAATCTTAAACATGGATTTTATTGAAATATACTGAAGACTTTATACGGATTAACTTTACATGGAAAATAAGAAACTGATGAATTTACCTGGATTTCATTACTAATGACATAAACTGGAATTACTTACAAGGATAAATATAAAACTAATGAATTTTATTGGATTTCCCAACATTATGGATTAACGTACTGATGAATTGAACTGGATCTACCCTACAAGAAAAATGTTAACTGATGACTAGGCAGCATGGTCTCAGACCTTAGCCTGTTCCGTCGGGAACGAATAAAAAAAAAAAAAAAAAAAAAATCTGACGTTGACACTTGACATTGATGTTTCACGTCAATTTTATTGTCAGTGTTCCGGTGTTGTTGTTCTTAATTTTCTGAACAAAAATACAATTAATAACATAACAAGATGGTTAAAATCGCTCTCCAGATCAAAGCAACTTTAGAATGCATCGAAAAATTATATACAAACCATCCATACTATCAATGGTTCTTAAAACTGAAGTGTGGAAGTTGCGGCGAAGTGACTGAGAAGTTTCACGACCTTACTGAGGCAGAGAAAATACCGCAGAAACACAATAGGTCGGAAACTAACTTGCTGATAAAATGCAAATTGTGTTCCAGAGAGAACAGCATGGATATTATTGAAGGCAGCAATGGTAGGTTCAAACAATTTGATAAACATACATCCGACATTTGGTATACTAACTTTTTCAGGAGCCACTGTCCTGTCCGCATTTACAGTATAAAATTATTACTTATGCCTACTGTTACAACCTTACTCTGAAGAAGGGATAGTTCTATACAACACCCGGATCCTGTTCTAAAAAAAATTGAATGACCATTGCAGTGAGAGATGCCAAATTAGATGCCATAATTAATAAAGTAAAATCGTAATATCCATAATTCTAGAGCCTAATTCACAACACATACATGAAAGTTAATTATTACAAAATATTGTCTTTTTCCTCACCCAGTCAACAACGTTTAAGAAAAAGATATTTTTTTAAATAAGTAATCCTTTAATATTTTGCATAAATGTTCCAGGTCAGTTTACCAGCAGTGATGAGGGCAAGTTCAAAACTTTAGTGATATTTGATTGTCGGGGTGTGGAGCCTGTTGATTTTGAACCTAAATCTGGATGGATAGCAGTGGCTGAAGATGATGGTAAGCTATTAACAATATTGTCCAAAAAAGTAATGACTAAACAAGCATGGCCACTGAGAATATCATGTCTCAAAATCAGTTTAAAATCTGGCAGATAATTTCATACAAATTCTGTTATAGAATAGAATATTTTTATATCAGACCAGAGTCCATTGGGTTAGTAAATAGAAATAAAAAAATAAAATAAAAAAAGTACAACAAAGTAAAAACAATGTTGATTGGCATGGAGGGTGTGCATTTATGCTGTGTGTTTTAAAGGTTAATTTTGTTTTATAAACAGTGAGCTGTGAAGTTACCTTATAAAAATAAATCAGTAAATATTTATCTGTTATTATAATTGTGTTATCTTGTTTTACAAAATAGATAATTTATGTTTCAGGAAAAACATTTGAAGATGTGGATTTGACTGAAAAAGAATGGGTGGATTATGATGAGAAAAACCAAACCTCAGTTGGAGTCTATGAATTGGAATGGCAATTTATTAAAGTCAAATAATTTAATAACATTTATTTATTTATTTAATGTTTATTTTTATATTTCAATGGGTATACAATAGGAAAATCGGATCACACCCTAGAATGTATACATAGTGTACACATGTTTCTACAAAATTGCAAACAAAATACATTTATTGCCTTCTATATGTATAAGTGACAATGCAATAAGTATAAATAATAGGAATTATTATATTTATTTCTTTTTTAAATAAAATAGTAAAATAATTTTCAAGTTTTTATTTACTGTAGACACTATCATTATGTTATACTGTGCTCGTCTCACAACTACTTTTACTTGTTTATATCATACGCGAGGATGCTGGCACTGTAAACTCAAGATAAATCTGACATTGGATGCCAGAGTTCATCGAAAACACTCCTTTTTCTTCCTAGTTGTAATGCTGCATAGTGTTTAGATAAGTGTTTTCTTGTACAACTTAAGGTAATAAAAAAACATTTTTTTTTAAATCAGAAATCTAGTCCCAATGCTAAGCAGTAGCTATTTTGCTTAGGAACTTTGGCCATATCTGTGAGGCAAATGTAGGTAAGTATTTTAATGATTGTTTCAGCAACCCATATGTTGTTGTGATATTTTGTTTTTCGAACAACGGGTTTCATTTAGCTTCCCCTGTTTGTTTTTTGGGTCATAAATATTTCGAATCACTTTGGGCCAGTTTCTTGAACGAAAATGGTCTTTAAATGAAACAGACCCGGAATATCTATCTTTAGACCTCGCGAATATTATTTTCCGGGCGGGAATCAACCTGCGATGGACGCGTAGCAACCAAGCGCTTACCCAAACACGAACTTTATGTAAACACGCCATTCCATTTGCATGTCCTAAAGCGTTCTTACTAAATGATTAATTCTACGCAAATGTAATTGCCACTTCTGTTGTTCCATTTAACTTAGTACGATACTTCCGAAAGACGTTCACCTACACGCGATGTATGCCGTGGCATACATTAGAGATACAATTATCAGGAAGCGACAAAACAAAGTTACGGCGTTTCCATTGGATTCACTTTGTAATTGGTGCGAGTTATTTATTGCACTTGGTACATTAATATCGTTGGATTTTACAGCCCTATCCATTTATGTGCTATGTACCTAAGTAGCAGATATATTTGGAGCAAGCCATATTAGATCCTTGTCACTGCTTTTCACCGTATGTGAGCAAATCAGATTAGCGCCTGTTAGCGCTTTTCAGCGTGTACTCATAGGTGGTTAATTTGGGCAAATATTTCGTTCCGAATAGGTAATTAGTAAGTAATAATTTAATTCACTTGAAACTTAGTTCTTTGCAGAACATTTACTGTAGATCCCTCAGATTTTTAAAGGATGGATTTATCGTGTATCATGATTTGGTTGATCATTTAGCAGAATCGCATTGCGAACACGCTCGGAGTTCGATGCGATTTCTTAGCTGCATAACAGTAAGTACCAGTGTTGTGAAAACGCCTAGGAGTTCTGAAACTTGTCGCCCAGGTAGAGCCCATTCTAAGATACCTACTGCACACTGCGGCACTGCCTAGTCCTGCTAGTTATTTACTTGTTGATCTATAGGTACCTAATTTCCGAATAGCCTCTAGCGAGTGCATATCCCTGCTTAAACAAGTGAAGATGTGAAAAGGCTCTTAGATAATGTAGTTTCCTAAACATTCGCATTAGATCGTAAAGGAAATTGGATATCAACTATCAGATTCTATATGAACCATAAGCTGGTTTCACAGAGAGCCGGGCCCGTACGGTCTCCCGGACTGATAAATATTGAAAAAAAATAATAATAGCCTTGGACATTTCACACAACGCCATATAACCAAACTAAGCAACCTAATGCTTGTGCTATGGTAACGAGATGGCTGATAAACTACTTAAATACATTGTTTTTTTTTTTTGTTAATTCATACATATTATAGGTAGAAAAACACCGGAACCGGAAGAAATACTTGCAGGTCGTAAAAATATTTGTACCGTGCGGGAATCGAACCCGCGACATGCTGCGCAGTAGTCAATCGCTCAACCGCTGCGCCAACCTTGTCGCCAAAAAGATGATGAAAGATGTGAAACCAGCCTAACAAAATTCATGAAACTCTAATCTAGTCCTAGCGGATTACTCGTAACGTATGTATGTAACTATAGATTATGATTGACGCTGTTTTTTTTGCTTCTATTAACGTATTGCGTTGGAATGAATGAACTATATGAGTGTGACGTCTATGTTTTCGCGCGCCAGCTCAACTGTGACTTCACTTTCGATCGACACTTCCTATTCCGCACTTAATCTTCGTTTATTAGCGGCGTTTTAATTGTTTGATTTGTATAGCTTTGCTAATGAACTTGATGTTTCAGTATGGGTGTTTAAACGTTTGGTGAAAAACTGTGTTGTAGTGGATCTAGCCGGCCTCTTGAGACAGCTGGGGTTTTTGTATTTGCCGTAAACCTACTCTACAAGTTAATTTTCAGTTTAGAATGAGGACCTTCAGATCACTGGAAGGATACATGTGGTCGAAATCCGTTAGTACGTCTAAATGAAAAGTCACCCGGTTTTATTAAAAAAGATCGTTCGATTTGATTTTGTCAAAGCTGTTTTTAAGTGTGCTTTTTTGCCTGACCACTACTGCTTAGGACAAATACTCGAGTAAATCCGATGATTTTCTACGAAATCCTTGCACATTACATTTTTCAATCTGTCGTGAAATCGCGATCACATTGACGTGCGTGTAATAATGAAGTCATAGACGGTTCGTTACGAAGGTGAGTGACATATAGCAGCATGTAATTTTGCGCTAGCTCTGCACCGCCCCACGGGCTTACCATTGAACTTGAACGATCTGCTGTTAATAGCCTGACAATTTCGCCCACTTGGGGTGTTTACGTTTTGTTCTATTGCAGTATTGTATCTTAAGCAAAATCAAAGAACGTTGAAAGTTGCTTTCTAGCCATTCAACCAAATTTTGGCCTAACAAACTATTGCATATCCGATCGAACTTTAGATTTTATTGGTGTTGCCCTACTGCCCAGTACCTACATAAAGATAAATGAGTCTTTTAAAATGACAACACGTTAAATATCACAGCACCATTCATTTACTCATCCAACTTATACATATTATCATTCCACACACACCACAATAACTTATCAATAACAAGGTACAGTATTCTAGTGGGTCGAGTACTTCCACTGTGCTTTAACAACTTAATTTTGAATATTCAATAAAAGTTCGTTATCTAACTAGCTGGTGTGGTCGATGTCGTTGTTTCCTCTTTGTCAGAACGAGACTGGAAACCACTGAAACCCGTGTTCCCATGCACTGTGACCGTGTGTTGAGGTGTACTAGAAATGACAGGCGTGCCCTGAGTCACAGAATTTCCCCCGTACTGAGAGCTATACTGATCATCAGTATACACTTGGAACGGGTGGTGAAGGTACACCGGCACTTCTACAGGCACCTTTACCGGCACTCTAACAGGCACCTTGACTTTCACAGGGTACGGAACCCTGACCGGATAGGGAACCTTCTTTTCAACCGGGTAAGGTCTCGGCACGTAAACAGGTACTCGTTTTTCCACTTCTACTCTGTGCGGAACAAGCACTTCGACTGGTACCGGCACTTTTTTCTCCACTTCGACTGGATAAGGCACTCTTTTCTCGTAGGGTACCGGAACCGGATGCGGTACTTTAACGGGATACGGTTGGGGATACGGCACCCTTATCGGAACGTGTTTTATTACTTCGACTGGCTCTTTCACTTTCACTTGGACTGGATAAGGCACTTTCGTTTCCACTGGGTACGGTTGTGGAACGAGCACTTTTACAGGCACCGGGTAAGGTACCCTCTTCTCCACGTGGACGGGCACGGGGACGGGTCTGTCCACTGGTACCGGCACTTTCACTTCCACTGGATACGGCACCTTCTTCTCCACTGGGTACGGCACCTTCACTTGCACGTGTTTCACTACAGGCACCTGGTGAATTACAGGATATGGTTTTGGTACGTACTCCTTTTCGACCACTTTTACAGGCACAGGGTGTGGTATTTTGATCCCTATTGGATAAGGAACCTTTTTCTCAACGGTAACCGGGTATGGCACCCGTTTCTCCACCACTTTGATCTTCTCCACTGGCACTGGAACTTTCTTCTCCACTTGGACGGGGTATGGCTTAGGAACCTCGACTTTGTATGGTACCTTGACAGGTTTCTCAACAGTTTTAATGTATCTGTGGTGGTGATGGTGGTGGTGGTGTTTGATTTTAGTGACGACTCGTGGGTGACTGTGGCTGCCATCGCTTTCTAGGTCCCCGTACATGTAGCGCATCGGTGAGCGTCCCCGCTTCCCACTGTAACCAGAATAATACGGGTTCAATTGGCGTTTTCGTTTAAAGAAAACCATTTTTTTTCTGCCCATTATATGTAATGGGTTTTGAGAACTCGGCACTGGGACAAGCCCAAAAGATTGTAAGTACATCATTTGCTTACTTTGAGGCGCGGCGGGATGGGCAGTGAATAGATCCGATCGTTTAGTGATTGGTGTCGGCGGGGCCTTCTTGAATTTAGGATAATGTGAAGGCAATATCGGCACCCAGTCGTTAGGTTCGATTTGAGTGAAATTGATCGGTGGTAGATTCGTGGTAGTTTTGACTTTAAGCTTTCTGGTGACCGGGCGGTAGACGCGCGGCGTCGATGGCGTGAGTTGCGTAGTGGTCGTCACGGTCGTTGTGTTTCTGTACGCGTATCTAGTTCGGTGGGTGATGCTCTCTGAGGTGTCACGATCAGGTTCGTCAGTGGTGTTAGTTTTTGTTAGAGTCGTGTTGTCTTTAGTCAATGTCGTGTTGCCTTTTGTCAATGTCGTGTTGTGTACAAATAAAGTCGGGTTCTCTTTGTCTAGTTCACGCTTGGGCCATATTCTTTTCGTCCGCAGCACTTTTTGGGTAGTCGTGGTGGTAGCTTCGGTGGTAGTACTGGACGTGGTCGTCGTTGACGTCGTATTATTATTCGTCAAATTAATTTTCGGCGGCCTGACAAAGTCGGATCGGATGCCATTGATCACTTGGACGGGCAAGCTGAACTTAGGGCTCTTTGCGACTAGGGGTCTGCCAGTTGACGCGGCATACACTAACGGTCGGCTAGTCTTGTAGTAATATTTCCTATGGTGCGGAGGTAGCGGGATCACTCTAGGAAACTTGTAAATAGAGTTTGGTGAATGATGCAGCTTCACAGGTTGTTTAGGATAGAGGCGTGGCGGCGGTAGTTTTTGTATCTGTCCGTGGTGAGGTCGAGGAACATCGAGTTTGTGACTTTGTATCACTAGTTTATCAGAAATGTTGGGCGGTTTACTTGGCGGTCGTTGTTCAGGTTTGTGAGTAGGCAAGTCGGGTCTCGTCAGTGATTGGTTGTTAGGTTTTGGTTGCTCTACGTACTTTGGGTTATGTATTATAGTAACAGCTCTGTTCTTCGACTCTATAGCAAGAGGCTCGTCTACGATGTCATCTTGTGCCGTCACGCCACTTCCTTGATTGACGACGATCACTAACGAAGTGATCAGGAATGCCGTCTGAAAAGAAAATATTACTTATCAGTCAAAATGACGGAAGCCGGGAAGGGGTGGGAGACGGAAATTTAAATTTTCAGAATGTTTTCTTTTTATTTGGGCTCTTATTGAAATCTCTCAGTTCATTCCTCAGCAGTATGGAAGACTAAAGAAACAAAATTGACACTGTATCAAAAAATTATGATCGGTCTGCGTGTCATGTATTGGCTTAGTCTAAAAGAAATAATTTCGCTCTTAATTATTCGTTGTACGTGTACAGTTCAAGAATGGTAAAGTCAAGCAACGGTAATCCATCAACGTCTTATAAATTCAGCTCATGTCAGTGATAAGAAATTGATAAGTGCAAAAAGACAATTAAATAAGGCGTGTTTACTGTAAATATCTCCGTGCTTTATATATTTTTTTAATCAGTTTTTACTTTTTACTATCGACGTCGTCAGTGCGTGCGCTTAGTTGACACGCGATGAATCTTTCCGTATTTTTCCATTTTAGGGGACGAACCACGATTGGTACGTAGCTACATACTTATATGACAGCAAAACTGAGAAGTAGGTACTTACTTGCAATAATAGATACAAGCTTATGTTTACAAACAATTAAGGAAACAGCTTTATGAATTATATGTTGTTGTTGAACGCGTCTATAAGTAAATATAATGGCTGCCTGAAGAGTGACGGAATATTATTTTTTTAGAAGTCATTGTATTGAAATTTGTGTAGATGATCAGACATAAACGTAGATTTCCTTTACAGTTCTCGTAATAACGTTATGACAAAAATATTGTGATACGATAGGACGATGAACTGGCTTCAATAATTTTTCGGTTAAAAATGTCCTTCCTATAATCACGCCAAATTCATAAATTGGTCAATCTAAATGGAACTCCGTCCATAAAACGACTGACCCTAAATTGGGTTTTAAATTGAATGAAATACCTACTTCTAGTTTAGTTTCAAATACTTATAATAGCTATTCATTTATTTTTTATGTATTATATTAGGTATAAGTAGGTACAGTTCAGGATTAAATTAACAAATAATTTCTTACAAAATTCAGACAATTATTGAGCAATAGTTTTATCAAAAAAATAATCAGAAGAAGATAATCCTTTTACATCGTATTCCTTGTTCACACTTTGCAAGTATTTTTATAAACAATTTTATTTTAGGCTAGTAAGTACTTTACCACACTCGAAGACACATTGAATCACAACAAACACAATTCACACTGTTCACAAACAACACTTCACTTGCACTTTTTTCTCGAAACTTTAATTTTTCTTTACAAGACTGTCATCACTTTTTTCCGTAGCTTTTTCCCACCAAAATACAAGGCGCCATGTTTGAAACGTTTTGTTACTGCAGCCAACTAAGTAATACCTCGCGTTTATTTTCTAGAAAACTTTTAAGTTAATTATACGTTTTAAATTCTTGTATTACTTAAAACAATGTTTATTTTTTTTATTGATTTACCTACCGATAAGTGTTGCATATTGCGGTGCCTGCGGCCGAGCAGACATGAACGTAAATGATAGGTGTGAGGAAGCGCCACTCACTTATATAGCATTCGCGTAATGGGTGGCTGAGTTCCAGGACGATTACTTTCTCTGCCAATGCCAATATCATTGGTGTCCCTTAGGGGTAGAAGTGCATAGCCATAAATAAAATAGGAAAATATTCTAGAAATTGCGTGCGCGCACTGATTGGTAGCAGCACACATTATGTGCTTATTCAAACAACTATGTACTATCATGATCTCCGCAGACAATAGCACAACTTCCATCTTTTGCCAATGAAACACTTCTATTGTAATTAATTGTCCACATCCTTGATAGAATGCCTTTTCTATGACTTCATAGAAAAGGCATTTTAAAAGTAATGATGGTGAATAATAATGATTATTACATCTGAATTAAAGGTACCTATATCAGCATATCTTTGATGCATGGCATCTAAGATAGGTTCAGACCTTTAATAAATACATTTATTTTATTTAAACATCTTAATTCTATCACTAGGTAGGTACAGGCAAGCGTTTGTTTGTTCCAGGAGAAATTCGCACCAAAATCTAGAGCACCAAACTATTCAGCAGATCCTCTGAAATATTTTTCATTCATTTAAAATAAAATAAAACAACTATTTTATTATTATTTTTAACAATTATTATACATTTTCAATATACAGTCCATTAGAAAATCACATTTTCACGTAATACTTCAATGAACCAAATCTTACTTATCTAACAGTATTTTAACTAAAACGGTTAAGAATTTTATTAGTACCTAATTATAAAAATTACTGCCATATTTGCGTTTTATTAATTGCACATGCGTCTGAGTACCTACACCTATACCTAGCTGTGATCTAAGTATTAAGTAAGCGTGTGTAAGATTTAAAATTACGATGTTTTCCCGCCAAATTTGTTATCCAACAGTGAATAGTTGCGGGTGAAATATCTATTATCGGCACTTTCCTATTTCCGTTCTGCCTCACGCACTAGAAGTAAAATTGCGTTGAGACTTTATGCAACCATGTAAATAAAACACGCTATTATTGATGTCTCCAATGTTTCTCGACTTTTCCACGTAGGTTAATTTATTTCAGACACGTATTTCGTACATACCTCTATATGAATAGGCTAGTCAGTCCCTTCCGGGCAAAGGGCACCTATGTAAGAAAGCGTTTTCATAAAATATTTTTTGGCGAAGTTATGGGTACCTTGAGAGATCGAAGATGTTTATTATGGACACCAGGAAATTTAAAAAATAACAGTCAGTAGCATTAGTAAACTTAGTGATATAAGTAACAAAAAGTAGGTCTGATTCAAGGTATTTTGGCAAACCCTAGATCGGTAGCAGCCAAAAAAATATGTAAGTTGTTATTAGTCGTTCAGCACTGAGCAGCAGCCTTTTAGTATTACTATAAGTTAATTTTAATTAGTTTCTCAATGTATATTATACATGTTTAAGTGTAGTTATATTGTAATAAGGTATGATGGGGTTGACATATCCTTACTGGACAAAAACCCCTTTTAATAAAATAAAGATTTAAAAAAAAAAAAAAAAAAAGTAACAAAAAAAAATCAGGCCGGTAGGTACCTATGCCTCAAAGGGGTAGGTAAAAGCTGGGTGGTGTATTCAACTGAATTTCGCTAACATTTTATGTTATAAAAACGTTCGCCATCGTTTTGCCATCAGCAACCTAGACTCCTGGGAATAAATGACAATTTTCTCATAGAAAACCCCAAAAACACTGCGTGACCTGGGGATAGCAACGGGAAGAACGTGTTCCTCCTGTTGTTAGGTATATCCTGTAATCATCAGTCAAAGTCAACTCATTTATTTCAAATAGGCACAAGAAAGGCACTTTTGAACGTCAAAATAATTGATTCTAGTCGCCCCTTCCAAAAGGTAGTTTCGTGTGGAGAAGAATGGGCAAGAAACGCCACCAGTCCAGTCCTGTGGAACGTGGTGATTAAATGGTTATTTAACAACCGCTACCGGCCGTTGGTTTTAATAAGTACTCAGCAGTGTTATACGAGCAGAATTAATGAGGCATTTTGTAAACCAAGTCCAGTTAATCACTAGAACATAATCGTCTTTGATCAATACAAGTACGTAATACTTTTGTTACATTGTTACACTATTCCTACTTTTCATTAGTTACATACGTTTATTATAATCGTTATGTAATTGATAAATTGAGCTAATAATTAAAAAAATACGAATTAATTCTAAAGTTAATCGCGTTATTACAGACGTAGCTCTGGCATGTCCAGTGTTTCATAGTTTACGGTATGGTAGAGGAATCGAATGTTGTTTTTGGAGTTACAAAGCCTTCAATATGACTTTGGGGTCGCCAGTATATCAGCACCGTGCCTATTACCAATTATTTATATAAATAATTCAAATTGAAGCGTCCGTTACTAACAACATTTTTTTTGTCTGTCTGTTTGTTTGTTCCAGCTAATCTCCGGAACAACTTGACGGATTATGACGGGATTTTCACTAGCCGATAGCCGATATTATAAGGAGTAACTTAGGCTTAGAAAGATAATTGCGATCGGGGCTGGGGCTGCAGCAGCTATAAACCAGTCAAGCAGGCACCCAGTTACTTTAAAAAAATACTTTGATATAGGTATGTACGTATTTCTGCCGCCTGTTTTCAGCCGGTAAAGAGATATGTTAGCTTTGTCTAACACACTAGTGACGCCATTGGTATTGCTGACGTCCGCTGGTGGCGCTGACCACTTACCATCACCGGGACGCTTCCTTGTTTGCCATCTAATAAAAAAAAAAGATTAAGGGCGCAAAGCAGAAAACTTGTTTATGGTAGTGACAATTAAACCTTATTATAACTAGCTTAAGGTACTGTCAGAAAGTAATAAAAAGTCACCAAAAAGGTTTTTGCTCTGCACATAGGTTTTGCATAAATACTTTGTACAAAATAAAAAACTTTGTTTAAAAATAAAAATATATCACTGTATTTCCTTTAATATCTTAAGCCTATATTTATCATCCGGGAACCTCATTTTCACAATCTGTCTTACTTCTTCGCAGCTGTAGCTCTTAAACTGATCCTGGTCCTTATTCCATAAGTCCGATATCTCTAGTAGTTGTGCTTTTAGTAACTGCGGCAGTTTCGTGAACTTCGACCAAATATTGATCTTTGTTTCAAATTGTATGGGCTCCTGAAAACAATGATAATTTCAGGATTTATTACCTACAAGTATTTGTTCCGGGTCTGGGTGCATTTCTATCTATAATATGTATGTATTTACAAAAAAATAAATGTATATAAGTAGTTTATCAGCCATCTCGTTACCATTTTTTTTTTTTAAGGCTGGGAAATCATCCAATGACTGCTCGCGCTCTGGGTGGAGCGGAAGGGAGTGTCAGACTCTTACTGACTAAAACCCATCCATGTTCCTTCTATAGCCCTTTATGTTCCGGGGTAGCGGTAACCCTTTCGGACAATCCCGCTTACCCGGCAGGCTTGGCCCTGAGGGGCCCCTTCATATGCTGACATCTCTTTGAGGCGCGCGTGGAACATATACGCGCCGTACGGCACAGGTCTGGTGCTGATCGGACGGTGAGTCACCCATTACTCACCGTCCGCAGGCCCGCGCCTACGGTGGCCGGGAGTCGTCACGTGGCTCCCGACGCCCGGGGCGTCTCCTGCGGCGACTGGGACGGGAGGACCTTTCTCCCTCCCTCTCCCATCCCGCCACCTCCTTCGCGAGCATGACTTTTTCGCAGGAGGTGACTGCCTCCCACTCCCTCTCGCCCCGGACCATGGCTTGCACCAGGGCCGGGCGCGAGAGGTCGCCGCCGCCGATCGCCTCTACGAGGACACGGCGGTGCTCCGCCCAAGCGGGGCACGTTTGCACCGTGTGCTCTACCGTGTCCTCTGGGCGATCCTCGCAGTGGTGACACCCGGGCGTTTCCTCCCGCCTGATGATTTGCACATCATCTCGTTACCATAAAACAAGCATTAGGTTGCTTAGCTTGGGACTATATGGCGTTGTGTGAAATGTCCAAGGATATTATTATTATTATTTAGTAGGTATGACTGGTCAAGCTTCGGTGTCCTCAAAAAGCGGTTGTATCGTCATATTTAACCTTTTCTCCGTCAAGCACTTGAAAAGAAGTTCCACATTTTCGTGCCACCAGCGCCACGACTTCATATGACGATCGACGACCACGTCTTATATGAAGTTCTTCATTTTAACTATCTTGTTCGTTATGCATATTGCCTCGCTGAGCGAGACATCGCGTCCTGTGTAGGTACTTCTACTATCCTTTACGAAAATCTGTCATTTTCAACAGTGATTTGACATTAAGGTGACAGAAACCGTTCCGTAATTGGACAACCGTTATTGTACGACCCTTCAGAGCGATTTGTTAGGAAACCAAAGCTTTACAGTATGAATGAAAAAATTCCAGGCTACCACTGAGGAAAGGGTAACTGCTGCCCCGGAACAGAAAGGGCTAAGAAAGGAACATGGCTGGGTTTTAGTTAGTAAGAGTCTGGCACTCCCTTCCGCTCCAACCAGAGCGTCATTTGATGATTTCATATAGAAAAACTCAATGCTACATTAGTTAAAATGGGAATTCAAAAAAAACCGAGCCAATTAATTAAATTCAACAATAATAACAGTAACATTAACAAGTGCTTAAAAACTTGAATGAAATAAACGAATAACGTTTCGCTTTCGCGTTCCGCCTCGGTCGCCTCCAAGTTTATTGTTAAATACTATAATTTATTTATTTTATAATAAATACGTAATAACAATAATTATGTAAAATTGTGTGTGTAAGTGCAATAAGGGAATGCAATAAAGCGTATTTTTATATACTTTTTTACATAATATCTGTTTTTAATGACAATCAATTTCTTACACAATACACACTGATATAATAAAGCTGAAAGTGCGTTTGTTTTTTGTTTGAATGCGCTTATCTCTGGAACTATTGGTCGGATTTGAAAAATTCTTTTTGTATGTGACAGCCCATCTCTTAAGGAACGCTATGGGCTATATTAACATTAACACACGTTATGGTTCTAAGGAGCCGAGCAAAAGTAAAAGAAAACATGAAACGTCACGGGACGCCTGGCAGATCTTAAACATCGAAACCATTTAATATAGAAAACTAGCTTCTGCCCGCGGCTTCGCCCGCGTGTATGACGGAAATATACATATAAACCTTCCTCTTGAATCACTCTATCTATTAAAAAAAAACTGCATCAAAATCCGTTGTGTAGTTTTAAAGATCTGTATGTATAGACATTAGGACGCGGGAAGAGACTTTGCTTTATACTATGTAGTGATATGCTATAGATATACGAGCTCAGCGAAGTGAGTGTCGCGCCGTGCCGAGTAGGAAGAGCACAGAGTACTTTTATATAGGAAGAGAGGAGCCAAAGCAAGTCGCCACGCCAACTGCTGGTCCAACCTACTACAGAAAATGTTTCACAACCAAAAGTCAAAGGATGCGAAGCGAAAACGAAGTAACAGAGCGGGCGGGTGATGCGATGCGACACTATGAGTCGAAGGCCGAGGAAGTCTTATAAAACTGTGTTTGACTTCCACTGACACAAATAAAATCCCACATAGGCAATTATCGATAATTAGCCGGTAACTTAGGTCCCTCGAAATCGCGATCGTTCGATGTCGACCAGTCGATATTGATCACTTCAAAGTCCAAAACATAATCCTTTGTCGATGGACGTATTCCATATTTTACGTATTGAATGCAAACGAGATGCATGGTAAAGCTCTGTCTAAACAGAGGCACAACCGGCGTGGGATCCGGGACTAATTTAACTTCTTCATCACTAAAACAATCGACGTGTGTCTCCGTGTGCCCAGAACTTTCGTAGATGATCAATCAGCCCACGATATAAAAGGAAAAAAAAAATCGGGTAGTCAGAAGTCTGAAAATCTGACAGCCAGTCTTACCAAGGGGTATCGTATTGCCCAGTTACTGGGTTGTGGAGGTCAGATAGGCAGTTGCTCCATGTATAATACTGATATTCAGCTGCATCCGGTTAGACTGGAAGCCGACCCCAACATAGTTGGGAAATGGCTAGGCAGATTTTTTTTTTATATAACACGAAAAACTCACCTCGAAAAGTGTAAAAATATCATCCACAGTACTTTCCACTCTCATCGCCAACATATACACCAGTTCTTCACTGACCGGCTTATTATCTGCCAGTACTCGCTCCAGGACTGACTGACACAATGTCTGCACCAGCGTACATAATGACATCTCATACATGCGTGCGGGGAGTACGTTGAGCCAACAGGATTTCAGGTCCTTCATAAGAGCAATAGCGTTGTTGATCGCGCAGTCGAATTGCTCGTAAGAGTCGTGGGTCCATGCAATTCCTGTAATTCAAAATTGTAGTTTTTATTGATAGCACACAATTCCATGTGTCTGAACAGTGATCGACCAGCACTAACTAACAGGTGAAAGGATTTTTATATTTTGGATCTTATTGTAATTCACTTAGCGTTCATATTTTTTTGATATGGTCACATGACTTATGCTGAGACAGTGCTCTGGGCAGCTTCTATGCGTCAAAGATCACGTCGATTCTGAATGAAGTACTAATTTCAAATATTTAGCAATTAAACTTTAAATATAATCTTTAAAGTATAGTATCTTTGAAGTATACTTCTATACTAAAATTATGAATTCGAAAGTAACTGCCTGTCTGTATGTTACCTATAGTTTCACGACTTAACCACTGCGCGGATTTTGATAAAATTTGGCAGAGAGATAGATTGCATCCCAGGAAAGGACATGGCTACTTTTTGCCTCAAAAATATCTCCCGATATTGCGATATAACCGAGCTCCTCGCGGGCAAAGTCGCGGGCAAAAGCTAGCCTCTAGCCCTAATTAACTAAGCGGGATTGTCCGAAAGGGTTACCGCTACCCCGGAACATAAAGGCTACGGAAGGGACATGGATGGGTTTTAGTCAGTAAGAGTCTGACACTCCCTTCCGCTCCACCCAGAGCGGGAGCAGTCATTGGATGATTTCACAGCCTTAAAAAAAAAAAAAGCCCTAATTGACCCTACTTAATTCTCATTTAGTAGGTAAAAAAATTCTCATGTGTGTTAATATTACAGATAATGTCGAAAATACAGTATAATATTTACCATTAGCCTCAATACTCTGTGTAATGCTACTCTTCTGGTTCTGTAAATACAGGGATATCTTTTCAAGTCCCAACACCCTCAGGTCCTGGATGCACTCCAGCAGCACCACACTGAGCTGGTCAGCCAGGCTCTTGGGCAAACTATTGCACCACGGAGGACCAAGTAGACCATGGGCTAAGTAGAAGCAGTTGTTGAAGAATAGAGCTGGAAATATAATTATTTACAGATGATTAAAGTTTTCTTAGTTAAGTTTTAAGTTTGCAGTATTGCAATTTGCAAAGCATGCAACAAGCAATAATAAGTGACTATCAATATTAGGGATTGTTATTTGTTTTTATCTGCATTTCATTAGCAGAGAGTTGCCTTTGAGTAAACTTAGTTTTGTCTTTGCTGACCGCACACTATCTTGTATAATAATTATTAAAAACGTAAGAATATTGTGTCATGTCACATCTGTATTCCCAAAAGGGACAGGCAGAGCTGCATGGTAATTTGACATTGTCTACCTTTTGCTACTTAAGATTAGGTCTGATTGAATATAGACGAAACTCTTGATAACCAAACTCAAGACTGCTGCTGAAAAATAAAAACAATTGAAAAAGCGGCCTAGTGTGAGACGGGTGCCTACTCAAGGTACTATTTAACACATTATTAAGTAAAAAAATACGAAAGAAACATGTTTCTTGTACCCGCTTTAATGTTTAACTTTATTTTAATTATGGACAGAAGATGTCCGGACAGCTGAGCCTTAGTAAAAGGGTTCCATGCACACATAGGGTAGAGAATCATGATTAAAATGAGTGTTCTTACCAATTTCAGCCGGACAGCACTCCAAATTAAGCTTAAACTTCCTAGGAACCAAGCTCTGATACATAACAGCTATATCTTTTATATAACCAACCAGCTGTCTGCTGTACTTCTCCGGTAACTTTGCACTCTCCTCCAAATGTTCCACAATCAATGACATGATAGCTTTCACGTTTTGTGATATCACACATTTCGGAAGGAACAGAGGCTTAGTTATATCCCAAACAACATTGTTGTCTGTAGTATCTAATATAGATTCATTTTCATTGTTCAGTTCAGAGCCAACAGTAATAATCCCATGAGATAGACTCTCTTTAAGCAACATTCGGACATCAGAAAGCAATTTGTCACATTTCTTGTTATACAAAACGCATTCAGTGTCATCTATGTATTTATTCAAAGGTGATTCATCAGCTTTTACGAATTTTAAATCAATTAGAAACTTGTTGAAGGAATCTAATTCAATAACGATGTTCTTATAGTTCTGGTAGCTGCTGTCACAAGACGGTAAGTTCATCCTAATACAGTCTTCAATAATTTTGTTGAAGAATTTCTGGCGGATTGTTTCAGCAAAAATTTCTATGAAAGTGGTCTCACTTTCTAATTGCGAGCCCAATGTTGAGTTAAGAAATTCAAAGATAGCGGTCAAATTATTAAAAATGGTTTGGTAATTAGGTTTCTTGGGGTCATTCAGATTAATTTTGATGTTGAAAACAATAGCTCCAGTGTGATCTTCTGTGAATATGTCACAGTTATGTCTAATAACATTGTGAAGGAGGTTATTTATAAAGAAATGCGAGAACAGACCAAGTTCTGCATGCATTCTCTCAGTAGCATACAACGTTTTCAATATTTTCTGAAGCAGGAATGGGTCACTTTGTTGAACAGACAGTGAGTAGGTTAAGAATTTTAGGCCTTTTTTCTCTGACCATGTGAAGATATCCTCCCATTCAACACTCAACTGGGCAATATACAAGGCCAGTTGGTTCTCCGCTTGCGCATTGATGGTCGTTAAAGCCTTCGCCATATTTCCTTCAAATTTCAAATTCTTCAGTTCCTTTTTCAATTTTTTTACTGCTAGCATAGCATCACTATAGTTATATCTACCAAATTCATGATTTGCCTTCTCTAAAATACGTTTACCATCCACAACAACGCATAAATTCTTGAGGATATCAAACGATTTGTTTAATTTTATACAATGACTTTTAAATTCTTCATCACTCACTTCGAATCTTTCATGTAAAGCTTTTATGTCTTCAATGCATTTTGAATGATCAGTGAATATATTCGCCTTTCGATTGTTATAGTTTAGTTGTTCTAAGCTCTTTGTTATAGTAAAATTAACGTAAGTATCGATAACATTTTGTTGTAAAGCCCAAGATAGTAGTTGCACTCGTTCAGTTAAGTCTTTTATAATGGGCAATACTTGATCACGACTTTTCTTCAAGTCCTGGGTACTCACTTTGTCGGCCTCTTGCAGAACAGCACTTAATAAACTCATTTTATTTGATTTAATTACTGCGATAGTTAAAAATACCTTTTGTTTTCGGTTAATTCTGTGCAATTCAAATTCAAAAATTGAACTTTGTTTTGACATTAATGACATTAGACTTGTTGACATTTCGCATTCGTTTAGTATCTTTTAGATTATCTGTGGTGACAACTTTAGGGTCGAGGGTAAAAAATGTTAATGTTGATTTTTGTTTTGTTTTATGATGGAGCATTATAAGATTTTATTAAAAATAGCGCATTCTCGTTATTATGATCGTATGATTCAATTATTTCATTTGGGAATATGTTTCCTCAAATTTTAAACGGTTACTTTATTCGAGTCTCTCAAAGAGATAAATAGTATTTAGCAAATTAATTTTAGTTTTAGTGTTAGAAATTATGGAAATAAGATGTAAATGAACGGCTTGGAAGACTGTTTCCATAGGTGGTTGGTTACCATCGTTTGTTTAATCAATTGAAGGCTCAAGGGCATTACTGTGTTCACTACAGCACGGCAGTCGACAATAACTGATCCAAGAAGAAGCCAAAATACTTGCCACAATGAACGAATGTGAAGTTGAATGTTTGAAAAATGAATTGGAACATGAGAAAACTTGTAGGTCAGTAAATTGTGCACCCCTATTAGTAATGGCACTAAATTTAATTAATAAATTGCCTGCACTTGCTGCACACAGAACTATTTACCTAATTTTTGTAAGACCTTTGGAAATGTTGTAATTAAATTGTTTGTCTCTAGTAGTTAATCTTAAATTATAGGCAATGCTGCAGAATATAATATAGAAGTTATACCTACCCCTTAACTAGGTACTTGATTATGCGACCCATACCCAACCTACATAATTTCGCCCTTAATCTAATGGGTCAAGGCTATGATCACCCAGTTCACCAAGTTACGTGCTGCATGTGATTCAAAAATGGTTAAGTATCTGGTTCCTAAGCTCAAATTAAGGGATCTAAAATGAGTTTGAGTAGGTCTTTTGTTGTTTGCCGAAATAATAAGGCACTTTCTAACTTCGACCCCCTTCCGTTAAATTCAATCTCGTCAATAATATAGTCCAAGTACTCCAAGTCTATACTATAGTTTTAAATTGATACATCTTGCTCACCTCCACTACTGCAATATCTTCAACAAGGACCATGTTATTTACAGTATCACTTACATTGTAGATGTTTCTAGTGGACGGGATCGCCCTAAGCATCAATTTATTACAGCAACCCGTAGTTCGTAGTTCAAAGAATTGGATTATTAGATACCCGTAACCCCGTGAAAGCCACAGATTAGTATCGCTCATTTGTGAAAGATCTCGACCGGGGAAGTATTGCTGTAGGTACCAGTAGTACCTAGTTAATAGTAGGTAGTGTAACCTCATTCATTTTTTGGCGGATCACATCGGAGTAGGTATTGCCTAAGTTCCTAAACAAAGTATCTTCAACCCTTTAACCGCACAGAGAAACAGCAGCCTGGCAGAACGGGGAACTGGAAAAACAGATAGTCCTGGTCCAGGATGAACTGCGCAAGACTGACTACACCTGGGACCATGACGACGACCTGATGAAAGAGAGTGCGAGGCACAAGGTGTACCAGGACACCATAGAAACGTTGAGGGAACAACTGCCAGGCCTGAAGGAGAGGATTAAAAACGCTAAGATTTGCGGGGCGGGTAAGTACCTTACATGGTGCTTTTCAGAAACTCATGCAGTCGAAACAAACCGACGCGTCTTGGCGAGCAGTTCTTCAAAGGAAATACTACGCGAATAAAATCGTATACATACCTAATCTATACTAATATTACAAAGCTGAAGAGTTTGTTTGTTTGAACGCCCTAATCGCTGGAACTATGGTCCGAATTGAAAAATATATTTTCACCTCACAGGCTCGGAAAGAGTCTGTTTGTCATTCGAAATCTGAGCCGAAAATCGCTTTTTGCTCTCTAGCGTGGAAAGAGTTTTTAAAATTCGAAACTGCCAGTCCACTGAAAATGCATGACACGGTCTAAAATAAAATATTAAATAATACCGCCCACCTTAAAAACTTCCATCACAGTAGGTACAGAAATTAAATATTTTGCGAGGATATAATCGTAAAATTGGAATTAATGTTAATAAGTATTCCATTTGATTAAAAAAATCTGCGACGTCACATTTGAATATGCCATAAAAATACTACCCTGTCAAATACCCAATTGTGTAGTAATTTAAGTTTATTTTTTTAAATAAAATAAATATAATATGTTATTTAATCCTTTGCTTGGCAAAAATAAATATGTGTTAAATGAAATTAGTTAGTTATTTGTATTAAATTAGTTTTTTTCTTTCATTCTCCTTATAGGACAAGTAGGATAATATAGAACAAAATACAGGGTATTTAATTTTGGAGATATTCTATGTAACTCATAAGATACATTGCCAAGTATCTGTTATTTTCTTCACATGAGTCAATGTATCAGAGACGCTCGAACCAAACAAAACTCAACAACACCTGTTTTCTTGCACCTAGCAGTTTCCTCGCTGTAGTGAGGTGAAAAATTGTGTGTTTCGCTCGGCAGCAAAGCTTTTCTGCGTCTCGTACCTTTGAAACCTTCGTTACGCTCAGGATTCTATATTTGAACCACTCGCTTTGCTCATGGTTCAACCCTAGAATCCTTCGCTTACTCAGGTTTCAATAGAAGTACTCGCGCCAAAAATCAACTTTGCAGCCTTGCATAACAAATAACTATTGTGTTGGATAGTCCATTTATCGAGGAAGGCTATGTAATATCACGTTACGACCAATAGGAGCCGAGCAGTGGGTGATACCGCGCGTGAGCAGCTAGTCATAAATAACGACTGACGATTGTATACATTTTTCATATTCCAGATTGCAAATTGAAACACGATGACCTCAATATTAATCTGGATATTCTTACACCGGTAAGTCGATTCACAATTTCAGCGGCACAGTGCCTTGATAGCAACGTAGGTATGTCTTGCGCTCCTACGAGGTGAAGTTACGTTACATTGTAGGTACTTAGACGGCCAAGTAGCCGACTCTATAAAAAAGAAGAATTTCTAAAAGAATAGCAATATATATTTATTTATGTGAGAAATCGGTTTTTTTATTTACATTTAAAATGCCATAAACGAATCCTTCGTCTTTACACAGTAAATCTCACACGCTCATAATTTATATTAATAACCATCTTACATAAAATCACGGTTTACACCACACAAGTTATCTCGATAAAAATAGTTTTACTTTTGTCTATTCACAGGCAGAACTGTTGCGGACGGTGAAGAGATTTGAGCGTCTTAAAACAGATTTGATAAGCACTCTGCGGAGCAAAGAGTGGCGTTTGGACTCGGAATCTAAGGTACCTATGAACTACTCGAGGTCCTTGAAGAGATACTGCAGATGTATTGCTACAAGATTGATTGATTTTAGATTTAGCATATCGCCTCATTGCTAGCATCCATCTCATCATCACCTGCCTAGCCTTTTCCCAACTATCTTGGGGTCAGTTTCCAGTCTAACCGGATGCAGCTGAATACCAGTATTTTACATGGAGCGACTGCTTACCTGACCTCTACAACCCAGTAACTGACTGAGACTGGCTGTCAGATTTTCGGGCTTCTGACGACCCATAACGACCATCAAACATGTACAAATTACAGCCAACTTACCAACGGCTTAACGTGCTTTCCGAGGCACGGATGAGTTTCGGTATGTAAAGATGATCACCCATCCACGGCCAACCCCGGCAAGCGTAGCTTAACCTGGTGGATCGACCTGTGCGGCTGTAAGTACTTAGCCACGAGCTCCTCCATATCCATGCGAGCGTAAACTCAAATCGCGGCAGTAGTTGTTTTTAGAGCATGTATATTCGTAGGTTTAGATTATATTCAACTTTATTTTCTTCCAAATTGATGATACCTACAACTCGTATTTCAGTTGTTCGTGAGAGTGAACGACCAAAGAACCTACTTGCAAAATGAGCTGATGATATGCCAGAACAATATCATGAGACTGCAGAAGAATAGCACTTACTGGCAGTAAGTATTAAGGCAAATTATAATCAAACCAAAGTAGGAAATTATATACTAGGGAAGCTAACTTCAGGGTTGTTACCTATAAGCGGGATTGTCCGAAAGGGTTACCGCTACCCCGGAACATAAAGAGCTACGGAAGGAACATAGATGGGTTTTAGTCAGTAAGAGTCTGACACTCCCTTCCGCTCCACCCAGAGCGGGAGAAGGCATAAGACGATTTGCCAGCCTCAAAAAAAAGGGTGGTTACCTTGCCTGTCTATTTCTACCGCCAAAATCAGCTCTGGGGAAGAGCGAGAGAAGCGATCTCTCCAGGCGATAGATAGCAAAGCGCGCGAAAAGTCAAAAGCGAAAAACAATTTTCAGCGCAAAATAAAACTTTGATGGCGTCTTTTAAGAGGCGCGGGAGCAGTGTTGCCAGATCAGATTTTTTGAATCTGTGTGCCTGCCTGCCTCTAGATAAATCCGTAGATCTACAGATTTGTTAATGGCTAAAAAATGTCTGAGTAGAAGTGAAACGCCGAAAGACAATCTCGCTTTACCCCGATCAAAGACTAGGGTTAGCGCTAAATATAATCGATTTCTAGGAGAAGATAATAATACAGCAGGTATATGCGTAGCAATAACCTCATTTGCCAAATATCACTAAATGTTGCCCTTCTTTCAGGCACTTTCTTTTATTAATTAACAGATTTTTGCTTACGGCAAATCATCCGAATAGAACAGGATAACAGGACTCACTGACAATTCCCTTATTTTTTTATTTTTTTTGATAAGATGGGACTACAGTTCAGGTTTGATTCGTTCTTATTCCTACTGGTATTACGTTCCAGGAATGTTGCCAGAAAGCAGGACGAGCGAGTGCTGGACCCAAAGCGAGGACATATAAAGAAAATTGTAGGCAATGAGCGACTTGCACCTATTGCTACGTAAAGCAAACATCACTTCGTACACCCGTAGAGTTTATTTTCATACACTGAAGGAAACAGGAATCTTATTATAGGTACTTATTAGAGTAGTGAGCTGTGATCCTTCATAAATAATTATTGTTATCGACGGATTTAATAAACAAACCTAGTGATGCCATTTACACTACCGACCCGGTTGTCTTTCCCTAAGAAAAATGTAATAGATACATAGAGTCATATAAATATAACCGCATCATAAATAGAGCCACTAAGTCACATCACATAGTTAGATTTTTCGTACTTACGTAGCAATATAGGTCGCAATCGCTAGCTCCACAATCACTGCAGAAAATTATATGGTGTCCGGGCACTCAAGTAGGTACGAGTAACTGAGACGAAACTCTACCAATATGAACTTTTCTTAACCTTTTGAACGCCATTGTCACGTATATATACGTGACAACCAAGCGCATGCTTTGTACGCCAACGACACAGATAAGTGACAATTCCAACAACACTATATAATACGAAATAAACAATTAAATGAATACTTTTTTTTTTTTAGATATCTATATCAACACTGACAAAAGTAATCATTTAAAAATTGAAGCACTCGACGTATTTAATGACATGAAACAAATTAAAAGACACTATGGATATTGGGAAATTCATGATAACAAGTAGGAATAAATTTGTAGCTTGCCGTGGAGGGCACGCGCGTGCTTTTATGGTCTGGCGTTCAAAAGATTCAAGTTGTGCCTTATTTACGCGGGCACACGATGTTTTTTTTTAATATATGAGCACTCCATTTACTCACTACTCAGTGGCTTTGTATGCATGAAAGAAAATGAATGGAATTACTAATTATACATAGGGATTCTAATAAACCGTGTGACCTAGATTGATGTTCGTAGTAAAATGTATAGTAATGACTGCAAACTAATGAATTATATGCCTATTTTACAAATGTCTATTAAATACGTAAAGAAAAATATTCACATATTAATTATAATTAACACGTAGAATAAAATAAATAGTACAAAATTACAATAGTCTTTTATTTCCCTTCGAAGTTTTGAACAAAATAATTTAATATTATGCTAAATTCTAATTAAATATCTAAATTATTTGGAAGTGGAACACAGAAATTACAGTTTGAACACATTTGTTGAGGTCAGATTGGGCATAGAATTAAAAATTCAAATTCTATGACAAGAACTTAGCAAGAATTCGATCTACCTACGAGGATGGTTATTTTCAAGGAACAGCTAAGCACTTCTGATGGGTTTCTTGTACCTCGTCGGGAAGTCTATGGTCGTACTTAGATATTCAGCTTCCAATTCCCCAAGCGGTCTCCGGTACAACGCGGCTGAAAAAAAAAGAGGATTTTATTGGTTCATTTCGTCATGCAGGCCACGTTACCGTGGTTTATCTCTATTCACGAAACGTATTGTAAGTCGCCGATTGTTCCCGCCAAATTTAATATGTATGAAAAATTAACCCGCGGCCTAGATGCTGATTGTGACAGCTTACCAGAGCGAGCGTTAAATTTAGTGAGAATGCGGCCTAAAGCTGGGTTGTCACTCGTTTTTTTTTAAACGGAATCTCGCAGTTCAACCATAGTGTTGTCTATTGCCACAATGAAATTGTATTTCCAGCCAGGGCTTAATAAAAACTTACAAACAGCGCGACCACACGCTAAGGGCACCCCCTGCGGGGTTCGGACCTCGGCTTAGGGCGGCGCTGGGGGGGGACAGCAAGGGACAGCTGGTGAGGGGGTATTTAAAGCTACTGGCTCAGCGGCAACGCGGGCTGGCTCGAGCAAGGGTCGGGGGGGATAATTTTATCTTTATTTTCAGACCAGAGACCAATAAAAAACAAATACAGACCTGGCACTTACTGACTAAAACATGTTAAACAAAACGTTTTGACTACATCGGTAAAAGGATCTTTTGCGGGTCCACCATCTTGTTATAATACAATTGACTATTTGAACCGGTCAAAAATAAAATATGAAATCACATAGATAAAAGACCGCTTGTCTTAAAAACTTCCCTCACCGTACAGAAATTAAAATATATTATGCGAAGATATAATTGTAAAATTTTATTAAGTATTCTATTTGATTCTAAAAATCTGTGACGTCACATTGTTATATTTCATACAAACCACGTACAAATTCCGCGTTTTGACAATTCATTAAAAGTAACGTTATTGACTACCCTTTCAAATACCCAATTTCTCAACTCTTGATAATTTTATTGAGGCGCCAAAAGTACTTACGTGTAACACAGTGATGTTTGTCCACGTGTAGCCTCAGGTGTCGCGGGCACGCGCACACGTAGCCGCCCGCCGTGTTGACGCACGAGTGCGAACACCCGTCCGTCTCCAACTCGCACTCGTTTATATCTGGAAAGATTTTTATAGAATTTGTATTCAGGTTAAGCTACGCTTGCCGGGGTTGGTCCGTGGATGGATGATCATCTTTACATATCGCGACTCCTACGTGACTCGGAAGGGACGTTATGGCGTTGGTCTCGGCTGACATTCATGGATCTTTGACGGTCGTTACGGGTCTGACCGAAAGTCTGACTGTCCAGTCTTACAAAGTATCGTGTTACCTAATCACTGACTAGGTTGTGCAGGTCAGATAGGCAGTAGTGCCACGGAAAATACCGGTATTTAGCTGCATCCAGTTAGACTGGAAGCCGACCCCAACATAGTTGGGAAAAGGCTAGGCAGATTGATTGTATTAAAAGATATTCATTGTTTTTACCCAACACTCGCACCTCTGACTTTACGGATTCATGTGCGTATTGTATAATTATCACTTGCTTTAAAATCGGTGAAGGAAAACATCGTGAGGAAAACCGGCATGTCTGAGAGATATTTCTTATCAGCATGTGATGCTAAGTCAGAGGCCCATGGGCAGCATAGAACTCTGACAACAGGTTAGTCAGTAACCACACGAAAAAAAGAAGAATTGATTTTCTTCGTCCTGTTTCGCTTATATTATAAGAAGTGGATTAAAAAAAGAATACAAACTAAGAAAACATTTAAAAAAATCAGCTTTTCCCTACATTTCGACGAGTCACGTGACCAAATATGTATAGAACAGCTGATTTTTTTACGAATTCGGAGTTGGTAGTAACAGTAATTCAGTTTAGTGATCTGTAGCATATGCTTTTGTATGTATATAGGTACCCTTTCGGTTACACCCTGTACACACACACACACACATATATATTTTTAAATGTGGCTGACACTGCGTCGTGTGTACTACTCACCCAGACACCTCTGGCCGGCCGCCAGCGACAGGTAGCCGGGCGAGCACTGACAGCGGTACGCGCCCTCAGTGTTCACGCACAGCTGTGTCGAGTGACACCGATTCGTCTCTATTAAACACTCGTCCACATCTGTAAGAGAAAATTTACATCAAACATATTGATATGTAGTCAATCAATCTGCCTAGCCTTTTCCCAACTATGTTGAGGTCGGCGTCCAGTCTAACCGGATGCAGCTTTATACCAGTATTTTACATGGAGCGGAAAGCAGTGATTGTGATAGCCTAATGGTGTGACCGTCGGACTGCCAAGTCTTAGGTCTCGAGTTCAAAACCAAGCCACGCACCTCTGACTTTTCATATTCATGTGCGTATTGTATAATTATCACTTGCTTAAAAATCGGTGACGGGAAACATCGTGAGGAAACCAAACCAGCATGCCTGAGAGATATTTCTCAACAGTATGTGATGCTAAGTCAGAGGCCCATGGGCAGCATTAAAACTCTGACACCAGGTTAGTCACTAACCACACGAAAAGAAGAAGATGGAGCGACTGCCTATCTGATCTCCACAACCCAGTAACTGGGTAATACGATATCTCTTGGGTAGACTGGGTGTCAGATTTTCACATTTGGCGTCTGACAACCCGTAACGACTGTCAGAGATGCACAATTAACAGCCCGGACCAAAAGCCTAACGTGCTTTCCGAGGCACGGAGGAGACTCGGAATGTAAAGATGGTCACCCATTCCATTGTGATATGTAGTGCTGTTCTAAAAAAATATCACCGTGAGAACGTAGGTGAAGTGAGTTTAAGTTAGCTGTCAATAGAGCCAATTCCTAGCTTTAGGTGGAACGACGGCTCTCTTCACATTAGTTTTCACGGCGAGATTTTGATAGAATCGATCGACTGATCCACCAACCCGGATTGGGCCCGTGTGGTGGATTACTGCTCAGTCCCTCTCACAGAGGACGCCTCTGTCCCAGCAGTGAGAAAATTTATAAGCGGATTTTGCAATGTGATCTCGAAAATGTGATATTGAAAACATTGACTCTATTTCGTCAACATTCCTTAATCTTTTCACCGAAACCGATAAAAAGTGTTATAGTGTATATTTACATTTAAAAAATACGTTTTTTTAGACACGCCCGATCCAGCTGTCCCTTGCTGTCCTCCCCCAGCGCCGCCCTAAGCCGAGGTCCGTACCCCACAGGGGGTGCCCTTAGCGTGTAGTAGCTTAGTTCGTAAATTTTTATTAAGCCCTGGCTGGATGCTGCAATTCTATTGTGGCATCCACAGGCAAGCCCGGTTAAGCAGAAGACAACCCTACGGTTGAACTGCGAGATGCTAGTACCAAACAAAAAAAAATACGTTTTGTTAGAAGTTACCATCGCAAGTCTTGGCAGTCTTGTTGTGCCTATACCCGGGGTCGCACGGGCCTCTGTCGCTGTGGTCGAGGTTCTCCGTTACACTCACGTCGAAAAACACGGTTGTAGATTGTGATCCTGAAAATAGAACCTTATGTCAGTGGCGTAAGACTCGTTCTACAAATTCAAGAGGGAATTGAATATTCTGATCGTGCATGTTAATTTTTTTTTATAATATCACGTACGTTTTGCCTGAACAGGTAAGGAGAGTGAATATTTTAATGCTATCTACTTTGTTCAGGGAGGCTAGGGCCTTGCTTTCACTAATTTGCAAATGTTTCAGTAGTTATTCGATTGTGACACATTTGACATACATACAAAACAACCGACTTCCGAATAAACACTACATAGTGAAAAATAATTTTCATTTCATGGTTTGATATTTTCGGTTTTTGCCACAGATTTCCGAAATTAAAATTATTTTTCCCTTTGAAGTGTTTTTCGGAAGTCGGTTGTTTTTTTTGTAAAAAAGTTTTTTATTTTTTACTTTTGAGTTTTGGCCCACAGTGGCCACACCAATTCGTATCCACTGTTAAACTTGCTATGTAAACAACAGTGACCTGAAGTATTTATATATCATCAAGATAAAAATTTAAGACTTATACGGTTTTCTCGAATGATGACGGTTTTCTCTTGGATGCCAGTCTCAGAACTGAACCAAATTGAAATGGATCCACACGGAAAGCACCAGCTTTCAAATAAAAAAAAATCATGATCAAAATTAAATAGAAAGTTCTGAGATAACATTTAAAAAAATACAGTCGAATTGGAAACGTCCTCCTTTTTTGAAGTCGGTTTAATAATTAAATACAGTCGAATAAAACAATTTATTGGTTAAAAATAGGCCCAGAGAGGCAGCAACTGCCTCGCCTCTGAATCTCGTGTGGAGCAACGTTCCAGCAGTCGAAGTCGTTGACCGATAACAAATCAAAACTCCGGTTTTTATCTGAGCGAGGGAACTTGTGAATCATCTAGTTAGTCATATATCTAGCCATATCTGCCTAGCCTTTTCCCAACTATGTTGGGTCGGCTTCCAGTCTAACCGAATGCAGCTGAATACCAGTATTTTACATGGAGCGACTGCCTATCTGACCTCCACAACCCAGTAACTGGGCAATACGATACCCCTTGGTAGGACTGGCTGTCAGATGTTTCGGGCTTCGGACGACCCGTAACGACTGCCAAAGATGCACAAATGAAAGCCGGGACTAACGGCTTAACGTGCTTTCCGAGGCACGTAGGAGTCTCGTTATGTAAAGATGGTCACCCATCCACGGCCAACCTCGGCAAGCGTAGCTTAACCTGATGGATCGACCTGTAGTTAGCTACTCTCACAAATAATTTGTGAAGTCGGACTTACCTAATGAATCGTAAAACTCTGCAACGTCCGGCGAGAAATGTGAGTTAATCATCTCTGGCTGCGTCTCGAATGTTGCGTCAGGTAAATAAGAGTCCTGCAAGAATCAAGCGGTGCTCTTATCTTTTACTACGCTGACTGTAGTAAAATTGTTTTGACAATAATTAAAAATATCGGAACCATAAGAATCGGTAAGAAAAACTTTCCAAGATGAGATACACCTTGCGACCTTACAAAGAAAAAAACCATGCTTTATTGAATATTTATCAGACAAATTCAATGTGTATAAAAATTAATATGCTTACATCGTCACCGTTATCTTCTTTGCTGTCAAAAACATCGTTGTCAGCTGGACTGGAGGAATTACACAGGGGAAGATCAGCACATTTCTTGATCTAGAAAGAAAATAGATTTATCGGATGTTGTGAGTCCAACTCCCTCTTAAACTTAACTGGCACAAAATTTCAACTACGGCGCTAGCCGCGCGGTTAGCCGCCCCCGCCTTTAACCGCTAGTGCGTAAGAGGGCTAAGGAAAGTATTTAAACGCTTACCAGAAATGCAGATTCGGATACAGGGAATATACTTGCAACGTTCTGACATGTGTCATTTCATCACGAATAATGTGATCAATATTTTTTACCGATGTGTGAAGAAACATAACCTAACGTAAGTTAATCTAGTCCAATTTACCTTATAACATAATAAAATAATTTTTTAGGGCTCCCTGGGGCTCAAATAAATTAATATGACAAAATTACTGGATTTTTGAACGTGGTTCGCCGAAACAAAGAAGAATACTGAGGCAGATAAATAAAGAAATATCTCAAAAAATGGCGAGGATGCATTTTAACGTGTAAGTTAGACAGAGAGCGCAATAGGAACTACGTGCCATTCTGTTTTGTACAATGATCGCTTTGCGTGACAAGGAGAGAAAACAAATTTCAAAAACGTGGAACTTCCTAATTTTACCACCCATTAAAAAAAAAGTATTAATTTTTGCAAATATTTGACTAACTACCAGTTAAATACCATACTGTAGCGATGAGTCATTCGACGAATCGATGCTTACCTGTACGTTATCCCCATCGCACTTGGCCCTAGTCTTGCAGCGCCTGGTCCGCGACTGAGTGCCGACGCCGCACGTCGCCGAACACTCCGACCATCGCGACCACATGGACCACCGGGGTTTGGACTCGTCCACCTTACACAATATGAATAAACGACCGCATTAATATGGAAAAGGCAATTGAATATTCTAAAAGCTAGCTGACCCGTTTGCCGACCGAATTTAAATCAATCAATCTGCAATCTGCCTAGCCTTTTCCCAACTAAGTTGGGGTCGGCTTCCAGTCTAACCGGATGCAGCTGAATACCAGTATTTTACATGGAGCGACTGCCTAACTGACCTCCACAACCCAGTCAGTAACTGGGTAATACGATACTTCTTGGTAAGACTGGCTGTCAGACTTTCGGGCTTCTGACTACCCGTAACGACTGTCAATGGTCCACAAATGCCGGCACCAACGGCTTAACGTGCTTTCCGAGGCACGGAGGATCTCGATATGTAAAGATGGTAACCCATCCACGGACCAACCCCGGCAAGCGTAGCTTAACCAGATGGATCGATCGTTGCGGCTGTTATTACTTAGCCACGAACTCCTCCTCCTTAAATCATTCATGCATTAATCCCATAGAAAAAAAACACAGAAAACGTGAAATAAAAATCGATTAAGTAAGTAGTATACTTACATCACACGGAGGCATGTGACATTTCCTTCTATCGACCGTAGGGCCCTTACACGCAGACTCGTCTAAAATTATCTTCTCTGTCTTTGTAGAACTATCTGAAATACACACTGTGTTTGTATTATCACCCTATAATGAGCCCAAACATGCTTCCTTTCTGTGAGAGGAGACCTGTGTCCACACAGTGTATCAATGTTTTAAAGAAATAAGCCTTCTACGAAACTAAAATCATCATGGTCAGAGAATAGAGCCTTGTGGTACACCCCAATAAAGGGGCTACATTTTGTCTTTTAAGGCTTCATCACTACATAGTATAAAACAAAGTCGCTTTCTCTGTCCCTATATCCCTATGTATGCTTAAATCTTTGAAACTACGCAACGGATTTTGATGCGGTTTTTTTTAATAGATAGAGTGATTGAAGAGGAAGGTTTATGTGTATAATTTGTCGACAAATTATGCGGGCGAAGCCGCGGGCAGAAGCTAGTACGATATAAAGAAGAAAATGCGTTTCAGCGCATTAAAAAATATTTTCTTACAATTTGTATGATTGGGTACTGATACCAGCACATCAAGTTACCCCAATCTGTCAAATTTCTTTGATAGTATTTCACCTTTATATCGAAGACACAAGGTTCATTTTGAATTGGTAAAATTTGACAGTTAGGGATAGCTTGATGTGCTGGCGTCTGTACACCGAAACTTCGAAAGGCTTTGAAAACTCGCAAGCAATACCTAATTGCTGGTGAAATAAGTGCATTACCTAGAATTTGTTGGTGAATTATGTAAATAAGTATGAAATTGGTACATCAACATCACGCACAAATAATATTATTATATCAAACAGGTAATGCTTACCAATAGTATTGCTTTTATCGTCGATATAATGACAGGACCTGGATCTCTGCTGGTACCCCAACCCGCAGGTAACGTTACATAACGACCATTGTGTAAACGGACTCCATTTTGCAGGCACTAAAACAATAATTGAAAGAAGATATTTAAATAAATGACTTCTTATAACTGTCGTTACTAATACACGTACTTCTAAATTAATCAGTCTACTCCAGGGGTTCCCAAACTTATTATGTCTACTGCCCAATTTAACAGTAAATTATTTTTTAGCGCCCCCATTTTTTCACCTACTTATAAATCACTATCTAGATGAAATTACAAATCGCCCAACGACTGCTCCCGCTCTGGGTGGAGCGGAAGGGAGTGTCAGACTCTTACTGACTAAAACCCATCCATGTTCCTTCCGTAGCCCTTTATGTTCCGGGGTAGCGGTACAAATCGCCCCCTAAGCCTCTACACAACGCCCCCATTTTTTTTCTAGGTCTCTTACTGCCTCCCTGCCCACAAGCGGGTTCTTCTTCTTAGCGTGTCGATGGCAATCTATATCTCCTCGGCCCAGAATTCAGCTACGTGTTTAGCGCCATCACTAGCGTCCATCAGTTCCACAAGGGGGCTATTCGATGAGCTATGTTCAGCAGTGGACTTAAACCAGCTAGTTTCAAATAACAAGCCGTTGCCTAGCAACAGCTATCACATTCTTACCTTGTATGGCGACGTTGTACCTCCGATGCGCAGTGCCAGCTTCGTTCTCTACTACACAGATGTACTGTCCCGCGTCTGTGACGTCAGCGCTCCATATTGCCAGTAGACTATTGCCAAGCACTCTTTGTACGTTAGATAAACTCTCACTTAATGCTTGGGTGTCCTGAAAATTGTTTACCAAATAGACCCTTGCGCTTCTGTCAAGAATGTATATTGAGTCATCTTAGAATATTACATTTTTTGATTTGGCTTTCGAACTTATTTCTCGGATTATTCGGAGATCCTCAGAGATTTATACATAAACTAATATGAACAGAGGCCAGCACATCAAGTTACCACAATCTGTCAAATTTCTTTGATAGTATTTCAACTTTATTGCAAAGACATAAGGTTCATTTTTGATTGAGAAAATTTGACAGTTAGGGATAGCTTGATGTGCTGGCGTCTGTACATAAAAATAATTAAAATTAGACTTCATTAAAATTTGTACCTTCAACCACGAAATCTTAGGCATCGGATGTCCGTCAGCCTCACATTTCAATACAATGCTTCTTTTCAACGCGACTACGTGTCCTTCCACCATGTTAGTGCCGACATTAGCAGCAATGGATGGCGGCTTTTGTATAGTGACGTCGAATATAACCTCTGTGGTGCCCACTTTGTTCGTCATTATGCAAGAGTATTTACCACCGTCGGTTACTTCTGTTTTGTTGATGATCTGAAAGATAAAATACTAATTTATAAAAAAACAACAACGTAAAAAAAAAAAAAAAATTGCAATCGGAATCTTTGCTTTTGTGTTTTCGTTATATGCCATTAATTTTTATTGATTAAAAATATCATACTTTATGAGACTTTCAGACGTTCAAAAATCTTAAAAAGAATTGCAAGCTAGCAGCATAAACGCACGCGCGTTTCCACCACGCCAAGCATCTAATTTATTTCTTCTTGTTATAATGAATTTTCCAATATCCATGGTGTATTTATATTTGTTTCACACAATTAAATACGTATGACAGCTTACATTTTTAAGTTATCCATAAAAACGCACAAAGGTAATGATTTAATTTCGTGTTATTAGTGCACCGCATTGTCACATATTTGTGTCGTTGGCGTACGGGGCATGCGCTTGCTTGTCACGTATATGTGACAATGGCGTTCAAAGGGTTAAAGTTATGTTTCACTTTGTAAGTAGGTGTTTTTTGGACGCCGGTTGTTATTTTTTTTTTTGTAATTTTTATTTTATTTTTCACTTTCTAGTAGTGTTGCCCCACACAAATCGCATACCACTACTGGCTACAACAGTATAAAAGACAGTGACACGAAGATTTATAACATTCTCAACATTATAATATTATTAGTAAGAATTAAAAAGTTAATCTCACCAAGGAAAAGCTATCATCAGAAAGCTGCAGTCTTTCATCCCCAATTATTTCAGTATAGGGGTGCTTGATCCACATGACACTGGGCAACGGACTGCCCACCGCTGGGCAAGTCAACGTCAATGTATTTCCGAAACCTGCTATCACTTTTTTAGAAGATTCCTTGGGTGTTGGCGGAGGTACTGTAACAAATCGTGTGTAAATCTATACTAATATACCTAATAAAGAGGAAAGATTTGTATGTATCTTTGTAACGAATAAACTCTAAAACTACTTAACGGATCTGGATGATACTTGGACAAAGATAGATTATAGTCTGGAATAGCATATAAGCTACTTTTTATCCCGGAAAAATGTACGGTTCCCGTGGGATAATTTCCTACGTACACGCGGGCGAAGCCGCTGGCAAAAGCTAGTCTTTTATGAAGAATGAACGGAATTTGTCAGCAGCAGTCCGGTGTCTGGATATGTCCTCGGTGGACGGCAATAAGCTCTCCCCCTATACGATGGGACTTAAACATAACTGGAGAAATGTGGGTTTACTATAGGTACACCTGTGCCAAACCCTTCGGGAATACAAGGCGTGACGTTACGTAAGCTAGGAATGAACGAAACGTTACAATCTGCCTAGCGTTTTCCTAACTATATTGGGGTCGGCTTCCAGTGTAACCGGATGCAGCTGAATGACAGTATTTTACATGGGGCGACTGCCTATCCGACCCCCATAATCCAGTCAGTAACTGGGTAATACGATACCCCTAGACTTTCGGGCTTCTGTCTACTCGTAACGGCTGTCAAAGATCTACGAATGACAGCCGGGACCAACGGCTTAACGTGCTTTCCGAGGTGCGGAGGAATCTCGATATCAAAAGATCCAAAGACCAACCCAGGAAAGCGTAGCTTAACCTGATTGATCGATCCCTGCAGCTGTTATAACTTAGCCACGAGCTCCCAATGAACGAAACGTAACAAAAATAAAAATCACCAATCAACGAGAAACTTCAAAGTAGATGAAAAATATCCCATTGATTAATCTCAGATACAAATATCCATAGTGTGGACATACGATGTGTCCTGGCGCGCGTCGCACCGCACATCCACGAGGCAGGGAGTATGTGTTGCGACTCGATGTAATGTAACTAATGTGAATTCAAAAACGAACGAATCAAAAATCAAAATCAAAAGTCATTTATTAAAATTAGGCTGAAGATCAGCACTTTTTGAAGGTCAAAGTTACATAAGACAGTCCCCCAAAAACGCCCACCCTTCACCACTTCCTAGTGCTTTAGCTGGGAAGAAGAATGTTAATTGAAAACGAATATAATATAATGTTAATTGGAAATACAGTACTCCCAAATTAATAATGCACATGCATAATTGTCGTATTCCCGGAAACACCCGAATCATTGAATCGTTCGAGTCCCTTGCATTTTGCACCTTGTTCGAAAGAAATAGGAGTCAATTTCATGTGTACACATCGAAAACAATTCGGGCGGTCGGCGGTCAGTCAAAGGTCCGTCAGTCGTCTTGTCATATTGGTGGTGACTGCACGTGTTCTCTTTGTCTGGAATTATATAGAGCTACTATTACACACCTTTCTTGGTTTTGTTTTAAAGGTGAATTTAATTTCAACTTTAATTATCTAAAATCAGATTCAAATTCATTCATTCATTCTGATTCAAATCTTTAAATCAGATTTAGGCTTATATGAATTATAGCTCGCTATTTACTTACATGGAAATATTGAATCACATTTCGTTACTGATAAATCAATATTTATCTCTTTTAGGACAAAACACATAATCACACTAAATTATGCATGAAGAAAATGCACTTAACCACTCTATATACATATCGTCTTCCGACGCTCGGGAAATACGACCGTTGCCGAACAGTGGCGAAGATTTCTATGCGCATTATCACTTTTGGAGACCTGTACATGTAATTATAAGCTGATTTTGCATACCGTTATAACGGTGAGACATGTAGCACTATGCAATTATGAACAACTTTGTAACATACCATGTTTCTGGCAAATAAATAAATAAAAGACTCTGGACCTGTGGTGCTATTCTGAAAAAATCTCACAGTGAAAACGTAGGTGAAGTGAGTTTAAAGTGAGCTGTCAATAGTGTCAATCCCAAACATTAAGTGCAAGGAGAGCTCACGCTTACTTCACCTAAGCTTTCACGTTGAGAATTTTTACAGAATCGACCCACTGCACCGCATAGATAGTTGTTTGTGTGCCCGTGTGGCCGTCAATACGACGAAATCTGTGCGGTGCAGCGTCGCAAAGCATCGTGTAAAGAGGCTCTAATTTATTAACTGCAAGCTTCCGCCCGCAGCTTCGCCCGCAAAATATGTCGACAAATTATATACATAAACCTTCCTCTTGAATCACTCTATCTATTAAAAAAACCGCATCAAAATCCGTTGCGTAGTTTTAAAGATTTAAGCATACATAGGGATATAGGGACAGGGGAAGCGACTTTGTTTTATACTATGTAGTGATGGAGTACTTACCCAGCACATCAACCAAATAAATAACGCTAGTATTGCCAACTTTATTCCTCGCGACACATGTGTAGTTGCCTGCCTGCCCTTCCGCCGCATTCTTCACCACAATGACTTCTCCAAAGTTTGTAGACACCATAGACTCATCAAAGAGTTTTAAAGGCACGTCGTCTTTAAACCAGTAGACTGAAGGAAGCGGGTTCCCGTATGGATGGCAGTGAAGGTAGAACGCTTGACCTGACAGCACTTCTATGTGTACCTCGTTTGTACTTGTGTTCGAATTTTGGAATAGGGTTTGGAAGATTTTTGGTGGTTCTGTAAAATAAAACTCCTAAGCTGTTACTGACATTTAATGAATAAAAAAATCTCGCCTTACTTTTTGCAAACATAGCCTTTGAAGTTTGCTGGCTAGAAATGATATGAATTTCTTTTTTTTTTCCACATCATTACTTTGGGGCACGCACAAGAACTACAAACAGTAAAAATAAAAATAAAAGGAGCCATTAAAATTTAAAAAAAGATCTGTACGAGGCCAAAAAGGTAATGTTGTGTCCCACTTAAGAGAAAGGTCCCATCTAAACCTCCTGTGCGCTACCTGGCTTTCTAGATATCCATAAACAAATAGTTATTTGTTATGCAAGGCTGGAAAGTTGATTTTTGGCGCGAGTACTTCTATTGAAACCTGAGTAAGCGAAGGATTCTAGGGTTGAACCATGAGCGAAGCGAGTGGTTCAAATATAGAATCCTGAGCGTAACGAAGGTTTCAAAGGTACGAGACGCAGAAAAGCTTTGCTGCCGAGCGCAACACACAATTTTTCACCTCACTACAGCGAGGAAACTGCTAGGTGCAAGAAAACAGGTGTTTTATGTTGAGTTTTATTTTGTTCGATCGTCTCCGATACATTGACTCATGCAATGTAAGGCAGTGTATCTTATGAGGTACATAGAATATCTCCAAAATTAAATACCCTGTATTTTGTTCTATATCCTACTTGTCCTCTAAGGAGAATGAAAGAAAAAAACTAATTTAATACAAATAACTAACTAATTTAATTTAATACATATTTATTTTTGCCAAGCAAAGAATTAAATAACATAAGTATTATATTAGTATTTATTTATTTAAAAAATTAAACTTAAATTACTACACAATTGGGTATTTGACAGGGTAGTATTTTTATGGCATATTTAAATGTGACGTCACAGATTTTTTTAATCAAATAGAATACTTATTAACATTAATTCCAATTTTACAATTATATCCTCGCAAAATATTTAATTTCTGTACTGTGATGGAAGTTTTTAAGGAGAGCGGTATTATTTAATATTTTATTTTAGACCGTGTCTTGCATTTTCAGTGGACTGGCAGTATAGAAAATTATTAAATAGAAAGGTTCGAATTTTAAAAACTCTTTCCACGCTAGAGAGCAAAAAGCGCTTTTGGGCTCAGATTTCGAATGACAAACAGACTCTTTCCGAGCCTGTGAGGTGAAAAAAGTTTTTATTCAACCACGAACTCACCAAGTACATCGATCTTCACGTCCCTCTTGTTCGTGCCCCCTTCATTACCCGCCACGCAGGTATACAAACCTCCTTGTCCCACCTGAACATTATTCAACACGAGGTCTGCATAGTCAATATCGTATGAATTCTCACTGACAACTCGCCCTTGCTTAATCCACTGTATTTCTGGGATGGGGTTCCCTGTCACTTTGCAAGCTATACGGGTGCGGGATCCTTGCTAGAAAATTGGTATAATTTTGTGTCATAATGGTTTTTTTTTATCCAATGAATTAATGTCTTAGCGGTAAAATGTTTTTTTTATTGATAGTGAACTAATCATACTGCTATAACCTTTTTTTTTTGTTGAGCGTGGGAAAACATCAAATGACACTTCCCGCTCTGGGTGGAGCGGAAGGGAGTGTCAGACCCTTACTGAATAAAACCCATCCAGGTTCCTTCCTTAGCCCTTTATATTCTGGGGTAGCGGTAACTCTTTCGGACAATGCCCTACTAAATCAATTACTGTCATAACCTGAGCCTTATGGCGTGGGTTCGAATCATCGAGTAATATTGTCACGTATAAAAAACTTGACAGTAAAGGACATGCATGCTTAAGCATTTTGCTGCTCTGTTTGCACTGAAGTTTACACAAAGTCGTAAACACACTAACATTTCGACAATTATGTTACATGTTATAAGCCCAGTGCCATGAATCGGGATTGAGAATAACGACAGAAGGCTAGAGCTAGGCAGATAATGGAATCTTTTCCTTACGTTGGGTTCGGTTTCCATTCTAACCGGATGCAATTTATATGGTATTCAATTCCAGTACATAATGTGTCACTAACCACAACTTCCACGCTCCCATCGACACTGACCCCCTCTCCATTGCTGAAGGCCACAATGTCCTTGACCTTGGGACCTGCGACTATGTTCACTCTATACACTATATGCGTTGCCCCTGCTTTGTTGGCGGCGTCACAGCGGTACAAGCCTTCTGATTGGCTGGTTATGTTAGTACTTGATAGACTGGAGTTAAGTTGATGCCAGTTTGTGTTACTGAAAAAGAGTAAGTTTTTGTGTTTATTTATTTATTTATAATAGGTGAAGTATATATATAGTGCGTTAAATAGAGATATTTTTAGGTAAAGGTTCTTATACATATACCAATTTATTATTGTGTTCAATATAAATGTTAGCTAATGGAACTCCGAAACCGTGAGGTGCATGAATTTTTTTGGGTTTAACGACCGCTGGCAGTGTAGTTACTTGAAGTTATGAGTTGAGAAAATCAATCAATCAATGAAGCAGGCTTTGACTATAAAGCTTTCATTGAGACATCCCTCGAAAACCGAAATGTTAACAAAATATATAGATTAATCTTCTTCTTTTCGTGTGGTTAGTGACTATCCTGGTGTCAGAGTTTGTATGCTGCCCATGGGCCTCTGACTTAGCTTCACATGCTGTTGAGAAGCTCTCAGACATGCTGGTTTGGTTTCCTCACGATGTTTTCCTTCACCGATTTTTAAGCAGGTGGTAATTATACAATACGCACATGAATCCGTAAAATCAGAGGTGCGTGGCTTGGGTTCGAACTCGAGACCTATGACTTGGAAGTCATACCACTAGGCTATCACTGCTATTATCAAGTTATAGCTTAATAAAAGTATCCATACTTGTAAGTCCATGTTAGATTCGGCGCAGGAGTTCCTTTGGCGTTACATTCTAATGTTGCGTTCACACCTTCCTTTAGTTGAACGTCAAGCATATCGAACTCGGAAATGAATGGTGGCACTGAAAATATAATAGAAAAGATGACTACTTTACAATATGTACAAACAAAGAAATATTATTTCATAGCTCGTGGCTAAGTAATAACAGTCGCACGGATCGATCATCAGGTTAAGCTACGCTTGACGGGGTTGGCCGTGGATGGGATCCGTGGATCTTTACATATCGAGACTCCGCCATGCCTCGAAAAGCACGCTAAGCCGTTGCTCCCGGCTGTCATTTGTGCGTCTTTGTCGTTACGGGTCATCAGAAGCCCGAAAATCTGACAGCCAGTCGTACCAAGGGGTATCGTAATACCCAGTCACTGGGTAATGGAGGGACCTCCAGGGTAGTGGAGGTCAGATAGATAGTCGCTCCATGTAAAATACTGGTATTCAGCTGCATCCGGTTAGACTGGAAGCCGACCCCAACATAGTTGGGAAAAGACTAGGCAGATTGAGAAGTCAGACCTTTCTCCATGTCCTTTTGGCCGCACCAAGTGCACCTTTTTTTTTGAGGGTGGGAAATCATCAAATGACTCCTCCCGCTTTGGGTGGAGCGGCAGGGGGTGTCAGACTCTTACTGACTAAAACCCATCCATGTTCCTTCCGTAGCCCTTTATGTTCCAGGGTAGCGGTAACCCTTTTGGACAATCCCACTTAACCAAGTGCATCGAGCAAACAGTCTCTGAGACAGTCCCATGTGTTTTCTAAAAAAGTTAAAAAGCGGCTTACCTAATACGTTCAACGTAAACGTCTTGACGACAGTGCCATGTTTATTGCTGACGATACATTTGTATGAGCCGGCATTGTGTGGCTGAATATTTATGAGCTTCAAACGGTCTGCGTCCTCAAACACTAAGGGCTTCGAGTTGAACACCCATTTCGTCTGAAAAAGTACATTTGTTACACAGTTAAGATATACACAACATAACAGATTTAAATAACCTAAAGCGTTGTACAGTTAAATATAATTATACTTAACGGTAATAAAAAAAAATTACAAAATAGAGCATGAGAAATTGACATAATACATAGAAATAATGTAAAGGCAAGTTTTTCGATCTGCCGAGCCTTTTCCCAACTATATTGGGGTCGGCATCCAGTTTATCCGAATGCAGCTGAATACCAATATTTTGCATGGAGTGACTGGCCGGTGTGATTCCCGAAAGTTCCAAGCGAATTTTCGTAAATCTTGGATGATTTGCAGGTTTGTTTCTTTAAAAAAAAAAGGAATGTTCGTTTAAGTAAAATTTGCTATCTCCAGTATTTAGAGTACTATCCCTCCGAAAATTCCACTCTGTATATGAGTTATAGTAGTTCGCCCGCGACTTGGTCCGCGTGTGTTTGACCATTAACCCTCAGGGAAAATGTAGCTTACCATTAGTGAAAGAATTTTCGAAATCGGTTCAGTAGATCGGGAGATAACCCCCTACAACTTGACAAACATCTATTCTTTATAATATTAGTATACATATACAAACCTTTGCTCTAGGTTTCGCGTCCACAGTACAGTCGAAGTACCAGTCGTCCCCTCTCACGACCTCCACCAGTGTGGACTCATTCCCTAAAAAAGATGGCGGCCATTCCACTAGTACTTGTACTTTAGCGTACGCGGAGCCGACGGCGTTGGTTACTACGCAAGCGTATGCGGATGCGTTTGCTCGAGATACGTTTGAGATTTCAAGGGGCCCTGATGATATTAGTTTGGCGTTCTGAAATAGCAAATAAGACTTTATTTGAAGTTGCGTTAGGAGTATTTTGGTGTGCGGTCTAGTGATCTTCTTTTGTCTTTATTTTATGAGTACGACTGTATAATACATATTGATCCCACTAAAACATTTAATCGAGTCCGGTCAAGCAGTAGACAAGCCTATGGCAGGAATGCGAGATGCCATTATCAAAAAAAAAAACTAATACATTTAATGTAAAGTAGGTTGCGAAGACTCTCATAACGCATTCACTGTTAAAAAGATATCAGGACTATGGTTGAGCCAAGCATACATAACCTATATTTTGGTCAATATGTATGGTTTGGCCGTTTCAGAGAACTATTGCACTAATACGTACTTGCTACGGACGCAAATCATATTTTGACCAACAAAAAATTTCATACTGACCGGAAATTGCATAAAACATTAGAAAATTTTAATTTCGTGGGCTTACCGCAAATGAACATATTTATTTTTATCTTGTACAGTAATAAGTATTTTATTCCATACTCTTTAAAAAAATATAAATTGTAATTTCATTTAATTTAAATGCTTTGTAATTTCATAGAGTAACATCGAACCTTATACCATTTGAGTGCTTGCGCGGCGCGTACGGGACACTCGACGGTCGCGTTCGTTCCTTCAAGCAGCGTCACTGACGTCAAACTCTCTTCCGATTGCGTGTGAGTTGGGATAGCTGAGAAAGGAAATAAGATACTGTTTTGCAAATAATTGCAACGAGTTCGGAAGTCTTGCCTGTATCATCATGTTCTTGTCACGCATTTATTTATTGATCACAAAAACTGCTATCATTACAGGAAATTCCAAATGCGGTAGTCATCATTCTCCTGCCCTTATCCCAATTTATTTGTGCTCGGCGCAACATGTCTTCTTCTTCCATACTTCTCTATTAGTCATCATCTCGATAGTCACTCCCTGTCTAGCCATATCATCTTTCATACAGTCCATCCATCGTTTCTTTGGTCTCCCCTCCTGCTCTTATAATTTTTAAGAATGTCACTCGGAATAAAATTACAGAAAAAATTGCACTTAGCAATCTGAAGTATCGAAATAACTTCCTTCATCTTAAATTACTTAATACCAATTTACTCACAGTATATTTCGACAGGCACTGTCTTATTGACTGCTCCCACTGAGTTCTTTGCGGTACATGTGTACTTGCCGCTCATGTCCTCAGAAGGAGACTTTATACTCAACGTACCGTCCACATCAATGGCGTAGCGAGGATCTGAAATGTTATGTTTATTAAAAAAAATCTCTTCATGTTGAGGCTTTTAGAATAATCTCACTTACACCAGGTTCACACGGTTCGATTTCAGTTGATCAACTGTTAAGTCGAAAACGAACGAACCGTCTGATCAGAGACTTTTAATGGCAGTTTTACTAATGAAACTACGTTCAACAGCTGTCAGTGTTAAAATTGAATGACTGAATGGATTGAATGAAGAATGACGATATGACAGGTATATCACTTTCCCAGGTTGGAAAATGTAAAAATTACGCCAATGTAAGGAAATGGGATTAAAGAAACGTTTTGAAAATTGCTACGCTACTTAACACAATATTAAAAAGTTAGTATGCATACCGTTATTTAGACTAAACTCGTCCTTAGACCATACAACGTAAGGTTTAGGTTTGCCTGTAGCTCGGCAGGCTATTGTGAGCACTGTATCCATATCAGTGGCCACGTATGGCCCAGTGTAGTTGTCTAACAAGATTTTTGGAGGCTCTGAAAAAATAATTATACTTCAGAAAAATGCGATGTGATATTTTTTTGTCTTTATTTAAAAAGGGCATTTTAACGTAATATAAACAACCGCCCATTGTAAGAGTATTCTATTCTTTTCTCAAGATAATAAGTTTGATTTTCCCCACCCTCTGCCCCTAGAAAAGCCTTTCCCCCTTGTGGGCGCTGCAGGCCTAAAAAGGGGCAGGAAGAGACCCAACAAAAATGGGTGCGGTTTGTAATTTCATTTAAATAGTGGTTTTTAAGTAGGTGAAAAAATGGGGCCGCTAAATTATGAAACGGTGGAAAAATCAAACAAATTTCATCTTATTATATTATTTTTAGGGTTCCGCTTTAAAAATATCTAACTGATCCTTTTTAAATCACTTTTCCCATTTGGAATTTTTCAGTAGCTGCCCGGTGTCTATATGTGTACTCCGGGCCACGCAACTCCACGTCAATGCGCGTTTGTGTAGTGATTATTAATACATTACCATATACTTTGATGTAAGTACTTTGTTCGGCCACTCCGCCATTGTTCTCAGCGATGCAGATATACAATCCTTCGTTCTTGGAACTCGCGTTCGTTATGTAGATATTACCAATATCGTTGAAACTAGAACAATTAGTGTGAGCTTGTTCAGGAAAATGCGAATTATATTAAAACAGAGAAAAGTTTAATTTAGAGAGTAGTTGAGAGGAATTTAAAATGCATTTTTTTTCGTTTTTACCAAAAACTTGAAAATGCATAGCTTATAAAGCAACGATTCTATTCATTGCACCCAGAGGAATAATATTATGTCGTAATCCTTCAAAACATGATGTGCACTTTATACAGGATGGAAAGGACATCGGTGCGAAGCCGGTAACACAGTACAGTACAGTAGTGTTATTCTGTAAAAATATCACCGTGAGGACGTGGGTGAAGTGAGCTGTCAATAGTGTCAATCCCTAGCATTAGGCGGAACTACAGTTCACATGTCGTGAGATTTTCACAGAATCGACCGACTGTAGCTGTCTGCGTTGTAATTTTTCGAAGATTATATAAAAGACTGCAATACCTACGCAGTCAAAAATGTATGTATTCCACCCTGTATATGACCATGAATTTGAAATCCAGACATCCGGGATTCTGACTATACATACAAGATCTAATAAAGTTAGCTAGCGAAACTTAGCAGGTGTGATGCGTGTCGATATCTAAACACGATAAAAACAAGAAAGAACGACCCGAAGTTTTTTTCGGCCAACGACCGCTGGTACTGTAGTTGCTTGAAGTATGACTTGTTTAAAATCAGTTTTTTTTCGTTTTATCGTGTTTATACATGTATTGATGAACATCACGTATGCGGAATTTTGCCAGCTAATTAATAATAATAATTATTATTATTAAAACAGAGAAAAGTCTAATTTAGAGAATAGTAGTGAGGAATTTAAAATGCTTTTTATCTTGTGATTTAACCAAAAACTTTAAAATGCACAGCTTAAAAAGTGACCACTCTACTTTAAAATGCACAGCTTAAAAAGTGACCACTCTATTCCATCGAACGCAAAGCAATAATATAATGTGTTGATCCTTCAAAACATAATGTGACTTTATACAGGGTTCGTTAGGTAATTTAATTTGATCCTATAATATACAGGTATTATGTTTTACCTCAAATCCGTATCCGTAGTGTTTTCCGTCAGTAGATCGTCTTCGAACTGCCACTGTATGCTGGGTATCGGGAACCCGATGACGTCACATTGTAACGAAACGTTCGAACCGAGTAGAACCTCCTTCGTGTTTTGTAACGGAGGTGCTATGTATGGTGGCACTGAAACAAAACGGGTAGTGGGTGAAGTAAATGCTATAGAGGGTCGTCTTCTTCTTGTCGTGGCAATGGTACTTTTTCTAGATGTCATTAAATTGAATGAGCCCAGTAGGTTGCCACATTGCGGGTAAGCGAGATTGTCCGAAAGGGTTACCGCTACCCCGAAGGAAGGAACATGGATGGGTTTTAGTCAGTAGGAGTCTGACACTCCTTTCCGCTCCACTCAGAGCGGGAGGAGTCATTTGATGATTTCTCACCCTCAAAAGAGGGTTGCCACCTTGATCGCGAGGTAACTCTTCTCTTACAGGGGTGTCGTATTTCATAGTAATTAGGTTGTAAAGATCAGACAGGCAGTCGCTCCATGTAAAATACTGGTAGTCAGCTGCATCCGGTTAGATAGGAAGCCGACTCCAACATAGTTGAGAAAGGCACGGAGGGGGTATCGGAATGTAAATAACATCGATCACTAATAAAGAACTAGATACACAATCAGCGTCAAAAAATGTCCTCACCGAATGACCACCCAATTGAACATTTGGGTGGTCTTTTCATCTAGTAGCATTCGAACGCTCCGACGGTAAACATGCCTCAGTGCTCGTTTAAAAACTGCAAAAATCACACGTCTAGGACGCTAAAAAAGGATGGAGTTTCTTATTTTTGCTAAGTATTAATATTATCATTATATAATTGTTAACACTGTATTGTAAATACTAATATTTTTCAAGAAATCATCGTAAAAACTTTATTTTAAATTAAGTCGTAACAAATAGCAGGCGATATAATGCAGCTCAATTGTAAAGACTCTTACTAAACGTATTAATCATACTTACGCATGTCCACTTAAATTGTTTGGGTTATCCGCGTTGACTCTGTTCCATTTGTTGGAGACGCTATTATAGTTCTTATTTTTTTTAATGCGAGATTTGATTTTTGTTTTCATTTACCTGACTGCGCGATGCAAGGGAGGGTTATGTGTTTATTAGCCTATGTATGAATAATTGACCTAAAATAACTGCTACTAACTGCATAAGACTACTTGAAAAGTGACTTGTTTGGAACTTGTTAGTTGTTTTTTATCAGTCGGGTTTTTTGATATTCCCAATATTTTTTTGTGGTTGTTTAGTCGGGACTTTTGAAAATATTCAATTATTTTTTGCTTTCCTCGTGATCCAGTGAGGTGTGGAGAATCGATATCAGTTACAGCACGTCAAAGATCCGAAGAATTCTTCGATCCGAAGTATTTCTTTTTATTGACATTTGTAATTTATTATGAACAATATGTCAAAAAATTGGGACAATAATATTCTTTGATTTTTGTATATTCTTCCTCACTAATTTATATTTACTGAATGTAAAGTTCTGATTTATTTAAAAAAATACCAAAATCGCTAATTGTATGCCTTTAATATTTAAGGCGTTGCCTAAATTCCTAATAGATTCCATCATCAGAACAAGGATTAGATGTAAACAGGACCAACTTGGGAACAAACCTAATGTAATGAATCATCTCAATCGGTCGATTCGTCTTCGACTTATCGGTGGTGTGCAAACATAAAAAAATAATAATATATAAATACGCGACGCATTGAGTAACCTCCTCCTTTTTTTGAAGTATGTTAAAATACCATACATAATAATTTACAGTACAAACAAAAAATATTGTTCTGGTTCGTCTCCACTCGTTCCTTGTGCTAGTGGCGAGCCTCGGTTGTAAAATTTTATTACTTTTTTTTGACACTTAGTAATTGTTACTTTAAAGCATGCGTATAAGGTTGAAATTGTTTTGATGTATGTTGAGCAGCGAGTACCGGTCGTAAAATTTTATTGCTTTTTGCAATAGCTTTGTGAATACGGCTTTAAACCTTGCAGGTAAGGTTGAAATTACATTAATATAGATTTATTTTACCTAAACACAATTGGCGACATTTTTAAGAGAACTTTTGTATGAGATTGTGTATCTAGTTCTTTATTAGTGATCGATGGTAAATAAGGAAAAAAAAGATTTTCTGACTCATACTTCAAATTATTGCAATACCAGCGATCATTGACCCCAAAAAAATCATACTCAGCAATCACGTAAAGATACCCATCCACGGACCAATCGCGGCAAGCGTAGCTTAACCTGATCGATCGAGCCGTGCCGCTGGCTCTACTATTCACAAAAGTATAAAATCTTTCTAAGAAAAGCGACACAGGGCTTATTGAGAAGCGCCAAATACGCAAAGAGAGACCTAAGCCCTCCTACATATATCCCTTACATGCATATTGTTGCCATATGTAATCATACCCTTTTTACTTTTTTATTACAAAGAGTGAAAGTTATGTGTTACTGAACGATACGTAACAACTATCATAAAACCACAGAGTACCGAATGAAATAAAAAAAAAACTCGGTTTTGGCGCGAGTTTTTTGACAGTTTGTATTTATTGTCAACTGAGGTGAAAAAGTTAGTAGATTACGATTTGTGATCAATTTTATGTTTTGCTGTTGGTGCTTATTTGATTGGAAAAATTGTTATTGACTAAGAAAAAGGTTAGTTATCGATATATTCTATATTTTCTTTAGTATTTACTTGGAATGATGCGATATCCTGCTAAATTGCTATGTTGCCAAAAGTCTACATTATGCGTTTAGCGCTTATGATTTCATCCTGTTTTGAGTATTTTGGTGGTGGAGGGGTTTTGGGTAATTTTGCATTATTTTCCAGCTTGCTTGGCAATATGCGGGACAAAGATATTGAGGAAATGCTGTCAGCCTTAGAAGACGGCTATGTTTCTGAAGACGGCAGTGATATAGGCGATGAAAATGACATCGATTACTATATGAGCCAAAGGGAATTATTGCATGAGCTGGAGAATGATGATGTCGACGACCATGAAGATGAAAATATCTCAGATGACCCTCCTCTATTTACCGAAGAGCATCATGAAGGGACTTCATCAGAACCTTTACCAGGACCTTCGTCTAGTCAACCGGTTGCTGGTATTCTCGGTGTTGCTGCTTGGAGAACACGAAGTAGGCATCTCATATGGAAAAAACGCCATCTGGATTGGAATGACGAGCGTATTACTTTTTTAGGTAAATCAGATCTTCCCTCAGACGTGGCACAACTAGAGACGCCATTTGAATTCTTTTCCCAAATTATAAATGAGGATATACTTACCAAAATAGTGAATGAGACGAATTTATATATTACCCAAAAGACAATTAGCAACTGTCCTCCTGTAAATGTGTTAGAAATCCGCCAGTTTCTTGGCATTATTATATTCATGTCTGTGTATCACTATCCCAGCGTCAGGTCTTACTGGTCAAAGTATGGTTTTCCTAATATAATGCAGACAATGAATTTGAACAGATTTGAGAAAATACGCTCAGTCATTCATTTCAATGACAATGCAGAACACAAACCTGTTGGTCACCCTCAACACGATCGTCTATACAAAATAAGACCTCTAGTAGAACATCTCAATAAAACATTTACAAGAGTTGCCCCATATGAGCAGAGGTTGTCACTTGATGAGCAAATGTGTGCTACGAAAGTAGCACATTTCATGAAGCAGTACCTCCCGAATAAACCGCATAAGTGGGGGTTCAAGCTGTTCGTACTATGCTCTCTGTCAGGATATGCATATAACTTTGAAATTTATTCTGGTAAGCACGACCTTGACAACCTGCCAGGCGAACCAGATCTTGGCGCTGTAGGAAACACGGTCATTCGATTGTGCCGCCATGTCCCACGAAGTGCAAACCACATTATTTACTTCGACAATTTTTACACCTCGATTCCCTTGCTTCAGTACCTTGACAGTCAGGGCATATATGCTCTTGGTACGATCCAAAGAAACCGTCTCGGTAAAAACTGTAAATTGCCAACACAAAAAGATTACATGAAAGACTCTGTACCTCGAGGGTCGTATGAAGAGCAAGTTGCCGACTATGAAGGCGTGGACATTTCAGTTACCTGTTGGAAGGATAACAAGCTCGTTACATTGGCTTCTACGTATGTCGGTGCTGAACCAGTAGGTTCAGTGAACAGATACGACAAAAAAGAAAAGAAGACGATCACTATCCTCTGCCCGAAAATAATCAAAGACTATAACGCGCATATGGGAGGCGTCGACCTAATGGATAGCTTTTTAGGAAGACATAGGATTAGGATAAAAAGTCGAAAATGGTATATTCGTTTATTTTATCACATGACTGATATGGCTATTATAAACTCATGGGTTTTATATAAAAAAGCCAACATCCAAAGGGGGATCCACAAAAGCCTTAGTTTAGGTGAGTACAGATCCGAGTTGGCAGAGACTTTATGTAATTATTATAAAAAAAGTGCTGAAAACAAAAGAGGACGACCCTCCTCAAGTAGTATCGACAAAGAACTTGAAGCAAAGAAACATCGTGGACCTATGAAAGCCGTCCCACCTAAAGATGTTAGGACTGATGGAATTGGCCATAATGAACAAAGATGTGCCAACAAAAATAGATGCAAACTACCAGGATGCAAAGGCTACTCACGCACAGAATGCACCAAATGCAAGGTTGCTCTTTGCCATACTTATGATAGAAATTGCTTTGCTGCATTCCATTCATCATAAATAAGTATATAAGTATAGTTAAGGTAGTATATGCATATTGTTGCCAAATGGCAACATAGTGTTTTTTTATTATAATATATCAATATGTTTGACTATGATTTTTTTTATTATTTTTCCCGACCTCTTTACATAATAACGTACCCTATAACATTTTTTCCACAAAAAAAAAAAAAATCATGCATGTAAGGGATATACATACAACACTGCAGGCCAACTCTATTGCTCTAGTTGTGACCGAGTATTCCAAACTAAATTCGGTCTAGCGAGCCATCTAAGGGCTCACGCAAGGAAGTCATTTTAAGGGTCGCCGTTATCGAAATCGATAAGGAGGACTATATTACTTAGCTACAAGCCCCTCCCTATTCTGTATTGCACTAAATAAACGATTGATCTATATATGTACTTCCATCCCAGTCTTCTTCACCCAATCTTTCCATCCATCTTTAATGAGAGACAGTAATTATAATGAATTACTTACCCCAAACATGTAGCATGTAAGTAACAGATGTGTTTCCATATATATTTTCAGCTGTGCACACGTATTCTCCGAAATCAGTCAGGTTTGCAACAAATCTGAAAAAGCGCCATTCATCATTCATTACACATCTCATACTATGTAAGTATAGAACAAAGTCACTACCGCCGTCTGTACCTCTATACGCTTAGATCTTTCAAACTACGCGACGGATTTTAATGCAGTTTTCATCATTAGATAGTGATTCAAGAGGAAGGTTTTTACCTTAGTTCCTAGTTTAGCTAGTAATAGTAATATACGAATAAATTAAAAGAATGCAACATTGCTATCGTCAAAGAAAATTTAAACTTTCTGTGACTGATTTAAAGTCGATTTCGATTCGCATCACCGCACCGCCATCTTCTTAGTTCCGTTCGCAATTCAATAAAGGAAAACTTGTTTGTATGTCTGTAATAGGTAATTTGTAGAAACACAGCGCCGGTTACAAAAAATCTTTAACAGATAGAAAGGTACACTATGAGTTCTATAGGATTATTTTATTGCCAGAAAAATGCAGTTACGGAAGAATAGGGTGAAACGGGGTGAATAGGGCCGAAAATAGAACGCGTAATGTGTCTACTGTATTCATCATCTGTCTAGCCTTATCCCAACTATGTTGGGGTCGGCTTCCAGTCTAATCGGATGCAGCTGAATACCAGTATTTTACATGGAGCGACTGCCTATCTGACCTCCACAATCCAGTAACTGGGCAATACGATACCCCTTAGTAAGACTGGCTGTCAGATTTTCGGGATTCTGACGACCATTAACGACTGTCAAAGGTGCAAAAATAACAGCCGGGACCAACGGCTTAACGTGCTTTCCGAGGCACGGAGGAGTCTCGATATGTAAAGATGGTCACCCATCCACGGTCAACCCCGGCAAGTGCAGCTTTACCTGATGGATCGACCTGTGCGGCTATTAGTACTTATAGCCACGACTCAACTCAATGTGTCTACTGTATTATACCTAATTAACAATTGAGTCTCCTTGTAGACAACCAATTATGCTATTTCAAAGTCTTCTTCTTCTTCGTGTGGTTGTTGACTAACCTGATGTCAGAGTTTTTATGCTGCCTATGGGCCTCTGACTAAGCTTCACATGCTGTTGAGAAATATCTCTGAAACATGCTGGTTACCGTACGATGTTTTCCTTCACCGATTTTTAACCCTTTAACCGCCCGACTTCATATCAGTTGGCGCTCGGCACAGTGAATCGAAAAATAAATACCTACAACAAAGAGGGATGTGCAATACTTAACTTTTCGATGTCGATATTTCGTTTTAATAACGACATTTGCATTTGCTAGTGTGGTTAACTAACAACTACAAGTGCGATTCAGTGCGGCGTGTGGCAGCGCGGCGGCACGCACAAAATAAACTCTACCTACGTATCTACGAGCGAGTCAGCGAGCACACACGTGACTCGCGCTCCAACCAATCAGAATCACCGTTCCAGAGTGGCCGCGCGCGCATTCACATCGCACGGCGCGCTGTCACCATCTCACTCACTCTAATTAAGTTTAAAATTTCCATTCAGACATCACCACCATACTTACTACACAATAAATTAAAAATCTTTTTGACAAAAAAATCAATTTTTATTTTTCACTTTTTAGTGATTCACTTGTGCTTACTCCTTCATATCGTACCGGCGTGATGTTATGTTATGTTATAAACTGGTGAAAACAATAGACCTACATAAGATTTCAGCAATCCCGGGCCATTTGCTATCATTTATTGAGGATTTCCGTTGCCTATCTCCGAAGTTCTTCATCAGATCTTCACCAAATTGAAATGGGACCACTTCGAGAAAGTACTCTTCCAAAAACTACCCAAATCGCTTCAAGTGTGCCTATAAAATTTGAAGAGTTCCCTCTATTTCTCCAGGATCCCATCATCAGATCCTGACTTGATGATCATGGACTACCTGGGAAGTATACCCTTTCAAACAAAACAAAAAAAATCCAAATCGGTCCAGCCATCTTTGAGTTATCGGGGACATAAAATATATATACATTCCGACGATTTGAGAACCTCCTTTTTGAAGTCTGTTAAAAATATAACTAGGTCGCCTTCTAGAATTCGTATCAACTCTTCAGTAGTCGTCATGATAAATTTCTGTCATGTACATTTATCGACACACAAGCACAACACTGATGGAAAATTCCAGAAGTCGGCACTCGTTTATGACGTCAGAAGCGGTCGTCTTTATCCGTCTGTGGCGCTGGGCGTGCTAACAAAGTAAGTTTTGGAACATGTAGGCTAGGGATGGGAACCATCAACTCAGTCGCTGACATTTCACAAGTAAATTTACTTAATTTTAAAGGAATTAAATGAAATACTCACAAATATTTAAAAAAAAATGTTTTAATAACAATTGCTATATTTGTTTTAAAGTTAATTAGTCAGTATAACGAGAAATATTTTGATTTATGTTTATTTCTGTATCGGTAAATCTTGGCATTGTCCCGTCCCTCATGTCGGATTTTTCCGTCATGGGCGCTGCACATCAATACAATTTTCTAAAAATAAAGTTAGTAATTCATCTAACTTTGGACATTATTTTTAGGACTTCTAATTAAGAGACCAAAGTGTATTAAACTGTAAATGATTACTTAGTTATCTATTTACCTCATATAAACATATTTTTTTATAGAATACAGCGTAATTAAATTAAAAAGCTGATTAAAAGAGCAGTGATATTTTGGTCGGAAATATACGACTCTGGCGGAATGGGCCCGAAAACTTTTGTCGGATTTATCCGACGTAGGCGGTTAAAGGGTTAAGGAAGTGATAAGGTCCTCTATTGTGTCACTTAATTTTTGAATCCATAATCTAAGTGCCGTATTTTTTTTTGTCCTAATCATGAACAACAGATTCACATGCTGTTGAGATATAATATTTCTCAGACATGCAGGTTTCCTCATGATGCAAAGACACACAGACTTCCAGACTTTTATTTCAAAGTTAAAACCTATTTTAAAGTTTCGTCCCGATTCACCCCGTTTAACGGTAGTATGGGCCATGCAAGTATGATCTTACCTCAATCCATCTTCGTCAACGTACTTCCTATGGCCAGAGACCGGTTCTCCATTTTGAGTCCACTGCACTATGGGTAAAGGAACTCCTTGAGCGGCACACGGCAGTTCTACTCTCTGACCCTCTAACACTTCTACTGGGTCAGAGGTGATTCGTGATATTGTGGGCGGATCTGGAAGATATTGGTGAGTTTCTTTAATCTTACCAGGAATAGAAGGTAATGTTAGGTCACGTTTGAATAAAAAATATTGAATTATTATATCTTATGTAGACCTGGATCTGAACCACCTCTTGTAGCAATCTGTCTAAACTTTTCCCAACTATGTTAGGGTCGGCTTCCAGTTAAACCGGATGCAGCTGAATACCAGCATTTTATGGTGAGCGACTGCCTATCTGACCTCAGCAACCCAGTGAGTAACTGGGTAAAACGATACCCCTTGATAAGTCTAGCTCTCAGACTTTCGGGCTTCTGACTACCCGTAACGACTATCAAAGATCCACAAATGACAGCCGGGACCAACGGCTTTACGTGATTTCCCAGTCACAGAGAGTCTCGGTATGCAAAGATGGTCACCCATCCACGGAACAACCCCGGCAAGCGTAGCTTAACCTGATGGATCGATCCGGCGACTGTTATTACTGAGCCACGAGCTCCTCCTCTTGTAGCAGTATTATTTCAATATTTTAGTTATTGTAGTATTACTTCAGTGTGAGAATGGGACAAAAGATGAGAAATAATAGTTATTTGTTATGCAAGGCTGGAAAGTTGATTTTTGGCGCGAGTACTTCTATTGAAACCTTAGTAAGTGAAGGATTCTAGGGTTGAACCATGAGCGAAGCGAGTGGTTCAAATATAGAATCCTGAGCGTAACGAAGGTTTCAAAGGTACGAGACGCAGAAAAGCTTTGCTGCCGAGCGCAACACACAATTTTTCACCTCACTACAGCGAGGAAACTGCTAGGTGCAAGAAAACAGGTGTTGTTGAGTTCTATTTTGTTCGAGCGTCTCAGATACATTGACTCATGTGAAGAAAATAACAGATACTTGGCAATGTATCTTATGAGTTACATAGAATATCTCCAAAATTAAATACCCTGTATTTTGTTCTATATCCTACTTGTCCTCTAAGGAGAATGAAAGAAAAAAAACTAATTTAATACAAATAACTAACTAATTTAATTTAATACATATTTATTTTTGCCAAGCAAAGGATTAAATAACATATTATATTAGTATTTATTTTATTTAAAAAATTAAACTTAAATTACTACACAATTGGGTATTTGACAGGGTAGTATTTTTATGGCATATTCAAATGTGACGTCACAATTTTTTTTAATCTAATGGAATACTTATTAACATTAATTCCAATTTTACAATTATATCCTAGCAAAATATTTAATTTCTGTACTGTGATGGAAGTTTTTAAGGTGAGCGGTATTATTTAATATTTTATTTTAGACCGTGTCATGCATTTTCAGTGGACTGGCAGTATAGAAAATTATTAAATAGAAAGGTTCGAATTTTAAAAACTCTTTCCACGCTAGAGAGCAAAAATCGATTTTCGGCTCAGATTTCGAATGATAAACAGACTCTTTCCGAGCCTGTGAGGTGAAAATTAAATTAATTAAATTCCGCTGACGTAATGGTATCGCTAAGCATACAGTGCGTTAAAACAAAAAAAAAGTTGTGAGTATGCTTCAAGATGAATTCAATTTCATCCTGTAGGTATATTATTTATTTTATCATAATTATGTATTTAGATATCGAAATTAATCGAAACCCATCACGTCCGTCCAGTTATGCTAACTAACCGCGACCATGGTTGCGCCACCTGGCTTTTCCAGTATAATAAATAGCTGTCTCTATGGGTATAGAATAGAATACTCTCTTTATTTATTTCTTTACCGTATACGATCAGTGTAAAGTTCTTGTGTGTGGAACCAATCGTGTTTGTTGCGTTGCAAGTGTAAGTCCCGGAGTCGTATGCCGTCGCCTTCTTTATCATCAACTGGCCGGTATTCGTCAAAATCCTGTACAAAATGAATAGATAATAATACCTAAAAGTACATGCAGCAAATCTATACTAATATGTAGTATAAAGCTGAAGAGTTTGTTTGTTTGAACGCGCTAATCTCTGGAACTACTGGTCCGAATCAAAAAAATATTTTTGTGATGGATAGTCCATTTATCGAGGAAGGCTATGTAACATCACGCTTCGACCAATAGGAGTAGTGCAGCGGGTAAAACCGCGCGGTAGCAGCTAGTAGTCTATAAAAATGGGTATGACCTCGTCGATTACTTCAATGGGTTCGTTCCCCAGGTTAGTCAAAATATTATTCCTGCTACTACCAATTTTCTCAATCGATTTTAAACTTAACAAGCAACATACACGTTTTCTAAAAGGAATTTCTTTGTAGCAGCAGTCCGGATTTGTGGCCATTTGATGGCAAATACAAGCTCGTATTGAGTGCATAGGACTTGAAAATACTTGTCATATTGTGGGTGTACACAGTATAATATAGGAAGTAGGTAGATCCCTGCCAAAGCCTTCAGGGAATACAGGTGAGACGTACGTCCTTATTTAAAAAAAAACTGCTGGTTATTAATTCAACAGACTGATGTCATGTCATGTTCATGAACGGGCGCCGTCAGTAGGGACTGGTCACATACTAGCTGCCACGGCTGTTTTGTAAACATACTTTGATTTAAAAGAGTGTCCATGGAGTTTCTTGCCCGTTCTTCTCCATAGGTACCTACTGCTTTGGATAGGGCAACTAGCTTCATCTTTCTGACTGACCCTTTGACAATTCAAAAGTGCCTGTAATTGGTTTATTTGAAATAAATGCTTTGAGTTTAAGTTTGAGATTGATGGAAACCTAACTCTCCATACCATGTATTAACCGTTACGCAGTCGCAACGGCCGGTGGATTCTGTAAAAATCTCATCGTGAAAACTTACGTGAAGTGAATGTGAAGTGTGCTGTCGTTCCACCTAATGCTAGGGATTGACACTATTTACACCTCACTTTAAAACTTACTTGACCCACGTTTCACAAGCGGGATTGTCCGAAAGGGTTACCGCTACCCCGGAACATAAAGGGCTAAGGAAGGAACATGGATGGGTTTTAGACAGTAAGAGTCGGACACTCCCTTCGGCTCCACCCAGAGCGGGAGAAGTCATTGGATGATTTCAAACCCTCAAAAAAAAACCCCACGTTTCACGGTGATATATTTACGGCACTACAGCAGTTAACTTACAAGTTATCAGTGAATACGAGTGGGTGCGTATTTTTCGTCCATACTGTGATGGGAGGCGGCAAACCAACCGCTTCACAGGAGAACGTTACTGTCTCTCCTAGCTTTATTTGTCGCGGTTTCTCTTCTCCTTCTACATGTTTGTCAAATCGTGGTGGATCTGAAAATAATGTAGGTATTTATGTTCTAAGAATTCTCAAGAGACTCTTAATTTTATGGCCCAATCTAATCAAAACGATGGGTCACGAGAGCACGCGACCGTCGCGTTTATTTTTTTCGGCGGACCCGGAAGCGCGTTCGCGCCGACAGAGGCCGCCTTCTGATTACCTGAACTAAAAAGTGAGATACGAACGCGACGTTTGCGTATTCACGATCATTTAGAGTTGAAATCGGAGTACGACGTTTTTGCTCTATCGCTACATTTCACGTCAGTGACGGTGACAGCAAGAGACTAACTTGGATTACGATTAACTTGGGTTTTAGAGTTTGGGCCTCAGTTTCACAACGGATTGCTCTTCTCTTTATAGAAACAAAGCATGGTACTCTTAGCTTGGTCGAATACCTAATGCTCGACCCTAGCGTTTTGTCCAAAAAATCTTGTTATTTGTTATTTTCAACTGACTTTAAAAGGAAAGGTTCTCAATTCGACTGTGTATTATTCCGCCAAGTATGAATTGACTTCGATGATTATTTTTTTGTATGGAAAGTCATGCTCAGAAGAGGTCCCATATAAACTATATTAACTTTACTTTATTAATACTTTCAGTTGGGTTCGATAATACGCACATATTTAATCCGCTTCATCATAGCAATTACTGTACAGCCACTGTTATTTACACAGCAAGTAGAGATATACGAATTGGTGTGAGAACTGTTTAAAGTTGAGTTACAAGAATAACTATATAATTGTAATACAACTCATCATCTGCCGAGTCTTTTCCCAACTATGTTGGGGTCGGCTTCCAGTCTAACCGGATGCAGCTGAATACCAGTATTTTACATAGAATGACTCCCTATCTGACCTCCACAACCCAGTAACTAGAAAGAGTTACAAGGAATAATGAAAGCTATCAAAAACCAAACTTGTAAAAAAAAAACATTCTTGCAAATCAGTTCTTCTACCGTAAAAACTTGTGAGATCCATGTTATACCGAATCGGTTACTTTGTTAAGTCCCTACTTAAGGGACCTTATGTCTTAAGTTATTACGTAATTAGCTAACGTAACAACATCTTATAGTGTCCATAAGAATATTAAAAAAAATACATATTTTAATTAAAATAGATTGACTTCTAGTTTTATCCACAACGAAGTTATAGGGGGTCGAAAATGGCCTAAGCTGCTTCGAGAACAGGATGGTACGACCGTGTTTTTTTTGCTCGACTTAGCGGAGGCACTGCCGTGCCCCCTGGTCAAAACCGTGTATTCAACAAAAACGAGATTTGCACTTACATTGAACCACCAAACTGACATCATACTGGTCTTTCCCGACCACATTCACAGCTACACAGCGGTAGACTCCGACATGGTCTACTGTCGTATCAGATATACTTAGCTTCTTGTCATCCATTATCACGTCTTTTGGTAGAGAAGTGAAGTTTTCAGCAGAGCCGTGTTTATACTGCCATGATATTGTCGGCTCTGGGTTGCCTTGGAGGACACTGAAATATAGTAAGGTTACGGAATTTAAGTGCCTTGTTCCAGAATAAGGGTACCGTAGTCTGGAGCACAAAATGCTAAAGCAGTTTTTGTTTGCCAATTGATAATGAACTAAAATACAACTGTAATAGACATGGAAATAGCATAGGTAAACTCGCAATTCGCAGATCAACGGAAAAAATTAAAAATCGTTTGGAAATATTACTTCTATAGGTAATCCCTTTAATTATTATTTTTCGTATGATAGTTTTCTCATATTATACCGGAATCACACGGTTCGACACATTAAATTTGAAATTATTTTAATCAAAAATAATTCAGACATAAGCGGGATTGTCTGAAAGGGTTACCGCTACCCCGGAACATAAAGCGCTAAGGCAGGAATAAGGATGGGTTTTAGTCAGTAAGACCCTCCCTTTCTCTCCACCCAGAGTGGGAGGGGTAATTTGATGATTTTCCACCCTCAAAAAAAAAGTCTCTTCAGACTCTAAAGTATAAGATGAGAAAATGATAAATAAAAAATATAGTACTCGTATATAAAAACATTGCCCAGCAGTGACGATGGATATGACAATGTAAAATGCAATGCATGGATGAAGTAAGTTACAACGATACATAGTCTCACCTACATGTGATTATAGTAGGGCGTCCTGCGCGCGCTGTTACTGTTGAAGGCTCCTTAGACAGCACTGGGGATGCTGCAATTAATTATTATTAATAAGTAATACTAATCCTTACATATACGTAGAATAAAACAAAATTTGCTTTTCGTATCTATCTGTATGATCGCTTTGTTCTCTTAACCTACATAATGGGTTTGATGCGGTTTCCACCATTATGTGGATATATAGCACGGACGTCTAGATTTTTTCACATGTCGCCACATTAGTTAGGGGTAGTCGCACATTGGGTAGTTACGTACGAAGGGTAGGTAGGTAGGTAGTGTAGAGCCTGAGTGAAACCTTACGTTGATCATGGCTGGTAATAATCTGACAGCATTCGACGACCTTTGAATTATGAATAGAATAGTTTGATAAGTTTTCGTAAAAGTGAAGAGACTCTGACTTTAGCCGCGGGGCTTGGCAGTCAATTATACCAATTATATATTACTTTGTATTCGGTGCAAAGTCACTACATAGTATAAAACAAAGTCGCTTTCTCTGTCCCTATAACCTATGTATGCTTAAATCTTTAAAACTTTGCAACGGATTTTGATGCGGTTTTTTTTTAATAGATAGAGTGATTCAAGAGGAAGGTTTATGTGTATAATTTGTCGACATATTATGCGGGCGAAGCCGCGGGCGGAAGCTAGTAATATATAATTGGTTATCCGCTAACTGTGTGTTTGTATTTAGAGCTTAGAACATCCCAACAACACACAACACACAAGCTCTACCGTTGAACCCCCTCAGTGAATGTTCCCGACCTTCAAAGTAGGTAGATAGGTAGGCAGTTAGGGAGGGTAGGTAAGTCTTCTGACTTACTACTAGGTAAGTGGTATCAGTGCTAAGCCGGCTAGGTAAAGCTGGAGAATGAATAAAAACAATATCTTACCCAATCCAGTTACGCTTACAATCCCTTCTACAGTCATATTCTCGTATCCATTATCAGCTTCACAAGCATAAGGTCCTAAGTCACTAAAGTCGATTCTCTTAAAGTACACCGTAGAGTTGTCTTCAGATATGTGCACGTTGGTGCCAGTGGCTAGTTGAGTACCGTTGTGGTACCAAATAGTGCGCGGCGGGGGATGAGAGTCTACGACACAATGTAGTTCCACTTGATAGTATAGTTGGACGGCTTGGTCTGGAAAATGTTTGTTATATTAAAAGTGAGTGCTAAGCGTCGGGTCCTATGTTCGACCATTTTTTTTTTAGGGTGTCAGACTCTTACTGCTTAAAACCCATCCATGTTCCTTCCATAGTCCTTGATGTTCCGGGGATGGGTTTATTGGGTTCTTGGAAAAACTACTAAATAAAAAAGAAAACTACACGATATTCACGGTATCCTAAAATAAAAATATTTAAATATTTTTATTTTAGGATACCGTGAATATCGTGTAGTTTTCTTTTTTATTTAGTAGTTTTTTTTTTGCTGTACGATCATTTTCCTCGGAGTTACTCGTTGAAAATCACCCAAAAATTAAGGTTTTTTTTATCCCTTAATTTTTATGACTAGTTTATTTGAGGTAAAATAGGGACATTTGTATTGTTGTGTATGATATTGATGCATAAGATGCTACCTGTAAACCCTTGCCGCAGCGTCATTTTCCTCCGAACATTGACAACGAGACTGTCCTGGTGAATTCCTTCCGAATTCTCCCCGAAGCAGAAGTATGTGGCGTTGACGGCGTCCGCGCTAGAGTTGAGTCTTAAAACACTTCGGTACACGTTCGGTTTTAATTCAATTATCTGGAAATGGCAAACAAATCATTAGGAAATTGGTTATAAACTGAGGATTCATATGTTTTACTCCTCTCCAAAAAATTGCTGTTTTTGCACGTATTATCTTCTGCCTAGTCTTTTTCCAACTATGTTGGGATCGGCTTCCAGTCTAACCGGATGCAGCTGAAAACCAGTATTTCACCTCCACAACCCAGTAACTGGGCAATATGCCTTGGTAAGACTGGCTGTCTGATTTTCGGGCTTCTGACGACCCGTAACGACTGTCAAAGATGCACAAATATCAGCCGGGACCAACGGTTTAACGTGCTATCCGAGGCACGGAGGACTCTCGGTATGTAAAGATATCACGCAACCACGGCCAACCCCGGCAAGCGTAGCTTAACCTAGTGGATCGACCTGTGCGGCTGTTAGTACTCAGCCACGAGCTCCTGTTATAACCTTGAAAATTGATGTTGCGTTCGTGGCTAAGTGACAGCCGCACCAGATGATCGATTAAAGTTGAACTGCAACTGGAGCAGCTTTTTCTCAGAGTGAAAAAGATAGTAATGGAATAAATTAAGTTTCTATAATTTTCTATTGGCGAAGTTAGTCGTAAAACTACTAAACCTAAGATAATATTTATATGGTTTCATCAAATAAAAAAAAGAATCGTATACAAATCGGTGTTAAACATACATAACAAAACGTATCGCGTTCATATCCCTCCATCGTTGTTGGTTATAAAAACTCGAAAGTTAGACCCATTTTTGGGTCTTACTTTCGACCCACACTCTTTCAAAGAGAGGTCTGTGTGTCTGTGCAGTGAAAACATTATTGGCTGATTTTGAAAACTGTCTGTTTCAACAATGGTGTCCACTTACAGTATTATTCAAGAAGGTGTCCGTCTCTCGATGCCACAGGATCCTGGGCCGCGGCTTGGCGCGCACTTCACACGTCACCTCGATCACAGTGCCCTGCACTATGCTGATGTTCCTAGACCCAACTATACTCACTACTGGCTTTATTAGCACCGACACTGTAACGGCATCTGAACCTGAAATAATTGTTTTAGACACGGTGAAATTGAATGACCGGTGACTGAAAAGTTGTGTGGAAATCGGTTTTCATGGTATGGACATGTTATGCGGAGGAATGAGGAAAATGTTGTCAGGAATATTGTGAGCGTGAATGTGGATGGATATACAAGTAGAGGGAGACCAAAGACACGATGTATAGATTGTGTGAAAGATGATATGGCTAGGAAGGGAGTGACTATCGAGATGACGACTAATAGAGAAGTATGGAAGAAAAGACATGTTGCGCCGACCCCAAATAAATTGGGATAAGGGCAGGAGAATGCTGATGATGATGAAGGTGAATTTGAATCCATGGGCATTATTTTAAGGGGTCATTGTACTCATCATTATGAGCAACTTTCACTATGAGAACAAATCTGAAATCGCGAAAAAAAAACAGCTGTTCCTTACATTTGAGTTAAGTATGTGAGCATAATGGTTACTACAAGTAAAGCACGTATCACTTCGTGAGATAAAAATTCTGTACCTACCTTTACGTTCCCCCCTTATCGCCGAACACGTCCAATCACCGTCTTCAGTAACATTCTTCACATATAATATATCGTTAGCGGTGTCGAGGACGTCACGTGACGTCACCACGGTCCCGTTAGGCGCGGTCCACACGACTGACGCCGCGTTCTCCACATTACACACGAGTTGGAAGTCAGAGTTTATATGCTTTGATAGTGTGTGCGGGCCTAATATTTGGGCCGTTGGGTTTGGTTTAGCTTGTATATGTGTGGATTGGTTTGCTTTTCCTCCTAGAAAGAAGTGTGAATCTTTTTAAAAGTATTTGTTATAAGAAAAGTTAAGTATGTAACTTAACTTTTCTTACTGAACTTATACCTTTCTTACTTACTTATAACTTTCGTGGGTTTAAAATGATTGAACCACAGAAAAATAAAATCTTGTAAAAGAAATTTTACAAGATTTTATTTTTAAATATCCGTAGAACCCTATTTCAGTTAGGTGAATAAAAAATGCCATTTTGGATTTATTCAAAATCGTGCTTTCAGTTTCAGATCTAAAACCTGTATAGTAAAGATGTGGTACATACCTCTATTAGCAGCAACACAGGAATAAACTCCGACTTCTTTTTCACTGATTTGTATAGTTTTATTGAACTTGTATACACCTTCAATGTTCGGCTCCTTACTTATATCAATAGCTGAAATGAAGGAAGTCATAATTTTTTTTTCAGACTGCACAAAGAGGGTTATGTTATTTTTGTCACGTAATTTATAAGCTGTGGATTGATGACAGCTTAGTACTTATAGCTCTTAATTGACCAAAAGAGCCGTTTAATATGAAAGAGTCGTTTTTAGAGATCGGATATTCGGATGGATGTTTGCGTTAAGTTATTTAAAGTTATTTTTGCACTGGAAAATTATGGCGAGGCAAAGATGCACAAATGACAGCCGGGACCAACGGCTTAACGTGCTTTCCGAGCCACTGAGAAGTCTCGGTATGTAAAGATGGTTACCCATCTACGGCCAACCCCGGCGACGCGTAGCTTAACCAACGAATTATATGGTAGGTGCATTATGAAATGTTTTCATGGTGTCTGGCTGGTGGCAGGCTAATATGCATACGTACCATAATGTGCTAGTGTGCCGTTATAAAGCAGTCGATTCTGTAACAGCAGCGCTTCACTGTACACGGTACAGGAGATTGTGACATTGTCGCCTGGCTCCGCCGTCGTGTTACCGGGCTCTATAGTTACTTGTGGAGGTTCCACTGAAACAACAAATGTATTTATTTATTTAATGACAACCAACAAAGCATACACCAAAAATAGATACTAAAATACTCATATTCTAAATATACAAAAAGGTGTTAAAAATTAACTCTAAGAATTTCGTGGGATCATTGTACTCATCGTTACGAACAATTTTTACTATGGGATGAGCCCTGATATCGCGAAAAAAATATGAGCTGTTCCATATATGTATGCACGCGTAACTCAATAAAATGAGTACAATGCTCCCACGAAATACTTAAAGTTAATTTTGTAACACCTTATTTATTTACGCTGCGCTCCATAGCTCTTTGGCAAACCTCAAGGCGGTCACTTTTGCGATTCGGTGAGCGACCAGGTCTGAGCACCGTAAGTACACCTTATATCTATACATATAATAAAACAGTAAAAAAACTGTGTCTGTACATTGAATATATTAAAAAAAAAAAATTGAGGGGGATTTAGAAACAGTAATAGAACACGAATGCAAAAAAAAAATTGTCTGTTTGTCTGCTGTATGTCTGTTTGTTTGTACACGCTAATCTTCGGAACTACTGGACGGATTGGAATGTTTTTTTGTTGTATAGGTATTAAGTCTGGGCAACATATAGGCTATAATTTATCTTGGAAACTTGAACACCTGATGCAGAACCGCAACAGACCAGGTAAACTATAAGAGATACAAAAATGATACCATAGCAAAAATTGTTCCACGTGATGAGCATTTTCTGCTGAGAGAATAAATTTGAAGATCTGGAACACCTGATGTGGAACTCCAAGAGCCCAGATACACTATAACATATATAGGAATGACGTCTTAGCAAAAGTTGTTCAGCCTCATGAGCACTCTCTGTTGACGTATAAAAATTGAAGATCTGGAACACCTGTTGTGGAACTCCAAGAGCCTAGCTACACCATAACACATATAGGAATGACGTCTTAGCAAAAGTTGTTCGGTCTGATGGGCATTTCCTGTTGACTTATAAAAATCGAAGATCTGGAACACCTGTTGTGGAACTCCAAGAGCCTAGCTACACCATAACACATATAGGAATGACGTCTTAGCAAAAGTTGTTCGGTCTGATGGGCATTTCCTGTTGACTTATAAAAATCGAAGATCTGGAACACCTGTTGTGGAACTCCAAGAGCCTAGCTACACCATAACACATATAGGAATGACGTCTTAGCAAAAGTTGTTCGGTCTGATGGGCATTTCCTGTTGACTTATAAAAATCGAAGATCTGGAACACCTGTTGTGGAACTCTAAGAGCCAAGCTACACCATAACACATATAGGAATGACGTCTTAGCAAAAGTTGTTCGGTCTGATGGGCATTTCCTGTTGACTTATAAAAATCGAAGATTTGGAATACCTGTTGTGGAACTCCAAGAGCCTAGCTACACCATAACACATATAGGAATGACGTCTTAGCAAAAGTTGTTCAATCTGATGAGCACTCTCTGTTGACTTATAAAAATCGAAGATCTGGAACACCTGTTGTGGAACTCCAAGAGCCTAGCTACAACATAACACATATAGGAATGACGTCTAAGCAAAAGTTGTTCAATCTGATGGGCATTTCCTGTTGACTTATAAAAATAGAAGATCAGAAACATCTGATGAGGAAATCAAAGCTATCACTAATTTTACTGTGTAATTATAAAATAACATAAACTGGGAGTACCTGCACGCGGTGAAGGCGGTAACAGTTTAGGACTGATTTTCGATGACGATGGTATATCATTGAAAATTTGACTCTACTGGCCAAAACTCCTATTTATTTTTTTATTTTATCGTATGAATATACCTTCGGGCTTATGTTGTTTGACTGTTTAATTTCTTTTTCCATGTATCTTCGTGACACGGTAGCCTACCCGGTAACGCAGGGGAGCAGTCATTTTAATTTAGATTTTTATTGATCAGGTATCTTCACAATAAAACTATGACCATGCCTAGAAAGAGGTCAAATCTTTCCCAATGTTCCAAGAGAGGTAAAAGATTGAGGATCATAAGATCCCAAGAATCTACCGAAGAGCGTCAGGAGAGACTTGATGGTGTTCGAGAACATTAGGCTGCAACTCGCTCCGTGGAAACCTCTTCGGGTCGCGAAGCACGCCTGCGTTCTCAGCGTATTCATTAGGTCTCTAGAGACCAGTGAAGAATATGATGCGCGACTGACCGCTGATCGTGAACGTCATGTATTGTCTCGCGAGTCAGAGACGTTCACGGAAAGAGAATTACGCTTGAGTTCCAAGCGTATCTACGCATCGACTTCTAGGTCTCTAGAGACAAGTGGAGCACGTAGTGCGACTGACCGCTGATCGTGAACGTCATGTATTGTCTCGCGAGTCGGAGCCGTTCACGGATAGAGAATTGTGCTTGAGTTCCAACCGTATCTACGCATTGACTTCTAGGTCTCTAGAGACAAGTGGGGAATATAATAATGCGGTTACCAAAATGAAAACGATGACAAATGGACTGTATGTTTTGGTGGTTGTTGGAATGAAATAAAACTAAAGCTCAGTGTGATAAAAGATTTAAATGAGAAAAATGATAAAAAATAACATAAATGGCGACCCCGTTGTCGCTGGCATAAGCAACAGGGTCCGCGTACGAAGTCGCGGGCAGAAGCTAGTATTATTATATATTTGTAAAATTGATGCATAAACTCACACCTCCCCCTTAGGGGTAGAGAAAAACTACTACATACTCCTCCAACATATATATTCAAAAACTTTAATACATCTTCCTACGAGGCTCACATGCGCAAAGCGCCGCAAAAATGTCAGCGAAACAAAAACGACTAGAGATTTATAATCGAATTTAAAAGTGAGTAGTAAATGTCAAAAGCTACAAAGAAAGAAAGAAGGACTAAAGCTAGTTACCTATAAGAGTTAGTTCTGTGGCAGCCTTGCTAACTCCGGCCACGTTGTGCGCAACGCATCTGTACGTCCCAACGTGCTCCTCATTCATGTTCTCAATCACATAATCTATCGACGTGGTTTGTCTGAAAAGAGAACACATATACAATACAATAAATTATTCAGCCCCTATTACTTAAGATTGGGATTTAAACATAATATATGTTAGGTATTTTATGTTAGGAGTTAAAATAGTGTCCATGGAGTTTCTTGCCCGTTCTTCTCCATAGGTTCCAGTTATGTTAGAGTTTGCTTTGGAATGGGCAACTAGCTTCATCTTTCTGACTGAACGAACCCTTAACAATTCAAAAGTGCCTGTAATTGGTTTATTTGAAATAAATACTTTGAGTTTGAGTTTGTTACGAATCCAACCTCAACATAGTTGAGAAAAGGCTAGGCAGATACATAGATACATAATATGTTAGGTATTTTATTATTCTATATCCTCACATATTTTACAAAATTTGTTGTGCTTTTATGTTTTTTATGCTGCACTGTCATAATTTTCGCTTTAATTATGTATTAGTGGTAATTAGCTAACTAATTACCACTAATACATAATTGTGCGAAATGGGAGAGTATTATAGGATAGGTACACCTCTGCCGAATCCTTCGCGGAATACTGGCGTTATGTTATGTCATGTATTTATTTAAAACGGCTGATGGCACGTCACTCAACGCCCAGACTGGTGGCGGTCACAGTCATCCCGCTAGTAGGACGCTGAATATTTATCAAAGAAGTTTTTATTAACTCTACAGGCAAACTCAGCTGTTTCATACATTACGCTTGCATAACTCGTCAAAATGTAGTGTCAGCTGTTTTTTTTTCGCGATTTCAGATTTGTTTCCATGAAAGTTGTTCATAATGATAAGTACAATCAATCTGCCTAGCCTTTTCCCAACTATGTTGGGGTCGGCTTCCATTCTAACCGGATGCAGCTGAATACCAGTATTTTACATGAAGCGACTGCCTATCTGACCTCCACAACCCAGTAACTGGGTAACACGATACCCCTTGGTACGACTGGCTGTCAGACTTTCGGGCTTCTGACTACCCGTAACGACTGTCAAAGATCCACGAATGACAGCCGGGACCAACGGCTTAACGTGCTTTCCGAGACACGGACGAGTGTCGATATCCAAAGATGGTCACCCATCCACAGACCAACCCAGGCAAGCGTAGCTTAACCGAAGGATCAGTCCGTGCGGCTGTTATTACTTAGCCACGAGCTCCTCTCCTCCATAATGATAAGTACAATGACCCCTTAAAATCATGCCCATGAATTTAATTTCACCCTGTGTATGGAGACGAATTAGGCTAGATACAACTATAGTACACATTTCGCCTGTTTGTAAAACTTACAAGCTTGATGTCTGCTGTTGTATCCTCGACGCGTCCTTGGTCCACATGGCCGTGACTGGCACCAAACTGTCCACATTACATGACAGTACTACGCGGGAATGAGAATGGGATTCCACCTGAAAACAAACTCAAGTAAATGTCGTCGTAGAAAACTTTGCTTTCCTTTCCGTAGTCCACATGAGTTTTGGCCAGGACCCTACGTCCTTGGTACGAAACCATGGACTCCTGACTAAAGATTCTCTTATCCACGAAGTTGTGGTAAAAACGCCTTGAAATATATATTGAAAGTAAAACTAATGATTTCTAAATCTCGTAGTTAATGTGTTGGGCATACGGTATCTGCTGTTAGTTTGATGTGCATGATGCATATTATTCGATTACAAATAAACACGCGCTGGATGAATTTAACCCATTGGATGTTCGTCTATTAGAAGCAGATTGTTTATAAGAGCTCATCGATTTTTACGAAGTTATATTTATAGTCGTTTTGAGAATTTTTTTCTTATACAAACCTATGGGGTTCATACGACATTTGTTAACAAGCATAGAGTTGCTTGGCGACTATTCCCTAGTTAGAATAAAAGCGAAGGTGGACACCTCGTTCAATATTACTACAGCGATAAATAAGAGATCAATGTAGATGCTTAACTATACAATTGTAGTACAACTCATCATCCCATCATCTGGCTAGCCTTTTCCTAGCTAATGTACGCTTCCAGTCTACCAGTATGCAGCTGAATACCAGTGTTTTACATGGAGCGACTGCCTATCTGATTTCCACAAACCAGTTACTGGGTAACACGATACTCCTTGGCAAGACTGGTTGTCAGAATTGTATATAGCATTACCCTATATATAGCATTCTCACTCAACTATTTCTACTAACTCAACTATGTAAAAAACCACGAAAATCATAAAAAATTGGGACAGTGGAATTTGAAGTTTGTTATTTGTATCATTGATTTTGTAGTTCCGAAACATCTCAGATTGTATATTCAAGTTGAAATACTCAAAGAAGTTCTGTCTTACCTTCCGAGGTGCTGTTAGATAGGGAACATCTGCAACAAAAGTTTATTGAGTGAGAGGTTTAAAGAAGACATGACATGATCTAAAGAGGCCACAAGAATGGAACCTCAACACTCAGTCTGAATAAATCAAATCATAGTGTTACAACATTACACAGCCAATATCTCTGTATCCTTTCTTTTTTTATGAGGGTGGGATATCATCCAATGACTTTGCCCGCTCTGGGTGGAGCGGAAGGGAGTGTCAGACTTTTACTGACAAAAACCCATGCATGTTCCTTCCTTAGCCCTTTATGTTCCAGGGTAGCGGTAACCCTTTCGGACAATCCCGCTTACCCGGCAGAGTCGGCCCCTTCAAATGCTGACATCTCTTTGAGGGCGTGGAACATGTACGCGCCGTCCGGCACGAGAGCTCTGTATCCTACAATGTGAATAAATCCAAGAAATACGGTGAAAAATAATCGCCTCGTTACCTGGCAGCTGTGCCTGAATAGCAGTTGCTCCGATCCTCCTTAAATCTTGTTTGTGCTGATCCTGACCATTAATCTGAAAATTGTCGAAGAAAATTGCATAAGTCAGAAAACCGACATTAAATGAACGCCGCTTTGGGTTGGTATCTGATTACGGTTGATCGAGATACCAACTGATAATGATGGCCGGTAGTTCCTCGATCCATAGGCACATATTCAGATTAAAAATCGACTCCGCGTTCAAAAGACGGGCGTCAACGTAAAATATCTGTCTCCAATAAAGAATGGCCATCTAAATTCTGACTTACAAGTAAAGACATAAAGATGAATATTTAATAAACTTACAGCAATATAAAAGAACTCGTCTGGCGGTATGAACGGGTCAGCGACATACACGTTGGGATCTATCTGCTTAAGGGGCAGCTCGAACAGCGTGCGTCCCGAGAGAGTAAGGACCTCTGCGTACTGGATGTTAGCGGTCACGTTCGGCGGGGTTAAAGATATCATCATATGGTTGTATGTGCCTTAAAAAGAAACGTCATAATATGTTTTTAAACGAATAAACAAAATATTACCTCGTTGGTCTACTGGTCGCAAAACGCTAGAATCGTCGTTCGATTCTGAAGTACAGACGCCAGCACATCAAGCTATCCCTAACTGTCAAATTTTCTCAATTAAAAATGAACCTTATGTCTTTTCAATAAAGATGAAATACTATCAAAGAAATTTGACAGATTGTGGTAACTTGATATGCTGGCCTCTGTACATACAAGGTGAAATGAGCGTCAAGTGTGCTATAGTTCCACCGCTAGGGATTGACACTACTGTCAACTCACTTTAGACTCATTTCCCCTACTTTATAGTAGGGGAGCCCACGATGCTAAATGGGGATTTACTCGAGCGTCGTAAAGACCTATTGGGTTGCAAAGCTTAGATGATAAGAAGAAAAAAATGTTATATGATATATACCTTTACATCGGTGGGGGAAGCGGATATAGATTTTTAAATATGTAAAAAAAAACTGTTGCATGGACATCCTCGAGCGCGTCAGATATTGATAGCATCAATGCCCTACGTATTTTTAATAATGTACGTATGTTAATCTGATCGTTTGCATGATGCGGGTGGTTGTATGTAAGGGTTGAAAATGAAAAAAAAAAATTAATCGAGCGCGTCAGATTTTCTAAGGGAGTGTTAAGTGCACCAAAAAAAGCTCTCATTCACTAATCTGACGATTTCGATGGGACGCAAACTCGCGGCCATTTTCATAATGTGCAAAAAAAATTCGCCATTTTGAAATACTCAAGCGCGTCAGATTAAGATATTTCATCTTTATGTTCTAAACGTACTGTCTCATAATCTGACGATTATCTAGAGGGATTCGACTGATCTGACAAAAAAAAATTAGAAAAACGGTTCACCTTAAAGGCCATCCCTGCAACTTCCCGCTAATTCCATTCCTGGGCGCTTAAAATTGTACTTATGACATTTTTGAGCTCAAAATATAATTTATGTGATATTTTGAGCTCGCTGAGTTCAAAGAAATAATATTTCTATGCATTTGAGCTCTCAGGAAATGTAGGCATCACGCAGCTGCATGCATTTAACTTTATCGACGAATTTTTGTTATTTCGGCTTGCGGAAATCGTCAGATTATATATTTTTATTATTTATTCTTGAATTATTTCCTTCAAAATAAAAAAAAAATTTGCTACGCTCGAGAATGTCGAGATAACGTTTTTTTTTTACAACTCTGTTGCCCTCCCCGTTCTTTACGTCACTCAAATTGTCAGATTAGTGGAATATATACTTTTTAGGATGTAATTAACTCACCCTACCTTAATCTGACGCGCTCGAGAATTTCTGATGGTCAAATTTTTTTTACTAATCTGATCCTGTATCCTTCACGGGCGGCCTTATATATGGGCCTCATGTTTCGTGGAGGTACTTAACCGGGTACAAGGTATCCCCCTGTATATTAATCTGCCGCGCTTTAGTAAATCCCAAAATCCCCGCTTGGGCTCCCCTACTATTATCACAGTGAGAGTTTTACTGAATAGCATTACTGACCAGTATCACGCGCATTTTACGTTTGAAACGCGGTACGTTGCGCCGTCGCAAGGTTTACGAAAGCGGCGGCCGACCGCCGCGCATGCGCGCTGTTCGCGCGCCTTTTGTGGCGTCCCGCGCACTCCCGCGCGCTCCCGCGTTAGTCGCGCGCCCGCTCCGTCAAGAGAAAGTAACGATAAAATCCTTCCGCGGCTCTCGTTCGCTCCTGCCTATTTGTATATAAAAGTAGTGCCATACCTGTTCGTGTTAGTTTAACTATTTACGAGTTGCTAATAAACTATTTTGTGTACATATACGATCGTCTTTTACTGACTACTAACCCACGCCAAGTGAGAGTGACGCCCAACTCGCGGCCGTTAGTTTAAATTGAACAACGGACAAACGAACCCAGTGAACTGTGAAGCGTGGTTAGTAGTTAGTTCAATTCAGTGACAACAGAGACGTTATCATGCCTCGAAAGACGCGGGCAACCCGAACAGCTATCGACCGCGAAGAGGAGCAAAGAAGCGACAGTTACTCCGACGCGGACTGCGACATAGTGGTGGAGCCGCGCGCCAGTGCCGGCGCTGCTACCACCCACGCACGCGACTCAACCGACGCGGCCGAAGCGATGCGCGCCCAGAGGGGCGCCGCCCTCGACCCGACGCTCAGCGGGGCCCGCACCGGCGCACCCGCCGCAGCGCTCAACACCGAACGGCTGCTGTCTACTATGATGGAGTCGTTCGCCAGGATGCAGGCGGAGACCAACCGCACGCTAGTGGAAACCCTACGATCTTTACATCATGACATGCAATGTAACCCAGTCGCGGCAACACCGGCGGCATCGCCGACGGCGAACGCGCCCGCGACCTCCGGCGGCAACTTTTCAAAATGCACCGCGAGGTTCGACGGGCAGTCACGCGACACAGAGGTACTGGAGGCGTTCATCGATGCAGTGGAGGTCTACAAGGAGTGCGCCGACGTGACCGACGACCACGCGCTACTCGGCCTCTCCATGTTGCTGACCGGCGACGCGGCGGTGTGGTGGCGCGGCGCCCGGGCCTGCGTCGGCTCGTGCCGTGACGCGCTCGCGCGCCTGCGCGCTGCTTACGGCGTGCAAAAGCCCGCGTACAGGATAATACGCGAGGTATTCACGTGTGAACAAAGTGAGTGTGAACGCGCCGAAGTTTTTATATCAAAGGTACGATCTTTATTAGTTCAATTACCCTACGTCGTTCCAAGCGTGATGATAGTGGACATTGTTTACGGATTATTGCATCGTCGCATACGAAAACGTTTGTCGCGAGACAGTATTTGTGATATCGATAATTTGTTAGAGAGAGCGAGACTCGTGGAGGATTCTATAACAGAATTAAAATTAAATAACTCGATCGTTTCCACGAATAAGCCGAACATACCTACCGCTCCCGACCGCAGTACTACGAGTCCCAGCGCAACCATCGGTTCCAAACTCTCCTCTAACTCGAACGAACCCTCGAGACGTAATCGCGTTAGATGTTCGTATTGCAAAGCGTTCGGTCACGCAGCTGACGAATGTCGTAGGGCTAACAAAGTCGATAATGACAAAACTAATAAAGTAGGTACTACCGATAGTAAGGGTATTAATCCGATTCGTTGTTATGGATGCGGCCAACCAGGAGTAGTCAAGTCGAAGTGTGAAACTTGTTCGACTAAACCCGCACCCGCTAAACCTTCCGATTTTAATGTCGTAAAAGGTGACTTCTTCGCGACGAGTTCACATCCTTTGATAACGATAAGCGTAGTAGGTAAGGAAGGGGTAGCGATAGTCGATACCGGGGCCAGGCACAGTGTTGCGAGCCCATTATTGTATACGTTGTTAGTGAATAACGGCGTTCAATTCCAAGAAACGGAGCGTTATATCGGGCTTGCCGATGGCTCGTGTAATAGGAAAATAGTGAAGACCGCTATCGTACCTGTCACCTTAGATAGTCGGAGAGTCGACACCGAGTTTATGGTGTTTCCTGGTGATGACACCAGAACGCTTTTAGGTCGTGATTTTATTGCTAACGCGGCTATTGTTTTAGACATAGCCCAGGAGTCATGGCATTTTGCAGATAGTCCAGGAGACCGGTTCCCGTTTTTGCAATCTTATGTATTAAACAGCGTGGCCGCGAGACAAGCAGAGGTCTGCGATGTAACGCTGCGCCAAGATGAAGGTACGAGCTTATCCCCGGAGCACAGGGCCGCACTCGACGAGTTCCTGCAAGGCAGAGTCGCTCAGTTCGCTTCAGCTGGACCTCCTACAGATTTCGCTGTTCATAAGATTAAGGTAAGCGAGAAACAGGAACCTTTGGCTTCTCCGCCTTATAGATTGTCGCCGCCTAAGAGGGAGGCACTCGAGAAAGAGCTGCACAAACTTATCGACTCTGACGTCATTGAGGAATGCGAGTCCCCGTGGGCATCAAACGTTGTGCTTGTCAAGAAGAAGGATGACAGCTTCAGACTATGTGTTGACTACCGCAAGCTCAACGCTGTCACCGAACGTGACAGGTACCCTCTCCCAAGGATCGAAGACATACTCCATGACGCAAAAACCGCTAAGTACATGACTACTCTTGATCTCCGAGCCGGCTACTTCCAGGTGAACGTCGACCCTAGTGATAGGGACAAGACAGCATTCACGACACCGCTCGGAACTTACAGGTTTAAACGCATGCCAATGGGTTTGCGCAACTCAGGTGCCACGTTCCAGAGGCTGATTGACAGATTCAAGTCGAACTTGCCAGATACCACTCTGCTCGCTTATTTGGACGATCTGGTATTAATGACCGATGAGTCCTTCGAAAAGCACCCTGCCGACCTCACCTCCGTGTTCGATCGACTCGCGTTGTTCAACCTGCGAGTTAACCGTGAGAAAAGTCACTTCGCGAGGGAATCGGTAAAGTTCTTAGGGCACATTATCTTACCAGGTGGTATTCATGTCGATCCAGGGAAGACTGCAGCAATTGCAGACATGCCGACACCTCGGAATGTAAAACATTTGAAATGTTTCCTGCAGACCTCCAGCTGGTTCAGGCGCTTTGTCCCTGACTACGCAGAGGTCGCCAAACCGTTGACAGCGCTGCTAAAAAAGGTAAGTGCATGGAATTGGGGCCCGGAGCAGCAGGCAGCTTTCGAGAGAATCAAGCAACGGTAACAATGGTAACGGCGCCGATCCTACGTCAGGCTGATGCGACGTTACCCTTCGTCCTCAGAACTGATAGCAGTGGGTATGCTCTCGGGGCGGTTCTCCTCCAGGGGGAGGGGACCGACGAGCGCCCAATAGAATACGCCAGCCGACTTCTGACTGCGGCTGAAAGAAACTACAGCACGACAGAGAGAGAAGCTCTAGCTGTCGTCTGGGCAGTCTCCAAGTTCAGGGGGTACATAGATGGCGCTGAAGTCATGATCAAGTCAGACCATCAGCCACTAAGGTGGTTGATGAGCATGAAGTCTCCGAGCGGTCGCCTAGCGAGGTGGGCCCTGAGTCTTCAAGAATACAACCTAAAAATAGAGTACACACCGGGTAAGGCCAATGTTATAGCTGACACTTTGTCGCGCCCCACATGCTCCGAAGACGTCGATTGCGACCTGTGCTGCGCTGCGATCGACGTGCCCTCGCGCGGTTTGCAAAACTTGCGCGAAAACCAACAGAAGGACCCTGAGGTAAGTAAGATTGTCGAGGCTCTGGAATCCGACGATCCCTCTAGGGGGAGGGTATGGGCCAACAAAGGGTACGTGCTCAATGAAGGTGTACTGTATAGATATAGTCCCGAAAACGAGGAGCATGACGATGCTAGTCTGGTGGTTCCGGAACAAGAACGCGCCAAAGTATTAGCCGAATACCATGATGCACCCACCGCTGGTCACATGGGCGCGGAACGTACGTTGCAACGCTTGCTAGGTAAGTACTACTGGCCTGGAATGCGTTCCTACGTTACGCAGTATGTTAAAAATTGTGTTCCTTGCCAACGTTATAAGGCAGATACTAGGAAACCGGCTGGGTTATTGCAGACGCCCGCTTCTACACGCCGATTTGAAGTACTAGCAGTGGACCTGTTCGGTCCTCTACCTGAAACAACGAAAGGACACAAATGGATCCTGATAGTCGAAGATACCTGCACCCGCTGGGTAGAGCTGTTCGCCCTTGCTTCGGCAACCAGTGAGGAGTGCGCTAGAGTACTTGTATCAGAGGTATACTTACGGTTCGGAGTCCCCAGGCGCCTCGTTAGCGACAACGGTGTTCAATTTGTAAGTGAGGTGATGCAGCAGACCTGTCACGCTATGGGAATTACACAATCACTTACCGCATTTTACCACCCCGAGGCGAACCCGGTGGAACGTAAGAACCGGGACCTCAAACCGCAGCTGGCGATTCTGGTAGGTAAAGACCATGATACATGGGATATACACTTACCCGCAGTTCGCTTCGCCATGAACTCTGCAGTCACATCGGGAACAGGGTATTCACCCGCCTATTTGACCTTCGCGCGCGACATGCGCGCGCCAGCAGATGTGGTGTCAGATATGCGCACTATTATCGAGAATGATAATTATGTAGGTGACATCACGACCTTTCTTAAGAAGATTTCTTCGGTTCTTGTGGACGCTCGTGACGTATATGAGAGTGCCCAGGCGGCGCACAAGAAGTACGCCGATGAACATCGTCGACCAGCACCAGATTACAAGGTTGGTGATCTAGTGCTATTGAAAACCCAAGGGGCTAATGACACCGGCAGAGGGCAGACGTCAAAGTTTATCCCTCGCCGTGACGGGCCATACAAGGTCCAGGCTGTGATCAGTCCCACTACATACATCCTCGAGCGCCTCAGCGACAGTACGGTGCTAGGTAAGTACCATGCCTCCGTACTGACTCCCTTCGTTGGTCGCATCCAAGCTCCAGTACAGGAGAAGCGTAAGAGGGGGAGGCCTCGTAGGAGCTAACCCAAACGCGAGGACGTTCGTTAGGGTTAGAGGGGGAGACTATCACGCGCATTTTACGTTTGAAACGCGGTACGTTGCGCCGTCGCAAGGTTTACGAAAGCGGCGGCCGACCGCCGCGCATGCGCGCTGTTCGCGCGCCTTTTGTGGCGTCCCGCGCACTCCCGCGCGCTCCCGCGTTAGTCGCGCGCCCGCTCCGTCAAGAGAAAGTAACGATAAAATCCTTCCGCGGCTCTCGTTCGCTCCTGCCTATTTGTATATAAAAGTAGTGCCATACCTGTTCGTGTTAGTTTAACTATTTACGAGTTGCTAATAAACTGTTTTGTGTACATATACGATCGTCTTTTACTGACTACTAACCCACGCCAAGTGAGACCAGTATAATGAGGTATTCAATTTGAAAATTTCGTTCACACCCAATTTTATTGGTTGAGAAAAATCCTACAAATCTGCCAATACTTTTCGCAATTACAGGCGGGAAAATAAGGTTAAGTAAGAATACTTTGATTTTTGTATTGATGTGCAATTTGTAAAAATCAAGTGGTAGTTTTTGTCTAGCGGTTAGATCTTATTCTGTTGAAACTTTTTTTATTTGGCTGAACTGTAGCCCGACCGCTTATCTATGCCGTTCCTGAGGTAGCTGCGCGGTGCGGGAAGGAGTGACAGTTGTCACAAGTTTTTTTTTTCTAAGGCAAATCATCAAATGACTCCTCCCGTTCTGGAGCGGAAGGGAGCGTCTACCGACTAAAACCCATCCATGTTTCTTCCTTAGCCCTTTATGTTCCGGGGTAGCGGTAACTCTTTCGGACAATCCCGCTTACCCAACAGGCTTGGGCCCTAACGGAAGGGGTCCGTTAGGGCCGAAGCCTGCATGCACACATGCCTGCCACATGCTGACATCTCTTTGAGGCGCGCGTGGAACATGTACGCGCCGTCCGGCACGGGCCTGGTGCTGATCGGGCGGTGAGTCACCCATTACTCACCGTCCGCGGGAGTCGTCACGCGGAGTCAGTGAGCTGAGTGTCGCGTCACCATACCCTCCCGCACCGTGCAGCTCCCTCAGGAACGGTCTCAGTTAAGCGGTCGGGCTATAGAAATGGGTAAATAGCATCCCAGATTATCTCAGCTAAATATGCTTACCTCTCAAAGGCCTATAACTGGTCTCCTTCATAGTCCGGGGCTTTTCAACCGAGAAGCCGTGATTAAACGTCACATTTGACAGACCGACGACCTTCACTGAGTGTTCCTCTTCGCTACCCACTGTGATCGTCCAGTTACCTGGCTCGGGTTGCATTACCTTCACTATCTGGTGAAGCAAAGATATAATGGAATAGAATATTTTTATTTGCGTTGAAACATGGTATATTAAATTTATGGTTGATATTTCGATTAGTTGGTAATATAGGTTCAATAGCAAGTGTGAGTCTGTTTAAAGTTTTAAATGACGTTGAAGGTGGCGCTGTTTGTAAAAATTTGTGCAATTGTGTGTGAAATGTCAAATGAAATGTATTGAAAAACAAGATGGCGCGCGACTATTCCACTTAAACGAATATAAACTTTATGGCAGTGTAAATTTAGTTGATTTCAGAATAGTAGTAAGTATTGAAAAAGTCATAAAAATGTTTGCAGTAGTGGCGTAACCACCCGTGTGGTTCTTACTATTCCAGTTATTCATCCGAAAAACATATCTGTTTACTTGTTTGGAAACTAAATCTCGAACGCAGTATAATTTCCTAATGTAGGTATGTCCTCTTCTTATTCTTACGTGGATGACTCACCATTATCTCGGAGAGGTCAAGCGTGGTGATTAATTTGGGGGGTCCAGTGAGCTGCTCGCCCTTGGGATCAACTACGGTGATCTTCGGCTTAGCCCCCGACACAGACACCGTCACCTCCCCTAAAGTACTGTCCACTGGAATCTGGGAAAGACAGGCGATCCAACTTTGGTATTCAAAAGATCTAAACCCCCATCCTGGCAAAATTTGAATCAAATCAAGGATGGTTTCTTTAATGTTTTGTTGTTTTTGTATATTATCATTATACTGTAAGGTTTAATCTAGACATATCCATATCCGCATTTGGCCGGAATTCAATTTTTTTTTTGTTGCTTAGAAACACCCTCCAAAAGAGCGAAGTTTGCTAGCATACGTCCTTGGTATCGGCGTCAGTGGATCGATTCTGATTCATTTAGCATGACTATAATTCGACTCTACCTTCAAATAACGCAATTAAAATAAGGTATTTGTCGTCTCTCGAAAATAAACATGATGTGATACATCATTATTTTGAAGATGTTAAAAAAAAAACAACGAACCATTATCGAAAGAGGCTTATCTAGGTTTGGTAGGTACTAGACCGCATTCTTGATCTATTAATAAAGATTATGCGTATACTATACCTCTTGAGTGTAGTTGTAACCCGCCGGGTTAGATACAGAAGCGAGGTTCACCGTACGACCTTTTATGGAACTCTTCACAAAATCCAACATCTGAAAAAAAATAGAAAATAGCTAAAAAGCTTATTATATTTTTAAATGCCCATTACTTACCTACACTTAGGGTGAGATTCGCCAATGAAATTGGCTCTTAGATTGACTCTTTGGCAGGATTCCGTGTCCAAAAGTGTATAGCATCCTGTTTTATTGTAGTTATTGGTTTATACTAAGGTATTAATGTATATCCATATATCCCGCTGTGGGTGGACCGGAAGGGAGTGTCAGGCTTTTACTGACTGAAAGCCATTCATGTTCCTTCCTTAGCCCTATGTGTTCCGAGGCAGCGGTTACCCTTTCGGACAATCCCGCTTACGTCTGAAGAGTAAGGTGGGAACATTCTCAGTAGCAGTCCAGAGTCAGGATTTATGGCGTTGGGCCATTTCGCTTGTCGACTACGTCAAGGAACTTTTTAGAGCGCGAAAGAGGTTGTACTCTTGTGCTTACCTCTGCGGTGGATACTAGCGAGACGCGTCACTCACCATATGCACGTTGGTTTTATTCAAGTTAAATATTTGTCCGGAACTGGCGGCTGCGACTTCCTGGTACACTTTGTACGAAGGCCGTTTCAAATCGTTGCAGTGACCCGTCAATATGAACACCACCTGCAGACCATTTGTGACGTTATGAACAACTTTATTTTATTCTGACTGTTTTCATTATGCGACCTTTATTAAGAAGTCCGCATACCACAGGTCAGTTGCCCTCTTTCTCACTCGACAGTTTTTATAGTGTTGTCGTTCAGTTTTATAGTGTTGTAGTATTCAGTGTCGCTGATTGGTCAGTTTCGGGTTAGGTATTCCTAACTGTATCCATGTAGTTATGTTAGTTAATATATATTTTTCCTTTAATGTAACAAACTGATACTGGAAACTTTCGAGCTAACGCTACTGACCAACCCGCAAAATTGACCAATCAACAAATCAGGCGAATGAAATAAACTGACGAGTGAGGGAAACTGACTAGTGATATTGCGGACTCGTATTAAGAAGGCGTCATCTAGAGGTCGCAAGCGCAGTTGCTGACCAAGGAGTCGTTTGTCCCATAAAGTATTATTGAGTTTTATACTTTATTTTTTCGTGCCCAAGTCTCGATTTGTGCAGTACGAGCGGCTCCTTAAGTACATGGGACCTTAACATAACTGGCGAAACGTAGATACATCTGTAAGGAAGAGATGCGTAGTAAATTCATAACATACATGTACACATGCATGTCTAGAATTTTCACAATATTCCACATTTAATTGCTGATTTCTAACCTGTCTCTGGTTCCTCATTGGCTGCGTCACGCGGTGCTGAAAACTTAACAGAGAAGAGGGAGGTCTTCTGACTTTCAGCACTAGATGTATGCTAGTCCAAGACATAATGAACCTAGTATCTAAAGCGTTTTATTCGTTTCAACATGACTCTCTGTCAATAGCCAACATCGGTTCAAGGAAAAAAGCGCTTTATTACTTGAATAGAAGTTCCAGATTTACGTGCCACCAGCGGCACAATTTCATATGAAGTTCTTCATTTTAACTATCTTGTTCGTTATGCACATATAGCTTGGCGCTGGTTGAAACATCTTTAATAGGTACTATCAAAAAATTAATACTCAACCACCATCTAACCTGGCTTTGTTTCCTCTGTATGGTGTCGAGAACTTTCCCGACGATGCGATGGTCTGCGGCCGTGGCGTCGGTAAACACGTACAAAAAGGAGCGAGGTCTACTGACGTTCAGCGCTAGATGTATGCCAGTCAGTGACTTTTCAGGGCAGTCGCCTCCGCCCTGAACTTGCACTCTGCTTAGCGCTCTTTTGAATATTTCCTTTCTGCGTGTAACTGTTACTGGACCTACGGCTGTAAATGTAGGGTTTAATTTGTGTTTTATAAACGTTAACTATGGTTCGTTTTTTGGTAATTGTAAAGCTGAGATAAGTTATTAATCGCAAATCCTTTTCTTGTAACTAGGTGTGCCAATCCAAAACACACCTTAAGACATAAGGTTTTAGGGTATATTTTCGAATGTACAGACGCCAGCACATCAAGCTATCCCTAACTGTTAAATTTTTCCAATTGAAAATGAACCTTATGGTTTTGTAATAAAGTTGAAAATCTATCAACGAAATTTGACAGATTGTGGTAGCTTGATGTGCTGGCCTCTGTACAAGAATAACAACAGCTTTGAGTTAAAATATTTAAGCGTAGAACCATCAACTTCATGCTATACAGCAATTTATTTACTTTTACTGTTTGACGGTCCTAAATAAGTACCACAAGTTTGACCTGATTCACTTTCGAACCAAGGAACGTTTTAAGAGGCAGCAAATAAGTACTTACTGGGATCATGAAAAGGCACAAACACAAAGTCGGCAATCACATCACTTTCCTTCAACGCAGTATTAAGAATCATTTCAGCCCCTTCGCGCAGCTGTCTTAAATCATTATACATCGATCCAGTAGTATCAAAAACAAATGCCAAACTACTCTTCCCTTCATCTTTATCTTGCGTCGATCTCCTGAGAATCCTCTTACACTCAATACCAAATAAAAATATACAAGTTAACAAGAGAAAACACTTCACTGTCCCACACATTTTTAGAACTAACACATGGTGCAATTTTAGTACTTAAATGTTTTTTTTAATTGAAGTGTAGTGGTCTGTCTTACTTAGTGGACTTATCTATAACCTCTGACCGAGTAATCAATGTGGGTTGGAGTAAGGAAATCATGTACTTGTATGTATTTATGTTAAGAATGATTGTACACATGAATTTAGGGAATGTCACGGAACAATTGAGTATTCAAATATATGTATATATAGTAGGTCGTAGAAAAGATAATATCGCACTTTAACGTGACTTTTCATTAACCTCTTAAATGTCGTATGAACCCCTTATGCTCATAAGAAAAAATCGCTAATGGGTTAAATACAGCGCGTGGGTTCAAAGCCTTATTTTGTAATCGAAGAATATGCATCATGCACATTTAACTGAAAGCAGATACCGTATGCCCAAGACATAACTACGAGATAAAGAAATCATTAGTTTTACTTTCAATATTTTGCAAGGCGTTTTTGCCACAACTACGTGGATAAGAGAATCCTTAGTCAGGGGTCCATAGTTCCACACAGAACTATGGACCCCTGACTAAGGATTCTCCAATTCTGGCTTACCCAAGCGGGATTGTCCGAAAGGGTTACCGCTACCCCGTAGCATAAAGGGCTAAGGAAGGAACATGGATGGGTTTTAGTCTGTAAGAGTCTGACAACAGTCCCTTCCGCTCCACCCAGAGCAGGAGGAGTCATTTGATGATTTCCCACCCTCAACAAAAAAAGGGGTCATTAGTTTCGTACCAAAGACGTAGGGTCCTGACCAAAACTCACGTGGGGATCGGAAAGGAAAGCATAGTTTTCTACTGGGGACGAAGCTACCACGGGAAAGCAAGGCAGTTACATATTATGAAGTGTTTGCACGATGTATTTCTTCTACACCCTGTGTAAACCGTTAGGGAGAGCAAGACATATGAAGTGTCTGCATGTTAGTAAAGCATTGCTGTCAAGCTTTTTTTTTTTTAGTATGGAAAATCATTAAATAACTCCTCCCGCTCTGAATGGGTGTCCGTTTCGATTGCTCGGCCACAGTGTCGTAGAAAAAAAACGACCATGTCAACATTACGAAGGAATTTGTAAAAGACTCCATCCTCAGTAGTCCTCAGTAGTCTCATCAGTAGATCCAATATTCAGAAAGTTATAAAGGTTTAACCATGGCCGCGCGGTCGGCACGATCCGTGGCACAGGGAGAACCGCGCGGCCACGCAGTTTTCTTAATCGGCGCTTAGTAGAGCTGTGGTAGAGGTCCCATTCTTTTTGCTAACCACTGATACGATTTCGAAGAACATGTAGATAGTATGAATAAAACTCTAATGTTTGGATTTTATGACCCTCAGCACTTAAATGCTATGGCCGCGCGGTCGGCACAGGGAGAACTGCGCGGCCACGCAGTTTTCTTAAACGGCGCTTAGTAGAGTTATGGTAGAGGTCCCATTCTTTTTGCTAACCACTGGTACGATTTCGAAGAACATGTAGATAGTATGAATAAAACTCATATTATGACCTATAGCACTTAAATGCTATGACCGCGCAGTCGGCACAGGGAGAACCGCGCGGCCACGCAGTTTTCTTAAACGGTGCTTAGTAGAGCTGTGGTAGAGGTCCCAATCTTTTTGCTAACCACTGATACGATTTCGAAGAACATGTAGATAGTATGAATAAAGCCCTAATGTTTAGATGTCACGACCTACAGCACTTAAAACCTAAAATGCGAGTTTAAAGTAGGGTGACCAAGATTTATGGTGCGTCAATCAGACATTTTCTAAAGCAGCGATCAGATCAGCGAGGCTCAGAAGAATTGACAGGACAAAAATTTTCTTTTATTTGAAACAAAAATGGTTATTCTAAAGAGGATCTAATAATATTTAGGTAGCATAGAAAAATAAATTAACACAATCTAATGAAAATTTGAACTTTTTGAGAAAAAAATACTTTCAATAAAGGAGTTCATAATAAAAAAAACGCTTCCCAAATTCAAAAAGTAAGCACCTAATGTTGATATACATTTTGAAACTTACGGTTTGGTATGATAATGTGTTTAAATAGAGAGTGCAGGATTCTGATTGTGTAGTACAAGCACCCGGAAACTGCTTTATTTCGTTTTTGAGTGTGGTTACGTCTCGCTCTAGTGCATGAATGGAGACAAACAAACGCATGCGCAAAATGACATTTTTGTGAAGTTATTTAAAACGGCTATCATACGGTTATCGCACGGAACAAATATTTGTGCGATCTGCAAGTATTTGGTCAGGGTCTGGGTGTTTTTCTATCTATAATATGTAAGTATTTACAAAAAAAAAGTTGCTTAGATTGTGAGTATATGGCGTTGTGTGAAATGTCCAAGGATATTATTATTATTATATATGCCTTACCCGCAAAGCAAGCTCACTGACATACACAATCATGCAATTCTTGCAAGTCTTGTGTCTATGGTTTAGTGATACGATGTAACAAATTTTTAAGTTCTGGGGCTATAGACGTTACGATTTTTTAGAATAAAAAGAAATACCGATGAAGAGTTTCATCAGTATTTTTTATATTGAGTAACTTTCATATCAAAAACAATAGGCATAGGCAGGTATATTTTTTCGTATAGGTAAGTACTAATACAATAGACAATCATTAATCCGTTTTACAAAAAAAGGTACCAATTGAAAATGTCTAATTGATGCACCATAAATCTTGGTCACCCTACTTTCAACTCGCATTATAGGTTTTAAGTGCTGTAGGTCGTGAAATCTAAACATTAGGGCTTTATTGACCTTTTAAGTGATGGCCTGAAACACAGGTTTAAATTAACCTAGATCGGGCTGGTCGCTACATAAAGTTGCAATTCCGAACAACCAGTACTTGCACCTATAATAAAATCTTAGTTTTAGTTACTTTAATTGTATGGAAAACTTATTACTGTTGGCTACATGTACACTTTTTGTAAACGTTTTTAGTTGAAATAAATTATTATTATTATTCATACTATCTACATGTTCTTCGAAATCGTACCAGTGGTTAGCAAAAAGAATGGGACCTCTACCACAGCTCTACTAAGCGCCGTTTAAGAAAACTGCGTGGCCGCGCAGTTCTCCCTGTGCCGACCGCGCGGCCATAGCATTTAAGTGCTGTAGGTCATAAAATCCAAACGTTAGTTTTATTCATACCTACTATCTACATGTTCTTCGAAATCGTATCAGTGGTTAGCAAAAAGAATGGGCCCTGTACTATAGCTCTACTAAGCTCCGATTAAGAAAATTGCGTGGCCGCGCGGTTCTCCCTGTGCCGACCGCGCGGCCATGGTTAAACCTTTATAACTTTCTGAATATTGGATCTACGAATTTGCGACTTTCATTACTAGTCTTTTACAAATTCCTTCGTAATGTTGACATGGTCGTTTTTTTCTACGACACTGTGGCCGAGCAATCGAAACGGACACCTGAATGGAGCGGAAGGGAGTGTCAGACTCTTACTGACTAAAACCCATCCATGTTCCTTCCTTAGCCCTTTATGTTCCGGGTAGCGGTAACCCTTTCGGACAATCCCGCTTAACTGCTAACAGGCTGGATCTCCAGTATTGTAAATCGTTGCTCTAGTATCTCAGCTGGGATGCTGAAGCAGTGATTATTTTGCTGTGTGTGTGTTGTGTAATTATATCGCTAACATAGCTAGAAGTTTATTTATTGTTACTAACACTAATTGAGTCTCATTGTTACTCGCAATAAAGAATTCTTATTATTATTATTTCTTGTACGCCCTGCGCAAACGGTTCGCAAGTGTACACTAACTCTTAACAGGGAAATAACTCAAACATAATCTTGAGTCCGAGTTAGGAGTCCTTATCAGTAAGTCATATCATTATCTAACATGGAAATTACGAATTATTTACAAATATAGGTCATACTACTGATTTTATTTATATCTCACTGCTGGTCTTAGTTAGGTCATCAAGTCAATATGGGACCAGTATAGACTTAACTAAAAACGATTTCGAGTTCGCGTCAAGAGTTTTCAAAAAAAAAAAACAATACATTGAAAATAAAATCTTTATTTAAAATTCACACTCGACATCTGTATAGAAGACATTCTGGTCGACTTAAATACGAAAAACAACCTATTCACCTAGACTACTGCTCAAAAATTGTTTCTTAATACACTTACGTACACATAGTGCTTTGTGTGGAAGCATTTAATGTAAAAAAAAAATAGACTAAACAATGGTTAATTTTTTATTAAGTAGGATATTTTGGGAATTCATCTTTTTTTATTTTTTTTATTAACAACAGAAACCGACTTCAAAATGGCTGCGAGACGCCCTCTATGATTTATAGGACTTGCACGACCGATTAAATTAAGTAGCATTTTAAAAATATGTCTGTCTGTATGTTGCCTTTTCACGCCTAACCCACTGAACAGATTCCGATAAAATTTGGCAGAAAGATATATTGCATCCCGAGGAAGGACTTAGAACTACCTTATTGTCTCAATATCCTAAGGGGCGGGAGGGATGTAGGGGGATAAATATTTCCATATAACCGAAATACACGCGGACGAAGTCGCGGGCAAAAGCTGAGTCTATATATTTTTACTTCTAAGTCTTATGTACAGTGGCCAGCACATCAAGTTACCCCAATCTGTCAAAATTCTATGATAGTTTTTCAACTTTATTACAAAAGCATAAGGTTCCTTTTCAGTTGGGAAAATTTGACAGTTAAGGATAGCTTGATGTGCTGGCGTGTGTACCTACTTCCACACAAGGCAGTAATTAAGATGATCAGCTAACAAGGCAGCCGTCTTGAAAAGACATGTTAACAATATTCAATTCAGTAAGACTATAGCACTTTATACTAAGATTGTTTATACATTATATTTGAAATGCGTTGTGTTTTCGAACTTCGGCGTTGTTTTATGTCTAGCTACTTGGCGAGATGACTTAATCTTATACATATTTTTTCGTCCAATGCACAAGGTTAGTTTTCGTAACAAAAAATCATTTAAATTGTTGCGTTGCAGTTGGTACTTGCAAAAAATGTGATGATCGCCCTGTTTCTAAGAAAATGTTTTGACATAGCATCATTTCGCACTGTCGCCAAACTTTGCTTCAGCTTTACCATAACTAAGAGAAATTAATGTTTTTAAGTATTATTAATGGAATCAAATCGCGAAGTTGATAATGAATAAATAAAACAACACCAAAATAGCATCAACTATTACAGAGTTAAATTAACAAAGACAAAGAGATCTTAAAATACTTGTCTGTCTTTACATTTGAGCGTCCCTAAAATACATATAAATCTAATTTTATAATTACGTTAAAAAAGAAATCTTAATAATGTATTGCAAATAAAATCCATAGACATTAAATAATAATTAATTTAAAAAGGTCCAATTATTAAAATAAAATTTATTAGTCAGCTTCAAGCAAAGATTAATATTACATAATGCTATTTATAGTTCATATTTATTGTATAGTGAGATTTTTACTGCTTATTTTAGGAAAGAATACACTAAACCATAGGATTATGGAACATTACAAAAGAGTTAATTTTTGATTTGTTTATAAAATCTCATGACCTTATCTTAAACAGATATTAAAAACACGTTTAAAAAAATTAAAACATTTACTTGAAGGTGACACACAGTTCTTAAAAACTATTATGATGTATTCTCGGTGGATGAATTGAATTCCTCAAAAATGCCAGATGAAAAAATAAAACTGTCTAACAAAATAAATATGGGCCCGACTAAAAATATAAAATGGCTGAACAATTAATGAACGGTACATATAATGTTAGTTACGAAGTGAAATATTAAGAAACTATTGGTCTTAAATTAATGAGGTAAACAAAGTAGGCAGGTATCGGCGATGCACGAACGAATATATTAATTAACTAGCACTTTGCCCGCGGCTTCGCTCCCGTGGTCTTTCCCGTGGGACCCGTTATTTTTCCCGGGATAAAAAGTAGCCTATGTTACTCCTAGAATACTAAGCTTTCCAACGGTGAAAGAATTTTTAAAATCGGTCCAGTAGTTTTTGAGCCTATTCATTACAACTAAACAAACAAACAAAGTTTTCCTCTTTATAATATTGGTATAGATAATTAATTAAGGAACAGGACAAACTTTTGGATACTATTCAATTTGGTCTCATTTACACAATGTGTACCAAAAACGTTTATAGATATTACACAGATATTACAAATATGCTTAAAAAATGTTTGAATTAAGTTAAAAAAAATAAACCGGTGAAACTTTAAATATTATTTCTAATCTCATCACTCCACGAAACTTTAGAAAAAGAAATCGTCATCACTACATAGTATAAACAAAGGCGCTTTCTCTGTCCCTATATCCCTATGTATGCTTAAATCTTTAAAACTACGCAACGGATTTTGATGCGGTTTTTATTAATAAATAGAGTTATTGAAGAGGAAGGTTTATGTGTATAATTTGTCGACATATTATGCGGGCGAAGCCGCGGGCGGAAGCTAGTTATACATAACATAACATCACACATTGTTTCCCCGAAGAGTTGGGTAGAGGTATTAATGTATTACACCCACATTCCGCCAGTTATGTTTTAATTCCATGTGACAGGAGGCGAGCCTAGTGTTATCCGGGATCTACAAATCAAGACTCCGGACTTCTACTGACACAGCCCAGATGAAATCGAAACCGACCGCTCAGCAGGAGCGCTTGCGATTACGAGACCAACGAGACCGTTTCAATTGTGACGTCATGATAATATATCCATAACTGTCACATCTATAAAGTTTCACCAGTTTATTAAATAAGATCTTGACACTACATAAATGACAACCTACATAATAAAAGCCTGTATATTCCTAGCCGGGCATAGCACAAAATATGTTAGTATCATTACACTTTATGAATAACTTTGGCAAGCATATAAACTACATATGTATATGTTTACTATTTGTACTTGCGTCCTGCAAATATCAGTCATGGATATATTGGATAGCGGCGGACTGATGATGATAAACTTTACTCACACACGACACATCACTGTATTAAACTAAATATACTAATATAATTGAATATTACTCCGATATGACCACAAAATTATACTTGTATGAACATTTGATGGAATAATTAAATTGAGTAACGTACACATATATGTTCTTTGATCACTTTGATTGACAATATGGTATAATTTTTTATCTCACAAAGCGACTTAAAATTCACGTGTGGTCTTGTTCTTTTTTTCGTGTCGATAGTACTCTTCCTCGATGTTTTTATATTGATTGAGCTCAGTTGGTTTGCGTACCAAGCGTACAAAAGCGTGAATGTGTGTGTATAGGAGCTCTCGATACCGTCAGAAACAATGGCGATGATGGAAGTGTGCTTTCATGTGCTGACGCTACTCGTTTTCACGCACACATCTTGCTTCACAGCGTCTTTATACGCTTGGTTAACACAAGTAAAGCGCGCGTCGCTTCGTGAGATAAAAATACAGTACTATTAAATGCGAACCACTAGTATTTAATTTACAAAAGTGTCTGGGTTGAGCAGATATAAAAAGGCATGCATTGCTGCCGTCCATGGCATTTTATATTCATATAACCCATATACCATTTTCTACGTTATTTTCAACCTAGTGATATGATTGGATGTTTTTATTTCGGGCAACTTATAACGCAACATACCAGTTCCCACAAATTGAACGAACACGAGCATGAAAAATTGTAATGTTAATATTTTACGTTATTTATTATGAGACATATCGTACGTCAAATTGGTCACAGTATTTTACAGTTTTCTTATTTTATTCTTATGTATTTCACTAGAAAATGCGTGTAGAACTTAGAAATAAGAATTTATATTCTTCTCATTCTTTTCTTCCATGAGTTATTGTATATACTGTCCATGTATGACATAATATTATATAAATATTATAAGTGTACATATAAAATACATAATAAAGTGTAAATTTTCTATTCCGAACACATTTTTATGGGAAACATTCCCATAGTCAATAATAATCAACTAATAATTAAAAATTAATTTAATACCAAAAGCCAATTAATTTTAGCCGAATAATAATTCGAGTCATTATAATAAGAATGAAAATCGTGAATGTCGTAAAAGTGTCGAATTTTATGTTTTGCGATAGCATCGTTTAAAATGGTTCTACATAGCAACTAAAGTTTATAAGCATAGACTTGTTCATAAAACTGCAACTTTAATACACTGTGCCCGGTTTTTTTTAAATTTAAAGTGGGATGATACACTGTACAAGAAAAAAATGTGTTAAACAACACGAGTAACCTTGTTGTAACGTCTGTATTATCGCCCCGAGGGCCCAACAATGAGCACAATCTCCAAGTCATCAAAAAACTGATACACAAGGATTTGGCACAATATTTTTACAAGTTAAAAAGTCTTGTTAGTCAAATACATCGAGAACAGTCTATGCATATAACCGGACACGCACTATTATGGTTCTTATTCCTTTAGAAATAAGATTCACAATCGAGTGCAGTTTTCTGTAACTACGTCGCTATAGAATTGGGTTCACTAACATGAACACGCGGTGGTGATACTCGTAGGAGGTTAAACGACGTCATCGTTCACAGGCTCAGGTCGACGCTGCGCCTTTTGGTATACCAACACATTTTCGCTCACCTCGCCCTCCGGGAACTGAGAAGAAAAGGTAACTATTAAATAATTGTGGGAGGTACAGTAAACACAGCAGTGATAGCCTAGTGGTGTGACCGCCGGACTGCCAAGTCATAGGTCTCGACTTGGCAGACTATTTCCGTCAAATCGTCTGTATGTATGTATGCTTAGATCTTTAAATTACACAACGGATTTTGATGCAGTTTTTTTTTAATAGATAGAGTCATTCAAGAGGAAGGTTTATATGTATAATAACGAGTTTAACGCGTGCGAAGCCGCGGGCAGAAGTTAGTACTATATCATCTTGTTTGCGAGAATGCGGTTGTAGTTCGTGTTTAATCGTATTAATATATATAATTTTTTCGTATCCACCACTAAATTCGTGTTATCTCGTGAATCTATAAAACTGCAAAATAGGAAAACTTGTCTCCTCAATTAATGTCCGTGACTGTACGTAGGGCATTTACCTGTGTATGCGGTATCTCATGGATCAGCTTGTATCCTGTGAGCAGAGTCTCGACTCTTCCTTTAAGTCTGTCGAACAGTACCACAAGGTCGGGCGTCTGCCTGTTGACATGCTCGGTGCGCCACCAACGTTGAGGGTTGTTGAAAAACGCCTCCGCTTCCGTGGTCACGGCGGTCGTGTTGATGGGTGGGTCGCAGTTCAGGTAGCGCGTTGTTATGTTAAGGTGGAGGTGGCTGGAAAATGTAAGGTTACATAAAATTGCGATAAAATTGCGCCTGTATGCTTTAAATCAGCCTTTCCCAAAGTAGGCGATAACGCCCCCTTGTGGGCGCTGCAAGTCTAAAGAAGGGTCAAGTTCATGTCATAACAAAAATACATTTGTGTCGATATATTTGCACAGTAGGTACAGACAAATAAGCACATCACTACATAGTATAAAACAAAGTCGCTTTCTCTGTCCCTATATCCCTATGTATGCTTAAATCTTTAAAACTGCGCAACGGATTTTGATGCGGTTTTTTTAAATAGATAGAGTGATTCAAGAGAAAGGTTTATGTGTATAATTTGCCGACATATTTTGCGGGCGAAGCCGCGGGCGGAAGCTAGTAAACAATATAAGTCTCCACATTCCTCAACCTTCATCAAAATTGGAACATCTCATCTATAAGTTTGAACAAATTAAAAAAATACTAACTTTACACATATTCTTATTGACACAGAACAAACTCCCTAGCAGAAAATCTAGTAAGAGACCCAGACAAAAATGAGGGCGTTATGTAGAGGCTTAGAGGGCGATTTGAAATTTCATCTAGATAGTGATTTTTAAGTAGGTGAAAAAATGGGGGTGTTAATAAATAATTTATTCTAAAATTCGGCAGAAGACAAAATAAGTTTGGTAACCCCTTGCTCTAAATGAACTGTGTAAACGCACATTCCGCCAGTAATATTTCATAGTCCCATTTAAAAAAGGATACTAACTATTTCTTGAACGTATAAGTTTGAATTCCCAACTTCTTACCTATACAACGGCGTGGAGTGGCACGGCATGAGGAAAGTGATGGCGCTCCTGTTGTTGGCGGCGTCCCTCAGCAGCGGCATGACCTGCAGCGTGCCCGCCTGGTGCAGCACGCCGAAGTACGCGGCCGGCACCAGGTTGCCCACGAGGATCGAACTGGCTAGCAAGTACAGATGCATTCTGGGGGAAGAAATAATGGTTCATACATATATACATACAATAACGTTTTTTCCCACTGGGGTAGGCAGAAACTACAGAATCTGCTCGATCCTTACATACTACATCTGGACATAATTATACGCAATCCGGTTCGAAAACATCACTTCAAAGAGAAAAATAATTTTATTTTCGGAAATCGGTGGCACCGACACTTTGTAGCGTCAATTTAGAAGTCGATTGTATTTTTTCGTATCCACCACTAAACTTACACAAAACGGTGATCTGAAATACGAAACATCGTCAATATAAAATAAGTGCATTAAATACGTATTATAGAAGCTAACTCAAAAACTATTCAAGCAAAGTTAATTAAATTTATATGGCACCTCCGAAGTAGGTCCTGTATGACCTACCTCGAAAGTGTACTATCAAACAAAAAGATTTTTTTAATCGGTTTACAAATGATGGGGAAATCGGTGGATATGTATAAAAAAAAACCTACATACAGTCGAACATAGAACCTCCTTTTTGCGAAGTCGTTTAGAAACTTACTTTTTAGCCTTCCTGCTCCACGGTACTATGACGTCTTGTGCCAAATACATGAAGATCGGCAACAGAGGTAACACGAAACGGAACTCCTTGTGTGGAATAAAGCTGAAACAATCGCATTTTTTAATTTACTTTAACTTGGATAACTTTCATCTGAACAACAAACGTGGCGGTTTGACATCATCTAGTTTTTTCCATACCCAACCAGATGAAGCAGATTAATAGCAGCAGAGTAGTCTATCTGACCTCCACAACCCAGTTACTGAGTAATACGATATTCCTTAGAAAGATCGATTGATACAAAAATATTTATTTCTCACAAAAGAGCAATTTAACAATTGAAAAACCGGGTTAGACAGCTCTCGGGAGAGATGACCAATTAAGCAATAAGACGGCGTCTTTTATTCTATGTGTGTAACATTGAATCCTTTTAAATATTGTTTCTACGCACGGACTCATGCTTTGGATTCATAATTCTCGATTCTGAACCTTATTTCCTTACAACTAAGTCACATACCTGTATAAAACGACGTGTAAAGTAGCGGCAGTAAGAAGCAAGCTTCCTATTTTGTTCTCCTTCGGTCGTCGCACTATGCCGTAGATTGCCCATAGTACGGGCAGCAGGTTAATGCCTAATACTGCTGGAATGCCTTGCGTCAGGTACCAGTGCCTGCAAAAAAAAACCTTTTTACACTACAAGATTAAAATCTTGTAATAACGTACATAAATACTATTGAGTCAACAGTATTATATGTTTAACGTAACATTGAAAGACAATGCGTGTCATTTGTCCAAGGAGGGTATGCCATCCCTGGACAAAGGGTTAACCAGGCGTTTACTTCGCCTGGGCAAAACCGGCCTGCGTCTGATGACGGGGACCATCACAGAGCACTGCTCACTAAACAAACACTTCCACACAATAGACATAACAGACAGTCCTCTGTGCGGAGCCTGCATGGAGGCTGAGGAACCGTCTCGCACGTGCTCTTTGAGTGCACAGGCGTCACACTAATTAGAACACAGACTCTCGGCACACCCAGATCTTTTACAGATGTACTACACAGGCCAGGAGACGTGATCAACTTCTGGAGGGAGGTGGGCTGGTTGGAATAATCACCGAAGGCCGCTGTGGCCCACGCCCAATGGTCCGCCTAAGAACTAAATGCGGAAACCATAACCTCAAGATTCAGATTCAGATGCGTGTCATTTGGTACGTCACAACATAATGAAGACAGTTTTAACTACAAGAATAGTAAATCTTCTGTCTGCAGCTCTGTACATACATACCATGGGTGTTGTCCATAGAAAGAGGCGACGTCATGTAGGACATTGAACCTAAAGAACTCCCAGGGCGTGACGACGATGCTGCCATAGTAGTACGAATCTAACGCCACGAGGGCGCCACCGGCGATCAGACTGAAACAACATATTAATATGTACCTTTGTTTTACTTATACACACAATCTGCCGAGTAAAGACTCTGCAGATTGTGTGTGTGTCCAGTTGGGAAAAGTCCCAACTATATCGAGGTCGGCTTCCAGTCTACCCGGATGTAGCTGAATACCAGTATTTTACATGGAGCGACTGCCTATATGACCTCCACAACCCAGTAACTGAGTAATACGATACCCCGTGGTAAGACCCCGTGGTCTTACCACGGGGTATTAGCAAGCCCCCGTGGGCTTGCTCAGATTTAAGGGCTTCTGACGACCCGTAACGACTGTCAAAGATGCACAAATGACAGCCGGGACCAACGGCTTAACGTGCTTGCCGAGACACGGAGGAGTGTCGGTGTGTAAAGATGGTCACCCATCCAGGGCCAACCCCGGCAAGCGTAGCTTAACCTGACGGATTGACATGTGCAGCTGTTATTACTTAGCCACGAGCTCCTTACTCTTACACACATGTTTTATATTTCTTTAATGTATCTGCAATTAGTATTTTGGCTGCAAGCAAATGTGCTGTTCATGTGATGGAGTGGTTTTCATAGTAATCTTTTATTCAGGTAGAGGATATGGTGTCATTTGAGGTGTTTGGTTATATGTTGTTGAAGCAGGTCTACAGCTAACTAATTTGGATGGTTTTAAAGTCTGTCCTTGTATACCTTCTTCATACAGAATTCTAGCAAACAATTTTTTATACCTATCAGTGGCAGAGAACGCCTGTGGCATTAACTTCACCTTTATAACACTATTTTACTAACGCCAGCACATCAAGCTATCCCTCAAATTTTCCTAATTTAAAATTAACCTTATGCTTTTCTAATGAAGTTGAACGACTATCAAAGAAATTGTACAGATTGGAGGTGTACTGGCCAATGTACATTAAGAATAAATCTATAATATAAAAATGAGTCGCTGAATGTGTTGCTAAGCGCAAATCTCGAGAGCATCTGAACCAATTTCTCTAATTCTTTTTTTGTTGTGTTTGTATTGTCAGGACAAGGTTCTTACATTAAAAAAAATAGGTAGGTAGGGTAGGCAGGATAGGCAGGATAGGTAGGATAGGTAGGGTAGGTAGAGTAGGTATGGTAGGTAGGATAGGTAGGGTAGGTAGGATAGGTAGGTAGGTAGGTAAGTAGGTAGGAAGGGTAGGTAGGGTATGTAGGTAAGGTAGGTATCATAGTTAAGACAGGACAAGGTCTGTCGGGTCAGCTAGTAAACAATAAAAAAAAACCTAACCCTGTTTTTGCTGGCACGTCGGGTAAAAAAGGTACTTACGCAATAGGCACGTAGGTGCGTACAACAAGCTTCAACCGTCCCTGGTTGGTGGTGAGCAAGTTGTAAGCCCCGAGCACCACCCACAGCGGCGCGGACGTGGGCCGCAGGAACACGCACAGCACTGCCAGCCATATCCACTGAGGACTTTCTGTAAGGAGAACATTTACTTGATATTTATTTACCAAGCAAGCATTGCCACCTCAAATTCTTTTCAAAGGTTACAAATCCCATAGATGTTTCAGGGTTAGAATACTGCTATCAGATGATTTTTTTTTATGGTTGTACATAGGTATCAGCTATTTTCATGGTTTTCGAATTATTTACAAAAGAATTTGAGGTACCCAGAGAGGTTCATGAAGACGCATGCCCAGGAAGGCATGCTTATGGTGACTGGAACGATAATCAACGACGTATAAAAATGAAAACCATGTCAAGTAACTAGCTTAAATTTTGATAATTTGATAAGCCGATCATAGCCATTGACATGTTAGCTAATCAGTTGACATATTTTCATTCTCCAAAACCGAAAACCGGGTGTTAGTATGCCTTCTGAAGACACGCATTGTCTGTCTCTTGCGTGTCTGCACCTCTTTGTATACCTCGATCTAATCTTTAGTAAATAATTCGAAAAACCATGAAAACAGCTGATATCTGATGTCAGTTTTATGTTTTACTAAGCATCCACCCCGACAAGTCTATGGGATTTGTTTGTCAGGATTAGAGGCAAGCATAAACACTTAACAATGCCACTTATGTTTTACCTATTAGGAATCTGTCAAATTGTGCCCATTTAAGGTCATTGGAGGATACTCGATAAATATTATTGTTTTTGTACAGCAACAGGATACAAAAAAACTAAATGATGTCACTAATCAGAGGCCAATGATTGATATATAAAGCTGAGCAAATTGGCACCATAAGATTATTTTCCTGTTATGGAACTATGGAACAATTGTAAGACTGTTTTATTGTTTTAGTAGTAAGTAATATTGAAAAACGCCTAAAAAAAATCAAACTTTTTTTTAACAGCAACTATTCTACATTTCGTATGTCTTTATTAGGAAACAATAAAGTATATGGGGGCAAGAAAGTGATATTAGAAAGGTTCTTGATTTTTATTTGTCCGGAACCTTTAAGATTACCTTGTTCATAATATCTCAGGTTTCCAGCCTTGAATGGGAACACAGGCAAAGCAATGGCAACCAGCGCAGTCTCCAAGGTCTGTAACAAAGTTCTACTGGCTGTGTAGAACCAGAACCATGACGTCAGGATCAGAAATAAGGCCCATTTACGATTGCCTGTCCATTTGTAGAAACTGTAGTCGGCTGCTGTACTGATGACAGCTTGCAGGATGCGAGGCAGGAGAATCTATAAATATCAATCAATCGTTTATTTTGTAAAACATAAGTAGGTATGGTTACAGATGTCTAGAATGTGCACTATATTTAGACAAAATGAACATAAACTAGCAATAAAAAATGAGGTGGCATGTCAGTAGATTACATTTAAAAAAAAAACAATTTAGACTCTGCTGCCCATTTGACCATCTGTCACCAGGCTGTACCTCATGAACCGTGATAGTTAGACTGTTGAAATTTTCACGGATGGTGTATTTCTGTTGCTGCTATAACAACAAATACTAAAAAAACAGGCACAGAATAAATATTTAAGGGGACCCAAACAACGGAGATGTTATTTTTATAGATAATGGTACGGAACCCTTTGTGCACCAGTCCACATTGCACTTGACCGGTTTTTATTTAATATAACTTATTTTATTTTCGTAACTACTGCCTTGTATCATGGATTAAAGCTCTGGGCCATTGATTTTTAAGTAGCACAAACAGTAAGGAAGCTCATACTTATTTTGTTAGTCCGTATCAGTAATCCATGATATACCTATGTCTTCAAGCTATTCTACAACTTTATTTTAATAATAATATTTGAGCTAAATATATATCATCATCATACTTCCTGCCTTTATCGCAATTTATTTGGTATCCATTCTTTACATATTATGTAACTACATATTATTATATAAGCTTAACAAAGAAACTACTCCATTACAGATATTAAATGACAGCAACTCATGTTACAAACTAGTATTGTAACACTATACACAATCAGAATGTTCCATATAACAACTGCATAACTTGAAGTCTGAACTGGGCTTGGAGATAAAAAACCTATCACTTTTTATTACTTTGAATATATTTATTGTAATTTTATGGAACATTTGATCATTGTGTTTCCATAACTACAAAAAAGATAATGACTTTTTTAAAAATTTTTGTTGTGCTTAGTCACTATCACTACTACATAGCTTTTGATAAATTATCAATTTAGTTGAACTGAGTAACAAGATATACACCAATATAAATCTTTTGCTTGGTCATGGTGACTATTTTCAGCCTAGCGGAGTTCATTATAGTTCATTTAGAACTATATGCTTACCAGAGCTTCAGGGTAGTCCAGACCGGTAACCTTAAGCAGGGTGTACAGTGCAGCCACTACACTTGGGTACCAATAGCTCCTGATGCCTTGCTGCCATTCCCAAGTCAGGGCTCCGTACCCAAACACTTGCTTGTGAGCCACTTCCAAGGTCTGCCAGTACTCATCAGGCACATACCACGTCTGCACCAGGAACACAGACAGAATCCTCACGAACAATATCACGGAAGCCACCTGAAGAGGCCTCAGGCCCTTTGCAAACACCATTCTCCCGCCTAAAACGAAAGAGGTTACATGTGAATTGTCTATAAATAGAAAGCTGTAATGTGCTCAATAAACATCGATCTTCTAAAAGGCTTTACCAAGATTAACACTTCATACAATTATCATTATAAAAAGTTTGTTCTAATTAGAAATTTTGGTGTTGATAAATTATCAAAACGAAACAAACTTTACTCACTAAAGTGTCAACTAACGCGTCCTTATAAATAACGCTAGAATTGAATGAACAATAAACTTTTAACACAATATGATTATGTAACACTTTTTCATTGTTGTATTCAAAGCATTTTATTCGATTGATCTAGCTAAAAATAAACACAAAAACACTTTTTTCGTAATTAATTCACTAACCTCAACAAAACCCGCCGCCACCGCGAAGTAGTGTTGTGCTTGGCTACTGGCTGTGCTAATTTACTAATTAATGTTTTGTAAAATATCGGTGTTTTTAATTATTTTCCTACATACTTTACATCAATAATATGGAAATAGAGACCAACAAACATTTTGATTCGTAATATATTTTCACTTCCTCAAAAATACTGAAAGTAATGTCGTATTCACAAGCTTGGCCGCGTCAACACTGTAAACTGCAAACCTAGAAAAACCGACAAACGAGTAAATACAGTGCATTGTCCGACTCTCGATCATCATCTGCAGAGCAAATGTTTGTTTTTGTAAACACGCGAAATTATGTAGGTATACTACACACGTTGTTTTTTTTTACTCATTCTTCAGTAAGCTTACAGTCTAATTTGTTTAGGGAAAATTAATGATAATTAGACACAGTAAACAATATTTGAGTGTCTATGTCTGCATGCTGTTTGCCGACGACATTGTTCTTCTCAGTAAAGATGGGCCTGATATCCAGAGCAAGATTAGATAAATGTCAACATGAGCTGAAATGAGGGTCGTGCTAAAAGCAATTTAGCGGCGTTACATGAATGGAACAAGAAAAGGACATATTAGAGGAAATCTCATAGTGGCACTGGTGAATGAAAAGTTGTGCGGAAATCGGGTTTCATGGTATATGGACCAAAAGCGGAGAAATGAGGAGAATTTGAACGATGAGTAAATTGTCCGATGATGTATGATTGTAAACCAAACAAAAGGAATATGGAAAGGTCGTAGCAGGTGGTGTTCTGCAGTTTACAACTCCATAGCTAGAAGTTTATTATTTCCAATTCCAAGTTAGACTCAAAATAAACTAAAACGGCATATAAGTACTCGCCTAAAATTCAATTTAACGAAAAGCTTCACTCAGTCACTCCTGACGCCCTACACTATTACGTCAACATGGTTCGCCGGGTTCGCCCGCGGCGCCGCCATGTTCTGTTACGACTGTTCGAAAACTAATGACTCCATATTATTTTTATTTTAAATGGTAGATTATTTAACGTGTGGCGTTATTAATCCTGCTGAGTATTGTTTAAGAACACCTAGACAGTTAAATTAAAAAGATTTGTTATTAAGAACAAGCAAACTGGAAAGATTAATCAGGAGCCAAAAAAGTAAAGAGCGTTCATCATCATACACAACTATTTGATTGAAATAGGTTTTGAACGTCAATTTACGAATGTTGATTTTGTTGGGAAAATTACTCTTGAATTCTTTTGATAAATAATATTATAATGTGGTGATAATTTAATAATGGGTAAGTATGATAGTTCCAAATAGTACAAAACTATGTGGAACAAAATTATGATATCTTGGTGTATGTTTACAGATGAGGCGAAAAAAGAAACTGTGGACCTTTCGAGGCGTGGGCTGAAGAAAATAGAGAAAGCGCCCACAGAAGAATCGAAAACGATTATTAATTTAATCCTAGATCAAAATGAACTGCAACGGCTCGATAACATTGACACATACAACCGCGTCGAAAATGTAAGATATCATGAAGTATTTAATTACCTCGTAAAGATACCTACTTTCTTGGATTATTTATTCAAAATTTCCATATTTTCTTTCTATTTCTCACAATAATCAACCTTACTTTAGCCGTAATTAATTTGTACTAATGATCTCATTGCACTAGAAGCATTAAATCTACTTATGTATAAAGGAAAACACAGTGGTGAAATGTCACAACAAATTAGTTATGTGCATGATTGTATTGATCCATAAATTATAGCGGTAACATCATAGATATTAGATAACCATGTAAATTCTGTTTGAATAGTTGTCAATATGCAACAACTTCCTGCTACGCATGCATGGTGTGTCCAGATTGACGAACATCCGAATACTGGCTCTGAGCAACAATGGCATACTACAGATAGAAGGACTAAAAGATCTGATATATCTTAAAGTTTTAAAACTAGCAGGTAAGTCTGTACAGTATATAAGGTGACTGGTAATGAGTGACCGATATTTAAACACGTGATTGTACTCATGATTACAGTCAACTTACCCAAAGAAACTTTTTTGTATACTCAATAGCTGTTAACAGCTGATCGGCGCGAAGGTCATTGAACTTTGCGCGCGCCAGTTGTATTGTGATTGTGATAAAAATAAAACTATTGAGTATACAAAAAAAGTTTCTTTGGGAAAGTTGATTGTAATCATGAGTACAATCACGTGTTTAAATATCGGTCACTCATTACCAGTCATCTCATAGAAGTAGTAGTCTGTGACGCTGTGCAAATGCCTTTTACTCAGTATATGCTAGGTTAATAATAGTAGTTAGTTGTTCCTTTCTGGCAACTGGGGGCCAGCCACAACTTTTTATAGCAGTATTATTTTAAAATTACTTCTGTGTGAGTAAGAGATGAAGCTATACAGGAGCTATAGCTTCATCTCTTCCCAATGGGAAGCAATATTTAAATGATACTGCTTTACTTTATGAGGTGGTGGTTGCCATCAGAGCTGATTATTTATTTATTTATTTTATTTATATTATTAAAGTAAAGTTTACATGATGATGATCTGATGTTGTCTATTATGCCAGATATAGATACCTAAAGTAGTTAGTTAATTCTGTTCATTACCGATGATAGAGTTTAGAAAGGCATTTTTATTATTAATAGGTATCATCCATCGATTAATATCATATAGTAACTCATTACCGAAATGTTTTGGTAACTGAGTTGATGTTGATTATTATACGGGTGACAAAGTAGTTAGTCCATACTGTATACTGATCTATGTTATGGCATAAAAAGGCATTTTTATCTAGGAGCTGCCATCCATCAAGTTAATGGCATAAAATAACTCATTACTGAGATATCTTTGATACATTAAGTATGACTAGTTTCACTAACAAGGAAAGTGAATAGAATGCTCTATATTTAGAGCCAATGCATTAAGAAATAACTGTTTGTAAAGAAACTCAACTCAGTAAGCAATACTTAGTGGAATTAGAGTCAGCCAACCAAGGTATCAATATGTTTGGGACAGTTTGATAGGGTGTATTTAAAAATAGGGTTGGGTGTTCAAAAATATTGGAAAATTCAGAAAAACTGAAATAGTTTTTTTGTGTCTATAGGAGTTTTATATGAATTGTTAATTCCACACAACAATGTGTGTCGGGTCAGCTAGTCTTCTATCTATCTATATAAATTAAAATCAATTTCATTATTCTCGCTAAAACTTCGAGAACATCTGGGCCGATTTAGCTGATTTTGGTGTTAAAATGTTTGTCGTAGTCCAGGGAAGGTCTAAAAGGTGAGAAAAGTTAGGTGGGTAGGTAGGGTAGGTAGAACAAGAGGACCACAAGACAACGTCTGTCGGGTCAGCTAGTATTTGATAAAAATGGAGTTAATTTGAGCGAATTAACAACAGCTTTACCAAAAAATTTTGTTTAGTTTTTTTTTCGAAAAATTTTTCCTTTATTTAACACGTTGAGCGCCAACGCGGTCACCGGTGACCGCGAACAATAGTTTTTCTATTGTGTCTGCTGCCTGGCAGTCAATGCCTTAATATTCTGAAAATGCAATTCATAATTATCATCAGCCTATTAAGTCCACTGCTGGACATAGGCCTCTCCAATTGCACGCCATTCAGCATGATTCGATAAATAATGTGTTGACAACATATGATACACAAATGACAGTGTGTGTGACAATGCCCAAGAACTCCAAGAATGACAGAGAGAGAGAGAGAGAGAGAGAGAGGAAAGTTTACACTGTCTCCTTCATCAATATTTTGAGAGAATACCGAGTGTGAGCTCTTCTTGAACATTCCATAAGCCTGTGATATCTTTTGCAGGTAACAACATAAAATCAATAGAACATTTGAACCATAACATGCACTTGGAACATCTTGACTTGTCCAACAACCAAATATCCTTCATAGCCGATATATCTTATTTGAAGAATTTGAAGGTTAGTATTTTGTGGCAATATACTCTGTTTATTCTATAATGAATGATTGATATGAAACATGCTTAAACATGATTTTAAAATGCAAGATGTAATCTTTTTAATGTATAATATGCCACTGTGTGACATAAGATACAATTATATGTCATTTTAAAAGTTGCTTTCTTTTAAAGGTATTTTATGTCACTGTGAGACAAGATTAAATTTTTCGTCATTTTAAATATAATTATTCTATTATAATTGTCATGTTGTTTAGTAAAAAAACATAGGTACATGGTGGTTTGTGTCTATGTGTAAAATCCACAAACTTAAAAAAAAACAGAGTTTGATGGTAACAAACCACTTGGCTGAATTACTAATCTTTAAAACTTCTCTCTTTTTCAGCACTTAAATCTAGAAAGGAACAGGATATCAGATCTAAAGCAGTGCGATCGCTACCTTCCAACACACTTGGAACACTTTGGGCTGGCTCACAACAGCATCCAGGATCTGAATGAGATCAGTCACCTGGTACACCTGAACAAGCTGGAGAGCTTCTCTATACAGGGTAACCCATGCGTTGCGATGGCTGGGAAGGACAAATTGTATCCTTTTTAATCACACTTGTAATTATCGACGGGCTGTATTCACATAGAAAGCAGGCAACCTAACAGCGCAGGTTGTCTTCGTTAGTCGATAAGCAATCCTCATACCTTTTGCCAAACCGGTACACGGGTACCGATAAACTCCGGCCTGGATTGGTTGCCTACATACAATTAGCGCCGTGTTTAAGTACAGAGGCCAGCACATCAAGTTACCCCAATCTGTCAAATTTCTTGATAGTTTTTCAATTTTATGACGAAAGCATAGGGTCCATTTTTAATTCGGAAAATTTTAGTTAGGAATTGCTGGATATGCTGGCGTTTGTACAATATTCACGGTAAAGCTTGATTGAAGTAAAAAGGTTAGTCATTACAATGTAATACTTACCTTACTGCATTGTTATAAAGTATATATTAGAATGATTTCTGTGAGGTTGATTAAACTCTCGGCGATCATTCTAATAATGGTATAAAACGTTAAGAGTTGCATTGCAATGACTTAATAATGGTTTTATGTCGATCGTGTATGTCTACCTTAGATCGACGCCTGTTGCTTTTACCTGAACATGGTTGGAGGATGAACCAAGATTCCGCGAAATTCTTAAGTCCAATCTCAAATTGACTTATATATTTTTTAAAGCACTTAAAGACTCGCGTGATTACTAGAGATGGAACTACGATAGTATACGACTACGACATTGCTTTAAAATCATAACAAAAAAGAGAAATTGGGTTGTAGTATTTATCTTAGTAAATAATTGAATATTATTCCTTGACCCACCACTGCAGAGGATTTGATTACCGTCCGTTTGTACTCAACTGGATAATGAGCGTCAAGACTATTGACGGCTTTGTTGTCAGTGCTATAGAAAGGTAAGATACACGTTAGTGTTACATACTATTTGAATAGAATAAATGTTAGGTAAGGGCCGATTCTTCATTCGTCGGATATATTTTACTAAGTGCTCCCGCGCGGTTTCACCCCTCTGCTCGGCTCGTATCGGTCGTAGCGTGATGTTACATAGCCTCTAGCCTTCCTCGATAAATGGACTATCCACCACAAAAAAAAAAAACGGACCAGGAGTTCCAGAGATTAGCGCGTTCAAACAAACTCTTCAGCTTTTTAATATTTAGTATAGATATCAAGAATGACTTTACCGGTTTGACTAATATTTAAGGCAGAGAGAAAATTCCAGCAAATATGACGTAAAGAAAGGACACAAACATTATAGAACAAGATGTGGGAAAAAACAATATAATGTTTTCTATACAAAAGCTGTAAATCGGCGGCATATTAATAACTCAGTTTGTCCGTCGGCATCTTTTTTTATGTATGTTCCCTAATTACTCTAAGACGGCTACACAGATTTGGATTATTATTTTTTTTTGTTGGAAGGGTATATTTCCTAGGTGATCCCATAGCCGTCAGTTCAGGATCTAATGATGGGACCTGGTGAAATCAAGGGAACTCTTGGAATAGTATAGACTCACCTATAGCGATTTGGGTATTTTTATAGTAACTCGTGCATTTGCTCTCGGAAAGCACCATTTGGTGAAGTGGAACTGATGATGAAGCACCAAGAAAACTCCTCAACAGTAACCTTCCCAGCATCGGGAAAAGCAATATGTTTGAAAAGGTGATGAGCAGTTGACATTAGGCTATTGTAACTTAGATAAATTACAAACTGACCCACCACGAGAAATAAAAATGTTTTCCACTAAGGCCCAGAACATACGGCGCAACGCAACTGCAACTAAACCCTTTTGTAATTTATTTATTTATTTATTTACTATAGGAGAACCAACAGCTATAACTAGTGTTGCAAAAAACTCGAGTCCTCGAGTCGAGTCGTAATTTTAAAGACTCGACTCAAATAAGCAAGACTTGGTGTGCTAAAAAGGTTCGGAGTCTAGAGTCAAGCCGAGTCCGAGTCGTTTCACAACCACTTGAGTCTTAAAAAAGGACTCGAGTCTTAAAATGAACTCGAGTCTTCAATAAAAACTCGAAGCATGAAGATGAGACTTGAAACTCATCATTCGATAAGACTCGAATAGGTGATAAGTTTATATTAGTGGTTATGTAATACTGCACTAAAAAAAAATTGACAAGACAAAATCATTACAAGTCAGCATAAAAAACTCACTTCTATGAAAATAGATATGTGAAAGTAAACTGGCTTTATATTTTGAGATACTACCCTTTAAGTTGTTAAAGTAAATTAAAGTTTATGTACTTAGAAAAAAAAAAAAAAAATGAAAAAAAAAAACATGTTCTTAAAATAAAATTAATTTGAAATTAGAATTGTTAGCATATTGCATTTGATCGTCCGCTATAAACTATATTTATATCTTATTGCCTAGAATAGTGGTTTTCCTGCGTGTATTAATTATTTTACGGAATCAAAACACGGAATACTTCTGTTTGATAATGGAGCCAATAGAAGAAGTCAATTTAATAGATTCTATTTCTAGTAATGGTTCAGTGACTGAATGTGTGAATACTGTTGATTCAGAAGATAAATCGTTACAATGGGGGAAAAAAATTAAGAGTACACATTACTATAAAACTACAACACATTATGTGTGTAAAAAATGCGAGAAACATTTTTCACTTAAAACATCACATACTATTTTAAAAAGACATGTTGTTAATCACGAACCAGACGACGAAGAAAGAAAAAATAAAAAAAGCAAATCAAGTAAGTACTCCACATATGATAACTTAATAGTAAATTTCATTGTACGCGGTGCACATTCTTTTAAAACAGTAGAAGAAGAACATTTTATTAAAATGATAAAAGGATTGAACCCTAATTACCCGGGATTGACTCGTCATGGTTTGGACTTGAATATTCAAACACTTTTTGAAAACAATAAAACTAAACTTATAGAATGCATTAAGTCCATAGATAAATTGTCTGTTACATTTGATTTTTGGACATCGGTGACGAACAAGCCGTATATTGTTATAACAGCACATTTTGTTCTTGATTCTAAAATGCACGCCATTATATTAGATTTTGATTTAATACCATATCCACATACCAGTAATGAAATATTAATCAAAATCGTTGAAATATTTGACTGTTATGGCTTGCAAAATAAACTTCTTTCTATAACAACTGATAATGAGTCATCCAATGTGAAGATTATGCAATTGTTGCAATTATTTCATACTGATTATGAAAACGTCATACACACTAGATGCTTAGCACATGTATTGAATCTCTGTGTTAAGAAAGGACTGGAAAATTTTGATAATACAGTTTCAAATATTTCAAAGCTGGTCAACGTTATAAACTTTTCACCGAAGAAAAAACAGTTATACTTTGAGATTTGTGATTTGCTAAATGTATCACGTTTAGCTCTCCTTAAAGAAATGCCAATACGATGGAACTCTACGTATTTAATGTTGGAGCGTGCTTATAACATGAAATTTGTTTTAGATCATATGTGTAAGCATGTTCAGGATTTTAAGAAGTATTTAATTTTAGAATGGGAAAAAGTAAAACTTTTGATCGATTTTTTAAAACCTTTTTATGATGCTACACTCTTACTGTCCAAATCAAAGTACCCAAGTGTAATATACATGATACCTATAATTGATGTGTTACTGGAGCAAATCTCACAACATTACAACGACGAAGATATTTTGAAGGATTGTGCACGTGCTATGTCTGCAAAATTAAATCAATACACATCAGCTTTACGTACAAACTATGCAAAATTTGCAGTTATTTTGGACCCTCGTCTAAAAAACAATTATTTTTCTGAAAGAAATGAACATGAGCCACTTGAGTTGTTGACGTCATTTTTCAAAAATGAATATGATAAACAGAGTTCTATCGAAAATCAACAGTTAGAAGTAGAAAACAGTTCGAGTAAAACCATTTTTTCGACGATTTATAAAAAAAAAACGATTATTACGGATGAACTTCAAGAATATTTGACAATGCCTACAGAAACAGAAGAAACTGATATTGTAACCTGGTGGGCACAACAAACTATTCGATTGCCACAGCTTCAGAAATTAGCGTTTCATATTCTGAGTATTCCAGCAACGAGTGTGCCAAGCGAGCGGGCATTTTCAAGATCCGGCAATTTAATCACAAAAAAAAGAAACCGTCTCGGCAATAAAACTATACAAGCTTCAATGTGTCTCGCATCATGGCTGTACTTTAATTAAAACTACCCATTTTTTATGATATTTAGAAATGATTAAAAATATCCTTAATCAATACTTTTATTTTTTTATCTGAGCCTTTCTCCCCGCTCGTACACGAAAAGAACTTGAGTACGACTCGCCGCATAAAAAAGACTCGAGCGCACAAAGAGACTCGAGCTTTCATGTCACATACAAGGGCTCGTAGAGAACTTAGTTCTCTAGTCTTAGAGTCCTGTTGTAATGAGTCGAGTCTTGTAATTCATCATCCGAGTCCGTTTTTATAGGACTCGAAGACTCGAGTTTTTTGCAACACTAGCTATAACAGCTGGATAACAGAAGTAACATGCAACAGAGAGCCAATAACAGGTTCCCACGGATAAAAATAGGATAAGTAGTAGAGAACTTAGGATCTAACAAGCACATGAAATATAAAAAATAAGTTTAACTTCGGTAAATAAAAGATTATGGCCCTTTGAAAAAGCTCGCATTCAACTGACTGCGTACAGAGTAGGATTTGGTAATAAATGGGTCGAATGAAAACTCTTTACAAATAGTATTAAAGTCTTTGCTCGCTCTCACCATATATGAGTTTTGCCTATAATTGGAATGAGAAAAGGGAATGGACAAAGGCAAAACGTACGTAACGTAATTATTCGTTTGAATTGACTGATTTGCATTGTTTCAAACCAGTTTCAAAATGGTCGCGTCATGTGCGGTCTCTCAAAGGAGTCAATGGCATAAACTCAAATGAAACTCATAAGTAACTAGAAGTTGCAGTTTCGTTGCAGTTGCGTTGCGCCGTATATGCTGGGCCTTAGTCTATGTGAATGATGTTGTAGTATATTGTCGAAATTGTGTAGGGTAGGCACCACAACTAAAAAGTAAAAAATAAAAACTTTTTTATTTCGGTAGTCTTATCTTTGGTACTATATTTTAGTTTTTTGCCTCCGACTGCCGAAATAAAAGTTATTTTTCACTTTGTAGTGTTTTGCAAAGTCGGTTGTTTTTTTTTTGTAATAAAGTTTTTAGAATATCAATTCATGTGGTTATTTTATTGTATAAGAATGATTATGTGTATTATGCGGAATCGTATAATGATGTTACTAAATTGTCTATTAAAGTTTCATTTATTTGTTATGAACTACAGATACATTTATACAGTTTTGATGACGTATATTATATACACCCACTGCAGTTTTACTGAGTACAGTACGTCTAGGCGTTTTGTTGGGATTCTTTTCATAAACGTAAATCAAATCTTGCCCCTATTTACTTTCTGTAGTGTCAATCCAGTTGCTATTATTAATCCTTTTTCCATTATTTTTCTGGTGTATTTTCCGGTGAATAGTAAAGAATACTGAATACTCGCATATTTTGTAAGCCTCTATTTAAAACAATAAGTTCCCTTTCAGTTTGAAAGCAGAATGGTTGTACAGTCAAGGCAAAGGGCGGCATTACCACGCGGGGCAGCAACAAGAATTGTGTGAATACTTGGCGTCAACCTGCCCCCTAACAGCTGATGCGCTGGAGACCGAGGATCAGAGGAAACTGCGCCTTATTCTTAGTAAGGTAAGGTCGACTTTACACGTACACACAACAGTGATGTATTTTAATATCCTGCGCAACTTGTATAGTTCGTTACGATATGAGAGAAGTCAATAATTTATTAATCAACTTCAAAAAGGAAGAGGTTCTATGTTCGTATGATTGTAATTTTTTAATGTATGTTCATCGATATTTTCATCGATTTTATTGTGGATCGATTTTGAAAATTCTTTTTTCATTTTGGTACAGGAAGTTTTATTAATTTTGCTTGGGTAGTTCTTGAGTCAGCTTCAATAAGTATAATACGTGTTCAATGCACTTTGTGTACGTTGACTATGTTATGAAACTACCTCTCACTGTTCTTTACATAGTAAGTAACCAATACAAAAAAAGTGAAAAATAAATAACTTTCTGACAGTATGTCTTGTCTTGTCAGTGTGTCTTGTCTTTTGTCTATGTGTCTTTCTATTCATTAGCGTGCAAGGCGTGCAATAGGTCGCGCCACGTAATTTGACCCCTGAGTCACGCGAATTTCGTTCATACAAGCACTGCATAAGTACTTCACCAGCGTTCATTTTGTGGCGCGTGCTATAATTATTATCATAAATACTGAATCAACGTGTTCTCACAAAAATATTACAATGCAGGCTCAACACCATCAACAGCAACTGAAAGATCAAAATCACAGTCCATTGAAGCCCAAGTTGCAGTCACCGAGAATGCAATGTAAGTACTTTTTAGCTTAAAAGCTGCTGGGGAGTTTGTTGCACCACTTCTTCTTCCCAGCTAAAGCACTAGGAATGGTGCGTTTTTGGAGAACTGTCTTATGTAACTTTGACCTTCAAAAAGTGCTGATTTTCAGCCTAGTTTGAATAAATGACTTGATTTAGCTATACCCCGACCGCTTATCTGAGATCGTTCCTGAGATAACTGTGCGGTGTGGGAAGGGTGACAATTGTTACAAGTTGACAAATTGTCCAGCCCTTCCGCACCGTGCACCTACATTAGTTGGTCGATTCTGTAAAAATACCACTGTGAAAACTCAGGTGACGTGAACGTGAAGAGAGCTGTCATTCCATCTATTGTTAGGAATTTACCCTATTGTCAGCTCACCTTAAACTCACTTCACCGGTGAGAAATTTACAGAATACCATTCTTGGAAAGGTCTCAGTTAAGCGGTCGGAGGTTTAGGGTGTTTGTCTACTATTTATAATGTACTGAAAAAAAACATATTTAGGACATGCACAGCAAGTACAGACGGTAAAAAAAGAGCCATTAAAACCAAAATTAACATTAAATAAAAAAAAACAGAATGGAAGGGACATCGACGCGAAGCCGGTTACCATGGATTCAGTAGGTACATGATTTTGATCCTACAGGCGTTAAAAATTTTCGTTGGTTCAAAAAAATCTGCTGTTTCATAGAAAAGCGCAATGCTTAAGCCGTGAAGATCTATGGAACGGATGTTTTTTTGAATAACCGACGACTAATTTCAACGCAGTGAGGTTCAGAATCATGCATTGTAACCGGCTCGATCGCGTCGATGTTCTTTCCACCCTTTTTCTTAAGAATTCCTATGATATTTTTATAAAAAACAAACATACAAGGGATACGGGCAGGAGAGTGTCAAACAATTATGTCTGCTATTTTTTTATTTTGGCTTGTAACATAAATATTTTCGACCTACATTATCATTTACACAAGTAGTGTCGTTAACATGGTATGCAATATGCATATTATCGTTCCACTTCGAAACTCAATGTTTTGTTGTTACTAAGTTATGCTGGCATAAAGGAATGTTTGCCCTGTTCATTAAAATAATCAATTAGTAGAAATATGTTCGGAATTACGCTAAATGGTTCTGTAGGCATTAATGTACAATATTCTATCGATTTCAAGTAATAAGTAAGCATATACTATCAACAGACGATTTGTATTTAGTGGAATCTGTTTCTCGAACCGCCCCCGATTACATGGGACTTAAACATATCTGGCGAAATGTGGGTGGTGTATTGTTCATCTCTGCTTAACCCTTCGGAGAATACTGGCCTGGCGTTATGTTAAGCTATTCTAAAATGGTCGTATTCTAACTGTTTTTATAAATGTCAAATCAACGCCGAAGTTCTCTGTTCCTATCTTTGCATGAATCATCTGTGAAATTATATTAAACTGCCCGGTGATAGCCGGCAAAATAGTTCGATAACCAAGGTCCCTACGTGAGATTGTCAGTAACACCAAGGCGTTGCTGGCCTTCGTTGAGGAGCTGAGGTGGATCGAATGATTGATTTCCCCGCCCGTATAGAAAATATACGCACTGACGTGAAGCTGCGGTAAAAAAGCTATTACCTATTGTCTTTAAATCAATCCTCGCATTTCGTCTACTGTGTGATTGATGCGAAAACTCGTGGTTGCTTGTGAGTGTTTGTTAACCAAACAAAATTTTCCTTTCTTCCTTGGTAAATAAACTGAAACTCGTTCACCCATAGTCAACGCTTGGAATTAGTTATTAGTGGATATGTTTTGGTGGCTAACAATACTTAGCAGTGGCCACTTAGCTGCAGATACTTTATCGCCATATTAATTTACAGCGCGTATTTCAACACCCCGTCACATGGGCCGCTCACCCGACCGCCTCTCTTCGAGCTACCACGCAGCTCTAACCAAGTCTTCGTCGCCATCCCATCAAATGACGTCATCATTGTGTGGTGATCTACCCGGTATACCCACGGCTATGAGCCAGAGCTTCGACTCGCCCGGACTCATGTATGCTACGGAGAAACGAGACACCGCTAGAGAGAAGGAGAGGGAAAAAGTACAAGGTATGTGTTGGCAAAAAGAAGTGAAAACGGTTACTTAAACACCCAGGTGACCCAGGGTTAAACAATCGAAATAATTTATGATTTCAACTCTATTTCGACTAAGTTAAAATTATAATTACAAAAAAAGATTTGAAACCCAGCCTATGTTGTCAATTTGCTGCTCTAAATAAAGGTCTAGGTTTGGCATTAATGTTAAATCAAGTTTTAGAAAAAGTCCAGCTTTGTAAAGCATTGTATTTGTTACTCATACTTGTGTGACAGCTTTTTCTAAAGTTCGAGCTATTGCTTGTTTAATTATTAATTCATAAATAGCGTATTGTAATTAATAATCCACAACGACTTACCAACTCCTCAACTTCCACAGAGATACCGCAACCAAAGCCAGTAAACCATTCACTAGAAGCCGCATCGAAGATGGTCCCCGTACCAGAATCATTAATGAGTCCCGACTACCAAGACCCGATATACGACATCCAAAGATCAATACCAAAGCCGACCAATAATTCTATACACAGCGTGTCGAACACGTCATCGCAGTCTAGCAACAGTAGCATTCATGAAGACAAGCCACGTCACGCCAAAAACATGAAAGGTTCCCCGAAACTACCAAAGAGCGCTACTTCATCACCCAAACTAAAAACGAGAATGGAACAACGGAAAGGCAGCTTATCAAAAATTGAAGTGAAAAACGACGAGAAAAAACTAAACGGCCTCACGAATGATTCGGAGAATCTTGGTGCTGACATCATGAAGTTAGCGTCGAATCAGAGAAGGCAGAAGAAAATGAGCGTGGAATCTATGGCAGCCGTCACTATACAGAAGATGTGGAGGGGGTACAGAAGTAGGAACCTCAATAAGGATACGCTGCGGATACTCCACGCAATACAAGCGGCGAGGGCCAGGCAGCATATACAGTGAGTTTAATTAACTATGATTTTTCCATCCATCACCAGTACCAGATAAACGTGTGTATGTGTGTCTAACTTGGTGTCAAAGATCGGTTTTTTTTAAGGATGGTAAATCAGCATGACTCCTCCTCACGCTCTGGGTGGGTGGAGCGGAAGAGAGTGTCATACTCTTACTGACTAAAAACCATCCATGTTCTTTCCTTAGCCCTCTGTGTTCCGCAGCGATAACCCTTTAAAATTTCGGTTTAATTGAGCGTCTATAATTCAATGTGCCATATTATCACCTGGTGGTACTGTAAATATTTTATTCTAATGATCTGAGATAATGGTTGAGAGAGGATTGATGATTACGGCTTGTTTGCAAGCACTACGGTCTGTAAGGGGAAAAAATGTGTGTGTATTCGTATTACTCTCGAACAGCTCAATCCGCGAAGAATAGAAACTTAAATTTTAAATATGACAAATCTTATTCCTTGACTTCCTTAACTTGAATCTTGTCACAAACGGTAAAAATTTTTGCCATTATTTGTTTAAAGCTAACCCCCAATCGATAGGGATTTAGGGGGCGTTAAAGTTTTTATGGAAGAATGAAAAAAACACACTCTTTTGATTTAGAATCTAGAAACTTGGCTCTAGGTACACCTAGGTAAATAATTATAGACTGATGATTAATTTTCCAAAACTACCCTCAATCGGGGTAGATGGGGTGTTAAAGTTGTAGGGGAAAATACAAAGTCCCCGCGGAGAATCCATCGCGTATTGCTAGTTACGTATTCATTTAAATTTAATTGATTTTTCTAATTCGTAGGAGACTGACGTGCGACATGGAGGCAACGAAGGCCGCTTTAGAGTCTGAACGAAAGATACAGCAACTACAAATGCAGGCTATCAACGCATTGTGGAAGAAGGTGTCAACTCTACAGGCTGCTGGTGAGCTACCTTGATATGAGAGTTGGTTCTGATTTAAGTCGTGCTCTCCCTTTGTTGGCAATCGCAGCGTCGGCATATGGTTTTATTTTTTGCTCAAAATGCAGACGACTGGCGCCAATTTAGTAAATACAAAACTAAATATAGTCTATATTCGTAAATATTTGCCTTTAATTCTAGATAACCAGAAGCAAAGGCTATCGGAGTCAGATGACAGCACCGACGCGCTTCGACAACTTTCGGAGACGTGTTTCAGTCTACAGGCACAGGTGTGTACCAACTGTGATGAAATTATCAAGAATCTTACTATAAATATTTAGTTCTAATAATATAGTCTCAACGTCTCACTCTACAAAGTACAAATTTAATAAAAAAGCAGTGATAGCCTAGTGGTTTGACCGTCGGACTGCCAAGTCATAAGTCTCGACTTCGAACTCAATGCCTCTGATTTAAGAATTCATGTGCGCATTGTATAATTATCACTTGCTTAAAGATCGCGTAAGGAAAACATCGTGAGGAAACCCGCATGTCTGAGAGATATTTCTCTACTAAATGTGAAGCAAAATCAACTAATATTAAACCACTCAACAGTAAATGACTAAGTAGCAAACAATGTGTAAATTGAAATGATTCTGAATAATTCAAGTATATTACGGCTCTTTTTGAAGTTGCTTGTTGGGGGAAGTTCTACTTCCATATGGGGAACAAACCACCACTTGACACAGTATTATTTCAATATTACTTTAAAGTGGGTAAGAGATGGCGCTATACGTCCTTTATAGCTGCGTCTCATTCTCACAGTAAAGTACTATTGCAATAATACTGCTATAAGAGGTGGTGGTTCGGGCCTTATTTTTTCCGTCATTTTCTGACATATATTTTTCTGTTCCTAGGTAGCGGAATTGCAAGGCTGTATGCAAGAAGTTCTGAAAGCGGTATCTACTAAAAGTCATGCGGAGCCGGTCGCAACACAAACAGACATTACGGCCATTATCACACCTCAGGTAAGGGAAACAATGTCAGACTTTGAAATACGAATATTGGCCTTTCATTTTATGGTCTTACCTAGGTGTGTGTCATGTGTGTATTAAAAAGGTTTGTCCGCAAGCAACATGTTGATGAAAATATGCTAACTGGATTAGAATTGTAATTAAAAAATTGTACTTTTCTTCTTGATTGCATTTTTATCATTAATTTGGTTTTGTCATTTTTGTTACTTGGTTGTGTTCTTTTTTCTTACTGTATGACATTAGATGTATTCATGTTCTTTTGTTTTTTGCATATTTGCATATCATATAGATGATGACTTAAAATAAATACATTCTTTTGCATTAGTATGCGTGCTTGTATGGTACGTGTCGACCGCAAAATGGGTCTTAAAGAACATTTAAAAGTGTCAATTGAGAATTGTGAAGTCAGTGAATAACATAACGTGTATGTTTGGTTCAGGAGGAGCGGTGTACGTGGCTGCGTCGGCCGCAGTCGCTCCAGTTGGGCGGCGCGCGCGCAGAGCCTCCTGTGCCGCCCGCGCCAGCCCCGCCGGCCCCGCCGCGGGAGCACGCGTAAGTGACACGACGACACATGGGACGTTTCGTCATTTCACATGCTATGCTTGTGTTGCAATAAAATACTCTACTCACCCCAAGCATTCGCAACACGAATTTGTTTTTTTATAAAAACATTGCGCGAGCTTTTGTTACGCGATGAACATTAATTTGGGAAACTAAAACTTCCGGTGAGTATGTAAATGCAAACATGAAAAACAAATTCTAATTGCTATGCTTTCGAACGATTGTTCCATATACAAAAAAAAAATTAAAATCATGCATTTCTTACGTTCGTATTATAGTAACAACAAGTATTATCGTCAACTAACATCTAATATAGCATAAAGAAACATAAAAAATCTATTTGGAACTTATGTTCCCCACGTCTCTTGAGCGAGCTGACTAATAATAAAATTGCAGTGCGAAATCGAACGAAACGGCCGCTCTGGGTATAGAGCGCACCGAATCCGTTATTCAAGAGGGATCGCCGGAAACGACCGAAGTGGATGTCGACTCGAGGGCATGTGACGTCATCGCCGACTGATAATGCAAGCAAGTTTACATATTTATCGTAAACCTCTGGTTGATGTTGATACACAATATATTTGTTATACTTGATTAAGGAGATAGTATACGCTATAAAAATGTGTTTTCGTTATAATGTGCCTACAACCGGTATATATAAACGCCAATATGAACGCTAAATGAATCTGTTGCCGAAACTGAAATCAGCTAATATGAATGGTTATAAATCCTTGCAAATCATGAGATCGAATTATGAAATACTCATGATTTTTCATCTTATGCACATTGACATAAGATTTAATTTGTAATGATAAACACACGCTTTTAAAATATAAATTAATTATTGTTTCCGCCAACCAATCTTATCAGCTATGTGAATTTTGACACTAGTTTATTATAATAATTTAGTTATTATTATTAAATAGCCCCAGGCTTTCGGCTGGGTGTAGAGTTGACAACATTTCAATTAACTTATAATAAAATTAATATGTTAGTGTATAAAATATGACGTAGATAGCAGAGAAATATGGTGGGCAGCTAAATTACCAAAGATAAATAATCTTTTAAGATTCAGAGCAGCTACCTTTTTTAAAAAACCTGGACAATGATTGTTTTCGAAAATTTCAGTACTCAAATATTACAATATTACTGAAAACAATTACGCAGTATACTATCTCTTTAATACAAAGTAATTATTTTGTGAAGTTAAATTGGTTTACTTTACATAGTTAACCTCTAAATGTAAGAGAATTAGTAGGTCTCGGGATAAAGCAAATTGAAACTATTCATCATAGTCGTAAGGTTCATATTCGTGGTACGCTAAAGCAAAGCTTGGTCTGTAATGTGGGCTTGTTAAGGTATGACATGATATTTGTGTAAGAAGGTTAAATCATGGTTAAGTTATATGACGAAAGCATTTCAAAGGCCTTCAAATGCCTGTTTGATATTTATATTTGCACTTAATTTTCTTACCGCAGCTGCCTCTATACATGTTGCCTCTATATATTTTTTATTATCAGTCCAAACGATACTTTTCTCTACATTAATCATCATGGAATCATCTTTACAGCATACTTTCAAGCCCCATCGATTTAACTGTATAAACTTTTAATTTTTCAGATATACAGGGTGTAATAAAACTCTTGTCCGCCCCGAAAGAGGGTTCAGAGTCGTATACGAACATATTAGTTAAGTTAAAAATGTTGTTCCCCATACAAAATCTTCTCTTCTTTTCGTGTGGTTAGTGACTAACCTGGTGTCAGAGTTTTTATCCTGCCCATGGGCCTCTGACTTAGCTTCACATGCTGTCGAGAAATATCGCTCAGACATGCTGGTTTCCTCACGATGTTTTCCTTCACTGATTTTTAAGCAAGTGATAATTTATACAATACGCACATGAATCCGTTAATTCAGAGGTCAGAGGAAGATGTCATCACGTGAGAGAATATTCTGTATGAGGGATATACATTTCGATTTTTTAAGGTTAACCCGCCAATATGTGTTCTTGAAACGACATTCGACGACGAACAACCCGCTTTCGGGTCATACACAAGTTTTCTTTCATCCGTATATCTGAAAAATAAAAACGATGGAGTTCCTTTGAAAGTTATGCTGTAAAGATGATTCCCTGTTACACACCAAAGAAAGTGATAGCATTATGAAAGACAAAAAAAAACACCGATTTTCCAACAACAAAGGTTGTTTTGAAAAAAAGACACCAATTAACAAAATTAGACCGGTTGAAAAAAAAAAGTTTAACTTTAGACGTAATATTTGGACTATGCGGGGTTCCATCATCGTAATCTGATACAGCTGATTGCTGACACAAGAACAATTCCAAGAAAATACCTTGGTTTAGCAACTATTATGGCTTGCTAAATAGAAGTTTTTATGTGTCGCCGCAGCTAGGCTCATTATTCTTGCTTTATACAAGACCAATTTGAAACAAGACTGAACAAGACGAAAGTTTTGTTGTTCGCTGATATCCTTGCCAATAGGGATGACGACTAAAATTTTTTTTTACTCCGTCATATAAATTATTAAAAATTATTGCATACGTATCCTTTATTTTTCTACGTAATCCAAAGATTACATCGATACATTGTGTTAAAATATGGCATGTCGTCACGGTTAGGTAGATTTCAAACTTAATTGTGACGGTGCGAGCCCCCACTGCCCAAGTTTAATGCGTTTTATCTAAGTCATTTTTTATTAATATGATAAAGCAAAAAATACATGTCTAATATTTTGTTATTATCTGACTGACGGACTAAATATAATTTATTTTTTGTACCCTGCCGTCATGCCTATTTGAAATTTCCGCTTGTACATACAGGCTATTGATTTAGTCACCGGAATTAGTTAAGGGAGCTTCTACATTACTTTTCGTCACACAAACAAGTAAACAACATTCCCAACACATTTTTTATTCACGAGTTTGTAATCGATTTCTAAGTAGAAGCTGTTCATGACGCGTACGTGTCCACGCGCGTCTCAAAGTGATGTCAGAATTTGAAGGGGCCCGTAAGGGCCGAAGCCTGCCGGGTAAGCGGGAATGTCCAAAAGGGTTACCGCTACCCCGGATTATTAAGGGGTAAGGAAAGAACATGGATGGGTTTTAGTCAGTAAGAATCTGACACTCCCTTCCGCTCCACCTAGAGAGGGAGTAATTTGATGGTTTCTCACCCTCAAAAAAAAGGCCCGTATTACAGAACCTTACTCAAGACCGAAGCAATACTTAAAACTAATGTTAACCAATCAAATGGCTTTAATCGAGACTCAAGCATTGCTTGTGTATTGAGTGAGGTTCTGTAATACGGGAACTTGGAAGTACCTTAACGGTTCATGCAAGTGAGTAAATCAACAGCCTTTACATAATATCCTTCATTGGCGAAAAGCTTGACATAATTAAAAAATACGAATTTTTATGTGTGATGCTGATGACTTAAAGAGTTTAAAACCAGCGGTGACATGGCGACGTGTATAAAGTTACAACCTTTCTAGTTCCCTAATTTTTAGGGTTAGCATATTTTCGTTACTCATCTTAATACTTGACTCAAAATTACAGATTTTTTAGTTATGTCGCCCTTCTTGCCAATTAATGACTTGTTAATTTAAAATTCACAAGAACATTAAAATTCGTAACTATCGCCAATGAACATAGTTGAAACAGTGATACATTTCGTTCAATTTTTTATTTTCTGCGATCTGTAAATTAAGCATAATAATTTTTAATTATCACTTTATTATTATACTAATTTTAGACGTTCACAAATACGTGGTTGTTGATTTTCAAACGAAATAGTTACGATTATTATGCTATTATAATCAAAGTTGCACGGAAAGTTTGGTTTTATACACGGTTACAAAATAGAGCAACAAAAATTCTCCATAAACACACAGTGTCACTTAGTTCACGCACTGACTTCACTGCCATTTTGCAAATAAATAGGTAATAGAATTTATAAATTTTTACGACATACTTGTTGTATATTCACAATAATTGTACACAAATCGGCTGATAAGGCAGTATTAATTATTGTTAAAAAAAATATTTATTTCTAGTTGCGTGGTACATAAATGTTAGTATTTATTTAGATTAAAATTATACAAAGAATAGATGAGAAGTTCTGGAGGATTCTCGAACATTTCTAGAGCTTTAAAACGATCTATCAAACAATGTCACTTAGAAAATAAGATATAAATTCAGATTTCAGTATTAAAATTACTTACACGTATTTTTCAATAAAAAAAGAATGCAAGTTTCTACATCCACATCTCTATAAACAAGTATTTACATTATACAAACAGTGTTAATGATGGAAGTTATAATAGACCCACTTTTAGTTGAAAGCAAGAAGGCAATATTATTATGTACCATAATAAGTTTTCTATTTAGTGCAGAACCTATGAACATAGTAGCAACATAGCAGAATACAGCTTTAACACAATACGTTGAGAAGTGAAACAATTGGTATTTTATGGTTCCCGTCTTCAAGTCAGCGAATTGTACTTGGTGATAAAATAAACTAAAATATCATGGGTATGTGTGGAAATACTGACAGACGTACTGACGTCAATTGACATTATAAAAGCATCCTTTATTACGGTAAAGCTACGAATACACATCTGTGACATTTCAACAGACCGGATACCGTGACACAAATTCAATGTCACAAAGCGAAGCTATTCCGAACCCTCATAATATTAATTTTCTCGACCATTAACTGTGAATAGTTTCATCGCTTTAATTTCTAGATTTCGTTACGAGGTACTAATCTAACCAAGGGAATCTTGTAACCCAGTAACTTGGTTGTGGAGGTTAAATGGGTAGCCGCTCCATGTAAAAAACTGGTACTGGTAAGACTGGAAGATGGCTCATTAAACTCTAATGGGTCAGAAAACTGACTTTGTTCATCTACGATATAGAACACTTATTTTGGTACAAATGTTCGGGAAGTACATACTCACTGCTTGATTGGCACCGAGTTGATGGAATAGGGAAACTTACGCAACACCGAAAAAGCCGGTGGCGCCACCTAGCCACTAGGGGAGCAAAACAAACTGTAAAATGCGCGAGGATTTTAAGCATGTTTTTAAACTTTTGGCGAAAATAAAATGTGCATATGATGAGTATTTCAAACACATTTGATTTTTTATATTGAACGACTTAACAATATACTTTTAAAAGCAAATCTAAAAATATTGTGTTTTTATATTCGTTTTTTAAATATTTATATTATTTACGAATGATCACATACACCTACAATGTTTTGTGGCTGTATAATGTATATGTAATTTCCTATTTCTTGCGAAGTTTTTCGGATTTAGGGAATTAATGGCACAACACTGATACAATGACGACTGCATTCTTATAGATTATTCCTAACAAACGGCTATCACTAAAATAATAAAACAGTAGAATACGGGAATTCCCACTAACAACAGTCACCTAACCATAGATATTTATTTTTATTATAACTATAGATAAAAGAGGAGATATTTATTCATTCTCCTAGGTTTCATCACCTTAGTACAGTACCTAATAAGGTCACATTATTTACAATTTTTAAATGATTAGAAACCTTAATCATTTTGTTATCTAGTGCTATGGTGTCCTCCAGCGAGGGAAATTGGTAGCAGGGAACCTTGCTGCCAATTTCCAATATTGAGAGTACACTAATAATCTTTCATGGCACTTATGTTGCAAGATAAAGGTCACAACCTAAACAGCAATTAGAATAACCACTGAATTATTGAGAAGTTATAATTAGTATAATTGGTAATTATTAAACAAAAAGGTAAACGAGATGCCTTGTGAATTGAGCTTTATTTTTCGCGATATTTTTTTAATTTTCTATTTTTATCGGGTGTGTCAACTAGTTAACGAATCTCTACGCTTCAATATTTTTATAATTTTTTATCTGTAATATAATTGTGACTATTTGAATTTTGAGCATTGGCGGAAGCTTTGAGTTTGAATAATGGGTTGAAAACCGCTTGTCAACTTTTGACTTGATAGAATTCTTGGCCGATTTGTATGGTGTGATTATTATGTTAGACATTTGAAAATATGGAATCCTTACAGGTCCTTAGTAAGTAAAGCTACTTTCATAAAACAGCGGGTTTGCCGGTACCCTTCAGGTTGGTCTAGGGAAAAAAACGTCTACTATGTTTTACTTATTTATGTTCGAGCGCATAAGTTAATACTGCTATGTTACTCGCATCGATTAGTACGTACTTGTCTGTAGCGAGAACTCGCATTTTTATACAAGCGCACTTAGTCCCTTGATTACTACCCTGTAAAGTTGTTGCCGATTATCAGAAACTCGAATTCAAATAGTCCCAATTTATAATGGACTTCTTATATGCTAAGTACTAGTCATTTTTAACAACGCATTGTCAATTTATTCTTAGTGGTCAGTGCAATTAATTTTAGCTTCGCCTTACATGACATTAATGTGTTCATAAAACCTTGTTTTCACATAATAAATTATATAGTTCGTTAAGATCGAGTAGTAATAGATTGTGTAAATGTGTTTTTCTGTACTTGGTCACTCTTACATAAAAAAAAACATAGTTAGGAAAAGACAATGTCTGCATTGGCAGATTATGGAAAACTGGTTGTAAAAAAGCATGTTCCACTCGTGTTTGACGTTTACAATTTAAGTTTTGTATAAATAATGGAATTTTTATTTTTAACAATGGTAACATTAACGCGCATATGGAAATCTGACTGCAGTTTCAAAGTACAGTAAAATAGTTTTTACGCGATAATGTGACCAAAATTGTGAACAGAAATGTTAACCGTATAAACATAAGATTAACTCGATGTAAGATCTTCTGGTGTCTTCACAAATGTGCCTGAATGTATATTTATATTCTGGAGATTTTAAATTATATCATGGCTCATTAATACGGAGAGAATACCTCGGTCTCTGCTTCAATAAACCTGAAATGTGAGTCAAGTCAGTCGTTTGGACCCGCGTGGTGAATTATAGCCCACTCCCTTAGAGAGGAGGCGTGTATCCCAGCAATGGGAACATTATAGGCTGATTATGTTATGTTATGTGAGTCGAGTGCGATAATCGCCTCAAAGCATATCTTAATTATTGAATGCACAGTTTGCCACAAAGGGCGAGAAGATCTTGCCGTGTAAAAGAGGCTTTATTTTGAATTCATAGCCAATAAAGAAAAATGTATGATTAAATTTCGGTCGTGTTAAAGTCAATTCGGCTCATACAAACTTTAATTTTTAATCATTGTGAAGTCACCATAAGGTTCCAAGACACTCTTGCCGTCCTGTGTAATTTCAATTTCATCGTAAACCCACCTTATTTGTTGTCCATTACGTTATAGCCTGTATTTATTATGTTTTATAAAACGATTTTAAAACATTTGCCGGCTTTTATTCCCCTTTAACAATCACTCCATTACTTTCAGGTATTTACTTGGACAGGGGTCGAAAAGAGGAGTGTTAAAGTCATTATTGTTCTTGGGCGAAGAAACGATAAGGTTCGCTGTTCGACTCTGTTGTTTCCTTGCACTTAAACTAAGTTGTGTACAATAAGTAGTTAGCAGCAGTGTCTTCTTCTTCTTAGCGTGTCGATGGCAATCTGTATGTAATCGGCCCAGAATTCGGCTAGCAGCTGAGTTTCGTTATTTGTCTTTAAAATGTTTTGATTGTTTCTGGTTCCGCACTGTTTCGCGTTACTGGCATGAACAGTTTTTTAACCGACTTCAAAAAGGAGGAGGTACTCAATTCGGATGTTTGTATTTTTTTTATGTTTGTTCGCGCATAACTCTGGTGCTTGCCAACCGATTTGAAAAATTATTTTTTTGTTGGAAAGGGTATACTTCCCAAATGGTCCCATAAAATCGAAATCGGATAAGCGGTTTTTGAAAAATCAACGAAAATCTAAAAAAAAACCTTAATATATGTGGACGATGTTCTAATAAAAAACAAAAACAAACACTATAAAGTGAAAAATAATTTTGATTTCAGAAGTCGGTGGCAAAAAATGAAAATACAAAACCGAAGACACCGACTGCCGAAATCAAAATTATTTTTCACTTTGTAGTGTTTGTTTTGGAAGTCGGTTTTATTTTTTGTAAAAAGTTTTAATAGTCCTTAAAATGATAGTATGTAATAGTTGTGGTCTCTGGTTTAAATTAACAAATTGAAATATTTGAAAATAAATTATAGTGCTGTCTGAGGTCATCGTACAGGTTTTTGAATGGTTCGGTGATGTTGCTACTTCAAAACTCACAAAAAAAAATGTTTGGGGTGTGGTTTTTTATATGTTTTTGTTCATACTTTATTATTTTGTAGTGAAAGAAAAAGCTTGCTATATTGTATTTTATCTGGCCTTTCCGCTACCAGTTTCTTTACAGATTTGGAGAGTCAGACTGTAATCAGGAGAACTGATAAAAAAAACACAGTCTTTTAAAAGCGCGTTGCGAAACTTTAAAAACGAACGAATAACTTGAAACCCCGTTCCACCATTTTTGGGTTTATTCCGTACGTATTGTTTCCGAATACTGTTTCTGGTGCCCTTGTAAGGCACAGTCATTTCGTCGATGCTAAAACGTTTCCTTTTAGGAATTTTGGTTGATTAGTTAGGACGGAGTTTTCACTAGTGGCCGTGTTTTATTATTTTGTTTTATTTGCCCAGGGTGTGAGGAAATATTTAAAGAACCTGTTAGTGAGGAATGGAAACCCCCTTTTTTCGGTGGGAAAATAACACCCCTTGCCCGGTAAGGTTAGATGGATACATTTACCGTACTTTCTTTATTATTCTAATTCAAGTGTTTCTTCCTGGCTTCGGTTGTTATAAATTATTTTTTAGAATTAATTAATTTATTATTATATTTTGATAAATGAAAAACGACTAATATGGAATAATATATTTATTAGTAACATTAAATTTTAATTAATCCTGAGGTGGACCTCATGAAAGGATTTAAAACAGTTTTTTGCACATAGTGCTATTTGACAAGTTGAACGCATTATTTTAGTTTTCTTTTCCTCCTTCTTGGTGCTGCAGAAACGACACCTTTTATAGCTATTGTCTTTCTCAGGGAGATGAATTCCTACGTTGAGGAGGCGCGATCTCATCAGGCACCCCGAAGTTTGAGCCTTTTTTGTTTTGAAAACAACTTGCCTATTTTTTTTGCTTGAATAGTGTGAAATCATCTCACGAGCCAATCGTAACCTAAAAATTGTCTGTGCGAATGCGTATACAACGTCGACAATTTTGTAGGTAATGTAATTGTTAATTATTGACGCATCAAACATAAAAAAGAAAAGTCTCATCCAAAATTTTCGACACTTACGATTGATGGGATGTGACGATCGAAAGTGATCGAAGTGATCTACGCCTCCCATGACAAGCGTATAGCTAGCGATAGCTTTGGGGCAGAAGACTTCTTTCCTTGTTCCATCTTTTTGAGTTCGTTTAACAAATATTTTGCGTCAGTTGGATGGTGAGCTGTCGTGAGGACAGTAACATCTCGGGTATCAAGCCACTTAATGGCTGTAATAGGTTTTGCAGTTATAGCTGCAAATTGATTCTTTTCCAGTTTTAGATGTTTAGGCTGTGATTTCTTCAGTATATCTGGCAAATCTGTTCTTTTTGTTCTTACCGTACCTAAAGAAAAGATTTTTCTTAAATACAAATCATCCAGCAAATTGCAGCTTGTAGAGAAATTATCAAAAGAAGAAGAAGCAAGAAGTTTGTTCTCAGGAAGATCAGTAGAAAGTTTTGAAACCTAGTTCTTCATCTTCCATATTGTCTCCTTTCCCCGTATAAACCTCTATAGAGGTAGCCTGTTTTTGAGTCACAACGCGCCCACACCTTAAACCCAACGTGGGTTTAGGGTGTGGTTAATCGGTTTTTTGGGCATGTATTGTCTTAAGGACGATCGCCCTTTAAAGGAGACGGGCGAAAGTTCATAGAAAGTTGGGCCTGATGCTACAGTAATAATTACTGAATTATTTTATTTATACACTAATACCATTTAAAAAAAACTAAATTATTTACGGCTGCTCCATGGGAGTAAGAAAATAAAGGATGACATTGGATTATACAAAACAACTTCTAAGCTAAGGTTATACACCGTACACTTCGAGAAAATAACTATTTGACGTTATTGTTAATTAGAATTAACCTGAATTTATTATAGGACATTCATACATTGAAGATTCAGACGCCGACCAACTAGATCTAGAGCAGTGGTTCTCAACCTTTTAGTCATGAGGGACCATTTTACCAAATGTTTGTCTTGCCGGAGACCACCTAGTTGGTTTTCCTAAATTAAGGATTGTTTGATAAAGAAAACAAGCACAATTTTATAATTAGCACTCATTTATTTATTATTTAGCAAAAATGTAAAAGTTACAGATTTTAATTTAATGTGATTTTTGTGACTGCATACTCTTTACTAACTTCTGAACTCTTGGTTCAGTGCTACTCAAAGCGAAACGCATGTCGGCAGTGGCATCCATCCGATTTCGTTCCGATCTGCTTGTTTTTAATCATCAGAAGCGTCGAAAAACCCTGCTCGCATAGATACGTCGATGAAAATAAAGTTAGGTAACGCATAGCAATGTCTCGAAGCTTTGGTAAAGAAATTGCTTTTTGGCTCCATAATTCCTCAAGATTTATTCCAGATTCGAATGTATCTTTTAAGTTTGTGTCGTGTTGCATCTCAATCACTTCTTCTTGAATTTCATCAGAAACTTCGGAAACATTGAGAATGAAAGGATTCCGGATCAGTTTCTGAATACTTTTGTCCCCGCAGTCAGGAAAATAGCGATTGAATTCACTTTTTAATTTTGTCAAATGGAGCATCATTTTTTTCTGAATTTCTTCTATAATATCTGCGCCTTGTCCGTCAATAATTTGGTTGAGCGTATCAAATGCAGAAAAGTTTTTTCTTTCGACCTCATTAATCCATAGCTCGATTTTAGCAATAAACGCCCTGATTTTATCTTCATATGCAAATATGTTGCTCATGCCTTGCAACTTCAAATTTCCTGATCTTTGCAGTTGATGGTTCAATTTATTTATTTGCGCAAAAAAGTCGACCAAATAAGCAAAACGTATTTTATATTCGGTCTCACAGAACTGATCTAGCAACTCTTTGTTTTCCTTGTAAGTTAAGAATATTTGTACTTCCTCTCTTAGTTCGTACAACCTCGACAGCATGTTTCCTTTCGAAAGCCAACGAACTTCTGTGTGGAAAAGCAGAGTTTCGTGTTCAGAGTTAATGTCAGAACACAACTGTTTGAATAGACGAGTATTGAGTGCGCTCTTTTTAATAAAGTTACGAGTAACTACTTTTATAGCTGTTTTCAGAGCTATAGTAAAGCATTCCGGGAGCGTTTTGGCAGCCAATGCTTGACGGTGAATAACGCAGTGCGTCGTTATTGCGCCTGGATTTTTGGATTTTACCAATGCTGCAAGACCAGAGCGAGAACCAAGCATAGCAGGAGCACCGTCAGTACAAAACCCGGCAAGCCTTTGCCACATAAGTCCATGTTTCTCCCATATATTGACTTATTGCATTTATAACATCTGCACCTTGCGACGTCGTTTTCAGTTCTTGAGAAAATAATAACTCTTCTTTAAACATATTATTGTCCTCCAAAAATCGAATAAATACTAGTAATTGACAGCATTGCGAAACATCGGTAGACTCATTACATTGTAATGCAAAATAAGGGCTGTTTTTAATCTTGTCAATAACTTGGTCTTCAATATCAGTTGAAATTTTTTGAATGCGTGACTTAACTGTGTCATTAGAAAGCGGTATTTCACGAATTTTATTTTGAGCTTCCGCGCCTAAAAGCTCTTCTGCAACTTTAAGCATACAGGGCTTTATTAAAGATTCGCCGATTGTGTGTGCTTTTTTCGATTTGGCAATCAATTTTGAAACTTCAAATGATTTTAAAGCGTCGTTAGCAAGAACAGTTGCACATAAAACGCATTGCGGTCTAGTTTCTCCATTAATTTCTATTGAAGTAAAGCCCAGCTTTGCGCTCGCGGCTCGCGCTGTTTCGACTCGACTCATTACGTCACGCCACATATTATTAGGATGGCTTCGCGGACCACTTGGAATGCCTCCAGGGACCACTAGTGGTCCGCGGACAAGCGGTTAATGATAGATCGTCCAAAAGATTGTCTTCTAGAAGCTCTTCCAGAAGGACTTTGATCGTCCTGCTCGCAGAACGTTATTTTGTATGAAGTATGACGTACGTCCTTCTGGAAGTACGATAGATACTGGCAGGACCTCGTATGTTTATACCTAAATCAGTTGTTGTAAACATTTTTACTTTCCTCCTCATATGATACTCGTAGTTTATCAATAGGTACTCATGCCTGCCGGGGTCATGGGGCTGTCTTAGCAGGATACCGTGGCCCTGGAACGCAAAGTGCATCCGAAGGAACAGGGTGGATTTTAGTCAGTAGGTGTTTGACAGTCCCTTCCGCTCCGCCCAGGGCGGGTGGACTCATTTCATGATTTTATCACCCCAAAAAAAAACAATAGGTACTTATAAGACTTATAATAATGGATATAAACATTATAATTTTTTTTGATATCTGGGTAAAAATCAAACACTTATTTATTAGAGTAACAGAAACATTTTAATCTAAAAAATGAAAATTAAGCAGGAATACCATTTGTAATGTGGTATGCAAAACAATTCCGTCCCGTTTGTAGAGCACATAAGACGCATCGTTTTCCACATAATTTGCAGTAATAACTGGCTTTCTGCTGTCTTTTATGGATACGGGAACAAATTATGCATTTTCGTTGAACCCACTGGCGCTGATCGTCTTTTGAGAGTGCTTCTAGCATATTATTATGATCTTCAACGACACGGTTTTGATCTACTTCTTGTAATATTTGCCTATCGTGGCCTCTATTTATCAGCTGAAGACTTAAGTTTGTTGTGAAGGTGTCGTGACTGAGCTTATAAATTGAACGCCAAAAAAGCATTTGTTTCGATCACACCAAGAACCGATGCAAATATCCTGTGAACCCATTTGTGTGTCTTCCAAACCTGTTCCAAGGCGAGACCACTCTGCCGAATGTGGTTGTGTATATCAATAGACGGTGCACCATCAAAATAAGTGTGCACGATTTGTGGTCTTGGTATTTCTTTAAAATACAGAGTTCCATTTTCATCATATCGTCGTTTTCTTGCAGGAGCAGCACAAAGTGTGGTTCCACAACTTGATATGAAAGTATGTATCTTTCTATCCCTCCAGCTTAATGCGTATAAATCTACATTATCTTTTTTACCAACGGCCACTACACTACTTCCTTTGCTTAAAGGAGTCTCATCAGCATTTTTTTTAAGCGGGAAATTTTTATGGGCTGTTTTCAACATACATATAGAATAATCCACATTTTGAAAGTTCAGTTGCCGTTTTAACGGAAGAAAACCATGAATCACCGACAACAATACGCCCACTGCCGTGCCATGGCTCTGTCAACCGTAAAGTGGTAGCAGTGCCAGCACCAAATTGCCGCTGCCATTTCTTGTTACTCATAGCCTCTTTACCCTCGTTCAACTCTTAACCTAACATTATGTTGGTCTGGCTGTCAGCTATTGTTTTGGCTTCACATCATACACCTTTAGGTTTTCTTTTTATTTTCATGACAGCTGGCATTCCATTAGCAAAATACGATCCACGGCCATACCATGCAAACATGGATTCATCTACGGTTATTTTGTACCCAGGTGAAATAACAGACCGCCATTTTTCATTTATCATTTCAATAAGCGGCCGAACTTCAAACCATTTGTCCTTATCATTTACTTTGTCTGGTGTGAAGGACAATGCCATAAGGATTTCTTCAAATCTTTGTCTACTCATACCATGTCTCTTCCCGAATTCGGGTGCGGGAAATAATCCATTGGACACAGTGTTCCAATACTTCCAATAGTTTCTTCTTTCGGGAAGTGGGTTAGTGCACATAGCATACATAATACCAAAAAACTTATACAACTCATTTTCAGAAACTGCGCTGGATACATTTTTTAGGCGTGAGTTTGTACAGGACAAAATATAGGAAATCTTCTCCTCAGGAAAAAATATCATATCATAGATGATATGGGTCGTAATTAAACTAAATTATGTAATAATTTACTTCAATTTTTATTAGTATGGAAATCGTAAAAACAGTTTCGGTTGACATTCAAACATAAAAAAATTTCACATGTTGAACATTTAATGAATGTGAGATTGTTGCAGCCACTCAACCGATATTTAGAACGATTTTTTTTATCATTTTTAACGCACATTGGCACTATTGGCAGGTGTTGCGCTTCTTTTAGCTTCTTGGCAATGTGGGGAATAGGCACCACAAGCCTGTGCTTTCTTTGTGATAATGTCGAAGGCGGAACGTCTTGTGTTACAGACAGTATAGGTCTCGGACTTTGGACAAAGCTGTTTCGAGTAAGACGATCAGTGCTGGGGCTAGAACATTGCAGCACTACCGGTATTTCGCCGCCGAAAATCAAGTGTTTTGCTAAGTCCATCTTAAAATCTAGGTACTGCATTATATTCTTTCTTGGCAGCCCACGTTTAATAGCTCTATTCCGATATTCAATCAAGGCTGCAGCCGCAGCAAAATCGAAGAAGTGAAAGATTGCTCTTACTGTCCACTTGCCAGTTCTTCCACGCATGGCAAAACATGTAGCTCCTTAATTTATACAAGACCTATAATCTGTACTCATGTTTTACAAAATAAATATCATTATCATTATCATTATGGCGTATTTTCCGATCACTCTGTCCAAAAGGTCGATTACTCCCATGTGAGAGTTATATTTTTTTACAGCGACAGGCTGTTGGACATCAAGGTACCGCTGGTCTTTTTTGGACCACCGCCGGCATGTCCCCAAAGGTTGAATGGCACCCTCAGTTGATGCCAAGTGGATCGGCTTACTATCTAACCACTTGATGACTGCAAGTTTTTTATCTTGCCGTACTAAACAATCGTAGCTACTTCGCCCACTTGCCTGCAACGATCGGTCACTCTTGAGTGAAGTCTGTGGTCTTCTATTTTGTTGGTTGGGGCGTCGGTACTCTGGTACACGGTTTTTCATTAGCGTGCCCGTTCCGTGTAGTTTCCTTTCTGTTACGAGTTTCCAGCAGCACAATAGAAGTGAAATATCTATCAATGTAAATTGAAGTTTTTTGTGGCAATGTGTCAGCCAGTTTCAATACTACGCGACCACCTAAGTCAAGTTTTTCAGGTGTTGGAGCTGATTCGATCGAAGAACCTTTACCTTGATAGAGGTAGAGATCAAGAGGAAGGCCGTTAGGATTAGCCATCAAGAAAATGTTGATACCTTCAGGATTAGGTTTTCCTTTTACTACTTGCTTGAGTTTGCATTTACCAGTAAAAGGCATCATTTGTTCGTCAATCGCCACACATTTCTCTCTTTGATTCTCTCTACACCCTTGTTCTATCCCAGATACAATTGGCCGTATTTTCCAGAATCTATCAATTTCTTTCTCAGCGTCAGTAACTAAGTGATCTTTAAAACCTTTATATTCGATCTCAGTTTGATATACCTATTGCGAGTAATGTTTTGAGCAATTAGGTTCACTCTAGTTTCTGCAGACCAAAACATCCTGAACCGTGGAAGACCTAGAACGCTCATTGCCATAGAGCACCCAAAGAACGTTTTAAGCTCTGCTGGAGTCGTATTTAGGGAATTTCCAGTTCGAGCCACGCTGGAAATATTGGTGCAATCGAACATTATTTCCAACAAATTGGGTTTGATATACCTGTAAAAGTAATCTTGGGGAGCTCGGAGCTCGGCGTCACATTCCAGTGGGAGTACTTCATCCATGCTAGAGTTATTAAAATCTTCTGTACGATCCCATCTCAGAGGACGATTGGTAGACAAGCGATTGATAGAACGAGCCACTTCTACAAGAGGCTCTTCATCAGAGGAATCCCAATTCTCTTCAGCTGCGTCACGAGGTACTAATTCCTCAACAATACCATCCTGTTCTACTTCCAGGTTTTCTGAATCTTCTTCATCTTCCTCGTATTCAGACACGTCCAAATTGACAAATAATTCTTCGATTGCACAATCTCTCTAGTCTGTAAAAAAAATGCAAATCTTAGGTCACGAGTGCCCAAAGTATCACCTACGATATTGTTAAAAAACCGCAAAAAATAACCAAGAAATTCATTTAATTTCTAGGTTTTTATTACTGAAAGGAGAAACCCATTTCTGGGCCTAGCCGTTACACGAATCAAATATGTACCAAAAAAATCTCCTATTCTGCCTAATTAACCCATTTAAATCTTAGCCTCAATTACAATGGCCAAGTGTAAAAAAATAGTACATTTATATTTTTTTGTTTTAAACAACCTGTGTAAACCGTTACAGCACTTATTTCGTTATACGTCACTTACTTTGCAAACATTAGCATTAAAAAAAAATTAAACCGACTTCCAAAACAAACACTACAAAGTGACAAATAATTTTGATTTCGGAAGTCGGTGTCTTCGGTTTTTGCCACCGACTTCCGAAATCAAAATTATTTGTCACTTTGTAGTGTTTGTTTTGGAAGTCGGTTTTATTTTTTGTAAAAAAGTTTTTATTTTTCACTTTTTAGTTGTGGTACCTACCTTCACAACCCCCCCCCTCCCCCCCAAAATTACACTACCTGGTATGTAAATTACAGTGACAGGAACTTATTAGAACATCGTCCACATATATTAAGTAGGATTTTTTAGATTTTTGTTGATTTTTCAAAAACCGCTTATTCGATTTCGATAAAATTTATATGGGACCATTTGGGAAGTATACCCTTTCCAACAAAAAAAGAATTTTTCAAATCGGTTGGCAAGCAACGGAGTTATGCGCGAACAAACATAAAAAAAAAAAAATACAAACATCCGAATTGAGAACCTCCTCCTTTTTGAAGTCGGTTAAAAATAGAGCGTACCCTTTTTTTTAAGGCTGGGAAGTCATCCAATGACTGCTCCCGCTTTGGTGGAGCGGAAGGGAGTGTCAGACTCTTACTGACTAAAACCCATCCATGTTCCTTCCATAGCCCTTTATGTTCCGGGGTAGCGGTAACCCTTTCGGACAATCCCGCTTACCATAGAGCGTACCTTAAGAATGTAATCGATTTAGCGGATATCGATAATTACAAATGATAATTGAATCCTCCATTATATTAGTACAATTGCTTTTTAGATATTGAAATCATTGTAAAATAAAAAATTCAGTAATATAATTATTTTTTAACGTAAGCACGATTTAAAAATCATTAAAGGAAATAAATAATCGAAAAAATCAATTGCAACGCGGATTGCACTAGTAAACGGCAAATGTCAATGTCAACGACTGTCAAATGCCATCGTTGTAATTAGTGTCATTCGCTTTTCGTTTCTTTGCGCAAGTGAATGTGTTTTTCGAATTCTCGAGTTTTATTACAATATTAAACCCCTGCTGTCGGCTCGAATACTGGACTCCGAATTTGATTGCCTTCTGACTGACCCTCGCTTGAATATTGGACATCGTAGCCTGCCATTCCTACTCACCTTTGCTGGAAAACCGGCGGATCAGGATATTGCTCTTCTGACGACTGGTTAATACGGTATCATAACCTTTGCATTAATTGTGGAATATTAACGGACCGCTGCAACACAATAGGAAGGCGAAGATTGAAAGATGAAGTGATTCTTTCAATTGTACAGGAATGGGTCGCGCCTCAATCGGTTAGTATGCGAATTCTATAACGTAACATTTTTGTAAGCATGTAATATCGCCAATCTGCACTGAACCTGCATAGTTAATTACGGCCTATTCCTTCTCTCAGAGAGGAGTCCTGTGTCCTTGCAGTGGGAATGTAATAAAGCCACTTATGTTTACCTAAATGTGCCACTCAGATGCTTATTGCTAAATGCTAGTGCTAGAACTAATAGTCAAATGATAAATGTTTGCTTCAGGTAAATGAAAATGACTTTATCTGTCAAGTTTGCTGGAATCATGCCAATGGTGTATCTCTTGATGGAAATAGGCCAGAAGAGAGTGAACAGACACCTACCTATAGGATACCGGCGAGTGTGTATTCACTGTGGACGTTCTCTTCGTTCGTTTGGCACCAGGGTAGTCAGTTACCTCCTGCACAATTCCTAGATACTGTATTATTATATTATGATATCCTAACGAAGAAGGTGATTAATAAAACCCTATCTCAATAATACGGTTTTTTATTTAAATAAACCTATTGTTGCAATCTCAGTTTACTGTAATTTGAGATAGCATGAAATCCCCTGGTAGTAAATACAATGTTTAACAAGTTAGACGCCACGCCGGTCACCGGTGAGCCGCGAACAATTGTTTTTCTATTGTGTCTGCTGCGTGGCAGTCAATGACTTAAAAATGAAACCCATTAGTGATGTAAGTGGGCCTTATTTAGCAAACATAATTTTTTGCTGAGGTTTTCAGTAATAATAATCTGAATTCACCGCTTTTGTTAAAAAAAATAACCTAACATGTAATCATTTTCTGATTTTACCAATTTGGCCATTGCTGAGAGACGTGAAAATTGGGCTCGTGAAATCTTCCTAGGTGCTCTAATTTATGGCAAAATTCCAGTTCTGTAACGCCAGGCCCAAGTTTCTATGGAGTTTGGGTTTCTCCTTTAAAGATGATATTGAATGCAAATCGAAACAAACAAAAGACTACGAAATTACTACTTTTAAACAATAATTACCTGCGCGTGACGTCGCCATAGATGGCGCAAAAAAAATATTTTACTGAGGTATCGTAGGTGATACCCCGGGGGTCTCAGGAGGATAATATTTTAAAATATTATTTTATTTTTTGTTATTGTTCATGTACAAACATATTTATGTCAACAGAACTGTTATCCAGTTTCTTAAGTTGGTAATTATTCGTCTATCATTATAGTAGATAGCATTTCTGCCGGCAGATTAAATTCAGTGTGGCGACCTTTCCCCATATACCAAATAATTGAGACAACATGCGCACAACTTCCAATTGTACGCGCTCCTGTTAAACATGAGCAGTACCACCGTTCAATGGCATATCTGCCAGTTTCACTACGGTTCATTAACCTTTCGTATGCCGTCATTACAGACACAAATAAAACGCTATTGTGTCTCGCGTAGATCTGCGTTCCGGCATTCAATGGGTTAATATATAACTATAGTAAACGCGTGACCTAACGTGTGTAGATTGTATGCGTCCTCTGATCTACCAGACATTATCTTGTCGAATGTTATACCTTGAAAAGTCATGTAATTGGTTATCTCGGAATAATTTTATGCTATATATTCCATTCCGAAATTTTAATGTTCCGCACAATACGATTTGGCTAGTTTTATGTGGTAGGTCCCCAAAGCAAATACATAATATAATATCGTCATCAATCAATTGAGAAAACTCCTCAAACTGTGGCGTATTGGCATCCATGGTCACAAAATTAACTCTTTGCCTATTTAGATTTTTGCCTTCGACATAATTGTGCAAAAGGTTAGGTTCATTCATATGAGTTCGGATTATTTCCAGGAACTCAGTCGCGAGCCTGTGGTCTGTAGCCAGGGCCGGATTAAGAGGTGTGGAGGCCTCGGGGCAACAAAGGAGCGGAGGCCCCCTTGCCCCAAATTATTTTCCAAATAAAATGAACAATTTTTTCAGTCGAGGTTTTCAATAAACAATTTATTGTGAAACCAAGTTCTCTAGACTATCTCAGTATTTAACAAACACATATAAATATAATCGGAAACAAGAATTATGTGAAATTAAATTTTAGTGTTAACTAACGGAACCTTTCGAGCTTTTTTCGCTGAAAAATCGTTGATGATTTCGCTGAAATCCAGTTCTCGAAGTAAATCGTTTTCAATGCTCAGGAGAGAAAGCTTAGATAGACGGTTTTGTCCCATCGTGGTTCGAAGCCTATTTTTTATAATTTTCATTTTTGAAAATGAGCGCTCTCCAATGCAATTTGATACCATCAAAACCAAATACATTCTCAAGGCAATTTCGAGGTTTGGGAATGTAGCTCTGAAATTTTGATCTTCGAGAATTTGGTAGTAAAATAGTTCCGGAGATTGGTCTTTTCCATAGTCCTTTTTGTACGGGTCATTAAAGACACAAATTGAACCAACTCATTACCAAGACTAGGCTCGACTAGGCTGTGGTGTTGCCTGATGAAACCTCAGCCTCAGGATGATCTTGAAGACTATCGACCACATCTCCATCTACTGTTGAATCTCCTGCTGTTTTTTCAGGATTTTGAGGGCCTTCTTGTTTATTTGACGACGTAAAAAAACTGGTCAATTTGGGTGTTTTAGCTAAAGTTTCTTCGGATTTCTTGATGCGTTCTGCTTGCAATTTTCTCTTCTGAGAGCCACTAGCAAAAACTCGAGGAGTTTTGTGACGATCACTCATGATTCCGCCATAAAAGAAATGTTAAAAAAACATGCGCCTGAAAAAGTCAGTCCTTCACCAATAGGAAAATAGTCGTGGAGCTGATAGTCGAGGAAAATAAAATATTAGCAGAAACGCAAAAAAGAGTTACGAGCAGTGCACATGGAAAATGAAAAGAATAGAGAAGCTGCAAGTTTTGTTCTGAAAGCTGTCCAGTTATGTGCATGCACTCAAATAATAACTGACAAAAACAGAAGTGAAATGAGGAAAATTATTTCGAAATTAAATTAGGATACGTCAATTTACCAATTGAATAAGTATCGGCATGTAATCATGATATTCCAGTCGACTTAACGATTAAATAATTAACTCACGCAGAACCAAACAAACGCATGATAAACAATAAATCATAACCTCTCCGTAACAGTTTTTTATGTTTTTTTGTTCTCTGCATATATTTCATATATTCTATTGTAAGTTAAGAAAAAAAATACGTTGTATTGTATTGTATTTTTTATTGTAAAACATGAGTATACATCAAATAATATGTGCAAGGTCTTAAAATAAACAGGTTGATCTGCATGTTTTGCCATTTAAGGCGTACAAAATAACATATTTTTTGGTTTAGAATAAACCATAAAGCAAATAAGAAATGACTTGACTCTACACAGCAAACAATGAAATTAATAAAAAAAAAAAAAAGATTGCTAATGCTAATTACTTAAAAAATAAAACGAAGTAAGTACTGTTTGTGACTCAAATTGTGAAGAATGTCGCAATTATAGGAATCTCGTTAATTAATTGCGTTCATTTAAAAATTCTGATATGGTATAGTAGCACTTGTTTATGAGGTATTTTTTTAAATGTATTTTAAACAGAGCAGTCGGCATTTGTCTAATAGGTTTTGGGATTTTATTATAAATGAGTGGTGCCAAACAAAAAATACTTTTACGCATCAATGCTGTGGTTGATCTTGGTACGCAAAGTTTATTATTATCCCGTCGATTACGAATATAAACGTCCGATTGTTTCTTAAATAGGTTAGGATTGGTTTTTATAAAATTAGCTATTTCATAAATAAATAAGCAAGGCAGACTTAAAATGTTATATTTAATAAAATACTGTTTGCAACTATCAGTTATTTTCAAACCAAACATAGCCCTAATACACCTTTTTTGTGACTTAAAAATTATTTCTTTATTAGTAGAGTTTCCCCAAAATATAACTCCAAGCCTCAATATGGAGCCGACAATACCATGGTAGGCAGTAATTAGCGCATTGGTACTTATAATAGGTTTTAATTTATAGAGGGCATAGGCAGAAGAACATACTTTTTTATTTAATTCTTCTGTGTGTGCTTTCCAGTTCAGACGTTTGTCAATGGTTACACCTAAAAATTTAGCCGTGTCTACCCTTTTTATAACGGTTAATTTGTGTTGAGCAGTAATATTTGGTGCTTCCAAACGTTGACTGAAGAACATAATTTTTGTTTTTTCAAGATTGATTTTTAAATTATTGCTATCTAACCAGTTAATTATTGAATTGATTGTATTATTAATTTCATGTTCATACCTATCTTTATTTATAGAATGAATAGTGACTGTGCTGTCGTCGGCAAAGAGTGATACTGGATAATTAGTTACTAATGGCAAGTCATTTATATAGATAATGAATAACAAAGGACCCAATACGCTCCCTTGCGGAACTCCATATTTAACTATACGTTTGTTTGAAGCATATGTTTCTTCTTTTTTAGTATTAATGTTTATTTTAGAAATTACTGTATATTGTTTACGATTTTTCAGATAGGATTCTATGAGATTTAATACATTGCCTCTAATGCCATAAGCTTCCAGTTTACGGAGGAGAATGTCATGATTAACATAATCGAATGCCTGGGACATATCGCAGTAAATGGAACATACCGGAGTCTTTTTATCCACATTATCCATGACGTTTTTTATAAAATCAAAAATAGCCATGTTTATTGTTTTGTTCTTGCGGAAACCTTTCTGGTCTTCTGTAAGAATGTTGAATTTTTCCAAATACGTTATACGTTTTCGTAATTGCACAATTAATTATGGCATTCGGTGTATATTGTACATTACAAGATAACGATGAAAATACTCCCGTCTTAACGTCTGTCGTCTGTCCGTAAAAAAACGATTTAAATTTTCAAAATCAGATTTACATTTGTTGCACAATTTTCGCAAGTTTGTAGCTTCTCAGGGTTACAAGCACGCCACTCAGCGGACACTTGTCAACGCTACGACGGCTTATTGGACGACTCGCACGAATTTAACTCGCACGAAACGTGCGAATCGACTCCTTTGAAAAATATTATTTTTTCTGTAGTCGATTCGCACAAAGTTTATTTAATGGGGAGCGAATAGCCTACTACATTTTTGTGAGGGTGTCGATTTGCAGGCCAATAAATAAAATTTGTGCGAATCGACTACAGAAAAAATAATATTTTTTAAAGGAGTCGATTCGCACGTTTCGTGCGAGTTAAATTCGTGCGAGTCGTCCAATAAGCCGCTACGACGGGTCGTACAGACAAAAAAAGTTGTCGTCGTATCTCGTATCGACACGCAAATATGAGGAATAGGCTGAATAGGCTTCCAAAATCCGCGGAATATACTATAAATTTCCCATCCGAACTTGCAATTTTTATTCTATTCAAAAAAATCTCACACTCGCTGGTTGAACAAAATTATGCATTTTGAAAAATATACCTATTAATAAAAGAATAGACAACTACATACATGAAGACGAAATTACGCACGGAATCTTCAATAGACACATTCTCTCCTCGATAATGACTCGCGATTCGATTGATTAGCGTTTGACTCCTGCTACAATAAGGTGGGTTTTGCTTTTGTATGACAATCGATATTCTTCAATAATTATACAAAAAAATTATTATTGAACGACTTGAGAAAGTTGGAGTGAACAAATATAGATCAATGATTTCTGTAAATATTTAAGTATGATCAAATAATCATGTATGTACAAAGTACTGTAGGTAAAGGTAAAAGAGCCAAAAAAATATAAAAGGAAAGATGTTTGATAGTGTTTACTAGTTGGAATTTGAAAGATTTTTTCTTGCCGAAGTCTATTGTGGGGGCCCCCCGTGTGTGGAGGCCCCGGGGCAGTTGCCCCGGTTGCCCTCCCCTAAATCCGGCCCTGTCTGTAGCGACACGATAATGTGCGTTTATGAACGAATGCGAAAATCAGCAAACATGTTTGGTAATGCTCGGTTAAAATACGTCTGTTTTAATAGTTTGAATCTGTTTTTGAATTTCCCATTCACTACCTCCACAACCCATCTACACACAGTCACTAGACGAGAGTCATTTGTTTGTGCTGTTGATAACTGGGTCGCGTTCGTTATGCTTAGTTGGTGGCATGTAAGTTTCATATTCAAGAGATTCAAAATCATTAATGCTGTCCCTGAATCCCCTGTCTAAAATAAAGACGTCCCCTCTGTGCAGTAACCAATGCAGCAGATTCTCTTCGTCGTTCATTATTTTCTGCATTATAGTCGCATCTGATATCGTTGCTGGGAATGGGCCCAATTTTATAATAATTTTTATAATAATATTTTTTTTTAATTTATAATAATTTATTTCAAATAAAACGTTTACAAAAAGTGTACATGTAGCCAACAGTAATAAGTTTTCCATACAATTAAAGTGCCTAAGAATAAAACTAAAACTGAGATTTTATTAGTGCAAGTACTGGTTGTTCGGAATTGCAATTTATGTAGCGACCAGCCCGATCTAGGTTAATTTAAACCTGTGTTTCAGACCATCACTTTACAATCCAACTACTTTGGTCTAGTACAATTTAAAGTTAAGCTGTATAAAAAATAAAGAATATTTTAAGAACTAGGAGAAAAAGCTTAATGATGCCTTAATATCTAAAACTAAGCCTATGCAATTATACAAAAGTAAACACTTACGTGGGGATCAAAGATCATCATGCCAAAATTTCTAGAAGTTTTTCCGTGTCTGTGTAATTTAGTGTCTCTAAATATTCGGATAACATTTTACTACATTTTTTATACCTTACACTATAGAAACTTAGTTGAGCTTATTATATAGAAAAGGTCCCAAGAACAGATAGAAACGATTAGCAAACGCATGTCTAGTATGAGGCTTAATGCAAACTAAGTCCTTCCTTCTCTTGTCAGAAGGAACAGGGTCAAAAGGAAGTGCAGTGTGCAATACATCTATGATGTATCCATCGCTGCTAACTAGCACAAATGGTTTTAATAAGTTACGGAACTTGTGGAGACACACATAGTTACATCTGCTATAATAATTAATTTGGATTTTCCGCATTTCCAAAATTATGTTTTGGTAAAAACAGATTTCTGTCTAGAAGTTCTTCTCTAGAAATATGACCTAGGCCAAGATGTCTTGGGATGTATTCATTTGTAAGACGATATATTTTTAGTCGATATTCTAATACTTGACGTGTTACACCGAAAAGGGTAGCAAGTCTCTCGTTTGATTCTTCGGTTCTTAGTTTTGTTGAATAAGCGCCGGGTACTGATCGCGGGTACTTCTTACGGCGAGAGATAGCGTTTCTTCTAAAATGTTATTACAATGTTCTAAAGTAACTCCGGTCCAAAAATGAAGTTCATTGTCATTTAGTGCACTTGATGATTCAAAATCAAATCTTGATCTATTATTGATTGCTTCTATTAACATATTCGACATGTCACTAAAAAAGGAAGTGTTCAAATAATGTGTAACGTTTACATTATCCTGTAACTCCTGAAAGTCATTGTTACTTAAATGTTCTTCGCATATTTGGTGATATATATAATCCGTAATGGCAAACAAGATGTAGCTTGATTGACACAGGTACTCGTCTTAGATTTTCATGTCTCATCTTAAACTTCTGCAACATTGGGGGGTTCATGATTGTCAGCATCTATTTGGGGCTCTGGTCTTGGAATTTCGACGACAAAGGGAGCATCCTCACGGCGTTGTGGATGAACGGCATTATTGGTTCTCTGCCAGCACCTATGACATACTGCCATGACGTTATTGAATAATACCTGAAAAGGAAATATGTTATTTAGTTATCAATATTTTATGTATATATTGTTGTATTGAAGTACTTCAAAAATGTAACAAAAAGCATCGTAAAAATGCCTTGCTTGTATATTCTAAGTCTGCTTACTTAATATATCTGCGGTGTCAGGGAGAAACATGATATACAATGTCGCCCATGCGCATGTGACCGCCCGTAATTTTCTGAACATTCATGAAAAAATGTCGAAATTAAACTTCAAAAGGGGGTCTATCTATAACATTTTTCATGTTATTCAATTTTTAATGTTTAAGTAGAGTTTACAGATATGCTTTATATTTTTTGACACATCTCAGAAGTTTATGGGTCTATTTGGATTCGGTTTATTATTTCCAAAAGCTTATGAGTTATTTTAACAGGTTAATTAACATTTTACTAAAAGTTATCAACTATGAAAAAGAAAAACGGAATCGAAATCATTTTTTCGGTAAAAAATTGTGTATTTATTTAAAAAAAACTAGTGCAACTCCATAAATTATCCCCATAAGGCGACTTTTTTAATCATTATTTGTAATCTTCTACAAAACAGCTACAAATTGACAGAATATTATTGATACCTAACTGTAACTAAATCCAAGGTAAAACTCTAAAACTCGAGTCAAATTTAGGAAAAGAAAATGTGAAAGTCAATTGAATGTCCCCCGCTCTTAGCAGTGAGTACTAAAAGGTTAAACAAATAATGAGGATGATAATGGAATTAAAAACAAACAAGCAATAGCCAGATTTTTACTAAAAAAATAAAAAATACAAGAATTTTAATTAATTAGATTTTCGAAATGGCCGCCACCCTCCTGTAAACAAACTAAAGCCCTCATGGCAACACTTTTGGTTGTACGACGTAATTCTTCACGGTTTTCTTTTATTTCCGTAGCAGCAGCAAAAATCCTAGCCGTTAATTGCTCGCGGCTTTCAATAGGCACTGCATACACTTTTTGTTTCATGTAGCCCCAAAGATAAAAATCTAAGGGTGTAAGGTCGGGAGATCGCGGCGGCCAAGCAATAGGACCTCCTCTGCCAATCCACCACGGATAATTTTGATTTAAATAATCACGAACTAGTCGTGCGAAGTGTGCTGGAGCTCCATCTAATTTCAGATACATCCGCCTTCTTGTTTCCAGCGGTACTTCCTCCAAAAGCAACGGCAGCGTATTGACTATAAAATCTAAAAACGCGTGTTGATCTAGCCTGTTTGGTAACACGAAAGGGCCAATAAGTTCATCGTCAATCATTCCAGCCCATACATTTATGGAAAATTGAGTCTGGAAAGTTGTTTCCCTAATGACGTGTGGATTTTCAGTGGTCCACACATGAAGATTGCGATGATTTGTTATACCCGCCCTTGTAAACGTGGCTTCATCTGTCCACAAAATCTTCCTCATAAAATTGAGATTAGCTCTTTGCTGTGCAATTATCCAATTACAAAAATCCGATCTCGCACCGTAATCGACATTTCCCAAATGTTGTGCACGTCGGAAATGATAAGGATGCAGGCCTTCTTTTTTGAGAATTCTCCAAACTCTTATTCTTGGTATACCTACTCTTATCGATAGGAGACGAATACTTAGCATAGGGTTAGCGCGCACTAATCGTAACACATCCTCTTCCACGTCTACATCAACAATCACGCCGGTCTCATTTCGTTGTGGAAATAATCCTCTTTCGCAAAAATGACGATGTACGGCAATGAAGGATCGGTATCCAAGTACTGGTCTACTTGGATATCGATGTCTGTACTCTTCGACAGCAGCGCGTGCATTTCCATTACAAACACCGTAAATGAAATGCATGTCAGCCACATGAGACGGTGGTAGATCACGCAATCGTACCATTGTAATGATACGAGTAGTTATTAAGTTTGCTTAAAAAAACTTTCCTCCCAAGATTAAGTAGTGCACAAATCACAAAACACGTAGCGTCACGGGGTCGGTAATCAAGCGACTGAATGAAGTAACGCTAGCCGACAAGGGTGTGCACGTGGTAGGGACCCAATTGTTAAAACGCTGTTTCTAGGAACCGGTTTCTACCTGAGCGACCCTTTTTATTTGAATAGTTGCAAATGTTCAACAAGTTATTTGCTGGTTTTTTTTAGAGATAAGTATTAGTAATCTTCTGTGAATTTGTAGCTGTTATGTAGAAGATTACAAATAATTATTAAAAAAGTCGCCCTATAGGGATAACTTATGGACATACACTAGTTTTTTTTAAATAAATACACAATTTTTTACCGAAAAAATGACTTTGATTCCGTTTTTTTTTTGTAGTCGATATTTTTAAATGTTAATTTACCTGTTAAAATAACTCATAAGCTTTTGGAAATAATAAACAGAATCCAAATCAACCCATAAACTTCGGAGATGTGTCAAAAAATAGAAAGCAAATCTACGAACTCTACTTGAAACATTAAAAATTGAATAACATGAAAAATGTTATAGGTAGACCCCCCCTTTTAAAGTTTATTTTCGTCATTTTTTCATGAATTTTCAGAAAATTACGGGCAGTCACATGCGCATGGGCGACAATGTATACAAAAACTCATATTTTCAGTATGGCACTTTAAAGATGTATTTATATACAGACCGATATTGTGACCTATTGAAACAATATAAGAAAAAACGACCATTGCATTTTTTAAGTTTTATTAATCAAGTCTTTATGGCAATTATACATTTTACTCATAACATAGTTATTTTCGAGAAAAAGGAAAAAAAATGCACTCTTGGTACTAATATAATATAATGTCTTAATGGTACCAAATTAAATTTAGGAGAAATCAATGAAAATTCTCGCACATAACAGAACTAGATCACCTTTTTTACTCATAATTTTCATCACTGTCGCTTAAAGTGTCGGAATTTGAGTTGGATGTTGTAAAATTCTTAATAAATCGTGGTACACTCGATCGATATATGGGAAAAGACTCATTATATCGTTATATTTTTTTGGGCATATTGGCAATTGTCTCACCCACTTTTTGTTGTTTTTTTATTTATAAGTTTTTTCCGCTTACAACACAGAATTGAGCTAATCATTCTTTCTTCCTACCCATACATCCCTTATCGAACGGAACGAGATTGGAAGTTCATTGCGCACGACCAATCGGAAGTTTTCCCGCCACTGCGAGCACACGTCAACTGTGATTTGGAAAAAACGTCAGTGTATTTTCTGCATTCACCCGCGCCGCTTTATAAACCGCAAACCGCAACCGCTTACTCAAACCGCAATCGCATCAAAACTGTATAACTATTATAAATAAGTGTTGGCCGACACAAGTGTGACATTTAAACAAGTGAAAGTGATCACAGAGAAAAAGGAAGAAAACCAGATAGCACGTGGGACTTCTGCTGAGCTAGCTGTGTGTTTTGACCAGAAGGTTCGCAAGTAAGTCCATCCATTCCTATTTCTCAAAACCTCATATCCCGTGTGCTCAATTCTGTGTGTCGTCCAACAGTTCACCACGCTAAAATCTACATCCCAACATAAAATTAATACCCCGCTATATGGTCCTTCGAGAAATCGCTAAGACTTATTCACCAAGCATATTGCTTGAGGTGGGTAATATATCATTCAGTAAGGTTTTATTGCCTCTTTTCGAAAAAGAATAGTACCTATAAGGTTCACCGACCTCTAACGATAATTAAATGCCACATTTTTTGAATCTTTAAACCATAAGCCAGAATACACTGTTCCATGTAAATGGTTTTTTCTCTGTATCAATATTCATTTTCATGTATGTGGATTTTAAAAGTTGAGAGAAGCCTAAAAAATCTTCTTGTGTCATCATTTTGACTGTGTATCTGCGACTTGTCATTTGTATAATGTTTACCCAATCTTGGGGCACTGAAATAGTCACTCTGCGGTGTTTTAAAAATCTCTCTATTGCTGCGTGATCACTGTAACATTCTAAGTGCGCATGGCCAGGCACTAAGAATTTAGTTTTACGATTTACGGCTAGCGCAAACATTACAGGTAGAATATTATTAAGATTCTGCCCTGGGCAAGTATCTGAATAAAAAAATATCTTCTCTACAGTATCTGATATCCATGATGAATTGCCACAGGGAGGATGCAATTTCATCGGCTCCTCTTTGCGCAATGCCCTCATACCAAACAAAACAGCGTGTTTCTTTTGTCGTTATGTTCCGAATAGTTAGATTAAAGGTCCATAATTTTCTTTTGAAAAATGATATTCCTGCAGACAAAAAAGGAGTTGCTAAACATTTTTGTAGATCATGTAGACCAAAAGAAATATGCAGGTTTAGACATTTTCATTTTGGTGAAAAGATGTCATGTGTTACTTATCAAAAAAATGACCATAAAGGACAATGGGCAAAAATGTATGGAACGTGGTACCCGCTCCAATAGTCCTCATTAATATATCATTGAATAGACATTTTGATGCAGAAAAACGTCTACCATGGCGCCTGTCCCTATTCACGTTTGGAAAGCAGTAATCTCACTATCTATACTTATTATTATAAAGCTTTAATCTCAGGAACTGCTAGTCCGATTTAAAAAATTCTTTCAGTGTTAGATAGCCCATTTATTGAGGAAGGCTATAAGCTATATATCATCGCTACGCTACGACTAAAAGGAGCCGAGCAGCAGGGGTGAAACCACGGGGAACAGCTTGTGTTTTATAAATGATGAAGAATTTATTACAAACTACTTATATAAGTAAAATAAAGCTAGAATAACATGATATAACACATTTAGGATTCTATTATTAAAAGAAGTAAGAAAACAAGCATTCTTTAAATACAAAACATATATTTTATCAATAAGTGAGTAGATTTAAAACATTACATATCGGTATCAACTATAACAGCATTGAGGAAAGATGCCGGAGCAGTAAATCCCGTATGCCTCGCATAGCCTAAGTACCATACGATGGACACTATATGTGCACAAGTGCCGATCGTACGTCGCCCGGTTAAACATGTGCAATACTGTTGGACAATATTATTTGCACTGCTGATTAATATATAACAAAAATATGTTTTTACACGGACATGTCGCGACTGGATTCGTCCACGCAAAAGCCAGGCATCTTCGTGTATGCCATAGTCTGGCAGATCATCAAGTGCTCCCTCTCTGTACGTTTCAATTATATATAGACCATTTGATAAATGCTCGGCACAGTAAGATCTTGCCAGCTTGAGTTGGTATGTACCTAGCGCTAATAGAATTATATCCTCCTCCGTCATTGAAGGGAAGTTTTCAATCTGGCTCGCTTCCATCCTCTGAAAATCTACTCTTCTGTGGTTAAGCCGTTTTCTCTCTACATACATATGCAGAAGATTCGGGGTATCTATTTTCTGCCTTATTATATGGACGAATTCGTCTGCGTGTACGCTATCCACGATGGGTTGGTGGAAGTGATTCGTGATAGCTGCGGCAATCTTAAAATCAGTGAACATATTGGGCAGTGACTTATTAAAATATTTTTGCCGCAAGAGCTTAAAATCACGTTTAAACCGGCCATTTGCCACTTCCACAACCCACCGGCAAACCGTTACCGATCGAGCTTCGTTGGATTGTTCAGTGGTCAGCTGTGTCTCTTGGCGGTTCTTTGTTGGTGGGACATAGGATTCATACCCACATTCATCAATGAGGTCCAAGCTGTCCCTAAAACCTCGATCTAATATAAAAGCATCGTTTGTTCGGAGTAACCAATGTAATGGATGTTGTCCATCATTCATAATATCGCCCATTATTTGCGCATCTGTTTTTGTTGCAGCGTATGGACCCATTACATCCAATATATATCCATCAGTACATACAAGTAGGAAAGGTTTCAGTAGATTCTGAAACTTGTGTAAACTGTAGGATAATCTTTGGAATAAAAAGTTCGAGCTTTTATTTATGTAAATGTAAGTACCATCACCAATCAATAATAACTTATCATTATTTTCATTTCCAAATAATGCTTTTGGTATAGTTAGATTTTTTTCCAATAATTGTTGTCTGTCAATGTGATCCACTCCCAAATGCAGCCCGACATAATTGTTACTGAGACACTCCCTCACAATAACCAATAAACGTTCGAGCTTTCGTCGTGACATGTTAAATAATGTCGCAAGTCTTTCATTTGGCTCCCCAGAACGCAGTTTTGTTAGATAAATACCTAATGCAGTTCTCGGCTCTCTACATCTTTCATTTAGTGCAGGTGTTTGTACCAATATATTATCAAACTCTTCGCACTTGCGTCCTGTCCAAAAGTGCATTTCTTCGTTGGTTAAAGCGCCTCTCGTGTTGAAGTCTAGCCGAGGTCCACGTTGTAAGGCCATTCTTAACATGTCACAAATGTCAGTAAACTGTTCTGTATTAAAATCATGAGTGACATTACATGTTTGAGGTAGCTCATCCCAAACGTTGTTCTCTAAGTGCTGTGTACACACTCTTGCACCATTTGGAATATAAAGCTTATATTCACAAAAGATGTGAGTTTTAATTGTTATTGGGATTCGATGGCGAGTTGCGTTTGGACAGTTGTTAAATATACAATGCCGTGGTGTGTTTGGAGCACGTGTATACTCTGAAACTTGAAATTCCTGAACATTTTGCACAGCTTCCGGCACAGCTTCCGGCACTGCTTCCGGCATTGCATCCGGCACTGCTTCCGGCATTGCATCCGGCATTGCTTCTGGCACTGCATCTGGCATTGCTTCAGGCATTGCTACGGGCACGGCAGGGTTCGCATGTCTTCTCACTGCATTATCAGCGGACTGCCAACATCGGTGACACACACGTCGTGTGCCATCGAATACCACCTGAAAGTAGTAAAAATATGATTTAATATATATTTTTTTGGAACTAAGCTAAAAAACTGAGAAAACAACGTCACGTAAATACAAAATATTAAAGTGGCGATCGTAACCTAACAACACTTTTGTTATAGTAAGCGCAGATTCAATAAAGTCGTCGGGCCATAAATCATTTCTCTATGTCCATCTTGCTTGCACTTATAAAGCTTATGGAACGCTAATGCAAAATAATAGGGCATTGGAATAATAAAAGTGACTTTCGAATGTCCGATGACTCCACACGTGCGCACAGTGTCCAGGTAGCTAATATCGAGTTAGAAAGGATAAGCCCTTTTCTTTGTACTGCTAACCATTATCTATTGTTATTGGTAATGACCGTCTTAAGTGGCAGCACCTGTGCTATACTTAGATTAAGAGTATAAACGGCACGGACGAAGGGATGATGAAATAAAACCACACCTTGATTATAATAATGGAAGTGCTTACCTCCAGAACAGCATGTTCATGAATAAACGCAGCGAACTCAGGGCGCGTTCTTGACAGATTAGTTGTCAAAACATGTTGTTGGTATCTTCTGGTATATAAAGCTCGCCGACACATTACACAGTTGAGACGTTCCATTGCGATATTCCAGTTCGAAAAGCAAATCAGTATAGTCCACAACACTAGCACAGGTCAGCGTTAATTAGAGCGGGTAACAAGTCCAGTAGGAGCGCAGGGGTCAGTAGTTAATAAAACCGAGTTATGAAAGCACAAAAGAAACTCAAACAGCAGCTAAACGTCGTCACGAGCGCAAAACGAACGAGCGACTGACGCAGGACGCGAACACGTCTGGTGTCAGTCGATCCCCTCCTCTCCCTCCCCCGCTGCTCTTGCGCACACCCCGCGCTCAGGAGCAACGGGACTCGAGTTAAAATGAGGAGTGCATGGCAAAGTCTTACGTAAAAACGTTATTAATAGAAAACATGAACGGAAATGCCGAAAATATTACCTTGGTACTCATTTTCTTACATAAATAAGTGGTAACTAATATACTCGTATATGTATGTTTATCGCCGGGGCCACGAGACTGTCTAAACAGGTTACTGTGGCCCTGGAAAGCAAAGGGAAACTGAAGTAACAGGGTTTTTATTAGTTAGTAAGACTGTCGTTTATCTTCAAACGCAATCAGATTTGAGAGTGGCGGCTATAGTAAAAATTTTTCCTCTTGGTAAGACCTTTTAAACGACACTACAATCATATCTATTGGAGCCGGGTACCATTTTGCTCATTCTTCTTTGATGTAGGTACTTTCAATTTTACTGGTATTTAATAGCATGTTAAGTTGTTTAGTCATATTTGGACAAAAAATTATCTGTAAAATGTGGAGATGTCAGAATTTTACCAACACAATTCTACCACTTCTGTGCAAATTAGAGTTATCTGGGTTAGACCAAGCTAAAATTTGGAAAAGGACAATGGGCAAAATTGTATGGAGCTTGTCCCATCGGCGGCCACATCTGTACTATTTATTTTCTAGTAGCCAATTATGTATACAATAAGACTACAAAAGACTGTTTCTGTAAGTTCCTTGGATAAAAAGTTATCATAGGTGGATTATCTTATATATATAAAAATGAAACCCGTTTTCCTTGGTCATGGCATCACGCGTGAATGGCTGGACCGATTTCACTAATTCTTTTTTTGTTGTATTTGTTATTATAAGGAGAAGGTTCTTACGGAAAAAAATATTAAGAAAATCTCTCAGAAATATTGAAAAATATACATTTAAATTTATTTAAAAAAACGCGCGTAACGAATGTCAATGTCATTCACAGCCATAGACTATATTGAAAGAGCATTGTTTGAGGGTAGGTAGGGTGGGTAGGTAGGGTAGGTCAGGTAGGTATCATAGTGAAGACAGGACAACGTCTGTCGGGTCAGCTAGTATAAAAAAAAACTAATTAAATAATTTAAAAGGAATGATTACAGTTTGTATCTTAAATACAAATTTTGTACACCTCGTGATGATGTTACATTGATATAATTATGAATTTTAAGTACATTATAATGATATGACTATTGTAGGCGACGCGAGTACCAATTTATAAGAATGTTTCCTACCTTATATCGTGATTTGATTTTTATTAAATAAACAGTGGAGCGCGGTGGAAAAGGGGCGTACACGTTTAGAGGGGCGCGGGGGCATTCGGGGCTCGCATCACTCGCGTCACGGGAGACGCGGCCGCGCACGCGGCGGCGCCGTCAGTCGGCTCAATAACTATCTAACGAAAGCACGTCCGCGCCTTTTTCACCCGCTTGCACTAATTTTAAAGCCTGAGAATTCTTTTACTGGTCCACCCTCTACAACTATGTTATTATATCCGTAATATACAAATATAAGGTAATGATAGCTTAAATAAAACTAAAGGTTTGTTAAATACGTTGATTTATTAAAATAAAAACATATGCCAGATTACATAGAATAGACGTGATAATTTCAAACTATGTGTTCATGCCGCTAAAACAACTCTTATGCGTAAGAGCATCTTTTGCATGGCTCCGACCATGTTTAATAAATTGCCCAAATCATGGAAAACATTAAATACATCTGCTCTTAAAAGTAAATTGAAGAGTTTACTAACTGAAAGAGCATATTACGGTATAGCAGAGTTTATGAAAGAGGACAATTTTCCTCGTGTTTGAGATGACAATGTTGTATTTTTTGACATTATGTTATTGATCTATTGTATTTTTGGAATAATTGTAATTTGGAATTGAAATTTGTTAATGACAGTAATTCATATTTAATTGACCAATTTATTTAATGACTACTTTGACTTTAATTGTATCTAGAAATGTACCTACTTTTTGACTTTGAAATATACCTAATCTTTAATGAATAATGAAATGTAATTTTGATGAATATTATCACGGTTTATGCACCATCTCTTCCTACCAATTTGTACGCCACAATATGTGGCTGAACATGTTAGAACTTTTCTGTATCACATTATTATCCTGCATGCAAATGTACACCATGTTTAAACAAATAAAAATTTACTTACTTACTTACAATAATACAATATTACTTAATAACTACAATAATAATTGGACTTTAATCGTCATCAACAATTATTTCATTTAAAAAATCAGCTGGCAAAAGAATGTCTTCCTCTTGGTTTTCTCGCCCACCCTAAGTACCAAACTATACACATTATGTGGGCGCAGCAACTCCAGAGTGCGTTTACCGCTAAGGCAACTGCAATAATAGTTTTCTATAGCTTCCCTACCATTCACATTATTCTTATAGACAGGCAGAAGCCTGTCTATAAGAATAATAAATTCTAGACCGCGCATGTCGCGATTGTATTCGGCAGCGAAGAAGCCAAACATTTGTAGCTGTAATGCCGTACTCGACTAGACCTGTACATTGGGTATCTCTATACACTTCTATATTATATAGGCCATGTCGCACATGCTCCGCATAATAAGCTGCGAGCTAACTTCACTTGATATGTGCCAAGTGCAAAAATAATTAAATCGTCCTCGGTCAGCGACGGAAAATCACTTAAGTTAGGTTGGTTACCAGTAATACTACCAAAGCTAGCCCGTCGCCGGTTTAAGTTGTTGCCTAGGACATACTCTGCTAGGTGATTTGGTTGGTTCAATCGTTGGTTTATTATTGTTATAAATGTTTCTGCGTGTACACTATTACGTAATGGTTCTCTGCATGCGTTCAATAACGCAGCGGCTATTTAAAAATCCTTCATCATATGGGGCAAGACACGATTAAAAAAATCTTGCCGAAATAACTTGAAGTCGCGTTTAAACCAACCATTTATAACTTCGATAACCCAGCGGCATATGGTAACCAACCTAGACTTATTAGCTTGCTTTGTCGTAAATTGATCTTCGTTGCGATTTTTTGTTTTTGGCAAGTGCGCTTCATATCCCCAGGCATGTAAATCGTCGATTACGTCGCGAAATCCACGGTCCAAGATGAACACATCCCTTTGTCTAAAAAATCAATGAAAACTGCCTTCTTCGTCTTCGATCATATTTTTTAGGATTTGTGCATCTGACTCTGTAGCTGCATATGGCCTAAATGCATCTATTATTATATGACCATCGCAGCATACTATTAAAAATGGTTTCAATAAATTCGTGAATTTGTGTAGACTATATGATCGCCTTTGCAATAAATGGTTTGTGGAATTTTGAATGTAGATATAAGTAGCGTCTGCTATCACAATTGCCTTTCTATCTGAGGGTTCTGCATTTGGATTTCCAAAAACAGCATTTGGCATTTGAAGATATCGATTAGCTATGTCCCTTCTGTCAATATGGTCGTAACCCAGATGTCGAGGAACGAAGTCCAAAAAAAGGGAATTCCTGGCTAACTTAAGATGTCTTTCAAGGGTTCGCCGGCTCATGTTGAAAAGTGATGCCAGCCTTTCGTTTGCTTCACCACTTCGTAGCTTCATTAGGTAACAGGCTAATGCTGTGTTCGGCCGAGCTGATACGTTCGAAAATGACAATTCATTAAAATAGTATTTAACCCATATCTTTTTTTTAAATGATATTTAATCATACTGCTTGAACAATATTTGTTCTGCAAGCATTCACCTTTCAAATGACACTAGTTTTATTAATGGCCGCTAATGGGCCAGTACGCCCATTGTTCTTTAAATGTCATTGTAGTACCTAACTAAAATTCGGCCAAATTGGAGTTATCATGTTTCTCCCCGACACCACAGATATGTATTTAATAGTTATCGATATACTAATGATTGTTTTATAATGACTTACTTGTGTCAATCCATTTTGCGATATGTAGGCCACTAACTCAGGACTACTTTGAAGCAAAGTATCTTGTAATATGTGTCGCTTCTGTCTTAAAACTGCTCTTGGGCACATTACACATTGGCGTCCAGTCTCCATAGTTGTAAAAATCACAGTCCAATAAACGTGCCAGGGTAATCGAAAAGGTCCAAATAAACAAGCAGGGCTCAGTAATAGTCGCAAACAAGCCGATATCGCACAGATAAACAACGTTAACGCAGCAGGACGTACAGTCCGTTCACAGTTATTTTACCTCTAGCTGAAAGGTTGGCCAGTCTGATCGTTGTGTTACCATAATAAGCTACCATTTCTGCCATGCCATGGACTCTTAACATATTGTACATATAAAAAGAATTATTTTTGTAGTACCGTTCAGTTGGGAAACGGTTCTTGGGCTCCAAAGCGAGCGAATATCGCTAGAAAAGTGACGACTGTTTGTGTACTTAAATTTTTGGTTAACTATTAACTGCATAATATGCCTTTGCCTATGATAGACAAAGGCTAATGGGGGATAAGTGTTGTACCTATGTATGTACCTAAATAGAAGTAAATTCAATAAAAAAATCTGCATAATAAACATTTATTTTGAATAAGAGTGATCTAAGCGAGTCGCTAATGCTGAAGTTTCACAATCAGATGAATCGGAATAATCGGAACTGGTGTCAGATTCTGTATCCGACTCATTGTTCAACTCTATTATGAACCTGTCCATTTCGGCGTCTATGCAGCCATCTCTTTCATACATTTTATCTTCAATGTGACGCACATGTTCGCACTGTTTTTGCCAGTCTTCTGAAGTGACACTCTGGAAAGCCTCCGTTGTTAAATCCACGATATTGGCTGCCTCTTGTCCAACATTTTTATCAGCTACGCGTCTTTTGACAAGACTCCACAGAAACTCAATTGCGTTAAGCTCGCAGTGGTATGGCGGTAACCTAGCCACTTTGTGACCATGAGCTTCAAGCATTTGATCAGCTTCATATATTGGAGCTTCTTTGTGCTCTTTTATAATATCATATAATTGAGCTTTAACCATGGTAGGCAGATACGATAACCCCTTATTCGTAATCCAAGTTTGCATTTCTGCTTTGGTAGAGCTTAGGGTTGGTGCCTTGTTCAGTTTAACTGTGTGATAGGGTGCATTGTCCATAACTATGAGACTATTAGGTGGCAAATTAGGGATAAGCATTTCTTGAAGCCATTTCATAAAATTGGTTTTATTCATGTCATCATGGTAATCACCTGATTTTGTTTGCGATTTAAATATTAGTAGTGAGTTTGGTATAAAGCCCATTTCACCACCTGCGTGAACAATAATGAATCGTGCACCAACAGAATCGTTTTTTAAAACTCCTTCTTCATTTTCGGCTTGCCAGCATTTGTTTACAGTATATGATGCATGAATGTAGGTCTCATCCAGGAACACAACAGGTCTACTCTCTTCACGGTTCTGTATTAAAGTGGTTAGGTACCTATATCTCCAGGCCACAATATCATGCCTTTCCATAAGAAGCTTCCTTCTTGACCCACATTTTTTAAAACGAAAACCTAGTTGTCGGATAATTTTCCATAACGTGGTTCGACCTCCACCATAATTAATGTCCACTTTCAACTCTGCTAAAAGTTTCCCTAAAGTTGGTACTTCCTTTCTGACTGTATACATTAAGTGTATTTTATTTCGTACTGCACACAAATCAAAATCATCTAAAACTATTTTCTTCTTTTGCTGGCGTTTTTTTCTGGGCGTAGAAACTTTTTGAGATGAGGAAGCAGCAACTTCGCCCTCCTTGGTGATGGTACTGACAGTTTTTTCAGATATCCCTAAAATAAAGATAAAACTTAAGTACAATCGTATAGTACCTAACAGGAACACTATTTTAGTAAAGTGAGTATATTATGACATGAAAATAAAATATTATTAGTGCTAGCTTAGCTATTATAATCTCCACTAATATTCGGTAAAATGTTTCACACTGGTATCCCTATTTCACGTACCTGTCATGGGGGCCACTCTCTGACGAACATTTGTAAATGGAATTAGAGGAGCATTATTCCCTTTTTCTCGTTCACAAAAGTCACGCACTGATAATACAATACTCCTTCCACTACTTTGAATTCTCTTCGGCATGATACTAGCTAGATTAATAACACAAATTATACAAAATGCTACGACAACTCAGGAGCTATGCAGGACGACTCGACTGTAATGCCAACATTCAGAAAAAATTATAATGACAACCTGTCAGAGGTAAAATAAATGTGAACGGACTGTACTAGCCACGACTGAGGTGCGGTCACAGAACATACTACTCTGTCAAGAAAGTACCGGAAAAAGATCAATAATACACAAAATGTCTTTTTATTCATCCAAATTTATTTTATCACCTTCAAAGTATGCTCCTTTAGAAACGATACACTTGCGCCAACGAATAATCCATTCATCAAAACATTTTTTAAACGCTGCTTCCGGAATTGAGTTCAGTTCTCGCCGCGAATTCTCCTTTTTCGGTTTCGGTTTAGTTGGAAGGCGCCACTCCGAAGCTTGTTGACTAGTTTGCATGTCGAACTCGTAAACCCACGTCTCGTCACCAGTAACAATGCGTTTCATGAATGTTGGGTCCGAACTGACTCGTTCTAGCATGTCTGTTGGGGACCTATCTCAGGACTTTAATTAAGACAGTGGACTGTAGTTAAAAGTATAATTAAAATCTCTAAAATAGTGTTCACAATATGTGTTGGTAACAATAAGGAGTGCGCGCGCGTGCCGTCGATGGAGATCGGTTGCGAAGTGGTCGTTGGTCGTCCCGCGCGCCGCACGTCGAGTCGCCGAAGCCGATGATTGCCGGAGACGCCCGAACATCCTCCCCGGGTTGAAGGATTCAATTGAGAGGAAGTGGACAGACGTTGTTGAACGCCCGCAGTACCGTTCCTCTCTTCGTCTTCAGCTCCACCACCCGTGTGATCCCGTCGCTGCCAGGAAAGACCTTGATGACACGGCCCAGTGGCCAAACCAAGGGCGGTTGTCCTTTCTCTTTGATGAGAACTAGTGACCCCGCTGCAAGCTGACCTGTTGAGGCTGTCCATTTAGTTTTTAACTGGAGCAGAGAAACATATTCTAATTGGAAGCGGTTCCAGAAATGTTGCTTAATGTGCTCCACTCTTTGGTAACGCTCCAGTCGTCCGATGTTGAAGTCAGTAACCTGTGGATGCGGAACAGATATAAGTGGTCGTCCAATTATAAAGTGGCCAGGAGTGAGTACGGAAAAATCTAGAGGATCGGTGGAAAGAGGGGTAAGAGGACGGGAATTTAGTACGGCCTCTATTTGAGTCAAACACGTGGCCATTTCTTCATATGTAAAGTGCGTTAATCCTAAAAGTCTCTTTAGGTGATGTTTGGTGGATTTGACGGCAGCTTCAGCAATGCCGTTGAAGTGGGGAGAGTATGGAGGCGCAAAAGAAAATTTGATGCCTTGTTGAGCAACATCAGACACGAGATTCGAGTCTTGTAAAAACCTTCGCAGCTCATTGCAAGTACCTACGAAGTTTGTCCCGTTATCAGACAAGATGCTTTCGGGTTTACCACGGCGAGCCACAAAACGGTTCAGAGCAGCCATGTAGGCTTCTTTCGTCAGGTCTGTAACAAGTTCGATGTGAACAGCCTTAACGGCGAGGCAAACAAAAATACACAGGTACGACTTTATAAGCCTACACCCTCGCCCTTTGCGATCAGCTATCAGAACTGGCCCAGCATAATCCACACTGCAATTTAAAAATGGGTGTTCTAAATGTGTCCTTGAAGAGGGCAACTGACCCATTGTAGGTTGCACGATTTGACACTTGTGTTTAAAACATTTAATACAATTTTTAACGATGCCTTTTGATAGATTTCTACCACCAAGAGGCCAATACATTTGGCGTATATTTGCCAATAGTAGCTGAGGGCCGGCGTGTAAGCAATCAAGATGATATTTACGAAATATAATTTTAGTTACATGGTGCTTACCACATAATAATACCGGGTGCTTGACATTGTAATCATAGGGTGAGTTGTCAAGTCTCCCTCCTACACGTATGAGCCCGTTCGAGTCTATAAATGGAGTCAAGGAATTAAGCCTATTTTTTTTAGGTAACGACTTTCCTGATTGTAGCAAACTATATTCGTTATGAAACATGTCCATTTGAGCGTGACGTAAGATATAATTTGTTGAATAGGTAAGTTCTTCACAGGAAAGGGAGCCAAGGAATTTATTATGTTTATGTTTTAAATTGTAAATAAATCTTAGTATATATGCGACAACTCTCTGTAGGTGATTATAATTGGAGTATTTGTGTAAAAGTGATTTAATGAATGAATTATTGTTTTCATTGTGTGACAATTGGTTATGAATATTATATGATTGATGATGAGATGAGTGTTCACTGAAATGAGATGATACAACTTCAGGTAGATCTTGTTTCAAGTTCTCATTTGGCATTTTTGGCCAGTATATTTGATCATTTAATAAAAACTGAGGACCTGACCACCATAAGGAACACTCGCTGAGAAGGTCAGCCTTCAGCCCGCGAGAAACAAGATCCGCCGGATTTTCCTTCGACGGCACGTAGCTCCACGTGTGCCCTATAGTACATTCTTGAATCTCGTTGATGCGATTACGAACAAACGGTTTTAATAAGGTAGGTGTCATGGAAAGCCAACTTAACACGATAGTCGAATCGCACCACAAGTAACATTTACTAATGGGTTTGGTGAAGGAATTCTGTACATTAAGACACAGTCTTGCTCCTAATAAAGCCCCGCATAACTCCAGCCTAGGGATGGTGGTTGGCTTGATTGGTGCTACGCGACTTTTAGACACCAACAGCTGTACTTTTACCAATCCATCCTTAGTACTAGACCTAATATAAATACATGCACCGTAGGCCTTTTCGGATGCATCTGTGAAAACATGAATCTCATTTATTGTACAATTATCACATGAAACCCACCGGGGTATTTTAAGGGTATTTAAACATGGTAGGCTATTCACAAACATTAACCAGGAATTACGTATATTTTCTGGTACTTGCTCGTCCCAGTCACACTTAGCCATCCATAGACTTTGGATGATAATTTTAGCCTCGATAATGCAAGGACCTACCAGACCTAACGGGTCAAATATCTGACTAATAACAGATAATATGTGGCGCTTTGTGATTGGTTTGTTGCCATCGACAGATATTGAAAATTCGAGAGAATCTGATTTACATAGCCAATATAGGCCTAACGTTTTAGATGACACGTTTCTATCCTCCGACAAGTTCAATCTATCAGAATGCCCTGACAAACTGGCTACTTCTGTTAAAATCTCCAAACTATTAGATTGCCACTTTCTCAAATTGAAGTTAGCTGACGCTAAAATAGATGCAACGTCCTTGCCCATCTGAACAACCTCAGAAACCGAGTCACCCCCGCTTAAATAATCGTCAACGTAAAAATCTCGTTCAATGGACGATCTTACATTGTCACTGGAGGCGGTCGTTGCTAGACTGACTAAACACTTAGTTGCTAAATAAGGGGCGGACGCTGTACCATAAGTCACAGTATTAAGACTGTACGTTTTAAGTGGTAGTTCAGGGTCAGCACGAAAAATTATTTTTTGCAAGGGACGCTGTGATGGTGTCACTTGAATGGCCCTGTACATCTTTTCTATGTCACCCGAAATGACAAACTTGTGCTGGCGGAAGCGCAGCAATATAGAAAAGAGGTCGTCCTGAACAGTGGGCCCCACCATTTGGATGTCATTAAACGACACTCCAGATGTAGTTACTGCTGATGCATCGAAGACTACCCTGAGCTTAGTTGTGGTACTAGATTCTCTGATGACTCCATGATGTGGCAAAAAATACTCAATATTTTTACTGGAATGTGGTTTCATTGGGGAGTTAATTTCAGTCATGTGACCTAAGCTCACGTACTCCTCGATGAATGCTACATATTTATCCTTAAAAGCAGGATCACGTTGGAAACGACGTTCCAAAGAAAAAAAACGACGTTTAGCCATTTCGTAAGACTCGCCTAACACACTGGGATCATCTTTAAGAGGCATTGTGACTACAAAATGCCCGTTCTGATCACGCACAGTGTTTACATTGAAGCTTTCTTCGCAAGCTCTTTCTTCCTGTGACAAAGAATGCTTAGAAGAAACGGAGTCGAGCTCCCAAAACTTATTCAGGCTATCATTTAAGTCGTTCATGGAAACATTACAAAAATGAGAATAAATGTTCTTGGATGGACGTTTTGGAAGAGCCACTGAGCCTGATACAATCCATCCTAGCTTTGTCTCATGTAACTTGGGCTGACGTTTGCCTAAATTAATAGATGCACTACCTAAAATGTTCCAAAATTCTTCCGCACCAACTAGTATGTCAATCTCTGATGGAACATTGAATGACGGGTCGGCCAGATTCAGATTTAATGGTATGGGAATACTACTTATATCTATTAAAGTGGACGGCATTAATTTGGTAATTGTGGGTAATATAAAACAATTTATATCGGTCTTATAGCTGCCGTTGCACGATTCGATGGTTAGATTGCAAGACTGTGTACTTAATGTAGTATGACTATTTATACCTGTCACCGTGGAACTCGTGCTACGTCGAGGTAGTCCTAGCTTACTACTTAGTTTCTGCGTAATAAAATTAGCTGTGCTACCACTATCGAGCAGGATCCTGGCGTCGACCTTGATGCCTCGGTTGTTCACCACTTTCACCAACGCTGTGGACAGGAAAATATGAGAAGTAGTATGTTGCGACCGAGTGTCACTTGACAAGGAGACATTTTCTGAGGTCCCATTATGTGAAGCAGCACTTTCTGAAACATCAGTGGGCAATGCTACACTACTGGGCATTGGATCTTCAAAAGGGGTTGGTTGTTCTACGTGTAAAAGGGTATTATGACTACCTTTACAATACTTACAACGAGCTAATCTACAGCGCTTAGTTAAATGACCACTACGTAAACAATTAAAACAAACTCTAAATTCTTTAACTTTTAAAATACGTTGTTCTACATTTAATTTTCTAAACCCTTCACAAGTGTATAATAGATGATTTTGACTACATAAGGGACATTTTGTTTTATATTTTTGATTAGAATACTCGGTTTGATTAGTTGCTATTATTAATGATTTATGTGTACTTTCTACTTTACTGTTATTATCGTTTGTATTATTTTCTATATTACGTGTGATTGTATTATGTTCTACTGTATCTAATAAATCAGCTTTTTTACTAATGAAAGAACAAAATTGTGAAACCGTTGGTTTTGTTGGCATAGTACTACGATAAGCTTCCCATTCCCTGCTGGTGATAGGATCTAATTTAATTGCCATTATGTAAATAATCAAAGTATCCCAACTGTCCGTGGGCTCGTTCAATGTATTAAGCGCTCTAATATTTTTATTTGTTGTATCAACTAAACGACGCAAAGAAATGGATGACTCTTGACTAATATGATCTACATTGAACAAGGCCTTGACGTGGTTGTCTACTAGAAGCCTACTATTATCAAAGCGTTCGCATAGTAACTTCCACGCCATTTCATAATTATCACCTTTAAAATCTATATTTTTTATTATTTCTATAGCATCGCCTTTCAGCGACGCACGAAGGTAGTGGAACTTACTAATTGCATCTATACAACTACTATTGTGAATTAGTGACAAATATGTATCTCTATACTCTAGCCAGTACTGATAACCACCATCAAAATTAGGCAAATCAATTTTAGGTAAGCGAATAAAGTTACGTTGTTGGAACGATTCACCTGAGTATCTGTTCACCGACCCTGCCACAGACCCGCTATCACCGCTCTCGCCACTGGCAAGCAGGCCTTGCGCCTGTGCTGCGAGTGCGTGGTAACGGTCCTCAAACCTTGCTCGCTCCGCATATGCCTCGTCAGGATCATCCGAAAGCACCTCGATGTCCATCTGCAAACTATCAAAATCATTGTATATTGCTTCAAATTTTTTAAAGCGGCCCTCCAGCTCTAAGCGAACAATGTCCTCAGCGACTTTCATGCGATTGAGTTTTTGGAGAAAATTCAGATCTTTTGGGACTAGCCGAGCAGCAACATGTTTCATACCCAAATGATTAGTTAAAATGGTACGGATCGACTCGTGAGATACAGAAAGTTCGGCGGCTATCTCTCTCAGAGTTGAATGGGGATTTTCAGTCACTATTTTCTTCACTTTTGCGATGTTAACTTCAGTTGCAGACGTTGACGGCCTACCAGAGCGAGGCAAATCTTCCATCACATCTCGACCGCTTTTGAACGCTTTGAACCACTCATAAGCACGAGTTTTTGATAAAGTCGATTCACCGTAAGCCTTCTGTAACATTTTCAGTGACTCCGAACACGAAATTCCATTGGCGATGCAAAATTTAAGACAAACTCTTTGTTCGATATTTTTGTCCATTATGAAATTCGCAATACACACTATATATGATATTACTAAAACCAGCACTGTATTTAATATAAATAACAGATGCAACTCAAACTCCGCGCCAAAATGGAAAACAGTTGTGCCAATCTAACAACTACAAAAAAACCAAAAATTTGAATTTGGAACCATAAACAAATCATCCATTCCCGATACTTTTTTGACTGAATGTATATACCCTTAGCGGGAAGAATAAAGACTCCATACAAATTTTACGAGGAAATTTTTCCTTACCGATCGGCGCCATCTATATTCCGCCCACTAAAACTAGGGAGTAGAAGCTAGGGCGGGAATTTCGAAACTCAAAGCATTACTTCATTTTTTTTGTTATTATTTACTTTGTTTTGCATTTTATGCTTATGTACATTGCGGTTCCCGATAGTTTCCTACAAGATGCAAAAATGTTTACCCAACAATAATTGTCATTTAAACAGAATAACTATCGAGAAATTCAGTGTACTTATGCATAAAATGCTAAAATTAATCTAATAAGAGCAGTCTAATAAAACAAAAACTAGTACTTGATTTTTATATTTAGCATGATAATAGTTATAAATCTAGCAGATATTCATTTAAGCTTATGTATGTTACAATATTGACTGATTTCAGTTTTATGAAATAAATAAAGAAATGAACTTATTATTATACTTATTATTTTGCTTGAAGGCAGACCTGACTTTTTCGTTTCATGTTTAACAATATTGATGATGATCGTCTATTAATGATACGTACACTATCTTCAGCATTGACCAAGACGCCATGCAAAATATCGTCCATTAGTAAAACAGGGTGTTAAAATAAAAAAATAAATAAGAAAAGAAAAATGAACATAATTTATACATTTACAACCGACGAAAAAAAAGGTTAGGAAAATAGGGGATGATTGATTGTTCACTCGCTGATTGTACCTAATATATTGACCCTATTATATATTTCGAAAAAATCAATTAATCTGTCGATAATATTGATCATATTGCTTCGCCTGAACGGGTCGGACACCGCTGACCAGACTTACTGTAATATTACTTGTCCTGACTGATTCATGAACGCATCTAGACAGCATTTAGACCAGTTTCCGTACATATATTTGCTCAATATCGTTTATTTATGCATAATTATGTTCATTTTTCTTTTAAGTGCAGATTTAGATGCCTCTTCAGAATACATCCTGTTTTTTATTATGCAGTATCTCTTAATAACAATGTGGAAGACACTATTTATTAATATATTAATATTTAAATCTTTGTGCTCCAAGCAATTACCGAGGAAGTCATAATTTATGGAGTCCTTTAATAATTGTGTTATTTTAGTTTTTATATTTTCTTTATACGCCTCTTTTTCTAAAAACATATTTATTAAACTTGCACTTTTTTCAATACAATCTATTAGATTCTTAGAGGCGTATGTAAGAGATTTTTTTATAGATTCATAATTTTTAAACTCTATAAAATTATGCACTTCCTCTGGCGTTTCAGAGACCAGAAGATTTTTACAAATACTGCAATTGTTTTTATTTTTTTTAATTATGAAACCACAGACATACTCACATGCTTGTAGTTCACTACTTCCTTTCTTCAAGTTTTGTTCGAGGGAGGAAGTAATATCATCTTCAAATTCTTTATCCATTTGGAAATGATCGTATTGCTCAGTGTCAGTGCGCATGTCTGTGGCTGGTGTCAATGAAACTTTAAAAGGAGATTGTTCTAGACCGCCCTATAACCAACAAACATTTGACGTGTACGTTAATTTTAATTATATTTTAATATACTTTTTAAAAATAATAAATTCAAGCGGACACTGTTTAATTCTTAATAGGTTTTTAAAAGTGACCTCATTGATTTTATTACCAACAGAACTCGCCATCTTTCAAGGAATTGTCAATGTGAATGTCACAAAAGATTTGACAGTGTCGCTCTCGCTCATCTTACATAAATATCGATATCGACGACGATGTCCATAATATCTAGTGATAAATAATGGATGTTCGATATTTATCAATTCCAAAACATTTAAAATGTGCAACATAAAAGTTTTTTATGCATATTTTTTTCATGGAATTAGTTCCGTGAACATTTTAATGGAACTTATGATGAATATGGCCTAGCACGATTATGATGAAAATATAATGAACAAAACAAACTCACAAAAAGTACTTACTAGTCGAATGAGGGATTTTCTCACAAGTGAGAAAATATTAGTTCAAAAGAGGCGTTGGTAAAAAATACGTCACTGTCTCAGGTTTTTGACATCAAATAAGCTGTCTTATTTACGGATCTTATTTTTGCTATCAGTAGCCAGTAAAACAAAGACGTATTTTTTACCCACGCCATCTATTGAACTATGTTTTTTCACTTGTCAGAAAATCTCTCATTTAACGATTGAAATGTCATTTACGACGCAACTCTAGTGAATTGTTCTCATTTCATTTCACATTTCACGACTTCAATAGCCATATTTTTACTTTTTAAGTACTTAAACTCTATTTTTAAATGTCGCAAACTAAAACGTTACACATTGTTCGTTGGGAAGAAAATATTTTATTTTAGCAATAATTTAATTTAAGTAGAATCATAGCAACAACGTGTTTATGTTTGAAACGGAACAAATTAATTGACATATGACATATTGATCTGTCATTTTGGTCTACTAAATTAAAACCTTAGATTATATAGGTGGTCATTGATAATCGATATAGAATTATTGATCTTCGAGAGAGCATCTCTATTCTCTACGTCACTACGTCAGTCGGTTCGTCTCACCGAGTCTTGTGTTGCATTGTATTTGGTGATTTCTTTTGGCGTTTTTGATTTGGTTTCTGTTTGTAATACAACTGTATTTATAGTAATATTTTACTGTATTTGAAGTTTAATGCTTTGTAGAAACCAGAAATAGCGATTTTAGAAGGAATTACTTAAGTTTTATTTTATTAAAAATAACCTCAAAATCGGTTCCTTTTCTTTAAATAAATCTGTTCTCTAAAGTGTCCGTCAAGAAACTTTGTTCTTATGGGCTACTAAGGGCAGTTTACAAATAGAAAATGATTTTTTCTATGCTGTTGGCTCCAGGGCGAACAATGTATGGGCGTAGAACAATCTCCTTTGTAATTATTGCACTGTTGCTATCCAGCTCACAATTGCCTGAGCTAGCATGTGCCATGTTGCTAATCACGGCAGTTTTTAATCCAGCAACAAATTGTCCAACTGTCGGGTTGCTATTAGAACCACAGTTAAAACGTATATATACCCGAATAAATTTTCTAGTGTGTCCTGCTGGAGTCTTCTTGTGGACTGACTTTTTAATGTTGAATGTTTGGCACTGAAGATTCTCCAAACCATTTCTATGCCATTGAGGGTCCAAATCCACCCATCTTGATGGGGGTTTGCCCTTGCATCCCAAAAATTCAAGAGTTTTAAAAAAAAGTTTCATTTTATTGAACATTTGCAGACGTTAGTGGAAAAAAATTTTCCTCTTAACCGATTCGTTGCGATGCCTAATTTCACTAACTTCTAGCCGTGGCGTCGAACAAAAATAACGTGACACTGATCAGTGCCCAACGCCATACGATTAAATGACACTCATCTGTGTCTTCAGCCATGCGGAAAAGAAAACAGTGTTTTGACATTTTTTTACGTATTCAAAGCTCGAATACTTTTAGTTTACATGTGAAATCTAACGTGAACGGTCAGGCACGTTGTTTTAAGCGATAAAAAGTGGCGAAACAAGTGTATTTGTGGAAATGGAAGGTAAGTGACTTATTTAATACAGATGTGCTCAACCTTTTCAACTTATTTTGCATTTCCTAGTAATTTGATTGATTATGAGGTATTAAATTGGGTCTAAAAATTTTTGCATAACAAATTTCAATTGTTTATAATTAAACTACGCAAATAAAAACTGCTAAGTTAGATTAAATAGTAATAATAATGATAGTAGTACTAAATATAATTATTTTATATGATTATTTGATACTAGCCGATGCCCGCGGTTCCACCCGCGTAGAATTTGTTTCCCGTTGTCCCACAGGAACATATAATCGGAATAAAAGGTAGCCTATGTGCTATTCCAGACCAAGACTTATCACCTGTGCTAAATTTCATTGAAATCCATTCAGTAGTTTTTGTGTGAAAAAACAAAAACATCCAAACATTCTCACGGATACACAACAAATGTGAAAATTATTATTGTCAGAAAAAAATAATATTTGGCAAGATACTGATAATGTTTATTTATTGTTTAAGAATTACAGCGAAAAAGAAAGTACATTCCCGATACAGAAAATGAAACTCAATGCGACGATGACGAAGAGATAGTACAGAATTCACAACGCTGGGAAGACTCAGAAAACTGGGAACAGGAATTTATACCAAACCAAAAAACATGTAAGGATACTTCAACGTACACAAAAAAAGAAATGGTGGACAGTGCAACATGCACAGAAAGAGATGATGGCCCGACTATATTGGACGTCCATGGATGTAAATATTTTGGCCAGTTGGTTTCAAATGAATTATTGCGCTTTAAACCATATGAAAGAAATATAAAGATGCAGAAAATATTAGATATAATAAAAAAGTAATTTTAATATCAAATAAAGACCGGACAAAAGTTAAATAAAACCAAATTTTAATTCAATTACAATTTTAATTTTAACCAAATTTTGACTTAGATGATAATATTTATTAAAAATCATTACATCAGATCCGATTAACTAACATTGTGAAATTCTCTGAAACAATCATTAAGGCACAGGCCTGGGAATCCAGGGCAATCGGGACAGCCAGTTATAACAGATACCCTTTTTTTAGTTTTTGTGTAACAAACTCTGCATCTTTTTCTTAGGGTATTATTACTTCTCTTTGGTAAATTGGCGGGTAAATGTATTTTTGACTGTGATAGAGGACGAGAAAGTTCTGATACATTGGGCATTGGTAACAATTCTTGCATTACACTCTTTATAAATTTATATAATGAAGTTTTATTTGTAGTGTTTTTTGCGTTGAAAAGTAAATAACCATTCACCAAACATATTTGGATTATGTGTATTATGACTTTTTTGTACCAGCGCAGGGTCTTGTGCTCACAGCAATAATAGCTTAGCATCTGATCATGTCGATCTATTGCCCGCATATATTTATTATACTTTATTTGTACGGCCGGCTTATATTTTATTGTGCGTACACGGCGACTAGTAGTCCCTTTATAATTACTTTTGTGTTCAGTACTTATAAATAATACTTCCCGTTTATCTTGCCATTTGGTGACGACAATTTTTTTATTGTTTTGTAATATACACGATTCACCAGGCTTTAATTTGAACATTTTTAATTCTCTTGGATTTCCTATACGGTTTGGTCTTAGGGTACCAGTCACATACGTGTTTTTGCCTATTAACTCATCAGCCAACCCTACGCTGGTATAAAAATTTTCCAAATACAAAGCATGCCCTTTGTCAAAATATTTTTGCATGAGCAGATGCACCACTTTTTTAACGTGGTTTCTACCTCCTACTTGTACGTCTTGGGATCCTGCATACATGTGAATTTTTAAAATTATACCGTTGGCGTCGGCTAAAATGTACAGCTTAATGCCGTATCTATGGGCTTTGCCTTTGATATATTGACGAAAATATAGTCTCCCTTTCCACAAAATAAGAGATTCGTCAATTGTCAACTCTCTCAATGGGTAATATACGGCGTCAACTGTCTCATTGAACAAATCGATCAAAGATTTTATTTTAAATATACTCTCCGTCCTTTCGATATCTTGTACGTTCAAAGCTCTTAAAATTAAAAAAAACCTATCCCTAGACATAAATAGGCGTGGACTAAGACGGAAAAAATAATGAGTGGACCAATAGTCCACCATTCTGTTCAGCTTTATGGTGCCCATTAGTAATATTATGCCAATAAAAGTTTTTAATTCGGCGACACTTAGATCGGTCCACTTGCTAAAGCGAGAACGTGTAGTTGTCGCTTCTACTTTCAATTTGTTACCGTACTTGTTTGTACATTTTAATATTAAACTTAAAAAGCGGGCATTCATAAATAAAAAAAAATAATCCAAAGGACTTTGGACCTCTGCGTCATGTGGCTGCAATATACTACTTGTCCCCGTAAATGGTATCTGTAACATCTGACTGGGATTACCCGGAAACCAGCCAGTTGTTTCTTCTAAAGACTCTTCCTCTGGATCTTCGTTCTGTTCATTGGCGTGAGAATCGACAATGTTTGCATCCTCGTTCGCACTTGCATCGCTTAACTCATTTAAGAGTTCTTCGTTATTCCCGGTTAGAATTCCATACAGTTCTTCGTCTTCATATAACTGTAAGCCTGGAATGTCATATAACTGCTCACTTTCTTGAGGAGACATCATTCGTTCCAATTCCACGCTTACGGGATCTATGGCCGATGATGTACCCGGAATTGGCGAACTTGGAATATCCATATATGGATTCTGATGGTACATGCCAGATGATGGTCCAGGAACTGGCGCACTTAGAAAAGGATCTACGCTAAATAATGGTTCAGGTTCCGGAGAACTCGAAGAATGGTATTCCATTTTCTTCAAACTGCAAAAGAATGAAAACTCTATTGGAAACGAAAATAAAAGAGACACGTATTTTTGGTCGTGTTTTTCATTGTGTTGTCTATTTTAATTTGTAAAAAGTACACCAAAAGAGGTTTATGGAGGTTTTAACAGTTATTTTAATATTACAGACAGACACTCCAATGTTATTTATTTGTATAGAGTAATAGACGTATAGATTATATTTAGTAATAATACTTATTTAGTTACATAATATTTATCAGTAGATCTACAATAAAATGATTTGATTTGAAAAAACTCATCATTTTATGACTAGTACGATAAGCTTATGTTATGGGATCTAGACAACCGATAAATATACATATTTACTATTTTCTTTTATAAATATACAGCCTTGGCCAAAAGTATTGAGCACCTTACAAATTTCGCTCGTTCACGGAAAGTATGGGAGTAAATCAAATCTATTGTTGAAGAATTCTTTTGTCGGCCATCTACAAAGGTTTAAACAATGACCCACGCCGCACAGCTAGCAATAAAACACCTGGGTGCAATAAAATGTGTTTTTTACAATTTTTGTATTTATTTATCAGTTCGCTACCATCGCTCGTTGTGAACACATCCAGTGATCTAGTGCGCCTTTTGTATTTTATTTCAGAAGTTTTAAGTGTTATTGTTGCAATATGCCAAAACAAAACGAACTTTCTTTAGAAAAACGTGTGCAGATACAGCTTCTGTATGAGCAAGGGAAATCACAAGTAGAGATTTCTAAAACTGTGAAATGTTCGCGCCGATCCGTGCAATATGCTATTCAGCGATTCTCTACTACCGGATCACATGAAAATAGACCGAGAACCGGGCGCAAACGCATCACCACAGACCGTCAAGATCGTCAGTTACTGAGAGAGTCGTTAAGAAATAGGAAAAAAACATCTTCAGAGCTCGCTGCTGAGTTGTCGGAACAAATTAAGAAGCCAAAAAGAATTTCTGCCGTAATTAAGGCAAAGGGTGGACCCACAAAATATTAATTTTCTATTAATAAATAGTAAAATAAACCCATATAAAACGTTTTGTTTTATTTCTATTTGATACTCCGCATAAAACTGAAAGATATCATGGGTGCTCAATACTTTTGGCCAAGGCTGTATATATATTATAGGTAATGACAGCCAGACACAGAATAAACAATTGTGCTCATCATACAAAGTTTGACCTGCATGGGAATCGAACCCACCTCACTAACTACTAGACCAACAGGCCCGTCAATTAGCAACAATAACTTATGTATAAAAAAGAATCTTACTTGAAGTTCACGGCAAGTAGAGATGTGTGCACAGGCTGAAGTCGCACGGAGTCCAGTTCAAAGCCACAATTGTCACAACGCAAAATCAGAGTCCACTTTACACAGCCAAAATCGTCACAAATGCAAAACCAAAATCGATAAAAACACGAGAGTCCAGTAAACAAGCGAAAGTCATCGGTAAGGTAAATAACAAGAAAAGTAAGCACGTCTGATAACTAAGGATAGTAAACCAGAAGTAATTCAAAAAACAAGATGCGCGAAAGAAAAAAATTTATACCACGTGTTGTTACAATAAACAATGGACGGTCCCGGCCGCTCCTAGACCGACCGTCCATTGTCTGTTTCCATTTTTTTGTAAGTCTATACAATTTTATCCAAAATAAACCTTTAATTTAGAGTGAATACAGTCCTTTTTCGAAGCGCTTTTGGCAAATGCAATTTTGTGTCGTAGCATCATGCATGAGCATGACATGACTCATATTAGCCACAACCATATTGATACGCGTAGTTTAAAATAGCGTGGTACGACGCACGGTGATATTTTTTATGTAAGTAGGTACCTACCATATTTCGAGACATAAAATTTACCCACTATCGATACCCAAATGTGATTACGACGTATATGCATATTTCTTTATAGATAAGGATTAGAGAGTTGTAATTAAAAGAGGAGAAGAAACATCTCTATATAAATACTTTTATTGTTTAAATTTTATCTTTATTTAGAGCGGGTGTAAAATTTTATAGAAGACAAGCTAAAGACAACCGCAGCAAAGTGATTTAGCTGCTTTACTGTAATACATTTATAATTTATTATCATATGATGATTTAATATCAAATACTTCAACTTCCAAAAAGGTTGGTGCCCCCTATTTTTTTAAAAATATTACAGTATCCAGAAACGAAGGCTACGAGCTTAATATACGTGAAAAATGAAGATAGTTTGGTTTCAGGTAAAACTTCCATAAAACTTAATTGAAGGAGTTATCATCGATTTCAAAATGACACATATCCGTGCCTGACGCCACACTTAAAAAGAAGTGATGGCACTGAAACGTGCCATCCGCAACGAATCGGTTTAAGTCTGGTGTAGACGCGTTCACACCATCGAACAGTACGTCCATATTTGAGAGTAAATTAGCCGTTGCCGAGGCTTCAGTCGGCATGTCACCTGAAAATTCACAATAAACAAATTAAATCAATACAAGTATTCATATTACTAACCTGTGGCTTTGCTAGCATAGGTTAACATAATCTAAAAAAAATTGGCAATATTAAACCACTTCGGGAATATACCCTTTCAAATATAAAAAGAATTTTCAAAATCGATCCACAATTGACAGAGAAATCGAACTTACATAAAATAGAACCTCTTCCTTTTTGGGAAGTCGGTCAGAAAGGTTTCTTACCTCCAGCTATTTTGGAATATATTCCTGCTGCAACTGAGTGGCTTAAAACTTGAGCTGCAAGTTTTACCCTCATTTTTTGTTTTGAGTTTGGGTCAAGGTGATCTTTACGCAAACATGGTGCAAAAACAAAATTGGGATTATTATTATCCAATTCATAAAATTGCCTGATGTGGCTCCATTTAGCGATTCCTGAAAATAATTATTAAAAGTATTAGAATGATTTAGTACACTCACCGGCACGGAAACTTGGCCACATGTAAATTTCACGATATTTCGCATTTATTTATATTTTTGACACCGAAATAAGGGTAGATGCACTCAGTAAGTGTTTCTTATGCTTTTAGAACTTGAAATTGAAAACGTCACTATACCAATAACTTAGTTTTATTAAATTGAGCACTTTTGCAGAAATAAGGAATTTTACACTATCAATTTTTAAACTCTATAAAATAAAAATATACCTAAATTGGTCTATTGTCTCTACGTTTTAGTATCGGGTGTTTCCTCCTCTAGCCCTAATAACGGCCTGCATTCGATCTGGCATGCTTTGAATAATGTTTCTGACATCAACTTACGGTATGTTCTCCCAAGCAGTAAGTGCTGCATTTCGAAGTTGGTTAAGAGTTTCTGGCGGGTCGGAGGTGGACTTTATCTTTCTTTTGAGCATGTCCCAGATATGCTCAATCGGGTTTAGGTCTGGACTACGCGCTGGCCACTGCAATTTTTGAATACCAACTGCTTGTAGATATTCTTCAACACAATGTGCAACGTGTGGGCGTGCATTATCGTGCATTAGGAGGAATTGGTCGTATCCGATGTATCCCGAATAGACCAAAACATGTTCCTGGAGGACCTCCTCGATGTATCGGGTTGCAGTTAGCCGGTTATCGACGATAACCAACTCCGTGCGACCATCGGAACTTATTCCTCCCCAAACCATTATAGAGCCTCCATGGAAACTCACAGTTTGTGTTGTGGTAATCGGTAGAAATCTCTCTCCTCTTCTTCTCCACACTCGTTCTCGACCGTCTGGAGCACGTAAAGCTATTCGACACTCATCTGTGAACAGCACTCGAGCCCATTGCTCGTGGGTCCAGCTGGCGTGCTCACGTGCGAATTGAAGTCGAGCTACTCGGTGATGTCTGAGGAGTTCTGGACCGCGTGCTGGTCTACGAGCTTTTAAATTCACTTCCTCCATTCGCCTTCTCACTGTACGCTCACTAACATTCACGCCTCTTGCAATTTGGAGCCGCTGGCGTATCTCAACAGCGGTCAGGTAGCGGTTTCTTAAAATTTCCAGGACAATAAAACGGTCGTCCCGGGCCGATGTGCATCTGACGCCTCCACTGCCTGGTCTACGGGAATAGTGGCCAGTCTCCTGGTATCTTTTAAGGGCATACTGCATTGAGGAACGTGGTACATTAAGCACCACAGCAACTTCACGCTGTGTCAACCCTTGGTCGATTAATGCTACAGCCTGCGCAACCTGTGCAGGTGTTAATGGCATTTTTATTAGTGTTAAAGCACCTTTAGTTTATCAATAAACAGCCCAAAATCACAATAGTTCAATAAGGTACCGAAAGCTTTTACAACATACAAATTTAAACTTGCGACTTAGTCGCTCAAGAGACACGATTTAACTAAAAATTTGAAGTTGCACCATAGTGCACTCAAACATAATGAATTACCCTCTTGAACTAAGAGTAAACATTTTTTAGACCTACCCTCATAAGAAACAATCAATAGAAACACTTCAAGTTTTTGTTATGGCGAGTATTTGCGAGATAAGCGCTTGGCCAAGATTCCGTGCCGCTGAGTGTATAAACTTTCTTTCTTTTAAAAAAAAAACTACTAGGCACTTTATTTACATATTTATTACTTAACATTTTTTTTTAAAGTAACAATAACTTACTAATTCCTTGTATGTTGTCTGATGTTATATTGGTCCTAAACTTTACATCATATTTCATAAAAAGATTTCTGAAGCACTTCAGGAGATGTGGTGTGTCAAACAGTGTGACAATTTTATAATTGCTGACTTCTATGCAGGGATTCTCTACAGAAGCTCCTAATAGACATAGAGCTCTCTTGTTGACTCCATCCAAGTCACAAACTGTAGCGCATATATTGAGTCCAGCATCAAAGCAACAATTTAAAACCTGAAAGTATTTTAAAGGAGATTAGTGACAATTAAACTCAAAACATTTTTTTAGTTAGCATAAATCAGCAAAGAGTGGATTAACCGCAGGAGTGCTCATTAGCAGACGCTAAACATTACAGAGAAATAAAATTCTTAATTGCACATCAGCAAATAAGCATGATCATGATTCAAAATAAAGAAGAAATGCATACCTCCTTAATCAAAGCTGATAGTCTGTCAGCTGTGACAAAACCACTTGATAAATAGTGAGCCACTGGCTGTTTCACATACTTTCGAACTCCAACTACCATAAATACAAGATCATACGAAGCTGCCTGGGGAGATCTACCTTGCGCAGCATGGTCTTGGAAGCCTTCGATATAGTCCGCCTTAGGATTGTACCATACATTTTTTCTTAAGGACATAAAGTGTTTTGTTGTGTTTTTCAATACTGTTAGTATGTTTTTGTGTCCCCACATTCATCCTAAGGTTACTTAAGAGTGATTTTAATGTGCCAGGTGCTGGTAAACAAATCATTCTCCTCAATAGTTAATAGCTTGTTGGTGACCTTTTGTAGAGCCTCAATTATATTATTTCAGCCTCCATGTTCCACCTGCGCCCAGGTTTCTTCCTGTTATAATTCTGCAGTTCTCCTTGTAGTAACAGTGCAAATGTTGAACTCATTTTTTTTTATCAAGGATTTCTTTTACTGTATCATTGTTACTGATAACTCAAATAGTTTATTTATTAAAAAATAAACATTAGTACAAGATAAAATGGTGCGCCTGCGCAAGCGGGGGCAGACACTTTTCTTGTAACGTCAACGTCATCGTCTATATGACGTGAGAACGTTAGTGCTGCCACACATTATCCCCCAAATCATTTTCTTTTATTATGTTTTAATCAATCTGATAAACTAATCTAAAATGATAAATTTCTTAATAAAAAATATTTGTTTGGCATCAGAATAATAGCAAAAGCTCAATATTATGAAGATTTCGAAATTGTATTTTTAGTGGCAACAAAATATAAGCGTATATTTCATCTCTTTGCCTCTAATGGTGTTGTACCTTTCTTGTTTTCTAGCCCACTAATTACTAGTACTAGTAAGTAAATTCAAAGCTAATTTATAATTGGCAGCAGTAAACTCAATAGACTTGATTATATCAGATGCTCCTTCCTTTAATGAAGAGCGGAGGTAATGAAACTTGTTTATTTCTGGAATAGTATCATTGTTATTGATTAAAGAATCAAAAGTGTCTCGAAATTCCATCCAATTTAAATAGTTTCCATTAAAAGAAGGCAGCTGAATCGTAGGCAACTTAATGTTATCGCTACGGCGATCTTGGTTAATATTCCGACAGGTAGATAATGAATCACAGTTACTATTTTCAGGTATGTCATTAGGGGTAAAACTTTGAATTAACAGTTGTGCTGTAGCTATGTTAGAGCAGAAATCATTTTCAATACTGTGATTTTCTTCAAATTGATCAGGATCCAAAGCCTCAATTTTAGTTTTTAAATCATCGAACTGTACCAAAAGAGATAACAATAATAATAACCGGATATAATTGCATTCAAAACTGTTACCTACAAATAAATATACTAACTTTTTTTATTAGCCTACTCTGGGCGACCCATACGGCGACGTTTGGGGCAAGTTGCCTCCTGTTCTGAAGATGACGAGTCGTCGTCGCTTAATACTATTAACAGTCGACGAATGGGTTTTGGTACCACGATCGGTTGCGACGGTTTTGGCACCTGTTTGAATTGGTGCCGCCGAGATGGCGGTGGCGGTAATGTTCGTGGATTTATGAGCTTCGCCTTATTGGCGTCAGATTTTAACATGCTTAAGGGTTTGTCTTCATCGCTGGTCCCGGACGTCGGCGTCGGCGTCGTAGAGCTTATACTTATATTGCTGCTTTCGTCTTCGGTTGAGCTGCCATCTTTTATGGGACTGGGCTCCTCGGCTGGCTCTACAACTGTAGGCGGCACAGTTGGAGCGGTGGTAGGCGTGGCCATGGCCGTGGCAGGAGCGGACACTTCCTCAGGGTCAATGGCCCCGACCGTTACAGAAGAAGCATCATCTCGATGTTCTAGATTAGAAGAGACCATAACAGGAATAGATGGGCTTACCCTGGGTTTTCCCTGACTGGCCACAGTAGCGATCTCTCGGTTTTCTGCTTCTGGAGCCACAGGTGGGCTCACAGTCAGCGCTTGCAACTCAGCTTCCACCGGGTCCGGTTCATCGTGGAGGTCATCTATTGGAATTTGGCGATTTTCCAAGTTCAGCATTGCGTTTTCGGCTGGTTCTACATTCACATCTTTCAGTTCGGCAGGTGGGTCAGCCTGGCGCTGAGCACTAGAACTACCTGACTCCGCAACCGCTGCCGCGTTTGAGGACGTGCCTGGCTGTGGGTGGTTACCGGCCGGCGTGTCTCCGTCGCTGTCTCTCATGATTTGAGCAAAGCTGTTGACAATCTGGCTCATTCCGTCCAGCCGCGCCACAAGAGCTACCCTACCAATATATTCAGTGTACTGAAACTCCTCGCCGACCGAACACGGAACACGATTCAGGAAATAACAAATTTGGAGTAAGTCCGCGCGGATGTTAGAAATATGAGTTGTTCGGGGTGCAATAAAATCTACGTTCTCTCCAAAAGCGTCCGACACGATGTTTCTGGCAAGAGCTATCTCCACCTCTGAGTAACCAGCGATACAGACGTCTACTTTTAATTGCTTTGCGATAAACGATATAATGTCCGAACGAGGTGTTTCCATTTCCTTCTTAACGAAACGGTATTAAAAGTTTACGATACAGTCAAGTTTATGAAACACACTTTAGCACGCTCCACTGACGGAATATCCGATAAATCGCAACGAGCGCTCGGGCCGGCTTAGCTCTGTCGACTGCACCCGGGATGCACCGGGGACAAATTATTTATTTCACCCCGGTGCATCCCGGGTGCAGTGCAGGTATCCCCAACACCAACATCCCCCCACCAACCCCTCTCGCCCCAAACCCGCCCCAAACCCGCCACGATTTCATTGTTTGAGAGTAAACTTACTACAATTAATACGTTATTGAATTATTCCGGTAAGCGCATACTATTATTTAAGTGCACCTAATTAAGTGTAAGTAAAAATCTTTTACCTGATCCTACGGTACCTTGTACCTACCTGAAAATTGTACCCTTATTATTGCCAGTGCAAAAAATATTATTTTGCGAAATAATTCATACCGCGTTATACCTTTCATTATTTTCCTATCCCACCATTTTTACGTACAAATCCAATAGGCAAGCAGCATTTTTTTCTATCTGTAATATGTATAACGGAGGGTGACCTTGTCCATTGTCATTAGCACTCATTTTTAATCTTGTTATTTATTGTGGGCGATGGTGGGTAGTATCGGATAAAGGAAACAGACTCGTATACACAATCAGATTTTAATAATACTCCCAATCAATAGTAGCACAGTATGTAGCAAAACACAAAGTAGGTAGGTAGTCGACGTATCAGAGAACGCGAGATGGTTTTAGTGGCGCACGCGCCGCCTGCCAACCGAGAAGTGAAGTTCACAATCGATGGCGCGCGCCCCACCAAATCCATCGAGCGCCATCAGGTGACGCTGGCGTACCGGATACGACTCGATTGCGACACGGCCATCCTGCTTGCACACGTCCTCGTGTGATGATTACCCTGCAAACAAATAGTCCACGAGAGAATATTGTTCCACTCGGTCTCTCCTGACTAAACTCTAGATTCATCGGGTCAATAAAAATAAGGAAATTTAAAAACTCTACTGCAGCAAAAACTGTCAAGCTTATAGAAAACCTCGAGTAAAACTTCTAACGCCACGGCTCTCCAGCCGACCAGCAATAGCATTGCCCTCACACATGCAGCGCATGGATCAAAACTTCTGTACGCACACCCATCAAGTGGATCGCTCGTGTGCATCACCCATTGACTACACACTACGGTCTCTCCAGACCACGACCTCCGCCAGAACAAGTCGACCGCCACTTGGTGGATTTTCGGATAAACACAAATCTGCCGTCGCGCACCATGATTTTGCGTCGATATCGTGTTTATCAGGATCGAATGCAGGTAGTTCGTCACAGTAAGCCGATTTCGGTGATTGCAGCGCCTCGATCAACACTCGCATGTTTTGGTTCTGTTGTTCGAACATAGCACGCCAGATGTTTGTTTCCTTGTTCTGATCCAACACTGATCCCACTTCTGATAACGGAGGGTGACCTTGTCCATTGTCATTAGCACTCATTTTTAATCTTGTTATTAATTGTGGGCGATGGTGGGTAGTATCGGATAAAGGAAACAGACTCGTATACACAATCAGATTTTAATAATACTCCCAATCAATAGTAGCACAGTATGTAGCAAAACACAAAGTAGGTAGGTAGTCGACGTATCAGAGAACGCGAGATGGTTTTAGTGGCGCACGCGCCGCCTGCCAACCGAGAAGTGAAGTTCACAATCGATGGCGCGCGCCCCACCAAATCCATCGAGCGCCATCAGGTGACGCTGGCGTACCGGATACGACTCGATTGCGACACGGCCATCCTGCTTGCACACGTCCTCGTGTGATGATTACCCTGCAAACAAATAGTCCACGAGAGAATATTGTTCCACTCGGTCTCTCCTGACTAAACTCTAGATTCATCGGGTCAATAAAAATAAGGAAATTTAAAAACTCTACTGCAGCAAAAACTGTCAAGCTTATAGAAAACCTCGAGTAAAACTTCTAACGCCACGGCTCTCCAGCCGACCAGCAATAGCATTGCCCTCACACATGCAGCGCATGGATCAAAACTTCTGTACGCACACCCATCAAGTGGATCGCTCGTGTGCATCACCCATTGACTACACACTACGGTCTCTCCAGACCACGACCTCCGCCAGAACAAGTCGACCGCCACTTGGTGGATTTTCGGATAAACACAAATCTGCCGTCGCGCACCATGATTTTGCGTCGATATCGTGTTTATCAGGATCGAATGCAGGTAGTTCGTCACAGTAAGCCGATTTCGGTGATTGCAGCGCCTCGATCAACACTCGCATGTTTTGGTTCTGTTGTTCGAACATAGCACGCCAGATGTTTGTTTCCTTGTTCTGATCCAACACTGATCCCACTTCTGATAACGGAGGGTGACCTTGTCCATTGTCATTAGCACTCATTTTTAATCTTGTTATTAATTGTGGGCGATGGTGGGTAGTATCGGATAAAGGAAACAGACTCGTATACACAATCAGATTTTAATAATACTCCCAATCAATAGTAGCACAGTATGTAGCAAAACACAAAGTAGGTAGGTAGTCGACGTATCAGAGAACGCGAGATGGTTTTAGTGGCGCACGCGCCGCCTGCCAACCGAGAAGTGAAGTTCACAATCGATGGCGCGCGCCCCACCAAATCCATCGAGCGCCATCAGGTGACGCTGGCGTACCGGATACGACTCGATTGCGACATGTATGTATTCACAAAAAAGCTCGAATATTCGACAATATATCACTGAACATACATTCAATATCGAAAGAATCATTACCTTTATCGCCGCAATTATCGTTGCTATAAACAATTGACACCACTTTCACTTTTCACTGCACTTCATACTTGACGAAAACATGTAAATGTATTATTGTATAGCAGCTGTCCACGCGGACGCATCGCTCACTTAAGTAGAAGATAGACAGATGCCGATAGTGCCTCTTTGTCGCTCGTTCCGCGCTCTCGCTTGCACTTCAAGCCTTAAATGGAACGCCTCAGAGCGAGGTAACGCCGCATGAGTCATGTTTTTTGGTGCGTGCAGCCGGCTCCATCGAATTATAAGACGTTGCCACGTCAAAAACGGTTATTTCAATATTACAAACAGACTCTTAAATTTTATTTATATGTATATAGAGTATAGATAACAATAATAATGACCGGATATAATTGCATTCAAAACTGTTACCTACAAATGAATATATTAACTTTTTTTATTAGCCTACTGTGGGCGACCCACGGCGACGTTTGGGGCAAGTTGCCTCCTGTTCTGAAGATGACGAGTCGTCGTCGCTTAATACTATTAACAGTGGACGAATGGGTTTTGGTACCACGATCGGTTGCGACGGTTTTGGCACCTGTTTGAATTGGTGCCGCCGAGATGGCGGTGGCGGTAATGGTCGTGGATTTATGAGCTTCGCCTTATTGGCGTCAGATTTTAACATGCTTAAGGGTTTGTCTTCATCGCTGGTCCCGGACGTCGGCGTCGGCGTCGTAGAGCTTATACTTATATTACTGCTTTCGTCTTCGGTTGAGCTGCCATCTTTTATGGGACTGGGCTCCTCGGCTGGCTCTACAACTGTAGGCGGCACAGTTGGAGCGGTGGTAGGCGTGGCCATGGCCGTGGCAGGAGCGGACACTTCCTCAGGGTCAATGGCCCCGACCGTTACAGAAGAAGCATCATCTCGATGTTCTAGATTAGAAGAGACCATAACAGGACTAGATGGGCTTACCCTGGGTTTTCCCTGACTGACCACAGTAGCGATCTCTCGGTTTTCTGCTTCTGGAGCCACAGGTGGGCTCACAGTCAGCGCTTGCAACTCAGCTTCCACCGGGTCCGGTTCATCGTGGAGGTCATCTATTGGAATTTGGCGATTTTCCAAGTTCAGCATCGCGTTTTCGGCTGGTTCTATATTCACATCTTTCTGTTCGGCAGGTGGGTCAGTCTGGCGCTGAGCACTAGAACTACCTGACTCCGCAACCGCTGCCGCGTTTGAGGACGTGCCTGGCTGTGGGTGGTTACCGGCCGGCGTGTCTCCGTCGCTGTCTCTCATGATTTGAGCCAAGCTGTTGACAATCTGGCTCATTCCGTCCAGCCGCGCCACAAGAGCTACCCTTCCAATATATTCAGTGTACTGAAACTTCTCGCCGACCGCACACAGAACACGATTCAGGAAATAACAAATTTGGAGTAAGTCCGCGCGGATGTTAGAAATATGAGTTGTTCGGGGTGCAATAAAATCTACGTTCTCTCCAAAAGCGTCCGACACGATGTTTCTGGCACGAGCTATCTCCACCTCTGAGTAACCAGCGATACAGACGTCTACGAGCACTTCGAGAGGTACTGTTTTGTATTTTAATTGCTTTGCGATAAACGATATTATTTCCGAACGAGGTGTTTCCATTTCCTTCTTAACGAAACGGTATTAAAAGTTTACGATACAGTCAAGTTTATGAAACACACTTTAGCACGCTCCACTGACGGAATATCCGATAAATCGCAACGAGCGCTCGGGCCGGCGGAGCTCTGTCGACTGCACCCGGGATGCACCGGGGACAAATTATTTATTTGACCCCGTTGCATCCCGGGTGCAGTGCAGGTATCCCCAACACCACCATCCCCCACCAACCCCTCTCGCCCCAAACCCGCCACGATTTCATTGTTTGAGAGTAAACTTACTACAATTAATACGTTATTGAATTATTCCGGTAAGCGCATACTATTATTTAAGTGCACCTAATTAAGTGTAAGTAAAAATCTTTTACCTGATCCTACGGTACCTTGTACCTACCTGAAAATTGTACCCTTAACCCTTAACCCTTTAAGGAGCAAAAGAGTATTGGGATGGGTAAATAAAAAAAATACTAGACCAAATCAGTTTTCTTTAATACTTAAAAGAAAATTTAAAACAAAAATATTTTTTCAGGAACCTAATACTGAGTTTTCAGGTTGTAGCTTTTTAGATACAAAAACACAAATATATAAAATAGGTTATTGAGAACTTCGTATCTAAAACTACACAAAATTACTCTCAAACTTGTAAACCATAAACAATAATCAACTTTAAACAATAAAAAATGTTAAATTAAATAATTATGTAACAGAGATCAATGGTTCAAAGTAAATAAATCTAAATTATTGAGCCGTAGTAGACTATTTGGTATGAAATTCGCGAAAGCAGTTACGTTTTTCCGTAAGACACAGCCTCGTATCACATTTCAAACAACTTATAACTGTCTGTCCTGCTGTGCAGTTCCTGCACCGACCCTTCTTTACTATACTTGGTATATGGTGTAAGCCATCAGTGCGGATATCTTTTTCGGGCCTTGGCACAACGGGTTGTTTTATTTTCACCGAATTTGTGGCCATTCTACTAACCGTTTTACCTTTTTGTAAAAGGGTGTAAGAAATGCTTAATTTAAAATCTTTAAGAGACATTACTTTCTTTTCATTCAACATTTTGCAATGCCGCCTATATACTAACCAGCAATTGTTGACGCAAATATCTACTAAATGGTAATAAATTCTCTTATACCACTTCCTACTCTTACTGCCTGTTCGATACAGAGAAACAAACATTCCCGCTAAGTCCACACCACCCATGTGCTGGTTATATTCTGATATAACCATTGGACATTTAACATCTACTTTACACTTAGAAGCCTTACAATATCTTTTTACAAAAGTTTCCTTGTTATCTGCAGCATATGAACTAGCTAAAGTAACACATTTATTATCTGCCCATTTAGTAACAGCAATCTTCTTTTTGTTATCAACCATAACCTTATAGCTTCCTCTTCCTTTCTTTAACAAGTCTTTGTCCGAAATCATATTACATCCTCTCAAACGATCTTTACGGATAACCCCCAATGACAGGATGCCAAACTCACTTCTTAAATATGAAATAAGTTCAAGAGAAGAGAACCAGTTGTCAAAAAACAAGGTTGTCAAAGCTGGATTTTCAATAGTTTTTGACACCCGCAGTACACATTTTTCAGTGAGCCCGAAATATTTATTTTCAGTGTCTGTAAAACTAATGTCATCAAAAGTGGTTTCACCAGCATAAGGGAAGAAGTCATAAACTATGCCAGATACTCCAGCTCTGACTAAAAACTTAAATCCCCAAGGATGGGGCTTATTTTTAATGTACTGCCTTCTTGATCCAGCTCTTGTCCCTTTGTACGGGATCATCATCTCGTCAATGGAAAAACTTTTTTCGGGCTCTATTCGTAAACAATTTCTTCTTACGTGTTCCATGACAGGTCTCACTTTGTTATATCGATCATTAGGGTTCACATTGCTGTTATCGGAAAAATGCAAGTACTTACGTAATAGCTGATATCTTTTCAGAGGCATTACCGATGCTATTTTGTCATACCTTAACTGATGTGACCAATAATCTTTGTAAGAAGGCATACCGACAATACTCATGAGCATATCAATACCTAAAAAGTTTTCATATTCTTCTATTGTCATATCAACTGATCTTCCTGTGCTTTGAGTGGAGTAAAGGTTTGATTGATAACAAATAAATCCCATCAATTCATCGTCGAACAATTTTTTGAAGTATTGATATGGAGTATCAATACCAGTGACTTGTTCCTGAAATGAACTGTCTACACTTGTTTCCCTGTCCACAGGCCACATAAACTTTGTAGATTTAAATTTGAATTCCATGTGTTCCTTTTTTCTTTTTCTTGAACGCTGAACTTCAAAACCAGAAGTCTGGGGTTGATATAGGTCTTCTCTAAAGCTTGATGATGGTTCTATTCTATTGCTTTGGTTTTGAGTTTCTGATCTGTGTGAGCGTAAGAGTCTGGATGCAATTGGTATCAAAGGACTACAAGTATTGGAATAAATGGTATTTGGCGTACTTGACGACTGAACGGATTGTGATGTGCCTGGTGAAGGATTTGCAAGAGAAGGTGAAGATGGAATCGTAACACTCGCGGCTGGTGCATCAGGTAACCATGGGTATTCCGGTGGAGGCTGTATTTGTGATGGGAAAGAGCCATCTTCGCTATCCGATTGTTCAAAAATATCCATCATGTCGTTGGGAATATCAGGAGCGTCTGAAGACAGGTCTAAATCTATGTCAGAATCATCAGACCCTGAGTCAGCTGGCGGCAATAGGGCTAAAATTCTTGAACTCCTTGAACTTCGCTTCATTTTCTGTAAAAAACGTAAAGTATTCTTGTATCTTTTTGGGCACAAATAAATTCATTTGCCAATCACTGAGAAAGACGCCCAGTATCTATTTAGATACATGGGTAGTCAACTCGATTTATAGAGGTAAGTCGCAATGTATCTATTTAGATACAAATACTTTTATCATTCAATATACGTAAAATAACATAATTTTATAATAAAATAATACTTACTCGTTATAATTAGATGCCTGTACAATAATATGACACCAAAAGATTTACAATATATTCACTTTTACTAAGACTTTTAGCAAAATTTTATTAAACGTCCACCATTACTTAGTTTCGCCGCGAACCGTCTAACTTTTTGCTGTGACTGGAGGGAAAGAGATAGTACCCGTGGCTTGAAGTATTGCGTTCTCGTTCTATCGTAGGTTGATAACTCTTACGGCTAGAGGAGCACATTCGCGCGACTTTTGGATTTTGTGTAATGTTCGTTTAAATGTTTTGTGCATATTTAGATACAAAAATACTTAAAGGGTTAAATGCATGAATTTTCTAATTTAAAAAAAAAATTGGATCCTATTCTTTGGAAGCTGTAAAAGAAGGGAAAAATAATTTAAAAAAAAGAATTAATATTTTTATAGTTTTTAATTAAAAAAAAATGTTGATGCATTTTTGGGACAGTATGCAAAATTGGCACAAAAAATCAGGGTTTGTGGAATAAATTGAAACAATCGTTTCCTTTCTTTGCACAAAGGAATACATTACATTTTATGCATTTTATGAAGCTCTGTAATTTACAGCCATGTCTCATGCACCTCATGCGTTGGTCAGTTTTGATTTGGCTATGACCAAAATTGTCATAACGGATGTCAGAAGCTGGTAAAACTTGGCAACCTTTTCTTCGTTTTATTTCTGTTTCCATTGAATTTATGCTGCTGTTGCTTGGACGTCCTCTTGTAGAGGTTTGTAGAGCCATAGGTACACAGAACGTCGGCAAGCTCTGACCTGAATTCTGCCAGATTCTTCAGCTTTTTCGGCTCCATTCCTTTTTTCGTCTCGACAGATTTATATAGGACCCATGAGTTAATTATTGTGAGATCTAGAAGGTGGTAAAAAATTCTCATGTACCACTTCCTAGTCTTCATTTTTATCCTGTACCGGCCTAAAAAAGAATCCATGAGGTCAACGCCCCCCATGTGGGCGTTGTACTCTTTGACGATTTTTGGGCAGTCTATAGTTATCTTTTTCTTTTCAGTTTTCTCATACCGTTCGATAGTCTCGATTGGCTCTGCTCCTACATAGGTCGAGAGCAGTACTACCTGCTTATTGTCTTTCCAGCTAACAGAAGAAATGTCGACTCCATCAACATGTGTAGTAAATTCCACATACGACCCTCTAGGCACTTGTTTCTTCATAACATCCTGCTTTGAGGGTAGCTTGCAATTTTTGCCAAGGCGGTTTCTTTGCACGGTTCCTACACATTGTATCCCTTCTTTGGCGAAATAGTACATCAAAGGCAATGAAGTATAAAAGTTGTCATGGTATATAATATGATTGACATGTCTGGGAACTATTCTTGCAAGTTTTATTACTGCCTGTGACACAACTCCTATATCAGGCTCATTAGGCATCACCTTTTTCTTTGCCAGAATAAATAATAAAGCGATAAGCAAAACCTGTCAGTGAACATAGAACAAATAATTTGAAGCCCCATTTATGGGGTTTGTTGGGCAAGTACTGTTTCAAGAAATGGCCCATCTTGGTGGCACACATCTGTTCATCAATGGACAAACGTTGACTTAGTGGAATGCTGGAGAATTTTTCATTGAGATGGTCAATTACCGGGCGAAGTTTGTGAAGTCGGGCATGCTGAGGATGATCTGTTGGTAAATGATTATTATTGTCGTTGAAGTGGAGGATACGTCTTATTTTTTCAAATTTATTGACAGGCATCGCTTTTATTATTGCCTCAAACCCATGCTTATTAGCCCAGTATCCACGTACACTCGGATAGTGGTAGATGCTCATATAAATCAAGACTCCCAAAAACTTTCTCAGTTCCCCTAATGTTATAACTTCAGGTCGATCAGGTTTATTTTGTACAGAATATTTGTTTGTTTCACTAACTACACTCAGAGGCACATTTAACCGGCCACCTACATTTTGTCGATTTCTTCAAAATTCTATGGTAATTTAATTAATTATGTTATAATATTACATAGGGTGAACCTTTACGAAAACAAACGAAACATGTGTATGTTTTGAAATCATTTAATTAGGACAATCTTAATAAAAAACAGAATATGCAGTTTTCTTACAAAAAATAAAACAAAATGTTTACAAAATTTCTTACAAAATGTGCTCTGGATTATCGGATTAATAGTGTGTATTTCCTCCTCTAGCCCTAATTACCTCTTGCAACCGGTTAGGAAGCCCGTCCATTATGTCTTGGATGTCGCTTTGAGGAATGTTCTGCCACTCTTCAACAGCTGCAGTTTTTAGCTCACTGGTGGTCGTAGGAGCTAGTGGACGACTTCGAATTCGTCTTTTTAGGTTGTCCCATACATGTTCTAATGGGTTCAGGTCAGGACTGCGAGCTGGCCATGGTAAACGCTGAATATTGACGGCGTCCAAGTAATCGGTGACAATTCTCGCGGTGTGTGCACGAGCGTTGTCGTGCATTAAAACAAAATCATCGCCAATGAATGGCGCAAACGGAATCACATGTGGTTCTAGGATTTCTGTCACGTATCTGTGAGCATTAACGCTGCCTCTATCGAAGACGACTAACTCTGTGCGGGCGTCGTAAGAAATGCCACCCCACACCATTATCGAGCCTCCCTCGTAGCCCACTGTTTCAACCACAGCACATTCAGCAAACCTTTCACCGCGGCGTCTATACACGCGCTGACGTCCATCAGGACCTCGTAAAGCGATTCTTGATTCATCAGAGAAAAGAACTGCCTTCCATTGTCCCGAAGTCCAATTTAAATATTCTCGAGCAAATTCAAGTCTCGCTCTTCTGTGAGCTACGGTCAGCTTTGGGACTCGAACTGGTCGAAAAGCTCTCAGATCCCTCTCAGCTAACCTTCTTCTTATTGTTCTGAGGCTCACACTTACATTTCTTACCTCAAATAAACGATTACGAGCCTCAGGAGCCGTTGTGAAACGATTTCGGAGAATGTTATATACGATAAACCGGTCGTCTCTTTCTGACGTACACCTTCTACGACCCTGCCCTGGCCTTCTTGTGTACGAACCATTCTCTCTGTAACGCCGAACAGCATCTTGAATGGTCGTTCGAGGATATCCAAGCATTCTTCCAATCCGACGTTGGCTGAACCCAGCGTCTGCAAGTGCTACAGCCCTGGCTGCTCCAGCTGCGTCCAGCGGCATTTTTTTTTGGGTTAATAAACTCACAGCACTCCAACACCTCTGTTTTATACGACGAAACGGTATCACAACGTTTTAAAACAAATGTATCTGTCACACAAAGCGAGTAGCGAAACTGTCAACTTTCGACTAAACTGTTTACGGTTAAATAAAACTGAAAAAGTAAACAAAACGCGGGTATAATTGCTTTATTTATTTCAGATATACCCACTTATAAAGTAACGCCTTGTATTCAAAGCGTAAGTTAACATAAACAAATGAAATGCAATTTAAGATGGGTGGACGGTTAATTGTGCCCCTGAGTGTATATATGCTAAAAATTCTTCAGTAAAAAAATATGAAAAGAACTGGAATGGTGTCTGAAGATTCATCAAACATTCAGGATAAGCATCAGATCCATGAAATGTTGTAAGATTTTCATTGAGAGTCATAGACTGATTTTTCCATATCAACCTCTGAACATCTAATGATTGTCCTGGTGTAGTATTGCTGTTTGAGGGAAGAGCATCTTCAACAACTAAAGGAGGATCGGGAATTATTTCCTCGTTCTGATTATTATCAGCAGCCTCATCGTCAACATCATTTTCCAAAGCAGCTAATAAATCGTGTTGGGTAGGATAAAAATCAAGATCATCACCATCTGACTCGCAATCGTCTTCGGAAATGGCGCCATCTTCAAGTTGTTGTAACCAAAATTCGATGTCACCATCCCTCTGATTATTTTTTGCCATTTCTAGAACAAAATAACAACCGCATGCATACCAAACCAAAGCAAAACAGAAAATATGAAATACCAAATAAAATTCGTAATTTATACCATTAGTGCATGTAGTCCCATTTTTGCATCAAAACAAAATAAGCTTTCTCTTCACATAATAGTTACAGAATATTAAATATAACAAAGGAAATTAGATAAATAAGAGTCTTACCTTTAGAAAATATTTGCTAAAGTTTCGTAAAATCAGTCAAATTACAGAAATGCGCGCGAAACGGTAAAATGACGTACCGCAACAATGAGTGACGTCTCATGTCTATATTTTAGTTCTTTTTTGATAAGGGAGGAGCAAAGGAATTCATACCATTCAGTATAACCTGTCAAATTCAAATTTATTTTCGGATATCATTCCGTAAAGTCATTGATTCATTTTTGGGACATCATGCATTTAAGGGTTAATATTGCCAGTCCAAAAAATATTATTTTGCGAAATAATTCATACCGCGTTATACCTTTCATTATTTTCCTATCCCACCATTTTTACGTACAAATCCAATAGGCAAGCAGCATTTTTTTCTATCTGTAATATGTATGTATTCACAAAAAAGCTCGAATATTCGACAATATATCACTGAACATATATTCAATATCGAAAGAATCATTACCTTTATCGCCGCAATTATCGTTGCTATAAACAATTGACACCACTTTCACTTTTCACTGCACTTCATACTTGACGAAAACATATAAACGTAATATTGTATAGCAGCTGTCCAAGCAGACGCATCGCTCACTTAAGTAGAAGATAGACAGATGCCGATAGTGCCTCTTTGTCGCTCGTTCCGCGCTCTCGCTTGCACTTCAAGCCTTAAATGGAACACCTCAGAGCGAGGTAACGCCGCATGAGTCATGTTCTTTGGTGCGTGCAGCCGGCTCCATCGAATTATAAGACGTTGTCACGTCAAAAACGGTTATTTCAATATTACAAACAGACACTCAAATTTTATTTATATGTATATAGAGTATAGATAACAATAATAATGACCGGATATAATTGCATTCAAAACTGTTACCTACAAATGAATATATTAACTTTTTTTATTAGCCTACTGTGGGCGACCCATACGGCGACGTTTGGGGCAAGTTGCCTCCTGTTCTGAAGATGACGAGTCGTCGTCGCTTAATACTATTAACAGTGGACGAATGGGTTTTGGTACCACGATCGGTTGCGACGGTTTTGGCACCTGTTTGAATTGGTGCCGCCGAGATGGCGGTGGCGGTAATGGTCGTGGATTTATGGGCTTCGCCTTATTGGCGTCAGATTTTAACATGCTTAATTAAGGGTTTGTCTTCATCGCTGGTCCCGGACGTTGGCGTCGGCGTCGTAGAGCTTATACTTATATTGCTGCTTTCGTCTTCGGTTGAGCTGCCATCTTTTATGGGACTGGGCTCCTCGGCTGGCTCTACAACTGTAGGCGGCACAGTTGGAGCGGTGGTAGGCGTGGCCATGGCCGTGGCAGGAGCGGACACTTCCTCAGGGTCAATGGCCCCGACCGTTACAGAAGAAGCATCATCTCGATGTTCTAGATTAGAAGAGACCATAACAGGACTAGATGGGCTTACCCTGGGTTTTCCCTGACTGACCACAGTAGCGATCTCTCGGTTTTCTGCTTCTGGAGCCACAGGTGGGCTCACAGTCAGCGCTTGCAACTCAGCTTCCACCGGGTCCGGTTCATCGTGGAGGTCATCTATTGGAATTTGGCGATTTTCCAAGTTCAGCATCGCGTTTTCGGCTGGTTCTATATTCACATCTTTCTGTTCGGCAGGTGGGTCAGCCTGGCGCTGAGCACTAGAACTACCTGACTCCGCAACCGCTGCCGCGTTTGAGGACGTGCCTGGCTGTGGGTGGTTACCGGCCGGCGTGTCTCCGTCGCTGTCTCTCATGATTTGAGCCAAGCTGTTGACAATCTGGCTCATTCCGTCCAGCCGCGCCACAAGAGCTACCCTTCCAATATATTTAGTGTACTGAAACTTTTCGCCGACCGCACACGGAACACGATTCAGGAAATAACAAATCTGGAGTAAGTCCGCGCGGATGTTAGAAATGTGAGTTGTTCGGGGTGCAATAAAATCTACGTTCTCTCCAAAAGCGTCCGTCACGATGTTTCTGGCACGAGCTATCTCCACCTCTGAGTAACCAGCGATACAGACGTCTACGAGCACTTCGAGAGGTACTGTTTTGTATTTTAATTGCTTTGCGATAAACGATATAATGTCCGAACGAGGTGTTTCCATTTCCTTCTTAACGAAACGGTATTAAAAGTTTACGATACAGTCAAGTTTATGAAACACAATTTAGCACGCTCCACTGACGGAATATCCGATAAATCGCAACGAGCGCTCGGGCCGGCGGAGCTCTGTCGACTGCACCCGGGATGCACCGGGGACAAATTATTTATTTGACCCCGGTGCATCCCGGGTGCAGTGCAGGTATCCCCAACACATAAAAAAAAAAGTAAAACTTAAATTTTGAGTAATTTTGTTCTAAAAATATGATTAAATAAATAACGTTAAAATTAAAAAAAAAAAAAAAAAAAAAAAAAAACCACCATCCCCCACCAACCCCTCTTGCCCCAAACCCGCCACGATTTCATTGTTTGAAAGTAAACTTACTACAATTAATACGTTATTGAATTATTCCGGTAAGCGCATACTATTATTTAAGTGCACCTAATTAAGTGTAAGTAAAAATCTTTTACCTGATCCTACGGTACTGTTATAAATTGTAAGACAACCCTAACCATATAAAATATAAATGCTGACGCCTCATAGGCGTCATATAGCGTTTCCCACACTTGATGCATTTTGTGTCACATTAGTCTCACCAGTCATACTTTGAACTTCGTGGCGGACACACTAAAATCATATTATTTGTAAAATCAATTCATTTTCGAATAAAAGTCTTTTCAGCGTTAAAAATAGTTTTTTTTAAAAAGGGATTTCGAACCTGCCCGGTAACAGTGGTGTCAGAAGTGGGATAGTCGGTATAAGTCGTTACTGGCTATCCAATAAACTATACAAACCCAAATTCTTCACGTTCCGTGTCCGCCCGCCTATTCGTCTCAACATCAAACACAAAATCCAGTGTGACTCTAACCAAAGTGACTCAATCCAACTTAAATCTATCCAAAGTGACTCTATCCAAAGTGACTCTATCCAAAGTGACTCAATCCAACATAAATCTATCCAGTGTGACTCTATTCACCGAGACTCTACCCTGAGGCTATCCAGTGTGTGTGCCATCGCGTCATCAAAACCAAGTTATTCAGTATCCGACTGCGAGCACACCGAACTTCTCCGAGTTGGCAAGTAGCCAACTAGTCTGCTAAGCCTTTCATCGTGTGGCTGGGTGAGCTTAAGGTTAAGCCAACCCCTTCCAACGCCGTCGACGGGTCGTCCAAATACTGCTGCATCTGAAGCTAACTGCTGCTGCTGCTGCATCTCTGCGTTGCTGCTGCGCGCGCTACTCACCGTCTGCGTGATGACCGCTCTACAAACCGTCGCCTTGTTGTGAGTAGAATATACTTACTTTTTGTTGTTGCCACATAAGTCTCCTTGTTTCCCTAAACTCGCTTAATCCTTAAGTTAAGTACATCAAATTGCCAAAACCTTCGTTATCATGGCTAACTCAAGTGACAAAAAACAAATAACTCCCACTATTTCTGAGCCATACCCTATTCAAGTCCTATGCAGCTTCATAAACCCATACCAAGGTGAACGAGAGACCCTATCAGCGTTTTTGACGAACTGTCAAAATGCTCTTGACCTGGCGTCTGAGGGTCAAAACTTTTTACTACTTAAATACATTTTGTCTAAACTACAAGGAAAAGCACAAGTAGCGTGTTCCAATAAAATTTTCGATAGCTTCGAAGACTTACGAACGTTTTTAAGGCAGAATTTCGGGGAAAGGATGCATTACAACCACCTTTTATTAGAGCTGCAATCATGCAAACAACTGCCCAATGAAACCGTGGCACAATACGCTCTCAGGATTGAGACCTGCCTGACAGATCTACAATCCGAAATTCACAATTCAGACTCTTTAAAAAAGGAACTTCCGGGTCGTATCGCTACGTAACGTAACGGGTAGGTAGCTTACCTCATTTCCAACAACTAATTTGAACAGTAAAAAAAAAACCCATAAGGTAACCAAGATAATTTTTTTTTTCGATTTTTACTATTTTCTGTACCAGCATTCAGTGTTTTTAATGCTGTTGCTGCAAATGGTATCATATTTAGGTGTGATTTTTGTCATACATTTCTGAATAGTTTACTAGTGTTATAAGATACCATTTTTTTAAATAACATTTTATTTGCCTTAGAAAAAAAATCTTGAATTGAAAAGTTTTGTTTTTACGATGAAAAGACCAGAATTGGAAAAATTCTCCTGTAAAAAAAATGTATGACATCAAAGTGTACCATTATTTTAAAAACTTGTAAAATTACTAAGGTTTGCAAATTGGTATAAAACTTACGTCTAGTCCTTGCGGTTACAAAGATATTGCTACTCGTATGAATGTGATGAAGAAGACAGAACAGAAATTAAAATGGTACAATCTAACTTTTCTTTCTCGTAATGGCTTATGCTTGTAATCTAAGCATGTGGTTAAGCGTGTAGCGTAATTCCGAGCCGATGACGTCATCTGTTCGGCATTTGGGACCGCTACCTGCGGAGTTGCACCTCACTCAGTGTGAAAGGGATAGATAGCGCCGCTTTTGTATTTTTGGTAATGTTGCTTGATTTTATTTGTTTAGTTGACACGAATCTCTCTTCGAGTTGATACGTACGTCAGACTACTTTCGCTCCTGCTGTGCCTAACTGTTGTGTTCCTTAAAATTAAACTTGTGCGGTGTATTTGGACTTTGCTTTGCCTAACGATTTGGAACTGTTTGTGTTTTGGATGAATGACTTGGCAATCCTACGGACTTCGAAAACAATCGTTTGTGTGTGGTTGTACGTGTGTGCAGTAGTACGATGCCTCGTTACGAGTACACGCCACGGGAGTATGCCGAAATGCATTTTATCTACGGAGAAGCAAGAGGTAATGCCAGGGCGGCCGCAAGATTGTATCGTGAAAGATACCCGAACCGGGATCGACATCCCGACTATCGCGTATTCATTAGAGTGCATAACGCGCTTCTTGAGGGAAGAATTCTTGGCACCGGAGTTGGGGGTGCCAGTGAAGGGCGACCGTCACAAGTCAATGACGAAATTATTATTCGAGAAATCGAGGAAGATTCGTCGGTCTCAATTCGCGTCATAGCGCAACGCACAGGTATTCCAAGATCGACGGTACATCGAGTTCTAAAAAGGCACCGGTTGAACCCATATCACGTGCAACGTGTTCAAACGCTGACGTCACGTGATTACCCGCAAAGAGTAGCATTTTGCCAAAGGATGCTTAGAATGATACGGGCGGACCCACAGTTTTTTAATAAAATTTTATGGAGTGACGAGTCTTCATGCCGGCGAGATGGATATCTCAATTTGCATAATTTGCACAGTTGGCAGCTGGTAAACCCACATTTGATGCGAGAGGACAGGAGCCAACATCAATTTAAAATAAATTTATGGGCAGGAATAATAAATGGGCAAATAATAGGGCCCTTTGAACTACCAGCAACTCTAAACGCCGAATACTATCTGCATTTTTTAAGGAATGAGTTGCCAACGTTATTAGAAAATATTCCAGAAGACGTGCGGCAAGCAATGTGGTTACAAAATGATGGATGCCCCGCTCACTATGCGACGGCAGTAAGGGCGCAACTCAATGAAACTTACCCTGACAGATGGATCGGCCGATTAGGACCAATTTTGTGGCCTCCGCGATCTCCGGATTTAAATCCCTTAGATTTTTTTTATTGGGGATGTTTAAAAGACAAAGTTTACAAACAACGAATAACGTCGGAAGAAGAATTACGTCAGCGCATCCAATCTGCTGTATCAGAAATAAACAACAGCCATTTTGTCCGTCGGATAAGAGCTTCCTTTATTAGGAGGTGCAGACTTTGCATTCTCGTAGGGGGACGTCAGTTTGAACATTTACTGTAAAAACAAAATAAACGATTTATTTGTATTTTTTTTTTAATTTAACCTCCTAAGTTTTTTCATACGCTGAGATACCTAAACATTTTTAAGAAAATAGTTGAATTGTGCACACTTTTTCAATTTTATTTTATTTCGTAATTTTGCACCTCTGTCAGATTCATAGCAATATCTTTGTAACGACAAAGACTAGGCGTAAGTTTTATACCAATCTGCAAACCTTAGTAATTGTACAAGTTTTTAAAATAATGGTACACTTCGGTGTCATACAATTTTTTTACAGGAGAATTTTTCCAATTCTGGTCTTTTCATCTTAAAAACAAAACTTTTCAATTCAAGATTTTTTTTCTAAGGCAAATAAAATGTTATTTAAAAAAATGGTATCTTATAACACTAGTAAACTATTCAGAAATGTATGACAAAAATCACACCTAAATATGATACCATTTGCAGCAACAGCATTAAAAACACTGAATGCTGGTACAGAAAATAGTAAAAATCGAAAAAAAAAATTATTTTGGTTACCTTATGGGTTTTTTTTTTACTGTTCAAATTAGTTGTTGGAAATGAGGTAAGCTACCTACCCGTTACGTTTGATCCATTATTTACGGGACACCCTGGCAACGTTAGCAATACGTTTTGTTTAGGACTACACCCCAGATTAAGTACAATTGTCCGTTGCCGGGACCCCCGAAATCTAAACACTGCCATAAGTGTCGCCACAGAAGAGGAAAAAATATACAACTTCTCTATCAGATCTTCTTGTAAAATTTGTCATAAAGTGGGTCACTCCGAGTTCGAGTGTAGATTCAAAAACAACCAAAACAAGTCTTCACCGAAATCAAGGCAGCCAAATTACAATATGCAAAAGTCTTCAACTTCTGGTTCCCAACCGTTAATATGCCGCTATTGCAAAAACATCGGGCATGATATTTCGCAATGTCGCAAAAGACAATTTAACAATTCCCGCTTCGATCGCGGAAATCCTGGGAACATGTCAAGTGAACAAAAGAACCTAGAGTGTAATCAGATTTCAACACTCGCCGATGACGACGATGATTTAAACTAAATGATCGGATTACGAGCCGGTGCCGACGTAATTCTGCTACTATAGGCACTAACCATGGGAAAGTTTTCTTAGGGGCTTCAATTTCTAAATCTAATGCCATTTCCAAATCTAAACGCACTACTAATTCTGAAGCCGCTAATAACTCCAATTCCCCAATTACTAATTCAATTTCTAAATCTAAACGTATTACTAACTCTACTAAATCAAATAATAATTCTAGAATAAATAATGACTCAATCCTTACTAGCTCTACTAAATCAAATAATAATTCTAGAATAAATAATGACTCAATCCTTACTAGCTCTACTAAATCAAATGATAATTCTAGAATAGATAACGACTCTATCCTTACTAGCTCTACTACATCAAATAATAATTCTAGAAAAAATAATGACTCAATCCTTACTAGTTCTACTAAATCAAAAATCAGTCTTGTGAAAAATAATAGTTCACCTAAAGGAATACGAGATAATTTTATCCAGAATCCTGGTGGCTATTCTACTATTTATGATGTTTTCCCTAATTCAAGTTCTTCCTTACCGTATATCGTAGTAAAAACCTCACATACAGAGAATCCTATTCGTCTCTTAGTTGACTCTGGCAGTTCCATATGCATCATCAAAGAACAGTGCCTACCTGAACTACCTAAAGTTGAAAAGGATATCTTAAAGTTCAAGGGCATTAATGATATCGACTCGTTCTCTGAAACCAAAGGCAAATTTATATTATCTTTGGGACTGGAAAATGGAATTAAAGTTCCGTATTATTTCCATATCGTAGACAAAATTAATTTAGAGTATGATGGTATCCTAGGTTCAAACTTTCTAGAGTGGTATAAAGCCCTCATTAGCTACGGTAATTCTAAATTAATAATCCAAGATAACCCCGAATACTATTTCAATCTAAAAACAACTCCAAATGTAAAGATTATTCCTCCTAGAAGCGAAATGTTTATCCGTTGCAATGTTGCGAATCCTGAGATTCAAGAAGGACTTCTACTAGATGTTAAACTATCAGAATACCCCCGTTTATATATTTCAAGGTGTTTAGTCCGTGTTGATTCAAATAATCAGACCATAATTTCAGTGCTTAACACGTCAGATAAAGAAATAATTTTAGAAGACCCTGAAGTAACACTAGAGCCTTTTTCACAAATAATAGAGCCCAATCAAAACACTGCCGTCCTCAATACAAGTCTTACTCGTCTTACTCGAATTCAGCATACCCGTACACATCTGACCGGGATTCTAAGGTTCAAAACATGATTAGATGCGATCACCTTAATTCGGAAGAAGAGAGTCGCTTACGTAACATATGCTCTAAATTTCAAGACGTATTTTATTTAGAAGGAGATAAACTTACACATACTAATACCCTTGAACATGAAATCCGCGTTAGTTCCGAAACTCCGATTGCAGTCAAGAGTTACAGGTTTCCTGAATGTCATAAAGAAGAGGTGAACAAACAAATTAAAGATATGCTAGATCAAAACATTATTCGACCTTCTATCTCTCCGTGGTCAGCACCAATTTGGGTCGTACCGAAAAAACAAGACGCGTCCGGTAAACCCAAATGGCGCATCGTTATCGATTATCGTAAGCTAAATGAAATCACAATTGGTGATGCATACCCAATTCCAAATATCTCTGATATCCTAGATCAGCTAGGCCATAGCAAGTATTTCACCACACTCGACCTTGTATCTTCATTCCATCAAGTTAAAGTCAAGGACACAGAAAAAACTGCGTTTAGCGTCCCATCCGGTCATTACGAGTTCACTAGAATGCCCTTCGGACTCCGTAATGCACCATCTACGTTCCAAAGACTCATGAATATTGTCCTAAGTGGCCTTCAAGGGACTCACTGTTTTACGTATATGGACGATATTGTATTATTCGGGCATGACCTCGAATCTCATTGCCGAAATTTAGAGTCAGTGTTTGGAAAGTTACGTGAACATACGTTAAAAATACAGCCTGCTAAATGCGAGTTTTTACGAAGAGAAGTACAGTACCTGGGACATATAATATCAGACCAAGGCGTGAAGCCTGATCCAAAAAAGGTTTCTTGCGTTAAAAATTTTCCAATTCCAAGGTCGCCTCGGGACATTAAATCGTTTCTCGGGTTAGTAGGTTATTACCGCCGGTTCATTGAAAACTTTTCCCATATCACGAAACCACTCACAAGCCTTCTAAAGAAAAATGCTAATTTCGTTTGGTCCCCTGAACAACAGAAATCCTTCGAGGAGTTAAAGCATAAAATAACAACCGCTCCTATCCTTCAATATTCGGATTTCTCTAAGCCCTTCGTATTAACTACCGACGCTTCTAATTTCGCTGTATCCGCAATCTTATCTCAAGGAAAAGTTGGTCAAGATTTACCCGTCGCATACGCATCTAGAACTCTTAATAAAGCGGAAGGAAACTATTCCACTACTGAAAAAGAATGCTTAGCTATAATTTTCGGTACAAAGGTCTTTAGACCTTATTTATACGGCAACAAGTTCATTGTAGTCACGGACCACAAGCCACTTCAGTGGTTATTCAATTGCAAAGATCCTAGTTCAAAATTAGTTCGCTGGCGCTTAAAGTTAGAAGAGTTCGATTATGAAGTCGTTCATAAAAAGGGCAGGATGAATTGTAACGCCGATTCCCTGTCTCGTAACCCGGTTCTTACCATGGACCCTAGTGTCCCTTCCACTTCTGAAACTTATGAAAAATATTTACAAATTAGCCAACAACATAATAATTCTTATGACACTGTTATAGAAGAACATAACGAATCACTACTGAAAACAAAATGTAAAATGATTACTTACCCTACTGCCATCGACTTAGACGACTCGATCCCGTACTGCTCTGAAATTCTACAAATGTCTAAGTTCGATGAAGACCTACCTGACATACGAACTTTAGAAAGGGAACTTTATACGTTTCAAAGTACGTCCAATGAAAAACACGTTTTCACACACTTATTCTTACGTGTTCATCACTACGACGAAATGACTTACAAAGATATTTTTAATATGTTAAGAGATTATCGAGAAATGATTACTGCATGGTATTCGGAAGAAAAAGAAGTTGCTATTTCCGATTTCCAAGATCCATTTACAAAGCTGTCGTTTACCAAAATATACAATATTATAGGTTTTCTATTCCATAACACGGGTGTCAAAGTTCATATCTATCATAATAATATTCTATTTCCTACCCCCGCTGAAGTTCCTCGCATATTGAAAGAGAACCACGATTCACCTTCAGCAGGACACCCAGGTATTTCTCGCATGTACGACAGGTTAAAAACTCTTTACTGGTGGAAAAACATGCGTCAAGACATAGAGAACTATGTCAAAAGTTGTAAGTCCTGCCAAATAAATAAACCATTACGTCAAACAAACCGTGCTCCCATGATAATCACATCCTCAGCTACAAAACCTATGGAAAAGGTATTCCTAGACGTAGTAGGACCATTACCCGAAACTCACGATTATCGCTATAAGTTTATCCTTACGTTGCAAGACGATCTAACTAAATATTCACAAGCATATGCTATGACAACATGTTCTGCCGAAGAGACTGCCCATAAATTCGTGCTCTTCATTTCTCACCTAGGCATTCCCAGAATGATCGTAACCGACCAAGGGACAAACTTTACATCTGACGTTTTAAAACAGTTAGAGAGATTGTTCGGCATTAAACACGTCTTCGCCTCTCCTTATCATCCACAAACATGTGGCGCTCTCGAGAGAAGCCATGCCACCTTGAAGGAGTACCTGCGATCGTATATTGAAGATAATCAACATACATGGAGCTTATATTTACAAACTGCCATGATAGCATATAATACTAATGTCCATTCCACTACCGGTTTTCAACCGATGGAGCTATTGTTTGGATTCAAACCCTACATGCCTCAAAGTGCCGACACTTTAGAATTAAATACCTATACAGATTATATTCGTGCGCTTAATCATAGGTTATATTATAGTAGACAAAAAGCCTTAGAAAATATACACTCGTCCAAAGAAAAATCTAAACAACGCTTCGATGTTCATGCTAAACCTGTGACGTATAAAATAGGTGACATGGTGTATTTACGGTGTCATCATAAACAAAATAAAGCAATGTCACCTATATGGAAGGGCCCCTATAAAGTTGTCAAAATTAATGGTAACCATACGGTCACACTCTTAATCAATAGAAAATATGTTCGTCACCACTATGACGAAATAAAAATTGCAACAGATGACTAGCCTAATCTTTTCTATTTCAGGTTATTTCTTCAACTATCCTCGTGCCACAAATTCGTTACTCCAGTCATAGGTAGTCCAGGCCTATACTTCGACCAATTACCAAATGTTAAATTCACAAACGATCACTGGAATGTAGTAACCTACTTAGATATTAGCCATATAAAACCGCATCTGGATAAAGTCGAAGCTCTAATCAAAGAAGTGTCTAATTTCTGTATCACTAGCTCTTCTAGTAAAATTCAACTAGAATGTACTAACCTACTATCGCCTTTACAAAATCAACATCTAAACAATGTTCGTAAGTTTTTGTCGATATCCTACCTTGTCGAAGACCAAAAACAAAACCGTTTTAAACGCGGGCTCATTGATGCTGGCGGTTCAGTATTAAAATCTATTTTTGGAACTTTAGACTCTGAAGATGCCTTAAAGTTTTCGGATGCTATCACTAAAGTACAGTCAGATGAAAAACAGCTGGCTCACTTAATGAGAGATAATATTCACGTTATCCAGTCTACTATTTCAACCTTCAATAACACGATGTCAAGGGTTAACAAAAATCAAAACCAATTAAACCAAAATTTAGAGATTATTCAAAAAGCATTTGAGCGAATATCAAATTCAACTGATAAGTTCGAAATAAAAAATCATTTAATGATGTTATTGAACTCACTAGAAAGTATTACTATAGCCTTGTCCTTTGACATTGATGACGTCAGCAATGCTATCTTATTTAGCAAGCTCAACATTCTTCATCCAACTGTACTAAGTCCTTATCAATTATTCCAAGAACTGGACCTGCATAAAGATAAGCTTCCTAAACACTGCGAACTTCCTACAAGTTTGTCTTTAGAGAATATACATGTCATTATAGACATATCTGATTTATTTTGTTATTATCATGCTAATAAGATTATTATTATTACCAAAATCCCGCTCGTCCTCCCACAGACTTATAACCTTTATCACAACGTTCCTCTTCCAGCTCCTTACGACATTTCCAAACCTGACACTTATATACTCATTGCTCCTAGTAAACCTTATGTGGCTATAACAATAGATAGTAAGTTCTATTCACTATTAGAGTCAGTGGATAAGTGTCAAGTGATTCATAATGAGTGTTATGTGTGTTCTTTAGGAAATGTGTACTCTACAATTGCGAATCCAACCTGTGAAACAATTATCTTAACCGAAGCTATAAGCTCGTTACCTGACTCCTGTAATGCTAAGCTATTACATGGCTCAATCGATGTGTTTTTCAAACTTAATAATAATAAATGGTTGTTTGTACAGTCAGAGCCGGGGAAGGCTCATATTACATGTGAAAATGAACCTAATAATTACGACGAGATCTTTTTCGGCACAGGCATGCTGACCTTGCCAAAATATTGTGTAGCTTTCTTTAAAACTTTAAAGTTTACGCCTAGTGACTATGTTACGTCTTATGTCACTAATCATATATCTAATTTTAATATTATAAAAGACGATTGCTGCGACAATCAGAGAATAAATAAAACAGTACGACATCTCCCTTTTGTAAAGTTATCTAATGTTAACGATTTCGACTCCTTGTTACAAGCAAGTGTGCATTTAAATGAATTTGAAAAAGAATTAAATAAAGTTGAACAACCATCTCACTTACATAAATATGGTACTCACTATCTCTCGTTGACATATATTATCTCTACCATTGTCCTTATTTATCTATTGTATAGATCTAGAAAGTTATTTTGTTCAACTAAACCTCGATATTGTATCCAAGTGTTTAATCAATGCTATACTAAAAAGAAACAAACAGTCCAGTCTGTTCAATCAATAAACAATCAATTTATAGAGTCGTCTGACGAAGATGTCCAAAGTTCATCCAAATCCCTGCCTACTCCACTAAGGCGTAATGTTATGACTTAGTTTTGTAATGACTCTATTAAATGTAATCTCTATCCTTATAAGATAGTTAATGTTTCGTTTAATTTGCTATAATTGTATTACTTAATACTATTTCCTATGTCTAATTCTAGTTTAGTCTCAAGGCTAATAATAACTTTACGTTATGATATTTCTTATAGCTAAATACAAGTTTGTAACCAAAGCGAAGTTCAACGTTTCATCTTAGATTTCTCATCACTCTTAATCGTAATGATCAATCTTATCGGGGGGGTTGTTATAAATTGTAAGACAACCCTAACCATATAAAATATAAATGCTGACGCCTCATAGGCGTCATATAGCGTTTCCCACACTTGATGCATTTTGTGTCACATTAGTCTCACCAGTCATACTTTGAACTTCGTGGCGGACACACTAAAATCATATTATTTGTAAAATCAATTCATTTTCGAATAAAAGTCTTTTCAGCGTTAAAAATAGTTTTTTTTAAAAAGGGATTTCGAACCTGCCCGGTAACAGTACCTTGTACCTACCTGAAAATTGTACCCTTAATATTGCCAGTCCAAAAAATATTATTTTGCGAAATAATTCATACCGCGTTATACCTTTCATTATTTTCCTATCCCACCATTTTTACGTACAAATCCAATAGGCAAGCAGCATTTTTTTCTATCTGTAATAGTATGTATTCACAAAAAAGCTCGAATATTCGACAATATATCACTGAACATTTCGCACTGCTAACACAAGACTGTATCAACTCAAAATGAAGCTTTTTTCAGAAATGATGAAAAACTGATTACTCGTTTCCTGTTAACGATTGTAAAAAAGTGAACACTGTTTTGGTGAACGGCAAAGTTGTATGGGAGTTTCGTACACCTAATAAAATATCGTGTTTTGGGATATTTTTTGTTTTAATTGGTAGTCAATACGATAGGCAAGCCCTTTTAACATTCTTAGATTTTTAGAAGTTGGGACCTAAAAGTTATAACCAGTTTTAGTTTTGAGGTTATGTCCCAATAAATATTATTACGTGTAGGCTTATAAACATTGTTTCGGTGAAAAAGGATATGTTCTAGATATCTTTGTAGTGTTTTACTTATCATTAAGTAGGCAAATTGACATGAGAATTGTACCTATTCAGTAGGATGCTTTAGGAGAGACCTATGTCCAGCAGCCAGCAGCGGTCTGCAATAGTTTGATGATTATGAATGATGAAGTGCTGACGGAGTTTTGAGTGTGGGTAAATAAAACAACTTTGTTTTTGTAGGAACTTACATATATTTTATTGTTCTTATAATTAACTAATCGATTCTTAATATAATTTCATCTAAGAAAGGGGCAGGTTGGGTCATACCTTCACGGCGAGCGTAACTAAGGTACCAAATAATGCTCATATTTAACATGTGAGCAGCATCCCACTGTTCTTAAACCTACAATGCAATTACAGCAATAACTTTTGATTGCGTCCCGACCATTCATATTTGTTTCTTCAACTATGAAAACAAAATAAGTTCTAGCAGAAGAATGGCGGGACCTTATTTTAGCACGAAGCAACATTGGGTTTATTCCCTCTAAGCCATGTATTCTCTCTCGAGATACCTCTAACGTATACATATACTCCATGAAAGCGAAAATGCTCACCCACATATGAACGAGCCTGGCGAATTTGGTATATACCACAAGCAAATAATAATCAATTCCTCCATGGATAGCCGCGGAAAAGAGAGGGTTGTCGCATCTATGGGTACAAACCAGGAACCGCGCCTGTTTAAATTATGTAACCTAACTAATTCAGCTACAGCATTCGTTAAAAACAGGCGCTCAAATATGATTGACACAAACTGCTCTGCATGTATATTTTCTGTAAATGGCGGAGTAAACGCATTCAGCAGAGTAGCTGCTATTTTAAAATCTGCCATTAAATTGCGACAACCACGGTTAAAATATTCATGGCGGAATATTTTGAAGTCCCTTTTAAAACGGCCATTCACAGCTTCTACTACCCACCTGTTAATAGTGACACAGCGTGAACGGTTGGCATCAAGAGTAGATAGCTGTGGTTGGCCGTCTTCTTTGGTTTCCGGCATATGACCTATGTATCTTTTCTGATGCAGACTATCCATGCAGTCATGAAAACCTCTATCTACAATGAAGATATCGTTTTCGTTATAAAAATCATTAAATTCAGTTTCGTTTAATAAATCATTCATTATGGTGGCATCATTTGTTGTGGCACTATATGGTCCGCGTACATCTATAATATATCCATCAGAGGCACAGAGGATAAATGGCTTTAATAAATTCCTATATTTATGAAGGGAATATGTATCCTTTTGGAACAAGTAATTAAGGGCCTTATCATGGGCGCGCAACGAATTCGCTGCGCATGCGCGAATGGATATCCCCAAATTCTTTGATGCTTTCGTTTTTGTCTCCGGCGTCTTCGAAGTAACAAAACTAACAGCAATGTTTCCTCATCGGAATCCATTTGTTACTGATGAGTGTATTGTACGTCGCTAACTCGCTATAAACACGTGACGAAAACGTTGCGTATTTGCCACGCGTCCGCGACGCATTCGCTGCGCGCCCGCCCCGCGCCGCAGCCGTTCGCAATCCGCTAGTATAATAACGCCCTAATACTTTTTTGTGTATATATATATATGTTGCATCAGCTATTGTGATTGCAGGTTTTTGATCAGCTGGTGCATTAGGCTCACCAAAAATGTGATCGGCAATGTATGAATTTCTTGCTGCCACTTGCTCCCTTCTTAAATGAGAAAAACCAAGAAATTGTGGAACATAATCAGTTAGCAAAATATTTCTTGCTACAGACATTAATGTCTGTAGGGTCCTTCTTGGAACTTGAAATAGACATGACAATCTGTCCCCTGAATTTACACAATAAGGATGTTAATGCAAAACTACCCCGATGCAGATTCCTAAGCCTGGGTGTTACATCTAATATTTGTAGATGTTGTTGTTTATTTATGCCTATAAAGTACTGTACTTGGTTATCAGGGTAGTTTTGAATATTCTCATAAGAGATGTTACTTAACCCTTCCATTAATATAAAAATGATCTCCTCTATGTGTGTGGAAGTAAAGCTATTAAGGCTATACTCAGCAGTATACAGGTTTTCATAATCAGCGTCCTGTCTATGTAAGGAGCAAATACGAGCTCCTCTTGGTATAAAATATTGATACCTAACCAATACATCTTGGTTTCTTCAGGCACAATATTTCGCTCTGGTTCCGTGCACTCTTGGAAAATGCAGTGTCTTGGTGTTTCAGCCGCTCTTCTTATATTGGGCAACACAATATGTTGGGGTCTTTCTTGTGGTCCTTCTGGAACATAGAAGCTCAAATCTCAAGCTTGGCCCCAGCAAACTCCACAAACTTCATTCATGGATGACATCTGTAAATAAATAACATAGATGAAATACAAATTAAACAATAAGTTTGATAAAGATAAGTTGCGCCCATCATGACCAAGCAACAGAATAGTTCTTGACATACAATGATTGGTTTTCACCTTACAGAAAACCTTTACCAAAAATATCTATGTTGTGTTAATATGAGAGAGAAGGGTTATTTGACAATGGAAAAACCAGGATCCTTTTGTTGTTAGTAGAGCCAACATCATGACTGTCCCAGATTTAGCAACTTAAAATAGTAATTGCCCTATTGTATGACACGTTTTTATAAGCTAATTATTATAAATATATTATTTCATATATACCTGCTGGTGCTCCAACAAACGAGCAGTGTTGTCGGGATTCCACTCTTGATCTGATGTTGGGGTGGATAGACTCTGACCACATACAGTACATATCAAATCAGAAAGATCACCCTCCAGATGATCAGGTACAATGGGTTGAATATCTTCATTTGGTGAAACAACCCTAGTTCTTCTAGCTCTTAGCCAACATGGCACACAATCTTCATCTTCAGAACGAAGCTAACATAAAAAATATAAATGAAGAAAAGCTTGCATTTAAAATGTATGATATTACTAGGAAATAATTTACATTGTTTTAACACATAATATGTATATCAAAACAAGATACCTAATTGATAAAAGTTATAATAGGTACATGTTGTTATACCTCTCGTGGTTGGATCCAAGTAGCAACTGTGTTAGCCATTCTTTGTTCTTCTTCGTTTGCACCTTCAATCAAAATCCTGCGTCGACTGATTCGTAGTATGGATCGTCCGCATACAACACAAACACTTTGATGACCTATGCGTCTCCTCGGCATATTATCAGAAGAATTTGGATGAGTAGCTATCTGCCAGCATGCATGACAAACATAGTCAGCAGGTGTTATCTGGAAATAATGAAGTGATTTTGAGTGCAGCTCAACATTGCTTTAAATGACTATGACACTATGACAGTCATACTAACAGAGTAATAACTATTATAACAGTGTTAGGCAAACCAAGTTAGGCAACCAAGTATTAGGCAAGTAAACAATACATGTAAACAATCACCTAAGTGTTTGTACATTATATAGGACAGATTATAAATATTTAAACAGCCACAATGTTTAGATTAGTTTTAGTACACACATTATTTTAGTATGATATCGTGTAGTTTAAATGGTAAGGACTACTTTTTAACACGTAAAAGTTATCACTTCGTAACTGCAAACACAGCACAGAACTGACAGAACTGAACAGACTCGGAAAGATTTTCATAACCTGTCAACAAAATAATTGCCAATACAAAAAAAAACATTGGTGGCGAAAATAATTCCTATCGTTAAATAGTTAATTATTAAGATTGCATGCAATAATTATGCATTGTAAGGTATAATGTGTAATTGGTTAATTATATTTACTGTTATTTCTATTTTTAAATAATTATTTATTATTTTGAGCCTCGTGATATTTTACAAATGGCAACCTCTAAACACATAACTACGTTTAGTTGCGTTAAGTTTAAGATTATATTACGTTTAATTACTTAAATCTTTTAATTGATATAATTAATTAATCCGGACTTCTAAAAATACGAATGTTACATGAAAATGAATGGTTTAGTTGCCTTAATAAGTGGTACAAATTCTATCACAAAAAAAGTATGTTGTACGAATTCTGCCGTTCACATAAAAATAAGGGGATAAAATTAAGGGGTTTCTTTAATTATGAGTAATTTCAGAGATTGCAGGTTATCAAGTTATTTACAAATTTGGAGTTAATACAGTATTGTGTGAGAAAAAAAAAAAGAATTATTTTTAGTTGTGTAGTTATAAGTGATATAATTTTGACATCCTACAATTTATGTTGATTTTATTTGAATGATTTTAGGTAACATATTTTGAGTTAGTATAATTTTTCATTAGATCTGTTATTTTAGATACGATGGTTAGGGCATAAATAAAGCAAGATAGAAGTCAAATATTGTATTTATTAAAAGAAATCGTAAAAAATAATTATACTTACAAAAACTAATTATGGCACTTACAACAGTGAACATCAACATTATAAAGTAATTATTTTATATTAATTTAAGTGTCTTATAGAAGAAGCAAAAATTTTGGACTTATAATTTTATCTTGTCTCGTACGATTTCCTGTACCTCTGAAGCATTTGCCTCTGTAGTTATTTGACCTGCTGATCCACTAGTAGAAGCAATGTGGTCTGAATTATTTTCTGCTTCATCATCTGAGCTACTTGATGAAGATGAACTGGAACTACTTGCAGAAGAGCTACTGGAGGAAGAACTACTTGGAGGTCTCGTGGTTTCACCTTGATGTAAACGGGGAACATTACCTGTTGACCCAGGAATAAAATGAGGGTCGCAGTCCGAATCGTCAAAATCACTCTAATCACTGTGCAGGGGTGAAATGTAATATTTTCTTTGATCAGATGCAGTGTTTTCTTCGTTAATATTATTTTCCTTGTCCGTTTCATCGATGGAGGACGTTTTGGTTGCCATATCCACCAGAAGACGCCCACGGTTCATGCTATAAATAAACAAAAATTAATGTACCTATTTATGAAGCCAAAATATTTTTACGTCACCTAGGATGTGGTAACTCAAAATTATTTTGTAAATCATAGATAAATGTTTTATTTTGACTTTAACATAACTAATTGAACGTGCGGTTTTAAATACTACAAGTAACAGCAATTATATTATTCAAAATTTGCATAATTGACCCCAAAAAACTTATTAGTCAAAAAATTTCAACAAAACTGCATTAAGTCTAAAACTACTAACTAAACCAACAAGAATGTCGTTATTTAAAATATCATTTCAAATCAATTCCTTATTAGCGAACAATAATGTAACAACTCGAAATACACCATCTTCTTAAATAGGTTTCAATCAACAATAACGTATTAAGTCGTAAAAATACATCAATTTTTACATACCTGATTCAGCAATAACGCAGCAATTCAAAATAATGCGGTCTATACGCAAAGCGACACGTCCTCACCACTCAAATTTTTACCGTAACTAAAGATGATGCAATATTGCGCGGGGGGTAATAACAGTCGGTTAATTCATGAATAGAGACTTTTATCGCCATCTCGTGATTTTTACTTGCACTATTTCGGTGACGGTTTTATTGACGCGTAGAGAATTAAATTTTACCTATGAAGAATGAGTTATCTCGAAATTGTCATTTTTTGAGTTGATACAGTCTTGTGTTAGCAGTGCGATATATTCAATATCGAAAGAATCATTACCTTTATCGCCGCAATTATCGTTGCTATAAACAATTGACACCACTTTCACTTTTCACTGCACTTCATACTTGACGAAAACATGTAAACGTAATATTGTATAGCAGCTGTCTCACTTAAGTAGGAGATAGACAGATGCCGATAGTGCCTCTTTGTCGCTCGTTCCGCGCTCTCGCTTGCACTTCAAGCCTTAAATGGAACGCCTCAGAGCGAGGTAACGCCGCATGAGTCATGTTCTTTGGTGCGTGCAGCCGGCTCCATCGAATTATAAGACGTTGTCACGTCAAAAACGGTTATTTCAATATTACAAACAGACACTCAAATTTTATTTATATGTATATAGAGTATAGATAACAATAATAATGACCGGATATAATTGCATTCAAAACTGTTACCTACAAATGAATAAATTAACTTTTTTTATTAGCCTACTGTGGGCGACCCATACGGCGACGTTTGGGGCAAGTTGCCTCCTGTTCTGAAGATGACGAGTCGTCGTCGCTTAATACTATTAACAGTGGACGAATGGGTTTTGGTACCACGATCGGTTGCAACGGTTTTGGCACCTGTTTGAATTGGTGCCGCCGAGATGGCGGTGGCGGTAATGGTCGTGGATTTATGAGCTTCGCCTTATTGGCGTCAGATTTTAACATGCTTAAGGGTTTGTCTTCATCGCTGGTCCCGGACGTCGGCGTCGGTGTCGTAGAGCTTATACTTATATTGCTGCTTTCGTCTTCGGTTGAGCTGCCATCTTTTATGGGGCTGGGCTCCTCGGCTGGCTCTACAACTGTAGGCGGCACAGTTGGAGCGGTGGTAGGCGTGGCCATGGCCGTGGCAGGAGCGGACACTTCCTCAGGGTCAATGGCCCCGACCGTTACAGAAGAAGCATCATCTTGATGTTCTAGATTAGAAGAGACCATAACAGGACTAGATGGGCTTACCCTGGGTTTTCCCTGACTGGCCACAGTAGCGATCTCTCGGTTTTCTGCTTCTGGAGCCACAGGTGGGCTCACAGTCAGCGCTTGCAACTCAGCTTCCACCGGGTCCGGTTCATCGTGGAGGTCATCTATTGGAATTTGGCGATTTTCCAAGTTCAGCATCGCGTTTTCGGCTGGTTCTATATTCACATCTTTCTGTTCGGCAGGTGGGTCAGCCTGGCGCTGAGTACTAGAACTACCTGACTCCGCAACCGCTGCCGCGTTTGAGGACGTGCCTGGCTGTGGGTGGTTACCGGCCGGCGTGTCTCCGTCGCTGTCTCTCATGATTTGAGCCAAGCTGTTGACAATCTGGCTCATTCCGTCCAGCCGCGCCACAAGAGCTACCCTTCCAATATATTCAGTGTACTGAAACTTTTCGCCGACCGCACACAGAACACGGTTCAGGAAATAACAAATTTGGAGTAAGTCCGCGCGGATGTTAGAAATATGAGTTGTTCGGGGTGCAATAAAATCTACGTTCTCTCCAAAAGCGTCCGACACGATGTTTCTGGCAAGAGCTATCTCCACCTCTGAGTAACCAGCGATACAGACGTCTACGAGCACTTCGAGAGGTACTGTTTTGTATTTTAATTGCTTTGCAATAAACGATATAATTTCCGAACGAGGTGTTTCCATTTCCTTCTTAACGAAACGGTATTAAAAGTTTACGATACTGTCAAGTTTATGAAACACACTTTAGCACGCTCCACTGACGGAATATCCGATAAATCGCAACGAGCGCTCGGGCCGGCGGAGCTCTGTCGACTGCACCCGGGATGCACCGGGGACAAATTATTTATTTGACCCCGTTGCATCCCGGGTGCAGTGCAGGTATCCCCAACACCACCATCCCCCACCAACCCCTCTCGCCCCAAACCCGCCACGATTTCATTGTTTGAAAGTAAACTTACTACAATTAATACGTTATTGAATTATTCCGGTAAGCGCATACTATTATTTAAGTGCACCTAATTAAGTGTAAGTAAAAATCTTTTACCTGATCCTACGGTACCTTGTACCTACCTGAAAATTGTACCCTTAATATTGCCAGTGCAAAAAATATTATTTTGCGAAATATTTCATACCGCGTTATACCTTTCATTATTTTCCTATCCCACCATTTTTACGTACAAATCTAATAGGCAAGCAGCATTTTTTTCTATCTGTAATATGTATGTATTCACAAAAAAGCTCGAATATTTGACAATATATCACTGAACATATATTCAATATCGAAAGAATCATTACCTTTATCGCCGCAATTATCGTTGCTATAAACAATTGACACCACTTTCACTTTTCACTGCACTTCATACTTGACGAAAACATGTAAATGTATTATTGTATAGCAGCTGTCCACGCGGACGCATCGCTCACTTAAGTAGGAGATAGACAGATGCCGATAGTGCCTCTTTGTCGCTCGTTCCGCGCTCTCGCTTGCACTTCAAGCCTTAAATGGAACGCCTCAGAGCGAGGTAACGCCGCATGAGTCATGTTTTTTGGTGCGTGCAGCCGGCTCCATGGAATTATAAGACGTTGTCACGTAAAAAATGATAATAATACATTATTGGGAGATAAAATAAATTAAAATAAAAACAATACCTAATAAATATTTTCAACACTTTAACTTTTCTATCTTAGCCCAATTTTACAGTTAGGTTGTATTAGCGTTGTGGTACTATAGCAATACATGCAAAAATAAATATTGCGAAAAATGAATTTAATTCGATTGCAATTATTTATCTTTATCTATACATTGTGTGGGGTGTAGACGTGAGGCACATCACTAACCTTTCTCTCTTAGCAATGTTTGCCTTCCAGTTTTCTTGGTTTCGTGTGCGTTCGACCTCTGCCAGTACTTGCCGATTCTACAGATACCTCCATAATAATCGTTTCACAATAAAGGAGAATGCTCACGAAGTATGAAAAAAAAACCCAGGCTTGGCGCAAATGAAACGCATCTCAGATTTTTAGTATAACTGTTTAATAAAATGCCACAAAACCTCGGGCGACAAGGTTTCATCACCTGTAAAACGTAGCTGTTGCTCGTTTAGTTCAATATTTTTCTTCCTCCAGCGTACAGTCAATTTTTTTTTGGTTTGACGACGTACTGATGGTCCTGTCTGAGTAGAAGCAACTGGCGAGGGTGATGGAGACGAATTACTGCCACCACCCTCCAGATCTTCAATAATACTGTCAATGTTCATACAATCAATTTCTTCTGCAGTTTCATCCTCGAATGGGGGTTCTAAATCCGGCAAATATTCGGGATCTGCCACGCTGTCGTCATCGTCTTCAAATCCATCCTCACTGGCCTCATAGTCCAAAAGAAATTGTCTAATTTCATCTTCTCCTATACCTCGGGAAGTCATTCTGTGAAGAAACCAACACTAGGTCAATATACTATAAAATGCAACCCTTGTTCTGCATTGTGACAGGAATGTTACAAAGAGAAATACAACACGAATTCTCTTAAATAACTAAAATTATGCGTTACCGACAATAAACAGTGAAAACCATGAACTTACCTATTAGAATCACAAAACAAGCCGCAGTTATTTTGTTTTTTTATATTATTTTCGATTTTTGAAAACTTTACGCAACGTCAAGTCTCGTGAAGTGTCACCAACTAAAGTTTGAACTAAATTTTTGAGAACGTTGATCTCAAAAATTTAGTTCCGTGCGAACGACAGAGGTGACAAAATGTGACAACGCTCTTAATGCAGTTTTTGAGTTTATTTAATTAACAAAACAAAAATTAATATTATCTACTAGGTCGCTGGTTAATAACATTTTTCAAAAAAGCATCTTCTCATTCAACATTTAAAAAAATTTGGTCTCGTGTGAGCGTGTTTGGTGACAAAATGTGACAGACCTCTTAAGGCTTACAAATCACCTACTCATTATTAATCGTTTATTGAGATCTTAAAATAATTATTACATGTTGTGATTTTTTGTTCATTAAATAAACTCAAAAACTGCATTAAAGCGTTGTCACATTTTGTCACCTCTCACGCTCACACGGCACCAAAATTTTGAAGGATGTTTAATGAAAAGATGCTTTTCTGAAGAACGTAATCAATTAGCGACCTAGTAAACAATTTTAATTAAACGGTTTATTTTTGCAAAAAAAAGCACGTTTCAAAACATTGTGACAATTATTTAACTCATCTAAAATACAAGTTTGGCTTAGTTTATTAGATAACACAATATAAATAAGTTTTTTGATAATTATTAAATTAATATTATTTACTAGGTCACTAATTGATTTTATTAAAAAAAAAAACAATTTTTTCATTAAATATTCTAATAAATTTGCTCCCAAGTCCGTGTCAGCGAGAAAGGAGCAAGTTAAACAAAATGCGACAGCCCTCTTAAGGCTTACAATCATTTCTTCTTAGATTCTTCAAGTCTTTCATTAGTAACTTGAATCGTCAAAATAATTTTCTTCATCTGTAATGTTATACTCATCATCAGATGAATCGTGCAAAGAATATAAACCTCCGTCGGTACTGCTCTCATCGGTACTGCTCTCATGTTCTGTTTTAAGTTTCTTATTTGTAGGTTTTTTGTCTATAAGTTTTCGTTTCTTTGGATTATTCTTCTTCGTATTAATTTTGGCACTATATTGTTTCATGCTTCTGGTGGCTATGTTTGTTTTTGGATCCACTCTTTTAAAATCGAATGGACCGTATTGGGTTAAATCAAAATAAGATTTATTTTCTTCAGTATTCTTGATATCTGATAATATTGTAATCGTTTTGTTACGTACAGTTGATTTTTCCGTCTTCACAATTATTGGTTTTAGTAAGTCCGCGAATTTCACATTAATACAGTCACAAAAACCTGGTCTACTCTTTTGGCAAAAGCAGCTTAGATAACGGTAAAAATTGAGTTAGCTGAGTCAACGTTGTTAATAATTTGATGTATTTTCATCGTATTTGGTACTGGAACTAGTTCTACTGCTTCATTCAGTATGGCATCGTCGGAAACATAAAATAGTTGTATTTCTGTTTCAGACGCCTGGAGCAATTCGTAAGCGGTTTTAGCGTCTGGAACATCCAAACCATATGCGACAAATTAATCTAGTGTACGTTTTATAGCCCCCTCCCACACCATCAGCGGCTCCTTTGCCATGAGAAGCTTCGAAAAAGTTCCACGTTGAATATGGAAAATCAAGCTCTTTTGTTAGTTTTGAGAAATAATAAAAGTTCTTTTTTTGCCGGTACTGACCAGTAGGGCCATCTGAATGAAATGAATCCAATTTATTTCAGGGAGTTTCTGTTTGATCAATTTTAGTACTGGTAAGAGATGAGCCCAAATGGCGTCTGGTCCGTGGTCTTTGTTTGGAGACAGAGATGCAAAGGATTGATTACCATTTTTAGTATATAAAATACCAGTGTGAGTACTGATTTGCTGTCTTGACCCAACGAAATGCATTGCTAAATACAAGCAATGCATTTCGTTGCCTAATTTACAAGCATAGTTTTCCGAAAAGTCAATGTGTAATGCTACGGTGTGGTCATCCAGATTTTTCGTGCACCTGCGATATTCTTTGTACTGATGGACGATATTGTAGATTTTGTAGAAATGGATTTTGAAATTCTGCAATTCTTCTTGAAACGCGTCCAAGAGCATGTCCTACGTTCCAGTCTTTTTATCCTTGTCAATTTTCTTTGTAGTCTTCGTCACATCGCTATTTCTTTTTGGTTTGTATCATGAGATTTCAAAACCCATTCGTACCATGAAATGCTGTCATTTAAATTTTGCTCACCCATAGTAAAGTTGATACACTTATTTTTGCACAACTCACACTCTCCGTAACAAAATTTTTTCGATTTTAAATCACACAAGACCATGGCCCATAATTCCTCAAGACCTTGAGTGCCTATTAGTCCAGTTGCCTCGAGTACTGTGGCTTTCATTTGTAAATATTCATGTCTTTTGCAAGCACATGTATCTCGCTTTTCGGTTTTTGGTGGCAATATATAAAAGGGCCTATACTTTTGAATGTAGCGAATGACAATTTTCCACCTTCTTGTCTATATTTTTGGTGTAGTTTACGTACTGTACGAAATTCCTTCAATGTCAAAGTTTTTAGATCTGGTCGTGCACTGGATAGTAATTATTTGTACACCAAAAAAGAATTGACAACAGAACAGTCCAGTAAATGGAAAAAAATCCGGTGCCACCATTTGTGAGACTTTCGGTCAATTTCATAGCAGCTTTTGAGTTGGTCGAACTTATCAACAAAATTCATGTGCAATGTTATTGAATGATGCACGAAAAAGATCTTATTTTCCGTTTAATCGCGGTGTACTATGCGAGCCAATTAAGAATAGTACTGTCAAGACGCCATTTTGTTCTGCAATATTCGCGAACTTCATTACCAAGGCGTAAGGTGTGCAAAAAAAATATAGAAAAATTATACTTAGTTTAATTATTTTAAGGTTACTTTTTTAGTATTTTTAATAAATTTTACGCCAAATTAATAACGACATGAGTAGGATTTGAAAAAAAAGCATGTTACCATCAATTTTTTTTTATTATTTCAGTTTTAATCAGAACATAATTCCGCTACACCGCTTTTTTTTTTTTTTAAGGCTGGGAAATCATCCAATGACTGCTCCCGCTCTGGGTGGAGCGGAAGGGAGTGTCAGACTCTTACTGACTAAAACCCATCCATGTTCCTTCCGTAGCCCTTTATGTTCCGGGGTAGCGGTAACCCTTTCGGACAATCCCGCTTACCCGGCAGGCTTGGCCCTGAGGGGCCCCTTCATATGCTGACATCTCTTTGAGGCGCGCGTGGAACATATACGCAACACAGCGTCATCGTCGTCGTAGTCGGAATCATCTTCATCGCTTTCGCTGTCACTGCTATCTCCACCTGTAAAAAGAAAAAGCATTATTATTTTAAACTCTTAATTGTAATATTTTTTTTTTTTGTGATTTTTGTAGAAAATTATCACAAAATAGTTACCTATATACACGGTGAAATTTAATTGGTTGTTTTCCCGCGGCAGAACGACTTGCCTTAAGGAGTACTTTCGAAGCATAGAGTTAAAGTAAATAAATAGCGAAGTTTCTGTTTTAAAATAATTAAAAAAATATTCATCAACTCGAAAAAGTGAGTAACAATAGTAACACTAGACGTAACTTGTAGGTACTAGGTAGTTAGGTGCTACTCGCGTCACCACCTACAAAGAAAACCGATGCACAAAATAATATTCAAGCCAAAATAAACTCTCGCCCGTAGTGATACGGCATAAAATAGTTTGCACGGAACAATACAAAAAATCACCGCGAAACCGACAAAGAAAAGACCGATTTAGAAATGTTCAAAGTAAAATTAGCTGTCGCTAGTAGTGATACGACATAAACTAGCCTGCGCGCAACAATATCAAACGAAGCCGCCAGCGCCTATTTTACCCTTGCGGCACGCGCGGCTGTGACCCTGACCTACTTAGTTTTCCCGCGAATGTCGTACGCGCAGCACGCGTCATCACTGTAAACTGCAATGGATCGACATTACAATTACAGCAATGTGGAGTACGTCGCTATGGTGCAGCTGTATGCTAGAGCTGATTATGACTCCCATGCTGCCCGGCGACTTTACACAGAGCGGCAACACTTGGAGTCGCTCCGTCTTCTCGGGGTTCTGAACCCCCAAGTCCCGTCGCCACAGACGACCGTAGCGGCGACACAGCGGCTACTAGATCATGGACAGTTCCATGCACAGGGCAGAGGACGACCGGCCGTTATTTTGCACTTGAACTTGGTGTTTCCCCAGCGCTGGATCGGACACGGCGGGCCAGTGCCTTGGCCACCAAGAAGCCCGGACCTAACTCCGTTAGTCTTTTACTCGTGGCGCCTAGTGTATCGTGAGGAACACGAAAGTGGCGGCGCGTTAGTAACTGCGATAGTGGACACTTTTGATATCGTACGTCGTGACAGAGACACCTTATTTAAATTAAAAGAAAACCAAATAAAACGTGCGTGATTGTGTGTACAACGGAATGGCTTACACTTCGAAAAATTACTCCGTTATCGGGAAGTGTAAGTACCTAATCGTACTTTTGTAAATAGTAGTAGTTTAGCTGATTAAAATGATTGTAAATAAGTTGATTCAAATTTTGTAAATAACCTCAAATACTTTTTTAAGTATCTAATTCAGAAAATTCGTTTTCTTGGTTAATTTTTATTAGTTTTCGTTTTTTAATTTAATTTTGTGTGCAATAAATTGCAGATAAAACAGTATTTATGACGGTCCTAAACCCGTAAAAGTTTGAAGGGAAAATTTGAATAACATGTTGGATAACAGCTGATTGAAAAGCACGTGGGTCAACGGCCCCGCGGCCTTTAATACCTAGTAACACTAGACGTAACATGAATTGTAGGTACTACTGGCGTCGCACGCGCCGTCAAAGGAAAGCGATGCATAAATGGTCAAACCAAAATAAGCTCTCGCACGTGTTGATACGGCATAATAGTTTGCACGCAAAAATACAAGAATCCATCTGTTAAGCCGACAAAGCAAAGACAGATTTATTAAATGTTTAAAGTAAAATAAGCTCTCGCGTGTTGTTATACGGTATAATCTAGCCCGCGCGTAACATTATCAAACGGAGCCGCCTTCTAACCTAATCCTTTCGACGGTGACCCTGTCATTCGGCCGTAGGTATCGGGAGGTATTACAATTGGTTCGTGATCGCTTTCGAGTTTAGTTTTTCACAATGTTAAATAAGCCAGTTTTTGTTTCTAATATTTTATATAACTACGAAACGATTGTATTACATAGACAAAACCATTTCGCTGCGGGAAAACAACCATTTAAATTTCACGGTGTATATAATGAAACTAAAATCATCATCTTCGAGTCGCTCAATTTCAGCATAATTTGCTTCAATCCTTTTTACGTGGTTCACCTCCCGTTTCCAGTCATCAACTGTGATTGAAGCTACAGCCACTTTTGTCAGACACTCGATCTCACTTGCTGACTTACATTTTTATTAGCTACTCGCCTTTTGATCAAATGCCATACATACTCAATCGGATTAAGGTCGCAATTGTATGGGGGCAAGCGTAAAACTTCATGGCCGTGGCTGGCAAACAAGTTATCAACTACATAAGTTTTATGAGGCTTATGTTTTTTTATAAGTTGGTACAACTCGGCCTTTGTAAAATTGTTGTCATATTCGATGTTTTGTTCAGACAACCACGCCCGTAACTCTGCTTTCTTTGCGTTCATATTAGGTGGCTTATTTTTTTCTAAGCTGTGGTATGGAGCGTTGTCAATTACAACTAAGCAATTTTCGGGCATGTTTGGTAATAGTTGCTCGGTTAACCATTTTATGAAATTTTCGCTGTTCATTTGGTCGTGGTAATCGCCCGTTTTTGTCTTAGCCTTGAAAATCAGAAAGGCTCCGTCCACGAATCCATTTTCACCTCCGGCATGGGCAATGATCCATCGAGGTCCAGCACTCGTATTTTTGAGGACCCCAGTGCTCTCACTAGATTGCCAACACTTGCCAACTGTGTAATGAGAGTGGATCCATGTCTCATCCAAATAGATGACGGGCTTCTTGTCAGTACCCAGTGCATCGTATTGACGTATACGCCGGAGGTATTTTGCACGCCAAGCTTTGATGTTAGGTCTTTGAATTAGCTTTGACCTATTGCTAGCGCACCTCTTAAATTTGTACCCAAGCTGGGTTTTCATTATTCCTCGCAGGGTCGTTTTACTCCCTTGGAAATTCAAATCGTCCCGAGCTTTAACAAAAACTTTATTCATGGTTGGCACTTCCTTGTGTACCAAGTAAAACGCGTTTATTATATTGCTTACAGCACGTAGGTCAAAGTTATCCAAAACCACTGTCATGCCACGTGGTTTTTTTTTCGGCGTGGTTACTCTGCCCTGGGTACTCGGGCGTGCAGCCATAGCAGCGGCTTCGGCTTCGTTCCTTTCACGCCTAATCTTCGAAACTGTGTTCTTATTTACGCCGGTTGCCAAAGCGACTCGTTCCGTAGCTTTCACAGAAGACTTCAAAAAATCTCCCAATTGGTCATAAAGTTCTCTGGATATGGATATGTCATCACCTGGAGTACTTTGTATTCTTGCCAATGTAAAATTGCGCAGAAGTTCATTAGCACGATTTTTTTCATTGTCAAAGTACTTGTGCACATTAAAAACGATTTCTCGTGCTCTACGATGGAGCACCGCCCCTCTCTTAGAACTGATATTGAGTTAAAAGTTAACTCTTAAGCACAAACTTAATAAATATAATAATAATAATAATATCCTTGGACAATTCACACAACGCCATAACGCCAAGCTAAGCAACCTAATGCTTGTGTTATGGTAACGAGATGGCTGATAAACTACTTATATACATTTTTTTTGTAATTACATACATTTTATACATAGAAAAACACCCAGACCCGGAACAAATACTTGCAGGTCGTACAAATATTTGTTACGTGCGGGAATCGAACCCGCGACATGCTGCGCAGCAGTCAATCGTTCAACCACTGCGCCAACCGTGTCCGCATATGAAGCAACTAAGTCAACAATCATAACAAAAAAATAACAATGAAGTCCAGTAGGTAACAGAAAAAACACGCGCGCGTACACGGAAGCGTAGCTAACGGCACACTGGTCACTGGTACATTCTTAGTTGCGTAGCAAAATGGTGACATATTAGGGTGACCAGCATTACGTGAAGTAATTTTTTAATGAATACTGTTTCTTCCATATATTATTAATTTATAAAAAAATATCTATTTATAGAATTCAAGAAATACAATTTTATAAAAAAAATGAATTTAAATAATAAAGAAATCTATGAATAAAAATATAACATATTTTTAATTTTTTTTTTGCTGGCAGTACTAATTTGACAGCTATCGTGTGAAGTTGGCAGCAAACGCGATCCTATTCTTAGTTGGCTCGCATTGAAGGGGCCCCTCAGGGCCAAGCCTGCCGGGTAAGCGGGATTGTCCGAAAGGGTTACCGCTATCCCGGAACATAAAGGGCTACGGAAGGAACATGGATGGGTTTTAGTCAGTAAGAGTCTGACACTCCCTTCCGCTCCACCCAGAGCGGGAGCAGTCATTGGATGATTTCCCAGCCTTAAAAAAAAAAAAAAAAGTTGGCTCGCATAGTAATAATATAATATATGTATTCAGAATTAAATTGGTAAAATATTTACATTAAAATCTTAGAAAATAATTTGTAAAGGTATTTATATTGTAAGATGCCTTTACTAGGATGAACCTGTATCACAGGCGGCAGGAGCGCATACGTTATGGTATTTTTTTTTTTTTTTTTTTTTAAGGCTGGGAAATCATCCAATGACTGCTCCCGCTCTGGGTGGAGCGGAAGGGAGTGTCAGACTCTTACTGACTAAAACCCATCCATGTTCCTTCCGTAGCCCTTTATGTTCCGGGGTAGCGGTAACCCTTTCGGACAATCCCGCTTACCCGGCAACGTTATGGTATTTGTAGGACAAAACATTTCGCAATATTTAACATAAAATATCTTGAACAGTGAAAATATTAAAATAATTCATTACTTATTTAAACCTAGTTTACTTACATACTATTATTTACCTTAAAATTAAAATAACTATGGAAAATATTTTTTTAACAAGTTTGCGTAACATACATATTTTCTTGCACCTTATAACCTAGTTACACAGTTACGATATAATTTCGCGTCAGCAGAATTGATGAAGGTCACAACTTAAATCACAATTTTTGCATCGGGCGATGATTATGCTTAGACATCAACAAATACGCAGGTTTGTAGACCAGTGCAATATAACGTTGAGTCAGCAGCAGAGTTTGGCCTTGAGTATGACGCTCTAGGCGCCCTCAAAATCGATGGAGTTGATGTACCTATATTCCGCTATTTTCCTAGCAGGGCACTCAGTGTCTCCCGTTTTGTGGTTGTTGGGCTTTTGAAAGCGCGAGCATGTTGCACATTTCGGTGAGTCAGCTTTCTTCGAACACTCTGACATCGAGTGCCCTTCTTCGGCGCAATGGCCACACGTAGGTTTTAACTCTCTGCATGTTTTTGCTGCATGACCATACTGTTGGCATTTGTAGCACCTGGTTACTAGGGTGAAGTCCCTGACGGGGCAGGACGTCCAGTTTATAAAAAGTCTTGATTGGGTTATTAGGGCTTTACGTATACCGGCTGGAACTTCAATTATAAAGTTACAGGTCGACGTATCTTTTTTCCCAGATTTGTGGCTCAATTTAACCAAGGTCAAAAAGGACTCTATAGTCACTTCTGATCGGTCGCGAGAGAGCGAGGTAGCGAGATGAGTGAGCAGTTAACAAATATGAACAGTAGTGTTATTCTGTAAAAATCTCACCGTGAAAATGAAGGTGAAGTGAGTATAAAGTGAGCTTTCAATAGTGTCTCTAAGCTTTAGGTGGAACGACAGCTACTTCACGCTCACGTCACCTAAATTCTCACGGTGAGATTCTTACAGAATCGACCGGCTGTGTTCACACTATCAACAATTATCACGCCACTTAGGGCAACTTCGAAGCAGAGTTAGGTAATGCTTGTTCCAATTTTTCCAGAAAGTCTGCTTCATATTCTGCTAGATTACAGACCAACATTTTAACAAATTAACATTAGTATCTCTTAAATTTTGTTCAGGAATACAATTAAGAGTTTTGCCTGTTAAAAAATGTCCAGGTGATAAAAATCATTAGGATCTGCTGTAAGAGCGGTTAATGGACGGGAGTTATGTACACCTTCAATTTCTGCTAATACACTATTCTCTATACTTCTACATCATCATGCACAATCGGTCCTTGAGTTCTACAAGTTTCCTGCGTACTATAATATAATTTTACAAACGTATATATTATCTCATTACATTACAAAATGTGAAAATTAATGAAGCAATTATTTTTTTGCATTTAGACATAAAGGAACTTTACATTTGCTACAAGACCACTGTGTGGTACCCTTAATATAGGCCAGTGACCAACGCCGTCTTTTCGTACATCTATAGACGACAAAGGATGACATGACCTTTTAGGTTTTTTCGACTGTAAACTTTGCTCTAATGAGCCATTACTAGGCTACTACCATTATAAGATCCCACATTGCAAAGAGCATCAGCCAAATCATTGCGGAACTGACCAAGATTTACTGAAAATGAGGAGGACATAATAGCACGTAATTATTAAATTAAACAATAAAACTTGGATAGTCAGCTCTATGATATGTATATTTTATTTATTAAATGTGTACCTACTACAAAAATATTTATAAGGTAAAGTAGGTACCTATGGGTGCTTTAGTTTATAAACATTATTTCCCTAAGTTGGCTGGAGTAGGTATAGTGGTGGTTGCATAAAGTTGTCGAGTGTGAAGTGGTTATGTTGGTGCTCATATAGGTACGGTGCAACTAAAAAGAAATAAGAACGTAAATATAACATCATTTATTGTTTTTAGAAAAGAAACGACATCTTACATTAGTAAAAGTGGAAGAGCCGCAATCGCCATCTCTATTGGCACCGAAAAGACGTACAACAGAGAATTTAGGTAAATACCACGATTCTCGATTCACGATTCGATTTACTCCGCTACTTAAGACTATACCGAGCGCACAGTGGCGCCGTCATCGCATTTTTGGTTATTTCTTCTAATTTAGAATGAAAATACTCAAAATAAAACGGCCAAGTTGTGGTCCACAAGACTATAAGTTATTATTATTACAAACCGTAGTTTTACATTGTTAAGTTTCCATATGAGGGGTATAAAAGCAAAGGCACCACTGTCCATGGAGTAGGAGTGGGTCAAATAAAGTTGTTAGTGTAGTGCTTCGGGTTTGTAAATTAACAATTTAACTATACTTGTTTTGCTGTGTTTAATGTAATTTATTTCTTATCCTGTAATGTAATTTACAAATACACATAGCATTTTAACGCAAACAAAAAAAAATCATTAGGACAGTGGCGACTTTGCATCATAGTAATGGACTGTGGTAAGTATGCATCTAAAGGTTTGGACAGTGGCAGTTTTGCATTTGAGTAGTCTGACGTCATTATGGAGGTAAGGTTAGCAAAAACGTTGTTAACGTTTTGAAAGTTTTTTGGCGGCAACCCATGACGTCATGTAGGAGCTCATGTTTGCCATTATTTAGATTTAAAAAAAAACGTTAGAAAATGAAATAGTCTTTATTTAAAAAAAAACAATACCACTTAAATCTGCTTGTTTAAATACTCATTTCCGACTCTGGGACCGCAATATCGCACATTTCTTGCTCATATTCTTCAATTCCTTCAGTTCTCATTTCAACTGATCTTGTCATCGCCTGTTTGTAATAGCTTAAATCACTCCTATCTTTCCATTCCGAGCCATAGTGTTTAGTCAATAGATTATCCACGTCATGCAGTTTTGCTTGTTTGACTAATACATTATGTTTATTTATTTGATTGGGTCTGACATCTAAAAATGACTTTCCTCTTTTTAAAATGGACTTGTAACAGCCTGCTTCAACATTATAATTTGGTTCACCTTGTACAAAGACATTATTGCTGCTATTTCTCCTCAAGAAAAACTTTTTCATTTGAGCGAATTGAAAATGCCAATTCGCTGGAGGACGTATCACACCATTTAAAGCTGATTTCCAGTCCATAACATTATCAAAATGGATAACAGTCCCATAATTTTTATAGACTTCAATATACTCCTCTGGCTGTACTATGTTCTCCATGTTTTTTATTTCTTTTTCTATAAGACCGAATACTCTGTCAGGTGGAATAAAAGAGTGTCCTGGTATAGGAAAAATCAATTCAATTTTTTTAATATGGGGCGGTGCTCGACTTAGCCAGGTGGCACACATACCAACCATAATGGAATTTTTGTTTTGTGCACCACACCCATCAGCTACCAATCTTATGGTATTAATATTTTGACTAAAAATTGTAGTCTGTAGTCTGTGGTACACTGCAGATGCAATCTCATTTGCTCCTTTACGGTGCTCGTCTTCTGTCCAGGTGTATAATGTGACAGTTTCTTTACCTAAAGTATTCTCAGGTACTGATTTAACTATTGCAAAATTGTATATGTACAATTGGCGGCTGTAGTAAGCTGCCTGATCGGGTATTTTTGGCAAGACTTGGTTTTTCTGGCAGTCAAACGAGAAGACAACCATGTCTTCTCTTACTTCCTTTAGTAAGCGATAAAACGCTTTCGTCTTTAAAATATGCAATCTTTTTTCAGCCATTAGGTTCGCTTTTTGTGCTGTGTCTGTAGACGTCTTAATTTTTTCATGTAATTCGGTGCATTTTGAACAGGTATCTGTTCGGGGGCTCCCAAAACCCAAATTATAGCACCTATTGAATATTGCCCTGAAATAACATTCGCGAACTTTACTGTCGTCGCTGCACTGATTTATGTACATTTTCCACATCTTCCTAATATTTAAAGTAGACGGTAAATATTTCCTTATGACTGAGGAGCGGCAGTAATGGGACTCTAAGCATTGAAACGATTCAATAAATTGCTTGACAGCCCTTAATTTATGCAAGTTTTTTGCAGAAGTATGATCGCCGCCCCTGTTTTCCTTAACAACTGATCCTGTGATAGCAAAAGTTCGAGAAACAGTTCTTACTCTCTGAACTGTAATATTCAAGATGTGAACAAATGTTTTCTGGCAAACTCGTAACAGTGCGACCTTGTTCCTTTTACGTACAAATAGTGTTGTAGTATTTTGCGTTGGTTTTCGTAGTCCAACTCGAGGGCGGCGTCTGACAGCTTTTTTTACTTTACAGTGTTTAAGAATGAAGGCATCCTGGTCTTTTTTATTTTTAGTTTTGTAAAATTGATCGTGAAAATATGAAATGTCTAAGAGACTTAATTTTTTGCAATGAAATTTTTTGTCGTTTGGTTCGTGATTACAGGTAGGTACACCAGGGGGCATTTTGGCCGAGTACCTATAAAGAAAACGATTTGGGTTTAATATATATCTAAAGTAAAATCCTGATGTATGATAATCACGGTAAAACTGAATTAAACTACTTCGTGATCAATGATCCTCGGTTCGATATTTAGAAGAAAACTAAAATAAAATCCATCAAAAATATTAAGCACATTTCTAAAACTAAAAATAGGCTTTTAATCAAAACACAATTTGAAAATAGGTCCACAATAATTGGTCGAGTCTCTTTTGAAGTCGGTTAATATTTATTGACGGATATATTACCGCGTAAAAAGTTAAATAAGATATTAAAATACAACCACTGAAACTATTATTTTCTATCTACAAGTACACTAAATTGACAAAATAATAATATCGAATCATAACGACAAAATTATTCAAATTCGATTTTTGATCTGACTGTACAAACATGCTTACCTTTCTTCCTTTGCTTTCGCACGTTTCCAGGTTCCCGGTGCTCTTCTCCGTTTTCTTGCCTTTTCCGGTAAACACTCTTGAACATTTTCCTCCATTTTGTAAACGTTTTTCCAATTAATTAAGCTTTAAACTCAATAAAATACAGCAGCGATTTGTCATACAAAACTCATCAGCAGCCATATTGTTTATCGAAATGTTAGCGCCTTGTGATTGGCTGATGTGGACAATGGCGTTCTTGTAATTTAATGTTTATGGACAGTAGCGTTTTTGCACCATAACATAGTTTTAAAACGTGTTTTTCTATGGGACAGTGGGAACATTGCTTTGAAATCATCAGAATGTTATTAAAGTTTACAAAAAGATCTAATAGATGGCATCATTAGTTACGTTTTGATCAAAAATGGACAGTGGTGCCTTTGCTTTTGTACCCCTCATATATGAAACAAAACGGAGCTTAGTGGCCACAATTGTCCGTTTTGTTTCTTAAATGGAAACTACCTAAACCACTACACTGTGCGCTCGGTACACTAAGTAAGTATTTTAATTTAGTTAAATACTTAAGTAGTAGTAAATTAAAAATAATAGTATCGTTTACGCACTGCATCCCACCCATGTCCGATCCGAAGCAGAAGTACCTAGTAATTTTTCATATGAAGGTAAAGAACAGTTTGCTATGTCTGTCTTCGACTCGAACGCGGATCGAATGCAGTGCGTAAACGCTCGAAAACTTGTCATATAATTAAACAAATCATCCTAAACACAGAGTAAATATTTAAGTATTCACTTTATATTTATTATTTCAGAAATACCGCAAAGCCAGGATACCCAGAAATCTCAGGAGGAATTGGCTTTGCCAAGTCAAAATTCAGAACTGGAAAATGAAAAATATGATTGTGTGCTGTGCAATCATGACTCCAATAAGATTAACAATCAGAAGGATTCTAGGAATGAATATTACGGAAAACTGATTTCATCAGAATTACAATTTGTCGAGCCATGCATGCGCACTTATGTGTATGTGGAAATACTGAAGCAAATACACAGAAACAAATATCGACACATGGCGGTTGAAAAAATGGAAATAAAAATTAAACAAAATGAGACCTAACTTAAGACTGCACCGAGCGCACAGTGGCGTCCTCATCGCATTTTTGATTATTTCTTTTACTCCGTTTTGTTTCTTGTATGGAAACTTAACAATGTAAAACTACATAATAATAATAACGTATAGTCTTGTGGACTACAACTTGGCCGTTTTATTTTGTGCATTTTCATTCTAAATTAGAAGCAATAATAAAAAATGCGATGAGGGCGCCACTGTGAGCTCGGTACAGTCTTAAATAAATAACTTTTTTTTTCAATTAACTTATGCTTGGTGATCCCGAGATTTTATTTATAATTATGTTCGTATGTTTGTAAGTACCTAATAAAAAATAAGAATCAAAATAATAAACGCAATAACATATTAATAATTAATATAGGCGCATTATGATAAATTAACTTGGTTTGTCATAAATGCTGTTATTTCTTATTACCAAAATGTCATCAATGATAGAATCTTTTAGAGACATTCTCAAGTTATTTAAAACAAATTTTAGCGAAGAAAACAATCTTTCAACACTAACTTGCGTTGGTGGAGTAGCTAACACTATATTGGATAAATAATATAGTTGTGGATCAGTGAACCTTTTTTCGGGTGCGGGGCAGTGGTCCAACTGCTCTGTCCAATTAGTTGGACCATGGGTCTCTACTAGGGGCAGTGGTCCAACTATTTTTAAAGTTGGACCACAGCACCTTTTGAGAGTTCCGTGGTCCAATTCATTTAAAAAATAACTTGCCAACTCTAAAAACCTCAACTGCATCTGTATGTGTGTAATCGTATCTACTGGTTTACATTGAACCTCTTTACAATAAATTCGTAGGTACAGGCTGGCTGTTTTCAATTACATATAGTAGAATGCCTTTTTCACAATTGTGTCAATTTGTAAAGTTCAGTTCGTCATACTTTGACACAGTCTTTGATTGAAATTAATTGCAAATATAATGGATGAAGAGGTTGCGTGTGATTTTGTGAAAAGAAAAGGTGGTACGGTGATGCTATGGAATTGTCGTCAATACTATAAAGTTCGTATTTACAAAAGTGGAAATGCGTATTGGAGATGCGCAAATAAAAGGAAAATGAGTTGCAAAGGATCGGTGACCGTTAATGTACGTATGTAATTCTATGTATCCTTGAATTTCTATTTATAGTCTAATCCTACAGTTATTACGGAAACACGGTTAATAATAAGTAATGAAAGATTTTCTTTAATTTTAGGTGAAGCAGGAAGCTGTAAACACGACGCCACATTGTGATAATTGTATTCCAAATGAAATACAAAATGAAACATCGCTATCAATAGACAACTTGAAAAAACAAGCAGAGGTTTCCGATGAACCTATTCCAAAACTGTATAACGATACTATAACTAAATATAAAAATACAAAATAATTATGATACTAAAACTACATTTCCATCATATTCAAATTTGAAGCATAGCCTTTATAATGCTAGAAACCAATCATTAGGGGTTTCAAAAACTGTGTTTTCTAATACGGAAGTAATAGAAGTACCACAAAAATTTAAAGATTTTCTATTTATTGATTATTTTTATGAAGGAACGCGAATACTAGTATTTTGTTCATTAAAAGCAAGAGAGTTGATGAAAAAGTTAGATGAGTATTTTGCGGACGGAACCTTTAAATGTTGCCCCAGACCTTTCGTACAATTATTAACTATATTTGGCGATACGGGAAGCACAAATGAGTCTACTAATGTTGCGCCTTTAGTTTTTGCTTTTCTAAGTGATAAAAAGCAATCCACTTATTTTGCGTTATTTGAAATGCTAAGATCACAGTTAAATTGGGATCCAAAAATTTTACATTGTGACTTTAAAATGTCTCTTCGGAACAGCATTAAAGAATTTTGTCCGACAGTTAAAATTGTTGGCTGTTATTATCATTGGTCACAATGTATTTGGAGAAAAGCAAAAAAATTAGGTATCTCAAAAACTAAATCAAAAAGCGTCAAAAGAACTATTTCATTATGCTCAGTTTTTCCACTATTGCAGAGTGATAAATTTGTTGAAGGCTGGGATTACATAAAAAAAGAAAGTGGTGTTGAAGCCAACAAACTGATTCAATATATAGAGCGTTATTGGATTAAAGGAAATGAAGAATTTTCTCAGCTGATAAGCGTATTCAGCCAGAGGCATAGGACTAATAACATTTCAGAAAGCTCAAATGCAAAACTAATTCGGCGCATTAATTCCAAAAATGTTACAATGTTACGTGTATTAAATGTTCTACAAAATTTTACAACTGTATCTAACGAAATCACACCCAAAAGACGTAAGGTCCAAATTGACAACGACAACTACATACGAGAAATTCAGCTGCAACTGACTTCAGGTCATATTACCGTAGGTCATGCTTTAGATCAGGGATGCACAGACTTATTAAGACTAGGGGCCACTCGGGCAAATTATGAACTGATGGCGGGCCGCCAGAAGTATAGGTAATTACAGAAAATAAAGAATTGATAATAATGTATTAAAATTGAAAAAGAATTTATTAATTTGAAGCGTGGCACTGCATAGTGCTTACAATCTTTTTTATATTTGGCTCAAATTTACTTGTAGCAACACGTAAAACTGCTTCCAAACTTTCGTTTGCAAGGCGGTTTCGATTTTTTGTTTTATTATTATTTAGTATTGAAAAGGTTTGTTCACATATATAGGTAGAACCAAATAAGCTGGCACATTTCAGAGCGTTTATGCGCAACTCTTTGTACGTATTTTTATCAATGCAGCGGTAAAAGTTCAGCAAGCCTCAAGCTCGTTGAATTTGTTGCGTAAATCTTGGTCGTTTTGAATGTCGATAATTTCTAACTGCATTGACTCTGGCGCATTTTCAACTGAAATCGTGAAAGGATTGCTGAATATGTCCAACAGAGGTTTCACTTTTTTAAACTGCGAAAATCTGTCTTGAAAAGATTGAATCAAAATATCTAGCTTTTCTACATAACTGAAATTAATCGCAGTTTTGTTGAATTTTTCAGCCATTTTCTTATAATTCGGAAAATGATTGTAATTTCCAGAATTCAATTGCGATCTGAAAAGTGTCAGCTTGCATTGAAAGGATGATACATGAGCGTAGAGCTGGGATATCAGTTGATTTTTGCCTTGAAGCCGTGTGTTCAAGACATTCAAATGATTTGTAATGTCAACTAAAAAAGCCAAATCACACAACCAATCAGGATTTTTAAGTTCCGGGACATCCCTTTGCTTTTCCGCCAGAAATATTCCAATTTCTTCTATTAAATTTAGAAATCGTTCCAGTGTCAATCCACGACTTAGCCACCTTACTTCTGTATAATACAGTAAATCTCCATATTCGCTTTCGATGTCATCAAGGAATTGTTTGAATTGAGTCCTCGTGATTTTATGAAATTTACAGTCGAAACTACCACTTTCATGACATTTTGAAATTCATTTTTTTTAGAACAGAGGGCTTCTTGGTGTATAATGCAGTGAAACTGCATGAGATCTTCAGCGTTTATGTTTTTTTCTTGCAGATGCTTTTTCAGCAAAGTAACTAGCCCAGAATTGACACCAATCATCGAAGGAGCACCGTCAGTCGCAACTCCCGATAATTTTGATAAGTCCAAATCAGTTTTTGAACACTCATCCAAAGGTACATTGAATATATCAACTCCTCTGGTTTGACCTTTCAATGAACACATTCCTAATAACTCTTCAAAGACTTCAAAATCTTGAGTAACACCTCGTATGAATATGAGAAGTTGAGCTGTGGAACTAATATCAGTGGATTCGTCGAGTGCTAATGAAAAAAATTCAATGATCTTAGTTTTTTCATTTAATTGTTCCGCAATATTACCTGACAAAGACATAATTCGTCTTTGGATAGTCATACGATTCAGTTGAATTTTCTCAACCTTTTTTGCTGCTTCTGGACACATTTTCTTAGCGGCAATTTCTATGCATTCTTTTACAAAATCCCCATCATTGAAGGGGCGACTTCGCTTTGCTATCATTCGAGAAATTTCATAACTAACTTCTGTAGCTGTTTCTGAATCTTGAATGGGTTTTGTAAACATAGCTTGCTGACCAGTAAGCTCCCGTTTTAAAGACAACATTTTTTGCTTTCTCAATTCGCCTGTAAACTTGGTAAAAGTAGGATGCTGCGTTTCATAGTGCCTTTTTACATTATATTCCTTTGCAATCGCAACAGAATTCTTGCAAATTAAACAAACGACTTTGTTATGCGACCATACAAAAAAGTATTTCTCAGTCCAAATTTCTTGAAACTGCCGATTTTCATCTTTAACCTTACGTTTTTTACTAGGCCCTGGCTTGTCCATGTTGCGTTCTAATCCTGGCTATGATTAACACAGCACCTAAAAACAATTACAGTACCTACTTAAATTACCCATCCTTTTTTCAATTACAAAAAATAATTGATTAAATATGTAGGGAAACACTTATTAATAACAGAGTTTTACTTACGATTTCACAACACAATTAATAATTATACACGGCACTTGACGGGAAATCTACGTTGAATGTGGATCAAAATATATGACACCGGCTAGTCGAGTTAAAATCTACACTTCACTCAAATTAAAACCGAACTGTCGGTCGCTGCGGTTATCGTGGCTTTTATACCGCGCGTATAGAGTCGAAAACTGTCTGGAGAAATCTCGAAACCGACTCTGGAAGCTTCGTGTATCTACCTACGCGAGCAATCGGGAATTCGGGACTATTGCTATCTCGCTTGCCCTAACAATATAACCCGTGGATAAGCCGCCACCGCGCTTCCTCAAGAAAACGAATTTAACCGAGATCGGCACGAACAATACCGACCGCTGTTACCGACGCATGCACGGCGCACCGATAAGCGCACTTAAGAGCGCGCGCGCGAGATTCAAATTACTTTTCGAACATATATATTTTGGTTTTATTCTGGAATAGAATTCAATATTTTTCGAATGTATGAGAGTATTATTTTTGCCGTCGGCGGGCCACCAGTATTCGACCGGCGGGCCGCATGCGGCCCGCGGGCCGTGGTCTGTGCATCCCTGCCAGCGTTCCCACTACGCCGGACCGGCAGACCTGCCGGAAACCGGACACCGGACAGAGTGTTCACATTACATCGGATCCCGGAAGAAATTCAGACAGTCAAGTACTTACCTCAGTTGAATTTGGACCTGCGCGCACAATGGACGACGAAATTGTTGTGTTGTGGTGGTATCTTAATAGAAGGCGAAATAAAAGAAAACATTGGGTACACCCTATTTTACGGGAAAGATTTTCACTTGGAACATTTGAAACATTAATGGGTGAACTTAGAAGAGACGAATCAAAATTCTTCAATTATTTTCGAATGACAGCAACCACTTTTGACGATTTACTGGGACGACTAGACATAAGAGTACGAGATACAAGTTTCAGAGAATGTATTTGCCCAGAACAAAGATTAGCCATATGTCTAAGGTAAGATTATTTTATGCACTAGATTGCGTAATAATAGTTTTGACGTAGGTCTACTTAAGACTGAATTAACGAATGAATGTTTGCTATGTATGTTTGTTTGATGAATGTGAATATATATAATGTGTGTGTGTGGGAGGGTGTATGTATTTGATAATCATTATGAATTAAAAATGCAAATAACTTATTTATGTATTTATTTGTACTCAAACTTAAAACCCTTCAAAATCTAAGTAATCTGAGTCTTGGGAATGTATGGAATGATTACTAGATGCTGATGGCGAAGCTGGAATCGGATTCGATGACTGAGATGAAGTTGATGGTATAGATGTTGTTGCCTGTTGATTGCTACTATTATATTGCGTAGAGTATCCAGGGTGGTGTTGATCTTGCGTAGGTGTTGCCTGTTGATTGACGCTATTATGTGTGTAGTATCCAGAATACTGATCTGGTCCGGTCATCTGATTATATGAATCACGCCAATGTCCGTAATTTGGTCTCTCATTATTCCTACTTTTAATTTTTTGCAACATTGTCATGACGCTAGCTTGAAATTCTAAAGTCTCTTCGATAGTTAAAGTGTTCAAGATTGGTATAATGCCTTTGAAGAAAGACAGATGATGGTTTTCCTTTTCTGGGTTTATTCTGGAGTCCAAAAACTTTACCATCCTGTCATTTACCTCTTTATTATCAATTTTTCTTTTATCTTTAATTAAAGGTGAACGAAAATCTGATTCCATGCCTACTTCAGTCTCGGTTCTTGCTTTTTTTGAAACTGACTCATGTGGTGGTCGAGGTTCGGAGACTTTTTTCAAAAACATTAATTGCTCGTGATATAAATAATTTCGTGTCTTTTTGGCCGAAGATCCAGATTTAGACTCATCTTTTTGTTTCTTTACTGTCTTAAGCCACGAATCTCGTATATTATTCCATTTAGTTGAAACCTTTTTTGCAGTCTGTTTTTTTATATGCATTTTTTTTGCAATAGTATAACAAAACAAAGTTATTGACGAAAATAAACTTACTGAATTTGTGGGACAAAACAATAGTACGCAACACATCATTACGATATTATTCGCGTATAACCTCAAGATTTTGTAGTTGGTATTAATGCATTACGGTATTATTCGTTGTAATACGGTGCTGAAAAGCCTACCAGTAATATGATATTACGATATTATTCAGGTGAAATCCAAGCGATAGTGTATACTGTAATGTAACATGACAATAATATTCGTCGATGTGTAGTGTCAAAGATTAAAAGTAACATAATGTCGCAAATACCATGTTTTATTAAATAATTCAGTAAGTACCTATTATTTGATTTGGCAGAAACTTAACAATATTAGAAGAAGTTGATAGTACTGGATAATTTATATTTTGTTCTGTTACATAATAGCGAATTTGTGAAAGTTATGAAGTGAAACAAAGGTTTAGTTATTTATCATAATCAGTCTTTTTATTTATTAATAATGATAATCAAATTTTAATAATATTTCAATCACAAACAATAATTACTAGGAAGTCTTGTTGGCCCATTGGGCAGTTGGTAACTAACTATTATTAAAAATAAATCATGCTAATCATCATTACAGTCTGATTCTGTTTCCGAAGACTGCTCTGTGGTATTTTCACAGGTTTGGAGGGAATTATAAAAAGAATGATAATGCTGAGGTATAGCTTCTGTTCTGCATAAACTTAATAAATCTTCTTTTAGCAATTTACTTACTGGGATTGGTTGATAGTAAGCTTGTTTTAATGGCATTCCAGCAGTAACTTCAGGTTCAAGTAATCTTCTTCCTCTCTTTGATCGGGTTTGAATTTCAGTATTCATCTCTGAATATTCATCTTCGAAATTATACTTCAATTGAATAGTGTTCGGTTTAGAACACGAAACCTTTATTTCCATTATTTGGTTCCATTTAATTTTTCGGCCATGGATATCTACAGTCCAGTTTTTGCCGATGATTAAATCTTTAATGTTAAAGAAATCTTTCTGCTCCATTTCTTTTACAGAGTATTGGTTGCCTCCCACCTTTGCATTTATAATGACGCCATAAATCTGGTCAGGAGTGTAGAGCACTTTATTTTTTAAGGCTCTTTCAATGCATGAATGCATGCTGTCGCCTTCATTCTGGCTATGACCAGTTTCAAAAAACCTGTGTGTAATATTTTCCATATCATAGACTTTTAGCGCATGGAGGTATAAAGCAAAAATATACCGATTTTTATTTTGGCCTGCACAGCCATCTGAATAGAATGATAAATTCTTGATGCCTTTACTCTTTTCTTCTTTGATGAATTGAGCCAAGCAACTACCAATTTCTATGGAACCTCTTTTGGCGATAGACAGGTGCCATACGTAACAGTGTCCAGATTTGTTAAGACTGTTGTAAATTGTAAAATTGTATACTGGGTATTTTCTTTTATAATAGAAAATTCCTACTTCAGATCGAGGTATACTCAGTACTTTTTCTAAATCGAAAATAGCAACAGTCGTGTTGTTTTTGTCCAAAGTAGCCTTTTCTTCCTCTTTTAACTGACGCACTTTGTTTTTCCTTGCCACATGTTGATTATATTTTTCCTCCAATGCTTCTTTTCTGATTGGGTCCGCTTGTTCATATAAACAACATGTTCCACATAAGTCTTTTTTCGGCTTATAAAAGGAATAGTTAAACATGGTGTTAAATATAGTTTCATATTGCCGCTTTGATGCCTTCTGATCTGGAATATAGTCTTGATGTGTAAACCAGTCTGTATATAATCGGTACATTTTTGAAATATTGAGGTGTTGCGACAAATATTGTCGCTTTGATTGTTTTCTAATGTAATGCGATTCTACGGAAGGAAACAGTTTGATGTGAGTTATTATGCTTTCTTTTGTAAGATCAGACATCTTCTTTGGCCTTGTTGAGTGATTTCCTCTGAGATCTGATAAACTTAGATCTTTTTTTATCTTTTCAAGCGCCGTATACACAACTTGTTCTGTTACTTTAATAGTGTTTAAAAAAAAACACTTTACAAACCGGAATATTGGATTCTGCTAAAGGTAAGAAATATGTTATTGTCTGTGTCCTATTATTTTTACGATCTAAAGTTAATCTTTTTATAGGTTTTGTTTCGACATGTCGAACAATATACTGCCATTGAAGCTCGTGACTTTTCAAACTATAAAAGTTATTAAATATTTGTTCCCTTTGTTCTGTTGGAATTTTTTCGCCACATTTTTTTTGACAAGAACAAGTTGGTCCCATTGTTTTCGCGGAATATTTTGTTTTGGAACGCGCCCCTTCGTAGGACTGTCCAGAATTTTTCAGTCTTTTATTTTTAATATCAGACCAATCATTTCGATTATTTAAACGCTTTCTTGTTGATTTTACAGGAGAAGAAGACACCATCATTTATCATGTTATTCTCATTGTCTATTAGAAAAGTTGATTCGTGGGAGTGGACCACAACTTCGTCAGTACTTTGTAGATCTTGTATATTAGCACTACTTATAAAAGGTATTTTTTCTGATAAATTATCTGCAGCAGATGGACTGACTAACTGGTCTTGCAAGGTAAACTGACTGTCATCATTATTGTTGGCTTTACATGTTATGTCATTGCTACATGCAGGCTCTTCTGTTTCATTTGATGCATGGTTTTCTTCGATTATTTCCTCTAATTCAATAACTACAGAAATTTCTTTCAAAGTATCATTTTCCACTACGGTATCGTCGTCTTCGTTCATTTTTAATGTCACATCTTCAACGCATTCGTCTATTTGCGAATGATATGATTGATTTTTAGGGCATTCTGTTCCAGGAGATAGTAATAATAATATAGCGTCCGATGGAGTAGTAATCCTATTGTCATGTTGTTGCGGCATGTGTTTAGGTGTGCTTGCATAATTAGTTTTATAAATAGCTGTAGGTGAAGCCACAAAATCAACATTGTCTAACAACAGAGATAGGTTTGAAATAGCTGATGGAGAACCAGGTTTTGAATCAATTATCTTATTTAGATAACTCGAATATCCCCCTAAGCTGGAAGTCATGCTCTCTGAACGAGTACTACTAGCTTCACGATTAGAACTTGGTTGCTTATAAATACTAGACGTGTCATCGGAAACAAAATCGTCGCTATTTTCCTCACGCTCATCATAATGTATAGTTGATTTATCTGGAAAACGTTGAGAACCATTACTATTTATACTTATAGTTTGACAATAGCAAGCATTAATAGGATGATAATAATTATGATGATAATTAATTAATTAACTATGTATATTTACGCACCACGCAAATTATAGATTTTTTTTCCTGTATTTCATTACCACTCCATTCAACACTCGTTTTTGCAAGTTCTTCAATAGGTTCCTCTTCTGCCAATGACCTTGTATCAAAAGATTGGTTCTCTGAAAAGGTTGAAATATCTTGTAAAGATTTACGTCTCAAATCTTGATCAATTGGGCTGAGGCTGAATCATCATCATCAAAAATCGTCCTTTCGGGGCGTGCGCTGCATAAACAGTACACTGTACAAGTTACATAAAAAATAATGTACCTATTAAGAAATTATTCCTATTAAAAAGTCCAAAAAAAAAATCCACGACAGCATTTATGTCTATCCTTGAAGATTGACTCACAATACCTAACCATTTTTGTGATTTTAAAATTACGTCAAAAATAATGCTTCATTTGCGAAGGTGTTTTTACAGACATCGTATTAATCCTTCTCAAAATAAATATGTTAGTAATCTTTAACGTTTAATTGTGACCTAAAATGCCATTTACATCATTTCATTTAGATGAATATCTTGGGAAATATAACATAATTAAAATAACTCGCGCAAAAAATACATAATATCATAACCACGACTAGGGTCCATTAGAAGATGGCTTTCAATGGGAAAGTACGCTGTATGAAGTGTCACAACATGACCACCATGATCCATGATCCATCCTTCAGAAGTCATCGACTATAGATTAGAGGTACCCGTGCGAAGCCGGGGCGGGTCGCTAGTTAGGTATAATTATTTATACAGGACTCACCAGCAACGTGTAATAAATCCAACATCCTTCTCGTACGGGGGTTTTTTAACTCATGTCTTTTCATATTTAAGACAGTAAATAAACAAAACACAAATAAATTAACTTCGTATCAATAAAACAGTCTCTGACGCAACACAACACTTCACAGTAAAATGTCGCACTGGCGATTACGTAGGTAAACAAACGCACGCGCCGCGCGCCATACACCGCCGCATCGCTCTGTCCCTTTCTTTAGTGGAGAATGAAAATTAAGCGTTCGCTCTTACTCATCAATCACTAACGATAATAATGCTGTATTCATTCATTACGTACCGACACCATCGTAATGTTTTATTGTAAAACCGCTTGCTTTAAAAATATTAACTTTATGATACAGTGAACGACATTACGATTTTGCATAATGTACTGTCATGTTTTGTATAACCACATTACCAAATCCTGTGAATAAAAATAATACACGAATAAAATTGTATTATACTTTACGCGGAACAAGATATGCGTTTCTTACGCGAATAAAACGGTAATCGTCGATTACCGAAAAAGTTAGAGATTGTTTAATCTGTAATAACGTGTTATGATACTATTCGTGCAAAAAGTGTGTTGAGATTTTTGGGGAATAATATTGTTATGTCCAGTACGGGACCATTGGAAATATTGTACTTTTACAAATATGCATAGAAAAAATACGAAAAAAATTTACAAGGTGTAATTAATGCTCTAAATATCGAATATGCAATAAAACGTAAACTATCGTAATAGCACATTACCATATTATTCGGTGGGGGGTGCGATATGGCAAGGAATGCGATTCTACTATATTAAAGGATAGTACATTTTGGCAAAAGATCAATGATGGTACTTTAAATGTACCAAAGCCTAGACCGCTTCATGAAAACTTGCACGAAGAATTACCGTTTATACTTATTGGCGATGAAGGCTTTGCTTTAACACCTAATCTCCTACGTCCATATGGAGGTACACATTTGAATACTGATAAAAAGATTTTTAACTATAGACTAAGTCGAGCAAGAAGGTATGTTGAGTGCGCTTTTGGTATTCTGGCAAATAAGTGGCGAATAATCCATCGAGCTATAGATCTGAACGTAGACACAGCAATTCAAGTAATTAAAGCTTGTACAGTCTTACATAATTTTGTAAGAGAAAATGATGGTATAAATTTTGAAAGTTACCAAAATATAGAACATAGACAAGAACAAGAAACGACACCCATGAATCGGAATGTGTCAAGTCGAGGTGGCCCTAATGCCAACGCTATACGGACATCATTTACTAATTATTTTGTTTCGGATATTGGTTCCGTTCCGTGGCAGGCAGCAGCTATAAAATAAAATTTATCAATGCATTTACATTTTATCAATAAAACATTAAAAACTCACCGTACTGTTTTCTTTCTTTTTCATCCAGTTCATCGAAGTTTGGTTTCAGTATTAAACATACTTCACGCCATGCTGCTAACTTTAAGTTTTTGTCTTTATAGACGTCTTCGGTCTTATCCCGCAGAACAGGTCTCTCTTGGACAAGCGTAATTAAAGTTTCTGCTTGAATATCCATGCTAAACGTCTACTTTTACCAGAAAATGCGAGCCGAATGACGTGAGTGGAACACGGGCGGGGCGAGGGGAGCACGAGCGGGGCGAGCGGGGGACAGATACCGGCACAAACTCGTTCACATTACTCCGGGCCCGGTCGTTCTACCGGCAATTCGTAGTGACAAAACGCTCGGTAAAAATGCCGGACCCGGGATAATGTGAATAGCTTCATATAAATTGTACAGCCACTAGCCCTTCCGGCAGATTTACCGGCGCGGCAGATCTGCCGGTCCGGCGTAGTGGGAACGCTGCCAGTGTAGGGCCTTTGTCTCTTGAGGGCTGTACAACAGCTTGGCATACGGCCTCTCTATCTCGTCCAGGGTCAACAGGTATGTCCAGGCAGCCGTAAGTACCCCAAGGCTGCTCCCTTGTAGCTGCCGAATGGCCAGAAGCTCGGGATATCTGCCAAAGATGAATTCCTGCACCATACGAATATGATTCATTTCAGACCAGGCCAATAGGTTCAGGAGCGCTCCAGAAATAGCACCTCTCTCCCCAGTTTCGGAGGATTGCCCAAATAGGATTCTGACCATCATAGCTTTGATGGTGTGGTGCAGACTGAGCTTTTGATACACTCGCAAAGCTGACAGGTGATTGAAGGGAATGACCTCTGATGCCGTCATGATGTTCATATAAAGACTCTACGAACAGACAACGGATTAGAGTATCTCAACAAAAGTTTTTCTGATTATTTGAAAAATGCAGGCATCATACACCAAACAACTACACCTTATTTTCTTCACCGGTGTCATCATAAACATCTAAGCTCACTTTTCCCGAGCATTGCACAGGTAAAACTTTGTTATCTGCAACTCTAATATTCTGTATGGCCGGAGCCGTTGCTTCTTGAATCAAAATCTTGTGTCTGGTCATATGAGAGGATGCACCTGAATCCACATACCATGCGTCGCTTTGAGTTGAGGTTGCTACAAACACAGCAGCATAAGATGAACTGCCTGAGTTATGTTGTGTATCTTTGGTTTTGGATTTGCATTCTGGACTTTTATGACCATACTTGTTACAGCTGTAGCACCTAGGGCCTTTTGATTGATATTGTTTCTTCTTATTATATTGTGCTTTCTTATTGGCCACAAATGCTGTAGATTAGATAAATTTCGTTGAAAGCTGTAAAACACTGTTAAAAATAATAGTTAAAAAAACTAAAAAACACGCTTTTATAGAAAACCGAACCAAAAAATAGAAAATAAATTTTAATAAACTTATATTTTAAAAAATAAAAAAAGCGTGGGGCGCATTGTGTAAATAGTAATATATATTTTATTGACAGATATGAGTAGAAAGATTATCATTTCGATAATATCTTAAAAAGCACCCCACGCTTTTTTTAATTATTAAAATTCAAGTTTATTACAATTTTTTTATTTTATTTTAGTTCGGTTTTCTATAAAACCGTGTTTTTTAGTTTTTTTAACTATTATTTATTTCCTACTTTTTAGTTTGGTTTTTTATAAAAGCATGATTTTTGAAACTATTATTAGCTTTGTTGAATAAAAATTCTCTTTGGTATTCGAAAATTTCCTAATATTACATACATCGGTTAAAGATAATGGTTAGACACAGAGACAGCCTGCTTAGTGTACTTTAACTATTTTCATAGTGTAATGTCGTAGTGTAAGTCCGAGACTCTCTCAGAGAGATATTTAAAGAAATAAATGTAATTACTGTACCTTCACAGTTTATTTTTGAAAATCTTTTGTATGCCCATAAAAATATAAAATTGTTTAAAAAATATAGTAATATCCATGATAACTAACTAATACTAGGAACAAACACAAATTTGTTGTACCCACTACAAGGCTCAAAGAAATAGGAGGCTCGTTCAGATGTCAATGTATACGTTTTTATAATAAACTTCCAAGCCACGTTCAAGATCTAAGCCTTAATAAATTCAAATCGTTCGTTAAACGCAAGTTGTGCCAGAATGCTTATTATACTGTCAAAGACTTTATTGAAGACAAAAGGGCTTGGGATTGAGCTGCTCCAATTGTTTACATATTGAATATTCTTTCTCTGTGAGAGCATGTCATGCTCCCTGTAATGTCTCACTGATGGTGATGCGTATATTGGATCATTTAGCTCCCATCAAAATGGTTGAGCTGAATGGTGCTAATCCATGTCATGTTCATGAACGTGCGCCGTCAGTAGGGACTAGTCACCACTTAGCTGCCACGGCTGTTTTATAATTTAAAATAATTTTGAATGGTTTTTTTAAAACTTGTAATTATGGACGCTTTTATTAAGTTCTGCATCGTTCGCACGTTTATATTTCAACATGAATGATGTAACCCAGTTTTTGTAAACATATTTTCATTTAAAAGAGTGTCCATGGAGTTTCTTGCCCGTTCTTCTCCATAGGTACAATCGGCAAACTCGCCGGTCGACCACCCATAAGGCCATATTCGCTTGCACCTAGCGTACAGTCTCAGCGAGCGTAGCCACGCCCCCTAAAACTTTTTTTGCATAACATCGATAGTCACGCACACACGGCGCACGCGCATGGCATTGTTAGGTTGCATTGCACTGGCTCTCACTTGAAAAAGAAGTTTTTAAGAATATTTTGCGTTCAGTAGGATGTTATTTGAAAAAATGTTTTGCTCACATATTTTTTTCTTCTTTTGTTTTCCATGTTTATGATTAATTATTACTTAGTTTACTTAATTATTATAGGACATTGATTTTAGTGATTATTACATAAATACGTATAATATTATCACTTACAGCCACGCTATCATATTTGGCATCTCCCTCGCTCACACTAAACCACATTTTTAAGAATGTTAAATGTGCCTTTTTTGACAAAAATTGTTCAGCGACCTAGTAAATAATATGATTTAATGGGCAATTTAAAAAACACATTTCTATTGTGTTATCTAACATCATCATCATTTGCCTAGCCTTTTCTCAACTATGTTAGGACTGTCGGCTTCCAATCTAACCAGATGCAGCTGGGTTTCACATGGAGCGACTACCTATCTAACCTCCACAACCCAGTAACTGGGTAACATGATACCCCTTGGTAAGACTGGTGTCAGATTTTCTTCTTCTTCATCCATAACGACTGTCTAAGATATTCAAATGAAAGCCGGGATCAACTCGGTATGACGGACGGTCACCCATCCACGAAGCAAACTTGGTAAGCTTAGCATAACCTTGTAGATCGACCCGTGCGGCCGTTATTACTTAGCCACGAGCTCCTCTTAATTGTGTTCTTTAATAATCAAAGCTGAATAACTGTGACTGATTTGGATGAATTCAATAATTGCCTCAATGTATTGAAATGTGTTTTGTCATTGCTTAAAATATGTTTTGACCAGAATAATATTTTCAGTGCGTTAGTTATTCGAAATTTTAGTATTTTTCTTGTTTGTTTGCTCGATACGAGTAATATTGTCGATATACTCTATGTTTGTGTTTTGGTAACTCATTAAAGAAATAATTTGTTTTTCGGAATGAGTATTATGTCCCTTAGATACCTAGTTAATATCAGAACCTCGGAGAGATTGAATTCTTAAAGTGTTTGTCCTACTTAAAAAAAATTGAGAAAAATAGACTAGTTCCTTTAGTGTCATTTCAAATACTGTTAAAATTTAATTAAAAAAGTGAAAATTTTTATTAGTACTAATTATGATAACTGATTAATCTTCTTCTAATATAATTTCGCGTCCCAGTGCTTGAGGTCGAACACCCCCAAAACGGTTTGACCAATTTTTATGGTATTTTTGTATGTATTTGGTAGACCGGAATGAGAATAGACCATGCCGAAAAAAATATATTTCAGACGAATGTTTGTTAGGTCAGGTAGTTTTATAATAAAAGAAGGTTTTTCAAAAAGTAATTTAATAAATTTACCAAAAATAAACAGCACTGTTTTGTGAATAACAAATAATACAGCAATATTTCAATGTTTTGAAATTGTTTATAATAAATAAATGACTAATAAATAGAATATAACATTATTTATTAAAAGAAACTGCACACCACTGAGTACTCTTTTATGAAATATTAATAATACAATACCTACCTAAATGTTGTAGATATATAGTGGTTCTGGATAGAGACAAGTGATTTACAAAAACATCACAAAAAATCAATAGGTGGTATCTGAATAACAATATGACTTCAGTAAATATTCCACATAAACAAAATCATAACCATCGTAATAGGAAATTTAATCATATCTACTGAATAGAATATGACGATTTTTATTTTATGGTCTCTACCAGCTTAGACAAACAATTTTTATTTACAAATCCTAATGATGGCGCAATCCTTAATGAATGTAAACACAGTCAGTAAATGCAGAGATATCAATTAACAGCAATGCAGAATGAACACCTTTCTAATTTTTGTGATCATAACAGTGAGAGACAACAATAACACGTAATATAAGGGAGGCCTAAAAAGATGTTTACATTTTTATTTACATATTTTTTTTATTAGCTAAACGCTCAATTTCTCCAGGGTATGTGCTCACTCAACTCAATTTACTCAATCAACTTTCAACTCTCAATTTACGTTAACTGAATCTACATTTTAGTTTCGTTTATTTCTCAATAACATAATTTAAACAAAACAATCACTGTCACTGCAAAGATTAACTTCATAGACATTCCGACCATAACACTGTTTTGGTTTTATGACCAGGAGTCGGCAAATAACAATAGGCGGTTTACCTTTTTACTGTAGATAAGTATTTTGCATTGAGATACAAGCAATGAAGCCTACTAAAATTATTTTTAAAGAAGTATTGTTTATAAATTCAAAGAAAGTGCTTTTTATTAGGGTTCATTGTTTGTATCGCACCGCAAAATACTTATCCACAGTAAAAAGGTAAACATCGACTCCTGGTCATAAAATCAACATTGTGTCATTGTCGGGATTTATTTGAAGAGGTAGCGGTAGGTTTGTTTTAACTAAGTTATTGAGAAATAAACAAAACTAAAAACACAACAACACAACACCAACAACATACACCTATACCTATATTTTATTTATTTAATATTTTGTTAAGGCTCCGCCCGCATCTATAATGGCATCGCATCGGTTTCTCATCGATCTTACGAGTACTTCGCAAAGATCCGAGCCTCGAATAGAGTCCCACACTTCATCGCAATGGGTGACGAGCGCTGCTTTGGTCCTCTCATTTCGACTGTCCCATCTTTGGACCATTATTGCCCATAAATTTTCTATAGGATTTAAGTCCGGAGATCGAGAGGGCCATGGGACTGTCCTAATTTCGGGATACTGGAGTAGCCAATTCTGAACTACGCGCGCACGGTGTATTGGACAATTGTCTTGAAAAAAGTAAAATTGGGGAACTTCTTCCCCAGGATACACCGCGCGCACTGTTGGCAGCATCACTTCTTCTAGCAATTCCGCATATACTTGTCCAGTCGCCCTTTCGTTAATGTAATGTAATTCTCCTGGCCCATCAGCGCTCATCCAACCCCACATATTAACTATTATTCTCCCAGATTCGTTATTAGACTTTACGTTTCTCGGCTCGTATCTTGTATTATTTACACGCCATAAATTCCGACGACCATGTTGACTAGACTTAAATGATTTTTCGTCAGAAAATATGGCGCGTGAATAATCGAAATCTCTGTAATCACGGGCGAAACGCACTCTAGCTTCTTTTTGTTCCTGGCCTAATATTATTTTAACTGCCGGCCTCCTATGGTGCACTCCAGCACGATGGAGCGCTGTTCTAATGGCTTGCATGCTGCAGTCGTATTGCTGTGCAAAGCTTGATGTTTTGGTAAAGGGTTCCTCCTGGTAGGTATTAACCATGTGTGCCACACGAGCATCTGTTAGGATGCGCGGAGGGTGAGCACGAGGTCGGTCGGCAATGGAGCCCTCATCGGCGTCCCGTTGAATCCACCGACGGGCAGTAGCTCTCTAAAAAAAATATTAAAAGGAAAACATTAATTGATAAAATTAAATTGTATATAAGAAATAATTATTAATCTGTACAATAATACGTGAAGAGAAAACTTTGTACCCCTTTTTAAGTATATTGCGTGCACGGGAAAGTATGAGATTAAGCATTTATAAAGGAGTGCAGAAAGCTAAAATAAATATTAAATAATAATTACGAGTCGAAATTCGACTACTGGGCAACCTCTAGTGAGATTTAATCTACATAGTCTGGTTCACATCTTAAATAACGTGTTAATTAGAGATAAAGGTCCTAAAAATATGAACGATAGCTGATTCGATGCGGAATGATGTCAAGAAAAATGTTTTGAAGAATTTTCTAGCACGCTAAAATTGCAAAAGTTATTAACAAAAAATGTTGAAAAAAAATGGCCCATCGTTTTTCGTTTTCTTTTAGGAATAACAATTTTTTGTGGATATTAAATCTACAACCAATTAGTTGTTTGTACTATTTACGAATTAACAATATTTTGCATAAATTAATATTTATGCAAAAAACTGTTGAGTTAAGTTTGCAACTCCTGTCAATTACGTCAAACTGAATATAGGCAAGGACTGTGGAATGGTAGACCAGAAATCACTTCGAAAAACGTATTTATTACAAATAAAGCTCCTAGAAATATGAACTATAACTCATTCGATGCGGAATTATGTCTAAAAACGAATGAACAATAAAAACATTTAATTAAGACAACAGTTTTTTTTTAAGAAACAATATTTTCTCAAGACAAGACTATGATGATAGTTAAAAAATAACTCTACTAGACCATCTGCTAATTTAAAAAATATTTATAAATAAACGATGTAAAAAGTTTATTCAAAACATTATTTATGTTGTGATTTTGATACATAAAAACAACCATAATAATATGACTTATGATTCTAAGATTAGATTTTTCGTTACATAAAAAAAGATATTATAAACAAAACAGACGACTTTTTAGAACTTTAATTATGTGATCCTATTAATTAATATATAAGACGGGCTCTAAGAAGCGACACATTTTAAGAGCAATTATTTAAATATTTTTATTTTCTTAACAAAGGTTCGGATAAATGTTGTTAATTAACAATATACCTAGCCCTACTTGCTGAAAGATGAATTAAAAAAAAAACACGAATTTACTCATTAAAGTGTATAGAATACACCACATTTAAAAAAAAAATTAATCAATATTTAATACATAAAATAACATTTTCTGTGGCGTAGTCACTTTAAGTGTGTTGCGTATATTATTATGCCGTAACGACCCTGTGGCACCGTATTTTCAGTTTTAAATTAAAGTCATAAATAATAGAGATAGAACTCCGGGAGTGTGACGTTTTTATTGGGAATTTCCTTCTCTTTAAGGATCTTTTTTGCAAATTTCTTAAATTTTAAAAGTTTCGGAGTGATTAAGAAATCCGTCAAATAATTTTTTCTAGACACCATTTCGCATCGAATGAGCTATCGCTCATATTTTTAGAAGTTTTATTTTTAATTAACACGTCTTTCGAAAATAATCTAGTCTAACAGGACGATCACAGGGAGATGAGCGGGGAAGCGGAATAGGCGACCGCATTCCAGAGAGGTGAAAACTTAGCTTGACCAAGTAGTAAGTATTATGTAAATAATAAAACCGAACACATAATATGAAAAAAAAAAAAACTGAGCAGCACGGATCTTGAGCGCTTACCTATCTTTTAAGTGAAATAGACCCAATGCCCCCTCTGACACCGAGCGCTCAAGATACATGACGGTAAGTATACCAATTATATTATGTTTTAATAAATATGATATTGACTTACCGTAACATTTAATTCCCGCGATATTTGGGAAATATTATATCCTTGATTGTATAGAACCAAGATTTGGTTCCGTTCATCTCTCGTTAAATTTCGGTTCATTGTTCAAGTCCATAAAACACGCGCACAGATCCACAGAAGAGCGTCCAACAATCCAATTAATACACAGCACAGGTCAACGAGAGAGCAATCAACAAAACTGTCCGGTAAAACAAGCAAGGGTCAACAGTGGGGCAAGATATTATCGGAGTCGGTAAACAAAAATGGTTGTAAGCAAAACACAGAAGTAAGAACGCGCGTCGTCGATTAGCAAAGTGCAAATCACAACTAAAGTAAACAAAGATTATCGCTTCCGATCTATGCGGCTTAAAACGTCCTGATTGGCGGAAGTAAAAAAGGGGTGGAGTTTGCGTATGCATCGCCCGCCAGACTGCTTCATAGGAAACTGTTTTAAAAGTGGTCGAGCGCCAACTTGTCCGATTGTACTTACTGCTTTGGAATGGGCAACTAGCTTCATCTTTCTGACTGACCGACCCCTTGACAATTCAAAAGTGCCTGTAATTGGTTTATTTGAAATAAATGCTTTGAGTTTGAGTTTAGAATTTAAAATTAATATCAATTCCTGCCATATCGACTCTTGATGAAAATTATATAAATTAACAAAAATATTAATCTGCAAATTGAAAAATGGAATAATTTTATCAAATTTGTGTATTGTCATTAGTTTTCGATATATCTACAAAATTTTAATGTAATCTGACCTTTTAAAGTAAGTTAAAATCGCGCCTAAAGGAGTCTGTTACAAACATACAGGTGAAGCTAATAAAAAGCGTAAGATTAAAGCTTAACAGATTCACTGTCCAGGCTCCAGAGTGGGAATAGTCCATAAGGCCAGTTATGTTTTTATTAAAAGTGATTAAAATTAAAAATACATAAGGGTGAAAATCATTTAAAATGACCATTGTGACAAAAATAAAACAAAAGTGGAAATGTAACAAAAATGAAACGCGTAACAAAAGATAACAAAAAGGAAATATTAGGGCTCGGTTACAATACACAATTATTATCTGACTGTTATTTATTCTATTGATTTAGTATAATTATGGTGTTTCGCAATAAAACACTGTATATTTCTTTTTTATCATTTGTTTTATTAATTAATTATGAGAAATCTATAAGGAAATTAGAGTCTCTTAAAACATTTTTTTCCTTTGGCGACAATAAAAAGAGATCAACGTTTATGAGTTGCCTATCTTATCAGTTTAAGAATCATATTGAGAATATTATTCTCAGATATAAAATTATCAATCTAAAATAAATCAACAACGCAAAAATAAATAGACATTCTTGTCAACATTAATAAAAACTTGAATAAAGGGCAAAATAAAAATAAAACTTCTATACAGGGTTAGTTTTCAATGACCGGGCTCAGGATTATGTACTGCATCATATCTTAGAATTTGGCTGGTCATTGAAAACTAACCCTGTATTTTCTAACACAATCAAAAACACAATAAAAAAAAAATAGGTATGAAAACTCAAAACTTAATTACAGTAAATTTAAAATATCCAGACATTATATCCTACTGTCATGAACACAATGAAAAACACGATATTTGTTATAAAATAATAATGAATTTAACAATACAAACATTATCATAAAAAAAACAATGTTAGACATTACTCACTTTCACTTGAACTAGAAATAGAAAAAATGACTTAATTTTCTTTGATGATACATAATTAGAAGATGAACTACCAAGAATTTCAGGAAAATCTGCTTTAAGATTAAAAGAAGATACATTTTGTCTCTTTATACTGGTCATTTTCTTTAAATCACTAAGTGAATAATTTACTCGAACATTAGACAGAATAGTCACAGGTGCCACATTTTTATTTTTTATTTCATTCCGATGATCAACATTTTCTTTATTTGTCATGGCGGCCGCGGCATAAGTATGGTCTGCATCCAAGGGGGTTTTAATTTGCTTAAGGTTGCTTTTCACTTTATCTTTAGATGATTCAGTATTATCAACACTAGGTGACAAATCAAAAATATCAAAAGAGTCTAAATCACCGTAACCAGTACTTAGTGTATCTTCTTCAACATTGGGGTTATTTTTTGAAGATACCAGTATTGTTTTGCTTTCGCAATTCGTGATATTAGTCAATGTATTCATATTATGGGTTTGTCTATCAAATGGTGCAGGCAGGCAGTCATCTGAATCGGATGTTAACCGAGTTCGTTTTCTGGGGCGAGGTTTTAGCAGGCAATGTATTTTAATATCGAAACAGTCGCAGAAGCCTCTTATGTTTGAGCTGTTACAAAAACAACTTAAATCTCGGTAGTTAATTTCATTACAGTTGTTTTCTGATTCGACTTGTATTTGGTGAACTTTCATGGTTCTAGGAACAGGCACTAAAACTTCGAGAGCTGTTTGGTTTTTGCTTATAACTTCGTTGATATCTGACTCATCAACACAGAAGAGGTTAACTGTAGTGTCTTCTTTCAGAAGAGAGTACGCTGCTGAAGTGTCTAAAACATCCATTCCATGTGATACTCTAGCATCTAAAAGTCGCTTTATAGCACCTCCTACACCATCTGCAGCACCCTTCCCATGATACGACTCTGAAAAGTTCCAAGTCCCTCTTTCGAAATTCAAGTCTTCAAGATATAATTTATAGAGATAAAAAATATTTTTTTGCTTGTATTGGGTGGCGGGGACGGGGCCATCCGAAAATACGTGCACAATATTAATTTGAGGAAATTTTCTTTTGATGTCAATCAGAATTGGTCTCAAATGTGCCCATATTGCTGGAGGTGAATGATATGTTGAGTCAGATAGCGTGCAATATGCTTGAGGTTTCAAACCTTTAATGTATATGACACTAGTATGTAAAGTAATTTGATTTTGTGACCCGAAGTGGGCAGATTGAATTTGCCGATGCATTTTACAATTGTAATTTTCGGAAAAGTTGCAGTGAATCATAACCTCGTCTTGTAGAAGACTGCTTTTGAGAATTCTATATACGTTATATTGGTGCCAAATATTAAAATAGTGCTCTTTAAACTTTGTAAGTTCCTGTTCAAAAAGGCTTATAAGGATTTCCAGTTTTCCCGTTTTAGATTCAGTTTTCTTAGTCTCTTCATTTTTTTGGTATTCGACATGTTTCGTGGTCCACTCTAACCAGGTAACATCATCATGTTTTTTAGCTTTAGTGAAATTGTAGGTTAGAGACATCGTATTGCAAATACACTCGAGAGCAATGAATCCGGGTCACTTAAAGAATGTTAAAAATCTCGGCAACTAAAAATGATAGGTTAATGCAATAAATTGTATTTAATAGACAATGTAATACTCCTTAAATGAAAGTAAAAAAAAATATGAGTCACCATACATTTTATTAACACAAAATTACATAAAGAAAAAAACTGCTGATCTCTCCTTAAAACAAAAATAGGAAACATGAAATTTTTGAACTTTATTACGATTTTCTTGAATTTTAATACTTCGTATTGCCTCCTCGTGCTTCCATTACTGCGTTTACGCGGTTTGGCATGCTGTACACCAAGTTCCTTATACGATTTTGGGGAATATTCTCCCATTCCTCTGTGAGAGCAATTTTGAGCTCACGAAGCGTGATTGGGGGAGGGTTTCGTTGTTTTACGCATCTGCCTAGCTCGTCCCAAGCATGCTCGATCGGGTTGATATCCGGGCTGCGCGCTGGCCACTCCATACGAGTAATGTTCATCTCTTGAAGGTAGTCATTCACAATCCTACCTGTATGAGGTCGGGCATTGTCATGCATAAATATAGCATCCTCACCTAAATTGACCATAAATGGACCAACGTGATCATTGAGGATTTCTTCCACATATCTTACGCTAGTTAAAGAGCCGTTTTCTATGATCACCAGCTCTGTGCGACTTTCAGAAGAAATTCCGGCCCACACAAGTACAGACCCACCACCGTAGGCTACTTTTTCTTCGATGCATGCTTGCTTGAATCTTTCCCCTGGTCTTCGATACACTCTGTGTCTTCCATCGTGCTTGTAGAGCATAAATTTTGATTCGTCGGAGAACATAACTTTTGACCAATCTTCAATACTCCAATTTACGTGGCCCTGGGCATATCTTAGTCTTGAAATACGATGCCCACGCTCCAGTTTAGGGCCGTTTGCAGGTCTAAGGGGTTTTAAGTTAGATTCAGCAAGCCGACGTCTTACTGTCCATGCACTTGGGTTACTTCCTCCGAGGCGTCGAAACTGATTTGTGAGTTCAGTTCCTGTGAGAAAGCGATTTCGAAGCATGGTGTTCACCAAGTATCGGTCTTCTCGTGCTGTGGTACACCTGGTTCTGCCCGTTCCTCCTCTGCGTAGGTTAGAACCAGTTTCTTCGTAACGTCGGAGAACTCTTTGTACTGTTGACAGCGACACACCGACAGTCCTGGCTGTATCGCGCTGACTCCGGCCGGTTTCCAGCATTGTAAGTATTCTGGTGCATTCTTCAGGCGTAAGCGACATAATTTCAGCTTGAATAATGAATATAGAGCACTATCAACATGGTTTATGTACCCACATAAATGACAGATTACTAACAAAAGCAAAACCAAATGCTGTAATTTCGTAGTTCCATCTTCGAAAGTGGCCCTTTTTCAAATTTGATTTTTTTATGATATAACTTTACAAAAACTAAGAAGTTTTAATACCTTCATTTAAGGAGTATTACATTGTCTATTAAATACAATTTATTGCATTAACCTAGCATTTTTAGTTTCCGAGATTTTTAGGATTCTTTAAGTGACCCGGATTCATTGCTCTCGAGTGTATTACACTGAGAATACATGCATTCTTTAGATTTTGTATCGCACACTATATCTTCCAATATATTTATTAATTTTGTACCTGATTCAAAGACCATAAGTTTTTTTAGCGCCATAAATTTAAACTCAATATTTGCATGAATTTTGCAAACACAAGTCTCACGGTTGGACAGTCGAGGTTTAACTACATAAAAAGGTCGGTGCCTGCGAAAAGTGGCAATGGACACATTAATACCAATGTCTTTCCTAAATTTTTTACGCAAATTCGTCAAACTGTCGAGAAGATATCGTTTTTGACATTTTTGTTTTTTAAAAGTCTTCTTTTTTCCCCGCCGTAGCACGGCTTACATCATCGCGCAGGTAAAAGTGACGAATTTTTTTCGCCAATTCACTGTTTCTTCTGGAGCCCAATTTAGCATGATTACGGATTCTGCTTTTTAAACCGACCACCCATCTCAATCGCGAGTGCATTCTATACTTTTTAACAATTGAGGACGTAAAAATATTTCGTAAAACTTTCTTTGCCTTTTTGTTGTTCACGTATTCCTGCCCTATTGCTTCAGTCAAAACGAAATTTTCTAGTAAGACTTTTTTAATTTTCATTTTATCCTGGTCTGAGGGAGTAGTCATTGTTTTGATAAATAATTCTGATTTTGAATTTGGTGTTTGCGGCTCTTCGTGTATGAGCTTTGCATCTGCTTGCTCTGAAACAGTCATCTGACAATTAAGTAGGATTTTTTGTCGATAGATTTTCTTTTTTAGCGCTTGTATTTGTTTTCTTTGTTTATTTAAAGTGTTTTTTTGTATTTCATTTTCTTTCTTTAGCCTTTTATAGTATCGTTGGTATTCTTTTGAACTATTTATATTTTTTATTTGTGTCTTATGTTTTCTCTCTTGGTTTTTCTTAAGCTTTCTCCAGTTCCTTCTTCTTGTCGAATTTTGGTTTTCTGTTAGTTTAGAAACTGGCACATATTTCTGCTTAATTCTAGTCAAATTTTTCAATCAAATTTCTTCATACTTCTCTGGATTTGATTCTTAAAGGCGTATATAGCCATTGACGTTCAGCTGCTGTCATTGGCATCCTAAAAAAATACATATCGTAAGCACAAACAGACAGAGAGTCAAACAAACAAACAAAAATATGCATAAATGAATAAACAAACAAGAAGCTAGACAACTAAGGCGATGACTGACGGCGAGCATATGAAAGGCTAACCGACGGATAAAAGTTAACTAGACAAACAAACGAACTTGATGACGGAAGAATAATAAAACAGAAAGCAGACCTTTATTATATAGATAGACAAGAAAACACTAGAAAAGATTGAAAAATAATAAAAACCGATTACAAAACGCAGCAAAATTTGGAAGTCATAGAGCGATCCCCGGCCACCGTTGAAGCAGGCTTGCGGACGATAAGTACCTAATGTAAATCTGAGTAGTCAACGGCGCATAGTGTTCCTCGCGCGCCTCAAAAACATGTCAGGGAAAACGTAAGGGCCCAGCAGGGCCGATGCCCGCTAAAAACCTGTGGTCCTAAGACATAAAAGGCAACTGAAGGAAACAGGTGTGGTTTCCGTCAGTAAGAATCTGCCACGCCCCGCTACACGCTAGAGCGGGAGAAGTCATAAAAAAACCTTCGAGAACTCCCTTAAACTTTAAAAGATCTAATAATAAATCATCAGAATTGATTTATAAACATCTAAATTATACATAAAAATATACAATCGATTTGAGAACCTCTCCTTTTGAAGTCGGTCCAAAGACATGTTCTAAGTGAGCTACAGCATCAACCTTGTCATCGCTTTTTATCAAATGAGACGAAGGTCAAATGAGAAATTTGAAGAAACCCACCTATAGATGTCGCACCGATCCTTAAATCATCAGTCACCGAAGCCACTTTTAGTTGCACTAGGCTACGGATGTAGTTCCAGGGTCGACGGATTAGCCATCTCAACACACCTCTCTTAGACGTATAAGGAAGTCAACACTAGTCCAAGAAAGCGGAAGTCATACTGAAACCCACAGCTGTCGATGCTAGTGTGCACCTGTGAACACCTGTTTGTGACAGGTCAGAGAACATGATGGACAAGGCGGAAGACATCCACGAGAATTACCACCACGAAAAAAAAGCTACGGGCGCTTCTAACACGGAAATATAAATATTAGTGTGCAATATAAAATAAACAAGCGGTAACAAATGACAGTGAACATAACAAACAGAAAGACATACGGACCCGTATTATATACAACACAAAGACACTCACATATTTTATACAACATTAAAATAACGCGCTAATAATAACATTGTGATTGCGACTTTATTTCATTTTTGTTTTTCATTTTTGTAACGTAACTAAATCATAACAAAAATGAAAAACTGCTGTACTTTGAAAGTAACTTCAAATACGTTAAGCCAAACAGAAATCGCAATTGGTTACAACCACCTAGCATTTCAATACATGTCAACAATAAAGTACCTAATTGATTAATTTAATAATGTAAGTGTTCACTTACCTGCGTTGTTAGAAACAAAACAAAACTGATAATTTAAAATTGGAATTTTGCTCGCCGACTAAAAAAGCACACGTCATTCACTATTTTCAATCGAGGACAAAATGGCCGACTCATATTAGATTCTGGCATGTGATTGGCTCGTTATAGTTTTAGGGTTGCCATTTTACAAATTCTAAATAATACCAAATTGGGCGTTACAAAAATGAATAACAAAAATGAACAAAATAATGGACATTATTTTGTACCCAAAATTTTAACATTTTGAGTAAGTAATAAAAAATATTTTTAACCGTAATCAAGGGCCATCAACAACGTTTTGGCAAAAAGTAAATTCTGTTGTAACGCAGCCCGCGAAGAAGACAAATTATTTTGTATGGAGATTATCCGACTTTGATCAGAACAACGCAATATAAAGAATTTATTATGCTCAACAGATATAGATGTGTGTGTTATATAACTAGATAATATACATCAGAGTACTAATAGGTAGTTTTTACATAGTAAAAATAATTGCATCATAAAATATCGGGTGTGGACAAATTTTGCAATCAAAATGGTCATTTTAAATGATTTTCACCCATAAGTATTTTAAAATATAAATAGCCTTTTATTTACTTATTTATAAACACAGACCACATATGGACTGTGGACTCGTAGCACTTCCAGGACGGTAAAATCACCTCGCGTGAGTCCACAGACCATATTATTATGTGATATGTGCATAGTTTCCTTATTTGTTCTTTTAAATTACCGTTTTAGGCCAAGAAAACATTCAAAACGGAGAATTCTCTAATTAGCCGGCCACGTCGCAATCGGCTACTAAGACATGATGACATAGCATTCGTCTACCTGTCTCCCGGTATAACTCTTGCCACCGCTGCCGGGCTGGGCGCCGCTGATACTCTGATCCCGCTGACAGCCGTGAAACGGCTTTAAATCACAACACGAGTAATGAACCACAGGTGAGCGATGCGATTCAGCCAACACAATGTAGTCAGGAAGCGAATCATTGAAAAATTGGCGGGTAGAATGTAGGGCAATTAATGATTGATTCACGATTTCATATAAATAGAGCTAATGCCCCGAGGACGAGCAAGACTGCAAGTTAGGTTAAAGAAGAAGAAGCATACGGATGATAATAATACGGCAAACGCATAGACTGAAAGCGAGAATATAATATACACAAGTAAAGACCGAAATCAGAAAGAAAATGATAGAAAGAATAATTAGTAGTCATGTAAACTGAACAGCTGCTACGCTTGGCCCGGAATTTAATAAAGTGGAACTAAGCTATCAAGGAACGTATAGAGACGTAGTTAGGTGCCCAATCGCGACGATTTCCAATCTAAAACAGTAAGGTAAGTGCAAGTACATAGGACATCGCAAGACGCGTGCTGTAGTCGTTATGACAATAAGTGAGAGTGATACGGAACTCCCACAGTTGTGAGGTGCAAGAGGTCTGCTGACCACAAAGTTCTTCTAATGTCCTGTACCGCAGCTGTTCCGAATCGGCTGCTAGATATCAGAATCGTATCTTAATTGTAGATCAACTAATCTAAGTATACAAGTAAGTAGTAAGTATCTAAGTAGTATTTATTATTTCTGTATATATTACTATGAATATTTAGCTTTTAAATGTAAATATGATTATATTAGTGTTAGATTATTGATTGAAACCAATAAAAATATATTATCTAAGTCAACATCGGTCAGTCAATTAGTCATCAGTCATTACCTACTCTTCCAGAGTAATCTAGACCCAGTAAAATGTTCGTAGAAAAATCTTTACAATTATACGATAAACCTTCATTCTTCTCAAACTCAAACTCAAAGCATTTATTTCAAATAAACCAATTACAGGCACTTTTGAATTGTCAAGGGGTCGGTCAGTCAGAAAGATGAAGCTAGTTGCCCATTCCAAAGCAGTAGGTACCTATGGAGAAGAACGGGCAAGAAACTCCAAGGACACTCTTTTAAATCAAAATATGTTTACAAAAACTGGGTTACATCATTCATGTTGAAATTACACGTGAGAACGATGCAGAACTTAATAAAAGCGTCCATAAATTACAAGTTTTAAAAAAACTATTCAAAATTATTTTAAATTTTAAAACAGCCGTGGCAGCTAACAGTTGACCAGTCCCTACTGACGGCGCTCGTTCATGAACATGACACATGGATTAGCACCATTCAGCTCAACCATTTTGATGGGAGCTAAATGATCCAACATACGCATCACCATCAGTGAGACATTACAGGGAGCATGACATGCTCTCAGCCGCCAGGGCACATTCAGGTCAATGTAAGACGTACTCAGTAAATGGTAGCTTTATAGTAGGTACATAGTAGTCACAAACGTGCTATGCAATTATACAATGCTAAGAGGTTGAAGTTATATAATGCAAAAAGTTTTTGTGAATCTTCAGCAGCTCCAGGAGTAATCTCAGATGCTAATCAACTAGTTTAGGATATAAAAAAGAAGAGAAAGAATATTCAATATGTAAACAATTGGAGCAGCTCAATCCCAAGCCCTTTTGTCTTCAATAAAGTCTTTGACAGTATAATAAGCATTCTGGCACAACTTGCGTTTAACGAACGATTTGAATTTATTAAGGCTTAGATCTTGAACGTGGCTTGGAAGTTTATTATAAAAGCGTATACATTGACATCTGAACGAGCCTCCTATAATCGAGTACTAATCCTCGAGTACTCCTATATGCGTCGTAGGCAAACCAGTTGGTTGGTACACATCTTCAACCGAGGAGCCAGAACGCATTGAAGCCTTTTTTTAATTTACTTTCGGTCTAAAATATGCCATCAAAGATTTCTTTTTTGCTTTCAGCTCTTCAACGCCAATGTTCGTAACTTCTCCAAGCCTCACCCAAGCATTGTGTACCTAAAAAATAATAATTAATAATTAAATTAGAAATAAATCGATTAGCCGACTATAAGTGCAGGCAACGCGTGGGCAACAATTACCGGCTTACAGGCACGGCTTATTTTACCGTGCTATAGGAATTTAATCACGGATAAATAGGTGAAATAATAGAATAGGTACCGGCCGACGACATATTTATTTTCTTCATTTCTTGATAAAGTAATTTTAATAAATTTACCTACCTAAATTTTTCGTAAATTTAGCTAAGCTTTCAAATAAATATACATACCTTATGTTTCGAAGAGTGATTTTTGTGTTGCGGATCCCAAATAATTGGCTTCGTGGACAACAAATCAATAAACATTAACACTTTTTCATTTGACCATTCGACGCTTGGCGACGACATAATTTCCAATTTGCATACGCGTGCGTCTTGTTATTGTCTTGTATTTTTTAAAGTCGGTCACATCCTCTCCGTTGACCAAGTAAACTGTTAAAAAACCACTCTGCCTGCTCAAAGATACGATTAATGCCATAAGTTCCTGAACACTGTACAGCCTTTCTTTACGACGAAGGCTCCTTTTTATAATCCCAAATGCTCTATCACACGGCAGAAAAGAATTGCCACGCATCGGAAAGATCTGTTGAATTTTTTTGAAACGCCCACTATCAACTAGGGCTATATTCATTCGTAGGTACTGCTGTATTATTTTTATTTTGCCCTGCGCAGTTATCAGAAAAAAGCATTAGTTCTACCACTTTTTTGTCGACGTACTCTTTAACGTATGTCATAATAAACGAGCATACTTCCGTTTGGTCCCTTTTTTGATTGTCCTTCATGATATACGAACAGAACATTTTTACCAGTTTTCAAATTGTGGATGCAAAAAATAGAAACGCTCAGTTGCCTCAAATAAAATATTTCTTGCACTGGGATTATTGGCAGTGACACATTCTGCATGTAATCGTAGCAAATTCCCAAGAACGTTTCATCTTCTTAGGATCTTTGCCTTGCTTCTTGAAGTTTATTATAGAACTTCTTTGCCCTTTTTTTGTGTACTAGCTTTTCGGCCAAAGCTACCTTTGTAGCTACATCATTCAGGGTTTTCGAATCGATTCTCAAGTCTAGACTCTCGCAAAGTTAGCACGTATCTACTGCTGGTCGTTCAAAGCGAAGAGCGAAGTTCTCCCTGAATATTTTATCATAATATTGGTACTTAATCCTAGTTCCTGGGTATTTTTCCTTATGAAGTCGAAACATTTTTTTTTACTGATAGGTCAGCAGAAAGATACTTTACTGTGCCAGAAGAGTAGTGGCTCTCTTTTGCTGGAAAACAGGATATATGAGAGATCACTGCAGTAATTTCATCACTAGACATTGCATTGACCGTTTTCGATTACCCTCTCTTGTCTTCCGGTATTTTACCCAAGACCAACAAGTCACGGAGCCTCTTAACACGGTCCTTAGTGATGCCAAACAAGCTAAGAAAAGCAGAATGGCACACATCTTTCTTCTCATTACCAATTTGAATGGTGTATGTAAACATTTTCTGTCTCAATCTCCTTCAGCACTCGTTGTCGTTTTATGTCCTTACTGGATATTAACCCCTGGAGATAGATATCTTGTTCATTTTTTGTCGCCAAGTTATATAATTTGGCGAGGTTCTCTAATTTGTCATTTTCGGATATGGTTTCCCAGCATTTTTTAGCACACTTGCATGGAGGTCCTATTGTCTTAGCCCGTATAGTTTTATTTTTTGTCGTTACATTAGCCTGTCCATGAATACGTGCTTGTTTGATCTTATTCCGAGAATAATCACCAGAGTTATCACGTCGTTTTTTTTGTGCGAGTTTCACCCGAGGAAGACTCACCTGGGTTTAAGTATATCACATTTTCCTCCGTTTCAGCACTAATTTTCACCATTAAGCAATAAAATTTAATTTAAATTCACCTCATCCCGGATAAGGTGGATTTTTACGCTCATTGAAATATGCGTGCCTTTATAATTGTGAGATGCTTGTATGACCGAGGTGTGTTTTTACACTCAAACAGTTTGTCTTGTCGCAGAGGATATAAATCCGCCATAAACAAGATTTCGGAAAAAGTGGTCTGAGGTGGGTTTTTAAAATCATGCATTCATTTATAGTCTAAATGGCTTTATAAAAATGTTTGAAAAAATCTTAAAATAATAAATAAAATGTGGAGACAAAGTTTATTGTAAAATAACACAAAGTCAGTCTTTGACAATACATATTTAAGCCTTTCTCTACTAACTGGAAACTTGTCTATTGACAGCTGTCCCAAACCTATTTTTCTAGAAAATTAAAAATAAAATATGTTAAGTCGATAGATAGTTACAATATAAATACATATACATAACAAGAAACCATTGTAGTTTTCCCTTATTTTTCGAATTATAGGCAATTTTGTAAAAAATATCGGCAGAGGACTGTTTTGCCACCCAGAGAACATTTTATGTCAATGTTTATATGAAGAAAAACACATGATTAATTATTAAATGTAATCAAATAAATTCTCTTCTTTATTGAATACTGTATCACATACAGAATTTTAGTAGTAGTTTAGCTGTCTAAGTAACAAATTAAATAATTATAATCATAATTAAGCTTAGGTACTAAGAATCAGCCTTGTTTACTTATCAAGGCAGACTCATTTCTCTAAAACAGGTACAGCTATATTAAAATAATAAAATATTCGTTTCCCTTTTAGCGCTATATCTGGGTTTGGCAACTTTTTTAATACTTGGTCAAAGGACACATCAGAAACATCATTTTCATCGACTCTGAATGTGTGTCCTTTGTTATCACAAATTTTGAAGAAGTTTACTGTTAGTTCGCCTTCTTCTGTGTCTATCTTATTGATTACTGCAGCATAACAATATTCAGTGTTTCTTACTAGAAATTTAACCAAGACGTAATCTCCGATGGTGTAATTCTGATGGTTGATTGAACTAGCTCCAGCCAGTGAAGCGTCGTCGTCGGTCTCCATTGTGGAATCCTGTGAGTTGTTCATGTTTTCACTTTCAGAGTCTGTGTAAATATCATCTACGTTAAGTTTTGTCTTGTTTTTGCAAGTGTAACTTAAACTTTTTATTATGAGTTTAGCGGCAATTGGAGCTGATTCCAGAGGACTTCTTAATATTTCAGCCTTTACTTGATGTATTTTTAGAGTGCCATTAAAGCTTTATAAATTAACTATTTCATTTTGAAGTTCGCCTGTCAATTCTTGGATGACTTTATCGTCGATTGTGAACAAGGTAATTGCGGAACATCTTCGTTGAATGGCATCTACAAATACAAATGATTCCAAGCTATCATGGCCACTCTCTGAATAGTTCCACGTAAACTTCTTCACATTTAAAATCTCTTGTTGAAGCCTTAATGCCAGGATGTAAAAGATCGTTTTGTTTCTGTATTGAGTTACGGGTCCATCGCTGACGAAGTGGATGATCGCTCTTTATTTTAGGTAGGAGAGCTTCAAAGATTGGCCGCAGCAAATGTGCCCATATAGCAGCTGGTGAATGTGTGAGATTTTTGGAAACAGTACAATAAGACTTGATAGAGTTTTTGGTATACATTAAAACAAAATAAAAGTGTTTTGATTATGATGTTCCTGACAAATAATTTCATGTACTTAATATAATAAAACCAGCCCGCGTTGAAACATGAAATAGCAAAAAACCATATCAAGATTTGTCCAGTAAAAGTACCTATATCTCTACATTTTTGTGCTTAATACTTTAATAGTAAGATTACAGTCAAATATATTTATATAAAAATAAAATTGTATTACCTGTTGGCTAAATCTGTTAATGCTTTCAGCAATTATTCTGAATGACTCCGAAAAATTGCAGAATGCCTGTGAATGTTTCAGATCAGTCTCTGCCCGCATCTCCTCAATACGAAGGATTGCTGCTCTTGACTCATCCAATGCACTTCTGGCTGCTGAAATGATAATAAAATTTTGTTTATAAAAGAATGGCGTTAAGATTTCAGAAATAAGTTTAACTTACATTGTCTTGTCATTTGTGATGGGACCTGGCGTGACGCACGCTCTACACCTCGCCGCCGAGGGGGCTCTCGCACCCTTCGGACTCTTTCTGAAAGTAGCAATTTAAAATTAGCTTAACATGATATTACTCTCTTTTATTAGCTTAAGCAATTTTGTTGAACAAACCTGCACTGTGCCTTGGAGAGTTTTGCGATGAGTCTGTCTCCCCCTCTAGGCTGGGAACAGGGGACACAGGCAGCGTCTGCACATACACAGGTGAAATCGCAGATAGCACATACGGGGGGTGGTCAGTCAAACTGTAATAAAGTAAACATAATGTTATTTATGCAATATAATATAAATAAAACATATTGCTAATATTAAGCTTAAACATTGTTTTCGCAAGAGATTTAACTTACATTGCTGATGATGCTTCAGTGTCATGTAATTGCGGTTCATCAACCACTTCTACTGTCACTATACCGTCACCCTATAAAATGCATAGTAATTAAGCATGATAAAACAATGGTTTACTAAAGTGGATTTAGAAAAAGCTAAAGATATAAATTGCATCGTTTGAGGCAAATTGATCCTGCCTAACATCAGGTAGTGGGCCAACATCCCTGCCTAAGATATTGGCTGTCCTTTCTTCCAATGGTGACAAAGTACTTGCATTACTGGGCCCACCACCAGTAGCTCGTTGGTTAGCATTTATGCTAACTAACTTTGCCCTAAGCCGGCACTTGTAGTCATTCCATACCTAAAAAAAGAATAAAACAATGTACTTAATATTATTTTAGTTATGAACCCTTAGCGTAAACATCCACTTTTATCTGCCTCGACCATTCTTTCCCTGTTCGGGCAGGGCCTTCTACGTTGAGACTTACGGCACACTCATTCCATAACCGTGCTGCAACTTGACGAGCCTCTTTAGACCTAACTCGTCCAAGAGCAAGGTCTTGATGCTGTTCCAGGAACTGCACCATCAGCTCCATTTGTCGGACCGTAGTGCATCTACGACGTTCTTCCATTTCCATGAAACAATCACGACTGCGGATATTACAACTTTCAATGAAAGTTGCTGTCCAACTTTATAAGTGGTTCATAAATCTTTGAATGTTTATTTAAAATCTTTGCTTACCTCTTCAAAAGTTTAAGTGCTTAGCGCGCTTTCAGCTGTTAAAACTAGAGGTGGACACGTCAAAATTTATTACTAAACGTTCGGATATTCACAAACTAAAGGGGCGGGCATCACTAATAATTGACGTTACGCAACGGTCCAACTTTGGTTAGCGTTTGAACTTATAACGCAATACCAAAATCCAGAATGCTGAATCGAAACCTAACCACTGTCGCAAACGAACCATAACGTTATTGTATACGTTTGCAGACGATCCTAATCCTAGACGATCAACTGCCACCTATGAAGTGGCTCATGGGCCGCATCACCAAGCTATTCCCAGGAGCTGACGGCGTATGCAGAGTGGTTGACGCGAAGACTGAGAACGGCGTCATTCATAGGCCCGTCTCAAAACTATCTCTGCTAAATTCCCAAGAGCTCCTTGGGGAACATGTCCCAAGGGGGGGGGGGGGGGGGGGAGGATGTTCGCAACGAAGCTGGAACGCTCCAGTGCTAGAGGTCTTCGATACGTCGGGGACGGAACGCGACGGGAACCTGCGCCGACGGCGGCCATCTTTACTTCCCTTCCTGCCCTTCTCTCTCTCTGCTGGATACCGAAAAACGCGCATGTCGCGCCAATCTATTTAACATAATATAATAAACGATAAAAACTACCGTGAGTCGCATTATTTAGAGTTGATCATCTCAACACAGATCAATCATTCTCGTGTTGTCACTGGAGTAAAATGCAGTTGTTTTTATAACCAGAGCGGCAAGTGCAAAAATGTTGCTGCTCTTACGAGGGGTGATGCAAAAGTAATGATAATGAAAATAAAACGCGGTAGTTAAAGTTAAAATAATAATTTATTTTTCTACATAACAAATCAATACATTTAGTCGATCTTTTTTCTAAACCCAGGATACCCTTTGAAAAAAAATCTTTGTCTCGACCTTCCCAAAACGCCTTAACAGCGGCCATCACTTTGATATTGTCTTCAAATTTCTTGCCTCGGAGGTTTTCCTTGAGCCGGGAAAAGAGGTAGAAGTCACTAGGAGCTAGATCTGGCTACTCGCTACTCGAGCTACTCGGTGATGTCTGAGGAGTTCTGAACCGCATGCTGATCTACGAGATTTTAAATTCACTTCCTCCATTCGCCTTCTCACCGTACGCTCACTAACACTCACGCCTCTTGCAATTTGGAGCCGCTGGCGTATCTCAACAGTGCACAGTGTGTTATTAAGCCCTAAAACTTGGGCAAAAATATTTTATGACTCGAACGATGATTATTAGGTTAAAATAGGTAATAAAAGACTTATTACAGTTAGAAAAAAATATTTATTCGTTACTACTACATACACTTCATTGGTCAGGGCACTCTCACTAAGCAAATTTAATACGTCTCCATACAATGTCTTTTTATTTTTCTTAAAATATAGATTTTTTCTCATGCTTGCTAATAGGGTTCCGAAGTTAGCAAAAGCCTATTAATTTGACTTGACCGTTATTCGAAGCTTATTTAATTTGAGATAGGCACTACGTTTCCCGCCATCTATATTCGTCTCTTTCTCCCTTGTATTCTTCTCTTTCTAACCCCACCACCTGGCAGAGTGGGGGCGCACTGAGTGAGCCGCCAACTTTGTGCCTCATTGGCGTCTTGTTTCCCGCCGCGTACGGTTGTGTTAACAAAAACGTTACCACAATACTGTCAATTATTTTAAAATAATTATAATATTATATTTTTATCTATATTTTTGGAAAAAATCAATATTCTTGTTTGGAGTTTTAAGTAGGGTGCAGCATTTGTGTGGTTATAAGAAACCTAGTGGTGTAAGTCCCAAGAAGACAACACGTGAGTAATTTCATATTGATACTAATTATTACACAGTAATATTTTTTACGAAATTTGGGTCCACAATTAAACAGCTATTTTAAAAAGTGTTTACTCGCATATTTTTACTAACGGTTTTTTCCGTTCGTATAAAGTTTAAATGTTTTCGTTGGTTTTTTAGAACGAACATTTTTATTTTGCTTAAATTGAGTGATTGGAATACACATACTAACCTTAATTTGAACTTTTATTTGTAACGGTTTTTTACCGTTACTGTTGTTCTAAGCTCTGTCCTGTTTTAGAATGGATAATAATTATGTACAAAATGAAGTGACTGAACCAGGACCATCTGGTATGCAACGTAAGTTACGGTCTAGAAGCTCGAGGTCAAGCAGTAGTTCCCAGAGCAGTTCTTCATCTTCGTCGTCATCATGCTCCTCAAAGCGTCGACGGAGTCATCACGGAAAAAAGAGGAGGGGGAAAAAACGAAGACATTCAAGGCAGGAGTATCGGAAATTATCAAAAGAGGTACAATCGGCAAACTCGCCGGTCGACCACCCATAAGGCCATATTCGCTTGCACCTAGCGTACAGTCTCAGCGAGCGTAGCCACGCCCCCTAAAACTTTTTTTGCATAACATCGATAGTCACGCACACACGGCGCACGCGCATGGCATTGTTAGGTTGCATTGCACTGGCTCTCACTTGAAAAAGAAGTTTTTAAGAATATTTTGCGTTCAGTAGGATGTTATTTGAAAAAATGTTTTGCTCACATATTTTTTTCTTCTTTTGTTTTTCATGTTTATGATTAATTATTACTTAGTTTACTTAATTATTATAGGACATTGATTTTAGTGATTATTACATAAATACGTATAATATTATCACTTACAGCCACGCTATCATATTTGGCATCTCCCTCGCTCACACTAAACCACATTTTTAAGAATGTTAACCCTTAAATGCATGATTTTTTTTATAAAAATGAAAAAAATACATTACATTTGAGATAATGTGTAGATTCATGGAAAAATAGTAAAAAAAATCCGTATAAATATTTTAATATATTTTTTATTAAAAAAAGGTATGTTTCAAAAATGAAACACTATGCATTAGGGATCTAAAATATAGTAAGTTTCAAAGTATAATATTTTCGGTGTGTTTATGTCGTATATACACATCAATTATTGTGAAATAAGGAAAAACAGTTAGAATTTTTTTTTGAGCATAGGTACACATTGCATTTGGTGCATTTTATAAAGCTCAAAAGTTTACATCCAGGAAATTGACAACGTCTTCTTGAATCTGTTCTTACAAGCTCGTGGCCAACTCTATCAAGTCGAACGTCTTTGGTAGGCATAGAAGGTAAGTTAGCTGTCCTTTTCTTTTTACAAATAGCTTCTTCCAGACTTGAGCTTGGTCTTCCTCTCTTACTCTCTCTCTGTGTTCCATATTTTGTCAACGTTTCAGCCAAGTCACTGCGAAACTCTCCCAAATCCATAAGGCTTTTAGGGTTCACTCCTTTTTGTTTGTTTACTTTTAGATATAGTACCCAGGCGTTTATAATAGTTATATCCAAGAGATGATAAAAAATTCTGAGGTACCACTTTCTTGTCTTCATATGGATGCGGTAACGACCTAAAAAACTGTCCATAAGATCGACCCCACCCATATGAGCGTTATATTCTAGTATTACCTTAGGACAGGAAATAGGCAGCCTTCTTTTTTCTTTTTTGTCATACCTCTCTATAGTCTCCGACGGTTCAGCTCCAACATACGTGGACAGAAGAATAACTGGTTTGTTGTCTTTCCAGCTAACCGCAGCTACTTCTGTCCCTTCGTAATTGGACACATTTTCCTCGTACTGACCTCTAGGTACGGATTGTTTCATTACCTCAGATTTTGTTGGTAATTTGCAATTCTTGCCTAACCTATTTCTTTGCACTGTTCCTAGGCAGTAAATTCCTTGCTGTGCAAAATAGTGCATCAGGGGCAAGTTTGTGTAATAATTATCGAAATAGATTATGTGGTTCCGATTTCTCGGCACCCCACGTGTAAGTCTAATAACTGTATCTGAAACAACACCAAGCTCTGGTTCTGCTGGGAGACGCTCGTGTGTCATTTTACCAGAGTAAATTTCAAACTGGTAAGCAAAGCCTTGCAAGCAGCACATAACGAATAACTTGAAGCCCCATTTATGTGGCTTATTTGGTAAATATTGTTTTAAAAAATGCCCTATTTTCGTGGCACACATTTGCTCGTCCACTGATAACCTCTGCTCATATGGAAACGAACCAAATCTGTTATTTAGATGATCGATTATTGGTCTTAGTTTATGGAGCCTATCATGGTTGATATGGCTTGTAGGCAAATGTTTGTCATTGTCATTGAAATGAATGAAACTTCTTATCTTTTCAAATCTGTTAAGTGACATGGTTTCAGAAATAGGGGCAAATCCAAATTTTGTTGACCAATATGATCGTATATTGGGATATCGAAAAACGGACATAAATGTGAGTATTCCTAAATACTGACGCAATTCTGTGGTCGTAATTGATTCCGGTCGAGCTGGATTTTTTTGTACGCTGTACCTATTGCTTTCTTGCACTATGTGTTCAAAAATTTGATCGGTAAAAAAGTAGGAAAAAAATTGATACGGTGTCTCTAGGCTTGTTACGTCGGAAAGATAAGCAGTATTGCCGTCAAACAATATTTTATTCTCGTCAAACTGAAAGCTTTGCTTTTTCCAAATAAGTTGTCGGTTGCTGATAGGTGTACTCGCCGGAATGTGCTGGTTTGATCCAGAAACAGTTGATTGATTGTCATTACTGGTACTATTGTTATTCGAATTAGGAGAATCTGAGTTATTTACGTCATCCGTCGGCTCATCTTCTAGCACCTGCAGCAGATCTGCTCTCGACGGATAGAAGTCTAAGTCGTCTCCATCGGACTCGCATTCATCCTCCGATAATTCACCAGCTTCCAATCTTCGAAGTATATCCTCTATATCATCGTCCTTGCAATTTCTAGCAGCCATCTCTGTAAAAAACATATAAAGCCATGCACAAATACCCATCCGCCACCAAATTACCGCTAAGACTATAACGCAATTTATTTTGTCGTTACTGCATACCGTGTCATTTTTGAAACACATGAATTTTGAGACGAAAACTATCGAATTCATGCAAAATGAGATAATAAACCAGAAAAAGCAAAAAATAGAACTACTTACCAATACAATACACTTTTTCTTATAGAGTAAACTTCACTCTAACTAATTTTTATTGTTTTTCAAAAGTTGTAAGTATGTACCAGTCGCGCCAAAGTCGTACGTTGGTTATAAAATGACAGTTTTGTTCGCGCGTATTTTGAATACCGTTATTTTTTTTTTAATTCGTCGTGTGCACTAGTAAAGGAAACTATACATTCAGCCAAGTTTGACGTCGGGTAAAATTTGTAGCTGACAGTTGGCTATGAAGTTGGTGTTTCAGTTTTGATACGCCATGCATTTAAGGGTTAAATGTGCCTTTTTTGACAAAAATTGTTCAGCGACCTAGTAAATAATATGATTTAATGGGCAATTTAAAAAACACATTTCTATTGTGTTATCTAACATCATCATCATTTGCCTAGCCTTTTCTCAACTATGTTAGGACTGTCGGCTTCCAATCTAACCAGATGCAGCTGGGTTTCACATGGAGCGACTACCTATCTAACCTCCACAACCCAGTAACTGGGTAACATGATACCCCTTGGTAAGACTGGTGTCAGATTTTCTTCTTCTTCATCCATAACGACTGTCTAAGATATTCAAATGAAAGCCGGGATCAACTCGGTATGACGGACGGTCACCCATCCACGAAGCAAACTTGGTAAGCTTAGCATAACCTTGTAGATCGACCCGTGCGGCCGTTATTACTTAGCCACGAGCTCCTCTTAATTGTGTTCTTTAATAATCAAAGCTGAATAACTGTGACTGATTTGGATGAATTCAATAATTGCCTCAATGTATTGAAATGTGTTTTGTCATTGCTTAAAATATGTTTTGACCAGAATAATATTTTCAGTGCGTTAGTTATTCGAAATTTTAGTATTTTTCTTGTTTGTTTGCTCGATACGAGTAATATTGTCGATATACTCTATGTTTGTGTTTTGGTAACTCATTAAAGAAATAATTTGTTTTTCGGAATGAGTATTATGTCCCTTAGATACCTAGTTAATATCAGAACCTCGGAGAGATTGAATTCTTAAAGTGTTTGTCCTACTTAAAAAAAATTGAGAAAAATAGACTAGTTCCTTTAGTGTCATTTCAAATACTGTTAAAATTTAATTAAAAAAGTGAAAATTTTTATTAGTACTAATTATGATAACTGATTAATCTTCTTCTAATATAATTTCGCGTTCCAGTGCTTGAGGTCGAACACCCCCAAAACGGTTTGACCAATTTTTATGGTATTTTTGTATGTATTTGGTAGACCGGAATGAGAATAGACCATGCCGAAAAAAATATATTTCAGACGAATGTTTGTTAGGTCAGGTAGTTTTATAATAAAAGAAGGTTTTTCAAAAAGTAATTTAATAAATTTACCAAAAATAAACAGCACTGTTTTGTGAATAACAAATAATACAGCAATATTTCAATGTTTTGAAATTGTTTATAATAAATAAATGACTAATAAATAGAATATAACATTATTTATTAAAAGAAACTGCACACCACTGAGTACTCTTTTATGAAATATTAATAATACAATACCTACCTAAATGTTGTAGATATATAGTGGTTCTGGATAGAGACAAGTGATTTACAAAAACATCACAAAAAATCAATAGGTGGTATCTGAATAACAATATGACTTCAGTAAATATTCCACATAAACAAAATCATAACCATCGTAATAGGAAATTTAATCATATCTACTGAATAGAATATGACGATTTTTATTTTATGGTCTCTACTAGCTTAGACAAACAATTTTTATTTACAAATCCTAATGATGGCGCAATCCTTAATGAATGTAAACACAGTCAGTAAATGCAGAGATATCAATTAACAGCAATGCAGAATGAACACCTTTCTAATTTTTGTGATCATAACAGTGAGAGACAACAATAACACGTAATATAAGGGAGGCCTAAAAAGATGTTTACATTTTTATTTACATATTTTTTTGATTAGCTAAACGCTCAATTTCTCCAGGGTATGTGCTCACTCAACTCAATTTACTCAATCAACTTTCAACTCTCAATTTACGTTAACTGAATCTACATTTTAGTTTCGTTTATTTCTCAATAACATAATTTAAACAAAACAATCACTGTCACTGCAAAGATTAACTTCATAGACATTCCGACCATAACACTGTTTTGGTTTTATGACCAGGAGTCGGCAAATAACAATAGGCGGTTTACCTTTTTACTGTAGATAAGTATTTTGCATTGAGATACAAGCAATGAAGCCTACTAAAATTATTTTTAAAGAAGTATTGTTTATAAATTCAAAGAAAGTGCTTTTTATTAGGGTTCATTGTTTGTATCACACCGCAAAATACTTATCCACAGTAAAAAGGTAAACATCGACTCCTGGTCATAAAATCAACATTGTGTCATTGTCGGGATTTATTTGAAGAGGTAGCGGTAGGTTTGTTTTAACTAAGTTATTGAGAAATAAACAAAACTAAAAACACAACAACACAACACCAACAACATACACCTATACCTATATTTTATTTATTTAATATTTTGTTAAGGCTCCGCCCGCATCTATAATGGCATCGCATCGGTTTCTCATCGATCTTACGAGTACTTCGCAAAGATCCGAGCCTCGAATAGAGTCCCACACTTCATCGCAATGGGTGACGAGCGCTGCTTTGGTCCTCTCATTTCGACTGTCCCATCTTTGGACCATTATTGCCCATAAATTTTCTATAGGATTTAAGTCCGGAGATCGAGAGGGCCATGGGACTGTCCTAATTTCAGGATACTGGAGTAGCCAATTCTGAACTACGCGCGCACGGTGTATTGGACAATTGTCTTGAAAAAAGTAAAATTGGGGAACTTCTTCCCCAGGATACACCGCGCGCACTGTTGGCAGCATCACTTCTTCTAGCAATTCCGCATATACTTGTCCAGTCGCCCTTTCGTTAATGTAATGTAATTCTCCTGGCCCATCAGCGCTCATCCAACCCCACATATTAACTATTATTCTCCCAGATTCGTTATTAGACTTTACGTTTCTCGGCTCGTATCTTGTATTATTTACACGCCATAAATTCCGACGACCATGTTGACTAGACTTAAATGATTTTTCGTCAGAAAATATGGCGCGTGAATAATCGAAATCTCTGTAATCACGGGCGAAACGCACTCTAGCTTCTTTTTGTTCCTGGCCTAATATTATTTTAACTGCCGGCCTCCTATGGTGCACTCCAGCACGATGGAGCGCTGTTCTAATGGCTTGCATGCTGCAGTCGTATTGCTGTGCAAAGCTTGATGTTTTGGTAAAGGGTTCCTCCTGGTAGGTATTAACCATGTGTGCCACACGAGCATCTGTTAGGATGCGCGGAGGGTGAGCACGAGGTCGGTCGGCAATGGAGCCCTCATCGGCGTCCCGTTGAATCCACCGACGGGCAGTAGCTCTCTAAAAAAAATATTAAAAGGAAAACATTAATTGATAAAATTAAATTGTATATAAGAAATAATTATTAATCTGTACAATAATACGTGAAGAGAAAACTTGGTACCCCTTTTTAAGTATATTGCGTGCACGGGGAAGTATGAGATTAAGCATTTATAAAGGAGTGCAGAAAGCTAAAATAAATATTAAATAATAATTACGAGTCGAAATTCGACTACTGGGCATCCTCTAGTGAGATTTAATCTACATAGTCTGGTTCACATCTTAAATAACGTGTTAATTAGAGATAAAGGTCCTAAAAATATGAACGATAGCTGATTCGATGCGGAATGATGTCAAGAAAAATGTTTTGAAGAATTTTCTAGCACGCTAAAATTGCAAAAGTTATTAACAAAAAATGTTGAAAAAAAATGGCCCATCGTTTTTCGTTTTCTTTTAGGAATAACAATTTTTTGTGGATATTAAATCTACAACCAATTAGTTGTTTGTACTATTTACGAATTAACAATATTTTGCATAAATTAATATTTATGCAAAAAACTGTTGAGTTAAGTTTGCAACTCCTGTCAATTACGTCAAACTGAATATAGGCAAGGACTGTGGAATGGTAGACCAGAAATCACTTCGAAAAACGTATTTATTACAAATAAAGCTCCTAGAAATATGAACTATAACTCATTCGATGCGGAATTATGTCTAAAAACGAATGAACAATAAAAACATTTAATTAAGACAACAGTTTTTTTTTAAGAAACAATATTTTCTCAAGACAAGACTATGATGATAGTTAAAAAATAACTCTACTAGACCATCTGCTAATTTAAAAAATATTTATAAATAAACGATGTAAAAAGTTTATTCAAAACATTATTTATGTTGTGATTTTGATACATAAAAACAACCATAATAATATGACTTATGATTCTAAGATTAGATTTTTCGTTACATAAAAAAAGATATTATAAACAAAACAGACGACTTTTTAGAACTTTAATTATGTGATCCTATTAATTAATATATAAGACGGGCTCTAAGAAGCGACACATTTTAAGAGCAATTATTTAAATATTTTTATTTTCTTAACAAAGGTTCGGATAAATGTTGTTAATTAACAATATACCTAGCCCTACTTGCTGAAAGATGAATTAAAAAAAAAACACGAATTTACTCATTAAAGTGTATAGAATACACCACATTTAAAAAAAAAATTAATCAATATTTAATACATAAAATAACATTTTCTGTGGCGTAGTCACTTTAAGTGTGTTGCGTATATTATTATGCCGTAACGACCCTGTGGCACCGTATTTTCAGTTTTAAATTAAAGTCATAAATAATAGAGATAGAACTCCGGGAGTGTGACGTTTTTATTGGGAATTTCCTTCTCTTTAAGGATCTTTTTTGCAAATTTCTTAAATTTTAAAAGTTTCGGAGTGATTAAGAAATCCGTCAAATAATTTTTTCTAGACACCATTTCGCATCGAATGAGCTATCGCTCATATTTTTAGAAGTTTTATTTTTAATTAACACGTCTTTCGAAAATAATCTAGTCTAACAGGACGATCACAGGGAGATGAGCGGGGAAGCGGAATAGGCGACCGCATTCCAGAGAGGTGAAAACTTAGCTTGACCAAGTAGTAAGTATTATGTAAATAATAAAACCGAACACATAATATGAAAAAAAAAAAAACTGAGCAGCACGGATCTTGAGCGCTTACCTATCTTTTAAGTGAAATAGACCCAATGCCCCCTCTGACACCGAGCGCTCAAGATACATGACGGTAAGTATACCAATTATATTATGTTTTAATAAATATGATATTGACTTACCGTAACATTTAATTCCCGCGATATTTGGGAAATATTATATCCTTGATTGTATAGAACCAAGATTTGGTTCCGTTCATCTCTCGTTAAATTTCGGTTCATTGTTCAAGTCCATAAAACACGCGCACAGATCCACAGAAGAGCGTCCAACAATCCAATTAATACACAGCACAGGTCAACGAGAGAGCAATCAACAAAACTGTCCGGTAAAACAAGCAAGGGTCAACAGTGGGGCAAGATATTATCGGAGTCGGTAAACAAAAATGGTTGTAAGCAAAACACAGAAGTAAGAACGCGCGTCGTCGATTAGCAAAGTGCAAATCACAACTAAAGTAAACAAAGATTATCGCTTCCGATCTATGCGGCTTAAAACGTCCTGATTGGCGGAAGTAAAAAAGGGGTGGAGTTTGCGTATGCATCGCCCGCCAGACTGCTTCATAGGAAACTGTTTTAAAAGTGGTCGAGCGCCAACTTGTCCGATTGTACGTGATCTTCGCAAATCCTTGTATGTTCGTGATAATGAGCGTCAAGTTCAAACTAGTGATCACTACTATAACGATACCATGTCTATTAATTCTGGTGTTAGTCGTAATCTCTATGAAGAAGGTGATTACTCTTCAATTACCGACGCACCTAGTGATGTTATTTTTAATATTCAAACAAAATTAAAAGAACCTTCCATGCCCAAGAGTTCTGAACACCATTTGAAACTGCTATGTGATCTTCAACATTGGGACACTAGTAACTGGAATGAAATTAGATATTCCGAAACTCAAAAGGCGTATAATCACAAACCGGGTTTCACGGATATTGAGATAAATGAAGAAGTTGCAGCCTTCCAGTCTCCCCGCCATTTGATATACGCTGATAAAACCTTTGCTGCCTTAACAATGTGCATTTTAAAGCAAAAGGAGTCGCTTCAGAAGGTATTACATGATTTTGCTCAGTGGTCTAAAGAGGTTACCCCAGATTATGAGGTCATTAATAATAAGCTAACAGAACTTATAAATTGCGGTGATTTCCAAACAACCTCCGCAGATTTGTTACAGCTTGTTTGTGGCCATCGCGCAGAGATATTGCAAATGCGCCGGGACTGTATAATGAAACAGGTAAAGGAGCCATTAGTAAAATCTGCGCTTAGGAAGATTCCTCCTACATCCACAAACTTGTTTAACGCAGAAAAATTCACAGCCGCTTTGGAAAAAGCGGGGGGAGTACGTAAATGTTTTTGGCCACTAAAGAAGTCTAACAACTCTACCTCGCAGGTAGAGAGACACAAAACTAGCGTCTCCTCGCAGGAGTACGCAACCCGAAAAAGACCCTCGCAGGGTTGTCAACATGGATCATGCTATGTGCAAAGCTGTTGTCAAACTGCACCACCCCCGCAGGGTGGTTATAACTCTCACTCAAATGGACATAGCTCTCATTCGGTCGCACCGAATAATCGGGGCCTTTTTCGTGGACGGGGTTCTTCTAGAAATTACCCCAAGCAGCGAAATCGGTCCAAATCTGGGCAGAAACGAGCACCATCTCCGCCCAACAACAGTACAGACGTCAAACGTCGAAAATACTGACATGATGCAGTTCAAAGCAGGCCGTCTAGCAAATTTTTTAACTCAGTGGGAACAACTTGGAGCTCCAAATGCCATTCTCTCAAGATGATATCGGGGTATCGCATACCTTTTCGTCAAAGGCCTCCAATGATCAATCCAAGGAACATAAAAAAGGGTATGTTAGTTCCTTATTCAGCAGAGATGACTGCTGTCATCGAGAAAATGAAGGACCAAGGGGTCCTCGAACGAGCACATATGTCTCCAAGTTTCCTCTCATCAATGTTTTTAGTTCTCAAAAGCGACGGCTCTGCTCGGCCCATTTTCAACTTGAGGGCCCTCAATCAATACGTAATAACCCAAAAATTCAAATTAATGAATGTTTCTCGTGTGCCAAAATTCCTGCAGGAAAGGGACTGGCTATGCAAAATAGATCTCTCACAAGCAGCATACTTTCATTTGCGCGTAGCTCGCAGCCACAGAAGATTCCTACGCCTAGTCTATCAAAGGGAGCTTTTAGAGATGACATGTTTACCGTTTGGTCTAAGTACTGCACCCAAGACTTTCGCATCAGTGACAAATTGGGTTGCCCAAATGCTCAGAGAACGAGGTATACGGATCCTGGTATATTTGGACGACTTCCTGATTGGTCATCAACACGAGGAAAGCCTAAAGGAACATGTAAATATTGTAATTCAGACTCTCGAGACCTTAGGCTGGATCATAAATTACGAGAAATCTGTGCTAACTCCGTCAAAAACATTGGCGTATCTGGGAGTTCTGTGGAACGCTTGGACAAATCAAAAGCAGCTCCCGAAGGAGAAGTTAACATCGCTGATTGCCAAGCTGTCCCAAATGCTAGACAAGGAATATACAAAGCTCCAAGAGGTTCAGAGTTTGGTGGGACTTCTGAATTTTGCGAGTTTTACCGTCCCAAGAGGCCGACTCAACTATCGGGCTTTACTGGAACTCCTCAACAAAATGTTGAGATCAGACAAAAAATGGCTTTTAATTCCCAGGGCCGCCAGGGACAACATAGTATGGTGGCTTCAGAACTGCAAACGCCCTTCAGCCATTCATGTTTCTCCACCAACCCATTATCTAACAACGGATGCCTCCGATGTAGCATGGGGAGCTCGACTGGACAATTTGTCGTTGACAGGGTTGTGGGCAGATCACGAAAAACAGTTACACTGCAACCAGAAAGAGATGCTCGCCATCCTAAGGGTCTTAGAAGATCATTGTCAGCTCCTGCGCCAGAGTACAGTACTAATTCAATGCGACAACAAAACAGTTATTGCATATCTCCGACACGAAGGGGGCACGAGATCCACACCACTGATGGATCTGACTTACCAAGTTTTTCGAATCCTGGAAGAGTACCAAATTCATGTGAACATTTTTCACATTCCCGGTATGTACAACGGTCATGCGGACCATTTATCGAGACTTCGGGTCAATCCAGAGTGGTATCTTCTGGCCAAAGCCACAGAGACAGTGTTTGCCAAATGGGGCATCCCCCTCATAGACCTCTTTGCCTCCAGTCGAGCACACGTGGTGGTGAATTATGCGTCTCTGGATCTGAACGACAGCCAAGCATTGTTTCACGATGCGTTCTCCCGGCAGTGGAATTTTCAACTGGCCTGGATTTTCCCACCACCGTACTTGATTCCCAAAGTGCTGTCCCATTTGAACAGTGCTCACGGGATATACTTGTTAGTAGTTCCACACTGGGATCGAGTATATTGGCGGGCAGATCTGAAGGCCTGAGCGTTGGCAGCCCCATTCACTCTTCGGAATCTCGACCAAGTCTTAATAGACGTGTCGACGGGACTTCCACCTCCCAGGACACAGAACATGATTCTCGAGGTATGGAAATGTGGGGGTGGGCTGAGAACCTAAAAGATTGGAATGATAGCCAACTAAAACTATTGAAGAAGTCTTGGCGGCCTTCCACGCTAAAGACGTATGATGTTGCTTGGAAAAAATGGCTTATCTGGTCTATGCAACACCAAATTGATCCTCATAATCCTAAAGGTAGAGAAGTAGCCAGATTTCTGTCGGACCTTCATCTGGTTAATAAGTTATCCTATAATACGTTTTTGTTGCACAAATCTGTAATTTCAACTCTTTGCAATCCAGACATTGCTGGCCAAATTAGTTCTCATATTTTAGTAAAACAGGTCTTAGTCAATAGCGTTAGAAAAACCAGTTAAATCAAAACCACCGATTTGGAACATAGATAGCCTAGCTGCCTATCTAAATAATTATAATTTTATACATGATAACGTTTTCCAAGTGCAAAGACACACTGCAACATTATTACTCTTATGCTTAGGTCGAAGAGTTCACGATTTAACTTTACTAAGAACTGATGCAGAGCATTGTATCCAAAGTAATAGTTCTATCACCTTGTGGCCTGTTTTTGGTTCAAAGACCGATTCTTCGGATCACAGGCAATCGGGTTGGAAATTGTTCTCTAATTTAGATAGCAATAATTTGGATCCAGTCTATTGGATTAATAGAACGATTGAATTGTTAAAAAATCGCAGAGATTCGGCTAAGGTCCATAATCTGTTCATTTCTACAAGAGGTGAAGCAAAAGCAGCTTCTAAGACAATCATATCAGGGTGGATTAAAACTCTACTTAAAGATGCGTGTATAACTGCAACGCCTGGGAGTTTCCGCTCTGCCGTTGCCTCAAAAAACTGGCTAGACAATTTCCCATTAGAAGATATTCTTGCGAGAGGAAATTGGAAGTCCCAAAATACTTTTTGTTCTATAAGCGAACAGTTCTACCCTCATCTTCAAGTTCATCTATAACTATGTTATTTAATCCTGTTGATTGATTTTACGATCTAAAATTGTGATTAATCGAGGTTTATAAATATACATAATTAACCAACATCTGATTTAATGTTGATTGTAAAATTGTGATTAATCGAGGTTTAAAAATATACATAATTAAACCAATATCATAATTAAGTATGTAAGAGTTTTTATTTTCGTTGCTGCATTTGTGTCATTCAAATGGTCAATTTAACAAGAGATACTTTATCTTATTAATAATCATTCACATTGGCGTCCAGATCACCACCACCAGGCGATAACAAACAGGTCTCAAATTATATAAGCTTCGAATAACGGTCAAGTCAAATTAATAGAAGCGTTTTACCTACCAATAAAACGCATATTCATTTACTTACCTTATTCGAAGCATACGTTTTAAAGTCTGCCTGGTGATTTTCGACTCAATGAGGCACAAAGTTGGCGGCTCACTCAGTGCGCCCCCACTCTGCCAGGTGGTGGGGTTAGAAAGAGAAGAATACAAGAGAGAATGAGACGGATATAGATGGCGGGAAACGTAGTGCCTATCTCAAATTATATAAGCTTCGAATAAGGTAAGTAAATTAATATGCGTTTTATTGGTAGGTAAAACGCTTCTATTTAAAATGTCCATATTGCACTCTACGCGCGAAAACTTTCTGGAATAGTTAAGTCTATATTGCCTTATGTTTTTGTTGCGAGCTTCCGCAGCTTCTTCAGAAAGTTGTCCTATTGGAAGAATTGCGTGTTTTATCTTCGAATCTTGCTTTGGTTTTACGAGCTGCTAACCATTTTTGCTTAAAATTGTGTTGTATATTAGCGGTCTTTTGCTTTATTTCATGAATTCTTATATCATCATCAGAGCAGTTGCTGCTTCAAAAACGTCAATTTTCCGTCAAATGTTGCATAATAGCATACAACTCATTTCGAGTCATAAACCCCAATCTTGAAGTCCCTGTAACAAAATAAAACTAAATCTTAGGAACGAATATTTATAAAAGATTGTAAGGTACTAACGAAAAAAAATCCAAAAAACGGGGCGGGTACGGACGGCTGTTTTTTATAAATTTGTTTTGGACTGTCTACTCTACAAGAATAATAATAATAATAATATCCTTGGACATTTCACACAACGCCATTTCGTCCCAAGCTAAGCAACCTAATGCTTGTGTTATGGTAACAAGATGGCTGATAAACTACTTATATACATTTTATTTTTTTTGTAAATACATACATATTATAGGAAACACCCAGACTCGTAACAAATACTTGCAGGTCGTACAAATATTTGTTCCGTGCGGGAATCGAACCCGCGACATAGTGCGCAGCAGTCAATCGCTCAACCACTGCGCCAACCGTGTCGTCTATAGTATTTGTAAAAGTCTCTTAAACATAGACAATTTTTGTAATAGTTTATGACAACTTACTTTTGGACATCTGGATTAAAATTGATTAAGACTTTTGTAGGAAAAAAACATGTTCCATATAGTACATACCTGGCTGAGAGGAATCCACCACAAAAATCACCACAAAACCGTATGTTCTTTAAATATTACGTTTTAAAAACAAGTAAAATTTGAGCGTATCGAAAAATCACACGCTGTCAGCGAACGGCAACTTCCGACTGAGCGCGTGCCACGTGTTGGAGAGCTGGCACGGAATTGTTCGGCCATTTATTGTACCAACTACTTAACTTTTAAAGGATCGGTTATATGGTATAGTTTACCAATAAAAAAAAACATATTAGGCCAACTTTTAGGGCCTAATACCACACTGTGCAACGGTTAGGTAGCGGTTTCTTAAAATTTCCAGGACAATAAAACGGTCGTCCCGGGCCGATGTGCATCTCATCACGCCTCTACTGCCTGGTTGGTCCTGTGCGCTGTGTCAAACCTTGGTCGATTAATGCTACAGCCTGTGCAACCTGTGCAGGTGTTAATGGCATTTTTATTGGTGTACCTTTAGTTAACCAATAAAAAGCCCAAAACCACAATAGCTCAATAAGCTACCGAAAGCTTTTACAACACACAAATTTAAACTTGCAACTTAAGTCGCTCAAGAGACACGATTCAACTAAAAATTTAAAGTTGCACCATAGTGCACTTAAACATAATGAATTACCCTCTTGAACTAAGAGTAAAAATTTGTTTGACCTACCCTCACAAGAAACAATCATTAGAAACACTTAAAAGTTTTTGTTATGGCTGGATTCCGTACCGCTGAGTGTATAATTAAAGCAAATTAAGCGCACACTTGTCCCAATACTTGCTTTCTACTTTAAAGGGGAATGGGCAAAAATATATGGAGCTTGGTCCAAATTTCCACCACCAATAAGAACTATGGCATATGATGGACCACTGCGTACTGAATCATTGTAAGAAGACCGCAACCAAAAATATTTACTCAGTAAAAAGTTATGACCCCATGAAAACTTGCAATTTAAAAATCTTTTTACGCTTCTTTATTTCACTATATCTTTTAAACTACTCGATTGATTTAGGTGTATGACATTTCGTTGTAATTCATACGTTATTCAGGTTGATATAAGCTATATGACGTCAAAATAAAAACAATATGGCGGCCCCGGTAGGTACCTCGATACGTCAAAAAAATCAAACCCTATCATGTGGGGTATCAAATGAAAGGTCTTATACCTATCTTTACAATGCTTATATTTATTTTAAAATATTTGTAATACTGGGAAGAATGTAAACACAAAAATATTTCACAATAGTTTTATTTATTCCTGTCTCACAGTGTGGGGTCTGTCTTTAAAAGAGTACATCTCATATGTCTTCATCCACAATAACATTATCCAGATTCGCAGCTGGAAGTAGAATTGTGGGTTGGTGTCTCGCCCATCCAAAATACCAAATAATTACCATGACGTGGGCACAGCAACCCACAGTTCGCATTCCAGAAAGACAAGAACAGTAGTAGTTCGAAATGGTTTCTCGATTATGGATCATTACATACGTGTAGTATTGTCTTGCACGTGCGTGTCGGGATTGTATTCTTGCGCGTAGCAATATAGCGTTTTCAGGTTCAATGCCAAAATCAACTATTTCACTAAATGCTCCATCTCTTGCTACTTCAATCTGATACACGCCATTGCGTACGTGTTCGCTATAGTAGCTACGCGCAAGTTTTATGTGATATGAACCAAGTGCAAACAATGTCAAGTCTTCTTGAGTCAGAACAGGAAATTCATCTGCTCCTATGGCGTCGGCTTCAATATTTCGAAAACTTGCCCGCCGTCTATTTATATTTCTATCTGTAACATAATATGCTCCCAATTGATTTGGTACATGCAATTTCTCTCTAATGATTCTTAAATATTCCTCTGCATGCGCGTTATCTTCGATTAAAAGATGAAAAGCGTTAATAAGCGCAGCGGCCACCCGGAAATCATCCATCATGTGGCACATAGCACGATTAAAAAATTCTTGCCTGAACAGGCGAAAATCGCGTTTAAAACGTCCGTTTACGACCTCGACGACCCAGCGGCATATCGTCACTTCCCTATTTTTATTGGCTTCTAACGTGGTTAACTGGTCTTCGCTACGCCGTTTGCTAATTGGCATACGTGCCACATAACCACACGATTCCATGTCTCCTATAACGTCTCTAAAGCCGCGGTCGCAGATAAAAACATCGTTCGCTTCAAAAAAGTAATGGAATGGATTGTCTTCTCTTTCGTTAATAAGACCTTTCATTATAACGGCATCCGATGTTGTTGCTGCGTGAGGCCCAGTAACATCTATTATGTAGCCGTCACAACACACAATGAGAAATGGTTTTAACAGGTTCGTGTATTTGTGCAAACTGTATGTTTTCCGCTGGAAAAGGAAGTTGGAAGACTTCTGAATATAGACGTAAGTTCCATCTATCACCAGAATAGCTTTCCTTTCTTGTAAGGGTGCATCTGGGTTTCCAAATAGACCATTTGCCACAGTCAGATTTTTTGCAACTACTTCATTTCTTGAAATATGGTCCAGGCCCAGGTGCCTTGGTACGAAATCTTGAACCAAACATTTGCGCACAGTATTCATTTTCCTTTCGAGCGTACGGCGACTCATTCTGAAAAGTACGCTGAGTCTTTCGTTAGACTCACCCGTCCGGAGCTTCATCAAAAAAATAGCAATTGCAGTATTGGGGTCGGGGACTTCTTGCTGCAATGAAGGGGTTTCTCGTATCACTTGCTCAAATGCGTTATGAGTGATGCCCACACGATGATGCAATATTTTTGGATCCATAGTTTGTATATTTTCAAAGTCCATTGTGTTGGAACTACACACATCAAAAGTGTCTAGGGATCAACATATATTTTTGCAATAACTTTTCTCTTGATTGATATTAATTTAAATTTTCTTTAAGGATTCATCAAATAAAGTGTTTTCGTTTGTCACAGTAACGATAAACCAAGTCACCTTTGCATTAATAAAGAAATTTGCCATTTTCCTAATAAAGGGATTTTTGACATTTGAACCACTAACATTAAAGTTCGAAAAAAGACTGAAATAACAGTTTTCTTTAAAATTTTATTGGGTAACTTAAACAATTAATAATCCGTGTTTCTACCGCGAACACTAACAACACAAGAACATCGGTTTGGCATACTCAAAATGAGTTCATCAAAATCACGCTGTGGAATGGCCGCCCATGTTCGTTGCAACAACAAAAAAAGGTCTTCTTGCAACTGGATACCCTCCATATTCGGCAGAGCTCTTCTCTGTAGCATATCCCATGCATGCTCAATCGGGTTCAAGTCTGGCGACTGAGCAGGCCAGGGCAGGACATTGATGTTAGCTGCGGCGAGAGTCTGTCTTACAACTCTTGCGGTGTGCGGTCGTGCATTATCACTCTTCAGGGAACTTAATTAGCGACCAAACAGTCAGAAACCGCTTGCATGAAGTGAACCTTCATTCCCGAAGACCGCTACGGGTACCACCTATAGCAATGCACAATCGTAGGATTCGATATCAATGGGCTCTTGAACACAGAAATTGGGCAGAAGAACAATGGCGTTTCGTGTGCTTTTCTGATGAGTCTCGTTTTGGTATGAGACCGGATACAAGACGTATACGACACTGGAGAACCCCTGGACGCCAACAGCGATTAAAATCCTGCCAGGAAGTCCATCCTTATAGTGGTGGAACCATCATGGTATGGGCGGGTATTTGGATCGGCGGAAGAACTGAGTTGATTTGGATCAGAGGCAACCTCAACGCTCAAATTTATGCTGAGACGATTGTATCTGACGTCATCGTTCCTCTACAAGTGCAAATCGGTCCCTTATTTCAGTTAATGCATGATAATGCACGACCGCACACCGCAAGAGTTGTAAGACAGACTCTCGCCGCAGCTAACATCAATGTCCTGCCCTGGCCTGCTCAGTCGCCAGACTTGAACCCGATTGAGCATGCATGGGATATGCTACAGAGAAGAGCTCTGCCGAATATGGAGGGTATCCAGTTGCAAGAAGACCTTTTTTTGTTGTTGCAACGAACATGGGCGGCCATTCCACAGCGTGATTTGGATGAACTCATTTTGAGTATGCCAAACCGATGTTCTTGTGTTGTTAGTGTTCGCGGTAGAAACACGGATTATTAATTGTTTAAGTTACCCAATAAAATTTTAAAGAAAACTGTTATTTCAGTCTTTTTTTCGAACTTTAATGTTAGTGGTTCAAATGTCAAAAATCCCTTTATTAGGAAAATGGCAAATTTCTTTATTAATGCAAAGGTGACTTGGTTTATCGTTACTGTGACAAACGAAAACACTTTATTTGATGAATCCTTAAAGAAAATTTAAATTAATATCAATCAAGAGAAAAGTTATTGCAAAAATATATGTTGATCCCTAGACACTTTTGATGTGTGTATTAAGAACGGCTGTTTGTAAGGTTTTCGTAATGTCTACGAACATTTCTCCGGTAAAATCGTGTGATGAGTTTGGAGCATCAATTAAGTGACCCCATTGATTTTCATCCAAATGTTCTTGACACACTCTTGCGTTTGGAGGTATGTAAAAATTCGAGTGTACCAACAGTTCTAGTTTGATAGACGCCGGAATACGGCATCTACTTGCATTGCTACATTCATGATAAATGCATGTGTTAGATGTATTTGGTGCTCTTTTGAATTCATCGGTTTCGAAGATTCCTCCCGATGGTCTTCCGACACGAGGAGGCGGCTGGTCAGCTTGGTTTTGACTGCGGTCAACTGCATACCTTACCCGCAACCAACAATTGCGGCAGATAAATTGCTCGCCATCCAGTATTAACTGCAACAAATACAACACCTTTATTCATGACGCTCCGTCTAACTGCGTGTGTTAGCTAACATGTCTACTCGCTAAGAGACCTCTCGCTAAGAGAGGTCCTAGGTTCGATTCCTTCCGCATATAGGCTCTCCGGCAATAAGCTAGAGTGTTGATTCTGTGCGTCTGGGTATATTATCTATATAAGTATGTATTCAAAAGAAAACAAAAAACGGTAAGAGTGATTAAAACATGACGTTACTACCGATAGTAAAATATTGATTAATTAACTTAACAAAAGTGTTACAAGTAATCTTATTGTTCACGCCTTCCCACGTCTGGGTATATTATCTATATTATGTACTTATGTATTCAAAACAAAAAACGGTAATGATGATTAAAACATGACGTTGCTACCGATAGTAAAATATTGATTAACTGACAAACAATAATAACAAAAATGGATCAAGACTGAAGACGTCCAAAATATTTCGCTTCAAAAAGGTTTTTCTAGGGATCTTTCGTTACAAGTAATCTTATTGTTCACGCCTTCCGACAATCTCAAATGGAATCGGGGCACGGCATTTGAAATAAAATACACATATGCATGTACTAACCTGTCGAGGTGCTAAAAGTCCTTGAATGTGCTCTGCAGTTCCTGGGTGATTATCCAGAAACGGTTGAAGCAACTGATAGTTTCTTCTTTGAGTCAATGAATAATTGCAACATATGCAGTTTCTTCTTTCCGCTTCCATTGTCACAGACACACAAAGTAATAACAAAAAGTCCGATGAGATATAACCGTGGTCGAAAGAAGAGAATCAGAAGAAATCAAGTACACAAAAGTCGCAGGGAAAATATGACCAGAAAATGCACAGTACGCACCGAAAGCAAGCAAACGAACGACTGCGTGGGACACATGTGTCGATTGGGTCAGGTAGTTAGGTCAAAACCAGTTTTCTGTCAACGTCGTCGGCGCAGCGTATACCGTATTGCTTCCTAAGTGCGAAAGGGACAAAACTAATGCTATCTCCATCTACGAGTCGACGCTAGCAATCCCCGGGTTCCGAAATGCAAAAATATTAAAAAATACTTTTAGCTTTTAGCACGATTGCGAACCGTTCCGTATTACATTTTTATATGGGTAGGTGCGCTAACGTTATCTTTGTATACTTTGCAGACGATTTGAGCGCATTACAGAACAGGGGGAATGCGTCATCATTGCTACCATGTTTTTACTGCTTGAAATGTGGATATGTGCGAAAAAAATAAACGGTTAAATAATTAAAAACACGTATTTTTAAAACAGTCATAACTTTTTTCTGAGTGAATATATTTTTTTCGCCTAGTAGTCAAAATTGTATGGTATTTAGTCGACTTTAAGCTTACATAGCCCCCAATAGTGGTGGAAATTTGGACCACTTCTGCTCATTATCTTTTGTGTACAAACATGTACAAGCTGGTATGTTTAGGTATTCGAGCATTTAAACGGCGATGCCATCCTGCCAAGGCATTAGTAGTCCTGTGCCTCTGGTTTGCACAGCTCAGAATTGACAGTGATATTTTCGGAAACCACGTTTTTTCAAAATATTCTTGGAATATCGTCATTTGTTGATTGTTTGGAGCAACACTTAAAATGTAGGTCCATGCGGCGGCAATATAGTTCTCTGGTGCTAGTGCTATAATGGAGCACCTGGCGGTATTCCGCCCAGCTGTTATGCTCAGCAATTTCATTGTTTAACCCATTGAAGGACAGTGAACGAGACACAATAGAAGTTTTATTGTTTTTACGTCTATAAGGTGTATCTGTTCCAACACGAAATATTTTAAGAGCAACATCTTACGGTGGTAAAGATTCCATAGAAGCGAAAAAAAATAATTTATCTAAGTATTTTTTATCTTACGTAATTATTTTAATTTTAAAACTGCTTGACCCTTTTGGTATGAAACCTTCAGCGGCCGCACGCGCGCTCGGTGCGTCTCGTGACCCTGACCGGTAACGGCTATCTATTCTGTGTCGAGCAGCGTGTCAGGGCGGTAGCGTTCGCATGCATGTCTCCGGCCTGCGCGCGACCGCGCGAGTTTGGTAATCATTTCGCGTCCTACTGACGGTTACCGTGCTCCACATACTGTGTGCTGCCGGACGCAAATGCCCTCACCTCGTATTACATGGGATCTAACAATATCACTGGTGACCTGTGTCGGTCGTACAAAAATACAGCACTGCCTATCTCTTCGCGGAATGCAGGCGTGATGATGTTAAAAATAAACCAATTGTAGACTTCGTAGCTGGTCTTGTTTAAATAGCTTATCGCTTCCAATAATAATAAATGTCAAACTAAAATACAAAACCTAAATTAATAAATTCCTTCCTTAAACTTATTCGAAAAAGAGCCTAGATGCGATTAAAACAATACCTACACACATGTGGAAACTAGGTAAATACTAATAAACAGCTGACGGGTGAGTGCATCTTGAGTTCACAACGGTTAATGACCTGTTTGTGTAGATCGGATTTATTTGATCGATAGGCAGACGTGAACGTTTTAAGGTTCTCTCGAGAGATAAATAGCTTGCCATGTTATTGTAGAATAACATACGGCATTAAAACCTATTGAATGATTAAATAACTACATTACGTTATGATTATAAGTTTTGTCGAGTAGTCTTTTTACAGGCAAACAACATTTTTATTAGATCCGTGGTTGAATGGTAGGTATGCTATTTAACCCGTTAGGATAATAGTGTTCTGTGTAGGTATTGAACTCAAGACTTTTAATGATTGGTAGAGTTTAACTTAATTTATTAATACCGAACCTAAGTAGTATCTACTAGGCGTAATCCGACGGACTATCTGCAGTCTAGGTCTGTGGTCTAGGTACAAATCTACACTACTTAGGTACCTACCTATTGATCCTTATTCCCCATCACACTTAACACACACATACACACACACACCACACATGAACACTGAACCGTGTCTGGAAGTGATCCGGCCGGTATACCCATCATTGTTACGTTCGTTGCCCGAAGCCCGACGCGTGTTAACTAATGCGCGTGCGTTGCAATACAAGAGTCGCTTGGCACTGAACTCGGTGAGTCAGGTGCGCGCGCGGCTCGCCTGCCGCCGCCGCGGCGCCAACGCATTCTATTGTTCCGCGCGCCGTCTAGTCTCGCCGCCCGCTTCAATGACGGTAGGTAAATACAACGTATGGTTTAGCGTCATGGATATAAAAAATGAGAAGGAGCCAGTATTTTTATGTAAGTCAAATAATTTGAAATTATTAAATTTTTAAAATAATATATCCTTAGATATTTCTTTTTTCCTTTCTATGGAATCTTTACCACCGTTAGATGTTGCTCTGAAAATATTTAGTGTTGGAACAGATACACCTTATATAGGCGTTCACTGTCCCTCAAAGTGTTAAGCTTTTTTCGATATAGCGGCGTTAAAATGACGATAGCATCCGCACATTTCTACAGCCGGAAAAACTGATTTAACTGCATTCAACTGCGCTGTTTCATAAACAATTTTTTGTTTAAAGTTTATACAGTTTTTCCTTCAATTCAATATTGAAGGAAAAAGCCGTGTGTATGTTTGTTGTGTTTTGTTAGGTAGTAAAGTATAAATTGTAGGTAATAGGTGTTTATACCAGTAACCTGTACGTTTGAGTTCACATCCAGATGTATAGTGTATACCTGATAAAATGGACGTGGAGCTGATTGAAAAGTACCATCTGCGAAATACGATCCAGGCGCTTTCATTAGTCTTCTTGCTATGCGAGTGGCAAGATAACTTTTTCCTCTTCACCGTCCTCACACACAAAAAATTTCTTACCTAAAGCGTTAGGTTAGCACATCTGCAGGAGTACTATGGTGTTAAATTAGGCATGTGTTTACATACATTCAGGTCCTCTCATAACCTCCTCATATGTTAAATTGTTCTCATCCAAGCCCTCATCAATTTTTATATATATTACCATATCCATACCTGACTGGTTGTCTTTTTTCTCTCTTTCCAATGTCAGCAAACTCTGGTTCTAGGCTTTTAGCTTCATCACACAGAGACTTGCTATCACAGAATTCTTCTGATTTAGACGGGCCAGTAGTCAATCCGATATATATGTATCATCTTTTTTAGAGATTAAGCTATCTCTTTTCGGACTCGAAGTGGTATCTTGTTCTTCTTCTTCACCTTCAATAATTGGCTTAATTAATTAGTGTCCACCTCTGCTTGTATTATATCCGAGTTCATTTTCTCCATTATGAAAACATCTCTGCTGGTAGTAATACTCTTCGTTCTTGGATTATATAGTCTATAGCCCTTAGTATTTTAGGCATAACCAATCATGACTTTTTATCCTATTTAATCCTCTTCGCTTTAGGAACATGGGCCATTGCACGACTTCCAAATATCCGAATGTGGCTGACTTTTGATTTTTATTACTCCATAGCTCATATGGTGTTTCTTGTACACCCGAAGCTAGCGTTCTATTCCGTAAATAGACATCAGTGTTGACTGCTTCTGCTCAAATTTTGTAAACAAGATTTGCTACAAATAAAAGACATTGAGCTCCCTCCACAACTGTTCTATAAGGTGTTAAAAAATTAGCTTTAAGAAATTTAAGGAGTTGTTTAAAATTATATTCATTAAAAAACTACGAAGAAATATTTAGAATAAAAGCAAACGTTTAAAAGATATGCAATTATTTTCATTACGCGTAAATAATTGAATATGCGCACTGTACTAGACGGTAGACCGTCGAAGTCCCGATCGCCGCAAGCGGACGGCGCGGCGGCGCGGGAGTCCGACACCGGCGCGCGCTACACGTTCGGTAGGTAGGTACTAGATGTGTATCATGCCTACAATTCGATACCAAAAATAATGTTACGCGGTCGGTCTCGCAGCGGACCACGTACGGCGTAACAGACATAGGTTTATTAACTGATAGATAATGTTTAGCACACGGTCGTCGAATGTTGTGACGATAATAATTGGAACGGACTAATAATGACCGATTAACAGTTTGTTAAAACTTGTACAATAGGAAAGCTGCTAGCCGCGGCGGAGAGTATTGCAATACCTACACACTCGCGGGCCTAGGGGCTAGCAGTCGTCGTCGTTCGAATGGCGGCGGCCCCGCGCGCGCTCGCGCGTCTTTCGCGGCCCCCGGTACACCCTGGATGCGCGTGTACAGATAACGTATGGGTGATGAGCCGCTTACGTAAAAAAACTGTTAGTGCCGATTCTAATTTTCCCATCACATTCGCAGACTTTGGACTGGCAATTTATTGAACTTCACAATGTCTCAGTTTAATGAACTTACGACCCTATACCCCTTTCATCGGGGCTTGAGACAAAATGTAAACAATCTTGACACGTCTTTTTATCTAGAAATTTCGTATAAACAATGTCGTGTAGTAATTTCGTGTTCGGGTTTATTCTAAAACGAAGTCAGGTAAGAAACTAAATGGAAATGAAAACAGTGTTGGTATGTTTTTTGTTTTAGATAAAAAGACATGTTAAGTTTGTTTACATTTTGTCTCAAGGCTCGATGAATAGGGTACGGTTTCAAATAAAGTAAATTCAATGAACTGGTATGCTTAACAAATTTGATTCAGCCAATTTACAATACCTAATTATTATTAAAAGTATTTACAAAAAGTCTTTACCTTATTTACAAAAGATGTTGAAAATGTCTTCCACCTTGCTCAATGCATAAGTGAGCACGACGTATAACATTATTTTTCACTCTCACTAATGTGTCTCTGTCACGTTTAATGATGTCGAATGCACTTACGATTCGAGTTTTTAATTCGTCCGCGTTCCGAATATTATGTCCGGTATGTCCATAAACCAGGTCCTTAACACGACCCCAGAGATAAAAATCTAGGGGTGTAAGGTCTGGAGATCGGGGAGGCCGGCAATCGGCCCACCACGGCCTATCCAGCGATTTGGATAGGCATCGTTCAAGTAGGCACGGACTTCTCTGTGGTAGTGTGCAGGCGCTCCGTCTTGCTGAAAGTAATGTCCCGATATTTCGCTAAGAGGAACATCTTCCAGCATCTCTTCGACAGAATTGAGCAACTGCAGATATCTTTCTCCGTTAAGGCGTTCCAAAAAGACAGGACAGAGTACCGTGTGTCCTATGATTCCAGCCCACACGTTGACCTCAGTCAACGTGTTCTCAAACCGGTGCTGAAAGTGGTCAGGAACGACGGCTTTCGGGTTTTCGTACGCCCACCAGTGAGCATTGTGAATATTAAACAAGCCCACCCTTGTAAAAGTGGATTCGTCTGTCCACAAAATCTTACGAGCAGGGTTTTCCACCAACCACTCACAGAATTGACGCCGTGGTTCATAATCCGTGGGAATTATCTCTTGTACTCGCAAAAAGTGGTACGGGTGCTGGCCTTCTTCACGTAAAGTTTTCCAGGCGGTAACGTGACTTATTCCTAAGTCCCGACCCGCGTCGCGTGTGCTCCGGTGTGGATTTTCGCGGAAGTAATCCAAAACTCGTTCTTCAACGGCACCAGAGAGCCGCGGCCTGCCGGCATCTGCTTGAGGAGGACGAAATTGGCCATAATCTAGCAGACGCTGATAAGCCCCGAGGATAGTTTGCAGAGCTGGCACCTGTCGCTGTTCACCATACAACTCTCGGTACATGTTACGAGCTGCCGATAAATTTTCGTGACTTCTGATGTAGCACACTAGCATGTCCAAGTACTCGCGGTTGGAATAAGTAAACGGCATTATTGAAAAAAAAAAAACGGGAGCGCGCGAACGTTTCAAGACGACAGAGGAACAAACGCTTCCCGCGCGGCGAACATCAATCGACTGACGATCGGGAGAGAAGGGTAGCGCGGGTGGGTGAGAGACGCGAGACGTGTCGCGGTCTGTCGCGGCGGCGGCGCCCGCGCCGCTTGTGAAGCCCTGCGTACCGAGTGCATAAGAATTGTGGTAAATATTACTTATTTTTAGTGAAAAATTAAAATTACTCAAAAAAAAAAATTTTTTTTTTATTATGTTTACTTTTCGATACTGATCATCCTCGTAAAATGTTTAAAGCTAATTTTTTAACAGCTTATATTTAGTCGTTCACAAAGACCATTTTGCTCTGGCGTATACGGGTTGGTTGTTTGATGCACTATCCCATTTTTCTTTAAATAATTATCAAATTCCACAAAGCAAAACTCCCCGGAATTATCTGTTCTTAAAACTTTCAGTTTATTTCCTGTTTGTGTTTCAACACGAACTTTAAACTCCTTGAAATACTTAAAAGCTTGATTTTGGCCTGGAGGAAGTAGACAAAAGCCATTCCACTGAAGTAGTCAACAAAAAGCAAAAAATATCTCGCTTGGCCCAGGGACCTGTTCCATCGGCCCACAAAGGTTTGAACGATTTCAAGCACATTTTCTCACCTTTTGCCTTTGTATGAAAAACGTAATCTTGCCAGCTTACCTTCGCAGCATGTGATACGAAGCAGGCAAGATAACAAGCAATGTACGATATTCCCTCTACAGCCCTATTCCTCAGAGCAATCAGGCCCTTGCTATAAATGTGTCCTAGCTTACGGTGCCATATCGATGGCCCCACAGAATAAACGTGTAAGTCAAAAACCACAACTTTTCAGGAAAAAATAAAAACGATTAAACTTGAATAATAGTTGTTTGGAAGTATATAGGTTTAAACAAATTATATCAAATTAAAGATAAAAAAATATTATAAGTGTTGTTCGAATGAAACCACCCGTAGATCAGTTTAACGGCAAAGAGATATTTATTGTCCTTTACACAATGCCAATTTTATATAAACTACACACTAACACTACGATGACACTAGACTTGCAACGTATGACCGCCCGATATCGGTTCCGAGATGGAAGCCGACCGTGCAAGCCAGAGAGCGTTAGACTGCCCGAAACCGTTCCGAAGGAAGCGTGTCCGTGCGAGCCGAACTGCCGAATGGCTTTTTTTTTTTTTTTTTGGAAATGGCATCTCGCAGTTCAACCAAAGGGTTGTCTACTGCTTAACCGGGCTTGCCTGTGGCTGCCACAAAAGAATTGTAGCCTCCAGCCAGGGTTTAATAAAACTAAAGCTAACTTACAAAACTAAGCGACTACACGCTAAGGGCACCCCCTGCGGGGTTCGGACCTCGGCTTAGGGCGTCGCTGGATCGGGGGTTTTTAAAATTGCCGAATGGCAGGCGTGCGGGGCCTTATATACACTGAACGCGGCCGGCGGCGGGGCGTGCGCGATAGTGGGGCACGGTAAGTGGGAGCACGCACACAGCGGTGCGCGCATGATACGGCGTCGTGTACTGGTAGTGCTACAGTCTCCCCCTCTGTCTCCGATGACGACCCGGTGAGGTAGACAGGGCTTAAGTAGGCTGTTGCTGCTTCTTTGGTGGTCTTCCGCGGGGTCGAGGCTTGGGAGTTGTTGGCAGGGCCTCCGGTGGAGTTTGCTTGGTCTTCCGCGGGCGACCTCGTCGGCGTAAGGGCAAGACCGGCTGGGGCAGGGTTGCTGATGCCAACCCTTGATACGGACGCAGGGCTGAGGAATGGTACAGCCCCTTTTTTTTTTTTTAAGGCTGGAAATCATCCAATGACTGCTCCCGCTCTGGGTGGCAGTCTGGTTTGGAGTGGCAGGATCAGCAATCTGAAAAGAAGATGGTCCATGTATGTTTTTGATAATGTATGGGCCATCTCGGCGAGGTGCTAGCTTGGCGCTGAAACCTTGTGATGATTTGCTTAAGGCGTGTACATCAACCATAACTTGATCGCCAGGCTGATAGTTAGGACATGTCTGTCGTCTCTTGTCAGCGTATTCTTTTCGCTTCTCCTCTCTCATCTCCTGTATTTCATGGGCTCTTTTCAATATAGAGGCCATCATCAGTAACTTCGGTGTTATCTCGGGAACAAAATTTTCATTTTGTACTATGTGTCGCAGATCATGGTTTATGTCGTCGATCGTGCGAAGATCTCGGCCAAAGGTTAAGTAGGCAGGCGTGTACCCAGTGGATGAGCAAACAGCTGTATTCATGGCGAAACGTATGCTTGGCAGATGTTCTGCCCATCTGTTATGATTATCTCCCACTAGTATGTCCAACTGTGTTTTTAAATCTCTGTTGCGCCTTTCGACAGGGTTTGTTTCAGGATGATAGACAGGGGTAAAACCGTGATCGATATCCAGACAGAATGTCAGTTGCTGCATCACATTACTGACGAATTGAGATCCGTTGTCACTAATGAACCGTCTTGGTGTGCCATACCGTAGAATGATCTCATCCAATAACACTCTAGCACATTCCTCTGCGGTTGCTTGCTTCAATGCGAATAACTCAACCCATCGACTAGCCAGGTCTTCTACAATGAAGATCCATGTCTCATCCTTAGCCGTCTTGGGTAAAGGCCCGAACAAATCGAAGGATACGACTTCAAATCTTTGATTAAGTGCCGTGGTTTGGAGCAGGCCAGCTGGTTTGAGATTGCTTGTTTTATACCGTTGACATTGGATACAGTTCCAGATATTACTTTCAATTTGGGTTCTCATCCCCTTCCAAAAGTATCGCTTAGCAATGCGTTCGATAGTTTTCTCCACTCCATAATGACCAGCGGAAGCTTCATCATGATACATACTGATAACTTTCAGTTGCTCATGCTTAGGAACAACTAGTTGAGCGTTTTCAGTATCATTTTCTGATTTGTACCTGTAAAGTAGTCCTTGATTCATGAGATATCCTTTTGTACTCCAATATCTTCCGTTTTCGTATTGATTTCCTTCTAGTTCGTTAATTATTTTCTTGATGTCGTTATCTTTTAATTGTTCCTCTCTTATTTCTTTTGATTTCTTCCTTGGCATATCAATTATTATACTGCATACTCCACAGTCTTGTTCCATTGTAGGATCGCAATTAGGACGTGAAAAAGTGTCGGCGACAACATTTGTTCTTCCTTTAATGTATTTGATCGTCAGATTATAGGGTTGCAGCTGCAGGGCCCATCGTGCTAGTCGTCCTGTCGGGGACTTTAATGACATAAGCCACTTCAGGGCTTGATGATCGGTTAGTACAGTAACATCCGTACCCTCGATGTAACCACGAAATTTATTTACCGCCCAGATTACAGCTAGTGCTTCTCGTTCTGTGGTTGAATAATTTCTTTCGGCCGGAGTGAGGAGGCGACTAGCATATTCAAGTGGATGCTCATTTTCCCCCTCTCCCTGTACCAAAACAGCACCGATTTCATAGTTACTTGCGTCTGATTTAATCGTAAAAGGTTTGGTGTGATCTGCTTGGATCAACACAGGCGCCTTGACTAATAGTTTGCGCAGGTCGACAAACGCCGTTTTCTGATCATCTTCCCAGGACCAAACAGAATTCTTCTTCGTCAACCGGGAAAGGGGTTCGGTGATCTTTGCAAAATTAGGGATAAATCGCCTATACCACGAACACATTTGCAGAAATGATATCAAATGCTTTAAGTTTACTGGTGCAGCCATATCAACTATTGAAGCAATCTTGTCCGGATCCACCTGAAGACCATCAGGCGTTATGTAATGACCTAGATATTTGACCTTAGAACAGAAAAAAACACATTTTTCCTTATTTGCTGTGAGATTGTACTCATTTAGGCGATTGAAGACGTCTTGCAGGTCTCTGAAATGATCATCCAGGCTGGCTGACATGACTATTAGGTCATCTAAATAAATGAGGAGCTTAATGTGACTGAGGGTTATGCGAAATCTATCCATAAGACGCTGAAAAGTCGCAGGTGCATTTCGTAGACCAAATGGCATTCTCAAAAATTTTTACATACCGAAGGGTGTGATGAAGGCTGTCTTTATTTGGTCTTCATCCTTTACTTGAATTTGCCAGTAACCGGCGCGCAGGTCTATGGTGCTCATGTAACGCGTAGGCTTAGCACTGTGCAGGAGATCGTCGATACGTGGCAGTGGATACACATCTGCAGTCGTGATCGCATTCAGCTGGCGGTAATCAACACACACTCGTGTACTGCCGTCTTTTTTCGGAACAAGTACGACTGGCGCTGACCAAGGTGAGGAGCATGGTACAATAACTCCTTGCTCACACATCTTCTGTATTTCTACCTTCAGGGTTTGAATCTTAACTGGTGACAGCCTATATGGTGGAACAGAAATAGGCTTGTGTGGTCCCGTATCAATTATGTGTTCAGTCTCCGTTGTTGGCTTGCCGTTGGATACGAATACCGCTTCATTTCTCTCAAGGAAATGTTGTAAGCGCTTGGTCTCCTCTTCCGTCAGCAGGCACTCGGGGCTGCACACAGAAATAGAAGAGATCTCGGTTCCAGGGAATAAATTCGCAGAGTCTGGTGACAACTCGACGTCCGCGTTCTCGATGTTTCTACGTGCGTCTTCGTACAGGGCATCAATAACTGGTGAGTACCCATCGAATAGGACTGTTCGGGGTCTAGTTATCCTGTTTAACACCAACTATTTCCTGATAGATTACGTAGTGTAATTTCTTTGGGGCGAAGATATAGCGTAAGCGTTCCTTAAAAAGTTCCCATGTCTTCACATTGCTTTTAACTCCTAGCCACCAAATCGCTGCATCACCGATCAGAACTAATGGTAGGCCTTCAAGAGCGTTCGTATCGGATATCTTCTCTACTTCCTTAAACACTGTCACAGCTGCTAAGAAAGCTTCCACTTCTGCCTTTGAACCTCCAAATTTCGCTGGGCATTGCGCAAAAGTACTCCTCCCTCGTGTTCCGGTGGTGATTGCAAGGATAAGCTCCTTAAACTGGCTGTCTGACATATTGATAGCCATTTCTTCTGGCGAACTGCTTCCGAATCGAACTGGTCGACGAGTGGGCCGTGGCCTTAAATATTTTCTATCTTCGGCCTCCACGTTGTGCGCCACTTATAAGTGTTGTTCGAATGAAACCACCCGTAGATCAGTTTAACGGCAAAGAGATATTTATTGTCCTTTACACAATGCCAATTTTATATAAACTACACACTAACACTACGATGACACTAGACTTGCAACGTATTACCGCCCGATATCGGTTCCGAGATGGAAGCCGACCGTGCAAGCCAGAGAGCGTTAGACTGCCCGAAACCGTTCCGAAGGAAGCGTGTCCGTGCGAGCCGAACTGCCGAATGTCTGCAGCAGTCGCAACGTCCCCGTAAGGGGGCGTGGCAAGTGGGAATGGGGCTTTGCCCCTTGCCTCACGGAGGCTGTACAGTGGCCCGCTACTACGGGCCCTTCGATAATTGTGGCTACATTATGCCTAGTGGCCTGATGAGCGCGCGTGAGTTACGCGCACTCTTGTGTGTTGTTGCTATGAGTAAAACTGTAGGAGCGCCGCGGCGTTGTTTTACAACGCCGCTATCTTCACGACATCTCGGCGGTCGGTACCCGCCAGGTGAGACCCCCAGTTACCTGGGGGAGGCCCGGCGGGGTACGACCTGCGACGAGAATGCCGACTCGACGTGCCTACAGTTATATGGGTGTATAACTCCCGCCCGTCCCGTTCTCAGAGCTAGCCGATCGCGGCCCGGGCTAAAGAGCTGTTGTATGTGTGAGCGGTATTGTACTGTGTAACACCGCTCAGTGTCAGCGCGGACTGAGGTACGCACGTGAGTTTAGGCGACTGTATGGATGGATAGTGGTTGTCTGTTGTGCTACGCAACGTGCCTTTATTAACTTAGAACACGCTGCGCGACAGATGTATGCTGATCTGTGTGGAGTATCTAATGTGTCGAGTAAGCCGCGTGTAACCTGGGTGCAGCTTACTCGAGGCGTCAATCCGGTGCGATGGGGGCGTCGTCCGCTACCAGGTCGCGGGGCAGGGGTCTCGCGTCAGGGGGGCGCGTGTGCCAGGGCGCAATCTGCTTAATGACTGCCGAATGGCTTTTTTTTTTTTTTTTTTGAGATGGCATCTCGCAGTTCAACCAAAGGGTTGTCTACTGCTTAACCGGGCTTGCCTGTGGCTGCCACAAAAGAATTGTAGCCTCCAGCCAGGGCTTAATAAAAACTAAACCTAACTTACAAAACTAAGCGACTACACGCTAAGGGCACCCCCTGCGGAGTTCGGACCTCGGCTTAGGGCGTCGCTGGGGGGGGGACAGCAAGGGACAGCTGGATCGGGGGTTTTTTAAAACTACTGGCTCAGCGGCAACGCTGGCTGGCTCGAGCAAGGGTCGGGGGGATGAGAGTGGACAGGGTCGTCATGACGGGCCTCGACGGCGAGGACGGAACGACGGAAAGGAGACGGGCGAATCTGGGCCTAACGTTACACAAATTAAATATTTATTAATATTTTGTTTCAGTTTTTTGTGGTCAATTATAAAATATTAAGCAGTTTTATCATGGCATAAGAAATTAAATATTTAATAAAATTAATACTGACTTCCCTTATTTCCTTTTTGAAAGAATGTTACCAGATGAAATAGATAAGTTAATCGATGTTACAATCGACTGTTATTACAAAAATGGAATAACTAATTATCTAAAATAATTCAAAAGTGTTTCGTTTTTAGTCTTTATTACATAAGTTTAAACAAACCACATACATATATTAAGCTTTTTCCTCGTGACACTTTAACGTTTTAATAAAAGTCGTACAAATAAAATTGATGAAAAATCGATTTCACAATCGATCGTCAATGTTTAACAAAACGGAAGTCATGTCAATGTCAGGTCAAAAACTCAAACGTCAATCACATCATTTGCTTCGTACGTTATCTTTGAGTTTGTGGCGGTAAGTTAGTGGATATTTGCTGTTGTGTTTTCGTTTGCTGTAATAATTATTATTTATTGATCTTGTAACGACTTTGGCTACGTATAAAGGATTCTGACGGTTATTGCTTTTACGATCGACCCACGCATTTGAAAGTGTTTTTAATTCATACTCCCTCTGCTGCTATCTCAAACTTCTAGAATCTAGTTGGACGGCGTCTGAATCTTCAATGTATGAATGTCCTACAATAAATTCAGGTTTATTCTAATTAACAATAAAGTCAAATAGTTATTTTCTCGAAATGTAACGTGAGGGACGGTGTCTAACCTTAGCTTAGAGTTTGTTTTGTACAAACCAATATCATCCTACATTTTCTTTATCCCAGGGAGCAGCCGTAAATAATTTAGTTTTTTTTAAATGGTATAAGTGTATAAATAAAATAATTCAGTAATTGTTACTGTAACATCAAGCCCAACTTTCTATGAACTTTCGCCCGTCTCCTTTGTATCTGTGTGTTAATCTAACAGTGCTAGTAGCCGGGCTGCTCTCCTGGAGGAGAGTGGTGGCATCGTCGGGGGCAATGAGGGTATGCCGTGGACGGCGAACCTTACTGATGCGGGACGGGGTGTATCGGGAGGCGGCCGCAATGTCAAAGAAACGCTTCGAGAGGCGTTTCATGAACTGCTGAACTGTGGGGAGTTTAAAATCTACATGAAGGTCCATGTTACGGACGTAAAAGGGAGCTCCTGAGACCCTACGGAGGAACCGGTTTTGTAGTGTCTGCATTCGATGCAGATACTTGGGTTTGGCGTGCGCGAAGACGACGCAAGCGTAAGTCATGATGGGACGGATTACAGCCTTATAGAGACGCAGTTTGCACCGGAGTGACAATTTGCTGCGTTCTGTAAGCATGAATTGGAGCCTACCGAGAGCGAAAGCGGCCCGCGGACGGACCTGCTTTATGTGCTCTGCGAAACTGAGGTGTTGGTCGAGAGTGACACCCAGGTACTTGGCATGCTTCGCCCAAGGGATCGGCTTGCCGTACATGGTGATCGGATTAGGGGGGTTGGGGAGGGCCCTACGAATTCTCCTAAAGAGAACAGCCTGGCTTTTATCGGGGTTGACCTCGATTCTCCATTTCCGGAACCAAGCGCCTAGGGCGTTGGCCGAGTTCTGGAGAGTCTGAGCTATAGCTGGCGGACTGATCCCCGTGTAGTAAATGGCCGTATCATCGGCGAATAACGCCAATTGGGCCTTTTTACTCTTAGGGATGTCGCTAGTGAACAGGGTAAACATTAGAGGGGAGAGAACGGAGCCCTGGGGGACTCCGGCGCGAATCGGATGGGGGGAGGAGAGAGCGCCCTCGATGCGGTAGCGGCAGGTGCGGTTCGACAAAAAGTCCCGTAAGATGAGCACGAGACGGTCGGGCACGCCGAGTTGGTATAGCTTATATATTAAGCCATTGTGCCAGACTTTGTCGAAAGCCTTTGCTATGTCGAAGAACAGGGCGCCAGTCATAGCGCCACGCTGGAAGCCGGCACTGATGTGCTCGACTATGCGGTGCGCTTGCTGGACGCACGAGTGTTGGGTACGGAACCCGAACTGCTCGTCCGGAATCAGGCACTTCGCCTCGGCATAGTCCTTGAGACGCTTATAAATAAGCCTCTCGTAGATTTTGCCGAGCACGTTGAGCAGACTGATGGGGCGATAGCTGGTGGGGTCGGATTTGGGTTTGCCGGGTTTGGATACCTATAACAGAGGCCTCTTTCCAGGCTTGTGGGAACATGTTATTACTCATGGCGCCATTGAAGATGGCGGTCATGAGCATGATCAGTTGGGCGGGGAAGAGTTTGAATACCCTATTGGTAATTCCATCTGAGCCGGGGGCTTTACGAGCCTTAGACCCTTGATGATGTCTTGCACCTCGTCAGGGGTGACGGGGGGCAGAGGATCATCAGGGTCTTCAACGGGCGGGAGAGAGGCTCTTCGTTCGACCTCGGCGTCGACTTTGGCGAGGTGCTTTGGGTCGACCGGAAGGGAACTGGGGGAGCATTGGGACTCGAGACTGTCGGCTAGGAGCTCGGCTTTTTCAGAGCTATCGAAAGCGATGCTCTTGTCGGGGCGGATGAGTGGGGGGGTGGAAGATTCTTCGGGAGTGCGAAGCTTCCTCTGAAGGTTCCAGAAGGCTTGGTGATTGGGCTCAAGTTCACCGAGTAACTTGTCCCAGTTGTCCGAGCGAGCTTCCGCAATGCGTTTCTTTACAGCATGCTGTAAATTGCGCATGTGGGCTTTGTTCGCATCGCAGGGGAAGGAGTCGTAGGCACGGATGGCTGCGTTCTTCTCGGTTATCAGCTCACGTACGTCAGCGGGTAGTTTCCAGCGGTGGTCTTCCACCACCGGGACTTCCCGTGAGCAATCCGTCAATACGGATTGCACGTGTTCTGTAAACGAGGCGATCGCGCCAGTAGTGTCATCGACAGAGACAATGAGGTCAGGGATGGATTCCAGCTGTGGTGACAGAGTGTCGGATTTTAGCTTTTCGCTTACTTTCCTCCAGTCGGTCACCAGCTGGGTGCGGGGCGGGTGGTCGGGGTCAAGCGGACCCCCCGTGTAGGGGGTGAGGTGCATGACGACGGGACGGTGGTCGGAGTTAAGCTCTTGTAGCGCCTCTAAAGATTGCAAACGGAGGTTCACATTCTTGAGGAGCGCTATGTCGAGGACGTCGGGAGTTTGGTTAAGGTCGCCGGGATAGTGGGTGGGAGTCATCGGAGCGATGACGTTAAAGTTAAGGGAGGCCCCTAAGTTGAACAGTAATCTGCCTCTGGTAGAGGTGAGGTTACTGTTCCAGGCGGGATGTTTGGCATTGAGGTCGCCCGCCAGTATGACGGAGTCGCTTAAGCCGAAGAGGAGTGAGAGGTCGGCGGCGATGGATATATGATCTTCGCTACCGTTGGCCGGTGGGAAATAGCCAGAGATGATGGTGATCGGTTGATGACCGGTCATGGCGAGCCGACAGAGAGAGATCTCCAAGTGAGAGAGGTGAGGGGGTGGATCTAGAGGGATGCAATGGAGAGTCCTTCTGAAAATATGAGGGTACCGCCCTTGTGACAGCGTGACCGATCATTGCGAACTATGCGATAGTTGGCGATGTTCGGGTTGCGTATATGGGGCTTCAGAAAGGTCTCCTGAACTAGTAGGACGTCAAGCTGATGGTCGCGGAGGAAGGCGGCGATCTCATCGCGTTGACTTTTAACGCCGTTAGCGTTAAAGAAACCTAACTTGAGGGACCGGGGCTTTGTACATCTAGCACCTTTTGTAATATCCATAATTGATATTTAAAAGGTGAGGTTGGAGATGGCGCGCACTACCCCGGGGTAGCTGTGGTATGCCATGAGGATTTTGATAGGGTCGCCCTTGGCGGCTTAGACCTGATCGGCCATCGCGATCGCCTCCGGGGTTTCGAACACTTGGTTCATAACCGCGAGGGTGTGGACGAGGATCTCCGTCGTGGTGGGCTTGGTACCTGCTGGGGAAGGGGAAGGGACCTTTTTCGGGGTTGCCGAGGCAGGCTTCGAGGGGGCGGCGGGTGGAGTTGCCAAAATGGCCACGGGGGAAGGCGTTGGCCCAGGGTTAACGGTAACCTTGGGCGCGGGGTTGGTAGCAGGGGGCTGAGAGATGGGGCCGCGGTGACTGGAGCGTCGCTGCGGAGTAGGTTGGCCCAGAGCATGGGTCGTTGGGGGCTAAGTCGCACTGGCAACTGCGATGAGGGCACTCTAATGGTAGCCGAGGGGCTTTCCCTCTTCTGGCGATCGCTAGCGCTATTCGCCAGTTTGGGGGAGGATGCCTTGGGGGCTTTCGGGCAGCCACGGTAGTTGGCTGGGTGGCCAGATTGGCCACACAGTACGCAGCTCGGGGGTTCGGTGCATAGAGCCCGATCCTTGGGGCGGGGACAGTCCGCTGTGCCATGGTCACCCAGACACTTGACGTACCTGGGTGTGGCGTAGCAGTTGGACTGCGCGTGGCCATATAATTGGCAGCGATGGCACTGGCCAATTATATTGGAGCGGCGGGGTTTCTCAATAGAGATCCCCGATAGTGAGCAGACCGACTTGATCTTGAAGATCGGGTGGTGCCCTTCTACAGGGTCACACACCACGAGGACCATGTCGTAAGCGTGCCCGCGACGCGCCTTGTGAAGGCGGTGCACCGCTGAAACGGGGATGCCTTGGGCAGAGAGGTCATCCTTGATGTCGGCCGAAGGGATCTCCTTCGGGACTCGGCGGATGACTACGCAAGTCGGTGTCTCTTCAGGGAGGGCGTACGTATGGAACGAGTAGTTCCTCGTTCGCAGCATACTAATGAGTTCCCTGTAGTCCGCGGACGAGGGAACAGACACCTTGATGCCCTGTTGGGTCGAAGTGGCGCTGGTGTACTGGATCTTACGATCCACGCACATCTTGGACACTTCGGTCCATTTGGCCTTATCTTGTGTGTAGACCGGAGGCGGGGGCTTTTGCTTCTTTACAGAAGCGGAAGCGGGTTTCGCCTTGCTACCGCAGGGGCGGGGAGCCTGAGAAGGGGCAGGGGTGGGGGAGGATGAGGCCGCTACGGCCTTTTTGGCCTTGCTGGCCTGGGATGAAGACCCTTTCTTCCTCTTCCCTCCTTTTCCGACGACCTCGTAGTCGTCTTCCGAGGATGAGGAAGAGGCAGAGAGGGGGCCATCGTCGTCCGAGATCGGAGCGGACGTGTCCATGCTCTCCGGTAGAGCCTGGACTGGGGTGGTGGGGGCAGCCTTTGTTATTACCGGGACAATAGAGCCCGGTGCAGCTGCGGACGGAACAATAGAAGCGGCCGAGACAATGGCGACGCTAATTGGGTTCGCGGAAGCGGGCTCAATTGTCGGTAACGACAATAGAGCCGGAATTCCGGTAAGCGGCTTTGAGCATGCCGCTTGAATGAGGCCTTGATCGACCGGCGGGGGCGAGAGCGGGCTGTCGAGCGCGTCGCTGAAGTCAGCGACTGACGACGACGGCGCGGTGGGACTGCCGTGCAAAGCACGGCCGGAATGCTGGGCCACGAAGTTCGGGTCCGGGAGCAATTCCGTAAGGAAATATTTGACCCATCTCGGGTCGACCGACTTTGTCATTGTCGGTGGGGAACCTAAAACCTTTAGGATGCGAAACACATAGTCTGCGCAACCTATCGGCCCTAAAACCTAACAACCTAATTCCCCGGGTGGATAGGCCCGGGGATGTGTAGCCTCCCTGTCGGGTGCAGACAGGGAGGTGTGTACCTATGGTGAGCCCTAAGTTTGTAAACCGTTCGCCAATCTTATTGTGCGAACGGGCCCTGACCGGGTCTAGTGCGAAGGGGTAGACACTCCCAACCGACACTAGGTGTGTAGCTGTGGACGAAGTCAGAAACTAGAGTTGACTAGGAGATCCCCCAAGGCCAAACTTCTAGCTCTCGGCTCCAATTGACTGCCTCACCCTGAAGGGGATCGGCGGGTGTGATTGGGTCAACACCCCACTCGGCTTCGTTGACACCGTGAGGTTTCAACCGAGGACCACGAAACTGTGGTTTTACCCAGAGGGGGCCAAGACCGACGATAACGTTTTGACCAAAATTTCTGTTACGAAATAGCGACTGTAACTACCTCCTTGAAAAAGGCAGTAGTATACAGGAAACACTTGTAGTCGATGACTACGAAACTGGCGTCGACAGGAACGTCCACCGGAAACACACTAGCGGCGAGACAGGGTGTGGCGAGCAGGTAGCGGAGAGCAGGTAGCGCGCGGCACGTCCGTCCGGGGCGAGCGTCGGGCAGCAAGTGACTGCCGAATGGGTTTTTTTTTTTTTTTGAAATGGCATCTCGCATTTTAACCAAAGGGTTGTCTACTGCTTAACCGGGCTTGCCTGTGGCTGCCACAAAAGAATTGTAGCCTCCAGCCAGGGCTTAATAAAAACTAAACCTAACTTACAAAACTAAGCGACTACACGCTAAGGGCACCCCCTGCAGGGTTCGGACCTCGGCTTAGGGCGTCGCTGGGGGGGGACAGCAAGGGACAACTGGATCGGGGGTTTTTAAAACTACTGGCTCAGCGACAACGCGGGCTGGCTCGAGCAAGGGTCGGGAGGATGAGAGTGGACAGGTTCGTCGCGACGGGCCTCGACGGCGAGGACGGAACGACGGAAATTTGTGTCTGTGTGCTAATCTAACAGTGCTAGTAGCCGGGCTGCTCTCCTGGAGGAGAGTGGTGGCATCTTCGGGGGCAATGAGGGTATGCCGTGGACGGCGAACCTTACTAATGCGGGACGGGGTGTATCGGGAGGCGGCCGCAATCAGGGGATTGCGGACTGCTTTATGGCAGTGTCAAAGAAACGCTTCGAGAGGCGTTTCATGAACTGCTGAACTGTGGGGAGTTTAAAATCTACATGAAGGTCCATGTTACGGACATAAAAGGGAGCTCCTGAGACCCTACGGAGAAACCGGTTTTGTAGTGTCTGCATTCGATGCAGATACTTGGGTTTGGCGTGCGCGAAGACGACGCAAGCGTATGTCATTATGGGACGGATTACAGCCTTATAGAGGCGCAGTTTGCACCGGAGTGACAATTTGCTGCGTTCTGTAAGCATGAATTGGAGCCTACCGAGAGCGAAAGCGGCCCGCGAACGGACCTGCTTTATATGCTCTGCGAAACTGAGGTGTTGGTCGAGAGTGACACCCAGGTACTTGGCATGCTTCGCCCAAGGGATCGGCTTGCCGTACATGGTGATCGGATTAGACTGCCGAATGTACTGTGGCAGTCGCAACGTCCCCGCAAGGGGGCGTGGCAAGTGGGGTGACGAGGCCCCTTGCCTCACGGAGGCCATACTGTGGCCCGTTAATACGGGCCCATCATAATGGGCGGCATAAAAACTGCCTTGGGGCCTATGAGCGGGCGCGAGTTACGCGCGCTCTTGTGTGTTGTTGCTATGAGTAAAACTGTAGGAGCGCCGCGGCGTTGTTTTACAACGCCGCTATCTTCACGACATCTCGGCGGTCGGTACCCGCCAGGTGAGACCCCCAGTTACCTGGGGGAGGCCCGGCGGGGTACGACCTGCGACGAGAATGCCGACTCGACGCGCCTACAGTTATATGGGTGTATAACTCCCGCCCGTCCCGTTCTCAGAGCTAGCCGATCGCGGCCCGGGCTAAAGAGCTGTTGTATGTGTGAGCGGTATTGTACTGTGTAACACCGCTCAGTGTCAGCGCGGACTGAGGTCTGCACGTGAGTTTAGGCGACTGTATGGATAGTGGTTGTCTGTTGTGCTACGCAACGTGCCTATATTAACTTAGAACACGCTGCGCGACAGATGTATGCTGATCTGTGTGGAGTATCTAATGTGTCGAGTAAGCCGCGTGTAACCTGGGTGCAGCTTACTCGAGGCGTCAATCCGGTGCGATGGGGGCGTCGTCCGCTTCCAGGTCGCGGGGCAGGGGTCTCGCGTCGGGGGGGCGCGTGTGCCAGGGTGCGATTTTCTTGAGGTGCGGCCACTCGGACGCATCGGCCCGCGCGAACATCCCCTTCGCGAGGCGCCGCACAAACTCGTCCAGGCTCTCAATCCCGAGGTCCCGCTGTATGACATCGTTCCTCACGCAGCGAGGAGCGTCAACAATAGTCCGCAGCGACAGGCTTTGCTGCGCGCGGAGTAGTTTTCTGCTCGACTCGCTCGTGAGGGCGAACCAGGCTGGGGCGGCGTACGTCAAGATTGGGCGTATGTACAACTTGTACACACCCAACTTGACGCGCGCCGGGACGCGGGACGAGAGCACTGGTTTGAGCCGGTTGCGGGCGGCCCTACCTTGCGCGGCGACCTTGCGGACGTGTGTCCCCATCGTGAGTCGGCGGTCGATGGTGACCCCCAGGTACTTGGCCCGGGGTGACCACTCGACGTCGACTCCGTGAAGTTTCAGCGGTGGTGGGAGGGGCGCGTGTCCCGTGACCAGCGCCTGCGTCTTACCCACGTTAACCGACAGCCGCCACCTTGACAGCCACTCGGGGAGGAGGTCGAGCGCGCGCTGCATCTTGACGGCCGCGTACTTCGCGTTCATGGATGTTGTAATGTACGCGGCGTCGTCGGCATACAGCGCGAGCGTCACGTCGTCCGTGGTGGGGATGTCGTCGGTGTAACGTGAGTAACACGCCGGCGATATGCAGCTGCCCTGGGGCACGCCCGCTAGCACCGGGCGTGCGCTCGAGAGCGCCCCATCGACCACCACCCTGAAGGTCCTGTGGGATAGAAAGCTGGAGACCACCTTGACAACGCGACGGGGCGCGTCCGAGGTGGCCATCTTATAAACAAGGCCGTCGTGCCACACACGGTCGAAGGCCTTTTCCATGTCGAGGAATACTGCAACCCTGTACTCCTTCCTGTTCCTCGCAGCTGCGAGTTGGTGCAGTACCCTCGACAATTGGAGCGTCGTGCTATGCTCCGCCCGGAACCCGAACTGCTCCGGTCTCGGTACGGTATGAGGTGCTAGGTGTCGCAGCAGGAGCGCTTCGAACACCTTGGAGATCGTCGGCAGCAGCGTTATGGGCCGATAGCTCTCCGGCTTCAGGATATTCTTACCCGCCTTGGGCAGCATGATGACGCGCCCCTCCTTCCACGAAGCGGGGAAGGTCCCGGTGCGCAGTATCCCCGTGAACAGGCGCGCCAGCGCCGCTACCATACGGTACGGCAGGTGGCGCAGCGCTGTGTTGGTGATACCGTCTGCACCTGGGGCCTTCCTGGGCTTTGTTCGCAGGATGGCGCGTCTCACTGCGCCGGGCGGGAAGAATATTGGGTCTTCCTCTGGGGGTATCGGCGGGGTGAAGTAGACTCCAAGGTGTTACTCGACTGCTGCGACGTGCTCGTGGTCGCTAGTCGGGTTCGGTTGGAACTGACGCTCCAGGTGCTCAGCAAAGACCTCCGCCCGGTCTGGTATGGCTCCTGAATCACACAAACTTATCAAATCCTTATGTAAAGGGAGAGGTAAAGGCAGCAGTTCAGCGTATGCAAATCTTAAGTTTTCAGGATCTTCAGTAGGTTCTCCTCGCCGCCTTCTTGAATTAGTTCTTACTATGATTTGCATCTCTCGTAATTCGTCTTCAAAACTATACCTGAAGTAAATTGAATGAGGATGCTCGTGAGAGAAGTTTACTTCTTTTATTTTACTACAGTAAATTTTATCGCCGTTTATGTCTTTTAACCAATTCTTCCCTTTTATCAGCTCTTTGAAATCTATAAAATTATTTTGTGTCATTTGTTTTACTTGGTATTTAGGCTCAGTAACTTTGGCATTCTCTATCAAGCTATACATTTGATCGGGCGTATATACACCGTTACATTTTGATCGTTTTAATCCCGTGGAGGGTAGATCCAGTGTATGAAACACTATCGATATATGAAGAAAAAAATTAAAATCAGAGTACTTTTTTTTTTAAACTCGAATCAATTCTCGAATTAGTGAAAAAACTATGCGAACCATTCGTACGCAACATTCAGTACAAACACACTACGATTCTAAGAATAATGAATAATGCGTAAACGCAGTCAACGTGGACTCACAAAAATTAGCCAATCCTAGACCAAACCCCGCCCACAAACCCCATTTGATTGGCAATGCATATGACGCGCGCTCCCCGCACCCCGCGCGCTAAGGGCAGTACATGACCACAATGATGCACACAATTCAGTTGAATTCAGTTGCTCTACGTCACCGGTGTATCGTTGCGGTTGTTTACGTAATTATCCTTTTCGCGCGAAAATAATGGCGTCTCGAAATTACGTCTACTCCAACCTGGAGTTCGTTGCCATGGTGCAACTTTACGCGATCGCGGGTTATGATGCGCAAGCGGCTCGTCGTCTTTACAGCGAACCAAACCACTTGCAATCTTTGCGACTGCGTGGTATACCCAACCCGCAAATTCCGTCGGGTCAAACAATTGTGGCAGCTACTCAGCGTTTGTTAGATCACGGACAATTCCGTACTCCCTCACACGCTCAGGGCCGTGGTCGCCAACCGGTCTACACACCTGAACTAGACGAAGAAAAAATACTCGAGTACTTCGAACGAGATCCCAGGCGTAGCACAAACATGGCTGCAATTAGCTTTGACGTGAGTCAATTCTACGTTTGGAAGCTCTTGCATACAGAAGGACTCCATCCGTATCATTTTAAAAAAGTACACGCCCTCCACGAGAACGACGGAGCAGCTAGAATCGCATTTTGCCAGTGGTTACTAAACAATCGCCAAGTTAATATTCTGTGGACGGACGAATCAACTTTTACGCGTGTAGGACTATTCAACCAACGAAATGAACATTTTTGGGCATTTAATAACCCACACGTGATAAGTGAGTGTAGACATCAAGTCCGGTTCAGTATCAATGTGTGGGCTGGTATAATAAATGATACAATTATTGGCCCGTATTTCGTAGAAGGTAATTTGACCGGCGGGACATACTTAAACATGTTGCAAAGTGTGATCCCAGAATTAATTGAGGACATACCAGTAGCGTATTTAAATAACTTTTACTATCAACACGATGGATGCCCAGCACATTACGAACGTAATGTACGTAACCACCTCAATTCTGAGTTTGGAGATCACTGGATTGGACGGGGGGGCCCAGTTCCTTGGCCAGCAAGAAGCCCGGATCTGACACCGCTGGATTTTTATTTGTGGAGTGAGGTAAAGCGTTTGGTGTACAGAAACGAGCATCAAACTCGTGAACAAATGAAAAGTGCGATAGTGGACGCGTTCGATGTGCTAAAAAGTGACAGAGACACATTATTGAAATTAAAAGACAATCTTATTAAACGTGCAAGACTATGCATTCAAAGGAATGGTTTACATTTTGAACAATTACTGCGCTATCGTGAAGTGTAGCCAAGTGCCTAAGTGCTAATAAATAAATCAGAAGTGATTTTGGTATGTAACATTTTTTTTTAAATCTTGTAATCAGAACTTTTTCTTTTCAAATCATTGTAAATAATGTTGATTCCACATTTTTAAATACGCCATAACTAGCAGTCCTGTAGAGTGTATTGACTTATTTTTACATTTAACTTTTTTAGCATAATTATTTCCGTTTTATTATGTATGTCCGGAAACCTAGGCACAAAGCAATTATGCATTTGTTCCGCATTTGCCCCGCTTTTTCGACCCACATTCTAAAAACTTCCACATTTGCCCCTTTTTAAATTTGTTTCCTGTTTCGTCCCACATTCCTACATCACTTAATGTACAGTTAGCAAAACTAAATTGGATGTGATTCTTTTTATGTATTGCGTTGAGTATTATTTACAAGTATACAATTGTTTTCTTGAATTAGAGAAAATTATTTTTAGTAATTATAGACAAATAAAACTATTTCAATATTTAGAAAAGTGTTTATTATTAAATAACAATCAGAATCACAGATCGATTACTACAATAGTAGGTAGGTACACATAACTAAAAATATACTATTATAAAATTAGAAAAACAAAATCAAATATAATATAAGGTAACAAATCAACATCAAAGTAAAAAAAATCAGTTTAAAAATTTAAAAACCTGAATCATATTTTACGTACAATTAAAATACAAAAGGACATATTTTCTCTAAGCAATGTCCAATAGTAATTGTGCCGTTTAACATAGATTTTATGGAATCATTTATAATTTTATCCCTATCGATATCATCAGGGCGACGAGCATTCCCTTGGCTTTTTAATCGTAAGAAACTTAAATCAGCATCTTTTTTAATAATTCTTAAGAAACTGATTATATTAAGTTTTCCGGTGATACATCTGTTTATCTTTGCATTACAGCCTTCTGCTGGGTTGTTGGTTCTGTAAATATCTCCATAAAAATCCCATTTTCCGTGCATGTATTGATTATCCAACCAGGATGATACAAAATAGTCATTAAACTTGTCAACGTTTTCTTTTTGTGGGCAATCTTCCATTATGTATAACCAACCATCAGCTTTATATTCTGATGGCAGTAACGCTAATGAAGAACATAGTGCGACATGCTTCTTGTAAATTTTTTTCGTTGTTAAATTTAACTCTTTGGCCTTCTTCCACAGTGCTTTAGAAAAATGGTAGTAGCAGCCCTTTGACACAATAGTAGGAAAAACGTTACGTATGCCATTAATAGCTGCTTTTTCGTAATCGGTCCTGAATGATGTCGGTTCCCAATCAGGAATTTGTGATTTTATTAGTGAAAACATAGTTTCATATGTTGATTCCTTTTTATCCATTAGTAACACATAAATTAGCGGTATTACGTTAATTTTCTCATCAGTACTTCCAAGGTCTCCATAAATGACATATAATTGTTTAAAAGGCTTTATTACACATTTAAAAGTTCCATCTCCTAAGTAATATTTTATGTTTTTAATGTTTTCTTTGATTTCTTTATTAACAAAACCTAGTATTCTTGTGTTCTTGTATCCATAATCAAAAAGAACTAAGTCCTTGTAGTCCTTGGGTATTTCTACTTCGAATGCCTTATTAAATGTTGACTTTTTAATATTTTGTGACTTGTTGCGTGCATTGTATAAACTTGTCTTGATTTTTGAAAAAGTTGGAAAGTCTTCAATCAAATCTGTGCCTCGGTCTTTTACCTTTAATAAACTTTCATTATAAAGGGTAGGAATAGGCTTGCCTTCAGCGGATGCTGCTTGCTGCTTACAATGAAATAACTCCAATTTAATTTCATTCATTGCCACATTGGATCTGCAAATACTGTGTTTGGTTTTTTTCTTAAACTGATTGTTAATATCGGTAATTATTGCACCTTTGCAGCTTCTGTTAACACATCTCCATGATATGGAACCATTTTTGTTATGCCTTCGTGTGGTATGTTCATATCCATCATACAAAAGGAGTGGCTTGCCTCTTTTCGATTTTATAAATGCAATATCTGGTTGTGAAGTAGATGGTAATGAAAAATTATCTAGTTCCATCGTATTTATAATGATTAAAGATCTGAAATAGATGAATAGAAGAATATATATCAACAAAATCTACGTAACCATAATCATATAAAAATCTTTTAAAATATTGGAAAATTGTGACTAAATTAAACAATTTCATTAGTGTTTATGAATTTTATCAGTTAGAGAAATGTATGTGTCTGATACATAATATGAGAAATTATATTAAAACTTACCTTGGATTAAAGCACAACAATTCACGAGTTTAACCACAAACTATTCCTTGCACTTATAACGTCATGACACAAACTAATAGTTCAATAAGATAAGCAACACATCTTACAATTTCTAGTTACCCTGCCGTGTAGTGTTATGATTGGTTCAAATTGGTTGGCCTTGAAACAAAAGGGTTCAAGCGAGCGGACCCCATTCTTTTGTCTTTCAACTACCTGCTTTTACCTGAAGTCTGACTGATTTAAAAATTGTTGACTTGTAAGTGAAATTAATAATATAGTTCACTTATAAGTTTAATATGTAATTTATGTAGCAAGTATAAAAGAGAAGAGTTAAAGAAACATTTATTGTCTCTTCTTAACCGGCGTAAGTACATTAATATAATTCAAACATAATGCATAATTTGACATTATGCGCTTATACAATACTTTATAAATACTACTTTAGGTTGATTTTGCAAATAAAAAATATGTATACGTGAAGTATTTAAAGTTGGAGACACTTTTAAGTATTGCTTTTGTTTGAAAATGTGCATCTAGGATTTTTTCATACATCACAGATACTAAGTTTCTTTTTTTCAAATATTCGTGATACATTTTTTTTGGTTGTCTGTACTAATGTCGAAGTAAAATGCTTAAACAAAAAAGCGAGACGAAACAGGTACATAAAATGAGGCAAAACAGGAAAAAAAAAATAATTTACTTACAAAAATGACTTTCGAGGCGAAAGAGGAATAAAATGTGGGGCATAAGCGGAATTTTCAATCGAGGCGAAACTAGGCGAGGCAAATGCGGAACAAATGCAATTATGACGGTCCTAAGCCCGTAAAAGTATGAAGGAAAATTTGGAATCATCTAATTTGTTTACGAAACATTAATATCAGCTGAGCGAGTCAATAACCTAGTTGATCGGGCGCGGGCGGAGTGTAGGTACGCACCGACGGACGGCGGCGGCGACGCGATGTGTAGGTATGTAGGTAACTAACTTGTGGCGCTACTATTGGTTTCATGCGTTTTGCGAATATTACGTTATCACTTGCTATTTTTTTTATTTTAAGAGATACAATGCTGTGAATGCCTCTGTTGAATAGTATTTTGTAAGTGAACCCACCCGTCCAAGGGATTAAAACGATCAAAATGTAACGGTGTATAGTATGCCTTTTGTTGGAACGCTCGATTGTAGCATGCATAGTCGCCTTCCGATTGGCTATGACCTTTTTCAAAATATCGATGAGTTATTTTTATCTTAAATTTTTGCGACGCAAAAGCAAACATGGCAAACACAAATCGATTGCGATTTTGCCCGGCACATGAATTGGAATAAAAAGATATATTTTTTATCCCTAACTCAACGTGAAGTTGAATAAATGACCACAGGCAACTTGCTATTTCTATGGCTCCCCTTTTCGCAATCTGGGAATGCCAAAAGGTAACAGTATCCTTTTTTATCTAGAATATTATAAACTGTAAAGTTATATACGGGATATGTATTTACGTTTGTAGTGAAATATTCCTACTTCACTTTGGGGGATACTCAATACTTTTTCGAGATCAAAACATGCGCCACAACACTATGCATTTTATCAAAATTATTTTTTTCTTCTTCTTTTAGCTGTCTTACTAGTTTCTTTTCTCTTAAATGTTTTTCATAGTCAACTCTTAATTGTTCTTGTCTTACATTGTCAGCTGTTTTATAGATTTGTGCCTCTGTCGTCCCACTATCTTGTCCCACATTCCAAAGAATTCCTCGTTCGTCCCATTTGAGTTTTAAAGTCACCACTCGTCCCACATTCCTGGCAAATTCAAAGTACAGTTGACAAAAAATATTGTACTATATCTTCCAATAAATTGAAATAATAGTTTTTTCTAATAACATAAAGATATTAAATACTTCCAGTTCTAGGTATGCATCCGCGATGCATGTTTTTAATTTTAATAATTAAAAGATCTATTGCAATTTAGGAAAATCTTTATTATTTAGTATCACAATCAAATCCAAATCACAGTACTATTAATTACACCTATCAATATACACATTTGTATTTATCTTATAGAAGTACCACGTTAAGATAAATATATATATGTATTACACATGTAATATTTATCTGAGATACTTCAACATAATTAGAACTACTTATTTAAAAAACCTTTATTACGTGACTAATATCACAATCAAATCACAATCACAGTATTTTAATTAACCTCCTATTTATGAAAAAGTGGTATTTTAACAATTAAATTTCCAAAAAATCAACATTTGTATATAAGTAACAGTCAAATAATTATGGACCGTATATCAAATCAAATCAAACCAAAATAATTTATTGTTTGTCACAGGTTTAAAGCAGTTCTTATCATCGTAATATGTAGATCGCTGTAACATACCCATAGGGCGTACAATATGCATATTTATATGTTTTCATTAATTAATATCTAATCTAAACCTATTTTATCATGCAAAAGTACCACACACACACACACACACACACACACACACACACACACGTATACACATTTGTGTTAACCTATATGTACCTTATAGAAGTACCACGTTATGTTATTTATGTTAATGTGGTATTTCAACATAAATTGAAATATTTATATTATTATTATTATTATTATTATTATTATTATTATTATTATATTATTATTATTATTATATTTATATTATTATTTTTTATATTTTATATTATTTTTATTATTTATATTTATTTTTTTTTTTTTTTTATTTTTTTTTTTATTTTTTTTTTTTTTTTTTATTTTTTTTTTTTATTTTTTTTTTTTTTTTTTTTTTTTTTTTTTTTTTTTTTTTTTATTTTTTTTTTTTTTTTTATTTATTTAACGTATTTTATTTTAATTATTATAATAATAATAATAATATCCTTGGACATTTCACACAACGCCATTTCGTCCCAAGCTAAGCAACCTAATGCTTGTGTTATGGTAACAAGATGGCTGATAAACTACTTATATACATTTTATTTTTTTTGTAAATACATACATATTATAGGAAACACCCAGACTCGTAACAAATACTTGCAGGTCGTACAAATATTTGTTCCGTGCGGGAATCGAACCCGCGACATAGTGCGCAGCAGTCAATCGCTCAACCACTGCGCCAACCGTGTCGTCTATAGTATTTGTAAAAGTCTCTTAAACATAGACAATTTTTGTAATAGTTTATGACAACTTACTTTTGGACATCTGGATTAAAATTGATTAAGACTTTTGTAGGAAAAAAACATGTTCCATATAGTACATACCTGGCTGAGAGGAATCCACCACAAAAATCACCACAAAACCGTATGTTCTTTAAATATTACGTTTTAAAAACAAGTAAAATTTGAGCGTATCGAAAAATCACACGCTGTCAGCGAACGGCAACTTCCGACTGAGCGCGTGCCACGTGTTGGAGAGCTGGCACGGAATTGTTCGGCCATTTATTGTACCAACTACTTAACTTTTAAAGGATCGGTTATATGGTATAGTTTACCAATAAAAAAAAACATATTAGGCCAACTTTTAGGGCCTAATACCACACTGTGCAACGGTTAGGTAGCGGTTTCTTAAAATTTCCAGGACAATAAAACGGTCGTCCCGGGCCGATGTGCATCTCATCACGCCTCTACTGCCTGGTTGGTCCTGTGCGCTGTGTCAAACCTTGGTCGATTAATGCTACAGCCTGTGCAACCTGTGCAGGTGTTAATGGCATTTTTATTGGTGTACCTTTAGTTAACCAATAAAAAGCCCAAAACCACAATAGCTCAATAAGCTACCGAAAGCTTTTACAACACACAAATTTAAACTTGCAACTTAAGTCGCTCAAGAGACACGATTCAACTAAAAATTTAAAGTTGCACCATAGTGCACTTAAACATAATGAATTACCCTCTTGAACTAAGAGTAAAAATTTGTTTGACCTACCCTCACAAGAAACAATCATTAGAAACACTTAAAAGTTTTTGTTATGGCTGGATTCCGTACCGCTGAGTGTATAATTAAAGCAAATTAAGCGCACACTTGTCCCAATACTTGCTTTCTACTTTAAAGGGGAATGGGCAAAAATATATGGAGCTTGGTCCAAATTTCCACCACCAATAAGAACTATGGCATATGATGGACCACTGCGTACTGAATCATTGTAAGAAGACCGCAACCAAAAATATTTACTCAGTAAAAAGTTATGACCCCATGAAAACTTGCAATTTAAAAATCTTTTTACGCTTCTTTATTTCACTATATCTTTTAAACTACTCGATTGATTTAGGTGTATGACATTTCGTTGTAATTCATACGTTATTCAGGTTGATATAAGCTATATGACGTCAAAATAAAAACAATATGGCGGCCCCGGTAGGTACCTCGATACGTCAAAAAAATCAAACCCTATCATGTGGGGTATCAAATGAAAGGTCTTATACCTATCTTTACAATGCTTATATTTATTTTAAAATATTTGTAATACTGGGAAGAATGTAAACACAAAAATATTTCACAATAGTTTTATTTATTCCTGTCTCACAGTGTGGGGTCTGTCTTTAAAAGAGTACATCTCATATGTCTTCATCCACAATAACATTATCCAGATTCGCAGCTGGAAGTAGAATTGTGGGTTGGTGTCTCGCCCATCCAAAATACCAAATAATTACCATGACGTGGGCACAGCAACCCACAGTTCGCATTCCAGAAAGACAAGAACAGTAGTAGTTCGAAATGGTTTCTCGATTATGGATCATTACATACGTGTAGTATTGTCTTGCACGTGCGTGTCGGGATTGTATTCTTGCGCGTAGCAATATAGCGTTTTCAGGTTCAATGCCAAAATCAACTATTTCACTAAATGCTCCATCTCTTGCTACTTCAATCTGATACACGCCATTGCGTACGTGTTCGCTATAGTAGCTACGCGCAAGTTTTATGTGATATGAACCAAGTGCAAACAATGTCAAGTCTTCTTGAGTCAGAACAGGAAATTCATCTGCTCCTATGGCGTCGGCTTCAATATTTCGAAAACTTGCCCGCCGTCTATTTATATTTCTATCTGTAACATAATATGCTCCCAATTGATTTGGTACATGCAATTTCTCTCTAATGATTCTTAAATATTCCTCTGCATGCGCGTTATCTTCGATTAAAAGATGAAAAGCGTTAATAAGCGCAGCGGCCACCCGGAAATCATCCATCATGTGGCACATAGCACGATTAAAAAATTCTTGCCTGAACAGGCGAAAATCGCGTTTAAAACGTCCGTTTACGACCTCGACGACCCAGCGGCATATCGTCACTTCCCTATTTTTATTGGCTTCTAACGTGGTTAACTGGTCTTCGCTACGCCGTTTGCTAATTGGCATACGTGCCACATAACCACACGATTCCATGTCTCCTATAACGTCTCTAAAGCCGCGGTCGCAGATAAAAACATCGTTCGCTTCAAAAAAGTAATGGAATGGATTGTCTTCTCTTTCGTTAATAAGACCTTTCATTATAACGGCATCCGATGTTGTTGCTGCGTGAGGCCCAGTAACATCTATTATGTAGCCGTCACAACACACAATGAGAAATGGTTTTAACAGGTTCGTGTATTTGTGCAAACTGTATGTTTTCCGCTGGAAAAGGAAGTTGGAAGACTTCTGAATATAGACGTAAGTTCCATCTATCACCAGAATAGCTTTCCTTTCTTGTAAGGGTGCATCTGGGTTTCCAAATAGACCATTTGCCACAGTCAGATTTTTTGCAACTACTTCATTTCTTGAAATATGGTCCAGGCCCAGGTGCCTTGGTACGAAATCTTGAACCAAACATTTGCGCACAGTATTCATTTTCCTTTCGAGCGTACGGCGACTCATTCTGAAAAGTACGCTGAGTCTTTCGTTAGACTCACCCGTCCGGAGCTTCATCAAAAAAATAGCAATTGCAGTATTGGGGTCGGGGACTTCTTGCTGCAATGAAGGGGTTTCTCGTATCACTTGCTCAAATGCGTTATGAGTGATGCCCACACGATGATGCAATATTTTTGGATCCATAGTTTGTATATTTTCAAAGTCCATTGTGTTGGAACTACACACATCAAAAGTGTCTAGGGATCAACATATATTTTTGCAATAACTTTTCTCTTGATTGATATTAATTTAAATTTTCTTTAAGGATTCATCAAATAAAGTGTTTTCGTTTGTCACAGTAACGATAAACCAAGTCACCTTTGCATTAATAAAGAAATTTGCCATTTTCCTAATAAAGGGATTTTTGACATTTGAACCACTAACATTAAAGTTCGAAAAAAGACTGAAATAACAGTTTTCTTTAAAATTTTATTGGGTAACTTAAACAATTAATAATCCGTGTTTCTACCGCGAACACTAACAACACAAGAACATCGGTTTGGCATACTCAAAATGAGTTCATCCAAATCACGCTGTGGAATGGCCGCCCATGTTCGTTGCAACAACAAAAAAAGGTCTTCTTGCAACTGGATACCCTCCATATTCGGCAGAGCTCTTCTCTGTAGCATATCCCATGCATGCTCAATCGGGTTCAAGTCTGGCGACTGAGCAGGCCAGGGCAGGACATTGATGTTAGCTGCGGCGAGAGTCTGTCTTACAACTCTTGCGGTGTGCGGTCGTGCATTATCACTCTTCAGGGAACTTAATTAGCGACCAAACAGTCAGAAACCGCTTGCATGAAGTGAACCTTCATTCCCGAAGACCGCTACGGGTACCACCTATAGCAATGCACAATCGTAGGATTCGATATCAATGGGCTCTTGAACACAGAAATTGGGCAGAAGAACAATGGCGTTTCGTGTGCTTTTCTGATGAGTCTCGTTTTGGTATGAGACCGGATACAAGACGTATACGACACTGGAGAACCCCTGGACGCCAACAGCGATTAAAATCCTGCCAGGAAGTCCATCCTTATAGTGGTGGAACCATCATGGTATGGGCGGGTATTTGGATCGGCGGAAGAACTGAGTTGATTTGGATCAGAGGCAACCTCAACGCTCAAATTTATGCTGAGACGATTGTATCTGACGTCATCGTTCCTCTACAAGTGCAAATCGGTCCCTTATTTCAGTTAATGCATGATAATGCACGACCGCACACCGCAAGAGTTGTAAGACAGACTCTCGCCGCAGCTAACATCAATGTCCTGCCCTGGCCTGCTCAGTCGCCAGACTTGAACCCGATTGAGCATGCATGGGATATGCTACAGAGAAGAGCTCTGCCGAATATGGAGGGTATCCAGTTGCAAGAAGACCTTTTTTTGTTGTTGCAACGAACATGGGCGGCCATTCCACAGCGTGATTTGGATGAACTCATTTTGAGTATGCCAAACCGATGTTCTTGTGTTGTTAGTGTTCGCGGTAGAAACACGGATTATTAATTGTTTAAGTTACCCAATAAAATTTTAAAGAAAACTGTTATTTCAGTCTTTTTTTCGAACTTTAATGTTAGTGGTTCAAATGTCAAAAATCCCTTTATTAGGAAAATGGCAAATTTCTTTATTAATGCAAAGGTGACTTGGTTTATCGTTACTGTGACAAACGAAAACACTTTATTTGATGAATCCTTAAAGAAAATTTAAATTAATATCAATCAAGAGAAAAGTTATTGCAAAAATATATGTTGATCCCTAGACACTTTTGATGTGTGTATTTTACTACTTTAGACTTAGCCAGCGGCTTCTACCAGGTAGAGATGAACCCTGCAGACATTCCCAAAACAGCATTCACAGTAGAACATGGCCATTTCGAGTTTTTGAGAATGCCCATGGGTTTGAAGAACAGCCCATCCACTTTTCAACGCGTAATGGACAACGTTCTCAGAGACCTACAAAATACTATATGTTTAGTCTATTTAGATGACGTCATCGTCTTTTCTACGTCACTACAGGAACACATGGTCAATTTGGAAAAAGTATTCAATAGGTTACGTGAGTCAAATTTCAAAATTCAGATGGACAAGTCAGAGTTCCTCAAACTTGAGACAGCCTACCTGGGCCATGTCATTAGCAAAGATGGCATTAAACCAAACCCTGATAAAATATCCGTAATAAAGAATTATCCACTTCCAAAAACTCCCACTGAGATTAAAAGATTTTTGGGCCTCCTTGGTTACTATAGGAAATTTATACCCGACTTTGCGAAAGTAACAAAACCCATGACGCAATGCTTAAAAAAGGGTTAAAAAATTACGTTAGACCAAAATTATATTAGCTGTTTTGAGAAGTGTAAGACACTTTTAATTAATGACCCCATCTTACAGTATCCAGATTTTTCTAAAGAATTTGTTTTAACGACTGACGCGTCGAATTTAGCGATAGGAGCTGTCTTGTCCCAGGGGACCATAGGTACGGATAGGCCTATTGCTTATGCCTCTAGGACGTTGAACAGTAGTGAGATCAACTATAGCACAATCGAGAAGGAACTCCTAGCGATAGTGTGGGCCACCAAATATTTCAGACCATATTTGTTCGGCAGAAAATTCAAAATTGTAACAGACCATAGACCTCTTCAATGGATAATGAACATTAAAGAACCCAACTCGCGTCTTACTCGATGGCGACTAAAGTTAAGCGAATTTGACTTTTCAGTAGTTTACAAGCAGGGAAAGTCTAATACTAACCCTGACGCGTTATCCCGTATCGAGCTACATAATGAGGAGACTAGTTCTCTTATAGGCAACGCCACTGAGGGAACATGCTCGCTATTAAATGACTCAAAGACTGATACAGTTCACACTGACGCCGAAAACCCAATATTAGAAGTCCCTATTACTGATTTCCCACTTAACAAGTACCATAAACAAGCTATTTTCACGTTAGTCGATAACGTAAGAAGCCACCCTTCAGTTTCAAAACCGTTTGAGTCACGCGTTAAAACACATATTCAGATTTCCAAGAGCAATCTCGAAGAGGATGTCGTAAACGCTGTGAAAGAGTACATTAATCCCAAGGTAAAGACCGGTATTCTTATTAATCCCCCGTTAGCCATGTACGAAATTATTCCCATCATTCAGAATAAATTTAGAAGCTCATCAATGGATCTAGTTTTAACAAAAATAGAGTTAGAAAATGTCAAGGATTATTTGAAACAACAAGAGATAATTCGCAAGTGCCATGAGGGTAAAACCAACCACCGTGGAATTAATGAGTGTTACATGTCTTTATCAAATAAATTTTACTGGCCGAAAATGAAAGAACACATAGCGAAATATATAAACGGATGTGACGTGTGCGGTCAGGCCAAATACGACAGAAACCCCGTGAAACAAAAATTTAACATCGTACCACCCCCAACTCAACCGTTCGAAATAGTACATCTTGACTTACTAAGTATTGAAACGCAAAAATATCTAACGGTCATCGACTCATTTTCAAAGTATGCTCAGGCTTACTACTTAAGAGACGCGACAGCGATCAGCGTCGTACAAGCTCTCCTAACTTTTAGTACTCACCATGGATTTCCCTTAACTATCGTTACGGACAGAGACCCAGAATTCACCAATCAACTGTTCTCAGAATTTGTCAAAATACATAGGATACAACACCACAAAGTTTCAGCGTGCACACCAAATGAAAATGGTATGGTAGAGAGATTGCATTCCACACTCCTAGAGCACTTGCGTGTCCTAAAATTAGAGCACCGTGGAGATTCCGCTATGAACTTAATGCCTTATGCAATATTAGGTTACAACAATTCTATTCATAGTTTCACCAAATGCAGACCTTTGGACATAATCACCGGCCATCTAGACCACCGCGATCCATTAGATATTAACCTGTCAGAAAACATACTGCAGTCGTATACACAGGAACATCGTGCTAAAATGCAAAAAGTTTTCGAGATGATTAATGGTTCAACCTTGCACGATCGTACACGGATTATCGAAAACATTAACAAGGATAGGGAACCCGAACAGGAATATTCTGTAGATCAACAGATTTTTGTACGGAACCCAATGGCCGGCCGCCAAAAACTGGCCCCTAGATTTACTCGCGACACGGTCCTAGCCGATTCACCGATCCACAACATATACACCAAAAAGAAACGTGGTCCCGTAGCCAAGTCTCTCAAGAAATTACACTAAGTAGTCTGAACGATGGACCGGGCATCCTACCATTTATGCTAGGGAAAACAAAGGTTATCTCCCACTATCACTCATTTGTCCAACCGATTAACCTAGACATCATTCGTAGTAATATAGACTTAGTAAGGAAACAATTAGATAACATTTCACCCGAGTTCCACAATAAAACGCTCTCTTTATATCAACCACATATCGAATATCTTCATAATAAGATCACGGAGCTGTCCGACCAGTTAGAGTTGTTCCGGTCTAACCGCGTCAAGAGAGGCCTTATTGATGGGCTAGGTTCAGTAATTAAGAGTATTTCCGGAAATCTGGATTATACGGACGCTATCCGCTACGATAATGCAATTAAAACCCTGCAGGAAAATGAAAATAAAATGGTTACAGAAATAAATAATCGAGTTAGTTTAAATAAAAACTGGATGTCTGAAAATTCTATAATTTTTAGCAGAATAATCCAGAATCAGATTAAATTAAGGAATCGGTAGATGAGATCATGATTAGCAGCTTACGTCAGGAAAAAGACATAGTTAAGTATGCCCATCTGGCTCAATATATAATAATGCTAGCGGATAACATTGAAACATTATCCGACGAAATTCATAAATTAGAAAACTTATTAGCCTTTATACGTGCCAAGAGCACACATTTTCTTATGTTTAAAATAGATATATTCAATAGAATGAAAGAACAACTAAATGCCCTCTATGTTAGAGAACATATACTGAATATTAGTTTCAGGGAATACTTTGATATAGTTAAGTTCGGCTACTATTATAATAGTCAGAATCTAGTATTAGTGTTCAAGTTCCCGGTTATCCTCCCCCAAACCTATAATCTTTATAAATAAACCGCAGTCCCCAACCAAGATAACAAAGTGCTAAATAATATGTTTCCAGAAGAATTATTTCAAGTTATAAATCATCATTTGTCAAACCTTGTATTTGATCACGTAAAGTATTCACTGAATAAGGAATGAATTCCTTACCAGTCGCTCGAAAATCCTCATCGTCACTACTCTCCTCTTCCGATGACTGCCAAATTTGGAGTAAGTCCTCAATTTTGTGGTCTTTTACAGGTCCCTGTAATATTAAAAAGCATTGTCAGGCTGGGGGCATATATCTCCCACCATCACCACTCCTAGTCAGGCAAAGGACACAGTTCTCCCACATACTTTTAGAGGTTGTTGTAAAAAAAATAACCAATAATCTGCACAGAAATAAGACAATACCACAACAAAAACTCATAATCGATAACATATAAAAAAATAGCACGACTTACCTTTCGTGGTTTCGACATTATTTAGAAAAATGTCTCAGCTGAGTCAAAAATACACACGCCTGACGTCTTCACGAATTCAAATGGCTGTCACTGTGACATTTACGTTCCGATATAAGATCGTTCACTTTCGGTTCATAAATAATATGTTTGGGATGACATTCTATTGGCTTGTGGGTTTTTAAAACCGGAACCTGTGGTGGGAGCAGCGTCATGACCTAAGCCTGATTAAGGGAAGTTGGAATAACTCTATTTTGTGTTTATTAGTAAGAGGGCTTATAGTATAAACATCGTTAATTAAATTAGCAAATTAAAAATTATTTATATAAAGTAGCTATTTAAAAATCACAAAACGAGTTTTCAATATTATTATTACGAGAACATCATGTTTCTTAATCGTATAAAAATCTGCCTGCCTAGCCTTTTTCAACTATGTTGGGGTCGGCTTCCAGTCTAACCGGATGCAGCTGAATACCAGTATTTTACATGGAGCGACTGCCTATCTCCCTTTTATTCCGATAGCTAGTCCCATTTTTGTGGCCGTACGATACTTCTTAGTTAAAGAATTATTAACATTTTTTAAGTAAATGTTTTTTCTTTATGTGTAGACTCTTTGTATACTAAGCTGAGAGACTCAGATAGAATTTCAAATTCAGTAGGTGTCGATGGCTGCTCTCTTTCAATTGTTTGTCGTCTTGACTGGTTTTTGTTAATAATCCTTTCTCGCTTTAGCCGGTAGATTTGCTTTCTCTTGGCGTCTTGTTTTTTTAACGACTTGTTCAATGCATCTTGGCATCGTTTTAATTTTTTTCGAAGTTAGACTGTCTTAAGTTTCCACCATCTCTATAATAATATGCTCGTTTGGAATTGTTTCTGTATTTGCTGCATTTTAGTTACTAAATTATTTTTCTTTTTTCTTTTTATAGTACTGCCCTTGTAATAGCAAATGCAGTACTTGCAAAATGGCGGTTTCGAGAAAAACGCGGTTATGTGTTTTTTCTGAATCTCTACTAAAACTGATTAAAAAACTCATATGTTTTGTTATAGAACAAGTCCAAAAAATACAAATTATTATTCAGTTTGATATTGACATTATTTTTTCTACTGTAGGTCTTTACAAACTTGAATACGGCATTTAAAACTTGGGTCGCTATTTACTTATATATCAAAGTAGTGCAGTAAAATGCAGTACTCGCGTTTGTTACTGCATTTGTTTCTAGGAAATACATTAACTGCATTTAGCACTAGCAAAGTTAAAAATGGAAGACAACTAAAATAATAGACGTAATGCAGTGTAAATAAATCTTGTGCTAGTTTTTACATAAATCAAATAGAAAAAAAAGGAAAGACATGGGTATTATGAAAATCTTTTATCACTACATAGTATAAAACAAAGTCGCTTTATCTGTTCCTATATCCCTATGTATGCTTATCTTTAAAACTACTTAACGGATTTTGACGCGGCGAATATTATGCGGGCGAAAGCTAGTTTTATTATAAAACTAGCTTCCGCCCGCAAAAAGCCCGGTTTCCACCGCGAGTGGAACGGACCCATTAATGACTTCGTTAAACTCGCAAACGCAAACTGCATACTTGTATTTCCACCAACAAATAGTCGGACGGAAAGAGCCGAGCGTGTAGAAAGAGTAGAAATGAGCTCGCTCAGTTCTAGGGAGCGGAGCGGAGTACTTACGGACTCCGCTCAACTCGCAATTACAATTTACATAGTAGCGTTTCCACACAGAAAGTGGTGAGCGGGGCGGATTGAGCGAGTAAAAAGAAATTGAAAAGAGTCCGCTGCGTAAGACCTGCACCGACTAGTTCAGAACGGACTCGCTCGCTGTCTGCCCCCCGCGCTTCTCGCCTCCCGCAGCTACGCGCCGGCGCTCGCATCACCGCATTGTTGTTTGTTATGGCAGTCGAGTAACACGTGTTGTTTTGGTTTGAAATGGAGCGATTTATAGAAGCTGTACGACAATACTCATGTTTGTGGAATGTGTCAAGTAAAGAATACCGAAACATAGATATAAAAGATGCGGCATGGAAATCTATAGTTGATGATGTAAAATTGGCTGAAATAAAAAACAGTAAGTGTCTTTTTAACCCTTTAACCGCGCGTGTCGCATATATGCGACAAATATTTCCGTGTCCCTACCGCGCGTGTCGTATTTCTGCGACAGAGAACATGCATGATTTTTTCGTTCTATTTTCGTCCTATTAATTGCGTGGTACAACTAAAACTATTATTAAATAGAGCTATTATTTACAACAATTACTTAAAATTATGTGTCAACTCTAAGCATTCAAAAAACTTAAACAAAAATAAGTAATTGGCAGCTTGAAATTTTCTTCGGCGTCTATCGCGCGCGTCGCATAAATATGACCATAGGGATGGGATACAATGCAATGCGCATTTTAAAAACGAAATAACAAACAGTTAAATAATCAGGTATAATGCATCATTCAGCATAAAATAAACGGTGTCATACCAAATAAAGTTAAATTTAACATATTGCCTTGTGTTATCAATTCTTTTCCTTATTATTCATAAGAAAAATATCCCTCACGATCTTTGTATAATGCCAACATTTGACGTTAGTTCCCATCCCTTGACTCCTATGCTTGCAACATATTTCTCTAGTTAGTCTAGCGCGGCTGTCACATTAATACGACCACTGCCTACGTCACAAGCGGATCAAACGAATGGAAAGTTCCATTAATGTTGTTCGTTGGTATTTGTGCATTGTCGATAAAATAGTCACATTTCAATTTTCAATAATGACGACTACTGAGGAATTATTAAGAATATTAGAAGGTGACGACGACGAGTGTGACGACGAATTGGAATTATCCGATTCGATAGAATTTAGAAGTGATGGAGAGGTAAGTACCTATTTCAATTTCTTCTTAGGTTATTTGCACATTATTCAGTAGGTATAGGTATAAATAAGACTTTCGTTGGGTTTAGGTAACTCCTTGATGAATCGAAATAGTATTTTAAATATTGTGATGTAATTCTGTTATTACCTATATTACCTACTTAACTACCTACATATCCTATTGATTGTTCAAATTTGGAACCGTGTTGTATGTTGTCCTTACCATTATTAAGGTACTGTGACAGTACCTACCAAGCCGGACAGGCACTCGCACTCGCGTTTGTCTCTTTTTCTCTCTCTCTCTCTTTCATAAATCATTATTCGAGTTTGGGTGTAGCTGTTTTGTGTCCGTGACTTGTGTGTTTGTGAAGTCCCAAGCTACACAGGAATTATTCCTAGTGCATGAGTTATCTTTAAAAAAAAGATAACTTTAATAAGCGTTCTGCACACGATGCCGTCACCGCGCCGACGCCCGCCGCACAGTTAGGCTAGGTTCAGATGAACGCGCGGCACCGCGCGGAAAGACTCACCGCGCGGTACAAGATCGAAGTAAACAACTAGTATCGTCTACATCACCGCGCGTAACCGCGCGCCACGCTCCGACCCGCGCGCTTGTTCTTGAACCGCGAGAAACCGTGCGGCACCGCGCGGTTCAAGTTCTACAAACTTGTACCGACCTGTTCAGTTGATCCGCGCGAGTTGAGACGGATAGACGCATAGATATAGGAAAAAATGACTACCGAAGACGACATTGTATCTGTCGATTTGCTTATTGACGAGATTGAAAAAAGAGATGCTATCTGGAATATTAACTCCAAGGAATATTCTAATAAAATAATAAAAAGAAGATCTTGGGAAGAATTAGTTTTAATTTTCTGCAGTAGTACTGATTCTGATGAAAAAAAGAAAAACTTGGGTAAGTTACAATCGTATGTATAATATTATATGTTTAGGAGTTATATATAAGGTGCTATAAAAATATCTGCCACGGCTTTAATGGGAGGTAATATTGTGTTTATAGATTACAATAGTGAAGAAAAATAATTGATCATGTGTCATTTTTTTTTTCATACAAAAAATTGTACGTATAAATTTGTATTGATTTACTGGCATAAAACCATCCCGTAGTAAAAAGCTGTTGCCGCACCGCACCGAGTTCAATTCACAAAACGCCGCGCCGCGCCGCGCCGGCGCCTTTCATACACTGTTGCCATTCTTATCAAACAAACAAGCCGCCACTCGCTCGTCAATGCGTAGCCCCGCGCGCCCCCACCCTCACCCGCACTACCCCGTTCGTCGCTCGCGCAGCACGCGCTAGCCGACCGCCCGCCCGTCAGTCGCCCCCCGCCCGCTCGGAAGTTAGTTTTGAGTTTTGACGGACGGCCTCGGGAATTTCGCGCGCGCTTTCTTTTAAAATGCCTCCCAGACGACGGTATTCCAATCAAGAATATCTTGAAATGGTATTGTGCTACCGCGAGTGTAACTCCATAACTGCGCATGCAGTAAATTTATACCAGCAGAGGTTTGGTGTGCGCGTGAGTCATCATACCATTCTGGATGCAGTGTACAGACTTAGAGAGCACAGGCGCTTTGACCCGCCTCCGGTTAACGCAGGCAGGCCTCCATACTCTGCCGAACTCGAAGAGGAAGTGTTGGACTTCTTCCGGGATCATCCTCTTGCGAGTACCAGAGATGCTGCTCGAGTCTTCAACGTAAGCGACAACTACGTGTGGCGACTTTTAAATCGGGAAGGGCTCCATCCTTATCACTTCACCCGAGTACAAGAGTTGCATCCACATGACTACGCGGCTCGCCTCGCGTTTTGTAATTGGATTCGAGAAGAACGCCGCAACATTCTGTGGACTGACGAGTCCACATTCACACGGGTTGGTATGTTCAACATACACAATGCGCACTATTGGAGTGAGGCGAATCCTCGTGTTGTGCGGCCTGACCACTTTCAGACTCGATTTAGTGTTAATGTGTGGGCCGGGATACTCGGCAACAGAATTTTAGGACCAGTGTTCTTGGACAGACTGAACGGAGACACGTATCTACGCTTACTACGAACCCGTGTGAGAAGAATGTTGGAACGTATTCCTCTTGAAGAGATAAGAGGGCTGTACTTCCAACATGATGGAGCACCACCTCATTTCGCCCTCAACGTACGGGAATTTTTAAACGGTGTGTGGTTCGGCGGTGAAACGTGGATAGGCCGAGGAGGGCCAGTGCCGTGGCCTCCTCGCTCGCCGGATTTAACCCCTCTAGACTTTTTTTTGTGGGGTCGTGTAAAGGACCTTGTGTACGGCCAAACCGGACATGATATTAGAAGTGTGGAAGAATTAAAAAGGCGCATCAAACGCGCATTTAGACAAGTAAAAAGTGAAACGGACACATTAAATAAAGTGAAGAGACATGTACGTAAGCGTGCCTACATTTGTGTGCAACGAGAAGGCGGACTAGTGCAACAGTTTTGTAGATAAGTAGGTAAATAAATGTGTAAGTGAGTGTGTAAATAAGTGTAAATACGGTGCAATTGTTATAAATAAGATGATTAACTTTTAAACACGCCAAGTTACAATTTACCGTTAGTATTTGATAGTAGTCTAAGTGTCTATTGTTTAAAAATAATAAGAAAAAAATTGCGATTCGTACACTAACTTGACAGTCCAAAGCCTGTTTTAAGTGTGATGGGAAGTTTATCATCTTATTTACGTCAGTTTTTCGGAAGAACGCGGTAGCTGGTAAGTAATTGCACTTTTAACACTTTTCGCCTGCGTATTATTGCGTACCTAGTAGATTAGATAGTGACGAACTAGTCAGCTGATTTCAGTTTTCATTCACCGAACTGATGGAAAGAGATAGCAGTTGTTTTCATTGACGAAGCGACAAATCGCGCGTAATTTGTGAACCACATTATGCAGTGTAGAGTCAATGTTTATTTAACTACTTTTTTTAATCACATTGAATTAACTGTTCTGGGGTACGAAATTTCTTCACTATTGTAATCTTTAAACACAATACTACCTCCCATTAAAGCCGTGGCAGATATTTTTATAGCACCTTATATATTTTTCTTGCCAATCTAATTTACCTTCACTTACAAAATAATTCGTTAATCCAGTTCGAATATTATTTGCTTCATAGATTGGTCGTCCAATGTTAGTGGGATTTATATCAGATAATGGCGCCGGACAATTCATGTCCTCGGATTTTATACCATCTCTTCTCCTAACCACGTTATGTAAAACACAGATGGCTTTTACAATATCATTGGCGAAATCTATCTTGACGTCTATTGGCCGGTGCAAAATTCGCCATTTGTTGCACATTATTCCAAATGTGCATTCAACATACCTTCGTGCTAAAGAAAGGCGGTAGTTAAAAATTTTTTTTCTTTTGACAACATTTTACCTCCATATGGTCTCATCAGATTTTTAGTCATACCGAAAGCTTCGTCAGCTACAATTACATATGGTAATTTAAATGCATTGTTCTCATTATCGGTGATAGATCTTGGCTCAGGAATGTTTAACAAATTTTCTGATAGTTTTTTGTAAAACGATGTTTCCTTGAAAACACCTGAGTCACTGTCTTTTCCGTAAGCTCCAACATCTATCCATATAAAGCAATAGTTAGAATCGCACAAAGCCATTAACACTAACGAGAAAAAGTGTTTGTAATTGTAATACATTGATCCCGAGTGTGGTGGCTCAATTAAACGAACATGTTTGCCATCCAAAGCACCAATACAATTTGGAAAATAGGCTTTATTGGCAAATTGATTAGATATTTCTAACCACATATCCGTAGTTGGTGGGCTCATGACCATAGCTCTTAAGTTTCTCCATAAAACTTTGCACACTTTCTGAATTATAGCTGATAACGTAGATTTGCCAATTTTATAACCATACTGCAGCTCTGCTAATGAAGAACCACTGGCTAAGTACCTGCAACATAAATTAATAAATATTTTTTTGTTTTTAGGTTCATTTCTGCAGAAAAAATGGAAAAATTTACGAGATGCCTATGTTAAAGAACTTAAAAAAACAAAATATTTGAAATCCGGTTCTTCAGCTTCAACAACAACTTCATTTGGATATTTCCAAAGACTATCATTTCTTAAACAAGTTGTCCAAAAAAAAGTTACTGATAATAGCCTTGACGTAGTGGAAATTTCAGAAAATGTTGAGCCGAACAATATCAACAGTAACGTTAAATCTTCTACTGAACATTTACCCCGAAAAAAATACAAACTGAACCCAGCCGATGAGCATTTTGCAAATATTTTAGAAAGAAGTATAGATGCTCGTAATAAAAATGTAACAGAAAAGAAAGAAGATGATGAAGATAAGTTATTTTGTCTTTCATTGGTTAAGGAAATAAAAAAAGTTCCCGAAAACCGGCGCTTGAAGCTGAAAATTGAAATGTATAATTTATTGGAGCGCTACCAATCCGCAGAAGCACAGTCATTTGAAGACATTAACTACCCGTCTACTTCTTTTAATACACAGCAGCAGCCAAGAAACTATCCAACTTCATTCAGAAGTCCTCAATATAGAGACACCATGCGGTATTCTGATAGAGAGTCTTCAACACAATATGGTTATACAACTAGTTCCTACACTTCACCTCCCACAAATTTGTCACAAGTAACATCACCTGGGTCATACGAAGATTCTCAAGAACTGGATTTATTCAATAATAATAACTAAAATTTGCTCGACAGTCTCATTTCTTAAATATTTGATTTCTCATTTTAAAGATTTTTGTTTCATTTAATAAACAATTAACTTACCGTAATGTTACTATGAGTTTTTCCTTTGGTGATATGCAATATCTAATAGCATCTTCACTGGGTTTTAAATCGTTCTCAACACAATCAAATAAAAAATCAAAAGATGCAACCGACATCCTGAAGTAGTTAAAAAATTTTTCTTCATGTCGTCTCAGGTCGGGATATAAAGTGATGAACAGGCTTGAAGAAAGTCTTTCACTTAAAATGGGATGCACCCAGTATCGTCTTTGTCTTCGACGACGTCTCAGCCTTCGGTATAAAATCCATAAGCAAATTGCCTCCTCCACGTCCATTCTTAAGCAACGTTGATGCCAGACGGCCGCGCGTACATATGCAGTCATGTGAATGCTTCTACCGCGCGACGACGCGCGTCCCCGCGCGTTCATCTGAACTTAGCCTTACACTGTAGAATACGAGTCGCGCGAAGCCCGCCACCGCGCCGCCACCGCGCGCGTTCCCGTCCCTGTCTGTTTGATTCATTCCATTAGGTACCGGCTGCGTGCGATCTCGCGGCGTGCACGTTCGTACGCGGTCGGTAATGGAATCAATGGAATGAATCAAACGAGACAGGGACGAGAACGCGCGCGGTGGCGGGCTTCGCGCGACTCGTATTCTACAGTGTAACTGTGCGGCGGGCGTCGGCGCGGCGACGGCGCGGTGACGGCATCGTGTGCAGGAACGCTAACTAGGTTCCTTTTTGTTAAAGTTATATACCTACCTAATGAATATAAAAAATAATATACTTACGTAATAAATTTTAATTTGTCATTTCAGATCATGACGACAATGAAGGCATTAATTGGACGTTAGACATAACTGTACCTGATAAAGAAAACTTTGACGAATTTATTTCGGGGGTATCACCTTCAGTACCTTTGAGCAGCGACTCCTCGGAACTGGATATTTTTGAACATTTTTGTGGCAATGATTTAGTAGAAAAAATATGTTATTTTACTAACAAATATCACCAATTCTATGTCAGGCATACGGATCTAAGGGTGTACGCTCGTTTAAAAAGGTGGCAAGATGTGACTGTTCATGACATTTATATCTTTTTAGCCCTTACGATGCTCTTTACAAGGAATAAAAGGCTCACTATTGAAGAACATTGGTCTGTAGACCCCCTTTTAAATAGTCCCATATTTCATAGTGTTATGTGTAGAGATAGATATTGCGCAATACTGGCAATGCTTTCATTTTCTGAAGTACACGATGTAAGTAATTTATCAAGATTATATAAAATTGAAATGATGATTGACCACGCACGACAAAAATTTCGACACACATTGGTCCCCGGAGGCAAACTATGCATTGATGAAAGCATTGTGCCTTTCAAAGGTCGTCTGGTAATCAAACAATATTTGCCAAAAAAGCGAAACAGATTTGGAATAAAACTTTTTGTTTTGTGTGATGTCGAATCAGGGTTTATAATTGATTTCATTGTTTACTGTGGTTCACAAACACAAATAGAGCATGTACCAAAGGAGATTGGCAAAACCCATGTATTTTCAGTATCACATACAGGCTTACCGTTTCATAGAATGAATATATGGATTTAAATGCTGCAATAGAGTATAACAAAATATGTAATGGTAAGACATACATTAGACTTGGGGATATTAAAATGATTTATATACATAACCTCAAAATGGACCACCAAAAATAATACTTAAAGGTACCTACTTATGTAACTCAAGGCAGACCCTTAGGCGTCGTCCTATTTGGCTAACCATCATGCCATTGAACGATGCGATTTCGTCGCACGACGAGATTAGCTTTATCGACGAAACCCTGTGCTCGTGTGATGATTAGCAAGCTTCTATTAGGTCACTCTAAAGAAATGTGTGTTTAATCTCGTCGTGCGACGAAATCACATCGTTCAATCGTACGATGGTTAGCCAAATAGGACGACGGCATATAAATCATCAATCAGATAAAGTGGATAGATTGTACGTACTTAAATAACTCTATAAGGATTTTTGTGTTACGTCACTTTTAATTGTAATTAACGTATCTTTTGCGGGATTCGCATCCGCATACATGATGATCCATGGTCCATCCATAAGATGGTCGTCAACTGGATAAAAGATAATGAATAAAAATAGAATAGGTAAAAAACAAAACCATAGTATTTATAATAACTTTTTATTCTTAAACTCAAACTCAAACTCAAAGTATTTATTTCAAATAAACCAATTACAGGCACTTTTGAATTGTCAAGGTGTCGGTCAGTCAGAGAGATGAAGCTAGTTGCCCATTCCAAAGCAGTAGGTACCTATGGAGAAGAACGGGCAAGAAACTCCATGGACACTCTTTTAAACAAAATATGGTTACAAAATATTGGTTACATAGTTCATATTAATATTATGCATGTGAGAACGATGCAGAACGTTAAAAGCATCCGATATAAAATATGTAAAAACTATTCAAAAATTAAATTAAAACAAGCCCTAGCCGCTAAGAGATGACCAGTCCCTACTGACAGCGCCCGTTCACGAACATGACGCATATATTAGCACCATTCAGCTCAACCATTTTGAAGGGAGCTAAATGATCCAACACACACGCCACCATCAGCGAGACATTAAAGTGAGCATGGCATACTCTCAGCCGCTAGGGCACATTCAAGTCAATGTAAGACGTATCCAGTTAATGGTCGCTTTATAGAAGGTACATAGTACTCACATATGTGCTAAGCAATTATACAATATTAAGAGATTGAATTTATACAATGCAAAGATAGTTTTTTTGTTGTTCTTCTCTTCCGCAGCTCCAACAGTTTTTAGCAATTAGTTGGTGCGCCCTTGTGGAGCTGGACTAGCATTGAGCTTATTGTAACAATACATTGTCAAGAAATACCGCAGGGGGGGTTGTTCCTTCGTGTCGAGCGTAAGCTAAATACCATATTACACTCATGACATGTGAACAACAGCCCACGGTTCTGAGTCCTACAATACAATTACAGCAGTAGCCGATGATGGCGCTCCGACCTTGCTGTTCCCGTTCGACGGCTATGAAAACAAAATATGTGGTCCGTCCCACATGACGGGATTTTATTTTTGCTCTTAGCAAAAAAGGATTTTCTCCTCTTAAACTGGTCAAATTCAGCTGGTCGCGACCTATTTCTAGAGTGTAAATTCCGTGGAAGCGGAAATGTTCTCCAACGTATGACCTAGCTTGACGGATCTGGTATGTGCCACACGCAAACAACACCAATTCTTCCTTGGAGAGCCGTGGGAATGATATATTTGAGGCGTCTATATTCATAAACATAATACTGCGACGATTCAGGCGCTCCATGGCTACAATCGCGGCTAATTCGTTATCTAAAAATAAACGTTCATTAATAATATTTAATATTATTTGAGCGTTTTCTGGGTCAGTAAATCGAGTTCCAAATGCATTCAATACAGCACAAGCGATTTTTAAATCTTTCATAAGATGGGGACTCGCACGATTGAAATATTCTTGTCTAAATATTTTGAAATCTCTCTTTATCTGGCCATTCACAGCTTCCACAACCCATCTATTAATTGTTACGCAACGCGATCGATTTCCTTCTAAAGTAGTAAGCTGTGAATGACCAGGCGACATTGTTTCGGGCATATGACCCAGTAAATGTTTATCATGCAATTTATCAATGGAGTCCCTGAAGCCACGGTCTAATATGAATACATCATCGTCATTAAAAAAACGTAAAAAAGTTTCGTCATCTAATAAATTGTTTAGTATCGTGGCATCGTTGGCAGTGGCAGCATACGGACCAAACACATCTAAAATGTATCCGTCACAACATACAACTAGAAATGGTTTCACTAAGTTCCGGTATTTGTGGAGTGAATATGTATTTTTTTGAAATAAGTAATTCGAACTCTTTTGAGTATATATATATGTTCCATCGGCAATTACTATAGCAGTTGTTCCATCTGTACTACCAAATAAGCCTTCTGCTATTATGGAGTTTTTTTCACAGACTCGTTCACGAGATATATGTCCCATTCCCAGATGTAGGTCTACAAAAGGCACCAAGCTCTCCCTTGCTACATTCATTAAGGTCTCTAAGGTTCGCCTTGGGACCTGAAAAAGTTCTGAGAGTCGCTCATTTGAGTCTCCAGTGCGGAGCTTGCATAATAATGCTGTGAGTGCCAGACTTCCTCGACGCATGTCTCTCAATGTTGGTGTATCATTTAATATTTGTTGGTGCTGTTCTTTACTAATTCCAATCCAGTAATGTACCAAATGATCAGGAAGTCTTTGTATGTCACCAAACTGAAAATCATTTGTTTCCATCAAAATAAAAAGCATGTCTTCAATTTGGATTGGGTTGAAATAATCAAGTGCATATTCAGCAGTATACAGTTCACTGTATGTATTGCGTCCCAAATGATGAGCGCATACACGAGAACCTCTAGGTATGAAAAAGTTATTTTCTATCAACACGCGTCGACGTATGTTGTCGGGGACGTGAAAACGTTCCGAGTTGCGACAACCTCTAAATAAGCAGTGCCTGGGTGCTTCTGGTACTCTTCTTAAGTTGGGCAGAGTGATTGTCTGAGCTCGAAGTTGATTTTCGTGTCGGCTCAGAAGTTCTTGTTGTGCTTGTTCCCAACAAGTTACGCAAATAGGTTCATTTGATGTAACCTGTTAAAACAATTCAATATATTATTTTGATGCATAATTATGAACTTTTTATTGCCTTAAAATCAGATTCCACTATAAGCCTACTACTAATGTACTACTAATTATAGCCCCATTAAGTGTAGACTCTTTTCATTACTCATTTTATGGACCACTAAATATACTATAAGTCAGTAGCAACAACATACAAACATATTATACAAGGTGTAACAGTAGGTTTAAGGTTCAACTTATTACTTAACACATAAATAACAATCAACTATTTTCTTTTCTTTCCTTCTAGTACCTACATAATATGTTTGGGCATGCATGGAAGAAGTCAGTCAAGAAAATAATATAATATATGTACTAGAAAACACCAACTGTCATGGTCTCGAAGTAAAGAATTACCATCCTTGTGTTACAAGGATAACAGCAAAAGTAGATGATGAATTGAGTTTATAACTGTTGGAGTCAAAACTGATCACGAATATATGGCAACTGTACTTGTAGTAAATGTTTGATATAATGAACAATCACATACTTTTGAATCACTTCGACGCCACACAGTTCTGACGCGAACTCCGTTCATTAGTATTGAATTTCTGATTTTCATCATCTACTTTTGCTGTTGACTGTACCAGACAACGTATTTAAGGGTCTCCCATAAATACTTAAATACATAATAATCCCCTAAACACTTAAATAACCAGGTCTATAAAATAAACTGGTGTATCTAGGGGAAATTATTCAACAGTAGCAATCAGCATCCTCCCTATTTGAACATCTCTTTTTCTTTGAGTGTCATTCTTCCGAGAAATAATTGAGAAAAAAAAATACAAAGCAAAAATATGCCACATACATACCTGACGTGGCTGTATCCTCTGGTTAATTATTGCAACTATCTGGGCTTCCTCCTCTGATTCATGATTGATTATATGACTCTCAGTCTCAATTGTTGAAGTACCACAAACAATACAGGTATGTTGCAGCTGATGCATTCCTATCACCCAGCAAGAATCACATATATAATCAGAAGTGTTGATCTATAAAAAAAAGGTTGTTCAGAAAATAGTAGTCATAAAAACTGTGGCGTGTCTGTGGCGGAAATCATGAATATTTTAATTCAATTCATATTTACAGTTCTCGGGAATGTCCACAGCTTTATGATTGCAACTAGATTTTCATTAGCAGTAGATAAACAATGACCAGTTGCTTGAGAAGTCTGCATATCACAATTGATACAAGCAATATGGTTATCTTCATTATTTGCCAGATTTGATTCTTGGGATTCGGGTAAATCAGGATGAACATTGACCAACGAAGGGTGTCCAGGTGAATTAATGGTATCTCCTGATTGAAGTGGCTGATTAATGGTAGAGAGGCCAGATGGGTGGCTACGTCGTGAGGCTCTTTTAGCCCGTAGCCAGCATGGAACACATACTTGATCAACAGAAGTGGGCTGCAACAAAAAATAGAAATGTTATTTAACACGTTCACTGTTCACAAACTAGACACAATAGTTAAACAATCAACATGAACCATATGTGGTTCATTGGACAGTGAATGGGTTAAGATGTATCTACATAAATGCACGATGTAATACTGACATATTACTATTTTTTAACACAGACAATATTTAACAGACAAGACATATACATATATCTAAGGGGATGGAAAAGAACAAGTCAAGACTGATAGGTACGGGGCACTACTGTAAAACACATAAAGTATGAATCTAATAGCTAAAAAATAACATGCCTGATGTGGATGTACCCATGTAGATATAATAGCAACTATCATCCGCTCTCCTTCGCTTGCATTTGGTCTCACCAATTGCCGTCTACGGGCTCTTAAAATGGATCGACCACAGTTAATGCACAGGCAGTGATGACCAACTTGTCGGGAAGAATGTGCTTGCCCATTTCCATGCAGTAGTTGATAATTTGCCAATTCCCAACATGCGTGACAAATGCAATCAGTTTCAGAGCTCTGTAAAACACAAGCAATTTAAATTGTTTGATATTTATATCACAACTATATAACTACTACTATTATTAATCGTTTATTTATTTCTTTTTTTATTTAAATATTTTTTATTAAAAAAACAAACAAAAGCATTTAAAAATATAAAAATAGTGGTCCGCCGGTGTCGGGAGTAGGGTCCAAGCTACCGGTGGTTAGGGCTGAAGAGACAGGAACCTCCTCACAATGCGAGCCGTATCGAGGAGTACTGCCTTCTGAATCTGGCTCTTGATCCAACCGCCTAACGAGAGCCTCGATAGATGTTGGTCAAGGCTCTTGGCCATCAGGCCGTTGGCTGTTATGACAATCGCTACAATGATAGCCGAGCTCACATGTCCACATGTCAACAACCTCGTGTGCTAAGTCGAGATATTTTATTTGTTTCTCTTTCTCAGCTTTCACGAGGTTCTCGTCATGTGGAATGGTAACATCGACTATCATTGCAAGGCGCGCTAATCGATCTATCACCACTATATCAGGCTTATTGGCGACAATAGTCCTGTCAGTAATGATAGACCGATGGTACCGCACGATCTCGGGCGAGGCGGCAAGCCTCCTTGCCGGACTGCCGCCATGGGATCTGGAGGCGATAGTCCTCGCGCGCCTGTACGATTGGCGCGCGGAGGTACTAAGCCGGGGGGAAACTCCGTTTCCGCAGCAAATTGCGGCGGAGCGGATGGACCTCCGGCGCGATCTCATGGAATCAGCGACTGTCGCAACCCAGCGCAGGGCACGCCACGATAGTGGCGGTAAGGCCCCTCTTTGAGGAGTGGCTAGAGAGGCGTCACGGCGCCCTCACCTACCGCCTGACGCAGGTCCTCACCGGACATGGGTGTTTAAGGAGGTTCCTGCACATCATCAGGCGGGAGGAAACGCCCGGGTGTCACCACTGCGAGGATCGCCCAAAGGACACGGTAGAGCACACGGTGCAAACCTGCCCCGCTTGGGCGGAGCACCGCCGTGTCCTCGTAGAGGCGATCAGCGGCGGCGACCTCTCGCGCCCGGCCCTGGTGCAAGCCATGGTCCGGGGCGAGAGGGAGTGGGAGGCAGTCACCTCCTTCTGCGAAAAAGTTATACTCGCGAAGGAGGTGGCGGGATGGGAGAGAGAAAGGTCCTCCCGTCCCTGCCGCCGCAGGAGACGCCCCGGGCGTCGGGAGCCATGTGACGACTCCCGGCCACCGTAAGCGCGGGCCTGCGGACGGTGAGTAATGGGTGTCTAAAAAAGAGTCTACAAGTTTATATTTCAAAGCAAGTTGCTGGTGAATAATTCTGGCCACTTGGTTGTGCCTGTGCAAGTACTCGCCGTTAGCTAAACGAGATCAACCAGAGATAATATGTCTGATGGACTCACCTGGACGGTGGCATGCCCGACACACGTCAACCGTCCCGTCCTTCATAATATGTCTCCGATAGATATTCGTCAAGATAACTTCGTCCATAATTGCACAGACGAAACCTTCAGTTTCCCCAAAAAGGTCACCAAAACTGCAGTAGTCAGTACTGCAGGTTTGCGCCAGTTCTCTTTACCCATGGAAAGCGGGGTGAGGCCTATGTCCACTGCCACCACATCACGTTGCATACCCACTTCGGCTTTTAAAAAATAATCCCTGAGACTACAAATCTCGCGATTGTGGAGGGTCTTTGCATTTAAAAAGCCTCGACCCCCGCACTTCCGCGGGATATACAGTCTCATCACCGATGATCGTGGGTGACGCATCCGGTTTGCGGTCAGCAGTGTATGGACCTTCCTATCCAAGGCGTCAAGTTCGGTCTGAGTCCATTTGAGTATGCCGAAAGAGTACATCAAAACCGGCATGACCCAACCGTTAAAGGCGCGCGTTTCCGCCTTAAAGAAAACTAATCAAAACTCTCTTCAGGCGACCAAAGAAGCGCTCCTTCAACGATTGCTTCATGTCAGTAACATTGATACCCAACGCTTCCGACATACCCAAATACTTATAGCTTTTGGATGAGGAGAGGGATCTAAGGTGTATGGAATCCGAGAGTTGGATTCCATCGGATTCCACAATCTCCCCTCGCTTTACATGCATGACTGCACATTTATCCGCACCAAATTCCATCCTGATAGCGCTACTAAAAGTTTCAGTTACCATCAGTAACTAACAAAAAATAACACGCTATTTGTCATGTGTACGATTGTACGACTTTTTTTTATATACTTACATTTCTTGGATAAGTCCAGCGTTGAATAACAGTTACCAGGTTATCATCCTCGGCAGACAAGACATGTCGGCGAAGGCGTGATAAGCGCACATCACAGTTTATACATCGAAGATCAACTGCCGACATTGTTGAACAACATTCACAGAATACAAAATTCCACTGACGTAATACGTCTATTTTATGCGTTTCACAGAATACAAAATACCACAGACGTAATACGACTATTTTATGCGTTTTGTTTTGTATTAATGCGTTTTGTTTCCGTAACGGGGCTGCACACTAAAATCATGGTTTTTTAATTACTCCCAACAACTAATATTACATTTTAGCTTGGAAAATAACTACGGATATATGACCTATAATTTGCATATAACTAGATTTTGAAACGTTTGGATTTGATGAGGTACCCAACTCGCCAATCTTCTTTAGGTATTACAGGATCAGTAGTCACTGAACTGGTACAAGGTTATTATCATAGTAATCGAGAGCTATATGTGGACAATTGGTATTCTAGTCCGCGACTTTTTCTTTATTTAAAACAAAGAGGCATTTATGCATGCGGTACGGTCAAAAGTAATAGGAAACATATGCCAAAATTCAAAAAACTTAAGCGTGGAGAAATAGAAGCATTTTCATCTCCTCCTCTTTTAGCGTTAAAATGGCAAGACAAAAAAGCTGTTACCATGCTGTCTACCATACATGATGACAAAATTGTTCCGTCAGACAATTTGGATCATTTTTCTGGTCTGCCTAAATTAAAGCCGCAATGTGTAATAGATTACAATAAAAATATGGGTTCGGTGGACATCACCGACATGATGATGAGTAGCATAGGATGTATAAGGAAAACTAGGAAGTGGTATAAAAAATTAGGCTTCCACATCATCGATTTGTTTATGCTTAATGCTTTTTATTTGTTCAGAGTCTTAAAAAATAACAAAAAACATAGTTTTGCAGATTTTCAATTAAATGTGATACGGCAACTTTTAGAAAAAAATAAAAGATTAATTGCAAATACTAGCCCAGCGTTCACTTCTGGTACTCAGTCCAATCCTCCTCGCAGTCTACATATCGATGCTTTGGCACATTTTCCTGTACGAATTCCCAGTGGCAAAAGTCAGCGTTGTAAAGTATGCGCGACTAAGAATAAAAGATCACACACACGGTATATGTGTAAAACGTGTAATGTTTATCTTTGCGTTGACACATGTGCTGCGGAATACCATAGATAGAAGCTATCGACTAAATATCGATAGTTTAAGTAAGTAGGTAGATCATCCTGTCACTAATTTCTTTTCTTGCGTTGCTCTATTTAGTCTGTGTTCAACTTCACTTTGTCCATGTCAAACACACCGAGCCCACGTCTTTTTTTACGGTTCAGTGCAAGTGTTATGCGAATTGAACCCTAGTTATATTATACACCTTGAACGTCACAGTTTTGTTGAGCATTAAATTTAAATTTGATAGAAAACGAAATGACATCGAAATGTAAGTAAATTGTGCCAAATTGATACTTGTAGCCTTTGATTATACACATCCTGTAGCCATTTTTATAGGTACTTATTTATATTTAATTGCTTTTAAGGAAAGTATGACGAGTCTCAGGAATGTAGTCAATCAATTTTGGATCCAACTAGCGATAGTCAAGACGAAATGAATCTTGAAGATGTAGAAGATGTATGTTTGCCTTCGTCGGTAGCACAATCCCAGTTATGTTACTATGTACCACATGACGGTGACTTACGAAGTACAGATAGTACGCCTGATTTATTTGTATCAAGAGGAACACAAACTCTAACAAAAATATCAAGTGTAGGCACACAATACGAAGCGATCAGCACTGACCTAATTTCAAAAACGGCAAAAATATTCGCCGAAAAACATTTCGGTACTAATGTGACTCGCACGAATAAATTTATAGAAACGTACACACATTTTGTGACATCTACCTATAATACGTCTGATAAAAACAGACAACGAATAATTTTATGAATCATGTACCTACTACTTGTTACCTACTGTTTGACTGATTAATTGTCCTTTTTTTTGTTTTTAGCTTATGACTGCGTAATTCTAATTATAGTTGTTGCAATTCACGAGCGCACTCAAGCCTTTGCGTGTAGGTTTCGTGTACGTACACGTCACGTAGGTACACATTGCACTTGTGTGTGTGCCCGACGAAGCGAACAGTTGCGCGCGGACGTCATTCATAGGTAGTTACAAATAGGTAACAGTTCAACACACATCTAAATGAAAAGTGCGCTCGTGAATTGTAACAACTATAACCTACTTATTATAAATGCGTAAATCATTGCATTTGATCTAATAGGTAATCAAAACTTATTAGGTATTTTATAGTATACTGAGGAATATGTGTAAATGAATGTGATGTAAAGTATTATACTCCATTTGTTTAGGTAATTAAATAAAGGTAAACAAAAAAACCACGTGCCGTGGTTATCCAACTAAACGTAATACCAGTCTATTCAGTTGTCATGCTACGTCACAGTTGTACTCTTCAATTTAGCAACGTTATAATTCGTTAATAATGTTGCTAAATTGAAGAGTACAACTGTGACATAGCATGACAAGTGAAGTGAGTGATATTACGTTTAGTCGGCTAACTAAGTCACGTGGTTTTTTTGTTTACCTTTATTTAATTACCTAAACAAATGGAGTATAGTAACTGGTAAGCAAAAACAAAAAAAACAATTGTGATTCAAAGATTTATTATACTTAGTTTGATTTGAAAAGGAAAAAGTCGAATAATAAGAGATTATTTTGATGTTAGTAATTAAAATTTAGATAGTAAGATTAAACAATTGTGATACAAAGATTTAGCCATTGCTGTTGTAGGTAGATTTATAAGAAAAGAAAAAAAGTACCTAGTCGATTAATAAGAGATTATTGTGATGTAAACAATTCGAATTTAGTAAGGTTAAACAATTAGTAACTGTTAAAAACATTTACTTATTAGCTTAAAGATGAACGATTGTGATACGAAGAAAGTGATTAGGGTGGTTAATTTAAAGGTCCTACAAACAGGCGCGACACGCGACACAAAAACATGAGCGGTTTCTTTGTGTCGCGCCTGTTTGTAGAAGCCATAAGGCTGATTTAAAATAAAAACATAAAAAATTCTTTGACTTTTTTTTATCGATACAACGATTGCCCCTCCTTATTTATTGTAGGTATTATTTTGTCGATTTGTAGCCTCGCGCTAGGGGCACGACAATTGATATTTAGCCAAGCGGTTAAAGGGTTAATTGAATTTATTTTATGAAACAAGTGAATCTTGACTGGCTATTCTACCGGAATTGTTAAAATAATCGCAATATATGTTACGTACATTAAAAGCTTCTCGTGTAGCTTGCAGTCTATCAAAGGTCATGTTGTTGGGTCGTGGATTATTATAATTGTCATTTTGATAATCTGCAGCCGATGTGGGTAGTGACGATAATTGTACAGATAAATAATTATGCAACACGCAAGTTGCTTTTATTATATGATCGACCGTCTCAAGTGTGCATTCTAGTGGTCGCCGATAAACACGCCATCTAGCGGATAAAATACCGAATGCATTCTCTACAACATTTCGAGCTCTGCTGAGTCGATAGTTAAATATTCTTTTCGGTCTATCATTTATTACGTTTGAATATGGTCTCAGTAAATTTTTACGTAAAGCAAAGGCCTTGTCACCTATAAATACATTAGGTACTCTGACTGAACTACTTTCATCTAAATGACGGTTGTCCGGTAAATTTAATTGGTTATTAATCAATTTTTTTCCAAACACGCTATCATTAAAAATACCACCGTCACTGAAACGCCCCATCGATCCAACATCAATGATTATGAAACGTTTGTGTGCATCAACAACCCCTAGTAATACTACGGAATAATATTTTTTGTAGTTGTAAAATTGACTTCCCGAATGTGGAGGACATTTAATCGCTACGTGTTTACCATCAATGGCACCAAGGCAATTATTAAAGTGCCATATATTTTCAAAAGCTTCTCGATATATTTTCCCAATCTTGCCTTTTGGGTTCTTTCAAATAAATAGGCTGTAATTTTTTCCAAATTGCAATTGAAACAGTTGGTGTGCTCATGCGATAATTGTAGCCTATTGTTTTGAATGCGTCGCCTGTTGCTAGAAATCTGAAACAAAATATAATAATATTAATAAATAATAAACTTTTTGGAACGAAGTTCCTTATCGCGCGTTGCGAAAGGAAGCTAGACGGAAAAAATTAAGACCAAAAGTTGTCACGACACTTTTTACCCGACTGCGCGAAGCAAAGGAGGGTAATGTGTTTATTACCATGGAATGGTATGGATTGGACGACTGGACTGGAATGGAGTGGGGTGGTGGTGGTCGAAAATCGCTTGAACCTGTTTTTTTAACTTGCTTAACGTTAGCAAGTTAAGAAAAAGTCAGTCGCTACAGCGTCATTCGAAACTAAGAACCGGAAACTAATTATCTTTATTGTTTCAGTCCAGGATGCGAAATCCGAGTGGAAAAAGTTAAGGGATAACCATAGAGACAGTTTAAAGAGAATGAAAGCCACCAGATCTGGGCAGGCAGCTACAAACCTCAATACTTGGAGATATGCGGAATTGATGGAATTTTTACTTCCATATATGAAAAATCGTAGTAGGTCTACCAATTTAAATTCTACAGATATACGATCATCGGCAACACCTGAAACCTCCATAGCGCAAGATGACGAAGATACTAATAATTCAGAAATATTTGTAGCTCCAACAAACGATACAATCAATAATACGGAGGCGTGGAGGTAAAACTCAGACAAGGAAGCGGACCGCAGATGGAGATTTTATAGATTTACTGAAAGAAATGGAGGAAAATCACCAAAAAAGACAAGAAGAAAGAGATTTAAGACGCGCAATGACAAATACACAAGAAAAAGGTGCCATTGATTTGTTTTTAGAAAGTATGGCGATCACCATAAAAACGATGCCTATGTGGATGCAAAATCGCGTTAAGAAAAAAATATTTCTAATTGTTAGTGACGCCGAGGAAGAACTAGAAAATTATAGTACTTGTGTTACACCAGACTCAGTAAACAATACCTTGCCGGCAGCAGCTGCATCATCACGTTCTGCTAATTACGGATACACTACGTCGAAAGACCCTGTAAACAATAACTTGCCGGCAGCAGTAGCAGGATCATCACGTTCTGCTAATTACGGATACACTACGTCGAAAGACCCTGTAAACAATAACTTGCCGGCAGCAGTAGCAGGATCATCACGTTCTGCCAATTACGTATACATACTACCGGAAGCAGCAGCGTCACGTTCCAATAATACGATATACCACGGATACAGTAGCTCGGAAAGATTTGAGCCATCCCCGTTACATGATTATGATAACTAAGCATAATGTTCTTTTTCATTATTCTACTGATTTGTTTTATTTCTGAGTAAAGTCTAAAATAATTACCTATTAATAATGTTTTATTTCTTACCTGAGGCACACAGCTAGCTTTTCTTGAGGTGAAATAGCTTTCCTGAAGTTGGTGTTTTGTTTCAAAATATCGACCTCCACAAATGACAAAAGTTCTTGAAATTGTTCTCTATTAACCCTGTAATAATTCTTAAATTTTTCGTTGTCTAAATCATAAAACAGCCTAAATTCCCCTTTTAATTTACGTTCTTGAATATGCTGGCACAGCCAAAATCTTCGTTTAGCGCGTTTTTTTCTTTGCATAAGATACAACAATACGTGTTTCTTTTTTCTGTATAGGTACATAATCACTGTCATCACTCGATTCCGTGTCACTCGATAACATCGCAACAACACGACCACACGCAACCAGCTCAAAACTTCAACTGAACTCGTTCTCTGTGGAAATTATCAATTCGTTTTTCATTTCTCATTTTCCGTTCAGCTCAGTCCGCTCATTTCTCTATCTAGTTTCATTTTGCAGTGGAAATCAAATGACCAACTCTTTGTTGGTGGAAACGCAAACCTATTTCATTAAAAAGGAGTCCGGTCCGCCTAACCATTTGCCGCACATTACCCTTTCGCAGTGGAAACCGGGCTTAATATGTCGACATATTATACACTTAAACCTTCCTCTTGAATCACTCTATCTATTAAAAAAATTGCATCAAAATTCGTTGTGTAGTTTTAAAGATCTAAGCATACATACGACGCGGGAAGAGACTTTGTTTTATACTATGTAGTGATTTAAACAGTCTTTATGTTGTGACATGGAGTACTAAAAATGTATGAACGTTGTTTAACTAAAAGAATAAAACATGTATCTAGAAACACCTATTACTAATAATCATCATATTTATAACATGTGATTTAATACCATAAAATTAATGAGATCCTTTTTCATACGCTTTCGCATTAAATTATTTAAACGGAACACTGCTTCCGTAGGAACAAAAAAAATATTTAGTTAAGTACTTAATTAATAATGGCACAGTAACAGTCTTTTAATAGTAACTAAATCTAATTAATAAATCACAGCATTTGTTTCATGTTTCATCACAGTCTCCTACTTCATACTACATAAATTATTCACAAGATCAGCCGAATAATCATTGATGTGGAGGTTTTGCCAAAACGGTAATCTATTTTGGGGAATTATTTCGAAAATGTAAAAATAAAAACTGATTTTCTGTCGTTAGATGACCCCTTGGAAAAAAGTTTTTGATGGGATCAGGAATTGAAAATGCCTTCAAGTATTTTACTTTGAGGAGCTCAATTTCTGTAGCGTTCCATCATACTCCGTCTTTACAAACAACTTACTTTCATTTTTGCGTACCTCCACAATAACAATATTGTTAAATTTACTCTATTTGTGCTCTTTTTAAGTCTATGTTGAGATGAATGATCCATATATTTACAGAAATCTGAAACTTCCATAGCTTTTACTGTAACTTTCCCTGAATTAGCCAACTGCACACAATCAATGAAATCAGAAAAATCATAGACCTTTCCATTTGGATTTCGACTTGGTGGTGAAAGTTGTCAGCTGACATAAAAGTGAAAAGTAAAATATTACAATAAAATATTTAGAACCTGGACATTCTAAATATTTGATTGTAATATTTTCGGCAAATATTTCAGAACTGTTTACAATCTGCACAAGAAATGTTAAAAAAAGCCCAATTCTTGTTCAGACTTGAACAATTATCTGTCCACACAACTATATCGGAACAGTCGTTACGAACGTTTGCTGAGCAAAAACGCTTTATAAGCTCTGATGATGTCTTCTTGTTTCCTGCCTGAAGTACCTTCATGCCAAACTGCTGCGAAGGGCTGTAGATATGGAGATTTCGTAGGCCCTAAAGGCACGAAAGGAGATCGTTCTACGCCCATACATTGTTCGCCCTGGAGCCAACGGCATAGAAAAAATCATTTTCTATTTGTAAACTGCCCTTATTAGCCCATAAGAACAAAGTTTCTTGACGGACACTTTAGAGAAAAGATTTATTTAAAGAAAAGGAACCGATTTTGAGGTTATTTTTAATAAAAGAAAACGTAAGTAATTCCTTCTAAAATCGCTATTTCTGGTTTCTACAAAGCATTAAACTTCAAATACAGTAAAATATTACCGTACATACAGTTGTATTATGCCTTTTAGGTACAGTTATTATTTATTGGTTGAAGTTTACTTTAAGCGAAGTCCGTTATCCGTTGTCAAAATGCTAAGGTGTCGTTAAAGCAGATCACAGAATCAGTTATTCGAAGCCAGGTCACGTTGAAAGCAATCCAAATTGTAGTCCGTTAAACAGAAACAAAATCAAAAACGCCAAAAGAAATCGCCAAATAAAATACGTAGTCACAACAACACAACACAGCCACAGGTTCGTCTCGGTGAGACGCTCCGACTGACGTAGTGACGTAGAGAGAGATGCTCTCTCGAAGATCAATCATTGTATATCGATTATCAATGACCACCTATTTAATCTGTGGTTTTAATTTAGTAGACCAAAATGACAGATCAATATGTCAAAAGTAAATTAATTTGTTCCGTTTCAAACATAACATAAACACGTTGTTGCTATGATTCTACTTCGATTAAATTAATGCTTAAAAAATGTATTTTGTTCCCAACGAACAATGTGTAACGTTTTAGTTTGCGACATTTAAAAATAGAGTTTAAGTACTTAAAAAGTAAAAATATGGCTATTGAAGTCGTGAAATGGTTATGAGAATAATTCACTAGAGTTGCGTCGTAAATGACATTTCAATCGTTAAATGAGAGATTTTCTGACAAGTGAAAAAACATAGTTCAATAGATGGCGATGGCGGGCGTCTTTGTTTTACTGGCCACTGATAACAAAAACAAGATCCGTAAATAAGAAAGCTTATTTGATGTCAAAAACCTGAGACAGTGACGTATTTTTTACCAACGCCTCTTTTGAACTAATATTTTCTCACAAGTAGATTTTGTGACTTTGTTTTGTTCATTATATTTTCAGCATAATCGTGCTAGGCCATATTCATCATAAGTTCCATTAAAATGTTCACAGAACTAATTCCATGAAAAAAATATGCATGAAAAACTTTTATGTTGCACATTTTCAATGTTTTGGAAGTGATAAATATCGAACATCCATTATTTATCACTAGATATTATGGACATCGTCGTCGATATCGATATTTATGTAATATGAGCGAGAGCGACACTGTCAAATCTTTTGTGACATTCACATTGACAATTCATTGAAAGATGGCGAGTTCAGTTGGTAATAAAATCAATGAGGTCACTTTTAAAAACCTATTAAGAATTAAACAGTGTCCGCTTGAATTTATTATTTTTAAAAAGCATATTAAAATATAATTAAAATTAACGTACACGTCAAATGTTTGTTGGTTATAGGGCGGTCTAGAACAATCTCCTTTCATTAAATGCTATAATCCTCGGACAAAAAGTTACTGATTTGAACATGCGATCCTTGGTAGCATTATCACTTTTTTTTAAAAATCTGCAGAAAAAAATAATTTTCACCTCACAGGCTCGGAAAGAGTCTGTTTGTCATTCGAAATCTGGGCCCAAAATGCAATTTTGGGCTCAGATGAAAGAGTGAAAGTGAAATCAGGGAAAGAGTTTATAAAATTCGAACCTTTCTATTTAATAACTAGCTGTCCCGACAGACGTTGTCCTGTCCTAACCTTCCCTACCTACCCTACCTGCTTTTTTTAATGTAAGAACCTTCTGCTGTCAATAACAAACAATAAAAAAACTGCTAAAAAATTGGCCAAATTGGTCCAGGCGTTGTTGAGTTATGCGCTTACCAACACATTTTGCGATTCATTTTTATATTATAGATTTTCTATTTTGCCCGTCCACTGAAAAATGCATGACACGGTCTAAAATAAAATATTAAATCACATAGAAATAATACCACAAGTAGGATACTTATAGAAAAAAAAAACTGGGTATTTAATTTTGGAGATATTCTATGTATCTCATAAGTTCCACCACCGCGAGTGACGAGCTCAGACTGAGGCGCTAATGTAAAACACAGTATGCGCTATAACAATGCAGCAATTTTACATTATTTGGTTTTCTAATACTAGGTTAAATTGCAGTATAAATAAACCAATACTACATTTCACCTTAGAAAACGATGATTAACTAAATATACGAATGTACTAAAATAAAATGCAGCCAAAATGCGAGAACTGCGTTTCTTACTAGTATTTAGACGAATACTGCATTCTAACTTGGTACGAATTACGTTATTACTGCATTTTAATCTGGCTTGTGATCATTGCTGCATTTATACTAACAATATCTGATAATTTCAGAGGAAATACTGCATTTTTCCTTGTTGTTTCACCATGTTCCTGTGCGAAAAAAAAAAACTAAGTGTAGCTGAAAGCGTTCAGGTTTCATTTTTGTGAAAAACGAGAAATCGAAAAAAAATCGATTACTGCATTTGCTACTACGAGGGCAGAGTAGCGATCAGAGTGTTCTCTCCGCTTCTGTCTAGTATTTTCTTTTTGGCTTTGGTTCTGCTCCTTATTTTTTTATTAATTTGATTTAACTCCCCCTAAATGTTATTTTCGCATTTCCTCATACTTAACTGGATTTTGTTTAAGACGCTCTCTGTATCTTTTTTGTCTTTCGGCATTTGACACAGGAGCCTGGTGTATTACTGAAACGAATATAAGTGGTTTATAACTTGTCGTACAAATAATGCTTTTGTTTTACTTATTTATACATTAAAGTGTTTTCTTGACAACATTATTTTATTTTTAAAATAGAGGTACAAACTACAGGAAACTTAGTTAAGTATTTGTGATCACCACATCGTCATACGTATGAATATGTACATAGGTATAGTTACCGGTACGTAACTGCCGCCGTGGGATCTGGAGGCGATAGTCCTCGCGCGCCTGTACGAGTGGCCCTGGTGCAAGCCATGGTCCGGGGCGAGAGGAAGTGGGAGGCAGTCACCTCTTTCTGCGAAAAAGTCAAGCTCGCGAAGGAGGTGGCAGGATGGGAGAGAGAAAGGTCCTCCCGTCCCAGCCGCCGCGGGAGACGCCCCGGGCGTCGGGAGCCACGTGACGACTCCCGGCCGCCGTAGGCGCGGCCCTGCGGACGGTGAGTAATGGGTGACTCACCGTCCGATCAGCACCAGGCTAGCCTGCCGGGTAAGCGGGATTGTCAAAAAGGGTTACCGCTACCCCGGAACATAAAGGGCTAAGGAAGGAACATGGATGGGTTTTAGTCAGTAAGAGTCTGACACTCCCTTCGGCTCCACCCAGAGCGGGAGCAGTCGTTAGATGATTTCCTAGTCTTAAAAAAAAAGGCAGGCCGCGAAAGTCAAGGGCTTGTTGCCTACAGATATTTCTGAATATTATGACTTCCTCATAGTGACTTTGCAAAAAATATACTGTATTGGGAATATCAATAAAACACTAAAATGGAACTTCAATTTTTATTTATGTATTTGGGGTTTTTATTTGTGTGTTGTTTGTGTTTTTGCCTACAGATATTTCTGAATATTATGACTTCCTCATAGTGACTTTGCAAAAAATATACTGTATTGGGAATATCAATAAAACACTAAAATGGAACTTCAATTTTTATTTATGTATTTGGGGTTTTTATTTGTGTGTTGTTTGTGTTTTTTTTATTTGTGTAAGTAGGAAGGATACACATTTGCTTATAAAATATATCTACTGCCACTTGTTTTACAGACATTTTAAGAAAAACAGCATTAAAATAATTACTCAGTCTTTAAACATTCAATGCATTTATCCTCTCTGAAGTCTATTCTCTTCAAAGGTCAACCAAATGTTATCGAAGAATGAGGCTGGTGCTGTTATATAATATAATGCCTGCAATAACAACCAACTGTCCCATTTCCAACTAGGCAGCTACAACAATAGCACAAAACGGCATCCACGGGATTGGGGCTAGGCGGCTCTCTGTCAAACAAAATAGCATACATGAAAAATGAAAGAAAAATATAATAGCAAAGAAATGTATCTCGCATATTCGACAACATTTTCTTAACAAAGCCAAGAATTAAGTGCCTCGATTGATTGATAATTCATTGGTCAATCCTTCGTGCTTCAGCAAGATTATGGTTCAAGTATGACAGCAGGATTAGCAAGTAGTGGGAATGGAGGTTGATTTTCTTGTAGTTCTTCAACCTGTCTGTGTATATTCAGTACTAAGTGCTGATTAGCTCGCATCCAACAGGTATGACATGCTTGCAGATTTGTACTCCGATCCTGTAACAAAATGTTTGGCATGTTTGATTTAAAATCTTCACCTTTACCTTTTAGTGCTTGTTCACGTTGACTCGCGGGCGCGAGCGCGGGCGCGGTCACGAAATATCAAACACTTGAGTTTATATCCAAGTGTTCACGTACAAAACGCACGTGCGGTCTAAGTAGCGGGCAAGCTAGCGACCGACGCGCGCGGCCCGCTCGCGGCATTATCAAACGACTGAGACGTTTGTGTGTGTTCACGTCGAACTAGCGGCGGAGCGCGCGATTCACTCGCGACGTCAGGTAAGTTCAACCAGTTTGAACTTGTCGCTAGAAACGATAGCACGTTTCTTTCATGTCGTTCAATACAGAAGAGTTTATTAGTGCTGTTCAGGCTAGAACTCCTATTTGGCAAAGTAAACACAGTCATCATATGAACAGAAATGTTCTTAATAAACTATGGAAGGAAATTGCTGGATTGTTTCCTGATATGGAGGGTGAGTAAATGAAATACATATTATTATGCTGGAAATATGATATATTTGTAGGTATTTTAAACTTTTATTTCCTGAAGACTACAAAAGATACATAATACAAAGGCGACTACGTGTATATTAAACGATTGTTTTCCCAAAAATATTTCGTGAATAAATTCCGAACTTGTTTAGCCCGATTTGATGGATTGTTGTTTCTTCCAGTTCTAGTTTGTCGCCTTTGGTGTCGAGTTGGAATTGTGAACTCATTATCACAATCGTAACCATCTGTATCAATTACAATATTATGCAATAAGCAAGCAGTTTTTATAATCAGGCGTGCATGTTTAACATCAGTTTCAATAGGTTTTAACAAAACTCGCCATTTATTGCATAAAATTCCAAATGCACACTCCACGGTTTTTCTCGCTCTTGACAATCTATTATTAAAATTTTCTCTCTCTTGATTCAATGTTCTTTGTGGGTATGGACGCATTATATATTCTTTAAGAGGATAAGCTTCATCGGCTAATATAACATATGGAGCTGTAATATTAGAATTAGGTAATGTTCTTGGTTCCGGAATATTAAATGCACCTCTTTCGAGTAACCGGTTCAGGGACGAGGCATTAAATGTACCGCCGTCGCTTTGCTTTCCTCTACCTCCCACTTCAATAGTTAAAAATCTTTTCCTCGCATCAGCCACAGCTTGCAAAACAATAGAGAAATAATGCTTGTAGTTAAAAAATGCCGATCCTGATTTTTTAGGTCGTTTAACCCTACAATGTTTACCGTCCAAACTGCCAATGCAGTTAGGAAAGTGCCACATCTCCCTAAAATCTGAAGCAATATTCATAAGCTGGTCTTCAGATGGCTGTGGCATGTGGACATTCAAATTGTTTTTCCAAATAGCTTCACAGGTACTATAAACAATCTCAGACACAGTACTAACACCCATACGAAAGCTATATGCCAAAGATCGAAATGCCAATCCAGTGGAGAGATATCTGAAACATAATAAAAAATGTAATTATAATGTAAAACTTAAATATATTTACACTAATCATCAACACTAAACAATATTTCTGATTTTACAGAAAAGGCTTTAAGGAAAAAATGGAAGAACATTCGGGACCAATTTATGAAAGAATTTAAGAAAATTCCGGTTTCTCGTTCTGGTGATGCTGGAACAGATCAAAACACTTCAATGTGGCCATATTTTCAAATGATGCTGTTCATAAAAGATGATGTTACCCCAGAAATAAATGAAGGCAATTTAGATGAAACTACTGATGAAAACAGCAATAATAATGATGATGTTGAGCGGTCCTCAACTCCCCAATCCATAGCTGGTGCATCTTCAAGTACACAATATACGAGCACCAAACGTAAATGTGCACAAGATGTAAGACAGGAATTTATGGAATTGGAGAAGAAAAAGTTTGAATTATTACAACTTAAACTGTCACAAAGCAGCAAACAACACGAACAAGATTGCGAAGATCTGTTATTTTTTAAAAGTCTGTTGCCGTACATGAAAGAATTATCTCCTATGCAAAAACTACGCGCTAGAAACAATATTACACAAGTTATTATGGACGAAATGAATAGTGGCATGACGCAGTCTCACCATGGATATAATACATACGATTATAACACGACTAATTATGGAAATTAAACTTTGTATAATTGATAACGATAATATTAATTAAATAAAATAATAACGAGGAACCTTGTTTGAATTTGAATGACTGCAATATGTATCCCGATAAAAAATGATAATTTACTTAACTACTTACTATGAAAATTATTTTTTTTTAAACTCACCTTATGTTACAAACAGTCTTTCTTCGGGCTGTATACTTTTATGAAAATTTGTGTCCACTTTTGAAATATCACTCCTTATTGAATCCAGTATGTAATCAAAACAGCGGACACTCATCCTGGTATATCCAAAAAATCTTGAAGGATGTTCTCTCAAATTACCATATAAAGTATGAAATTCACCATACCGTTCTCTTTCTTTATTAATTTCGTGCACGCCAATTCTAATTTTTAGCATCTCCCACTTTAGGTATGAATTTTCGGTTAAAAATAAAAGATCGTGGTCCATATTTACAACCTCTGACAATACGTCACACTCGCGCGAACGCCTGGCGGTTAATGTGAACACGAGCTCGCGACGTCTACCGCGCCTATTTCGCCACCGCGCCCGCGCGTTCCAACGTGAACAAGCACTAAATCTAAACGGTAGAAATATCACGGGCAGTAATAAATGTGGTTAGTATTAATAATATTCACTGTAGTCTTAGTAGGCGTATAGTTTGCGGCTGACTGTTTTCCCGAGTTACCGTCCAATACTATTTTCAATAGAACAGCCACATTTTGCACACAGCCAAATAGTTTGGGGATTAAATGCGAAGTGAGGCTGCATCCTTACTCATTAATTACAAGGAATAACTTGATTATGGGAACAATACAATAACAAATCCCTATTTACAGCAGCCAGGGCAAGATAGTAGACTAACAAACGACATAAATACGGGATGAAATGAAAGTATTCAAATTATGTTCGGAGAGAGAGTATACCTGGAACATGATGACATACAGTGGCAAACTTCAAAATCCTACAACTAGCGTCGCTGAAACTGTTGTAATGGAACTGATCGATAGATTACTAGATCAAGGAAGAGTACTGTACACTGACAATTGGTATACCAGTATACCCTTTGCTTACCAGTTGCAGTAAAGAAAAACACATTAAGTAGGCACTTCGATTGAATAGAAATAGACTTGTAAGTAGGCACTTCGATTGAATAGAAATAGACTTGCCCTCAGATGTAGTCACTGCAAAATTACAAAGAGACGAAATCGCCGCTCAGGAAATCAGTGATGGTGGCATTGAAGTGGAGAGATAACACCCGTATTTATAAAGAAGTAATTACTTGTTGCTAATTAATTTCTTGACAAAACTTGACAATTACTTAGGGTTAGAACTCTTAATTCCAAATTCTCATTCTATAGTTGAGTAACACCCGTTACTTACTTGAGCCCAAGTAACACTCGAAGTTTGGTGGTTGTATATAGTCGTATATTGTCGTGAGTTTCTAAAGATTCGGCTATCATGTGTACTGCCAACCTATATCATATATCATCAAATTAGGGCCACCAACTACTTGCATATTCAATGAAAAATAACCTTTTTTATTCCAGTACCTACTGCTCTGTATGAAGAATACCTCTAGGCTTGGTGATTTTAATGTGGGTGCAATCGATTGCCCCTACAATATTTCTCAGTCCAGGTGCTCTGCAAATGCAACCAAGATTTTCAAAACCGTCCTTTGTATTCCTCAAAGCAGGAAACTTAATAAAATCTGGTATTAGCAATGCCAATGCTCGACTAACTCTCTTCACTATATTACACACCGTCGATTGACAAATATGCATGATATCTCCACATACCTACAATCTGAAAGCTTCCAGTGGCATGAAAAAATTAAGGCAACTGACACAGTGGATTTATAGGCCTCGGCGACCCCTAGTTTAACGATGGTCTAAATCACTAAATCGGATCTGTCAAAGTTTCTCTTTTAGGTTAAATCATCATTTTCATTGTGTTGTGTTGTTTTAACTTGAAAATGGATATTAACATGGTCGATTCAATTGATATTGAGGATATTGAAGCCGCTGAGTTGTTGGAAACGCCGCGCCGACACAACAGAAATCGTGTTCGAGTCAATCCCGTTGTGGAATTATCCGATGAAGATTTCAGGCAAAAGTATAGGTTTAATAAACATTATGCAATGAAAATAGTGGACCTAATAAGAGAAGATTTAACTAGAGATACTCGAGGATGCCCTGTGTCTCCCGAAATACAAGTGGCTTGCGCATTACGAAGTTGGGCTCGACATGAAGTAAGTAGATTCAAAGCTTATAATATTATTGCATTTATTAATAACATTGGTAGCAATTTATACTAAATTATGCCCTAAGTTCCAAACTAATATTTTGTTTTTGTTTTAATAGATCCAAGATGACACAGCCGATTTGCACGGAGTTTCACAACCTTTTATAAGTAAAATATGCAAACAAATTGCAGAAGCTATAGCCCGAATATCACATAGGTATATAAAAATGCCTGCTACATTGACAGAACAACAGGAAGCGATGCAAAAGTTTCGCAGAATTGCAAACCCTACAGTAATTGGTGCAATTGACTGTACTCATATTAAAATAAAAAAGTGAAGATGGTGATGGTGGTCAGCTGTATATTAACCGCAAAGGATTTCCATCAATTAATGATCAGGTATTATTGATTTTACATTCATTATTTTTTTTTCAAAATAAAGGAACAATGACTTTTCTCCAAAGCCCCATCCCTGATGAGGCGTTGGTTATTGTGTTGAAAAGTAGTATAACCTACTACAGTGTTCAGGGTGTCCATGTGTAATGTGATTACAATAAACAATAACAACCCGCCCTGGCTTAGCATGAAATATGGATGCAGTGGAAAATTATAATTTGGTTGGATGTTTTATGCACACAAAATTATGCTAAATACTAAAATATTGTTTGCGATGCAGATTTAAAAATCATGGACATTGTTACTAGGTGGCGTGGGAGTGTTCATGACTCGCGAATATTTAGAGAAAGTCGTTTGAAGCAGAGATTTAAGGCTGGTGCATTCTCAGGCATATTTCTAGGAGACAGTGGCTATGCTTGCAAACCATATTTGTTTACTCCATTACTGAATACTACAACACCACAAGAGGAACGATACAACAATGCTCACATTAGCACCAGAAATGCAGTGGAAAGATGTTTCGGGTTGTGGAAGTAGAGGTCCGCTGTTTATTAAGAGGCCTTTACTGCAACATTGAAACTGCAAAAACAACTATTGTAGCATGTGCTGTATTGCACAATATTGCCATCGATATGAAGGAAGATGTGTTTCATAGTGGGTTTGATGACAATGAAACTACCACACAAACGTCTGCAGCAGTAGTTTTACCAGTGGAAAACAATTTACGTGGAAATATTAGAAGACGGCAATTCATTGAAAGACACTTTTAATTCAAATAATATATTTTAAACTGTAAATAATTCTAATTCTTGTAACATTTTACGATAAAATTTCTTTCAACCATAAGTTTCTCTTGTTAGGAAATAACATTTTTAACTTCACTGTAGGATCTGAAAATAAATATTAGATCATAAATATAATGCGTGAACTTTTTTATACTTATAGCGTAGACATTTTTGTAAATTGACCAATTATTATTTATTCATAAAATTTTTGGTTTATGACATTTGTATTTTTAAAATTATATTTTATTGGAATAGAAAATAAATAGATTTAAATTTTTGAAGAAAATAATTATGTAAGTTTTACTCACCATTTAATATTTACTTAGTACTAGAGTTCTTCCTTTTTTTCTAATAATTTTATTTCCAGTTCCAGTTTTTTTATTCAGCAATTTTAACATTGTACTGGTGCTCTACTTCTAGCATATCTAATTGTTTTTTTTTAAATTGAGTGTTGGACTTTAATATTGCTTCTTGCGTTGCTTCTTTTCTGTAAAATATTTACCCTTTATATTTTATTCTAAGCAAATAATAAGAATATATTCTAAGATAATCTTTCTTACATGTTTTGAGGACCCTTTTTACCCAACTGCTTTCTACGAATATTCTCTTTTTTTCTAGGTGTACTAGTTCCCACATTTACCTTTGAGGTACCTGAAAGTATTTTACTTAGATATAGACGAATTATATAAATCCTTTTTAATATATGTTTTATATTTTTTTAATATTAAAAATATGGTCAAATTAAAGGATTACAATTTTATAATATATGAATTATTATTTTTACCTTGGTCCATTATTACTTCTACTACCTCATCATTGAATTCAGGTGATTCTATTGTCTTCGGTGGTGGTTCTATGATCATAGGCGAAAAGCCTGTACTAGGCCCAGCTGTTTCACCATCTTCTGGGGGGCAGATAAGCCTGGACTTGATAGTCCTGGTTTAAACCAAGGTTTATTTAGTTTTTTGTAATAAGACTGTAAAAGTCTTGAGTTAAATACACAGAACACTATTATCCTAACGGGTTAAATAGCATATCATTCAACCACGGATCTAATAAAAATGTTGTTTGCCTGTAAAAAGACTACTCGATAAAACTTATAATCTAAACGTAATGTAGTTATTCAATTATTCAATAGGTTTTAATTATATAGATCGGACTAACTTACCTAGTGACGTCCGATCCTTAATTATGTGAAGTAATCTCGTCCTCATTTAGTACTTGTACAGCGGCACGGAATGTGGCCCAAACATAAACAAACCGATAACAGGCGATTTCGGTATCGCGTATGAGAATTTCGAGTGGCAGTTTGTCAGGACATTTGTTTTTGTTAATTTAAGAGGGTAAGCACAAAAAAAGTATATTTGTTTAATTTCTGTGACACTTAACGTTAGTTCGTTATTGGAAAGCGCACTGGTGAGTTAAGATTTGATATTCAAATGATCGTGCATTGAATCTTTATTGTTTTGTTTTTTAATTAATCTGTATTAATGTATGCTTCCAGAATTGGAACAAAAATAACTTCAGCTCAAATTGCTCAGGCTGTGTTACTTCGGAGTCAGGGGCGAACGCAGCGAGAGATTGCTGAAACTTTGAATGTACCGCGTACAACTTTAAGGTACGCCTTAACAAGGTACGACCAGACTGGCCTTTACACAAGGAGACCAGAAAGTGGCGGTATTAGGTGTACATCAGCGCGAGATGACCGATTTATCGCTCTCGCAATTTTGAGAAATCGGTTCCTTACTGCGGTCGAAATACGGCAGCGTCTACAAACGGCAAGAGGGGTCAACGTTAGTGAGCGGACAATAAGAACGACAATGGAGGAACGGGATCTGTGTGCTCGAAGACCAGCTCGAGGTCCAGAACTGCTCCGGCATCATCGCGTAGCTCGACTTCGGTTCGCTCGCGAACACGCAAATTGGACTCAAGAACAGTGGAGTAAAGTTCTATGGACTGATGAATGCAGAGTGGCCTTAAGAGCTCCAGATGGCCGCGAACGTGTGCGGAGAAGGCATGGGGAGAGGTTTCTGCCAATCACTACAAGGCAAACCGTCAGTTTCCATGGTGGATCAAATGTTATGGTTTGGGGAGGGATCTGTTCAGAAGGACCCACAGAGTTAGCATTAATTGAAGGTCGTCTAACGGCAGTGCGATATATTGAAGAGATCCTCCAGGAACACGTTTTACCATTCGTGGGATTCATCGGTAGCGAAGATTTCATCTTAATGCAAGATAATGCCCGACCTCACACAGCGCGTTGCGTGGATGATTACCTATCGGAGGTGAGAATAACAAAATTGGAGTGGCCAGCACGAAGCCCAGACATGAATCCCATAGAACATGTCTGGGATATGCTTAAAAGACGCATCCAATCCAGTCCCAACCCTCCAGAGACTATCAGTCAGTTGAAAACCGCTCTGGGTAGCCACATGGGCAGAAATACCCCATGTGGACATTAAAAGCATAATTTACAGAAAAGATATTACAGTAGGGACTGAGTCTAGTAGGGGGTCATTATGTTGGTTTTGACAGTAGGAGATCCACGGATTTAGAGCAGACTCATATTGTTGCCTAATTTTGGTAGACAAGGAAGCTAACACTATATCAAGTGAAGGGACTGGTATTCCTCTTCTCAGGAAAGCGGTCCTGATAATACGGCGGCAATCTGTGCAATGGATGTGGGTCCCTGGAAGGAGACAACAATAAACCATGACGGGGTTCCAATATAATTTTTTCAGAAATTACCATGGATTCAAATAAAGGAAACCATGGCTGTGAAGGCCACAAGGAACTACAACAATGCCTGTCGCCCTTTCCCTTTTTATTTTCTGTAATGTCTTACTAATAAGTACAAATGGTGGAATAAACAATAAAAGAAATCACCATACCATTTGACAGTGAATGCATCAACAGCGCATGCGTTTGGGTCAGGGAGCCATGATATATAATTCTGACGGTTCTCTGCCTTTTCGCCAAAAATTGTTTGCCAGATTTTCACTTGCCAACCAACGTCTCGCAGTATTTTATTTCGCCGAATAATCATTTGCCAACTTATCATATAATTTTGTTTTATTTCCCAACCTCACAGTTACCAACTGTACGTTTGGTCTGCTTTTCATAATGACACTTTTTAAAATGCCAACTTTTAAGTAGCAGAGTATTTTAGTTAATAAATATTCATTTAGTTGTTTATTGTTTACCAAATCTAGTTGGGTTTCGTTTAATAATTATGTAATATTATGTGGGTAAGCTAACCTAACCAAACTGTGTCCTTTTACAAAAACGATTCGCTTCTGGCACATCGCCGGCCGCTTCCGCGGCACGCTCGCTTCGCTCGCTCGGCTCGTGCGTTGATTGCCATACTCTAACCTAACCTAACTGTTTCCTTTTACAAAAGCGATTCGCTTCTGGTACATCGCCGGCCGCTGGTGCGGCACGCTAGCTTCGCTTGCTCGGCTCGTGCGTTGTTTGTCATATTTTAACCTAACCTAACTGTTTCCTTTTACAAAAGCGATTCGCTTCTGGCACATCGCCGGCCGCTACCGCGGTACGCTCGCTTCGCTCGCTCGGCTCGTGCGTTGTTTGTCATACTCTAACCTAACCTAACTGTTTCCTCTTAGAAAAGCGATTCGTCATTCGTATATTAGTTGTGTGGCCTAGTGAAATGGTTGACAAATGATAAATGTCCCAAACGTTTTGTGTCATTATAATAATCAGCTTAACAATAATTCTACCAAATGAAACGTTGTCATACAAAAATTTGCTAATCGTTAATTGTCAAAGTGAAACATCGGCGAAACGTTGGTTAGGCTAGTGATAATCTGGCAAACAATTTTCTGCGAAAAGGCAGGACACCAATTCTGACACTTTGTATTAGACTTGTTTGCAAACAAGTCAATCTGGGGCTCACCAAGTTTACCGTCAATAGTCTTGTAAGCTACATTGCATAACTCCCATTCACTTTCTGTGTTTGGTCGTCTAGATTCCAGATCCACAATAGTGTTTTCTTTAGAACTAATGTAAGATACATAGACCCAAATGTGTCTTGCCTCACACCATTGCCACAACTTTCTGGCTAGATTATTGAGGTGAGGAAAGCGGGTGCCACCCATTTTATTGATGTAGGCTATAGCAGTTGTGTTATCTATTCTAAGTAAAACCTCGCAGTGCCTGAGTGAGCTTGCATATGTTTTGAGCCCTATAAATGCTGCTCATAGTCTGTCCAGTGCCAGTGCCCATGGCTTCTGATATCACTACATACCAGACCCCAGCCAGTTTGTGAAGCATCAGAAAATATTTCTAAAGCAAAGTCAAGTTGTTTTATTCTGTTATGGTTTGTTGGAATATGAGATAACCACCAATCTAGTTCTACCTGAATCTCTTTTGTGATAGGTAGCAGCGCATTGTAATTTTCATTGTTGTTTTTTAAGGCTGCTGTTTTGTTACTTTCCATATCCTTGGTGTAGAGCCAACCATATTCTACTGCTGGGCATGCGGCAACAAGGATACCTAGCAACTGAGCAAATTCTAAAATTTTGCATATCCTCTTAGATTTAAAGTATTTTATTAATTTAAGGATAAAGTTCATCTTTTTCTGAGGCAGAGAAATATCTTACTGTATTGAGTTGAAAACAAAACCTAAATACTGACAGCACTTTCGGGGTTCTAAGGCACTCTTCTTGGTATTGATAATGAATCCTAGTTTTTGTAGGACAGTTTGAGTTGTAGACACATTTTCCAAACACTTAGCATACGACTCACCAAGGCACAAAATATCATCAAGATATATAACAGAAAGCAACCCCAATGACTTCAGGTGACAGATAACTGGCTTCATTATCTTTTTGAATTCATATGGTGCTGTGCTAAGTCCAAACGCAAGGCATGTTAACTCAAACAAATATCTAGAAACTGAAACCGGAGAAATCTTCTATAGTATTTTCTTATAGGTAATAAATAGTATGCATTTTTTAAATCTATTGTTGCCATGAAACAACCTGGGGTCATGAGTTTGATTGCTGTCCTTAAGTCTTCTAGTTTGAAGTGGTGTGTAGTAATATATTTATTAAGTTTTTTTAGATTTAATATAAATCTCCAAGTGCCATCTGATTTCGGATGTAAAAATATGCTGGATAAATATTGATTCTCAGCAGGTAAATATTTTTCTATAGCACCTAATTGTAGGAGTTTATTAATTTCTATAGAAATAAGATTGCTTTCTTTCTGACTGAAGTTATTGTTTTGGGAATGGAAATTTGAACTAGAATTTTAATGAATGGTAATTTATAACCCTTGATCCAGTCATGTATTGTTGGACTAGTGGTAATATTATTCCAGGCTTCAGAAAAATACTGCAATCTACCAGTCTGTACCTGAGCTAGCGACGTTCCTGGCCCCGACGTCGCGGCTGGCGCTTCTGTGGTGAGGGTCTCTGCCGTCTTGCTGCCTGTTTCACCTGATTGTTCCGTTTCAGCACTGTCTTTTGCCCACTCGGACGAGGGAACTGCTGCCTGGGTGGGCCCCGGAAGTTTAAATTCCTTGGTCTAGCCTGGGGTCTTGCAGGTGTGTTTTTAAGTTCTTGTCCTGACTTTTTTACGGCTTTAATAGCATTAAACTTGTCCTGCAGTTTATTCCCAAACAGGTATTCAGATATTGGAGTCTGCTCCACTAACTCCTTCATTTCTCTGTTCAGTCCCGGTAAGATGAGAGATTGTCTAGTGACACAGTTTTCATGATACAAATCACACAGCAGTCGTGCTGCATCACTCAGTGTCGAAATCTGTTCACTGTATATACCATCTTGGTTGGCAATTAAACTATTAAGTACTTTGCCAATTGACGTAATGGCAGCGGCCATGGTAATCTGCTGCCCCCTAATTCGTTGGTCCCTTTTGACTCCCCATTCATTCAGTGCAGCTGCCACTTCTTCGTTTAATTTTGGCGGGTTCAATAGGCTGCAGTTCTTTGGTGTCTCATGTTTCTTTTGAATGTTCTGCCTTGTTTCATCGTTTAATCCCTTCACTATGATTGCTGACCACCGCGTGGCCAGGCTGCCATGTAGTTCTACTGGTGTGGTTGCTAGCTGCACGCCCTCATTTCCGAGTAGCTCCTCGATACCTGGAGGTAGGGCTTCAGGTACGGTTACCGATATCCCTAAATGTCACACTTGTGTCGGCCAACACTTATTTATTAATAGTTATACAGTTTTTGATGCGGATGCGGGTTGAGTAAGAGGTATGATTATGAAGCGGTGCGGTTGAGTCTTCACACTGTACTTGTTGAACTTAGACTGTTAAACTCTTGCGGGCGGGAACGCTTCTGATTGGTCGTGCGTGACTATCCTCCATTGGTCCGTTGGATAGGGAATAATTGATAGAATAGGTAACTCAATTCTGCGTTCGGAAATTGCAAGTAGCAAAAACTTATAAATAAAAACTTGCGCGAGCAAAACGTTTCGTACGCCTGGCTGATGGTACACATGGGCGGAGAGACCTGTTGTCAGCCGTGGTAGATATTATTGTTCAGGGTCGTAAGGTACCGTGTCAGTTTTTAGTATTGCCTGGTAATAATAATATTAGGACGCTTTTAGGTATAGATTTCTTGGCGCGGGCCGGCGTGGTAATAGACGCCGCCCGACGCACTTGGTCATTCTCAGACAGTCCGAGACACTGTTACGATTTTGTTTACACATATTTCTGCTAATTATGAATTTGATTTGAAGAAAATTATTGCTTTATCTACTTTAAGACAATTAGGTTTAATAATAAGAATTTTAAGAATAGGATTTCCTGATTTAGCTTTTTTTCATTTATTATACGGCGGCGTACACTCAACGCTTTTATTGAAAACCGTGCGCCGCAGTTCGCACGCGACGGGCCGGCGCGGCGACGGAGTTCGCCACACATCGCATAAAGGTGAGTTCACAATAAGAACCTATTGCTTGTCCACCATACAGGATGTCACAAAATAAGAAAGAGGCCTTGCAGAAAGAGCTTGATAAGCTGCTGCGAGATTAAGTCATCGAAGAGTGCGAGTCACCTTGGGCCTCCAATGTCGTGCTTGTGGGTAAGAAGGACGGAAGTTTAAGGCTCTGTATACAGGGTGGAATTTTGTAATACCACCTGGAGGGAAAGTACTCTTAATACTGTAGATAGAAAATTTTACTCAAAGAAATCATTCCTTTATTTTTGAATAGAAAGAAAACTGCATTTAAATATTTCCAAAAATTCGCTTGCCACACCCGGGAATCGAACCAACTAAAATCTGTAAAAAGTACAGACTGTACGTTTATTGCATCTTGGTACCTTTAGATTCAAGCGGATGCCGATGGGATTACGCAATTCGGGAGCCACTTTTCTAAGGATAATGGACCGGTTCCGTTCCAACCTGAAGGAAGTGGAACTCCTCGCATACCTTGACGATCTGATTTTGCTGTCACCAGGGCCTTTCGAGAAGCACCTGGCTGACCTTGAGGCGGTCTTCGAACGACTAGCCATGTTCAAGTTAAGAGTTAATAAGGACAGGAGTTTCTTTGCGAGCGAGTCTGTCAAATTCCTAGGTCACGTCATCGTACCAGGCGGAATCCAGGTGGATCCGGATAAGACAGCAGCCGTTGACAACATGGCAGCCCCTCAGAACGTTAAGCACTTAAAGTGTTTCTTACAGACGTCGAGTTGGTACCGACGCTTTATTAACAACTACGCGGAGATCGCGAGGCCCCTTACTAACCTCCTGAAGAAGTCGATTGCTTGGCGATGGGACGCCGAGCAACAGGAGGCGTTTGAACGCATCAAGTCTCTCCTCGTGTCCGCACCCATTCTCTGTCAGGCGGATGAGTACAGGGATTGACTTGATAACAAGACTGATATATCAAAGTCATCATGTGTCGCATGCTGTGAGGGCAAGCAGAGCCGCTTACCTTTTCCCAAAGAAGGTAGCAGAAGTACTGAGTGGCTACATATTGTACTGTGTACTTACCGATGTCTGTGGACCGATGGAAAACAGATCTATAGGTGGTTCTAGATACTTTAGGCTGTTCATAGATGATTTTAGTCGTATAACATATATTTATTTTCTGAAAACAAAAGATGAGGCATTGAAATGCTTTCAACAGTATAGAGCAGAGGTTGAGAACCAACTTAATCGCAGCATAAAGATCTTGAGAAGTGACAATGGGACAGAATTCTGCAACAGTAAGTTTGACGATTTTTTGATGTCGCATGGGATAGTACATCACAAAACGAACCCATACTCCTGAGCAGAATGGTCTATCAGAATGATACAACCGGACTATTGTTGAGAAAGCCAAGTGTTTACTGTTCGATGCAGGTCTCGAGAAAAGGTTTTGGGCAGAAGCGGCACATACTGGAGTGTATTTACAGAACGGGCCTGTGACCACATCATTAAATTATAAAACTCATTTTGAGATATGGACGGGCAGAAAGCCTGATGTAAGTCATTTACACATTTTTGGTAGTACAATTATGGTACATAACAGGTGATTAAAGTGGGACAGAAAGTCTGAAAAGTGTATCCTTGTCGGCTATTCCAATTTTTGTTTTGACTAATATATATAAAATAATGTTGATCCACTTTATTTATAGGTAACACCTGCTGACCATGTTCGCCATGCATGCTGGTAGCTAGCTACACATCCACATTCGCCTGATAATATGCCAAGAAGACGAATTGGCTATCAGTGTTTGTGTTGTATGTGGACGATCTATACTAAGAAGTAGTCGACGCAGGATTTTGATTGAAGGGGCAAATGACATTGAACAAAGAGTGGCTAACACAGTTTCTACTTGGATCCAACCACGTGAGGTATAAAAACATGTACTTACTTTATCTAATAATATCTTTTATAATTTAAACTAAGAAATAAAATAAAATGTAATTATTTCATACTATTATTACGTAAGCATGTTTGAATGCAAGTTTTTCTTTTAGCTTCGTTATGAAGATGAAGCTTGTGTGCCATGTTGGCTAAGAGCTAGAAGAACTAGGATTGCTCCACCGATTGAAGACATTCAACCCCCTTCACCTAATCACGTGCGTGGTGATCATTTTGATTAATGTGTGCTGTATGTGGTCAGAGTCTGTCCACCGCATCAGATGAAGAGTGGAATCCCGACAACATATCCCGTTTATTGGAGCAACTTCATCATTATCAAACTAAAAATCTAAGAATTTAAAAAGGGCTTTTCTATCATATTAACTACCAATTAAAACAAAAAAATATCTCAAAACACTACATTTCATTAGCGGTACGAGGTACAAGCCTTTTTTTTTTTTTTTTTTTAAGGCTGGGAAATCATCCAATGACTGCTCCCGCTCTGGGTGGAGCGGAAGGGAGTGTCAGACTCTTACTGACTAAAACCCATCCATGTTCCTTCCGTAGCCCTTTATGTTCCGGGGTAGCGGTAACCCTTTCGGACAATCCCGCTTACCCGGCAGGCTTGGCCCTGGGGGGCCCCTTCATATGCTGACATCTCTTTGAGGCGCGCGTGGAACATATACGCGCCGTACGGCACGGGTCTGGTGCTGATCGGACGGTGAGTCACACATTACTCACCGCCCGCAGGCCCGCGCCTACGGTGGCCGGGAGTCGTCACGTGGCTCCCGACGCCCGGGGCGTCTCCTGCGGCGGCTGGGACGGGAGGACCTTTCTCTCTCCCATCCCGCCACCTCCTTCGCGAGCATGACTTTTTCGCAGAAGGAGGTGACTGCCTCCCACTCCCTCTCGCCCCGGACCATGGCTTGCACCAGGGCCGGGCGCGAGAGGTCGCCGCCGCCGATCGCCTCTACGAGGTACAAGCCTGCCGTTCGCCTTTATAAAAGCATTAGAAAATATGCCAAGTACAGGCAGGTTAATAACTCTTATGCAGTTCAGGGAGAACAAGAAGAAAGAGAAAGGGCGAAGATTTTCAGAAAAAGAAAAAATTGTCTCATTGTCCATATTTAAACAAAGCCCAAAGGCATACAGATTTCTGAAGAAAATATTTATACTGCCTTCTCCACAAACTTTAGGGACCCTTCTGCACCAAGCAAATATTGATGCAGGTATAAATAAGAATGTTTTTGCCCAATTAAAGGCAAGAACAGAAAAAATGAGAATTGAAGACAGACTATGCATATTATTACTCTTTGATGAAATGTCCTTAAAACTCGACTTTTAACTCGAGAAAAGATATGGTAACAGGCTTTGTAACAGATGGAGGAGAAACGCGCAATGTTTTTGCAAATCATGCTCAAGTTTACATGGTACGTGGGCTTATTTGTTTTTTTTTTTCATTTTCATTTTCACTCATTTTCTGCAGGAGCAACTAAGGGTCCAGAACTGGCAAAACAAATTAAAATTGTAATAAAGGAGTTACAAGATTTATAGTTTTGGCTACTGTTTGTGATCAGGGGGCCAACAACAGAAGTGCCATCAAAATTTTAACTGGCGAAGGAAAACGAAAATGTTTGCAAAGAGGAGAAATCCCTAAGGATACTTGTAATATAATTGAAATAAATTAACAAGAAATAATTCCACTACACGATCCACCACATTTGTTGAATGCAATACAATACGTAATTAATAACTTACTAACAAAAAGAATATTTGAAATAAATGGCTAGACTAGAGCAAAACCGCCAACTGGCATCACTATAAAGGTATCCGACTGGTTCCAAAATTAACTGAAAATCATATTGATGGTAAAAAAAAAATTGCCAAAATGAAAGTGAAATATGCAGCTCGGGTATTAATTCAAACAGTGGCGTCGAATATGGGCCATAAACAAAACACATAAAAAAAATGTGACTTTTAAAAATAAATGTTAATACATACTTTTTACATTTGTATTTTTGGTAAAAAATTTACGGTCGTGTTGTTTTATTAATTTACAATAAAATTTCCTGTTTATGTTTTATTTACTTTAAAATATTAAAAGCAAAGTGAGATTCAGGTCCCCTTCCGTCGCGTTCATTGCGGCGGCGAGCCGCCCACTATCTGAACGCGCCCCAAAAGGTGGTAGCCATTCGGCTTATCCGGGGGTACCGCACGATCTCGGGCGAAGCCTCCTTGCCGGACTGCCGCCGTGGGATCTGGAGGCGATAGTCCTCGCGCGCCTGTTCGAGTGGCGCGCGGAGGTACTAAGCCGGGGGGAAACTCCGTTTCCGCAGCAAATTGCGGCGGAGCGGACGGACCTCCGGCGCGATCTCATGGCGGCCTGGAAGCAGCGACTGTCGCAACCCAGCGCAGGGCACGCCACGATAGTGGCGGTAAGGCCCCTCTTTGAGGAGTGGCTAGAGAGGCGTCACGGCGCCCTCACCTACCGCCTGACGCAGGTCCTCACCGGACATGGATGTTTCGGGAGGTTCCTGCACATCATCAGGCGGGAGGAAACGCCCGGGTGTCACCACTGCGAGGATCGCCCAGAGGACACGGTAGAGCACACGGTGCAAACCTGCCCCGCATGGGCGGAGCACCGCCGTGTCCTCGTAGAGGCGATCGGCGGCGGCGACCTCTCGCGCCCGGCCCTGGTGCAAGCCATGGTCCGGGGCGAGAGGGAGTGGGAGGCAGTCACCTCCTTCTGCGAAAAAGTTATGCTCGCGAAGGAGGTGGCGGGATGGGAGAGAGAAAGGTCCTCCCGTCCCAGCCGCCGCGGGAGACGCTCCGGGCGTCGGGAGCCACGTGACGACTCCCGGCCACCGTAGGCGCGGGCCTGCGGGCGGTGAGTAATGGGTGACTCACCGTCCGATCAGCACCAGACCCGTGCCGTACGGCGCGTATATGTTCCACGCGCGCCTCAAAGAGATGTCAGCATATGAAGGGGCCCCTCAGGGCCAAGCCTGCCGGGTAAGCGGGATTGTCCGAAAGGGTTACCGCTACCCCGGAACATAAAGGGCTACGGAAGGAACATGGATGGGTTTTAGTCAGTAAGAGTCTGACACTCCCTTCCGCTCCACCCAGAGCGGGAGCAGTCATTGGATGATTTTTCCCAGCCTTAAAAAAAAAAAAAAATCCCCTTCCGTGGGCTGTGGCAAACCTACGTTCATAAGTTTGCTTAAAGATAAAAAATACTTAAAAATAAAAGTGTGAATATATCTTTCTATATGTTTATTAATAATATCTTAGAGATCTTATTTTACGTTAATATAAAAAATTAACGTACAATACAAATTAATAATACGACATAAACATGTCGTTACCAGTTTTTAACTGGTTCCAACTAAATTTAATATTCAATATTTGTGAAATGGAACGCAGCCCTAGTTTATTTATTTTGGATGGCAACATTGTCGAGCTGTCAGTTCGAGTAAAAATTTTAAGTGGTAAACGTTAACGCTCTTTAAAAGTGTTGTTTTACTTTTGTGTAAAAGGTCCTTGAAACTTTTCTGTTCCATCCATAGTTTGGTAAGTACTGGCATAAAAAATACATATATCGATTAACTTGGTGTAATTATGGGGGGCTATTTGCAAAAACCAGGTGCGCCATATTGTAACCTCAACGTTTTGTGTTTTAAATGGCAATTTTAGTTTTTTTAACCCTTCCGTGGACAAACTTTTCAGTGGACATAGTGTCCACGGAAAAGTGACCCCTATTCCGACTTATACTTTTTATGACACATCTTACTTTTAAAAACCTGTGTTGCTAGGTTTGGATGGCGCTTATGCATCGCCCGCAGTCCTGTCTTCACGCTATTTAGTACATATTTATTTATTTATTTATTAACAAAGTACTGCCACATCACATACATTCAACATTCAATTATTAAAACATATACAATTTTTCGGTCTGATGCACGTGACAATAACGGCGTACATAACATTGATTATTCATCGGCTCGGAGATAGAAAAATTAAATGAACAAACATACAATACAATAATTGTTAAAAATTTAAATTTTGACACTGAGTGCAATAATAAATGTCAGATGTAATACAATAAATAACTCATATAATTAAATTAAGTAATAAAAATGTCAATTAATTTTAGTCACAGAAATTTTGGAGAAATGTCAATTATAAAAGTGTCAAACTATTTTGAACTAAAGTAAACTTTTTATTTTGTTTTTAAATATACGCAACTTATCGTGGAACACGTCAAGATCGGGTATTAGTGTAATAAGGGAGTGGTACTCATCAACAATTCTACGGAGCGGTGCTTGTCTTCCCAAATTAGTCCTTACAGGTGGAATGTGAAAAATTTGCTTAACTTTACCTCTAGGATAGGTGCGCGGAACCCTCAAAGGCATATTTTCAAGAAAATAGCAACACTGATGCTGACCGTTCACAATTCTGTGAAAGAAGCACATGTCCAACACGCGTCTCCGTTCCCGAAGAGAACTCATACGGATTTTTTTTAAGCGTTCATTATAGGGATTCCTGTGGGAAAAACCGCTAGATTGATAAGCCAGATACCTAGTGAACGCCCTTTGTATGCTCTCAACTCTTTGTGAGTGAACTGTATAAAATGGATTCCATACAACGCTGGCGAATTCAAGATGACTGCGCACCAAAGTTTGGTAAAGCAAGACTTTGGTGCGTTGATGTTTAAATCCACTGGCATTCCGTTTCAAAAATCCGAGCATTTGAGCCGCTTTTTTGACAGACTTATTTATGTGCGCGTTAAATTTTAGTTTACTGTCAACTATCACACCGAGATCTCGAATTTCATTGACTTCTGCCAGTAGAGTATTATCAAGTTTGTACTCCGTAGCAAGTGGCATCTTTTTTCTAGTTAATTTAATATGAAAGCATTTGCTTGCATTCAGAGTCATACCATTACTGCGACACCAATCTAGGATCGCATTTAGGTCACTTTGCAATTGACGAGAGTCAATAACGGAATCAATCGTTTTGTAAATCTTGAGGTCATCGGCAAACAGAGACACATTACAGTATTTTATTTTATCAACTATATCATTAATAAAGATAATGAAGAGAAGGGGGCCCAAATGCGATCCCTGAGGGACACCGGTGCCTGCAAAAAAAGGTGATTGAGTCAAATCCATTAACAGCCACAGACTGGGGCCTTTGTTTTAAATACGATTCAAACCATTTCAACAGCGCGCCACCAACACCGAACCCACACAGTTTAATAAGAAGGATCGAATGGTTAACTCGATCAAAAGCACTGCTAAAGTCCGTATAGATAGCATCCACTTGCTTGCCTGAGTCAATTTCATTAGATACATTGGAGATGTAAGGGACCAAGTTGGTGAGAATGGAGCGACCACGTCTAAACCCGTGTTGTGCATCTGAGATGCTACTGTCTACAAGCCGAGAAATCACAGGATAAACAATCGATTCAAATAGTTTGGAGAAGCAAGATAGAATGGAAATAGGGCGATAATTTTGAACGTCCGAATTTTCCCCCTTCTTGAATACCGGTACAATACGTGCTTTTTTCCACTCCGACGGAAATGTGCCGTCCGCTAAAGATCGGTTGAATATTAACGCCAGAGGTAAGGATATCGCAGACCCACATCTTCTTACAAATACTGGCGGAATCGCATCCGGACCGGCACCCTTCGCAGCATTAATCTTTTTAATCGCTTTAAGCACCTGAAACTCCTCGATAGTCAATGAGTTTAACATTTGTAAAGAGGACACGTCACACTGAGTATTGAGCGTAGAGGTTTCCGGAGGTGCTGTGTTTGGCAGGTAGATTGAGGCAAAATGTTCTGCGAAAAGATTCACAATCTCAGGGCCTGTGTTTACGACCTGTTCTTTAAGATTCATACTAGCAGGTATGGATGAGGCTCCAGCTCTCTTATGTTTAATAAAACTCCAGAAAAGCTTCGGGTTTTTTGGGATATTGGCTTCTATACTAACCTTATATTCAGAGAAACATTTATCGTACATTGCATGACATCTAGTGCGCAGCACGTGGTATTCAATTTCGTCTCTGGGGTTTTTGTATTTTTTAAACTTTTTCCGAATTTTTTCCTTTTCATGCAATAATTTGATGAGTGAAATACTGAACCATGAAGGAAACTTTGATTTATTGAGAGTTTGTTTCGGCACAAATTCATCTATGAGATCATAAAGTATTTTGTAAAATGTCGACAACATTGAATCAACATTTTCACAGCCTGATAACTCTACATACAATTATTTTCGACAAACATATGGTGTATTAAGTTGCATTTTTAAATTATCTGTTTTTTCAACGCTTTTTATTGCTGTAATTGGTGTGTCCATGGGTTATGATTTTTATTTTAGCTAATAATGCCTAGAACAAGTAAAATTAGGCATTTAACGGATGAAGAAAAGATGATTAGGCGTCGTGAACAAAAAAAAATGAGTATGCGGCGAGCGCGTGCAAAACTGAGCGAAGCTGCTATTGAAGAGATACGCAAGAAAGACAGAGATAGGTATCATAAGAAGAAAGAAAGAGGTGAAATTAAGACTATTGATCAATGTACTCCTAGACAACAGCGCCAAATTAGGAAAATGTGGCGTGAGAAATCAAAAAAACGTCGTGAAATCATAAAAATGCGGAGAGCCACCGCTGCCCTATTAGAAGAAAATACTCCACCGTCAAGTCCTTCTTCGTCATTTTCACGTGCTGAAGTTGGAAGGGCAGTAGCTGCTCGTAATAAAAGAAAACTAAAAGCAGTAAATAAAACTTTAAATTTAAAGGTCTTAGCAATGAGCAAACAAATAAGAAAATACAAGATGCGTATAACAAGGTTAGAACCAAAGAAACAAAATAATGGGAAAACGGATGGTTCTAAAAAGAAAGTGTTAAGAAAAGATATGAGTGTGATGATGATGAATGAATTAATGATATAAGGTTTATATTTTGCAGCCAACAAGCGTTGTTCATCACGAATCTGCAGATGACATACCTTCAACATCTCAGCATAGTCACAGTGGAAATCAAGAGACGGAATCGTCCTTTAAATGGACTTCAGAACAACTAACACACGAGGTGGCTGACTTCAATGACTTTCAATCTGGAATCCACCTAGAGCCGTTTGAAATACCTATGGAATGTGATGTATTTCGATACTTTATGGACAACGGTTTAATATCGATGATTGTGAATATGACTAACAAAGATAAGAAATACCCAAATAGTTCTGCCATAACTGTTGTACACTTTTTACAGGTAGAATGAAAGATAACAAGAAAAGGGAGAAAAATAAACGAAACCTTAATAAGGAGAAGAGAATCGGCAAGAAAAACAATGAACTTACTAAAAATATTAGTAGGAGATTACAAAACCTCACCCTCGAAGAAAATGCTGAGCTGAAGGCAAATAAGAATCTACCTTCAAACATGACTTAACAGCCAAAACCGACAGCTGTAGCTGCTGCACCAGTCGAGGAAACATCAAAACCAAGGCCGCCATCGCCATATAAGCATTGCAGCTGGAACGTGTAGTGTCGTCATCTATACTAATATTATAAAGAGGAAAACTTTGTTTGTTTGTTTGGTTGTAATGAATAGGCTCAAAAACTACTGGACCGATTTTAAAAATTCTTTCACCGTTGGAAAGCTTAGTTTTCTAGGAGTAACATAGGCTACTTTTTATCCCGAGAAAAATAACGGGTCCCACGGGAAAGACCACGGGAGCGAAGCCGCGGGCAAAGTGCTAGTCACCTATAAATAGAATAGCTGCTTAGGGTGAATGTTTGATGTTATTAACCATCTACAAAAAAAAAACAGTTTTCCTTTTCTGTATACCATTTACTTTTGTACATTGACTAATAACTATTAGAGGTATTATTTTTTACTTTGCGTGTATAAAAATTGTTTCTAATTACAGGAGCTCAATCGCGCTATTTTTTTTTCAACGAAATCGCAACTGAACCGCTACCATAACACAACTTTTTGACCGTTTCGTATCGCGCTAAAATTTTGATAGCAAGTTGAGACGCACCGCGATCGTAGCTGGAACGTTACCACTGTCAAACGTATAAGTTGATAGGACGCTACTTTTTTATGATAGTTACTGCATCGTTGGAGTGTTTTGTCTTTGTTGTTATGTGATTCTGAGTGAAAATCTTGCAAAAATAACAACATTACCATGTACGCCTACATAGATTTATTGGAGAAATCTCATGAATACGATGTAGCGGTGGCTCGAGCCGAAACCAAAAGGAAAAACTTAAAAGCTAGACTTAGTTGTGATTCATACAGTGATCGACAGTTTGTGAAGAGATATAGACTCACGAAAGAATTAACCCGTGAATTAATTTCCAAGCTGACTCCTCATATGCCACCCGTCCTACGTCTGATGCTTTGGATGTTGAAACCAAGGTAAGGAGTGTCCTCTCTAAAGTGATAAACAGCATTATCACTTGTACTATAAACCTTTTTTGTTCTATAAAAATAACCACAAATAAGACAAATAATAAAGTTCAATGTGTGTGCATCAATAGATAACCTGAATATATGTTTTAGATTTTGGTTGCATTGGCCTTTTATGCTTCTGGGTCCTATCAGACCATAGTTGGAGACAGCAGGAACCATTTTATTTCCCAGGGAAGTGTTTCAAAAGCTATCCGGCAAGTAACAACAGCCTTGAACAATCCGGCAGTATTGAACAAATATATAGCTTTTCCATTCAAACAATGTGAGAGGGGACAAGTTAAAAGAGAGTAAGTAGCATAATTAAAGTCTTTATTTTAGATATTTAATATTATAAAGAGGTAAATTTTGTGAGGTTTTTAAGGGGATAATCTCTAGGTACTGATTTTGAAAATTCTTTTACCAATAGAAAGTCAAATTATTTGTGAGTGTCATAGGCTAAATAAAATCATACTAAGACCCTCTGGTGCAGAGCAGTAACCAACTGTGAAACCACGGGGGGAAAGCTAGTTTTAGATATTCTATTGTAAAACTCATGTTCAAGTATTTAAGTACATAATCATATAATATATAATAACTATTTTCAGTTTTTACCACAAGTTCAAAATGCCAGCTCTGGGTTGTATTGATGGAACCCATGTTGCAATTGTATGTCCTGCTGAACATGAAGAACGTTTTTTTAATAGAAAAGGATACCATTCAATAAATGTTATGATAGTGAGTATAATTGTATTATTATAATTTTGTTCTCCTGTCAGTGCTAGTTCATATCTAGTTCAATTCTATTTCTTGTTCATTTTGACGTTCAAAAGTGCCTTACTTGTGCCTATTTGAAATAAATGATTTGACTTTGACTTTATCATTTTTTTTTTTTTCAGATATGTGATTCTTATTTAAATACTAGCTTCTGCCCGCGACTTCGTACGCGGACCCTGTTGCTTATGCCAGCGACAACGGGGTCGCCATTTATGTTATTTTGTATCATTTTTCCCATTTAAATCTTTTATCACACTGAGCTTTAGTTTTATTTCATTCCAACAACCACCAAAACATACAGTCCATTTGTCATCGTTTTCATTTTGGTAACCGCATTATTATATTCCTCCTCTAGAGACCTAGAAGTCGATGCGTCGATACGCTTGGAACTCAAGCGTAATTCTCTTTCCGTGAACGTCTCTGACTCGCGAGACAATACATGACGTTCACGATCAGCGGTCAGTCGCGCATCATATTCTTCACTGGTCTCTAGAGACCTAATGAATACGCTGAGAACTCAGGCGTGCTTCGCGACCCGAACAGGTTTCCACGGAGCGAGTTGCAGCCTAATGTTCTCGAACAACATCAAGTCTCTCCTGACGCTCTTCGGTAGATTCTTGGGATCTTATGATCCTTAATCTTTTAGCTCTCTTGGAACATTGGGAAAGATTTGACCTCTTTCTAGGCATGGTCATAGTTTTATTGTGAAGATCAATAAAAATCTAAATTAAAATGACTGCTCCCCTGCGTTACCGGGTAGGCTACAGTGTCACGAAGATAAATGGAAAAGGAAATTAAACACTCAAACAACATAAGCCCGAAGGCATATTCATACGATAAAATAAAAAAATAAATAGGAGTTTTGGCCAGTAGAGACAAATTTTCAATGATATACCATCGTCATTGAAAATCAGTCCTAAACTGTTACCGCCTTCACCGCGTGCAGGTACTCCCAGTTTATGTTATTTTATAATTACACAGTAAAATTAGTGATAGCTTTGATTTCCACATCAGATGTTTCTGATCTTCGATTTTTATAAGTCAACAGGAAATGCCCATCATATTGAACAACAAAGACGTCAAAGACGTCATTCCTATATGTGTTATGTTGTAGCTAGGCTCTTGGAATTCCACAACAGGTGTTCCAGATCTTCGATTTTTATAAGTCAACAGAGAGTGCTCATCAGATTGAACAACTTGTGCTAAGACGTTATTCCTATATGTGTTATGGTGTAGCCAGGCTCTTGGAGTTCCACAACAGGTGTTCCAGATCTTCAATTTTTATACATCAACAGAGAGTGCTCATCAGGCTGAACAACTTTCGCTAAGACGTCATTCTTATATGTGTTATGGTGTAGCTAGGCTCTTGGAGTTCCACAACAGGTGTTCCAGATCTTCGATTTTTATAAGTCAACAGGAAATGCCCATCAAACCGAACAACTTTTGCTAAGACGTCATTCCTATATAATGTTATAGTGTAGCTAGGCTCTTGGAGTTCCACAACAGGTGTTCCAGATCTTCGATTTTTATAAGTCAACAGGAAATGCCCATCAGACCGAACAACTTTTGCTAAGACGTCATTCCTATATATGTTACAGTGTAGCTGGGTTCTTGGAGTTCCACATCAGGTGTTCCAGATCTTCAAATTTATTCTCTCAGCAGAAAATGCTAATCACGTGGAACAATTTTTGCTAAGGTATCATTTTTGTATCTCTTAGGCCCGCTTGCACCAAAACTTTGAGTTAAATAAACAACCCCAGGTTTACTAACTCAGTGTTAAGTTTTAAATTTTCAAAAACTCACGGTTTATATTGCACCAGAAAAAATTAACCCAGAGTCAACTAACCTGAGTTATGTCATGTTCATTTGTCATGTTCATTCATTCTTTTTACATCCGGTAAAATATGGTACATCGAATGCTGAATGAATTAAGTGTACTGCTCTCTCTCGCTCCACAGTACTTTCAATAAGTCTATTCCTTTTTGTCAGATTAGAAATGAAACGTGTTTCTTTGTCGCAATATACTGACTGTTGTTTAGTGCAAGTTTTGAATTGAGCGTGTTGTATTTAGTGAAAATAAGTTAGACGAACGCGGAAGAGCTTGAAAATGGAAAAGAAACCTCGGTTACGTGGCCCAAATTTCACAAATAGCGACAATTTGCTACTGTGCGATATAGTAGAAAAATTTAAACACATAATAGAAAACAAAAAAACTGATGGAGCCAACCTTCTACAGAAACAAAAAGCTTGGTTAGAAGTGGTAAAAGAATTTAATGCTACCACCACTGGTCATTCCCGTATGGTCGAAAGCTTACAACAAAATTACAAGAATTTAAAAAAGAAGGCGAAAAAAAATGCTTCCGATGCCAAAATGGATATCCCAGGTAGGTGTAACCTTCTAGAGCTATAGTTTCATCTGAATTGAAGTGGTATTTATATAACTTTACTTTAACTTACAGTTGATAGTATAGTTCTGATCCAGAATGTTGAAGAGTATGGCACTTCTTCTGAAGGCTGGGAAAAAGTTGCTGAAGGTACAGGAGCTTCAAAGGAAGATTGCCAAAAACTGTTTAAAGTGCTGAGCAAGGAAGCAGAAACAAAAGATAAATGTTTAAAAAAGAATATCTTGGGTACAGGTAAGTCACTAATTGCAGGTTCAATTATTGTAGCATTATTTTTACTTTTCTTGCTGTATTATTTTTATTAAATTGTGTACTTTTATTACTAGGCGGGGGACCACCACCAAGAAATGACGATAACCCATTGTTAGAAAAAGTTAAAGCTTTAGTTGGGCCGTCTATTGAAGGTCTTCACACCATTTATGATGGTGACAGTGGTATAATGGCATTACAGCATGTGCCACCTATTGAATTAAATATTTTAAATAATGAGGACAGCCAGAAAAATGAAAATAAAGTAAATGAAGACACTATGAATACAGGTATGTCACTAGTTACATGTGAACTACTCTTTTCTTTCTTGTTTTAAATACTTTGTAAGTTAAAAGCTCCTGTGTATTGTGTTTAATTTTAATCTAATTATTTTTAGATGAGCGGCCATCACAAGATTATTTATCATGTCAATCTCTCATGACCCCCAAGACACACATAGCGGAGGATGAATCTTTCTTTACAAATGACAGGGCGAATTTGAAAAGAAAACCACATGTTTTACTAAGTCGTAAGTATTGTGTTATTATTTATTTAAGTATGTATGTATAGAACCCAGATCCAAATGTGCAATTATTTAATTTTATGTATAGAGATACTGATCGATTAGGTACCTATGTATATTTATATGTGTAATTGCGTGGTTAATTAAATTGAAATGAATAATACTGATTTCTATTTTAGGTAAACGGAAGCTTGAATCAGAAATCCCACAGAAGCAATCTGTTTCAGTGAAATTCAACAGTCTCGCTACTGAAAAGTTGGAGTTGGTGGCTATGCAAAAAGAATTGCTGAAGTTTCAACTAATTGAAGAAAAAGAAAAATTGCAACATAACCAACTACTGCGGGCTATGGAAATGGAAGATGCAAGAAAACAATATGAACACAACGAATTAATTAGACAGTTACAACTACAAGCATTCAATAAATAATAACAAGTAACTTTAGAGCTAAAAATAAAGAAATTTTGTTTATGTTTATAAATGATTATTTTATTTATCTAAACTTATAACCTTACACTACACAAACAAATTAAGTTAAAAAATAAGGCAGAACTAGTTTACTAATCTACTAAAATGTTCTTCTATCAGGACATGTCGAGAGCGGTGTCCTGATGTACTTCTGACTGAGCCAGTGCTGGCTGCTAATTCTAATCCATCAAAACTATCAATGATAGGAGGATATTCTGGATCAACGGGTGGTTCTTGGTCCTTTTGAAATCTTGCAATATTATGAAGCACACAAGTAGCAATAATGATGCCAGGTATTCTACTTAAATGTACTTGAATCCCTCTTGTCACAATAGGGAACCTTCTTTTCCATACTCCAAAGGTCCGTTCTATAGTGTTTCTTGTCCTTATCTGCGACTCATTATATAATGACTGATTTGTGGTAGTTACTGTTGCCAATGGTGCCATCATATATGTTGATTGTGCATATCCACTATCACCAAGTAAGCAGTAATTTCCATATGTTCCTTGCAAGAAATGTCTACGCTGGTTACAATTGTCCCAGATGTTAGAATCATGGGCTGATCCATGCCACCGTGCAACAACATCATTGAACAATAAATCAGCTGAACATATTGCCTGCACATTCATTGAAAAGTATCCCTTTCTATTTCGGTATATCTCTGCAGTTTCTCCTCCTGAAACAAGAAGCCAAGGAAGGGTTATGATTTAGCAGTCTATGTTTGTATTTACGTAGGTTCTATTTTAGTCAATTCAATTCAATGTCATTTATTAATTATTTATAATAGGTACTATGTATAATAATAAAAAAGGTTTAACAAACGTACCTGGAGACTTCATTCGCACATGAGTACAATCTATTGCCCCAATGATACGTGGAAATCGTGCAATCTGGTAAAATTCCAATGCTGCCTGCCTTTGCTCTTCACTGGTAGTGGGCATAAATATAAATTGTGGATATAACCGAGCTATTGCATCTGTGACCTTATGTATTATCCTGCAGGCGGTTGACTCATGTACCCCAATTACATCTCCACAAGTCAGTAATTGACTTCCAGTGGCGTAAAACCGTAATGTGCATAATAGTTGGTTCATAGGTGATACAGCCTCACTAGAAAAATAAAGTTAAACAATACTATAGATACCTATTATTAGTATTGTACCTACTTATGATACACTAGTAACGTAGCAGCACATAGTAGGTAGCTATATTATAAAAGGAGTTCACTGAAGAGGCACAATAACTAAAAACGTAATGTCGGCTACATGTAGGTACTTACTTTTTATTCGCATTTGTATAATGCAATCTATTTTCAATTTTATCTAATAAATAGAGAACAGTTTCTTTTTGTAGACGAAATCTTCTATGAAAATCTTTGTCTCTTTGTGAGTAAAAATGATCGGTCCGTTCTGCAATTCTTCTGTTATAAAAGTCTGAACTGATGTATTCGATGATCTCGTCATCATCATCATCAGACAGCAACCATTCATTTATCATTGTTCAGGACAAAATAAAAACGATATCACTGAATGCAACAAACACAAGACACAACTAATGCGTACGTAACCTAAAATATCTCAATTTTGACATTACTAACCCAGAGTTAGTTGACATAACCCTCCCACGTCTGTGGGTTAAAATTTTTAAAAAATAACTCATGGTTAATCCCTAACTCTGGATGGTGCAAGACATAATTAGAATTTAACTCCAAAGTATAATTTACCTCTGAGTTAACTGTGATAACCCAGTCTGGCGCAAGTGGGCCTTATAGTTTAGCTGGTCTGTTGCGGTTCTGCATCAGGTGTTCAAGTTTCCAAGATAAATTATAAGCCTATATGTTGCCCAGACTTAATACCTATACAACAAAATAAAAATCATTCCAATCCGTCCAGTAGTTCCGAAGATTAGCGTGTACAAACAAACAGACAAACAGACATACAGACAAACAGACAAATTTTTTTTTTTGGATTCATGCTCTATTACTGTTTCTAAACCCCCCTCAATTATTATTTTTTTAATATATTCAATGTACAGACACAGTTTTTTTACTGTTTTATTATATGTATATAGATATTATTGTGTGGATGCGAGTTACCCGGGTCCACACATGATAGTGAATTAGTGTTGTTTGGGCCAACCATCCATTCAATGGCTATATAGAGAGACTACACATTAATCATGGAGAAGATTTGCATCTTTTGGGTATGTTTAAATTGAGTATATTTATGTTGTAATCTTATGATACATTTTGTAATTATTTTTTATTTTAATTCATTTTTGGTTATTGCAGGAGACTCGGGGTACCCTCAGACCCACAATGATGACACCCATCTCAGAACCAAGGCCAGATACTCCGGAACATTATTACCAAGGCTTGCATTACGTTTTGGAATGGTCAACTAGCTTCATCTTTCTGACTGACCGACCCTTTGCCAATTCAAAAGTGCCTGTAATTGGTTAAATTGAAATAAATGCTTTGAGTTTGAGTTATCCTAGTTCATGTTAGATCTAATTATTATTGAATCCCATTATTTTTCTAGTTTAAGGCTGCAGTATATTCTATTCTTTTTTTCGTGCTGTTTGTGAATAAAGGCTAATAAAATTTGTATTTCTAACGCCTTGTCATTTTTACATTAAATAAGTGTGGTCAAACATAAACATTATCACATAATATAGTTTTATTCAGATGCAAGTGATGGAGAAAAAGCAAAGGGATATGCTAACAAATAATTTCATGTACATAATATAATAAAACCAGCCCGCATTGAAACATGAAATAGCAAAAAACCATATCAAGATAAAAAAAAACTTTCAATGAAAGTGGCTGTCCAACTTTATAAGTGGTACCTATAAATCTTTGAATGTTTATGTAAAATCTTGCTTACCTCTTCAAAAGTTCAAGTGCTTATCGCGCTTTCAACTGTCAAAACTAGAGGTGCACACGTCAAAATTTATTACTAAACGCTCGGATATTCACAAACTAAAAGGGCATCACTAATAATTGACGTTACGCAACGTTCCAACTTTGGTTAGCGTTTGAACTTATAACGCAATACCAAAATCCAGAACAGCTGAATCGAAACCTAACCACTGTCGCAATCGAACCATAACGTTATCGTATACGTTTGCAGACGTTTGAAATTAGCGCGATTGGCCCCCAGGTCTCCCAAAGTGATAATGCGCATAGAAATCTTCGCCACTGTTCGGCAACGGTCGTATTCCCCGAGCGTCGGAAGACGATATGAATATAGAGTGGTTAAGTGCATTTTCTTCATAATTTAGTAGAATTATATGATTTGTCCTAAAAGAGATAAATATTAATTTATCAGTAACGAAATTAGATTCAATATGTTTGAAAGTCAGTGGATTGGCCGTTTTGGACCTATTCGATGGCCAGCAATTATTGCAAAAATTTTTGAAAAATTCATTTATTAAAATTTATATAACTATTTTGAATCCTTAGTATATTCACACATGAGCAATTTGGGTTTCGAAAAGGCCTGTTAGACAGCGACTAACGGATATGTTTGAAAGTCAGTGGATTGGCCGTTTTGGACCTATTCGATGGCCAGCATGGTCACCGGACCTGACACCACTGGATTTCTTATTGTAGGGGGCCGTAAAAAACGAGGTGTATGCACGAGAAGTGAACACTGGACGATTTAAAAATTAAAATAATTCATGCCTTCGACAAACTTAAAAGAATGGCAGATAGATGAGAACTTGTTAAGACGAGTCCGTGAAAATTTAGTAAGACGATTAGAGTTGGGTAGCACACACATTTTTATTGAGGATCGTGCGAGGCACTCTTTTTCTCAAGTGTGCACACTGTGCTAGCACGATTGAGGCGAGGCTGAGTGCCGCTGCCGCGAGGCATCGTGTTCGTGTCTACTCAAACTCAAACTCAAAGTATTTATTTCAAATTAATAATAATAATAATAAATTTTCTTTATTGGCATAAAAACAGGTTACAGAAACATGTGAGACCCTGGCTCCAGAGCTAGGTTGGAGTACCTGTATTTCAGGAGCCAGTGACTTCTTCCATTTAGGTTACAATTTGCAAGTTTTATGCAGCAGAGGGTGACGAACTTATTGGTACTTAAAATTAAGTTCAATAGCAATCAATAAACATTTAACTACTTAAGCACTAAAATAAAATTAGAACAAATCAAATCAAATTAATTAGAAAATCAAATCAGGATTAAAATTTAGAATAATTAATTAATTGATTTAAAAACAATATTAATTGTAAAAATAATGATTGTAGAAAAATCAAAAATAATATTACGGGTATGTCAATGTGCATTTGAGCGTGGGTGTAAATGGGTGTGTGTATGTGTTTGTGTGGATGTGTGTGAGTATGTGTGTGTGTATGTGTGTGTGAATACCAATTATTTGTATTCTTAAATATTTATGTTGATTGCAATAAATTTTCAGTTGCGTTGTAGTCCCGTGTCAGTAGCCAGATTTTTACCTTGTTTTTTATTTCACGAGTCGTAAGGGGATTTATGTTCAGGATTTTGTTTAGTTTATTATAAAGGAAAACGGCAAGATATATCCGCTGTCGCCTAGCGGACGCCGTGTGACAGCGTAAAGGTAAGCTAACGTTTTTTATAGTGCGCTTATTATTATTTTGTGCATTATAAGGGGTAATACTGTGCTGCTTATAAACTATTTGCAGAATGTAATTCTGTCTTACTGTGAGTACTTCACACTTCTCGTATAAGACTTTTGTGGGAAATCTAAAGGGTCTGAAAGTCATGACTTTAAGCAGAGATCTTTGGGCCCGTTCCAGGTGAATCATAAAAGTCTTGCACCCACCACCCCATACAGTAACACAATATCCCACGACTGACTGCACGAGCGCATAGTACACAGCGCGAAGGAGTTTAAAATCTGCTACGTGTCTAAGCTTTTTAAATGCCCAGATCAGTTTTCTGATACGCGTTGTGGTGAGATCTATGTGTTGTCGCCAGCCAAGTTTTTCATCTAAAATCACACCAAGGTATTTTACATGTGTAGATTTAGTCAAAGTAGAGCATGAACAAGGCGATGAAGAAATAAACCAATTACAGGCACTTTTGAATTGTCAAGGTGTCGGTCAGTCAGAGAGATGAAGCTAGTTGCCCATTCCAAAGCAGTAGGTACCTATGGAGAAGAACGGGCAAGAAACTCCATGGACACTCTTTTAAACAAAACATGGTTACAAAATATTGGTTACATAGTTCATATTAATATTATACATGTGAGAACGATGCAGAACGTTAAAAGCATCCGATATAAAATATGTAAAAACTATTCAAAAATTAAATTCAAACAAGCCCTAGCCGCTAAGAGATGACCAGTCCCTACTGACAGCGCCCGTTCACGAACATGACGCATATATTAGCACCATTCAGCTCAACGAACTCGTATGTGTCCGCCGGCTGACCGGCTCACCGCTGTTCTGTCTCGATCGCTCCCTCACGAACGAGCTCGCCTTGCGCTCCTCTGCGTCTTGCGCCTGCACCCGCCCGCGGCGAGCTATGATTCGTCGGAAATGATCGGACGGAGTCGCTCAGATATTTTATTACTGGAAATTCGGCCCTGTCACGTTACATTAAACCAGAAATTTGATTTCGGTTTTATTTAAATTGTTTTACAGTATTTTTGAATTTTTGTTGCAGTCGTAATGTTATGATGCAAGAGTGAGTGCGTCCTTGACCTATTTACTTTCTAATTCGATTTTAATTTGTCTAATCCAAAGAAAAGTCAAGAACATCCTGCTCTTCAACAAATACCCGCCCCGCACCCGCTTTTCGACCACGAAATAACGATAGCTCAGTTCGGCTTTGTCTTCGTAAACCAATGTCTATGAAAAACATAGAAAGCATCAACGCCGATTTAGTTGAAATGGTGGCAAAAAAATTTTTGCCATTTAATATTGTAGAGTCGCCATCATTCCGAAAATTCGTGAATAAACTTAATCCCGGCTATCCTATCCCCTCCAGAAAGACATTGGCAAACGCTCTTTTAGAAAAACACTGTAACATATTATCTGACGAAGTAAAAGAAAAATTCATAATGCCAAATATGTGGCTGTAACAACCGACTGTTGGACGTCTGTTGCAAAAGAAGCATATATAGCATTGTCTGTCCATTATGTTGACCAAAACACTGTGTTACAGTCACACATGCTTTCGTGTCTTTATTATAATAGACATACCGGTGAGAATCTGGCCTCTGAAATAAAAAAAAATTGCGAACAGTGGGGAATTTATGAAAAAATTCAAGCTGTGACTGCCGACAACGCGGCAAATGCACAAAGTGCAATTAGGTTAATGGGGTGGAGGCAAATACCTTGCTTTGCCTATACCCTAAATTTAAGCGTCCAGGCAAGTTTAGACGAAATCAAGGATACTCGTGAGAGAATCAAGGCCATAGTGGAATTATTTAGGAAAAGCCCATTAGCTGCCGAGCGGCTGAAAGCAATGCAAACCCGCCTTGGTGAAAAATTCTAAAAGTTAAGCAAGATGTGGTCACGCGCTGGAACTCGACGTATGACATGCCAGAAAATTCTCGAAATTAAAACTAGCGTAATATCAATAATAGCGAATGACTACCCACGAACACTAAATTTAGAAAATGAAGATGTCATTGTAATTACAAAAGCCTGTGAAATACTTTCAATATTTAAAACCATAACTGAAATGATGAGTGCTGACAAGTCGGTTACCATATCCGAAGTCATCGTTTTATCTCACTTAATAATAAATAAAATAAACAAAATAATGAATGATTGCCTGTCCTAAATATGGCACAAAAACTAAAACAAACCTTGCAAGATCGGTTTAATAAGGTTGAAGACAATAGTCTTTTTTCAATTAGCACGTCGCTCGACCCTAGATTTAAAAGATACGGTTTTCCAGACAATCGACCAATTAGCTATACGAAGGCAAAAGAGTTATTATATGACCTAGCAGCAAGGGTTGTCCTACCGTCTGAAAACGTCAGTACATCCGAAATCGATGGTAAAAATGATACAGATCGCAAAACTATGCTTCAGTTGCCAGTACGAGTATCTGGGCTGATTTCGATAATCGGGTGGTAGAGTGTTTGAGAACCGTCAACCCAAGAGCGGCATCTATCGTAGAAGTTGACAAATACTTGGAGGAGCCTTTGCTGGAACGCCAGAGAAATCCAATGAGGTGGTGGGAGGAAAAGAAATATGCATATCCTAGATTATACCAAATAATGTTAAAAAGATTTTGCATACCCGCTTCGTCAGTGCCTTCTGAGAGGATTTTCTCAAAAGCTGGACATAATATGATCTCGGATAGAAGAAGTCGTCTTTTGGGAACAAAAGTTAACAAATTACTTTTTTTTAATTTTAATATGTAGATTTTATTTTCTTTAAAATATTTGACTGTTAACTTTTTCGTCTGCTTTTACGTTTCATTAAGAATTAAATATACAAAAGCTGAAATCTCATTAATTTTATTTTACCATAATAATTTTTACTCGCACCACTGTGCGCATGCATCGAAACTTACAGTAAACAGCGACCAACAGACAGAAACATTAGGTACTTTATGTCACAAGAGGCAGAACCACAAACCAGACTAACAAAAAACATACACGAATTTTCCACACCTAGCACACCTCCCTCATTCACTCACTCGCAGCTCGCACCATAGATAAATACACTATACTCGCTAGCTCTCTCTTTTCATAATGAACAACAGGGAACACTTTGAAAATTCAAAAATTTGACTATTGGTGATTTAAATTCTGATTGTGATGTGATATTATGTGATTAATTATTCAATCAGTGATCTTTTATTAATCAAAAACGCGCAACTTAGTGATTTTATGCCGCTGATTTGTTGTTCTCAGACTAAAGTACCTACCTACGTCTACCTACGCCCTGCACCGCCGCCGCCCGCTGCACCCTGCACCACGCCGCGCAACAGGTCAGTGACTTTACGTAGATAAAGTGTGTCTACGTTTTATGCAGTTAATTCTGCTATTTATTTTGTTTGAAATTGCAATTTTTAAACTTTCCTTTAACTACTAATCTTTGTGATTTAAAATGCTTCGATGGACTAGTACAGTGCTCGTTTTCATTTAATGTCAGTATTCCAGATCCACATTGTATAATTATGATTTAAAACATTTAAAAGTTCCTAATATTGAATTTTTGAGATTATGTAGACTGATTCATTATAAGAGTAAATTTTTAATTAACATAAAGGGGAATTTTGTTAAAACTTACTGTGTTGTGTTCTTTTTTTTTTCATTTAACAATAAATTAAACTTATCTGTTGATTTATTTTAATCTCGTTACCCGCAGTATTTTATTATTACCATTTTTATGAATGTCATTACCAGATTTACTGTATATACAGGGTGACTGGAAAATAGTGGCGGAGCCGTTAAGGGGTGGTAGTCTAGGGTTATTCCGACAGATATCTTTAGGAGACCTACCGTCCTTACTTAATCCTTTCCAAGATATTCCTACTTAAAGAGTGTAACCCAAAAATTCGTACAAAAATTTTTCAAATAGTAATAAATTCTAAAAAAAAAGTGATTTTGGCCTACTTTTTTTTGTTTTGCAACAAAGATATTCTAAATAAGTAATATTAATTGTTAAATTTCCGCGACTGTCATTATTTTATGCAAAAACTGCTAAACAAAAACGGAAAATGAAAAAAAAATACTTTGATGGCTGATAAAACATCAATTTTCTTTAAAAACTCACCCTTTATTATTTCGTACAAAATAATTAAAAAACTTCTACATTTCGTTCCCTTTCGAATGAGATATTAAAGTCCAAAATCGGTTTAGGAACTATGAAGATATGGTCAATGGAAAAAAACCCGTAGAGCCCGTGTAGAGCCCTTTGTTCCGAGAACAAAGGACTCGGTCGACGCGCACGAGTCGAGCTTGCCCCTCCTTCTTGCTCAGTCCGCTCTTACGGTTTACTGTGTTCGGATGTGCTTACTTTCTCTCAGTTTTGATTTTTCTAACGACTTGGCTTTTTCCTGGACTTTTGTATTTGATTCTCTTCCCGACAACTTGGACTGTGCCCTGTTTTCTGTGACTCCTTTCGATTTGGCTGTGTGGTTTATCGGACCAATAATGGCAGGAAGAACATCGTTTAGTAACGAAGAATACGCAGATATTCTTTTTTATTACGGAGCTGCCAGAGGAAACGCTGAACAAGCTCGTCGTGAATATGGCGAAGTATTCCCTAATCGTCGACTGCCTGATGCCCGCGTATTCTCCCGAACCTCCCGACGGGTGCGAGAGCGCGGAACCGTCGTAAGATACCAAGGTAAGAGAAAGTTATTATTATTAAAGCATGTTCAAACCAGAGATTTCGCCATACAAAATGTAGTTCCTTCCTGTACAGGCCGCTCTACATTACTGCGCCGCCGCTAGTTTCCATACATGCGCTATAAAAATGTTTTGTTCTAGCGCTTTCGATAATTGTCCAGCTATAAAAATCAACCTTTCCTATCACTCTTATTATCGTGCCCTTTAAATTGTAAGATTGCAAAACAAATGTCGCTGTCCAAATTAGTCCGTGCCAAGACTCGCAGAGATGGGTGCCATAAATCATACAAGATAACGGATATCACTTCCTCTCTCGCACTTACGCGTCTTATGGGTGACGTCACCAAGTTGCAGTGCAGCGCGCTATTATTGTTTACTATTTTTGTCGAAGTCGATGGATTTTGGTAAAGCTTCTTATCGTAAGAATTTTTATTGTGCGGTCATTGTTGACGCTCATTGCACTATGTCGACGGACGCATTCCTACATTTTTTTTTTTTTTTTATTTTTTTTTATTATCTATTATAAATTTAGGGGCTTTTGGTCACAATACGACCATGCCAGCCCCATCATAACCTAATTTAATAAATGCTTTACATTATTCAGATTTCAAAACCTTATACAACATGTCCCAAAATTCAACGATAAGCCGGCACCAGAGGATGGACCTACTAATGACTACTCGAGAAAAAAAAAGAAAAAAAAAATACCTCTACTTTTTTTTAAATTACTTAAAAAAAATGGAAATTCTTCGAAAATGTATACCCCTTATGACACTTTTAACTACCATGACCACAATTTTTCAAATTTTTCAGTTTTTTTGTTTGTATCGGCAACCTAAGTAGTACTACTATTCACCATAATCTTTGAAAATTACAGAATTTTCGTAGTTTTATACAAAAAAACAACCAAAAAAAATTATTTCCCTAAAATTTTGAAAGATTTTAACGTTCAGTACACTTTAAGTCATCGTAGTGTAAAAAAAAATATGGGCACTACTATGGCAAGTTTTTTTAAAAATTAGCGCAACTAACCTAGATTTTAAAATGGTATAATACTTTAGGAAAACTAGCCACAAAAAAAAAATAATGACACTTTTTCTAATCAAGAACCAAATTTCATAAGTTGTTGTTAATAGTAATCACTTCTACTATGTGCCCAAAATAGATTTTTGTTGTTGGAAAATGTTGAATGAATGAAACAAATGGTGTCAATAAATGTAAATTTATTGCATTATTAATAATATTATAATAAATGTTCGAACTGTTTACCACCGGCATTAATACAAGCATGACATCGCCTTAAAAAAGATCGTTTTATTCGTCGTGCATATCTTCTACTATTGATATGATCCGCAGCCTGAGTGATTTTTTGGCGAAGGTCGTTCAGTGTTGCAATGGGTTTCGAGTAGACTCTGTCTTTGAGACAACCCCAATAGAAGAAGTCCAGGGGGTTTAGATCGGGTGAACGGGGTGGCCATAAAATAGGACCAAGTCGCCCTATCCAACGCCCTGGATACTCTTGGTTTAAGTATTCTCGCACAGGACGGGCATAGTGAGCTGGGCAGCCATCATTTTGGAACCATATGTTTTGTGGATCACTAATGGGCATGTCTTCTAATAATACTGGCAAGTCATTTTGTAAAAAGTTCAAGTAACTATTGCCATCCAAGTTTCCTTGTAATTCAAAAGGCCCAATCACTTTTCCGTTTAATATGCCCGTCCATAGGTTAACCTTGAATTGATATTGGGATTTGTCTTGTCTCATCAGGTGCGGATTTTCATTGCTCCAGCTATGTAGGTTGTGAAGATTTAAATAGCCATCTCTCTTGCAGGTTGATTCATCCGACCATAGAATATTATCCAAGAATTGGGGATCTTCTCTGTGCTTTTGCAGCATCACACGGCAAAATGCGACTCGTAGTGGATAGTCCCGCGGTAATAACGTCTGCACACGCCTGTAGTGATATGGGTGAAGTCTGTGACGTTTTAGGATTCGATGTGCAGTACTTTTTGGGATTCCCGTAGCTATTTCTATGGCACGTACCGAGGTAGTTGAATCATTTTCAATTTCATTGAGAACGTCTTCGTCGCGTTCCGATCTAGGTCTTCCAGCATTTCTCCTGTCAGATGGTAAACGGCCCTCCGAAAACGCTTGATGCACGTTAATAAATACTCGATAATTCGGGTATCTTTGAGCATTTGGGTACCTTTCTCGATATAATCTGCTAGCAGCACTACCATTGCATCGGCACTCTCCATAAATGAGGTGCATATTAGCGTATTCCAACGGTGTGTATGGTAGCGGCATGATAAACGCTAAACAGTCCAAAATACGCCAAAAGTCCAATTCACAAAACACAGTCCAGTTCAAAATAATGCCAGGTTAGTACAGTTTGCAGATCACTTAATCCAGTCCAAAAAGCCAAGCCAAAAGTCGTTAGTACGAGAGTCACATCAATTGAATACGAAACGGTGCACAGTAAACAAAGAAGCAGAGCGTACTGACTTTGTACTTTGTAGAGAACAGCAACATTCCTACCTGCCCTATTGTTATTTAACAACAAACATCTATCTATCTCTCTCTAACGTATAATCGCTCTCTATCTATCTCTCTCTAACGTATACTATCTATCTCTTTCTGACTTCTGAACTTCACTGACTACGCACATGTCCCTTCCAAATTCTAAGAATTTGCGAAAGAAATCTATTTTGGGCACATAGTAGAAGTAATTACTATTAACAACAACTTATAAAATTTGGTTCTTGATTAGAAAAAGTATCATTATTTATTTTTTGTGGCTAGTTTTAATAAAGTATTATACCATTTTAAAATCTAGGTTAGTTGCGCTAATTTTTTAAAAAACTTGCCATAGTGGTGTCCATATTTTTTTTTACACTACGATGACTTAAAGTGTACTGAACGTTAAAATCTTTCAAAATTATAGGGAAATAATTTTTTTTGGTTGTTTTTTTTGTATAAAACTACGAAAATTCTGTAATTTTCAAAGATTATGGTGAATAGTAGTACTACTTAGGTTGCCGATACAAACAAAAAAACTGAAATATTTGAAAAATTGTGGTCATGGTAGTTAAAAGTGTCATAAGGGGTATACATTTTCGAAGAATTTCCATTTTTTTTAAGTAATTTAAAAAAAAGTAGAGGTATTTTTTTTTTCTTTTTTTTTCTCGAGTAGTCATTAGTAGGTCCATCCTCTGGTGCCGGCTTATCGTTGAATTTTGGGACATGTTGTATACTATTTTATAAAGTAAGATAGCTGCATTCGAGACAGGCTCTGATAATATGCTTTGAACAAAACCAACATCTATCAAATTAATTTTGAAAGTATTCATCAGCACCTCTCTAGCAGCTCGGGTCCTGACGCACTCCACCAACAAGTGATGGACGTCCTCCATCGTTTGACATTGTGAACAATTGGGGCTGTCACTTTTCCCCATTAAGTGTCGAAACTTGTTGAGTGGAACGTGTCCAGACCGTAGTCTATGCGCTATTATTATAAACTTTCTATTCAGCTTAGTATCGGCAAACCAAGGAAGGAACGAGGAGGTTCACATTGCAATGTCTTGTACCAAATTCCCTTTTCTAATGAAATTTTATTAAAATATTCTTTCCAATTTTTAGAGCATTCAACTTTGTATTTCGGCAGAAGTTCAAAGTAGCTCGGAGTAATATTCAGCTCAATACCGTCCAAGATAGAATTCTTTGCTAATTGGTCAACCTCCTCGTTCCCCCGTAAACCCACATGTGACGGAACCCATTGCAATATCACATTAATATTATTGGATGTGAAGTACCATATTTGGCGTAACATAGCATAAGTTATCGAGACACCTCTGTGGCCAGAGGCGCATCGAATTATATGCTGCAGAGCACTTCTGCTGTCTATAAACACGACAATCCTATTGTTATCTATCTCCGCATTTTGCAAATATGTAAGAGCCTTTGATATTGCAACTAGCTCCGCCGTCATAATACATATATTGCTGTTACACATTTTAAATAATCCTTTAACATTGTGACTTGGATCGTAAAAGGCAGCACCAAGAACATTTCCTATTTTAGAACCATCCGTATATAGTTTTAACCATCCAAAATATTTAGTATGTAGTTCTTCCATTATTATGTTTTTCAGGATATTATTATCATATGATTTCTTACATAGTTTCATATTATCTAAATGATCTCTAATGCTATCTCTCACGTTTATATTTGAAACCCAAGTATCTAAACTGAACATTTCTAAGGGATAACTAGATGACACAACTTCTTCTTTAGTATTGCTATATACTGTTACTAATAACGGTTTTTTCTTATTTCGCCAATAACTATTAGAAATGTGGCTCTTTAAACTATTTAATAGATCTAATATTAAATTATTATCAAAAGATTGCGATTTTAAACAGTATTTAATTGCTAGATATTTTCTTCTTAGTGCTAGGTTAGGGATATACAATTCACATTCCATAACATGGATGGGAGTGGTTCGTATAAAACCACCAATTATCCTCATTGCTTGGTTTTGTACCTTGTCCAATTTACTCACGTGTGTTTTTGCACTGTTATCGAATAGAAAACTTGCATAATCAGCTCTACTTCGGATTAGTGCTATGTACAGCCTACGAAGATGTTTAGGGTGCATACCCCATGATGTTCCTGCCAAAACTTTTAGTATACCTAAAAACCTTTGAGTTTTCACACATGTTTCATTAATGTGCTTTCCCCAGCGTAAGCTTCTATCCATCCATACTCCCAGGTATTTAACATATTCAGACTGACTTACTAGTGCGCCATTAATGTTTAGGATTGTTTGTTGTCTCCTTCGCCCTCTACTAAACAGACAGACTTGAGATTTATTACCTGATAATTCTAGACCTATCTGCCTTAATAGTTTAATAATTGTACCAATCGCACTTTGTACTTCTAAAACACTATCAGCAAGATTTTTACAGCTAGTATAAAGGACGAAGTCGTCGGCATACTGTGATATGATAACGTTAGTAATATTGTGACAAATTTGATGGGTAACTATATTAAAAATCAAAGGGGATAATGGGTCACCTTGGGCAATGCCTTTGCTGGTCCACCTAACCAAATAGTTAGCTTCATTACCGTCGAATGTGCTTTTGAGGTGCCTTTCTGACAAGAATTCCCATAAATATTTGCATATTTTCTTTCCGACGTTAATTCCGTTAAGGGCTTGAATAACACTATCTACCGTCACATTGTTATACGCATTTTCTATATCTAGAAAGCACGCTAACGTAGGATAATTCTTAGAGAAACCCATTTGGATGTAGCAAACTAATCGACTCAAGCAATCCAAACATGACTGAGAACGTCTGAATCCAACAGTATTCACTGACACACATTTATTTTTTTCCACATACCATTCCAGTCTCTTACATAGTAAAGTATGGAATATTTTACATGTACAAGAAATTAGAGAAATTGGTCTTAACTTCGAGGGGATATCTGAACCTGTACAATTTTTGGGAATCGGTACTATTTTAATATTTCGCCATTGGGTGGGTATATTACCAGTTTCTAGAATCAAATTATATATTTCTAATAGGTACAATTTTGCTGATTTTGGAAGATTATAAAGCATAGAGAACGTTATTTGATCATCTCCCGGTGCAGTATCTTTCTTTTTAAGACATTTATCAAATTCTTGAATCGTAAATTTAATTTCTAGGGATGTGTTATTAGAGTCGATTACTGGCATCTGAGGAACGACATAATCAGGCGCAAGACTACATAATAAATCTTCAATTTGTTGCTTTGAAGCATAAAATTTTGATCTTTTATACCCTTTCATCCAACGCATACTATTCCAAGCTTCCGAAACAGAGGTTGATTCATTAATACTGCTACAAAAATCCCTCCACCCTTGTGAATTGGCTCGACTTAAAGCTAGTTTTGCATCATTGGTATATTTTTCTAAAATATCTAAATTACGTGGGGTCGGGTTTCGCCTAAATTTCGATAACGCTAACCTTCTCCTAGCTACTGCTTTCGACAGATCAGCGTTCCAATACGGCTTCGGTTTAAATTTAGACAAAGGGTCAGTACATATCTTAACCAAAGGAATGCTTTTGTCAGCGGCAGAATTAATTTCATTAACAAGGATATCATATTTTACCTGAATACTATCTGAAGCAACTATGTTATTATATAATACTGTTTGTTCTAGGGTTTGTTTGTACAGTAACCAATTAGCCTTTTTAAAATTACGTCTTTTAACAAAATTTTGATTTGCACACCCATTTGATACTTGAAATACTATCTTGATAATTCTGTGATCGCTACCCAATGTTTCGTTAGTAATGTGCCATTTAAAATTTATAGCAATATCTGCAGAGACAAAGGTAATGTCAGGTGCAGACTCCTGAAGCACGCCATTTACCAGTCTAATCCTTGTGGGTCTGCAGTTGTTTAAAGAAAAGAAGCCATTATCTAAGGATGAATCAAATAACTGCATACCTCTAGGGTCATTTTTATACGACCAATTGGTGTGATGGCCATTAAAGTCTCCTGCTATTATAGATCTTTGAGAGTACGCACTAAAAAGAGAATCCCAATCTGACGAAGTGGTTCTAACAGTAGATGGACAGTATATACTCACAATATTTTGTATGTAGGGAAAGTTTAACAGTTTCACATGTAGTACCTCTATGCCTGTATTATTCAGTTTGAAAGACGATACTTGTGTCTTTATGGAATGATGAGTGATAATTGCTACACCACCGTATGAATCAAACCTGTCTCTTCTAAATATATTATAACCACTAATGTGGCTGTGAGATTCCGGCTCCATCCATGTTTCACTAACAATAGCAACGTGGGCATTTTCTTGAAGTAGGAGGCATTCAAATTCTACTAGTTTTGGTTTCAGGCTTTGTGAGTTCCATTGTAGTATGTTTAAAGTTGACTCACGCTGGGGACTATCCATTAAATAGCTTAATAATGTAGTTTAACCATTCTCCACCTTTCATTGTTTCTACTAAAACGTGTTTTATAGTTTCAAAAACTAATTTCGCTATTTCAGTGATCTTCACATCTAACTCTTTTTTTGAAAGGATGATGTCTTTAATCCGTTTCATTAACTGCCAAAAAGAATGATTTTCCTGCCTGTTTTTCTTCCGATTAGACTCTTGCTCCTCATAATTGTGACTTCCTTGAGGTTCCTCTCCAATACACTGTTCCTCAATAATCATATTTTCACTATGTTCATACTCATTTATTTCCTTTTTCTTCTTTCTTACTGATGTCATATTTACTTGGGTAGTCTTCTTCTTTTCATAATCTAGTGACTTCGGTTTTTGGGTTTCTCCCACTAAAATATCCCTAAAAGAAGGGGTTTGTTGACATTCATTTACGGTGTTGTTATCATTACTTATATTTGACTGTATTTCGTGTTCATCCTTTTCATTCCTATTGTGTAATGTCTTATTCGTCTCAGTTTCTCTCTGTTTAAGGTAAATATCAAGTGCTTTTTTATATGTGGAGTTCATAGCAGACATAATTCGACGTATTTCTTTTTCTTTCAAGAAAATGGGACAAGTCTTATTAAAGGACATGTGTGTACCATTATAATTGATACATCGAAATTGCATGGTTTCACAGTTCGCATGAAATTCACCACACTTGGGGCATACAGGCCTTTTACTAGGACACTGACGTAATAAATGACCAAAACGCCAGCAGTTCGAACATTGTGTTACTGGGAATGTGTATGACTCCACCTTAAATTTGCATCCGTAAACCTCAACCGTCAAGGGTACCGTAGGGCCTTTAAAACAAATGCGAACTGTTTCACTATCTATCCATTTCCCTTCTTCCGTAAATCGTTTCAAACGCTTCACGGAAACAATATCATATTCACAGCGAAATATTTCTGTCAGTTCTTTTTCATCCACCTCCAGTTCGATATTTTTGACGACTCCATACGATAGATTAACTTCTTGAGCCAATTGGCACCTGTATCCCAAGTCCCTCATTTTTTCACAAGACACTAGTTTCTCGGCATGTTGTCGACTTTCAAATTGTATACGTACTCTAAAAGAGTTTTTAAAATTTATTTTTGTAATACCCAGTATATTTTCTGATCTTAAAAGTTTGGCAAGACCAATTTGTTTAGGTAGGCATTCTTTAGAGGAAATATAAACCTCATTATTATTTTCTAGTGTAGAATCTTCACATTGTGTTGTACGGCTAATATCATAGTTCAGTGAGGAACTGCGATTTAACCGTTTTGGGTTTCTTCTCACTGTTATAAATTCATCGTCATCTATATTTTCCTCGCCATCTTCTCTCATTCTCTTCTCAGCTATTGGTATAAAAGAATATTCTTTACTACCGGATTGAATTTGTGACTCACTCTGCATTTTGTCTTCATTATTACTGCATACCACCTCCTTTAAAACTTGTTGCTCACACACAATTGATTCTTCTTCACTATTTAAACTCGGTAAACTATCTCCATCTGAATTATTACTCATTTTTGTTATATTTTAATTTGTGGGTATAAGTAAAAAAAAAAAAACATTTCGATAACAGAGTAAACATCCGCTCGCTACGAAGTGTCGCGCGCGACTGTACATTTTATTTAAAATTACAGAAGTGATTTATGTTATGGTCCAACCGACGCGTGGGTCTTTGCACGGAGCCACACCAACCTAAACAATAGCCATGGTAGTAACACTTAATTAAAAAAACTTTTTTGTTTTTAGGTGACGCAGGTAGACCTCGACTGGATGTCGGGGACGACGAAGAGGAAATTTTAAATTATTTCCAAAGAGACCCAACGCTGTCTACCCGAATGATAGCTCGCCGTATGGGACGCTCTCAATGGAAGGTGTGGTACACTCTTCACGAAAATTACCTCCATCCTTACCATTACACACCTGTTCAGGCCATAGAAGAAGGGGACCCTTTAAGAAGAATGCAGTTTTGCAGATTTTTAATAAATGCGGACGTTGAAGATAGAAATTATCTCAGAAGAATTTTATGGACTGACGAGTCCAAGTTTGATAAGGACGGTATTACGAATTACCATAATGCTCATTACTGGAGTGAACGAGCCATGGGTAATCCACACCTGAAAAGACAAAAAGGTTCACAGAGAAGGTTTAATTTAAATGTGTGGATGGGTATAATTAATAACAGCTTGATTGGACCACATTTCCTACCGCAAAACCTCGATGGGGTTGAATATGAAAATTTTCTGAGGAATGTATTTTTTGAATTAATGGGAGATGTGCCGCTACAAACGAGGCAAAACATGATATTCATGCATGATGGCTGTCCGGCGCATTTTAGGCTAGCTGTGAGAAGTTGGCTAGACCAACACTTCCCCGACCGATGGATAGGTAGAGGTGGTCCAATACCATGGCCGGCACGTAGCCCCGACCTCACACCCATGGACTTCTTCGTGTGGGGTCGAATGAAAACTTTGGTTTATGCCACTGACGTCCCTGTACCAAACGTTGAAGACTTGCGCAACAGAATAATCAACGCAGCGCAGGAAATACAAAGGGAGCTTACAGACTCAAGGGTCGTAAAAACGGGTGTCGTAAGAAGAGCACGAGCTTGTATTAGAAATAATGGTGGGCACTTCGAAAATGAACTGTAGACAGTTTTTTATTCAATAATTTTTTATTCTTCAGTAGTTTGGTTTTTTCTTTCATTTTTATTATTAGTTTTATCTTGATGGTTCCTTAACCGATTTTGGATTTTAATATCTCATTTGAAAGGGAACGAAACGTAGAAGTTTTTTAATTATTTTGTACGTAATAATAAAGGGTGACTTTTTAAAGAAAATTAATGTTTTATCAGCCATGAAAGTATTTTCTTTACATTTTCCGTTTTTGTTTAGCAGTTTTTGCATAAAATAATGACAGTCGCGGAAATTTAACAATTAATATTACTTATTTAGAATATCTTTGTTGCAAAACAAAAAAAAGTAGGCCAAAATCACTTTTTTTTTTGAATTTATTACTATTTGAAAATTTTTTGTACGAATTTTTGGGTTACACTCATTAAGTAGGAATATCTTGGAAAGGATTAAGTAAGGACGGTAGGTCTCCTAAAGATATCTGTCAGAATAACCCTAGACTACCACCCCTTAACGGCTCCGCCACTATTTTCCAGTCACCCTGTATAATCACCATCAGGCACCATAAAACTAATTGGCCAATATCTTGGGGTAAAATGCGTGTAATTTCAAATAGTAGTGTATATTTATCTCGTAGTTTTTCATGAGTATCAAAAAATAACATCCTTTTTTTTTTTTCGTGATTACGGCGAATTTGCTCCAAATCTGAGAAATACCCGCCTATTCGAGCAAGCCACGCATGTATCAATGACGTCAATTCATGCGTAGCCGCTCCGTGGGTTGCAGTGGACACAACCACATACATTTTCTTACAAAGCGAATTCTTGCCTGAAGAACCAAACCTATGCAATGGCATATCAGGATGGATAGGTTCATATCATTATATAGCACCGACTTATTCACGCAATTCATGTTATTCTGAAGAAGGAAATAACGAATGCAATACTTTACCCGAGCAAAATATTAATGATGAGTTAAACAACTTATCTGAAGAACCAAATCAGTGTAATGATGCGGTACCATCTTATTCATTTTGGGATAACAAAACCGTGACTAGGGACGGCCGTAAGAGGAAGAAAAGAGATGCTAAAAATGAACGAAGATGCGAAAGAATTGCACGAAATATCTCTAGAAACAAGGGAGAAGAGTATTTTACAAAGACTGGTAAATTAAAGAAACGTAAAGAATTAAAAGAGTTACCGGACTGTAGAGCAAAATGTAAGGAAAAAATCCCAAAGCAGGTATTGGAAAATGTTTTTACAGAATACTGGCACTTAGGCTTATATGAAAAAAGAGCAAATTATGTCATACTTTGACTTGATATATGCAAGAAATGTTTTTTTAACAACTTTTGATGAAAGCAACAAAGGACCATGCAAAAAGTCGTCCCATACCACCAACAGATTTCAAACTTATTTCAAATAATTCATCTTGGCATCATGATCATTTTTTATTATGACGACATCGCCGTAAGTCATGGGAGTATCGCGCAAAAAAATAATTTTTGTACACACTTTTTGGTACAGTTAATTGTAAAAAATACAATACAAATACAATATCTTCTTCGGAGTGTGTGAAAGTGTTTCGTTAAACAATTGCCTATGGTAAAATGTCTAATACAAGGTTATTTAAAAAAAAATACACCCTTTTTTTAAAGTAAAAACTTTTTTTTTTTTATTACCCCATATATTTACGGACTAAAAATTGTTATTTGTGTTTTTATGAGACTTCATAATAATATTGAAACAAGTGCCATGTCTGTTGGTGGGTTGGGTGGGACAGCGCCCATACAATCTTTTGCATGGTCCTTTATCCAAACTATTTGTGAGAAAAAAATTAAATGCGGTAACGTAATATCGAGTGAAAGGGTCGTGCAGCAAGCAAGATCATCATGGATTTTTTTGTAAATCCATGATGATCGTTTGGAATTCGCAAGACAGCATATTTTGAAATTCCCTGCATATGAAAGTCACTATGGGCACAGCAAAACCAGAAAACTTTCTCAAGTTCTGATTTATCGTTGGCTAAAATGTATGATCTATATAAGGAAACTACAACTGAGCCCATTAGTAAAACAGTGTACAATCACGTGTTCAAGACTTTAAATCTACCTTTCAAACAGCCTTCCGTAGACACATGCCAGAAGTGTGATAGACTGAATAAACAGTTGGAAACGGCAACGTCGGAAGAACTCAAAACTCAAATAAAAAACCCAATTGCAAGAACACCAAGCTTGCGCCGCCTTTGCATATGATCTGAAGGACAAAGATAAAAATTATGCAAAAGAATCAACAGATACCCTGGTTTTGACATTCGATTTGCAGCAATACAATGTCTTAAGATAAGGAGTGGGTATAACCACTCCTTATCTTAAGACGGGTATGGTATTTTACAAACGCCAACTTTGGACGTATAATCTTACGATACATGATTGTGTGGGTAATAAAGCTCATTGTTATATTTGGGATGAAAGTATCGATATGGGTATGTCGAGGAGCAAACCAAATAGCTTCATGTGTTTACGATTTTTTTTAATATCGTGTTCCTAATCAGTGGCCCAACGTTTCAAAAATTATTTTGTACTCCGCTGCGCTGGACAAAATAAAAACTCCATAATGGTGACTATGATGCTCGTAGCTGCTCACGATCTGCCGTATATCATTTCCATAGAGCACAAATTTTTGACTCCTGATCATACAAGAATGGAAGTAGATAGTGACCATTCACTTATAGAAAGAGCTAAAAAAAGAACTACTATGAATATTCATCATCCTCGAGATTGGGCTCAATTAATACGATCGGTAGGGAGACCTGGGAAATTTACTGTTATCGAGATGACTATTTTTTTTTAAGGCTGGGAAATCATCCAATGACTGCTCCCGCTCTGAGCGGAAGGGAGTGTCAGACTAACTTCTACGACTTTAGTGATTTTTTGAAACAAAACTTTATAATGAAAAAATATAATGAAGACAACATTAAGTTCGTTTGGGCCGATGTTAAACTTCTACGGTTTGACAAGACGTTGTTTCCGTGCCTCAAATATAAAACGGATTTGCAAGGTGATGACTTTAATATGATCTCGTTTGCAAAAAGGGGTAAAAGTTATGGATTAGAATAGTAGTACTAGTACTTGCCAATAATTTACAAAACTGCAAGGGACCAAAGGAGAAGGCAATTTTTGGCATTACTGATTTTGAAAAGTTACAGAATTCAAAGCTATTTAAAAAAAAAAGTGCTTATTTTTATATATTTATAGCCAGATTAACTTTATTATTCATAATTGGGATAAAATCTCGTTTTTAATGAGCAGCTAACTTGATTTGATTTACCGGATTTACCACAGAGCTTTTTGGTCATGTCATACTATGTATGACAGTGTTGTCATAAAAAAAAACAATTAAATTATTAATAAATTAATTTATATAATGTTTAGTTTGTTAGCGCATAAATAAAATCATAACAAAATCAAAATATGTATACAGTTCTTCGGAGTCTCTTAGCACAGGCTTATTTGCTTAAAAGGAGGCTCCTACCCCTAGTTGTTAAGGATTACTTGTTTAAACGAATAAAGCATTTTTAATTTTTTTCATACAGTATACGAGGACTCTTGATGTAGCTAGAAAATTGTTTTTTTTATTTTATTCAACCTTATTGTTCCGATTTTATTTTTATTGACAAACCATAGACTGTAGATTACACAAAAAAAAGTAGATGACATTTCGCGTCACTTTCACTGACAGTTGACACAACTTCACAAGTCGCATCTTGGTCGCATCGCTCGCTGCTGTGTTTTGTGCTCGTGTGAATGTTTTGCGCTCCCAAAGTTTTACGTGGATTTTTACAACGACCTGGCTTGCCTTTGGATTTCGAAGACTCCTACCTTTCTGAACAGCCGTTGCGAGACTTGGACCTCGACGTTTCCTACCTCTACGACCGACCTTGGCGCTCTATCTTGGACACTGATATTTCTTTGATCATCTCGTATTTGTTTGTGTGTATATTACGAGTCAACGTGATGTCAACCACGGACCGCTGCGTAAACTGTAGAATATCTACAAATCGTTGCAGTACGATAACTACACATGCTTTGGAAGATGAATCCATTCTATCGGTCATTCGCTTATGGATTGCTCCTGAGCCTGTAAGTTCATTTTTTATGGACCTATTTTATTAGATAAACATTTCGATTGTTTTTTTGGTTAAATCTTATTTCGATTTTATTTTTTTAGGTGAGCAATCAGGATCATATATGTAATGCCTGTTGGGTACTTGTAACTAATTACATAAATCAAGCAAATACTACGCCTGAACCACATCCACCTTCTTGTACCGTTGGGCACCAACAGGTGTGTGTCTATTGTGGAACTTCTACTGCACGTTCAAGAAATCACCAATTACGGACTGACACGGACAGAGAACGAGGCATATATAATGTGATTCGAGAATGGATACTGCCCCGACAAGTAAGTTAATTATGACATTAATTGAAAAGTTATTTATTCAAGACATTCGCGGGCACTCAAATAAATAACCTGGGACATTCCTTACACACGGTCATCTGATTCCTAACTGATCAGAGCTTGTACTTTGGAAACTAGATAACTGAACTAGCCAGCCAGCCCAGCCCCTTGCGCTGGTTTGTTTTAGATGACAATTAATGTTTTATTTTAGGGTTAGGAATATCAAAAATATATTACAGAACCATAAGAGAACAAAGCTAAGGTTTACTTTTATGTTATTGCACTACTTTAATCTCTATTAAAACTATATTGTTGTATTTAAGTACCTATTGATCATTTTATTATTTTTTGTTCTTTGTTTAAACTCCATTTCATAATAATTGAAACAGTACTACCGTTTTTTTTTCAACACAAGAACTTAAGTTCATGCAGATGTGGGTTCCACAGTTGTACTTGATAAGTTTCTTTTACACTTATATAAAGTCCACATTTAAGTACTTATGTTTTACATAAATGTTTTATTGTTGCAGCTGCGGACTACAAACAATGTTTGTCACCGTTGCTGGGTGAGAGCAGACAAAGCTTCTCGTCATTTCGTATCCAGGGCATCCACATCCTCGAGTGGGCGCTCTCATCTTGATTCTGAAACTTCTGAAGGTACACCTGATAATGAGTCTATGCCCCAACATGACCCTGAAACCCGCCCTCAACCTAATGTTGAAATTCTGCCTGAACCTGATGCAGATAATGAACCTGCATCTGATGTTGAAGATCATCCCGAACCTGTTGTTGAAGAGCAGTCTGAACCTGATCTTGTAATCAATCAGCCCGTATCAAGAAGACAAGAGACAATTGTGTTGCCTGATTATATCCGAGCTGTAGACTCTGGCTCAAGGTGCATTATTGAAGGTTGTCAGGGGAATGAAAGATTCAGGCTACCAGTGTCAACAAGAAAAATGCTGCTTTTACAGTTTAATTATTATGTACCAGTCAATAGTCGTGTGTGCAGTAATCATTTAAACACAGAAACGTGGGACTTCCAAGCTGGAATTAGTGCTTATTCAAATGCATTTAATGCAATGCATATACAAGATATGTTGCATTTAAAGAGCACAAATGTTAACGCATTAGATTTTTCGAATATAAATAATATGGAACGTCTAGTACGTCACTGGATTGGCTACACAAAAGATCAATTTAATCAATTAATAAATGAAATACCTACCATAAATGAAATGCGAAGAGGTAAAACGGCTCTCGCTGCATTCTTAATGAAACTGAGGACAGGTGAACCCAATGAAAGGTTGGCAACATTATTTCATATTCCAAGGAGAAGTTTGGAGATGCTGATGTCAAAGGTTCGAGAACTATTATTTACTAATTTCGTTCCAACTCACTTGGGTGTAGCGCATTTATCGAGGGAACAAATAATACAAAGAAATCTATTGATACCCCGAGGATTGTTTGGAGTGCAAAGTGATGGTCAGGAAAACCCTATAGTCATAGCTGATGGCACATATTGTTATATACAAAAAAGTTCTAATTATCTTTATCAAAAAAATACTTACAGCTTACATAAATATCGAAATCTAATGAAACCATTTATGTTAGTATGTTCTGATGGATATATTATAGATATTCTGGGCCCCTATCCAGCTACAACATCAGATGCAGCTATAATGCTAAAGGAATTTGAAAACGAAAATAGTTATTTACGCAGACATTTTCAAGAAGGTGATGCTTTTGTACTGGATAGGGGTTTCAGAGATGCCTTGCCCTTACTGAATGCTTGCGGTTATAAAACCCATGTTCCAGCTTCATTACAGACGGGTGAAACCCAACTATCGACACTAGCAGCAAACAAATCTAGGTCAGTTACTATTTGTAGATGGGTTGTAGAAGCAGTCAATGGTAGGTTTAAAAGAGATTTTAAATTGTTTAGGCAGGAATATTTTAATTTAGCCTCAAAACATGCAATGATTAATATTAAAATAGCTGCTGCATTAATTAATCGGTTTCACCCTCCAATAACTAATAGAAATGATGCCGGGGAAATCTTAAGTATAATAAATGCAAACATGTTTGTAAATAATAATTTATCTGATTTTGTTAATATAAATCAACTAAACAGAAGACGAGCTGATTTTGTAAGTGTTACCGTTGAAAATGATAATGTAACAGATTTTCCCCGGTTATCTTATAGTGAACTTATATTAATTTCTCTTGGAACGTATCAAATAAAACAATCGCGTTCCTATTATGGAGAGCACGTAAGGGCAAATGGCACATATATAATAGAAGTATGCAGGGAGGTTGACAGGAGTCTACTGGAAGAGCTGTCAACATTGAACACGTTGTGGATTTTACGGGGAAGAATTAAGTCAAGGCATGTAGGAAGAAAGATATACTTTGTTTATATTTTGATTGACAGCTCTCTAAGTGGCCGGGAAGCTATAAAGCAATACTGTTGCAATTGCATTGTTGGACGAAGAACAGTAGGATGCTGTGCTCATGTCATGTCAATCATCTGGTACTTGGCATGGGCACGGCATCAAGATAGCCTGTCTCCCCTGCACCTTTCTTAGATAATATATTGTTAATATATGATGATGAGCATGAATAAAATATTGATTAAATACCTACTGGTTTTTTATTGTACCTATAATCATCCTGTTATCCTTTTTTTTTTTTTGTTGGGTGGAAAATCATCAAATGACCCCCCCGCTCTTGGGCAGAGCAAAGGGGAGTGTCAGACTTCTACTGACTAAAAACCGAACCCATGTTCCTACTTTGCCCTTGTGCCGAGGCCACGTAATCTAGTACAAAATACCGCGGCCCCGACGGTCCTGTTAGTATTATAACTATGCTTAGATTCCGATAAGTGAGTCTAAAGTCTCCTGAGTTTTCTGTAACTAGTGTGACTACTGAGTTTAATTAAAACAGACAGCGTACACTTACTTAAACTCATGTGTATGATCAGTGAGTACCTAAATCATTGAACTAAAAAAAACTTCAACAAGTATATGGTTATCATTTTCAAATCATTACAAAGCGTATTAAGCAATATGTTACGCATACAATAAACATTTTTGCGTTAAAATAGTAATTATAGAGGTAAAATAATCTATTAAAGTACCATTAATGCACTTAACCACACTTTTACAAAAATTAAGATTTCTCTTTAACCCCATTGTTATTTTTTTTTTGTTATTTTTAAATAAAAGCGCATTAAATTCCCATCAACCCATGCCACTTTCATTTCTGTAGAAACTAAAAAAGTTTAATGCCAGCGTTCTATGAGCTTCTGCCATTCTCCTTTCATTTCAAACGAGAAGAAGAATGCCTTATTTTCGTTATTGCCTTATATTGACAGTAGCTATCATAATCATTATAAAAATTTAAAAACTAAGGCTGATATTAGAAATATTGATCCTTATTTCATCTCTAGTGATGGAAAATTATTTAATTTTAGGAGTAAGTTGTTGATTTATTTAGTTCTACAAATTAATATTGAATTATGTTTAATTTGATACGGAAGTCGAATATTACCTGTATTCCCGTTGTCCCCGTAATCTGTGTCCCCGTTACGGGGACAACAGAACGTCATATAATTCCTTACCGTTGTCCCCCTTTCGACCATATGGGCAACGGGGACAAGGGACAGTTTAGATTTCTCGTATCCCTGTATTCCCGTTGTCCCCGAAGCTGTGTCCCCGTCACGGGGACAGCAGAACGTCATATAATTCCTTACCGTTGTCCCCCTTTTGTACTTATGGCCAACGGTGTCATCGAACAATTAAGATTTCACGTATTGTTGTTCACTTTAAATTTTCATTTCCTTTTGAAACGTGGGTTTAGCGCGGCAAGCCTACAACTAAAATGAAAGATATTTTGTACATAAAAGATTTTAATTCAAAATAAAGAAACAAATAAGAGATGTGACACACAAAACAACTATGTTTTCAAATCTAAAGCAACAAAACGGGGGTTGTCCTTGGTTGCACTTGCAAAGTGTATACAGAGATAATCGTCTGTCGGTGCATCCTCAACATTTAAAATAGTCTAAGGGGCCTCCCCCTTAGACCATTTTAAATGTTGCAATTTGGCTTTGGCGCCTCGTACGCCTTCCAAAGGTCTTGGACCCCAAAGGTCCCGAGATACATACACTTGTCTAAGACAAATAAAATGAAAATAATATTAGAAAAAATGTTTGTAGTTGGCATGTACAAATTATTAATAGCAAACCACAGAACAACATATGAGAACAACTAAATACCTTATTTATTTTGACTTAGTAAACAATTTAAATGTTAAACTTACAAACATCACAGAATCAACATGGTATAAAAACAATTTTGATTATAAAAACAAAAACACTCAATTATAATTATAAAGTCACAAATTCATAATTGGAATCTATTATCTTTTACTTGCGATTTCGAGGAAGCAACCATGTCTGCTATAATGCAATCTTTTCCAGATATAGATCTCCATGGTTTTTTCTATCATTTTAATCAATCGGTATGGAGTACAGTTGCACTTAGTGCAGTGCTTCCATTATTGCCTGAGAACGTCATAATGGAAGGGTGGTTTTATATTGCTGATCAAAGCCCCGATGACAGCCAAAGCACTAAATTTAGAAAATACATGCTGTCAATGGTCTAAGGGGGAGGCCCCTTAGACCATTTTAAATGTTGCGAGGTGGCGCCTCGTACGCCTTCCAAAGGTCTTGGACCCCAAGGTCCCGAGATACATACATATGTCTAAGACAAATAAATGAAAATAATATTAGAAAAAATGTTTGTAGTTGGTATGTACAAATTATTAATAGCAAACCACAGAACAACATATGAGAACAACTAAATACCTTATTTATTTTGACTTAGTTTTAAATCAAAGGATAGAATCAAACACAAACAATTTAAATGTTAAACTTACAAACATCACAGAATCAACATGGTATAAAAACAATTTAGATTATAAAAACAAACATACGATTGAACTTAAAGTTATACTTAACATAATAAAAAAAACAATTAAAATAAAATTCACTACAAACAGAACTCGAATGTTATACTTATTAATAATATCACAATTATCTATTTACATTACAGAATTGGCAAGAATCAACATTTATATATTCTACACATATAATGTAAATATCAATCTACGGAAAATACTAGCGGAGTTTTTCCAGAAAATGTCCTGTAGTTATTTCAGAGTTAATAAGTTGAGTTTGGACCTCTGTTATAAATTTGTCGATCTCGATCGAATTATGCCTTCGGCGTTTTGTTGAAAGCCTGGTTTTAACGCTGAATAAATTGGCATCTTGACTTAAAACCGTAAGAAGTTTTAATATGGTGGGGTGTTTTTTACCAACTGCGTTATTTAATTTACAGTGCCACCCTTCTGCAAAGTTGTTTGTACGGTGCCGTTTACCAAAACAGCACCACACTTTTAAAAAGTCCGGGCGAATCCATTGTGACAGCATGTATTTTCTAAATTTAGTGCTTTGGCTGTCATCGGGGCTTTGATCAGCAATATAAAACCACCCTTCCATTATGACGTTCTCAGGCAATAATGGAAGCACTGCACTAAGCGCAACTGTACGACGTAGGATTTTAGTTTTAGTAAGGCCTAATTCACGACCTTTTCTCCATACCGATTTATTAAAATGATAGTAACAACCATGGAGATCTATATCTGGAAAAATTTCCATTATAGCAGACATGGTTGCTTCCTCAAAATCGCAAGTAAAAGATAATGGATTCCAATCAGGAATTTGTGACTTTATAATTGAGAAGAGAATTTTGTAGCTTTTGTTTTTCCTGTCCGTCATCAAAGCATATACTAACGGAGTTATTGCAGTACTTTCATTGTTGCTTCCAAAATCAGCGTGAATAGTAAATATCTGATAAAATACCATTGGACAACTTTTGAAAGTCCCGTCACCAAAAAAGTCCTTAAGAACGCCCATTTTCTTTCTTGCCTCATCCGCACAAAACACCATGATTCGTGTATTACCTTCACAGTAGTCAGCTAGCAAAAAATTTTCAAATTTTGGAGGCACTTTAACATCTTTTACGTCATTAAACATAGTCTTATTAACACTAAAAGTTTTGTTTCTGTAGCGGTAGAGAGAATTTTTCATGCTTTCAAATTTAGGGATTGTTATTATCTTGTCGAGTCCCAAGTCTTTTATATCCGAAATTGTAGCGTTAAAAACTGTTGGTATGGCAGGTACGTCTGATGTGACTATTTTGTTCTTACAATCTTCCATGTAACAGTCGAGCAGGTTTTTATTAAAATCCGGTGTACACGTGTGGGAAGTCTCCTTTAAAATTTGACTGTCCTATAAATTAATAAAATCTATATTAAATTTAAATGAATACTTAAAAGAATTGCTAAGCGCTAAACTCGAGAGCGGCTGGACCAATTCGGTTTTTTTTCTAATGTACTTAAGTATTCGTTGAAGTCCGAGGAAGGTTCTTGACGGGGATAACAGGAATACGGGTTATAAAGAGGCAATAAACAGTAACAAAGAAGAAATCACAAATATCCAGACCCTAAACTAATATTATTTCATTAACACATGCATTGGTCCTGGTAAGGGAATAAAAACCGACTCTTGTCCTTTTCCGTCACGCCATTTGTGTCATTAATATAAAAAAATATTTCAGTTCGGTATCAAACATTAATGTTACAATGGTATAAGTACATGTATCCTGTATGTAAATTGATATAAAATGTTAATTCTTACTACGAAAATAAAAATAAATACTTACTTGAATTTTCATTGTACCAGTACATTTAGTTTTCTTTCTTAGGTGACATTTCTGAAAACAACGGAACAAAGGTCGTTGGTCACGAAGTTCAAGCAAATAAACAAAAGAAAATTTTCCTAATGAAATATGACTTACAGCTGTCATGTAAAAAATTTGAAGAAAAAAAACATAAAAAAGTCATTATTTGGAAAAAAAGTTTTATCCGAAGAGGTGCGATTTTAATAGCAGAGGTGATGCAACAATAGGTATTATAACTTTTGCATCCTAAAAATATTAACAGTTTAAACTAGATATTAAAATGTACTTACATGGTTCTTCTTTTACACTTTTACCGTCATCACGTCACGATTTACCACTGTCAGTTCAAGAACTAAATTCCTAGCTCCTATTGTCATAAAGGGCAGAATTCTGAACAGGCATTTAGCATGAGTCAATCAGAGCTTCTCAAAAAACAATGTTAGGTGTCTGTGCTTTTGTTCCGCGGCTGCATTGCCCCTCGGGGCCAGCGGCGCATCCTTTTCAAGGACACATGTTATAATAAATATTAATAAGTTTCGTAAGTACTCATTAGGAAACAAACGCACATACTTCATTACTATTATGTATGATTATACACATATAAGACTACATATTTTTAAACAAATATATTTGTAAATTATAAATATTTGTGTCGAAATCACATATATCTATTGTTTAGATAGTAGGTATGTGTTTTTAATTTTATACGTGGGCACTTTTATAGATACAATATTCTCTATATTAAAGCACGCTCACTTCTAATTTCAACGGGGACAACGTGCATAATTTGAAAATTATATATTACAATAAATTAACGGGGACAGCGTACGGGGACAACGGGAAGTAATTTTAATTATTATATTAAATTCCCTTTGTCCCCTTTAACGGGGACAGCGTACGGGGACAACGGGAAATAAATTTAATTATTTTATTATTTTCCCTTTGTCCCCTTTAACGGGGACATGACCTACGGGGACAACGGGAATACAGGGAATATTATTTTAAGTTTAAGTTTTTTAATTAATGTTATTATAGGTGTACTAACATGTGATATTGTTGATTCATTCACAGAATTCCAAAGTTTAATTTTGAATTAAGTCGAGTTTGATATGAAAATTTAAGTTTAATTAAGTTTGAAATTTGTTTTAATTTATGTGTTACACAAGGAATACTGAGTATTTGATTTTTGTTTAAGTATTTCCTGTATGAAAAACTATTATTCGTCAAAGTTATTTTGTTGATTTATGTCGTTGATTTCGTTCTTTCCTTTTTTAATACCTATTGAATATGGTCAGTACAAAATTAAAGTTTAACAAAGATTGAGCTAAATTAAAATAATTTAATTTTCAATTAAGTGTTACTTAATATCATTAAAAATAAATAAAGGTAAATGGTTTTTATTTTTTTTACTACTTTATTTTATACTATTTTTTTACTTTATTTTTTGTCTTTATACTGTTTCTTGTATCATATTACACAAAATTGAGTTGAGATATAAGTCAACTTATATCAAAAAACACATAATAACACGACCGTTATTCTCGTGTAAAATGATATAAATAACAAAAACAACAAATTTTACGAGTTTTGTGTTTACAGTGCTTCTGCCGACTGAAAAATATTACTCGTTTGTTTGACAACTTTGAACAGGAGTTGATTTATTTTCGTATAAAACTACCTGACAATGCAACAATATCACCTTTCACCAAAGCTTCACACAAAGTGTAAGGTGATACAACTCATTTAGAATCATTATACACGATCATTTGGTGTGTTTTGATACAACAAATAGCTTTTTTTAAATATCTCTTCCTGTATTAACGCATTTTGAGCAGGAACTTAATAGGTTATAAAAATACGACACTAATACAAATTGTGTCACTATTTTTGTAAAATAATTATCCTAAAATTTTTTACACAAAAACTACTATATTGTAAAATTGACATTTTCGAGATGTATCAGTTTTCACAGGACGCACTGAATTGTTCCTGGAGGTGTATACAAGCTGTTGATTTGCATGCTATTCAAATTCAAGGACGTAATTATCCTAATGATTCTTGGACCCAAATCAACAATAAAATGAGTAGGTATTTTTTTATTTATTTTTTCCTGTTTATTGAAATCCATAAGTGTAAACCACCCGTATTTAAAAGCGGCCCGTCTGTTACTAGCCCTATTAAACCGCGCTTTCACACACAAACAAACGCAAACAATACATACACAACGCATACGCAACGATCATTCAATAAATTCGTAGGTAATCAATCCCACATTCGCACCCCGCTCCCCCGCTCGCTCACGGCGCAGCACGCCAAACCAACAGTGCGTTTGATGTCGCCGCAGTGTGCGTACGCTGCGCTTTGCGAATTCCGCTCGGTACATTGATGAGACGTCATTCGATAGGTACTAAGTTCAAGATGACTGACAACTATTCTAATGTCGAGTTGGTGGAGATGGTCCGCCTGTATGCCATCAGTGGAGACAGCCTACATGGAGCCATCCGGTTATTCACGGAAATGTTTCCCGATCGGGAACCCCCATCACAGAGCGTCATGCTGGCTGCTACGCAGAGACTGCGGGATCATCGGCAGTTTGACGTTCCCCGGCATGCTCAAGCTCGCGGCAGCGTAGGCCTGCCTGTAGCCTTGCAGGAAGACATCCTGGAATACCGGCGAGAACCACGGGCAAGCACGCGGGAGGCTGGTCGACGCTTTGGAGTGCACCACACCACAGTGTGGCGCCTACTGAAGCGTGAACTGCAGCACCCGTTCCACTACCGCAAGGGACAAGACATTCACCCAAGTGATAATGCCGTGCGGATTACATTTTGTCGCTGGTTGCTGGAACACCAAGACGCCAACATCCTGTGGACGGACGAGTGTTTATTTACTCGAGTTGGCGTCTACAATGTTCATAACGAACATTGGTGGGCTCACCGCGACCATAACCCGCACGTAACCAAACGGCATGCGATCCAAGTGCGGTTTGGACTGAATGTGTGGGCTGGCATATTACAACACGTGCTTGGACCCTACTTCATCGATGGGTACCTCAACAGTGCAACATACCTGGAGCTGTTGCGTCACGTTGTCGAGGAGATGTTAGAAGATATTCCTCTGGCACTCCATCACAACCTCTACTACCAGCAGGACGGTGCCCCCCCTCACTATGGTCGGCAAGTACGCGAGTACTTGACCGAAAGGTTTGGTGACCACTGGATCGGTCGCGAAGGACCTGTGGCCTGGCCTCCGCGTTCTCCGGACCTGACGCCTCTAGACTTTTATTTGTGGGGAGACGTTAAAAGGTTAGTTTACACGGAGGAAGTGACAAGTGTAACAGAATTACGTGCAAGGATTATTAGTGCTTTCGACACCTTTCGACAATCATCTGACAGCAGGCCAGCGAACTTTTCTTAAAAATTAATAAAATTATAATAGCTCACAGCACAAAGGCAAACAGCAGCTGCAATTTCCACGTCCATTGTCACAGAAATCTTCCGTACAAATGAAAAAACGAGTGTGTACACGTATGCTCTCGCCGAGAACATCATCGGCCGAGACTCTCGACGAGAGGCTCTCGGCCCAGCACGCAATATAGACAAAAAAAAACTATTTGCTTAATTTGTCCATACAGAAAATAAAACTAGCCTACTCAACCTGGTTATTCTCTGAAGCAGGACATGGAAAAATGGCATGATGGCATCGGAGAATCTGTAAAAAGACAGCTTAACAAAAGAATATACACTCGGCGTCACAAAAATCGCACCTCTTCGAAAATAAGTTTAAAATATGTCCCGCCAGTAACGAATACATTAAACCCAATTAATATTGGTATCAATTGAAAGTATGTTTAACGACCTTTAAATTAACAACAGTTAGAATTCCTAAACACAGCAGATCTCATTAGCACGTAACGTTAAAAAATATGTTGTCAAAATACGCATTGCAACGGCCACTAATTGCACCACCCTACAAGGGTATAAAACGGGGTTAAATGTGGGTCATTCGCTATTCAACCTTTGAAGTGAACACACGTGAACAGCTACAGTAAGAAAAATACCCCAGAAGATGGATACCACTGCAGATGAAGCCGCTCAAGTCCTTGCACTACTGCAATCAGGGATGCGGCAGTGTGATGTTGCTCGGCAACTGAACTTGAGTCGTTTTGCCGTTCGACGAGTGTTCCAACGCTTCCAAGAGACTGGTGGCTATATCCGAAGACGTGGATCTGGAAGACAACGGTGCACATCCGAAAGAGACGATCGCTTCATTGTTTCGACGTCTTTACGTAATCGGTTCTCCAATGCTGTTGAGCTGCAACAACAACTGCGATCAGCTCGCAGAACTTCTGTAAGCGTCTCCACGATTAGAAGAAGAATACGGGAGAAGAAAATTGCAGCTCATAGGGCTGCTACAGGGCCAAAATTGACTGCACAGCATAGGAGAGACCGGTTGCAATTTGCCCGTAACCATGAGGATTGGACAATAGACCAATGGAGGGCTGTGCTCTTCTTGGATGAGACGAGGGTGTGTCTTTTCTGCAACGACAGGCGTTGAAGAGTGTATAGGAGGCAAGGGGAACGATTCGCACAAGCCTGTATTCAAGAGACAGTGGAATACGGGGGTGGCTCGTGCATGTTCTGGGGCGGCATGTCAATCGACGGTAAAACGAACCTTGTGTGTGTTTCTCGGACTGGAAGTGCTCGCGGGCAAGGGTCGCTGACTGCTGCTCAGTACATAACAGAGATCTTAGAGGAGCAGGTTGTCCCTTATGCGGGTTTTGTTGGCAGTGGGTTCACGTTAATGCACGATAACGCCCGCTGTCACACCGCTTTAATTGTAAGAGACTTCCTGCAAGAAGTTGGAATCCCTGTTATGCGCTGGCCGGCGCGAAGTCCAGACCTGAACCCTATTGAGCACCTTTGGGATGAACTGAAACGGCGAGTACGGGCACGTGATCCTGCCCCTACCACTCTCCAAGACCTCCAAGATGCCGTCGTTGCAGAATGGGACAACATTCCTCAAGAGACTGTTGTCACATAAATTAGGTCCATGAGAGAACGCATGGAAGCAGTCATCAGGGCTAGGGGGGGGTAACACTAGGTTTTAAGTTGTTTTTAAGGACTTTGTTGTAATTTTTGCTGATAAAATAAAATTTAACTTTTTAATCATTTGCATTAGCTTGCTTTTTTTTATTCCCTGGTAAACAAAAAACCAAATCCATTGATTTATTCTGAAATTTAAATAAATTGCCTTTCCAATGATACCTTATAGTCATATGTCTACCATTTATTAATAGGGTTAAAATGACTTTGAAGGGAATTCTTAAAGAGGTGCGATTTTTCTGACGCCGAGTGTAGTATGGTCACGATATTGCCAATGCGACTGAAGCGTGTCATGTTTTGCAAAACATTATGAAGTCTGTAAAGTGTCATTACTAACTAATCCCTGATGGTGTGGAAGCGCCGTACGGCGCCTGTTATTGTGGTGAAATGCGAGGTTTGTGCAGCTGTTATAATACCAAAACACATTTATTAACGGATCAGTTGAAATCAATTACTGTAGCACCAAGTTATGATACGATTAATGAGCAATCAAACCTTTTGTTTCGTGATTGTGCAGATCCAGGACCATCCTTAATTTCAAGCCCAGAACCGTCAATATCACCACTTCAAACCGATTTCCTAATTGATGAGTGTCCCTTTTTGGAAGGTATAGAAGCCGTACCACTAGTTGTTTCTCTAAAATATTTCACACTTAAGGCCAGGTATTCCTGCAAAAGTAGGCATTTGCGTTGTAGGCTACGCGCGAAATACTTCGCGTGGACACAGCCCGTCTTATTATAAAACTTCCGTAAGTACCAGGTTTAAACCAGGACTAAAAGGTCTAGGTTTGTTACGGTACTAACGTTAATTCTGTCATTCGTATTACAAATCGTAGACCAACAAAGGACTACTTAGTACCAAATATAGTCCCTGGTCTAAACATTATCCACAGATTATAAGCAACAAAATATTTAAACTATTCAATCATTCGTTCAGCGTTCTATGCGCCGTTCCTTTTCACAAAATGCTGTTACGTAATTGAAAGAAAAAAATTACAATAAATTGCTATTTGTAGTGGTAAAACATAAAGTTTTGCTATTTAAAGGTAGTTAAATAATCCGACTTTTAATTTTTTGAATGCATGTTCACAATTTAATTGTTCTGGTTTATATCAACTATCGAGATAACCGTATAACGAAGTGAACTTGACAGCGCGCGTAATTCGAGTAATGTTATCGAAATGTTTATGTTACAACTTAAAAGTAAACTATATGTCCGGTTTCACATCAAGATTAATAATCTTAAATAAAGGCACAGTTCTTTGGGCACTTTGTGGTGAGTGAGATCGTGTGTGCATCGTTTTAAGAAAATGGAACAATCAAAGAAAAAAAGGGGTGTTAATTGGACTCCAGAAGAAAAGGTTAGTGATAACGGACATAGATAACGTACACACAGTTTTTTTGATGCACTAAACTATGTACATAAGCCACACTACTTCCATTAATTTCATTCTAGGATATACTGCGTCAGCTTATTGCAGAGTCGGCTAAAATACTCGAAGATAAGTCGACGAAAACTAATGTAAATATGTTAAAAATACAAGAATGGAAAAATGTAACTAATAAGTAAGTACTTTATTATTTTTTGCTGTAAGTAATACGATATTGTTATAGAATATATTCAAATTATGTTTTTTTTTTCAGACTAAATGAAATTGTGGGAAAAAATCGTTCTGTAGAGGAGATAAAGTTGGCTTGGAAGAGAATGAAGTTGGCAGCCAAGGCAAACTTGTCTCTTCACAGGAGAGAGCAGTCTTTAACAGGAGGTGGCAACAAGCCCCCGTCACCTTCTCCACAGGACCTGGAGGTCATGGCTATTGCTCCGCATGACTTTGTTGTAGACGTGAATGATTATGACAGTGATGCAATGGTAAGTAAAAATTAACATTAGTGGAGAGTATAATATGATGTTAATTTATTAAACATTTACCAGTTACAGATTACAAATACAACAACAGCAATAGTTGAAGACCCTAATGTTGACCATAGCGCCCATAGCTCAAAGGATCCATTTGTAGTGATTATAAGTGATGAAAATGAAGATTCCAGTATTAAAGAAAAACAAGGTACTTATACTAATTTCGTAAGAAAAAATACAAGTTGGTTTCATTAATGTTAATATTATTATTTATTATTTTCAGTGATCGACACCAGTGAAGTTGTGGAAACAAAAAGTAGTGGAAAAATAGAAGAAAATAAACAAAAAAACAGGAAAAAAGGGAAAACCACCACCCTAAATAAGTATGTAAAAATTCAAGTAATACTTAATATATTTTATTTCGATCAATAAGGAAACACGAAAATATAAATAAAGCATAGCACACTAAAATGAGAAGTCAAATTATTACTTAACCGCTTATTACACTTTCCTGAATTCAGGATTCGAAATTCAGCCCTGTAAAGCGCTGAATTTAGAATTGCGGGAAAAGTGTTATAATAAAGTGGTATAAAGCGCTGCATTTCGAATCCTAAATTAAGGATAGTGTAATAAGTGCTTTACATAATAATTAAAAAAAAAATATTTTACAGAAATGCAGAAGGGCGTCAAGCTATTATAAATAGTAATAAGGATTTTAAAAAAAAGCAGCTTGATATGTTGGAAGTCGAGCACGCCTATAATATTGAAATATCAAAATTAAAAATTAAAAAGCTACAATTACAAATACAATTATTGGAGACTCAGATAAAAACTAACACCAGTACTAAAGAATAAAATGTGAGTTACATTTTTTGACTGATATCAATACAATTTTTAATTACAACTAGCGTTATCCCCGTGGGAGTACGGGGATAAAATATAGCCTATGTTTCTTGCTGACAATGTAGCTATCCATTGCTGAAAGAATTTTTCAAATCGGTACATTACTTTTAGAGTTAAATCGTAACAAACACACAAACAAAAAATCTAATCTTTCCTCTTTATAATATTATTAGTATAGAAGTAAATAAGTATAAAATGTTCAGTCGAGTTTCAAATAAATTACTAATGTAATGTGCCTCCTATACCTATTTTTTTATTAAAATACTGTCTGACTGATCACATAATAATATAACATAATTCTTTTCAGATACCCCTCTGCTTATATATTTCTAATAATTAGTATTTTAAGACAAATTTTGGCCTGTTATTAAAAAGAATAGTTCCTATCTATGTTTGATTTTATTAATACTTATCTTTATAAAAATAGGATACTTAGCTTTTATTTTAGCATTCATAAGCACATATTAACATATTGAATGTCATAAAAAAGAAATGTTATTATACAGGGTTACTGGTAACTCGACGTATTCCTTGCAGGACGTCATAGTAGGGTTAAAATGCAACAAATTAAGCCACCAAATGTTCTACCGAAATTCAGTAGTTTTTGAGTTAGTTCGATTTTTAGAGTTTTTATGAATAATCCCAGATTAAATCATTTGAAACCAATTTAAAAATTATTTACGGCGCGACAGTACAGAAATTTTAAGTTATTATCGTAGTTGATGCCGTAGCAGATCTTTGTTAATAATTAAAAGTTCAAAAATGCCTTAAACCTTGGCAAATATCACTAATCAAACATTTTTTTTTTTGTAATTTTTGTTTATTACTCCATACAAATTGTTGTCTAGTGCAAAAATAAAATACTACGCCTGATGTACAAATTACTAGGAAAATATCCTTATCTTATCAGCTATCCAAAAAGGTATGAATGTTAATACAAAGTCATGGACTACATTATGAAAATCGTTTTTGATTTAGTACAGGAAGACGTGCGTCTCACAAAAAGGTGATTATTCGGAAAATCAAATAAAACAATTTCGTGAATGTTATTATTATTTTTAATAAATTTCAATTTAATAACTTTTATGACATACATTTCACACGTCTTGTTCGATGTGCTGCCCTCGGTTTCGAATACATGTTCTTATTCGCTTCCTCATTTCAGTTTTTGTGATTCTTGATGTGATTGTTGCCCTCATCTGGTCCGCCGCATCTGTTATTCTCTCCCTTAGTTCTTCAATTGAATTTACTGGGGTCACATAAACTAGGTCTTTCATATGACCCCAGACGTAAAAGTCTAGGGGCGTCAGATCAGGGCTTCGCGCAGGCCACGGAATCGGCCCACCGCGCCCTATCCATCGGTTTGGATAGTTTTCATCCAGCAATTGTCGAATTGTGATTCGGAAGTGGGCTGGACATCCGTCATGTTGATAAATCATGTTTGCTCTTCTTTCTTCCGGTACATCCGCGAGCAGTGGTGTTAAATGATTTCTAAGGAAATCTTCATAAAGTTCCCCATTTAGTGTTCGGGGTAAAAAATGTGGGCCGATTAATTTGTCGTCGATAATACCCATCCAAACATTAAGCGAGAACCTACGCTGGGATGCGGTTGGTTTCAGTTTTTTAGGGTTTGCTTCTGCTTTCGGTGCCCAGTAATGTAAGTTGTGGTAGTTTGTGATACCATCACGGTCAAAACATGACTCATCGGTCCACAGAATGTTTTTTAAAAAGTTTTCGCCTTCGGCGTCGGCACTCAGCATGAAACGACAAAATTCAAGCCGTCTCGGCGGATCTCCCTCTTCTAATGACTGGACTGGTTGGTAGTGATATGGATGTCGGCCTGACAAGTGAACTACAGACCAGACTTTCCACTGTGACATACCAAGCTCACGCGCTACGATGTTTGTCGATATGTTGGGGTCGTCAATAAAACGTTGAAGAATCAGCTCTTCGTCGTCAGCCGTGTATCTCCGGGAACGACCAGTGTCAATTTGCCTGGTTCTTTGGACGCTGCCAGTTTCAGATATTCGCCGATAAGTCGATCCGAAGACACTAACGTGTGGGAGTCGGCGGTTGGGAAAGCGAAGTCCATATTCTCTCCGCGCTTCAGCAGCGTTACCGTCACAAAGTCCGTAACAGTAAATTATGTCAGCGTATTCTGGATTAGAATATGCAGCCATAGTCAGCACTTATGAAGGCACAGCACAGCACGAGAGCAAGATACGCGATAGGGATAGCCAGATAACAAAACACGAGCTTACGCGACGTAGAGTTGAGACTGACTAACGCTGACGACCAGAAAATCGCACCCCGAGTCATGCCGAGAGAACAATAGTAACCATTGCTTACCGTGTGTTTGGAGTTCAAGCTCAGGTAAAACTACGAATACTACGAATAACAAACAAAATGTTGATTGTCTTACAATTTTACCTGCTCCCCATAAAACTCTTCTCTACCCTGTCATACATGCAAAAGTATTGACAATCATACCTTTCTGAATAGCTGATAAGACAAGGATATTTTCCTAGTAATTTGTACATCAGGCGTAGTATTTTATTTTTGCACTAGACAACAATTTGTATGGAGTAATAACAAAAATTACAAAAAAAAAAATGTTTGATTAGTGATATTTGCCAAGGTTTAAGGCATTTTTGAACTTTTAATTATTAACAAAGATCTGCTACGGCATCAACTACGATAATAACTTAAAATTTCTGTACTGTCGCGCCGTAAATAATTTTTAAATTGGTTTCAAATGATTTAATCTGGGATTATTCATAAAAACTCTAAAAATCGAACTAACTCAAAAACTACTGAATTTCGGTAGAACATTTGGTGGCTTAATTTGTTGCATTTTAACCCTACTATGACGTCCTGCAAGGAATACGTCGAGTTACCAGTAACCCTGTATAATAAATGTTATTTTAATTAAAATGAGTTTCAATAAACTGCCTTCTTCTAATATTCCCTCGTAGTAAATTTAGAACTGGCTGCAATGGTATTAAATCCCTAGAGGATTGGTCATTGCTGTCATCACCAGGAAATAGTTCTTCCCGCATGTCTATAGCTATGTTATGAAGGACTGCACATGCTACAATTGTCTTCCTAGCTGTTTCAATGTCCCCATATAAGCCTCTTAGTAGGCAGCGGAAACGTTGCTTCCATAGACCGAAGCATCTTTCCACAGTGTTCCGTGTACGGATATGGCTCCGGTTGTATCTTTGTTCTGCTTCTGTTCTTGGGTTCAGCAGTGGGGTAAACAAATATGGTGTACAAGGATATCCACTGTCTCCTAAGAGGATGCCAGAAAACGCACCAGCTTCAAACCTTTGCTTCAAGCGACACTCCCTGAAGATTCTAGAATCATGGGCACTGCCACGCCACCGAGCTACAATGTCCATGATTTTAAGATCAGCATCGCAAACCACCTGAAAAGTGAATTTTCATTTATTTACTCTATTTTACAATTTATTAAAAAAATAAGTGTTGTTTGTATGCATTAAATAAAATTTCTCAAAGTTACCTGCACATTGATTGATGGAAAGCCTTTTCTATTAATATACAGCTGACCGTCATCAGTTCTTATTTTTTTAATTCGTATATGTGTGCAATCAATTGCACCTATTACGGTTGGGAAATCTGCAATACTGCGAAATTTCCTAACCACTGCTTCTTGTTCATTTAATGAACTAGGCATTTTTATAAATCTATGCGACATACGCGCTAAAATTCCTGCCACTTTCTTGCAGGTCTGACTTATAACTGGCTGAGATACGCCATGTAAGTCACTAGTATCGTCTTGAATCTGTAAAACAAAACAATTTTGTAATTATACATAATTGATGACGCACAGGTTAGTCTTATTTGCATTACAATGTACAAACTTACTTCATGGCGAGCCCAGTTGCGTAGTGCGCAAGCTACTTGAATTTCGGGGCTTAATGGATATCCTCGAGGATCGTGCGATAAATCTTCACGTAGTAAATCGACAATCCTTTCGCCAAAACGTTTACTAAATCTATATTTATACCGAAAATCTTCGTCAGGTAACTCAAATGGATTTCGTCGCTGACGAACTCTGTTACATCCCCGGGCACTCTCAAGTGTATCCCACAACTCCAAATCTTCCAAATCAACTATATCAATCATGTCAATATCCATTTTTGGTTAAAATCACTGAATAATAATTTCCGAAAGCTAACCTCAAAATTAAGAATTTGACATGTAACAATTTAGTACCATAGTTAAACTAGGGGTCACGATGGTCTAACTTTGGTACCATAGATAGTTCTAGGACTAGCGATAAACTTCTTTTTATAATAATGTTTATTCAAGGTCATGGTTTAAACCTAGTACTAAACCCGGTACTTTTTTAAGACCACGTTTTATAATAAGAGGGAGCGCGTCAGAGAACTCGCATGTCCCCGCCCAGTGACACAGTATAGAAATATGCAGTTGGTTAAGTAATATTACTTCAAAATTAAAATTTGTTGCTCGGAGTAGCGACACATTAGAGCTTCGTTAATAAATGAAAAAATTGTCTACAAAATATTCGAATATAAAATAGTCATAATTGGGCAGTTGGATTAATTAATTGAAAATAAACAGCCATTTCTCTTTAAGTAGGTTTAGGAACTGTAAAGTGTGTTTTTGTTTAAATTGTAATAAATGTATTATTGTTTATTATTTTTTCAAAATAATTGTATTTGAGGAACATATTTCAAATTCATAATAAGCTACGTTACGGTTATTCACTTCAAAGATAGATTGGCATAAAAGAACCTAGGCTATATCAACAAAGATGGGCAAAAATGTATGAGCTCCGTCCCCAACTCCCCGCCCTTCAACAAAAATAAAGTCTAGCTCAATTGATAGGTCCTCCCCAACCCACACTCTTGCGCAGGTAGTCGCCCGAACCTTAGTCACAGTCAGTTCGCTGCAGTGTATGTTTACGTGTTTTTTCTTTTTAGGACTGATTAATAGCTTTTCGATTGACCTTGTCACGATAAAGGACTTTGTGGTAACTGGATTGGATACTGTGTATTATGGAAACTGGACGGCGGTGTATTATGTGTCCGCGATCTGTTTTGCGACAAAAGCGGCACGTACTTTCACCTGAATTATTAGCTAACCATGTTTCACAAAATGCGCTGATACAGGTAAATAACATATTTTATTATATTTAAATAATAAATATAAATAATATATGTACTTAATTCTCACTAATAAGTGTTTTTCACTGCAAAATATTTATAACCTAAGATTTTGTTCCAAACCATCTTGGGATAGCCCATGCTTCTAGAAGAGACCCTTTCGAAAGAAATCTTATGATACCAAAAGCTATTTTTGGGAATGAGGAAAATACTATTTCGATCTTAATAGCAGACGGAACATGTATTTATACAGAAAAAAAAAATTCGAACTTTTTGTTTCAACGCAAAAGTTATAGTCTGCACAAGTTCAGGAACTTATTAAAGCCTTTTTTGTTAGTAACTAGCGATGGTTATATAATCGATGTTTTAGGTCCATATCCTGCTGTGACATCGGATGCGACGATTATGCATAATATAATGAACCAAGACGAGCATTTATTGCATTGGCGCATACACAGAAGAGATGTCTTTATATTAGACAGAGGGTTCAGAGACAGCATGACATCCAGTCGCTTGGCTATGAAGTTCACATACCTCCAACAAAAGACAGACATGCTACCCAACACAACACTGAACAGGCAAATAAGTCGCGGTAAGTAACGATATGCCGGTGGGTGGTAGAAGCTGTGAACGGAAAGTTTAAATATAGGTTTAAAATTTTAAGGCAGTCATATTTTAACAGAGCTTTACCGAATATGTTCGTTGATTTTAAAATCGCTACAGCGAATATGGAAATCAAAGGCAAAGAAGTAGAGGATATAGAGAAAGAAGATAGCTACTTTAATAAACAAAGGGACGGATAAAATTGTGAAGTAACAGTAGAAGCCCCATGTGTGAAGTCTTGGACTTTAAACGATCCCAAAAGTTTTACACTGCCACCAAAAATAAATTACACAAACGAGACTAATACATCTTGGTCGTCTGAAGTAAAAATACTGGAATGCAAAGTGGTTAGCCAATGGAAAACCAAAAAAGTATGGAGGAACGTGTATCTTTTGAAGAAATATTTTAAAAAACAATAGCTCGCAATGATCCGCCACGAAATCCGAAGAAACGCATTAGAGCGAGGCCCCATTAATGCGTTGCGCTGCGTTGCGTCGTCGCAGCGTCGTCGCTGCGTCGTTTTCCATACATATTTTATGATATGTCCCATTAGACCGTTGCGTCGTCACGCGCGACGTTTCAACGGATCGACGGACAAAAGACGAAGCGGGAGGGAGGGTGATGCGCTGCGTTGTCGGAGCTCCGCTGCGACGACGGACAGTGATCCAATGCTAGAGGAGGAAGCTAGACGAGCGTAACGACATTTTTTAACATCATGAGTGTGCAGGAGATTGATATAGATTATCTTATATCCTTGGTCCAAGAAAGACCCATTATATGGGATAAATCACACGAACACTACAGTGATAAATTTCGTAAAGCGAATGAATGGGCAGCTGTTTGTAAAATAATATTTCAAGATTACGAGGAATTTGAGGACCAAAAAAAGAACAAGATTGGTGAGTTGTTATTTATTATGATTAATAAGTTATTTTATATCTTATATAAGTTAATTTTATATCTTTTTCAACTGCCATGGTAAAGCCCCTTCCGGACTCATGAAGTAATTAGCAAATTGATCTCTGATAAAATTTACGGATAATGATTCTTCATTGACGTGGGGTCTCAGTTGTGGGAACATACTTATTGCCATTTTGTCTTTTTGTCGTAAACCATCATGGTGTGTAACAAAATTGTGTAAAACACAACATGCTTTCACGATATTAATAGTTAAATCATATGCTGTATCAATTGGCCTATGTAAAATGCGCCATTTATTTGCCATGATCCCAAATGCACATTCCACGTATCTACGAGCTCTGCTAAGGCGATAATTATAAACCCTTTGTTTCACGTTCAGATTTTGTCCGCCGTATGGGCGCATAACATGCTTATTTAAACCAAAAGCTTCATCACCGATGAGTACGTATGGGATTGGTGGCTCGTTATTATGATCATTTCCAAGTGGTTGAGCAACAGGCAATGGTAATTCATTTCTCATTAAAATCTTGTAAAGCGTCGAATTTCTAAAAATAGTAGAATCACTTTCCTTTCCATATGCTCCCACGTCGACAAAAACAAACTTATAATTTGAGTCAACAACCGCCAGCAAAACAATTGAAAAATAATTCTTGTAATTATAAAACAGAGAGCCACTTTTGTCCGGTTTTATTAAACGTATATGTTTCCCATCAATTGCCCCCCAGCAATGAGGAAAGTTGGCTTTGAGATCAAAATCTAATGCAATATTTTGTAGTTTTTCTACTGTGATCTCTTCTATGTACTGTGATCGAAGATATTTCCATATAGCTTGACAAACTGACGAAATAGTTCTAGAAATTGTTGCTCTTCCACGTTTAAATTTGAAATGCAAGTCGTTTATCGAATTTCCACTGCCCAGGTACCTGAAATAGAAACACAAAAATAATAAATAAATAAAATAAATAAATATCCTTGGACATTCCACACATTAAAACATTAAACAGGGTGGCTCATTTAGATATGCAATCATATATATTCATTTTTTTTAATTCTTTGCAGGTAACGACGTCGTAAAAAAATGGAGAAGCGTGAGGGACAACTTTTTTCGATATGTAAAAAAATTAAAAGAAAACAGCTCGTCTGGATCAGGGGCAAAACAATTTAAAAAATATCATTATTACAATCAGTTGCTGTTTTTGTTGACAATTGCCCAAAATAAAACTGACAGTAGTCTTGAAATGGTGCCTGAAGAAACGGAACGAAACAAAAACACAACATCATCTTCTCCATCTCATGCAAAAGAAATGTCCTCGTTACCCCCAGGACCTTCTCGCTACGTGCCTGCAAGCCGTAAGAGATCAAACCAAGCAATAGATGATTTCGAGGCGCAAACGTTAGAAGCGTTGCATGAGAAAGAAAACCGCCACTTATCATTTTTCAAAGGAATTTTGCCTTCTTTGGACGGCTTTACGGAATTACAGACTTTGACATTCCAAAGCAAAGTTATAAATATCATTACCGAAATGCGGTTCCGGGAACAGACTCAATCAACACCATTGCAGTCACGCGGATATCAAACTGGACAACAGTATGGATATCAAACTGGACAACAGTATGGATATCAATCTGCACAACATGCCCAGTCACCATCGCCATCGGGGTATCGAACAGATGAATTCGACGCTACCTTTTCAGCCAACACTACAGCTAATAATTTGACTGATGATAGTCAAGAAGAAGAATATAACTTTACTTAGTTGACTAGTAGTAATATTTAAATTAAAGTGATTTTAAAGATAATAAATGAATAACTGATGAACATTATTATTATATTTGAAATTTCTTACCTCAATGTAATACCAATCATTTCAATTGGTACTAAAGGGTTCCTGAATTTGGTATACTGCTTCTTTAGATGTGGTTCTAAGATTTTAACCAAATTATTAAAGCTGGCCACACTCATCCTAAAAAAATTGAAAAATTTCTTTTCATCTAACAACAACTCCCTATATTCCTGCATAAAAAACTGACCATCACTATTTCTTAATGCTATCAAAGGAGATATCCAGAATCTTCTATGGTTTCTACGTTTATTTCGGCGGTGGCGTAATAAAAGCAACAAAAGAACACGTTTGTATCTATCCATTGCGAAGGCTGAACTGAGACTGAGACGCAGCCAGTGTTGCTGCGACGCTCTTGCGCTGCGACATCGTGCGTCGTCGCAACGCAGGTGTGGCATACAATGCGCTGTTCCGTTGCGACGACGCGACGCAACGCAGCGCAACGCATTAATGGGGCCTCGCTCTTAATGGTGCTGAAATATTAACTTCTCAAGATGTAATGAGTCGTATTTGAAAAGAAAAAGAAGAAGCGATATTAAAAAAAGAACAACCAAAAACTTGAAAAAAATTCTGAAAAACCCCACGAAAACAAAAATTACCAGAAAAGTAACAAGACGTGAAATATCATATAGTGAGAGCGCGTGCTACTATACTTAATAGTTCTATAGAAATAAAATACACTGATTGCTGACGCCGAAATATTTTGGAAGAAGCACAATCTGCTGACGATAGTTTTGACCCATTGACTATAACATATACAAATAACCAAAATGTAACAGGTAATCTGGATTATTTAGATTTCAAGGTGGAAATAGCAAATTCTTTGCTTTTCTTCACACCAGGGACCACAGATACAAATAATTCAAGAAGTCGATTCAGACGACCCGTCAACAGAACCAGAACCTGGCAGCCGTAAAGGAAAATATCTGCCTCAACCTCCAGTTCAACTGAGGACATCTATGGCCGGTCATTTACCATTGATTGACGAGCAAAATGATAACCACAGAATGCCAGGCTGTAAAAGCAAGAAAGCTAGAGTGTATTGCTCTACATGTAACATGCATTTATGCTTTATCATGAATCCATATAAGTAACTGTTGCTTTCTGCTTTAAATGAATATTTTAATAAATATTTTATAGTTTCTTGATACACTATAAGAACCGACATGTTAAAACTCAAAGTCGTGTATAGGAGACACGCAATAAAAAAAAATAAGACATTGAACTTTTTACTTACCTTTCCCTATAGGATTCTGCATATGAAAAAAAATTTGGCAGCTAAAATTGTAATTTGATTTGATTGATTTTGGTCTGATTTTTACTTGATTATGATTTGATTTTAATTTTAACATTATTCTGATCTGATTTTAATTTTATTCTGTTTTGATTTTAATTTTATTCTAATTTATTTTTATTTTTATTCTGATTTGGTCTTAGTTGATTAATCTTCAATCTAGTCAATCAATTCAAGTTTTATCAACTTTTATTATTATTATTGTACTCGTATATGGGAATCTTTTGCCTGAAATAAAACACAATAGTTAATTCGTTGGTAGCGGAAGTCACTGTTTCCTCCTGTTCTGGTATTGTTTCACATGAAATGCATCACAAGCCTTTAGATATCACCCTCAATATTAATACACCATACGCTAGATTGAGCAAAAGTTCCTGCAATTCAGATAATTTGAATAATTGTACTGGTAATTTTACATTAGAGCATAACTTTCGAAAGGCAGACTTTTTAGTTTTATACGCAGAACTTGGTGCTATTGACTGGGAACCACTGTATTTATGTGAAGACGTAAACGTTGCTGTTGACACCTTTTATAGTTTAATTAACAACATTATTTCGCAAACTGTTCCTACTAAAAAAACTAAACCTTCACTGTTTACTTATCCCAAATGGTTTACATCAGATACTATTAAACTAAATACACTCAAAATTCACTATCATAGGCTCTATAAACAAAATAATAATAGTCAACTATATTACGCATTTTTCACCTATTACAGACGCTTGGTAAAAAAAGGCACTGAATCTGATTTTTGTAAATATACTGATCGCATCCAATCAAATATTAAACGCGACCCTAAAACCTTCTGGAAGTTTGTAAACGAGAGTTGACAAGATAATGAGCATGCCACTTTTGGTGACATGACCTCAATACAAGTGGCAACTGCTTTTTCAAAATATTTCAGCAGTGTTTTCTTGCCTAACTTACCCTCATTAAATGTGGAACGCGCATGTTCTACCGCTAACATGCATCATAATAATATGTCCCATATAGTAAGCATTGACTTCCTTGATGAGTCGGAGATACGTAATGCTATGGCACGTTTACCCCCTAAATCCACCCAGGGTCCCGACGGAATACCTCAGTATTTAGTTAAAAATTGCTGTGATATATTTAAATTACCATTACAATTTATATTTAACCTTTCTATCAAATCTAACTCTTATCCGACCGCTTGGAAAACATCCAAAGTATTCCCGGTTCATAAAACTGGCCCCAAAAACGACATTCATAATTATAGACCAATTGCCGTTTTGTCTATATTTGCCAAAGTTTTTGAATCTGTTCTCCATAAAAATATATCGAATAAACTTCATCGATGGTTCGCAGACGAACAACATGGATTTGTACCTAATCGTTCCACTTCATCAAATTTGCTTAACATCACTACCCTTTTGGCCACAAACCTTGATAACAAAAATCAAATTGATGTAGCTTATTTCGACTATCAAAAAGCTTTTGATCGGGTCGACAATGATATTCTTTTAAGTAAAATGGCAATGGCAGGTTTTTCAGAACCACTGCTGAAATTTTTTGCGAACTATCTCTTTGGCCGTAGGCAGTACGTCACCTATAAGAACGCCAAATCCGAAAACTATGCAGTTACATCCGGCATAGGGCAAGGAACCAACCTCGGTCCATTATTCTTTCTTGTGGTAATTAATGACCTTCCAACTTACGTCAAGCACGCTAAAGTGTTGATGTTTGCAGATGATGTTAAAATTGCTCTTCCAATAGCTAATGATAATGATGCAGCCACACTACAACAAGACATTGATAACATACAGACCTGGAGCACTATAAATAATCTCAACTTAAACATCAATAAATGCGCTATCATGTCTTATTCAAAAGCCAAACAACCCATCCATAACATCTACACTTTAAACAATTTCATCCTCAAACGCGTTTCCACTGTACGTGATCTCGGCACACATTTTGATCCGCACCTCACCTTTAATAGCCACATAATTCAGACCTGCAGCAAATCCCGTAAAAACCTCGGCTATGTCTTACGACAGGCAAAAATTTTCGACAACCGACAGGCTATTACCATATTGTATAATTCTTTTATCCGCAGTTTATTGGAGAGCAATAGCGTTATCTGGAACCCACATGAAAAAGTTTACACCCTTCTTGTTGAACAAGTTCAGAAGAGCTTTGTTCGCTACCTGTACTTTAAACTATACGGTTACTACCCATATATGTACCCGACGCCATTTATACTAGGGATGGTTACGTACCAAAGTCTAGAGGTTAGGAGAAATCTTTCGCTTGTAAAATACTTCGTTCTACTTATTCGTGGTTCCCTCTTTAATTCTTTCCTGCTGCAACACATCTGCATAAATGTTCCGCTACCCATTAGGCATTCACTTCGCCCTCGCCAACGTCCTCTATTTTCAATACCTCAAGCCAGTACTGTGACCCTCAAGACCAGTCCTCTTTACTTAGCCCTTACCTTAATTAATAATATTTTGCATTTTGATGATTCACTTGACGTGTTTACTAGCACTGAACTGACTTTTCTTAAAACTGCGAACCTTTACTTCGTGTCTATTGCCACTCCCAGTACTATTATTTCTTGACATGCACATGCACAAATTATTATTTACGTACCTAGGTTGTTATTTTTAAGAATTCTGTTTGTACCTATCCATTGCTTTTCTATATACAAATGTTAGTCTATATATATGAGCGCAACATAATGTTATTAATTCGTATAATATTATAATATCTATAAGTCATTATATTATAATTTCGATGTACTAATATCTAACCTATAACTTGTATGTTTAGTGCACACTGTTAATATAAGTTGGTTATTAAATAAATAAATAAATAAATAAATAAACAATTATTATTATTATTATTATTAAAAAACTTTACTTACAATCAAGGGATAATAAATCCTTCAGTACCTAATCGCCAAACGATTTTGGCCGCAAATCAGAGGCTACCTGACCATGGCCAATTTATAGCTCCTACACACGCTCAAGGACGTGGCAGGTCGAGACTCGCAGTAGAGATCGAAGACGATATCTTCGATTTCTTTGAACGGAGCCCTAGATCGAGTACACGAGATGCAGCGCGGCGCTTCGGCGTAAACCAATATGCCGTGTGGAAACTTCTCCATGTTGCTGGGTTGCACCCGTACCATTTTCAAAAGGTACAGGCATTGAACGACGCAGACGCCGTTCCCCGTCGAGCCTTCTGCGAGTGGCTGATCACACACCCTGAAGCTGATATATTGTGGACTGACGAGGCCATGTTTACTCGAGTGGGGCTGTATAATCAGCATAATGAACATTGGTGGTCATTTCGAAACCCACACATGATACGAGAAACATATCATCAAGTGCGGCTTAGCGCAAATGTGTGGGCTGGAATTGTTGGCAACAGAATACTGCCATATTTCATTGAGGGACGGCTGACCGGGGGCACGTACCTAGATATGTTACGCACAGTAATTGCTGATTTCATGGATGATGTGCCGGTAATCTCCCATCGAGATTTTTATTACCAGCAAGACGGTGCACCGCCTCGTGGTGGGTGATCATTTAAACACAGAACACGGTGATCGTTGGATCGGTCGCGGCGGGCCCGTCCCCTGGCCACCCCGGTCACCAGATCTTACTCCATGTGACTTTTTTTGTGGGGCGAAATAAGACGACGAGTGTATGAGGAGGAAGCCCAAAGCCTAGACCAATTAAAAGCGCAAATTGTACGTGCATTCGACCAAGTGAAAAGTGACACTGTAGTGCTCAACAAAATTAAAAATAATGTGCAAAAACGTGCAAGACTCTGTTTAGAGAGAAACGGTATGCATTTTGAACATTTATTATAGTACTGTTAATTAATGTGATTGTTCTAAGATGATTTTGATTAGATTTTTAATTATTGGTACATAAGTTGATTCAATTTTTTTAAATACGCCTATTAGCAAAAAGTTTTGGTACAGTTTTAATAAGGTAACTTCTTATTTATCTAATTTATTTTTACTTTCTAATCATGGTGAACATAGCACAAACCTTTTGCTAATTGCCGGTCCTAAGCCCTTGAAAGTATGAAGGGATTTGCAACTTTGTTTATTTATTGTGTTATCAATTAATTGCGGCAGCGCGCGAGGCGGGCCGGCCCGCGTTGTTACCTAGCCCGTACGCACGGCGACGCGGCGGTGTCCAGAGACATCAACTTTTTATATTGAGTGATACTAAAAGGAAAAACACGTATTCAATGATTTTCGCAAAGGATTAATATTTCAAAATTTGGACGGTGACTAAAAATTCATACTGTATAATACCAGATATTAATTCCTTTTGCAGATATCAACAGCTGATAGGCTATGCCATTCATGCTGGATGAGTTGTAAGCGTGCTGCCATACGTAATGAGCAAGTTGATGAACTCTGCTCTGCTACTGAAGAAGTTTACCTTGAAACAGGTGACTCTGAGCCAATCACTGCTGAACCAGTTAATGAAAATCTAGAAGTGCCTTCTGAAGTTGTATCTAGCGACATAACATTGGAATATTATAGACGAGCAGCAAATACTGCTTCTCACTGCTTTTTCCCTCAATGCACTAATACTAATCTGCACAATATGACAGATTCATTTAGAGTAACAATACTCAATCCATATAAATATATATTCCTGTGCACAGCCGTGTCTGTACAGAACATAAACTGAGTAACGAGTGGAGTAATCTGTATGATTCGAGTAATAGTATGAGTACATTTACTTCACAACAAGTAGAACATATTTTTTCATTTATTAATGTTTTCAAGCCTTACCTTAATTAACTTCACAAATCTAGAAGCAATTCAAGAAATTGAAGATAACACATTTTTCTTTTGGACAGGAAAGTCCAAACAAAACGTTTTCACCCTTCTTAATGAAGTTCCTCGCATAAAAGGAATGCACAAAGGCATTTTGGGATTAGCTGCATTGTTAATTAAAATGAGGACTGGCGAATCAGATGTTCGGTTGTCTACATTATTAGATGTACCGCGTAGCACATTAGAGTGACTAATGAACAAATGCAGGGAAATCTTGGTTCCAGATTTTGTACCTATACACCTGGGTATTACTCACATATCGAGGGAAAGTCTAATGGATCATAACCTTACAATACTAAATGGTATATACAATGAAAACTATACAAACGCTATTATTATTTGCGATGGGACATACATAAATATAAATAAAAGTTCCAATTACTCGTTCCAAAAAGATACGTATTCATTACACAAATATAAAAATCTATTAAAGCCATTTTTATTTGTGGCATGTGATGGTTGCATCTTAGATTGTTACGGTCCATACAAGGCTACCACATCTGATGCTGACATTATGAATTCCCTTTTTGATTATGAAAACTCTCCTCTTAGATTATATTTTCAAGATAATGATGTGTTTATATTGGATAGGGGTTTCCGAGATTCTATAAGAATGCTAGAAGGTTGTAATTATCAATTATCGGCCATATATGCCTGATTCTCTATTAGAAGGCTAACACCAATTAACACAGCAAGCCAACCGAAGCCACTGTTTAACAATAATAGAAAAATATGTAGTGATACACAAGATTTTGCCCAGTATAATCTCAGAGGAAGTGGTGATAGAACATTAATAAGAGGAAAAATAAAGTCCAGGCACATTTCAAGAAAACAATATTATGTCCACATTTTAATAGAAAATAAAGTGTCTGGCAGAGCTGGTATAGTAGAATATTGTTGTAATTGTTTGGTCGGTCGACGAACCATTGCATGTTGAGCTCACGTTATGACGTTAGCACGGTAATATTATCTATACAGTATTGTAACTCGACCGTATCTTTGATTTAAATGCCTACAGCCGCGCGGTACCTAAACATGCGATAGGGTTGCCCGCCTCCATTTTAATTACATTTGCCTACTTTGTGTTTCGTTTTAGTTTTGTGAGTGTAAATACTTTGTGAATTGAATAGGAAGTGTTCAATAAAATGTGTGTTGTTTTTTGATTGGTAGATTTGTTATAGCAGCAGCAGAAATACTGAATCTGAGAAAATTTCAACTATCTAGTGACAGACAGACGGTCAAAATTCTTCTAATTTATCATACACACAGAACAATAAACAACTATTATTAGAAATAAAATACCACGTCTTTACTTTGAAATAAAACAAACTAACCAAACACACATGCTTTGAGGGTTTAACACAAGCGTACTGCCGTATCATGACTCATGAACCGCCTATAACTACCTATTTCACTCGTGTCAATTACTTTCCTTCAATCTATTCACTTTATTTATTAATTAAGACGTCTTTTTTTCGGGAGATAAAAGGAAATACTTATCCATAAAAAGACACACATTATGTACAGTCAACAGCAAAAGAAGATGATCAAAATCAGAAATTCAATACTAATGAACAGAGTTCACGAATGTATGGCAGCTGTAATAGTAGTAAATGTTTGATATAATTTCCAATCACAAACTTTTGGATCACTCCGACGCCACACAGGTCCGACGCGAACTCCGTTCTTTAGTATTGAATTTCTGAATTTGATCATCTACTTTTACTGTTGACTGTACCTACCTACTAGTTAGTAAAATTATTTTATAAGGTAAGACCCTTTCAGAGTTTCCAAGTAATCTAATAACGTTATCTCTGGAGGCGTTATTGACGAAATCATGCAACCGAAAACAGCACAATATTATTATATTATCCTACTCGTCATATTAAATAATGTACTTGAACGTATTTTTGGTGAAAAAGTCGTGTGGTTATGGTTAAAAAAACAATACACCGTCCGTTCGTCGCTGCGGCACAGTCGCGACCATGCTATGGCAACTTAGAACAAAACTAAAATTCCATTTTTTTATTGAAAACAGCGCCATCTATAAAAAAGTTAAGGGAAACAAAATAGTGGTGTTGCTACAGTTAAATATACTATTTTATGCTGGGAGTTACTTTATAACATTAATCAAGAAAAAAAAAAGAAAAAACTTAATCTTCTTATAATTATAAATAGAAGAATAAATAAATTAGTACATAAATAGGTTTTTGTTATCAGCTTAATTCAAGAAGTTATATTTTGGTTTTTAAACGAGCAAAAGTTGGTTTTTGTATAGCCACACTTTAATTGCAAATGGCTGCGTGAGAGTGTACTGTGTAATAACTACTCGTGCGCATTTATTTTCCTTTTGCAAATTAAGTTCTTGTTGTTTCGCTAGTGCATCTGCATGTTGAGTTGAGCTTTCGTTCTTCCATGTTATTAAGCTGCGTTACAATCCGTTCGTGATGAGTTGTGTATGCTCATCATCGAGATCTTGTGAAGTTACTGTGGACTTGCATAGGCACTCATAGGAGTTTGGACCTTTAATTGCAAACAGTGAACTTAACCATGTCTCAACATTCTTGCTGTGTACCTGGATGTGCTGTGGTTAAGAAAGACGGTAAGTAAAGTGGTTCTTACATTTTTTTATAGGAGCTGGCATAGCACCCCATCACCATTTTGATCACCTAAATCCTCATTCCACCTAACACCCCTATTGTAATAGCTGCAGAATGTATGATGTAGTAAATCGAAGTCATTAGGAATGTTTTTGCACAAGTTTGAAACAGTTTAAAATACAAAACAGTTTGTACAATGTACTTAGGAAGACCCACTGACTTGTATTGCACCTAATAGTTTAATCATTGTTTTCAGGTGTGCCTCTACACCGTTTCCCGAATCCAGAGAGGAGTGGAGAGAAATTTACAAACTTGGAAAACTTGGATCTTAAATATCGGTGGTGAAATAGCAATAATGGATCATCAAGATATACAAGGTGATTGGAAGATGGGTGCAAAGCTTTAAGGCATAGAAAGTACAGACAGTTTAGAACCATTTAAGCCACGGTTGTCTTAGACGAAGTCTTACGACTTTTTTTTAACCTAATTTTTAAGACTTTTTTCAAAAATTCCCAAATTTTTAACTAAACTGCTTATTTATGGCCAAATTGAATGATAAATGAATTCATTTTTATTTAATTTAATTAAAGTAATGTGTCAGCAATCTAGCAAAACATGTTCTGGGCCTCTGTGTCGTTAGACATTTTTTTTACAGACATTTAAACTACATAACAATTTTAATAATTCATAAATGCCTTTTTTTAAATCTTATTAAAAAAAAAACTAAGTGTGCTGTTTTTGTTCAGACCTTTTAGAAAACATGCTTGATAATCGCTCTTTCTTTTGAAGTATCATTTACGCGGATATCTTACAAATTATTGAAATTAGGACCTACAAACCAATTTTAGGGAGAAATTTTAGATTTCAAGGGGACTAATTAAAACAACATTTGTATTTAAATTATTTATTTTTCATGTTCAAAATGTCTGCCGTGATTTCTAATACAAGCCCGGCTCCGTCTTCTGACTTCGGTTGTTGTTATTTTCAACATCATCTCCATCTTCATTGTTTCAAACGCTGAATTTATTCTTTCCATCAATTCTTCTCTCGTGTTTATTTCAACATTCGTATACACCAGTTCCTTGGCCCTGCCCCACACGAAAAAGTCCAGCGGGGTCAGATCTGGTGAGCGAGCGGGCCAAGGGATGGGTCCATCTCGGCCGATCCAGCTGTCAGGGAAGCAATTATTTAAGTGTTCCCTTACATTTAACGTCCAATGAGCTGGATAGCCGTCTTGCTGAAAGATGACTGTTCGGTCTCTTTCGAATATCGGTACACCGGTTTCCTCTATCAGCACTGGTAAATCTACTTGTAGAAAGTGCAAATAATTTTCACCATTCAAATTATCCGGTAAGAAGTGGGGCCCAATCAATGTCCTGCCAATCACTCCAGCCCATACATTGACTGAGAATTTCCTCTGAAACGACATCCGCTTCTTAAAATGTGGATTGTTGTCTTTGTCGGCCCATTCATGGAGGTTATGAAAGTTGGTAATGCCCTCCCTAGAAAATTTGCTTTCATCCGTCCACAAGATTGATTTCAGGAACCACGCATCTTCGATGTCTCTGTTGAGGAGGAAACGGCAGAACTGTATTCTTCTTTGGGGATCTTGTTCTTCCAGACCTTGCACACCCCTGCAATGGAACGGATATTTGTCATTTTGGTGCATTGTATGCCACACCTTCCATTGTGAAATGTTTAGATTTTGAGCTACTGCTCTGGTACTGGTTGTGGGATCCGCTTGAAATGCTGCCAAAATGGCTTCTTCGACATCAGTTCAGTGACAAAGAGATAATCCCCTCAAATTGCATGTGCAAAATATTCTTAGAATTAGACTAAGTTATCATTTCGAACACAAAGTAATTTTTAAAGCAAACATTTTGTTTTAATTCGGCTACCTAAAATTAAAATTTTCTCCCTCAAATTGGTTTGTAGGTCCTAATTTCAATAATTTGTAAGATATCCGCGTAAATGATACTTCAAAAGAAAGAGCGATTATCAAGCATGTTTTCTAAAAGGTCTGAACAAAAACAGCACCCTTAGTTTTTTTTTAAATAAGATTTAAAAAAAGGCATTTATGAATTATTAAAATTGTTATGTAGTTTAAATGTCTGTAAAAAAAATGTCTAACGACACAGAGGCCCAGAACATGTTTTGCTAGATTGCTGACACATTACTTTAATTAAATTAAATAAAAATGAATTCATTTATCATTCAATTTGGCCATAAATAAGTAGTTTAGTTAAAAATTTGGGAATTTTTGAAAAAAGTCTTAAAATTTAGGTTAAAAAAAAGTCGTAAGACTTCGTCTAAGACAACCGTGGCTTAAATGGTTCTAAACTGTCTGTACTTACTATGCCTTAAAGCTTTGCACCCATCTTCCAATCACCTTGTATAATGACAACAGACGGGTCTGTCATAGACATTTTGAAGATATTCATAAGTATCCAAGTGGTAGACTGTCTAAATTGGCAATTCCAACAATGCATATCTCGGGTAATACTAATATTTATTAGCAATATAATATTAAAATTTATCAATGAATTTATTTTATTGAAACAAATAATATATGTACATACAATATTTTATATTATTCTAGATCTGCAAGCACAATCACTTGGTGAAGCAATGGTTACTTCAGAGTCTGATATATCCCAAATAAGTCAGTTACAAAAATGTGGATTTAACACATCAGGTATGTATATTTTATTACAAAAATATATGTGCTTAAATTTTTATAATTGGGCATGGAGACAAACATTCAAGAAACTCCATGATTACTCTATAAATCTTAAAAATGTTGTATTGCAATATCAAAGAACTCAAGGATCTGTTGGTTCAGGTTTCTTATTTTTGTTCAATCAATCAATTCAGTCTTCTTTACAAAATTTATTTATTTATTTCCTAGCTTTATCTACATATTGCACAAAATGTAGACAAAGGTGGTGCATGATTACCTTTTCGGCCTTAATTGAATAAAGATATTTTCTCATTTTTCAGAAATAGAACTCATTGACGCTTTAAGCACACCGACCTTAGCTTTAACATCAAATATTGAAACTATAATCAGCAAGCCAGCACTTGCTTCACCAAACATTGAGGCTATAATCAGCAATCTGCCCCTATCTTCCACATCTAATGTGACACAGTCAAATATTTCAGGTTTGTATTACTTTTACCTGCATATACTTAAATTTATTTATTAAAGCTTTATGCACATGTAAAAAATACTGAACAAAGGCGGACTTAATGCCTTAGGCATTTTCTACCAGTCTAAACACATATATTAGTTTCCGTAACCTGTTACTGAGAGTGGTAATGTGGTCTTGAAATCTTAGGTTTTTGTCAATGGTTATCCCTAGGTATTTCACATTCTCAACCTTATAATGAAGAGATAAAAAAGTTTTTCAACTGTATCATAAGAACAATCAAATCCAAGGCCATTAATCCATTTAATTATCCATTTAAAGAATCTCAGAAGTATTTTTTTCATTACAAGAAATAGTACAGAAGACATGTAAGAAATTAGACGAAAAATGACTCCATAACAATAGTTAATATATTTTTTCTCATTTGCAGGATGTGGAGTTTTAGAAAAGGATAGTACGGACACAGCTGATCCGCTTATGTTTTTTGACGACTTATTCGACAGCGTCAATGGAAGTTTCAGCGCGATAAGAGGAGGAAAAATGTATAGGACTGCAGTGACCCCTAGCTCACCCCATCACAAATTGTGGAATCATAGCCTACCCATTCTAAAATCAATGAAATTTTGTAATGCCAATAACCAAGGAGTAGTGCCTTCATTGTCTAGTTGGATCAAAACCATACAAGGTTTTAAATTAATTGTATCATATTTAAATTCCAAAGGAGTTAACTCTTTATTGCTGCGCAATTTCAATCAAGACGCATTAGAAAACTTTTTTGGGGCAATAAGAGCTCATGGTTGTATGTAGCAATATCATGCCTACGTCGTATGCATTTGAAGGCGCCTTCAAAACGTTATTAATTAATAATATTTCGTCTTCACATTCAGTTGGGTCAAATTGTGAGAAAGATGATGGGGTTTGTCTCCAATCCCTTAAATATTTTTTAATAAATCCAGTAAACACAAACCCAACTGAATGTGAAAATGAAATTGACAGTGATCACTTGAATATAACTATGATAAATACAGACGACCTAATACAGAGCCAAACTCCAATGTTTATTGAAAGAAGCGCAGCAATAGGGTATTGCAGTGGCTGGATAGCACAACTTGCCAAAAAGAATGTCTATAAAAATTGTGTGGCCTGCAGAAACTCAATGGAAGCAGAAGAATCACAAAGTTTCCATGATTATATAAAAAAGAAAGAATTTGGCAACAAGAAGTGGTTGTGCTATCCTACAAGAGCATTATTTGATTTCTTTGCCCAAGTCGAAAATATATGCATAGAAATTTTAAAAGAGCACTGCACTAAACAAAATATTTCAGAATATATTAAATTAGTAATTATAAATATAAATATGACATTTATAAGCTGTGCAGATCACGCAGAGAATTTGCGAAAATATTTAGTAAATAAAAGCACAATGTTTTTTATTAATAACTGGTGCAAAGATGTAAATAATGTTCTCACTGGCAAAATAACCTTTTGGGATGTTAACGATCCAATGAAAGAAAAAGCTAATCGGCACTACCTAAATCATAAAGGAAGAAAAAGGCGAACACAAAATTTTATTGTAAATGTGTGATGTGATGTGCTAATAAAAATGTTTTATTATACAATTCTGTAGTTTTTTTTTCGTTAATATAGTACGTATGCATGTTGCATACAGCGGACACACTAATCTCTCATACAATTTAATTATCTTACGCTCGTTTTCAATAATCTATCTGCAGATTTGCCTACTAGAAATGGGATTATCACAGTCATGTCAAACTCCTAACTAGTAGGCAAATAAACAGATAGATTATTGAAACTGAACGAAAGGGATCGTATATCCGACTGTACTTACACACCTAGCTATACATCTAGGTATATAAATTAGTTCCCATACCTAAAAACTAGATGGCGCTAAGTTCACCAACTTCATAATACAGTAGAGTTGCCTGTCTATACCCAGTATACTATAGTAGTCTTTGGTCGCGACTGTCCGAGTGCCTAGCGCATGCCGAGATCGAGCGCGTAGGTATAACTCGCGTTTCGTCCGTTTGTATGATGCCGCGGCCACACATTGGAGATATTTGCACCAACGTAACGTTTTGCGCCCAATTCACCAATGTATGTATCAGTACTTTGACACAATGTAGACATTGCGTCCAATCACTGTCCAATGCCCAATACTAACGCGCTCAGTGTCGGTTTTCGATACACGTTCAAAGGAGAGGGGAATGAAAGGGGAGTGCGCGGGGGCATCTTGGACACAACGCCGCGCTCGCGCCACACATATCGTCTCTGTCAGTCGCCTTGAGATGCGGGTCCTGTTCGTACGTGAATGTAGTACTCTGGTTTCGCAATGGCAACGCCTTCGACTGAATGGTCTAATGCAGAGGTCTTGGAGTTTATCGAGTTATACCAAGGAGAACCAGCGTTGTGGGACTCCACTAATAAGTTGCACAAAAACAGAAATGCTTTGGCGGATGCATGGGAACGAATACGCGCCTCTTTTAGCTTATCTGGCGTCACTATTGCTGAATTAAAAAGAAAAAAGGAGTCATTAATGACGACTTATAGATATCATTTAAATAAGAAGAAGAGATCCATTAAATGAGGTGCCGGGCGGAACGAAGTCTATGAAACTAATTGGTTCGCATTCCAAGCTATGGATTGCTTTTTGGGACAAAATTATGAGTGCAAACCTACACAGGATACGGAGGTTAGTTACAATAAGTAATTTTTCTTCTTAGTTAAAATAAAATTTATTTTTAATTTCCACTATTTATTAAGACAAACATACTTGAATATTCAATTATTATTGAATGAAATAATTAGCGAACTCCTCTCTTACATCTAAAGCACTAGCTGGCGGCCTAATAGGAAGTCTCTCAAGTGGTCCGAATGCGTCGGCATTTTGGTACTGCTGTCTCCAGGCTCCTTCACGCAATTCACCATTTTCCATATAATCAAAAGTTCCTTCTGGGGCATATAGAGGACTAGAGGAACGGCTCTTTTTTTAAAAATTATGTAAATAGATACAAGTTAAAGTTATTACTTTTGCTTGCTCGGGCTGTAAAAATAGTGGTGCTCTAAATACTCGAAATACCGATGACATGGTCCCGAAAGCATTTTCAACTACAACTCGAGCACGAGATAACCTTTTATTGAATATTCTGTTCTTGCTGCCATGTGGTGGATTGCCCGGATATGGTTTCATTATCTTAGTAGACAGTGCAAACGCGCTATCACCAATAAACACATAAGGGCATTTTGTCAAACGTCCTGGAAGACAGGATTCCGTAGGAAAATTTGTGTTATTACCATATATTTTTTCCATTAACGCACTGTTATTAAAAACACCTCCATCGCTAATCCTTCCCTGACAACCCACATTAGCAAACATAAAATTGTAGTTGCTGTCTACAACTGCTAGCAGAACGATACTAAAGTATTGTTTGTAGTTGTAATAATCGGATCCACTGTGAATAGGTGATTGCATTCGAACGTGCTTTTCGTCTATACTTCCTAGACAGTGCGGAAATTGCCACCGTTCTTGAAACTGCGAGGCAATCTGTTGCCACTCTTCTGCCGTGGTGGGCCACTGAAAAAAAAGATATTATTATAAGTATGAATTTATTTCATAGCACATAGTAGCATACCTAAACAATGCAACTAAATATGGTATGTTTCTCTTTTTTTAGCCTCCAGATACCCAACTAGAGGAGTCAGCTAGTACTTCATATCAAGAATCTGTGGCACAAGAAAGTACTCAAAAAAATACTGGCCCAATCAGACCAGGGCCATCAATATCACAGACGCAAAAAAGAAGGAATACCTTTGAAATTAAAGAAGTGAAAACCCAAATGGATAAAGCCTTTAAAGCAATAACTGTCGCGTCAAAGCGTCAGCAAGATTATGACGACACCGATTTTTTTTGTCAGATGCTAGCGAAAAAAATGAAAAAAATGGATGAACAGAAACGTGATATATTAATGTACGATATTCGTGCTCTTGTTTATAATACGAACTATAACGAGTTTCAATCATCGTCTAATTCCACGCCTGTATACACTAGTTCCAGTGCTGAGTACTACGCACCCGCGCCCCCTAATACAGATGTAGACTATTCATATAATGACCTTCCTACATTCACGAACCAAACGGCGGCGCCGACGTATACTTCTCAGACCACCCACCGCCCCAAAAAAGGAAATTAATATAATAAGTTCTCAAATAATAAAAAAAGCGTTTGAAATGAGCAATGAAACTGATAAAATTTAAGTTTATGTAAAGACGATACAAATATTATAAACCGCCCATAGTATTAAGTGATATGATAAATAAATAATTAAAAAGTGAGAAACAATACAAAGTGATAAATAATTATAATTACTGATTAAAGTTTTAAATATAATACTTAAATAAATGTTTTTTTTTATTTCCTTACCTTGACTTCATCTTGGAGAACAATAATAATCGCTTTACAAACTTCTGGCACGATTTTTGATATTATTTGGCTGGATATTTTAAAAAGAAAATGAAGTGATTTATATGTATCTCCTGTAGCAAGAAATCTTAAAGTTACAGCCAACCGGACTTTAGGTGGAATGGCTTTTCTCCAATATGTATCTTTCTTTGCTATGATTGGGCTAATTTTTTCTAGTAAATATTCAAAATCAGATGATGACATTCTGCAGAAATTTTCAAATTGTCCAATTCATGAAGCAGCTCCGCCAAAAACTCACTTCCGTATCTATAAAAACACAGATGCATAGTTAGCAAAATACATAAAGGTACTTGTATAAATATATTGCGACTGAAAATATTTTATTTCTGTAGTAAAAAATATAATGTAACTTACGTTAATCCTGAATTGATGATGACCATAGCCTTTTCTTTCGTTGATTACTTGTCTGATGCAAGTAATAAGCATATGTACCTAGTCCGTACGCGTAAGCCGCTAGTGTAAATAAATTATCGTCCATCGTCTTCGCTTCTCTGCTACCACAGTTGGGACTGGCCCAATGAGCTAGTCTGTTTGCATTGATTGGTTACAAAGTTGACATTGAAGCCAATGTATAGTGCAGTAGTTTGATCATTTCAAATTATAGCCAATATTGGACGCAAAGTTGAATCCAATGTGAGGCCGCGGCTTGAAGTTGGAATACTGTATAGATAGTATTACCGTGACGTTAGTGTGGTACCTTGGATGGGCTAGGTATGAAGAAAATATCTCTGCTCCTGCAGAATTTCTAGATGACGTAGTTGATAAGATGTTTAGATGATTATGATGATAATTAATAAACTATTTTACTTTAAAATAGTGTTTTATTTGTTTTTCCCATTTTATGCATCAGGTATGTAGTATATTATGTATGTACCGTAGGCTAATGAAATGTGTTTGGTTGGTAAGTACCTAGATCTTTAATCACTTTAGACAATACGAGAACTAAGTTAGACTTTATAAAGTTATCGAAACTATCGTTTTTTTTTACTAAAAATGTAGTTATTAACCCTAGAAAGATAACCTACGCTTGAGAGACGCGTCGGTTTGACATTGCTGTCTCTTTCTAATGAGCGCGCGTATCTTATCTACCTGTCCTTTAAAGTGGGTGATAGACGTGCGAATAAGTACGCGGACTTGTGGCTCGACGACCTTTTTCGCCTTTTTGTCACCTTAAAAGCGCGTACTTTAAAATTGCCGCGCAAGTTCGCCGGCGATCCAAGCGGTTGAAATCTTACTCGTAGCTCGTCTCGGCTCGTACCTACGTGTCGCAGCACTGCGAGCCGCGAGCCGCCAATTTTTTTTTGTCGGTCATGCAGATGCACGAGGAGGGATAAAGATACAATTCCTAAATAGAACAAAGCTTATTCCGTCGATGACATGATAATATAGTGTGAGCCAGCTTCTCGTGTGTCACCGACGTCGAGCCGAGTAAGTACGCTATCTTAAAAACCGCGCACTTTAAGTACGCACGTCTATCACCCACTTCAAGATAGCTCAGTGGTCGGTGCACAGAGTTAGTACAATAGTTTTGCAGTTATGACTAAGTGTTGCGCTCCAAAGGCGCATGGTTATCTTTTGTGTGACTTTTAGTGAAAGTGTGAATTTGTTTATACTTACATAAAGTTATTCTGTTTATTTCTTTGTTTTCTAGCATGAAATCTTTTCGCCTTCATCATGACGAGCCGGAGAATGATGATGGTATCAATATCTAGGTTTATCACTGAAGAGGAAGAGAACGAGCATGAACGAGAGCAAGGAAGTGACAGTGATATAGAAAAGTTGAGTAAAAATGACATACAGAGTGATTTCGAAGACGAGTTTATAGATGATGAGGTGCCACGACAATTGAATGATAAACAAAATGAAGACGATATAAGTCCGCCTGTATCTTCAGAGCCCACTGGAACTTCGGAATCATCCCGTCGTGACTACCGCATAATTGATCCTGATCGCCGTGTGCGACAGCTCGTGTGACCAACAATGTTAAAAAAAGACAAAAGACAAAGGACAAAGTCGCGGAAGAACATCTGCCATAAATATTATTCGCACAAGTAGAGGTCCAACGCGCATGTGTCGAAATACATTCAGTCAAAAAAGTATCGGGAATGGATGATTTGTTTATGGTTCCAAATTCAAATTTTTGGTTTTTTTGTAGTCGTTAGATTGGCACAACTGTTTTCCATTTTGGCGCGGAGTTTGAGTTGCATCTGTTATTTATATTAAATACAGTTCTGGTTTTAGTAATATCATATATAGTGTGTATTGCGAATTTCATAATGGACAAAAATATCGAACAAAGAGTTTGTCTTAAATTTTGCATCGCCAATGGAATTTCGTGTTCGGAGTCACTGAAAATGTTACAGAAGGCTTACGGTGAATCGACTTTATCAAAAACTCGTGCTTATGAGTGGTTCAAAGCGTTCAAAAGCGGTCGAGATGTGATAGAAGATTTGCCTCGCTCTGGTAGGCCGTCAACGTCTGCAACTGAAGTTAACATCGCAAAAGTGAAGAAAATAGTGACTGAAAATCCCCATTCAACTCTGAGAGAGATAGCCGCCGAACTTTCTGTATCTCACGAGTCGATCCGTACCATTTTAACTAATCATTTGGGTATGAAACATGTTGCTGCTCGGCTAGTCCCAAAAGATCTGAATTTTCTCCAAAAACTCAATCGCATGAAAGTCGCTGAGGACATGCTAGAACGAGTCAGTTCGGACCCAACATTCATGAAACGCATTGTTACTGGTGACGAGACGTGGGTTTACGAGTTTGACATGCAAACTAGTCAACAAGCTTCGGAGTGGCGCCTTCCAACTGAACCGAAACCGAAAAAGGAGAATTCGCGGCGAGAACTGAACTCAATTCCGGAAGCAGCGTTTAAAAAATGTTTTGATGAATGGATTATTCGTTGGCGCAAGTGTATCGTTTCTAAAGGAGCATACTTTGAAGGTGATAAAATAAATTTGGATGAATAACAGACATTTTGTGTATTATTGATCTTTTCCCGGTACTTTCTTGACAGAGTAGTATATGTGACCCAATCTTATGTTGTAATTTGTTTGTTACCGACGAAATAGTGGATGAGATCGTCGTCCGTTGGACGAATGTTGAGATCTCTGTGAAACGTCGAGATAACATGACCAAAGCCACTTTCAGAGATACGTCTGTGACTTCTCTCGTTGGCACACTTGGCACTATACGATCCAATAAACAAGAAATCCCCGAAGAATTGAAAAACACTCGGTCTCGTTCGGTAGGCACGTCAATGTTCTGCTACGATGGATGTTTGACCCTAGTCTCGTGCAAGCCGAAGCCCTCTAAGATGGTTTACCTGCTATCATCGTGTGATGAAGACGGTGTCATCAACCCAATAACTGGTAAGCCTGAAATTATAATCACTACATAGTACAAAGCAGAGTCGCTCAGCATCGAGCGCGACGAAAGGCGCTGTGATGGACCACGAACATCAGGTTCCGACCAAGAACACTTGCGATGATGACGGCTTCATCAAGGTGGAGAGAAAGAAGAGGAAGCCTACTAATAGCGGCCTTTACACACACACTCTATCGCGCGTGAAACAGCAATCGTGCGCGAAAGAGCGCGCGTATAAAGGAAGTGAAAGAGAAAGGAAAAGACCACGCGCCGCGCTCAGCAGTCGTGCGCGCAATCGCGTTTCCTCTGGTGGTCTGTTAAATTATAATTCTTTCGCGCATGACAAGATGGCGGACATACGTACGTGGAGTAAAGAGTTAATATTGGAGTTGATTACACTATACAAGTCTTTTCCTTGCCTCTGGAAAATCAAGTCCGAAGAATATAAAAACAAAAATCTTAAAGACGAAGCTTATAAAAAAATAATTGACTTTTGTAAAGAAAAAGGTTTTCCTGACGCCAATCGTGATTTTGTGGTTAAGAAATTACAAAGCTTAAGGGGCTCGTTCCGAAAAGAGCTTAAGAAAGTTACAGACAGCCAGCGTAGTGGTAGAGGAACAGACGACGTGTACAAATCTTCCCTCTGGTACTTTGACTATATGCTCTTTACTAAGGACCAAGAAGTACCTACTAACAGCATATCTAACTTTGATGAAGATCTAGAGAATGACCGTATAAATGATGACAATTTTCATCAAAATGTTATTTCGTCTCATGAAGAAGGTAGAACAGAAAATATAGTTGAACTTGGTGAAACTGAACAGCAAAATAAAGTCGTAAGTGAATTTTGTGATGTTTATTTGTAGTAACAGTAAAGATTACACATTGTTAGCATTTAAAGAACTTATACTAGATGCACCTAATTAAATTGTATTAATCTAATCTTTAAGCTCTTCCACTTGAGACCATACGATCTTGCCACTCAACACTTCCATCGGTATTAAAATATGTTTTATATTGGTCTCTGTTTCGTTTAGCTTCCAAACTCATTTGAACGGTAGAACGTCTTTGGAGATTAATTAATGGAATAGAATTTTCAAATCTCTCCTCATGTTGCATTGTGTCTGTAGTAACTTCGCCCCTTGTGAGTCTAGAAATAGAATATAAGTTACTGTGTTTACACAAATAATTGTGTAAAGTGCAAATAGCAAGCACAACGTAACAGATACTGTTGTGGCTTTTTATATTTATAGCAGTTTGTAATAATCTAAATCTTCCTGAAATTATTCCAAAGGCATTTTCTACTACATTACGAGCCCTTGATAGTCTGTAGTTATAAATCCTTTTTTCATAATCGAGTTCTCTCTGGGAAAATGGTTTAAGAAAGTTTGGTTCTAGTCCGAACGCTTCATCGCCCAAAACGACGAAGTTTAAGTTGTTGACGGTTTCATTGTTTTCTGGAAAATTTAGATCACCTAATTTCAGTTTACGATAAAATTCTGTATATTCTAATACCCCACCATCGGACATTCTTCCATTTTTACCCACATCAACATAAATAAACTCATAATTAGGACCAACCAAAGCCAACAATACGATGCTATAAAAGTTTTTGTAATTATAGTACATGGCTCCAGAATCTGGCAAAGGCACAATGCGAATGTGTTTACCATCCATGGCACCCCCGCAGTTGATGAATTGCCATTTCTTTTCAAATTCTTTTGCTATCTTGATCCATTCTTCTTTCGTAGACGGCATCTGAAAAGTCGAATTATAAAATTGTTTTTTTTTTTAAATTTTTTTAGACTGATGCAACGGGCTTGACACCTCAAAGGAATAAAAGGAAGGCTACATCCAACTACCAGGCAGAATTCTTCAAAGTCTGCACAGATACTATCAAGTCAACTAACAAGGAGCTTTCGGAGTTTGAACTTGCTGGAATGAATGTGGGCAAAAAATTAGCTAAAATGGATCCATTGCAGGCCATTTATGCGGAATCAATAATAAATAATGTTCTACACAAAGGATTACTGAAAAAACTGACAGAAGATACAGATTTATGTGACAGTAATTGTAACAAGAACATTCAAAGACCATTTTCCGTTCAATCCTCACATTCAAGAAGTTCATATGAATCACAGTCTTTGCTAACTCAGTTCATTCCTTCTACCTCTAGTGGACTAAGGGACCAGGATCAGACAGAAGAAAATCTAAATTTAACTCAATTAAGAACTTATTATGAGCACTCAAATTTAATGGATGAATAAGTGTTCTGATCATGTTATCTGATGATAATAGATACTAAATAAGTTAATATTAGACTTTTATTTATAATACGAATAACTTATTTACCTTTAAATAATCCAGCTTCAAGCATTCATAAATAGCTCGACACGTTTCTGGTATTATTTTAGAAAGAGATGGAGCAGATATTCCGGTACTGAATTTCAGGTCTTCGAATGAACGTCCTGTAGCGAGGTATCGAAGGGTTGCTGCTAAACGTGCTTCTGCATTAATACTCTCTCTCATAACAGTGTCTTGCTTTGATATTTTATGTTTGATTGTATTTAACAACATATTAAATAACTGATTATCCATACGCAAATAATTCTTGAAATCGTCCGGATAGTTTTCTCGTAATTCTTCAATCAAAGGCATATGACAATATTGCTGTCTGTATTTTTTAACCCACACTGATCGTTTTTTTTTCTTTTTGAGTAGAATTGTACCAGCGAGCATCATAACTTGCGCCACACGATATTTTCTATCCATTTTTCACCGCAACACTCGCGTTCTTCAGTAAAACTGTGTGAACTGCACACATTCCAACACGCGCCAGTTTCGCGCGATCTATCCCGCGCGATTAGCCTTTACACGACCGCTCATTCCGCTGAGGAAAACAAACACAAGTAATCGCGCGCGAAAGAACGGGGAAGCGTAAAAACCTTACAACTAAAATCGCGTGCGAATGAGCGTGCAGGCTTTCCCGCGCGCAATCCTGTACGTTCCAAAGCACGCGCGATGGAGTGTGTGTGTAAAGGCCGCTAATCGCAACCAGTGCGGGACGGCGCCGGCCGGATGTAACATGCTGCTACGTCCTGCAGTGCCGACGACGCAGCTGTACGTGTCCCGTTTACACCACTCTACGCAAGCTGAGGACGTCGTAGAGTACATACGGGTGAAGACCAACTGGACATTGAGGGTGGAGAAGTTCGAGGCGCGCCATAACACAAATTTCAAGTCGTTCGTGGTGCGCATTCCAACTCACCATTTGGTGACCTTTCTCAAGGAAGAGGCCGAAAGGTGTGCTGTATCGGCGTTTCCGCGGCTGGCTACGCGACACCTCGCAGCGTAACTCGACGCCGTCACAACGAGTGCAGTAGTTTTTAAGTTATTATGGTATTTTTAAAATAATGTATTAGTTTATAGTTTTCATTTTTATACATGTACTCTATTTTATGGGCCTTCGTTGCCTGAAATAAAGGATAAATAAAATAAAATAAATAAATAGTATAAAACAAACTCGCTATTTTTGTCTGTTTGTTTGTCTGTATGCTTAAATCTTTAAAACTACGCAACGGATTTTGATGCGGTTTTTTTTAATAGATAGAGTGATTCAAGAGGAAGGTTTATATGTATAATTTGTCGACATATTTTGCGGGCGAAGCCGCGGGCGGAAGCTAGTGTATTATAATCAGAGCAAAGGCGGGATGGACACTTTCGATCAAATGTGTTCCTCAATGTCATGTTCGAGGAAAACCAATAGATGGCCAATGTCTATGTTTTATGGCATTCTGCACATAGCATTCGTCAATTCTTATGTTATACAGGGTGGCCCAAAAGTCGTGGATCAAACGCAACTAGGGGTTAGATGGGGTCATCAGCTGGGAAAAGAGGTTCTACGGGAGGTCCTTAAGGTCAATCCCTGCAGAGTTATAACTTATTTTGTGTTTTTACGAGAAAAATGACTTTTTTTAACTAATTCGAATTAAAATTCGAAAAAATCTACATCCTGTATCTTTTTAATAATTTTCACTAGATTGGTACTGATGAGTCCTTGCGTTAGACATGCTATTTATGGTTGTTTATTGGGTGTGTTGAAGATAATATTAAGTTTTAAGATTTATTTTTTTCTCAAATCATAACTTTTTATTTACTTCGGACCCCACTCTGAAAAAAAAATACTCTACCGAAAAGTGACCCTGTATTACAAGTTTTGGCGCATTTAATAGGGATTCTGAAAAGGTATTACACATGGCTATGCGTGGCTTTGATATCTTTCAAGGACGATTATTCCTAGCAAGGCCAAAGTTAACACAACCATAAAACTTGGTTAGGCTTATTTAAAAATAAACTGGAACTAATACAATTAATGGCAAAGACTTTCTGCCTCTGTTTTACACTAACCATTTAATCCTTTGTCATTAAAAGGCCGGTTCGCCCGTCAGTTCAGGTAGCGATATCTTTTCTAGGAAACAAAAGGCCGGGCCGGCCGGGGCGGGGGCCGGGGGATGCGCGTGAGCATGTTTCTTTAGAATGTTTAGTGTTCTTTAGTGACTCGCTTCCTGCCTGTGAGTACGCACGTGTTCTTTTTCTCGGTTTTACGACGACTTGTGATCAGTTTCTTTCCTTTGACCTACGCTTTGTTTTTCGGACTTGTGATAGATTGCCTACCTGTGACCAGTGCTGTGTGAATCGGACAAGATTCGGAATCGGGCGGATTGGCTACAAAAGTGGACAGATGGCTGCTGCGAGGAGAGAATACACCCAACGGGAGTATGCAGAAATGCATTACCTGTATGGCTTTTGCGACGGTAATGCCCGGGCTGCTGCCAGGGAATATCGTCAACGCTACCCTAACCGTGATCGTTTTCCGGACTACAGGGTCTTTATGCGCGTACATAATTCGTACATGGAGGGAGTCTTACCCGGTCAGCATGCTCCGAGAGCAGGAAGACCAGTGGTGCAATTTGAAAATGAAGATGTAGTGCTGAGAGAATTAAGATTGGATCCTAGTATAAGTCAACGACAAATATCCCGTAATCTCGGGATTCCAAGATCGACGGTGCAACGTGTCATTAACAGAAATAAATATCACGCCTACCACGTGCAAAGGGTGCAAGCTTTGCTGCCCGGTGACTATGAACCTAGAGTGCGGTTTTGCAGAGAGATGCTAAGATACCACAGAGAGGATCCGCAGTTCTTCAACAAGGTTTTATGGACGGATGAGTCAACTTTTAGAAGAATGGGAGTATTCAATATCCACAATCTACATTTTTACTCCAGAGTAAACCCCCATATCATAAGAAATGATCGATTCCAGCATCTGTTTGGTATTAACATGTGGGCTGGTATAATTGGCCAGCAGTTGGTGCTGCATGAAATGCCAGCAAGGCTGAATGGTGCTCAGTATTTACATTTTTTGCAAAATAATTTAAACCATATTCTTAACGAAGCTGAAGTTCCAGAGGAAAGAATAGCAGAAATGTGGCTGCAACATGATGGCGCCCCGCCTCACTACGCTCGAGCAGTTAGAGATCATTTGAACGAGCGCTTCCCCAACCGGTGGATTGGTCGAGGCGGACATATTGCGTGGCCACCCCGATCGCCTGATTTAAATCCATTAGATTTTTTTCTTTGGGGCTATTTTAAAGAAATAGTTTATCAAGGAGAGAACAATAGCGAACAAGAACTACGACAAAAGCTCGAATTCGCTAGGGTACAAGTTACTAACAACAGAGGTGCATTCCGTAGGTTACGTAGGAATTTTATTAGACGGTGCAGATTATGTATTATGGTCGGAGGCAGGAATTTTGAGCATTTATTGTAAAATGTTTTGCTTAATAAAACAATTATTTCACAACCGTTGTTTTGTTTTTTCGTCCTAGAAAGATATTAGAGCCACTCATGGCCATGTGTAATACCTTTTCAGAATCCCTATTAAATGCGCCAAAACTTGTAATACAGGGTCACTTTTCGGTAGAGTATTTTTTTTTCACAGTGGGGTCTGAAGTAAATAAAAAGTTAAGATTTGAGAAAAAAATAAATCGTAAAACTTAATATTATCTTCAACACACTCAATAAACAACCATAAATAGCATGTCTAACGCAAGGACTCATCAGTACCAATCTAGTGAAAATTATTAAAAAGATACAGGGTGTAGATTTTTTCGAATTTTAATGGGAATTAGTGAAAAAAAGTCAATTTTCTCATAAAAACACAAAATAAGTTATAACTCTGCAGGGATTGACCTTAAGGACCTCCCGTAGAACCTTTTTTTGCAGCTGATGACCCCATCTAACCCCTAGTTGCGTTTGATCCACGACTTTTGGGCCACCCTGTATAGTGTCACAACATTCTTGCGAAAAATTAAAGCCTCTAAATAGAAGGGGTTATATAAAACAAATTAAGCGCCGCGTTATCTGAATCGTGGATGAAGGGAAGACTGGAAGCTCCTACTCTAAATTGGGTAAGATTCTTTGAATATCGCATCTCTTTGAAAAGTAAAATTTTATTCGATTCCACGCGATTCCTGATACGATTAACTTAATTTACGATGGTATTATTGGTTATGATTTTATACAACATTTTAAAATAGACGTTCAATACTCAACCAATACTCATAATTAAGAAGGTTATGAAGTACCTATCTGTTGTAGTAAGCCATCATATGTAATACTCCCGCGGTCAGAAACGGTTATAGAGTGTCCAGTCTCAAATTTATCTGAAATTACCGATCTTAAAGAAGGGTTGATATTATATCATAAAAGGGGATGGAAAACGGTGGGCCTAAATGTAATAAGATGAGATATTATCTAAAAAATAGTCGTATTAAAAAATAATAAGTAGTAAGTAAAAAACGATAGTAAGTAATTCTCAATCTGGAAGGACGAGGATGAAGATAAATACGAAATTAATGTGAATAATTCCCTTGAATGCATTATAATTGGTTAAATGTAAATAATCTTAAAACTAACTTAGAAAAAACTTGCTATATTTCGTTTGCTAATGCGGAGCACGTTGGCGACATCATCAATATGTATACACAAGCTTTAGAACAAAGGTCAAAAATCAATGTGGATAACGTTGCTGATGAGGAGTTAAGCTTTTGGACTGGAAGAAACAGACCCACTTTCAACGAATTGCTGATTCAAATTCCAAGTCTATACCAATCAGATACTCTACGAAAAGACTTAGCTATTTATTTGTGCAAAATTCGAACTGCCAAAATAATAATAAAATTGCTTCGCTTTTTAATATATCCGAGCGAACTGTTGGAAGAAAAATACGCAAAGTAAGACAATGTCTCACTACTGACTTTGTGCCGTTGCACCTTGGCTTAGACCATATAACTAGAGACGAAGTGATAGCACACAAACGTGTGGTACCCAATGTTTTTTTGGTAACGAAGTGTCAACAAAAGCTATAACGATATGCGATGGAACTTATATCTTCATCATTAAAGTTCCAATTTCTTATTTCAACGCTGCACGTATAGCCTGCATAAGTACAAAAACCTAATAAAACCATTCATGATCGTGTGTGCAGATGGTTATATATGGATGTAACAGGTCCATACTCCGCACGTACAACAGACGCTGACATAATGAAAATGGTACTGGAAAACCATTATGAGCCCATTGAAGATGGACCGTTCCATTATTTTTTTCATCAAGGAGACGTTTTTATTTTGGACAGGTGCTTTCGGGACTCATTTCCTTTAATTGAAACACATGGCTATGATGCTTGTATGCCACGAAGCAAACGAAGACAAGACACGTAATTAAGACAAACAGATCAAGCTAATAAAATATAGACTTATTAAAATGGTCCGATGTGTCGTGGAAACTATAAACGGTAGATTGAAGCGCGACTTCAGGCTGTTCAAAAACAGAGTATTCAACAAAAATGGGCCACAGGTATTTGAAGATTTTAAAATTGCAGCATAGTTAATTAATTATTTTCAAGATCCGTACTTAGACAGTCCGTACAGAAGGTTTCATTGAAATAATTAATCGAAATATACAGCGTCTCAATCAATTGGCAGGGTATGTGGAGGCAAATAATCTAAATAGACAAAGAGTGACGTTTCGTCGAATGACTGCAAATGATCCGCAAGTTGAACATTTTCCTCTGCTAACAATTGAAGAAATAATAAAATTCTCAATTGGCACCTACCATGTGAGGCTAGCACGTTCTTACTGCAGTGAGCATTTGAAAACAACGGGTGTTTATCACATGGAAATATATAGACACCCGGCGGCAGAAGGCAGAAACGACAATGTTTTAATCAGGTGCAGAATTCACTCGCGACACGTTGGGACAAAAACGTATTATACTTACATCATGTTTGATGAGAATATAAATAGAATAAATGCAATAACCGAATATTACTGCACGTGCTACTACGGTAAAAGGACGCTGGGAAGTTGCGCACACGTCATTAGTGTTGTGTATTACTTGGGGTGGGTTAGACTATCGGGATCACTTTGACCATACCGCACTGATTATGTTTTAAGAAATACTAAAATTGAATAAAAACTTGATTTACATATATTTGTTTTATTTTTGTTTCCCAAATGGCACTGAAATAGAGTTAATATTGATAAGTTCAAACTCGGTGTGTTTAGTACCTAGCTACCAAAATATTCCACTATCTAGCCAGCTTCTTAATGAAACCTTAATCTCTAATTTGCAATGAATCACGATTTTAATGAAACATAACTCGATTGTTATACTAGGAGTTTAAAAATTACATTATACAGCTCCATCACCAGACCACCTGGATAATTCCATAATTATTGTATCGCCATTGACACATACAATAACCAATTTAGTAGCTAAATAGGTATTAAAAAAAATTAAATCGCCTGAAGAAAAACTCATGGCAATATTTAGATGTTAGCCATTAATATATAATATATATTTTAGGTACATATAAAATAAACTAAATATTGAAATATGTCTCTTTCGTGTCGGGTCGGTCACAAATGACCGTTCTTTTTTCATTACGTGGAATTACTTAGAAGCAGGACACGGGAAGGAGGAATGATATCAGCACTGTTGAAGAATTTTGGAAATATGTCCCAGTTAAAATGAAGAATATAAAATTGCTTTCTGTCTCAGAAAAAGACATTCATCATGACCGAACGTTGCCCTCGGTAGTCCAAGCCATGCCTGGGACGATGTCTGTAAGTACACCAAGTTCTTTAGTCGTATAATAGCCCTCGCATGACTTTCAGAAAGTTGAGTTGTTTTTTGTGAGAAAATGGCGTAATTTGCTCTGATGGGTATCATCTGGGTAATATGGACTAACCACCTTTGCCTGATAATAACGATGTTGAACTGCAAGACTTCCTTGATAAAAACAATACTCTGACCGAGGAAGTTCTTCAAGACGTAACGAATTGTTTGTACCCCACAACGGAATACCATACTCAAGAACTTGACAGAACCCGAAACATTAAGCCTACAACAAGTATCCCCGATAGCAAAAGGATTACTGTTATTTCAGATAAAAAGCTGGATTAGAGTGACATGTCCTTCATTGGCCATAAATTGAAAAAATCTAAACCCGATATTCAAGTTCATTTCGAAAGTTTTATTACTGGAGGTAATCAGACAGGCCAAATAAGAGAAGAACAAGAAAATGTTAATCATAAGCGTGAGACAATCATAATAAACAGAAAAAATAGTAATGAGGGACAAAAAGTCAAGCACACCATTTTTTTTCGTCTTCTGATGAAGAAATATTTTTTTTAATATAAAAGTCATACAAAGTGGAGCACGGACGTTCGACATTTTTTTAAACCACGTAAAGAGTGTCATGTCCTTAACCCGTATACAAAAAGTTAACGACGATATGTGATGGTAGTTACATGTTCATTCAAAAAAGCTCCAATTTCCTACAAGCTACGTCTCCCCAAGTATACAAATCTGATAAAACCTTTTATGTTGGTTTGCGGTGATGGACATATTTTAGATGTCACAGATAGGGCATATTATCCGGATATCCGAATTATCCGGATATCCGCGATGTAAAATATTCGGATATCAATAGCATTACTATCCGGATAATACGAATAAAACGGATAATTTTTGGTTTATTTCAACACAAAATATTTTTTCTTGCACAATTATTAGGGTATTTTTCGCAAATGGCAACACTCAACTGAAACCGCCGCCATGTTGTAGACGCTTCGTCCGCCATTAGTTGCGGCTCTGAGTGACATTTGTACGGACGTGTTCGTTTGTGTAGTGTTGTGGTCTGGTGTATGTGCTGGATTTTGAAAGAGACGCGGTAAGTATCTTTTTGTATTCATAACTAGTGTGTAAAATTCAGAAGTTATTACTTTTAAAATTAATAGTTTGTGATTTACTTAATACTAAAGATTGAAACTAAAATGTTTTAAATACCTTTCTTAGTTAAATAATATTTAATAAGGCATACTGGGTTAGGTTATAATAATATGCGCTGTGTTACTTATATACGGCACGTCTGACCGATTTATACATAGTTCACTGTATACTGTATGCAGGAGAATATTAAAAAAAATCTCTGTGCATATTTTAGGTTATGTTATTTTTAACTGCTTCCGTATAAGGTCAACCACAAAGTTAGTTTACTGTATGTAATGTAAACAAATGTTATAAATATCATGCGCTATGACTGATTGTGTCATTGTGTGTGATATTTCTGAGACCCGTTTGTTTCCCTCCGTACTAATCAACAATTTTAAGACTTTCTAAGAAAACTTAATACTTACTTAATAATTCTGTTTACTTAAATATGTATAATAGGCTGCTTCATTTCTTAAAAAATAAACTAATTTAAGAGTTTTTTTTTACAGGTAGTCTACAATCTACAACATTGCATAGCATAGCAAACAAAGATTTTGCTAATTATTATAATGGCAAAAGTCAATCGAGATAATTTGGTTTTCGAAAAAAACAACCGCAGCTGTGGTGGCATCTGTATGGCATTATTTTCGTCGTTCCACTGACGGATTGTATGCAGAATGCCAAAAATGCAATAAAATTCTGAAACACTCTGGTTCTACATCCCCGCTTCATAATCACCTTAAATTAGTACATTCCATAAACTTAAAAACCGTAAAAGGACTTCAACAAACTACGAAAGACAACGAAAATACAGATTTATTGACACAAAATTCCGAAAGTGTATGTGAACCAAAACATAAAAAAATGAAAATAAGTGATTTCTTTAAAGCTGATGATGATGACGTTCAAACTGCTGTGTCTAAGATGGCAGCATTGGATGGGTTACCTTTTAGGGTATTTTCTACTTCGGAAACTCTTAGAAAGCTTTTTAAGAAGAGTGGCTACGATTTGCCTCAATCACCTAACGCCATAAAGAATATGGTAATGGCTAAATGTGGCCAACTGAAAAACGACTTAAAAAAGGAAATAAATGAATTGATATCGAAAGGCCATAAATTTTCAATAACACTTGATGAGTGGACATCTGCAAAAAATAGACGCTACATGAACGTCAATATTCATTCTCCGGAGCTCAAGAGCAAGCCTTTCCGAAACTTGGGCTTGTCAAGAATAAAATGCAGAGGGACATCAGAGAACTGCTATATCATTTTGAAGGAAAAGCTCATACAATTCGGGCTATCGCTTGAGGATGATATTGTCTGCATTGTTACGGATGGTGCAAGTGTCATGCGGGCTTTAGGACAAAGAACATCCGCACAGAGTCAGCTTTGTCTAGCACATGGCATTCAATGCGCAGTATTGGATGTATTGTACAAAAAGGATAGCAGTGAAACAGGTCCATCTGCAAGTTCTGCAACGATCCAACCAGCAGATCCCGAAGACCACAATAGCGATGATTCGGATACTGAAAACGAAGACGACGAAGAAGGGTTTATTATGCTCCCAGAAAATACTACAAACGTCCCGCTGATTGTCTACAAGGATTTAATAAACAAAGTCAGACAAATTGTAAAGTACTTCAAGAATTCACCCACTAGAACGGATCTTTTAAACACTCACTTAGACAATGACAATAAGAACCTGCAAGTCATTTTGGACTGTAAAACTCGCTGGAGTAGCCTCGCGGACATGATAACAAGGTTTCTTCGATTGAAAGATGGAATAATGAAAACACTGATCGACTTAAAAAACGACACTAAGTTTTCTAGCTCTGAATTTGTAATATTAAAAGACCTGTCTATTTCTTTGAATGTTATAAAAGCAACCGTAGAAGCAATCTGCAGGGAGGATGCTAATTTGCTTACAGCCGAGACTGCCCTGAAATTTATGATTTCAAAACTTACTGAAAGAGACAGCACGATAAGCCAACAGTTAGTAGAATCTTTAAAAGCACGCATTATTCAACGCCGAAAAACAGAACTTGTTAGTACATTAAAATACCTACACAACCCTACGAAATTCTATGAAGAAAGGTCATGTGACGTATTCAGAATTTCTTATAATATAGTGCCAGGATTCGTTGTTGAACTATTAAAAAAACACTTACCTACGAGTCCTATTACTACGGAAACTACGACGGATGATTATGATGATGACGTCACACTTTTAAATTTACAACACCAAAGAGCATCTGAGGAATCTTTGTCAATTAAGAACAATTAAGCAAAGAGATCGAAAAATCCTTATCAAACACACCATCAACATCCACTGCAATTCCAAAGCAAAATGAAGACTTAGAAACTCTATGCCGAGTACAAATGGCACTGTTCGATAGAGGAGGTCCAAGAAGCCATCATCTTAGTCAAATATATGACTTTCTTATGACTATTCCTCCAACCAGTGTGGAATCTGAAAGGGCGTTTTCGTCAACGGGCTACTTGTGCAATAAATTGAGAACATCTCTAAACGACTCAACATTAGATAGCTTGAGTTTCCTTAGATCTTATTATCAAAGACTGACTTATCCAATTTGTTATTAGATATAGGTATGACTTTATTTTATTTTTTACCATTCGTATTTTATTTTAAAAGAGCTAAGGAATCCTAATAAAAAAAGAGTGAAGGGCCCAACGAAGATTCAGCGTGAATGTGTGGATGGGCATTATCTCCAATCATTTTATCGGACCTTAAATGGGGAAAGCGCCCAATGTTGCTTACCGTTGTATTTTTAATGGCTGCCCTAACGCAGAACGTCTTAGAATCCCAGTTACAATTAAAGTACACATTCTTTGTGAGTGCCGCTTATACATAACTGAAAGTGCAAGAGTTTGCCAAGAACATCTGATGGGTAACGACAGTGGAACTCGTTGATTGATAATTGTAAAGGTGCGTACGGATTGCGCGTACCCTGGTACGCGTACTCAGTTTACGCGTATCCGGAACGCCTAGTCCATACCTGCAGCTACGCGTTCACTCTTGGGGTACGCGTACCGCGCGAGCCAAGTCGCAGCGCGAGCCACCGTCAGTCGGTTTTTGGTCGCGCGTCAAAGAGGACGCACGCGGCCGGCTACGCTATATTTGGACGGCAAAATGAATAAACACGCGTGTTCTTCGAGTTTCAATAATGAAAATATTATTAGATTGATTCAACTTTATGAATTTCACCGGGTCTTGTGGGATAGCACACTAACTGATTATCGAAATAACGATTTACGCCAAGATGCATGGAAGGCAATTTCAAATGAACTGAACATTCCAATAGGTGAATTAAAAAAAAAGATGACAACTTTATTAGCAACTAATAGAAAAGAAAGGAGCAAAATCAAAAAAAGTTTAGTAACAGGATCAGGTAAGTTTTTAAATTGTTTATTTACGCATTTTATGCATTGTATTTTCGCATTGTAAATTGACATATTTATAATACCCTATATACTTTTTTATCTTTTTTTTTTACAGGAGCTAATGATGTATATATATCGAAGTGGTTTGCATCTGAATATTTTACTTTTCTAAATGACAAGGACAAACCAATGCCAACAACGGAGACTACTGTAAGTAATTACGATTAGTTATTAACGTTATTATATTATATTATATATACGCCCGCTCCGCACGCAAGTAACGTTTCAATCGATTCCGCGGCTCTTGCTCGCTCCCGCCAAAAGTTTTGTTTTTTATGTATGTTAGAATATAGTTATAGTTCCAATAGTTGTACAAGTCACTGTGCGCTAATAAACTGTTTATGTACTCTAAGCGTAGTGTCTTTCACTGAGTACAAACCCACGCCACCACCATCATACATATTATTTTAGCCTACGTTAATCCGTGTAGTTAGTACACGTTTTATATAATATAAATGTCACATTAAAACTTAGTGATTATTTTGCCACTCAAGGGGGGCATTATTAACAAAGTGTTCCGCCAGATGTAAACGTATATGAGTAGGAGTATTGGGCGATCTCCTAGGTACACTGTCTAAAGGAAAAAAAGAAGTTAATTGCTGTTGGTCTTGTCGCCATGCACCTGGAACAAGCTCTCCTCGCTGTTCAGAGTCAAATGCATTCGTATGTGCGTAAATATTTGATAGTCTGCTTTTTCGTAAAAAATTGTGTAAATAAACAGTTGCCAATACAATTTTTGTAGCTTTTTCCGGTTCCAAAAGCATTGGTTTTCGTAGTACTCGAAACACCGAACTCAGTATCCCAAATGCATTCTCAACTACCCTCCTTGCTCTTGATAGACGATAATTGAATATTCTTTCAATAGATCCTCTTTCTGGATTACCCGAAAAGGGTTTCATGGTATATTCACTGAGGGCAAATGCTTTATCACACAGAATTATATACGGTACCTTCACATTGTAAGGAGTTTGTAGTATTTCAGGATTCGGTAAATTTAGGCTTTTGTTTTCAAGGTTCCGGTACAAGGAAGTGTTTTTAAAAACACCTCCATCTGATATGCGCCCTTGACATCCAACATTTACGTACATAAAATTGTAATCAGCGTCAACTAATGCTAACAATACAATGCTAGAATATTGTTTATAATTGTAAAATTCCGTTCCACTATTTAATGGTGCTTGAAGGCAAACATGTTTGCCGTCCATTGCGCCTATTGCATGAGGAAAGTTCCACTTTTCTTCAAATTCTTTTGCAACGGCCATCCATTGATTTTCAGTCTCGGGTAGCTGTAACAAATTATTTCATCTAAGTTAAAGTTTTTCTTATTTTATTTTTCAGATAACTACCAGCAACAACACACAGAATGTGCATGAATCTATATCAAATGATGAACAATTAGCCAGTGATTCTGCCTCAACCACGCAACAAGTACCTAGTGATTTGACTTCATCCACACAACAAGCACCTAGTAATTCTTCATCGTCCATACAACAAACACCCAGGAATTCTGCCTCAACCACGCAACAAGTACCTAGTGATTTGACTTCATCCACACAACAAGCACCTAGTAATTCTTCATCGTTCATGCAACAAACACCCAGGAATTCTGCCTCATCCACACAACAACAGCACAACACATCATTCAGAAATAAAAGGCGCCGTAATAACGATGACACTGCCACATTAACAGAAGCAGTGGGATTACTCAAGCACAGTGTACAATATCTATCCAAGGAAGAAGACTGTTACACTTCTTTTGGGACCCACATTGCGTATGAATTGAAAAAATACGACTCGCGAACATTTACACTAGTAAAACATGCTATCAATAATGTTATATTTCAAGCTGATATGGGCCAATTACCTGGTCAGTATGGGTATTATACCGGTGCCTATTCAACGGATTTAACCAACTCTACCTCACGCCAAAGCAATTACAGCGACACGCCAATTCCAGCACAAACTGCACCTACATCAACAGCGGAAACTCCAAAGGAAGCGGAGGATAATCAAAATGAAATTTCTGAAATATTACGTTACGTTCAAGAACAAGAAGAATAATTCAGAAAATTCTTAATTATAATTTAATAAAACTTCTTTAAGTACTTAAATTATAATTTTCTAAAATTTTAATTATCATAATAAATAAGCAGATAAACATAAACGTTTTTATTCATTAACTCACCTTCACATGATCCTTGAGAGCCTTGATAATTGCATCACATACTTCAATAATAATAGTAGATATGGACTGTTTAGATATGCGAAACAGATATTGTAAACTTGTATATGAGTCCCCGGTGGCCAAGAACCTTAACGTCACGGATAGCCTTTCTCTGGCTGTGATAGCTTCTCGAAAATTAGTATTCATTTTTTTTATTTCAGGTTCAACCTTTTCAAGAATTATTTCAAAATCTTGCAAACTCATTCTCACAAAATTTTTGTCCCCACTTTCTTCATAATTTATATCTTCCATTAGCCTATTTCCACACTGTAATCTTTCACGAAACAATTTTTTCATCCACCATCTAGGTTTCCGTTTGTTTCTCTTTTTTTTATTTAAAATGTGTTGAATAATGACTAACGCCGCAGCAGTGGTGGTGCACGCAACCGCTAAGTTTGTCGGAGTCATGGCGAATGACTGGGGCTCGCGGAGCGCTCTGGATCGATTGACCTCGCGTACAGGTTCGCGGCGGTCCGTACAGGAGCTGTACGCGTATCCAATGTACGCGTGGACAGTGTTTCCCAACTACGCGTAACACAGGAACGCGCTATCCGTACGCACCTTAATATTACGCATAACTTTGATGTACGTCAGAACACAGATATGACTAACATGCTGGTAAGAACCATTACCCAAGGCCAGAGATTTAATTATGAGTTAGAAGCTGAATTAACGGATAGTGAATTATATTTTTGGACTGAACTAAACTTGCAACAATTCAATAGAATTTTGGTAGAGACTCCTTCTCTAGCACAAAGAAGTAATCATCAACGGACTGTCCTCGGTATCTATTTGACAAAACTAAGAACTGGAGAGTCAAACGAGAGATTGTCAACATTGTTTAATATATCTCGCCGAACACTGGAACAAAAACTTGCAATAGCCAGAGAATGTTTAATGAAGGACTTGGTTAACAGACACCTCAGTATTGGCCATATTTTACGAGAAAATATACTGCAAAGAAACCTGCTATTACCAAAAGGCTTGTTTGGCAACGAAGAAAATAGAAAAAGCCATTGTTATAGCTGACGGCACCTATATGTACATCGAAAAGCTCTAATGTAACACCACAACAAAAACGTCGCATCGGTACGACTCCTGCGCGGACTGAATCACCGTGCGCCTCCTCACCGCCCCGCCGCACGCGCCGCCGAGTCCCTCGGCGCCTTTAAAAGCTCGACTCCCAGCCAGTTTAAGCAGTCCCGGTTAAGCAGTAGACAACCCTTTGGTAAGAACTGCGAGATGCCATTTAAAAAAAAAAAAGCAGTGCAAGCAGTCGGCGTTTGGTACGGTTCGGGCGCATACTCCGCATCGACTTAGGTCGGTCACCTCCCCGCCCCCGCATTTTATCGGATACTGGCTGAGCAGCGTATACTATTTGTTGACTGTATTGACTTCGTTAGCGAAACCGTATTGTCAACTTATAGTATGCGTCGCTATTTGGGATTTTACTTAGGATCTTTTTAATGTAGTTAGAATCAGTTAATTTATATAAATAAACCTTTGTTATTGTTTTAATTGCGCGTTTAGTTTATCTCCTCACACATCACCCCGTTACAGTTGGCGTCCCACCGCGGGCCAGTTCCCACATTAGTAATTAGTTAGTTTTGTTTATAGTCGTTGTTGGATTATCCGATTCACTTAAAAGGTTTTTTTCTACCTCCATTTTTTTTATTTTCTTATTATTTCGTTTTTTATCAATACAAGTACACTACCTAACTACAGTATCAATACCCCAGGTATTGATTAGGTTAGTTAGGGAGTGTTTGTTGTAGTCCGGGAGATAGTGTTGTTTAATATAGTTACCTAGTTAGTCTTTTATCATAGTCCAGAAGTTAGGTTGTAGTTATAGTTTAGGAGCTAGGTCATTAATTGCTTTGTTACTTGTACAAAATTGAGTTATATCATATTTTGCCTAGACGTAGCCGAAGAAATAAACAAAACATGGCTAACGTCAGCTTTACTGATGATCAGTTCCGTGATTTGTTAGGAGTCCTGGCTCATAGTGATAGCTCCGTAGCTAGGAAAACAGGTAGTTTTGCTACCTGTACTGCCCGTTACGATGGATCTTGTGACATATTATTATTATTATTTCTCTTTATTGCAAGTAACAATGACTTATTGTGTTAGTAACAATTTTCCTTATTCCTATGTTAGTATTCCTACTCTAATCACTTAACCTAAAACCATGAATACATGTGAGTCACTGCCACACGCATATCACAGATGTGGACAGCTTGCAGCAGCGACTCACATATAGACAATCTAGTCTGCTTGCCACACAGCGCAGGATGATGTTGGGGCTGCCCCGCACGCGGCGCACCAGGGAGGCGCATCGCTTCCTCATCGTTGTACTACTCTGTCAAGAAAGTACCGGGAAAAGATCAATAATACACAAAATGTCTGTTATTCATCCAAATTTGTTTTATCACCTTCAAAGTATGCTCCTTTAGAAACAATACACTTGCGCCAACGAATAATCCATTCATCAAAACATTTTTTAAACGCTGCTTCCGGAATTGAGTTCAGTTCTCGCCGCGAATTCTCCTTTATGTCTTCTATCGATTGAAAACGGGTGCCACGAAGTGGTAATTTGAGTTTAGGAAAAAGAAAAAAGTCAGCAGGAGCCATATCTGGTGAATATGGTGGTTGCTGGATGGTATTTGGATGGAACATTGCCAACACTCTTGGTAAATGAGGACCCGCGTACTTGAGGTGCTCAATACTCAGACCATCATGACCCGGAGACTTTCCTCTCGACATGACGGTGATGACACCTTTGATCTCCTTAGCTGTAAATCTCGTTTGAAGGTCATCATGGTCTGGAACATTAGGCACAGATAAGCCAGGCCCAAGTGGTGATTTTATTTGAAACTGTTCCTTAAAGAGGTTAGCAATGTCTACAGGATCGTTCACACCGTCAATGGATACAGGGAGACCGGGCCTACTACTCATTTTGTTCGTGTGCCGCCAAAAGGAGCGGTAATCTTTGTTTGAATGATGTGAAGCCAAAATATCCATTTTTATGTGCTCTTGATGGGTCTGACACCACTTAAGACGAGATTTAAATATCTTTCTGGTCTCACACATGTCAGCAAATACAGGACCTGTAGATGGTTTACCACTATCCTGCCAGACGCTAAACTTTAGCCTGGCGTCCCTGTATGCATTAGCAACATGTCTGTTCCAGCCTGCCACAACCTTTTTTTTCCTATGTCTGCTGCCTCCTCGGCCCACCACAACAGATTCCGACAAAGCTGTTATAATACTTTTATACATATTGTCTATAATATTGCGATGACAACGTTGTGTACAGGTTTTATCACAACAAATTCTGAACTCTTCGGGGAAGTCAATAAGTCTAAGTTTCTCATGACACGCTTTTGAATAACATTGTATCTGTTCAGAACTTATCTCTCCCCAAACAACAAGACTCTCAATGTAATTAAAGTTACCCTGCTTAGGACAAATCTTACCAAACACACATTCAATTACGAGGGGGTAATGATCTGACCACAACACGTCATAAATGACCCACGCGTTAACAACAGAGTCACGAGCTGCTTTTGCGACCACACAATGGTCAAGCCACCTGCGTGTACCATGTGCGTCACTCATAAAAGTATATGTGTCGAGTTTATACCCAACAATTCAGTATCAATGCAATCCCAATCAAACTACTTACAGAAACCTATTAACTCTGAAAAAAATCGACATGTTGGGTGTGCATTGAAGTCTCCCAAAATATAACAGTTTTCTATATTAGAGTTCTCTATTATGGCACTCACCGCACTCAGGCAATCTGTGTATTCCACTAAGTTACATGCCTCATCCGTGGGCATATACGCGCTGAACACTAGCACTGACCTTTCGTTAAACAACATTTCGACAGCGCACACTCGCGAGTTGTTACACGGAACCACTGTCACCGTATTAAACACACTCTTCCTCCAAAGTCTGGCCACGCCTCCGAACGGACGGCCACGTAAGATCCCCGCCGATGTATCCACAGCTGATGTTCCTGTACAGCCGAAATCCTCACTGATACTATGTAAATACGCAAGTTCCTCTGGTAATAGCCATGTTTCTTGAAGGGCTATGATATCATAATTAGAACATAATTCCCGAATATAATGAATGAATCTCTTAACACTTTTACAGTTAAAACTTACTAACTTACATATTTGTTTATCCATTATTAATTGAAATAGGGCCGTTTCCAGTAATTAAATTACTGGCCGCTTCGCTCTTCTTATAGTGCACGAAACGCCTAAATATTATAGCTTTAGGCCACAAGTTACCGTCCAAAAATATTTCATCCTTAGACTCTGGTACAAAGAACTTAAACGACTTGTGGTTAAAATTGTGCTTTTTCGACTGTATTCTTTCTAGCTTAACGGAAATCTTTGTTTTCGCCCATATATAGTCTGTTATATCCTTCTCGCTAGTATTTACACTTACGTTGGATATAAAAATCGGCACCTTTCTCTCCGCCGCTTTGAAATTGCCGCTGATATCACTAGCTAAGCCGAATCTACCTATCATACGTTGTTTATTGCTTGATTTCCGATAGATAACCGTAGTCCATTGTTCAACGTTTGACCGCTCATTACGTAAGTCTGAATGAATGGAATTATCAGTTTGTTTACATTCTTGCGGTGCGGTCACATCGATCACCTGTTCACTCGCCGTTATAGCTCGCTCGGGTCCATTCGTCCGTATGATCTCCGTCTCACTCCCACTCGCCTGCGAAGCTAGCGATGCGCTGTCGTCCGCTAATGTAGGTTTCTTCAGATTCGGTGTACCCTCACTAATCATATTGTGAACATGACTATGATTATTTGAAATACACTTGGGCGATGTCGAGTAGCATCTAGAAGCATCAAGCTGGTCAGACACCTCCAACACCGACATATTCACACTTTTACAAGCACCTCTTCTTGTGTTCACATGAAAGTTGACATCCTCCGGGTTACCCCCTGGAATCACAGTACTATTCACATTCTTTATCTCCTTTCTCATAATTTCCAACTGTTCAAGTGAAACATATGTGTCTTTAATATTCTTTACTTCCTCCTGAAGTATCACCAGCTTTTTAACCCTGGAGTGGTCGCGTGGACTACATATGTAATCCACCTATACAAAATCGATAATTTCTAACAATCGATTTGCGTTAACTTGTGGCGCCACCTACGGTACTTTCAAATGAATGATTGAGCGACGCACTCAGTGTAGCGCAAGCGTAGGACTCGCGCGGTTGTGTCACAGGAGCTCAGTAAAGTGCGTGGACTACAATTGTAATCCGCGCGACCAATTACGTGAGTATTTTTTTTTACATTGAATTATTATGTTTTCGTTTATTTTAGATAAATAATACTTTATTTTGTTCTGTTTTGTTAGATTATTGTAATATGATGTTTGTTTTTAGAGAAAAAATGGACAATGCACGTGATGAACTAATTGAGTCGTGGCTGGCTGAAGTTGATGACGGAAATGATGTTTATGAAGCTGAATCGAGCTCCGACGAAGAAATTGATAATTTAGAAGAGGAAGACCATCAATCAGAATCTGAGCAAGAGCAAGACATACCAGGTGAGGGATCTGACGATAGTTCTGAAGAAGATAATCCTCCTCAGCAACGTCGCCGACGCACGGACTTTTACAGGGGAGTAGATGATACATTATGGTCGAAAACAGTTCCCCTAAACAGAGGTAGAATACGAAGCCATAATATAGTGTTTGTACCCCCTGGGCCGAAAGGAACAGCTCGCCAAAAAACAACCCTAGAAGACTGCATGTCACTGTTTTTTGATGATCATATCATCCACCTCATTACCAAATATACAAATAAGAAAATTGATTCTATCAAGGAGAAATATAGAAGAGAACGAGATGCTACACAGACCAATGAAACTGAAATTAGAGGTTATATAGGAATATTACTAATGGCTGGAGTAGTTGGAAAAAGGAAAAGTACTGCTATTATATTTGAACATGTAAAACACACAGGGATCGACGCCATATACAACGTGTAACGGAATAAACGCGTGGGAGGCCACTGCACAGGTCCTCCACGACCAATCCAACGAGGGCCATATTCCGCATCAAGATGCCGTCGAACGTTCCACGTGAAATGCGCAGGAGCTCCGTCGTGTTGGTAAAACGCGTCTCGTAACAACGAGAGAGGGACGTCCGCCAGTAACTGGGGCAATACCTCTTGCAAGAACTGTAGGTACGTATCTCCAGTCAACCTCGGTAAAAATACAGGGCCGAGTACGCGTGTACCTAGAACGCCCGCCCACACGTTCACGGAAAACCTGTGCTGGAATGAGTCCATACGGCATGCATGAGGGTTTTCGTGCCTCCACAAATGCATGCTATGCCGTGCTGGTTGTAAATACCATAGTCATAGTAATTTATTTGCGTTCTACAAAGTAAAAACATGGTGTTAACAAAAGGCTTAGAGCTAAGAACCTTTGTAGACCCTGTTAGGGCACAGCAAATGTTTGTGTGATCGTACAAGAAAAATAATAAAATCTCAAAAATAAAATATAAAGAAATGTCAAGATAATTAAAGTTATAAGTTAAAATGTCAGTCTTACCAATATAAATTAAAACAAAATTATACATGGGAAACAAATAAAACAGTCGTACAAAGCTTAAAATCAACATAAAATAAAATTAACATAAAATTATACATGCAAATTAAACCATTAAATACAATTCACGTTACGTTATAATCTTTCTTTCAGATATTCATTCACATTATAATAACTTTTATTTAATAGACACAAACTCGTGTGAAGGTGCTCTCGTCCGTCCAGATGATGTTTTGATGCCAGTTTTCCAACAACCATCTACAAAATTGTAGTCGTGGCAAATAGTCAATCGGCATCAGCTCCTGACAACGTCGTAGGTGAAAGGGGTGTTCGCCATCAGCACGTAATGTTCTCCACACGTACATGTGGCTACAGTTAAACAACGGCGCTGCTTCCCTCGTGCTGCTCCCTGGATTTTCATCGAAATAATCGAGAATGTTTTCCTGCAAACGACTAGAGCGCACATTCGTCCCTCTATCCATTGCCGTGTTAGGATGAAACGTTCCGGAGTCCCTCAGGCGCTGAGTTGCACCTAACATTGTCCTGGCGCTCACTCTGGTACCATGTCGTTCATTGAACACTCTACACGCTAACTCCACATTATCATCACAACGAGCCAGTGTCCTGACCATCTCCGTGTACTCGATATTGCTATACCGGAAAGCCATCGCGAGCATAAACAAGTAACACCAACAATAACAAAATTACGATATGCACTTGTCGCTGCCGGGCGGATGACTAATTTCGTTTGATGTCTGGCGCGTGCGCCGCGCCGCCGGCGGCATATCAAGCGTCAAAGGGCTAAGTCGGTAAATTACTGCGTCCCGCTCTTTCATAATAATTTTGCGTAGGCAAAAAACGTACCTTAGATTTTCTAATATTTTGTCATTTCTCAACAAAAGATTGTGAAATGCGGAATTACAAATTCAATTATGCATTTAAAAAAGCTTTATTGCTTTGAAATAAGGTTGTAATTTGGTGGTTCCTTAAGATACCTACAATAGGGGTGTGTTTGTGAGTGACCGAACTACAAAGTACAAATTCGGTTGTGCAGTTAAGTAAGACGTATTGCTTGGAATTAAGGATTAATCTTCCTTAAATTAAATATTTTATTTTTCGCACTCCTTAAATCTAAAATGTATTGATATTATTTACGTGTGTGTATGGATAGCTATTGAGCGAGCTACAAATTCAGCCATACATTCATAATGGTTTTTATTGCTTTGAGATAAGGTTTAAATTTCCCTAAATAAAATATTTGATTACGTTGGTTTTACGCAGTGATCCTAATTTAGGTTAAATAAAGGATTTTTCCGGAGAAAATTAACACATATAAATAATGATGGAAATCGATTCAGAAGCCGATTCTGAGCAAACTACTTTCAGGTCTTGCGTTTATTCTGTTACACGTTGTATTTGACAATGTCGGAAAAAAGGTTTAAATTTATAACAAGGGTATTACGCTTTGATGATATTGAAGACCGCCAAGACCGTGCCAGAATTGATAAATTAGCCCCGGTAAGAGAGATTTTTGAATTGTTCCTTGCAAATTTTCAAAAATATTTTATTCCTAGTGCCGAAATGACTTTGGATGAACAGCTGGTAGCGTTTCGAGGCCGCTGTCCTTTCAGGCAATATATTCCAAATAAACCGGCAAAATACGGGGTGAAAAGGACTATGGGCAAAAATGTATGAAGCCTGGGCTCACCCACCAACAGAGATGAGACCACTTTGAATATACTTGTAAAGCACTAAATATAAAGATTTAAACTCATTTTTGCAAAGAATCCATGGGGTTATTTTGCTATAAATATTTTTCTCCGACCATAAATAAACTAAAATTCTGCAAAAAGTAGTGCTGTTATGGCATTGTAGGTTTTGTTATTGAACATCTTTAACTAGTTTTAATTCCAGGTTTAATGTATACATAAAAAATAAAACAGCTGCTAACAGTTAAAATTATTTTTATTAACATTTCAATCAATATCAATAATAATGTCATCTAAATATCCTGCCGGTGGACTAAATTGTATGTGCCTGCCTAACCCTAGATACCATATTCCCTAGGTATATATAGGCGCATCTATTGTTTACCACTATTTTAAGCATTTTAAGAATGAGTATATTGTTTCAATAAGTTTTACGACTCCTAACAATTGTCTTTTTCTACAAAACCTATTTAGGTGCATATCTTTTTTCTGCAATGGAATTGAAGGTGGTGCCCATAGTAACAATTTTAGTACAAACAAAATCCTTCACAACGGCATATGCTATAACTCTGTTGGACACTGAGCCCAATTTGACTCATGGTCCTTTTTACGCTAGTTGATGTCCATTATCCTTACACATATCATTTAGAAATATATGCTGGCCAACAACCAGATGGTCCTTTTCGCCTCAGCAACGAAAGGCATGACATTGTTATGAGAATGGCACAGCCTGTCCTTGGCAAAAATATGTATGAATATCACCATGGATAACTGGTTTTCTTCACTTCGAACTGCAAAACAACTTTTCGAAAACGGTACAACTATGGTCGGGACGGCACGGAAAGATAAACGAGAAGTCCCTCGGGAATTTCGTGTCGCAAGAGGAAACCCACTACATTCTTCCAAATTTGGGTTTCACCCACCATGTACACTGTTGTCTTATGTGGCAAAACCCAATAAAGTTGTTATTATGATTTCGACGATGCACAACGATGCTACAATTGATGAAGACTCTGGAGATAGTCGAAAGCCAGAAGTTATAACTTACTACAATAGGACTAAGAATGGAGTCGACCTGGTGGATAAAATGTGTTCCATGTATGATGTAGCGAGAAACTCAAGAAGATGGCCTCTTACAGTTTTCTTCCGCTTGCTGAATTTGAGTGCTCTCAATGCATTGTGCATTTACACGGCAAACAAAAATTATGAACATGTCAGCCGACGTGAGTCCCTTATTGACTTGTCTCTGGCATGGATGAAACCACTAGCGCAGAAGAGACTGGAAAAAAAAACATTGCCAAGGACACTCACATTCAAAACCAAAGATTTTCTTGGTATTACGTATGCAGAAACTCAACCCACTACCTCGCAAGGTACATCGAGCAATGTTGTGCGCCGTTGCCATGACTGTGGAAGAGCGCGCAACAAAAGTACTAGAAAGATGTGCACCAAGTGCAGTAAGTTTGTATGTGGAGATCATTTAAAGATTATGTGTCTGTCCTGTGCAGAAAACAACATTTAGATATAAATTTTAACAATTTTATAAAGTGTGATGTTGATTAGAACAATCCATGTGATTTTTGTGCCATTTTAGAGAAGATTTTTTATTTTCTTGATTATTTGTAACACAGAGGCTGTGATTTAATTGTTATAATTAAGTTAAAAAGAGAAAACTGTACTGATTCTATTTTTATATAATTAATAAAAAGTTTATAAATAAATCTTTTGTTTTTTTCAATTTGTATATGGATTACGTATGTAGTCCACGCGACCACTTATGAAACTTTTAGGGGCGCGACCACTGCAGGGTTAAGTACGTCTGATACGTCTACGTGATCAAAGGTAAGAGGCGGAAGCCTTTCCAAATTTCGGGCCACAAACACCGGCATCAGGTCAGGAAAGGATTTGAAAACACTTATGATGTCACTGAGTACACGATTCACTTTTCCTTGCCCTTTACGAACAGGTTTTCTTTTGTCTGCCGGTAACGATTCAAAAAGTAACGACTTCGACTTTTCAATCTCATCTCCACTAAACGTCGCCGCACACAGTCTGACTCGGCTTTCTTCGACACAAAGCGATATCTTGTTTTGCACGTAAGCCAATAATTCGTCAATAACGATGTTACAAGTACTACACTTTAGCGTAACCGACATATTCAAAAGATCTCGTAAATACGTAAACAATATGACACACAAATTACGCGTCGTACACGAATGCGTGCGCGCACAAGACTGACATAGCAGTGGTCGAGGCATTTCTGTCGACTATATGCACCTTCAAGACGAGAACAGACGAGAATGCCATTGAAGGGCTAACACTGCCATTGCATCGCATCCCTCCAGAAGCATGTACCAAAACTTGTGGGTGGAACGCTTGATTTCAAGTCCACTGGGCGAACCTCGCTACTTCTAAGTAATGAGATGGAAGACCTCAAAACAGTCGATCGCAATCCAGGGGAAGATATGAACGACTATTATAGAAGATGCGTACCAGAAGGAAACGTAAGGAGCTATAGCGAACTAAGCAGATTAACGCCTGCTGAGTTGAAGGCCAAGTGAACCTGCTTGGCGAGTACCCCACTCCTGTCAACTTAAGGTCTCCCGTGTACCACATGCGGGACGAAGTCGCAGCGGCGTAAGGGCGCGTAACGTATATGTTATTAGCGTATGTAGTTGTATGAGCGAGTTCATACAGAATACAGTATTCCGGATCCAGTAAAAAATACTGATCCGACAAAATAAGCAGCAATCCGTTTTACAGGTCCGTTTAAACGTATATGTATTAGCGTATGTAGTTGTATGAGCCAGTTCACACAGTATTCCGGATCCAGTAATACTATACTAATCCGTTTTATCGGATTGAAACCGCACGAGGCTTTGCACGGGGGTGCGCGGGGTGCGATGTTTTTTTTTTTATTTTTTTATTTATTTATTTGGAACTAAATACAGGTTTACAATTTGTTGTGTTCGTTAACGGCTACGATAGTTTAAAAAACTGTGTTGCAGCCATTAGCGCCCACCTCCGAGAAAGGAGACGTCGGCGTTCCAACATTCATAATTTTAGGGCAGTAAAATTAAATTTAAAACAGTTACAAAATCGAAGGAAAAAGTAAGTTAATACATAAACTTTTAACAACAATATTAATATTACATATACTTAATACATTTAATTCCTATTACACATTATGAAAAAAAAAGAAAAAGAAAATAGAAAGTAAAAAATAATCAAATTATGATACATTTTGTGTTCCAGCTCTCTAATGTGATATGTATGTATGTGTGGATGTGAGTAGGTGTGCAGGGTGTATGTGAGTATGTGTGTCTGTGTGTGTGCTTGATTGAATACTAATGTAGATAATAATGAAAGGAATATTCATACCAGAAAAAGTTTAAATCATCAGATTTTCTAACTCCTCATACGTCAGGCTTTGGAGCCATTTGTCAGTGAGCACTCTACACTCCCGTAAGGTAAGTGGATAAATATTAAGAATCCTGTTTACTCTGTTGTACAAAACAGGTCCAAAGAAGTGAAATTGACGTCTGACCAAAACGACATTGGCGGGCTCAGTCTGGCACACTCTATCCGCCCTTCGTTTTTTTGAATGATGGTTAGGGTCAAAAGGAAGTGCCGAGTGCATGCGTAATATAGTGCTTAGGAAAAATGCGTGTCTCACTGTAGGCACTTTGCAGAGGGCATAGAGTTCGGTGGTTGGGAATCGAATAGGCTTGTGTGCCATAACCTTAAGAACTGCCCTCTGTGCCCGTTCTAGTCTAAGCAGCAAACATTTACCAGAGCCACCCCAAGCCGCAATACAGTAGGTTATGATAGAGTGCGCCAAAGCAAAGTAAACCATCTTCATAGTTTGGAAGTTGGCAGAGGATCTTAAATTTTTAAATACAAATATCAGCTTTCTTACCCGTGACACCAATGACCCGATCTGTTCTTTCCACGTCATAGTACTGTCTATAATAACGCCAAGATATTTTATATTGTTAGTGCGCATAATAATGTTACAACAACAGGAAGAATTAAGGGGCGTCTAAACGGGCTATATTTTACGACAATTTGTGGCTGCAATACTGTGGCCGGCAACATTGCTAGCAATACCAGCCACACTATGCAATATTTTAAGGATGGCCCGGCATTATAGCCACATATTTTTTGGTATGTCAAAATGTTTTTATGTGTAGCCGGCGTGTGGCCGAACGATCGCCTCGCAATCGAAAATACTGCAATATATCTGGGCCATCTATATTGTTGTTCTGTTTTACTGTATATGCGCGTCCCTTTCTCCCTGCGACGTGAAGTACTTTGCGTTTCACTTTCTGCGCGACGTGAATTGTGCTGCGAGTGCTGCGACATCCATCTTGTATAAATCTGTGGTGTGGAGCAGCTGTCATTCTTGTGTTGTTTTGAAAATAAATTAAAATGACTAATACTTGGTCTAATGAGAAGACTCTTGACTTTATTAATGAAGTGCAATTACATCCTGAAATATGGAATGTGGAAACAGGAATGTATAAAGACAGAAATGCAAAAAAAGATGCATGGTCTATTGTTGCTACTAAGTTTGATATATCAAGTGATGACGCTTACAAGAAATTCCGAAGCCTGCGAACTTATGTGAAGAATGAGGAAAGAAAAAAGAATAAAAGTGGTAGTGCTGGCGGCAAACAAACAAAATGGTTTGCTTACGATGCGATGTCGTTTATTCTTAGTCAAGATACTCCAAATACAGGACTGGATAGTGAAAATGCAACAGAAAATGTATGTACCTATATTTATTAATAGATTATGGATTTCCTAAATATTTGTCCTGCCATACCACTCGTCCCCGCTCTGTCATAAAATAATGCATAAATTCATCTCTAATCGCTTTTGCTCTCATTGTTGAGTTCCTTCCCAATACTCTTAAATCTGTTAAACGCTCTCCATCAGCTTGCCATGATCCTGGGATCACCGTTCCAAGGTCAATATCTTCCCTGTCAAAGGTCCCAGGTGGTGAATATAAAGCTTGTGCTCTTGTATTTCGTCGCAAAAAGTTATGTAAATATGCACAAGCCATAACTATATTTTGTACACCTTTCATCTCAACATTAATAGTAGTATGTAGTATACGAAAAATGGATGCCAAAATTCCAAATGAGTTTTCCACAATTCGGCGTGCTCTAGATATTCTGTAGTTACATACTCGCTTAGGAGATCCTATGTTCAAATCTACAGTATAGGGCTTGCAAATATTTTCGGTTAAGGGAAATGCATCATCTGCCAAGAAAACATATGGTGTAGATACTTCTCGACCCGGAAGGGGTTCACAATGTGGTATGTCAAGATTTTGGTTCAGGAGTGCTTGCCCAAAAGCCGTATGCCTAAAAACTCCCCCATCGGATATTCTTCCCTGAACTCCAGCATGTACATACAAAAAATTGTACCTGGCGTCTGTTACCGCGAATAGCACTATGCTAAAAAACTGCTTATAATTAAAATATTGAGTACCACTGTTGGGTGGACAAATAATTCTAATGTGCTTGCCATCCATTGCACCCAAACAGTGAGGAAAATTCCAACGGTCTTCAAAATCCTTTGCGACTCGTTTCCATTCAGCCGCTTGTGATGGCATCTGTAAAATAAAGGTTCCTTTTTAATTATATTGAATATTTCTTTCGTTTTCAGGGGACTGAAGCCCAAGAGACTAGTAGCATTGCTGACCAAGAGGTACTTTCAGAAACAACAGACTCTCTGCTTTCCTCTGTTCCCTCTCCAAAACCACGTACTTCTAAGAAGTCCAAGACTTCAGATCCCATTTTGGAAAAAGCTCAAAATATTATACTTGAAGCAGGTGAAAAAAGAAGAAATGAATTTGCTGGTTTCGCAGAGCATATAGCAAACAAGTTGAGTAAATATGATGACTATACCCGTGCTCAGGCAGAATTCAACATAATGAAAATTTTATTTGACTGTGACATGGGAAAATACAGAAATCCAGGTTCGTTTACACAGAGTCCTGCTGGCGATGGCGAAGAAAGAGCTAGCACTTCTCAATCCCAATATTCAGAGATGTCCCAATACATATCACGACAAAATACTCGGCAGCCTATGAATCAAGAATATACCGCTCCTTATCAGTCTCCACCACAACAGTATGCTGATCTACACCACACACAGTTAACTGGAAATATTGCTTATGAAGAACTTGTGACTCTAACTGTCAATAGTGATTCGCAAATTCATTGATTCTACGTCGAAAAAAAATTAATGTGCATTAATAAATACTTAAATATTTACTTGCCTTTATGTATTCCTTTAAGCCTTCTATTAAGGCTTCACAAACCTCTGGGACAATAGTTGAAATTGAATAAGCGGACACTCTGAAAAGGTACATTAAACTCTTGAAAGAATCTCCAGTCGCTAAATACCGTAGAGTTATTGCTAATCTTGTAGTCACAGGTATTGCATTCCTCATGTTTGTATCTTGCCTTTGTATGTTTGGTCCAATTCTGTTCACAAGAAATTCGAAGTCGCTCTTAGACATTCTTGTAAAATTTTTAAATAAGTATTTATCCAGCATTAATTCCTTGTCTACGGAATCCAAAGTGTCACGCCTACTTAGGTAGGGTCGAATCCATATTCGTGTCCTTTTTTTCCGTTTTTCTGCCAAAACAATGTAAGCGGCTGCGATGAGCGTCATTTCGTCGGCCATTGTTGCTGGATTGTGTGGCTCATTAAAGGGTTCTGAATCAAAGGCCATGCTATTGCAGCCATATTGCAACATGTTGCCTGCAATTGATTGCTCAGCTATAAAATGCACTAAAATGTTTTTTTGATGGCTGGGCAATGTTTGCCAATAATTGCAGCCACAAATTGTCGTAAAATATGGCCCGTTTAGATGTACCTTTAGTTAAAGCACAGCAACTGTGTGCGGTTAGGCTGTAGGGTGAAGACGGTTGAGATGTTGCTCTCGGCGCAAATGTAATAAATTTCGTTTTATCCAGGTTCAGAGTGAGGAGATTGTTATTTAGCCATTTCATAACAATTTGTAGGGCACATTCAGCATAGGAGCGAGTTTCAAGCCAATCGTTGCCATGAACAAGTATAACAGTGTCATCTGCGTACATTATCATTTTGGAGTTTCTTAAAAATAAGTTACAGAGGTCGTTTATATAAATTAAAAAAAGGGTAGGTCCAAGGACACTACCCTGCGGGACTCCATAACTAAGGGCCTCTTCATTACTGGTTAAGTTACCAATTCTAACAGCCTGGGAACGGTCAGTTAAGTAACTCTTGAAGATATCAAGACACAAGCCTCTAATGCCAATACGTTGCAGTTTGATGAGCAGGAGAGGGACAGAGACAGTGTCAAAAGCCTTAGAAAGATCAAGAAAGATTGCAATTGTTTTTTGTCTTTCTTTAATTTTTTTTGCAATAGTACTAGTTAATTCCAAAACAGCGTCTTCTGTATTTTTTCCTGATCTAAAACCATATTGATTCGCGGCGAGAATATTTTGGGAATTGAGGTAACTTAAAAGTCTATTGTTAAGCACTTTTTCAAGGACCTTTGACAGCGTAGTCAAAACGGATATAGGTCTATAGTTATTGACACTGCCTCTGTCTCCGCTCTTGTGTATAGGGTGTACGACGGCCTTTTTAAAAACAGTTGGGAAGACCCCTGACATGAGAGCTAGGTTAAAAACATGCGACATAATTGGGATAAGGATATGCCTAGCGGCCCTAAGAAGGGTAGCAGATATGCCATCCCAACCAACAGCGCTATCTACTTTAAGACTTAAAACGATTCGCTCTAACTCTTCAAAGTCCGTAGTGAAGATGGCCATTGAACCTGGATTGGGACTCGCACTAGGTTCGGGAGCTGTTTGAGGGTTATCTAATATAGGCGTAATTTTAGATGCAAGAGTTTTCCCGACATTTGCGAAGAAATGGTTTACTGCATTAAGTGACTGGTTAGGGTCAGCTCCTGACGATAAAAGTTCACTAGCTGACGATTTATTATTTTTAAGGTTGGAGATAGATTTAATTAGTTTCCAGGTAGCCTTTGGGTTCTTGCGATGCCTCTGAAATTCTGTGAATTCGTATTGGCGTTTCAATCGTTTCAAAAGGTTATTACAGAAATTTTTATAACGTGTATAGGTTGTCTTAAGAACGTCGTTGTCAGGATCTCTTTTTGTGTTTCGGTACATTTTATCCCGGTTACGGATGCATCTCAATAGCCCAGGCGTAATCCAGGGTTTAATAATTCGGTTTTTACTTGGGATAACAGCAGTGCAAGTATTATTATTAACCGCTGAAGAGATCAAGGACACTAACTTGGTAGCTGCATTGTTTGCATCATTGCTGTCAAGAACACATGAAAAGTCGGTTCTTTCAAGTTCGAGCACGCAAGCACCTACATCAACGCGACGCGTAGTTACTACTTGTTTAGGGATATTTATTTTAAGTTTGCAAAAGACTAACACCGGAGCATGGTCTGTAATAAAAGAGTCGACAACCAAAGTAATGGCAGGTTTGTTGGTCTTAATTATCGCGTGATCTAAGCAGCTATTTTTACGAGTGCTGAAGAGATGACCGGGCAACATTCCATGCGTTGCAAGTGTATTTAAGTATGTATCAGAATTTGCGTCAGTATTTTCCGGTGAAATATTAATGTTTATATCTCCTAGAATAACAATAGTTTTAAAAGTTTTAAGCGAATTGAGAGTAAGGTCTAAGCTGTCAATAAAGCCTTGGATATTTTTGTGTGATGGAGATCGATATATTGATACTAATGCAACATCGGAACTAAATTTGAGAATAAGGCAATTTGCACCAAGAAAGGCGGGTTTTTCAATTGTGACACGGATGTTAAGCCTCGTATAAACAACAACACCTTCATTTTGGTTTGCAAATTCGGACTGGAAGGATTGATAGCCAGGAATCTCAGGAAGAAGAGGGCATTTGCTTAGCCAGCACTCCGATAGTACAATGACGTCAAATTGTACTTTAATTCTGCCTAATAGAATAAGAAGGTTATTGAAGTTGACAGTATTTCCTAGACTCCTTATATTAAGGTGGAAGAATTTTAGTCCGCTTGTGGTATTATCTAGGTATTTGACACATCGTTCCGGGGCACACATGTATGAATTAGAGACCGATAGATTTTCTATATCATCTGTAATTGCCGAATTTTCGTCATTCATTTTGGTTTCTTAGAAATCAACAAGTAAATAAAAATGTAACGACTAAAACTCTGGTTTGGTAAAGTCAGATTTGTCTGGTTCGAAGAGGTTCCGTTGGCTACCAGATTAGTAGTAAAAAAAGTGAATGAAACACAGCAAGGCAGCTTGCTTATGAATTTCCTTATGTAGGTTTTGTAGGTTTTGTATGTGTATTTGAGTGTAGATGTGTATAATGTGGATTTCTGTGTATTTTTAGTATGAGTAATGATTGATATAATGAGAACTGGAAAAAGCGCAAAAAATAACTTAAATAGCACATAAAATAATTGTGAGGAAAAAATTACAATCAATAGCATGAGCGACAATAATAACATAAAGGCCAAACAGCAAAGTCTGAAGCAATCGTTCACACAGACGGATCTGAAGGCTTCAGGAGCATGGGTCGTGTAGACGTAAGGGGTATCATAGCCGACTAGTCATTTTGGGACTTCAGGTTTTGGTAGATCTAACTCATTATTGATCAAAATATGAGGAGCCCCCTCTGTTTTGCGAAGGAAGATTTTACCGTTGGTGACCCAGCAGAAGCGATATTCATTGCTACTGGCAAAGTCTTTTGCCAAAAACAGGAGTCGTTTCATTTTCGGTGTAAGGTTTTCAGAAACGAAAACAGGTTTCGCCGGCCCACTTATATGCAGATGTTCAGTTGAAAGTTTACTTTGTTTTTTATTGTATTCCTTAAACATACGAACAAACTTTTCCTTGCGAAGATTGGTAGTAAAATCCACGATAATTGTTCTGGTGCTTGAGTCGTTTGGTCCTATACGATATACGTCTTTCACCTCGTGAGCCTGTATGGGAGTATTTAGGACAGAGCCAACCTTCCTCACAGTATCTAATAAACATTCTTTTGTCTCGGGCTTTATCACAGGTATATTTCTGATTTCCACGCAAGATGATCTCGCACTACGTTCCAGTCGTTCGAGCTTGTCCTCCAATGTTGTAAAGTACTGTGTATTGTTTTTCCGTTCAATATCAAGTTGGGCCTCCATCTGGTCGATATGTGACTTTAAACTATCATAATGCTCAGATAAAAATGTGACAGAATCCTGAATCTTTGAATTATGCATTCTTATTTCTTCGATAGATTCATAAATTTTATTTATTTTTGTGTGTTGGTGCTCCTTGAAATCTAGGAACATGGATTTCATTTCGGACATAAAAATTGACAGTTGGTCCTGGTCAATTCCTGATTCCATACACTTACGTTTGCCACGATATGTTATGGTCGAAAAGTCACTGATATCGGCATCCTTAATTGGTGTTTTATTTATTGCCGTGTCCGATCCGTAATGCAGTATGACAGAGGATTTCTCTGGTAATGAACTTGTTGGCGATCGATGTACAGCCATGCTCAAGAACAAAAATATAAAAAGCAAAAAATGCAAAATTTAAAAACACAAAAAGAGGTGTTCGTAGTTGGTAGCGAACTTGAGACGCTTCACTGAGCAGGTGAGATGTATTCGTAACACGCTATCTGTATTAGGATTTTTGTTGCGAAATTATGGTTCTGTTTACAGGTCTGTGATTTTTAACACAATAGCTTTGGCGATTAATTAGTTACTTGTGGGTACACATACACTTTTGTCACTTTTATTATTTGTCCTTGTTGTAGTTATTTAGTGATTACTTAGTTAGTTTATTGTTCGCTTGCACTGATTTTACACTGATTTAACGTGTGATTTTGCGTAAGTTACTCAGAGATTTGTATTGTACAAATCAAAATACTTTATAAGAAGGCAAGATTGCTGTAAACATTTTATTTTTATTTTTATTTTGCGGAGCTCACAAAAACACAACCGATCGCTACCGAGTCAGCGGGGGGGGGGGGGATGTGCTACACACAGCCGCCATTTGCCGGTTTCATTCCTAGAGTAGTGCACGTGTCCAGTGCTATCATAATCATGGCAAGCAAGGCGTTTGAAAAATATGTTGAGCAAGAAGTTTTGATAAATTGTGTTGAAAGTAGACCAGTTCTTTGGGACAAAACACTGGAGATTTATAAAGATAAAATTGCAAAAACCGCAGCTTGGCGCGAAATATGCGGTATTCTAAAGGAGGATTTTGAAGCTATGGAACAAAAAGAAAGACAAGAATTTGGTAAGTATTTATTTTATATTGTAATGGAGACATTGTTTTTTATTTTAAATAGCTTCATTCTGCCAAGAAACTGACCCAGATTCGGACACGAAATAGTTTTCGAATTCCGTTCGAACTGAATTTGCAGTTCGACCACCTCGTAGCGTTTCATCATCAGGTAGGCTATTGAAATGAAATGCTTCAGATTCGGATGTGTTGCCATCCTTTAAGCCCTCTTCTCTTTTTCCCTTACAAAGTTGTGTAGAACGGTACATGCCTTAACTATCCATATAGCTGTTGTTTTGTTGACGTCTAGAGGCCGGTGGAATACTCTCCACTTATTAGCAAGAATACCAAATGCACATTCAACGTATCGTCTAGCTCTGGTCAAACGATAGTTATATATTCGCTTATTTACGTCTAAATGCGTCCCGCTAAATGGCCTCATTAAATTTTCGTGTAAACCGAAACCTTCATCGCCGATTATGACGTAGGGAACTCTCGTTTCTGAGCCTGTTATTAATGGGCAAGGTTCTGGTATTTGTAAACTGCCATCTAGCATCATTTTCCAAAATGTCGACTCCTTGAATATTGATGAATCGCATTCTTTTCCATACGACCCAATACTAACATATAGAAAACGATAGTCAGAGTCTACGATCGCTAATAATATGATGGAAAAAAAGTCTTTGTAATTTAGGTACATTGAGCCACTTTTTGCTGGTTTTCGAAGTCTGATGTGTTTACCGTCCACTGCTCCTAAACAGTGGGGAAAATTTGCTTTTGTGTCGAATCCATTTGATATATGCTCCCATTCACTCACTGTTGTAGGAAGTCGCATAAACTCGTCATTCAAGTTGTTCCATATGCATCGTGTAACTTCCTTAATAATGTTGCTTATAGTTGACACACCGACACGAAAGACGTAATAAAGTTCTTGAAATGTACACCCAGACGCTGCATACCTAAAAAAAATAAATTAATCAATTACTATATTATTACACATATATTGACTTCCCATACAAAGTAACGTTAGTGACTGTAAGGGTTTAGTTTTAGTTAATTTTGTCTATTACTGATTATGTATATGTCTATGTTTCGTAGAGGTACTTCTCTATGGTCAGACTATTAAAGATGGCTTGATGAATAAGTCTTGTTTTATTATAAAACTATAAAATATTATAGTGACCAACAAATTTTGTATGGAAAGTCGAAATTTTTATGAGAGTTTTTAGCAAAGTCGTAAATCAAAACTCATACTTTGTATATATAGTACATAAATAAAATAAAATTAAACTGAACTGAACTAAATTATAAAATTACCTAATTAAAATAAATTGATTTAAACATTAGTAATACTTTTTTGCTTCCCATTATTTACTGACCGATTAGTTCTTGCACTGTCAATTTGACTTATCCACTGACCAATATGGTAATTAATTACTGACAAGTCTATTCTACCTTCTTATTCGCCTTTCACTTACTAAGCTATTGACAACCATCTTATATTATTATTTACTTGCTTCAGGAAAATATGTTATAAAAAAATGGAATGCGACTAGAGATGCCTGGATACGAACATTGAGTGAGAAAAAGAAATTGAAGAAATCTGGAGCTGCTGCCTCAAATACCAAGCCTTACAAATATCACAATCAAATGTTATTTTTGAAAAAAGTTGTCACCCCAGGTGATACACACGAGAACGTCCCTGCTAATGACAACATCACGGAAACAGTAGAAAGTAATAAAGACAACGAAGATGAACCTGATCAGATTACGGAACAAAGTGGTAGTGACAGACAAAAGGAAAGACAAAATTTAGCCCCGCCGCAACGCAAGGCAATCAAAAGAAATGTGAATGAAGTAGACGCCAAAATGATTGAATACATGAATGATCAGTTAAAAAAAACTAAAAATGAGTTTGAAGATCCCAATTTATCGTTCTTCAAAGGTATTTTGCCGCAACTGGCTTCACTTAATGGCGATCAAATTTTAGAATTTCAGTCTGGAGTGATAAACCTTTTACAAAATATTAAAAGTAGAAGATATGATCAGTCAAACTACGAGTGGCCTCCATATTCACAAAGTTCTAGCACTCCTCACTACCACACCCAAGGTTATTTTAGTAGGCCACATCATCTTGACTCTACACCATCAGTAGAAGGTTCGCCATCAGTAAAATCTACATTCAGCCAGGAGTCAGACTTGCCAGATCTGTCTATGTTTTGAAATAAATCTTCATTTTTGTAAACCTTTTTGTCATTTTAAATTTTAATTGATAATAACAAAAATTAAAGTTCTTACCTTAAAAATATCGCTAGTTTTACTTCAGGGCACAAGCTTTTCCTCCAGTTTGTGTCTTTCTTTTTTAAATCCTTTTCTAATCGTTTAAGAAGGTCATCAAAAGTAGACGTCGTCATTCGGAAATAAGTAAAAAATTTAGATTCGTCTTCTTTCAGCTGACGCACAACAGCACCACGACAAAATCTTTGCCTTAATAGTGGATGTATCCAATAACGCCGGGGCTTCCTCCGCCGCAGACGACGATAGTACCAATACAACACGACAACGTCCATTCTCGTAGAAAGTAGGCGATACACTGAAGAACGAAAGTCCAGTAGCGTCGGATCTGTTAAAATCGGTCCTGTAAATGCTGTGTGAATATTACCTCCAGTAGCGTCGGATCTGTTAAAATCGGTCCTGTAAATGCTGTGTGAATATTACCTCCAGTAGCGACGGATCAGTTAAAAAGGATCCTGTAAAACGGATGTTCTATGTGTACGCGCCCTAAGGGTTTGTGCCTGGTGCATTATTGGTATTTAGTATAAAATCCAAATCGGCTGACTACCATGATGATATGAATGCTACCAAATTCATGAAATGGTTTGAAGAAATGTTGATACCTAATCTAACTAAACCTATGCAAGTTATCATGTAAAACAAGTAAACAAACCCCCTACTATGTCTGATACTAAAGCTAATCTCCAAAAATGGCTTCAAGAGAATAATATTAATTTTGAAGACTATCATACCAAATCTGAATTTATGTGTTTGGTCAAAGATAAACCTGCAGCTGTCTACGAAGCAGAAGAAGTTCTAAAAAAATACTATCATAAATATTGAATCACGAAATTTTGTTGCTGCCACCGTATCATTGCGACCTCAATGCGATTGAGCTTGTATGGAATCAGGCGAAGAGAAAAGTGGCAAGCAAAAATATAGGAATACCAGGGTCTGAAATGCAAAATGTAATAAAAGAATGTTTGCTATCCATAACTGTTGATGATTGGAAGAAGTGCACTGATCACGTACTTCATGTTGAAGAGCACTACAAAATAAGGGACCGTCTTATAGAAAACGAACTTGAACCCTTTATAATACATGTTGGGAACAGTAGCAGTAGCAGCGAAGAAAGCAACGAAGCTAATTCAATTTTATCGGGTGTAGAATTCTTGGAATCCGATTTCGACTATGATTCCTATGTTTGTGTTATGAAATAAACTTTTAGTTATAACTATTTCTTTAATTCTACCTTTTCGATATAATGTTGTGCCAGGAAGTCGAGTTGTGAACTACAATGCACGCAGAAGTTAAAAAGATGCCATATATGTATACTAATATTATAAAGAGGAAAGATTTGATATAAATATTTGAATGAGTGGTATATTATGGCAATTCCTATGTAATAGGGGGCGCGCCTATTGCCATCAATCGGGAACAAATCCAGACTCCGTGACTGTTACTGAGAAATTCGAAGTAGTGTAAATATCGCTTATTAGTCTTGAATAATAAAAATATCAAGTCCGTTTAACCAGCGTATAGCCAGTGTTGGCAGCTCTTGATTTGCGCCTCTTTTCTTGGACAGCTTTCTTTGGCCAGACTCTACCTCTTGTTGCATATAAATAATTAATCAGTGCTATAATTTAAAGAAAAATAGGTCACCTCTGATAGTCGTTGCTCAATATTCTGTAAGGTATTTTTGGATAGAGGGACTTTATTGCCCGGTGTAGTTCGCAGTACCTGCCTAACATGCTGCGCGAATAAACAACGATCACTGCCATCAACAAACCTAGCCTTCTGTCCGGTTGACGTCCAAACGGATGTAAGAAACAGGCCAATAGTGTTCATTGAGGTAGATGGCATTAAAGGGACAGCAGCGTCTTCAAATTTCATTTAATATATGCATCATTTGCGAAACATGCAAAACCGACGCCTGAAAATCCAGTGTTATTGCTCCTTGATAATCATGAGAACCATATTTCTGTGGAAGTCTTAGACTTTTGTAAAGAAGATGGCATTGTTCTGATGACCTTTCTACCACACTAGCCACAAGCTACAGACACTTAACTGTGACTTAACAGTGTATGTAGTGTATTTTTTTTATTATCCATTTATTGTTGACATAATCTACTCATAACAATGTTTTTTTAATGAGTTGTATTGCAAAATGTGGTTAGCTAGAGACCTCGACAGTTGATCATATTAATTTATCCTGATCCTAGTTAGTACTCATTAGCAATTAATTGATTGATTTTACTTCGATGGTCCTAGTTTATCATTTGTAACTTCGAGTTACGGCTGTATGGACATAGTACAGCATTGCACATGTAAGCGGGCACGCACTTTTACCTGGAGGCTCTTTTTTTTTTAATTTACGCTTGAGTACAGTCAGTTTTAATGTTTTAATTGGTATATTGACGTGAGCTAGCTGACATGTGGCAAATGATTGATTTTAATATGTGATGTGTTTCGTAATGTTAATTACTTCTCATACGATAAATGTGTAGAGTCAAGTTCTTCCAACTAAACAGACAGCTGTGCTGCTGGGGAGTTTGTTGCGCCACTTCTTCTTCCCAGCTAAAGCACTAGGAAGTGGTGAAGGGTGGGCGTTTTTGGGGGACTGTCTTATGTAACTTTGACCTTCAAAAAGTGCTGATCTTCAGCCTAAATTGAATAAATGACTTTTGATTTGATTTGATATGGACCACTAAAAAATTACTGCTATAAAGCTTTAACAGACTGGATGGCAATCCTGGAAAAACTGTAACAACATATGATATCCCCAAACTAGCAGCCATTGCTATACCTCAAGTTCAGACGGTAATGTTTACTTTTTTCAATTAATTGAGTCTAGAAGAGGTAAACAGAAGCTGTTAATAGCAGGATACCAGCACAATTTAAATATTAAAGACAAAAACGGAAAATACAACTTACGTTGCATTAATAGAGAGATATGTAATGGCTAGTACAATTTTTATATTTTATATTTTATTTAACTGTACGTTGGTACGAAAGGATTCTATTTCTATATACCTAAGTGCACGTTTAAGGACAGGCGTGTCCTTATCAACAACCCTTTTTATTTGCAACCCCTTTTATTTTAGGTTCAGTAACAATAAGCTCTGATAATAAAAAGATTCTCAGAGAAAGGCTGCATTGCTGCACACCGAATGCAACCTGCAACCGATGCTTGGAAACATGCTGGTCCTGCTCCACAGGGCAATCTAGTGTCTAGACAAAATCAAACTGGTTGCTAAGTAAATTAGGTAATAATTTATTATTTATAAAATACTATTTTAACATGTTGAAATAACTTCTCACACATTGATTGATTTATTATATATTAACTTTTAGAATGTTTGTAAATATGTGAGCACCATGTACTTTTGACATACTTAAGTTACCTACCATTACTATATGTGTTTTTCTTCTCACCTTTTGTGGTGTAGTGTTTTTATTCTGGGTGCATCGTCTTCACATATAATGTTATAATTCATGTATACAAAACATTTTAAAAGAGTAACGGTGGAGTTTCTTGCCCATTCTTCTCCACACGAAACTACCTTTTGGAAGGGGCGACTAGAATCAATTCTATTTCTTGTTCATTTTGACGTTCAAAAGTGCCTTACTTGTGCCTATTTGAAATAAATGATTTGACTTTGACTTTGACTTTGAATGATATGAAAAATGTAATTGACACACGTATGGATATTTATAGAAAGCGGGTGCAAAATTAATTTAAATCCATTCCAAATATTTTCGATAGGTGTTTTGATGACATGGATACATCAAATTTTGGTATTAAAATTTTTTTTATTTTTGGCTGTTCTTTTTTCTCGAACTTTGTAAAGAGACAGGATTACTGTTGGTACTTTTCAAACTGTTCCCAAGTAACGGTAGGATGGGTTCACATCGGCGCCGAGACCACGATGAAATACCTGGGTCTCGTCCTCAACAGCCGATGGAACTTCGTGGAGCACTTCCGCCGTTTGGCCCCCAAACTGGAATGTGGCCGGGGCCGCCTTTACGAGGGGGTCGTGCGGTCCATGGCCCTTTAGGGGGCCCCAGTGTGGGCACGTTCATCGGGCGGCAAACCGCACACTATTGTGGTAGCCGTAAGGCGCCGAAATTTTTAAAAGATGTCATGACGCCTCGTCTAGCAGAGAGTAATTTTGGCGTCAATGATGATGAATCAACAATATGTCAATTTGGAGTTGGAGATCGATCATTCATTAAGATCAGAAGAACCACTTCTGCCCGATGGAAGCAATTCAACTGAATTTGCGCATAGTTTGGCTGATAATGATAATGACGATGATGAACCATTAGCCATTACCCGCGAGCATATTTTAAGTACGTCCATATTGGAGCATAATGTAATAAACCAGAGCGCGAGTACCTCCTTTTTAGATAGTAGATCTCAAGGAAGAAGACAGAAATATAAAAATCTACTTAAACAAAATTTGAAGCCAAAATGAAAGAAAGGGATCTTAAGAATATGGCTGCAAATAACCAGGTTCAGTTAGAAACCTGCGAGACGTGCATCAAGGGCAAGCTTTCAAGATTACCATTTCCAAGACATGGCGATCTCTACACAACGGACCGGAAATAGTACATAGTGACGTTTGTGACCGTCTGAGTGTGAGATACCGGCAGGCTCAAGATATTGTCACTTTTATCGATGATTTTACACGATATTTCCACGTATACTTATCGAAAAGAAAAGTGACGTACTCACGATTTTCAAAAATATAAAAATAAAGTCGAGACATTCCTCGACAAGAAAATAAAACACCTGCAATCGGACAACGGTACAGAATATCGCAACAAAGAATTTGATCACATCCTCAAAGCGCATGGCATCCAAAAATTTACCACAGTTTACACCCCACAACAAAATGGAATAAGCGAGAGGAAGTATCGCTCATTATTAGACAAAGCGAGATGCCTGTAAACGGAAGCTAATGCACCTAAAAAATTCTGGGCAGAAGCAGTATGTACTACTAACTACCTTATAAATCGTAGTCCTGCGAAAGCTTAAAATGGCAATGTACCGTTCACAAAGTGGACAGGACGAACGCCGTCTGGAAATCATCTGGACATCGAACGGAGTCGTCATCGACGGAGAAATGAAAATCCTACAAACATTCCTATCTGTCTTCAGGTAGAGTTGAACGAAGAGGTAAACAAGTTTGAAACCTTTGATGATGCTTTAGAGATCGCAGAAGTACCAGAAAATGGGAGGCCACAAAGAGCGAAGCAGCTACCATCGTGGATGAAGGATTACTTAATAGATGAGACAGAAGAAAGTGATTTCGCTGACTGAATTCATTAGTGGCACAAGTCGAATTTGTAGCATTTTGAGTTAGCAATGAATTCTTGTTCTAAATTAGGTACTTTATTTTATGCACTAAAGAACCAACTTGTTAGTTCATACACTATCTGGTTGGGGGCCTAAGTGTCAATAGTGAATAAACGACAACGTTGCGTCTCTTTCATGCAACACCGGCTCATCGTTAGTCGGCTGCACGCGCTCGCGGCTTTTGCACGTCCCATGTTATGCAATAGTGTCACTCCTGAGTTGTGCCAGTTTTGCACAAATATCGCGTCGTTTTTTAAGTTGTGCCGGTGGAATTGATAATTATGTTGCCAAATAAGAATATGAGTGTTGTTCCACGGTAAGTAGTCATTGTTTTTCCATGTATCACTAGTAAATACACAGATTATGAATTATCTAAGTATTTACTAATGATATTCAAATAATTTCACTCGGTTAGCTCACCCTTAAAAGTACAGTATTCGAGGAATATCGCTTTATATCAAGGCTCCAAAAAACTGTTAGTGCTATTTCACATCGTGTATTATTTTATTCATCGCTAATTACATCTGTTTTTTACTGTTATTTTTTTAGATCTACTGAACAAAACCTTTATCGGACAGGAAACGACGAGGCTGGTTCATGAGTAAGCGAACCCAAAGTAAAGAAATTATACGACGCTAGAAACACAATCAGAAACAAATGTTTCTCCGTACTTGACTATGTTTTGAAGGATCACTTTGACAAAAATTCTGTGTTCTTTGAAAAACATGTCTAGTTGATTTTCCCACCAATGTGCTTTCAAAGCACCATGACACTGATGTCAATGTCAACGTGACAATGTCAAACTTTTTTTACGAGTTAATCAAGAACCTTGAAAGAAAATGATAAAAATGACGCTACTAATTATAAGATACGCATCGTTTGTGGCTTTTGATTTCCGAAGGGTTTTGTCGTGTCCTCGCGGGCAAATGAGTGTATTGTATTACAAGCGAAAGCTACAATACAAGCAGCAGTTACAATGCAGTTACAATTTCAACATATACGATATGGCTGATAAACAAGGTTACTGCTGTAAGTGGGATGAAGGTGTTGCCAAACGTGGGGCCAACGACGTAGCCAGTTGCGTTTATGACTTCATAAAGACGTTTGTATCGACGGCTGTGAAAGAGTTTTAATTCTGGTCAGACAATTGTGCTGGACAGAATCGAAATCGCATGGTATTTCATATGTATGCTCATGCAGCTAAAGAATATGATAAAGCTATAATAGATTCCTCGAAGGCCACACCCAAAACGATTCTGTCCACAGTGTGATAGAAAGGGCTGATGAGCACGAACCAATTTATACACCAGATGAATGGAAATTACTTGTACCTTGGTCTAAAGTAAAGTGATTCTTATGAAGTCATAGACGTAAATCTGTCGTTATTGTTTGATTTTAAAGATCAGTCAATCTTTTTTATTTTAAAATAAAAGACTTTTAATATTGATGTGGTCACTATAGGATGTTGTTAGGTTAGCTAATTACGTAATTACTTAAGACAGAAGGTCCCTTAAGTAGGGACTTATAAAGTAACCGACTTGGTATAACATGTATCTCACATTTTTTACGGTAGAAGAAGGTGAAGGTTTTAGGTGAGTTGCCAAACTTGGTTTGCTTTTGTGTTTGATGGCGTCTCGTTTCTTTTTTTCGGTAACTTCTACTTCTTAATTACCAAAAACAAATTTTCTTGAAGCCCAATCTCTATCTTATGAGCTCAGCTCTTCTTATTTTTGGAGGTAGACTTCCTCTTTTTCTTTTCCAGTACTACTTCTTGAGCTTGAGCTACTTTTTCTCAAAGCCCACTCCATGTCTCTATGGGTTTTTCTCGGAGGCTTTGATGTTACATTTTTGACCATTCTGCACGGTAAATGCTTCTTAGTATATTGTATTCAAAATTGAGTATTCCTGCGCTTGAATACTTCCAAAGTTGCCATCTGTCATAGCATTTTCGGGCAATTTTGTATTAATACTTTGCGAGATTTTGGTATAACTTCATAAGACATGTCCCATTCTTGCTTTTTCATTCCGTTGACCATTTTACAAGTTGTCTTTGAACATAATTATATATAGGTACCTGTTGTGTTTATGGATATAGCTACATACATGTGGCTATAGTGTAGCGATGCGCAGCGCCCCGGACGGCTCGCGATCGTTGTGTTTTGAATAAAGCGTCAGTGCGTTCACAGCTAGCCGTTGTTTAACTCGTACCTAACAGTACCTATCTACACCTATTATTCCATTATATTACACATATATGTATAGTTATACTGATTCGTTAACTGCAAATGTAACTTTGTAATTAAGAAAATTTGACTAGTTATAATTCTTTAACAACTGGTTCAAATTGAATGAAATTTGAAATATACCGTTTTTATACAATGCCTGCTTGGTTATTAAAAATAGGCTTCTAGTTTTATCCACAACGAAGTTTTAGGGGATGGTACGGCTAGTACGGCTTTTTTGCTCGAATCGGCGGGGGCACTGAGTGCCCCAGATGCACTTCTCTATTGAATTTGAAAAACGATGGAGTTTTCGAACAAAAAATAAACATCTGCACTAGTGAAATTCTAAACCAAACAAATGGAACAACGAGAATAAAAGAAACGAAGAGAAAAAAAATAAACAACTGCTCTTCTCAATTTTTCGAAACCAACCATAAGGAACGGAGCATCGAGAATTTATAAACTTTTTCAATGACAAATACAAAGAAAAACGACTACACTATACAATTAATCCAACGATAACTGTCAAATGTCAAATGATCTACAAAATATTTAAATGACGTAGAGTGCGTTTCACCGAATAGTTCCTATGGCGTTCTGTTGGCACCTCTGTCTGTCAAAGTCATTGGCTCGAGAAGACGCTTCCGCAGATTTTGTTGATTTTCATTTGATTTTTGACTGAAATCATGCCCAAAACTTTGAAGAGTGGTGAAAGAATGATGGTGTTAAAGGTGAAAAACTTTTGTGAACGTGAAAAACGTAATGAGGCCCCGTTGATTCCTTTAAAATGTGTTCAAGCTCGTGTCGCCGCCATTACAGGTTAGTCAAATAGGGTTACCAGTAGATGATAATGAGAAATAATTTCCTCACTTAAAATGCCATTTTTTTACTAACTATTTTAATGCGACGGCTGCAGTAGTTTATGTGTGATTGTGACAATAGACAAATAAACCGAAATATTTGTTTTAGGTGTATCCGAAAAAACGGTGTCTAAAATCACCAAAGAAGGTGAGGTCGCAGCCAGCACGTCGACTAAGGTTTCAACACCACGCAAAAGCGGTCCCCGGCCTAAAAGAATCGAACTGGATGATTTCGAACGGTGTGCTATAAGGCATAAAATACATGAATTCTATGCCGTAAAAAAGGAATTGCCTACCCTTACAAAGTTATTGCATGAAATGCGAAGCGAGATAGAGTTCAAAGGAAGTCGTACCACTTTGTGGAGAATTATTAAAGACATGGGATTTTATTTTGAAAAATGTAAATCTAAAAGGAAAGTCCTGATAGAGAGGTACGATATTGTCGCCTGGCGTTATCGGTACCTAGAAGAATTGCGAAATAATCGTCTGGGAGACCAGCGCCCAGTTGTATATTTGGACGAGACGTATATACACGCAACATATTGCGCCGGAAAATGTTGGCAAAGTGAGCAAGAAGAAGGTGTATTAACATCAGACTCCAAAGGGCCTCGTTGGATTATCGTCCACGCGGGTGGTGCTATGGGTTTCATTCCCAATGCTCAACTTATCTTCAGATCACAGTCACAAGCGGCCGATTATCATGACGACATGAATAAAACGAATTTCAATAAGTGGCTTAGTGAAAAACTTATACCAAATCTGCCTCCCCAATCAATTGTGGTGATGGACAACGCCTCGTACCACACAGTACAAGTTAATAAACCACCAACAATGGCAAGCAGAAAGGCAGACATGCAAAATTGGATTTCGAGTAATGGTCTTTCTTATTTGCCAACTATGGTTAAAGCCCAGTTATACCAAGTAATAAATGAGCACAAACAGCCGCCCGTTTATGAAGCCGATGTAATGTTGGAAGCGCATGGACATAAAGTGGTAAGGCTTCCACCTTACCACTGCGATTTAAACCCTATAGAGCTCATATGGAGTGTCTTAAAAAGACGAATTGCTGAAAAGAACGTGGGTCAAGAAGCAAATAAAATCGTTCAAATCACAGAGGAAGCCTTCGCATCGATCACCGAAGAAGAATGGAGAAAAGAATGTGAGCATGTTATAAAACTGGAAGAAAAGTATTACGCCGATGGTCCTGCTATTGATAATGAGACGGACAGGTTCATTATTGAAGTGGGAGACGATAGCGACACTTCCGATGACGAGGATGATATGGAGGATGACGATCTCTCGGGTATAAGTCGGTTGGATGAACATAATTACTGTAAACATATATAAGTCATTGTTATGATCCGTACAAAAAATCACATTCATAATATTATATTTTAATAAAAATATTAAATAATAAATGCTTTTTATTACTGTCCTGATTTTTAAAATATAGCTGTGGAACAATTTGTAAAAATGTAAGAATCTAACAAAAAAAATATACTTTAAATCACCGTTAATTTGAGGTAGATTACTATAGGTAATGTGGCAACACTAGAAAACATTGCTGCCAACATAACGCCATAGGAACTATTCGATGAAACGCACTATACAAAATAAACAACTGCTATTCAAAATTTATCAAACCAACGAAGCATCGACAATTTAAATCTCTTAATATCTTTTTATTGGCAAATGCAAAGAAATACCACTGCAATTTTCAAACCAACGAATATCAAATGGAACAACGAGAACCTCTAAAATCTTTTTAATGACAAGTACAATTATACTGTTTACAATTTTCTCGCCAAAATCAAGCGTAGAGAAACGAAAATACATAAAAACTTTAGACTTTTTTTTTTAATTTTAGATTAGCGACGGCGATGAAAGCGTAGAGAAACGAAAATACATAAAAACTTTAGACTTTTTTTTTAATTTTAGATTAGCGACGGCGATGAAAGCGTAGAGAAACGAAAATACATAAAAACTTTAGACTTTTTTTTTTAATTTTAGATTAGCGACGAAGATGAAAGTTTAGAGAATCTCATATTTTCCCTTGTCTTCAATGTTATGGAGTTTTACGAAATTGTAATTGTAAAACAATTCAGTAAACATACCGAATGTAACTAAATACCAGTATTTTACATACAATCTTACCTTTTCAACGTAGTTAAGTAACACGATATCTTTTGGTAAAACTGGTTGTTGACTTTCGAGGACCTGACGACCCGTAACGACTGTAAAAGATACAAAAACGACAGCCGGTTTTGCTAATTAACCTTTATATGATAAATATGATAAAAATAAATGAAAAGGGTATGCTAAAAATCAATATTGTTTCACATTAAAGAGAAAACATTAAAAGAAAATGTTTATTAACAAAATGAGATAATTTTACAAAATCTAAGCAAGTTTAACTGGACACGAGACCATAATAACCGGCAGAGCTTAGTGTCAACACGACATTATACCCAATACAATACTTTTAACCTGGCAGTGTATACAACTTAATAACTAAGTACAGCCAATTGTCATCTTAAAATTATACAGAGTGAAATTAGAGAAATTGCAAGGAATCATGAAAAACATCACTAATCAGCTAAATCTAAATTTTGTTAATTGATGGTAAATTCATTTGAAAAAAAAACTGTTTGATCGAATTTTTTATACTTTTTCATTAAAATAAAGAGGTATTTTATTTAACATCCATCATAGTAGTACAAAAATGAGTTTAATATTAGATTATAAGATTCATATAACTGTGCGCTACTGCCATCTCTTCTTGCTATGAGTTGGTTCCTACGCCTGCATAATTTTCTAGTGTAAGTATAATAAATTTAATACACAAGGAGTATCCATGACCGAGTTCATGTATTGTCGACCTCATAATTGCTTTATCACCCCAAGTTGAATGTCACTTGAACGTCATAAAAAGTGCTTTAAGACCAAAGTACAGTCCGCGAGGTATAAGCTGAGCTTTGCATTAGTGTGAGTGAGAGGAGCGCGGCGAGACAGAATGGCGCCGCGCCTCAGGCCGGTTACCCAAAATCAGTTTAAACCACCGGGCGAAAATGGCGCCGCGCCTAAGGCCGGTTATCACACCTACACTATCCATGTACACTCACACAAATGCAAAGCTCAGCTTATACCTCGCGGACTGTAACAGTTAGATAGTTTCAACTTCAAACTCGGGAGAGCGGTGGTGGCCCCGTTGTAAAGGCCGCGACTAAGTTGTAGAAAGTAGGTTCCAACCTAGACAGGCACTATACTTTGTGTAAATTATTCCAGCACCACTACTCTCAAAAGAAACATAGTTCATTATATTTTCAGAAATGGAGTAAAGCAATTACAAGGTCCACAAACACATTCATGTAAATAGAAAAATATTACATTAACACAACCAATATAATTCAATAATGTATCAATTACAGTATATACTACATAGATGCTTGCTATTTACGTCTGTGACATAAGATTACGTATAAAAAAATTAAAAGCATCCCTACGTCCTTTTAGGTACTCTTGACTATAGGGCTCACGCACAAAACTGCGACGTCGCATGGTAAGATTTTGCGAGCTCGAGGCCTGAAACGGTTGGTAATTTTTTGAGTTGCGAATTTGCATCGCATCGCATCGCAGTTTTGAGTGTGAGCCCTATAGTCAAGTCCGACCGACGTAAGCGAGACGGTCCCGAAGTAGATATTTTAGTTCGCGAGGGGCCGTGTTTACGGTGGTCGGGCTATAATTAATCTTGAGTCCTGCCCAAAGGATCACGCATCAATACCATGCGATAAAATAAATATGTAGTTTAAAAAAAATTGACACAGTTATCACAAAAATCACTAATGCCCGGTTTCTCAGGTCGTTATATCTGTCTTAGCTGTTCGTAAATCGACAATGTCGCATTTAAATGACGTTGGAATGTTCAGAATCCCAAGGTATCAAACTATCGAAACAAAAACACTATACTTATAGGAATTTATTTATACGTTGTTTAAAGTTAATTAATAATTAGCGACTGATTAACCCTAAGTTTTTGACGTTTAAACGTCTCATAACTTTAAGCAGCGTTTATAAATAAAGGAACTCCACATAAGAATACCTAAACTATCGGGCACAATTAGGAATAGTCGACCTTATCTTTATCACCGTAAGGGTGTCTACAGATCAAAATCGCTGGCCTACGGGGCATTTTAAACTAAAGTTGTCAAACTTCCTGCAGACACCTTAAGGTTGAATTTCACTAGCACGTCATAAAATGACATGGTTCAATTGTCTTTGAGACAGTTATTTGCAACCTTAGCGAGGTTTCAATTTAATAGAAGTGTTAAAGCAATAATAACAAAGTCGACTTTACAACGTTCACAAAAAGCTTGGCTTCACACTGATTAGGGTATATCAATCACTACATATTAGATATAAAAGCTAAGTATCAATTGAAACGTTAAAATAATCAGAACGTAGCGTACGTAAGTAACGTTATATTTTGTAACTGTTGATTGATCAACAGTTTCAGAGAAAATCTTCGTCGAATCTCTTTTGCATACTTATTTTTGCACACATTCATCACCTAATTCATTAAACTAGATAATGTGATATCTGTGTGTAAAGCTGTACATTATCTATTTTATTTCGAAAACAAAACAGAATTATGAAAGACAAGTTTTCGAGTGTTATGTTTAAAATAGTCTTCGCGCTCAGTTCAGTACGCAGCTCTTTAGCGAACTAGGTCCCTCTTTTTCGTGATCGTTCGTAAGTGATCGTTCGCTCGCTTTCTTGCTGCTCCTGCATGCGTTCTTTTGTTCATCGGTTGTTACACGAACGACTGAACGAACGATGAGAAGCGCATGTGCATATGCAGTGAATGTGAGCGGTATCAGTGACGTGACTAGGTCGGGCGGCGCCGGCGCCGCGCTTCCACTCATTTCTGCTATTACAGGGCGGTCTTATAAAACGAACTAAGGGCGAAATTCTCCAATGAAACTGAACGCGATCAGCACATGAAACCAGACACAGACAAGTGTTGAACGCGGTGCGTTGCGGTTCATTGGTGAAGTTGGCACTAAGAAGCGAGGTATCTGGGAACTAGATCATGTAGTTGTCTGTGGGAGCGCTCTTACGTCCTAGTTCGTTCGAGAAGAGAAAGAAGAGACTAGTTAAAAATGAATGATTTTATGCAGAGCAAAAATTTGCAAGAGTTAAGGAGTATAACAAAAAAAATGAAATCATAATTTAATACAACTTACAGCCGCATGGCTGGCAGGGGTCAACTGCCGCGAGATGCATGAACTGTGACAATTCACAAGTTGAAAAAACATTCTTTTTTCTGTTGTTATAATTTAACAACCTTCACTAAGAGTAGCGTTGGTAGCTGCGCCACAAAGTTATGCTTATATTTGTTTTTTGTTCCAAATAAACTATAAGAACAATAAATAATCAGCCTATGAATTCCCACAGCTGGGCACAGGCCTTCTCTCTTCGAGAGGGAGTGCGCTGTAATCTACCATGCGGGCCCAGTGTGGGCTGGTAAATGTCACGTGTCTTCGAATTTTATGCCGTTATCCTCACCATGTTAGATAAAGATTTTTTTTTAATAACATATATCTGTGGCATCTGCGTATTGCGCCAGCAAATTTTTGACCCCTTATTTTTATTTAAAAAAAAATATTATTAAATAAATTAGAGGAAACAAATAATGTTTCAGCGCTAACGGTGATTCATAATTAATAAAGAATTATATTGATTTCATAATAAAAAAAATACGGACCATTAAAAACACATTTGAGTAAGATAATCGACCGTTACATACAAATCTCTATATGAGCTATCATTTAGGATAAAAAAGCAAGCTATTAATTTCACCCTGTTTTAAACAAATTAATATCAAATCTCATAAATTATAGCTTATTTGATTCGGCTACCAAAATGGTATCTATATTGAAGCTTCGCAGTCTGTGTAGTGAATAGTCAAGATCGTATATTAAAATATTAGGGACGCTACACACTTTTACAAGTCGGCACCATTGGAGCTCAGCCAAGCGGCTTTTCCCAAACATATATCGTGCGCAAGTCATACCGACCCGAACAAGTGAGCAGCACGCCTTAAAAATAAATGAACATCACGCCTATTCCCTAACGGGTTATGCAGAGGTGTAAGTACACCCTCAGGTAAGCCTGATGCCATAAAACGCGACGTCACTTTTACAATAAATTGATTTGTTTCGTTGTAAGATGATTCTATTCGTACCCAAGTGTTATTCAAGACGGAATAAGGCAGAAAAAGGAATTTAATTGCAAACAAAATTAAATGTGATGTATAGTCATTGTACGGTCACCGCCGCATCAAGTTATACCAAATTGTCAAATTTTTCCAAATGATTTGAAACCTTAAAATGATGACTGTTAAGTTCTTAGTAACTTGATGAGCTAGCATCTGTACATAAAATCACACCTGAATTCCTCAGAGTTATTACGAGGTGTACCTGTGGTACATTAGCACCAGCTATGTTTAAATCCAGTGAAAAAGGGGGCGTGCCCATATACCAAATTAATGAAAACCCAATAACAATTTGCTTGACTCAGAACCTCAAGCAGTAGAGCTTGCAACCAAATTCAATTAGGTAGTCATGTTGAAGTGTGACTCTTCAAGTTACTTTGTATCCCTGAAATAAAAACATGGTCTGACAGTTTAATATGTCAAACCGCCATACTTGTTATTCAGTTAAAAGTTATCTGACGATTGAACAATTTGCCCTTATAGGATTATCATTGATTATTTATTATTGCGCTGTACTGTATTTGCCCAGCAGTGGGACAATACAGTATGAAAACAAAAGTTTTACAAAGTTTAGGTTAATGGTTTTCTGATTTCTTGATAAAAATGTGATTCGCGACAATTATGATATCACATTTACTAAATAATAAAATTATTAGAATACGTAAGAAAAATCAAATTGCGCTTTACATGGTTTAAGTAACTCCACAGTACAGTCAAAATCAAAATATAATATTGTTATTTTATAAACCTCGCGTTCATTACACAGACTGTGCGCATCTTCTAGGAACGAAGCATCACTTAACTTAAACATTAGCATATTAACAAATACGTAATTATTACAAAGAGACAAAAAATCATGTCATTTGTGATTCTTCTCAATTCCATAAAAATACCTACGATACCAAAACTAACTGTTGTTACTCGCTTATAGTATTTTATACGCAGCTACGAATATTGGGATTAAAGGAGATTGTTCTACGCCCATACATTGTTCGCCCTGGAGCCAACAGCATAGAAAAAATCATTTTCTATTTGTAAACTGCCCATAATAGCCCATAAGAACAAAGTTTCTTGACGGACACTTTAGAGAAAAGATTTATTTAAAGAAAAGGAACAGATTTTGAGGTTATTTTTAATAAAAGAAAACTTAAGTAATTCCTTCTAACATCGGTATTTCTGGTTTCTACAAAGCATTAAACTTCAAATACAGTAAAATACGTAGTACATATATATATCGATGGTAAAATATTACCGTAAATACAGTTGTATTATGCCTTTTAGGTACAGTTATTATTTATTGGTTGAAGTTTACTTTATGCGAAGTCCGTCATCCGTTGTCAAAATGCTAAGGTGTCGTTTAAGCAGATCACAGAATCAGTTATTTGAAGCCAGGTCACGTTGAAAGCAATCCAAATTGTAGTCCGTTAAACAGAAACAAAATCAAAAACGCCAAAAGAAATCGCCAAATAGGTAGGTATTCACAACAACACAACACAGCCACAGGCACCGACTGACGTAGTGACGTAGAGATGCTCTCTTGAAGATCAATCATTGTATAGATATCGATTATCAATGACCACCTATTTATTCTGTGGTTTTAATTTAGTAGACCAAAATGACAGATCAATATGTCAAATGTAAATTAATTTGTTCCGTTTCAAACATAAACACGTTGTTGCTATGATTCTACTCCAATTAAATTAATGCTAAAATAAAATATTTTGTTCCCAACGAACAAAGTGTAACGTTTTAGTTTGCGACATTTAAAAATAGAGTTTAAGTACTTAAAAAGTAAAAATATGGCTATTGAAGTCGTGAAATGGTTATGAGAACAATTCACTAGAGTTGCGTCGTAAATGACATTTCAATCGTTAAATGAGAGATTTTCTGACAAGTGAAAAAACATAGTTCGATAGATGGCGTGGGTAAAAAATACGGCTTTGTTTTACTGGCTACCGATAGCAAAAATAAGATCCGTAAATAAGAAAGCTTATTTGATGTCAAAAACCTGAGACAGTGACGTATTTTTTACCAACGCCTCTTTTGAACTAATATTTTCTCACTTGTGAGAAAATCCCTCATTCGACTAGTAAATACATACATTTTGTGAGTTTGTTTTGTTCATTATATTTTCATCATAATCGTGCTAGGCCATATTCATCATAAGTTCCATTAAAATGTTCACGGAACTAATGACCATGAAAAAAATATGCATGAAAACCTTTTATGTTGCATATTTTTAATGTTTTGGAAGTGATAAATATCGAACATCCATTATTTATCACTAGATATTATGGACATCGTCGTCGATATCGATATTTATGTAATATGAGCGAGAGCGACACTGTCAAATCTTTTGTGACATTCACATTGACAATTCCTTGAAAGATGGCGAGTTCAGTTGGTAATAAAATCAATGAGGTCACTTTTAAAAACCTATTAAGAATTAAACAGTGTCCGCTTGAATTTATTATTTTTAAAAAGCATATTAAAATATAATTAAAATTAACGTACACGTCAAATGTTTGTTGGTTATAGGGCGGTCTAGAACAATCTCCTTTCAGTCCATATTACGTTAAAAAAATCACTGCCATAAATGGAATATAATGGTCTAGAAAAATTAGACACAATAACTTCGGCATTTTTATGACTTAATTCTACATTCTTTCCGCGACCTCATTAGTTTAGTGCCTTTCCGAAACATACTACCTAACACCCCAAACCAAATGGCCACATTCGATGTTGCCTGATGTTAATAACAATATAAAAACTCTCAACAATAATATTGTTGCAAATTTAATTTAGATAATATGATTTAGTTGTCATGAGTCAAAATATACCATAAAAAAACGGCATATACAAAATACGAAAAGAAGATTACGTCAAATTTGACCATTTAAAAATCCTTATGTCTGGCAACACCGGGAGTGGCCGTCCATAACGACCTCAAGAAGCGTATTGTCTACATAATCCTACGTATTACTACTGTCAGTCTTAGCTCAGTGATCTGCGATCTCATCGGCGGTGATCTCATGGGTGATCTCACAAGTGATCGCGATAAACGCCTCGTTCTCTTTTTGCTCACGAAAAAATTTTGACAGCCGTTGTTTTTGAATATCATTATAACTTTTGTTTGTCAATCTAACTTCGTCTAAGAGTTTTTGCACAGCCTTATTGTTGGGCGACACTTTGTCCGCTTGCTTTAGGTCCATGAGAGCGTCGTCGTAGTTTTTAAGGGCGTAATTCGCTTGACCACGCCTGTATAGAGCCTTTTCATTCCTTGGGTCTATTTCTAGTACCTATGAAAAATGAGTCGTTATTAGAAATCTGTAATAAGGCCTAAAGTAATGGATATAAGCAATTTTAACATACAGTAGCATAGACGTAATGCTAGAAACAAACTAGTCCCACATACGCAACGTTCACAACGTTAATTGGCATCAGATGCAGTTGTAAATTCTCAGAAGGTGAATCACTACGCGTAAGTTCTAGAAAACCACTGGTCATATGCTTAGGAATAACTTAGGAACATCCCGTCCACCTCCGCATGCCGATCTGGACATTGCAGATCGACGTTGCGAGGGAGACGTGTGATTGCGTTGCATACGATAAGTATATCATAATGGGTTTCATACATTGCGTACGTGTGATGAGTTTGTTCCTAGCTTAACCCGATTATAATGTTCCCAGTGCTGGGACGCAGGCCTCCTCTCTTTGGGAGGGAGTGGGTGGTGGCTCTACCAAGCGCGCCTAGTGCGGGTTGGAAGGTGCGGATGACCACAATACATGTCTTCGATTTTTTTGTTTCTAGGTCCTACAACCAAAAAATCCAAGAATTTAGGACATTCCACGGATTCCTCACGATGTTTTGAGTGCAGTAAACCATCACTAACCGGCCGGAAACATAACATGTTGAGTTTAAAAATAGAATGTAAAGCGTCATCTCTGTCACTTAGACCACCTGAGTCTCTTTCTAAAGCTCGATGTTATATATTCGCGTCCGGGTAACTGTCCTTCACTTGATACAAAGATTCACAATCGCGTTGTTATTTAGCAGGAGCATGGCATTCATTTAATACCAAAGTTTTTTGGCATTTACGATGAAATGGGCCTATTTGGCGCAGCACACAATACTTTTTGAAGTGGAACTTCTTAGGCGGCAATTTAAGATAATTGACGAGCCTTGAGAGTGGAACGAGGATGGACGTTTTGGTACCCGAAAACGAATAACGTTAGCGATAAACAACCTAATGTCAGAGATAAACAACCTTAAGCATTAACATTTTTGTACGAATCATATTAATTGCTAAAAAAATGTTATGTTAAAGTTGTCATATCTATGAACAGGCACCGAAATGAGACTATCCCACTTAACAACCATTGTTCTACATAATCAGATCTTAATATTATATTAAATATTTCTATTGGTTGCCAATAGTTTTCACAACATTTATGCCCATTCTTCTTTCAATGTAGCATCACGTTTAGGCACATTTCGTTACATGAGAGAAAATAAAGATATAACTCTCTCCCTCACACTAATTCTCTGCCAATATTTTTTTTCATAGTCTAATCTGTCCCACTGCTGAGCAAAGGCCTGCCCATGAAGCATGTATTTCAAAGAGGAGATGTCATAATGTGAATGTGCACTGTGACAATAAATCGGTCCTGACGTCATCACGGTGGGCGTGGCCTCGGTCAGTTGGCGGCACACGTTGCGTAGGTACTAACTACATGTTTACAGTCCAGTGTTCAGTCTATTTTATTATTTTCTATCTTATTTTAAAGAACAAGATGAAGTGTTGTGTGCTATCATGCAAAAACTATTCAGATAGACGTTCTGATGCCTTGGACGGCATAACATTTCACGTGTAAGTAATTTTATTTCATAAATTATTAGAAGCGTTCTAGAAAAATCTGTGCATTGTCTCTTAACAATAGTGTCACTGCTCGATAAAAGATGGCGCCACTTTGTATCACATCATGTCACCTATACACTAGTGACATCTAGCGAAATCTAGCTAAAACGACATTGTAACAATCGACAAAGCTTAATCTATTAATTGTCCTATTCACCGCTAGATGGAAAATAGAAAGGGGCGTGGTTTGTAACGTCTCTCGCTCCCCGTAAAGTGTCACGCATTATGTTAAAGGGAAATCCAGTTACGGCATCTCCTCTTTGTATTTGCTTCATGGGCCTGCCCCATATGTATGTCGCGAGTTCGAACCCAGGTTAACATTCCATCACCACTGCTCTCAAAACGGTGAAGGAAAACATCGTGAGGTAACCGGCATGTCCTAGAACCAAAAATTCGAAGACATGTGACATTTGATCAACCCGTACTGGCTCGCGTAGTAGATTACGGCCCACTCCCTCTCGAAGAGTGCTTCCCTTAAATTTTTAAGAAGTTTCATTTCATTCACAATAAAAAAAAAACCTGTTTTCATTGCGTTCCTTAACCTGGGTGAAATAAATATATTTTCTTTCTTTAAATTATGAAATACTTACCGCCGTACTATATTGAACAGTAGATCTATAATCTTCTAACTTCATGTAGCAAGCGGCCATATTAAGGTTACATTGTGATACGTATGTTGTTCTTACTTCTTGTACTGTGGACAAAAAATTACGTCAGTATATGATGTATACAGCACCCTAATTGCATATATTCTCGTTTTATCGCAATCATTATTATTGCTTGATAGGGAGTTTTGACGCTCAATAAGGTTTATAATAAGGTCCCATTAAAATAGATGGACAAATTTTAACACAGCGTTCAGTACGTCAACCAAAGATCCGTAAATGTTATTATAATGTAAATGAGTATTTAAATGATAAATTAAATAAATAAACAATAATACCAATAATAAAAAATATTAATAATATATAAAACCAATAATAATAATATATAGTTTAAATGAATATTAATATATAAATCCAATATATGAGCAGTAAAATTATATATATACAATTATTTATAAGCACTCACATGAACACAAATCTTAAAATACATATCTACCTTCCTACACAAAACAAAAGAGTAGATTAATACCAATTGAAATTGTAAAAATTTATAATAGCCCTCTTCCTGTTTATTGTTTTTGTTATGCCCGACAGGGCCCACAATGCTCTAAAACTAAAAATGTACCTACCACCTAAGTTCACATTGTGGAATGCAAATAAACGTATTGAGTATTGATATCCAAGCAAAAACTTTATTAAAGTGATTTTATTTTGACCTAAAATAATAAATTGCCCGCACACTAGAATAAACGCATCTGTTATGGGTGGGTACTTGCACACTTTTTGTACCTAAGTACCTCAAGTGTTTTTTTTTACCATTGTCCTTATTTTGGTGGTCTGAGTGATTTCTAAAAGTTTGTCCATCTATTTTAATGGGTCCTTATATTTATCGATCGTTACTATCGCCTAAGCCAATCGATAAATATCAAGGTTGGTCAGAGGCTCATGGGCAGCATAGAAACTCTGACACCAGCTTAGCCACTAACCACACGAAAAAGAAGAAGCATATCAAGGTTGAAATTGAGCTCTGCTTGTTGATTTATCAGTCTCCAAAAACGATCCACAGCGGCGATCAACAGAAAATACTATTTACTCGATTTTGTTTGTTAACACGTGTCGTACATTATTATATCCAATGCTTCGTTGGAAAAAAACCGCTCGACACCGTAAATAACACAATGAGCATTTAAGAATTTTCAAAATGTATGGGTTTATGATTTTTAGGGAAAATGCCAGTGTAACTCATTCGACGTTCGATTAACTTCGATACCCAACTTAGGGTGTTATGTCACTCCCATCCCTCAAGTATCAGCACAGCACATCAAGCTACCGTAATCTGTCAAATTTCTTTTACAACTTTATTACAAAAGCATGAGGTTCCATTGGGTATTTGAAAGGGTAGCCAATAACGTTACTTTTTATGAATTCTCAAAACGCAGAATTTGTACGTAATTTGTAAGAAATACGTCACAGATTTTCATAATCAAATGGAATACTCATAAGCGTTAAATGCAATTTTATAATTATATCTTCGCATAATATTTAATTATGTACGGTGATGGAAGTATTTAAGACGAGCGGTATTTTTTCTATGTGATTTCATATTTTATTTTTGTCGATTGGAAAAAAATTACAATTTGGGATAGCTTGATGTGCTGGCGTCTGTACTTTCTTTGTCTGATATGAATCAGATCATAGAAATTAGATGACTGCATCAAATGGAGGAAAGATTCACTCAATTTGACGATTGGCAGACCACTAAGACATGTATTACCATTTACAAAAGATCACTTTGTTTATCTATTTGCTGACATGTAAAACACTGGGTAGGCATGCACAAACATTTCATGACAGTTTTACTTGCATCCTGTTAGGTCAGGATACTACAAGTGTTTCATATCAAATAGGTCATTTACGGTTCTCTGCCTTTTCGCCGAAAATTGTTTGCCAGATTTCCACTTGCCAACCAACGTTTCGCAGAATTTTATTTCGCCGAATATTATTTGCCAACTTAACATATAATTTTGTTTTATTTCCCAATCTCACAGTTACCAACTGTACGTTTCGTCTGCTTTACATAATGACACTTTTTAAAATGCCAACTTTTAAGTAGCAGAATGTTTTAGTTTGCGTAATATTCATTTAGTTGTTTATTGTTTACCAAGTCTAGTTGGGTTTCGTTTAATAATTATGTAATATTATGTGGGTAAGCTAACCTAACTAAGCTGTTTCCTATTACAAAAGCGATCCCCGGCCGCTGCCGCGGCACGCTCGCTTCGCTCGCTCGGCTCGTGCGTTGTTTGTCATACTCTAACCTAACCTAACCTATCGTAACCTTAGACTTCTGTTGTATACTTATTTTAAAAAAACTTATTTGATTTAGGCAAGTTCAAGACTAGGAACTGTTACACTGACAAAACGTCATTCGTCTAATAGTTGTGTGGCCTAGTGAAATGGTTGACAAATGATAAATGTCATTAGACGACGATTATTTATGTTAAAAGTTAAATCTCATGTAAGTGAACTGTATCATGTTCTTATGAGAAATAAAGATTCTTTAAACCTAAATGTCCCAAACGTTTTGTATCATTATAATAATCAGCTTAACAATAATTCTACCGAATGAAACGTTGTCATACAAAAATTTGCTAATCGTTAGTTGTCAAAGTGAAACATCGGCGAAACGTTGGTTGGCAAGTGATAATCTGGCAAACCACTTTCTGCGAAAAGGCAGGACACCGTCATTTACATAATATAATATTGAGCTAAATATTACAATTTATCACATCAAACTAAACATTAATCATTAATTTCTTACATTTTATTTTAAAATAAATCATTATTATCAATTCGTTCATTCATTTAGTCATATAGGTAAGCGTATTATAGTATAAGTCATATTTTGTTGTTTTACATTTACGCCAAGCATATTAGAAAGGTCAATCGATTCAAAATTTATAAGCTTTAAATTCTTCAATGTATAAGCCTTTCTTTATTAACCGAGATTTCAACTTTACCGAGAAAATTGAGTAATTTGGTAGTTTTGAAAGTTTAAAAAGTTTATTTTAAAATTTAAACTACTTTTATTTTAGAAAAAGAATTAGAGACCACGCAGTCTAAGCCGCGGTCAGAAGTTAGTTTATTATATTATTCGACATTCATACTATGACTATGTCTAGACAGAAGCAAGGACAATAAGCATCATTAATGTACATTGTATCTTCCACGATCTAGGGCGCCCAGATCGGACGAAAATTGTTCAATATCCTAATTTAGTACACTTTTATATGAATGAAAAAGCTTTTTCCGTTGATTATGTGTTAGCTGATCTTATTTATATCTTTTCTGATTAGACCATTATGTGGCCTGATTGACCTAATAACAGAATAAAAGTAATGTCTTCTATTACTGTGGTTTGCATAGTGTTGTGATCAGCTGTTCATACAGTATGAAAACAAATGTATACAATTTTCCAAGAAAAACCGTGTGATTCCAAAATTATACGGAAAAAAATCGCGCAGTTGAACGCCAGCTGAACGCAAGCTTACAACTTAATATGGTTTACACATAGTCATTCTTCTTCATCGTGTGGTTAGTGACTAACCTAGTGTCAAAGTTTTATGCTGCCCATGGGCGTCTAACTTAGCTTCACATGCTGTTGAGAAATATCTCTCAGACATGCTGGTTTCTTCACGATGTTTTCCTTCACCGATCATTAAGCAAGTAATAACAGATTCATTAACGGAGCACAAATCCAAACTGGGCAGCTACCTAATTTGGTTTTTTTTACTAACACTAGGCGAGACTTAAATGAATAGCGAAATAGAAGCAGGCCATCGAATTTTCAATTTTCTCTGCTAAACTTTAAAAATCTGATTCCTTCAATTTTATTTTTTGTGTATGCGAAAACGGGCTTTATTGTTTGGAGTTTTGAGTTTTTAGTAGGGAATAATAATTGTGTACTCACTCTGTTCCTTCGCATCCATGTCCTTCACTTCTTCTATCCTATAAAACGCATGTTCCAAATATCTGAGGCACTTGCGGTACTTCCTAACAGCTGCCTTGTATTTACCTTCGCCGAAGTAACAGTTGCCGGCAGCCTTCACGTCTCTTATAGACGACATTAATTGTTCTACCTGAAATTGAGTCATACATTTACGTTTTTTATAACTTTTATGATAATAATTATAATATCCTTGGACATTTCACACAACGCCATATCGTCCCAAGCTAAGCAACCTAATGCTTGTATTATGGTAACGCGGTGGCTGATAAATTACTTATATTTCTTTTTGTAAATACATACATATTATAAATAGAAAAACACCCAGACCCGTAACAAATACTTGAAGGTCGTACAAATATTTGTTCCGTGCGGGTATCGAACCCGCGACATGCTGCGCAGCAGCCAATCGCTCAACCGCTGCGCCAACCGTGTCGTCGATGATGCCTTACTAACGCGTACACGTGTACGCGTAAACTGTAAAAAAGGACATTTTCATAATACAGTTTTATTGATGTTTACTCCAAATAAAAAAATGCTTTATGCTGGTATAAATTGAGTTGATTTTAGAAATAGTGCTATTGAAAAACAAGCGACTTCCAAAAAACTCTTAAAAGTGAAAATTTGTATAATTTCGGAAGTCGATGTCTTCGGTTCAGTATTTACATTTTTGGCCACCGACTTCCGAAATTTTTCACTTTTTAGTGTTTTTTTTGGGAGTCTGTTGTTTTTTTTTTTTTTTAAATGGTTTTTATTTTTTACTTCTTTGTTAGGTAGGTACTAACCTACCACACAGTCACCACACCAATTCTTATACCACTACTTGCTAGATAAACATCAGAGACAGAAAGCTATGATCATCGATCACTAATAAAGAAGTGATCGATGGCTATGATCTTCTAACAGGACATGTTTAATTGAACATCATCAAGATAAACAAAGTGGATTAAATACGTATTACTAAAGATACCTAAATCAAAAACCACTCATCAGAACTTGACTCAATTTATATGGGACCAATTTGGACGTATTTCTTCCGACAAATTTCCAATAAAAACTGCGAGTATGCAAATCGATTGACAAATGACGGAATTCTGAGATAAGAATAAACAAATTAACAACTGAATGAATAACCGCCTCCTTTTTTGAAGTAGAATAAACATATCAACACTGTTTAATATTGCCGTGCTTTCTTTTAATTGTACATGCGATATACAACATTATTTTTAGTATATGCGAAACCTGAATATAGTTTGTTGTAGATGAGGAACTGAATCGACTCTAATAATTATCTTACCGCTCGCGTAGTGACCATGTTTTTATACGTACAACCAGGTAACATAACAAGCTTATAAATTTGTGGTTTTCATAATACAGTTTGGAAATTTTGTACATAGATTCTTTACATCAAAATACTAGACACGTGCTTCGGGTTTCGCATATAATAAAACTAAAGTTGTATACACAGGGGTTATTAATTCACCGTTAACCTTTCAGGAGTACCCATAATTATAAATAACTTTCACTATGTAATGGGACCAACAAAAAAAAACATCTATTTCATATCCGATTTTTTTTAACGATACCTCAAGGTTGGTCTCATTAAGCGGGATTGTCCGAAAGGGTTACCGCTACCCCGGAACATAAAGGGCTACGGAAGGAACATGGATGGGTTTTAGTCAGTAAGAGTCTCACACTCCCTTCCGCTCCACCCAGAGCGGGAGAAGTCATTGGATGATTTCCCAGCCTTAAAAAAAAAAGGTTGGTCTCATAGTGAAAATTGCTCATAATCATGTGCACTTTCACGTCCTGAAACGCTAACAGAGAATAAAAGTCCACCATGTATAATCACTACAGGTACTCACCGTAATATTTTCAGCCCTGTAGTCTTCAGGGTACTCGGGCAGTTTGTCAGCAGTGCCATCTCGACAGCAGACGTCCCAGTCACTTGTTATGATCTCACCACAATCCACAATCACGCAATCCTGGCAAATAAATAACATCGATCTTAGTATTTTCAGTCAGTAAAGTTTAGATATAAAAACAAAATGATCTGAACTACAAAGAAAATTAATATTTCAATCAATTAAACACAGAGTTTCAGAATGAGCACACTACTAGAAAACTCATTCTGACAAGAAGTTTATTTTGATCGAGTTTTTTTAGTTTATTTAAATGTAATTAATTGTGTTCGTTCCTATTATTTTCGCTCGGATCATACTTGCAGAAGGTACTTGGTATTCGTTAAATTTGTTCAAATGCACCTGAAGGGCAAGAGTTAAAACTTTATCAAAAAGCAAAATACAAAATGACAACAGTGGAGGGCTAAGCCGCCTTTGAAATAATAAAAATTCGACATTTCACTTATACTGGCTAAGTGGCTACTTACTAGAAAAGTGCAATTTTTGGTAACTTCTCTAAAATCTTCCAAATGTCATTAATTGCTCGATATTGACCATAACCATAATTGCCCGTGTAAGTGCATCCAAGCAATAGCATACTTACAGGATACCTGTGCGACATAATCATCTAAGCTATTTTGAATTCCGGTATGTTACCTCCTTTATTTAAATAATTTTTGCTTCCTACCAAACAATTAAATTTAAAAAAAAAAACATTTTAAAATCATCGATTACCAACATACCACCGTGGGGCGGCAATGTTCACCGTGGCCGAATTTCTGTATCTCCTTCACAATACCGATACCGGCCATTACTTCGCCGAACACGACGTTTGTACCATCTAAGTGGGTGCACGGCACCGTCGTGATGCAGAACTGGGATCCGTTCGTGTGGGGCCGGCCGCTGTTGGCCATACTTAGGACCCCTGGTTCGTGCTAAAAGCAAAATTAGGAGGCTTAAATCTTCTGGATTTTGGTAGTAAGATTAAAGAATTTAGGCAGTGAAGCGCTGCTTATCTACATGACACTTAAAACTCCCTGGGGGCAACCACGAGCTCTTGAAGCTTCCTCTTCTTATACAGGTGTAACCGAAAGGGTTATATACATACAAAAGCATATGCTACAGACCACCAAATTGAACAACTTTTATTATGGGACCAACTCCGAAATCTCAAAAAATTGGCCATTTTTGGTCACGTGGCTCGTCGAAATGTAGGGAACAGCTGATTTTTTTTCACGATTCCGGAGTTGGTCCCATAGTAAGTGGTTCAGTTTGGTAGTTCGTAGCATATCCTTTTGTATGTATATATACCCCTTCGGTTACACCCAATATAATATTACTTCACATTGGGAAAGAGATGGAGCTATACAGGAGGTAGCGACATCCTGTATAGTTTCATCTCTTTCTCACACTGAAGTAATATTGTGTTATTGTTCCGGATTTAGATGAAATTTGGCACGCGGGTGGCTTATAATTTGAATTAACACATAGGGTAGCTACTTTTAATACCGGTATGGTACATTCCCGTGGGATATTTTCCTACAAGGACATCGGCGAATCCCCACGCAAAATTAATCTGGTCAAGCAATAAATGTGGTTGGTTGCTATAAATTATGTAACAATTTCATATTATTACCTTTAATTTAAAATTTTCATCTTCAAATATGGGTCCGTATATGCTTTCACCGCCGCTACCATCACCGTCAATTACGTCACCTCCTTGGATCATAAACTGGGAGACGGCTGAAAAGAAAAAAATAGTATAATAATATCTTACTACTGGTGTGGTACTATAGTTTCTGCTTACTCCTACGGTATGTATGTATCTTAATACAACTAAATACACACTTTAAATTGGGAATTTTTCTTCAATTAAGAACAATTACTGTGTTCTTCACAGAATTTCACTAGAAACAACTATCCCGGAAGTCATCTGAGGAGACAGTCATGTTTTTGATTATGTTGTTTGTTACCTCACATAGTAGGTATGTGGTACATGAATTTGTGTGAAGTACTACTAAAAATTAAAAGTAAAAACTTTTTACGAAAAAAAAAAAGAACTGAATAAATCTATATAAGTATATTATAATTATAAAAGAAAGTCGTGTTAGTTACACTATCTATAACTCAGAAACGGCTGAACCGATTTGGCTTAAAATTTGTGGGGAGGTAGGGTAGGTATGGTAGGTAGGGTAGGTAGGGTAGGTAGGGTAGGTAGGGTTGATAGGGTAGGTAGGGTAGTCATAGTTAAGACAGGACAACGTTTGTCGGGTCAGCTAGTAGTCTATAAAGCAACTACAAAGCGGAAAATAATTTTAGTTTTTTTTAGTTTACCTTTGTGAAATTTCGTGCCTTTATAGTGTAGTGGTTTCCCATTACTTCCGACGCCCTTCTCACCCGTACAGAGCGCTCGAAAATTCTCCGCTGTCTTTGGCACCACATCACTTCTTAGCTTTATAACAATACGCCCGGCTGCAACAAGACAAATACTCTTTTGATAATGGGGTATTTGAAAGGGTAGTCAATAACGTTACTTTTTATGAACTGTCAAAACGCGGCATTTGTACGGGATTTGTATGAAATATAACATTTTGACGTCACAGATTTTTAGACTCAAATGGAATACATATTAACATTAAATGGAATTTTAACAATTATATCGTCGCATTATATTTAATTTCTGCACGGTAATGGAAGTTTTTATGACGAGCGGGCTTTTTTCCATGTGATTTCATATTTTATTTTTGACCGATTCAAATACTCAATTCGCCCAAGAAGAGCCACACAGCAGCTGCGCCCGCAGCTCAACCCGCGGCAGTATTGAAATTTTTCATACTACGTTTCACCCCTTATTTCACCCATTTACGGGGGGTATTTCCTAAAATCCTTTATTAGCTGACGTCTCGTACTCATAATATTCCTCACATAACCTCTGGACTTCAACCTGTGAGTTCGTTTCGGCCTATCTTCTCAAAGTCGTCAAATAGTAAACGCCGCCCATCAACATCACATCCAACATCAAGACTTTTAAATATAATTGATGTATAAAACTGTTTGTACAAACCTATTTACAGAAATTAAAATATTTATCAAATATTTTTAAAAACAAAATGTAGGCCAGTTACCAGTTGCTGTTTAGTTTCTACGGTTCCTTCACAAATGCCACAACAATAGTGCTGCGGCAACCATCAACGTCTCATCATCAGCCTAGCCTTTTCCCAACTATGTTGGGGTCGGCTTCCAGACTAACCGGATACAGCTGAATACCAGCATTTTACATGGAGCGACTGCCTTATCTGACCTCCACAACCCAGTAACTAGGCAATACGATACCCCTTGGTAAGACTGGCTGTCAGATTTTTGGACTTCTGACGACCCGTAACGACTGTCAAAGACACAAATGTCACAAATGACAGCCGGGACCAACGGCCTAACGTGCTTTCCGAGGCACGGAGGAGTCTCGGCATGTAAAGATGGTCACCAATCCACGGCCAATACCGGCAAGCGTAGCTTAACCTGATGGATCGACCTATGCGGCTGTTAGTACTTAGCCACGAGCTCCTCCTGAACGTCTAAATAACTGAATGTATAAATGACGGCTGAAAAAATGGCTTCTGTAAGTGATTTCTGAACCAAAACACTATCGCACAAGGAATTTCCATAACCTTTATGAATGAAACTACAAAAACAAAGTGGACAGTTACAAATTGATGTTATGATATGCATTGTATTCATGATTATGCTGTGCAATGGCAATTACGACGTAACGTCGCCTGCAATCTAGAGATGGGTTGTAACAGGTTAAACACGATATCTGTTAACACTGTTACTGTTACACAAAAATAACAGATCCAAATATCTGTTATTAAATAACAGCCTGTTATTTTTGTACGGACAATAAATACGTATCCGAAGTATTGACTGAGGCATTTTGAAGTTATAGAGTTACGTTTATATACATTTTTATCTTTCGGTTAAACTAGCAGCCCCCAACATATTTGTTTAAGATTGATTGATTATTATTTTTAATTCGTAACCTGAATAATTTCCTTCGTTCTTTATGACAGGTTTCCTACAAAAATCAGTAAAAGCAAACAATTTTCAAAAATTCAAAATTTTAAAATATGTCAACAAACAAATCGACAAAATTTCTTTCAATTGAATATCATCTTTATTCCTAATGCGATAAAGTCTAACATGCATGGAACTTATTTCGACCAATCCCGTCAAACGTCAAACCAAAGATAAAAAAGGGGTCCTTGGACGATCACTACAATTGTTTTTGGTCCCATCACAAATTTCCATAAATAAATAATAATTATAGTAATTTTTCTGGATATTATCCAACAACTAAATTTCGTCAAATCAAATCAATCGGATACGATTACTATTTTTTTTTGGTTGAATCACAAATTGCCATACAGAAAAATAAACAAATATAATACGTTTTTACGTTTTTTGTCACTGGTCAGTAACAGGCGCGTAACATATAATACGACCTAATTTAGAAGTCACTATTTCCAAAATGTTTGTTCTTGTAAGACCACCAACTATATTTTAGGGATAATAAATACTAAGTGCTTCTCTTTTTAGCGTAGTATAACCGCCTTAGTAAGAACGAGAAACAAACATATTTTGAAAAATAATAGGTGCTTCTCTTTTTAGCAAGAGTAATTCTTTAATGAGGAAGAGAGAGAAAATGATAACTTGCTATATCTGTTATTTTGTATAGGTGCGAGCTTATGCGTACGTGTGTTTCTGTGTGTGTAGGTAACAGCCGGGCTGTTAATAAAGTAACAGATAAGAGACGTTGGTAGGAACAATTGTTATTTGTTATTTCTAAATATCTGTTAGTTCTATCTGTTACGATAAATATGCCTCACTCCTACTGCAATCCGACCTTGTGTCACTGAATAGCCCGTATGTGAATATATAAGTCATGTCCTGCATTCATACCTGCGTAGTTGCGTATTTGTTGGAAATTTTATTCTACCCTTGACCTATTTCTTTATCACTTTCAATAAATTCGCACGCGTAGCCAAGTAGACTTGCAGGCGGAAAGGAGATTTAAGCCATGCCTACCAACCAACCCGCACTGGGCCCACGTGGTGGCTTGCGGCCCACTAGCTCTCTAAGAGAGGAGGCCAGTGCCCCAGTAGTGGAAATATTACAGGCTGATTATGATGATACCATTCTTAGGTATAAATCTCCTTTCAGACTGCCATACCTAGGAATGGGTGATGCTGGGACAATGATGATGAATAACCAACTCAGACTGCTTTGTCGGTATAGAGGTCGCAAGCGCTACTGCTGAGAATGAGGTGCTGGGTTCGACTCCGGGTCGCACAATGTTATTGGGTTATCCACCAAGAATTTCTCAGTGTAATTTTTCAATCATAAAATTGCATTGCCATATGATCACTATATCATTCTACTATTATAGGGATATAATGCAGTGAAATACTCATTATGAACCTTCAGATAGAAAGTCACAACGATGTAACCAGGTCTGCCGAAAACTAAATTTATGGTTGACTGTGTGACGCTAGGTGAGGTTCCGACCTTAGAGCTGTGTCCAAATGGTTAACAGAGCGACTTGCGAGGTAATTGAGTAACAACTTAAAATAGCAATTAAAATCAAAAGTTAAGTATTCAAAATAGGCTGGTACCAAATGAAACAATAATCATGTAAATCGATCACGACGAAATCGATGAACATACATAAAAAACACATACAGACGAACATACAACCGCCTCCTTTTTTTGAAGTCAGTTAAAAATCAAAAGAAAGATAAATAAAATAAGGTTTTTTGCAACTGCCCAAAAACGTTAAATGCTAGTTCATCCCTCATCTCATTGCGAGGATCGCCCAGAGGACACGGTAGAGCACACGGTGCAAACCTGCCCCGCTTGGGCGGAGCACCGCCGTGTCCTCGTAGAGGCGATCGGCGGCGGCGACCTCTCGCGCCCGGCCCTGGTGCAAGCCTGGTCCGGGGCGAGAGGGAGTGGGAGGCAGTCACCTCCTTCTGCGAAAAAGTTATGCTCGCGAAGGAGGTGGCGGGATGGGAGAGAGAAAGGTCCTCCCGTCCCAGCCGCCGCAGGAGGCGCCCCGGGCGTCGGGAGCCACGTGACGACTCCCGGCCACCGTAGGCGCGGGCCTGCGGACGGTGAGTAATGGGTGACTCACCGTCCGATCAGCACCAGACCCGTGCCGTACGGCGCGTATATGTTCCACGCGCGCCTCAAAGAGATGTCAGCATATGAAGGGGCCCCTCAGGGCCAAGCCTGCCGGGTAAGCGGGATTGTCCGAAAGGGTTACCGCTACCCCGGAACATAAAGGGCTACGGAAGGAACATGGATGGGTTTTACTCAGTAAGAGTCTGACACTCCCTTCCGCTCCACCCAGAGCGGGAGCAGTCATTGGATGATTTCCCAGCATTAAATAAAAAAATAAAAAACCCTCATCTCATTACCAAATCTATGAAAAATATTTTATACCAAGCAAAATTGAATCAATTTGTGAATTATTAAAGACAATATTTATCATTCTTATCATCATTGCATGTCGAAGAAATCTGTGTCAATGGTTTGACTTCCAATAACTTGCATTTCTTGTAAAATCGTAAGTTTTATCTGTAGTATAACCCGAAAATAGCTTCCTTGCTATAGAAAAGTAGAAACCTCATAAAAAGAAGGCCATGAATAAACTTTATACAGTATCATTTTAAATCATTTATAAGAAATATATAATCTAATATATTCAGGGTGTGCTAGCAAAGCAACTTGCCACATGAGTTAAAAGTTAGCGTCGCGTTCCCGCTGCAGTAAACGTTCGAAGAAACCCTATACAGGACCTAAGCCAGATCTATGCAAAGTCAGAAGATACGCATGAAAGGGAAAAATTCCCCCTAAAGGTGAACGCACACTTATCCGAGCCGAACGAGTCGAACGAAACGAATTTTAGAATTCTGTATATGAAATCTCATGTAAAACCTCGCACACTTCGCCGCGTCGAATCGTCCGGTCGATTCTTGATATTGTGCGAGGCCTCCTTGACTTCGATTCGTTCGACGTGTTCGGCTCGGATAAGTGTGCGTTCACCTTTAATCACTGCATGATCCTTTTATGAATGAGAGCAGAATGTATTTAATTCTACCAGTTCCTTTTTTCCCAAACTATTTTTCCATGCCACATACTACTCACACAGGTACATACATCCTTGGAAGAAGAATTTTAAATAATACTCCAACAAAAAACAATAGATCAATTATTAATAAATTATAAGTCACACATTAATAAAAGATACAACAGTTACACTATAAATAGCGCTTTATTTATGGTTTATTGATTTGTACCAACGTCTTGTGCATAAATATTATTTATTAGTTATATTATTATCTTTACATACAAGAATTATGTATGTAGAGCAAAACGAAACAATTGGATCTTAAATTAAAGTTTACAATTGGAAAGACAGACTGTCATTATAGTGCATGTCGACCTATGCACAATGTTTATTTAACTCCAAACTAGTCTGAAAAAGTGAAAACTGTCAAAATGACACTAATGCCAGCACATTAGAAGCGTTCCCAAACTGTCAAATTGAAAATGAACCTTGTTTTTTTTTTAATTTAGAAACTATCAGAGAAATTTGGCAATTTGGGTTAACTTGATATGCTGGCCTATGTACATAAAAATACTGTGTAACACTTGTCTAATGTTAAAAAATGGATATAAACATTTAACACAATTACGTAACAAAAATTGCCTACACACAAATGTATAAAATAATTAAGTACGGTACTTAGAACATTTTAATCTGATTTTATTTTAACCAATACATTTATTTTCAGATGCTTGTACTTATTGTTACTTACTTTGTAACGGAACGGAATTTGTATGCATGAGACAAAGGTTTCTGTGTGCGACACTTGAAGTAAGTATGTAAATTCCCGAGACCGTAGGAATGATGTCAGTTTTTATTTAATATTTAAGCTCAGAATTGTTCAAGAAATTATAGGCATTAGACCCATAAATAGTTATGTTTAGGTTATTTGCTTGTTAAAACCCTAATAAATCACCGAGAACTTTGGATGCTTGTACAAAAAAGCCATTGAATTAACTTATAGCTGTCCATTTAAGTAATTGCATTTTTTCCAAATACATAGTTTTTCACAATTCTAAAATACTTAAGCAGGTTGATGTACACGTGTTCCCATTAAGAACACAAAGGAAAACTTGTAGGTAAACACATTCAATTTACTGTCTATAGGTAATCTGCACTCACAAGGTCAATGCATTTATCTATAAGCAATTATTTATGTACTATTTAAATTATGTAAGCACTTATTAAAGGTAAATGTTACTAATAAAATAATTTATACGGATTCATCCAATAATCCATGTGTTATTTTCCATGTCATACTAACAAATGTTTCCAGTGTTAATAATTATGATTAAAAAAAATAAAATAAATAAATAATAAAAAAAAACACTGCCTAGGCTTTTCCCAACGATGTAGGGCTCAGCTTCCAGTCTAGCCGGATGCAGCTGAATACCAGTATTTTACATGGAGTGACTGCCTATCTAAAGGATTAATTTTATATTAATGACATGATTTTTTTGAGTTGTGTGTTAACATGCAGAGATAAGATTATTTTTACAAAATTACTTTTATAACCTGGTTTTTTGTATGACACTTGTTCAAGTGATTAAGATATTTTACAGAAATTGTTGTTTTCCTACAGTTTTGATTCACATTAGCTACAGGGCCATTATAACATAGGAGGGTTTACACCAAGATTCTACAAAATAATGTGATGTGCCCTAACAAGCATTGCACAGATCAGGGTCCGGAGTGGTCTTTTTAGAGGTAATGGACCCTTCCAGTTCTGAAGGTCACCAAGATGGTTTTAGTGAGATAAGAAACACACACTCCCTGATCTTTCCTTTTTCCAGGCCCCTTTTGAAGGTTTCCTCCCCTTAACCAAGAAAAAAGGGTTTGTAACAAGATTCTACATTTAATGTACATGGGCTGGGTTTATAAGTATATACCAATCATGAACTTAATTTAGCCTTAAATATGTATAAAACTCACCATAACCATACATATAAATTGGCATAAAGGGAGAAATAATATTATGTTCATACCTAACCAGCAGTTAATGTGGGTAAAATACATAGATTGACAATAAAGACAGCTGCCAATTTCTCAGCCTTCGTACTTACTTAGATTGATACAATAATCGTTGCCTTCCGCTACAAACACGATTGTTATAATGATTGCAGGATTAATAAGCCAGGCATAACAATAATTAAGTAGGCACATACTTAAATCTTAAGGATCAGATTAAGTTAAAAACATACCTTGTTCTCCGTCAATCGAAATATCCAAATAAACAAGCGGATTTCTTTGTGTCAGGGAAACGGGATTCATATTATTGATCAACATTGAGCACAATTTTTATTAAACCAACACAACATTATAACTAATTATTTTATTAAAACAAAATGACCAAAAATTTCTTAAAAGCTGTACACACAAGTGCTTATTTTAAATTGAGCATTATATTTTATTTATTCCATGGTAACGCGACCAAACTCAACAAATAAAAATGACGTCTGCTGCCGCTCGAAAAACGAAGCGTCAAATCAACGGAAATCGGAATGGTCAAACGTCAGCCATATGCCAGCCCTCATTTTGTTTGTCGAGAAAAGTCATAGAAAAGCAGATATATTTTTTTAAAGTTTTTAGCTTTGGATACTGAGTCCTTTTATTATTTTTTAATCCGGAACGGAATATCCTGTTGGATGTCTTCCGCTCTTGGGGGGAAGGAGCCTGTCAGACTCTTACTGACTAAAACCGGTTTCCCTCTCACACCTGCTGGGGGCCGCGGGAACATACGATCCTCCCGCATTACCCCGGCTGGTGCCGATGCCGGCCCGCCACGGTGGGCCTTTTCTCAGGTCAGGAGGAGAGTGAAATGTTAGACTCCTCCAGCGAAGGGGTGCGCGTAGAATACTATGCGCCGCCACCTCGGGTCCTGATGTGTGGGGGGTGTTAGACGTCCCCAAGGTCGTGGCCCCTGGACCAATTTAGAGGGACTGAAAGAGGGCGTTGTCCGCTTTCCACCGACGCCCAGTGCATCTGCTGCGGATTATGTTAGAAGAAGTTTTTCCCTTTCCGGAAAACTGGAAACTGAGTACTATGTCCTCATTTAGTCATTCCAGTTGTTCAATTTCTTTTGGTCATAATATATACAATACAATTGTACACTACAAAATACTTATTTTTTTTATTACTAGCAACCCTGCTAATAATAAGAAAAATCATTCGATACCTATTATTTATATTATTTGAAGCATGAAAATATATTGTTGTCTCATTTGCTCACCCAACTGTTGTTCTGCTGTCAATTTGATGCTAAAAATATTGAATTTGTTTTGCAAAAGATTATTTCACACGTATGTTTGCGGGAGATAATGTAGATATTTTACTCGAATAAGTGTTATATTCGCGTAAGTAATCGTGTAAATCAATTTAATTAGTCTATTTTATCATATTCCTTAAAACATTTGTAAAGAAAAGTATGTTTGATAAGTTTTCGTGACAATTAAAACTGGTTTACCTAGAACTCATATTTGGCTAAGAGTAACTTGATAATTGTCCTGTTTCAGCAACAAAATGTCTTCTTCCGCAATATACATCTTGGATGTCAAAGGTAAAGTCCTCATTTCGAGGAATTACCGCGGTGATGTTGACTTAGGCATCATAGACAAATTCATGCCATTGCTCATGGAGAAAGAGGAAGAAGGTATGCTTACTCCGCTTTTGCAGACTAGCGAATGTACCTTCGCTTACATCAAGACCAACAACTTGTACATAGTATCTACTACAAAGAAAAATGCTAACATAGCACTAATTTTTGTGTTTTTGTACAAAATTGTTGAAGTCATGACTGAATACTTTAAAGAATTGGAGGAAGAGAGTATTCGGGACAACTTCGTAGTCATTTACGAGCTGCTGGATGAACTGATTGACTTTGGATATCCACAAACAACTGACAGTAAAATACTACAAGAGTATATAACTCAGGAAGGCCATAAACTAGAGATGCAGGCGCGTATACCAATGGCAGTGACTAATGCAGTGTCATGGAGGTCCGAAGGCATTAAATATAGGAAGAATGAAGTTTTCTTAGATGTCATTGAGTCTGTTAACCTTTTGGCTAATTGTAATGGCAATGTATTGAGAAGTGAGATTGTAGGAGCAATCAAAATGAGGGTCTACTTGTCTGGCATGCCTGAATTACGTCTGGGGTTAAATGATAAGGTTCTGTTTGAGAGCACTGGCAGAGGAAAATCAAAGTCTGTTGAGCTTGAAGATGTGAAATTCCATCAGTGTGTCAGATTGTCACGTTTTGAAAATGATAGGACAATTTCCTTTATTCCTCCTGATGGAGAGTTTGAATTGATGTCATACAGATTGAACACTCATGTCAAACCATTGATTTGGATAGAGTCGGTTATTGAGCGCCATGCCCACTCTAGAGTTGAGTACATGATCAAGGCTAAATCGCAGTTCAAGAGGCGTTCTACTGCTAACAATGTTGAGATTATTATTCCTGTCCCAGCTGATGCTGATTCTCCAAAGTTCAAGACTACTATTGGGAGTGTGAAGTACACACCTGAACAGAATGCCATCACCTGGTCTATTAAGTCCTTCCCTGGAGGCAAAGAGTACTTGATGAGAGCTCACTTTGGTTTGCCATCTGTTGAGTGTGAAGAAATTGATGGAAAACCACCAATCCAAGTCAAATTTGAAATCCCTTACTTTACCACTTCTGGTATTCAAGTTAGATACTTGAAGATCATTGAAAAGAGTGGATATCAAGCTTTGCCTTGGGTGCGGTATATCACACAGAATGGAGACTACCAACTAAGAACTAACTAATCATTTATAAAACATTCCATAGATTTAAGAAGCACCATATTATATTATTTACAAGTTGTCTATTTTGCATTATTAAATAATCATAGGTATTAAAAAGTAATTATGTAGTATTATGTATTTGTTTTGACTACAATAAATTAATATTCTTCAAAGTAAATGTGTATTTTCCTTCTTTTTCAACTGTTTCCATGATCTGTAGTAGTAAATCTGAAAAAAATATTGTTAACAGACATCACACACTAGGTAATACTGATGTACTTTATAATTATTATTTATAATTGAATCATCGACAAGATTGAGGACATGATTAGACGTACGTCTAATCATGTCCTCAACCTTGTCCGTGATTGTAATTAAATGATTCATACCTTTCCATAACACGGTTCACACAGATTTTATCTTATTTCCGTACTATACCACACAATGGTTGAGTGAGTTTTTGAACAGAACTACTAATGTCAAATTGACAACACTGACAGTTGACACTATTATTATGTCTGTGATTCAGAGAGCCCGCGAACAGCGAATGTTTGTTTTGTTTTTTTATTTATAGTAAAATGCATACCACGAACGAAATCATTCGTAAAAATATATGTTTAATACGAAACAATAGTCATAGATTTTATGGTGACATATTGCCCTCCAGTGAAGTAGTAATAATCAAGAAGAATACTGAAAGTAAGGATGGTAACCTCAAAAAGGAAAAAGTTACAAAAGAAAATAATATTAATAATAATCCTAAAGAATTTAGAGTCAATCAGGTCAATATACAAATGATTTCGAAAAACATTTACGAGCAGCTGTTCAAAATTCCTAGTCAGACCGTAGATTCGCAGGTTATAAAAAGGTAAACAAAATTGTTATTGTTGGATTATTTTATAATTTAATTCAACAAGAAGTTATTATATAGCGACATATTGTACGTAGGTGCGTAACGCCACGCCGCATTCACTGAAAGTTTTGCTAAAAAAATATTTTTTTAATTATTTGAAATAGGTAAGTAACTACACCAACAGCAAAAAATAAGAAAAAGTTATTGTTGAAATATAAGCCCTTAACTTTTCAGTTGTCAAGACAATCTCATAAAGCATGGTATAGATTATAAGAAGTGCAGTCACTTGCCAGATGTAAAGTTAAAACTTCCCAAATTAGAAGGCAAAGATGTTGTGGAACATTTTTATAATATTGGAGAGAAACAAGGTGCACCATACAGAGACTTACTGAAGAGGCTGGCTAGCTGTGAGTTACCACCTATGCCAAAGGTATGATTTTTACTTACTACAAAGCACAATTAACAGATACATTTTATTTAAACTCCAACTGCCTTTGGACTTATTAGCATTCTGACAGGGCTTAGGACTTCAAAGTCAAGTCAAATTATTTATTTCAAATATGCACAAGTAAGGCACTTTTGAACATATTGGCAACCAGTTTGATTTTGTCTAGACACTAGATTGCCCCGTGGAGCAGGACCAGCATGTTTCCAAGCATCCTTATCCTTTATATAATCCTCTAATTTGTAATATGCTTGTTTACAAAGTGTATTTTTAATATCAGTTTTAAATTTTCTTTGACAGAATGTCACACGGTATTTTGTTGTAACATTTAACACAGAACCCCATAAAAGATGTATGTACTTTTGATAACCTAAAAAAGGGTTCATCTATTTTATCTTTATTTCTACTATTAAAGTTATGCCTATCACTTATTTTGTTAAAAAGATGTCGATTTATTCTTACATACATAATGTTTTCATAAATGAATTGGCCAGGTACCGCCGTCATAATATTAATACTTTTAAATAGTTCCCTAAGCGATTCGCGGCGACGTAGATTGTAACGTGATTCGCAGGAAAACCGTCTGCTTAGTAAATTCTAGCTTTCTAGCTCTTAGCTCTTCTATTCAAAACTACTTTTGTTATTGCTTTACTCATCAGTTATAAATACTTTTAAAAGAGTCAATGGTTTGTAAAATAGCTGCAGTAAAAGTGTATTATCACATGTAAAGGGATGCCAATGCATTCAAAGGCAGGCATAATTATAAGTGTCAATGAAAAAAAATGTCAATTAATTTCATAGGAATGGTCCAAAAATCCAGGCTGGACAAAGTACTCAGGGGACATGCAAGAGAGAGTGCCCTGTCCTCCTGATGATGCATTGGTCTTTGATGTGGAAGTGCTTATGTCTGCTGGCAAAAGGCCCACATTGGCTTGTGCGGTGTCCACAGATGCATGGTGAGTGTTCTGTAAAATAAATATTTTAATGTATAAACACAAACAAAAATTGTGTACTTATAGGTACTTGATGTTTGTTTTATTAAAATAATGAAAATATTAGCGAGTTAGAAAATTGGCACATCATATTTGAGTACATGTAATTGTAGGCTATTTTAATGTAGGGTGTCTTCTTATGGGGAATATAATAATAGGAAAAAACCCTTAATGAATTCTCCAAGGGCTAGTATTTTTACTTTTCAGATCAGTATCAAGTTGTATGTTTTGTCCAAGTACATATTATATGTATATATCATCAGTACAAATCTAAGTTATATTTTGTTGAAAATGTAACTTACACTCATATTCATGAATTGAGTGATAATTATTCTAAACTGATCTTAATAGTTGTAAGCACTACTGCTACTAAGTAAAGTGGTTTTTCCACCCAGAATTACTCAGTAGCAGTCTGGATTTATGCCCAAATGGACATAAACCCAGACTGCTACCTATTGCCATCAAACAATGGCATTAGTTGGCATGGATCATAATTTCATCAACATACCTCTAATATTGAGCATTAAATGTGTAGTATGTTAGGTTCAAAAGGGACATACTTCCAGGTTTTATAGTATTCATGAAAATTAACAACTTTGACCATGGGACCAACTCTGAAATGTGAAAAAAAATATCAGCTGTTCCAGCCGAGTTTTTGGCGTGATTTCAAGTTTGGTTTCATAGTGAAGGTTGTTCATTTTCATGAGTACTAACTATACCCCCTGAAAGTATATCCCTACTTTGTTTTTCTGTCTTAGTATTTCTTGTTCTTATGATTGACTATACTCCTAAGAAATACTTCAAGTCTTCTCTGTCTACAGGTACGGCTGGATAAGTAAGCCACTCGCAAATGGCGAGCCTCACCAAGTCTTTGACAACATAAACTATGATGACCTCATACCTTTGGAGACTGATGGTAGCAAACCATTCGGAGACCTTAGCCGACACAGGATCGTGGTCGGCCATAACGTGTCCTTTGACAGATCTAAGATAAAAGAACAGTACTGGTTGGAAAGGACAGGTTTATATTTTTTTTTTCTACAATACTACATACAATTTTTTGTCAAAGCACATATGACGTTAAATCAGTTGTAATGTTTTTGTACCCAGTACAATCCTGGAGCCTAATTATGAAGATCATTTAGATCGAGTGAATTATTATTCTTTCCCCGTTCTATCGGCTGAATTAGACCCGGTATAGATCGCGGGAGCGTAGGATCTTTGCGCAACCCCCGGGTCATCTCATTTAATGCTTTTTTGGAACGAAGTTCCTTATCGCGCGTTGCGAAAGGGGGCTAGACGGAATTAAGACCAAAAGTTGTAACGACACTTTTTTTGGAGTAAAATATGATGTCTTTTTAATAAATATTTTTTTATTGGTTAATTTTAGATCAGATTTTTTTTGATTATTATAACTTAAAAGAAATAAAATTTCCGAAGATCTTCGTTTCATCCGGGTGTCCCTTGACACCTCTCAAGTTTTTTTATGTTCCGGGCTGGAAATTCCTAATGGATATCTTTCGCCCTGGGGGGTCTCATTGAATCCTACCCCAACATAGTTTGTACGGTGGATTAGAATTCATTGCTAGTGTGTGTTTCCATCAGTACTTTGTATTGACAGGTGTACGTTTCATGGACACGATGTCGATGCACACTTGTGTGAGCGGCGTCACCAGCTACCAGCGAACAGTGCTGAAAGCCAAGAACAAGGAGCCCCATCCCTCAGATGATGACTGGATTGAGATCAGCTCGCTTAACAACCTTAGTGAGGTAATAGTTCTAACGAAGTCAGAAACCCTTAAGTCATAATTAGAAACGTTGAAAATACAATCACCTCGGCGAAAACTTGCCAAAAATTTCCTTAAATAAGAGGTATGTTTGTACTACACAGGTCCACAAACTGTACTGCGGCACGCCCATAGACAAGCAGACCAGAGATATATTCGTGGAAGGAACAATGCAGGATGTCCACGACCACTTCCAGGCGTTGATGCACTACTGCGCGAATGACGTCATTGCGACCCACGACGTATTGAAGGAACTGCTGCCGCTCTTCTTACAGAGGTTCCCGCATCCTGTCACCTTGGCAGGCATGCTGGAGTTAGGTAAGATGAACCTCTGTTAATATTGTTAGAGAAATTATTTAATTGTTAAGCAACACGTACGTCAAATGACCGTTTTATAGCCATTTCATACAACTATCAAAGAATGACAAATGTCATTTTTCTTAGCAATTAATCGCCCTGACTTTACAACAAGGTGTGGGTGCAAAAACTGAAAACCCGAAAAGAAGTCTTCATTTCAAACAATTATACCATGGGGGGAGAGAGGGGGGGACAAAATCAGCTGCTCCATACATTTCGTCGAGCTATGTGAACATGCATGGATGAGCTGATATAGTCCCGCAGTAAAAAGGAAATGAAAATAAAAAGAACAATGATCCTCCTTCGGGCTTTGACTTAGTTCAATTGCACTTTGCATATCCTACCGACAGAATTTTTATTCAGGGTGGCCAATCTCAATGAATACCAGCCAAGTACGAAGGATAGGTACAATGTGCCAGTCTGGCCATAAACACCAAGGACACTCCCAACTCGACCCGAGAGATCTCGCAAGGCCGACGTCGTTATGTGACCTGCAAGGAACATGGTTGTTAAACTCAAAACTTTTTGACCAGGGTGCTACGCTTCTAAGAATTTCTAGACAAAAAAGCAACAATTTTTTTTAAGCCACTAAGCCACAATCACTATTACGTTCATATAAAATAAAACATACTTTTGCATAACAGGTTCAGCGTATTTACCAGTCAATTCTAACTGGCTGCAATACATAGACTCAGCAGAAACAGTATTCGAAGACTTAAAATTGGAATCTCGACAGTTACTATCACTTAAAGCTGATGAGGCTTGCAGCATGATGACTGATAACTCGTACAAAAAAGACTTGTGGATGTGGGACCAAGACTGGTCGGTACAGACCTTAAAATTAAAAAAACAAACCAAGAAAAAGAAAAAAAAACCAGAGAATGAAAAGGAGGTTGAAGCGGCCAGTGATTTTGGAAATGGAATTTTGATTACACATGATGAAACGACCAATGAAAGCATAAAGACTGATTTGAAAACGTTCGAAGTTGTAAATGAAGAGTACATACGATGTTTTGAAGCTAAAAATACAAAAATAAATGAGAAAACTATTGAAAAATTAAGCAAAGAGTTTGAACATTTGTTTGAATTAGGTGAATTGTTACCGGTTAAAAGGCCGTATTTAGCCGGATACCCTGCGTGGTACAGGAAGTTATGTACTAAGCCCGGGAAAGACCCGGACTGGACGCCCGGAGCCAATCACATTACGACTAGTATGCAAGTAAGTATCTTGGATTCAGTACTAAGTGTGTGAAGTAAGGACTAAGAGTTAGCTGGTAGCACTCATCACGTATGGAAACATTATGCATGTCCATTCGTCTTTCTCTCGCTTCTTATTTCTGTTGTCTATTTGGATGACCTTATAAAAACTTCCTATCACTTTTATTTGCACAGCAAGTAGTAGTATTAGAATGTATGTGGGTTTGGTACCACAACTAAAAAGTGAAAAATAAAAACAAAAAAAAATAACCGTCTTCCATAAAAAGCACCGCAAACTAAAAAATAAGTTTAATTTCAAAAGTTGGTGGCAAAAAAATAAAAAATAAATCAAAATAATCATTAACGTATACACCAAGTGGGAAAATACGTATTATTGAAACTGATAAGTACATGAACTATGCAATCAAAGTGCTGATGAATTGGGAACCTTCTCCGTTCTAAGAAGCCGATTAAATACCACGGGCACCTACTTCCGAAACTAACGTATTTTTTTTCATTTGTCAGTAGTTTTTAAAAGTTCAATTATGATCCAAGTTAAAGCCCTAAAGGTAGTCAACTCCACTATTTTGCAACTTTTAACTTCAGTATAGGCATTAAATAAATAAATAATTAATCACCATTCTAGATAACACCGAAACTCCTTCGCCTGTCCTGGGAAGGTTACCCCCTCCATTACATCCAATCAGAAGGGTGGGGCTTCCTGGTCCCATACAGCCGACATCGCAGTGAAGATGCAGAGGAACCGCTGGTACCTTTAGAAGAACTGCTAAAAACCTGCCCTTTGTCATTTAGCAAGGATACAGAGTTTCAACCGGATGTGTATACGCTGCCTAAGACTGTTGAGGTGAGATTCCTATTTGAAAAAATATCAGAGTATGTTTATGTTCATCCTCCTTCGACAGAAAGGTGAAGATTCATTGTTAACAAAGGTTTTAACGTATTTTTGCACGGTTATTATGGTACAGACGCTAGACGCCAGCACATCAAGCTATCCCTAACTGTCAAATTTTCTCAATTAAAAATGAACCTTATGTCTTTGCTATAAAGTTGAAATACTAACAAAGAAATTTGACAGATTGTGGTAACTTGATGTGCTGGCCTGTGTACGTGATCAAAATTGGATCACGAAGTTAAGCCGCCATCTTGTTTTTACAATACATTTCAATTTTCAAGTGACATATCACGCAAGAATTGGGTATTTGACAGGGTAGTCAGTAACGTTACTTTTTTGAATTGTGAAAACGCGGCATTTGTATGTAATAAACGTGACGTCACAGATTTTTTGAATCAAATGGAATACTTATTAACGTTAAATCCAATTTTACAATTATATCCTCGCATAGCATATATTTAATTTCTATACGTTAATCGAAGTTTTTTAAGAAGAGTGGTCTTTTTTCCAAGTAATTTCATATTGTATTTTTGACCGTGTCAAATAGCCAATTGCATAAATGTTTACCAACTGCGCGCCCCTGTCCCGTCATTCGAGCGACTAATGATCCTTGTTGCTGTGTAGATAGAATACAGTATAGATTGACTCTCAGCGTGTGCCATAGGAGATAGCGATATCTTTGACAGTTGTAAACTGGTAGGTACTATCAAATGTGGACGGGTAATTACTTTCCAAAGACATCGTAACGTGACAACTGGTTTCTTGGGCGTCAGTTGTTAGCTATCTACTGGGGTTAGACAAAAAGCTAGCATACTCGTAAGATATAGAGAAATTATAATATTACTAGCTGACCCGACAGATGTTGTCCTGTCTTAACTATGATACATACCTTACCTACCTACCTACACTACCTACCTACCTACACTACCTACCTACCCTAACTACTCTATCTACCCTACCTTCCTTACCTACCTACCTACCTATCCTACCAACCCTACCTACCTACCCTACCAACCCAACCTATACCTACCTACCTACTTTTTTTAAACGTAAAAACCTTCTCCTGACAATAACAAATACAATAAATAAGAATTAGAGAATCGGTTCAGCTGTTCTCGAAATTTGCGCTAAGCAACACATTCAGCGATTCATTTTTATATTATAGACTAGATTCCGCCCGCGGCTTCGCCCGCATAATATGTCGATAAATTATACATATAAACCTTCCTCTTCAATCACTATATCTGTTAAAAAAAACCGCATCAAAATCCGTTGCGTAGTTTTATGCATACATAGGGATATAGGGACAGAGAAAGCGACTTTGTTTTATACTATGTAGTGATCTGACATATGATCGTGCAATGTAAATGTTTGACAGGAAGATTTGGGCAGGCGTGCGTACTATGCTAGGAAGAAGAGAGACGAGCAGGCGGCCGCCAACCAGTACCACGGGCTAGGAGTGTGGTGCGGGATAGAAATTCAAGGTAATTAAAAGCCCCCTATTTTTTTTTTAAATAAAGTGTCACAATTTGTGACTCCCGCATTCCCCTTTAAACTTAAGGGGAAGATTTATAAAAGCATGGTTAGACCTGTCGTCCTGTATGGATCAGAGTGTGAAAAGGAATTAATGAAAGACTGCAGACATGCAGCTGAGATGAGAGATGAGAATGCTACGAGGGATGTGTGGTGTTACGCGAATCAGAGGAAGTCTGAAAGTGACACAGGTGACTGAAAAGTTGTGTGAAAATCGGTTGTCATGGTATGGGCATGTTATGCCGAGGAATGAGGAAAATGTTGTCAGTAAAGTTGTAAGTATGAATGTACAAGTTGTAAGTATGGATGGCTATACAAGTAGAGGGAGACCAAAGAAACGATGGATGGATTGTGTGAAAGATGATATGGAAGAAAAAGACATGTTGCGCCGATCCCAAATGAATTGGGATAAGGGCAGGGCAATGATGAAAGTTCTAATGAAATTCTACAGTTATAATCACACTAATTATTTTTTTCAGGTTGTTGTCATTTTCTCCGCTTGCCTCATAAGGACGGGCCAAAATACAAAGTGGGCAATCCGTTAGCTAAGGACTTCTTAGAAATGTTCAGCCAGAACGTGCTCTCCGCTCAAGGGAATGAGGCTGAAAAAGTAAGAACTAATGAAAACTTTAATACCTACACATAAGGTTTAGTTCCCGCTAACTTCAATATGCTTATGACATTTTCATTCTATTGATTTTGAAAACTTTCTTTACATGATGTTAAGTGGAACCTCATTTGTCGACTTCAATATGCTTATGACATTTTCATTCTATTGATTTTGAAAACTTTCTTTACATGATGTTAAGTGGAACCTCATTTGTCGACGTAACGTAATTTGGAAACAATTATTTTAAGAGACACTAGCTTCTGCCCGCGGCTTCGCCCGCGTGGATGGCGGAAATTGCATGTTATGATACATATAAACCTTCTTGAATCACTCTATCTATTAAAAAAACTGCATTAAAATCCGTTGTGTAGTTTTAAAGATCTAAGCATACATACAGACATTAGGACGCGGGAAGCGACTTTGCTTTATACTATGTAGTGATTTGCCTTTGACCTCTTTCGTTCTTGCATAGGTGCTAACATTCGGTCGTATGATGTCGTATTGGCGTAATAATAGAGAGCGTATACTGAGCCAACAAGTGGTCTGGCTGCCGGACGAAGTCCTGCCGCCGGCACTACGCGGTGGCTTGAAGAAGTATGGCGCCATCATACCGCAGGTTGTGGTCTGCGGAACGCTGACAAGACGGTGAGTGGCACAACGCGAAATTCAAACGTCGAAGAGGAATGGTTTACATCAAAATAAAAAGCTATGATACTATTTCAAACGACAAAATATTTATTTATCTCCTGAATCGTGAAAAAAAATTAGCTGTTCCCTACATTTCGACGAGTCATGTGACCAAAAATGTGTAGAACAGCAGATTTTTTTTTTGCGATTTTGGAGTTGTTCCCGTAGTAAAAGTTGTTCAGTTTGGTGGTCTGTGGCATAAGCTTTTTTATGTAATACTCTTTCGGTTACACCTTGTATAAATATAAATTTGAAAAAAAAAGTAAACCAACGACATTGAGAAGGTGGCTGGGGAAGGCAGAAGACAAAGTGTTGCGGCGCACTCTGGGAGAGGCCTATGTCCAACAGCGGACTGCGATAGGCTGAGTTGAAATGCACAGTATGTTGATATGTTCGTTGGTTTGTTATTCTTACAAGCAGAAACAGATTAAAGTATCGGTGTGAGTTTTTGCCTAAAGTTTTTACTGAACGCGAGAGTGACATAGACTACTTTTATGCCGGAAAAATATAAGAATGACTTTGCTTTTGGTTATCAGGGCCAGCGAGCCAACCTGGATGACAGCTAGCAACGCTCACAAAGAGCGCGTGGGCTCCGAGCTACGTGCTATGGTGCAGGCGCCGCCCGGATACAAGTTTGTGGGCGCTGACGTTGACTCACAGGTGTGAATAAAAAATAAAACTTTACATGTTAAGCCACCATAGTAATCCTAAGTAAATATTCAAAAGAAAAAAAAACTCGCTGAATACAAAACCTCCTTTTTTAACCGACTTCAAAAAGGAGGAGGTTCTCAATTCGAATGTTTGTATTTTTTTCTTTTTATGTTTGTTCGCGCATAACTCCGTTGCTTGCCAACCGATTTGAAAAATTCTTTTTGTTGGAAAGGGTATACTTTCCAAATGGTCCCATAATTTTATCGAAATCGGATAAGCGGTTTTTGAAAAATCAGCAAAAATCTAAAAAAATTACTACTTAATATATGTGGACGATGTTCTAATAAGTTCCTGTCACTGTAATTTACATACCAGGCAGTGGTATTAAAATTGGGGGGGGGGGGGGGGGGTTGTGTAGGTACCACAACTAAAAAGTGAAACATTAGGTACCACAACTAAAAAGTGAAAAATAAAAACTTTTTTACAAAAAATAAAACCGACTTCCAAAACAATCACTACAAAGTGAAAAATAATTTTGATTTCGGAAGTCGGTGTCTTCGGTTTTGTATTTTCATTTTTTGCCACCGACTTCCGAAATCAAAATTATTTTTCACTTTGTAGTGATTGTTTTGGAAGTCGGTTTTATTTTTTGTAAAAAAGTTTTTTAAAGTCAATGTATCTGCCTAGCCTTTTCCCAACTATGTTGGGGTCGTCTTCCAATGTAACCGGAAGCAGCTGAATACCAGTATTTTACATGGAGCGACTGCCTAACTGACCTCCACAACCCAGTAACTGGGCAACACGATATCCCGTAAGACTGGCTGTCAGATTTTCGGGTTTCTGACGACCCGTAGCGACTATCAAAGATGCACAAATGACAGCCGAGACCAACGGCTTAACGTGCTTTCCGAGGCACGGAGAAGTCTCGGTGTGTAAAGATCACCCATCCACGGCCAAACCCGGCTAGCGTAGCTTAGCCTGATGGATCGACCGGTGCGGCTGTTAGTATTTAGCCACGAGCTACTCTTTTTTAAAAGTCAATTATTAACTCGATAATAAACGCTATTAGTGTCCTATAACAGGAGCTATGGATAGCAGCATTACTAGGTGACAGTACCCTCGGGCTCTGCGGCGGCAGTGCCTTCGGCTGGGCAGTGCTAGCAGGAGACAAGAGCCGCAAGACTGACCTGCATTCACTCACTGCGACCGCAGCCGCCGTGTCCAGGGATCACGCTAAAGTTATTAATTATGCGAGGATTTATGGTGAGATGCTTTTGAATTTGTTACTATTTCTATGATTTTTTTTTTGAGGGTGGATTATCAAATCCCTTGGTAGCGTTAACCCTTTCGGACAATCCCACTTACCCGGCAGGCTCGGCCCTGACGGGCCCGTTCAAATGTTTGACTTGATAAAACGAGTACGTGTTGTTTTAATACGCGGTTCAGATTGGCTGCAACTTCAATTTCTTTAATAGCTTTTTAATAGTAATTCCGAAATAAGCTTAACTCACACCTTGCATAAAGTTAATATTCGTTTTCGTATAATTAGAGCCACTATCGCATGAATGAAATCTCTATATAATCGATGAAAATGTATGAAACAAGAGTATTTTTTTTCTTGTTATTAGGTAGTTGGTTCCATGGTGAAAGTTGTTTGTAATAATGAGGAGTCTCATCTCGTGAAAGGTTAATAGTGTATTAAAAATCACCGTGTATACTGGGTATAACCGAAACGGTATATACATACAAAAGTATATGCTACAGACAGAACAACTTTTACTATGGGACCAAATCCAATAATTATAGTGAAAAAAAAATCTGCTGTTCTATGCATTTCGACGAGTCACGTGACCAAAAATTTATAGAACAGCTGATTTTGGAACGAAGTTCCTTATCGCGCGTTGCGAAAGGGGGCTAGACGGAAATTAAGACCAAAAGTTGTAACGACACTTTTTTTGGAGTAAAATATGATGTCTTTTTAATCAAGATTTTTTGATTGGTTAATTTTAGATCAGATATTTTTTGATTATTATAACTTAAAAGACATAAAATTTTATTACAATTCACTAATTAATCGAAAGGAACTTCGTTTCATCCGGGTGTCCCTTGACACCTCTCAAGTTTTTTCTTTGCGTTGGTCCCATAGTAATAGTTGTTCAGTTTGGTGGTCTGTAGCATATTCTTTTGTATGTATATACCTACCTGGTTACACCCTGTATATGAAACCTATTTACTTGCAGGCGCCGGTCAGAACTTTGCAGAGAGACTGCTAAAGCAGTTCAATCCTACCATGACGATGTCGGAGGCGAAGAGCAAGGCCGCTAAAATGTTCGCCTCTACTAAGGGCAGGCGCGTGTACCAACTAAAGAGGCAGTACATGGAAGGGTTCATGGAAGAAGATTTGGATGAGCAGGTATATTCGACCTCGTATTTGCTTTCCCACGTTTGGCAATTGCCATGATTGCAATAAGTAAACATACACTTCACTAAGGTTGAAATTATCTATCTTACGAATACAAATTAATCTTGTCGTTTTATTACGTTTAAAGTGAATTCAACCTTAGTATGGACTATCTACACTTCTACACTAATCACACTAATATTATTTATTTATTTATTTAGGATCTCCAACAAAAAATGTACACAATACATGACACATAAACAAAAAGTTACATCAGGTAATAAGTAAGTGTACTCCTTCACTTATAGGAGACCACAACATGCACAAAGATACCTAAAGGGTAAAATTTGGAAAAGTTAATTAATTAAAGGATACAAACTCTAACAAAAAAAAAAAATATTGATAATAATATAAGAAGAAACAACCTTTAGACATAGGTACTCAGATCAAGTCTATTAAAAGTTATAATAATTATAAAGAGGAAAGATTTGTATTTTTGGATGTTTGTAACTAATAAATTTATAAACTACTTAACGGATCCGAATGAAATTTGGCACAGAGATAGATTATAGTCTGGAATAGCACATAGGCTTTTTATCCCGGAAAAATGTACAGTTCCCGTGAGATACATACATTTCCTACATACACGCGGCCGGTGCCGCTGGCTTCTTCTTTCTTTCTTAGTGTGGTTAGTGACTAACCTGGTGTCAGGGTTTTTATGCCGCCCATGGGCCTCTGACTTAGCTTCACATGTTGAGAAATATCTCTCAGGCATGCCGGTTTCCTCACCTCACCAGTTGCCGCTGGCTAAAGCTAGTCTATAATATAAAAATGAATCGCTGAATGTGTTGCTAAGCGCAAATCTCGAGAGCAGCTGAACCGATGTCTCTAATTATTTTTTGCGTTTGTTCATTGTCAGGAGAAGGTTCTTACATACATAAAAAAGATAGGCAGGTAGGGTAGGTAGGACAGGGTAGGTATGTAGGTAGGGTAGGTAGGTATGTAGGTAAGGTAGGTATCATATGTAAGACAGGACAACATCTGTCGGGTCAGGTAGTTAATTTTAAATTACATCAAGCTTACGTTCCTCAAGGAGAAAGCAGGAGAAAAGGTGTAGTAGATGAGATTTCTCATCGTCAGAAATTACTTACATTCCCTATTCCCTTTACGGATTACGAGATCATCATCTTTCTCCTGCCCTTATCCCAATTTATTTGGGGTCGGCGCAACATGTCTTCTTCTTCCATACTTCTCTAGTAATCGTCATCTCGGTAGTCACTCTCTTTCTAGCCATATCATCTTTCACACAATCCATCCATCGTTTTTTTGGTCATTGGATACATTTTCAAAAATTCTCAATGGTAAAATTCTATCTCTATGCTTTTAGTTCAGATTTCGGTTTTTTTTTTTTTAAGTCTGGGAAATCATCCAATGGCTCCCGCTCTGGGTGGAGCGGAAGGGAGTGTCAGACTCGTACTGACTAAAACCCATCCATGTTCCTTCCGTAGCCCTTTATGTTCCGGGGTGTAACCCTTTCGGACAATCCCGCTTACCCGGCAGGTTCGGCTGTTCAGTTTTTTTTAAGGTATTCGTTAATATTTCAGGTGGTAGAGATGACGGGGTATCAAGCGCTGCGCCTCGCTAAGATGAGCGGAAAGAAAGTGGAAGATATGTTCGACAAGCCGAAGTGGGTCGGAGGCACCGAGTCAGACATGTTCAACAAACTAGAGGAAATCGCTGGTACAGTAATAGCTCACTTAAATAGAACAATAATAGATTATAACGGGCGTTCCTATCGGGATCTTAATGAGCCCGGTGTAGATTTTTTAGCGTCCGTATCCTGGCTGTCGGTAAACTTTTCGGGACAACTGAACCTTTCGTCTGCTATTATGGACGAAGTTATCTTGAGGAATAACTACCAAACATATATATTATGAAGGGCGCGGTTGACATATATTTATGTCGGACATAACTCCGTCCGGGTGAGTCCATCACATACATGATCTCTGGTTGTTCTCGTCTGGCGAACGACGAATACTTGCAAAGGCATCATTCAGAAGGTAGTGCTTCTCTCTAATTCCTATTACTTCTGCTCTGACCACCGGTAGCTTGGACCACTGCAGGGTTCATCGCTCGTGCCTTCTCTGTCAAAGAAGAGGCTTTAGCCCTGCGTTGAGTGATAAAGCCCGTATCGTACCCCACTGATAATACGAATACGAAGCAGTGATAGCCTAGTCGTGTGACCGTCGGACTGCCAAGTCATAGGTCTCGAGTTTGAACCCAAGGCACGCACCTCTAATTTTTCGGATTTATGTGCGTATTGTACAATTATCACTTGCTTAAAATCCGATACCGGCATGCCTGAGAGATATTTCTCAACAGCATGTGATGCTAAGTCAGAGGCCCATGCGCAGCATTAAAACTCTGACACTAGGTTGTTCACGAAGAAGAAGAATAATAATACGTAAGTTAACTAGCAATTTCTGTTCCCCCAGACTCCGAAGGCCCGTCCACAGCGTTCCTGTCAGGTCGGTTGTCCCGTGCACTAGAGCACGCACAAGGCCGGTGGGGCGGCACCAGACTCAACTGGGCAGTGCAGAGTGCTGCGGCCGACTTCTTGCATCTCATGCTGGCCAGCATGGCACATCTCGCGCCGAAAGCCAGGCACAGTCAAGTCTTTTTTAATATTTTCTTCTTTTTTCAAATTCTTTCCTCTATCAAGTCCGGACTTATAACCGAAGCTAGTGCACTCAGCAGACAATTGCATAGAAAATTATATTTTAATCACTTGATAACAAAGGTCAAAATATAATACACCTATCAACTCGACATGAGCCAAATGTCGAGTTGATATGTATGTATGATTGTCAGCCTGCGGTATAGACATTACGATGCAGTAGAAGACTGCGGCTGCTGCACCTTCGCATTTATGTCGTCATCATTTTTGAAATGCAATAATAGGAAAAGGTATAATAAATTTAAAACTGATAAAACTTCACACACATTTTGGGCGTCCAGTCGCTATAACGGCACGGTTAAGGTTACGAAAAACGACCAGACCGGCTCTCAAAATTAATAAATTATTGAAACTTAAGGCATTGACTGCCACGCAGCAGACACAATAGAAAAACTATTGTTTGTCGGACACACGGTGACCGCGTTGGCGTTCAACGTGTTAAGTAGTTATTATCTATTCTTACATAATCTTCTATCCCCTACAGATTTTGTCTCAGTTTCCACGATGAGGTCAGATACCTAGCGTCAGATGAATACAAATATGAATCTGCGTTGGCGCTGCAAGTAACGAACTTACTGACGAGAGCGTTTTGTTCGCAAAGGTAACATTTTATTAGTTATTCTCTATGGATGGGGTTAAAATGTGATTATGGCAAGCTACTTTTTTCAGTCGTCCATAAGACGTGTATTTACAAGGGGTTGAATGTTTGGAATCTTCTGCGATGGACTTATGAGAAGAAAATAACAGGTACTTGGCAATGTATCTTATGAGATACATACAATATCTCCAAAATTAGATACCCTGTATTTTTTGCTATATCTTACTTGTCCTCTAAGGAGAATGAAAGAAAAAAACTTAATACAAATAACGAACTAATTTAATTTAATACATATTTATTTTTGCCAAGCAAAGGGTTAAATAACATATTAATAAGTACTTTATTATTTTATTTAAAAAAATAAACTTAAATTACTACACAATTGGGTATTTGACAGGGTAGTATTTTTATGCCATATTCAAATGTGACGTCACAGATTGTTTTAATCAAATTTAATACTTATTAACATTAATTCCAATTTTACAATTATATCCTCACAAAATATTTAATTTCCATATTGTGATGGAAGTTTTTAAGGTGAGCGGTATTATTTCTATGTGATTTAATATATTATTTTAGACCGTGTCCTGCATTTTCAGTGGACCGGCAGTATAGAAAATTATTAAATAGAAAGGTTCGAATTTTTAAAACTCTTTCCACGCTAGCGAGCAAAGTGCAAATTTGGGCTCAGATTTCGAATGACAAACATACTCTTTCCGAGCCTGTGATGTGAAAATAACTATTTGAAGGGTATAGGTCGTCCCAAGACTGCTCGACTACTTTGTGAGCGGTCTTGGTGAAGCGATCTATCCTATTTAAGCGGGATTGCTCAAAAGGGTTACCGCTTTTCCTGAACATAAAGGGCTACGGAATTAACATGGATGGCTTTTAGTCAGTAAGAATCTGACACTCCCTTCCGCTCCACCCAGAGAGGGAGAAGGATGATTTCCCAGCCATAAAAAAATTAAAAAAAGGGACGCGTGCCGCGAGACTTTTGTCCCTTAGCATAAAATGGCTCACCTCACATCTTGCACCGCAAGCCATGTCACACGTGAGGACCAGCGCTACGCTGCGTCAATGAACGGTATTCGCGTAGCTAAATCTTGGGCCAAACTTATTTTAAAAAAAAAGAATACCTACATGCATTACCATAATTTTAATAGTCAGTTTCTTTTGTTTCAGAGTTGGAATAAACGATCTTCCACTATCAGTAGCGTTCTTCACATCTGTGGAAGTGGACCAAGTATTAAGAAAAGAGTCAAATCTCAGCTGCACAACTCCATCCAACCCTCACGGTTTAGATAGTGGCTATGGAATCCCTAATGGAGAATCATTGAACATATTTGAAGTATTAGATAAATGTAAAATAAATAAATCAATTCAATAAATAGTTTTGGTTTTTATTCGTCGAGTGTCATGTTACTGACTTGTAAATAAGATGGTGCTTCATGAGGTTCATCAATAGGTAAAAAATACCACAGCATAAAATAATTTTGGGCTAGTCACACTGTCGAGGCCAGTCATGGGAATGAGATAAAAGAAAATCGAACATTGCTGGACTTGCGACTTTTATTGCAGAACCACAAAGCTTATTTTTTAATCGTGGTCATGATTTATATTGTATGGCGGTCGTGGTGCGGTGATAACGGGTACGACTTACGAGTTGAAGTCGTAGGTTCGAACTCAGGAGTTTTAGTTCAAAAGCATCGTGGGGCATGTCCTAGAATGAAAAATTCGAAGACGTGACATCTACCCACCCGCAATGGGCCCGCGTGGTGGAACACTAATCTAAGAGCGGCCTATGTCAAACCTGTGGGATCATTATAGGCTGATTATTATGTTACGATTATGCCCAAGAGATAATGTTTGTATGACAAATTATACTGCAGGGCACAGACCAAATTATTGTAAAAAGTTTTTTAACCCTGTTAAAAATTGAAAAACCACTTAAATGCCTGTGTGATTGTCCGAAAGGGTTACCGCTACCCCGGAACATCAAGGGCTAAGGAAGGAACATGGCTGGATTTTAGTCAGTAAGAGTCTGACACTCACTTCTGGAGTAATTGAATTGATGATTTCCCGCCATCAAAAAAAAAGGATGTATAGACGCTCTAGTAACTTGCAATGGAACGACATTTTTAGGGAGTGTCAAAAATGACACTTTGTGTATACAAACTTGTGGCATTCCAGTTCCAAAAAAGTAGCACCGTTTCTTTAGCATAACGATATAACGAACAACAATTACCTTTTTAGATTTGTTTTATATCAGTTTCTTCATAGAGGCCTTGAAATAACGATTTGTTGTTCTGCAGTAAAGAAATATTTTATTCAAAAGCTTGTTTCTCTTGTTGTACTAATTAAATATTAATTAATTAAATGAAACATTAAAGTGACATGCTTAACAGGTTGAAACATACTAACCTATTCCTCCTAACCTCTTTTTGTGTGAACGTGTGATACACAAACATTGTCAAATATAATCTCTAAATCTGCTGTTCAACTTGCTAAATTCATGTTAATAATAAGCAACCATGTCTAAAGTTACTAAACGGAAACATGTTATGAATGAAGCTCTCTGGGACGACTATGAGCTGCCTAAAGAGAATCAAAGTATTGTTAAAGTTATGAGAACTAAAGGCAATAATTTACATGAGGTAAGAAAATCTGATTTATAACAAGTAATAAGCAAACCTAAGTGAACCAAACGGCAGCAGGCAACCTTATATTTTTAAATAATTTACAATGTTCATGAAAACTAGTGAAATAAGTACTTATTTATTTTTTCAGATTATTACACCAACTGGCGAAGAATACTTGGTGTCTATGCCAACAAAATTTAGAAAAAATATATGGGTTAAAAGAGGAGACTTTATTCTAGTGGAACCAATAGCAGAAGGTGATAAAGTGAGAGGTGAAATAGTGAAAATAATGAACAAAGACTCTATCAAATATTATAAAGAAAATAATGTGTGGCCGAAAGAGTTTGGGGACAATAAACAAACTGATGCTGATATTGATGACGAATTATTTGTGAACACTAATAGAAAACCTATGATGACTTATAGTGAAAGTGATTCAGACGATAGTGATACAAACAGTGATAGTGATGAAGATAGTGATAAAAAATAATATTTTTTGGCTATTCTGTATTTTTTATACACCAACCTTTTTTATGGCCTTTATGTTTTGACAAGAGCAGCTATAGCATTTTGGCTGTAGATATGAGCGCATTATGAGAGCTATATTTAGTTCACAGTAGCTAATATTGGCCAGATTTCCAACTAGAAATACTGGTTTTGCATACTTCCATTTGAAAACAAATGTGGGACAGTTATATTCTTTTTATTGATGGGTTATGTGTTTTGATGTTAAACATTAACCTCGTAACGCCCAAGCATAAAACATATCATGAGAGCTAAATGCCCAGTGTTCATTTTAATGTACATAATATATCATTATGGTTAATGCCCAAGCAAGTATGCGCCTATTTTGTACATTGTAATGTACGCTGGGCGTTTACGCATCCTTTTAAAAAATGTTTGGGTTTTAATGATTTCCAATATTATGTACATTTAAATGTACAAGGGGCGGTACAAGGTTAAACTATTATAACTTCTGGAAGTAACTGAATAGAACCTCATTGAAATTTTAGCTTTAATTTAATGAACTTGAGCCAATTTATATTCAAAGTCAAAGTCAAATCATTTATTGTTAACCTTTTGAGCGCCAGAGTATAAACAAACGCGCATACCCTCAACGCCAAGCTACAAATTGAATTTCTTCTTGTTATCATGAATTTCCCATTATCCATTATGTCTTTTAATTTGTTTCATGTCATTAAATACGTACGAGAGCTTCAATGTTTAAGATATCTATATAAACAGTCACAAAAGTAATGTTTTGATTGTTTATTTCGTGTTATAGTGTTGTTGCCACTGTCACATATTTGTGACGTTGGCATACAGGGCATGCGCTTGCTTGTCACGTATATGTGACAATGGTGTTCAAAAGGTTAAGGATTGTTACTGCTACAATAAAAACAATACTTTGGATTTTCATATACTTTAATTTAAGTAACTGGAACATACAACAACAATTATCTACAATAGAATCAACACCTTCAAAGACCTTAACTACCACCTCTTATAGCAATCAGAATTGGAGAATGAGAGGGACTTCTCTTTCCCAATGTGATGGTGGTCGGCCCCCAGTAATTTATCTGAGATCATTAGAACTTGCCTAGACATTGATAATAGAAATACTTAAGAAAACATATTAAATTATAATGGAATTTATCTATGTTCTACTATCTTATCAGACTTAAGAAACTATTTATTGTAAGGTTTTCTTTTGATTTGATTATTAAAATGCAATGTTCGAGAGCAATATTGTTACAATAAAATATAATGTTATTATAATTAACCAATCTGATTTTTCTTTTCTATTTCAACTAATACAATACACAACAAACCATAATTTTCTTATTTCTTGATCTAGTAAACAATATGGTTAATATTATAGCTCTAGCAAATGCACTAGTAATTTTATAACAATATTAAAATACTTTTTTTCCCTTAATTTAAATAATATATTATGACTATAATATCAATTTTCTAATAATTATTTTAAACAGTTTATTTAATATCGGCATCAATATCATCAGCCATAATGTATTCATAAATCCTTTTGATAAGTTCAACAGATTTTACTTTAGACCATCCAACAGTTTTAGTAATCAGCTTTGCCTGACCATCTTTGATAAACTCCAGAGTGAGTTGTTTTAGAGCATTGGCAGAGTGGAGGTCAGCCAATTGTAATGTTTCTATTGCATTTTCAACAGTCAGCTTCTTATGCAAAGCTTCCTCACAGAGACTTTTTAGCCTACTGAGTTGATAGTAGTCTGCTGCAGCAAGCAGCTTCTCTGGTATCTCATCAACTCTTGGAGCTTTGTCACTGTATATAAAAGTCAGGACCTCTCTCAGGACTTCAGACTCAAGTGGAGACTCAACAACATTAGTGTAGCATTCAGTTGTGTTATGTTCAAAATGAGCTTTCAAAACAGCACTTCGACTAGCTAGAACTGCCTTATGCACCTTATATTCCACTAGCTCTGCAGATTTCATTGTTACATCAGAAAACAGGCCATTGTTGAGTAAGTTCTCGAAATCATTACTCAATTGCGCCTCGGGGATATTGGAGCGATCTACTTTTATATCATTAGTCACCATAAACTGGTATTTTAGTCTTAGACTACCATCACTTAGCAAAAATATGTCTCTGCCGTCATAACTAGCTATATCTCGCTTGAACAACGTAGCTAAGTACTGCCATTTATTCGCCTGAACAGTGTGATACTCTTTTATAACTATAGATCGCTCTTCAAATCGTTTCAAACATATTGTCAAAATTGACTTCAAGAACACGGGAATAGGAGACAAATAGTAGATTTCAATAATGTCATTATCCCTCCCGAGGAATTGCATTTTTAATTGGAATCGTGATTCTGATAAATCGGCCGGATCCTTGGATTTTTCTGTGCGAAACTCTCGGGTACTTTTATTTTCTAATAGGATGATAAAATTTGGCACAGTCCATATTATGGTGTTTATTTTAGTTTGTCCCTCGGTGCGGGTTGTATAATTTATACTAGACATTTTTATGATCAAAACTTAAACACGGAGATATTCTTATTTATTTTTTAACGATCAACACAGAAATTCAATTTGTCATGCATTAATCGTACGAATCGAATGTCAATGTCAAATTGTCAAGTCAAATTCCATTATTTTGATCACTTCAAAAGAGAAAAGATGGCTGCAATTCACCAATAAAAACATCGCAATAGTGTTGTTGTGTGATAAAAGTTCGAATCAACTAAAACTTGGAAGTTCGACGTAGTTTACAAAGCTAGTTCTAAATAAAATGAACGTGCATCATGTGACGTCATGACGTGCCTTGCCTTCGGAAAAATAATAAAAAAGTGCATTAAGCGCGTCATGTTATTGAATTGTTTGTAGTTCTATCACAAAAACACAAACAAAATAGAAAAAAAAATAATTGTAAAAACTTTGAAAAGTACACAACATTCTTTGTAAAAACATCCAATATTTTTTGCTCGACCGACGTCGATATTTTCGCTCTTTGAGTTGAGTTTTCTTTTCCATTGTTTTGGCTAAAGAATTGATTTGACAATACGATTTCGCTATCTAATCTATAATGAATGTGTGATCGTAAAATAATCTTCTTAATATAATATCAGTGATTTATCGTAATGTAATAAACGTTCGATTCATCAAAGCGTAACAGTGAGAGGTGAAGATTACTAAATAAAAAAATATTATTTTTTCTCGCGACAAATGTTATTTGGTGCTCATTATGGAGGATTATAAGTTTCTATTTAAAGTAGTATTAGTCGGTAATGCCGGGGTTGGGAAAACATGTTTAGTGCGTCGCTTTACTCAAGGTCTTTTCCCACCTGGGCAAGGTGCTACAATTGGTGTTGATTTTATGATTAAAACTGTAGAAGTTGACGGTGAGAAAGTGAAGGTAAGTTCCTTTAACGCTTATACATATTTGGCATCACTATTGCATCATTTTTAATGCTGAAACTGGTACTTTATAAGCATATGTTGTTCATGATTTTGTTGTTAACAAAGACCTATAACTACATGAATCAGGTGTCCTTGTATCAAATTAATTTCATGCAACAAAAATAATATGAATCTCACATCCATAAATGAGTATGTGATTGAGTTTTAATCCTAAGATTATTTTGTTTTTCATTGTACCAAAAGCAGAGGTGAAAGTTACTAAAATTACATATTATTTAAAATAAATTATATCTCTAAATTATATCACTTGAAAATAAATGATTTATTTGTTATAAAAAACATTAATGAATAATAATATCTTATATGTCTAAGTTCTTTCATATAGGAGGTAGGCAGAAACTGCAGAACCCCACCTATGTTCCTTACAATACATAGTCCTTTTGCTTTATTTAAATTTAAACACTATTTGGTCACACACTAGACTGCTCCACTTAAAAAAAAAAAATTGTATACTTGTTTTTAGTTGCAAATATGGGACACAGCAGGTCAAGAAAGGTTCCGTTCCATCACGCAGAGTTATTACAGGTCTGCCCATGCCCTTATATTGGTGTATGATATATCTTGCCAGCCAACGTTTGACTGTCTACCAGACTGGCTCCGGGAAATTGAGGAGTATGCCAACAATAAGGTTCTTAGGATATTAGTTGGTGAGTATAGAATTTCTTATAAGTTGATATATTGCCTTATGCCTTGTTTTTTTTTACCATTAATGTACCATTAGCTCAGTTATTGTATTTACTCCATAAGGAATGAAAGTGTGATGTTCAATTGGCATAATAAAATTATTATTATCATAATGATGGAAAGAGAAAGTGCATTGCCTTGCCAGACCTTGTATAATCACCGTTCAATTTTATTGAGGACATGACCTCATACAGGAACTTGTTAGTTCATTGATTCATTTGACCCTAATTCTATAGAACCAAAGTTGGGACTGATGAATGATAAGGGAGCCATTTAGGTTAAGGATATGACATTTGAATTGCTACTTTCATTGATTTTGAAGAATGTCTAATTTGATTAATGTAAATCAAATTAACCGACTTTCTGAATGTGAGCTGTGACAGTTCTCACGCCAGTGGTAGCTTAAGGCCGCGGCCGTATTCGTAAGAAGATTGCGATGCGATGGCGATTGTGCTTAGACGAACAACTAAGACCATAATATGCCAAAGGTTTTGTCACAGAAATAAAAAAGCGATGTGCGAGAAATTCGTGCATTTTTGTCTTTCGCAACCGTCTTAAAGCGTTGTCCCACCGCCGCCATCACCGAGAACGAGATAACGAAATCGATTACCATTATCATGTCCACCGCAAGCGCTGTCATCCTGGCCCCCGAAGTTTCGATTAGTTCGGCGCACCCGCTAGAACTCAACCCGGGATTGTGACGGCCTATGCCGATGTACCGGTACAACAAAACCTCGTTTTTGTTATGTCATATCGTAACATACTGAATTGCCGGGTTCGTTTGAGGTGGACACACGATTTGACACGATTGACGTCACGTTAGGTTTGAATACTTTCGATTCTGGTGACGGCCCGGTAAATGCTGCGCTGGGCAAGCGACAAAAGCCCTTACCTTGTGTGGCTTTAAACTAATAATAATTTAACCCTTAAAAAAGTTATGGTGGTCAAAAAATATGGCTTAATAATTTACAGGTAACAAAACTGATAGAGAAGACAGGGAGATCCCGAGACATATTGGCGAGGACTTCGCTCAGCGCCATGGCATGTACTTCTTAGAGACATCAGCCAAAGAGGCCGAGAATGTCGAGAGATTGTTCATGGAGATAGCTGTTGAACTTATGGAGGTAACCGAATGATAGATAATAAATATATTTAATTCTGTAAATTGGTTCAAATAATACTCTAAAACGCTAAAATACATTATGTTTTAAAACTAGATCGGTATTTCCTATACATCAACTTCGAGAAGAAAGACTGAAACAAACTCATAGGTAGGCCACAGTCTCATCGTCTAAATATAATCTTGGCATGGCCGTATGAGGCCCTTGCAGAGTAAGCTCTGAGATAGCCAGCTCATTCACATTGATATTGCTCTAGTAGGTAATATTAAATTCCTAAAATTTCATCAAATAGGCAGTTCCGTTTTACGGCAACGTCTAGCGGTTTCACGACCGCTAGCTCGAGGATATGTAATATTCTGTTACTGCAGAGGCCACCTCGTCATGACGCAGTGGAATATTGATGGCTACAAACAGAAAGAAACCTAGCATCCTTAACTATACGTTTATATTGTATTTACATAATATGACTCACTGGTAAATTTATTAAGAAACAAGTTATACTTTACTACTTCTTTGTAGTTAAGTCCATGTTACTTCCCGCAATTATTTCCGGTTACGTCAAATAATAAAAGTGGCCGTGAAAAATTATCTAAAACCGGATTATGCTTCTATTATCTCTAATGGATATCGAAATGTTAAAAGTGTTTATTTTTTAAGTTATTTCACACTGAAAAATCAGATGATATATAGCGGTAAATAATTTTGTAAATAGGTTACAAAATGTTCTGTATTTAAAAACGATTGTTGTGTAGAATAAAATAGGGGTTTTTCTCACGTGTGAGCCTCAAAACCAGTACTGATTTAGCAGTTCAAACGTGTGAATAAATTATGCCACTGGGCCACAGGTCGATATAGTTACATCCCGTCATTTGGGTCATAGATGTTAGCAGAATTATTTCAGTCTTTATTTTATGCTCCAAAGATGATTTGTATGGGGCTCAACCTAGGTTATCGACTGCTTAACTGGTCGTGCCTGTAGATGCCTCAATAAATTAAGGTCTCCAGCCAAACCATAAAAACTTACAAACTAAGTGACTATACGCTAAAGACCCGCCCCACAGGGGGTGCCGCTATGTGGTACGGTCTCTGGGCTTATGGCGTCGTTGGGCAGCAACGGATAGGCTCGGATCGAGAAATTTGGGTGCCGATCTGACGATTTAAATCTTTGTGCTCAACCGAAAACAACCTCCAAGTCCGTGTGGATTGTATACTTTTCTTAGCTCTTTTTTAACTTGAAATTTTTACATTTCAGCAAGCGAAGTGCAAGGAACTGCCGAAATACGACGGCAGCTTAGGACCCATCAACGGCAAGACGACGTCGGTAGGTGACGGGTCATGTTGTCTACGCTCGTAGACTTAACGAATTTATCTCATTGATATTAATAGCTATTAAAGTGCTGCGGTGTTTTTGAAAAGAACTATTTTACTACCATTGAGTAGTTGGCTTCAAAGAGGATAATCAGTATCCTAATATTGTGCAAAGTGCATTAGTGACAGTCGCTTTCGTTTAGACAGTTCAACAACATGTCAACATCCATTGCGTTGTGATGATAAACGTGAACCCAGAATTATTAAACATATGGTGCAATAAATAGTGTAAAATTTTCAAAATGAAAGCAATTGTCACTAATGTCGATGTATCTCAATTTAGGTGCGGATCGCCCAGAACCTATCTAGACACATACTTACAGTTTTCTACGACGCGTTATGGCAATGCATCGCCGGTGATGGGACTAAAATAATGTCATTTTTCGATTTATATCTAAAAACCAACATAAAGTTAGGCGAATGATTATTTGATTATTGTTTTTTATTTGACTTTTCTTTATGACAGTACATTATGCGTGGATTAGATTAGTTACCATTGATTACGATATTGACAATGAAGGAATTGAGATTTTCTTGCTAACGAATTAATGATTGATGTAAATGTAAATGTAAAGTTAGTCATTACGATCTTTTTTATACTGTTTTTTATTTTTTTATTTTCTTGCCAACGAACGAAGGACTGATGAGAATTTTAATTATGTATATTTTGATTTTAATTATTTTATCTTTTCAACAACACCGCAACGAACGTGTCGTGTATTTCGTAGAACGAAAGTCATTCCACTCGCTTTTAAGTGCTGCGCCGTTGTCACAATGTCATGACGTCATTGTCATATTGTTATTCGTCAGTCACTAAATCGTGTCAATTCGTAGATGTAGTGTGTCGGTACCATTATATTGCATATCAAGTGTTAATTCTATTTATAGTGTAAAATTGAGACCAAACATAGGTTTACTCGATTAAATGTACATACATGCATAAATACATAACGTTAATAAAAAGACGTCGGCGAAGAATGGTGAAATCTTTGACGAAAACTAATACTTACTTACCTACTCCAAAATGTTCAATAATATGTTATTAGAGATCTCATTATGTTGGGAACATATAATTTGTGTATTTAATGATATGTCCCGTATATACATATAACGTATTGACCTACTAATTTAGTGTGCGACTGTGCTAACATTAACTAACGCGTCTTATTATTTGGTTTATTCTTTGGCAGCTTGAGGCATACTACCTACTTACATAACATCACACCTCGTTTCCCCGAAGGGTTGAGCAGACGTATAGTACACCCAAATTTTGGCAATTATGTATAAGACACGTGTGATAGGGGGCGAGCCTGTAGCGCTATTAAAACTATTACAAAATGAGCAATTATAATCGAGATGTTTGCAACTTATTTTAGTCGATTCTAAACGATCCTATCGCTTATTTAATTGATCAGATAATGATTTAAAATCTGTTTCACACGACCTACTCGTTTCTCTTCAAAATTATACGTTATTCAAACCCAAAGCAAGTCATTAAAGAAGATGCGCCAGAGTTCAAATTTTCGCGAAATTCAAATTTTATTAAGCACGTTTTTTTACAATTTGCAATTCAGTATTAGATTTTATGTTGATTAAAATATGATTCGCCGCCGTAACAATTACGTATTTACAGAACTTTAAGCATTAGAACCGCCAAAACAACTCTTTATCTTGGGCGTAATATTCTCCCTTCGTCTTGTGCGAGCTTGAATCCCTCGCTGCACGCAGAATTCTAGTCAGTTAAGACTAGAATTCTGAGTTTTGTTTCGCTCAAGAGTTAACTGACAGCTCTTTCGCTGCGCTACGGAGCCCTAGAATACTTAAGATACTGCTTAATCCCCTTGTGAATAATAATGGGTTCAAGTAATTAATATTGCATCTTCGTGTGAAGAAAGGTAGCGTGCAATAAATTGGTTTATATTACAGAATGTGGTCGTGTTAAGGTGTAATTAGTAATAATTACATGTTGTAAATCAATTATCTGTCAAGATTGTTGCAAGTCTTCGCTGCAGACGTCAAAAGAGTCATGACATTGTCTCAATGTACCTAATCAGTAATCAAGTTATACAATTTTGCTGTCCGCAACTTTTGTTATTATCATTAGGATACAATTTAGTGTACCATGTAACGCGGTGAATAAGGATGCGTGACTACTTAAAAGGGATTTTAAAGTTGATAGTCTGTGACCAAAAAGCTCTCATAATTTTTTTTTAAATTGAGGATTAAGTCGCGTGTTGCCAACAACATGTTATTTCAATATTAACCTCTATTCACCGCATTTTATGGTACATCCTGATTGTTTGTAAAAATGTTTTAAAATTGTTACGTATTAAGACTTCTTTAGTTCCTGAGTAGTTTATTTAACGAGATTTAATTAGTTGTGCGTTGCTTCAGCTTAATTTGGTCGGTTAAATAAACGATATATTAATAAAAGTTATTTAAACAGTATTTAATGTATACTTTACTTATTATTATTTTGAAGTATTATTCTATGTATTACTGAATTATAGTTTTGAAACATTTTTACACAATTTAGAGGGTTTATTAAATCGCCTCTCGGAATGGTTAACTAGATAATGTAGGATAATCTTACTGAAATACTATTTTGTAGACAGCTGACTAGAATTTATTGTTCACTAATATTAAAAGTTATAACTAAAAGTAATCACAGGAATAACGCAATCGGAGACTATTTTACTACAGGATACTAATATGCATGTTTCGAATAAAATTGAAGGTAATGCACTGCAAATGAGCATTTAAAGGTATTTTATTTAATCTGCCAGTTATTTCAACGCTGTCTGACTACACGTGCTCGTGAATATGTAATATATATGTAAAGTACCCTATGACATAAGTTCAATTTTATCTAAAGAAACATACCCTTTATGTGAATCAAGTGTTGACAGGAAGGTTGTGCAGTTTGATAGAAATAAGACCAATTTTTGTTAAATTCCTCATAGCTAAACATAGTCGGTTCTTCTGGTGGAAATGAATTGCCTGAAATATGATAATGTGATCTCTCTTATTGAAGCGTAATAATTCGATTTAAGAAGTATTTTACTGTAAGTTTGGCTATCATAATACTTTTATTATTTTGCTACTACCTACTTAATTATGCTACATAATAGTGTTTTAGTAAATTGTTAATTTTAACTTAGCGTTAAATAATAATATTTATTATTTCTTGTTGTAGGTGCCTATTTTGAAATTTTATATGTTATTTTTGTACTAAACATCACACTAACTGTTTAATGCACTTAAATGTGAATTGTTTAAAATGATTTTTATATTATAGTTAAGTATTTCATGTTGTTCGTAATATTGTGCAATTTAAAGTTTATTTTTGTCGGCCACACTTGCCTAGTTGACAACGCTAAGTTTTATCAATACATATTATATTTTATAATGTTTTAAATTGCGTACTTTTTATGCTTTTTTATAATGTTGAATTTGTCAGATACAATTTAAAGTTGGTTCGTGACTGGTCGCACCATTATTGGATCTGAAATTGAAATAATATCTAATTGAATAAATGTTTCTTCATAATACATTGATTATAATTATTATATTGAAATTACTCCTCACCAAAGAAATTGAATTATTGTAATACTCGGATTATAATAAATGATCACTTTGGATATAACTTGCTTTTGTTTCAATTACCTTTGTTTTAAGATGTAGGTCGTTTCCTGATTGCGACCGTCGCGATCGTTACTAATTCTTGTTCGTTAATGCGATTTCGCATTGGTGCGAAAACCCTTTCGCATCACCAAGTATTGAACGCGACGATCGCTGTTATTAGGACACTGACTTTATTTTTTGAGGGTGGGAAATCATCAAGTGACCCCTCCAGCTCTGAGTGGAGCGGAAGGGACAGTCAGACTCTTACTGACTAAAACCCAGCCATGTTCCTTCCTTAGCCCTTTATGTCCCGGGGTAGCGGTAACCGTTTCGGTCAATCCTGTTTACCCGGCAGGCTTCGCCCCTAACGAGCCCATGCACATGCACGGCCTTAGAAGCTCACTGATTACACGTGACCGCCACTAATGGTCAGCGAGTCATTATTAGGTAGTTATGTAAAATAATGATATGAAATTGTCTGCTGCGCTCTATAATCATTGCTCAATTTATTCAACATCATAGAGGGTAATGCTATCCTATCCAGCATTAAAAAGAAGAAACATGGTATAATAATTAATATGGTAGGTAGGTACGACTGTACGAGTCCTAGTACGACTTACGAGTCATGACAGCATCTGTGGTGGCCATAACTTTATCGTATCGTTCGAACACCTGTTTATCATATTTACAGCTTAATAATGTTCTAGTTTTATCAAACATAATTATTCAACTCTTGATAAAAGGTAAAATATTATTTAATTATTACATTTTCGTTACCTACTACATAGAATAGTCTTAGAGCATTTAACCTATAGTAGATTGAAACGCACTTGAAGTGAAGTACCAAAAAACTAAAAATATAGAATCGACTAAATGACAAAAAAACTGATTTGTTCCGTAACAAAATTACTTGTTGTCTCAATAAATACATTGTTTTATGAAGAACTAAAAAATCTTAAATACATAGCGATTGTGAATAAAGTCTGAATTAGTTTAATCGATTTAGAGACCTGTCATCGAAAGGCATCGACTATCATGTTTATATTATTTATCGATCCACTCTAATGTCGCTTTGAAATGGCCGACGTTTAGGGGGAGTGTCTAGCGGAAATCGGAATTCTGAGTAATTTTTACCAGATAGGGTGAGTGGTTGACCGTAAATTACATTTCTAATGGTAACCAAAACAATACAAAACATAAGTGGACCCAAAACTGAGGCTTAATAATAGTTGAGAGTATTTCCGGTGCGACAGCCGGCCGAGTTATTCAAAACAAAAGTGTTTTTACGGTATTTTGTAGTTTTCCATCCAGGTATATAAGGTGTTCTGTTACAACTTTGTGATACAGTAAAATTAACAATCTGTGTTCCGAATAAAATACCCATTTTCTGTTACAATTTCTCTAAGTGATCACGGTACAAAGAAATATTGTATCTATGTATGTGTAGCCTGTAGCCTGGTTTTTTCTAATTAGAAATGCAATTAGTGTATGTGTAATGTTTATTGTTAGTTAAAAATACCGTAAGGCAGTGTTAAATTTGTTAAGAATAATACAAAGTATTTATAAAGAACTTTGAAAATTTGTTGCAGACTTGGACACCACATACCTACATTCCAAATTTAAAGACTGAGAAACTTTTTTTAAAAAGTGGATAATCATGGCTTGGCGTTTCAAAGCCTCTAAGTATAAAAATGCGGCACCGATTGTGCCTAAACCTGAGGCATGTATTAGAGATATTTGTGTCGGATCATACCAGACTTATGGGAACAACATTTGTGCATCTGCTGCCTTCATGGCCTTTAATTGGGAGCATGTTGGGTCCAGCATGGCTGTGCTGCCCCTTGATGACTGTGGCAGGAAGAGTAAGACAATGCCTTTGCTTCATGCACACTCTGATACTATAACGGATATGGAGTTCTCGCCGTTCCATGATGGCTTGCTAGTGACTGGATCACAGGATTCCCTGGTAAGTCCTTGTATAATTATCATTGTGTTATAATTAAATAATGTAATGAATGTCTTTCTTAACTAAGTGCAACCAATGTTTATAGAAGTATCTGGTTCTATTCCATTTTTTAACACAAGTACTAATGCATAATTTGTTCACGGTTACAATCATGAAAATAAAAACATGAAATGCAAGACATTCAATACAATATTTCTTTATCTGTTCCTTTCTCTACATCCTTTACATATTATATTAAAAATTAAACATCTGCTTTCATACTTTAGAACCCTGATTGAGATTGAGCCAATTAGTATATTATTATTTATAGTATATATTAGTAATTTTTTCAATCTCAACTCTCCTTATTGTATAAAGAAGAATAATAATTTATGCATGTTAACAGTAAACTGGTTATGTATGCATCAACCTCAAAAGTACTGCATTAAATAGATAAAAAGGATTTAATTCCAGAAAAGGTCCTTTAAAAGAGATCCTAGTTATGTGGATATCATGACCAGAAACAATTAAACATTTTTTGGGCTCCACATGATAATATTTGCACCGTCTTTGTGCACACATTAACATAGACCTCCTTATTCACTGGAGTGTGGAAACTAGATTTTGACTTTCCAATGGCAATATTTTAGCTGCTAAGACTTGAAGATTTTTATTAATGTGTGTAAATTTCAGCTAGAATAAATGCATAATGTTCACATTTATCTTAAATGGGAGTCAGCAGAGTTATCAAATTTTCTGGAATGTTGATTGAATTTAATCTGCTATTTCAAATATATTTCAACTGGTTTGATTATAAGTTGCTATTTTTTAAGAGCTAACATGTTGTTTAACAGTATATTCTGTTAAACAGGTTTCCAGAATAATTTATCACTTTAATATTTCTGTGGTGTTTGGTAACTACAAAAATTGAATTTCACTCTATAAGCATTTGAAACTTTTATAATACAAATAACATTAGTTATTTTGCTGATGTACTTATAGCAACAGGAGGCTCCTAAGCATAGATAGAAAGAAAGTAAAAACAAATTGAGTATGGGTGATTTAAAAACAGAAAATGTTCAATATAATATATGTTAAGTTCAAAATTGGAAATTTTTCGCACCACAGATTAATTCTAATAGTAATAGACAGACTGCATTGAATAACTTTGTCACAATTCTCAGCTTAAAAGAATGCAATCCTTACATTGTTGTTTTTTGCAACTGCAACTTTTTAAGGGCAATGGACCAACAAGGAATCTTCCTAGGAATTTTAAATACAGTCTATGGTTGAAATTTCCCATAAATTCCATTGATGTTACTAATAATATGTCCAAATGAAAGTTATAAAAATTGATAAATATAGCAATGCAAATAGATAAAGTTCAAATTCAAATTCAAATTCAAATAGTTTATTGTGGATCATAGGTTCATAAGATGTTGTGTTAAATACAGGTGTCAGCTATGTCCCGCCATTAAGGCATACAAAGTTTATGTAACAGTTCGGCAAAAACAATACAATACTAGACATTAAATAATAAAATAAAATTGAGATCAAACAAAAATAAAAATTACAATACAAATTACAAATTACAAATTACAAAATACAAATTACAATAGGTACATCAAATCTGTCATGCAATATATTTTGATTAAATTGTCAAAATAGTAAAATATTTTATGTCAGATTAACAAATCATATAATTATGGACTTCAAATTTAAATATTTAATTTTTTATCATAGGTCATAAGTTTGGTGAATATATATTTAAATTAAATTACAAAACATTCATTCTAATTGTCATTCAATACATTATGATTAAAGTAGTACAATATTTAAGTCAAAAAAAATAAAATTATTCATTCAATGGATTTGCTTCAATGTATTGTCATCTAAAAATTCTCTTACGGAGTAATAACATTTATCTATCAATAATTCAAGTAGTTTTTTTTTTAAGGTATTTATATCGCTCATAGTTCTGAGAAAAGGTGGTAGATTATTAAAGATCCGTGGACCCATACAAAAGATGCTTTGGTGTAAAAGCTTTGTTTTACTGGCTACGATGCGCAGCTTGTCTTTGTGTCTGGCCCTAGTGCAAAAATCAAACAAGTTTGGGTTTGATTTTATAAACATTACAGCTTCATATATATATACACAAGGGAGAGTTAATATTTTTAAATTTATGAAGTGTGGTCTGCATGAATCTACTTGGTGTATATTGCACATCGATCTGATACACCGTTTTTGAGCTCTAAAAGCATGCTCTTTCTCTACAGAGTTGCCCCAGAATATGATGCCGTAGCGTATGATTGAAGCAACATATCCATGGTAGGCAGTTAGTAGTGCAGACTGACTGACAGTGTTCCTTAGTCTGTAAAGAGCATAAGAGCTCTGACTAAGCCTTTTGCAGACTTGCTCAATATGTGACTTCCAATTTACTTTGCTGTCAATATAGAGACCCAGAAATTTGGTTACATCTATACGGTTAAGTCATACTTATCTCATGGAACTTGTACTATAGATAAAACAGTAGTCATGTTATTTTATTCAAATGATGAACATTTCTATGGTGTTATAAATACCATAATTCCGCTCCAGAATGGGGTTGGTAGAGATTTTGTTGCATATCAACACTTCAAAGGCAAGAATTACCAAGCTACATGTTGGGCGATATTCAGTAGACACTATTTCATAACATATTGAGAAAACTCATAATCTTTTAATGCCAGTTTATTAAGCCTTTAAACAGCATTAGAATTCGTTGGAAGTAAGTAGTTATGAAAAATAGGCGATTTTTTACGATTTTTTTCCAAAATAAATACTTTAAAATGCTCTACTGTTAAATTGCCGATATGTCGTTTGGTAATTGCCTTTCAAGCGTCAATATGATTTTATAAGTTGGTCTGAAGTTAATGCGGTATACCAAAATGTATGGTGATGTTTGTAGCAGTATGAAACTCCATACAGTGACATAAAGCATTTGGTTGTTACTACTATGGAACAATGTTTTAGATTTTTTTGGCAAAAGTGTATTTGAGGAGAAAAGTTAGTTAACACTGCCTCACACAGGAGGAATACAGGCATGATATTTTTATGGTGGCAAGATTGGTGACTATATTTCGTCACGAGTAGTAGGAAACAAATAGTAACTCTTATTTAAATCATTTGTTTTGTGTACAAACAAATATAATGCAGCATTGTTATTATGAGTCACACACATTGCTATTTTTAGCTGTGGTACATCAAGATTTACAGGAAAAATGTCCACAATTGTAAATATATTTTGTAAATTAAAGAAGACAAATTATTCTGTAGGTATGATAACTATGGCCCTTGGTAATACTGATTGTCTGAGTGCAGGGCCTCTGACCAAAGATCTATGAATGACAGCCGGGACCGACGGCTTAACATGCTTTCCGAGGCATAAGGAACCCATCAACCATCCTTATTGCTCCCTCGATAAAGCGTAGCTTAATCTTCATCGCTAATGATCCGTTCGGCTGTTACGCCTTTTGAACGCCAGGTCATAAACGCACGCGAGTGCCCTCCACGCCAAGCTACAAATTTATTTCTTCTTGTTATCATGCATTTCCGAATAATCATGGTATCTAATTTTTTTATGTCATTAAATGTACGAGAGCTTCAATTAAGTAATGATTAAATTGTTTATTTCGTGTTATAGTGTTGTTGCCATTGTCACATATTTGTGTCGTTGGCGTATAGGGCATGAGATTGCTTGTCACGTATATGCGGCAATGGCGTTCAAAACGTTAAGCACGGGCCCCTCTTCACCCCTTTAAGCAAACAGGCTGTTTGTGCACTCGGAGCCGATATCAAAATCCAATTCATTTGTTTTAGGTAAAAATATGGCACATTCCGCCTGAAGGTCTGAAAGAGTCCCTGTCCACTCCCGAATGCACGCTGTCTCAGAAACAGCGTCGGGTTGAGAATGTCGGCTTCCATCCGGTGGCCGATGGTCTCATTCATGTGGCCTCGGGACATGAGCTGGCGTTGTGGGATCTTACCAAGCAGAAGGAGGCTTTTGGTAAGTATTTAAATAATATTGGAATACACAGATGTCTCTGTTGGATGATAGATGTTGTGGATGTTAGGCCATAATAATAACTGTTTGAAGTGAATGATCCAAATTATAGTTTCGCGTCGTATTTGTGAGCCATCATGCACACTGATGCAAAATCAATGTCTTGTGACGTGCTTTAGTACAAGTGAAACTATATGTCGGCTCTGAAGTGCGCTCCTCGCTGCGCAGTACCTCACCCCTCACCCCCGCTTTTTTATTTTGAGGGTGGTAAGTCATCCAATGACTTCTCCCGCTCTGTGTGGAGCGGAAGGGAGTGTCAGACTCTTACTGACTAAAACCCATCCATGTTCCTTCCGTAGCCCTTTATTTTCCGGGGTAGCGGTAACCCTTTCGGACAATCCCGCTTAACCCCTCTCCCCCGCTGACACATGAATTAGTTACTGCGCATCGACTCATGCTCCGAGCCGTCATGCTAAAAATTTTACTTACGTTGGAAATTACTTTGTTTGTTTTACAGTTTTTTTTCAGAGCGAAATAATCTGTTAATCCTGCAGATGTTAAATTGATGTCAGTAAAACAAACACTATTTACTTAACTTTATCGCCACACATTGCCGATTCCATTAGAATAAATTTACCTATAAAAGAAAAGATCACATATTTTAATGAGTAGGTACGGTAGAGCCTGAGTGAACTATTAGGTATATACTAAGTACTTATAGCATAAACACAATTTATTTGTCTACCTTTTGGTAGACTTAACAGATCAATCCAAGACGTTTGCAATCTAGTTTGTTATTAGCTAAGTTATGTGTTGTTTATTACCTATTGGATACTACGTAATTACTAACTTTTGTTGAATGTAACCCACATTCAACAGTCTTAATATTAAGCTTAACACATCATGTATTACGTTATTTTTCCAATTCTAACAGTAAACAGAGACCACGCCGAAGTGATACAATCTACGTCTTGGAAGAAGGACGGCAAGCTGCTCGCGACGTCGTGCAAAGACAAGAAAGTTCGCATCATCGACCCGAGAGCGCCCACCGCCGTCGCTGACATCGCTAACAGCCATCAGAACATTAAGGACAGCAGGATTGTGTGGCTTGGGGATCAGGATAGGATATTAACCACTGGTAAGAAATACCTGAAAACCAAATCTCGTAATGAAAAATGTTCAGGTCTTATCTTATCTCTCAGCGACAATCAGTTCCAAAACCTTGTCAAAAATTTAGGTAATTAAAGGAAAAAATACCTTGTGTCAGTTTAACAGATTTTCTAAAAGGAGTAGGTTCTATGTTTGTCTGTAAGTTTTTTTTCTGTATATCTTCAACTTTCGTCAATCTGTGGACCGGTTTAAAAATTCTGCTAAAAAACACTACAAAGTGAAAAATTACTTTCATTTCGGAAGTCGGTACCAAAATCCATAACCAAAGACGTCAACTACCAAAATACAAATAATTTGTTGTTTGTTATTTTCATGTTTTTGGAAGCCTAATTGTTGTTAATACAGCAGTAATTGAACACGATTAAAGGAAATAAACCCGATTTTGTGGTAAAATTAAGTTTATGATAAATTGTAAAGTTTAGTTAATAATGTAATCAAACACTAACTCCAGCGCCCTACAACTTACTATTCATGGCGATTGTTATACCTTGTATCTACGCTGTCAGTTAACGTGTTATTATAGGTAGTATACAGCTGCTCCGATTACTGACTATATTCTGTACATAACAGTGTATAGTACGACCGATGTATCTTGGCGGTCTTGAAGTTAGCTGTTTGACTGCGCAATAGAGCTTTTGGGAACGAAATTATTTACCGCGCAGCTAATTGTCTTAATTCCGGACCGCCACGATACGTCTGCCGTACGGTATCGTCAGGTATACATTTTCAGTGGCGCCAACTAGTGGCTATTTTAGAACTACTTTAACTATGTTGCGATTGTAAACACGCCCTGAAACTTACCCAATCCCCTTTGAACAGGTTTCGACTCGAACCGTCTGCGTCAAATTATGATCCGTGACACCCGCAACCTGTCACAAACGCAGAAGACCTTGGAGCTGGACTGTTCCACCGGCATCCTGATGCCACTGTTTGATCCTGACACCAACATGCTGTTCTTAGCGGGGAAGGGAGATACCACCATATTGTATTTGGAGCTGACGGATAGAGAGCCGTATCTAATTGAGGGGTTGAGACATTCTGGTGAGTTGGTCTTCTTCTTTTCGTGTGGTTAGTGACTAACCTGTTGTCAGAGTTTTTATGCTGCCCATGGGCCTCTGACTTAGCTTCACATCCTGTTGAGAAATATCCATCTCTCAGACATGCCGGTTTTCCTCACGATGTTTTCCTTCACCGATTTTTAAGCAAGTGATAATTATACAATACGCACATGAATCCGTAAAATCAGAGGTGCGTGCCTAAGGTTCGAACTCGAGAACTATGACTTGGCAGTCCGACGGTCACACCACTAGGCTATCCCTGCTGTATGCACTGCTGGTGAGTAGAATTTTTATGCGACTGCGCACTATTGTGCTTATTTCTTAAGTTAAGTTAAGTTTAGCTCTACATATTATTGAGACCTCCACGCAGGCGAAGCTGCGAGCAAAAGCAAATTTCTTCAAATACAAATGCTTTGCTGCAGGTGAACAGACGAAGGGCGCCTGCCTAGTCCCGAAGCGAGCCCTTCGCGTGATGGAGGGCGAAGTCAACAGAGTACTGCAACTTGCTGGGTCGTCGGTCGTGCCTATTATGTACCAAGTCCCGAGAAAGGTATGTCACAGGTGGTTTTTTTTTAATGAAAGTAGTCCCTTTTGCTGTATTCGCTACTATATGAGAATGGCTTATGCCGTGATAAAATTATAAAGAAGTAAAATTTGTAAGTTTGTATGTAGGAGGTAATCTCCGGAACTAATGATCCAATTTAAAAAAAAAAAATCACTGATAGAAAGCAACATTATTCCTGAGTGCTATAGGCTATAAATTATATTTATATCATACATATTAGCCGAGCTATCGCAATTTTCGTCTAGCAAGTTGGAAAGAAATACCTCCGAAAACAGAATTATTTGCAGTATTGCCGAGTATCATAGGATATATTTAATGTCAAAACAAGAAATTTTCCGCGGACGAAGTCGCGGGCAGAAGCTAGTGCCGTGATAAAATTATAAGCCTGTGCTCCGAATGGGAAATTAATTGTAAAGCATACAGGGAACATACATGCAGGGAAATTAATTATTAAGCAAATTGACATGCAAGGTAAATTCTACTTAAGCATTTCATAAGGTGATTCCTTCAATTATAGTCCTTGAAATTCAAAATTACTTACCCTATTTGCATAGACATTTTGAATTAGCGGGCTAGCTCCTTAAGTGATGCTAAAGTAGAATTTAACAAGTTCCCAACTTCAGGTCTTCCAATCAGAAACCGGGTGAAATTGAATAAAAACCAACGTTTCTCCGGCAGAGTTACCGCGACTACCACGCAGACCTGTACCCGGACACTTCTGGGTCCGTGACCTACCTCAGCGCGCCGATGTGGCTCGACAATCAAGATCACCCTGTACCCAACATCTCTTTACACCCGGATGCTAATAATGGAACGCAGGTACGTCATACTTAAGTCCCATTTACACGATGCTAGTAGTAAATTGAACCAACAGTTCATTGGCATCGTCTACACTATCGAGACGGTGCATCTTTTATTGTTGCTTCAATTAATTATGGTTGAAAAGGTTCACGATATTGTGAATGCATTAAGGTGAACGGTCACGTAACTGCATATCGTATCTATCATTGTTTTTGATAAGATGTATTGAATGACGTAAACCGTGGGTTTGTATCAATTTAACAACTATCAAAATGTCGATTCCAGGAATAAAAAAAAAACGATCTAAAGGAGATTGTTCTACGCCCATACATTGTTCGCCCTGGAGCCAACAGCATAGAAAAATCATTTTCTATTTGTAAACTGCCCTTAGAAGCCCAAAATAACAACGTTTCTTGACGGACACTTTAGAGAAAAGATTTATTTAAAGAAAAGGAACCGATTTTGAGGTTATTTTTAATAAAAGAAAACGTAAGTAATTCCTTCTAAAATCGCTATTTCTGTTTTCTACAAGGCATTAAACTTCAAATACAGTAAAATATTACCGTAAATACAGTTGTATTATGCCTTTTAGGTACAGTTATTATTTATTGGTTGAAGTTTACTTTAAGCGAAGTCCTTTATCCGTTGTCAAAATGCTAAGGTGTCGTTTAAGCAGATCACAGAATCAGTTATTCGAAGCCAGGTCACGTTGAAAGCAATCCAAATTGTAGTCCGTTAAACAGAAACAAAATCAAAAACTCCAAAAGAAATCGCCAAATACAACACAACAACACAACACAGCCACAGGCACCGACTGACGTAGTGACGTAGAGATGTTCTCTTGAAGATCAATCATTGTGTATCGATTATCAATGACCACCTATTTAATCTGTGGTTTTAATTTAGTAGACCAAAATGACAGATCAATATGTCAAATGTAAATTAATTTGTTCCGTTTCAAACATAAACACGTTGTTGCTATGATTCTACTCCAATTAAATTAATGCTAAAATAAAATGTTTTGTTCCCAACGAACAATGTGTAACGTTTTAGTTTGCGACATATAAAAATAGAGTTTAATTAGGAACTGTACTGTACTTAAAAAGTAAAAATATGGCTATTGAAGTCGTGAAATGGTTATGAGAACAATTCACTAGAGTTGCGCCGTAAATGACAATTCAATCGTTAAATGAGAGATTTTCTGACAAGTGGAAAAACATAGTTCAATAGATGGCGTGGGTAAAAAATACGTCTTTGTTTTACTGGCTACTGATAACAAAAATAAGATCCGTAAATAAGAAAGCTTATTTGATGTCAAAAACCTGACAGTGACGTATTTTTTACCAACGCCTCTTTTGAACTAATATTTTCTCACTTGTGAGAAAATCCCTCATTCGACTAGTAAGTACATTTTGTGAGTTTCTTTTGTTCATTATATTTTCATCATAATCGTGCTAGGCCATATTCATCATAAGTTCCATTAAAATGTTCACGGAACTAATTCCATGAAAAAAATATGCATGAAAAACTTTTATGTTGCACATTTTGAATGTTTTGGAAGTGATAAATATCGAACATCCATTATTTATCACTAGATATTATGGACTTCGTCGTCGATATCGATATTTATGTAATATGAGCGAGAGCGACACTGTCAAATCTTTTGTGACATTCACATTGACAATTCCTTGAAAGATGGCGAGTTCAGTTGGTAATAAAATCAATGAGGTCACTTTTAAAAACCTATTAAGAATTAAACAGTGTCCGCTTGAATTTATTATTTTTAAAAAGCATATTAAAATATAATTAAAATTAACGTACACGTCAAATGTTTGTTGGTTATAGGGCGGTCTAGAACAATCTCCTTTAGTCTCAATGTAATTTTTGCAAAAAGGTCTCAAATTTTGCAAAATAAGAACTGTTTTTGACACATTACGACTGATTAGAAACTAGAAAGCGACCATTTAAAAAAATAAGGTTATTGCCCAAAATGTTTTTTTTACATACACGGCTCGGAGGAGCTCGTGTCTAAGTACTAACAGCCGCACAAGTCGATCTGTCAGGTTAAGCTACGCTTGCCGGGGTTGGCCGTGGATGGGTGACCATCTTTACATACCGAGACTCCTCCGTGAGTCGGGAAGCACGTTAAGCCGTTGGTCCCGGCTGTTATTTGTGCATCTTAGACAGTCGTTACGGGTCGTCAGAAGCCCGAAAATCTGACAGCCAGTCTTACCAAGGGGTATCGTATTGCCCAGTTACTGGGTTGTGGAGGTCTGATAGGCAGTCGCTCCATGTAAAATACTGGTATTCAGCTGCATCCGGTTAGACTGGAAATCGACCCCAACGTAGTTGGGAAAAGGCTAGGCAGATGGCAGATGTATGGCTCGATCGGCACCGCTAAAACGATATATCGCAAACGATCTGCAGTTAGGTGTACAGACGCCTTTAGAATGAGCTATTGTGTACCCGACTGTTGTATATTGTATTGAAGATCGGGGATAATGGTTACTACATATTACGAACTTTATAATCGGTCATTGTTTGTTTCTATAAACATCTTTTTTAGAATGGTAAGAGCCAAATATGCAAGTACAATAATTTGGTGTGACCCTACTTCCCATCCGATATTACTATATCTATGATTACTTTTCTTTGTAATAGACATGAGTTTTGGATTGTTGCATGAGGTAAAATCTAACTTTATTGATGTTTAAGATGAAAATTGTGTATTTTTTGGATTAAGCTCTGCCCAGTAGGCGATGGGTTTGGTATTAAGGGATAGTCTTTTATATTTTAGGATACCAAATCGATGAAGGTCACTAACATAATTTATATTAGGGGAAAGATTGACCCTGGGGTTAATCCCGACATTTTCTAGTCAAGAACCGAGCTTGAAATGACGATTATTATATGTATAAACAAATAAGTGCGAATTTCACGAATAAAACTGAACGCGATCAGCTCATAAGACTGTCACTGTCAACTGTCAGTGCCAAACTCCACAGAAATAATGACCCTGACAGTTCATTAACGTGGTCTAAGCTCTGATCGCATTCAGATTCATTAGGTGAAATTCGCCCTCAGTATCAAATAGAACGTAAATCGATTAAAACTCGATTTAAATCAAACTGAAGATGTCGGGACTAAACCAGCTGAAAAAGATTTTTAACGTAATGAAATAACGAAATTGGTTGTTGTACGAGTAGTATATTTATTTTCTGTTGCTGCATGTTTTAGTTTTAATTACGTTTTTATTTGTTTTTCTTTACTTTCGTAAAAGCTAGTGTGTTTTTTAAATGGTTTACATGGAATATTAACCCATGGTTTTTTTTTTAAACTTTATTTTATTTTAGTGTCGTGTGAATGATTTGTCGAAAAGTTTATTATTATTATTTCCGTAGAGCAAGGTGAGTTTAGTCGCTTGTTGTTCAGTGATTTGGTGTTATTTTCAGTTTATTTAGTTATTTTGTGTGGCGCTTATATTTTTTAACATTGCGGGTGTGCAAGGGTAACGTAAGTACTGCAACTTTTTTATTTTTCTCTTTTTCTCGCTACTTATACGTAAATTGATTAGCAAATCTCCTTTTAGATTCATCGTGGTAATTTAGAAGAAATGGCAAAGGCTATTTTAGCAATGCCTCCGTTGAAAAAGATAGACTCGAAAAAACCTACTACTCCTGCTCAAATTGAAGAGCCAGCGAAGACGGTACTGAAGCCTGAGGCGCAACCAGAGCCGAAAGACGAAGACCGAATCGACTTCGTGAACGTAAAAGATCTAATCAAAGGCATGGAAAAAAAGAAACCCGGCAAAATAGATTACCAAAAGGAAACGAACGGGTTTCATAAAAAGATAACTGATAACGGTCATGACTGTAACGAGAAGAAGAGTGAAGAGAGTGAATCAGAGAAGAACGAACCGGACGTTACTCCGCAGAAGACTGAAAAGACCGCGGAAAAGACTGAAAAGACCATTGAGAAAACGGATAGTACTGAATCCACAGAATCTTCTCTATCAAGAAGCAATAGTTTGATCAACGGTGTTCCCGTTCAGGTACCGAAACCTATGCCCAGGTCTTCAATTTCGGAGCCAGGTTCCATGGATGAGCCTTCGGATAGCCCTCCTAAACCCAAACCCAGGACCACAACGGTGCCTGGGTCTGGTTATAAGGTACATGAGGTTTGTGGTTTGAAGTGTAGACCTGTAGATTTGCGATCGATGTTTTTGAGTGAGTGTGAGTTTTGTTTAGTAGTCGTGTACAGAGGCCAGCACATCAAATTATCCCAATCTGTCAAGTTTCTTTGATAGTTTTTCAGCTTTATTACAAAAGCATAAGGTTCATTTTCAATTGCGAAAATTTGACACAGTTTGGGATAGCTTGATATGCTGGCGATTGTACGTGAAGTACATCAATTTCTCTGCGCTACGTGTCGTGGATTCGATTCCTACACGGTACAAATGTCGTGGCCGTAAATTGGACGCGATTGCGGTTGTTTGATAGTCAAGAGTGATGATACAAGTTACCTTAGAGAAAGATTTTTTATGTTTAGAATATATTTTGATTTGCGTTTTATTTTTATTTTTTTTGTTTTATTCGTTACGCTATTTAATTTATATTGTGTTGTATTGCTTTTCTACAATGAGGAAAAGGCATTTTTTGCTTTTTATTGTTTTCAGTTTTTGTGTCTATACAATTGGGGCGTTGACAGGGTAAAAAAAAAGAAATTATATTTAGTCCGTCAGGCAGATAATAAAAAAGTATCTAACACGTATTTTTTGCTTAATCATATTAATCAAATTAATGACTAGTATAAAACGCATTAAAGTTGGGGCGCACTACGTCACATATTCATTTTAAAATCTATAAAGAAGTGATGTCGAGCCACATTTTTACACAATGTATCAACGTAATCTTTTGTGTGTGAAAAAAAAGAAAAAATACGTGGCCGTATTTTCTGATGGTTTATCTGACGGACTAAAAAGATAAATTTAGTCAACATCCCTATTCTGTTTGATTCAGTTTCTGGTTTGATCTCGATTACATATATTATCAGTTCAATTCTTGTAAACGACCAATGTAAATCAATATGTAGTTCATATTAAATATGATAGCTTACTTTAAGGTGGTCCCTCACCGCGAGCATTCGCCTGTAACGTAACGTTATAAATCCGAGCATTACATGAGTGAAGGAGGAGTTCGCCCCGACCCTTGCTCGAGCCAGCCCGCGTTGCCGCTGAGCCAGTAGCTTTAAAAACCCCCGATCCAGCTGTCCCTTGCTGTCTTCCCCCAGCGCCGCCCTAAGCCGAGGTCCGAACCCCACAGGGGGTGCCCTTAGCGTGTAGTCGCTTAGTTTGTAAGTTTATTTTTAAGCCCTGGCTGGAGGCTTCAATTCTATTGTGGCATCCACAGGCAAGCCCGGTTAAGCGGTAGACAAACTTATAGATGAACTGCGAGATGCGTATAAAAAAAAAAAATAGTGAAGTAGGAGAACCGAGCAATAATCAGTAGTAGACAGGAAGGCAGTAATGTAACGTAATGCTCTAATCGAATCATAAATGTTACATTACAGGCGAATGCTCGCGGCACTTTAAGCAATCATAAACAATATGTCCAATGTCTGCTATCGCGTCACATTGCATTCCAAAAAATTCGAATGATATCTTTTTTGTGGTTATGTGAGTCTGACAAGTTTAAACCACTAAATTCATACGTAATGTCCAACAGCCTCGCCTTGGTCCGAAGCCATTCTCAGCGGCAACGGGCAACGAGGACTTCTCATTCGATAAAGTATTCTCGGTGCCCGCCGTGCCCGGATTGACTAAATCTGATTCTGGTGAGTTTCCATTTTAATTAATTTAATTGTTAGTCGACCTCTTAATAGGGATGATGCCTAATTTTTTTTTATTTAGTCCGCAAGCTAGATTAATAAAAATCGTATTTTTTCTTTGTCATGGCGCATGACGTCACAAGTATCTAGTTTTTATACTTACTTGTGACGTAGCGAACTTAAATGCTTTTTTATCTACGTCATTATGACAAAGTAAAAAATAGGTGTCAAATATTTTTTTATTATTTGATTGACGGACTAAATATATATATATGACGGCTGGAGCGTGGGCGTAGCGATGTTTTGTTCATCGTCTTCGTTTCTTGGTGCGGGTTCCATGAGGTCGGTCGGTAGTGTGGGTACTGGGGCAAACCAGTAAAACGTAATATGTAAAGTAGCACTAATTTACAGTCACGTTTATTCGCAAAATTTACATTAGGTAGTTGTCGTTAAACAAGGAACAAAGGCTCGTACGGTGAACTTGACAGTTTCGATCGTCTGATCTGTTCTATGGCGTCAGTTACCGCCAAAAGTGAATTGAATCTCAATTTCCCACGTTTTTCAATCGACTCTGTCCACGTGCGGTTTGGCGGGAAAATTTAACAGCGCCACCTCACGGCGTTCACTGTACTAACCGATCAACCAATCAGAATTAAGTTACAGTTTGACCAATATTACAAAATGAACGAGTACTAATTATTTTATAATGTTGCCGTCCTGAAATAGGGATGCGACGACACGGCCAAACTGACGAGTCACACGTCCTCGTGTGTATCTGTAACAAAATTCTCATTTGTAGCAAAATACTTGCTCGGCTTAACCTGACTACAAGGTAGACATAAACAAAAGGAAGTTTGAAAGATACCTCACAAGTAGGTAAACATAATCAGATTAAAATTCAATTATTGTACAGTGAACAATACACAAACACACAACACTAATATTTAAACAATAGCGGAAAAGCTTTCATCATTATTATCTGCATTGGATTCTATGTCAACAATTAGTTCAGATGGAACTTCACATTGAGGCATCTTTCTAAGACGATCGTATAGATACTTATAAGTTCTGTTACAGGTTAATGATTTTAAAGCGTATCGATCGCCTTCAAGTACATCAGTTATTTGAAATGGACCTTTATATTTCGGGTCTAATTTTGTTTGGTTTCGCTCTTCGTTTTGAATAAGGACCAGGTCACCAACATTAAATTTAACTAATTTAGCCTTATTACTGTCAAAACGAGACTTTTCATAATGAGAACTTCGTTCGATGTTGTGGGTTGCGTGCTCTCTCGTTTCAGAAATATCTACCACAACTTCAGTATCGTCCGCAGTCAAAAGATTCAGTGGTCTAGCTACGCGACCGATCATAAGTTCGAGGGGGCTCGCCTTTGTCACCCTATTTACAGTGCAATTTAACGCCAGTTGTACCTCGTCCAGAGCTTCCTGCCACGACCTATGCGATGTTTCTACTGCAGTAAGCATGCTCTTTAGCGTACTCATCACACGTTCCACCTGACCGTTTGCCCTGCTAGAACCTGTCGCGATTAAATGTAGGTGAATGTTATGCGAACTACAGTATTCTTTAAATTCTTTACTAGCAAAACAACGGCCTTGGTCTGCTATTACGCGTGACGGAGCACCAAAGAGAGCAACACTAGATTTGAGCGCCTTGACTACACTAGGGGTGTCAATACGAAGCGTATGATAAAGAAGTACAAATTTTGTGAATGCGTCTATCAAAACTATGACGTATTCTTTCTGGTCGTTTTTACCGCTTAATTTGCCAGTAATATCGGCATGCACTGTATGCCAAGGGACAGTAATCTTAGGAATGGGATGAAGCTCTGCTTGGATACGTCCGGAATGAGGCTTTGAAACTTTGCACGTGATGCAATTATCTACGAATTTACGTACGAACTTAGCCATACCGTCAAACCAGTAATATTCATACACCTTCTCTAATGTTTTATCCGCGCCAAGATGCATTATCGACTCATGTACGTGATTTATAATAGACCATCGAAACGCACGCGGTACTATCGGCAAACAACGCGTACGATTATTTCTTTGAACTTTACGATGCAGTACACCTGATCGCAGTTCATACGTCTTGGCAATGTCGGCAGGGAGTTGATTTTCTTTGAGCTTTATGGCAATAGCTTGAATTTCGTCATCTCGCAACTGTTCAGCCAATAACCAATTTTCTGACAGAGTTGTAAGGTCAATTCGTTTTTGTTCCACCCTCTCGACTATTGACGCAGACTTAGTTAAAGCGGGTAGTTCCGGCAAAGGATTGCGAGATAAGAAATCCACATGACTCATCCGTTTACCCTCCCTGTAGACAATCTCAAAATCATAAGCCTGTAGGAAAGCCCAATAGCGATGGACTCGCGGGGAAAGATCGACCTTGTTGTGTGACGCTTTTAGAGAGTTACAATCAGTTACTACTACAAAGTGACGTCCCTGAAGGTAATGATGGAAACGTTTTACAGCATTGACCACCGCTAGAGTTTCCAATTCATAAGAGTGGTATCTTGACTCGGTGTCCGTGGTTCTTCGGCTATAGTACCTACTCAACAACGCGCAGCTGCCCATCTACTTGTTGGAATAAAATACCACCATAACCGATAGCACTCGCATCAGTGTGTAGTTCAACCGGGAGGTCAGGGTCAAAAATCGTAAGTACGGGTTTGTCGGTTAAAACGGAAATAATTTTCTGTCTGACCTGTTCATGCTCAGGTCGCCAGTTGAATTGAGTACTGGTGTTTAAATGAAATAATGGGAGCATAATGTTTGAAAAATTATTCACGAATTTTCGAAAATATGAAGCCAGGCCTATAAATTGCCTCAATTGAGAACTATTTTCGGGAGGGGGAAGCTTACTAAGCGCTTCTACTTTACGAGGGTTTGGTCGGATCTGTCCTGAAGAAATATCGTAACCCAAAAACTCAACTCTTTGTTTGAGGAAAGAACACTTCGAGAGGTTTAGTGAAAAACCAGAATTGGTCAAAGCGGTTAACACTTCACGAAGCCTAGTAAGTCCTTCCTCTACGTTGGTTGAGGGTACCAAAACGTCATCTAAATAAAGAATCGCGTATGAAAAGGCTAAAGGCCCCAGAGCGTTGGATACTGCTCGCTGAAACACACTGGGCGCATTGCGCAAACCGAAGGGCATGGCCAGGTACTCAAACTGCCCGTCTGGCGTCACAAATGCTGTGCGCTCAATGCTTTCAGGGTCCAGAATCGGAATTTGATTAAAGCCACTTGCACAATCTAGGCAAGTAAAATAATTGGCGCCATACAGTCTAGCTATTTGATCATCTATACGCGGAAGTGGAAATCTATCAGGCACTGTATTTGAATTTAACTCTCGATAATCGATTACCATACGCTCTGTACCATCACGCTTTCCCACAAGAAGAATCGGGCTAGCAAACGGGGAACTACTAGGTCGGATTATGTATGCATTTAATAACTCGTTTATTTTGTTACGCACTACCTCTCGTTCGCGGGGACTGAGTCGATAAGGGCGGCAGTAAACGGTACGGGTTGGATCTTTTAAACGGATTTTTATTTCGCCTGTAGTTACCCGATTAACCGGTAAACCATCAATAAACCCGAACGAAAATTCACTCAATACGCGCATAAGACTATCTCTGTAAGCGGGCGGCACGTCGGTTTTAATTGCACTCAATCTAATGTCTGTTACCGCGGCAAAACAAGAAACCGGTTTTGTTATCACTAGACGCCCTCTTGTTAAGGTAACACTCAAATCACAATTTAAAATATCAGAGCCTATCATTATGTTATGCGGCATAAATTCATCCGGAACGATAAGAAATGACAAATGTAAACAATGTCCGGCAACAACTATCTCACATAAAATTTGTTCGGTACAGTAAACATGAGCGTTACCTACGCCTGTTAATCGTATGTTAGCAACGGAACGCTCTCCTATGAATTTATCCGCGATACTTTGCTTTACGAGAGAACACTCAGCACCACTATCGAAATAAAAAATGTACGACTCACCAGATTGTACTAGCTCGCCACATACACCTTGGACTTGGCAGTAGTTGACTTGTCGCTGCAGGGCCGCGCCGCCGTTGTTGCCGGTGCTGCTACTGGCTGCTGCGTTGCTCGTCTTCGGACAGCGAGGTGCGACGTGGCCTTGTTCTCCACAGCGGAAGCAGGTGACATTCTTCTTAGGATCCGATGACGTAGGCGTAGTGGAAGAAGTCCTTCGTGTAGCATGCGCTTGATTGCTTTTACGTAAACGACAGTCGTTTGCTTTGTGTCCAATCTTATGACAATAATTGCACTGGAACGGTGTGTTATTTAATTTTGTTCGTTTAGCGTCCGAAGTAAGATTGTCACCGTGTCGATCATGTTTTCTTTTCAACGAAAATGCATTTAATTCTTGAATTAACTTCGTTCTCGTTCTAACTTCTGTTGTAAAAGCTAGTCGGCTGATTCTACTATCCTGTTTCGCTATGTGAGCAAGTACATACGATACAGCTATCTCCTCACAGCTCATGTCCTTCCATTTAGCTAGAAGTGACGTCATCAAACGGCTCGCGTATGCAGCTAAATTTTCACCCTCCTTTTGTTGACTATTGTTGGCGTTAATTATAGTCGCTGCACAGGTTTCAGCACAATCATATCGTGCTAGGAAAAGATTCTTGAACTCTGTCCATGTCATACCAGTATGCGACACTTGAGAAAGCCATGTCGATGCACTTCCTTTCAGAGATTTGCTAAGCGCGATAATCAGCGCGCCTCCTTCCATCGGTTGTTCTGCAAGGCAAATGTCCACCGTTGAGCTCCAAGAACGTGGATCGACGTCTGGTAGGTCCGGATTGAACTCTGGTAGCTTGATTGAATCACGTGTCGACGTTGGTCCTCGCATGGCTTCAATCATACGCATGGTAATTTGGTTTTGCTGTTCGAGAATCTGGCGCCAGTAGATATCCGTGATAGGCGCCCGAGTTGATCCCACTTCTGATGACGGCGGGAGCGTGGGCGTAGCGATGTTTTGTTCATCGTCTTCGTTTCTTGGTGCGGGTTCCATGAGGTCGGTCGGTAGTGTGGGTACTGGGGCAAACCAGTAAAACGTAATATGTAAGGTAGCACTAATTTACAGTCACGTTTATTCGCAAAATTTACATTAGGTAGTTGTCGTTAAACAAGGAACAAAGGCTCGTACGGTGAACTTGACAGTTTCGATCGTCTGATCTGTTCTATGGCGTCAGTTACCGCCAAAAGTGAATTGAATCTCAATTTCCCACGTTTTTCAATCGACTCTGTCCACGTGCGGTTTGGCGGGAAAATTTAACAGCGCCACCTCACGGCGTTCACTGTACTAACCGATCAACCAATCAGAATTAAGTTACAGTTTGACCAATATTACAAAATGAACGAGTACTAATTATTTTATAATGTTGCCGTCCTGAAATAGGGATGCGACGACATATATATATTTTTTTACTTAGGCATCATTCCCATGGTTTTTGACTACAATTTCTAGTAAAACCTTCAGGGAATAGTGGCGTGATTTTAAGTACGTTTCTTTACAGCAACATCGCCCGTATCAGGTCAGGCGACAACTCCGACCGCGACTTCGACGCCTACTATCAAAGATGGCAGCGAAGAGAAAGACAAGTCACTGTCGCCGACCAGCGACGTTGAAATAGCGCCTAACAAAGGTATGTCACTGTTATTGTAATACGCACATAAAAAAATAAGATGTTCTTAGTAGTGTCTTTTTTTTTCGTATAATGCAGTTTAAAATATGGGAAATACTTTTCTCCCGAATGGGTGAGGGAGAGAGCAATACTAAATTTGTTTGTTAATAACATGATTGATAAATGGGAAAAAAAAAATCTATTTCCCTCATATGTATTACCTTCTGTGTCTTTGATTCCAAACTTAGTACCAGAAATATAATTTTTATAATCTTGTACTTAAATCTGTGAACAGAAGAGTACACGAACGGCAAATCAGACACGAGTCTAGAAGAAGAGGTGAATTCGTCTGACTCCGGATATCGCCCGAAGACGCCGAGCACGGCCGAACGAAGGAAGATGTTTGAGACCACTGAGTAAGTTAGGGAGTATCAGTTAGCTCAACCTACACTTTTTTTTAAGGATAGGAAATCATCAAACTTCCCCTCCCACTAAGGGTGGAGCGGAACGGACAGACTTACTGATTAAAACCTATCCATTTTCCTTCCTTAGCCCTGTGTTCCGGGGCTGTTACCCAGCTTCGCCCAACCTGGCTTAGGTTATTTTAGCATCACATTTCGTAGATTTGAATCTCCCACCACTCCCCGATGGCCCACGGCCTCTTGATGATAAGAGCACATTATTGTTCAAACATAGTGCAGGGTTTATTTCAAATTAAAGGGATTTTGCCTTCCTAGAGATAAAAATGTTAGTAAAATAACTTTTCAGATGAAACAGGCCATTTATTTTTTGTTATATTTCCGAGGTATTATAATTCTGATGTCCGTGTTTTCTCCCATTGGTTGAGAATGATTTAAATTTATAATGTATGATGTTAGTGGCGGCGCGCAGTCGATAGCGGACCGCCGCCGCGCGTACGAGTCGCGCTCGGTCAGCGTCGCCGTGGAGTCCGACACGCCGCCCTCGCCCGCGCCGCTCAGGTAAACTACTGCTTTCGTATTTTTTTTAAGGCTGGGAAATCATCCAATGACTGCTCCCGCTCTGGGTGGAGCGGAAGGGAGTGTCAGACTCTTACTGACTAAAACCCATCCATGTTCCTTCCGTAGCCCTTTATGTTCCGGGGTAGCGGTAACCCTTTCGGACAATCCCGCTTAACCCCTCTCCCCCGCTGACACATGAATTAGTTACTGCGCATCGACTCATGCTCCGAGCCGTCATGCTAAAAGTTTTACTTACGTTGGCGCTCAAATCAAACGCTGCCGCGCCGGGATGTATAACAGCTAGTTTGTATTTAAATGTAAAACATCTTAAACTTCTTCTTCTTCGTGTGGTTGGGTTCTCCCTCAAGGAGAAGGAAGAGATAAAAGGTGTAGTATTCTCTTCTTCTTCTTCGTGTGGTTAGTGGCTAACCTGGTGTCAGAGTTTTAATGCTGCCCATGGGCCTCTGACTTAGCATCACATGCTGTTGAGAAATATCTCTCAGGCATGCCGGTTTCCTCATGATGTTTTCCTTCACCGATTTTAAGCAAGTGATAATTATAAAATACGCACATGAATCCGAAAAATCAGAGGTGCGTGCCTTGGGTTCGAACTCGAGACCTATGACTTGGCAGTCTGACGGTCTCACCACTAGGCTATCATTGCTTCTGCTGCTGCTATCTTAAACTATTCAGTTACGTTTTTACACAGTAACGTGCACACGGCCATCTTCCTACTTACTCTTTCTGTCTCGCTCTCGTTCACAACATACTATCTTCACATTTAGAGTGCTATTGTCGCTCAAATGATTGACATGGCGGCGCTGCTGGTAAACATTTGTAAAATAAAGTGTGAAATCTCTGAAAAAAAAGATGGCCGCCTTAGTTTCTATTTTGGCCACGCGCCCTAAGCAGCTATACTTGCGTATTGACTGTGCATCTCTGGGGAATTCACAAGGTATTATAATTAGTTATAGATGTGTGGTATAGATTAAGTTCGGATAAGAGCATTTAGTTATCCTGTAACAGTAGATGTAAGTAGATGAATAAATATACTCGGTTAAATTTTAGTCGTTTTAATCCCCTTAAGGGGTCATTGTACACATTATAACGAGCAACTTTTACTATGGGACCGAACCTGAAATCGCAAAAAAATAATCAGATTTTCAGTACATTTATGTTATCCTAACTCGTCAAAATGTACTGCACAGCTGATTTTTTTTTCGCGATTTCAGGTTCGTTCCCATAGTAAAAGTTGCTCGTTATAATGTGTACAATGACCCCTTAAGGGGATTAAAACGACTAAAATTTAACCGAGTATATACTGTTAACATCATTAATTTATGTTATTTTTCTTTAGGATCAAAAGTAACTGACAAAAATATAGTTAAAAATAACAAATTTCACTAAATCATAATTTACTATGTGGTAAGTAAGGGCCCGGCACCCTTTGGCGGCACGGCAATGGAAGGTATTTTTAGGTGACGAATAAAAATATAACTTAATTGTATGAAAATTAAGATGAAATTTCAATGTTAAAGGTCGTAAATACAAAAATAATACCGCGGTATCATGCTTAGGCTAGGCATGCGTGTTGGCATCCTTCGGAACGCTTCGGCATCCCTCGGAACGCTTAAGGACGTTGCGGCATACTTAAGGATGCCACGGCATAATTCCGCAAGGGTGAGTGCTAACATGTAGAGTTGCTAAAGGATCTCCTGCCGTGCCGTGCCGCCAATTGTGCGCCTGGCCTAAGACGACTTATTGTAGTTCAGTATGGTGAACTAAAATAATTCGTCTGGTTCAGATAATTAAGGGTCATTCTAAATGTTTTTGGTCATCGATCGTACAAGACTTAATAGACGTAGTTCAAAGCCCCTTTTGTTTCAGGCGGCGGGATTCGTTGAAGTCACGTAAAAGTCCGGATCGCGAAGATAAGAGAGCTTCAGTACCGAATGTCACTACTAAGAGGACATCCACTGTATTCGGTAAGCAAATTATTGTGGTTACAGAGGTAGAGTTTGAAAGACGATGTCTATTTTATAAGAAAGTATTATTTAGGTGCCCTTCCGCCACAAATCACTTTACCCGGTTTTTGAATTGAGAATTTGTGAACTTTACAAACTCTACTTTATTTAGCATTAATCTACCTATACACGGTGATTTTTAATTCATTGTTAACCTTTTAGGAGATAAGACTACTCATGATTATAAACAACTTTCACTATGGGATCAACTCCGAAATAACAAAAATTAAAAAATACACCTGTTTCATACATTTACATGGATTAAATATTTAAATTTTGTATGAAAAAGCTGATTTTTTTGTCGATATTTCAGAGTTGATCTCATAGTGAAAGTTGTTCATAATCATGGGTACTTTGACGCCCTGAAAGGTTAATAGTGAATTAAAAATCACCATGTATAAAAAAATAAAGCATCCATATGTTTATGGTCGCAAAACTCGAAAAGCAGTTTGACTTGATTTTTTTACAGGTCCTTGGATTTGTACCCAAGAGTGTACATAGCTTCTTTGTATCCCGAAGTTCCCGCGGGAACGGCATTTTAAGTTATGCTAAAGTGAAGTTTGGCAAGTTCTCAACTTCAAATTGTCAGTTCAGAAACCCGGTGTAAATACGTTGAATTGATTTAAGGACATCAAATGAATGACAAAAACATCTTCCTGTTTCTTTCATTTATTTGAAGTTGACAGAGCCAGAATAATGTTTAAAATATATTTAGTGATAAACGAATTTTGTGATTTGTAGTGTAAAGGGGCTTTGATGTGGATAGTTGCAAGAAAGTTAAATATCTATGAAAATATTTGTACAGGCAAAGTGTCAAAGTTCCGTCATCTCAAGGGAACTCCCGGTCACAAGTCGACTCAGGTGGAAAATATCAAGAATATTAGCAGACAGGTATCTGGAGAATGCAACGGTTTCTATGGTGAGTTTGAATAATAGCTTTAAACACCTTGGTATGAAAGTACAAGACCATTTAAGGGCTGGCAGTGTCATTAATTTCAGTAGACTAATGACACTGATATAGGTCTCGAACGCCGTTTAAATTTTCCGATCGCGTTCAGTTTCATTGGTGAAATTAGCCCCTAGTAGGGATTAAAAAAACATTAATGTCATAGATAGTTTTTCAAAAGCCTGGGCTACATCAATAAAAACCCTGAAGCACACCTCGTCTTTTTTAGTGAGAAGGATGAATGTGATGCTTATTTTTTTTAATATTTAGGTATCAATTTAGTCAGGTTTAATCTTACATTTTCTCGGTTGGTGATATCAATTATTTTCTACAACAATTTTTGGTAGCAAATATCTACAAGTTCAAAGTGATTGCGATTAAAATGCGAATATTCTACTAATTTATACAATTTTATGAGATATTCTAATATATACAAGAGATATTATATAGTTTGAGATTTGACCGTCGCTGAACAATAAACACATTGGCACTTGCCCCGCAGCCAACGGCGTCCGCTGCGCCGTGCCGCTGGCGGGCGGCGGCGGCCGCGTGGGCGTGGTGGAGCTGCCCGCGGGCGCCACGCGGGCCGCCGCCGCGCCGCCCGGCCACCCATCCGCCACGCGTGTGGCCGCCCTGCTGCACCCCGCGCCGCTGCAGGACTGGGCCTGGGACCCCTTCCGCCCCGAGCGCCTGCTGGTGGCCTGCGACGACGGCCAGGTGCGCGAGTGGCTCATACCGGAAGGAGGTCAGTCGCTGCGTGTTTCGTTGAACAATACCCTGATTGTTTTAGTTGTGATTACTATACAAACAGGTGAACCGGGAAAGGTATGCGCTTCGGTAATCTTCGTATTTCTGAATAAGTACGAACAATGCGCTGCCCTCGCACAAGGACAAAGCTCATAAGTTTTACTCTGCTGTGATTTGTCGTAGTGCAGCTACCGTTGCGCGTTTTTATGTAGTTTTCTCTCTGACAGAGTACCTACTCCAGTCGCAGATCGTCACCTGTAACACGAAAAAGTTTTTTAAATTACTAATCTCTAATTTAGTAATACAAATCAAGGAACTTGCTTGATTTGTATTGCTTGCTTGAAGCAAGTACTTCCATGGTTGTAACAGCTTTACATTATATCTCATTATCGCGTATACTTATTTAAAAGATAAACGTTAGTCCCGAAGCCCGTGCTATTTCTGGGACATCTGCACTTAAAGCCTGTTTCACAATTTCTCTTACTCATCAAATAATATAGAAAAGGAAATAGAATTTGTATGAACTTATCTATCGTGTTATTTAATGAGCACTTATTCGGAAATGGTAAAAAAGACTAGTCTTATAATATTTCTTCTCTTACCTTATAATCTGGATCCTTTAACATACACAACAAATATAAAAAGACTTCTCTTACCTTATAATCTGGATCCTTTAACATACACAACAAATATAAAAAGACATTGCCTTTTTTGTAAAACGCAAATTAAACTTTTAGGGCAGAGATTTTGTGTGAATATAATAGAATAAAGATAAACGTTTCTTGTCTCCAGTTTTACAGCTGGTGGTATGGTACAGAGGCCAGCACATGAAGTTACCACAATCTGTCAAGTTTCTTTGATAGTATTTCAACTTTCTCGCAAAGACATAAGGTTCATTTTTAATTGAGAAAATTTGACAGTTAGGGATAGCTTGATGTGCTGCGTCTGTACATATACAACTATAATACCGAAAACATTTCGTTACCAATAAATATTCCGCCATCAGGCTTACAAGAATCAACGAATGAGCCAGCCCGCACATTCTCGGCCCATCCGGACAAGATATACATCATCCGATTCCACCCGACGGCTTCCGACCTACTGACGACAGCGGCGCACGACTTGAGCGTCAAGATATGGGACCTCAGTCCGGAGAGCCCGGTGGCTTCCATTGTACTGACTGGCCACACTGACCAGATATTTGCGCTGGACTGGTCGCCGTGCGGGGAGTACCTCGCTACTGTCTGCAAAGATGGACTTATTAGGGTGAGTTTAATTTAAAGGGTTCAAATTATTCAACAATATTTTTTTTGTTTATTTTTGTTTTTGGGCCTTACCTACAAATCTGTTCAGAACTCTCGGTAGGCAAGTCCGACTCGCTCTTGTCCGGTTTTTAAACTTATCCAGGCAACTTTATATTTTTTCTCTTCGAAGGAACCTTAAACTAAATTGCTAGATCGGTCCAGCCATTCTCAATTTTGAGATAAGGCAACACATTTAGAGCCAATGCCACCAATGAAACTGAACGCGATTTAGAATGTGATGATCGCGTTCAGTTTCATTGGGGAGCTGTCAGTGTCATCATCATTCTCCTGCCCTTATCCCAATTTATTTGGGGTCGGCGCAACATGTCTCTTTCTTCCATACTTCTCTATTAGTCGTCATCTCGGTAGTTACTCCCTTCCTAGCCATATCATCTTTCACACAATCCATCCATCGTTTCTTTGGTCTCCCTCTACTTGTATAGCCATCCACATTCATGCTCACAACTTGCCTGACAACATTTTCCTCATTCCTCCGCATAACATGCCCATACCATGACAACCGATTTCCACACAACTTTTAAATTCAGTCACCGGTGTCACTTTCAGACTTCCTCTCATATACTCATTCCGTATTCTATCCATTCGCGTAACACCACACATCCCTCTTAGCATTCTCATCTCATCTGCATGCAATTGTCTTTCATTAATTCCTTTTGTGGCCCAACACTCTGGTCCATACAAGACGGCTGGCGAAGCTGTCAGTGTCATCATTGTTGGGAAATATTGAAACTGACAGCTTTTTAACGCAGTGCAGATCGCGTTAACTTCGTTGGTGAAATCAGACCCTAGCCATTAGTTTAACCATATCTTAGGTTGGCGGAAGGCTTTTTAAAATAATTTATTAAAATGAATAATGCTTCTAGGTATACAAGCCGCGCTCTTCGTTAGAGCCGACCCTGAGCGGCCCGGGCCCGGCCGGCAGCCGCGGCGCGCGCATCGTGTGGGCCCTCAACGGAACGCATCTCGTCGTTACTGGCTTTGACAAGTAAGTTGTTGACCATTTCCTATGTTCTTATGTAAAAATTATATTTTGATATGCTAATGTGCAAGTTAACTGAGCGATTTGTCGTATTATAATTTCTTTATGCGTGTTGCGCTATAGCGCAAACACTGACACAATTTTTTTGTCAGGTGCTACTCTGTAGTGCCCTCAACATGCATACGTGTCGTCAAAATCCCTACTGATACATTGCAATGCGTGTTGAAAGCATTCAACACGAATTGCAATGTATGGACAATAAACACATATTTGTGTTGAAGGCACTGAGCTTAGAATGGATCAAAATGTAATCATTTACAAAGATCTTTTTAGGTCTATAAAGTACAGAGTTAAAATGAAATCTCGACCTTTAAAATGAGACTGTCGAACAGGTAGGAGTGAGAGACGATGCTTGACAAAGCCAAAGAATAGGTTTTTTTTTTTTTTTTTAAGGCTGGGATATCATCCAATGACTGCTCCCGCTCTGGGTGGAGCGGAAGGGAGTGTCAGACTCTTACTGACTAAAACCCATCCATGTTCCTTCCGTAGCCCTTTATGTTCCGGGGTAGCGGTAACCCTTTCGGACAATCCTGCTTACCCGGCAGGCTTGGCCCTGAGGGGCCCCTTCATATGCTGACATCTCTTTGAGGCGCGCGTGGAACATATACGCGCCGTACGGCACGGGCCTGGTGCTGATCGGACGGTGAGTCACCCATTACTCACCGTCCGCAGGCCCGCGCCTACGGTGGCCGGGAGTTGTCACGTGGCTCCCGACGCCAGGAGCGTCTCCCGCGGCGGCTGGGACGGGAGGACCTTTCTCTCTCCCATCCCGCCACCTCCTTCGCGAGCATGACTTTTTCGCAGAAGGAGGTGACTGCCTCCCACTCCCTCTCGCCCCGGACCATGGCTTGTACCAGGGCCGGGCGCGAGAGGTCGCTGCCGCCGATCGCCTCTACGGAGAATAGGTTAATTTCATGGTTAAGAATGTTTTGTACATAGAAAGTTTAATCCCTAAAGTACCTAAATATAATTTGAACAGAGTATCGGAGCGTCAGATCCTTCTGTACAAGGCTACAGATCTGTCCGCGCCTGTCTGCACTGTGGGGCTGGACGTGTCGCCCGCCATACTGCAGACGCACATCGACCACGACTCAGGAACACTGTTCTTAACGGGCCGGGTGAGTACACCACATTCATCATCATTAATAGCTTCTTGTAGGTAAGTCTGCTGCTAAATTTTTCGAATGTTTAGCCTATATCACCTTTTCCGATAAAAATGTATGTACCTGCCGGTTTCTGGGAACGTTTTTATGCCTTCCTACCAAATATATTTTTCATTATGCTTTCCTACCAAATACATTTTTCATGGTAACCACCTCTTTTTTGTTGGCGGTGTGTAATCATCAAATTACTCCTCCCGCACTGGGTGGAGCGGAAAGGAGAGACTATAAATCAGACTCTTACTGACTAAAATCCATCCATGTTCCTTCCTTAGCCCTTTATGTTCCGGGGTAGCGGTAACCCTTTCGGACAATCCCGATATGGTAACCACCTAAGCAGGGTTTTTTAAAAACTACTTAATTAGTCTTCAAATCTCATCTCAATGTTATTTGATCGACTGCGGCAATTTCGATTAACCTATCATAGCAGTTTACATGTGTTTGAATGACGTCTTATTACTTTGCCGTGCAAGAGAAACTTGGTGAGACTATGCTTGTCTTTAAAACCTTCCCTTTTCGAATTAGGGCTCGAGGCTAAGTAATAACAGCTGCACGACTCGATCGATGAGGTTAAGCTACGCTTGCCTCGGTCGGTCCGTGGTTGGGTGACGATCTTTACGAACCGTTTCCGTATCCTAGAAAGCAAGTTAATCTGTTGGATCCGGCTGTCATTTTTAGGTCTTTGACAGCCATTAAAGACCGTCAAGGGGTATTTTATTATTACCCAGTATCAGATTGTGGAGGTTTGATAGGCAGTTGTTCCATGTAAAATATTGGTAATCAGCTGAATCTGGTTAGACTAGACCGTGGCTCCAACATAGTTGGGAAAAGGCAGGCAGATGATGATGAGTAATATTGTTGCCTCCTTATTCAGGGTGACTCAACGATCTACTGCTACGAGGTCACAAGCGAGGCGCCTCACCTGTGCGCATTGTCGCACCACCGCTCGCCCACGCTGCATCAAGGGATCGCCTACTTGCAGAAGAATCTAGTCGCTGTTGAGAAGGTATGCCTTACTTTATGTTTACGTTTATATTTACTGTTCACACACATGACTTATTTAGGAATCATTACGAACGCACTACGACGTCGTTAACGAGCGACGTGTCACGACGCGGGGACCTAGAATGCAATAGCAACGCGGCATTGCGTCTCTCGACAGGAACGTGTTCGGACATACATTTTGATTAACGTATCTACTTAAGTTGTTATAATATTGTGAACCGCCGAATATAACTTTTATATTACAGTCCACTTGCTTTCCTTCGACCTGGGCCTACACATTTATCAATGGTTAAAAAAGCGATCTTGTAAATGCCTTTGACTTACCAAACGCATATTGATCCAGTAGCACCATAAGATTATTATTGAAGATAAAACAAAACCTATTACTAATACTGTGGTTTCACAGGGCGGTATTCTCGGCCCAACAATTTCGCAATAGAACTATGATTTAAACCGTGTAAATGTGTGCTACAGCACTAATATAATTAGTTGCCCCAGCTGTAATTAAAGCAACATTTTTTCAACGTAAAATTTCGTTTCAGGTGGAGTTCGCGCGAGCTCTACGACTTACCAATGGAACCATCGAGCCCCTTTCCTTTACTGTCCCCAGAATAAAGGTGTGTTGTAGAAACTAATTTTGTATCTCCATATTGAGAGATTATGAGAATACTTTTCTTACAATCTCTTAATGTGATAAAATGTAACTTGTGCATGTAACATAAAAAAAAAGAAATATTTTCTGAACCAATTATTGCTCGCGAATCATATTTTAACCAAGGTATGGCCCATAAGTGACCTGAATATGAATTTTGCGGCTGGGAAATCATCCAGTTACTTCTCCCGCTCTGGGTGGAGCGGAAGGGAGTGTTAGACTCTTACTGACTAAAACCCATCCATGTTCCTTCCGTAGCCCTTTATGTTCCGGGGTAGCGGTAACCCTTTCGAACAATCTTCCTTACCCGGCAGGCTTCGGCCTTAAAGGGTTCACATGTTGACATCTCTTTGAGGCGCGCGTGGAACATGTACGCGCCGTACGGCACGGGCCTGGTGCTGACCGGGCGGTGAGCTACAGCGGGCTACCGTGGCAAAGTCGCCTTAACCTTGTATAATGTTGCCTGCAGAGCGAGCTATTCCAAGACGACCTGTTCCCGCCCACGCTGGTGACGTGGGCCCCGTGGCAGCGCGCGGCCGCCTGGCTGGGCGGCGCCAGCGGGCCGCCGCAGCTCGCCAGCCTGCAGCCGCCCGGCATGGAGCCGCGTGAGTGTCATCATCACTTGCACTTGATTGTCTCACTTAACTCGAACGCCGAGAGGGGGAGGCCCTCGAAGGACATTGTATGATTCAATGTCAATGTAACAAAATTTTCTTAATTTTCTTTCTTTCTTTAGTGCCAATTTCACAAATGAAACTAAACGCAATCAACACATCTAAAACACGGTCAGAAGCTGCCAGTGTCAATATTCCATAGAAACTAATCACACTCACAGCCCTTAAACGTAGTTTGTGCTGATCGCGTTCAGTTTCATTGGTTAAATCTGCCTAAAGGTACATAAGGTCACATTGATCGTGAAAACAAGACAATCGTTCTATGACGAGCTAGTCACATTTAACCTAAGGTTGCTAGCTATCCTATAGTGGCCTAAACAGTCGGCGTCAAAAATATAGCGTCGAAAGGGCATTTTAAAACGATCAGAATAACAGAGAATTCAAATATAATCAGAATGTCAGTTGACGTGTATTTAGTCAACGTTGTTTCTTTAGCATTAAATTATATTTTCTTCGCTCTGATCATTTCGCTTCGTCTCTGTTCTTGACATGGACTGAACGAACCTAACCTAAAATGACGAAATGTTTACTTTTGCCCGCTCTTCGCTATAACACGTGTCCGATTTGTTGAAGAAACAAACTGACAATGGTGGCACTTATCATGCCTTCTCTCTCGCACAGAGCGAAGGGAGAATACGATCATCTCCTTTGTTTAGCCGCCAATCTCAATTCGTTTCTTTAATGGCGCGGGTTATACATAGGTTCTGTTAACTATTCTTAATTTTTATTTTTTGAGGTTGGGAAATTAGTTGGAGCGGAAGGGAGTGTCAGACTCTTACTGACTAAAACCCATCCATGTTCCTTCCTTAGCCCTTAATGTTCTGGGGTAGCGGGTAACCCTTTCGGACAATCCCGCTTACCATAATAAATATGCTGACGATAATAAAGAGTCATCTATGTATGTATCAGTGTCGGCACACACGGCGGCGTCGCCGGTGACGCGCGAGGCTCGTGAGAAGCCCTCCGCGCAGAAGCCCAAACCTGACCTCATCAAGTCGCACGTACCGCAGGACGCCAAGGCTAAAGAGGACAGCGTGAGTATTGCGTCGACAGCACAGTAGTAGTAGTGCTATTCTGGAAAAAACTCTGACTGTAGTGTTAAGTTGCAACTTGACATACCTAAGACATTATCTGTAAAAAATAACCGGCCCGCTTGTACAGAGGCCATCACCTCAAGCTACCCCAATCTGTCAAAATTCTTTGATAGATTTTCAACTTTATTACAAAACTATAAGTTTCATTATCAATTGGGAAAATGTGACAGTTAGGGATAGCTTGATGTGCTGGCGTCTGTACCTCAGATGCATTTAGCGGTAAACATATTTAAAGCTCATTGAACCACAAATCACTAAATGCATTGAATGAAGGCTAAACATTGTTTAATCATCATTCTGACCCTTTCATCTTTAAACAATTGACAGAAATAGAATGATGTTTGCAATTCAGTTAGCGCTAAATGCATTCAGTGTTTTGTGGTGCAAGCGAAACTTAGTTTTATAGTAAGTAATCAAAATCTTACCAGCCAGCTTATCGCATTGAAATTTCTAGTTCTTCACTAACAGGTTCGGTTTTCCACAGATAATGAAATCCATAAGCGCCAAAGTGCAGATCAACTTGAAATTGGAACAAGACAGCATGGAAGGAGTGGACGAAGCCGAATGGGAGCAGTGAGAGGTAACCCGACTAAATCAAGTGCAATTGAACAACTCTAGCTTGTAGTGTTATTTAGAGGCTCCCGTACTCGGTCGCGTTATGTGTATCATCGACTGACCGCCCGTAGTGGAGTAGTGGCGGTACGAATAAAGAAAGTTGTTAAATAAATTTCGTACGGATATTTTTTTGTGTTAGCACAACACTGTGCGTATTTTCACAAACATTCGCGTTATTTCGCTAATACGGAATGAACTCTTTTCGAATAGTAATAGGAACGTTATTTTTGTTGGCCAAATATCGCAAGTATTTGGATAAATACGGCAATGAAGTGCTATTATGAAATATGGAGCTCAAATATAAAGTGATTGTCAGACAGCAATGATCCAGCTTATTTATTTAGGAATCTGACATTGGGAGATGTCGCTGTACGATAACCATTTCTCATCCTATGAATTTATAAATATAATCTCCTTTCTATGCATATTGCATTACAATAATAGTAAAAATTTGACAGTTGAAAATAATTTAACACAATATTTCTCCGTTATCTTCATTCGTACCGCCAAAACAAAAAAACCGGTATAGCCCCCCCTCGCAGAATAAAATTAACTTTTTATACCTAACAATAACTTGGGATTTCTAAATATTTTATAGAAATTTTTCCCGTCGAACCCATTTTTACATTTTAATCTTAGATATCAAATAGTCGTGGTAATGTTAGAGTATTAGAATAATATGTCGGCACGTAAGTCCAATAATATGTACTGATTATAGTTTAAGTCATAATATGTCAGAATATATCGCGGGATTTGGAAATAAGAGCCGTCGAACAATGTTAGTGGATGTTTGTAAAATGAAAGATTTAATGGAAATTCAAAATAGTGACTCGAAATCAGCGATGGCTCGTATTTTGAAACTTAATATGTTACAACGTAATATGAATGTTGTTATAAAATTCGTCATTAAGATTTGAACACCACCCGTAACAAACTAGCAATTTTAAAATATCTACTGATATTTTAAAATTCCTAGTAATCTTTTGCAGAAACGACTCTTATTTTAAAGCCCGACGATTCCAAAAATAATATTAAATTCATTGCTCACGGCCAGTCACACATTTTCATCGCCGCACCGCTGAATAAATTATTTGCTGTTTAACGCTAACTCGTGATCTCATCGATTGTCGACCAAAACTTAACCAACCATGCTCATAGAATGCTCACTATATCGCGTTTCTTATTGACCCTACATTTGTTATAATAAGGACTTGCGAGCAGTTTATAAAGAAACATTCTCGAATGCTCAAAACTCCAATTTAAATCGAAACAAATCTATAGTTGACTATTGTCTGTAAACTAATCATGCCGATACTTTTAGTACCGTATCGATTTAAATCGATTATCGCATAAAGTTTTTATTAAACAAATAGGTGTCAGCGCAACATTCCTACATTTTGCCATAAAAAAAATGCATTTATTTATATTGCGTATTTACTTATATGTGAAATAACAAAAAAATATTGATTATACGTATGATTTGTATCTAATACTTGTATGTAAGGATGTGTAGGGTACTCATACTTTATAGGGAATTGACATTTTATAATGTAACCAATATTATTCTATAGTCACCATTAATATTGCTAGAAACTGACTTGTAGTCACTGTCAATCTTACATTCAACATAACAGAATATACCTCTCTTTGTTAACGTGTTATTTACTGCACTAATGACAGTAATATTTATGATAAAAAGATGCACTGAAATGCAATGTTTTGTTACTTAAAATAGGATTTGCAATGATTACCAAGTTAGTCTGGAGACACATCGAAATTGGGGTATGTGATACATGGAAACTCAAAATGACTTCTCACCCTTAGATACTTAACAGGAAAAATTAAAGACAGAATGTTCTAGTGTACAATAATGATATAACATGCCTTGCATTCGGTGTGCCCCATCTTAGTCTTTGTATATGAAAAAAAAAAAGATATCTGTAACGAATATAAGCGCGACTTAGTACCGCTAGTTGATGCCATAAACACATCACGTTTTGCTCAAAACGCCAAAGACTATGTTTTTCTTGTCAATGTGTTGAAATTGTATTAGTTTACCTATATTTTATTTGAAAAAGTATATGAGATGTGATAGTTACTGATACAGCGAAACTCAATAGTCGTTATCAGTCAAAAGTATTTATTTAAAGTCAAAAAAAGACTTGACGAAATTCTGTAAAAGTTGCTATTGCAAAAACGTCTCATCCCTATTTCTCTATTATTGCAACAGTCTGTCCTGGCTGCAACTGACAGAAAATACTAGATAGCTAGATTTTTTACCTAGTATTAAAATGGAATCTCATTTTTTTTTAAATTGTGTATTAAATATTCCCATTCAAAATTTATCTTTAGAGTCATGAAATTAAAAGTAAAGCGCATCAACAGGCCTACAAGAGCGAGTATGATGCGTATAGCGTTCACTCACCCAACAAGTCTGAGTGAGATAAAAGTCAGAAATATCATACTCAAGCTTTCGTATTTACTTAAATATTTACGAATAGGTGTAATTTTATTCACTAGTCAAAAAATATATACTTTAAATGGGAAGATTCTTAAAAATATATTCAAAATGTATTACTTTATTATTAATTTATAGTTAAGATTTCTATGTATATTTTTAGTTTAGATATTAAGCGGTTTGTTGTCGGTGCAGTTCAGATATAAATCCCTTAACTATCTAAAAAAACAATGTTTGTGTATCTCGATGTTTCTACTACTAACATTAAAAACTAGAGCATCCGATAGTATAGCTTTAGGAGACAAAAGGTGAAAATTAGAATATTTTAATATTGAAACATTGGTAATGAAAGTCTAGCGACCGTTGATTATTACGCGGTCCTATTGTTGTAATCCTTTGACAATAATCTCAGTGCGACCCTGGTTCGTGAAAGAATTTGATAGACAGATAATTGTTCGATTAACTGAATCTGTTAAATAAATGGCGTCGCGCTAAAAGTGATGTCTTAATCAAATTGTCCTCTTAAAGCAGCCATTTCAGACAAAGTCGTCATTGTTCAGTGTGAGAAAGATAGCGCTATTCAACCTGTATAGCTCCATCTCTTTATAGCTCTGAACAATGTACACTTGTTACAAAACAGCACAAATTGGTCGACCTGTAGGTACCAAAACATCTATCAAAATATCACCGACAACAAACAGACGCTACATACTATTGCACATTGTATTCATATCAAATAAAATAAATCACCATATTATATCGTTTGTTTGTAAGAACGCATCTTTGGTAAAACAAGTATTAAACATAGTAAGATATGGTTAAGAAAATGAAAAGAGCTATAGAAAGGTTGTGGTCTTAGTAACCGCGGGCGCTTAAATGACAGTGGGTATTGAAACCGGGCAGACATTTATTTGAACCTTCGTCTGCAAACAATAATAATATTAAAATGATCGTTTATTGACTCTCTAGAGAAAGTTATGTCACCGAAGATATATTTTTAACTAAGATGGTAAGTACCTATATTCTCTTTATTTACTTATAATTTATATTGTTTTCCCATATTTTATAATATTTATTCGTATTATCTTTTTTTAAATACCATCTATGACTAGCCTGGTTGAACCCGTTTCTACAAAGTCCACACCTTCTCTATTGTCGAACCGTTTTATTCATTCCACATTATTTAAAAGATTCAAATCAAAAATAGCATTTATTTGGCGGTTTCTATTAGTCAAGTTTCTGTTAACTCAGCAGTATTAATTTGTTAAGTTGAGCTTAAAATATTTGTTTACAACAAATAGTAAAGATAGCTAAATGAACATAATTTAATTTTGGGTCAATGACCTGTTAGTAACGTTTAGAAAATTTGATTCGTTGAACTAATGTTTCATACCATTTTTGAACAGAAATCGTCAAATAATTTATTTTTGGGTAAGATGTCTCTTACCAGCATTAATTTGCTCTCTAATTAATTTTCTTACCAAAGTTGTGAAATGACAATAAATTTATTTTATAACATAAAACCTTCCTTGTCTCTTTTTAAATTGTTTCGTCCAAAACATGAATGTATTTAATACGTAAAATTGCTACAAAATTGGGAATCTAGTGCCAATGTTTCCTTTTATTTGATTATTATGTAATCGGCGTTAACTAAAGTCTTGAATCATTTCCCTAATCCTTTTCTTTGATAAAATTGATCGAATGACAAGAAACGTGTAAGTAAAATTTGTTCTGACAGATGACATTGAAAATTGGCGCCAAAATATCTGTCAATTTTATCGAAGGAGGTTACATGTAATGTAATATAATCACAGACGATACCCTCATTGTGTGAGTGCGTGTAATTTTTGTATTTTTGGATGTTGTAAACCTACAGATATCCTAGCGTTAAGGCTCAATATTTGGAGATATTTTTATTATTTTGCATTTTTTTATTAAACTCTTGCTAAATTATTGGGTGTTTCATTTATAACCTAATTTTAGAATAGCTATAGGTCTTACTCACTACGAGTACTTCTTATCTTGAGGTTATGGTTTCCGCACTCAGTCCTTAGGCGGCCCATTGTGCGTGGGCCATGGCGGCCTTCGGAGGTTATTCTTACCAGCCCACCTCCCTCCAGAAGTTGATCACGTCTCCTGGCCTGTGTAGTAAATCTGTCAGAAAGACAAGATCCGGGTGTCCTGATCAGTGTGTCTGACTCGAAGAGCACGTGTGCGACGGTTTCCTCAGCCTCCATGCAGGCCCTGCCCAGAGGACTGGCCGTTATGTCTACTGTGTGGAAGTGTTTGTTTAGAGAGCAGTGCCCTGTGATGGTCCCCGTCATCAGGCGCAGGCCGGTTCTGTCCAGGCGTAGTAAGCGCCTGGTCAACCCTTTGTCCAAGGATGGCATAGCTTCCCTGGACTGCCTGCAGCCTGATGACTAGGGCCACCAGCTCTCCGCTTGTGTGTGGGTGATTTCTTGCAGCCATCTGCGTACCTGGTTGAAAGGAATGGGCATGATAGGTTCGGGTCCGCAGACTGGCGTGCTGGGTGCTCTCCTCGCCAGCTTGTCAGCGACCCGTCGGTGTATACTCTTAGCTCTTTCGGGCCAGAGTAGTCGCACTGTAAGTGATATGTCGTAATGCTTTTGAAATTGGTGTCGCTTTGGGGCTTTGTCGTAGGGTGACGCCAAGTACGAGTACTTACAACTTACCTACATTTACTGTGGTTTTAATTCTAGCTACACTACAATATCATTCCATTACAAAGTGCCTTGTTGTAGTCTTACTTCATTTATTTCTATAAAAAATCTACTGGCAAAACCATTATGACCTTTACAAATTAAACACAGACACGAACAGGCATATTACGTAACACGCAATTTAGATTCGGAAATTAAACGTATATATACTTACGAACATCCCATAAACGCGCAATTATGATAGCAAATGTATTTTTCACCTCACAGGCTCGGAAAGACTGTTTGTCATTCGAAATCTGAGCCCAAAATCGCTTTTTGCTCTCTAGCGTGGAAAGAGTTTTTAAAATTCGAACCTTTCTATTTAATAATTTTCTATACTGCCAGTCCACTGAAAATGCATGACACGGTCTAAAATAAAATATTAAATAATACCGGTCACCTTAAAACCTTCCATCACAGTACAGAAATTAAATATTTTGCCAGGATATAATTGTAAAATTGGAATTAATGTTAATAAGTATTCCATTTGATTAAAAAAATCTGTGACGTCACATTTAAATATGCCATAAAAATACTACCCTGTCAAATACCCAATTGTGTAGTAATTTAAGTTTATTTTTTTAAATAAAATAAATACTAATGTAATATGTTATTTAATCCTTTGCTTGGCAAAAATAAATATGTATTAAATTAAATTAGTTTTTTTCTTTCATTCTCCTTAGAGGACAAGTAGGATATAGAACAAAATACAGGGTATTTAATTTTAGAGATATTCTATGTACTTAACTCATAAGATACATTGCCAAGTATCTGTTATTTTCTTCACATGAGTCAATGTATCTGAGACGCTCGAACAAAATAAAAACTTTCCTCGCTGTAGTGTGGTGAAAAATTGTGTGTTGCGCTCGGCAGCAAAGCTTTTCTGCGTCTCGTACCTTTGAAACCTTCGTTACGCTCAGGATTCTATATTTGAACCACTCGCTTTGCTCATGGTTCAACCCTAGAATCCTTCGCTTACTCAGGTTTCAATAGAAGTACTCGCGCCAAAAATCAACTTTCCAGCCTTGCATAACAAATAACTATTGTCGAGTGTGGTTCAAGAGACTAAACTTAATGACTACCCATGAATGGTTGCAAAACACTTTATTTGAATTCAGAATCTCAATTAATTATCAAGTTTTGGAAACATAAACATAATGACGTCATTCAACACAAAGCTCAAATACTACGAACGAGCAAGGCCACTTTGGTTTCTTACACTGTTCAGCATCATAGCTCACTTTTCGTCCGCCCGTACGTTTGAACGGAAAGTGCAGAACTAAGAAAAGTCTAATAGAATGTCAGTGAATTCACGTCATCAAGCTATTATAGTAGCTATCACCACAGTCCGTACTACTGTTCAAATCGCTCTCCACAAACCAGCTTGCTCAAATAAACAGGCAGTCTTTAACGTTCTGCCAAGTCCGTAGTTTTTTACCGAAATACCATTTATAGCGAAACTACAAGTCACGCCACAAGATCTATGGTACATGAAACCATAGAAATATATGTAATGAAACTGTATTGTCAACCCGTGTCGTGCCGCGTGGATTGATGAGCTGTATTATCCCAGCGGTGAAGGGTCAGAAGCAATCAGTCCAGCCTTGTCACTCAATCTGATGAACATGTGTTTTCTGACGTAGGTGCATGGTAGGTAGGCCATCTAGTTATTATTGTTCTTTGTCTAATACACACATCAAAAGTGTCTAGGGATCAACATATATTTTTGTAATAACTTTTCTCTTGATTGATATTAATTTAAATTTTCTTTAAGGATTCATCAAATAAAGTGTTTTCGTTTGTCACAGTAACGATAAACCAAGTCACCTTTGCATTAATAAAGAAATTTGCCATTTTCCTAATAAAGGGATTTTTGACATTTGAACCACTAACATTAAAGTTCGAAAAAAAGACTGAAATAACAGTTTTCTTTAAAATTTTATTGGGTAACTTAAACAATTAATAATCCGTGTTTCTACCGCGAACACTAACAACACAAGAACATCGGTTTGGCATACTCAAAATGAGTTCATCCAAATCACGCTGTGGAATGGCCGCCCATGTTCGTTGCAACAACAAAAAAAGGTCTTCTTGCAACTGGATACCCTCCATATTCGGCAGAGCTCTTCTCTGTAGCATATCCCATGCATGCTCAATCGGGTTCAAGTCTGGCGACTGAGCAGGCCAGGGCAGGACATTGATGTTAGCTGCGGCGAGAGTCTGTCTTACAACTCTTGCGGTGTGCGGTCGTGCATTATCATGCATTAACTGAAATAAGGGACCGATTTGCACTTGTAGAGGAACGAATGAAGTGAACCTTCATTCCCGAAGACCGCTACGGGTACCACCTATAGCAATGCACAATCGTAGGATTCGATATCAATGGGCTCTTGAACACAGAAATTGGGCAGAAGAACAATGGCGTTTCGTGTGCTTTTCTGATGAGTCTCGTTTTGGTATGAGACCGGATACAAGACGTATACGACACTGGAGAACCCCTGGACGCCAACAGCGATTAAAATCCTGCCAGGAAGTCCATCCTTATAGTGGTGGAACCATCATGGTATGGGCGGGTATTTGGATCGGCGGAAGAACTGAGTTGATTTGGATCAGAGGCAACCTCAACGCTCAAATTTATGCTGAGACGATTGTATCTGACGTCATCGTTCCTCTACAAGTGCAAATCGGTCCCTTATTTCAGTTAATGCATGATAATGCACGACCGCACACCGCAAGAGTTGTAAGACAGACTCTCGCCGCAGCTAACATCAATGTCCTGCCCTGGCCTGCTCAGTCGCCAGACTTGAACCCGATTGAGCATGCATGGGATATGCTACAGAGAAGAGCTCTGCCGAATATGGAGGGTATCCAGTTGCAAGAAGACCTTTTTTTGTTGTTGCAACGAACATGGGCGGCCATTCCACAGCGTGATTTGGATGAACTCATTTTGAGTATGCCAAACCGATGTTCTTGTGTTGTTAGTGTTCGCGGTAGAAACACGGATTATTAATTGTTTAAGTTACCCAATAAAATTTTAAAGAAAACTGTTATTTCAGTCTTTTTTTCGAACTTTAATGTTAGTGGTTCAAATGTCAAAAATCCCTTTATTAGGAAAATAGCAAATTTCTTTATTAATGCAAAGGTGACTTGGTTTATCGTTACTGTGACAAACGAAAACACTTTATTTGATGAATCCTTAAAGAAAATTTAAATTAATATCAATCAAGAGAAAAGTTATTGCAAAAATATATGTTGATCCCTAGACACTTTTGATGTGTGTATTACCTACCTATTCACTGTCCTGGCATTGTAACTCATTCTATATTATCACACGGGCTTAGTAATTACCTAAGTATCTCTTAATATTACCTGCGTAAGTATATAATAATAATAATAATAGCCTTTATTTAAAAATCTTACAATAATTTTACTTAATCTATTACAGTTTTTATTTAATTATTTAACACCGGTAACCGAAGATTGTCTTGCTTTCCAGCATAGGCCTCCCCTAGAGCTTCCCACAGTGAACGGTTCTGCGCTTGTCTCATCCAAGTGATACCCGCTGTTCTAATAATATCGTCCTCCCATCTACGACGCTGTCTCCCTTTCTTTCTTTTGTATTGCCTTGGGCACCACTCTGTTGCATTCTTAGACCATTTATCCTTTTTACTCCGAACCATATGGCCTGCCCACCTCCATTTAAATTTTTTAATACAGTAAGTAATGTCAGTAATTTTAGTTTGACTTCTTATAGTATTTAGTTTTATTTTATCTTTTATTTTAATGTTGAGTATGCTCCGTTCCATGCTGTGTTGGCATGTTTCTAGTTTGCGTATGTTAAGGTTGTTTAGGCTCCATGTTTGGCATCCATACGTCATGACAGGTAAAACACATGAATCAAATATTCTTCCCTTAGCTTTAAGAGGCACGTGGTGATTTTTCATAATCTCCTTGAGAGACCAGTATCTTTTCCATGCTAGATTTATTCTGTTGTTTATTTCTTTACTTGTTAGATCTTTTGGAGATATGATCTGTCCGAGATATGTGTATTCTTCCACATAATCTATTGTGGTACCGTTGATATTTATTGGGATTTTTTCACGGTTTGTCATTAATTTAGTTTTTGCAGTATTCATTGATAGTCCCACTTTATCACTTTCATACACAAGCTGTTCTAACATTTTTTGCAAGCTTCTTGGATCTTCTGAGATTAGTATTAGATCGTCTGCGAATCTTAGATGGTTTAATTGCACTCCGTTAATATTTAAACCGTGATTGTCCCATTCCAGTCGCCTAAAAACGTATTCAAGGACTGCTGAAAAAAGTTTGGGTGACATAGGATCACCTTGCCTGACTCCTCTTTTTATCGGAAAATATTCTCCTTCTCTTTCAGTTCTTATTTTAGCTTTCATGTTTTTGTATATTTTGATAACTAGGCGTATATATTTTTTGTTGACACCTTGTGTTCCTAAAGCTTCCCATATTTTTGTGTGTTTTAACGAGTCAAATGTATAGCGTACAGCAAATGATTTTCTCTTGCGTAACTAACCGTTATTTAATATAGGTACGTACCGCAGGGCCTATAGACTGCTTACTGTAGCTTTATGAGTAATATAAGCTGACGGCAAAATAATAGAGTCAGACACTTATCGTTATTTAGAAGTTAGAAAATAGGTTCAGCTTGATGGGATGACCGTTATCATGTAAAATGTCATAAATTGATTTAATTAAATAATTAAGTATTAAAACTGAATAAGCCTTTCATTGCCGGAGCACCGCCGTGTCCACGTAGCGGCGACCTCCGTGTGTCCGGCCCTGATTCAATCCATGTTCCGGAACGAGAGGTAGTGGGAGGCAGTCACCTTCTGCGAAGCAGTCATGCTAGCGAAGGAGGTAGCGGGATGGTTGAGGGTCAGAGCAGCGCTGGATTTACACTAGGGGCAGTCGGGGCGAGTGCCCAGGGCGGCAAATTTTTTAGGGCGGCAAAATTTCGAAAGTGAAAAAAATTGTTTTAGTCGTCAAGATACCTCAATATAAATTGAAAAATTCTATGAATTAATACTTTTTTGAAATTATTTTGATTATTGTGACAGTTGTCATTATGTCGAGTTTTATTAAACGCGTTTTTACATAACAAATATGTCAAGATTGCAATAACCCGTGTCAGTGGCGGATTTACAGATTTGCCGCCCGTAGGCTATTCCGTTGTGCCGCCTACAAATTTTGATACCATAGTCCACAATCAAATATCAGTTTTCTATCAATAAAATTCCAACTTTATGATTTGTGCTCCATCATCCTCGTTACATCAACTTTTCCCGTATCATTGTGAAGTATGGTACTGTGTTAGATCCTCTCTAGCTACTCCTCAAAGAGAGGTCTTACGATCACTATCGTGGTGATCACTATTTGTTAATATTATAATTTTAGTTAAATTATAAAAGCATTATAATACTTTTTTGTGTATAATATATTTTTTTTTAATTTACAAATCGAAATAAAAAAATTATAGTCACGTAACTTAAGTCACTGTCACGTGATTGTGTGACCGAAACACGTGACTGTGTGACAGAGGCACGTCATGGTGTGTCCGAGGCACGTGACTGTGTGTCCGACACACGATCACGTGCCTCAGTCACACAGTCACGTGACTCAGACACAGTCACGTGCCTCAGACACAGTCACGAGACACAGTCACGTGACACAGACACACAGTCACGTGACACAGACCCACAGTCACGTGACACAGTGACAAAGTCATGTGACTCAGACACACTGTCACGTGCCTCAGTCACACAGACACGTGACTCAGAAACAAAGTCACGTGATAAAGACACAATCTCGTGCCTCGAACATACGGTCACGTGCCTCAGTCACACAGTCACGTCACTCAGACACACTGTCACGTGACTCAGACACACTGTCACGTGCCACAGTCACGTGCCTCAGACACAAACACGTGGCTCGGACACACAATCACGTGACACAGACACAAAGTTACGTGCCTGTGTCCAAGTCACAAGACTTTGGGTCTAAGGCACGTGACTTTGTGTCTGTGTCACGTGATTGTTTGTCCGAGCCACGTGTTTGTGTGTCACATGCCTCGGACACAAGATCACGTGCCTCAGTCACACAGTCACGTGACTCAGACACAGTCACTTGCCTCAGACACACAGTCACGTGGCTCAGACACACAAGCACGTGACTCAGAGACACAGTCACGTGACACAGACACAAAGTCACGTGCCTTAGACACAGTCACCTTAGACACAGTCACGTGACTTGAACACACAGGCACGTGACTCAGACACATGGTCACGTGTCTCAGTCACACAGTCACGTGTCTCAGTCACACAGTCACGTGACTCAGACACACTGTCACGTGCCACAGTCACGTGACTCAGAAACAAAGTCACGTGACACAGACACACAGTCACGTGCCTCAGACGCACCGTCACGTGCCTCGGACACACGATCACGTGCCTCTGTGACACAGTCACGTGTTTCGGACACACAATCACGTGACAGTGACAAAGTCACGTGACTCGGACACACTGTCACGTGCCTCAGACACACAGTCACGTGGCTCGGATACACAATCTCGTGACACAGACATACAGTCACGTGCCTTAGACACAGTCACGTGGCTCGGACACACGATCACGTGCCTCTGTCACACAGTCATGTGACACAGACCCTTAGTCACGTGACACAGTGACAAAGTCACGTGACTCAGACACACTGTCACGTGCCTCAGTCACACAGACACGTGACTCAGACACACAGTCACGTGGCTCAGACACACAAGCACGTGACTCTGACACAGTCACGTGATACAGACACAAAGTCACGTGCCTTAGACACAGTCACGTAACTTGAACACACAGGCACGTGACTCAGACACATGGTCACGTGTCTCAGTCACACAGTCACGTGACTCAGACACACTATCACGTGCCACAGTCACGTGACTCGGAAACAAAGTCACGTGACACAGTCACACAGTCACGTGACATGGAAACAAAGTCACGTGACTCAGACACACAGTCACGTGCCTCAGACACACAGTCACGTGACACAGACGAACAGGCACGTGACACAGACACACAGTCACGTGACACAGACACACAGTCACTTGCCTTACACACACAGTCACGTGTCTCAGACACACAGTCACGTGCCTCAAACACACTGTCACGTGCCTCAGACACAGTCACTTGACACAGACACACAGTCACGTGACACAGACATACAGTCTCGTCCCTTAGACACACAGTCACGTGCCTCGGACACACGATGACGTGCCTCTGTCACACAGTCACGTGTTTTGGTCACACAATCACGTGACAGTGACAAAGTTACGTGACTATAATTTTTTTATTTCGATTTGTAAATTAAAAAAATATATATTATACACAAAAAAGTATTATAATGCTTTTATAATTTAACTAAAATTATAATACTAACAAATAGTGATCACCACGATAGTGATCGTAAGATCTCTCTTTGAGGAGTAGCTAGAGAGGATCTAACACAGTACCATATTTCACAATGATACGGGAAAAGTTGATGTAACGAGGATGATGGAGCACAAATCATAAAGTTGGAATTTTATTGATAGAAACTGATATTTGATTGTAGACTATGGTATCAAAATTTGTAGGCGGCACAACGGAATAGCCTACGGGCGGCAAATCTGTAAATCCGCCACTGACACTTTGTCACTGTCACGTGATTGTGTGTCCGAAACACGTGACTGTGTGACAGAGGCACGTGATCGTGTGTCCGAGGCACGTGACTGTGTGTCTGAGGCACGTGACTGTGTGTCTGAGGCACGTGACTGTGGCACGTGACAGTGTGTCTGAGTCACGTGACTGTGTGACTGAGGCACTTGACCGTGTGTTCGAGGCACGAGACTGCGTGTCTTTATCACGTGACTTTGTTTCTGAGTCCCGTGTCTGTGTGACTGAGGCACGTGACAGTGTGTCTGAGTCCCGTGACTTTGTCACTGTGTCACGTGATTGTGTGTCCGTAACACGTGACTGTGTGACTGAGGCACGTGATCGTGTGTCTCAAGCAATTGACTGAGGGTCCGAAACACATGACTGTGTGTTCGAAGCACGTGACTGTGTGTTCGAAACACGTGACTGTGTGTCTGAGTCACGTCAGAGCCTCATGTCCCAGCCGCCGCGGGTGACGCTCCTGGCGTCGGAAGCCTTGCGACGACTTCTGGCTACCGTAGGCGCGGGCCTGCGAACGGTGAGTAATGGGTAACTCATCGTCCGATCAGGAACAGGCCCGTGCCAAACAGTGCATTCGTGTTCCACGCGCGCCTCAAAGAGATGTCGGTAGGGGCCCGTAAGGGCCGAAACCTACCGGGTCAGCGGGATTGTCCGAAGGGGTTACCGCACTTACCGCTACCCCAAAAATAAAGGGCTAAGGAAGGAACATGAAAAAAAACATGAAAGATCCTGTCACAAAACTTACCACCTGCTTGAAAGTACTTTACATCTTACCAGAATAATCAGCTGCTTCTGTTCCCGTGTTGTGTTTGATTCGTTGTGTAGACATCCTTAGATATCACAATTCAGGTCCTTAAAATAGTGTTACTGTAGTTGTCCTTGAAAAGTTAAATTTAGTGAGGTGTCATTCCATCTGATGATTGATACGTAGTAGGTAGGTACTATAATTGACATCTCACTTCGCCGAAGTTTTCACTGTGACTTTGCCTTTGCTATAGGTGGTACCCGTAGCGGTCTTCGGGAATGAAGGTTCACTTCATGCAAGCGGTTTCTGACTGTTTGGTCGCTAATTAAGTTCCCTGAAGAGTGATGAAGCCTCACGGCTAACATCATGGCGGTTATTGTTGGAGCTCTTCGAGTTAAGATTTGAATGTATCGGTCTTGTCTCCGTGTCGCCAGACTTGAACCCGATTGAGCATGCATGGGATATGCTACAGAGAAGAGCTCTGCCGAATATGGAGGGTATCCAGTTGCAAGAAGACCTTTTTTTGTTGTTGCAACGAACATGGGCGGCCATTCCACAGCGTGATTTGGATGAACTCATTTTGAGTATGCCAAACCGATGTTCTTGTGTTGTTAGTGTTCGCGGTAGAAACACGGATTATTAATTGTTTAAGTTACCCAATAAAATTTTAAAGAAAACTGTTATTTCAGTCTTTTTTTCGAACTTTAATGTTAGTGGTTCAAATGTCAAAAATCCCTTTATTAGGAAAATGGCAAATTTCTTTATTAATGCAAAGGTGACTTGGTTTATCGTTACTGTGACAAACGAAAACACTTTATTTGATGAATCCTTAAAGAAAATTTAAATTAATATCAATCAAGAGAAAAGTTATTGCAAAAATATATGTTGATCCCTAGACACTTTTGATGTGTGTATTTCCTATCAATTTCAATGTTCAATTTCAATGTATTTAGTCAGTAACAATTCACAATGCGTTCATTAGATGTTGGTACAAAAATATGCAGCTATGAGGATACATGCAATAACTACCTACAAATTAAATTACAAAAAAATATTACGATTAAAAAAAAAAGTAACATGCAAACCAATAAATTAATTAATTTAGCAATTCAAACAAAAACAATCATCAAAAAAAATCGCAGGGATCACGTAGGGGTACTGAGTCTGGTATAGATACAATAAAATTTATTATCATAAAAGTCCAAGAGAAATGATGGCTCAATTTGTTTACTTACCTTAGCTTCTACAGAGAAGCCTATGCCCTCATAGGTACCTAATATCGATCCCAACGAACCTTCCACTTCCACTAAAAACGCTTCACAATGTCACAGAGTCAAAATTTTAGTGGAACAAACGTCATTAATTGCGATTCTCCTCCTTTACGGGACAGATATTGCCTCCTTTAGTATCCAAGTTATTTAATCTAAGTAACGTACGCCGTAACTTTCGGGGCCAACTTATTTGTAACAGTGTACGTGAGCAACCTTACAGAGAACAGGTAAAGGTTTGTTGGAATACTCGGTTCGTGATGATCGGAGGGCAAAAGTTATACGGTGAATTTGATATACCTTTTGTCTAATATAGGTTTTGTATATAAATCATCTAAGAAGAAAAGTTACGATGCTGTCTTATGCAGGTAGTTCCTTAAATTAATCATTAGGTTGCTCTCTTTGGTCTGTACTCTATGTGTATGTGTATAGGTAGGTTCTGTGTGGTCTTGTTTTCAGTGCGTTCCTGGATATAGGCACTAACGATTTCTGTAAGCCGGAACTAGTCTTTAATTAATAAATGTTCTCGAGGTCGAACCTCAGTTTGGGTTGGCCAAAAAAACATTGGCCACATTATATTGTTATTGTTTCGTCAAATTGCAAAAAAAAACTTTGTCAACCAATCACACAGGTACCTAACTAAAACGAAAGTGAAAATGTGAATACTTCTAACTGCCCTGTGGCATCGTTTCTGTCCAAAATGAACAAGTTAAGAAAAATACTTATTATGGCAATGGTTCTTAAATCTGCGATGTGCGATGAAAAACGCAAAAATCTTGGATCTGGGTCGCGCATTAAAGGTTCTTAAATGGCCTACCAGTGGGTGACACTGCTGCGGTTGGGCCGGTAGAAAGGCGGGCAACTAAATATGGATTTTAAATGTTGATTTTCAGGTCTAAAAAATATTGAAATGTTAGCGATAATTATGTATATGTGGCCCCTTTGGCACTGTTTTAACGCATGTGCAGAAACCTCCTGTGCTGGGTCTTCTTCTGTTGGAAGGTCTGCCTTAAGCCATCAGTCATCACACTTGCTAAATGAATTGATGAGCCTAGGCTTTTCAGAGCTTGGAACCTCATATGACTTGCTTCGCTGCTTATCATATGGGCTTAATGTTATCGTCACTGTTTTTTTAAATCCACTAGAGCGCGGCGGAATAAGCGCCACAGAACAAGCTTTAATCACTTAATAATGGTGATCCATGCTTGTTCGATCATTCCCTCTCTGTTTGAGAATACTCCCTTGCCATGCAGTAGGTACATACCACCTACCTAGATAAAGTACCTAGGTTTTTGGGTAATTTAAGGACTAGGTTCTTGATAAAGTTCCTATCTTTGCGAATTTAATAACCGCAATCAACAGACTGGAATCCATTGGGTACGTGTTTTCTTCCAACAAGATATTGAGATTAAAACCGCGCTTAATTTAATATAATTGTATTTGCTTTTCGCCAATTCGCTAAGTGTTTCGGTGTGTTATGGCCGTGTTTAACAATTAGAATATTTGGAACATTTCCGTTGCGGTTTTTGGCGTAATTCTAAAGAAGCAGATGTTTTATTTGTTTTTATTGAGATTAAAAAGCCTTAAGTTGGTGTAATGTGAGTTTGTGGTGGAATAATTTGTTGAAAGCATTATCTGTCACGTTGAGAATGATCTATCGACGGAGACTGGCTGTTCAGGATGCCAGCTTTTTTTATAATTGTCAATTAGTTAAGTATTTCCGCAAATAGTTATACCAACTTGAAAACCCTGCTCTACCCGTCTGAGACTTAAATGACATACAAAACTTCACGCCTGTTTTCCCGAAAGAATTAAGGGGATTGAAAGGCTTAGGTACCCATAGTAGGTAGGTTCTTATCCTACACATCGCCTGTTATGTTTAAATCCTAAGTAGCTAAGAGGGCTGCCTCCAGGCTGCTCTGCTTAAAAAAAATCTGATGGAAAATCAATAAGACTTTGCCTGACCAGGCAATCAAATCCAAGGTCTCATGGTTTTCAGTACCACCTTGCCCGCGACCACTAATTCAACGAGGCAAAAATCTAATTATGTTATGAGCATGGTCAGGGGTGCTACACCGCGATGACACGCGGGGTTGCGATAGTCGTTGAGAGGATCCGGCAGTTGGGTCTCGAGGAGGCTTTGCACAAGTCCGAGGCCATGGTCCTTTCATGGGCTCGGAATAGTCCACCATCGGGATCCCAATTAACGGTAGGAGGGGTTCACATCGGCGTGGAGACCATGATGAAATACCATGATATGGAACTTCGTGGAGCATTTTAGACGTTTGGCCCTTAAACTGGAACGGGCCGGGGCCGCCCAACCTGAAGCGTGCCCAACATGAGGGGGCCAAACGCCTGCTGGAAGCTTAATGTGGGGGTCTTGCGGTCCATGGTCATTTACGGGGCCCCGTGTTCACTTGTTCCGTGAACCGTGTTCACGTTCACTGCGGCGGCAAGCCGCCCACTACCTGAAACCTAAACCACAAAAGGTGGTAACCATCAAGCTTATCCGGGGGTACCGCACGATCTCGGGTGAGACGGCAAGCGTCCTTGCCGGACTGCTGCCGTGGGTACTGGAGGGGATAGTCCTCCCACGCCTGAACGAGTGGTGCGCGGAGATACTAAGCCGGGGGGAAACTCCGTTTCTGCGGCAAATTGCGACGGAGTGCGAGCGACTGTCGCAACCCAGCGCAGGGCACGCCACGATAGTGGCGGTAAGACTCCACTTTGAGGCGCCCTTACCTACCGCCTGACGCAGGTGCTCACCGGACATGAATGTTTCGGGAGGTTCCTGTACATAATAAAGCGGGAGGAAACGCCCGGGTGTCACCACTGTGAGGATCGCCCAGTGGACACGGTGGAGCATACAGTGGAGATCTGCCCAGCTTGGGCGGAACACCGCCGTGTCCTCGTAGAGGCGATCGGCGGCGGCGGCGACCTCTCGCATCCGGCCCTGGTGCAAGCTATGGTCGGGAGCGAGAAGGAGTGGGAGGTACCTCCTTCTACGAAGCAGTTATGCTCGCGAAGGGGGTGGCGGGATGGGAAAGGGAAAGGTCCTCCCGTCCCAGCCGCTGCGGGAGACGCCCCAGGCGTCGGCAGCCGCGTGACGACTCCGGGCTACCGTAGGCACGGGCCTGCGGGCGGTGAGTAATGGGTAGCTCACCGTCCGAAAAGGACTAGGCCCGTGCCGGGCGCGTGCGTGTTCCACGCGCGCCTCAAGGAGATGTCAGCCCGTGACGGCGCCCGTTAGGGCCGAAGCCTGCCGGGTAAGTGGGATTGTCCGAAAGGGTTACCGCTACCCTGGAACATAAAGGGCTAAGGAAGGAACATGGATGGGTTTTAGTCAGAAAGAGTCTGAAACTCCCTTCCGCTCCACCCAGTGCGGGAGGAGTCTCGAGATCTGATGATATCCCACCCTCAAAAAAAAAGGGTTGCTACACACATGTTCGAGTTGGCTGAAACTGTTAGAAATGGTGCAGCTAGGACATAATCCTGTAGTCGAGTCATTTATGATACGAGGAGTGCTGGATTTAACATCACACGGAAATCCCGATAAAATATCTGTAATTGTGGCTCAGTCAGAGTAGATAAAGGCCGTAACGGTAAATTATGTTGACCCATGGCCCACAATTGACCACACAATAATTAATACCGATCTGCCTCTCACCGGCCAAGCTTGGCGCTTTGTTAACAACATGTTTAGGTAGCGTGTCGTTCTATTATTCGTGGCCATGCGCTGCGTCCGAGGGTGGTAGATAGAACAGAGGTGGCATGGAGTTCCGAATTTCGACATCAATACGGATTATGATTAAAGACGCACAATAGATAAGGTATTGTAGTTATTGTAAGTACTTTTTATCCGGGTAGGTACGTGTTAGTTTCCCAAGGATGCGATTGATACTGCGGGCTATAAAATACATAGTATAATGATGACAACTTGTAATGTGATTGCATCTCTGCAAAGCTTCTATTTTCTTTTTCATCCTATTTTACTGGGTATTAATGCAGTTTTCACAAGGAATTGCAGGTCATTCTACTAACTTTGTCTTGTGCCCGTGTGCCTCGCATCGTATCATTCAAAATACTCATTAAAAACGAGAGATTCTATTCCTAAAAGCAAATAAAATCTCAAATTAAAGTAGGATTTAGAAATATTCAATTTCGTTGAAGTCTCTTTTGAGCTGATATTTCGAGTTGTTTACATATACGTTTTTTGCGAGATCTATTTCCGCACAATCGAATTACGGCTACTTCGAAGAAGACTAATTCTAGTCTAGACTATCATTGAACACTAAAGAGTTTATTTTTAAATAAGTCTTTTGTAGTCAACAATTTTATTGCTGGACCAATTGAGCTTATTCTGAGCTCCAATTAACCAAAGGAAAACAATTAATTAACTTCTATAAGTGTAAAAAAGTCCATATCATGTCACGTTGCTCAACTCGCGTGAAGGACTTTAATAGTCACATTACAAGAAATGTAGAAGGACTACTTTAATAACTTCAAATATTTTGTTAGAAACAACGTGACTAAGAAATAAAAATGGTTCAAAGTTTTTCATCATTAATCTTACGAAACTAGTTTTGTCTAACTGTTGTTGATTTCTGTTTAGAAGTTAACATTGTACTATGAAAGTAAATCAAAATTTCACAAAGTACTCGCCAATAACCTTGATTTATAGAATACAGATTCCTTTTGAGTTTACCTCAAGTCCGCAGTAGACTATACGCAGTCCACTGTTGGACATAGATTGTTACGAAGCTGCGCCGACACTCGCAAACTTTGTCATAGCTGAGTAAAATTTTTAGGTTGTTTTCACTTATGTTTTGTTGCTTGATTTTGCTCCGTGTGAAATAAAGGTGTTTTGTAACATAGTATAGTTATAGAAAGTATTAAAAATAACGCAAGATATGCTGACAAATTCACTCAGCCCAGATCCTTAAAATACATATAAACCCAATTACTACATAGGTAGTAGGACCTCCCGAACAAAATGTGTAGGCAGTAACAATATTAAAACAGTCTAGAATTGCTGCTGTCGCATATTGCACGTGCTTTATGTTAGATTTATAAATAATATCGTCCGTATTTGTCGCTCAGCGAATTTTTGTGTATGTTTTCGTGTAGTGGATGAAGTACACCTTCTTTTGTTTCTGTGTTCGGGTCAATATATGTGGTAATTTGGTATTTAAAAGGTAACTGTTGGTAGCGATTCACATTGTGCCTTCTGATTGTAACGGGGGCGCGCGTTTTATTTGTGTCTAGTTTTCATTTGTTTCTTGTATGGCGATGTGAAAATGTGGCACTTGGATTTTCTTGTTTGATATACCTAAAAGGTGAGCGAGCTATTTTTCGGTTACCTAATTGTTGGTAAAATTATAAGAATTACAAACGTTCTCGCTTTTCTTGTAAAACAAACTTGGCTTTTTAATTTCATTAATCCTAATCTATTTTTTAATTTATTTTACAATTAGTTTAGTTATTTTAATTGGACAAGGCTGAAGACTTAATAACAAATTTATACTCCAGCAACATCTATGTTTTACATGAAAATCACTGACCAGAGACAGACTTTTAAAACAAAAACAATTAGCTGGTATTACAAATATAAAAAAAACGATTACACGCGCCACGCTATGGTTCACAGAATAATAACAAAGAACCTCGATGAACGGTGCTTTCATTGTCACAGTATTCAAATGTGTTCACCGTAGGTGCTTATGTGGATGTATGTGCCATCCATAACCACCACATACTATGCTTGTAATTATACTTACCACGGTTTACACGGTTGTAATAATGAAATAAGTAAAAAAGATGAATAAGACTCATTTAATTTAAAAAAGTCTAAAGAGTAAGCTAGGGCATTACCTTCCAAAGGTACGGGACGTCTGTGTCCCGAGGAATGTCAAAGACGTAATAATTATTTATTTCGGACACAGAGATCCATATCTTGAATAAAAGAAATTAATAAGTATCCTCCGGTCCTACTATCTATAGGACTGGTCGGTATAGCGGTGATTGAGGAGGCCTTTTTTTTTTTTTAAGGCTGGGAAATCATCCAATGACTGCTCCCGCTCTGGGTGGAGCGGAAGGGAGTGTCAGACTCTTACTGACTAAAACCCATCCATGTTCCTTCCGTAGCCCTTTATGTTCCGGGGTAGCGGTAACCCTTTCGGACAATCCCGCTTACCCGGCAGGCTTGGCCCTGAGGGGCCCCTTCATATGCTGACATCTCTTTGAGGCGCGCGTGGAACATATACGCGCCGTACGGCACGGGTCTGGTGCTGATCGGACGGTGAGTCACCCATTACTCACCGTCCGCAGGCCCGCGCCTACGGTGGCCGGGAGTCGTCACGTGGCTCCCGACGCCCGGAGCGTCTCCCGCGGCGGCTGGGACGGGAGGACCTTTCTCTCTCCCATCCCGCCACCTCCTTCGCGAGCATAACTTTTTCGCAGAAGGAGGTGACTGCCTCCCACTCCCTCTCGCCCCGGACCATGGCTTGCACCAGGGCCGGGCGCGAGAGGTCGCCGCCGCCGATCGCCTCTACGAGGACACGGCGGTGCTCCGCCCAAGCGGGGCAGGTTTGCACCGTGTGCTCTACCGTGTCCTCTGGGCGATCCTCGCAGTGGTGACACCCGGGCGTTTCCTCCCGCCTGATGATGTGCAGGAACCTCCCGAAACATCCATGTCCGGTGAGGACCTGCGTCAGGCGGAAGGTGAGGGCGCCGTGACGCCTCTCATTGAGGAGGCCTATGTCCAGCTCTGGACGTCTTTCGGCTGAGTGATGACGATGAGGTTGTCGATAGTTCAAATGCGTTCCTTGCATACGGTAGGTACTGTGCCAAATAAACATTTTGCGACTATGCCGACTATTGTAAAAGGTGGCTATGGATTCAAAAAACTCAAGCCAACATTTTTTTTATTATTCACGTCCTCCCACAAGCCAGTTAAAAGAATCTCATCCATGTATGAAAATGTGTGCTTTATGAATTAGGGGATTAGCGACGTTATTCGACTTCCTACGAAATCTAGATTTGTTGTATTTTCTTCCTTGATCTATTAGTGAGTAGCGTCTAAAATAAAATTAGAAATACATAGGTAGGTACTAATGATTTTAAATGAACTCCTACTTACTAAACCTTACTTACATACCTGTTCTAGAACTCGGATTTCAGAATTGAGCAAATTAATCTCCGCGTTACCACTACGTTTTACTGAAACAAGAGAATTAACACAGATTAAATATTAAAGTTAAAAGACGGTTATTGTATCGTAAATAACATATTTCTTCAAAGCTGTCGCTTCCGTAAGCCGGAAATGTGCTCAGGACAAGAGCATTTCCTTTTTGCTGGAAACGTAAGAGGAAAGTAAAATAGCTTTGACAATATTTTAAAACTGCATTTCAGAGATTTAAAACTGTACAGTAAATTATGACGAGAATTTATATAGGTACAGCGCCTTTGATATGGACATACCTTTTTTAAGGTTCCGCATTCTTAGAGGATCACCTCGTTGACCGTCTGTACGTCTGTCAAGACCCTCTTTTTAACCGACTTCTAAAAAAGGAGGAGGTTCTCAATTCGACTGTTTATATATTTTTTTTATGTTTGTTCGCGCATAACTCCGTTGTTTGCCAACCGATTTGAAAAATTCTTTTTTTGTTGGAAAAGGTATACTTCCCAAATGGTCCCATATAATTTTTATCGAAATCGGATAAGCGGTTATTGAAAAATCAACAAAAATCTTAAAAAAATCCTACTTAATATATGTGGACGATGTTCTAATATGTTCCTGTCACTGTAATTTACATACCAGGTAGTGGTATTAAAATTTGGGGGTTTTTTTTTTTTTTTTAAGTGAAAAATAAAAACTTTTTTACAAAAAATATAACCGACTTCCAAAACAAACACTACAAAGTGAAAAATAATTTTGATTTCGGAAGTCGGTGGCAAAAAATGAAAATACAAAACCGAAGACACCGACTTCCGAAATCAAAATTATTTTTCACTTTGTAGTGTTTGTTTTGGAAGTCGGTTTTATTTTTTTCTTAGGTAGGTATGCGTAGAGGTATCAAGTTGAAATTAATATCAAATACTTGGTGTCGGCATACTTGTTTTAGGGTTCCGTTCCTCACAGGAAAAAACGGAACCATTATTGGATAGGATCACTTCGTTGCCCGTCGGTCTGTCAGTCAAAACCCATTCTCTCAGGTACGCGTGGAGGTATCAAGTTGAAATTAATGTCTACGGTCCCTTGAATCTGCAAAAAAATTAAAGTTCCTAGTCGGAACCGGCCTTTTACGTCACATACTTTTCTCACTCGCAAATAAGTGAAAACCGTGATTCCCGCCATAAATTGTGTGAATTTCACGATTTCACGCAATGCAGAGCACGGAATACCCTCAATCTTATTCTAAATACCAAATAGAATAAAACTAAGTAATATTAAATAACAAACGGAACTTCCTAATTCATGCCGTAAATAAATAAACAAAGAGAAGAAAACTAACAAAACAAATGAATCATAGAAAGAAAAAAACTATTATCAACAAAGTTGTACAAGGATTGTTCCACAAGATTGCTTACTAAAGATTTACTGTGTTACATCCATGCTGATCACAATGGAACTTAATGCTTTATGCATGGATGATGAAGATTTGCGGGCCTTAATTAATTCTATGCCGCTCGCTCTACTAACTTTTTTGTAGTATCCATTTGACAAGATAGGTATGTTTAATACTAAGTTTTGCCTAATCATATTTATTCGTAGATGTAGGTTTCATTACAATAGGATGTTATATTAAGATTGTCTGTTCGCTACATTTAATAGTGTTCAATTATAGATTTACTAAGTTATTTTCATTGTTTAATCATCTAGTCAGTCTATCGCAGTCCCTGGCCCTGTGGTGGCGGTTATATTGTCACGTAAATAGCCCCACCTACAATCGTTTTTCTGATTAGGTGCAGTTAAACATATTCTGCTCCATGAAAGAAAAGCAATAAATCGATCCTCCGTGCCTTCCAGTGACACAGTTTTCAATGCGCTAAGTGCACTTCTAATTCCGCTGATAGCGTTTAATATTTAATGAGCGTACGTCGCGTGACATTATCGATCTTAACACAAACGCGCCCTAGATTCGTTCATAAGCTTTCCGCTACTCGAGCCTTGGCCCGTGTTTACTTACAGTTTATTTGTTCAATCGAAACTTATTTTAAATCGAGAACGATGTGATGTGAACGCTTTAAACATGAAAATAGCGAATGCCGATAAATGTATTCGATTTGTTCCAGTTTTGACTCAGCATCGGCGAAGTGGACAGGTATATCGGACTAAATATTATATTTCTGTGTTAGACTTTTAGTTATAATGGAAATTAAAGTGTAAAATGTAACAGTGTTTTCTCGGCTTCGTTGAAATGTGGAGTAACAAAGAATCTTGAATGAATATGAAGTTTGTGATTATGAAAGCTATGCCTTCCTAAAAAGAAAAAAAGCTGTTTTTTCGTATGGTTCCCAGTGCAAATTCCCTCAAATGCATTAGTTTAAGCTAATTATGTTATGAACCTTGTTGTTAAACAAGGAAGTTATATTCCTATTTCTTTAAAGTGCCGTTCTATGATGAAAAATAATAAACACTCAAATCTAGGCCAACATGAAAACAAATAGACAATGCATTGTTACGTAGTCGGAACTTTTGTAGTGTTTTGGCACTAACTTTACCTATTCATAACTTTGTTTACTTCGTTAGCATAATATGAGGTTTCAGTATGTTGAAGTAGGTACCCTTTGCTATACAGAATTTGCAATATCAAGATGCGCTGCAATCAATTCATCATTGTTATCATTTATTATTTGGCCGCAGCGTGTCTTATTACTTACATCAATAGTAGTCGTCCCTCTCTAGCCATTTTATCTTTCACACAATCCATTTATCGTTTCTTTGGTCATCCTCTACTAATAAGACCATTGACATTCATACTCAAAATTGCAATCTTTTAAACACTATTATATTCTCTGTTGCAGATACAACCATGATTCTCCTTGTCTTTCTTTTGACTGTCACTGCGGCATCAGTCGTCGAAGTCACGGAAAAGCCAGAACCACCATGTTCCTCATGCATCTTGGTGAACACCACGTGCTACAACGTCTCCTATCTCTTCGATCTGGATGCTCCCTTCAGGAAACAAATCGTTATTCACAAGATGGACGTCCTTCGATCCAAAAACATCTTATTTTTCAGTTTCGAACCCACCTTTGAAGATGAAGAATATTACAAGACTGGGTTCGTAAGCTTAGAGGATCACAACCAAGTTGGAATCATTACTGGCGGTCAGATACTTAATTTGGGTACTTTCGATATAGATCAGGCTAACGGATTAATTTACTTCGGAGGCAATGATGGAATATTTGTCCTGGATACGAATTCGAATAAAATGTCATCATACAGCAGTCGAGGGGATACCATAACGAATGTATTTTACAAAAACCAAGTTTATTTCGTCAAATACGAGGACAGAGGTATAATTGTTAAGAAAGGTGATTATTTCCAAACCATACTGGAATATTGGCCGATTAGGAAATTTGTGGTAGTCGAAAAAGATAATACTAATGTTGTGGTTTTCTTAACCAATTTAGGTTTATTTGTAACAAAGGGAAATATTGTGCACCGTGTTTCTAAAAATGCTTACTTTAGAGGCTTAACTATTGATTTAGATGGGGATGTGTATGCGTGGTGGATAGATGGTATTTATAAAATAATTTTTACAAAGAATATTATTCACTCCAGAATTTTTAGAGTAGCGAAGCTCCCTTCTATTGGTGCCATGGCTTTCGACAATGATAATAATATTCTTTTCACTTCTGATAAATCTTTGTATACCATGGAGAGGACGACACATAGTTGTGGTGTGGTGAAGGAGGACCTAGTGAGGATGTAAAATAACAAATGTGAAGATTTAAAGAAGAAGTTTAATGTATCGACTCGTACCCATCTTCGATGTGCTTATAGCATAACATACAGTGTAAACATAAACATACAGTATAGTGTCCCACATTGCAAAATGTTTGTTTTTCTCTCTCTCCCTCTTTCTTCTACAGATATGGTTTAAAATTGTTAAGAAATAATTAATACTCACTGAAACACGAGCACTATGGTAATAATTATCGAAAATATTGATATTTATAACATTATTAAGATATCTTCAATGAAATGCTGCTGCTATGTAATAATGTATAGTTTAATGCTTACCAAAAACGTACATTTAATTAGCATTACTTGAATCTTAATTAAAGTAATATAATTTTAAGATTCTGAGACAAAGTGCCTGTGATTTTGTTAGTAGTTTTAGAAAGATTACATAATATAAGTATGTACTCTTTCTTTTATTCGGAAATTATACAGGGTGTAAAAATTCCCATCATCAAGCCAAAATACTATTCTATTCTCTAAAAAGGTCTGAGCAAAAATACTTGCAATGTCGATGTAAGGGAAAGAAGTAACTCTCGGTTCAGTGATGAGTTTTTGTACACCCGTCATATACAAATATGTAGTTAAATAAACTTAAGTACACCTAACAGATTTGTGACAGAAGTACATCAAACTCATCAACAGAGGTACATCGTACAATTTGAATTGTGAGCACATTAAATACCTAAGTATCTCATATTCTTTAGGGTAAAGTTTTACCAGTTTTACCTAAACAATCTTAAAGTTATTATTTAGTGATATTATAAACTCGATTAGATTTAATATAGGTAACAATGTAGTGTAGGACAAATTTAGTTTTAGTTTCTAAATTGATCAATGTAGATATTTACTCGTATATTAATATAATTAATATATATTTGACCATAGGTATTGATATTAAGGATTTTAAAATTAACATTTAACAAACATTTAATTTTATAAAAATATTGTATCCCAATTATGTATACTCTTGCCGTAAACTAATAATAAATATACATACAGCAAGTGAGAAATCTTAATTTTTAATTGTCACATATAGGAAACACAAAATAATGTACTTACTTAAAAAGAAACAACACAATACTTTAATTCTCGTCTATCAGAGCAGACGCAGTTTCCGTTACACGCATGACCCTGTTCTTACCCGCACATTCTCGAGTAATTCCTACAATTGCTGAGGTCAGGGTGATCACTGTGAGCTATACCGACGGGTTACCGTAAGCCACTATAATAAGAACGATGCCGTCAATACTTCGAGCTAAACAATTAGTGCTTATTGAGGGAGGAAGGAATCCTATCCTCGACCTTGGCTCATATGCGCTGTATGAAGCCCCCAAGAACTGGAATTAATTGGTATTTGCAGCTATTATTAAAAAAATGTTTAGAGAGAATAAACTATTTGACGTTGGATAATGACAGTATTATCTAGGGAGAAACGACCTAGTTTCGCCCCTGGTTTCTAGAAAAAAAACTAACTGGTTTCTAGAGTTTTTTTTGAGGGTGGGGGGAATCACCAAATGACTTCCAATCAGGGTGGAGCAGAAAGAATTGTCAGAGTTTTACTAACCAAAACCGATCCATGTTCCTTCCTTAGCCCTTTGTGTTCCGGGGTTTGTCAACTAACTTGTGTTGATAGCCTTTCAGAAACCAGGTGTGGACGTACTGCATTACATTTGTCTCTCTCCGTGAGTGAGACTGAATAACATAATAATATGTTGTATCAGCAGCTAGTCCACTTGAGTACTATGAATCAACTGGCGGAAATATGTTGTTGTAGACCTAGTAGGCGTCGGTAGTAACATGCCCTAAGGATTACGTCACATCGTCTATGAATGAAAGAATTATATGAATTTATCAGCCATATCTAGGGTAGGGTGACGCTTAGCTCTCTTTCGTCTCTTTTCAATGGTGCCGTCATACCTATTGCGGTAATTTACACTAGAAAATTCCGGTTTGCGTCATCAAGGAATCAAGGATACTCTCCTTGTCTGAGAAACTTACCCGCCCACTAATACGAAAATCATGCTAATACGAAAATACGCAAGTCTGCACAGACTTTCATTTACCCTATCATCGACTAGGGTGACGTGTGTTATTTTGACTTGAATACAGATTTGCTGAATAAGCTTGACGAATTGCTCAAAAATTGTGTTCGGTTCATTTTCAACCTCCCGAAATATGAACATGTATCCAGCTAAAGATCTCAGCTCAAATGGATGTCCATTCGCAGAAGTAGAAGTTTGCATACTCTGAACACGCTTTTCTCCCTTGCCGGCTACCAGTCGGCATGCATTTAAGTGGAAATGACAGAATTATGTAAAATTATTAAGTAGAGTACAGTCATCTCAATCCCTCTCTCTTTCTTGAATTTGCGTATACATGTATGTATTATACGTATCCTTATTTATATAGATTCCGCATCGCTTCTAACGCGCGACTATCAATGTTGAATCGACCGAGTCCATATTGCAACGGTAGCGTTCAAACAAGTAGTCATACAGCGTACGGCTGTATCGGTACTGCATCGCAACTAAATGAATTCTGCTTCGCGACTGTATCACGATAGTAACGATGCAGAATGGTGGTCATGTGGGCAAAGGTATACTTCCAGCGACTGTATTGCCGTCTTTTTCCCGTCCAAAGGGCGGTAAGTCGTAACTTGACCTAAAATGGAGTCACAATTTGAGCTCAAGACGTAACTCGAACTACTAACAGTCGAGCCACCCTAAATGAATAAGAGAATAAAACCGTTACTCGTTATGTAGGTATTACAAGAGTTATTTATGTATGTATTTAGTTAAAACAAATGGATGCTGATTGTGCTGGCTTCAACATCCTAGTTCGTCTGATATAGATATACGAGTTAGGAGACCTATCGTAGAGATAACGCCTCCTATTTATTCAATTGAGAAAAATATTTAAAAATAGATACACCAACGTTTTTCATTCGGTGTAATTAAATTCAAAGTAATTAACGCTCGTCGACGATGACGGTAATAAATAGAATAGACACACACACAGCTTGTGTGGGAAAATTTAAAAAAGATGCGTAGCGGTATTTGCTGAAAGAACTCACCTTTTGAATTGTTATGGGAGTGGGGGGGGGAATGTGGCCTGCCCTATTGAATTGACAGTGTGAATAAAAGTTTAAAAACTGTCTGATGGTATGGTATTTCTTGGTAAAATTAAGAATATTTCTTACATACCATTATAGCTAATTTCTCACTTGTTCTTTACGGCAACGCTGATTTAGTAAATACAAACTTCCGCCCGCGGCTTCGCCCGCACAATATGTCGACAAATTATACACATAAAGCTTCCTCTTTAATCACTCTATCTATTAAAAAAACCGCATCAAAATCCGTTGCGTAATTTTAAAGATTTAAGCATACATAGGGATATAGGGACAGAGAAAGCGACTTTGTTTTATACTATGTAGTGATGACAGATTATAAACATAAAATATCGTTTTCGTAAATTCATAAAAGCAATAATAATGCTTCAGGCTTGCACAATTTAAATTATGAAATCACGTGAATGAACGCAGCTACCAACTTCTGGAATATTTCTATGGGAAAGCTTCCGTGTATTCGTGCCCAAACGTTTTAAATGGAACAGCAACAAAAGTAATTAAATGTTCGTATTGGCTAAAGAAAGTTAAATTCGATTCACTATCAATTTTCCATTACTTCATTTAGTAAATAATGGAGTTTATTAGTTACAGATCTTGTTTATTCTTTTCTAAGCACTTAGTAACTTCCTAAGTTTTTTGAGTAACAGCTTTAAGGAACTTTACCGAAAATTAATTTGATCGAATAAGATATTTCGCAAAAGTCCAATTAAATTGAAGGGCCTTCAATTTAATTGTAAGTTTGGCTTTTTAAAGTGAGTTCCATTTTCAGACTACCTAATAAGTAGATAAATGTGTATTTATTTTGGGAGCTACGGGTTACCTTAAAAAGGGAAAAACCTTAGGTCTTAGGTACTACCCTAAGGTTTTCGTAATAGGCGATAATAATATGTAGTTCGATTAACTTACAAACTTACTGCGCAGTATGGTTAAAATTAGAGGCGAGTTTAGATAATATTACCTAGACGAAAAATGTGTGACTGAACACGTCACAATCGATGTTTTCCGAAAAAATAAACACGATAGCCCCTTATTGTTGTATATAAAAGTTAGACAATGACTGTAACATTTAACTTCAAATAAAACAATCAGTGAATGGAGCATGCGGTTCGTTTTAATAAAAAAGTTTTGAGTTTCCGTTAGAAGGGGCCCGGCGGCGATCTAACGAATGCGCTTGACGTGCCATGTTTAAAATTGTACTACGATCGTTTGGCTAGTATTGAAGGTGCTTACGAATCGGCTGGGTTAGTAATAGTAAAATGTTATACAAATTCAATATCTTGTTTTAAATTCCGCCAAGAACTAGGTCCAGCATTGGAATGTGCTGAATTCTGTGTTTTCCACTCTCAAAATAAAGCTTGGATCAAATTGATTTAATTGCCATGGATGTCCTCCGCAAAGTAACCCCTGATTCCATAACAGGTTTTTAAAAGATGGTACTTAACAAAAGGATAAAGACCATAGAAATAATAAATCATGTGAAATTTACTTTTGTGAAGTCAAAATGGCGTGTAGTTATAATTTTATGAAGCTTTAATTATTACTAGCTTTTATTTAACTTGCAATGTTTGTATGGGTTTTGTAACTGAATTTTAAAGCAAGTTCGCTGCTGAATTTCAACTGATTTTTTCATACACGTTTAGTTTGTATCTCAATGCGTTGTTAGTTATGTATCGTCATTCTAAATACAATATGGCGAACCACCCAAAACATTTGTTTGGTTCAATTAAAACTTGTTTTTAAATATATTTTTTTCGAACGACTTATTTTTCTTTATTTTGCGTTTACACAACTCTTATACAACAGCACCCACGTCCCATATTCAAAACGATATTAATATTTGTTCCGTTTAGTGATAAAACAGTACAGCTAGATAAGTGAGATAATCAGGCTATAATATTCCCACTGTTGGGACACAAGCTTCCACTCAGTGAAAATCCACCACGCGGGCCTAACGACCACACGACTGAACCTACCAGCATCCCGACTATGAATACATTCTTCTAGCCCACTAGTAATGTCAATAAAAATCTATACTATATATATATATATATATATAATATTATAAAGCTGAAGAGTTTGTTTGTTTGAACGAGCTAATCTCTGGAACTACTGGTTCGAATTGTAAAAATCTTTTTGTGTTGGATAGTTCATTTATCGAGGAAGGCTATAGGCTATGTAACATCACGCTACTACCAATAGGAGCCGAGCAGCGGGTGAAACCGCGCGGGAGCACCTAGTTTATAATAAATTACCTGAACAACTTAAAAATGAGAAAAAGATCCATTTATTTACACAAAAATTTAAAAAAATGCTACTTAGAAAATCTTATTATAGCGTAAATGAATATTTCGATGATAAATGTTTAGATTTAAGATAATTAAAAACTGTAATTCAGGATATTTCCTAAATTAAGTTGAGTAAGATGTAAGCCCTCCCTATCCTATTATTTTATTTAAATTGTCTATGCTGTGCCCGACAGGGTCCACGATTGTTACTTTTATTTTACTTACCACCTAAGCAAACATTGTGGAAAGCAATAAAGATATTGAGTATTGAGTATTTGGCCCAGTGCTGGTTGGTAGATGTCACATGTTTTCTCACGATGTTTCCTTCACCGAGAGCAGTGATATTGAAATAATTTACACAAGATGTAGCGCCTATTAGGGTTCAAACAAACCTACAACTCGTTAGTTGCGGCCGTAACCACAGGGCCACCGGTACTCACAGCGCTGAAATTCAGGCTCAGATCCGGTCGTCAAATCAGTCGCAGAGTCTCCAAATCAATTCGCGATGTTTTTCACTTAACTTATTTCTATAATCTTCAACATTTGACGGCTAAAGACTATCACTGACAATCGATTTAAATAGGTATCAGTCAGCCACTTAGTCGGTATAAGTTTTAATCGAGTCTAAGCTTGTTTTACCATATTTTCGGCATGGACATTGGCAAAATTAGTGCTACGTATTAACGCAAGCTACCTAGGCTCCGAAATATTGGTTTAAAAAAAAAACTGCCAAAATACTGTAGTAAGACTAAGCTCCTTTCTTGTTTTGCCTATTTGTCAAGAACATAATATATTTTAAACTAGCTTCTGCCCGCGGCTTCGCTCGCGTGGAGGTCGGAAATTATCCCACAGGAATGTTCTACCGGGATAAAAAATATCCTATGTGTTAATCCAGGATATAAACCATCTCTGTGTCAAATTTCATCCAAATCTATAGGTACAGTAGTTTTTACGTGAAAGAGTAACAAACATCCATACATCCATACTTACAAACTTTCGCCTTTATAATAGTAGTAGGATTTAGTTTAATAGATTTGCAATAAAATCGGTGCCACAAGACCGATGACAATCGGTTCTTTCATCGCCCTAACGTCGCTCCAATTCACCTCACAACTTCGCAAGGGAAATACAGACGAAAATATTTTTCAGCAGTGCGCGGGTATCGGAGCGATCAGAGGACTGTGCTTGGCGTTTGATGTTTCAACTTGTGCCCAAACAAGTCAAGAACACTTAGTTCAGCTAGACATTTTAGGGTTGTGTGGTATGTGGAGTGAAAACTGAGCGGAGTAAACGAATATTACGACGAAACATCGTTTAACACCGCAGAGCCAAAAATTATGTTTGACAAAAAAGCGGTGTGTATGGTTAATGCAGGGTGCAATATTGGATAGGCAACTAAAGCGATACTTGTCACATGCAACAGGTTGCTTACAATCCATCTTTATTATAACAATCACTAGTAGTATGTTTTTCCTAGATGTTTTAACTAGGTCATCAAGAAAACAAAAACTGTTGAGTGATACAACATTGCCAAAGTGACTTGCCGTTGATGAAGATAAAGGTGTCTAGCGATCGTAAGCGCTACTACTGAATATGGAACGGGCAAGTGTTATTCGTTTTTTCCATCAAGAATATATTTTCTTCAATAGCAGCTTCGAGTCTGGATTTGGGTCCGATTAAAAACAATAAGCTCGCCTCATATGACACAGGGACTTAAACATATCTGGCGAAATGTGGGTGTATTATAGTACCTCTGCATAACTCTTCCGAGGAATACATGCATAATTTAGTTAAAAGTGTCGTCACGTACAACCTGGTGGTATCAAACTCTAACATGAGCCATTCATTGTATGGGAGTGTGGTCAGTGCAAACGCCTACCATTCGCTTGTCACTCGCACCCATATTCAGTGAATACTCGACAGCTTGACCCACTTACTGAAAGGGTGACGAGACTTCATGTACGTAAATGGGCGAAAAAACACGTGTCCTTTTTCTTCGTTATAAAAGTACCGTAAGCTTCTTATGTGATTTTGGTAGAGTGTAATGATAAAATGCGGAATCAAATAAAGATATTATCGAAACCGCTTCAAGTGTTAGTCGTGTTACAAATGATAAAAAATGCTGGGAAAATACGCAAGGTTTTTATTGTGACAGTAAATACAAAGAAAGAACCCTAGGACTAAGTTTTACTGCTTCACTTTCATAAATGGGTTTTTTGAAAGTTATTTAAGACTTTATAAAAGTACTGATTAGACAATCAGTACTTTTCTACTACATATTTGAAAACATGTTGAAAACTGTTGTCTAACTTGAGATAAAAATACAAAACAATACAAGACAGCGATGTACATAGTAAAAACCATAGTGTTTCCCATAGATATACTGTATTTAATATTTCTGTGGTGTTTCCACTGAAATATATTACAGTTTGAACAAAAAGCATTTCGACAAATCGTTTTTTAAGCAGTCAATGACCATTTAGCTGTAGCTGTACCAAAACGTAGTTCACGTCAATCAACCCAAAACTACACAGTGCGCCAAAACATATAATTTTTAACAATGGAAAATTGTAAACTCGTTATGCTTTCAAACATTTTTCATAAATTCGGCCCGATTGTTTCGCTCTACGAATCGTAACAGTCGCTCATATTTTCGATTCTCTAACTCTCCAATATATTGGGAATCGTCAATGTTCACAATAAAACCGTAAACCGTTTCATTCTAACTGTGATAGGAAACGAACCTGAACTACCTAAGGCACCTATTGTTTTTCATACATTCCACCATCGAACTAGTATGTAGTCTAATATGAGTTACGTTTGCAAGTCCGGTTAGTTTTATTACTACAACAACTTTCAGTTTCGAATACTCCCTTTCGTCAAAAAAACATTCAATATCTGTACTGTATTTTCGATATTTTTGTTTGTATAGTCGACCATGTCACTTTGAGACAACATTTGCAGTAAATTGAAACTTCACTTGAGGTTGCAACTATGATGAGATGTCAATATATACGCTTTTATAATAAGCCACGTTCAAGATCTAAGCCTTAATAAATTTAAATCGTTTATTAAACGTGCCAGAAGAAAGCCCTTTATATAGTTAAAGACTATATTGAAGGACGAAAAGGTTTGAGATTGAGCTGCTCCAATTGTTTACATATGGAATGTTCGTTCATAATTATATTTTTTATTTATACACTGGGACTGTATTATTCACAAAATTATTTATTTTTCTTGTCTTCTTTCTCAGTTACTTTTCATGGTTATCTGGCAGTTTGAGTACCCACTTTATGCAGCCTACGTCCGGCGTGTTACAGCAAATGTCCTTTCTTTGGTATTGTTCGTCGAATTGTTGAGCTCCTTCAGTTTTGAGTTGAGTTGAACGATTTATGACGAATGCGTGCACTGACTGGGCAGGCCCACTCACTCTGTATGGTTCTTTCCTCAAAAGACCTTTCCAGACACGAACTTACATGGTCTTTAGTCTTTACATTATTTGACCCAAATTATGTCTGGACATTAAAAGAGATAGTGAACTCGTGAGTTTTTTTCGGCCTTTCTTCTAAGAGTAGTTAGGAAACGCCGACCACAACTAGTTTAAAAAAATATTATTGACGTTTAAAAGTGTCTGTGAAAACCCAATTACAAAAATAAAATCATTTACCTATCATTTACTTGTCACAGAGTCAAATTAAACATGCATGTGACATTCAACCTAAGCCACCCTTAGGTTGTGAAAATCTTTGTTCATTGTACGCTAAACAAACTCATAACTTCAGTATTCAGTTTTTAACAGCAGCCTACTCCTGTCGCTCTTATCATAACGAAGAAGCCATGAGCATTGATCACCACGCTTGCTCAATACGAGTTGATAATTTTATAATTATATTAATTAATAAGTTCAGGTGGTTCTCACGATGTTTTTCCCTACAAAAATGAGAAATAAGCTCGAAAGATGTTTAATGGATTTATATAAATTTAGATTTTTTTTACATTACGCCTAGAATACGATAAGCTTATTAGAAAAAGCATACACTTATTTTAAACAACGTCAATGCAATCAAACTAATAACGAATAAAAAGTTCTACATTACGGAATTTTCTATCCACCTTACAGAGTCTTTCATAGGAAAATACTCAATATCCTCTTGCATTTTAAGCCTAAAATCGCGTGAACAAAAACACGAGTTCACACAATAAGGTGCTAAGGGTCCAACTACACATTGTCGGAGTACGCCACAATAGCGTATTTGGCTGGTTCATGCCAGTCACGCGCAACTGCGAAAGGAATTCATTTGTAACGAAAAAGTTGTGCGATTGTACGACGCGATGCGGAGGTATAGGAGCCGTTGTGTAGATGTGTTTGCTCCTTAAAATGTTTTGGAGTCTTGCACGCTTTAGTCGAATGTTGAGGGCAAGTTCTTTCAGTATTTTGTAATTAGTTTTGGTACAGCTCGTTAAAAAGAATGCCTCTTAATTCAGCATGCGGCATTTTACGAAAGTTTCTGATTTTGTTTTGACTTACGTTTTGATGATTATTGAATGCCAAATTCTTATGCGTAAACTATAATACCACTGAATCTATTATTTTTTAATCGCGTAGTCCGAAGTACCTAATGCCGTACCTAAGTAAATAACCCAAGTCAAGTGAATTACTAAAATAAACTGGAAATTCTAGCTAAAGAAATCTAGAATAACAAATGATACCAATAGCCTCTAAGTAATTGCCCTTTCCAGATGTAATTTACAATTTACCAGACTTTTTAGCTCAGAGCACTTTGAAATTACAATAAAAGAAAGTAAACTACACTTTTTTACTCCTAGCAAATTTAGTAAACAGTCAAGGGTCAAATAGTATTTTAGTAGTTACAGACATGATAATATTTTATATTTGCTTAAATCTTTTAATTCCTATCACAGTGACGACAATAAGACACTAAATTAAACTGCGTCTATCTAACGACGTTCCCTGTCTGTACACTAAAATTCAATAAAATATATCCAATATTTTAGTCACTACAGCTCTAGTCAAAGTTTGGCAAACAGTTGGCCTACCATTATTATTTTGTTTGTTAGAAAATATCAGATTTATTTGATAAAAATACTGTTATGCACTCGTATATGCATTTTTTAATGTACCTATTGTCGTATTGTTTTCTTCATATTGTATACTATAATAATATAAAGATATTGGCACCGTGATTGGAATCCTTGAAGCGAATTACAATTTGTTCTTGTGCACGGAAGTTGGTCTTTTGGAAGTACTCAATACAGGTGAATCATATACTCGATGATACTTATTGTTTCCATTGGTGCGGCGTAAGAAGTCTGAAAAATATTTGCAAATCGAACTTTTTTCAGTTCCTGACTGGATAACATCAGACGCATTCTCAAATCACAGTCTTTCTGACTTTAACATTGCGGAAGAAAATGTTGTTTATATTATTGTAACCAAGAAAAAGAACGCGTTATAGTCAGAAATTGAGAAATTAATGCGATAAAAACTTCTAAACGGCGATATTTATCAAGATACTTGAGCGGGTCGTTTGTTTGAATTACTGTTTTTTGTTGTGATGTTAAAAGAAATATTATATTGTATCGTGAGTCGGGTTTCGGACACTAAATTGTAGCTATTATGAGGTCAGGAGGAGCGGGGCAAAAAGATTACTGCTTGAGAACATATTCGTTTCATCATTCATTACCTACCTACTAACATTACGATGACATGACTGGCGCAAGCGATGATAAAAAGTATTTTCGAGTTAATATTATGAACGATTTTCATTTTAAAATACTTTAAGCCACGAAAGAATAAAGTCGCGCTACATGTCGCAGAGCCACGCTCCCCCCCCCCTTCTAGAACCTAACCTCGAAATATGAAGTAGTTTAATGACAAATAAATACAAATACCTTGGGCCTCATGCAACTACAAAACGAATATATTGAAAGAAAAAATGCAATGACAGAGAATATGTACTTATATGACTTGTTACGGGACATGTTTTGGATTTTTGGCTGCCGTGCTAGCCTATATTCTAGCTGTCGTATAGTCTTCTTGCAGGAAAAATGTGACAGGTGACACAAAACGACCAAACGCGAGTGATCATTATCTTTGTTTAGAAGTTTCATTTTTAAACATTCGGAGCGCTATTAAAAGTTGTTGAATGAAGGAAAACATAAATGAGCAAAAAGTGAAGCGTCTGTTATAAGATTCAGTAATAATAAAAAGTTAAAACTGTGTTCTTAGAGAATTCGTTATATTATTATAAAACGTGAGGTTTTCCACCAGCAGGCATATATCAAAGAATTCTAAACTCACGACAAATATTAGTAGTATTTACTTTCAGCAGACTTTATATTCCTTTAAGATCTTTTTTGTTTAATTTTAGCCTTTTTTAATTTAGATTTAACTCCAGAAACCTCTTGCCATTGTTGCCGTCATTCTTTACCGCCGTTTCCCATTTCTTTGTGGTGCCGGCGGGAGCAAAGGCACTTCCAATAAATTAATTTACGCAGCGTTCTAAACCAGCATAATGACAAATGACATCACAAGACGCGTTCATTATACGCTAATAATAATAATGTAAGGCAGACACACTTGACAAATTAACACTATTGTTTACCGCGAATGAATTAATTACCTACTTATTACGTTACGGATCTCACAAATGTTGATTCCTCAATGTATGTTATCATTCGTCTAATTAGAACATGTAATGTGGTGAAAATAAAAATCAATAGTAATGCAAGACAGTATGTAAATAGTATCAAGTTTTGACAAAAAGAAAGTCTGTAGAAGATTTTCTAGAAAAGATTATCTACAAAACGATCTGCAATTTCCAATTGCAACGGTGCTCAGTTGTTTGTAAAAGATAGAAACGAATCCATTCCAAATAAATGTTACGGTTTGCTCTTTCACAAAAGTAAAGAGTTCCAAAAACTATCGGCACTTCTCGGAATATCTCCGTTTTCAAACTTGCATTTGAAATTCAGCTTTGGGCACGTTTTATTTGGCATGTACCTCGATAACCCTTTGACTTTCGCACTACATCGTCGACCGCCATTCTATTCCCTGTATTTTTTCAACATGTCCGAACTATCCGCAGATTTCATTACGTTTGTACAAGAATTCGTGAATCACGTAACGACGGGATTCGAGCGTAATTCCCGGGCCCCGGGCCGCGGGACTGCCTGCGTCCGGGATTTAGCACGAACAAAGTTAGATGGAATAGTGTAGGATGGTAGTTTAGCAACTTAATACAACATAATGAGAATTACATAAATTGTTTCAATTGTAATGGAGCTTGATACTCATAGGTTTTTAGAATTGTGGCGTGACTTCCGCTTAAATCGCGTATAGCTAGCATTCTTCGATAGCTTTCTAAGAAAATCAAGTTACGTAATAGGTAAACCTGTGTCGGCATTTTCTCCAAACGAGTTTGCAGTTAATAGTGTAGGATGTTTTAATGTAATTTATTCTTGATTTCATGAAATAATAAAGAAAATACCATCCATCGCTTATAGATTTTCTCCTTTTTTAGATACACTTACCGTTGCCCAAATATTACTATTTCGTTTATGAATATTTAGAAAACAACCTGGAATAAGACTTTTTTTTTTAATATCCATGAGTATCTCTATCCTTATCTTCCAGCATGTAGCATAGTTCGGAGTCTCTAAAACCAAAAATATAATCAACAATGGCTTAGTGATGATTGTATGAATGTTATTATAATCACCTTATTTCCTTCCGCACATGGGAGTAGATTAAATTATTAGAAATGTTGATTATTTCCGTTTATTTTATTATGAAAAGTTGACACCTAATTAGAGGTTTTAATGATAGATCACTTTGTTTGTAAAAAAATCGTCCCACAGCTTCGCTATGATTGGGGAATATATTATAGAATATTTCCTAGTTTTCTGATGTTTCACAGACTGAAATAGTGATTTTGATAATTATGTGTGTACTATTAAGCACATTATTAATCAGTGACGAGCAGATATCGCGTTCTATTCCGAGGCAAGTTCAATGTTATTGCTTTTGGCAAAGGAGTACCATTTCGTCTTTAGATAGTTGTTTTCTGTATGTTTAGTTATCCATACTGGAACATACTTTTTTTTTACCGTACACTCAAAGGACATACTGATTTGACTCTGTAGATACTGATTTAAATTTGACCAACTTTATTTCGAAGACCACTATACAATAATTAATAATATTCTATTATATTCGACGTTTTCACAGGGTAATTCTATTTGGAACATTCATAGTGGAAATAAGGTTCATTATTATTTTGTGGAATGGATTTGATGACTTTCAGAAGAATGCAATCTTTCGAAAGTTGTCAGTGCCACATGCACTATAACAAGAAAATGTTGCTGAAAGGAAAAATAGAACACTTGTAGAAACGCCTGATGCAAGATGCGGACTTAGCGGAAAGATCTAGGCTGAAGGAGTTAGCACTGCAAATTATATGTTCGCAGACCTTTTATCAATCTTCCGTAATGTGGGAATGGGTGGGTGTGCTAGTCGGACATTATCGCCTCGTAAAATATAAAAATAAATTAAAGTTAAGAAGGAAATTTGTTCCAAGTTTGCTATCGCATCCACAAATATTTGATCCAATAAAAGTTTTGTTGTATTTATTTTCCAGGCGCAAAATTATTATGGATGTTTACGTAAACTTTGAGCTTTTAATACTTTTGAGTTTACTTAAGTTGGTTTTGAGGTAATCAAATTCTTCGTTGGATCTTTCTATTTAATCCAAAAGTCTCCTTACCATGATTCAATTCATTTAACCAGAAAAGGAACCGGAGTTACCGACAAGCTTGCAGAGCAAGCAAGCTGACTGCTAGTGGCAGTGGATACGCTATGTTGGTAGAAGGGTCGGTGGCTGGTGGAGCAGACGAGACCGGGAGTAAAGACCGCGTATTGGCAAGCGTAGTGTAGGACACGCTTCAGCTAGATGGCTGGGACAGAACGCAGCGGACAGAGATGTGGCGCAGCTTGGGGCCTGCATGCTAGGCCTGCTATGTCCAGCAATGGACTGCGGTATGATGTGTTCACTTCAGAATCTACGAAAATCTATAAAATGCTGCCAATGACGATGCCACTGTGTGTATTCAGTGTAATATTAGGTGTAGGTATTTAACTATTATGTAATACGTGATAAAACGTACTGCACGGCTTTTTATTAATTGGCAGATGGGGTTAGTGTAGAAAAAAAATAGGCTTTGTATAGCATCGTCTTTGCAGGAAACCATCGTCCTGTCTGTTAGCGTAGGACCGCGAGTCCCACCTCTCATGAATATGACCACAACGACTTATGGCGATCTATGCAGATGAACAGCAGTCAAAGATGACCGGTGAAACGATGGCTGACTCACTGAAACTGAAAGTTTTGGCTGAAACGACGCTAATGTTTACAATTTGTACCAAAACTATCAATATTTATCGTGAAGGTATATTAAATTATTAACTAATGATTGATCACTTATAATTAATTATACATTTTTAATCTGGTTCAAATTATGAATTTTATAGACATAGGTGTGTTCCTGAAATAAATGACTTGTTTTGATTTGATGTTGTAGAATTAGTTAGACATTATGTCAATGTAGAAACTTGCATGTGTGCGTCTGTATCGTCATAAGCGACGTACATCTGACTTACGGTTTGATTGCACGTCAATCAAGCCTCGGTAAATACCAAACATTTTAGTATTCATGGAAACAACTAATAACTTGTTTCAACAGAATGTACGATCTATAGAAGCATCAAATTAAATAACTTCGCAAGGATTGAGGTGATGCAGAATAAAAAAAAACTCTCTTTAAGAATTTTGTAAGTCTTTCATGGACAATCTCGTGGCTAAGTACTAACAGCCGCACAGGTCGATACACCTAATCCATGAGGTTAAGCTACGCTTGTCGGGGTGGGCCATAGATGGGTGACTATCTTTACACAACGAGACTCCTCCGTGCCTCGGATAGCACGTTAAGCCGTTGGTCCCGGCTGTCATTTCTGCATCTTTGACAGTCGTTACGGGTCGTCAGAAGCCCGAAAATCTAACAGCCAGTCTTACCAAGGGGTATTGTATCACCCAGTTACTGGGTTGTGGAGGTCAGAAGGCAGTCGCTCCATGTAAAATACTGGTATTCAGCTGCATCCGGTTAGACTTGAAGCTGAACTAACATAGTCGGGAAAAGGCTACGCAGATGATTTCATGGACGATCTCAACTTCGGCTCAACCGTCGAGCCAAAAGCATATACTACAGCCGCTAGGCATCCTAAATAAGGTGAGGCGACATATGGACAGCTTCTAAATATGTACAAAACACGGGTGCGTTCCTGTATGGAATATTGCCACTTATGGGATGCCTCAGAAAAATACCAGCTTGTGCTGCATTTGACTCGGTGGAACGCAGAGCAAAAAGGCTTGTAGGCGACGAGATGGTGGTGGCTAGGCTTAACAGCCGGGCTCATCGGTGTTATCTTGCTTGCTTGTTGATTTTCTACGGAAAATACTTCGGAGAGTTCCATCAGTCGTACAAGTGCTTCTTTTCCACATTTATAATGTGTAGCTAATGTGTAGAACTCACTGCCATCATCTATGTTCCGGTCCACATATTACCCGTCTGCCTTCAAAGCAAGAGTGCACCTGCACGCTAGCTCCATCATTACAGATCTCATCTATCGCTTTCCATCAGGCGCGAACGAGGTCAAAAGCAGATCCACAATAAACAAAATGCAGCAGTAAAGTATATTCATCATGGTAGTTCGGTTCCTCACACGCCATTTAACTCACCCCATATCCTTTCGCTACTATCAACCAGCCACTACCAGGAACCGAGCGAAAATCTGGAAACTACGAGGCTATAACGTCGAGTTTATAATCCACAAACCATTAATTTACACCTATTTCATATGTGCAGTGTTGGAGTTCAAAGTGATGAAGCAAAACTGATGTAATTACTCACTACGAGTTGTTCAGTCTCAAATCTCGGGAGATCTAGATTTATGCCTGTGTTCAGTCTGATTCGCTTTAACATGGCGCGAATAAATCTGAAAGTTCAACGGTTGAATGTCCATCAGGTCTGTCTTAAGCGGGATTGTCCGAAAGGGTTACCGCTACCCCGGAACATAAAGGGCTACGGAAGGAACATGGATGGGTTTTAGTCAGTAAGAGTCTGACACTCCCTTCCGCTCCACCCAGAGCGGGAGCAGTCATTGGATGATTTCCCAGCCTTAAAAAAAAAAAAAAAATCAGGTCTGTCTACCTTTAAAAAGTAAACAAAAGAAGTTTTGTAGAACTTCAAAAAAGCTTTTTTAAAAATGTCGCAGGTCATCACTCTTACGTTTTGATACCCATTCAAAACCCATTTAAATAGAGTTCCCTAGTAGGGAAACAAACCTAGGTGCAACATTAGCATATCTCAGCCAAGTCAAATATTTAGTCACCGCCCACCGGAATAGAACGTCTATGAAAATGAAGTTTCTATTTGATGCTAAGCTTGAAAGTTATTTTAAGTTAGCTTGTAAAAATAAATGTAAAGAGATTTAAAAGCGACACTTAATCAAAGATATAGGAACATTGCAGTGGTCTTGTGGTACGTGTGTTAAATAATTGGCGTTTTACGACAACACCCTCTATTTTTTTATAATCTCATAATGGAATATCTTTTCTATGCTAACTACCGCAGTCTTTTCTCTTGCACTTCCGCCTACTGACAACTACTGCATCCGACCAAATATAGTATAAAGCTGTTCACAAAAGCATATACTCGTAAGTGTGAATAGTAAGTACATAATAGCAGTATCAGAGGGCAGTGGTACGGCATTAAATTATCTCATTCCATTATATACGAAGTTAGTAAGTTCAGCCACTTACTTCATTTACATCGAGCTCCGAAATCCAGGAGGCGTCCTTAGTACTTAAATATTAAACCTGTGACTTAATTGCATAACGCACTTAAAATGGCAATATCGATGGCATTTCCTTTCATTTGGACAGTTCAGCTCCAGTCATTACGTTATTATCGTTGTTTTTTTTTTAAGGCTGGGAAATCATCCAATGACTTCTCCCGCTCTGGGTGGAGCGGAAGGGAGTGTCAGACTCTTACTGACTAAAAATCATCCATGTTCCTTCCATAGCCCTTTATGTTCCGGGGTAGCGGTAACCCTTTCGGACAATCTCGCTTACCCGGCAGGCTTGGCCCTGAGGGGCCCCTTCATATACTGGCATCTCTTTGAGGCGCGCGTGGAACATATACGCGCCGTCCGGCACGGGCCTGGACGGTGAGTCACCCATTACTCACCGTCCGCAGGCCCGCGCCTACGGTGGCCGGGAGTCGTCACGTGGCTCTCGACGCCCGGGGCGTCTCCCGCGGCGGCTGGGACGGGAGGACCTTTCTCTCTCCCATCCCGCCACCTCCTTCGCGAGCATGACTTTTTCGCAGAAGGAGGTGACTGCCTCCCACTCCCTCTCGCCCCGGACCATGGCTTGCATCAGGGCCGGGCACGAGAGGTCGCCGCCGCCGTTATTATCGTTGTTGAGCAAATGAATTTGTCAAATCTATGAAGCAATGGATGTCAAAATGAAAGGCATTGCGTTCGCTTGCCATTTTATGTGTGTTATGCAATTACGCCGCTGGCCACAACAGTATACCTACACCATGCAGTAAACGCTGATTGATGATTCGATCAGACTGATCTATAGGTAGAACAGACCATGAAGGGTAGCCAGAGTGTATTTCTGGCGCAAACAAGACAGTCGCTCCACTACCACCTGCTGAATGACCAATATTTTTTTTTATGTGGATGCTAGAAATCACTTCGGAGAATTTCAAAAACTCAGTTGATACTCGAAAAACACACACCAGAAATTGTTTGTACCATAACCTAACTAACAGGCTAAAAAACATAAGAATAAAACTATGATACCCGTACAATAAAAATTTGTCTATGTGTTTCGTTTCAACACAACTTTCTTTCTAACGACATTGCCATAGAATTCAACCCTGTTCGCTAATATATCAAATATGTGTGTGTAAAGGATTTGTTGTACCCTTAAAAACCCTTTGAGTTAGTGTAGTGTAAAAAGTATAGAAATAATAGTGACAATGAAACACATATAACACGTGAACAAAGTGTTTTTATTATTATATCAGACTCTAAGAAAGTGGAACGGGCTTGAGTAAAGTACAATAGACACTATTCTAAGTTTTAGTTATCACGTAAAAACTTTAAGTTAGACTTAAATAGCTCATTAGTCTTATAAGCTAGATTGTAATTAATTATTAAAAAAAACGGTTCATTTTAATAATGAATATAAAAGCATTTATCGCTAGGTACCCCCCGCCCCTCATACGGAAAATAAACAAGAACACCCAGGTGACAATATTATATTATAAGCGTTTGTACAGTACGGCCGACAAATACTGGCAGTGCTGAAGTTAGCCGATTAGCTGTGCAGTTTCGTTCCGAAAAGATCCATTGCGCAGCCAACAGCTAACTTCAGGACCGCCAAGATACGTCGGCCGTGCTATAGGTAATTAGCTGAGCAGTAGACAGTTTCGTTCCGAAAAGATCCATTGCGCAGCCAACAGCTAACTTCAGGACCGCCAAGATACGTCGGCCGTGCTATAGGTACTGCACCAACTAAACTTTATAGCTGTATATTTATTCATATACCCTCTTTTTTATCAATTATTTTTTATATTCTCTTGTTTTTATTTGAGTCTGTGACAGTCGTTGTCGAATTATTAAAAATACGAGCACAAACAATTTGGTTTCTCGAAATAAAAAACACTGTTTTCAACAATTGGTATTATTTCTGCAAAACCTTACAGACCTCACATTTGTTCAGTATTTCTTGCAGATCAAATAAGAAAGAAATATAGAAATAGAGGACGGTTAAAATATACTTAGCTTAGATGACACTTACGAAAGTTGTTGGGTGAAGAGATGAAAACTGTATCAAATTCAGTCCAGAATTCGCAGCAGTTATTGTGGTTGAAATGTCCCGTACAATTCATTGTCTTTTCAAACCCACTCAGCCCTTAACCGCCCCTGACAGCTTTACCCAACATTAAATGCTAATAACACAGAAATGATAATATTGTAATCTTAGCAGTTCCTGGTCGTTACTCGCGGCGTGTGGGTTATAAATCAGAGCTCGTTGAAAGTGCCCGAATATTGCGGCCGAGCTGTGATATTACGTGTACTTCGGAGGGTAGGCAGCGGTAGCAGTGAAAGTAGGTAGGTAATAAGATAATAATGAAGGTAGATGTACTTCTTACACAAAAACTTAAAGATGCAGTTGTTCTTGTTTACAAAACGTGGCCCTGATGGGATTTCCCACCGAGTGAGAGACGTGGTGCCATCGGGCATCGTGTATGAATCAAGGTATTTGATTGTTTTAAAGAGCCGTGACTTCGTCAGCGTTACCATTTTGGTTGAAATCTTTCCTGATATTAACCGTTTTTACACTAATGCCTCTAACATTAGAAAAAACCGACCTGTACTGCAAAGTTATTATGCAATTAGATAGTTAGTACCACGAAACCGATTAACCACTAGTCGATATCTAAGGACCTTCAGCGCCGCCTGAGTAACGACACCGATTCGTTAACGGGTCAGGCTTAGGCAACCCCTAAGTCTAGGTATTGAATTGTTTACCCGCACTCAATCATTCATTCGTTAGTTGTTAATTTGAGTAATATTATTACAATTTCAATGAAGATTTTACAGTATTTTACAGTAAATTTTTTTACACATTGATCCCCGTTTTGTGGGTCTAATATAATATGCAAATCAAAATAATTATTTTTATAAATATTTTACACAAACGATTTTCACGACGGCTAAGAAACCAAAGCTTTGCACAATAGAAAGCGCAAGCATTTAAAAAATTAAATTGATCAGTTAAGTAATTGAAGCCACAAACCGTAATTCCTCAGTGAAACTGAAGCTCACTGTCATATACGATCCATCGGTTTAATTTGTATATCACCGAACGTCCCGTTAATTTGTCACGCGTAATCCCTAAAGGGGTAGGCAGACTGCGAAGTGCTTTTAAATTATTTTGAATGGTGGAATATTCTGTTAGATGGACCGACGATTCTTTTTAGTTTGTCTAAAAATGACGCCCAACATTCGAATTTCCAATGTATTGCAGTTGCAGTTATGCACAATTCCCACGAAGCATTTTATTCCAGCAGTGTTTTGTTTGCGCATGTGGCCGGGATTAAATATCAATTGGTGGGTCATACAAATATTTGTGCCGAGAATTGAACCAGCAACTCATGGGGAGATCGCATGGCCATTACGCCTATTGTGTCTAAAGGTTCATTAGAAAACCAGCGTCAGACAGCATCTGTCTGGCATTTAATGCTGAAATCAACCTTTTAGGCGCGGCCAAGAAGGAGACACTGATGATTTTTCTTTCTTTCTTCAATTGATCTGTTGTCTGCCAGAAAACTGGTCATTAAGTAAGATCATAAGATTTTTGTGGTTGATACAACATATTTAGGGTATCTACACTAAACGATTAAATAATTACGATTTTCCTCTAGACATATTTTTATGCAAAATTGGACGTGCCTTCCGGAAAAAAATCTATATTTGTTTTTTAAACCACCATTAGAACAGGGATTTGGGGGCATTGCGTTCTATATTCTCATTGTGATTTATTCAGCTACGCCCCCTGTGAAAAATTATAACGGTTCAATTATTTACATATTCATTCGTATATATATATATAATAATATGTTGAATGTATATGTGCCTACGCTCTTCACAGGTTTGTATACAATAATGAATAATATTAGCCAGTGAGAGTTTGTTAAGTTGAAATCAAATTGATTGCTCACGATTTAAAGAATGAAATGTATTACTTAGTTCAACTTTTAATTAGGCTTTTCGTTATAAAGTTTTATTTTAAGCCAATTCTCATAACACGGCCCAATTTATATACGTAGATATTTCAGATACATTCAACAGGACGATAAAACATTGGAAGCGAATATCACTAAAAGTGTAACTTTTCTTGATACCGTAACACAAACTATAATTCACAACTTGTAAGTGGCAAACAATTCCACCTCGTTACCGCCGCACCTGGGAACTATCACAAGAATCCGAAACACTAAGATTTATCACGAACACTTCTTCTGCCTTTATTGGACCTCAAATTCGCCATAAAATATTTCTTCAGCGAAAGTAAAGCACAAAGAGGAAGTTCCCAAACATTACGGCTTCGGCCACAATTCACTGGGGCTATTGAGGGCAGGCCCGGTCCGGCTATCCGTAGGTCTATAATGGCATCAACAAAACAATAACTTCATTCATTACTGGCATAACGTTGTGCGTGGGACGGTGATTATTTCGCTTTATTGTGAAGCCAAGCGCGCCGCTACTGTTGGTGCCGGTTTTCGTTGATTTGTGAGCGAAAAGCACAGGTTTTTCTGTAGATACGTTTTTTATTTAATGATTTAGATTCTGACACGACCATACATTAATAATATTCTTTTAAGTTTGAATGCGTTCTATTTTAATTAAGTTAGGTTTTACTCATAACGTAGCATCACGCCTGTATTCCTTGAAGGGTTAGGCAGAGGTGCACTTGTAGTAGGTACAGAGGCCAGCACATCAAGTTACCACAATCTGTCACATTTCTTTGATAGTATTTCAACTTTATTGCAAAGACATAAGGTTCATTTTTAATTGAGAAAATTTGACAGTTAGGGATAGCTTGATGTGCTGGCGTCTGTACATGCTCATTTCGTAATTGGCGTTATTTAGGTTTTAGTATGTGCCTAACCCTTTAAGGGCTATACCTCTTCCCCCTTCTCCCTAAAAAATATTTATGCATGCATGAATACAAGTAGCACATGTTCTGTTACCAAGCCGAACCCGTTTGTCTTTTAAAAAAAAACAATTAAGCTACTGGAACCACTTTATTTCACCACTATCGAAATTCACAGGCACACAAGTTTTTGTACAACTTATATTTGAGAATGTCTCTCTTAATTGCTCCCTTAATTTGGGCAACTAGTTTACGCGACAGCGTCCAGAATCTAACTGACTCTGTAATGCATATAAATTATGTGCATCAGGTAAAAATGCAACATCAGCCATTTTGTAATGGAAAAATACACGATTAATTAATACAAGCTGACTTAGGCTTTATTGCCTAGTAATAAGGGTTATAACAGCTCCCCCTTTTAAACGAAGCTTTATCTCATTAAGATGAAGCGAAGTGAGATTGAAGATGTAGTAGATATTAAGAGAGACACTTTACAACTTAATTATATATTATTATTAGAAATATAGAGGTTAAAGAAGTACATAATTCTTAAAAATTAAAATTGAAAACATAATGAATTAATAGTTCTACATTTAAAAGTTTAGGTTTCTATTTGACGGAAATCTGACTTTATTAACCTTACTAGTGGATTTATAATTTGGGTAATGAGTAGGCAAAGACTGAACTGACTTATTGTCTTCTTCAGAGGTTGAAGATACTTCCGTCATCTCAATGCTATTTGAGATTTTGGACTTGCGTTTGGTATTCTGATTATAACATTGATTAAATATTTGCACGCAACATCCAGAATTAGAAACATTTTTGTTCTTAAAATACCTATATAATTTATAAACTAAGTATAAAGATAAACACACAATTAGAATATAAGTAAAAGTTGAATAGTAAGGGCCATATTTAATATAATGAGATTGTTTTTCCAAATTATTCAGTTCTTGTTCTAAACTATCCATTTGATGCTTTGCATATTTGAGAGAATCTAAATTAATTTTACTCAAAGAGATGGGCGACAAATGTGGTAAACTTTTATTAAATAGGTCCTTCTTACAGCAGTCATCAGCTGTTATATCAAAGCTTATAATAAAAGCCTCTAAAGGAGACTTAGTAAGTATAGAATAAGTACTAGTCGGTATCAACTGAACCGTTTTAGAATACCCAATACAATTAGGTGATAGTTTTACAATTCCTGTACCTGTAATTGAATGGTCATTAATGTTTTCATCACATTTAATAGTCAATTTATTTGTATTTGATTGAACATAAATCCATTTGTTATTTCTTAATTTTTTGCCAAATATCAATCTGACCATATAATATTTTAGCATTGCATTCTGTAGGTAATGACAATGTTATCTCAGTTAAGATTTTAGATTCACAATTAGGATTACTTATACATGAGTATATAGTATTTAATTCACAGATAGAAAAGTTACTATTTATAATTTTACATTTATCAAGAGTGTCCAACATAGCATAATGCATCCTGTCATCACTTAATGCAATATAAGAATTAGAAGGCTGAATTAAAGCAAATGTGTTATGTGAGTCATCGTGAGGTGTAGGTAGTGGTATGTTTTTATAGGTCATGAACTTATCAGGAGTGATCAAAGGGATCTGTAGTATAAAAATAACCTTATTGTTGTAATAATAAGAACTGAATTCGGAGACATCAATAATAGAATGAATATTTTGAATGGATAAGGGAACTGGAAAATCTAACCTTTTGCTTACTTGACTACTATGCTTAGTTAATTCTAAATAAAGATTTAAGGGACTTATAACACTAGGATGTAGTACATTAACCTTAGAAAATAAAATAGAATTTAGTGTAGTATCTAGTAGGTTAGTTATAGCAAGTAAAGATCCTTCGATAATGTTAAGAAGGTTGTTTAATTTTGAAGTATATAGTAATAGGTTGTCGGTCTTTGTAATTTGGGCGTTTAATTTCAACTCATTTTGATTAAGTTTGTAAGTAGTAGTATTAAAATTATTTATAGTAGACTTGATAATGTGAATGTTATCTCTCATTAGATGAAATATTTCTGTTTCACTCTTTTTGCATGATTCAATTGCAGCATCATATTTTCGGGCATCATCCGCGTCTAATGTACCGAAAAAAAACTTTAAGATTTCACCTCCGAATTCTAAAGATCGTTTGACTTTACTTGTTAATTGGTTGGAGATGATATGCGATAATGATTGCAATTTGGTAGAACTAGACTGGATTAAAATTTCGATAGGGCTAACCATGTCTTTGCATGTATTTACCTCTTGTGGTTGAATCTTGCTGCACAAATTTAGAGTATCGTGTAACAGAGAATTGATCTTATTAAGATAAGGTTCTAAAGAAATTAGATCTACATGTGTGATCACTTTCCAATGATCAGTATAGAAATTAATATTAGTAATAGGTTCAAAATAAATCCCGGGGCTATGATAGATTGGGATGATGTTTGATTCGGTGCGGCTGAGGCATAAAGTGCCCTGGCAGCATATTATTCTGAAAAGAAATATAGTACATAGGTTAAGAAGTAGAAGGCTTAATTTCGTTGGTATGGTATTTAATAGCTTTGCGTCCTACTTGTAGGGTTACATTGTGTTTGTTATGAACTTTGATAATTTTATAAGGGCCTTTCCATATAGGCGATAAGGCTTTACGAAGCCTATGATGTTGTTTGAGATAAACCATATCTCCTACCTTGTAAGTAATGTCACGAGAGCTTGCGTCATAGTATTGTTTTGATTTTTCTTTACTGTTTATAATGTTTTGAATGGCTTTTTCGCGACTAAAGCGCATTCTATATTGTAAAGCTCGAATATATTCGTTGTATGTATTACCAGAGCTTTCATATAACGAATTTGGAATGGATGGTTTATAACCATATAATAACTCGTGAGGAGTAAAGTTAGTAGTACTGTGAGGTGTGGTATTATAAGCTAGAATCGCAGTGAATAAGTAACAATGCCAGTCGTTCTGGTTTTCATTAACAAATGATTTTAGGTTTTCCTTTAAAGTAGCATGTGAGCGTTCAAGAGCTCCATTGGTTTGTGGATGATACGGAGTAGTAAAAAGGGCCTTGACCTTTAGTATTTCGGTCAATTGTTTAAATAATTCAGATGTAAAACATGTACCTAAATCTGTTAGAATGGTTTTTGGAAAGCCGAAGAGAGACATGAAATGAACAAGATTTCTGGCTATTTCTTCACTAGTAGCCGTAACCATTGGGTAAGCGCTAGTAAATTTAGTTAAGTCATCTTGTAAAGTTAGGATGAATCTAAAGTTTTGATAGCCTGCGTCGGGCAAGGGGCCTACGACGTCAAGGGCCAATCTTTCAAATGGCCTAGTAGATGTAGAAGTTATCTCCATCGGAGCTTTGTTTGATTTTCTTAAAGGCTTATTAATTTGGCAAAGTTTGCAATTCTTTACGTATTGTTCGATGTCAGACCGCATGCCTTTCCAATAGTAGGCAGCTTTAATACGCGAGTACATTCGTTGTGACCCTGGGTGACCTGCTATAACAGAATCGTGGTTTTCTTTTAATATTTTAGGAACTTCTACCGGAGTAGGATAGATTAATTGATTTTTATATATGTGAACTTTTATATTAGTATCATGGAAAATATACGAAATCATATTATAGATTTTAGTATACGAAAGCTTTGAAAATGGGTCCGTGAAATCTGGTAATGCAAGATTGGTAATATTTTGGCGATCAATTAGTAAGTTTCTAAGCTTAATTAGTAAGATATAAACATCTCTATAATTGGTTTCTTCATAGTGATGTATTTTTGTAAATAGAAAATAGTAGGTTTTATTTTTGTCATTAACACATTGTATTGTAAGTGGCTCGCGTTCGGAATTTAGTAAGTCAGCAGAATTATCTAGCTGCGATAATATTTCCTCGCAATGAGGCATAGAGTAGTCAAAGTCTAAAGAGACTGGACATGCGATTATATTTAACTTAGATGAGTGTAGTCCTTGAATACACTCTTCGATGATGGTATTTGGGACTGGTAATTGATTTGTAAATTGAGCCTTGAAATATTGGTCGTAAGAAAAATTATTTACGTCAATAGCATTGATAGGGCAACGAGACAGCGCATCGGCGTTGGAATTGAGACGATTTATAAACGATTTCATAATCGTATTCTTCAAGTTTGAGACGCCAGCGAATGAGTCTACTGCCTGGATCTTTTACATTAAATAGCCACACGAGGGGCCTGTGATCCGTTATTATTTTAAATCTATTACCATACAAATATGGTCGGAAAGTTTTAACAGCGAATATAATAGCTAGTAACTCTTTTTCCGTAGTTGAATAATTGCCTTCAGGCTTATTTAGAGTGCGCGACGCGTAAGCGATCGGTTTATCTTTGCCGACGGGACCTTGAGACAATATTGCGCCGACGGCATAGTTACTTGCATCAGTAGTAACATTAAAAGGTTGTGAGAAATCAGGGTATTGTAGAAGAGGAGCAGTAATTAGTTTTTCCTTTAGGATATCGAATGCATGTTGTTGTTCTGTGTCCCAGTGGAACACAGCATCCTTTTTTAATAGAGATGTCAGCGGTTTAGTTAACTTAGAAAAGTTTTCAATGAAACGGCGATAATATCCTATTAGGCCAAGAAACGACTTAATATTTTTAGGATTTTTAGGAACTGGAAATTGCGATACAGCGCTGACCTTTTCAGGATTCGGAGATACACCTTTATCGGTGATATTATGGCCAAGGTAAGTTACTTCGTGCCTCAGGAACTCACACTTGTCCGGTTGGAGTTTTAAATTGTATTCACGAAATTTGTCGAATACTAGTTGTAATTTTTGTATATGATCTTGTAGATTTTGACTATACACTATACAATCGTCCAAATAGATATAGCAATGAAGGCCTTGTAAGCCTGATAATACGGTGTTCATAAGACGCTGAAACGTGGCAGGGGCATTTTTCAGCCCGAAAGGCATTCGGGTAAATTCGTAGTGACCCGACATGTCCGAATTTGTGCTAACTGTGAAACCTGTTTTAGGCGCGTCCTTGGGGCAAGTTTTCAATTGATGAAAGCCACTTGTGAGGTCTAGCGTGCTGAAATATTTAGAGTGACCTAATTGGTCTAGAATATCAGTGATCAGAGGCAATGGATAAGATTCGGAAACAGTGACGTCATTAAGACGGCGGTAGTCAATGACTATCCTCCACTTTTGTTTGCCGGAAGCGTCCATTTTTTTCGGGACTACCCAAACTGGGGCGCTCCAAGGCGAAGTTGAATGCCGAATAATATTTTGGTCTAACATTTTACGAATTTGGGAATCGACTTCCTCCTTGTGGCATTCAGGGAAACGATATGATTTCACATTAATAGGTGGGGCATCACCTGTGTTAATAGTATGCTCAATAGCATTCGTAAAGGTTAAAGGTTCACCTTCGACATGAAAAATATCTGTGTAGTGGGAGCAACATTCTAATAGAGCCTTTTTCTCTTCATCATTAAGATGCGAGCAACGGATGAGATTTAAAACCTTATTTACGCGATCACTTTTCGAACAAGAAATGTTATTAATATTATAAGAATTTACAAATGAATAATCAAGTTCAAGGGGCGTCGCTGTTGCGCAATAATCTTTTATTTCAATGTCACACTCTGTAGTGTTTAAAATGGTCACGTTTGTTTTCCCATTCGGTTTAATTGAGACGATGCAATTAGCGACATAAACGCCTTCACGTAAGATATGATCTAGTATGAGAGCTTCATTGTTCTGATAAAGTTCGGGAGAGTAATTTGATACAGTGCACTCGATAACTACTTCAGATCGAGCTGGAATATTGTATGAAGGTTGAGTATAAATAATGGGAATGGATTTATTAAATATGGAAATTGATTTTGAGGAGTAATCGATGTTTGTTTTAAAATAACTGCAAAAATCACTACCGATTATTCCATCATAATTGATAAGATTGATGTCATCTTTAGTGACATGAAATTTGTACTTATGTATGTTACCAGATAAGTTAAACTCCATTTGGAAGGTACCTAAAGTTTCAACTGGAGTTTCTGAACTGTTAATGCCCTTTAATTTGACGGTTTCAGAAGATAAAGTTGGAAGATTTTGTAAACAGGACCTTTTAACAATACTAATGGTTGATCCTGTATCAATAAGGAAACATAACTGTTCACGAGCGTGATTAGTATGTAGATAAGTATGAGGTAAAGCTACCTTTTTACAGTAGTCATTAATTTCGTATATAGGTTTAGAATTTGTATAAGATGTTTGTAATTTTTCGGCACATAGGTCACGCTTTGTTTCATCGCTAGGCGTAGAAGAACTCAGTTTAATTGACTGAGATGAATATTTGGTAGTGTTCGTCTCTTTCGGATGAGACGCGAAATTAGTAGAACTCATCACCTTCGGATGAGATGCGAATTTAGGAGAACTCATCTCTTTTGGATGAGATGCGAATTTAGGAGAACTCATCTCTTTCGGATGAGATGCGAATTTAGTAGAACTCATCTCTTTTGGATGAGATGCGAATTTAGGAGAACTCATCTCTTTCGGATGAGATGCGAATTTAGTAGAACTCATCTCTTTTGGATGAGATGCGAATTTAGGAGAACTCATCTCTTTCGGATGAGATGCGAATTTAGGAGAACTCATCTCTTTCGGATGAGATGCGAATTTAGAAAGATTAGTATAAGAATTGGCATAGGTCGTGTCATTTAGAGCTTTGTTTGATTTTGGCCGACACGGTACCAAAATCTCGCTTAGTTTAAATTATCGTCATTATTTTTAGCAATAATTTCACACGTGTGTGTAGTTGCGTCATTAGAGTTAGTAGGTGCCGAGTTACGGTCACGTTGTGCATTTTCAGCGGCTTGCCGTTGCTTCATATTATATTGAAGCTTGCGACACTCTTTGATCACGTGGCCGACATTTTTACAATAATTACAAGTTTTAGGGTTATCTTCGAGATTAGTATTAGAGTTAGGAGACGGAACATTTTTGAAAATTTTAGAATCTCTATACTTTTGTTTATTCTTGAAGCATTCTGATGAATTATGACCCGGCTTGTTGCAAGTAGAACACTGTTTAAGAGATTTTAGATTAGATCTGGATAGATTATATAATTTTTCTTCATCAATAGCATATTGTATAGCTTCATTAAGATTAGAGGGATTTTTGCAACGAACAATAGTAGATATGGAAGGGTTTAACCCTAGCATAAAGGTGTTTAGGGCAAGGTCCTCCATGGCTGCTATTCTGCCAGGCAGTTCCTTGTCGTTTTTGCAACTGTAATGTATGTCTGACTGTATACGAGTCAATATTGACTCCACTCTTAAAGAATAAATAGTAACATCTTCGTTGGATAATTGTTTACAGTGTTGCAGATCCGATAGTAAATGTGTGGCGTGCTTTTTCTCCCCGAAAGTAGTCTTCAGGAAGGTCTTTAGCTCCGACCACAACGAAAATGACTTAAGGCTGCAAGCAACATGTGTTTTACCCTCTAGCGGTGAAATAACAAATTTACATAGCACAGTTTGTTGGTCTAGAGAAGCCAAGGACATGGCATTCTCACAGTTAGTAAGAAATGCGGGCAGGGTTTCCCTGTCACCATTGTAAGGTTTTATAAATTTGGTTAAGAAAGACAGTGTGATTTTGTCAGACATTTCCTTAGATTTGTGTAGTTCTTGTTTAACAGACATAAAAGATTATGATGTGTTGGACAAACTCAAGTTTAACAGTTAAGTAATAATGTTAAAATAATTAGAAATAGAAAAGACAAAACAATTAAAGTCAGTGAAGATAGAAAAGGCAGTGTAGTGTTAAGTATTTAAAATTATAAGTACACCAAATACAGAGACACGAATTCAGGGACACTTTGAATTTGAAAAATGGTAATTCACAAGAAACACTCACAGTAACACGATAACTGCTAACACCTGCATTATCGGGTGCGCGGTGGGAACTCGGAGTCCGGAGTCACGTTGCGCTGTGACGTATCGGAGTTGAACTTTCACACGGTTGGTTGACTGTGGAGTTTCTTGAGTTTGATGGTTGGTGAGTTAGACCTGGAGCTACCGGTGATGTTGATGCCGTCTGGAGCGGATGTACACTATACAGTGGAGGCTGGCCGTCGTCCAAGTGTCGATGTGGCTGGAGCGGGCTCAAGCTGCAGAGCTGAGGCTGACCGTCGTCCAATTACTGATGTGGCTGGAGCGGGCTCAAGCCGAAGAGCTGAGGCTGACCGTCGTCCAAGTAGTGACGCAGGCTTGACCTTGGGTCAAGTCTCACTGTCGATCAATTGACGGGGGCTATAGGTTCGAGATACCAGTATCTGTTAGACTCAACGTCGTAAGATTTCGTCTCTGGTATCCCACTTCTGACACCAATTTGTTACCAAGCCGAACCCGTTTGTCTTTTTAAAAAAAAACAATTAAGCTACTGGAACCACTTTATTTCACCACTATCGAAATTCACAGGCACACAAGTTTTTGTACAACTTATATTTGAGAATGTCTCTCTTAATTGCTCCCTTAATTTGGGCAACTAGTTTACACGACAGCGTCCAGAATCTAACTGACTCTATAATGCATATAAATTATGTGCATCAGGTAAAAATGCAACATCAGCCATTTAGTAATGGAAAAATACACGATTAATTAATACAAGCTGACTTAGGCTTTATTGCCTAGTAATAAGGGTTATAACAGTTCGTAGAAATCTTCTGTCCTGATGACTTTCTTCAGTCGCATGTTGCCTTGTTATGGTATGTAAATTTAACGTGAGACAACTGCGAAGTAAGCAGCTACGTATAGTTTTCTAAGGGATGTTATTAGCTAGCTGCAGCTGTACCTAAGCTCCCCGTACTTATTAATAAATACCTACTTAAACCTATCAGTACTGTACCCACAAACAGGCACAAGTTCATTACATACATACATTGTGGCCAGTGATGCATTACCCAGTTCCAATACTATATATTTACAGCATTCTGTAATTCTGCTATTTCACCCACATTCAAGTTAATAAGGTCGAACAAATAGTAGCACAAATACCGTATGCCCGCAAACCGCCCCGTAGTGCTGCATTAAAATCGCATTATGATGTCGATACTTTATATCGATATTTGTTACAGCACTAGCACGACAGTACGAATATGTTCATTTGATTCCAATACATTTTTACTTTTATAGCAAATTGGTATCCGACTGCAGCGGTGCGCGGTTATAAAAACGAACTTTATTTTGCTGCACATTTTGTAAAAATATACGATCGTATTGTTAAGTGAAGTGGCGGAATATTTTTAACTTATCGTTGTTGTTTTTCCAATATTGAGTGGGAAAATAATATTGATAGGGCATATGTGTGTAAACTTTGTAGTATGTGATCCTGTTACGTAAAAACGTACCTACTACGGCATGATAGCAAATCATCTTCTGATCTTTTTACAACCATATTTATAGTTAAGAAAATCAAAAGATTTAGAAAAAAATATGGCAAAAATAATTCCATGAAAAACAACGAGAGATGAAAAGGGTGCACTGAATTATTCATAAATTCTAAACGAGAAATCAAAGACCACCAATGAATATAATTTACTGACGTACTTTTTTTCGAATTCGTCCTTGCGATTTCGAACTTCAGTTGTACGTACTCATGTTTTCATTTATTGTGCTACTAGCTGACCCGACAGACGTTGTCCTATCTTAACTGTGATACCTACCCTACCTACCTACTTACCTGCCTACCTACCCTACCTACCTACCCTACTCACCTACCTACCCTACCTACCTACCCTACCTACCTACCCTACCAACCTACCCTACCTACCCTACCTACCTACCCTACCTACCTACCTACCCACCTACCTACCCTACCTACCTACCCTACCTACCCACCCTACCTACCCTACCTACCTACCTACCCTACCTACCTACCTACTTACCCTACCTACCTACCCTACCTACCTACCTGCCTACCCTACCCTACCTACCTACCTACCCTACCTAAAAAAAAATAAAAAAAAAAATGTATTCTGCTATTCAGGGCGGAGACAAATCCAACGCAACAAAAACCATGAAAATTGGTCCAGCAGATCTCGAGTTATAATGGAGGGAACAAACCCGACTTTCTTTTATATAATACTAGCTGACCCGACAGACGTTGTCCTGTCTTAACTGTGATACCTACCCTACCTACCTACCTACCTGCCTACCTACCCTACCTACCTAGCTACCCACCCTACCTACCCTAGCTATCCTACCTACCCTAGCTACCCTACCTACCCTACCTACTCACCCTACCTACCCTACCTACCTACCCTACCTACCTACCCTACCTACCTACCTACCTACCTACCCTACCTACCTACCCACCCTACCTACCCTACCTACCTACCTACCTACCCTACCTTCCTACCTACCCTACCTACCTACCCTACATACCTACCTACCCTACCCTACCTACCCTATAGGAGGAAAATCAGCAGATGATCGAAAAAAAAAAAAAAAAAAAATGTATTCTGCTATTCAGGGCGGAGACAAATCCAACGAAACAAAATCCATGAAAATTGGTCCAGCAGATCTCGAGTTATAACGAAGGGAACAAACCCGTCTTTCTTTTATATATATAGATAGAAGATATAGATATTTCAATATACTGACCTAGGTACACAAGTTTTTCGTTCTGTGTTTTTAACCCCCGACGCAAAAACGATGGGGTATTATAAGTTTGACCTATCTGTGTGTGTGTCTTTGGCATCGTAACTCCTGAACGGAAGAATTATTCGGAAGTGTTCTTAGCTATGTTTGATGAAAATCGGTTCAAGATGGCCGCCACCACAAAATGGCGGATTACATATTTTTCACAACTCCCTCAATCGCTCCCCTGATACCCATAGTATCAAATTAAAGGTCTTGACTAGTAGAATACTATCCAAGTTTAAAAGTCAGACCCTTCATTTAACTTACTACGTATACGGTACCCCGCCGCGACGTTATAGCCGCCGCGGTAATATTGATGACTTTTCAAATATTCGCTTTTCTTTTTTGCTTTGGGTCTTTTTGTTTTTTATTTAATTTTATTTTATCATTTTTTAACTTCGATGTTTTTGAAGAGTGTTAATACTAGTCTTTATTTGAAAGGTCCCCGTCCCCCCAAGGCAGTCTTAAAGTATAGTTATCCGACACAGTCCTTTACAAAGAAACTAGCAAAATATTTTTAGCAAACATAATTCGGGATGATACACTATCTTTCCAAGATTATCAGAGACATAACTAGCGGCTGTATCACATAATATATGGCTTATGTCATTATTGGAGCTTAAAATACGGTAGGTAAGCAACAAATCTGAGCTTAGCACCGCTCCGCCGGGTGGCACCGCGAAGCCTCGCAAATTTGCACCCATTATGCCTGATACGGGATTTGCCGCGATTCTAAATCCTCGCTTTTCGGGGATTGTGGAACAACAAATCCAGGGTGACGTATCTTAATAATATATTGTTAATTTTGAATGCATTATGTCTGCTTTCATTACTAATTTCTAATTCTATTCTTCTCCAAATCGAGCACAGAAGAAGAGAGTTACGAAAGATGTATGAACCTACATCTTTCTATAATTGTTCCGAGGAAAAGCCTCGTGTTATGTTATATTTTACTCTTTAGTATAAAAAAAAACGTGTGAAAGTACGTTGTGTGTTTTATATTTAAAGACACGTGACAATTAGTCAACTCTGTCAAATGCACCGGAATATATATTTTCAAGTAAGAGATCATATGGAAAAGTTTTCGAAACTTGGGTTCAATTATCTATACATCTTATTTCTAAATGAACCTGAATTTTTGCCTGGCTGTCAGTATGTTTCATCACCAGTTGGATGGTCAAATTGCCTCTTGAAGCGTTTGCCCATCGCGCATTGAGAGGGAGAAGATTTACTGCTGCATTCCATGAAGGAGTGTCCACTCTCTCCTCAGTAATGCAGGTGCTCTACACAGAAGCACTTGTTGTTTATCGAAAAATCTTTCACAGGGCATGATAAAAAAAAGACTGCTTTCATTTATGATAATTTTATTTTTAGGAAGGCCTTTTTCCCCACAATAATGTCCTCTAAATTATAGAAACCTGCAAATTAAACAGCCATTGCAACAACTCGAAGAAATATTTTCAATTACGTACTACATTCGTTTTAAGGCTCGCAAATTATTCTCCAATAAAATTAATATTCCTCCTTACCTATGTTTCGTATTCGAAAGTTGGCACTCGAAGACGGCGAATCAATTAAAAGTTTAATTTCGATTTATTTATAAAGTCTATTAATAATTCGCACTCTCGTGGGGTTGTTTTCATTAGAGTTTTTCCGGAGTTTGCGCTTAAATGAATATATTTATTAGATAATAATGAAGTCCTCGATCTTTGTCAGGTTTTCCCATTACTTCCACCAAAGTAACATAATCAGTCTCGCTCGCACGCGCACTTCGGTACGACGCGTCATGAGTGTTCTTTGTTTCACCGCTTACGTATATGTGACGAGTGAATATGGCAGTTACTTTAAAATGTAGTAGTTGTAATATTGTTATCGACGAACTATTGGCTTATGTTCAGAATAAGATATCGATCATCGATGAAGAAAGCTTGATTAGAATTTGTGTATCAGCGTTTCGCAGTGATGAAATTGAAAAGTCTAAATCACTACTTTTTGAATCTTTGCCGGCCGACAAACGGAAACCGGTTCGTAAAGGGCAAGGAAAGGAGAATCGTGCTCTTAGTGACATTATCAGTGCCTTCAAAGTGGAGCCCGATCTGATGCCTGTGTTTGTGGCTCGTAACCTTGAGAAGCTCCCGCCGATAACATTCGATCACCTGGATGTGTCTGACCTTCTTAAAAAGATCACACTGTTGCGAGAGGAAGTTAACCAGATCAAAACCTCATATGTTTCGCTTGAGCAGTTAGAGATACTAAAAAAGGAGGTTCAGGCTACGAAAAGTGATAATGTTAATACAAGAAGGGGTGTTTATATCCGGGATAAAAATATGGATACGACGCTGTTAGTCGATTCAGATAGATCCAGTTCTTCCGACATGGACTGCTTCTCCTCACCCAAGGGTGACGAAGATGGAAATTTGCAAAGTCATGACAACGAATTGCTAAGTGAGGGTACTTTCGTACAGTCTGAACTCGCGAGTTCAATCGGATGTGCGCCGCAGTCAGAGTGTGCTGAGGTGACTCATGAGGTGACGTCATTACAAGACGAGATAGCGATAGTGCAACCGAGTGCGATGAGTACGCAGCTGATCTGTGAGCCGGTTGAATGTAAGCAAACCGCGGCATCGGTGTTAAAGAACGGTTTAGCCAAAAAGCGGGTTGAGCACGGGCAGTGGACTACAGTTACCTATCGCAGATCAACAGCAAATAATCGTAGAAGAGGTCAAGTTGGTGTAGCAAATGAGGCTGGCAATTTCCGGGCAGCAGAGAAAAAATCACCAATTTTCATCTCAAATGTTCACTTTAACACTAGTGTGAAAGATATAGCAGACTATATTGCTTCTAAAACGCAGATGTCTGTAAAGTTAGAAACAATAATAACAAAGAAACAAAATTTGCATAAATCTTTTAAGTTTTATGTGCCTGAGTCGAAAATACAAATATTTTTAGATGACAACTTTTGGCCGAAGGGCATAGTATTTAAACGTTTCTTGTTTTTTAAGAATACGTTTTCGACTAGAAACAATATAAATTCTAGTGTCGATCTTAAACCTACAAATGGATAAGCGCACATATAAGATGGTGACTTATAACTGTAAAAGTGTAAAACGGTCCATTGATTACGTAAGAGAACTTTGTTCCAACAACGACATCATAGTACTTCAAGAGACGTGGTTATTACCTGAGGAGCTCGCGTACCTTCATTGTATCAATGACGAGTTCGGCTGCACTGGGACGTCGGCGGTGGATACGACAGTGGGCATTCATCGAGGACGACCGTATGGCGGTCTAGCCTTGCTTTGGAGGAAAAGTGCGTTCAACAATGTGTCGGTGGTTAAGTGCAATAACCCGCGAGTGTGCGCTATTGAATTAGTGTTAAACGAAAGTTCTATATTAGTGTTTAATGTGTACATGCCGACGGACAAGGCAAGTAACTTAGTAGAATTTACGGATTGTCTTAGTATGGTAAGTGCCATTATTGATAACTCGAATATTGAAAACTGTTATATTCTTGGTGACTTCAATGCTCACCCGACAGAGCGGTTTTTTACGGAGCTGAGAGGCTTCTGTCAGGAATTCGAGTGGAACTGTGTTGATACGGAAATATTGGGGCTAGACTCCGACACATATACTTTTGTGAGTGACGCACACGGCTCACGCAGGTGGCTTGATCATTGTGCGTGACGCACACGGCTCACGCAGGTGGCTTGATCATTGTGTTGTCACAAAAGCGGCCCGCGAGTCTGTAGTTACTGCGAGTGTTATTTATGATACGTTGTGGTCGGACCACTACCCGCTTGTTTTGGAATGTTTATTTGATAACATCTGTGTAAAACAAAGTAATTTAAAATATGTTGAAAGTTTTGTTGTTTGGGGAAATCGAAGTCTTGAACAGTCTCAGTCTTATACTAAGGCATGTCATGAAAAACGTAGACTGATTGATTTCCCTGATGTGTTTAGAAGCTGTTGCGACAAAATTTGTAAACAAGTATGTCATCACGCTGTTATTGACAACATGTATAAAGATATCGTGAGCGCTTTATCTGATTCAGCTGCGGTGGGACGGGGACGCAGTAAGCGTGGGAGAAAGAAAGTAGTGGTAGGTTGGAATAGGCATGTTAGTGAGGCATACAGGGACGCCAGGCAGAAGTTTCGACTGTGGGAAGACCTAGGTAAGCCTTCTGCTGGTCCGGCTTGTTTTGACATGCGTGAAGCGAGGAAAATCTTTAAATCTCGTTTGAAATGGTGTCAAAATAATGAAGATCAAATAAAAATGGACATTTTGGCTTCACACCATTCAAGCGGTGATTTTCGCTCGTTTTGGAAACACACGAATAGCCTGAGCAGTAGGCCTGGCCTCCCTGTATCTATCAATGGTGAGAGCGATCCTGTAGGCATTGCTGACCTCTTTAAGGTTCATTTTAGGGTACAGTCACCGCTGGGTGCCTGCGTGTCTGAGCCTGATGTTGTTGACCATGGTGACCTTGGAACGAGATTCACAGCCAGTGACGTTAGGCAAGTGATAAAAGGCATGTCAAGAGGCAAGTCTCCAGGTCACGATGGTCTGAGCATCGAGCACCTCAGGTTCGCAGGCCCTCATTTACCAAGGGTGTTAGCAATGTTTTACAACTTCTGTGTGAGTCATGCATATTTGCCTAGTCATATGACGAAAACTATTGTAGTCCCCATTATTAAAAATAAAACGGGTGACATTGCTGACTTACAAAATTACAGGCCGATTTCTCTAGCTACGGTGATCGCGAAAGTGCTTGACTGCCTGCTGAATAGACAACTTAATAAATTCGTTCAGTTGCACGACAATCAGTTCGGTTTTCGTGCCGGACTCTCTACTGAGAGTGCCATTTTATGTTTGAAGTGGGCGGTCAGGTACTACGCTGACAGGAAAACACCCACATTTGCTTGCTTCCTTGACCTTTCTAAAGCATTTGATCTGGTCTCATACAGCATCCTCTGGAGGAAATTAGAGAAAGCAAGAGTTCCTCCAGAGCTGATAAACACCTTCAAATGTTGGTATGGCGGCCAGATCAATCAGGTACGCTGGGCCGGAGCTTTGTCTGAGCCGTATAGGTTGGGGTGCGGGGTGAGGCAGGGGGGGTTGACCTCACCTGCGCTCTTCAATCTGTACGTCAACGAGCTGATCGAGGCGCTTAGCAGAGAGCGTGCCGGCTGTTACGTTGACGGAGTTTGTGTCAATAATATTAGCTACGCCGATGATATGGCGCTGCTGAGCGCCTCGGTCTGTGGTCTAAGGAGGTTGGTGACCATCTGTGAGGAATATGCTGAACTTCATGGATTGGTCTACAACGTCAGTAAGAGCGAAGTCATGGTCTTTGGCGTCGGCGGTCGAAGTTATAGTCCAATGCCTCCGGTTAAGTTGAACGGTGTACCTCTGTTGAGGGTTTATCAGGTGAAGTATCTGGGGCATATTTTGACTGCTGACCTCAAGGACGATGCTGATATTGAAAGGGAGAGAAGAGCGCTGTCGGTTAGAGCCAATATGATCGCTCGCAGGTTTGCACGTTGTTCTACAAAAGTCAAAAAAATCTTATTTCGTGCATATTGCACTTCGTTTTACACGTGCAGCCTGTGGGTAGATTACACTCAGAAATCGTACAGCGCTCTTCGTGTTCAATATAATAATACGTTCCGGGTGTTGATGGGGCTGTTCCGCTTCTGTAGCGCATCAGGGATGTTTGCTGAAGCTCGCATTGATTGCTTCTACGCAGTGATGCGTAAAAGATGCGCCTCCCTGGTGCGCCGGGTGCGGGCCAGCCCCAACATTATTCTGCGGTGTGTCGCGAGCAGACTGGATTGTTTGTGTGTGAACCGCTGCTGCAAGCTTTCTACCTCGGTGTTGGGTTTGTAGCAGGGGTTCACATACCTTGTTGTGTTGTGTAGAATAAGTTACTAACATAGTCGTTAAGGAATGTTGTTACTAACAAATTGAGTCTTTGTTACTTTTAAATAAATGAATTATTATTATTATAATGGCGAAATGTAAATGGCGTTGACGTTGGCGTTGGCCAACCCTCCGACATGACCTACGTCGCAATAGTGTGGTATCGCAAATGCAAACATCGCTGTAAAGAACTTTCGCAACAACGAACGTCGCGATCGCAAACTTTCGTAACAACGAACGTCGCGATCGGAAACTTTCGTAACAACGAACGTCGCGATCGCAAACTTTCGCAACAACGAACATCGCGATCGCAAACTTTCGCAACAACGAACGTCGCGATCGTGAACTTTCGCAGTAACGTACATCGCGGCAATGAACTTCGCAATTATGATTTACACCCATTTTTATGATATGCATAATATTTAATCTTACTCGATCGCAGTACGGGCCGTAGGTATTGCATTGGCTGTTGTACCCATATAAATTAAATAAATAGCCTGTTAAAATCATACCATTGCATTGGTTTTCAAATTCGAAGTCAAAAGTCAAAATCAAAACATTTTTAAAAATAGGACACGTGAAGAACACTTTTGAACGTCTAAATTAACAGAGTGTGACTGGGCAGGAAAATCCACCGCTACTTTTTTAAAATGTTTAGTATAGTTCAATTAAAAAATTATACAAATAAATAACGTATGATTTTCTCTAGACTGTGGATCAGGACCAGTATTTTTCTAGGCATCCTTATTTTTAAATTACGGTGTTCCAGAATGAAGCCTCCTTAGTCCTTTTCTCTTTAAGATAAAAGTGAATGGCTGTCATTTGTAGATCTTTGACAGTCTTTATGAGTAGTACTCGTAGTATTAGTAGTCAGCCCGAAAGTCATACAAAGGAGTATTGTTTTACCCAAATACTTAAAATAAATAATAAAATATTGCTTATGGAGGTCAGATAATTCAATGTAAATGCTGCATCGAGTTAGGTTGGAAACGGGCCCCTATCATAGTTGGTAAAAGTCTTTAGGTAAATAGTCACACACTGTGGAAAATACCTCAAAAATATGTGCTACTTGCGTTACGTACCTATTCGAAAAGTATTTGCGGGTGGTTTCTTATATCGAAATGGTCACATTTTACTGACCACTGACACGCGTTCAATATACATACACTAATATTAAATACCTACACTAATATTACATTTTTCTACAATGCTCGAACCAGCATATAAAAAATGGAAAAACAACAATACATACATCCAGTCAGAGTAGTCAGCCTAAAAAAATAAAACACGCGCTACAGCCAAATCTGGGTGCGGGAATAAAAAATGTTGCCAAGTAAAAAACTCAGGGCAAGTAAAAAAAGGCAGTAAATTGCAACATAAATTACGCAAGAAATCTGTAATACTGGCAAGGTGGGCCGTTCATCACAATTAGGAGTCTTGGAAATCGCGAGAGCATTTGTGGAAATGGTTTCTTTGTTAACGGGTTCTGATTGTGTCGGGGGTAAGCAGAGACGTGTGTTGTGGAACGTAATGTTAGCACTACGTGGTTGAATTAATTTGTCACAATGTCATAGTTCTGTAAAGGTTTATACATCTTTAACTTTAAAGGTAGCTGACAAGGGTCATGTTGTATAATCTATACTAATATTATAAAGAGGAAAACTTTGTTTGTTTGGTTGTAATGAATAGGCTCAAAAACTACTGGACCGATTTTAAAAATTCTTTCACCGTTGGAAAGCTTAGTTTTCTAGGAGTAACATAGGCTACTTTTTATCCCGGGAAAAATAACGGGTCCCACGGGAAAGACCACGGGAGCGAAGCCGCGGGCAAAGTGCTAGTAAAAAATAAATTGGTAGCAATACTGACGGTTTATAGCAGCAACTTAATGTACCCAAAAATAAATTGATTTAAAGTAAGAAGAATCGAGTGCTCTATTCGTAAACTACACGATCAGTTGCACAGCTGTTAAAAGATAAAATAATAGATGTAGTTATTGGAATATTTCTCAACTCCAGTGCAATCTTCCTACAGTTACTCGAAACAAAACCATAGCTAACCTTGCCTGCGATAGAGTTAGATTGTTCAAATCTGTTGGTATCCGTACATGTCGGTCTAGATGCACATATCCTGCCAATTAAGTGAGATATGTCGAGGATGTATCGGCCGGCCATAAACTGAACGGATTCCAAATATCCTTCATACGTTCGTATTTACGTATCCTTTCAGATTCCAGTTTTGTTGGCCTGCAGAATTCCTTTCCGTTACCTTCCAAGATAAACTCAAAAAGTACATACCTACCCCCCATCCATGTTCCTTCCTTAGCCCTTTGTGTTTTGGGCAAAAAAGTACATACCTATGAATTGGTAGGGTTACATTGGTACTTGCCCGCATTTAAACCCACAACCTCGTGCATGAGGGACGAGGTCTGAACAACTGGACTATCATTTATCTTATTTAAAGAGTCTTTTATAATAAATCTTAACATTCTTAAATCTCATTGGCACCGTCCTATGTAACCTGATGTGCCTGCAGTGCAGAGACGAAACATATGCTGCAATTAATAAAACGGGCCCGTACATCCGGATTACCCTGCTCGCTTACGAGACCCGATTTATCGATACGAGTTTAGATCTGAATCCAGCTTGAAGTTTAGGCTAAGTTCCAGTGACGGATAGGTTTTTAAGAAGAAGGTACATTGCCTTTAAAAAAATAGTGCTAACCACCTCTTTTTGAATCGGTTAAAAGTAATTTCTCATTCTTTGTTTAACTTATTGAGTGTTAGATAGTTAGACTATCGTAACAATAGATTATTTTGTATCCCTTTAGGTCAGTATGTGTCCTCCTGCCGGGCAAGCGGGATTGTCCGAAAGGGTTACCGCTACCCCAGAATATAAAGGGCTAAGGAAGGACCATGGATGGGTTTTACAGCTGACACTCCCTGCCGCTTTATCCAGAGCAGGAGGAAAAAAAAAGGTCGGTATGTGTTTAAATAAAGTTTCGCTATATTGAAGTTCTGCTGTGTATGGATTGGCATCCTAAACCTGCATGCGGGTTGAATCCACAGCTAAGGCCGTCGATACATTTACGACTGACCTCGGCAGGTTATAAATCTTAACTAAGTACCGATTTTAGGTTCCGTAGTAAAAGTCGTTCGGAGAAAAATATTAGTTCCATTGAGTGTTGTTTTTAACGTGATTTTTCTTGAATTGGAAATTAAAATCTATTGGTAAGGAGTGTTTATACACGATGTGTTACATAAGTTTTGTAACTGGTCATAATTTCTGGTTTGTAGATTAAACGTGATTTATTCGCAACAAACAAAAACAACAAACAACAGTTTCATTGGAAAAAAACCTGCACATCGTTACTCACAAAATTAGATAGCAGATTTTTTTTCTCGGTTGGCTCATAATGTAAATGAGCAAAATAACAACGCCACCCAAACATGGACGTGTAACGTTAATAAATGAATTTTGAATAGAGATCACTTCTGGGACAAACGATGAATTAAAAAAAAATCAAATAACAGGACCTACTTAAAAAAAAAAATTAAGTCCCTTAAGATAATAGACGAGAATTGACCATTCTTCCCCTTGTCTACGAAACTACTGAGCCTAAAACTTTGAAAAAAAAAAATACAGAAAATACTTCCATATATAGACATTACAGGAAAACCTATAAGAAGTCTTAAAATAACAGGGTAAATCTTTCATTATTGTGCGTACAAACTTACGTTACTAGTGGGAATGTATGGGAGAACACGTTACTAGTGGGAATGTATGGGAGAACAACTACAGCGCTGAATTTGTTCTTAGAATAATTTGAACATTGTGCGTGGTCCAACACGAACATGGCCGGGTTTGTTGGTTGGCCTTTATAAGTATTTTCTGAATATTCATGTTTTTATTGTTTGTTCATACTTCTGAATGAGGCGATCGTTTATGTTCATTAAACAAACGAGTTATCTACGTATCTATCTCATAAAACTCAACTTAAGAAACTTCTCCTGCTCGCAAGTAATCATAAAAGTCGTTGATTCCTTAAAACATTATGGGCCCATAAAAGCCATAAAAATCACTGCAATAAAAGTTCGCGATCGATGCAACTGGGCCACAGTGATCCGAAGTCGTCAGCGTGTCGCCGGCCTTACGTAAGTAGTTACCTTTTGGGAATTGGCAAACACCCTATTTAGGTTTTAATGTGGTTTCTGCTGATCGAGATAGTTTAACTTTATTCTTGAGAAAATACCTATCGTTTTCACCCTGCTTTAAAATACCAACCCGCAATAAGTCGACGTGGTGGATTTCGAACCGCTCCCTCTCACATAGAGCCTATGTAGCCTACATAGCCCCAGCAGTGGGATCATGATAAACTGATAATGTGGCAGACATATAAAGAAGTTCGCGATTAAACAAAACTGAGGATTCAATTAAGTTTGGATGGACTGCCTGCCATTGGAAAGACCACAATTCTAGTTTTTGATCATCCTTTGTGCTACTACCAAGGAGAACGAATGCGCGTGGTACAATCCGGCTGTCAATATTTCGGTTATAAAGACCATCGAAACTCCAATAGCTGGTCAAACTATATGATAACATTAAATTTTGTGTAGGTAAGAGCTGGCGGCGCTCGGCTGAGGAAGTATTACCTTTCTTTATCTAGTATCTAATATGCCTTTCTTTACCTGGTGTTGTTTTATTCCGGTTTCAAGGATAAGTGTGTCAAACGAGTTATTATTTAAAAGTAACTGCTTAGTTTACTGACTGTTTTAATAAATATTTGTCATTTCAATGTTAGGGCTGTAATTAAGATTGTAATAGCCGCAACAAGTAAATGATAATGCTTTTTAACCGAAACTAAATTAAATGTAAAAAGATTTTATAATTGTTACTTTTTTTAACAACATTCTTTACGTATTATAAGCCAACCCTACTCCACCACTCCTGAGGTACACCTCTCCTCCTCAAAACCCTTCAGGGAATACACGTGTGATGTGTTCTGTTGTGTTATTCTTTAGTCTTATCCTCATATTAACTATTGCAGTTCCAGTAGGTTTCAAAGACGTATAGAGGTAATACAATAGTGCCTTTACATTTGAGACTTAGTTGGCTACATACTGTAGCTACTGGGACTGCAGTAAGCCAGGATCTGCAGCGGCCACTAATGGAAATACCGAGCTACGGTTAAAGTCTCTGCATTATAGGTACCTACATATATAGGTACTGAAGCTAGTTCCAAAGATAAGATATGTTCACTATTGTTTGAACTGGAAAAAATATTTTAAACGAAGCTTAGTGATGGTAGTAAGTTATCTTAATCCTGTTCTCGTAACGTTAACAACTTTTTTTGTAGCGAAGCATATTATAATAATGTACCTTTTTTTAAAAATCATATCCATCGAAACTGGCGCAATTTGAATACTAAATACACCCAACTCACAGCATAAAATCACGCGATTTGGGAATAGGCGTGATTCTATGTATATTCTGCCCAAGGGACAACACCCCAGGACCCAAAGTTCAAAGGTCAGATTGAAGATAAATACATCACTTGTAGATGTCCGAACTTTGAAACAAAACTGAGAAATAGAGCTTATCTTTTCGAGTGAATAAGAAAGAGTAGATATGAGAAAACTTTCCGTTCGTAGGCAGCTAAACAAAGATTGGTTGTTTATAAATATTTAAAAGAGTTTTTGGGAATCAGGTAAGATCGGAAATACCCATGCCCTCTGGGGCATCTCCGTTTGACATTTGATTTGCCATACAAATTCGGTCAAATATATACTCAAAACGGCGAGACATTGACTTTTGTAAATTAGTATACTTATGCTCCAGGTATATTGTACCATATCCCATCCAAATCCGAGCTACCTGTCATGTGCATTACCGGCTTCACGCATTGATTGATCGATGTGTAATTAGCAACGATGCCGAAATCTTATGTTAGATAATGGAATGCATTTTAACAGTATATTCAACTTATACTGTGAAAGTGACTGTGCTGAATGGTGCTAATATATACAGGCGCTGTCAGTAGGGACTGGTCATCTCTTAGCGACTAGGGCTTGTTTTAATTTAATGTTTTAATTTAATTTTTGAATAGTTTTTACATATCTTATATCGGATGCTTTTAACGTTCTGCATCGTTCTCACATGTATAATATAAATATGAACTATGTAACCAATATTTTGTAACCATATTTTGTTTAAAAGAGTGTCCATGGAGTTTCTTGCCCGTTCTTCTCCATAGGTACCTACTGCTTTGGAATGGGCAACTAGCTTCATCTCTCTGACTGACCGACACCTTGACAATTCAAAAGTGCCTGTAATTGGTTTATTTGAAATAAATACTTTGAGTTTGAGTTTGAGTTGCAGCGGCATAATACATTATTATAAATAAAATAAAAACTCAATTTGCCATTCAACGTTTCCTGACGACAGCGAAGCGGATGAGTACTTCTTCGACGCCTAAGTGGCCTTTTTGTTTTTATTTGTAATACGGGTTAAAGTATGAAATTGCCGTATTATTGTATTAGATACTTCAAATTGACATAGAACGTTCATGGTTTGAGATTTTTGAGTGAAACTCTTTTTACATGGTACCTATGAAGTTCTTCTTTTAAAAAATGTGTATAAACTTTCAGTTGTTTTTTTTTATTCAGCTTAGACAAGAAAGATGGATACTTCGAAAATTCGACTTATTTTTGAATACGAGTTCCGAAAAACGTGTTATTTTCGACTTGAATATATTTGACTGCCTCGTTGGTCTAGTGGTCACAAGGGCTACTGCTGAGCATGAGTAAAGGCGTGATGTTATGTATAAAGCAACATTGCCCAAATTACGCTTCACGTTCTACCAATAATATTAATATTTACGTTTACTTTGCTGTACTTACTTTTCTGACAATAGTCAGCGGCGAGCATTTGCATTCGTTATTATGAACCTTACCAAAAAACTTATAATCATGCTGGAAAAAAGGCTCTGATATTTATTTAATGAATAGCCTTGCTAGTTCTAAGATGCAAATGAGACATATAGAAACTATTTTAGTAAGCGCCCTGGCGGAGGGAATATCGCGAGACCAAGCTAGGCAAGTTAAGAAAATATCCCCAACTTACGTAACGTCTTTCAGACGCTTCCAATTATTATCTTTTTCTTTTCCTTATTACAAAGGAGCATTGAAACTAAATGCTTACAAGAGCACCTCGTTACTCTAAGTACTTATTTATTTTACTCAGTTCTACTCTGTAGCAGTTGAGTGATTTCATGGATTCGCTCTTTTAAAGGATCTTAAGGTATAATGTCCTCATTATATACAGGTTTTATTTTAGTCCTAAAAGTAGAATATTTATATTTTAAAACCACTTATGTACCCCGTGGTGATTTTCTTAAATGTTGAAATGGTTTGTATCGATTCGAAAGCTCCGAATCGGTACAAACCTATGAAATTGTGTAAGCTACTTTTCGTAGACCAAGTCTATAGGACGTAAAAGATATACTTACACAAGAGGGCACAATTAGCGACGTTTGCGGCAGGCCTTGTGTACATATATCACTCGTTCTATCTCCACTAAATTCAGCGGAGGTGTCGAGAAGGAATAAAACTAAGGATGGGAACAAAACAAATGCCCACCGGTGATATATGGCGTGCGATAATATATACTAATGTTTGTTTTGGACGTATTCAAAGTTTATTTTGATGTATTAATTATTATTCATATTTAAGCCTTGTATGTTCTTTCCTCTCTCTCGTTTGAGACAATTCCAAAAGCGATTTTTAATGATATTCATAATTCTTTTGTACCTGTTTCTATTTACCTGTATCTGAAACATGTTGAAAAAAACATCACGCCTTGTTTCCCCGAAGGGTTGGGTGGACGTACCTAGAGTAGGTACACACATATTTCGTCAGTTTAACTCCTATGTAATAGGGGATAAGCCTATTGTCATCAACCGGCACAAATCCAGACTCCTCAGAAAGTTAAAATGTTTTTCTGTTATAACTACTGGGTATTCAATGTTAATCTTTTGCTATGGCTTAAAGGCGACGATGGCAAGAGACTGGACGGCATGTCTATATTTCCATGAATGGTGGGTAGGCCTTTAGTGTGAGACGCAACGTGTGTCGACACTCTTGCTGACTAGGCGGCGCGGCGTTTGCTTGCACTGTTGCTGCGGCTGCGGTCTTATCGGTAATTATATTTTTGAACCGTTGGGCGGGGTGGATCTCCCTTTCTTTTTGTTGTCATTAAGAATAACAAAATAAAAGGTTTATCTGAGCTATTATTATAACATCTACTAGTTTTCGTCATCTCCTGCATTCCACATATTACAAGCACGCTGTACGTTAGTGGGACTTGGGTAGCACCACTAACACGTGGGGTCCGAGTGCTTATGCCCCCTTTAAGCAAATATCCAAAGGGCATGTTGAGACTTCCAGAGATCCAAGAGCTGGCCAGTGGCTAAGCGCTGCCATACAACGTGGCATACTGCCAATCTCTTAGGTACATTAATAGTCATAGACAGCGATGCGGATGGATTTGTGGATGAAATTAAAATTGCACAAATCCTTATTTAACAATTAGGTGTTATTTATGTACACATCATTAATTTACACCTACACTATATCATGTTTTTTAGCTCATTAATAAAATGAGTTGCGAGTCTAGTCATGTATATATATTAAAGAACGTTAACGAGGCAGTCTTTAGGGAAAACAACAGTTCTGGCAGAGAACTAATGAGCGTTCAAAGCGTAATTCTACCTTACTTTAGTAGTTTAGTTGAATGCGGACGATCGCCGATTGGCAATGAGCTGGATGTTCTCGCGGGGTTCGGCGGAGTATGAGTGTGTGTACGCTATATCCCAGCCTTCACCACTGTGTGCATGCAATGCCAGGAGATATTTCGGACATTCTTAATGTAAGTGTTCTTGATGCGCCTTTATACAAACTGTAGCTGTAGCTGCGCGCCTAAATGAAAGCGCTCTTTTTAGCGAAAACACCTCTTTTGACAATTTTTCTGTTCTTAATATTATTATTTAGCACAAGTTGTCAACATTTTATTCTAACAGCTGAATATTTCTAAGTAAATGCGCATGATAATTTTTGCACTACTAACACTAATTTTTACACTAAGGTTTTCACTAATGTAAAAAAGAGTACGTGTTGTATACGTACAGTATATCACGTTTCTATAAGAGTGACATAAAACGTGTTTGTTACTATGAATATAATTTGAATATGTAGTGAAATGAAGTAACGTGGATGTTGGTATTACTATATTGGTTCATTTTCTTGCGATGATTAATAACTACATATACGATATATCTACGTATTATCTGTGAACCATCTCTGTATCGATTTAGGCGACATTTTGTGTGACGAGTTCAGTCTTCGGAATCCGTTAATTGTAGTCGCCCTACGTATTGGTTACACGAGCGATGCACACGAAGCCGGTCGTATGGATAAAACATTAAAATGTATGGAGAGCGAACCTTCCTTCACACAGTATATATTAAAAGGAATCATTAAGTGGTGGTGCGAGGAAATCAAACCAAAATGTCCATTATGCACCGACTTGAACTGGCATCGCGTGATAGCTTCCTTCCCTTGTTAAGTAGGGGAAGCCTGACTCCCAGAAGTGTAATTAGTATAGGTCGAAGCATAAGCATCATTCCTACCTAGCATGTTTTTACTGCTGAGGCACAGGCATCTTCTCTGTGAGAACTCGCGAGCTCCCGGGTTTGTGGATGTCACATGCTTCGGATTTGTGGTTCTAGGACTGTTAGTGCTAGAGTCTTTACCTTTGCCGTTTTGAGAGTACTGGTGGAAATGATGCTAACAGGCTCCTCCGCACCTGGCTGGCTTCGAACTTACAACTCGAAAGTCGGGGCCGATGCCTCTGGGTCACCAGCACTACTCTCATTGCTCTTGGGTATAGATTGAAGGCTGGCTATAAATTCTCACAATATATATACCAAACTAAAGTATAAACCTAATTATGAATGTTTAAGGTTCTTATTGTGGAGAGTGCCTGTGCCTATAGCCCAGACAAAAACGTCGATCATAGGAGAAAATGTATAAGTTATAATCAACTTTAATTTTGCAACAATATTTTACCACACATAGCGTATTTCCTCAGTTTGCTTCATACAAGGAGTATGCAGCAAACTGTTTCAACAAGATCAGTATCATATGTTGGTTTGCATTCCGTCGGTGCAAATATGTAGTTCCAATTGGACCAGAACCTCGATTCCCAATAGATGTTAGTTTGATTAGTAATGTGCTTAAAATTGTAAAGCTTCTAAGAACAAGCTTAAGGTTTAAAAAGCTTCTTGACAACACACAACTTATGGAATATCAACGGATGACTTTATATTAAACATTCTATTAAAAAGTCTATAATAATCTGTTTCGTGCGTAGGGAATATATTTTTTTTAAACATAGGCTCACCCGCTCATTGGCGTAAGAGGTGTTAAACGCTAAATTACCGTTTGAAGGTTTGACTTGGCGCTGAGTTCAGGCGGAACATGTTTATGTTTAGTTAATAACGATTTTAAATTATAATTTTTGTACTTAAAGAAGAAAAAATATGCGCGGAGAGATTTTGTTCTTTTTCGACCACTCGCTCTATAGCGAGTTTTGATATTACAATTATATATTTAAGTCTATAAAAATGTTTCTACATAAAAGTGAGTACCAAAACGTTTTGTTTGGAGTTATTCAATGCACAGTGGGGTCGTAGGCACGTATATCAAATAAAGTTCTATCTATTGGAACGTGAATTCTGCCAGTGGTTTTATAACATTTTTTTGGTAGAATTTGTGGACAAAAAGTGAAATTTATGTTAGCACTTTATAGTCTAGTGTAAGTTTAAGTGTTTTTATTTTATTCTGATGTCTGCTTCGTTTATCGAGGGAATGCAAGCAAGACTGTTGTCGATTTTATGTTTCGAAATGCTCAGTTAAGTGGCTTGGTGTTTGTATCTGTGCCCGGCTCATGATAATAATTATGTAAGTTCACACGAGACCAAACATAACGTTCATTAGTTTATTACAAAGTGTGATATATGTGTCGATCAATGTTCGTTTGTATATCTATTTCGTTAACGTCTAAAGAAGTCACAGCAGCGTATGTACATATACAAAGTAGTATTATCATGTATAGGTACTATTTATTTCTTTTTAAGGCTGGGAAATCATCCAATGACTGCTTCCGCTCTGGGTGGAGCGGAAGGGAGTGTCAGACTCTTACTGACTAAAACCCATCCATGTTCCTTCCGTAGCCCTTTATTTTCTGGGGTAGCGGTAATCCTTTCGGACAATCCCGCTTAATGTATAGGTACAATGTGCTCTTAACCGAATACTGCAGACATACTTCAACAATTTTTCTATCTACCTACACTTTTGCCACCATTTTCTCTCACGAGTGTTGAAAGTATTAAAGTATGATAGATATGAGTACGTGCCGACGACGTCTCTCTTCTGACGGATATTGAATACTGCGTCAAATTACCTCGCCTTAAATAAATTCTTGCCTTGTATTTCTTAATAGCATTTATTTTAAACGTTTAATTTGTATGGTTTAAAGAAAATGGCATGGGTAATAAGTAATTAAACAGTTATGGTCGGTTATTTCAATATTTTGAATCATTTATTATATCATCAAAATAATTATATTGCAAAATAACTCTCTAAATTAAAGAGATAAATCTTATTTCATACGCAATGATAATATTATATTTATAAAGTATAATACCTCATAAAGTTTACGCCTCGTAGCTTCGTAGAGCAGCTACGCGCGGCTACGTCTACAGAGCTACGGCGTAGCCCGTGAGGTTATAAATTAACCCATCCTCTATTCGGCAGATAAAGCACCCCGTATAATACATCCTCCGAAGATATATTTAAGCGCTGAAGGAAAAACGTTTCTCGTTTTATACGGGAATAAGCCTTTTTGTGAAAATGCCGATTAATTTTCAATTTACGTCTTGTGTTCTCGAATTTTCGTATGGTTATTCGATTTTTGTGCTTATGCTTTAATTGACGAAAAACTGTAGTTTAAAATGAAACTACAACGTTATTAATTAGAGAGTGAATTTTTTTACAATTCGACGTAGGTATATCCGTAAAACAAAATGGCTCTTGCGTATGTTGGATACAGTAGACATTTCAGTACAACAGTAAAATTTACGAGCAACTCTAAAACAATCATTAATACACATTTTATTGCGGGATACAAAACGCGGCAGTATTCTGTATAGCGCGAAATGACGTCACGGATTATAATGACGTTAGAAATAAGGCATCGAGTGCATGGCCTGCACCAGATGCGGCTTAGCGACCATTAAAAAACTATTTTGTAGTGGGTTGTGTCTATGTAATAATAGCGGCACGGGTCGGTCGGCTAGGTTAAACTACGCTTGCCGCGGTTGGCCCGTGGATGGGTCACCACCCATCCACGGGCCAACCGCGGCAAAGATGGTCACCACCATCTTTACATACCAATACCCCTTCCTGCCTTGGAAAGCACGTCTAGCCGTTGGTCATAGTTGTCATTCGTGGATAGTATATATAGTATCCAGTAACTGGGTTGTGGTTGTAGACTGAAAGGCGACCAACATATTTGGAAAAGGCTAGGCAGATGAGGCTATAAAAATATTACAACTAAGGTCGTTTTTATTTGTATGTTTGTAAAAGGCTATTTCCGAAAATACTGATCAGATTTAAAAAAAAACATCTTTAGTGATAGAAAGCTACATAATACCTCAGTGTCATACTTTTTAACGTTAGAAAAAACACGGATGTCCTCGGCACACGTGGATGTAACCTCAAGATGTACGCAACCAGTAGTTCATAAAAATACTACCGTTTTTAAGTCATCCAAGTAATTATATTAACTGCACGAATGACTATGTACGTGTTAGGTTCCTTTTGGTAAATTATTTACCCTTATGGGCGTAACCCGGGTGAAGCAAATGAGGGTACTCTCTTTGTTTGTTTTTTAAGGGTTCCCGCATAAACGGTTTATCTAATTTATACCTACGCATGGAACTAGCAGAGCCCCGCGGTTGTGTCTATGTGCAAGTATTCAAATTTTCCGGTAAGTAAGGTAGGTACTAAGCCCTACATTTTTCTCATAGTAGGTATTTCACTACATTTCGACGTCGATACTGGTTTCACAAGCAAGCCTGTCAGTGAAACCCACAGAACAGATAAACTGTTCTGTGGGTTTCACTGACAAGCTTGCTTAACTTATCTTAACTTATTTTTAGATATTGATGCCAGTTGATGGAGGCATTTTCAAAATGAATCTTAGTAAAATGATTTATCCATCGCCAATGCAACAAATCAACATAAGCCTCCAACTTATTTTCGCCATAACACATAGTAAAAACTGCAGAGAAATATCTAAAACGGAGTGGTGTTTAATTTCAGCTTGTCGTGTTCGCGGTCGAATAACAGAGAAACGAATGGGCCGCGTATTATAAATGTTTATTTTTAATTACATTCCCTTCAAGCACGGACATGTGGTACAACCGTACAACGAGCCGATGTGGTTTTGGTACGTTTTTAGTGTTATTATTGTGTGTATATATTATATTATTATTATATGTACTACGCTTCGGTCTATCTATGGAATGAAATTATGAGAAATCTTTAACGGCTAGAGAATGGAAAAAATCATTGCACAATTTGGGCTTAAACATTATTCTATAGTTTTGAATTCAGAAAAACGTAATAAATATAATTTCATTGAAGTATTCACAATTTCTTTAAAAAATGTATTGTTTAGATAATAGTACCGCGGCAGTAAGTACGTCGCCCGCCACGTCAATCTCAACGGGATCAGGCCAGCCAAATGTTATTGCCATTCACTTTTAATGGAGACTCCGTGTTTTATAGTTCAATTATAAGATCGAGACGTTTTTGTTTACCTCCTTAATTGAACGCTCTTTAAATAAAATCATTGGATTTTTTATGTTTAAAGCAGTTTTTAGTTAAGATTTGGAGTGTTTGTCATAAAATAACTGAGGCAGATTCTTTATGCTGATTTTGAATGAATCGGTAAAATAAAGAAGGCAAGGCAAGCAACGAGAACATCACCGATAAACGGGTTTTACTGGAGCAGTATCTCAACTTGACGACACGGTTGGCGCAGTGGTTGAGTCGATTGACTGCTGCGCAGCATGTCGCGGGTTCGATTCCCGCATGGAACAAATATTTGTATGACCTGCAAGTATTTGTTCCGGGTCTGGGTGATTTTCTATCTATGATATGAATGTTTTTACAAAAAAGTATTTAAGTAGTTAATCAGCCATCTCGTTACCATAACACAAGCATTAGGTTGCTTGGGAACTAATGGCGTTGTGTGAAATGTCCAAGGATATTATTATTTATTTAGTATCAACTCTTCATTAGAATTGCCATTCCTGATTGGCCTGTTCTAAAAGCACCATTATTGCAGCCCGTGGAGCTAATTATAAGGCCTTACTTTTGAGCCTTACCTCCATGAACAAGGTGTTCCAGATGCAGTACGCACGAGCCTTCAATAACCATATCATTAATTTAGGTCAGGTAACATATCAACTCAAAATACAGTCTAGACAGTCCAAAGATTAAGAGGAAAAGGACAAGGACTTCCAGGAAGGCTTGACCCGTCAATTAAACATGTTAACCTGTGTAGTATCGCTGATTAAAAATTAGGTACCAAAACAAACAGTCCACGTGTCATCGTTTTCATTTTGGTCCTTCGACGGTAAATTTTATCATACATTACAATATTAGTTTTCTTTCTTCTGACGGTTTCAAGCGCCATTTCCTAAACACCAAGTGCCTACATAACAAACGAGCCAGCATAAGCACTTCTAAACACCTCTTAAGTCCTAAAATTTAAACGTAAAGGCACTTTGTCCCACACCCCGTCTTCTCAGGGTGGATAATTTTCATAGTTATTAACCGTTTTACCGTCGTAACACCTGCCTAAGGGAGGGGTGGTCCTGTCATACACTTTTTATTCAATTTATCAAGAGCACTACTTTTTGTGCCAGCTTCACTTTTCCAGTGAAAAAGTGGTTTCTTGTCACCTTTGAGTTGCGCTATTTTCTTAGTAAAGATTAAAATGAATCTTTAATTAGATTTTTGTATTATGATATCATATTATTTTCCGCTTTTAAATAACAGTAACTGCTCTAAGTATTTGGACCTAACCAGAGATGTGCTTAAGCGTCCACTATTACTAAGTATCAACGTCATGTTTATCATGTATCTATAAAAATACTATGCGCTATAGAATAAAGTTTGAGTCACCAAACGAATCCTTCATTTAAAACCCACTTCTTTTGAAATTCTCTTCATTAACGTTTTTAAGAACTTCCGCATAACGTTCCGGTTACTATGCAAGCGAAAAGCGAAAATCAGTCTTGGATTACAAGGTTTTTTTCCATGGTCATCATTGTTTTACGTCTTATGATTTTGTTTTTCTCGTAGATACAATATATGATACGTGGGTGGGTCCAAACAAATATTGCACATATTAAATAATGATGTCGTTCGCTTTTTTGGAAAATACTGCATTCAGCTGGATAAAATGTCTCTTTCATGCTAATCTACGAAGACACTTATCCAATTAACATTCAAATCCGTTCTTCCGTGTATTGAGTAAACAACACACACATTCCAAAATCCCAGCTCCCAAAACTCTCTATGGTTTGGTAAATCTAAAGAGCTTTTATTGAATCAAGAAAGAAAATTCAATTCTTGAAGTCCATACCTACATATAATCTTGTTTGTAATTACTCCCGCCTACTACTCACGGCTCGAACATAACTTTTGCAATTCTACAAATACCGCACGAGGCGCTCGAGATCATATAATTACGTCACAAGTGATGATTGATCACGTACACACATACGTCATTTGTCTTCGTTCCGTGCCTAACGACATCACGAATGAAAGTCGGCCAGAAGTATAAATAAATTATAAGTTAATTTAATATTAACTTTATTAGGCAAAACTCAAATGTCAAGTCGAGTTTTGACATCAACGAGCGCTTCGCCTGCAACTTCGCATGCGTGGATTTTGAATTTTCAAAGCAAATACATTTTAAAATGGTATTTTCAGGTCTAATGGATGTCGGGAACCTCATAGCCAAAGTAAAAGCCAGCATTAGCTTAGCTCCTGACGCAGGTCCTCACCGGACATGGATGTTTCGGGAGGTTCCTGCACATCATCAGGCGGGAGGAAACGCCCGGGTGTCACCACTGCGAGGATCGCCCAGAGGACACGGTAGAGCACACGGTGCAAACCTGCCCCGCTTGGGCGGAGCACCGCCGTGTCCTCGTAGAGGCGATCGGCGGCGGCGACCTCTCGCGCCCGGCCCTGGTGCAAGCCATGGTCCGGGGCGAGAGGGAGTGGGAGGCAGTCACCTCCTTCTGCGAAAAAGTCATGCTCGCGAAGGAGGTGGCGGGATGGGAGAGAGAAAGGTCCTCCCGTCCCAGCCGCCGCAGGAGACGCCCCGGGCGTCGGGAGCCACGTGACGACTCCCGGCCACCGTAGGCGGACGGTGAGTAATGGGTGACTCACCGTCCGATCAGCACCAGACCCGTGCCGGACGGCGCGTATATGTTCCACGCGCGCCTCAAAGAGATGTCAGCATATGAAGGGGCCCCTCAGGGCCAAGCCTGCCGGGTAAGCGGGATTGTCCGAAAGGGTTACCGCTACCCCGGAACATAAAGGGCTACGGAAGGAAAATGGATGGGTTTTAGTCAGTAACCGCTCCACCCAGAGCGGGAGAAGTCATTAGATGATTTCCCAGACTGAAAAAAAAAAAAGCATTAGCTTAGCTACTTATGATAAATAAATTGTAAAATTATTATTCCTTTTGTTTTATTTTGAACTGAGCTAAATATTTAAAACAGTTTAGTGGTTTGATCGCGAAACAGTAACAATTGAGTGTGAATAAAATATATACGGAAAATTAATTGCCAGCCGAGAGGCTTCAGTAGTTACTTCATGTTGAATATAAGTTGTAGTCAACATCAACATCAACATCTATATATGGGTCAATGGGTCGCTGTCAATGTCATCGATCCGAAAAATCTTAAATTATTTATTTAACACAAAAATTTAAATAAATCAGAAAACGTACATGGATTCCACATAATAAAATGAGCTTCTGATTTATAAGCCTACTAAGAAAAACACGTATGAACGACGCGCTCACTAACTTCGGGACTTTCGAGAAGACACCGAGCGTCTAGGAACTTCAGCATGGCTTGGAGAAGACTAGAAATAAAATAAATAAAAACCTGAAACCCGTCTACCAGGTGATACCACTCTCTCACAGAGTACTCGCTCTCTCCAACGGAACCCTATTCTCTTTATAAAGCAGCCCTTCACGCGCAGCGTCGTGGCGCGCCGAGCCTGGCGCAGACGCGCGGGCGGCCGTCACCAAGCTGACACTAAGTGTCATCAGACAATTTTGTGTATATTCGTTTTTTATTGTTATTGTGTGGTGTGTAAATAGTAAGCTAAGTGTAGTGTTTTGTAATTATTTTTCTTTTAGGTAAGTGTTTTTATTATTTTAATGTTAAATGCCGACTGTAGCGATGCCGGAATTGGTGCCAGTCAACCTGCCACATCGCTCGGTGTCCAGGTGAGATGTCCCCATTGCTCCCAGCCACGCTTCTTTAAAGGCGAACGGGGGCTACGTATACACTATGGTAAGGTTCACAAACCTCATAGTGTACCTTTATGCCCCCCAGCCACATCCCCAGCATCAACAACTCCATATCAAAGTTTGTGGAAAACGTTAGCAAAATTCAAAAATTCTACCCCTGTTTTAAAGAGAGTTCCCCGGGGTGCAAGACGTTCTGTTGCATTGAGTTTGGCACGATGTCTCCGTCTTGCGACCCAGGAGAACTCTATAAGTGCCTGGGAGCAATTACTCACTTTCCCTTATAGGATTCTACATGTTCAAAAAAATTTGGCATCTAAAAAAACATTGACATACCAAATTAAAGAAAACTGTAACAATTCGACCCTTACCTTAGATCCTAAATTACCTGCATTTAATCATCTTTCACAAAAAGGCTTATGTTCACATGTAGAGTCCAAATTAAGTGAAAGTGACATCAGGGGAGCAGCCAGGATACTTTTCAGCAGCGATGTGGTGGCGCCTTACTCTCCAGAAACGCTAACAGCGCTAGAGAGTAAACACCCAGCGCCTGCGGATGATCTCTCCTATCCCGACCCCCCCGATCCTCCCGACCTAAATTCAACATTTCTTAACGTTTCGGCTCCCCAGTTAATTGCAGCCGTAAGCTCTTTCCGAAGTGGTTCCGCTGGCGGCCTCGACGGCCTAACTCCACAACATCTTAAGGATCTTTTGAGTTCAGGCGCCGGGGAAGCTGGTGAGTCGCTTTTGAAGGAGCTTGCGGCCCTGATTAACCTCATGCTCACCGGCGGTGTAAACGAGGCCGTCGTCGACGTCTTATACGGGGCCAACTTGTGTGCCTTGCGTAAGAGGGACGGCGGTATTCGTCCCATTGCTGTTGGCTGCACCTACAGGCGTACGGCAGCCAAAATATGCTGTAAGCTGTATAGCGAAAAGCTTACAGCTTAGTTTCAGCCCTTGCAGCTTGGTTTTGGCTCGAAAGGGGGCTGTGAGGCTGCCGTGCATGCTCTTTCCACCTTTTTAAAGTACAATAAAGGTGAGGTCATCCTCAAGGTTGACGTTAAGAATGCCTTTAACTCTGTCAACAGGGACACCTTGTTGGCCGAAGTCAAAAATGAACTTCCCGAAATTTATGGTTTTATGTGGCAATGTTACAGGTACCCGTCCAAATTATTATACAAAGAAAATGTTTTGGAATCTGCAGTTGGTTGCCAACAAGGTGACCCTCTTGGGCCAGTCATTTTCAGTTTGGCTATTCATCCAATTATCCAGAAACTAAATTCGAAATTTAACGTGTGGTATTTGGATGATGGAACGCTAGGAGGTGACCTAGACACGGTTTTAAAAGATTTACGACTCCTGAAAGAACAATTTAAATCTATTGGCTTGGACCTTAACGCATCAAAGTGTGAAATTTACCTTTCTGACATTACCGACAGACAGTTGACCCTACAAAAATTTAATGCCATAGCTCCACAAATCAAAATTTTAGAAAAAAGTTCACTACACCTCCTAGGTTCCCCAATTTTGGAAGACAGTTTTTCTCCTTTCATAGACGAAAAAATTCAAAACTTCAACAATATTTCGGACAGACTTTCCAAAATTAATTTGCATTCGGCATTCACCCTGATTAGATACTGTTTTGGCCCAAATTTTATGTATTTTCTACGTTCTTCGCCTTTATGGAAGCAACCTCATCTCTTGGACAAAATTGACCAAATTATTCGCAGCACATTAACATCCATTTTAAATGTGGCCTTGGACGACCGAGCGTGGCTGCAAGCCACACTGCCCATTCGTTTTGGCGGCCTCGGCGTCCGCAAAATTAACAGTATTAGCTTACCGGCGTTCCTGTCCTCTGTCCACAGCACTGAAAAGTTAACCGGGAAAATTTTAGCACCTTCCCTGGTTGATTCTGAAGTGCCGTGTTTGACCGACGCTGTGAACGCGTGGAAAATGGCTTGCCCAAACACTGATCGGCCCGTGAACCCATCTTCCCAGAGGCAGTGGGATGAGCCGCTCTGCAGGTTGGTACGGAATAATCTTATTAATACGTCCACCAATACTGCTGAGCGTGCCCGCCTGCTGGCTGTGGGTGAGTGGGAGTCGGGCCTCTGGCTTCAGGCACTACCGTCACCCAACATAGGTACCATGCTGTGTGACACCACCTTCCGGGTCGCTACCTGTCTGCGTCTAGGCGCTCCTTGCGTGGCTCCGCATCGCTGCCAATGCGGTGAAGATGTCGACTGCCTCGGACACCATGGCCTATCCTGCAGTAAGAGTGCAGGCCGGTTAGCACGGCACGCCAGCATCAATTATTTATTTATTTATTTATTTATATTAAAGTTTACAAAAAGTCTTAATCTAAACTATGCCCCACAAAACCGTTTTCACGGTTTGTCTATGGGAACGGAACATAAAATCACTTTATAACATAAGTATAACTAAGTAACAAACAACAACAACAACAATGACATCATCCGTCGTGCTCTTGTCACCGCCGAGGTGCCAGCTGTTTTAGAACCTAAGGGCTTGGCACGCGACGATGGGAAGAGACCAGACGGAATGACACTGATGCCTTGGAAGGTGGGTAGGCCTTTGGTGTGGGATGCAACGTGTGTCGACACCCTTGCGCCATCCTACCTTTCTAGTACGGCGGGCTGTGCTGGTGCAGCCGCTGCAGGTGCAGAAAACCTCAAACGGCGCAAATACTCCAACCTTATTGGGACTTACATGTTCGAGCCGTTTGGGGTTGAAACACTAGGGCCATGGGGTCCGAGTGCACACTACGTTTTCCGAGACATCGCCAAGCGGTTGATCGACTCTTCACGCGACCAGAGGGCTGGCCTATTTTTTGGTCAAAGAATCAGCATTGCCATACAACGCGGCAATGCTGCCAGCCTTTTCGGAACTTTTCCTGTTGACAGCGATGTGGATGAATTTTTTCGATGCTCTTTGATTATATACTTATTATTTCTGTATATATTACTATGAATATTTAGCTTTTAAATGTAAATACAAAGAGTTGTATTATTAATTATAATGATTATAATTCTGTCAGAAGTAGTTGTAGTCTATTTAGTTTTCCTTATCGATATAGAAGAAGTTCGCTTTCGCTTATAGTCACAACCAAGCTTTAGTCCACATCCATTTTTTGTAACATCCCTTATTATTGAATTAAGATTCAGCGAGGCCGTGTAATCCTTAGTAATTAACAAAGATTTTTTTAAACGCGACATTTTTTGCTCTCTTTAATCAACGAATCGGATTTTGGATCAAATGAAAGTTTGGTGACGGTCGCTTTGATCATACCTATTTAATCAAGGCATAAGGTAAGGTACACACGATAAAAGGTTTTAATAGATAGATAGGGTGTTCTGTTGCGGAGTTTATTAATCACTACATAGTGTAAAACAAAGTCGCTATTTTTGTCTGTTTGTTTGTCTGTATGCTTAAATCTTTAAAACTACGCAACGGATTTTGATGCGGTTTTTTTTATAGATAGAGTGATTCAAGAGGAAGGTTTAAATGTATAATTTGTCGACATATTTTGCGGGCGAAGCCGCGGGCGGAAGCTAGTTATTAATTATAAGTGTAAAATAAAAATTAATCATATGAAACAAATTGCCTTGGGGTTTTATGCGGGGGCATAACAAGCATCCATCTTATACTTATAATGTTAGTCTAAAATCGAGCACAAAAGCCGAAAAATAAGGAAGGACTCGTAATCATTATCTCTCCCAGGACCGGAGCAGTTGGGATACATCTGCAATATGGAGTTCAAGTGACAAAACCCGCCTTAGATTCGGAGTACCAATACCCAGAGTACAAATACTCTATGACTTCCTCTCAAAAAAAAAAACACCTTTTTCTACTTTCCTTTCTCCTAAGCTGGTCTCTGTATAAGCTTCTTCTTCTTTTTCCAGATTTTTCTTATAAATTGAACTCGTAGTGGTTCGTTTTTGAATTTGTGCCTTGGGTTGTGGCATGATCTCTATAGACGATTACCATCTGTTTCCATCTTCCTTCTCTCAAGATCAATTTAGCACGTTCTATCTGCCTTTGGTAGTGGACAGAAAACGTACAGCTACACCGCTGGATCTAGATGAATGAAGTTTGGCATAAGAAGTCAAGAAGAAGAAGAATAAGAAGTGTATAATGAGATTCAGACAAAACATAATCTCCTAAAGGGAGGGAGTTGTTAAATAGGAGATTCTGATGAAAGTTTGTAATGAAATTCGCAATTTCTTTCGGCTCGGGATACGGCTTGTTCTGGAATATCTACTTAAGTATTCGTTTATTAGGCGTTTATAATAAATAACAAGTCGACATTCAAATATTAACCAAATGATAGAATCGAGAGAGTACTAGGATAACATAAAACGTAATAGCTCGATCACATAGTTCCACTGACATATTGATCACGTGCGGCTGTAATGGCGCGTTAAGATCGCGAACGATTCCCGCCTTCGCGCTATTGCCCTTTGTGTTATGTACTATGTAAATATAGGTATGGAAATGTCGCGCCTGTTAAGTAGATAAGCAGATACATTGGTATCATATTGGTAGGTTTGGTAGGCGAAGTTACAGGTCGCGTTGTTGTAGTAGTACGTATAGGAGAGTTAAAATAAAGCCATTGAAAAATTAATAGAGAAATGGTGGCCAGAATTTAGCAATCGATGGATACTTTTTCATCAATAAGAGCGAGGCTCTCCAAATGAAAAATAAATGAGATCGAAGAGAATGAAAGCCCCGTAAAATTTTACAATAATGACAAAGAAGCTAGTAGGTATGTAGCAGTAAAGCTAATTAGTTACCGGTCTGAAACTCTTCTCGTGTCAAAAAATACACAAAATGAATGTGTCCCTGTGATAGAAGATATCCTATCAGGGGCACATGTGTATTAAAAACAAATAATACTCGTACCTAGAGGCAGTTATTAAATCACGTGGGCACCGTTTATCTAATATTACTATTTGTTTTTTTGTAGAACGAAACGTTTAATTTCACAATTTCTTTTGTACTGAAAAAATAAATTATCCGCTTCATTATTTCAGTGTTTTTATAATATTTATATCAAATATGCGAAATGTCCTAAGGCTCGCCTAGCTTTGGCTCACGGCTCTGACGCACGGTACTTACAGAGTTTTTCTGTATTGGCTGCGGGAAGTTTCCACGTGCCTGTAAACGTACTGACCTCACCACATAAACAAAATCTGAATAGTAAACGTTCCTTAACAATAGTTATGTCAAAAACAAACTTCTGAACGACATAAAACATAACCCTACACAGTAGGTACATAAAGTTACGTACATTATACACACACTAGACTACATACTAAATACTATTTTAATAAACAATAATATAATAATTCTCCATTACTTTGTAATTTATTTATTTATTCATTTATTTTTTTTGTAATTGTAAGGTAATACCTACACATATTGTAGTTCCTCATGTTATCATGGAAAAAATACATCCAATATTATGTCTAGATTAAGTTTTCTATTTTATCTAATTTAACGCAATTTAACTACGCGTAACGCGCTAGTACGTGGGCATGAGAATAATTGCATAATCCCAAAGCAGACAATTTTCACCCTAAATATGCAATTCCGCCTTAACACTCAAAATATAACATGTGCTATAAAATTTTACGACACGACTTTAAAATATGACTGGCAAAATAAAGAAAAAACAACTACGAATTTAAAAAGCAACAGCGCACTACATGCGTATTTTTAATTAAAAAGAAACACTGTTTAGCCAACAGGGTTGCAATTAATAAAAGTTAATTTGCATTTTTAGGTCAAGGGAATGCTTTAATAAAACAATTTTGGCCGTCTCTCGCTTGTAGACTTTCCTAGAATGTTAGAAATAAAATTATATTATGTAATTCATTACAGTATACTCGGTTTTCCTAGTGATATAAAAATAAGAAAGTTGTGGTCTTTAAAAAACCGAAATCAAGACCATTATTGAATTTGAATTAGCGTTAAGAAAAATCAACCACAAAATTCTCACGCAATGAAGTTTTCCATTTGATTGAATGCACGTTGGACGGTACTACTTGCTACGTCCATAGATTGAACGAATTTGTTTTTAAATTTTACAGGTCTATCGTATCTACGGGCGGCTCAACATGTCGTGGGTCGCGAGTGGATACGTTTTAGAGTTAAGAGTTGCTTAAAAAATAAATATCAGTTTTGGAACAACCACCGTTTTAGCAGGTAATAGTCCCCAACACTCTTTCAATACAGCAAGCCACCATCGGATCTCTTGTTAGCAATTACCGGTGTGGCGTTTAACGAATCCGAAAGTCACTTGTACCTACTTCCTGTCATTGTGAATTTTTTTTGAACCATTAAATGTTTTAAATGTTAGAACTTAAAGAAGAAGGGAGCGACTGCATATTATCCTAGGGTTAACTCAATCAAAATAGCCTTATTTGTTAGACGATATAATAACAAGGCCTCACTGAGATTTGACTACCCAGGAATCAAGTTACATGAAGTAAAGTAAACGTTAGGTTATATTATAACATTGTAGTTTTTTCTTTTTTGTTATCATTTGGGAAATATTTTGAATGGCTTTGGTTGTTGTAATGTTTAATGCATGGAGTGCAAGTAAAAGCCTCCATGTGACATGTGTCTAAGATCTGACACGTTTGGCATGCCTTTGAAAGTCGCTACAGTCGAAGACAGGTCGCTACAGTCGAAGACAGGTCGCTACACTCGAAGACAGGTCTCAACAACCAATGCAGGTTGTACTAAAAAGCAGTGCGTACTCTTAAAAAAGGGAGAAGAGGAAGTAAAATCAAACACCGATTAATTTATAAAATATTTATTATCGCGATCGTAAACAATAAGTATGTGGCGATTAAAATCTCGTTCACGGAATGACAGTTGGTTCTTGCCATGGAAAAAGACAAATGGTATTTTCTCCCGTAATTAATATACATGTATTAATTATTTTCACTATCTGAAATTAAGCAGATTAAACTATTTGAATCACAGTCCTATTCTTTTATTTTCGGGAACTTCGATTTCTCGCAAGTACATAAGTCTGATTTTGTTTGCTTGATAGGCTAATTGCTATGCTCGATTTGAATAGGTACCTACTTACAGGCTGAGATGCACACCACTGAAGAATAACTGATAAAATCGCCTCAAGAATCTTTTGCTAATAGAGTTACTGCGACCAGTCGCAATGGTACAATTCACACAGCGATCCATGTCGTCAATTTTGGATCGATAGGCGTAATTAGTCGTTCAAAATAGTGAGCCAGGAAGTCAAAGTAAGCCGAGGTCCTAGATTATTCTATAAAACATGGAAAATACGTGCGCACCCAGAAGTTTTTTTCTGCCTGTCATCTGTCAGTCGTGAGTCGGTGACCAGCGTTGCCATCTAAAGAAAAAATAAAGGAACAAGATTCGCTATGAATCGATTTGAATGATTTTTATGCATTAATTGTCACTCGATTTTCATACATATTCTGAGATTTTACCGATTTATTAATTATCAATTACTTAGAATTCAGGCATACGAGTATATGTATATAATCGATTATTTTGTTTCATAGCTTAATTTAACATTTGTCGCTTCATAGATAGAAACATAGTACCTACTGTGCAGGGTGATTTCCTTTAGAAAAATATAACGGTTTTTTAATACATATTTCAACTAGTTCACTGCAGGGCCCAGGAATTCCCATCTCCTTTTTATAGTCTATGCCTATACCTTGCATTAACACAATGTTTTGCGTGCGTTACATTGCACGCTGCCGTAAGGGCGATTAACACCAATAATATAATTTCCCAGTCAACTTTTTTTATTCAACATCACTAAGCTGAACGTGTCGAGATATCGGCTGATGGGTCTTGTTACTACCAGTAAAGTTTAATTAATCTTCTTTATCACACTCTACATTGATACCTACTTCATTTCAAAGAGTCGTACGGATCTGTTAGGGTAAATGATTATACGTAATGACATACAAGGAAGGAGATTGAGCACACCGTTAGCAGGCAGGCACTGATGTAATAGATACGAGATATCGAACAGGTAAATTGGATAAAATAAGTAACGTTAGAAGATAAAGCTCCTAGGTGTGTTATTAGTTTGAACCACGTTTGAACATAGTTTAATAAGAACGTCGAGTCGTCAGTCAGAACGTGGCTCACAAAGCTACAATTCTATTCGATGCAATTCGATTGTAAATTTTTAGATTGGCTTTAATTTTCTACCAGTACCAGTATCGAAACAGATGTAAAATCACTCTTATAGCTTTCCTTATAGACCGGCAGAATCAGGTCGCTCATTCCAAAATTCTGCCGTGACAAGCAAAATTGTGCTTCGGATAAACACAAAATGACGGAGTAAACAAGTCCCTTTTCATACGCTTAATCTTGCCCCACCATATCTTCACTCCATTACAAAAAGGTGATAAACGCCACCAAATGCACCGGGAGTAAATTATGTAGGATTTTTATACGTTATACAGTACCAGTATATCTAAGCACGCGACGAAATAGCGAACTCAATGAAAATGTACTGAATTTGACATACTCTTATTTTTCGCTTTGCAAGAAGCGCCGCCCTGAAGTGCCAAAATAAAATGGGAACACAGTAGGTAAATGTTTAATAAAACATTTTTATCTGTGTTTTATTTTGCTTTGTACTTTGAAGTGTCGACTGTTTTTTTAAATATTTTATTTTTGCTTGACCGTTCAATGTTTTGAATGTGTTGTTGTGCTTTTTTATATATTTGTGGAACATTTGACTAGAAATTCTGAAAATCCATTAAGAATGCCAACCATAACTAAAATACGACCACGAACCAGAAGCCAAAATAAGGACGGGGCAGTCACCTTCCTTAAAACCAGTAGCAACCAAAAAGGCAGTCAAAACTTTTACAAAATATTAAAAAAAACAATTCAAGCTCCAAACTAAATCGGGCTTACCGTGCCAAATACTAAAACATTACCAAAGAATAAGATTGCGAATCGCCTTAAAACCTACGAAATAGAATAAAGTAGTAAAGTAATAAAGACGCTTCACACAGACATGAGACGTGAGTGGAAGCACGCGACCGCGCAACCTTATCGCGAGCGAATAAAAAACCGCGCGATGTGCCATTTTAATGTTTGCCCCTTCCTTCGACCTTCGGCTGTCATGTGCAGCTATAGTGCTGTGACTACTATCTAGCGATGTCCGCAATGGTGACTTTTTAGCGTTGAAGGGCTTTCAGCAACACGATCCACGGCCAGCAGACTTATTTTAAGATCGAGTGGCTTTTTGGAACGAGCTTCTTTAACGCTGCTTGCGGTACTAGTTAACTGGTAGAAATCGTCACGTAAGTTTTTCTTTTGTCTTGATATTCTTCGGGACCCTGGGGTCCTGGACGGATCTTTGCAAAGCGTACGAGGGGCCGAAGCCAACTCGCAACTTGTAAAGCCCCTTAGACCATTCTAAATGTTGAGGAGGCACTATTATTTATTAATTATCAAGTAACAAGGCTTAATAAAATACAACACACGTCGTGATTCTTCGTTCTTTCTGTCTCCATCTAAAGCTTGCATCTAAAGTCTGTAAGAGATCGCCTTGTACGATAAGACCGCTCATTGTTAACAAGTTTTAAATATGTTTTTTTCTTTTCCTCGGGCCCTATCAGAATACCAGCGCTGCGGTTTTTTTAATTCATATCGCAGCATTATGCTGATATAGGCGCCTTATTGGCCTTGCCCTGTGCAAGGCCAATAAGGCGCCTATAAGGCGCCAATAAGGCGCCTCTTTTGTATTTATTTTGTTAGTTTTAATTGTTCCTTTAATTTTTACGGTTTGTATTTCAAAGAAGAACTTTTTTTACCTTTGTTGAACAGCCATAACATGTTTGATAAATACATTAATAATTGTGTTAATAAAAGATTTAATGGACCTGATTGAATAAATTATAGCATCTCATACCTAGTTGATTCATGATTTAATTATAAAGAAAACATAAACAGAGCATAAAAGCAAATGTGTCGCCCATCCCTATTCTGAAACATATATAAGCAATTTATGTTTGCGCAGATATGGTTTAATAAAAACAACCCTATTGGTTGTAGGTACATATTTCAGGATTTACGTTGTGATCTGAATTTTTTCAGATATTTTCATTTCAGAGACTTGTTAAATGGTGTACCAAAAATATCAAAAACGCTTTTTCCATAACACTCGTAATATTCTCCTTTGAGGAGGGGCCAGTCGAGCTTATATGGTATTAAGTTTTTTGTGGTATCGCTTTGTTTAAGTCCACCGCTGAAATTAACGTCTCTTACCGACGTAATCAATATAATTTTCTTGACTCATTTTGACCGACACAAATTCCGTCGGGTTATGGCTGTCTCGAAGAGCATTGTTTGTTTATTTGCCTGCTAAGCAAATATTCCTACATAACTAGACGTCGCGTCGTTAGTTTACGTTGCCTCGCATCTGAATACAATTAATGTCGGCCATAACGCATAACTCGGGAGACAAATGATTGCTGTGTTTATATTTGACCTATGGATTGATAAGTAGATTAGGCGACACGGTTGGCGCAGGAGTTGAGCGATTGACTGCTGCGCAACATGTCGCGGGTTCGATTCCCGCATGGAATAAATATTTGTACGACCTACAAGTATTTGTTACGGGTCTGGGTATTTTTCTATCTATAATATGTATATATTTACAAAAAAAAAAGTATATAAGTAGTTTATCAGCCATCTCGTTACCATACCACAAGCATTAGGTTGCTTAGCTTGGGACTATATGGCGTTGAGAGAAATGTCCATGGATATTATTATTATTATTAAGTATAATATACAGGGGTAAATCCCGTATTTTTAAGAACGTTTGTAAAATAACCTGTATCAACTGTCAAAAATATGTACAGACTGGAGCCAGCCAGCACATCAACACATCCCAAACTGTCAAATTTTCCCAATTGAAAATGCACCTTAAGTTTTTGCAATAAAGTTGAAATCTATCAAAGAAATTTGACAGATTGGGGTAACTTGAAGTGCTGGCCTCCAAATTTACTTATATTTTTCATATTGATTGTCGCCGAGATGAGAATGCTACTATATTTTGAATGTTTTCATTACGTAATTTGACTTCTATAATTTGTATAACTGAAATACTAGATGCAATAGCGGCCGTGTTCTGCTTAACGCAGCCGCTATAGCATCTAGTACAAAAATCGAGCAACGAACGATAAGCTAAGTGTAAAACGTTCAACGTAACTTTAACAATTAATTTGCATATTATGATTAATTTTTGTATCCGCTTCCACCATTACCAGAACTTTGTTTATAACAAAAGATATAAACAATACAGGCAATTAATTGAGCCGTTAAAAAAACTTGGGCAAGTATTGAATGGGGGTATTGTATCCAAGTTATTGAAAGCTACTTTTTGTAAGGAGTGACACGGGAAAGCACTTGGTTCCCGCCTGTTGTTCGCTGGATAGGTATCGATTGAGTTATGAAAGTACAATGTAAAATTCATAATGATAGCGGCGAGCGTAGTTTCTTCATCACCCAACTCGGGATAAATATAAAATCCGTTTGTTTCTAATCTGGCCATAAAATGACGATACAAGGTTTTTGTGCCTTATATTCTTTTTGATTGCCCGCCCTGGCAGGGTCAAGAGAAAGTACTTAAGGCGAAATGGTATCGTCGTCACGTAGGTATTGAGGGGGTGAAGCAGACGCGGGCGGCTGAGAGGCGCGCGGGGCCCCCCGCTCTGCCGCACGCCACTGGCTAGCTAGCGGCAACTTGTAGAACTAGTTTGTATTAGTTGTGTAGTAGATAGAGAATGTACCTATTTATTTATTTATATATTTTTTAATATAGTGCAATAAATAAATGAAACGTGCCTAGTGTGCCTACGAGAAAGAATGCAGCCCCTTAGAATAAATAACTATAACAATAAATAATATTTGAACAGGACATCTCCGCCTATTATTAATTGACTTCAAAAAATGGAGGTTCTGTTTTCAAACTCTATGTATGTATGTAATTCGAAAATCGCGGACAGACAAACAAACTGGTTGTTTTGTGTTGATTTTCTCAAAAACGAATGAAACAGTGTTGATGATTCTTTCACGGTCGTAATGTACAGAGGTCCAGGTATCAAGTTATCAACGCAAATAAAAATATTTAATTCCATTCTACCCTAATCTGTCAAATTTCTTTGAAGGATTTTCAACTTTATTCCAAACACATAAGGTTCATTTTCAATTGGAAAAATTTAAGTTCGGAATAGTCTTGCACCAACGCAAACAAAAATATTCTATTTCGTTCTACCCTAATCTGTCAAATTTCTTTGAAGGATTTTCAACTTTATTCTAAACGTACAAGGTTCAGTTTCAATTGGAAAATTTTTAGTTCGGAATAGTCTGTTACCAACGCAAACAAAAATATTCTATTTCATTCTACCCTAATCTGTCAAATTTCTTTGAAGGATTTTCAACTTTATTCCAAACACATAAGGTTCATTTTTAATTGGGAAAATTTTAGTTGGGAAAAGTCTGTTACCGAGGCAAACAAAAATATTCTATTTCATTCTACCCTAATCTGTCAAATTTCTTTGAAGGATTTTCAACTTTATTCCAAACGTATAAGGTTCATTTTTAATTGGGAAAATTTTAGTTAGGAATAGTCTGTTGTGCTGGCGTCTGTACAGCATATCAAGTTGCCAACGCAAACAAAAATATTCTATTTCATTCTACCCTAATCTGTCAAATTTCTTTGAAGGATTTTCAACTTTATTCCAAACGAATAAGGTTCAGTTTCAATTGGAAAATTTTTAGTTCGGAATAGTCTGTTACCAACGCAAACAAAAATATTCTATTTCATTCTACCCTAATCTGTCAAATTTCTTTGAAGGATTTTCAACTTTATTCCAAACACATAAGGTTCAGTTTCAATTGGAAAATTTTTAGTTCGGAATAGTCTGTTACCGAGGCAAACAAAAATATTCTCTTTCAGTCTACCCTAATCTGTCAAATTTCTTTGAAGGATTTTCAACTTTATTCCAAACGTATACTATAAGGTTCATTTTTAATTGGGAAAATTTTAGTTAGGAATAGTCTGTTACCAACGCAAACAAAAATATTCTATTTCATTCTACCCTAATCTGTCAAATTTCTTTGAAGGATTTTCAACTTTATTCCAAATATATAAGGTTCATTTTTAATTGGGAAAATTTTAGTTGGGAAAAGTCTGTTACCGAGGCAAACAAAAATATTCTATTTCATTCTACCCTAATCTGTCAAATTTCTTTGAAGGATTTTCAACTTTATTCCAAACATAATATAAGGTTCAGTTTCAATTGGAAAATTTTTAGTTCGGAAAAGTCTGTTACCGAGGCAAACAAAAATATTCTATTTCATTCTACCCTAATCTGTCAAATTTCTTCAACTTTATTCTTACTGACGACACGGTTGGCGCAGTGGTTGAGCGATTGACTGCTGCGCACTATGTCGTGGGTTCGATTCCCGCACGGAACAAATATTTGTACGACCTGCAAGTATTTGTTACGAGTCTGGGTGTTTTTCTATCTATAATATGTATGTATTTTCAAAAAAAAAAATTTATAAGTAGTTTATCAGCCATCTCGTTACCATAACACAAGCATTAGGTTGCTTAGCTTGGGACGATATGGCGTTGTGTGAAATGTCCAAGGATATTATTTATCATTTACTACGTTTATACTTTATTACATTTATTCACCATTTTTGTGGCTTAGGTATCACTTTACGCTTCAATATTCTCTTAGATAGTCGACGACAGCGGGCGCAATAAAGATGTACGCGGGTGCTCTCTAAGGCGCGCTGCGGCCGACTGACGGGGTGCGGGCGTCATGGAATTGTCGGCCACGCGCTAATTCACTGCTCGCTTTTTATAAATACTTCTTTTTTAAAATAAATTTGCTCTATTTATGAAAAAATAAGAACATAATCCCCTAATGTAGTTAATAGTGAACGTGTAGACGAAATTTTATTTAAATTAGTCTAATAACAATCGAATAAAACTGGTTTTTCTCTTCATAAACGTGTATAAAAATGCTATTTTGGGGAAACTTTGCGATTTTTTTGTATCGAGCCAAATTGTGTCAATCGTGTTTTGGCCCTCATAATTCACTAAAGAATATCTTTAATTTTGATAATCACGAAAAAAAAAACTGAAAATTTGTTGTTTTTGAGGCCAAAAATTGCGAGCAGCCTAAATGCGTCAAAACATCATTTTTGGGTCGCACGTCACCTTAAAGATTTGTTGCAGATTTATAATTTGCTGCAGACTCAATCACTTATATTTTGATGCAGAAACACTTTTAGAATAGATTTAGACAGGACTGATAGCCTAGTGGTGTGACTGTCGGACTGCCAAGTCATAGGTTCGAACCCAAGACATGCACCTCTAATTCTGCGGATTCATGTGCGTATTGTATAATTATTACTTGCTTAAAAATCGGTGAAGGAAAACAGTAACACCAATAAAAACTCTAACACCGGGTTAGTAACCACACGAAAAAAAATGAGAAGAATAGATTTTATTTAGGGTTGTTTTTCCAATAGTCAGATATTTTATATCTGCGGAATAAATATTGCGTTTTGGCGGTTTTTGTTTCATTTATAGACAGAATAATGGTCATAATTTTTAAATTTCAGATAAAAGAACAATTCATGTAATGAAAATCACTAGGTAAATGAAATAACTGTTCCTATCTTCTATCAATGTATTTCTTTGTGAGTTTAGAGGTCACAAAATCGAGAGTTTCTTAAGAAAGACTGGAAGTTACAAATGGTTATTGTAAGAGAAAGCTTTCCACAAGTTCACAATTCCCGTAATTCTCTACTTTCGCATTTACAATCGCGTTTGTCGCTGTTACCAACTGACTCGATAAGATTCGGCGCCCCATTCATGCTACGACGAACGATGATTCTGATTGTTCGAAAGTTGGTTTACTTGAAAAATCTTTTTTGGATTTTTCATGGCTCTATAAATTATTTTTAGTTATAAGTGGTTTTATCTAATCATATTGTTTATTATCATATAATTAAATATAGATAACTTGGAGTCCACCCCTGCTTCCACGGATTTTCAATTTGACGAAGTATAGAGATGGCTTATTTTTTATAGGTGTAAAGGAATAAGATCCTTTGATTATGTTTATTTTAATTTGAGGATGCACCTCTGTCATAAATACGTTACCTCAACCTCAAACTACTTCATAATTATTTCATATCTGACAGATAATACCCTTAGGTGAATGTTATAATTATTTTATTATTTTATTTTGTGAATAGAGTGTGTGAAGAAAATATTGTTTGTTTAATTGCATTTATAAAAAAGAATCGACCACTTTTAATGTCGTTTCTCTACATTTCAGGTAAGGTAACTATCTCTGTTGCAATATGTTTATTTTTAGTGTAAAAATGTAAATTAAAATAAATCTCTACATATCAGAGCAACACATTATTCATTTTCGCCGGTTCCTATCTAATCCTAGATTAATGTCTTATATAGGTACACATAAACCTTAAGCTGCAAATTCTCTAAATGATGGTGAACACCGATTCAAAATCCGTTGCGTACATGAACAAAACGGTCCCACAGACCGATACGAAAAGTTACTTTATTATATTTTATTTTACTAAATAGTAACAACAAACAGCTACATTATACAGTATTAGGTACAAACAGAAAAACACAGGTTACCTAAGTAATAAAATAATGTAGGCAACAGCGCTATTCATGGGTTACCATATTTTTTTTTTTTTTTTAATTCACTACGAAGTGAACTGTTTAAGCACGACACACATATTGTAAAAACTATAAAAAATAACGTTACTACATATTTTCAAAACAATAAACATGTTTAGATACATAAAACACACAAGCTACATACAACCTGTACATGTTTATAATAAAACAGCTCTTACTTCTATTAAAAATAAAATCTACATGAGTTAAGACTACACATGAACATAAATACACAACATTTTCTACCACAATGACATTATTTTCTCTTTTAAACATACCTAATGATACTTTGAACAACGCAACATAAAAATAAATAAAGCAAATACGTCCCCGGACGTTTTCTCCACAACTTTGGTACAAAAATTCTTATTACGATTTAACGTATGCGAAATAGAATATGGTGCCTTTAGATTTTTTTACATAAACAGCGAAGGAACTCCTGAAGGAGGCTGTACAATATTTTTTGTTAAGTGGTTCCACCATACGGGGGGTCTTACTGGTTAGCGAAGCCCGTTTGTTGCTGGCTATTGATAAATTGCAGAAAAAATTGCTAGCTCGCCATTACATTTTTCGGCGGTACCTTGGGGTTAAGTTGTAGTTTGATGGAATTTCAAGAGCGAAGAACTGATTTTAGCAAATTATGGTGCTTTTAGGATGTTTTTATTAAAATTATTACGTCTATATCATACGATTATTCTCGCCGAACACCGACGAACGAAACACCTTATTCACGCTTGTGGGGCAAGCAAAAAATACCCCATTTATGTTGTAAAAAACAATAATCCCCGGTTCACTCGTACACGGTGCTTTATAGGTTAATTTAGGCAAAAATCCAATTCCACTGGCAGCCCCATAACCAATAAATATTAAATACTGTTTAAATGAGGAGTCCGAACAGTCACCACCAACGAAGGGATATTCGTAGCTAATAAAGTGTACTTTAGAAGGAAATCTATACCGTTCGTGTGTCCTTTTTGCTTTTGTAGGGAAGAAAAGAGTCACGTTTTGAAAAGAAATGGCCTCCCGTCCATTTGATGGTGGTTTGTGAGTAGCAATGGACATAGAGCATGTAACTTTTGTGAGAGTGAAACAGATCGTAGAAAAAAACGTATAGGTATTTATACGTTTTTTTAAACATTAATGAATGTTAGTACAAAAATAAAAATATTTTAGCAGTCACTAACAAAATGTTGAATGTTAGAAAATATTGACGCTAAAATCATTAATGTCTCCATTTTCTTCTGCTCGTTCATGTCTTAATTTTTATGTAAGTAACGACGGCTTAAATAAGCTCCTGATGGTTTTTATGACGGGCACATCATCGATATTTCTTAATTATATGTAAGTTTAATGTTAATGTATTACATAGACCTTCCGGAATAACTGATGGAGAACACCTCATTAAATTCCCTAGTGTAAATGAGCAACACACGCGAGTTAACACACGACGAAAAGCGACTTAACTCTAAATTAATATATTTATATTTAATAACCTGTTCGAGGAACTCATCTCCGCTGCGCCCTAATCTACTGATCTTGCTAACCAGCTTATCTGCCACGGATTCTAAGAAGACGCCAAAAATAACTCCTCATCCCACATTAAGTCATTGACTGCCACGCAGCAGACACAATAGAAAAACTATTGTTTGTCGGACACACGGTGACCGCGTTGGCGTTCAACGTGTTAAAGGCAGGTGTACATACTGCAACCACGTTTCAAGGGTCATGTGTCCATAATTATGAATTCCCGGACTAAAATGCCCGGGATTTACAAATTCTCGCGCACTCTATTGTTTGCGCTGGACGGGATTTCGCGTACCCTTGTCAGAGTATTTCTTGACGTTCGCAGGTAAGATTAGGGGGAGTTCACAATAGTTTGGTAACAGTTACTGTGTTAATTTGGAGAGGACGGAAATGTTGGATACTGAGGTATTGTTTTAGGATCCTTAACCTCCTTACTTTCTTTAAAAAAAAATAAAAGGGTCCGTGTAAGGATCAGGAAATCCATTACAAAAAAACGAGAGGTTTGGGGAAAGGAGTGGATATTTTTTTACCCGATTACGGCAAGGGCAAAGGAAGGTTATGAGTTTAATAAGCTATGTCGTATGTGCGTGCAACACACTGCACAAATCCCCCGACACGTAAAACAAAAACGCCTTTAATTATTATTATTATTCTTAACTATTGTTTAATCGCGCCCGTGCGATGACGTCGGCGTGGGCAACTAATCTGTATAAAGATGTTGATTGCATAATTCCCTGTATTTGCCAGCTTAATATCTCAACAAATTATAATCACATTATCAGCCTATAATGCTCTCACTATAGGGGCACACGGGCATGTTCTTGGTGAGAGGGAGTGGGCAGCAATCTACATGTGACATGACTTTGGATTTATGATTCTTGAATATGCCGCCGGTTTCCTCACAATGTGTTTGTTCACCGTCTTGAGAGCAGTGGTGATGAAATAAATTGCTCAAAGTAAAACGCCTGTCTCTGTTCGAACTTACGACCTACAACTCGGGCCACTACTGCTCTTAATAAATTGTAGCAGTTAGATATCAGCATCTGTAATATAATCGTGGATGTTGGGTTGGAGGAACGATATCGCCTCATCATCAGAAGAGACGTGCTGATCTCCACAAAAATAAAAACATTAAACTTTATTTCATTTATGCAAAGTTTTACATAAACGTTCTGTCAAGAGGTTTAAACGTAGGGTTTTAAACGGGGGATTAACGCCCCGGAATGTGCGGGAATCGTGCTGGATTCCCTAATTTATACATTTTTGCGCTCGTCCTAAGATAACTTTATGGTAATGGTCGTGATTATACTTAAAGCTTAGAATCTTAAGTGTCCGTGAGACGCCTGGATATTGACCTGTTATTATTATTCGAGTCTTGGTTAGTGTGAAGCTTGGTGGGCTCTAGCTGTACGTTTACCATATTTTATTTCGGCTTTGAATACCATTACTGCAAAATTAGTTAAATTACCTCACTGTTCCAGTGCCTGCAAGGACTACTACTGTGAGTTGGATTAAAATATTGTCGTTGTGAGTTGCGGAGTATTTAGCTGAATGGCATGCAATTGGAGAGGTCTATGTCCAACAGTGGACTGCCGTAGGCTGATGATGATTGTTCCGCCATAGTGGACTGGAAACGCTAGCTTATTAATTGTAATTCAAAGAGGTCATGATTTTTCAATTCATATTTTAATAGATTTCGTATAATAATATTATATAAATACAGATTAATATAGATAGATAAAAACATAGGTTGGAATATAGATTTTGTATAATTATCGCTTGCTTAAAATGCGATGGAAGAAAACATCGTGAGGAAACCGGCAGCATAAAAACTCTAGACATCAGGTTAGTCACTAACCACACGAAAAGCAGAATAGATTTCGTACACTTGACGCGAAATGAACAATCTTAGGGGATCTATCAACACATACATACCTCCTACCACGCTTCAGCATACTGTAACCTCATAATTATCTACCGTTTCATGTAAAGTTGGTCACCCATCCACGGACCGACCGCGACAAACGTTTTAAGTCACGATCCTGTTCAGCAAACTGTACCTATTAGAAAAAAACAACACTGCGAATCCAAGCAATACCGTAAAACAATAAAAGTCGCAAGCGACTAATATAAAGATTTACGATGTGTCAAGTGTCAGGATAAGTAATTCTCGTAGTGCAGTCTACCATTTAACTTGCCCCTAACTTGATTGTACCGTAATTCTGGAATATGGTATTGTAGAAGCACTCGATATAGCAGTCTTTCGTACCTATCAAAACTTATATAAATGCTGTTTGTGGGTATTATCATGAATAAAAATCAAATCCCACAAACACAGCATTTGGCATCACATGACTAGGCAATGACGAATGTATCGGTCACTATTTAGTGTTGGCAGCTATGATCCCGACACAATATGTTTTTCTTTCGATGGAAATTTCGCCCAGATTATTCATGACCTACCGTCATAACTCACCGTGTCTTCAATGGTGTAAACGTTCTCCCTGTCTTATTATATCACATACAGCATAATCTTGGTCTTACCTCCAGAACTAGTAGTTAAGATACACGCTTCTAATAAATAAATTATAGCCACATAGCTAGTGGACCTAGAAACTTATCTATGTATGCTGTATACATAAATCATGCGTTCTCCTTTAATTACTTCATAGGTCCCAAATATACCGCGCGAGGTGTCACAATTTTTCATTCTCCTTCAAAACAACGAAACCGTTCGAGATTGTGTCAAAGACAAGAATAGGGTCCACCGCTAACGAATTCAAGCCACGTGGCAATATAGTTAATTGAAACGAGTGAAGTCGGGTGAGCAACAAGTGCGTAAATTAAACCTTACTATAAATGCTTATCTCCGTCTTCTTGGATCCATACTCCAAGAGGATTTACTTTATCGTAATGTCTCTTGTTTATAGCGTGAGCAGGAGTCATGCCTAAAGGCATGAGTTATGGCGATGTTTGTGGGAAGACGTATGTCCAGCAGTGGACGTCTTTTGTTGAATGATGATTTAATGGAGTAAAAAGGTTGATGAAGATGCATTTGATTGAAGGGTGGTCCAGGTTGCCACTGGGAGCAAGTGATCTGATTTCTAAACTAAGGTCGAAATTCACGACCTACACCTCATATGCCGCGGCCATTGCTACTCGGTCACCACTGCTCAAAAAGTATAATATTTATGGGATATTTAACTACTTAGCTGTAGTAGTTACAATGGGGAGAAAACAATACGACAATCAATGAAAACTCTGACAATACTAATGAATTGGACACTATTTTGGAACTATCAAATAAATCCTAACACCGAAATTTAAAAAGTGATTTTTTCAAACAAATTAATAATAGTGGTGGACCGACTATGAGTTTTGCCAATCTTTGACTAGCTATAGTGACTAAACTATTGGATATATTTGATTGAATTTTTGTTTGCAGGCTGGGGATCGTATTGCAGTCTCCACTTGGTATAATTATGATGATGGTGATATTTGGTGATAAAACATACAAATTCAATATTTACATCAAACGGATCTCCTTAAACTACTCCCATATCACTTAAAACATCCTATAGTTGTCGCAGAATTATGCTGCCCCTAAATTTAGTACATAATTGATTAACAAAGTTACGGAAGCTCGCTTTAGGGGTACTCCTATTTCTGGGTGTACGGCTACTGGTAACTAGTTTATCCAGCAGTTATGTATTGGCTGCTCTTTTCACCGAGTAAGTTCGATTCAGACGATGTGAAGTTTAGTGTTTTAGGAACTAGAGAGACGCAAGTTTCTTTAAAACACATACTTAATACAGACAAACGAATTAATGGGAATGGAGAACAAAATTAACACACTACCTCTGCTCAACCCTTCGGGAAAAGAAAGCGTGATGTTATGTTATGTGTGAAAAATCTAGTTGAGAGAACGTACCAATGCTCAGAAAACTTTACATACAAATCTTGACGCATGAGTTTGTTACAAACACAACGCCAATAACAACTAACATTGTATCTGAACAATCATCTTATTGACGGGTTTTACAAAAGCTGGTGAACCAATTATCCTCTTTCCTATGTGACTGTTTGTCACGTACTCCTATTTAATAACAAAATATTATACTTATTTTAAAACCAACACTTGGTTCGGGACACTTAGAAACGCATAAATTCTCTATTTAATGACAGGCAAACTAGGGATAATGACGGCCGACGGGTCGAAAGCAATAATTCAGCAAATTCTAAAGAAACGAGTAAAATATCGGATTTCTAAGCGCCACTTACAATACTTGTATCACATCTGGTTATCATAAGTCGGGCTCAATCGGTACCCAAATGGACCCTTGAAACAATTGTACAAAAACGGTCATAAATAAATCTATCTCGGGAAAGTGTGGGAAGATGGGTTAAGCGTGGTGTTTTTGAGGAATTGGGGGAGACTGATGCAATCAGTCGAGGCAGTTGGTTTTAAACCGCTATACGAAACGGACGTCCTGGTACAGAGTAGGAAGGATAGGCAGCTTGGTGTACGCCATGGGTTATGTCCGAGTAGGCTGTTGCAAGACAGCGAGTATTAAGATTTAAGTCAAGTAAAGGTCAGATTAGACTAAGCAAGTACTTAACGTAGTATACGTGTGTGTGTGTGTGTTGGTGCGACTGGGTGAGTCTTTTACTATTATAATTATCCTAGGCTGATAGGATAGGGATATATAACCTGCCCATCTCCTAATCCGTACCTTGACAGATAATCGTCAGTTACGTTTGGTTACAGGGAAACGGGGAAGGCCTTCCCCTATACTTGACACTGAGCACTACTGCTCTTGACTCGTAACGACCATGACTTTAACTAACCCTCCAGACCTGGAAGGCAGAACCGTATATTATACCATAACTATTAGGCTATAAGCCCAATCTATAATTACATAAACCAACCAAACGTTACTGATGGTGTCTGCTTCCAAAAAGGTCTTGCCACAGAATGCTTTGCGTGAGGCTTGTTGACGCACATTTCCAGGGAGCGGGGGTAGGCTTCACCAAGTACCCCAAACTGAATTGGTAGACGTCGTAAAGACGCTAGGGAAGCCTGTCTCGTTAAAACAAAACCGTCCGTTCAGTAGGACTATTACTAAATCGTCACTATTTAGCGAGACACGTTACTTTGATGCAAAGCCGCTACTAGCCGCACCGCATCTTCTAAATGGGGAAGATTAAGGAAATGTGAGGTGACGAAATACCACTTCGGCGCTCACCAAGTACGATCGTAATGCATTTTGCTAGAGACTGAGTCTACGGTGCGCTTGTGCTAGATTTGTGTTGTCATAGTAAAGAAGGAGGCTAAACCGCCGTAAGGGTAATTTCACATGGTAAATTCACAGTAGTCTGCATTTAGAACTACTCAATACTTGTCTTCCTCAATGCAGTTGGGCTTCGCAGCACTCTGCCTTAGGATTGAGTAAGACATTTAGTTTATGCCTAGGGACCGTGTTCTCTTAGAATCGTATTAGGGTCGTTAGAGGCTCTATGCGTCAGGTCTAGCAGAACACGTAGAATGAGACAAACGTTGTAAAACGGTTCCCGATCTCACTGAAGTGGGTACATTGTAATTATATAAATTAACGTAACTATAAATAATGAATTAAAGCGCAAGCGTAACGATTCCTTTACCTTCTCCACAGCACATTTCATAAATAATGATTATTCTCGGGACTTGATTCTCTACTCTAATGACTAGTAATTCCTGAATATTACTAGGTCTTTTATCCCAAGACTCTACTATAACAATCATTACTGAGTTTCAATTATCAACTCTATTAACTTCACCTTCACCTCAGATCAATAATATTAGACCTTTAGGAAAGTTTTATCTAAAACTCTATTATAACTATAATTACCCTTGAGCCTAGATTCTCAACTCTTTTATCCAGTAATTCTTGAATGTTGTATCTTTTATACCAAGCCAATAATTGAGTCAAACTTGTACGAACACGCGCCTTGCAGATGCGAGGTATCGTGTGAGTAATGTCCGTCAAAATACCCGTTTCACTAGTGTAAGGGTTACTCACTAAGTTATGTAATAATATACTTTGCATTCCCCTATTATTTTGTTCATCTTCTAAAACCACTTCCAATTTCATTACTATGAATTCCTAAGTCCTATTTACAATTCCTTTCAACCCTTTCCTTGCTCTTTTAATGTAGCAAGATATTGGACTTCTTCACATTTGGAATTCATTCAATCTCTATGTCGGTGGGAGGGTGACCAGTCCGGGGCGAGCCCTACAGAGTCGCGCGGAAGGCGGGGCGCGGCTCTTCCCCCTTAGGGGGAACCGACCCAAACACTAATATTAACGAAGTTAGGAAAAATGTAAATTTTATCAGCCTGGGGTAATTTAGGAACAGTCACACCTACAATTAAAAGCATTATCAAGTGTTGTCTCATGAAACTCAAAACAATCTGTTACCAATACTTTTAAGTGCATAATGAACGTAATTAAAATATAATATTATTACAAGTTATAGTGGGTATCCCACTCAGAAGGCAGCCCTAATGACATCCCTTCTGAACACCGCAGAGGATACAATACGGAACAAACACGTCAGGCCCGTAAAGCTAACTATACGGCTGTACCCCGGTCCCCTCTAGGTAGAAGAAAGATGGTAAAAAAAAATGATTTTTCAAACCATCGATCTCATTGCTACTCACACTGCCCCTAACAGTTCTATTAAACCAGCATTCTAAAAACACACCACAGTGTTTGAATACCCGCAGCTGGAAAATGGAGTAGAGCCGCTGAAAATTTAATACGTTTCGCGTCTGATTCCAATGTAGAATATTCTAAAGCGAAGAAAACATTGATAATTCATCATCATCAACATCTGCCTAGCCTTTTCCCAACTTCGTTGGGGTCGGCTTCCAGTCTAACCGGATGCAGCTGAATACCAGTATTTTACATGGAGCGACTGCCTATCTGGCCTCCACAACCCAGTAACTGGGCAACACGATACCCCTTGGTAAGACTGGCTGTCAGATTTTCGGGCTTCTGACGACCCGTAACGGCTGCCAAAGATGCACAAATGACAGCCGGGACCATAGATATAATAAAGCAAGTCGGGACCAACGGCTTAACGTGCTTTCCAAGCCACGGAGGAGTCTCGGTATGTAAAGATGGTCCCATCCACGGCCAACCCCGGCAAGCGAAGCTGAATAAAATCAAACATTGATAATTCATAAATATATATGATAAAGCCTCCAAGAGCAATACTTTTATGGTTTTCAATTAAACATTTAGGCCGCACTACGTCGGTCAATTGCCTCGTTGGTCTAGTGGTATCACGCGCTACTAAAGAGCATGAGGTCCTGGGTTCGATTCCCAGATCAGGCAAAGTGTAATTGGGTTTTTTATTTAGATTTCCTGAGTAGCAGCCCACTCTGTCAGTCAGTGTTAGTTTGGTACCATCACCATGAGCCCATTGTCATCTACCGGGCACAAATCCTGACTCGTGGACTGCTGCTGAGAAATTCCTCATAGAAAAACCCAATACATACAGTACAGCCACAGATGTACTATAAGTAAGTACGCTTCTGTCCAACTCTTCGGAGAAACAAGGCATTATATGTATTATGTAGATGGAGAGCTCATGACTTTGAGGGGAGGTGTTTAAAATAAGTTAGTTCGCTTATTTATTAAAAGTAACGTAGGATACCTACTCTTATCTAAATAATTGATAATCATACACGAAATTCATAAGTGAAACTCAACACAATAATTCTGCCGGCATTATTTTCCACCATACTGTGCCTAATTTCAACTTTCCTTATGGAGTAGTCTCTGAGGAAATTACTTCAGACTGACAGAAACGGACGTTATACTTAAATTCGGTTACTTACTTTAATTTTTGCAATAAACAGTAAAATATTAAATTCAATATTTCACAGCAGCTCCGGCTGTAATACCCGTGACTTTAGCGCAAATGGACCCTTTACGGTAATCAACCGAAATTAGTTAAATTATTCAACTTGCAAGATGTTAGTTTGATAGGGATAATAAACAACAGTGGACCTTAAAGTCTATGACGGGAACCACACGGATTCAAAAAGGTCGTTAAAAATCAATGTTTATATTTTTTTTAAAACCTCCAGTATATTTATTCTTGTTCACATAATATTTACATACCTAAAAATACTGTATATAAAACGGAAGGGAAAAAAAAATAATAAAAATAAATCAAAGGTCATCAAATAATTCGCCTACATCGCTGTCAACAGGAAAAGTTCCCAAAAGGCTGGCAGCATTTCCACGTTGTATGGCAATGCTGATTCTTTGACCGAAAAATAGGCCAGCCCTCTGGTCACGTGAAGAATTGACCAACCGCTTGGCGATGTCTCGAAAAACATAGTGGGCATTCCGGCCCTAGTGTTTCAACCCCAAACGGGAAATTTTTATTATGTTTAAAACCACGTCAGATTTTTTTTTAAACAGAAAGAAAACAGTGTTGCCTGCTGTGAAACGATTAAGGTACAGCTTGGCTTTGTTTAGTTTCTCTTCATTAGACACCAAATCCAATTTGCTTTTGCTTCTCAATTGTTGTTTTTAATTAATGGCAATTATGCCCGTGCGCTTTGCTTCAGGTGTTCAAGAAATTTTTTGTGGGATGGAAGAATGGTTCATTTGCTGCTGATTTTATATAAGAAAAGTATGTTGGTAATTATGTTACCGTGATGGCAATGTGTTAGCGAAGCTAACTAAATTATTCATACTTACTTGATAAAGACTTATAAAAGAGACAAGTGCCAATTGATTGTCACGTTTTCCAGTTAGCTGTCTCTGGGGTGATGCTAGCGTTTCGCAAAGTTTTTATACACAAAAACCTTCCGGAAGTAACGAAGACGAGTAAATGACGGTGACAACCGCATCTAAGTGCGTCATGCACGTTGTCCGAACAACGCGGTCGCACTGGCAGACACGTAATGGGATTTCAATTTGGAGTGATAGCTTAGTGATATGACCGTCGGACTGCCCAGTCATAGGCCTCGAGTTCGAATCCACGGCACCTCTGATTTTGCGGATTCTTGTGCGTATTGCATAATTATCACTTGCTTAAAAATCGGTGAAGGAAAACATCATGAGGAAACCAGCATGTCTGAGAGATATTTCTCAACAGCACGTGAAGCTAAGTCAAAGTCCCATGTGCAGTATAAAAATTCTGACACCAGGTTAATAACTAACCACGCGAAAACAAGAAGAATTTGTAACATGTTATCACTGTGAGAATAAACCCTCTTCCGTTGGAGTCTCAAAATCAAGTTAGGTACGTAAACAGTTTAAATCATTTTTACACGAAAAAAAATGATTATGGGCAGTATACTCTTAAATTCAAAACACCGTGCGCTGCGGACAAGTGAAGTTATTCCTTCTTCTCTCAAATGATTTCAATGGTCTTAATTTTCTTTTATTTATTTTTTTAATGCAGGTTTAACCAAACATTGTAAATTTTTTGGCCTGTTTTTTTTTATTTATTTATAAAGAGTCTTTAATAAGTTGATTTAGTTGGCTTGTTCTCTAGACTTTTTTGAATATTTCAAAATTCGTAATTCTACTAGCTGTCTACGTTAAAATACCTACTTCACTAATGAAGCGAGAAGGCCCTGAGACTTTTTAAAGCAGCTTCTAGATTGAGGGGGAAGCCATAAATATGGTGCCTTCAGTTTTGTCGTTTCGTAATTAATCTTGCTTGAGAAATGAGCCCGAAGATGCAGGCCGATACTTTGATAAATAGATTTTTGCTTCTTACCAACTCGTTCGTACACTTCGACGAGGAACAAGATTTTGGTTGCCTGGAAGTGACTAAGGCACACATTATCAGAAAGTGAGGTTACAGCAGATCTGGAATATTGTCTCAATAAATTTTATGAATTACGACGTTTAATCGTCTCTTAACTTTAAGTAGCGAAACTTACCCTTTATTTAGGGTAAGTATCATTATTATTCCTGATAGAGAGCACATCTAAAGTCGGATTAACTAATAACATAATAAATGGTCTTGACTATCAAAATTTCGACCAATACTTTCATATCTGCTGTTCGCCGGTTCCGAAATGAAACAATCTAGATTTGTCATGCCGCGACAGTAAGTTTTACATCTTTGTATTTTCCAATTTTAGCCCCTAAGTATGCGGCCCGCGGCGGAAAAAACGCCGGAGCCAATTTCTGTGAATGATTACAGATATTTGGGGCCACACTATAAGTGCGTGGAAATATCGGTACTTTAGTTCCTATCGACAGCGTATGAATGTCGGCTTTTATTGCGTCACCTTGGACCGCGATTTATTATAAGTGAGGTTTGATTTGAGGTATTTTAGTGTGGAGGCGCCGCATATTGGAGGCAATTTGAAGCACAAGATTGAGGTATTAACACATGGCGAAGATATGGAAGAATACTTACCACCTGACAATATTTAAAAACTAGACCGCGCCGGCGTTGTCTCATCATATGGTATGCATGCATGGTGTCATTACTTCCCATAATTTGATTCTTATTGGCGACACTATTGAATGGTGTGATAATATAGTGTGTTTTTTCTTAATCAACAGGTGCGGATACCTGGCAAAAAATATTAATTTCTCAAAAATCAAATGATGCAGTTTTAGCTTTTATCAAAATCGCGACTTTTTTGAGCACTTTCGTTATTCCTCGTAGTTTCAAATTCGGCCATTCATGCCCATTTGAAAAATTTACCCTGTAGAATTGTTGAAAATTACTGGAATACAACAATTTATAGGTTTAGCTTAATACCATTCAATAGAAGGAAAAAATCTGACTATTAGTTTGTTTCTCCTCTGTGATAACTATCCATTATGATAAAAATTAAGAAAATACAGCAAAGTGCCTGTCGGAGCATGCACAATGAAGGGCTCCGTAACGGTAAAAACCGCTGTCGTAAAATAGTTTTCCAATATATTATTCCAACTGCAAGTGTGTAATTAAAGTCCGTCGATTACTGCTCGTTAACTTGTAAATCCCGCTTAGCTGTGATAGTTGTTTTCCTTTTAACTACGATCAATATATTATGTATGTAGAAGCGTCGACGCATATCAATCAATCTGGACCAACGCCATCTATCTCTCACTGGAGGAACTATGTAGTTAGATATGACAGCTTACGTTTCGAAACGTCAAGTAATAACTTGGGGATGGTTAGCGTGGAGTAATGGCAACACCGAGCGAATAATCGAGTCAAATGTCGATCCGGAAGTATAATCAGATATTTGACATTGACAGGTACTGACGTTGACAGGTAGGTTGGCTAACCTGTAAGTAGGGAGGCAGAAGTGTGCGGTGACGGTTGAGTGAAGGACTTGGAATCGGTCCGGTAATCTGAGTGGACGTTCGTTACTCTGCGCTAAACTTCCCGCGTTTCTTAGTTCTTAATCGAGCCATATCTTAGGCATCGTTGATTATTTTGTATTCAGTGCGAGTTAGCAAGTAATTAAAAGTATTAACGAAGGTTTTTTGAGTGTTATGTACTACTGGAGTGAATTTTTTCACATGTCCAGAAACAACTGTTTCTGCTAAAGCGTGTGTGTGCACACACACACGCTTTCCAACGACACTCTGTGTATCTCTTACACATAACAATAATTTGTCTTCTGGTAGTTACCCAATTTTTTTTCAATATTTCATTTTCTGCAACTTTTTTGGTATGAATAATGTACATCGATGCCAAATTATATATTTTTTTTATTACTAAGAGTCTCTGTGCTAAGCCGCCGACAGACTGACTGACAGACATGGCGAAACTATAAGTGTTCCTTGTTAACTACGGAACACTAAAATGGAAAATGGTAAAACAAAATATTCACACAATTAAAACCGTGATATAAAAGGTATAGTTTACCAAAAAATGGTTTCGACATGTTTATTTCATCCACAGCTAAGTCAGTTAGTTAACAGATACGTAAAAAAACGATGCTTCATTCGTTTAGCAAATCAATTGTTGACTCCACTAAAACAATATAGGAAATTCAATTCAAACAATCATGCCATACAAATATGTACAATATTCATGGCTGGTTGTCCATTAAGCGTAACGCTGTGTTCCCTAACCCACCGTCAATGGAGGTCGTTTCAATAGACCGAATGGATTTGATTTACGTATGTCTATACCTGTTGTGTTGGACATGGTCCCAAGGGACTGCGTAGACGGGGGGATATGATTCCGGGATGTGAGTACTGGCATAATGTGACTTGATGATTTAGTATTGGTTTTAGAATGGTCTATTCTTGGGGATGTGGATTTTGTAACGAATTGGTTTTAGCTACCATCGGGCCATCATCGGGAGCCACGTGGCGACTCCCGGCCACCGAAAGCGCGGTCATGCGGACGGTGCTTGTGGATGGAAAGTTCGTGTACCACGTGCGCCTCAAAGAGATAGATGTCAACAGTTAAATGGGCCATTTAGGGCCAATGCCTGCCTGATCACCGGGACTGTCCGAAAGGGGTAACCACTGCCCCGGATCACATCGGGTTAAGGAAGGAACATGAATGGGTTTTAGTCAGTGAAACTGATAAATGGTAAAAAAAAGCCTGAAAAACTACTGTGAGCTGAAAGTGGTGATGATATTTCCTACCAACTTCCAAACAAACTTCCAAACGTTTGAAAGAAAACGGTTGCTTACTGTCACATACACTTCAGAAGTCAACTTCTCTCCAAGGAAAACCACATGAAAGCGAAATCTAGTCTTGTAGCAATGAAATGGCTTTTTTAACCGTATCCAGTGTACGATTAACCGACAACGAATATAGGCTAAAGATTTCAGCTTCTTATTGTGTAAAACTAGGGCAACCGATTTGGCCGAGACAATCAAACTTATTTGTTATCAAAGATGCTAACTAAGTTCTAGTTGATAGTATCCTAAAATGTATTCGATATTATAAATTATGTTTTCCACATAACTACGAACGGTCGCTACTGTAAAAGTTACACATAATCATCATCACGTTGTTAGCTGTAGAACCCACATATGTATTTCGGATGTTATGTTTAAGTCCTATGTAATAGGGGGCAAAGCCTATTGCCATCAACCGGGCACAAATCCAGACTATGGGTTGTTACTAAGAAACTCCTAATTAATAGTCCGACCCGAAAATCAAACCCAAGACATGCCCGGCAGTAGCTATTGCAACCAAAAGACCAATGAGGAAGTCTACGTGAGCTATTTAATTAATAATCAAATGTGATACGGTTGGTGAACACTTCGAAGGTTAAAATCTTAAATTATTTTATTTGAAAAGCTTTTTTCTGAATCAGGCTGTATTTCTATCTAATGCCCCCCCCTCCTCCGACAGCTCTACTCCTAAACAAAGGCCTCTCCACCAAACCCGCGGCCATCTAAGCTGGATGCGAGAAGCACAGAAGCGTCCTATGCAGCGAAGTTTGGTGGGGAGGCTTATGTACATAGGAGTACCTAGAGCATTTCGGAGGAGGAGGGCTTTCGGTTGAACTGATGATAGTGGTACTTAGTAAAGTTTTATATATGTATATATATTTCTATTTCGTATAAAACCATATGGGTAATATGAACATGATCAGCCTATAATGTTCCCACTGCTGTAATAATCTACCTAACGCGCGGGCCCCGTACGGGTTGGAAGATGTCACATTTGTTCGAGGTTTTGGTTCTAGAACATATGCTTATGTTAGTTCTCAAATCGTGAGGAAACTGTACAGGGTGTCTGAGAAAGGTGTCGCGAAAATGAAGCGTGTGGTACAGACCATCAAACGAAACAACTTTTTCCCGGGGATTAACATCGTAATTGAAAAAAAAAATAAGTTGTCCCATACAAAACTTCAATACCTACTTGACAAAATGAATGGGAATATATTTTTATTTTTTCACGCACCACTGCACCCTGGTTATGTTACAGGAATATTATATTTAAATTTTGACCATATTTATATTTTGTAATTCCATCTTTATTTGTTGTAGTAATATTACGTTAATATTACTTTTATTATGTGTTTAATAATAGACCGCACATTATAATATTTACATTACATGCTGAAGAAAGGTAAGATAAAAATAGCCCAAAAGATTATCGCATTGTGATTTCTGGTAGACAAAATTGTGCTCTCGTGCATAACACCGTTAAGAACAGAGGCGTCAAACAATGTTTGTTCCAAGACGGAGTTAGCTCTTACGTAAGCCAATCTTAAGCCCAGCCTTAACCGAGACAAAAGCGGAACGGATGTGGTCCGGTCCTAGCCGCACTTCCGGCAAAATGGCCGCTCTATTGTGATAAACAAACTTGTTATTGAGATGTTTAGATTACGCAATTGTAGTGTAAATTAGGCCCTCCGATTGTAATATAAATTGGAAGTGAAGAGAATAGTGTTCAAGGTATTTTGCTTATAAGTTTAATACTACTCCTGTCCTGATGTCCTCATTCAGGGGTCAACGCAGCACAACCCTTTTTTAGTAAATGATAATATGTTACGAAACGCGTTATTCAATTACATACACTATTATTTATGAATTATGTACAGAGGCCAGCACATCAAATTACCACAATCTGTCAAATTACTTTGATAGTATTTCAACTTTATTGCAAAGACATTATGTTCATTTTTAATTGAGAAAATTTGACAGTTAGGGATAGCTTGATGTGCTGGCGTCGCTTTTCTGAAAATGGTTTGAAAAAAAGTACATCAGTTGTATTAAGAACTCGGAACAAGTTGCAGAAAACAATTGCATCACAGTAGTCACCTGGTGACTGTGTGCAATCGTCTAAAAAGGTACGTCACATTGCACTTGCGATATTTGAATCAAATTGGATTTAAGAAAGACTCGGAATACTTGGAAAAGTCCGTAAGATAGTTAACAAGGTTGATAGAACTAGCTATGGAAGTATGGAAAAAGAAAGCGAATTTGGAAAAATATAGATAATGAGGAAATGCAAAGTAAGAGATTTGGGAAGTTCCTGACCAAGTCGCCTAAAGAAGTGTGGCTAAGTTTCAGATTAAGTCATTAACTGCCACGCAGCAGACACAATAGAAAAACTATTGTCCGCGGTCACCGGTGACCGCGTTGGCGCTCAACGTGTTAATAGACTAAGGGCTCTGTCTCATTAGGACACCATGGTCACGCAACCATGGTCGCGCTGCTATCAACATATACACAGCTTGATGGTAGGTGTCTCACTAGGTGTACAATCGGATTACAACTCAAAGTCAAAGTCAAATCATTTATTTCAAATAGGCACAAGTAAGGCACTTTTGAACGTCAAGATGAACAAGAAATAGAATTGATTCTAGTCGCCCCTTCCTAAAGGTAGTTTCGTGTGGAGAAGAATGGGCAAGAAACTCCACCGTTACTCTTTTAAAATGTTTTACAATGTTTTGTATACATGAATTATAACATTATATTTGAAGACGATGCACCCAGAATAAAAACACTACACCACAAAAGTGAAAAGAAAAACACATAATAGTAATGGCAGGTAAACTTAAGGATGTCATAAGTACAGTCAACAGCAAAAGTAGATGATCAAAATCAGAAACTCAATACTAGTGAACGCAGTTCGCGTCAGAACTGTGTGGCGTCGGAGTGATTCAAAAGTATATGATTGTAAATTATACCAAACATTTAGTACTAGTACAGCTGTCATATATTCGTGATCAGTTATAACTCCAAAAGTTATTAACACAATTCACATCAGAACTAAGAAGTAAATTTTTTTTTCAAAACTAGTGAACAATCCACGATTGTTACTTGGAAAGCAATAAAGATATTGAGTATTGAGTACAGTTGAAATCAAAAATTAAATTATGAAACTGAGGCCACGTAATCATGAAGCAAATAATTCTTATTTTTAACTATCCCAGTAATTTTGTTTGTTATGTTTTTATTAACACTGCTTGCAATGTTCTAAAGTAGCTGATGCGATACAAAATCATAACTCAATAATTGCTTTTGACCAGTCGGCTACAGTTATGATTTTGTATCGCATCAGCTACTTTAGAACATTGCAAGCAGTGTCAATAGACTAGACTAGATATTAAAATATCAATCTACCTTCCGTTTTTAATATACTGTAGCCGCTACTGTATAGCTACTTTTGAACATTGACATAAATTCGCGAACATACAAAGACAATAATATTTATTGATTTATCGTTTTGTATCACATCAGCTACTTTTGAACATTTGACAGAAGTTACAAAAAAAAAACAAATTAATATAGTAAAGTTTTTAAATTATATGATTTTTAATGAACATATGCTGTTTTCGGGGTTGTTCAATTGGACGAAATTTGGCATATATTATTAAATATGCAAATCTTTATCAAATTCAGCTTTTCCGTAAAACATAACAAACAAAATTACTGGGATAATTAAAATAAGAATTATTTGCTTCATGATTACGGGGCCTCAGTTTCATCATTTAATTTTTGATTTCAACTGTACTCAAAAATCAATATCTTTATTGCTTTCCAAGTAACAATCGTGGACTGTTCACTAGTTTTGAATTTTTTTTTTACTTAGTTCTGATGCGAATTGTGTTTATAACTTTTGGAGTTAAAACTGATCACGAATATATGACAGCTGTACTAGTACTAAATGTTTGGTATAATTTACAATCATATACTTTTGAATCACTCCGACGCCACACAGTTCTGACGCGAACTCCGTTCACTAGTATTGAGTTTCTGATTTTGATCATCTACTTTTGCTGTTGACTGTACATGGTGCTCACATACAAACATTCTTAAAGTTAATAATAATAAATCAATCCATGTGTGATAAGTTATTTCAATATGTTAAAATAGTATTTTACAAATAATAAATTATTACCTAATTTACTTAGCAACCAGTTTGATTTTGTCTAACTGAACTGGAAAAATGACAACTTACTGATGGAGACCACTATAATTAAAATCGGTGCATGTTTTTGAAAATGTTTGTTCTCTAAACGTCTACCTGAATTTAATTCAGCAGAAGTGGTACATAATACAATGTTGTATTCAAGAAAACTTGTTTAGTACTTGCAACTCTCCAGGTCCACCGATCTTCACATAAAGAGTCTAGACAAGTTACAAAGTGTAGGTATATATTATATTGTTTATTTAAATTCAAATCGCCAAGTACTTGTGTTATGGGCTGTTACTGCTAAATATTGTGATAACTGCGCGACCGTCGTCGAACAGGCCACATACGGCAGGTATGCGTCAAGATGTCCCGTTTACATCCAGCAAAAGGTTAAAAGCTTAGAGTCCCGTTTACATCCGGCAAAAGGTTAGAAAGTACGGCTTTGGTATAATTTAAGTGATTTACTCGGAGCGCAAATCTGAATGGAAGTAGAAAGAACATCTTTTCCAAATAATACAGTCTTGTTGGGACTGTATGTGTTTTATAGAGGGTTGATCGTACCAAAGACAGGACTGACTCAGGTCGTTGCTCAACTTAGCCCGAGGGCGACGAGGACCGAACCTAGATGGAAAAATCTTAGGTTTTAAATGACAGTTATTTCTGTCCATTTTAGTGGGTCGGTTCACAATATGCATTCGTGTGTCATTCAAGCTACCGTCCGGACGCTTGTGTGGTAATAAAAAGTAACCGCGGTGGTAACTGCGATCCCCGAGATCCTTGCGCAACAATACTTTGTACAGAGTTTGTGTCACTTGTGGGCATATTTATTATTTAAATATGCGAATGCGATGGATTCTAAAATCAAACTTTAACCACATATATAATTTAAATGAGACTAAAAAAATATTATTTTAAAAAACATAGCTATAGGTATATAGAATTACATTTAATTCTTAAACCAAATATTTTAAACATTTGCATTTGAAACACAAGATTTAATGACAAAGAAGGAATGAGAAGAAACTCTTCGGTTATTTGTAACGGTTATTTAAAAAAAAGGCGATGTTGAATAATATAATGGCAAAACAGTCAAAGACCTTTTCGAAATATTGTTAAAAAAAAGATTACAATGTAATTAGTTTGTGTAGACAATTAAAAACAATTCCGAAATGAGTAAAAGTCCACCATTAAAGCTAGTGTACCTTGCGTACTTCTCCTACACAAAAAGTATGCTCAATACACGTAATCCTGTATGGAGCAATTTGTAAATTAGCCGTACTAAACAGGCAATGTGCGCATTATCTAAGCCTAGCGTTGGCTAACACTGCGAGTTAGCGCGCAGTCCATTCTGTTGACGATGTCCCCTCGAGTCGGCACATGAAATAATAATTATTTCTCTGCACCGCGAGTGGATGAAGAGTTCAACTTTTAGTGCTGGATGTGTGGGTTCGTTTTCGCGTGATCATAAATTAATGTTATGTGTAAATTCAGTATTATGTATGTCAAAAAAATTATCAACAAAACATATTAATACATTTTCAGAAATAAAGGTGTCATAGGTAGGTGCTTTTTATGTGCAATGAGCATTGCATGTATTTTCGTAAAAACTTTAAATTCAAGAGGCGATCAAGGAAAACATTCATAAAGTACCGTCGAGATGTTTGGTGGTAGAAATTTATGTGAAAAAAAAAAGAGAAAGAAATTTGTTTGGAGATATTGAGATCGACCAATACGCGTCGGTTCCTGCTGCTGCACCGTCGTGGTAAGATGATTTAGCGTCCTAAATTGACGGCATGTGACAAGACGTTCACGTCCAGCAAACGGCCTAAAATGTGGAAAACCATGCAGTGCAAACGCCAACTCACACACTGTTTTTAGCTAGGCGCTCCCTGATTGGCATCACGGCAATTATTTGGTTTTTTGTTTCAGTTCAATGCCGCGGTGATGTGAAAATTTTGTACATTTATACTTACTTTATGTTGGAAAGATACTAGTTTTTAGATGCCTATTTCATTTGCTCAACCGTCCCATAATTTTCGAATAAACAGTATACAAGGCACAGCTTCGGCTTCTTGAGGACAACATTGACATGCTGTTCAAGTTAAGTGAGGTTTTTTAAACGGAAAGTAACATTTACAAAAAAAAAATAGAAAAGCTAGAGGACACGTTATTGATACGAGGATTGGACTTACCATTATTTTATGAAACTAATCTACATTTAAAAACTTATTAAGATTCGCCATTTTGGGAAAATAACTATTTTTCCAGAACCGGGTCATTTCCATGTCTGTACCTCCTTGTCGTTGTACGTCTGTACGTTCATATTATGCACTAGTGTAGTACGAGCAGGCGTAATGCATGTAATTCTAATGCATGACCAACATTTGCATGCAAATAAGATGTTTGTCCACTTTTCGCTCGCACACCGTCGCATTTAATTAGTTACGGCATCTCGGACAGGTTATATTCCCTCGCTAAATGGAAATGCTTGCTAAGCTAGAATTTTGAGTGCGGGGAATTAAGCGACGTATTATTTTTGTTTAAGTGAAACCCACAAATAATTATTTTATACTAGCTTTTGCCCGCAATTTCGTCCGCGTGAAGTTCGTTTATACAACAATATCGGAAACGCATTCTATCTACATAGATCAACTGGTCACAGTAAGGTACTACATGGATGTTTGTTACTAGATAGACGCAAATTATCAAGGAAAAAGGATAGTAAAACAGGTATCAGTGTCATTATTAGTATCAATAAGGTCCCACATATAGCGCCATTTTCATTAAAACACGAGGAGTTAGCAGAAACCGTTTCAGTTCTGATGTTCGCTTTCGATTGTCCTCGGTTAATTAAAAAACGAGGATTAAACGCTTGCCGTAATTCTGCCTTAAGACAGTCATTGTGGCTCGAGCCGTATGCGCTGTGACTCTGCCTTATTGGGACCACATCTCTGGACTGTCAACAAGAGCTGGCGTTAAGAAATGTACCGTTAAATCTCGATATCTAAGGCCATTCACAGGTGCAGCATTGCAATCATCGTAGCCCAGTTTTTAAAACCGAATTGCATAATGAAGACGCTACTAGACATCTACTAGTTTCAATTCTTGGACTAATTGTACCATATAAGGAAAAAAAATCAAATCCTGTTCATTCCTTGAAGTGATCTCCTATGGATTCCTTCTGCTGTCAAGAATGCCTATGCGTTCATGTTTTTGGGTTCTCCTCTATACTCGCTTCCACTCTTTAAATATTGGCTGCACTGCGAGCAGAACGTCGTCTTCCAGTTCATGGCATATCGGATATTGAATCTTTCTCTCTGCTGAAATCGTGCCACCGACCATCGAATCATGGGTTCTAATGGGGTGTTACGCACATGGTTGCAGCGTTGGGTTTGAATAATCGATCGATGTTTAAAAAAAAACTAATATTTTGGCACGTTGGAACGCTGCGAAATTATCTATGATAATTCTCCGAAATGCTCTTTAAAATTTATTAAAACAGAAGAATAGTAAATGTAAGTGCAAAAATCATTTTATTTTAAAACCCCGTCCTGACTATTGAGCCATCCTGTATACATATATACTTAATCGACGTATCTTGCATAATAATCTAGTTTTCTAGCTTCATTACGCTCAGTTTCATAATGCAATATTATGTCACATGATGTCACCGAGGTACCTGGCAATATTAATTTCCTGTTACCCGATCGCTGGGACATGTTGCAACCAGGCAGTGAATAATAACAGGAATGAAGGGAAAATTATGTGGTCATGTTGTTATAATCCTTTAAATATTTTAAATTTGTTTGTTTTGTTTTCTGCCTGCGTTTTATATTTTGGGTTTCCCTAAATTTAGAGCGATAATGGGGGATGTTTGAGCGGAATAAATCATCTATTGGTAAAAATAGTCAGAAATTTTTATAGTCTAATATTTTCACACTCCTTTGATTGCCAGTTTTTTTTTAATTTTCTTTATAAGTTTATAAACAGTGTAGTGCTACTACTAACTGTAAAATAAGTGATAGGTATACTCTGCATACCCTGAGTTACTGAAAGAAATAATAGCAGAAAATGGTACCCACATTTTATTTACGACTGCTGAAATACACTGACCCCTTGCACTTACGAGAGGACGTTATTTAATTTCCTACTAGTGCTACAAAGTAGCAATAAAATGTTTTTACACTTCACTCTCCATTAAAATAAATCGAAGCACTCACAATCGATGGGGTACAAATTGTCCCCGGTGAAAGGTCGCCGACTCGAAGGGTTAACAATGAGGCGCCATTATTTCGTGTGAATTGAATTGGCATAGACGATTTAACTTGCTTAAGCCACGCGGATTTGTCGCTTCAATGACCTCCGGTCGATTCGACCCTCGACTTCAAAAAGCCGACTAGAATTTGTATAGCCTTATGAGGGTTAAATGATTTTTCTGTCAAATAAAATGCGTGGACCATTGTTCTGCGGGCGCCGGATATTTTTTTCGGAAAATCGATACTTTTTATCGTGATGAAAAAATCATGAGGTTATTCGATTACCTGACACAAAAATTCGAATCCGTGCAGTGTTTCGTTTTTGTCATTTGATGGATATTAATCCCCATATTTGGCTTTTTTCAATCAAGCATACTAAAACAAGTTAAATGATCGCTTTCCAGAAATATTGTTGGAGCAATAAATACAATAAGTCACCTCCAAAGTATCTCTTAAAAAACCGTAACCGATCCGATAACTCTAAAATTAATGACAATAAAAACAATACTACAAATAACTAGCAATCAATAATCCCAATCAGTTCGAACAAGCAACCTGTTACTTCGACAGAAATAATAGAAAAAATAAAATTATGATAAAAGTGGGATCTTGCGACCGCCATTTATCAGGGCGAGTGTCAAAAATATCAACGTGCAAGTTTCCCTTAGTGGTTGGGAGGGCCACCAAGATTTATGCGTTGGCCCTCGGATACTCGGCTTAGATACTCCTTAGGGAGGACTGACGAATGTATCTCGCAGACTTCAATTGTTTGCTGAAGCGGCTGTTGTAATTGGTGGATCAATAGTTTTAGTATGGCTGTACTTTTCCTCTGTAGTAAAGTAAATTAGCAACTTATGGACCTTAATCGAAAGATAAACCCAGAAATTATATTGGTTTGAATTAAGAAGTTGTTGAAAAACTAGAACACATGATGAACTGTCATTTTCTTGAAGCGTAATATATGTACATTTAAAACAAAAGTGTATGAGCACTAACAGTAATAGGTTTTCGAAAGAGATGTCGATTTCCAGGATAGGTACGGAAACAAAGCAAGACAAACTTCCTCATTAACTAAATGTGTGTTATTTCTTGATAAACGACCATAATAACTAGGTATTTACATAATTATAACCATAAGAATCATCAATACATCTCTTGGTCTTGGTTTTGGGACCAATTCTAACGTTGTTATGGTCGCGAATCATATTTTGACCAAGCTACAACCTAACAATGACCTGCAAATTGAAAAAAATGCAACAATATTTGAATTTTGCGGGTTATCTTTAGGGGGGCTAATCTGTGTTTTAATAAGAAAAAACATTATCTATGGTTAGGTTAGTCTTTGCAATCTACTGTTAAATTATTTTAGTGATAGCTTTTTCGTCTGGAATAATCTATAACAATGCAACAGTTTGTGTATCTTTGTTCTGCGATTAGGTATGTATGCAGGAACGCACGCGTTCATTAATTCAAATCTTCGCAAGCAATGGGAAATTGCTACTGAAGTCTGTGGGTGTCGACCTCAGGACGAACAGGCTGCGTCTCACACAGACAACTGTACATCACTTGCCCACCCGCATAACCGGTCCTGACTATGTACATTTTAGTTGCTGAGACTAAAACTATAAACATAATATACAGGAAAGCCTTACAAAAATGTTGCTGTGATTTTAGTATGTATATTGTGGTGCCTTTCGAATTCCACGCGAACGAAATTGCAGGCAGAATTATCAAATACGTAGGTCTACGGTCTCTTGGAACTCTACAAAATAAAGCTTCTAAGTCAATGCAGTAAAAAATAAGGTCATTTATGCGACATATTTTCATACTCGCATATAAATCAAATCCTCTACTACCTAGTTGCCGATGATGACCTAGAATCATGAAATTTGGCAAGAAGCAAGGTCTCACCACATCAGTTAAAGAAAATCGTTAATTTGTGGTTTTATCACATATTTTAACCCACAATTTCATCACGTATGAATTTCTAACATAAATGATATAACATCACGCCTTGTTTCTCCGAAGAGTAAGGCACAGATGTACCCATAGAACATCCACATTTCACCAGTATGTTTAAGTCCCATGTATTACTCAGGGTGAATGTACGTTTTAACTTGATTGCTTATTTTGTCAAAAATAACGAAGTGTAAATTTTTTTTTATAATTTTTCTTAAAACTCAACCTGCCCTGCAAAAAGTAAGTGAACCAGTCCCAAAGCCATTTTTCTGTTTGATGGCTTGGCTTACCTAAGTGTTCAAAAATAGTATTGGGAAGAATACTCCCTACTAACGATAATATTTGTGGGTAACGAAGACCTCGGAGCAGTTCTGTCCAGTTGAGAGGCATCTGGAGAGATACCCATCCCGCAACGTAATGGCATTCCAAAGATTGATGGGTTTAAGGGTATGAGGCTGCGGTCAAGTTATTTCCCGCCATAAAACCTGAAATGAGCGTAATAACCGCTTTCTTTAATCGTGTAATCAATTGTGACATGTAGGGGATGAGGCATTCCGATTTTTTCAATCATCTTTAGGTGTAAGAAGATTGCGAGTTTTGCGAGCCTATACTTTGCCCTGTAATCCACCGAATCCTGTGCTTGTTGGAGTAGTGAAGTAATACCCTTGGCTCAGAAGACTATCAGTAGACAACTGGATAAAATACGTTCGTCACCCCTCAGCCGTCTCTAAAATTGAACGCATCTAAGTTACAACGCCTATTTCAATAATTATGTCAAATGCTTTCCCGAATCATGGGGATCTCCCCTTTCTTGAGAATTATTACATCAGTAGCCATTTCTTGAATAGACTTAAACCATCTTCAAGTGATTGGTGCATGGTGAAGAGCAAAATGCGATATTTAAAAGGAACGTAATCAAGATAAATAATGTATGTTCATAAGAGATGTAGAGAATGCAACTCGCTGTTAAATATTTATAATTCAAAGCACAGTGTGCGACCTTGTAACAGGTAGCTCCAAATTTGAGAGCACTATTGCTGACATATATGAATTTCGTTGCACATTTTATCCTCTCTCAGAGAGCTAAAACGTGTTGTAACACACAGTTGAAGAGACAGCGCTACTATTAGACGATGAGGCCTTTAATAAATATGACGAGAATGTGACTTTTGTGGAGAGTCACGAGTTTTCCCTATAATAATTGATAAAATCGGTAACGGAGTAGTAACATTTCTCTATCAGTAATGACGACAGGAGTTTCTTAAATTTTATTAAGGGCTGAAACTTAATGCAATTTGGCTATTTGTTAATAATAGGTGCCATGCCACTGATGTTTTTTCTAAGCAAATCAGTCTTATATATACCAGTACACAATAGACTCTGATATTTTGATATCATGGCAGTAGTTCGCATCATGCAGTGAAGGAAATAGATGCTTGTTAGTTTTAACAAATATAGCTACTTTGAGAATGTATATACTAGGAAAGGGTAGTATTTTATGTTTCCTGAAAAAAGGAATGCAACTCTCTGTAACCTTGAGACCAAAAATGGATCTTACGCACCGTTTTTGAGCTTTAAATATAGACTCCCTTTTGGAACACTTATCCCAGAATACTACACCAAACCTTAAAACAGAGACCACCAAACCGTGATTTGCAACCATTAATGTATCAAAGTTAACTTTCTTGGACAGATAGTAGAGAGCATACGCAGACGTGCTTAATCTTTTGCAAACTTCTTCAGCCTGCGGTTTCCATGTTAATTGACTGTCAATCAATATACCTAAGAATTTAGCCACGCTAACGCTATCAATAGTTTGCCGTTCATAATTAATTTTTAGATTTAAGGGATGAATTTTGTGGTAGAAATGCATTATATTTGTTTTATTGAGGTTTATTATAAGAGCCAGTTTTTTATTATTCTTAGAGAATTATTTATTTCATCTTCGTAAAGCTTTTTGTTGAGGCAGTCTATTAGGATCGTACTGTCATCGGCAAATAATACACAAGGGTATGGGATGTGTCGAGGTAGATCGTTTATATACAGCACGAATTCGCGCCCTTCACCAGTGTCGTCATAGGCCGCCAGTGACATCATGTTCTGCAAAAATCTTATACAATTTTGTTCCTCTCATAGAATATGAAGTCTCATTCGCGAAGATGGTTACTAGCGAAAGCATATTTCGCAAAAGAGACGTTGAATAGTTATTGAAAACCAACTCTCCCAACACGTATCCATGATGCGCGCGCTTTTATCCTTTTAGTATTTACTTGCTTTCGAACCTAATACAATGGAAGTACTTTATAAAGATCGACAGGCACCCACCCGGGCTCGTCCGTATTGCGGGGTTATGGTACAACTGAGGTGCGCCGCGCGCCGTCTATGCAAGTCCAATCCTCTACAGTTGCCAAAAAGCGATGGCAGTTAGTCTACTTACTCCTAGATAGACAACCACCTAATGTCTCCCCTATCGAATTATTTTTACTAATAGATTCTAATAGTCGAAAACTTATCACCGATAAGCTATATGTATTTAGAGTTACCGCACAACGTCAAAGTCGGGAGCCCGTTTAGCTGTCTATCGGTGGTCTCGTTGTGGCGATGCGGTTTACTAAGTAGCGGTTAAAGGGTTAATCCAAGCTAATGAAACTGGCCAATTGAAATCGATTATGTTCGACACAATAGCAATACTTGAATGTGAAGGTATTAATCTTTCGTAACATTTCAAACTGAACGATAAACAGTCTTAGGTACTCCATTTACAATAGCGTTAGACGACAGAAATAAATGTTGATTTACTTACATAGGAAGTCGTAGATTTGGTTTCAAAAAGCTAAACTGTTTTTTAAATATTTAATTCAAGAGATATCGACAGGTTCTGAGAGACAAAATCAGTACACAATCAATTTAGTGTAGTTCTAAAGTCACCCAGGCTACCCTCTGAGGGTCGGGAATCGATAGCAGATTCTCGGCTATTGTAGGCGCGGGCTTGCGGACGGCGTAGTATAGTATAGTAATGGGTAGTTCGCCGTCCGGTAAGGACCGTTGTGACGCGTTGTGACCCATACGCACTTCAAAGAGATGTCATCAATTGATGGGGTCCGCTAGGGCCGATGCCTGTCTGGGTCGCAGGTATGTTTGAAAGAGTTACCGTGGCCCCTGGCGCAGACAACTGAAGAACGCGGGTGGGTTGTAAAATTCTCCGCCCAGAGCGGGAGTAGCTATTTGATGATTCTCACCCTGAAAAAAAATCCAGTCTAAATCTTCTACCTACTTACAAGAAGAGGTCAGGGAATTAGGGGCTTCAATATTTCTGCAAGTCCTCAGGTACTGCTGTGATCCGGTTTGAAATGTTACGTTATTCTTCAGACTTTCAGATTTATTTCTATGGATCGATTATCACAGTAACAGTGTCATTTTAGCAGCTATAACTTTCAGTTGCAGTTTCAGTTGGGATGTTAGTTAAGATCATATAATAATGTCTACTAGCCTACAGCATACTCATGAATAGTTCGCATATATACTCATACCTATACACTTCCTTTCAGTATCATTTTAGCAGCTATAACTTTCAGTTGCAGTTTCAGTTGGGATGTTAGTTAAGATCATATAATAATGTCTACTAGCCTACAGCATACTCATGAATAGTTCGCATATATACTCGTACCTATACACTTCCTTTCTCACTCGCAAACAAATTCAATTCACATTCTCAAATTTTTCAAACTTACAAACATCTGATACGGTTTACCAACTCAATATTTCTCCATTGCCCCAGAGACCAGACAACTTGTAAGAATAAACCACGAGATACTTTGCTATTTCATATATTTTCCATGTGATGCATTGTTTTCATGTATAGGAGCATATTCGATATCAATTTGGCAAGAAAACAGCGTCATCTGTGTAGCGATGCCGCAGTTGTAAATCAAACACATTATTTATCTTTAAAGGACGCTTCAGGAAGTGTGGGGTCCAAGGTACAAACGTGAGAGAACATTATCAAGTAGGTACTTAATCACTGTCATGTAGGACATTAAAAAATATGTACAAAGCTTTGCTTAGACCTTAGGTACCTATGATTTCGTCATAAATTAAAATAAAAAGGAATTTTCATGAAGTCTGGTGGAAATACAGGATATAATTTTTTTATATTGAGCTCAGAGCCATTCACGCCTTTCCAAAATCAAACTTTATTAAAAGTCTAGGAGTAGCGCAGTCAGTTTTTTCTCATCTACGCCGTCCGTTCACTCGATTGACGGATGTATGAGGACTCCTATGACTTAGACCTCCTCGCAAAGGGACGAAACACCTAAATCTTCCGGACAATAATGTTTCCAGATAAAAACGGGCCTGATAACGAGTGTTATACGGGCCCTCTAATGTACACAGACGGCCGTTTTACAAACGTTTTAAATAATCACAATAGGTCCGGTTTTCTTACGCGTTTAGATATTTTTGTGTAAAAAATTGTTCGAATTTCTTGTAACATTTTGCGGATGGGTTTTCTGTTTTATTAAAAAAAAACAAACTCCATGGCTAGATATCTTTTGGAAAAATAAAATTGTAAATGTAAAATGGCTAGCTAGGTTTACCCTGTTAGGGGAAAAAATAGGTCGTAATTGATTCTGATTATGTGGACTGGGATTATCCAGTATACACTTATGTACCTACTTGTTAGTGTGGAAAATATATGAATGGATCTCTCTCTGTTCACCATTAGTACTGCTACTCTATACAGGTATAACAGGTCAAATGAATACTAAACGTAATCTTAAATCATAGTAACTGCAAGAAAATCCTTAAGGAGGTTCTTCAAACTATGTCTTAAGATACAGAGAAGTTATTACTTGTGCTTAAGTAAATATTGTTACTTTGTTTTTTTACCTATTTTACTAATATATGACTTGTAATATAAGATTATTATTATATGTGGTTTTTTAATCAATTAATGTTACCTCCAATCGCTGAAACACAGGATTACCTAGTTTAGGGACAAATCATACATAGATTTATGAAAACTGTGTTTAACAAAAAAAAAATAAGAATTAACCTTATATTTTCATCATAAAGGTCCACAATTGAAATTTTTTTATTTGAAATTATATTAATTATATATCTCTGTTATTTCATTTATCTAAGTTACATGAAAAATTAATTACTATATACAACCTAAAACTAAAAAATATATACATTATGTACAAGTGGTAAAAAAGGGGGAAAATCTCATAGGGCGTCAAAAAATTCATCCCCATCGCTGTCAGTGGCACATGTGCCCAAAAGGCTGGCAGCGTTGCCACGTTGAATGGCAATGCTGATTCTTTGGTCGAAAAATTGACCAGCCCTCTGGTCACGTGTAGAGTCGACAAACCGCTGGGCGATATCCCGAAACACTCGATGAGCACTCGGACCCCACGGCCCTCACCAAATGCTGTCACCAAATGACACAAACAATTTGTGTTTTCTATACGTGTTCATAGTCGGCTTTTATATTGTAATTTTTTGATGTGAAGTGCAGTGTTTTTTTATTTATTTGTCTTTTAGGTAAGTGTTTTTATATTTATGTTAAATGCCGGCTAGTGCAGTGTTTTTTTATTTATTTGTCTTTTAGGTAAGTGTTTTTATATTTATGTTAAATGCCGGCTGTAGCGACGCCGGAAATAGTGCCAGTCAACCTGCCACATCGGTCGATGTCCTGGTGAGATGTCCCCATTGCTCCCAGCCACGTTTCTTTAAAGGCGAACGGGGGCTTCGGATACACTATGGTAAGGTTCACAAGCCTCATAGTGTACCTCCGTGCCCCCCAGCCACATCCCTACCACCAACAACTTCGGCTCAAAGTTTATGGAAAACATTGTCAAAATTGAAAAATTCTACCCCAGTATTAAAAAGAGTTCCCCGGGGTGCGAGACGGTCTGTTGCACTAAGTTTGTCACGATGTCTCCGTCTTGCGACCCAGGAGAACTCATTAAGTGCCTGGGAGCAATTACTTACCTTCCCTTATAGGATACTGATACTACATGTCCAAAAAAAATTGGCAACTAAAAAAACATTAACAAACCAAATTAAAGATAATTGTAATAATTCGGCCCTTATTTTAGATCCAAAATTACCTGTTCTCAATAACCCTTCACGGAAAGGGTTATGTTCATATGTAGAGTCAAAACTAAGTGACGGTGACATCAGGGGAGCAGCCGCCAGGCTTCTTTTCAGTAGCATCCAGCGCCTGCGGATGGTCTCACCTCCCCTCCCTCTCAATCCGAATTCTTCACCTTTTATGGTTACTGCCCCGCAACTGATTGCAGCCGTGAGCTCCTTTAGAAGTGGTTCTGTTGGCGGCCTCGACGCCCTGACTTCTCAACATTTAAAAGATTTAATGAGTTCAGGCGCCGGGGAAGCGGGTGAGTCGCTTTTGAAGGAGCTTGCGGCTCTAATAACCCTGATGATCAATGGCGGTGTGAATGATGCCGTCATCGACGTCTTGTACGGGGCCAACTTATGTGCCCTACGCAAGAAGGACGGCGGTATTCGTCCCATCGCTGTTGGTTGTACCTACAGGCGTACGGCAGCCAAAATATGTTGCCGATATTATTCTGAAATTTTAAAAAATAAGTTCCAGCCCCTGCAGCTAGCTTTGGATCCAATGGGGGCTGTGAGGCTGCCGTACATGCCCCCTCCAGTTTTCTAAATTGCCACTTTGTTGGCTGTAGTTAAAAAAGAATTACCGGAAATTTATGGTTTTTTGTGGCAGTGCTACAGGCATCCTTCAAAATTATTGTATAGAGAAAATGTTTTGGAATCCGCAGTCGGATGCCAACAAGGTGATCCTCGCGGGCCAGTCATTTTCAGTTTGGCTATCCACCCTATTATACAACAGCTAAATTCACAATTTAATGTATGGTATTTAGATGATGGAACTCTAGGAGGTGACGTAGATACAGTTCTAAAAGATTTACAGCTACTAAAGCATCAGTCCCCATCAATCGGCCTTGACCTCAACTATTCCAAATGTGAAGTTTACATTTGTGACAATACTGACAGACAATCGACTTTACAGAAATTTAATTCAATAGCCCCAGGTATCAAAGTTTTGGAAAAAAGTACACTGCACCTCTTAGGTTCCCCAATTTTAGAAGACAGTTTTGCACCTTTCGTTGACGGAAAAATTGAACATTTTATTGATATTTCGGATAGACTCTCTAAAATTAATGTACAACATTCGGCATACACCCTCATCAGATACTGTTGTTTCGGTCCAAATTTTATGTATTTCCTCCGCTCTTCCTCCCTGTGGAAGCAGCCACACCTTTTGGACAAAATCGATTAAATTATTCGACATACTCTGACATCCATTTTAAATGTGGCTTTGGACGACTGTGCTTGGCTGCAAGCCACATTACCCATTCGTTTTGGTGGGCTCGGCGTCCGCAAAATTTCTAGTGTAAGCTTACCGGCGTTTCTGTCCTCGGTCCACAGCACCAAAGAGTTAACCGCAAAAATCATAGCTCCTTCTCGGGTTAACTCTGAAGTGCCGTGTTTGACCGATGCAATTAACGCTTGGAAGGTGGCTTGTCCGGATACGGTGCAGCCCGAGAACCCGTCTTCCCAGAGACAGTGGGATGAGCCGCTCTGCAGGTTGGTACGGAATAATCTAATTAATACGTCCACCAATACTGCTGAGCGTGCCCGCCTACTGGCTGTGGGACAGTGGGAGTCGGGCCTCTGGCTTCAGGCACTACCGTCACCCAACATAGGCACTATGCTGTGTGACACAACTTTCCGGCTCGCTACAAGTCTGCGTCTGGGTTCTCCTTGCGGGGCTCCACATCGTTGTCAGTGCGGTGAAGCAGTCGACCGCCTCGGACACCATGGCCTTTCTTGCAGTAAAAGCGCTGGTCGGTTGGCACGGCACACCAGTATTAATGACGTCATCCGTCGAGCTCTTGTCACCGCCGGGGTGCCAGCTATTTTAGAACCTAATGGCTTGGCACGCGACGATGGTAAGAGGCCAGACGGAATGACTATAATGCCTTGGAAGTTGGGTAGGCCTTTGGTGTGGGATGCAACTTGTGTCGACACCATTGCGCCATCCCATCTTCCTAGCACGGCGGGCTGTGCTGGGGCGGCTGCTGCAGGAGCGGAAAACCTCAAACGGCGCAAGTATAACAACCTTATTGGAAGTTATATGTTCGAGCCGTTTGGGGTTGAAACACTAGGGCCGTGGGGTCCGAGTGCTCATCGAGTGTTTCGGGATATCACCCAGCGGTTGGTCGACTCTACAATTGAAAATAAATGAAATGTTTATTTCTATAAGTTCAGACACTTTTACGCGTCAATATTTTAAACCTAGATGGCACCGGCATTATTACCTAGCTAACACTAAGGTAATAGTGGATTGATTTTTCGCGAATCTGCATTCGGAAAACTTAACCGCTTGATAACCTTGTGGTTTCTTTTCAGATCCCATTCAACCACCACATTTACTTATTTTCTTTTCGTAAGAGCTAAAATTTTATTTCAGAAAAAGGCTCCTATTATTCTTTGAAACGTTAACGAAAAAGATTTATGTGCACAGGTTTATCTAACAAAGCATTAACATTTTATTTCACAAGGTATCTCAAATGCATGTTTTAATGGCCCTAAGAAAGTTCACGTAATTTGGTTTCAAACGAATTCATTGTGTGATTTGATAAGAATTTTAATGGAATAAAAAAACAACATCTCAATTTCAAATTGTCATGGGAGTGGAACGTTTTATTACGTCCAAATTGCTAGCGAGTTTTAGTTAATAGGCGACCTGCGAATGAGACAATACTATACATACCTAAGGTAACTATCGTCCAACGCTGTACGGTCCCTAGGGTTGTGGTAATGTCTCAGTGCACCGGACATCGCTGAAGGAGGGATGGAGCCTGGAGGCAGGCAAAGGAGAGGGCGAGGCCAGAGCAGGCAAAAATGAGGGAGCCCGGAGGCAGGCCAAAATGAGGAAGCCCAGAAGCGGGCCACGCTGGATTGGCGTGAATGTCATGCGTAAGTAGGTGTTAGCCCCACATAACCACGTTGTTTCCCCGGACGGCATCGTATGCGTCTGGCATTGCACAGGTGGATCGCATATTGTCCTAAACTGGTGCAGTATAAGTTTACTCCGCAAGAATCTTGGCGCTAGGCGAAGGTAGAATCTAAAGAAAACATACACTATCATCATTCTGGGTCTTTAACCAAGCAATGCCAATTGATAACCACGTCAGAATCAACCCTGAATGAATTTGAAGAGAACGAATGTGTGGCATGAATAACTCGAGTTTATTCATGCCACACATTCGTTCAAACGAAGTTATGCCGTTCAACCTCTCCATCTAACGGAGTCAAATCATCATCTGTATTACATAAACTGTGAATACTAATCGGGAGGATCCCGGAGCAGATGTAACAAAATTAATATGTATCGCGGTTCGCGGATTTCCCCAGTGATGTCGTGTCAAATATACCTTATTAGAATCGCGGGTAGGTGCGATGTCAGGGACGCGGGTATTCGATTGAATTGTTTTGTTTGTTACATCGACTTAATGAGGAACGATTAATGTTAATAACAAATCCTAAATAATGTATTGTTTCACTGTTTAACTTGGTATATGATATTAGCTGCTTCCGCGCGGTTTCACCCGCTACTCGGCTCCTATTGGTCGTAGCGTGATGTTACATAGCTTATAGCCTTTCTCGATAAATGGACTATCCAACACAAAAATATTTTTTCAATTCGGACCAGTAGTTCCAGAGATTAGCGCGCAGAGATTGATAATATTAGTATAGATTTATTTCATTCGAATAAAGTAGTACGGTATATATAGTTGATCATTATTTTCAAAAAGAAAAAAAAAACGTAAATAACAGGCTCTTTTCTCAGGAAGTTAGCTGCTATTTCTCTGCGTAATAATTCTGAAAAGTATATTAATATTATTTTTAAGTCTCTTAGCATTTCTCGGGACACTTTGGGTCTCGGACCTTTGGAAGGCGTACGAGGGTCCGTAGCCCAACCTTTAACAACGCAGAGGCGTGTTAAAGGTTTTAATGAGATGGGGCACTAAGATTATAATGAGGAAAATGTTGTCAGGAAAGTTTTGAGTATGAATACGGATGGAAGATCAAAGAAATAATGGATGGATTGTGTAAAAATGATATGGCTAGAAATGGGATGACTATCGAGATGACGACTAATAGAGAAGTATGGAAGAAAAAGACATGTTGCGCTGACCCCAAATAAATTGGGATAAGGGCAGGAGAATGGTGATGGGGCACTAAGATTAGCTGTTTGCGTTATGCAATTGTACCCAAGGACAAGCCCCGGTTGGTGTAGGACTATTTGCGGAATATGGAAACAAAGATTAGACTATAAGTTAATGTGCCTAAAGTGGACTGGTTACCTAGAAATATGGAAATACTATGGCCCCTGCTTGATCAATGTTATATATTCACAATACACAGATAAAACTTTTTTACAAAAAATAAAACCGACTTCCAAAACAAACACTACAAAGTGACAAATAATTTTGATTTCGGAAGTCGGTGTCTTCGGTTTTGTATTTTCATTTTTTGCCACCGACTTCCGAAATCAAAATTATTTGTCACTTTGTAGTGTTTGTTTTGGAAGTCGGTTTTATTTTTTGTAAAAAAGTTTTTATTTTTCACTTTTTAGTTGTGGTACCTACCTACACAACCCCCCCCCCTTCCCCCCAAAATTTTAATACCACTACCTGGTATGTAAATTACAGTGACAGGAACTTATTAGAACATCGTCCACATATACACTCGAGAGCAATGAATCCGGGTCACTTAAAGAATGTTAAAAATCTCGGAAACTAAAAATGATAGGTTAATGCAATAAATTGTATTTAATAGACAATGTAATACTCCTTAAATGAAAGTAAAAAAAATATGAGTCACCATACATTTTATTAACACAAAATTACTTAAAGAAAAAAACTGCTGATCTCTCCTTAAAACAAAAATAGGAAACATGAAATTTTTGAACTTTATTACGATTTTCTTGAATTTTAATACTTCGTATTGCCTCCTCGTGCTTCCATTACTGCGTTTACGCGGTTTGGCATGCTGTACACCAAGTTCTGTCTGGGAAAAGCATAGCTTGCTTTAAAACGGAACTAAATCTGTCATGAATAGGTTATACTCGATGCTCATTATTAATAGTTGTGGCAAAAATCGTATTATTATATTTCCTACTAAAATAATAAAAACCCACCGCTTCACGCCTCATAAGCACCTTGGGAATGTTGCCTCTATGTCGCTACAACATGTGCTAGTTTTCGGGGTCCATTATTGAGTGTGCAAGTCACCCCTTGCCATTTTTAACCGACTTCAAAAAGGAGGAGGTTCTCAATTCGGATGTTTGTATTTTTTTTTTTTATGTTTGTTCGCGCATAACTCCGTTGCTTGCCAACCGATTTGAAAAATTCTTTTTTTGTTGGAAAGTGTATACTTCCCAAATGGTCCCATAAATTTTTTATCGAAATCGAATAAGCGGTTTTTGAAAAATCAACAAAAATCTAAAAAAAATCCTACTTAATACACTCGAGAGCAATGAATCCGGGTCACTTAAAGAATCCTAAAAAACTCGGAAACTAAAAATGCTAGGTTAATGCAATAAATTGTATTTAATAGACAATGTAATACTCCTTTTTGTTTTGGAAGTCGGTTTTATTTTTTGTAAAAAAGTTTTTATTTTTCACTTTTTAGTTGTGGTACCTACCTACACAACCCCCCCCCCCCTTCCCCCCAAAATTTTAATACCACTACCTGGTATGTAAATTACAGTGACAGGAACTTATTAGAACATCGTCCACATATACACTCGAGAGCAATGAATCCGGGTCACTTAAAGAATGTTAAAAATCTCGGAAACTAAAAATGATAGGTTAATGCAATAAATTGTATTTAATAGACAATGTAATACTCCTTAAATGAAAGTAAAAAAAATATGAGTCACCATACATTTTATTAACACAAAATTACTTAAAGAAAAAAACTGCTGATCTCTCCTTAAAACAAAAATAGGAAACATGAAATTTTTGAACTTTATTACGATTTTCTTGAATTTTAATACTTCGTATTGCCTCCTCGTGCTTCCATTACTGCGTTTACGCGGTTTGGAATGCTGTACACCAAGTTCTGTCTGGGAAAAGCATAGCTTGCTTTAAAACGGAACTAAATCTGTCATGAATAGGTTATACTCGATGCTCATTATTAATAGTTGTGGCAAAAATCGTATTATTATATTTCCTACTAAAATAATAAAAACCCACCGCTTCACGCCTCATAAGCACCTTGGGAATGTTGCCTCTATGTCGCTACAACATGTGCTAGTTTTCGGGGTCCATTATTGAGTGTGCAAGTCACCCCTTGCCATTTTTAACCGACTTCAAAAAGGAGGAGGTTCTCAATTCGGATGTTTGTATTTTTTTTTTTTATGTTTGTTCGCGCATAACTCCGTTGCTTGCCAACCGATTTGAAAAATTCTTTTTTTGTTGGAAAGTGTATACTTCCCAAATGGTCCCATAAATTTTTTATCGAAATCGAATAAGCGGTTTTTGAAAAATCAACAAAAATCTAAAAAAAATCCTACTTAATACACTCGAGAGCAATGAATCCGGGTCACTTAAAGAATCCTAAAAAACTCGGAAACTAAAAATGCTAGGTTAATGCAATAAATTGTATTTAATAGACAATGTAATACTCCTTTTTGTTTTGGAAGTCGGTTTTATTTTTTGTAAAAAAGTTTTTATTTTTCACTTTTTAGTTGTGGTACCTACCTACACAACCCCCCCCCCCCTTCCCCCCAAAATTTTAATACCACTACCTGGTATGTAAATTACAGTGACAGGAACTTATTAGAACATCGTCCACATATACACTCGAGAGCAATGAATCCGGGTCACTTAAAGAATGTTAAAAATCTCGGAAACTAAAAATGATAGGTTAATGCAATAAATTGTATTTAATAGACAATGTAATACTCCTTAAATGAAAGTAAAAAAAATATGAGTCACCATACATTTTATTAACACAAAATTATTTAAAGAAAAAAACTGCTGATCTCTCCTTAAAACAAAAATAGGAAACATGAAATTTTTGAACTTTATTACGATTTTCTTGAATTTTAATACTTCGTATTGCCTCCTCGTGCTTCCATTACTGCGTTTACGCGGTTTGGCATGCTGTACACCAAGTTCCTTATACGATTTTGGGGAATATTCTCCCATTCCTCTGTGAGAGCAATTTTGAGCTCACGAAGCGTGATTGGGGGAGGGTTTCGTTGTTTTACGCATCTGCCTAGCTCGTCCCAAGCATGCTCGATCGGGTTGATATCCGGGCTGCGCGCTGGCCACTCCATACGAGTAATGTTCATCTCTTGAAGGTAGTCATTCACAATCCTACCTGTATGAGGTCGGGCATTGTCATGCATAAATATAGCATCCTCACCTAAATTGACCATAAATGGACCAACGTGATCATTGAGGATTTCTTCCACATATCTTACGCTAGTTAAAGAGCCGTTTTCTATGATCACCAGCTCTGTGCGACTTTCAGAAGAAATTCCGGCCCACACAAGTACAGACCCACCACCGTAGGCTACTTTTTCTTCGATGCATGCTTGCTTGAATCTTTCCCCTGGTCTTCGATACACTCTGTGTCTTCCATCGTGCTTGTAGAGCATAAATTTTGATTCGTCGGAGAACATAACTTTTGACCAATCTTCAATACTCCAATTTACGTGGCCCTGGGCATATCTTAGTCTTGAAATACGATGCCCACGCTCCAGTTTAGGGCCGTTTGCAGGTCTAAGGGGTTTTAAGTTAGATTCAGCAAGCCGACGTCTTACTGTCCATGCACTTGGGTTACTTCCTCCGAGGTGTCGAAACTGATTTGTGAGTTCAGTTCCTGTGAGAAAGCGATTTCGAAGCATGGTGTTCACCAAGTATCGGTCTTCTCGTGCTGTGGTACACCTGGTTCTGCCCGTTCCTGGTCTGCGTAGGTTAGAACCAGTTTCTTCGTAACGTCGGAGAACTCTTTGTACTGTTGACAGCGACACACCGACAGTCCTGGCTGTATCGCGCTGACTCCGGCCGGTTTCCAGCATTGTAAGTATTCTGGTGCATTCTTCAGGCGTAAGCGACATAATTTCAGCTTGAATAATGAATATAGAGCACTATCAACATGGTTTATGTACCCACATAAATGACAGATTACAAACAAAAGCAAAACCAAATGCTGTAATTTCGTAGTTCCATCTTCGAAAGTGGCCCTTTTTCAAATTTGATTTTTTTATGATATAACTTTACAATAACTAAGAAGTTTTAATACCTTCATTTAAGGAGTATTACATTGTCTATTAAATACAATTTATTGCATTAACCTAGCATTTTTAGTTTCCGAGATTTTTAGGATTCTTTAAGTGACCCGGATTCATTGCTCTCGAGTGTATTAAGTAGGATTTTTTTTAGATTTTTGTTGATTTTTCAAAAACCGCTTATTCGATTTCGATAAAAAATTTATGGGACCATTTGGGAAGTATACACTTTCCAACAAAAAAAGAATTTTTCAAATCGGTTGGCAAGCAACGGAGTTATGCGCGAACAAACATAAAAAAAAAAAATACAAACATCCGAATTGAGAACCTCCTCCTTTTTGAAGTCGGTTAAAAATGGCAAGGGGTGACTTGCACACTCAATAATGGGCCCCCGAAAACTAGCACATGTTGTAGCGACATAGAGGCAACATTCCCAAGGTGCTTATGAGGCGTGAAGCGGTGGGTTTTTATTATTTTAGTAGGAAATATAATAATACGATTTTTGCCACAACTATTAATAATGAGCATCGAGTATAACCTATTCATGACAGATTTAGTTCCGTTTTAAAGCAAGCTATGCTTTTCCCAGACAGCCTCACAATCTAATAAATCGACTATATTTTACTTAATGCCAGTCGCATCACTAGTGACACATGTCCGGATACAGTTAACTGTGAAGGGGTATCACGATGAACCGAAACTCTTTGAACGCCGTATTGTGTCAAAATTAATTTGTTCACATTTAAATATGTGGATACTGCGGAGAATTAAGTTACACCCAATTTTGTATATTAATTGAATTTTATGTAAATTGTTTAAACGAAAATATTTGAGCGGATATTTGGAGCTGATTTCGAAATAGATTGATTAATTTCCGGGTTGATGAGAATGGACAACCAATTACGGAATGTTTGAAAAGTGTGTGTAATTCTTACAATGATGCTTGCTTATTTTCATGAAAGAAATATTGCCATGTTGTCATGGTTTTCAGAACGTTTCACATTGTAGTGTTCTCGAAATGAATACCTTTCTTCGTTTCTTCTACATGGAAGGAATAATTCTATAAGCCATTGGCGAAAGTGCAACAATCTTTAAGCGTCGCAAGAAAATTTATTGGCAACACGCTATCATGAAATAAGTAATTTTTAGAAAACAATTTTGTTACACTTTCAATGGATATTGTTCACATCTAGGAATCGACATTCCAAGGTAGCTGAGAGCTGCGAATCAATTGTAGCAAGTAGGTCACTGCGGTTCTAGTAAGCGTGCGATAGGTCACACACCTACATCCGGAAAAGTGGTGGTTCTATTTTGAGGAAGTAACAATAATATTGAAGAGGGTTTTCCTAACATTATTTGATAAAATTATAATGGTAAAATACGATTACCATCAGTAGGTGATGAATGACCCCCTATTTCATTGAGAATTTCTGGTGTAATGTAATGTCAATATTACTTGTTACAAAATGAATTCCTTCTTGGGGTTGAAACACTAGCACCAAGGAATGGATCGAGTCTCCACGTTACCAGAGGTGCTGGCCTCTTTTTCAAAGAATCTGCATCGACTTACAGTGTTGCAATGCTGCCAGCCTTTTGGGTACTTTTCCTTTTGACAGCGATGCAAATGAGTTATTTGATGACCTGTGATTCTTTTTCCTCTTTTTTAATTAATAATTAAAAGTTAAAATATATAGTCATTTGACAATTTTCTAACTTATGATCGTTCTACCACTACCGTTTAACCGTGTATGGTTATTTAACATTAAGATGAAGAAAGAATGTAACGAAAAAAAAAACCTAACTGCGAGTCGGACGACCACGCACAATGAAGTGTTACCTAGTGTGATGAATTAATTCTAAGAACAAACTTAACTTTGTAGTTGAAGAAATGTTCTCCCATACGATTCGTTATGCATGCGTCATGCATGGTAATTTCTCCAACTGCAATACGACGGCCATTTATGCGGGCTAAATTATTCCTCGAAGCGCAAGTATTAGTTGCGCTCACAAATTCAAATCAAAAATATTATATTTTTATTCCTCAAAGCGCGCCTTATATTGTCAAGGTGCAATAGTGATGGTTTTTAACTACTGGAAAATATCGATAATGTGAATAACACAGGTCACTTTAATAATATATACCGGACGGTGACGCGAACGGCGGCGCAACTCTGGTCTCCGCTGCGCGTGGCATGCTTAGTACATAAATTTTATTCTTATTTTTTTTTTGGTTCAAATTTGGATTCCTGAGCGTAGCGAGGGTTTCAAAGGTAAAATAACTTTGCTGCCGAACGAAATACACAACACCAACCAATTGCCGGCCCAAGTTATAAAAACATGTGTATAACATATTTGCGAAGCAAAAAGGGAAATAAAGTTATTTTACAAAATAATAAAATATACAGGCAAATTAAAGTGAATAAAAATGGGAACACTATTTGGCGGTGTACAAAAACAAGTGTGTGGAGCTCTCTTTGTCTTAAGCAGCAATGAAAATACATATTTTAAAGATTAATGAACATTCATGTCCAGATAAAGAGGTACAGAGTAATGTAAAGGAGATAATGATTGACACTCAGCGAGAAATTTCTGGAATAAATTCCAAGGTGGTCGTCACCACCTTGGAATTTATTCCAGAAATTTATAAATCAAAACAAAACAACTGGACCAGGGGATAAAAACAGGTGAAGCCCGGACTATAAAATAAAAAAAAAACAGAGGAGGAAGGAGAAGAGGCTGTTTTTAAAATCACCAACATAGGTACAAGTAAGTAATAACCAAAAAAATTAAAACAAATTATATTTCTCTCATGTTCCGTACACACAAGTTCAGATAACTTGTTAATTCGATAGTTTACTGATAATTTCAGAGAAAAGCATCGATGTAGGGTGGCAAATTCAATGTTTGTAAATTGCAAGGCTGCTTTTAGAAGTATTTTATAAATACAATATTCCCGACTATATGATTGATATTTTTATGTTCCGAGTGATATTACCCCAAATATGATTTCGTACGAAAATATTCCTATTTAGGCTAAGTCAATCTCAATCTCCTTAGCATTTTCTCAACTATGTGGCTCCCAGTCTAACTAGTATTCAGCTACTAGTATTTTATATGGAGCGTTTGTCTATCAGACCTCCACAACCTAGTCAATAACTGGGTAATACGATACCTCTTGGTAAGATTGGTTGTCAGACTTTCGGGCTACTGACTACGCGTACGGACTCAAGGATTGACGGGTGACAGCCGGGAACAACGGCGTAACGTGCTTTCCGAGTCACGGAGGAGTCTCGATATGTAAACGGAGGAGTCTCGATATGTAAAGATTATTATCGAGCTCCTCCACTATCAAGGCTATAGGCAAGGATAGATATTAAATTCTATCAGTTGTGTTGGTTGTTAGTAGTCGTCTTGCTTGATCAGAAAAATTTAAAGACACTTTAATATAGTATTGGGAATATAAACAGATACCTACTAGTTGCTTATTTTAGGTGCCACGACCATTTCAAGACTTCGTCCTTGCTGACTATAATGATGGCCAATCCAGAATTATTTTGTTTACTACTGAAAAGAATAAAGAAGGGCTCGGAAGGCTCTTTATACTGCGACGGGACTTTTAAAAGTGTGCCGAGACCATTTGTGCAGCGTCCATGGTGAGATCGAAGGCGTTGTGAAACCGTTAGCTTATGGTTTTACATGTAACAAAAAAAACAAGGTACAAATTATTATTTACATTATTCTAAGCGACAGTACCCAATACGCAGATGGATTTTTTAAAAGTGATTTTGAGGAAGCTGCAGTTACAGGTTTTCTCGGTCGCGAGTGGGTGTTATTTTCATTATAAACAACCGCTAAAAAGAAAATCTAAGGAACTAGATCTTTCCAAGACCAGTATTTTCAAGAAACATGTTGCTTTATGCACTTTGTTACCACATTAACCTAAGAAAGATTTGGATAATGCGTGGCTTTATATAATGATGTCAGACACATGCGTGGCTTTATATAGATATTTTTATCTAGTGGACAGTGGCACACATGAGTCACTGTCCGCTAGATAAAAATATAACAACATTTAATGAATACAGGGTTTCCCAATGGTTAGAACTCAAATTTTGTAAAAAAAAAACATGTAACGGTGAAAAGAATGAAACGAATAATTTTAACGAGAGTTAGGATATCTGTGAAAATACTGTAATAATTTTACTGATATAAGAGTGAAAATGGACAATTCCGATAGCCAAAAACTAGCCCAAGGGAGAAATAACTTAATTAACAGTATATTAGATCAATATACAACGGGCTCTGTCTCTTTAGGAAACTGTTTAGAGTTGTTAAGATTTTAATATATTTATGTTATTTTTTATACATCTCTAGCTTTTGCCCGTGACTTCGTCCGATTCGCGCGACTTCGTACGCAATATCAGGATAAAAAGAAACTGGTTTAGGTATCTAGTATCTAATTGTACACATTTCTACAAAACTTCTGTAGAAACGACATTCTATACTAATATAGCAATTAGCAAGCCACATAGAATTGCCGGTGTGAAAAACAGTTTTCTCTCAAGTCGCAAATTTTAATGTCTACCCTTGAAATTTATAAGCAATGATCGGATAATCGGATGTTACCTAAATTGTAGGTGTTGGTTATTATGGAATGCACTTTCGCATCGAAAAAATTCCGCGCATTTGGAATCGACAAATTTAGATTTTTAATTGTAGAATAAAATCGGGTGTAGGAATATTTACTTAGTTTAAGGTGTTAGATAATATTATGGAATGCACTTTTGTATCGAAAAAATCCCGGGATTTCGGCTTCAACAAATTTACTGTTTTTATTATAGAATCAAGTCGGGTGTAGGTATATTTACTTATCTTAACTTTTACATTTAAAAAAATATGTTTTAAGCAGCCGCTTCCATAATTTCCGAACCAAAAATGAACTTTAGGTTAATATGCATCCGATTAACCGATCACTGTTTATAAGTCAATCGTTTCAACTCAAAAAGAAGATCATGCGGGATTTTTTTCACAAATACAGTTTCTCCTTGCGCACGATTTAATGCTTTGACTTTTAGTCTGGTTCCGTTCCGCAGTTGAGGGGGTTTTATATTTCAAAACAACATAACAGGTGCCCACGCGTAGCATAAGCTTAAGATATGGAAGACCCGATGGTTACGGTGGTTGCCACGTTTTGTAAACCAAATGAATAAAATCTATCATACGAATTGTATCCCCCTTTTCATCCTAAATGGGGTTATATTTTACAACTGTCATAATTCAATTTAATTAACGTGTTTGTATTTTTACATTATTGACCAAAAGTTGCTAGTTGCTTAAACACTTGGTTCGAGTTTATGTCTGTATGCCTTTTTTTTAATTTTAATGTTTTGAACTTTCAGGAATAGCCTATTTTATGCGATATATTTTGAAAAACAGCAAAGTAAAGGAAAAACTTCGAAAATAGATTTTATCACAAAACAAAATAAATGTGTTTACAAACTTACATTTGCAGTTGGAGTGTATGGTAGAACATGTTTTTCAATAACAATATTAAGTTTGATCTTAGGATGAATTCACTATGCAACATTTCATTAAGCGTGGTCCGACACGCACTGCGCCAGTTTTTTTAAATTTTTGTTGCCTTAATAGAATGGTCGACATTGGATGCGATCTAGATGTGCAGATGTTTCCCTACGGATGTTTTGGTACCTAATTGTCATCATCGGTCGATCGTCTTGTTTGCCATCGAAGTGTCAATTAATGAACACATTTGGCATCCCTCCCAAGGGGCAGAAAGACGGTGCCGCAACACTAATTCAATCAATTTGGCGGATTGATACATCGTGTACCATATAACCTATATCGAAGGTAATGCAGCGGTTAGTTGGCACCCTTAGGGAAATTAACATTACAAATGTGACGATTCAATATACATAAATGGGTTTGTATATTACACTAGTCGGAATACTAGTTGGTAAATGTACAGGTGCGCGTTCTTTCGACAGTGTTTTTGAAAAGAGGGTATATTTCGAATATTAATTGAGACCTTTCTAACAAAACCCTAGTTTATGTTTAGATAGGTGTATGTCTACTTTCCCAGTTTTCCTAGTGGAGTAAACTCAGAGTGGGTTTAATTTATGTTCGAATCTAACTCTCATTCTACGCCCTAACGAAATATGTTGTTTTTCTGGATCTAATGGTTGTCTCAGACAATCGTATGCTTGCATATACTGGAACTTTCACAATGTTAATTTGACGTAATAATCATACACGTTTACAATTTATTTTTCACCTCACAGGCTCGGAAAGAGTCTGTTTGTCATTCGAAATCTGAGCCGAAAATCGATTTTTGCTCTCTAGCGTGGAAAGAGTTTTTAAAATTCGAACCTTTCTATTTAATAATTTTCTATACTGCCAGTCCACTGAAAATGCATGACACAGTTTAAAATAAAATATTAAATAATACCGCTCACCTTAAAAACTTCCATCACAGTACAGAAATTAAATATTTTGCGAGGATATAATTGTAAAATTGGAATTTATGTTAATAAGTATTCAATTTGATTAAAAAATCTGTGCCGTCACATTTGAATATGCCATAAAAATACTACCCTGTCAAATACCCAATTGTGTAGTAATTTAAGTTTAATTTTTTAAATAAAATAAATACTAATATAATATGTTATTTAATCCTTTGCTTGGCAAAAATAAATATGTATTAAATTAAATTAGTTAGTTATTTGTATTAAATAAGTTTTTTTCTTTCATTCTCCTTAGAGGACAAGTAGGATATAGAACAAAATACAGGGTATTTAATTTTGGAGATATTCTATATAACTCATAAGATACATTGTCAAGTATCTGTTATTTTCTTCACATGAGTCAATGTATCTGAGACGCTCGAACAAAATAAAACTCAACAACACCTGTTTTCTTGCACCTAGCAGTTTCCTCGCTGTAGTGAGGTGAAAAATTGTGTGTTGCGCTCGGCAGCAAAGCTTTTCTGCGTCTCGTACCTTTGAAACCTTCGTTACGCTCAGGATTCTATATTTGAACCACTCGCTTCGCTCATGGTTCAACCCTAGAATCCTTCGCTTACTCAGGTTTCAATACAAGTACTCGCGCCAAAACAACTTTACAGCCTTGCATAACAAATAACTATTAATTATATTAACGTTCTCCCAACACTCATATCGAAAACAAAAGAACTTATAAATAATGGTGGCCGATGTAAAGTTTTTCGAATATAAATATCAGCATCGATTCGAACCCTCGGCCACGCTTTGCCGGTGTCGCAAATTGTCGTGTGGTCGAAGTCTCGAACGCCAAGTAGGTATTAAATGATTTTACTTATACAGGAATTACAAGCCTAAAGAAATAAACAATCCAATACAAATGGAGTCGAAAGAAACATTGTTAGAAATGGCCTGCTGGAATTTGCCTACATTAATATTGTAAAATATCTGTTTAACGAACTTGTGATCCAAATAAATAATATTGCGAAGCATTTTTGGAACTCCTGTGTCGTTGCAGAACTAAGTGGCTGTCTGTCACATACTAGCCTGTCAAAATGAATTCTGACATTGTATTTGTGTTATGTACGGCAATATTAAACGAAGTTTTACCCTAAAAACTTTGTAGTTTTACTCGGCTACTATGGCGGTATAGTGGCTGGGTGGTGGTAGTGTTTTGTTTTGAAATAATAACGCAAAAAACCTAGACCGAACGAAAGTTTTTTTAAAATAGATGTATGTAAATCGCTTGCACTTCGCACCACATTACAATTTGCAAGTTTCGTGCTTACAGCAAGTTGTACGGGACCCGAGCCTGGGGCATTGCTTTCTTTGTAGTGTTTATTTAGATCCACCATTTTTCAAACCCCTGGCATTTCTTACGAGGCTTGCTAAGACTTTCGTGATAACAGTTGTTTCAAAATGCTAATATCGTAAATGGTGAGCGATCATTTCACCAAAAATTAATTCACAAATTTTTACTGGTCATGCAACGATTGGCATACATGATTTGTCATTTCATCATTGTATAGAGACCAGCACATCAAGTTACCACAATCTGTCAAATTTCTTTGATAGTATTTCAACTTTATTGCAAAGACATAAGGTTCATTTTTAATTGAGAAAATTTGACAGTTAGGGAGCTTGATGTGCTGGCGTCTGTACAACAACAAGTTTGTCAAATAATTCACTTAAGAAAATAATTATCCGATAAACTTTTGTTTAATAACCTATTATTTGACAAAGAATTCATTTTATCTCATTAAACAACGTTTGGAATAAAAACGTTTTACACATTGAGTTATTCTTACGCAATTTCCTAATAACGAAAATCTTACAAGTGACTTGCGCTAATATAAAAAAAAATGGCAATCGTGTTTCGGTGAAACATTAGTGAACCACCGTTAATACTTATTTTGTTTGAAGTAGGTATATAAGTGTATTTTATAAATGTAGAGTAGTCAGAATGATGTCAGTTATAAATTGAAATGGAGAGCTAACACGGTAAAACATTTAAACTGTGCAGTTTGCTCTGAAGAGCTCATTATTATTAGTTCAAAAAATGTCAGTACTATCAAGATCTAGTTCATCCCAGATGGTATCATCATGTATTTAACGTTTTATTTATACAACTGATTCCAAGAAGTCATCTCAAGTGTAGAGGGGTATCTATTTCTGAACCTAAACAAATAATATGTAAAACAAGTCTCAATCAAGTCTCCTGACCTTGTCTGGCAAACTAATTGAATGTGTCTCTGTGTCTCTCTCCAGGAGTTGCGCTTCAGTAATTCGCTTTTGGCATTCATCCGTCTACAATAGGTACTCGAGAAAGTTTGCAGAAAAGGCAGATTTTTTTTCTAGTAGTCTCTATTTTTTTTTTAGTATTGATGATACCAGTTCGAGCACGTGATCGTCTCATGTTAATTTACATAAAACAATGGCGTTTAATGTTTTGGGGTATCATTAACCCATATGTTGTAATGGAAAATACCTACCTAATGGATAAAAATAAAATCTCCATAATATCTAGAAGTATTTTTTTGATTGACTAAGCGACCCGCATAGGCTTCGCACTGTTTTCAGCCCGGGCAATTTACGTCTAATTTTAGGTTAACCTTGCAGTAATCAAAAAAGAAGCTGAATGTACTATTAGAGGAATATGTTGAAATGTATCCCGCAATAAGTTCACCCCCGCGTGCAGTACCGTCTTTACCATAAGCGCACACTGGGCCCGTGCCCAGGGCCATGAAGGTCAAGGGGGCCCCGAAACTTGTAAATGAAAGTGAAATCGAAAGCTAAAATCATCGGGCCATAGCGCCCCTAAGGCTATAGCAGAATAATGTTTTTGTCATTCAGTTTTTTTTACTTTCTAAATTCTTGTGTGCCCAAGGGCCCCGGGATGACCAAGACGGCGTTGCCCACGTGTTCTTTTAAACTTCTACGTTCATTGTAATCGTTATATGGTAGACAAAAATGGTAAGTATTCAAAGTAGGTCAGTCAGTCAATTTAAATTAATTTAGTAATATTTAATATTTAATCCATACAAATTATTCGACGGCAGTTCGTCATTCAACTTCAACAGAATTATGTTTACCCAATACATTCCGTCACAATGGGAAATTTCACACGTCATTCTGCTTCATAAAAAAAGGCCGAAAGATGACATAAATAACTATAGGCCTATAAGTCTTATGTCCAACTCGTACAAAATATTCTCGAAAGTTATTCTTGAAAGAATAAGTCTAAAATTGGAGAACAACTAACCAGTCGAACAAGCGGCGCTTTAGAAGAAAATTCTCAACAATAGATCACATTCATACAGTGAAACAGATAATGCAGAAATACAATGAGTATAACAAAACACTGTACATGGCGTTTATTGACTACAACAAAGCGTTTGATAGCATACGTCACGAAGCTATATGGGAAAGTCTAGCTACCCAAGGCATACCTGGAATTTATATCGGAAGACTAATAATAATAATAATAATGACAACACCAAACGCAACTGTCTCATATTTATCGTTTTCTTAATTTTATTATTTTAGACGCAGTTTTTTTTTAATCTATTGGCTCATAATCAAAGCAAAATCACCAAAACCCTCTCTAAATTATTTCTGAAAAAAAAAACACGAAAATGGACCACAAAAAAGTTATATAATATGTATATATCAAAAATTGACCTGACATCTGTCAAGTCTTTGCGGAAAAACTGTGAAGGAGAAACGATGAAATGAAAACATGTTAACTCGGTCAGCATCGAGACGCGCACGCCCACCACCTCCAGCTCCTCAGCTCCGCCTCGCCGCCGTCGGTTCCCAGCCCCACCGTGAGCGGAGTGACACCGACCGCAGCAGTTGCGTCGAGCTCGAGTGACGAGTATTTTTCCCCGCCGACGTCGCCAACACCTGTACGTCGGCAGGGGAGAGGTCGGCCACCGAAGAGCTTGGGACTTAGGGGCCAACCGGCCCTGAGTCGGGTCCCCGCTACCGGTGGTTGTGTGCAGCGCATGAAATTGACTCAGTCTATAAACGAGAACGTCATGCGCGCATACTACGGGGCTACAGAGGGGGGAACTAACCTCACTGCGTACCGTGTTAGGATGCTGTCTCTGTTTCAGGTACTGGAACCAACCGTCAACGTATCGGCCCAACGACTGTCGGATCAGGTGCGTGTCATCCAATGAAATCATAGGTTGGGCGATGCCGCACTTGATAGTCGCGCTCAGAGGTATTGAGCAACCATATTATCGTCTCAACTCCGACACTAACCGCGGTACCAGCGTCAACAACTGATGTAGTTCTACCGCGGTCCAATCATGGTGTTGAAGAGGAGGATGATAGGGTTGCCACAGTAAGTAGCCAGTGCAACGACAGATTGAGGAGCGCTCTGGAGGATGCATTCTGCGAGTATAGATCCATTCCGACCGGACTTAGACCCCGATTACCACGCCTACCTATGCATAAAAAAAATAAGGCGCTGGTATGTGCCTTGGACTCGCAGCTTGAGGATTTTTTCAAAAGCAGCGTGGATCTCGTTGATACACACTCGATCCTGTATTGCGCGGCTGTTGCGGCGTGTCGATTAGCTAACGTTAAGTTCCCGAACAGTGACGAAGCTACTCGACCAAAACCAGTCATACCAGCCTTGCAGTACAGAATCGAGCGTCGTATCGATGGAGCCAGGGTACTCATTGGCAAATTATACTGCTTCAGGGAGGGTAATACACGACCACGAGTGATGCGCTTTGTATATATTTGTAAAGTTAAGTTGTATAAGTTCTAACTTTGATGATGGGTGAGGAACGACGATACTAATATTGTTTATGTGCTTATGTGTCTGTACCTACTGTGCAAATATTTCGACACAAATGTATTTTTGTTATGAAATAAATAACTTGAACTTGAACCTCCAGCAGACCCCAATTATTGACATATCCTTTCCAAAGTTTATTGACGAGAAAAAGTTTATTGACGAGAAATGACTCTCGTCAAAACTCCAAAATTAACATTAATTCAGCTTTCACTCTCGATTCTCCGACAGGGTTACCGCTACCTCGGAACATAAATTGGAGGAAGGAACATGGATGGGTTTTAGTCAGCAAGAGTCTGACAATCCCTCAATGTGGCCCTGGGCGACCGAGCGAGCATGTCAGCAAGCCACTCTTCCCGTTCGCTTGTGTGGTCTTGGCGTAAGCAAAATTACACGTGAAAGTTTACCGGCGTCCTCTCTTCGGCTCACCGTACCAATAAATTAACTAGGAAAATTTTATTTTCCTCACTGGTCGATTGTGAGGTACCGTGTTTGACCGGTGGGTTGAACGCTTGGAAAATGGCTTGTCCCAATACAACTTTGCCCGACAACCCATCGTCCCAGAAACGGTGGGACGTACCGCTTTGCAGTTTTATACGGAATACTCGAGTAAAAACGTCACTTTACACTGTTGAGCGTGCTCTTCTGCTCGCCGTGGGAGATGTGGGAGTCACGCACAATTGTGACTTCAGGTGATCCCAACAATCACCATAGGCACTATGACTCATCGTTCGCTCACTACGTGTCTCCGTTTGGGCGCACCTTGTGTTGCTCCTCGCATCGGTGTCACCCGTGTAGGTACTAGCGGTATGAGAACAAAACGGGTCGGTAGAAGCCATCGCGTTGAAAGGTCTTATTTTCTAATAAATTAATGATGATGCTGGTAATATTATTACGCTCAGTATTTTTTTTAAAGGATATTTTAGGTAGAAAACATACCGTTACCAAGTGTACCAGCCGACTGCACCTACAAACTATTCAATGTTCACCTAAAAACCTTTCAGCTTAGAGTTTCATTTTATGTCAAAGGCTTACTTTTTCCGCTATTTCTCAATTTCCCGCGTCTTGTTATCAAGATGGCACTTGTCCGTATATTTTTTTAGTTTCGGAACCGCGTGGGAGCGCTATCTAAATTAGTTTTCTCAGTTGAGTTTTCCGAAGTGGATGTGTAAAAGTGCATGATAAACGCAGTGGCAAAAAAGGAAAAACGAATTTCTTTCTGATAATAATGCGTGTTTTGTACAGCAAGTTGATTTATTGACATTTTCCCCAAGTATTGGCTTTGTTTCCTGGGAAACATTTCCATATTGACTTGTTTCTGATGATCGTGGTTGCTAATTCGTCACGAGTCCTTGATGTCATGACTCCTTACATGCTGCTTGGCTTTGTATTTATATATATTACTTTCTAATTTCAGCATCTACTTAAACAGTTGATATACCAAGTTAGCTAGGAGTAGACGTAAATAATGCCGTGGCTGATAGTAGCGGCGCGCTAAAGCGTTTGTTTAGGTACAGAAAACTGCGCCAGAAATTGTTTTTGCACTAGGCGGAACAATACGGAAGAATAAACCTTAACGTAAGTTTTCTCAATGGATTGGTATTCATAAAACTGATTGAAATAGACATGCTCTTACGACCTAAAGTCTCACGTTGAAAATAACTGGCGAAATATGATGTACTAATAGTGTGGCAAATATTGCGAGGAGAGCAATTCTGATCTGCTGATCTTTGCGATATGCTCGTAAATGAGTGCTGCTTGCGGTGCTGGCCATGGTTTGTAAATCGCTTACTGTTTATATTATACTTTGATAGTCCTAGTTTATCATTTGTGACTTCCGAGTTACATCTAACAGCTATATGTACATAATCTAGCATTACACATGTCGGTTAGCTTGATGCATGCCTTGACCGACTATTCGCCGATAAGATCATTCTCATCAAACGGGATGTACAAGATTATAAATGTGAAAGTTTGTGAGGATGGATGGATGGATGGATGGATGGATGGATGGATGGATGGATGGATGGATGTTTGTTCCTTCTTTGAGCAAAAACGGCTGAACAGATTTCGATGAAATTTACCAATAATATAGCTTATACATCAGAATAACACATAGGCTACATTTTACATAGACTTTGCGTGATTTGGCCATAATATAAGGATAAGTATCATGTAAGTCGCCAAATTCCTGCATTCTGAGAGCTATCTGGGCGTGCGCTGCCTAAACCGTTAGAGTTACGCGAAGATAATATATTGTTGGATTTTTTGTCTTACAAAGTTCTATATAAAAATCCGCGACAGCATATGTCTACCTATTATGTGCAAGCCATTATATACGAAATAGTGAGCCAAAAATACATTTCAATTTGATACTTTTTTTACAATGCACATTTTAGAGTACTCAGTTAATTCTTATCGAATTAAATACGTTTATTACTTTTAGTATTTAATGAAGATAAACTTTGTCTTTTACACTAAGCAATTTGGACAAAAAGTTTAAAAGTTATCACGATAAGATTGATATGAGTGGGGCGCCATTAAATGCACACTATTAGTCGGCGGTGCGCAGAGCACAGCGAGGACTCCAGAGGGTCCAGGCAATGACGCGCCATCGCCGAGTCCACGGCGGCGTAAAGGAGAGCTGTCAAATGATTTGATCAGACCCTTTTTTTTTTGATGGTGTGAACCATGTCAAAAAAATGTCCTGACCTTTCGCTCTGGGTGGAGCGGAAAGGAGCGTCAGTCTCTTACTGACCATAACCCATCCATGTTCCTTCCTTAGCCCATTACATGCCGGGGTAGCGGTAACCCTTTCAGACAATTCCGCTGACCTGGTAGGCTTTGGCCCTAACGGACCCCTTTCTTAATGCTGACATCTCTTTGAGGCGCGCGCGGAACACGAACGCGCCTTCCGGCATGGGTCTGGTCCTGATCGGACGGCGGTGAAGCGTCTCTCGCGGCGGCCGGGACGTGAGGCTCTGTGCTTCAACCATCCCGCCACCTCCTTCACTAGCATAACTGCTTCGTAGAAGACGGTGACTGCTTCCCACTCCCTCTCGCTCCGTATCATAGATTGAACCAGGGCCAGACGCGAGAGGTCACCGCCGCTGCCGATCGCCGCTACGAGAACATTGCGGTGCAATTTGCTGCGGAAACGGAGTTTCCCCCCGGCTTAGTACCTCCGCGCGCCACTCGTACAGGCGCGCGAGGACTATCGCCTCCAGATCCCACGGTGGCAGTCCGGCAAGGAGGCTTGCCGCCTCGCCCGAGATCGTGCGGTACCCCCGGATTAGCCGAATGGCTACCACCTTTTGGGGCGCGTTCAGATAGTGGGCGGCTCGTCGCCGCAATGAACGCGCCCACACCGGGGCCCCGTATAGGGCCATGGACCGCACTAGGTCATGGACCGCACTAGGTCATGGACCGCACTAGGCCATGGACCGCACTAGGCCATGGACCGCACTAGGTGCGGTGCTGTGCTGCTGTAACTTGCAAGGATGTTTGAACAAACTCAATTCAAAGCTTTTTTCCTGAAATGGGAATAAAACGCGAAGTGTAACACACATGAAGGTAATCAAAAACAGCCTTTCTTTGCTTTTTACGACTACAAAATAGTGATGCAAAATAATTCCTACAAACAAAATAATTGAAAAAATGTACAAAAAAGGAAAACACAAACCTCAAGGCGCTTTTCTAGCAAGCCGCTGCCGGAGGCAAAAGCTAGGACTTACTAAAGGCACAAAATAATTGGTCTCAGAAATTCCACTCCGTCTTTAAACTTTAAAACTTATAATTATGAAACGTAGTTTCTTTCTCACTCTCAGACACCTCATTTTTTCATAAAACATACCCACATTTCTGTCTCAGGCTCGAATGATAGCCGATATAATTTTATGTTTATAAGATTGTTTTTGTTTTACACTTCTCCGAGTACATTCGTGTAAAAAAAATATCAGTATATCAAAAGTTATCTCAAAATACTATTCTTTTTAAATTTTACATCGAACCATCTTCGGACCAGTGCAACTTATTGATGTGGTGACTTGTGAAAGCATCAAGATTTCTGTACTCGAAGTTAATAATGTAGTAATAACATAAAACATAATATCCTATGGTACTCGGCAATAGTTTAGCTTTCTATTAGTGATTAAAAAAAAATCGGATCTCTCTTACTTAAAACTAAAAAACTTGACCTCTGTTTATTATTATTGAAGGATAGATTTTTCACAACAAAATAACACATAGGATTACTAGATTAGCTTCCTAATCCTTCTGTTAAGGCTTCATTGTAATAAAAGCAAGAATAAGTGTAAAGCTAATGACTCGTTTGAGCACGGTGTCGTTCGTTTGTTTCGGAAATGGATCGGGGTCTTTCTTTTCCTCTTGCGTATTTGTTTTTGTTTCTTGCTTTACTCCGTTGCATGTTCGCAAACGTGTTGCACAATCCGCTTATTAGGGATGGCACGTGCTGTCGTCGTTTTACCAGTAACAGTGCCTTCAGTTTATTCGTGATGACTTTGTGTAACGTCATTAAGATGTGTTTCTATTATATTAGTCAAGTTATATGAGTGAGAAAGAAATGATTAATGTTTGAAAAGCAGCTTGAGGCAATGTGTGAATACTGCATTTGACATTTTCGATGCGAGTTGCAGATTGTAGAAAGTGAGTAACTGCTGAACATTTTGTTAAGCAAATATCATAGCAGTGTCTTAAAAATGGAATTGATCTTGACTTAATAAATTTTACATTTCGATAACGTCGAAATACAAGAGCTGGCATTACAAAATAAATAAAACAACCGCAGTACCTACTGAAACAATAAAAGTCAAAACGTTTTGAACTGGAATTTAAATTACGGGATGATAATAGACTCAAACTGTGCCGCGAAAACAACCAAAGTTCAAAGTTGTGACGTTCAAGAAACTTTGTTCTTTCTATTTGAATCTAGTTTTATTTAGTTTAATGTTGAACGGGACCTAATTTGACGACATCCTGGACTCGTATTGAACTTAGGTTGTTGTGAAGCGATTTGTTTCGATTAAAGTTTTGAAGGGCTTTCTAGCTAAAAAGGCTTCAATGTAAATTATTTCAGTTGCGTAATTAAGGGTCTTTGAACATCGAGGTTACTCTGTATCTCAAACCTTTGTTACGAGAAGACATCTTTTCTTCCAGTGGAAAACCAGTACTTTTTAAGAACAGCACTGAAAATTATAGCGAATAACAACACTTTTTCCTGGCAAAGATTAAGTGCCTCGCATCGCCGAAGTTACAATATTATGAACGGGACAGTCATCGACGGACCTTTCTCTTACTCGTACGTATATAACATCGAAAGGAGAAATAAAAGAGAACAAACAGCACTCTCTTGCTCTACCGAATCTAAATAAACTAACTTAATTACGTATAACCTAAGTTAACATTTTATTAATTAGCCGTAGGTACGTACAATAATAGGTAGATGAATGTAGGCGTTGCTATTTGAAAAAGCGTAAGGCTTAAGTGCCAAGTTCAATAACATAATTACATATTATTAGTATCCGTTTTTTTTCTACGATAAGTGGTCCTCTATCAAGTTTTTATTCTACAGTTTTTAACTCGCGGTTACTTTTTAAATCAGCGACTGTGTTCCCACATACAAGGTGGAATAAAAAATTCAGCGAGCCATCAAAGCAAGAGTGAACAGGCATCATAGACCTAAACTGACACTTTCCATCAAACAGGATCAAGGTCAAGAGCAGGCCCAGCAATATGTATATTTTTTTAAATCGTTCCGGTATAATAATACCGGAACGATTTAAAAGTGTTCTGCCACCCACGCCTGTTGTCACGATATTGAGATATGCGAAATTGAGTTTCGAACTGTATTTTTATCTATAATGAACTATATTTGAACTGAAATCAATGGTTACTCCAGATTGATTTCAACTTTTCGGCGACAAGTTACCAGTCCCTCACATAGATATACTGATTGTATACCCTAGTTAGTAATTTATGTAGAATTCTATGTATTGTATTTAAACATTGTACCAGTGTATGACATCATCTAAAGCTTTTAATTTTATTAATATACTACGTGTGTTATGCTTACGGCTTCAGTGGCGTGTAATATACATATACTCGTATACGCAAACCTAGGTAAACAAGTGCTACTATTTAATTATCTATTAATTAAAATACGAATCACTAAATTTGTATAAGAAGCTCGCAAGTAATAAGTGCATCAATGGACAAACGGACACGAAGACATTGGTTTTACAATAATATGTAAGAATATAATATAATACAGAAAACAAGTTCTTCTGACACAACAGACATTAGTGCTACTAGGGAGTCTGTTGCACCACTTCTTCTTCCTTGCTAAAATACTAGGAAGTGATTAAAGAAGGTCGTTTTGGAAGAATGTCTTATGTAATTCTGACGTAAAATGTGAATTGTGAATTGTAAATATGTGAGCACCATGTACTTATGACATACTTAAGTTTACCTGCCATTACTATATGTGTTTTTCTTTTCACCTTTTGTGGTGTAGTGTTTTTATTCTGGGTGCATTGTCTTCACATATAATGTTATAATTCATGTGTACAAAACATTGTGAAACATTTTAAAAGAGTAACGGTGGAGTTTCTTGCCCATTCTTCTCCACACGTAACTACCTTTTGGAAGGGGCGACTAGAATCAATTCTATTTCTTGTTCATTTTGACGTTCAAAAGTGCCTTACTTGTGCCTATTTGATATGACTTTGACGTTCAAAAAATTCTAATTCTTCTCATTCTAATTTAAAAAAAAATCTTGATATTATCATAATATACATAGGTACCTGTCCAAAATATACAATTTCGAATGTATTTCAATATACATGCATTAGGATAGAATATTGGTTTCCTTTACACTGAGATAACAGAACGGCCACAAAGGGCCGTCATACGGCTCAACCATCATTATTTGCAGCACAGAAACTGGGTATAATGTGCAGTCTATGGGCAACAACAATATGACGGAGCTCGTTATTTGAATAAAGTACAGAATAATTGTGTTATTAGTACTTACTTCTGGCTAAAGTATTATCAACCTAACGTTCCCACTGCTGGAACATAGGCCTTCTCTCTGTGAGAGTGAGTGGCTCGTAGTCAACCACGCGGGAAAAGTGCGAATTGATCGTATTCGCACTTTTTTCGCAGGTAGGTATACCTACCTACCAGGATCAGGGGTTTTATGTTGGAACTTATTTACTTCTGTAACACCTACATATGTACACATGAATGCAATAAAGAATTTGAGTTTGAGTTTGATCTAAAATCAGCACAAAATTCGCAGATGTAGTTCCCATTAACGAAAAACTTAAAATTAAATGAAATTACAACAATTAGACTCGTCGATGCCACCACCCATTTCAGTCACTGCTTTGTTCAAAGAATTCTATTCACAGACCAGATTTACCATAAAAATACAAAGCAATAATTAAACTCCCCTTTTTCAACGGAAACTTCTTCCAACAATAACTGTTGCGAACGCAATAATTATATAGGGAGGAGCCGTGAAAATGTAAATTAAGTCTACAGCTTTTAGCCGAGTTTAAAATAACACTCATTTAGAACTTAAAGCCTAGATTCCTGGTGGAATAAAAACTTAAATGAGCGACGACGTGCCGAGCGTAGTCCGTTGAGGGTTTATACACATGGTGCAAGTTAGAAGCGGTAAATATAATGTTTTGTTTGTAATTTAAAAAATATGGACAGTGAAAAACGTATGAAAAACGCTACGCGACTGTTTTGTGTTTGCTTCTATAATTATTTCTGAATAGGAAGTAATTTGAAATTGCTACGTAGTTAAAAGATTCCTCAGTTCTCCTTCAGTTTGCCACAGCGACAAAAAAACATTCATACAATCACGTCATACTCGTCTCGTACGTTTAAAAAATTGTATTACAAAAAACCAATATCTAGTAGTATAGTTTTAATGGAGCTATCCATATATATGATAAATAAATACTTTTATTTGCAATAACGACACATTTCTCCAGTCTTATAAAAAGGTTTAAGAAATAGAAAAAATATGTCTGTAAGTGCTTTTATCTTCTAACTTTAACCGCGGTAACATCGGTTCCCTTGGGAGCAAGTAGCGAGTGGGGGAGGCCTTAGCGCCACAACTGGCACAATGACGTGTGGCGACTACGACCCGCGGTTACAAGATTATAATGCTACACACTGGTACTCAAACTTATTTGAGCGACCCTGTATTTTTAATTAATTTTAATGAAATTGTAAATTCCTTAAACTGGATATTTGAGGTTACTTTTGCAATTCAATTTCAACATTTTCTACAATAACGTACATCGCATCGTATGTGCATTTACAAAATAATCATTGCACATGCGTATACACTGCCGGAGATTGCTGGAAGTTCAGCCCATCATTATCAGCTTATCAGCCTAAAAAAAAGTTCACAAATAGACCCTACTACATACCGATCACCAACTTAACTTCACAGGACACTTTGAGGCAACGATCATGCCAAACAGTTACTGTCTGTCATGCAAAAACACGTACAAGGGTCTAGTTTGAGAACCACATGCAATGCGTAGGTACAGACACGTTTGTTTGTTCGCCGGGACTGCGTTATATTTGCGCAAGCCGGATGAATATTTTCATATTTATACACTCTTTATTTGTTTAGTTCTTCTCGTATGCGAACCTATAGAATGGCGCACATATTTATGGGCTTTATAGATAGTAATGTGACTCGAAGTTCTTTTTAATAAATTTTTATAATAAAAATTTATAGATGATTACTACTGTTGAGTTACTTACGCTAAGCATTCGGTTCTGGCTGTCATTTGTAAATCTTTAACAGTCGTAGCGGGTCGTCAGAAACCCGAAAGTCTGACCACCAGGTTTGATGGGGGATATCGTATTACCCAGTTACAAGGTTGTGGAGGTCAGATGGGCAGTCGCTCCAAGTAAAATACTGGTATTCTGCAACCGGTTAGGCTGGAAGCCGACCTCAATATTTTGGAAAAAGGCAAGCCAGGATTACTACTGTTAATATTAAGTACAATGTTCACCAACCTAAGAAAATTGGTAAATTTATTGGTTAGATTGAGTGAAGTTTTCAGCAAAAGCGACTTATCTAAATAATAAATAACTACGAGTTACAAACACCACAGGGTACATAAACCATTTATACTCAGTAATTTGCATGGCAAGTATCTCAGGAGCGTGTTACACAAATTCCCTCAAGTTTGTGGACTAGTTACTGAGAACTTGGAACAGCTGACCGATGTTGCAAGATATTTAGCTGCCACTGTGCTACGTCTGCGAATAGTTGTTGTTTGCGTTCGATGATCAATGGTTAGAATATGTCCACAAACGATATTTTTATGGATGTTTCATTATTTCCCTTTAGATTGTCCACTGTATTGTAACATCAACACTGTTATAATTTTTAAAGAATTGTAGTATTAAGTAGCAATTTTGTATGAGTTACATTTGAGAGTTATATTGTAGTTAAAGGGGGAGGGTGCCATGATTATGGAAAATATTGTAGGTAAGTTTACGGTTTACTATAATATTATAATTATGGGGTAATCTAGTTTTGTTCAACAAATTTGGGTAATTAATGAATTATTAAAAAACATTTTTTTTCTTAGTTATTATAAACATACATACATAATTCATAAACATGAACCAGATTCATGACATAAATGTTTTATCACCAGACGCAAATCCCGTGTCAATATCGAATAATATGGAAGAATTAGTTATTCATTGTGTTGTGAACTTATTTAATTTAAAACTCTGACACCAGGTTAGTCACTAACCACACGATAAGAAGAAGATTTAATTTATGTTTTTCTGTTCCAATAAAGAAGATTCCAATTCCAATAGAGAAGATTTAGGGATAAAATAAAATTAATATGAGTGTAAGTACATGAGTACTTACACTCATATTAATTTTATTTTATCCCTAAATCTTCTTCTTGAATTACGAGTGTTAATTTTGCTTTGTGCACAGCTGCATTTCGGAATAATTGATCTTAGTTTATTTGATCAACCGCTTTCTTTTCAAAGAATGCGCTTGAAAGAAGAAATAATCGAATTGGCCATGTGAAACATAGGAAAAACGTTTCCAAATAAAATGTTAGAAACACCGATTAGTTGAAACGTGTCCAAAAAATCTAGAAAATCGTGAACGATTCACGAAATCGATTGCCCACTCACAATCCGACTAATGCCCGTTTTTAGAGCATTGAAACGAGCATTTGGGGCATTTCCCTTTACGCGCAAAATACTGACCATAAAGTCGTGTGAATTATTTGTTTGTGAGCGACGGAACTGGCCGACATTATAACAAGCATTTGCCGAGCGCAAATTCCGATAAACATTGCATAAATTGCTCTCAACGTGTATGCTGTTTGCATTGGCAAACCAGCTAAGTATTGAAGTGACAAGGAACTAGAAAAACAAAAGATTTCGTTAGTGTTAGGATAAAATCTAGTTTGTCTAAACCATCGGGAAAACAGGCGGGAAGTTATGTTCACTTACATCAATCTTCAAATATTTTGTAATGAGTATAGTAGTTGTAACTCCAAAATTGTAATAAAGCTTATATACAATATTAGTGGAATTAGTATTTAAACGAAACAAAACGAGTAATATCAGAAGCGTAGCAGGTAGCGTTTCCTGCCTGCTCTCATGGGAAGAAGGCGTGTGTTTATTTTATGTACATATATTATGTAGTATTTCAAACGTACTGATTGACTCAAGGTTAAATTGAAACATTGTTTGGTAAAGAATTGCGATACAAATCGATACTTATTCCGAATAGCTTTGGATCGTTTTAATCGAACATTTCCCTCGGCCAAATTGTTCTGAAGTAATTTGTTGATGTTTGCCTTTTGATACAAACTTTTCATTTAAATGTTTCGATGAAAGTATGTCTCAATTTTACGGGAATCCGGGATTGTCGATATAATGTAAATATTTGAATTGTTGCTGCTAACGAATTCATGTCATAAATGATTGATCTTGAAACTTTTATTCGTTTTACGTTTAACTAACATACGTTTATTTACGCAGGTTTCAAACAGAAAATGTCATCGTTTATAACTTGCAAATACTGTTTTCATTCTCTCTTAGTAAAATATTTAGGGTACAAACTTTCAGGTAAAAGCTTGGAACACGAACAAGCCTGCAGTACACATTTGATTTACTTTATAAAACTTGTTCAAGAAAGTTGTGAAGAAAAGCCCTTCAAACGAACTGAATAAAGTTGTGCTACGACGTAGCGGCTAAGACTACGCCGTAGTCCTCGTAGCCGCGTAGCATATGTTACCTACATGAAGTTCGGTTAATATTTGATTTTTATTTGTTATTTATATTTATCATTATAAAATTGCTTACGCTAAATGACTTTGACAATACACACAGATTGCCGCAGCACAGTTACCTACATTAACACGTCTTATCTGACATTATTTAAAATCGAGACTTTTCTTTTATGAGAAATGTAATTGTACAATAGATTTCTAGTTATATAACAAAAGTCCCTTACACAAAATTACGGATATGGCTCCCAGGAATCTTTTGTCCTCCATTACAAAAACGCTTAATAAGAGCTTAAAGCAATTGTTCCTTTGGTACATTACTGTTTTATAAATCATGTTGGTCAAGGCTACTTATATTTCAGTCTTTAAGGAAAAGTTGGGTTGGGACGATCGAAAATCGAGCATAATATTTTTTATAATGTTCGCAATTTTGTACCAATTGTAAAAAAAACACACTTTTAAGGTAAAGTCGACCTCCGAATGACTGACCAAACCGTCCAACTACTGAGCCACCGCACATTGACTCGGAAACGATGCAATTTGATTTGCATACGACTATAAATGTACCCGTTTGTTGGTCGACTAGTCTTGCGTTCGCGCCAGTGGCAGTTAAATAATATTCACTGTATTAAAAAAAACAAAAATCCCTCAGTATTTAGTTAAAATCGGATGGCTGAGTTTCGACCTGAATTTGTTTAAAATGAACACTGGATGTATTGTAATGTTATTTGGAAACAAATGATGTGTTTGTGCTGTTTTAAATTAACGTGTAACTAGATTAACATCATATACAAACACGAATAACAAATAATACTACTAATACACGTCTTTTTTACTCCAATATTTAAGTATTCATTAATAACACACATTATTTTAAATAAAAGAATCTCGATGAAAATAGAAAGAAAGATTTTTTTTTTGAGAAATGCCCGAGAAATATAATTTTTATTTTATTTATTACTAGCTTCTGCCCGCGACTTCGTCCGCGGAAAATTGCAATATACTGTAACTGTTTAGGCAGCGCATGCAAATAATTCTGTTTTCGGAGGTATTTTTTTCCGACTTGCTAGACGAAAATTGCGATAGCTCGGCTAATATGTATGATATAAATATAATTTATAGCCTATAGCACTCAGGAATAATGTAACTTTCTATCAGTGAAAAAAATTTTGAAATTGGATCATTAGTTCCGGAGATTACCCCCTACATACAAACTTAAAAATTTTACCTCTTTATAATATTAGTATAGAAGGGATAATAAACAACTACAACATAATATAATACATAATGTTAAAATAACTTTAGGTGGTAATGTTGCAGTCCACTGCATTATCCGCAGATAGGACATATTAAAGAATCAGTAAGGATTAAAGGATCAGTCATAATAATAGAAAAAAACAACGAAGTTTCCATCTGAAAAAGAATTGCAAAAAATAGGTTATCCTGCAATCAAGAGATCACTCATCTGTTGGGCACCACATACCTACAAAGCTTAGACAATCACTATCTACATGTATGTTCCTCTCTAAGCGATTGAAGTCACAAGTCGAAGTCGCTTCCATTCCCATCACTAGCAACTGTACGGTTTAAGTGGATTGCCGTCCCTAGTGGAATAATTGAACGATGTTTTTGTACTATTCTCCGGGAATTCGATTTATGGACGTATAAATATAGAGAACGGTGAAGCTGGATTAATAGTTAGGAATTACTTATTGTTAGTTCAGGTGAAAGATACTTACATTGACTAATACTTTTTAAACTTTTGTTGTGGATCGTAAAAAATCTGTTGTTCAAAAGCGCAAGTTAAACAATTTAGTACGTTTACCTGATTCGGAGAGCCAGAGGAAGATACAAATGAACCTTTATATAAACTATAATCTCATTGCATTTATAAATAAGGTAAAAATTATGTGTTGAATAAATAATACGTGTGAAATGTGCAAAAAGTACTAAAAACACTTCTGACGACAGCAAAAATATACATCTGTGTATTTAAAATGAATTATTGTTCGTTGGTCTGAGAAACGGCTTGACGAATTTGATTTTTTTTGTTCGATTTATTACAAAATGGGGCAAGTCCTAAAGAAAAGGTTGAAAGTGATTTTCTGTCTCAGGCTGCTTCAGTTGAAGAATTTATGCTGCCCTGGTACCCGTAGTTGAGTTGCAAACATTTAGAGGTTTGGTATCAGGGTAGTAGAATCAGTCAGGAGGTAGGTAGGCAGTGCACGGTAGGTTGGATGTGGCAGTGTTACAGGAAATCATGTTTATTACTTTTTCAAAAGAACAATGTTTTAGAATCTGCAGTTGGATAAAAGTAAAGGTGGAAAGATGAAAGAAAAATGGTTTGTTCTGTATAAACTCAGCGCACTAAACTAACAAACCCATGGTGATCCCTCTCGATGATCGGTCACCAGTCGCCAGTTAAAGTCAAGAGGATCACCAGTTTTAAGTTAGGCTAATATCCATATACTTTTAATAATATATGAAACATAGAAACAACGACAAGACAGCTGATTTCTGACAAAAATATAGAAAGATAAAAATATTGTATAAACTAAAAGGAAAAATAATCAATAAATAAAACAGCATTAGCGTTTGGTGCACCAAGAGCCTGTATATAACAATACAAGCCATATATTTACACTTCAGAATCTCCTGGAATTTCAAATGTCGGATCCATACCTACAGATAGTTTGATTGACAACCATCCATTAACATATATATTACCACAACATCCCATTGCCAGAAAGTTTACAGCCATCAACATCAGCATCACAACAAATTGCAAGTCCCGACTTAGAGAAAAAAAATAAAGCAGCCCTGCTTCGCCCGGCGTCATGGCGCGCCAAGCACGGCGCAGACGCGTGGGCGGCCGTCACCAAGCTGACACCAAGTGTCATCTGACGATATTGTTTATATTCGTTTTTATATTTTTATTGTCTACTAGCACTTTGCCCGCGGCTTCGCTCCCGTGGTCTTTCCCGTGGGACCCGTTATTTTTCCCGGGATAAAAAGTAGCCTATGTTACTCCTAGAATACTAAGCTTTCCAACGGTGAAAGAATTTTTAAAATCGGTCCAGTAGTTTTTGAGCCTATTCATTACAACCAAACAAACAAACAAACAAAGTTTTCCTCTTTATAATATTAGTATAGATAAGTGTGTAAATAGTTAACTAAGTGTAGTGTTTTCTAATTATTTTTCTTTAAGTGTTTTTATTCTTTAAATGTTAAATGCTGGCTGTAGCGATGCCGGAAATAGTGCCCGTCAACCTGCCACATCGATCGATGTCCGGGTGAGATGTCCCCATTGCTCCCAACCACGCTTCTTTAAAGGCGAACGGGGGCTAAGGATACACTATGTTAAAGTTCACAAACCTCGTAGTGTACCTTTGTGCCTCCTGCCACATGCCCAGCATCAACAATCCCAGATCAATGTCTGTAGAAAACGTTAGCAAAATTCAAAAATTCTACCCCTGTTTAAAGAGTTTCTCGGGGTACGAGACGGTCTGTTGCACTGAGTTTGGCACGATGTCCCCGTTTTGCGACCTAGGAGAACTCACTAAGTGCCTGGGAGCAATTACTCACTTTCCCTTATAGGATTCTACATGTTACCTGCATTTTACTAACCTTTCACAAAAAGGCTTATGTTTACATGTAGAGTCCAAATTAAGCCAGGATACTTTTCAGCAGTGATGTGGTGGCTAAAATTAACTTTTCTGACATTACCGACAGACAATTGACCCTAGAAAAATTTTATGCAATAGCTGCCCATTCGTTTCGGCGGCCTCGGTGTTTGCAAAATTATCAGTATTAGCTTACCTGTCCTAGCGTTCTTGTCCTCTGAAAGCACTGAAAAGATGACCGCGAAAATTTAAGCCCCTTCCCTGGTTGATTCTGAAGTGCCGTCTTTCTCCGACGCGGTGAACGCTTGGAAAATGGCTTGCTGAAAACACTGATCGGCCCGTGAACCCATCTCCCCAGAGGCATTGGGATGAGCCGCTCTGCAGGTTGGTACGGTATAATCTTATTAATACGTCCACCAATACTGCTGAGCGTGTCCGCCTGCTGGCTGTGGGTGAATGGGATTCGGTTCTGGCTTCAGACGCCACCGTCACCCAACATAGGTACTATGGTGTGTGACACCACCTTCCAGGTCGCTACCTGTCTGCATCTGGGCGCTCTTTTTTCGTGGCTCCGCATCGCTGCCAATACGGTGAAGATGTCGACTGCCTCGGACACCATGGCCTATCCTGCAGTAAAAGTGCAGGCCAGTTAGCACGGCACGCCAGCATCAATGACATCATCGGTCGTGCTCTTGTCACCGCCGAGGTGCCAGCTGTTTTAGAACCAAAGGGCTTGGCACGCGATGATGGAAAGAGACCAGACGGAATGTCACTAATGCCCCTTGGAAGGTAGGTAGGCCTTTGGTGTGGGATGCCACGTGTGTCCATACCGTCCGTCCGTTTTTCAAGTGCGGCGGGCTAAGCTGGAGCAGCCGCTGCAGGTACAGAAAACCTCAAACGGAGCAAATACACCAACCTTATTGGGACTTACATGTTCGACCCGTTTGTAGTTGAAACAGGGTGATGGGGTCCGAGTGACCACTTTATTTTTCGAAACATCGCCAAGCGGTTCATCGACTCTTCACGTGACCTCAGAGGGCTAGCCTATTTTTTGGTGAAAGAATCAGCATTGCCATACAACGCGGCAATGCTGCCAGCCTTTTGGGACCCTGTTAACAGCGATGTGGACGAGTTTTTTGATGCTCTTTGATTTATTGTACATATTATTTATTTTTGTACATATAATCTATACATATAATAAAACAGTAAAAAAACTGTGTCTGTACATTGAATATATTAAAAAAATAATAATTGAGGGGGGTTTAGAAACAGTAATAGAGTATGAATCCAAAAAAAAAATTTTGTCTGTTTGTCTGTATGTCTGTTTGTCTGTTTGTTTGTACACGCTAATCTTCGGAACTACTGGACGGATTGGAATGATTTTTTTTTTGTTGTATAGGTATTAAGTCTGGGCAACATATAGGCTATAATTTATCTTGGAAACTTGAACACCTGATGCAGAACCGCAACAGACCAGCTAAACTATAAGAGATACAAAAATGATACCTTAGCAAAAATTGTTCCACGTGATTAGCATTTTCTACTGAGAGAATAAATTTGAAGATCTGGAACACCCGATGTGGAACTCCAAGAGCCCAGCTACACTGTAACATATATAGGAATGACGTCTTAGCAAAAGTTGTTCGGTCTGATGGGCATTTCCTGTTGACTTATAAAAATCGAAGATCTGGAACACCTGTTGTGGAACTCCAAGAGCCTAGCTACACTATAACATTATATAGGAATGACGTCTTAGCAAAAGTTGTTCGGTCTGATGGGCATTTCCTGCTGACTTATAAAAATCGAAGATCTGGAACACCTGTTGTGGAACTCCAAGAGCCTAGCTACACCATAACACATATAAGAAAGACGTCTTAGCGAAAGTTGTTCAGCCTGATGAGCACTCTCTGTTGATGTATAAAAATTGAAGATCTGGAACACCTGTTGTGGAACTCCAAGAGCCTAGCTACACCATAACACATATAGGAATAACGTCTTAGCACAAGTTGTTCAATCTGATGAGCATTCTCTGTTGACTTATAAAAATCGAAGATCTGGAACACCTGTTGTGGAACTCCAAGAGCCTAGCTACAACATAACACATATAGGAATGACGTCTTTGACGTCTTTGTTGTTCAATATGATGGGCATTTCCTGTTGACTTATAAAAATCGAAGATCAGAAACATCTGATGTGGAAATCAAAGCTATCACTAATTTTACTGTGTAATTATAAAATAACATAAACTGGGAGTACCTGCACGCGGTGAAGGCGGTAACAGTTTAGGACTGATTTTCGATGACGATGGTATATCATTGAAAATTTGACTCTACTGGCAAAAACTCCTATTTATTTTTTAATTTTATCGTATGAATATGCCTTCGGGCTTATGTTGTTTGAGTGTTTAATTTCCTTTTCCATTTATCTTCGTGACACTGTCACCTACCCGGTAACGCAGGGGAGCAGTCATTTTAATTTAGATTTTTATTGATCAGGTATCTTCACAATAAAACTATGACCATGCCTAGAAAGAGGTCAAATCTTTCCCAATGTTCCAAGAGAGCTAAAAGATTGAGGATCATAAGATCCCAAGAATCTACCGAAGAGCGTCAGGAGAGACTTGATGTTGTTCGAGAACATTAGGCTGCAACTCGCTCCGTGGAAACCTCTTCGGGTCGTGAAGCACGCCTGCGTTCTCAGCGTATTCATTAGGTCTCTAGAGACCAGTGAAGAATATGATGCGCGACTGACCGCTGATCGTGAACGTCATGTATTGTCTCGCGAGTCAGAGACGTTCACGGAAAGAGAATTACGCTTGAGTTCCAAGCGTATCTACGCATCGACTTCTAGGTCTCTAGAGGAGGAATATAATAATGCGGTTACCAAAATGAAAACGATGACAAATGGACTGTATGTTTTGGTGGTTGTTGGAATGAAATAAAACGAAAGCTCAGTGTGATAAAAGGTTTAAATGGGAAAAATGATAAAAAATAACATAAATGGCGACCCCGTTGTCGCTGGCACAAGCAACAGGGTCCGCGTACGAAGTCGCGGGCAGAAGCTAGTTATGAATATATAGCATTTAAGTGTAAATATGATTAGATTACCATTATTTTAATAATCACTTTATTCAAAATCTTGTTTATGGAATAATATGTTTATACGGCACGGGTGGTGTTGTGGTACGAAAAGAAACACCGTTTTGAAAGACTTGCTTACAAGTCTTTGAGCAGAAGAAGCTGTACGTAAAGAAACCTACTATAAAGATAATTATAGACATAAACAGTTTGTTATACCTATTTCATTAGAAATTGAAATTATTAGGAAGGGAGCAGTGATATAGCAGTAGATGATACCAAATCTATCGGCCTTGACCTGCTTTAACGTCTCCAAATGTAAAATTTACCTTTCCGACAAAATACAGACAGACGATCGACTCTAAATAAATTAATGGCATAAATTGGTGACTGCATTTCCAGAGCCCTCCAAATTCTTTTTAGAAGTTACTTTTTCATCTTTCATTGCAGTAACGGTTCAATTCAGTGTAAGATAAGAAAATAATAATTGGAAAAAAATTGAGAAATTGCTTAATCAAAATTGGATTATTTCAATGAAGACCAGCCTTTCCAGGGGATATCGTGTTCAGGTCAGATAGGCAGTCGTTCCATGTAAAGTTAGACTGGAAGCGGACTTCAACAAAGTTGGGAAATACCTAGCATATTGATTAAATTAGAAGTACAATAGTGGCGATGGTGCACCGATAGAGGCAAAACCAGCGGGGCTTCTGGTCTGCGCGCGTCCATATGCGGCCAGCTCATGAAACTACAACATTATTTTACACAAGTGCTCGAGCTGTCTTTGAGTGACTTACATAAGAAGAAGATTATTGAGGGAAATTAAATAGCTTCCGCAAGACGCATGTAACGAGATGGTAAATATGGTCTATGACCCGATTTGATATGGTATTAGTATTTAGTAGTGGTACTTTTTAGTACCGACACCATTGTTCTAGCTGTAACTAGTGCTTGCATAGACAGAGATAATACAGATCTTTATTTTAAACTGATAGCTATTCAGAAATAAGTATAAATTTATAAAATGTTTATAGCCTTAAAATAAAATAATTCAAGACCCAGTCGTCCTCTGTTACTTACTGAGCTTAAAAGTTAAGTTTTTGGAAAAGCTCCAACAACGTTTCGTTATAAAATATTATATATCATATCTCTTTCACGAATAATGCGATGGCTTTTAACCATGCAAAAGCTTTACAATACAGTGGAGTTATTTTATTAACAAATATTCTATTGTCGGGTAAAATCATTTTGTTGTTTTCTTTCTTCTATAACATGAAATGTGTACTAAATATTGAGTAGCATGCATTTGTTTCTTGTTTAATGTAGGACGGATACGATCAATATTTTTAAAACATTTGTATTGGTAAGGTAGCTGATTAAATGAAAATGTCTTCCCTGTAATTTTTAAACTTAATCCGATAGTAAAATTTGGGGATAACTACTGGTGTTAAAGTTCATGTACGCAGATGATTTTTGAAAATTTACTGGAAAACTGTTGGATATTTTAGAAAACTTGGCAACATTGAAAGGTTTGTTAAAGAATAAGGATCCCAATAGAATAGCACTGAAGGCCATTCAATTTGAGAGTTCAAAGAAAAGTGATGATGTTTAGCGACAAATTCTGGGAATTTTTAAATATTGATAAAAATTGTGTTTTCTCGAGTTCCATTAATTTTTGCATAGATTAAGCTCACACTGTCACGACCTAGAAGGAATACGTAAAATTACAAATAACCCTGTGTAGGTATGTATGTTATTTAAATGTCAAGGGAAAACATCAGTTTTGCATTGAACGTTTACTGTGCTATTTTTGCTGATCAATTTATTCATAACACTTTGTAAATGGCAGGATGAAAGAAACATTTTAGTACATTGAAAAAATTAACGAGGAACACTAGTTCAACTTTTTATTTGAATTATTGCTGAATAAATTATTGTAATGCATGATCATCTTCTCCAAATATATTGATTTCGATAATAATTCATAAATAAAGAAAAAAATAATTAGATCACGCGGGTACACAAATTGAACAAGACAACTTGGGGGCAAGAGCAAGCACACTTGGGTGACAGCCCAATGATTACTTATTGCTTATTAAAGTTTAACATGCCTGTAATTTTCGGAACTTTCAAAATGGGACACCAATTTTTATAAAAAAACACCAATTTCAGACTATTGACGACCCTCCTGATGAGTGAACCTACTACACAATATTATTTTATACCTATATAACATTATGTTATCATATTTTTGTCCCGTATGCTACTCCAAAAATATACCTTAATTTTTTCTTAACCCAAAAATATATCGGTCATGAATAAAAGTTAGTCATGCATTTACGTATTGGGCACCTAAGGAGCGGTATAAAAAATAAGTGGCCGTTACATGGCCGTATCGACGCGTGTACTGCCATATTTGGCCGGAACAGGGCTATTTATAAAATGCTCGTATCATACAGGGTAACATTATAGCCTTTTTTTAAGGCGATCCATATGAAAAGCTTTGTGAGCCAGATTTGGCTAGGTGTATAGATTTTTGTATGGGTTTTGGGGTAATATATTTAACGTAGACCGATAACCGTGGAAACGAATATCTTAAAAATGAGTTGTTGTGTTGTTTTGAACTATATTTTGCATAAATGGGAGACTGAATTTACTCAAAGCTAAAAATAATACTTAAAATGAAACTTATAATGAACTCCCGTCATTATACACATACGTTTCATATTTGTGAGTTTAAGGATAACTTGAGGAAGATGAGACGATTTGGAAGTCGAATTATGTTGGACTATTAACCAAATTAACCGTGTAAACGATAACCACAGTCTGGCATGAGCCAGACTGTGGTTACTCAACTTTGATTGATCAGTACATATTGAAGACATAATTGTTTGATTTAGGTTAAAATTTTGAACAACGAACTTTTCTTGATAAAAATTAATATAAAATATAATATCAGAATTTTGCTTGAATCTAACCTACCCGATGTGATCGATGTGATGTGATGTGAGGTCGAAATAATATTCTTAACGATAGAGTACTTACACTGTTCGGGCACAATAAATGTAGGGATATTAAATGCAACTTGTTTGTATCGCTGACAAAAACGTATAAATTCGATAAATAAATACCAATACACTGTGTTTCAGCGATATGTGTAATTCATTAATCAACTTGTGGATTCTTATTTATAATTTAAAAAAAATAAATAAATGAAGGTCTGAATTTAATTTTTAAATCTATACCTAACTTACTACTAAGTTAATAGCCATATGTGGCACAACCATTATGTGGTAAGGAATTTGAAACCCATAAACACAATCAAAATAACTCACACCTGATTATCCATTCGTCAGTCCTTTCTAGACTGTGCGAAAGATGATATTGTGGATAGAAAGGGAGTGACTACCGCTATCTAAATTTGGATAAAAGCAGGAGAATAAAGATCATCATCATCAACTCCATATAACTACTAGCGTTTAACAATCTACAAACATTCAATGTGCATTTAACTAAGCGGGTAGCCAGTAAATTTTGCGTTAACTGTGCCATCGAGCATGCTTTACAGTTTCCATCAATTTGATTGTTGGAATGTGGCAAAATTTGTCCGATTCACGGCAACGAGAACGTTAATATGAAAATGTATTTTTTTTTGGGAGCTAGTTCAGCTTTTTGAGGTGGAAATTATTCAGTTTTCTGTAGTATTTCGGTTTAGTATAAATCGGTTCGGCATCTTTTTCGTTAACCTGGCTCCCAAAAGATATATAACTATGTGATTTTTATCAGACATTTGCCCCTGCACGATGATGTTGGTTGCTGCTACGTTACCCAAGTAATTTATTCATTTATTTATTTATTAGGCTTTTCAACAATGAGTACACTGTTACTTTATAAATTCTACATTGCAAACTTAAGTCTAAGCGTCTCATCACTTACAGAAAAGCACAGCATGCACTACATTATGCGCAGGTAATAACACACTTAATTAATTAAACAACAAGTAATACATAGTTTGACAAACAAAAACAAATAAAATGTACTGTTTTAATTACAGTGAATTAAATAACAGATTAAATTAGATTAGATTAAATTAAATTAGAGTAAGTTAAATTAGATTAAATTAAATTAGATTAAATTAAATTAGATTAAATTAAATGAGATAAAATTAAATTAAATTAGATTAAATAGAGTAAATTAAATTAGATTAAATTAAATTAAATTAGATTAAATTAAATTAGATTAAATTAAATGAGATAAAATTAAATTAAATTAGATTAAATTAAATAGAGTAAAATAAATTAGATTCAATATTTGATATTTTGAATAATATAAGATAAGATTAATATAAGATTAGGTAAATGAAGAGATGTACCGTCCACACGAAAGAAAAACAACCGACATTATAAATGACGAGGGTAGTAAACGTGTTCTGTTCCTAATTTCAAAAACATAGAAGAAACTGTATCGAGAACTTCACATTTTTTTTTGTATACTAACTATCCCTACTCTTAGGCTTTAACTTAAAGCTTTCTATTTAAACTAATTACAACTTTTGAATTGTCTCGGAGTCGGTCAATTTGAAATATCAAAACATAGATCTCTATGAAGAGGAAAGGACAAGAAACCCCAGGATCACTCTTTTATACCACATTTCAGAACACCAATTATGATCCTTACGCGTAGCGTTCTTTACGTAGATAAGCTCCTTTGCGTGTCACTTTAATTTAAAAATCAGTGATACGTCCAGTCGACCTTTCAGTAAATGAGGTAAATCATTTATGCTAAAAAGAGGCACAGACCCACAACAGCCCATTTTGACTTAGAACTTGCTGCAGTGTATCATACAAATATATATAGATTTTATTAAACCCGAGCCCGTAATGCTCAAATTTCAATGCGTCAAAAGACCAATGACTCATGAAAAACTACATAATAAATTATAGCCAGTCCACGCGCGTAAAATCGTATTCTATGCGAGGACCAGAATGTTCAAAACTTTTATGCTATTCATTTGAAAAGTTACAAGGACATGATTAATAACAATTTAACATGAAACTTCACATTTTTTGACGAAGTTATCAAAAAGTAAGCCTATTCAAAAAACATGAAAAACATTTTTTTCCCTTTCGGAGACACGGTTTAATTTTTGCATACAAACTTATTTATACTCGTGTTAAATTTCAAAATCACAGGTAAATTGCAGTAAATATTGTATGTTCTTATTATAACCGGTAATATAATAACTATAGTACAAGTTGATGTGATGTGACATCTTGAATTTTGATTTTGACCCCATAGGTAACCGTTGTCCGCCCTCGAACATCATGAAAACGAACTATGAACAATTTTCAAAACTAAAAAAAAGAAAGTCGTACAGAGGCAAATGCGCTTTTTTATTATATGACGATTTCTATTAGTCAACTCTTACTGTAAGCCGTGTTAAAAAATCTCTAATTCATGTCCACAAAAAACTCTTGTAATGGACAATACAATTCAACTTTGTAATTATTGATTTTCATGAGTGCTCGAACTTTAAGTTAGGCCATCTTTACAAGATTGATGGACAGTGTTGTAATCGTAATCCTAGAATCGATGTTTTATCAGAGTCCTCATTGCCACTGAACGTTGGCAGTTTTGCCTTGTTAGAACCTTATTAACAGACCAAGAAATCTGAATTTTAATTGCCAACAGAAACAAAAAGTTCAAAAATTAAATTAAAAAAAGCCATTAAGAGATTGACCAGTCTCTACTGACAGCGCCCGTTCACGAACATGACGCATGGATTAGCACCATTCAGCTCAACCATTTTGAAGGGAGCTAAATGATCCAATTTTAAAACACGAAGACGGTGAAATTTAAGTTTGTTTATGATATCCTGTGTACACTTGCAAATCAGTGAGATCAAGTTGCGTCTACTGACATTTCTTAAATCTTTGGACCGCACATCAGGTGACTGATCCAAGATGACGGAACTGTCAAAAACGGTGTTAGGATTGGATACTGCCCAGGTCCAGGCAATTGCTACAGCCCTTGGCATACCAAGTACCCATGACGACATCAGCTTCATGAAGTTTTCTGACGCACAATGGGGGACTAATGCGAAGATTAGAGAAGCTGTGGCCTATATAGGGTTCGACGCTAAGAAGATTGTCGAACAATTTTTTAAGAAGGCTGATGAAAATAAGAGGAGTGACGATGATAAGTTGATTGAGGTGGGAGGAATCCCACTATATGAAAAAATGATGCCAAGACAGATTTAATGTTATTCCTGTGTGTGTTCTTGGAGCGAGGCCATGACACACGCCACCAATTACAATTCCTACACGAATTAGTCGAAAGGAACTTCGTTCGTTTTTTTATTTTTAAAATTAAACTTAAATTACTTAAATTGGGTATTTAACAGGTTTTTATTTAAGAAATATTCAAATGTGACGTCACAGATTTTTTAATCAAATGGAACACTTTTAGTATTAATTCCAATTTTACAATTATATCCTCGCAAAATATTAAATTTCTGCACGGTGATGGAAGTTTTTAAGATGAGCGGTATTATTTCTATGTGATTTAATATTAATTTATTTTAGACCGTGTCATGCATTTTCAGTGGACTGGCAATATAGAAAATTATTAAATAGAAAGGTTCGAATCTTAAAAACTGGCGCTGGCGCTTCACGCTGGCACGCAAAATGCACTTTTGCGCTCAGATTTCGAATGACAACCAGACTTTTTTAACCGACTTCAAAAAAAGGAGGAGGTTCTCAATTCGGTTGTACTTTTTTTTTTTTTTTTTATGTTTGTTACCTCAGAACTCCGTTGTTTATGGATGGATTTGCAAATTTTTTTTTAATCTTTAAAGGATATGCTTCCAGATTGGTCCCATTTTTTTCAAAATCCAGTTCTGATGATGGGATCCATGAGGAATCGAGGGAACTCCTCAAATATTATAGGCAACTATATAGTAATTTTAATATTTTCATCGAGAAATCAAGCGTTTACAGTCAAAAAGTAACATTTGATGAAGTGGAACTTGTGAAGAAGATCAGATATGGCTAACGGAACTTGACACTCGCATAGATATCACAATCAAGATAGCTAAGCAACTATGACAATACAAATAAACATTCAATCCTGAATAGTTATGTTGAAAATTTTATCATTGAACTTATCTGGTGATGATGATGGAGCCGGAAGACAGGCACCGGAACTCCGTAATTAATCAATGTATTCTAGCCGTGTTTGGGCTTATTAGAATTGTCATGAAATGCACTTTGGCTAAAAGGTACTATCGAACTGATCTGATGATGGAGCCGGAAGGTGCAAGGTTGGCATGAGAATTTCAAAATAAAACAATGTATCCTAGCAGTATTTGGGTTTATTAGAACTGTCATAAGATACATTCTGAATGAAAGGTGCCATTGAAAATTTAGTTCTGATGTTATCATCAATGTGTCCACAAAACAACTTCTGAAATATTAAAGGCATTTTTACATACCAGGTAGTGGTATTAAAATTTTGGGGGGAGGGGGGGGTTGCATAGGTACCACAACTAAAAAGTGAAAAATAAAAACTTTTTTACAAAAAATAAAACCGACTTCCAAAAAAAACACTACAAAGTGAAAAATAATTTTGATTTCGGCAGTCGGTGGCAAAAATTGAAAATACAAAACCGAAGACACCGACTTCCGGAAGTCGGTTTTATTTTTTGTAAAAAAGTTTTTTTATATATTTCTATTGTACAGACACCACTTTTCTACAAATTTAAACATAAAAAAAAAAAATACAACCGAATTGAGAACCGCCTCCTTTTTTTGAAGTCGGTTAAAAAATAAATCTATCTATGCACAATTTAACAGTAACTGTTCTTTAAAAAAACCTTATTAGTATCCAGTGATTCTCGGTACATAAGTACGCTTACATATCCGCACTTATCCGCAGAGGCTGCGTATATATCCGCGTATGAATAGCCGTACGCGCGTGTTTAAACCACAAATCATGCGCTGTATCGCGAGCCCAAAATAAATGTGAGCCATTACGAACGCAAACGAATTTCACCAAGGGAGGCTTAATGTTACACCGACGTCCAATGGGATTCAAAAATAAGTTTTTACTAAAATGCATCTTCACGAGAGTTGTTGATGGCGCAGTACAAATAAATACCAATGATGACTGTTAATGGAGTATTTAAACTAGGAACGCAATGATGAAAAAGTATGCCCATACTTTCAAAACTACGTGATTACATACTTTTAGAGACAACAATTTTGATGCTCGCTGCGTGGGCCAGGGGGCGCACCTAGCGAGATATGGAGCTTCTCTCCTTCCTTACAATATATTGTAGGTTCCCGTAAATATAGGCACTTTAATTGGGTAGACCTGCGACAAGTGCGGCTGCTGAATTTGTCTATGAGTGTAGGTGCTTTGATTTCTAGCTGTAGCGCCCGGGACAATTCGTAATGTCACTATATTCACGACAAATCGTCTACAGCCCTCCATGGCAGATAGCCACCACAGAAGTATAAAAAACACTTCTATCTATCTATGGAAGTGACACTTCGTAAAAAATGAGGAGAAAGAGTTTCAGTGTGAGAGGCACGAGATATGTAGTTAAATCTTTCTTCTCTCTCATGTAACAAAATGTGCCTAAACGTGACGCGTCATTAAAGTTTCACTCTCAATTCTCGTCCAAAGATCGAATCGCCTCCTAAGAAACTTCACTTCAAAATAAACAGTTAACAATGTGTCAAGTACCTGAAACAGTAGTCACAGTGGTCCCGGTTCCCTGACTACTCCCTTGAAATATTAATAATTTGCATTTCGAGTCACACTACGGTGTGACAGTCGGCATGAAACACAAAACAGAAACGTAAATCTCACATTGACCGCTCCACCTGCTTACATTAAGTCGTTGGAACATATCTGTGACATCGGGAGGATGTGACAATTTAAGCCGGGGTTCGTGATATAACAGAAAAGGGTAGTCGTCATTGAGTTTTTTTTAAATTAATTCTAAATTTATTCAATACCTACTACCTCACAGAAAGCTTCTATCAATACAATAGATTTTTTTTTACTGTTATGGGTATGGTGATATGCTTTTACTGATGAAGATATTTTCATACACTCAGAAATAGCTACAGATTAAGCGTGAATTTATAATCGCGGTCGATACAAATACGTATTTATAGAACTGTAATGATTCAAATCATCAATACGGTTAAGGCCCGGCGCGTATTGGCGGCACACCGAGGCAAAATATATTTAATATATCTGGCTCCAAAGCTTGGAGTATAGTTCCACGGAGAATCTGCTCCACTAGTGGTGGATCAACTGAATGATAGGTATTTTTATATACACACCAAAACTCGCTCATTACACCAAGCACTTACACGCACACACCTCACATAGCCACACACCCGTACACTATGCAAAACACACACACACACATACATACCCATACTGTGATACATCTACATGCTAACATACTAAGGGGCAAATAGTTGTACAATTTATATTTTAGTTACTTTTATTTGTCTAATATCTTATCTCCTTGTCAACAAGATGATCAAACCGTAACGAAACCAAATCTCTTGCGTATATGTTATTTTTGTTTTGTTATACCAGAGTTCGTGGGGTGAGGACCTGGTGATCTGTAATACAGGTGTATACCTATAATAGACACCAGCTCCTCACAAACACTTGACTGTTATTTGTCTTATGTTATTGAGCTTAATGTTTAAGTATCATATTATAAGGTCTTGTTTTGTGAGGAGAAAATAAAGATATTATTATTATTATTATTATTTCAACATTGATATTTCCGTATGGAAATCTGAAACTTAATAGTAATTATTAAGATATCTTTTTATTCGTCCCCTAAAAATACTTAGCCATGCCGTACCGCCAATGGACGCCCGCACTAATACTCTAAGTTCATATTACCCCCTATGGACTGACAATTTAATAAAATCATAAATTCTAACTTAGAATGATTCTAATGATTATAATTCTGTAAACAAGTACTTGCAAATCATGCTTCATCCTGGCACTGTCATACAAATTGCAAAATAATTATGAAAATTTGAATTTTGTGGGCTAACCTGGCGCTTCCCGTTTAAAGAGCGCTTGAATTCTGAGGCCTAAAATAAAATGGTTGACTGACAAATAAATCCTACTAATCCTACTAATATTATAAATGTGAAAGTTTGTGAGGATGGTTGGATGGATGGATGGATGTTTGTTCCTTCTTTGAGCAAAAACGGCTGAACAGATTTCGATGAAATTTACCAATAATATAGCTTATACATCAGAATAACATAGGCTACATTTTACATAAGCCATTATATACGAAATAGTGAGCCAAAAATACATTTCAATTTGATACTTTTTTTACAATGCACATTTTAGAGTACTCAGTTAATTCTTGTCGAATTAAATACGTTTATCACTTTTAATATTTAATGAAGATAAACTTTGTCTTTTACACTAAGCAATTTGGACAAATAGTTTCAAAGTTATCACGATAAAATTGATATGAGTGGGGCGCCATTAAATGCACATTATTAGTCAGCGGTGCGCAGAGCACAGCGAGGACTCCAGAGGGTCCAGGATACGAAATAGTGAGCCAAAAATACATTTCAATTTGATACTTTTTTTACAATGCACATTTTAGAGTACTCAGTTAATTCTTATCGAATTAAATACGTTTATCACTTTTAATATTTAATGAAGATAAACTTTGTCTTTTACACTAAGCAATTTGTACAAATAGTTTCAAAGTTATCACGATAAGATTGATATGAGTGGGGCGCCATTAAATGCACACTATTAGTCAGCGGTGCGCAGAGCACAGCGAGGACTCCAGAGGGTCCAGGAAATGACGCGCCATCGCAGAGTCCACGGCGCCGTAAAGGAGAGCTGTCAAATGATTTGATCAGACCTTTTTTTTTTTTGATGGTGTGAACCATGTCAAAAAAATGTCCTGACCTTTCGCTCTGGGTGGAGCGGAAAGGAGCGTCAGTCTTTTACTGACCATAACCCATCCATGGTCCTTCCTTAGCCCATTATATGCCGGGGCCATATATGGGTAGCGGTAACCCTATCAGACAATTCCGCTGACCTGGTAGGCTTTGGCCCTAACGGACCCCTTTCTTAATGCTGACATCTCTTTGAGGCGCGTGCGAAACAAGAACGCGCCTTCCGGCATGGGTCTGGTCCTGATCGGACGGCGGTGAAGCGTCTCTCGCGGCGGCCGGGACGTGAGGCTCTGTGCTTCAACCATCCCGCCACCTCCTTCACTGGCATAACTGCTTCGTAGAAGACGGTGACTGCTTCCCACTCCTTCTCGCTCCGTATCATAGATGGAACCAGGGCCAGACGCGAGAGGTCACCGCCGCTGCCGATCGCCGCTATGAGAACATTGCGGTGCTCCACCTAAACAGGGCAGACCTCCACCGTATGCTTCACTATGTCCTCCGGGCGATCCTTGCAATGGTGGCACCCGAACTTCTTGCCTGAGAATGTGCAAGAACCTCCCGAAACATCAGGTGAGGACACCCGATGCGCCTCTCTAGCCACTCCTCAAGAGAGCTAAGCTGCCATACCACCTTATTAGACGCTCACGTGTGCGAAACTGTGCCACGTCTGCAACCCGAGCAGAAAGAGATTTATCACAAAATATTACAACGAGTTGAGAATGGTAAATGCGGGATTATACAGGCAATACTTTTTTGCTTAGTTTGCTTCTAGCTAAAATCGCAAGGATCATAATGTTGCATTAGCTGTGACTTCCTCTGGAATTGCTGCAACATTGCTAAATGGTGGACTGACGGCACATTCGGTCTTTAAATTACCTCTTAATCTGGCGAGCGAAGAAAGCCCTGCGTGCAACATCAGTAAAATGAACGTGGGTATCCTGTTCCAACAGTGCAAGCTGATCGTGTGGGACGAGTGCACTACCTATGTGATGTGACACCAACGCGCAATCGAAGCTCTTGATCGCTGTCTACAAGACAGCAACCAAACGGTGTGGTGGTTTTACTGGCTGCCTATGTTAGCATCTTTCACCTTTCCGGCCAGCCCGGAGTGATCTAAGAGATTGTTGATTGTACAGCGTGGCTTGGTGCTCATTCCAGCATCCGGCGGCGCACACTTTACTCTTATTCCCTATAATTCGGTCACTAAATTATCAATTTTGTAAAATAGATTCTAAATTGTGTTTATCAAAACTTTACTATTGACAAGTCCCTTAATTTACATCCTATAAAAACTTTTTTACAAAAAATAAAACCGACTTCCAAAAAAAACACTACAAAGTGAAAAATAATTTTGATTTCGGAAGTCGGTGTCTTCGGTTTTGTATTTTCATTTTTTGCCACCGACTTCCGAAATCAAAATTATTTTTCACTTTGTAGTGTTTTTTTTGGAAGTCGGTTTTATTTTTTGTAAAAAAGTTTTTATTTTTCACTTTTTAGTTGTGGTACCTACGCAACCCCCCCCCCCATAATTTTAATACAATTACCTGGTATGTAAATTACAGTATTAGAACATCGTCCACATATATCAAGTAGGATTTTTTTTAGATTTTTGTTGATTTTCAAAAACCGCTTATCCGATTTCGATATAATTTTTATGGGACCATTTGGAAAGTATACCCTTTCCAACAAAAAAAGAATTTTTCAAATCGGTTGGCAAGCAACGGAGTTATGCGCGAACAAACATAAAAAAAAAAAATATATACAGTCGAATTGAGAACCTCCTTTTTTAGAAGTCGGTTAAAAATGAATCTCAATCATCAAATCATTTAACATAGTTTACAGAAGTATAATATTGTAGTAAGTAGAACCGTCAAAATATATCGATCATTACTAACGTACTTTATTCTAATCCTTTCAGTTTTTATTGTTTATTGCTACCAAACGACATGTGAAACCGCTATATCAAGTAATTATCATTATAATTATAAGCCACTGTTATCCCCCTGCAGGGCAAAGGCCTCACTTTCCACTTTTGCCGGTCTACAGCGATTGTGGGCCAATCCTTTAAGGAGTCCAGCTCATTTTGCCATCTCTTTCTGGGCCTGCCGCGCAAGTAATCCTCTTCAATAATAATAGTATGCGTACTAATCCTTACCTGAGATTATAATTAAAAACCGAAAGTAACTTCAACTGTCTATCCGTTTGTCTATCTGTGTGAATGTATGTTTTCAGTCGTCGGTTAATCTGCTGAGCCGTTTAAGATGTGGATGAAAAGTCTGTGGAAGAATATAAACTACTTTTTCCAAAACACCGTGCGGGCGAAGCCGCGGGCGGAAGCTAGTATAAATCTATTTCCAAAAACAGTGAAATTTTACGTTAAACAAGACAAATAAGGTATGTTCGTTTTATGTTACATCACACACATGACATCATGTCTGTGACATTATTCGCATTTACCGACGACGTAATGAAAATGTCTGCGTGTAATTAAAGGCAACACGGGCTCAACCCGTCAGTTAACTCACATTGAAACGGTTTTGGTTTTAATATAGTTTCTGATATTTATTGACAAACAAAGTCACGCCTTTTTCCCATGGGGGTATGCAGAAACTACAGAAAGCTACCTGGTGCGATCCTTACATACTGATTCTGCTTCGATTATATTCATACTTCTGGTTATAGACGCAAGCCGGTTGCGAGCACTACGCACCTGACCTTTCTGAAGAACATCACCAGCAGTGCATGCGATCCCTGCCATTCTGTAGACTAGTTGTATGTTGTGAATGCCGATATTTATTTGCCCACCAGCCCACAATTTCTATATAGGGTGGAAGGGGTACCGACGCCAAGCCAGGTTGCCATGGATTTATGATTTATGATATATTGTACACGATTTGAACCACTTAACCACCACCACCACCACTTATATGAAAAAAAAAATCAGCTTTTTCATAGAAATGAGCAATACCCATACGCAGTGCAATTTATGGAACAGCTAATTTTTCTGATAATAATTTAACACAGAGAGGATTATAGAAACACATACCAAATCCATGATAACGACCGACGAGTTATATTAAGTATATAATAACTTTAAAATTAAGCCATAATTATATTTTTAACAGAGTTCTACAAATAAAGCCAAAGTTGGAATCGAGATAAAACTTTATGTCCGCTCCTATCATAACGATTGTCCGCGTGCCAAATCTAAGAGAGTGCGATTAACTTTCGGAGCGTAGAAGTAGAACAAACACGATTGCAGATAAACAAGAGTCTATCAACGTGAGTGTAAGGCAAAAATACGGCTAAGTAGTGTCGATAAATACATACTAGTTATGTATGTATTTATCGACACTACATAGCTGTATTTTTTTTATCCCACAAAGTCAAAAGGCAAAGGTGCATATTACAACCACGTTTTGCCGGTTGTGATAAACTCCTATTAAATATGAAGCAACCCAGTTGCTATAATAACCAGAAGAACAAGCAACAATTCCTCTCTTTCAGGCCTGCCTCTGAGAAAATCCTTACAAAACTCCCAACTTGGGATCAAACCAGCCAGCTAGTTGTGGATTGGAGCATAAGCCTAACGTATAACGTATCGTTAATTTATCTCCTGATAATATGATTTATTGACCTATTGGACTATGATTATAGTTCAATCACCTTATAAACAAAATAGCAACACACCCACAAGCAACATTTACAAAGCGTACTGAACTTAACGACTAACTAGGCGGCTAAAACCTTTGTAGCCATACTAAATTAGCAAAATTGTGTTAATGGCTACATTCGGTTGATTCCATTCCCGCCGCAAATCCCTGTAAACGCATTTCCGGAGTAGAATCCTCATAACGCCGAGGATAAGTACTTTGATGTAACCGGGATTATGTTAGATTTCAGAGAACGTCAAAATTATTGTTTCAAGACCGCGGCCGGAGTGGCAAGGCGACTGCGATGCGACTCGCGACTGCGACAATGATGACACGGTCGTGACCAAAAATGGAGTAGACCTGAAATTTATGTACGTACTAAAATTTCAAATATACACCATCTTATACCATACTCAATTTGAATCGGTTATTAGTTAGAATTGAAACGGTCCTGTGACAAAATTAAAAAATATGTTTGTTTCTGATAAAATAATCTTGTCGTTAGGTTCATCCGATGGCAATCTTCTACACCTGCTTAAAATTGTATGAGTAGAACAAGTAGAACGATTAAGTATTGGTTTGTTCACAGATAACCAAAACTTTTTATCAGGTAGAATTAATATTTAACTATTTTATGTTTTCATTCATCCATATTGTATGAAACTATCGTCATGCATTTTTGCGTTACATTTAATTACCTTAACTAGCTACCACTACTACTGCTATCAACATCTAAACGAGATAACAAAATGATACATGTTTAACTGCATTTGACAAACGGACTCACTCCGCTGCAGATTTACTTACTCACGGTCCGACTTACATCTATTTTTATCAAGATTCAGTGCAAGCTTTTTGTCACAACTTCTTTTTGTGAAGTTGGCACAGTCAAGATTCTTTCAACTGTGGGTTTTAATCGCTGGCCATTAGTTTTGTTTGCTATTTTAAGTTTTTTGGAAAGTTTACTAATTTGAGAAGATTACATAATAATATCTTGTGTCAGTTATACTTAAAAAATCTCTCTTACTTTACTAGCGACCAGCCCACCTCCATCGCATGGTTTTAGAAGTACTCGTATGTTAATTTAAAATGAATGTGTTATACACAAAAATCTTCCAGAATAAATATTCTAAATTAGCAAACGCCTTTTTTATTGTCGGAAACCTGCTCCGGCACATAAATTTACCAAAATTTCATCATAATCGGTCTATCTTTTTTCGAGTTTTATCAAAATCTATTGCGTAGTCTATATAAATAATACTATATATAGATATTTGAGTGGTGAGTCATATTATCTAAGTGGCGGTGCGGCGACGCAGCGCAATTTTGCATAAATATCTCGCGGCTCCACCTAATCGTCGGCAAGTTCCAAGGCTGAACTGCGAGATGACCATAAAAAAACCTAATCATTAGTGAAGCTTTCGCTGTGCCGTGTGCCGGCCGCGTGCAGATATATTAAAGCAGCTAGCAGCTACATAAGTAGGTATACCCCTCTAAGAGCTGGTAGTTGCATAGTTCATTCTGGTTTGCCTCCATCATAGATTCACAAGGAAGCCAAGTTAAATGATAATTTTGATGATAATGTTCGTGTAGACGAAAAGATAAAGCCATTATCTGTCTGTTTCCTTGTGAATTTGCACATAAAACATTACGGCAAACATTCTCGTATAATATTTTGGTTAGTTACAAACACAAATAGCAAAAATATAAAGCGTTTAAAGTTTAAAACTGACCGTGAATGGCGCGTGAATCGTGCATGCATATGTGAGCGAGTGGTTGCATCGCCTACAGTCTGCGTGAATACTTGATGCCTGTTACAGGGGATCAACGACGAGCTTATGAATACTTGATCGCGAATGTATTGGAAGCGCATTGATTAAGTAAAATTGTTACACACGTAGTGAATAAATGAGGCAATTAAGGAAACATTAGACGTTTCAGCATTGTTTTTAATGTTGATAATGCATCGGTCCACCTCTTGACGTTACGTGACTTTAGGTGTTGTGAACCGTGATTACTATTTTCCATTAGTTTTGACATTGGAATGAGATGCTGTAACACGAGTTTTCGGTTGGGATTCGATATTTCCTTGATGTGAAATACGAAAATCAACGGTATGTGGTAAGATTGGTTGTCGATCTTCCAATTCTACAAAAGCAATGGTTTTCAAAATCATGTTTCATTCAAAAACGTTTCTAAAATACTTTTTTACTCTTAAATACAACGAAGAGTTTTCGTAACCGTAATTCCCCACCCATTTCACGACCAATCAATACTTAGGGCCCAATTTTCATTACTAGGGAAGATTAAAAACAAAAGATCGTATCAAGGCGTCCTTAAAGTCTAATGGCGTTTGAATAGCGAGCTCGCAGCTGCCGATAATGTGTTATCAATTAATCATTCTCGCTTGATGGATGACGGCGTAAACAACAGTTCGCCAGATTTTTAATAAGCACTTAATGTGGAGATCGGAATTAAGATTTTCGTTTCCTTTCTCGAAGTTTTCCTGTTTATGCTGGTCATTTTGATATTATTTTTATAGTTGAAGAGAGTAGGTAAAACAATTAGATTATGTGGGTAACTAAACAATTTTCTGGACACTTGAGTAGTCATGTGTTTGGCCACATAAACAGACTTTGTTTCCTTTTACTGAATTGAAATTTCAAGGAGCGTTTGTGGCTGCGAAACGGGCGCGTGACTGACATGTGGTAGGCTTGACGTGCGAAGGGCTTTAGAGATTAAGATCAAGACTATATTACTATGTGACTAAGATGTTGCCTGAGTTTGTTTCGACACGCGTCTACTGAGGTTGTGATTTACAAAGTAAAAATTTTTAAGAAAATGTGTAAAAATACATATTTTAGTAAATCACAGTTATTTAGTATCCAACGTTTCGTTTTCGTTTGGTGTGTGTGTGACATAGTTAGACCAAACGAATATGGAAGCGGAGCAAGGAGAATCTTTCCTTTTTTATTATGAGCAGCAAAAAGGGCAACTTTATTAACAAATGATGTTGGGAAAATGACAATATACAAATACAACAAAAAAAAGCTCCCTAAGTAACTTGTAGATGAAATAAATGTTTATTATCTCCACGTATTTAGTGTTTCTTCTAACGCAAAACAGAACCACAATTAAAATTTGTACACCTCACAAGATTCCTATTTCATTGTACGGTTCAGGGAGAACGAACTTAATCCTTAATTTTACGACACTACTTCTAAGCACTTAATACACTGTACTAAGAACGGAAGAAAATGGACTGAGTCATTGTTAGAAAAAATGTGTAGATCTGACTAGATTACCTAAGTCTGAGTGGCACTAATCGAGCTACAAAATAAAGACAGCAATAATGTTTTGTATTGTAGAAGTAAACTGAATTTTCTGAAGGAGACTATAGTCCCTGTCATCTTATGTTATTTATAGGAAAGTATGTAATTACTATAAAGTAGAGTAATAATATTGCAAATATTCATAATTTTGTCTTCCTAACTATGTCAGCCAACAGACAGAATAACTAATATTTTTTTTTTAAATTGCTGCCTAGACAATGATTTGATATCAACATCCTCGACATCAGGAAAACACAATATGAATCTGTTCTCAGCGTTATCGTAATTTAAGGTCATGGGACTGGAAAGAAAAAGCATGTTCCTTCTGTTTTTTTAAGAACTCATTTTGTTTTGTAAATGTTTCAGTTTAGACGAGTAGATATACAATTTAATGAACATTCTCTAAAAACGTAAATTACGTTTAAGCAAAACATATTTGAAAGTTTCATTAGCAAAAGGTTAATTAATACTTCTAATAACAACGCGAACATGGCAAATATCTAAAGAATATTTTGGTTTTATTCCTAAAACTGAGGGCGCGACTAGTTCACTTCATAATCTATGTACAATAACAAATATTTAAGGAATTCCATTACAAAAACTTTTGGAACAGTTAACTAAAACTTTGCGAGTCATAAAACCCTTTCACGCAGGTAAATAAAACTGATCATCCCGCCTTCAGGAAACTTTGAGAATCCTCATTTTACTACTGATATACTGATAGGCAAGTGATTCAGATAAACTTGGTCTACACACCGCGTGTTTTATTGCCGGCAATAAAATTGCTACCCAAGGAGACTGACAGATTGATGTCTTGATTATATCTAATCTTTTTATGGCTTACGACATGAATGTGATTCTTTGTAATGATTTGAAATTTTCTGAAATGTGTTTAAGATACTTTGATTTTTGATTATTGAGTCTATTAACGTCCGTAATATATCTATCATTGAGTTCTCTAAAGTAAAACACGAGGATTTTATTTTGAGAGGTTCTTAATACAAATGTTATGTAGCTATGCGGTATAAAGTGCAAATGAAACGCTTCAGTGTTACCAGGCATAAGGTAAGTTTTCCTATCACTCTTCTACACCATGCATGCATTGGAAAATATGATTACTATACTGATTTTCCTCCATTGTTGAATGGACGTGGAAACCAAGAAGACAACGTTTCCTTACATAAAATATTATCTTAAATAGCCCTGTAGATATTCCGCGGCTTATTTGCTTTACACACAATATCATTCTTAATGCATCAACTGTGCCCTACTTAGGAGATTTTTTGTGCATATTCGAATATAACACAAGGGATTATAGACTTTATTTCTTCTGATTATGGTTTATTGTAATATTCTTGTTTGTTAATAGCACACACACATCGTGACGCATTGGTGATAAATGAAAGTTTTCTGGTGAAAGACAAATTTTGTTTCGTGTCTTCGCATCGTTACCCAAGATTTGGGTCCGAACGGTTTTCGGGGGCTTTGTCTTGGACCTTCAATAGGTAAGTTGAGGGCTTTTGTCAATAATATCGGTTATTGTCTGTGAAGTATCGGTATTGACATAAGGATGGTGAGGTTTTCGGAACGAAATAGGATATGGATTGTTGACCTTTGTTGGGGAAAGTAAAAATTGAAAATATATCGTGGAATGTTCCAAAATTTGTTTTGTATTGTAGTTTCGTATACTGTCGGTTTTTTTCCGCGGTAAGAATTTGCAGATTATCTTTAGTAGGTTGGTAAGTATTTGTAACCCACTCTTACATACATATTAATAATGTATATACAAAAATATCGTTCACTTACCTTTTCGAAATTTCCAGGGTTCCAACGATTTGCGGTTCACCGGTTTAACGAGCATATCGAAAGTCTTATCCTCTGGCTAATCCAGTGAACTCACGTAATACACCGAAGAACCGATGAAGTTTTTCATTTATTTCAAATACACTTTTGTACTTTTGCACAAGAAAGGCACATTTGAACGTCAAAATAAACAAGAAATAGAAAATTAAAAGAGTAACGGTGGATTTTCTTGCCCATTAAGACTCTCCACCGTTACTCTTAATTTTTAAAAAAGTCTAACGTAGTCACTATTATCGACGCAATTGAAACTTTTTCATTCAATGAAGTGCCTAATATTTATACATTGCCGATTACAATCCATAACCGTACAAACCATTATGTTTAAAAAAAATCTTATCAAAACAACGAACGATTGACTATGGAACGTATGGCCATGCTTAACGTATTTCTTTTTGTGTTATATTAACCGCGAATAAACGTATTTTCTTTCTTTTCTTTCTCTTTTAGATAGAATAATATAATGGTATTCAAATAATTTTAAAAATACTGTAATCTTTTACACGTATCTATCAGCATTAACCTTAACAATGGGCCGTCGAATTTCCCACATTATTGCTAGTGACCCTTGGGACATTATTCACCGAAAATTCGGGAGAAATTACAATAGTCTCTCGAAAAGAACGAGTCTAGTGAGGAGTCATTTATACATTAATCGACTGAACTCATTTTTAATCGTAAACTATTTCGTTTCAAAATTCAAACGTTTCGTAGTCTTGAATTGCTGTCAACATAAACAAGGTTTTCAGTAAAATAGGTCTTTTTAATGTCGAGAAACTATTGTAAAAATTTGGATAAGTTTTGAAATACTTCAATGATAATAACAACATATTTACTTCACAGAATGAACAAGACCTATAAATTTCAAACATGCTATTTTGTTGAGTAGAGCGATGCATTTCAAGCGGACGAATATTATTACCAATTAACCAATATTAGCAATGTTGTCGAGCTACCGACAAAATTGCTAATATTGGTTTGTTGCATTTTAGAGATCCATCCTTCAAATTTTTTAAGGTAACCCAACAACGAACTTAAGGTAATAACGAACAATAAGAGTACCGAATCTGTATCACATTATTGTACAGAGCGTTTTTCCTGGACATTTTAGAAGCCAAACTTGTATACGATATGTCATTATCTCAAGAGTCGCGGAACACACTTTTCCTTACGACGCGCCAATGCTGACATGATACGGGAAGCGCAATACATAACCATGGCTAATTAGAAACATTAATCAACGCGGTACGAGTAAGTTCCATTACATATGAAGACAAGATCTACGTGCAGCTGTGGCCACTGAATTCAGGGATCGCCACGACCGACGACAAATCTGTCCAAGGCTCGAAAACTTACTACACTACTTAGCAATCTGAGAAAGGTATTGAAGAATTAACCGGAACAGGCGACGTTTGTTGGGAGGATATTCCAGCCCTGTCAAAACTTAAGGTGACCTCCCTTATTAGCAGCGGCGTATGACGTGATATCGGACTATGGAGGAGTAAGACCGACACATGTTACGCCATCTAATACGTGTATAATTATGAAGGAATTTTTTTAACTCGTCCGGAGTATAATAGGCGTTAATTATGCAGTCGTTTTTTTAGGTTACTGATATTCTAATATATACGTTTTCGTATATTGTACATACTGTGTCGCATCCAATTCTCATGTCGCAGGTCTAATGGAAAAAAATACTAATTAATTTTAATACTAATACTATACTTTATTTACTAATTAATTATTATTTTTTTACCTTTGTGCTCTTGTATCTTTACGTCTGTTTTAATACACCGTATAAAGGCCGTCAGAACCGGGTTCCCGTAGACGGATTTGTCAAGGAAGAAATCATCGTTATTATAAGACTATCTCTCATCCACCACCACGCTTCACGAAATTCCCGGGGTTGAGGAAATTCCTTCTGAGAAAACTCCCTGTTTACAGAAGAGAGAGACATCTTGCCTCTGCTATAATGACCACCGAGATCATGTACATACTCACTCATCAGGACAATGCTGTGGCACTCCGTCGCTATCACTGTTGAGTCCTGTAGGATATCGCCGTGCTAACTAGAAAACGTACTAACAAGACTAGAGAATAACTAGATTTGCACCAGCGGGCGTCCAACGTGGCAATGTATAAGACTATCTCGAATACACGTCGTTTAAAAAAATCCTACGTGTCCCAGCTCTATTATAGGCCGAACAGATTTATTGAGTTGTCTCAAAGCTGGTACTTGTTACCTCTAGAGAAGGGATTTTCCACTCTAACGGTTATTGTGGGAAAAAACCTCTATGAAAGTATTGTTAGATGAGGGGTCGAGATTTACAGGTGCGGTCACACATCGTCTTTTATGGTACTTTATGTAATGTATTGAAAGTAATGGCGTTCGTTTCAAAGGTTTTTGTACTGTGGGAACAAACTGTCAAAAGGAGTATTCATTTTAATTAATCATTTTCGAAGACTGAAGGATAGAATACAATACGTCTGAGGCTTTCACTCAAACTTAATAATTCAATCCGATATATCAACATTTCCCCCGCGATATTGGTCGTGAGTCCGATGTTTACCTACAGTCCTCCATTTTCACAAAATTCTGGTGGATTTTAATTTTACTACATTTTACTTGTTTTATAGGGTGATAGGGTACAATAACGCGCGGCCTATTACCATGCAGTACATCATTATGAACCACCAGGAATTGAAATTGTTCGCCTGTTATCAAAGAAAAATTGCTGTATTATACTTTTGACCGCATAGGTATTGGGAGTGGGAGGCATCATGTGTGGTTAATTTATTCATGGTTACAGTTTATGCATCCATGTCCCTGCTACCCTGTATTATGGAACGAAGTTCTTTAAAAACATCTAGAGACTTCTGTGCATTCAGGTTTCTATTGATAAAAAGGGCCGATTATTCAATCTCCGTGAATGCCTGCCCACACATTATCGGAAAAGCGGTATTGATGAGCCGACTCCCTAAATAAATGGGGAGTCGTATGGCTTCAGTGACGCGTGGTGTGTCGGTTCCACATGCCGTTTCGAGTAAACGTGCTTTTCTGTCCAAAACACATATCTACTATAAGAAACCTTGGTCTTGAGAGATTTTTCACAGTACCCAGCGGCATGATAACTCTTTATATGTTTATCACGGAGCAGCAGCGCATATTTATAAGGAGTTTGTTCCTTTCCAGCACTTGGTGTATCGTTCTATATCTTGTTTAAGGCTGGGTTCTGATCGAAATGGTCTAATTCATTGTTTAAAAGAGGATGGAACGTGATGTGGAGCTACTCCTTCGTGAGTGTTGGGTGCTCTGTGGTGATTTTCCCTGATCCTTTGAACAGCACCTAGGATTGTCTGCATGCTAGTAGGGCAGAGTTGCGCCGTACCTTTCACGATAAGTATGTCGAGTTAAGGTAAAAATTTTTGTGTCATTCAAAATCAAAAGTAATTAATTCAAACTAGGCTGGAAATTATCACTTTTTGAAAGTCAAAATTACGTGAGACAGTCCCCCAAAACGCCTGCTTTTCAACATTTCCTAGTGCTTTAGCTGGGTATAAAAGTGACGCAACAAACTCTCCAGCAGCATGGCTGTCTGTTTATTTAGAAGAACTAGATTCTGTACAATAGATGGAAAGAAATTAATATTAAATATTTTGTACTATATTCTGACAAATAAAAGGCTTTGATTATTATTACTACAAATTAGCCTAAACCTCTAAGGATCCAATCACACGTAGGTACTACAACTACACGACAACGATACCACGTGGTTCGTAATTTGTTTGAAAATGAATAGTTTATTCACACGGGTTACATTTTTCCACCATAATCAATTGTGACCACATTGCAGGCACGTCCCAGCCACAACGCAACAATAAGCGAGACCGCGCGCTTGTGGCCGGCCACATCGCAGTTTCCACAGCGCAATCTACAAGAAGCTGAAGCGACGCTATTCGCACGTAACCACTGCTTGACTGTTTGCCTATATTCGTCGGTGCGTTATGTGTGGTTGTGGTATGTAAAACGCGCTCTAACCGCGTTTTTTTTTAAACCTAATGTCCGAATGTACCTAACTATCTAACTATAGGTACTCTAAAAAATTCTTCAGTTTTTTTTAAGCAACAACTCTAACTAGCCAGCCCAATTATAGACAAAGACCGGAAAGACTATGTAGAATCAGAAATGCAAGAAAGACAATTACTAAGTCACGTTACCAACTAATTACTTCACAAAAAAGAAAAAATGATGAATTTGAGAATTACATCTTCAGAACCCGACAAGGGCTTAATAATTGTCATGCCGTTTTGTAAAGCCATTTATTTTACCGTCATGGATGAAATTTGGAGTCCATGAAAGCTTAATTCTTAAGTGTTGCAACAAAAAAGACATGCTGGCCAATTAAATATAAGATACATTGTATCCCTACAACTAATAAATTGGTAATGTTCCTGCAAACGATCACAGTAGCCCCACTTGGGTTCTGTAACCCATCGCATCACAGCATGGTCCCTCCCAGATTTGGCGACCAACATTTGGTAAACGTTGATAAGATAATCTTGTTTTAGTTGTTTCTTGATATCGAAAGGATATTCGATACAAGATATTTGTGTAGTTCCGGGTAATTGGGTAGCTTAGTTTCATATGGGTACTAGCTTCTGCCCGCGGCTTCGCTCGCGTGGAGGTCGGAAATTATCCCACAGGAATGTTCTACCGGGATAAAAAATATCCTATGTGTTAATCCAGGATATAAACCATCTCTGTGTCAAATTTCATCCAAATCTATACAGTAGTTTTTACGTGAAAGAGTAACAAACATCCATACATCCATACTTACAAACTTTCGCCTTTATAATAGTAGTAGGATATAGATACGTGGGGTGCCTGTGTGCCTGCGTGGAATAGTAATATTTTGTTAAGTATGCACACTTTATAAAAGTCCTTCCTACTCACTAACAAACTTCATAATGGTTGCGCCTATTTTAATTTAATTCAAAAATTAAATTAAAATAAATCATAGGCGCTAAGAGATGATCAGGCCCTACTGAGAGCGCCCGTTCACGATTAGCACCATTCAGATCAACTATTTTGAAGGGAGCCAAATGACACACGCTACTATTTTATGAGCGAGGCGCTAAGAGATGATCAGGCCCTACTGAGACGACTCCCGGCCACCGTAGGCGCGGGCCTGCGGACGGTGAGTAATGGGTGACTCACCGTCCGATCAGCACCAGACCCGTGCCGTACGGCGCGTATATGTTCCACGCGCGCCTCAAAGAGATGTCAGCATATGAAGGGGCCCCTCAGGGCCAAGCCTCCCCTCTTTGAGGAGTGGCTAGAGAGGCGTCACGGCGCCCTCACCTACCGCCTGACGCAGGTCCTCACCGGACATGGATGTTTCGGGAGGTTCCTGCACATCATCAGGCGGGAGGAAACGCCCGGGTGTCACCACTGCGAGGATCGCCCAGAGGACACGGTAGAGCACACGGTGCAAACCTGTCCCGCATGGGCGGAGCACCGCCGTGTCCTCGTAGAGGCGATCGGCGGCGGCGACCTCTCGCGCCCGGCCCTGGTGCAAGCCATGGTCCGGGGCGAGAGGGAGTGGGAGGCAGTCACCTCCTTCTGCGAAAAAGTTATGCTCGCGAAGGAGGTGGCGGGATGGGAGAGAGAAAGGTCCTCCCGTCCCAGCCGCCGCAGGAGACGCCCCAGGCGTCGGGAGCCACGTGACGACTCCCGGCCACCGTAGGCGCGGGCCTGCGGGCGGTGAGTAATGGGTAACTCACCGTCCGATCAGCACCAGACCCGTGCCGTACGGCGCGTATATGTTCCACGCGCGCCTCAAAGAGATGTCAGCATATGAAGGGGCCCCTCAGGGCCAAGCCTGCCGGGTAAGCGGGATTGTCCGAAAGGGTTACCGCTACCCCGGAACATAAAGGGCCACGGAAGGAACATGGATGGGTTTTAGTCAGTAAGAGTCTGACACTCCCTTCCGCTCCACCCAGAGCGGGAGCAGTCATTGGATGATTTCCCAGCCTTAAAAAAAAAAAAAAAAAAAAGGGCCAAGCCTGCCGGGTAAGCGGGAAGGTCCGAAAGGCTACCCCGGAACATAAAGGGCTACGGAAGGAACATGGATGGGTTTTAGTCAGTAAGAGTCTGACACTCCCTTCCGCTCCATCCAGAGCGGGAGCAGTCATTGGATGATTTCCCAGCCTTAAAAAAAAAAAAAAAGGCCCTACTGAGAGCGCCCGTTCACGATTAGCACCATTCAGATCAACTATTTTGAAGGGAGCTAAATGACACAACGCTACTATTTTATGAGCGAGGCATTAATGTGAAGGCGCTAAGAGATGATCAGGCCCTACTGAGAGCGCCCGTTCACGATTAGCACCATTCAGATCAACTATTTTGAAGGGAGCTAAATGACACACGCTACTATTTTATGAGCGAGGCATTAATGTGAGCAAGACATACCGCCAGGGCACATTCAAGTCAATGAAAGACGTACTATAAATGGTAGCTTTATAGTAGGTACACTTATACAATATTAAGAAATTTGATTTATACAATGCAAAGTTAGTTTTTTTTTAATCTTCAGCAGCTTCAACAATATTTTCAAAAATCCAATCGATTACTTGATGCGTCCTTGTGGAGCAGGACCAGCATTGACCCAAGCATTTTTATCAGCAATGTAATCTCCCAATTTACAATATGCATGGCTGCATAGTTTACGTTTTATACAAGATTTAAATTTTGTTTCATTAAGTTCAAGAATGTGGGGAGTTATTTTATTGTAAGATTTTTAACAGTATCCCATGAAAATTGAGTCTACTTTAGCCAGCCTGAAACCTGGTTGAACTAATTGGTCCCTATTTCTAGTGAAATAATTGTGTCTTTTTTGCCAAAAAGATGTAGGTGAACGCTTAATTACTGTCGTTTACTTACATAACCATTTGCATCAATAATACGAATAACGAATAAATTGGTCGCAATATACTGCAATGATACGACCATCAACCATGTTTATCAATGTACCGGATCAGATGCGCATTGACGTCATTAACCATACCATAACGTGTGATTGATTTCATAGCCGATTGATTCGGTTATACGTAAATTAATTACGGAATAGTAATGGCGGATGATGCGTAATGTTTTCTACATATTATATGGTTTATGCTCGTATATATACATAGCAAGCGATCATAAGATTAATTAAGTCATTGACTGCCGCGCAGCAGACAATAGATAAACAATTGTTCGCGGTCACCATTGACCGTGTTGGTAGTGACCGCGATAAAAAAGATTATTTTTATTTTTTTTATTCTGCAGAAATAAGACGTACATCGTATAAAAAACAAATAATCGTTAAAATCTGACTACTCTGAAAAAAGAGATGCGTGATCATATTAAAAGACCTGCAGAATAAGACGTACATCGTATAATCGTATTGACGTGGTTGAGCGATTGACTGCTGCGCACTATGTCGCGGGTTCGATTCCCACACGGAACAAATATTTGTACGACCTGCAAATATTTGTTATGAGTCTGGGTGTTTTTCTATCTATAATATGTATGTATTTACAAAAAAAAAATGTATATAAGTAGTTTATCAGCCATCTCGTTACCATAACACAAGCATTAGGTTGCTTAGCTTGGAACGATATGGCGTTGTGTGAAATGTCCAAGGATATTATTATTATTATTAAAAAAACAAATAATCGTCAAAATCTGACAACGTTGAAAAAGTGATGCGTAGTCATCAAGTCATGTAAAAAGACTACGCGTTGACTTGACAACCTTCTCCTTTTCTTCATAGGTAAATGAAATGTACAGCTTAATCTGAAGTAGCCAAAGCTTTAAGAGTTATTCGTCAATTGAAACAATAGAAAAGAGCAATTAAAAAAGATTTGATGTCTGTTTTTTTATCTGTAGTGTGCCTTTTGTTTATACAGAAAGCAAAACATTTGTATTTCTTTATTTTCTTTCTTTTTTTAAAAAGTTTTACAATGTTCATGTACATGTACCGATGGGCACCTGTTTCAAATTGTCAAAAATTGATGACCATGTTTGTCGCTCAGAATAGGTGCCGGAATGGATCGGTACCAAGAAGCTGCTTCTCATTGACATGGCTGTCGGTGTCACATGGTTTGTGACCGACTGGTAATGTGCGGTTCCGGGGCAAACGGTAGTGTTTAAGGTTATATTTTTGATTACATAAGATTGACGTCATAATATGGCGGCTACGGTAGTAGTTGGTTTTGTCGCCGAATTTAATATGAAGAACATCTCAAGTTTTTAGTCTTAACGACTATAATTGACGGTAAAATGGTATATTTTTTAATATACTTTCATTTTGAAACGTGTTTAAAATTTGATCAATAACCGTATTAGCAATTTGAGAATGAAATGCAAAAGCGCTGCACTGTGCTGAAACAAAAGGAATAACGGGTTTTAAGAGGCTATGGAATGCAATATGGACTCCACTTCAACGATTCGAATTCTGTACTTGAGATAAATTACTAGTCAGGCAATATCTGGCGAATCTTCTTAGAGCAATTTGAACTTATTGTCAAAGCTCGTAATTCAATCCAGATTTACTAGAAACATACCCTCAGTTCGAGTTAAAGACGAAATTATTAGTACCGGTGCTCCAATTTCATGATTGTGGATTGCCTGGTTCGGTTCTAAAACAGTAGAAGCCCTAATAAGAAGATTTTTTCTTCAAAATAGAGGAAAAAGAAATAACTATGATAACATCACCCTTTGACAAAATGATCTAATTACCCATGAAAGTGCTAAATCTCTTTATTTTACTACTAGCACTTTGCCCGCGGCTTCGCTCTCGTGGTATTTCGTAGAAAGACAATTTATTCCGGGATAAAAAGTAGCCTATGTTACTCCCTGAAATCTAAGCTTTCTAATAGTGAAAGAATTTTTGAAACAGTAGTTTATGCGTTTATTTATTACAAACATACACACAAAAATACAAATCTTTATAATACAAGTATAGAGGTATAGATTGCTAAAATGTTTGTGTTTTATGAGCGCAGTAGTGGACAGGTGCATACTGATATGATGACGTAAAAATATATGACAATTCATAATTTTATTAATAATGTGCGTCACATACGAATGCCACGGGACATTGACGATGAAACCATTATGGCGAAGCTATTATCGTAAATCGAAATTACCATTATAAGTTGGTACAAGACATAAAAGTTAAGTGGAAAGACGTCGTTAAGAAGTGTATTGTTTGAAAGTATGGATAAATAGTGTTATAATAATAAAGTGGTGAGTGTAAAAGCAAGGTGTATAGTATGAAAGTATGGCTAAATCACACTAATACTATAGAGGCGAAAGTTTGTGAGTGAGTGTGTGTTTATACGTTTGTCTTTACTTCACGCTCAAACGGCTGAACGGATCTGGATGAAACTTGGCAGACAGGTAGTTTATGACCTAGATTAACACATAGGATACTTTATATCCTGTTTATTCCCTTGGGATTATACACACACACGGCACGGCACGGCAGGACACACAAAAATGACATTATGTTATGTCACTTTTATGTGTCCTGCCTCATTTTACAACGACAGTATTTTAAAATGGCATAGCTGCATTGCTGGATATGGTAGTCACGGGCAGGTCCTACTCCGTATCACCTCCGTACATAAGATTAGTTTGGTGCCCGACTTAAAAATGAGTGACACCACGATTTGACACTTTTGTCCCTCTTCCTGATGTGTAATTACACTAAACATACACTATATTATATTCGGCATTAACCCTACACCCGATGGTGTAGGGTTAATGCCGAAGTTTTGAACTACTTTCGGACGGATCCACATCTTCGTTGACAAGACTTAAACAGTAAGCCCCCAAAGCTGATAAAATAAACGAGTGCGGTCGGATCAGAAATTCTTTCTTATGTATGATTTAAACCAATTTTAATATTTGAAGCTTTTTTTTTTTTTGATCATTAAGTTTCTTTTAGGGCTCTGGAATTGTTAAGGTTTAAACCTCATTTTGGTTTACAACCACCTTTTTGTTGTTAACTTTAGTTTCTACTCTTTGTTTTATATTTAAATGTGACAGTTGTTGACAATGAGTAAAAATTGAAAAAAAAATATTGTTTCAGATTAAAAAATATTGTTTACAAGTTTTTTACGTGGATCTCCGGTAAAACCCTTCCAACCCAAAATTTGATTCATGGTTCTTCCGGATATCATATTGTTCTGACATACATAAGTTGCCTTTTTTTTTTTTTTAAGGCTGGGAAATCATCCAATGACTGCTCCCGCTCTGGGTGGAGCGGAAGGGAGTGTCATTTCTCAAGCACCTCAGGACATGTTGCCCCTTCGTCGCTACGTCACTATGTGCACGCGACAGGTTCCGGCGACCTATTCATGAATGTGCAAGCAATAACACCAGTTCCTTCCGTGGCGACTTCAACCAGTTCAGTTAACTCCTATCGCAAGCCGCGTTACAGAACTTCGTTCTAAAAAGTCAAACAGCGGAGGGTGTTTCACTCTCAGCCATTAAGTTATCACGTGTTTAGGTCACTGGGCATGTGATGCAGGATGGGAGGCGGAGAGACGCTGTATGCGCACCGGAGATCCGAGCCATCTATGGAAACTAATTTGTGGATATTATCCTTGCTGCTTAGGTTTGAATATATTTTGGGTTTTCTAAGTTGGCCACGGTAACTTGTTCTCGGATGGGGGGGCTCTCTGACGGTTCAAGCAAATCTTGCCAATCTCCACATCTGGGGCTGATATCGATTCGCCTCACAAAGTCAAAGTCAAAGTCAAAGTCAAAACATTTATTTCAAATAGGCACAAGAATGGCACTTTTGAACGTCAAAATGAACAAGAAATAGAACTGATTCTAGTCGCCCCTTCCAAAAAGTAGTTTCGTGTGGAGAAGAATGGGCAAGAAACTCCACCGTTACTCTTTTAAAATGTTTCACAATGTTTTGTATATGACGGCACAGGATCAGACATATTGTAAAATAGATAGAAGACGTTAGGTTAACAGTAAGAAATAGAATTATTTGATCAATGAATTTTACAGCTACTCACTTAATCAGTTTTCAGGGAATAATTAATTCAACACCTTATAATAATAGCCACGACACCTCAGTAATACAGTAACAGCTTAGTTCACACAAAATAGCAAGAATGTACAGAGAGGCAGAGTAACAATAATTAAGAGCAATACAACCTGTGCACCGGGCGACGCCTGTAGTCAGAATGCCGTTTTACCGCCGTGCGGCCCCTTTTATACGTAGTGCTACGACGTAGCGCATACTAACTCCGCCCCGTAGCAAGGAGGCGGGAGAATGACGCAGCGCGCTACGGTGCTACGGCGCCACCGCGTGTTGTTTATAATGCGACGCCGACACGGCCATGCTGACGTGCGGACGTCCTCGTACGCTTAGCTTATAATGTCATATCTAGAACAGAAAACTGATTAGGCACCGTTTGGTCATCCTGCTATATTTTTTTTTTTTTTTTTTTTTTTGCCCGGTCTTCTTAGACCCTTCAAAGTAATCCCTTCAGAGTAATAATCTGGTCCGGTCTATCGACCCTTCAGAATTATTACTGCTTGGTCATACATGACCCTTCAAGGCTTGTTTCTTGGTCCGGTCAACTTTTGACCCTACAAGATGAGCTCCTTTTTTTTCTATTTTTTTTTTTTTTTTTTTTCTTTTCATTTTTTTTTTTTTTTAATGTCCCTGGTCCGGCTACTGCCCTTCAGATATATCCCTTCAGTTAAACTGGACCGGATTTACTCCCTGGTCCGGCAACTGCCCTTCAGGTGTTATCCCTTCAGTTAAACTGGACCGGATCCTTTTTTTTTTTTTTTTTTGTATCCCTTCAGTTAAACTGGACCGGATCTTTTTTTTTTGTATCCCTTCAGTTAGACTGGACCGGATCTTTTTTTTTTTGTATCCCTTCAGTTAGACTGGACCGGATCTCTTTTTTTTTTTTTCTTTTTTTTTTTGAACTGGTAGATATAGTGTCACTTTTAGCAGACATGGTATCACTATTGACAGAGATAGTATCACTATTATCAGACTGAATATCATCATTGCTAATCTGGTGCCTAGTCTCATGAACCTCTGTGTTATTATTCGCCGACACGTCATCCTCATCATAATTTTCCGAAAAGAATGACTGACCACGTGGTACTTCTCGCAAGTTTTCGTGAGAGTATTTGTAGACTATTGTTTCCATTAATGTGTTTTAATTCGTACCTATCATTTTCCAAAATAGCGGTTATTTTAAAGGGGCCTTTGTATTTACGGTCTAATTTCGTTTGGTGTCTTTCCTCGCATTTAACAAAGACAAACAACCAAAGACAAAGTCACCTACTGAAAAAGGTTTTACTATAGCATTACCCCTGTTAAATCGACTTATGTCATATTGAGCCAGCCTTTTTATACTAGCAGAAGCATCGGATCGAATGGTTTCGAGGTTTAACCTGTCTTCATCAGGATGATGGGTAGATACTTTTGATATCCCTAATGAACTACTCTTAATACCAAACATTAATTCCAAGGGCGTGAACCCTGTAACTCTACAACGAGTACTATTGAGAGCCAATTGGATATCGCCTACATGATGTTGCCATAAGCTATCGGTATCTGTGTCAGCATACTTTTCAAGGTCCTCATGACACGCTTGACCTGGCCATTGGCCCTACTGGAACCAGTGGCTATTAAATGTAAATCAATACGATTATCTTTGCAAAATTCTTAAATTCAGTATTGTCGTATGACCTACCACGATCTGCAACTATTCTTTTAGGAGCGCCAAACAAGTTCACTGCATTTTTAAGTGATTTAATAGCATCTGATGCATTTAGGGTTAAGGTATGTTCTAACAAGACGAATTTTGTAAAACCGTCAATAATCACGGAACAATACTCCTTACGCTCGCTTTTTCCGCTGAGTTTGCCAGTTAAATCTAAATGAATTGTATGCCATGGAACGGCCAATTTAGGGTTTGGATGTAGACGGACCTTTGGAAGTTTTACAAACGACGCATGAATCTACAAATAGATCGTATAATTTATCTAGTGTTTTTTTCATAACCAAGGTGTTTAATTTCGCTGTGTACGTGATTAATCATTGACTAGGTTAAAGAGTGTGGCAATATTGGTAACCATTTAGTGGTTTTATTACGTTCGATTTTACTATAAAGTACGCCCTGTTTAATATCGCATGTGTGTGACATTTCAGATGGCAAGTCATTTGAACGGAATTTAGAAATAATGTCTGATATTTCAGAATCACGTTGTTGTTCCTCAGATAACCAACTTCTCTCCAGTTCAGATAAATTTACAATTTTAGCTGGCTTATGAGTAAAAGATGGGTCAGCATGATTACGTGAAAGGAAATCTGCATGTGCCATATTTTTCCCCTCCTTATAGATGATATCAAAGATCTGTGTCAATCGAATTAATGTCAACAGGCATTTCTAATTTAGAGCTAGGACATGAAATTGTTTTTTTTTTTTTTTTGAAAAAGTTAAGGCATCGTTACTAACCACAACGGGTATTCCTTGCCTCAAAATATCGCGACCTAATAATATGTTATCATTGAGACATTCATCAGGTAATACACGATAATCGATATGTAACATCGAGAAGACAGTTTTGTACCATGGTTGGACATTTTATTTGGAGGGAGCAATTAACGTTATTAGAACCAACTTAAACTTGTTAATGAAATTTTCCACCAGTAATAAGATCAGTTACTTTCTTTCATAAGGCTACACTCGGATATGAAAGGAAATTGCATACTGGGTGTCATGTGGCGAGGTGTCATATTATCTGCTATTTTTTTTTTAAATAGATTCCATACTAGCCGAAAAAAAGAACGACATTTGTTCCAGCATTAAATTGCCGGCAGTCCCAGATATAGGTGGGAGTGGGTCTGATCCCACTTCTGATGACGGCACAGGATCAGACATATTGTAAAATAGATAGAAGACGTTAGGTTAACAGTAAGAAATAGAATTATTTGATCAATGATTTTTACAGCTACTCACTTAATCAGTTTTCAGGGAATAATTAATTCAACACCTTATAATAATAGCCACGACACCTCAGTAATACAGTAACAGCTTAGTTCACACAAAATAGCAAGAATGTACAGAGAGGCAGAGTAACAATAATTAAGAGCAATACAACCTGTGCACCGGGCGACGCCTGTAGTCAGAATGCCGTTTTACCGCCGTGCGGCCCCTTTTATACGTAGTGCTACGACGTAGCGCATACTAACTCCGCCCCGTAGCAAGGAGGCGGGAGAATGACGCAGCGCGCTACGGTGCTACGGCGCCACCGCGTGTTGTTTATAATGCGACGCCGACATATACATGTATTATAACATTATATGTGAAGACGATGCACCCAGAATAAAAACAATACATCACAAAAGGTGAAAAGAAAAACACATGTAGCAGTGGCAAGTAAACTTAATTATGTCATAAGTGCATGGTGCTCACATATTTACAAACATTCTAAAAGTTAATAATAATAAATTAATCAATGTGTGAGATGTTATTCCAATATTATAAAATAATATGGTACAAATTACCTAATTTACTTAGCAACCAGTTTGATTTTGTCTAGACACTAGATTGTCCTGTGGAGCAGGACCAGCATGTTTCCAAGCATCCTTATCTTTGATATAATCTTCTAATTTGTAATAAGCTTGTTTACAAAGTGTACTTTTAATATGAGTTTTAAATTTTCTTTCATTTAATTGCAGTATGTCACAAGGTATTTTGTTGTAACATTTAACACAGAACCCCATAAAAGATGTATGTACTTTTGACAATCGAAAAAATGGTCACGCACGTAAGATAACCTTTGCGGCTTTCAAGCCTGTCTGGGTTAAAATTGTGTTCTCCAAATAATGCTTGGCTAAAATACTAGGGATAGTGGTGGCCGATAGATTCTTATTCGAACAGACTTCTACAAAATAAATAACATACTACTAAATTTTGCATCATTACTAAATTCACTGCGTCTTTGCCGTCATACCCCCTGGCCACAGCCACTATTGCGGCGCGGCGAGAGGCGCGGCTAGCGGTGAGTGGCGAAAACAAACGCTAGACAACGTACGAAGTATGCCACAGCTAGCGGCGGCGCGATCTGCGGCGCGGCTAGCGGCGCGGGTTGAGGAGCGCGGTGCGCGGCGGCGGCGGGCGGCGCGGTGTGCGAACGAAACAAATGTACTAGAGAGTATCGAGGCGGCCACAGCTCAAAGCGGCGCGCGCGGCGGCATCAAGTGGACGGACTAGCCAACGCGCGACCAAAACAAATACTTTTGTTTTTAACGCGCGTTGACCGTTTATAATAATGGATACAGAACGATTAATAAGCGAAGTTCTGAGTAGACCAGCAATATGGATGTCAAAACATCCACACCATAAATATAGGAACATTATAAAGAAAATGTGGGACGAAATAAAAGAACAATTTCCGGGTAGTACTGGTAAGTATTTATTTATTTTTATTATTATTATTTAAAGTAGGAACTTTACTTTTTAGAAGTATTTTTTTGTCTATTCTTGGGTTGGATTATTGAAATAAAGTTTGAATTGATCTCGTATTCTAGTAGCTTGAATCGTAGCTCGATTATTCCGTCTAGACCTGTGTGCGCTATTATCATTACTCGTGGTCCTAAATTGCGAAAAAAAAATTTGAAAGTCTTCATCTCTGTCTCCATCTCTTTCTCTTATAATATTGTGTAACAGGCACGAAACCTTTATAATCAATGTTGCGTGTTTTTTGTTTGCTTCTATACTTCTCGTAAAAATGCGAAATTTATTTGTTAGGATACCAAACGCACACTCAATTGTGACTCTGGCTCGGGATAATCTTTTGTTGAAAATTCTTTTTTCCGCATTCAAACTACCTGATGGATAAGGGCGCATCAAATAATTTTTAAGAGGGTAGGCTTCGTCGCCAATTAACACGTATGGCAAATTCAGATTTGAACCAGGTAATATCTGCGGCGGTGGAACGTTAAATCTATTTTCTGTTAATAATCTATTTAATCTTGAAAAATGAAAAGTGCCGCCATCACTTTGTTTGCCTTTACCGCCGACTTCTACAATGATAAATTTGTAGTCTGCATCCGACACTCCTTGTAGTACTAATGAAAAAAATTTTTTATAGTTGTAATATGCACTTCCACTATTCGGTGGATTTATTATACGGAAATGTTTTCCGTCTATCGCACCCAAACAGTTAGGAAATTGCCATCTTGAAAAAAATAAATCTGCGTTACTTTTTAGCTTATCACGGGTTGGCTGCGGCATATGCATTTGGACCAAATTGTTCCAAACAGCTTCTAGGGTTTGATAAATTACTTTACCAACTGTACTTCGTCCTAATCGGTAAGATTGAGCTAGAGACCTAAATGATCCGCCGTGACCGAGAAACCTGCAAAAGAAAAGTACTAGTAAATATAAATGAAATACCCACCTTTTCCACTCGTAGAAAAATAAAACTTACCTACTATTAGTAGGTAATATTAAAATATTATGGGCGTTATACATAAATAAATAAATATATAAACAAATCCTACTAATATTATAAATGCGAAATTTTTATGAGTAATTGACGTGTATCCCGGATATAAAAAAAAAGTTGTTGCATACAAAATTTCATTATTTACTTTTAATTTTCAGACGATAGTTTGAAGAAAAAATGGAAAAACCTCAAAGACGGCTATCGGAAGGAACTCAAAAAAGTACCTACGTTCCGGTCTGGGAGTGAAGGTTCAGATTATCAGTCTCAGTGGAAATATTTTGAACAACTATCATTTCTGAAAGACGAATATATGCCCACCATGGGAGAGTCTAATTTAATAATAGAAGAAGATATTGAAGTATCTCAAGTAACTGAAGATGAAACGTCGCCGTCACCCTTGCACTCACCGCCGCCACCACCGTCGGTATCACCTGTGCCATCAACTTCTGCCTCCTCGCAACCGCCAACTCCACATTTGTCAGGACAGCAGATACCGCCTCAAGCTACCACCCCAAGAGAAAAAGAAACACAAAATTGTTCCCGAAAACGATTGAAAGCAACAGAAATCCGTGCCGAATATTTAGAAATAGAAAGAAAAAAATTAAAGTTGATGGAAGCTGAAGTAGCAGGTGGCAAAGAAAAAGACATTCCCAGGTCAGATGACTACCATTTTTTGATGAGTCTATTGCCAGAAATGGAGAAGCTTAATGTTTTACAGAAAATGAGACTGAGAAATAAATTCACTCAAGCTTTGATGGACGAAATTAGTCTGAATCAGTATACAGGCATTACAGGCTATCAGGGCTATTTCACTCAACCCCCGCCTTCTGACTACGGCACAAATAATATTAATAATTAATAATTTAAACCAGAAATAAACTAAATTAACCAATGACATGCCAAAAATATGTATAATTACTATTAAAAGCAAAATCTGTGATTAATAAATGATTATGGTACATAATTATATACTTGGTAATAAACAATGTATAATTATAATTAAAAGCAAAATCTGTGATTAATAAAAGATAAATAAATAAATACTTAGTAATAAACAAATTAATACTTTCATTTATCTACATATGTAGGTACTTACCTTAAAGTTAGAAACAGCTGTTCTGGAGGTGAAACAATTTTCTTAAAATTAACTTTAGCTTTTAAGTCTTCATGTATGTGGCTGAGTATATAATCAAAAGTTTCTACGCTTGTCCTCGTATATTCAAAAAAAATATCGGGATAGTTCCTGTATTCGTAATAAAGAGTGTGAAATTCGCCAAGTTCTCTTCTTTTTTGGTTAACTGGGTGCGCTCCTATTCTAGACTGAATAATATCTTGTGCTAAAAACGCACTTGATTCTAGGCAATACCGTGCCACTTTTGAAAGGGACATTTTATTTAATGTTGCTGTTCTAAATACGTTCACTGCTAACGCCGCCGCGGTCGCAACTGGTCGAGCTGTGGCATACCACAGCAATCCGCGCCGCCCGCCGCGCCTCACACCGCACCTCGCCCCGCACCGCTAGAAGCTGTGGCCAGGCCCATACGCTTTCTCTTCCAACTTGCATTGACCTCAGGTCATATCGTTGCTATTAGGCACGACAGGAATAATTGATAGTGTACTCCGCTCATAGCCCGTATGTTTGTGATAAGTCGGTCAATCCTATACGACACGATATGTTACTATATTTGTATTGTAACTGTAACTGTCACATATGATACTCATTATTTATAATTTTGATGTATGTACTAATATCTAACCTATAACTTGTATGTTTAGTGCACACTGTTAATATAAGTTGGTTATTAAATAAATAAATAAATAAATTATTAGGCAGAGTGCTTTATAAAAAACGGAAATATACCATTATATTGAAAAATCTCGTGAATACCAATGCGAAAATATTATATCTTCGGCTGAAACTATTTAAGCGTTGGTTACGATTTTGAATACAACAATTTGACATTATTTACCAACCGTTTATTTAAAAGAAAAAGACCAGCTTATTGATTAAAATTATTGTTTTTTTTTTTATAAAACATGCCACACAAAATAACACAATACAAGTACACACATCAAAAGTGTCTAGGGATCAACATATATTTTTGCAATAACTTTTCTCTTGATTGATATTAATTTAAATTTTCTTTAAGGATTCATCAAATAAAGTGTTTTCGTTTGTCACAGTAACGATAAACCAAGTCACCTTTGCATTAATAAAGAAATTTGCCATTTTCCTAATAAAGGGATTTTTGACATTTGAACCACTAACATTAAAGTTCGAAAAAAAGACTGAAATAACAGTTTTCTTTAAAATTTTATTGGGTAACTTAAACAATTAATAATCCGTGTTTCTACCGCGAACACTAACAACACAAGAACATCGGTTTGGCATACTCAAAATGAGTTCATCCTAATCACGCTGTGGAATGGCCGCCCATGTTCGTTGCAACAACAAAAAAAGGTCTTCTTGCAACTGGATACCCTCCATATTCGGCAGAGCTCTTCTCTGTAGCATATCCCATGCATGCTCAATCGGGTTCAAGTCTGGCGACTGAGCAGGCCAGGGCAGGACATTGATGTTAGCTGCGGCGAGAGTCTGTCTTACAACTCTTGCGGTGTGCGGTCGTGCATTATCATGCATTAACTGAAATAAGGGACCGATTTGCACTTGTAGAGGAACGATGACGTCAGATACAATCGTCTCAGCATAAATTTGAGCGTTGAGGTTGCCTCTGATCCAAATCAACTCAGTTCTTCCGCCGATCCAAATACCCGCCCATACCATGATGGTTCCACCACTATAAGGATGGACTTCCTGGCAGGATTTTAATCGCTGTTGGCGTCCAGGGGTTCTCCAGTGTCGTATACGTCTTGTATCCGGTCTCATACCAAAACGAGACTCATCAGAAAAGCACACGAAACGCCATTGTTCTTCTGCCCAATTTCTGTGTTCAAGAGCCCATTGATATCGAATCCTACGATTGTGCATTGCTATAGGTGGTACCCGTAGCGGTCTTCGGGAATGAAGGTTCACTTCATGCAAGCGGTTTCTGACTGTTTGGTCGCTAATTAAGTTCCCTGAAGAGTGATGAAGCCTCACGGCTAACATCATGGCGGTTATTGTTGGAGCTCTTCGAGTTAAGATTTGAATGTATCGGTCTTGTCTCCGTGTGGTGCAGCGATACCGTCCTTCATGGCGCTCAGCCACGGTACCAGTGCTTCGGTAACGTGTCCAAAGTCGACTGATAACACCTTTTTTTGTTGTTGCAACGAACATGGGCGGCCATTCCACAGCGTGATTTGGATGAACTCATTTTGAGTATGCCAAACCGATGTTCTTGTGTTGTTAGTGTTCGCGGTAGAAACACGGATTATTAATTGTTTAAGTTACCCAATAAAATTTTAAAGAAAACTGTTATTTCAGTCTTTTTTTCGAACTTTAATGTTAGTGGTTCAAATGTCAAAAATCCCTTTATTAGGAAAATGGCAAATTTCTTTATTAATGCAAAGGTGACTTGGTTTATCGTTACTGTGACAAACGAAAACACTTTATTTGATGAATCCTTAAAGAAAATTTAAATTAATATCAATCAAGAGAAAAGTTATTGCAAAAATATATGTTGATCCCTAGACACTTTTGATGTGTGTATTATAGTATATTTATACATACATACCTGCCTGTGGCTAAAAATATTCAAGTGTTTTTATGGTTTTTGATTATAAATAGTAATAAACAATTATATCAGACTATTTACAATCAATTTATCTGTAATTTTTATGACCCAATTGATATTTTAGTTTAAAATTACAAAATGATAAAAACAAATGTTGTATTAATTCTTAATATAATCTTTATTTTTACTATTATATTCAAGTGTTTTTATGGTTTTTGATTATAAATAGTAATAAACAATTATATCAGACTATTTACAATCAATTTATCTGTAATTTTTGTGACCCAATTGATATTTTAGTTTAAAATTACAAAATGATAAAAACAAATGTTGTATTAATTCTTAATATAATCTTTATTTTTACTATTTCTTATATTCGATAAGTACAGGATAATGGTCCTGTGAAGAAGTGAATTTATGACTACTGTACAAAGATGTGAGGTATGACGTTGTGACGTACGACGATATGACGTAAGACGTTGTGACGTATGACGTTGTGACGAACGAGGTTGCGACGTACGACGTTGTGACGAACGAGGTTGTGACGTACGACGTTGTGACGAACGAGGTTGTGACGTACGACGTTGTGACTAACAAGGTTGTGACGTACCAGGATTTGACGCTCGACGCCGTGCTGTCAAAGCAATCCTCGCGAAGGATGTCCTGCACTGACAAAATTGCATCCTAGTAAAACCTGACCAAACTTGCCCTAAAATGAAATAAAAAATCTTCGCATATAATTATAGTATTGCCTTCGTTTTTGCTTTTTTTTATTGATGTTATAATAAGAAAAAAAGCGAAGGCATTTCTATGTGAAGGTACTGTGTTTTGTTACACTAATAAGGGTAAACCTCTTATTTTTATGCCTTTACGTCGGTCGTTTTATATTGAAGGATTTTTTACTTGGTAAATTTTCGTTACGCGTAATGAGAGCGCTGTAAAGTCAATAAAACTCATTTCTGTCGCTATTATTAAAGCATTTGCAACTCGTATTAGAAAGATGTATAATGTTATAGCTCCACGTGTTAAAAACTCCCAAATATATCTGTGCTCAGTGTAACATACGCACAACAATAAAAATTCGTCCAAGCCTGCTCTCCTGACAAGTGGTCCCAAATTTATACGTAATTGTTATAAATTAACAACTTGTTGCTCTTTCAGGAAACTATTTAGTTGTTCTGGTATTTTAACACATCCTCGGTGAGGAGTTAAAATACTGAGTGAAAAGTGTGTCACACTCCAAACACAAAAACATGCGGACACCCTTATTGTTTTGTTCATCCTGCATAATTTTTTTAAAGGTAAAACGGCCTAGAGCAAGTTGGACTCGCGCACGAAGGGTTGCGTACCTTAACAAAAGGCCAAAAAATCATGTCTGTTGTATGGGGGCCCGCTTAAATATGTATTTAATTCTGTTTTTTAGTATTTTTCGATCAAGTGGCAACAGAAATACAACTTGTGTAAAAATTTCAACTGTTTAACTATCACGGTTCGTGAGATACAGCCTGGTGACAGACGGACAGACGTAAGTACAGTGGAGTCTTAGTAAAAACAATGAAAAACAATGTGATTTTGATGACAGTCACTCACTGTTATTTCCGTGTGACATTTTCATCCCCTGCAAAGTTTCTGGAGCAGGTTGGAAGTGCTCTATCATTCAATCACTGTCTAACGACATGCAGGTGTTCTCAAACAATTCTTCCACCCTTGCATTTCATCTTTCATAAAAATAAGTCCTGATCCACAAACTCAGGATCACATGAGCCTTTAGGCGGCACTTAACCGTTATCCTGTCACTACCTTAATACACCACTGCTGAAAACACTCTCCCTGTCTGCCGTAGACTTTCTTTCGTTCACGTCTTACAGCATAATCTATGTTTGATCCGTTAAACCAACCCAGCTCGTAGGCACGCCATTCTATGAGATGGTGTCTATTTAGATTTAGTGTTTATTGACTGGCTTTATGTGGTTACAGGCAACGTTCTACGCGACACCTAACAGTTCGAGCGCAAATATTCAGTCCATGAAAGTGACCATCCACGCTATGGAGCGGGCTATGCTCGGAGTCTCTTTGAAGGATAAAATCAGGAATGAAATTATCCGGAAAAGAACTGGAGATACCAACATAGCTTGCAGACTTAGCAAATTGAAGTGGCAGTGGGCTGGCTATGTTTATCGAAGGACCGACGGCTGGTCAGCCATCGGTCTCCACTCCAAGTCTTGGAGTGGAGACCGCGTATAGACAAGCATTGTATGGGAGACGCCCCAGCTAGATGGACCGTCTGACTTTAAGAAGGTGGCTGGGACAGACTGGATGCGAAAGGCATAGAACAGCCTGGGAGCCCCGCATAGTATGTCCAGCAGTAGACTGCGATAGGCTGAGTTGATTGATTGAACGATATTCTCAATATTGTTGGAAAAGTATAACATATTTTAATAATGACTGTACACGTTTACACAACACTGACACTATATTAATAAATAATTTACTAACGTATATTTCATCCATTGTTCATATCAGCTAACTGGGCACGGTATCGGGAGGACAATCGCGAACAAAATAAATAGCGCAATTTGTCTTGTTTTTTGCGCGGTGCCGTGTTTCTGATACATCGCTGGTAAGGTCGGGTGACAAGTTTAGTCTATAATAAATTATAGGTTTCGATATAGCGTTCCTGCTCATGAGTAGTAAGATTCATGACGAATAACAGTGGAAAAAATTATGGGTTTAATGTCATTTGTAATCGCTCGCTCGTCTTTGTCTCGCTTGATTACAAACAACCATGCAATAGAAAAGTATATGTATTGTAACGTAGGCTAGATTTATAGGATCGTGGTGGTGCGCATATGAAGCCTAAACCGCATGCAATATTTTCACGCTGTTTTTATTTCTGTCGCGCTCCATATAAAAAAACTCCTCAGAGTCGCACTCGTTTTGAGATCTCCTAAGTACATATGAGCTGTACATATAGGTTTGCCATTTAGGTCAATAGAAATGCGTTTGCAAGTCGTAAAAACATTTCTATTATAGGTGAGGTGATTGACTTTAACGTCGAGAGGAGAAAGGAATGACTCCATACATTCCTGGGCCCAGGTGTTAACTGAATCAAACGAGCCTTATTTGTAAGAGGGTATAATAACAAGGCCTCACTGAGAATTTGGTGTAATTTGGCTATCCAGGAATAAAGTTATATGAAGTTTAGTAAAAGTGAGGTTATATTATAACATTGTGGTTCTTTTTTTTACGAAATACTTTCTTGGTGTTGTTATGGTGGTGTTATGGTTTTATGAACATCATCATCATCATCCAAGACTCTTCTGCCAATAGAGTTCTACGACCAATCGCAATCGTATAATTTATACAACGATCCATGTCGTCGATTTCCAATCGATAGGTGGAAACAGTTGTCCAAAATAGAGCGCCAGGTAATTTTGAGTAGCTCGCATCCTAGATAGAAACATGATAACATATTTTGTGATTTTCTTTTTTTTTTCATTATGAACCTGATTCGAACGTTCTCAAGTTTAATTTCATTTTTTAATTGATATGAAAAAAATATAACGGATTTTTTAATACACACAAAAAAAAAACAGCTAAGAAATCCTTCATCCGCACACGCCATGTGTAACAAACCCAGTGTTCACAAAAAAACATAAAAAAGAGCATTTGTTTGTCGCGTCGCCATGAATATGCATCGATATGTATCAAGCGGTGTCACTTGTGCCGGTTGTGTTGACCTGTGCCAGATGAGACTCGCGACCGTACTTAGTTACGTATTTTGTTCTTTGTGCGAAGCCTGTGGGAGTAGACTGGATGGGAAAAATGTTTGGTTAAAATGTGCCATAGGTCACCCAATAGGCCTCCTTTTTTTCGAGTCGACGGCAAAGATAATAATACTGTAGATATTTAATTTAAGTGGCCACGCCAATCTCGGCATCAGTGGCGTTTTTAGGTCTTCAGATGTACATTAAGGGCGCTTTAGACACTCTTATATAAAAATAAAATAACATTACATTGTCTTCTGAGAGATTACATGCGGAGGCAACAGCAAGGCAATTATTAAGAGTATTTAGAGCTATTATAATTTTATTTTTATTAAAATAGCTATTGTTGAGACCGCTGCTCTCAACATCGCCGCGCGCCAGCGGCAGTGAACGAGAGGTGCGGGGCAGAGGGGAGTCAGCCGGCCGACGGCCGAGCGCGGGCCCCCGCCCGCACCACACGACAGTCAGCTGTTGCACGCCTCCACGCACGGCTGCGCTTACGCGTTTTCCTAACATCTATTCATTTTGTCTCTTATTACTTCCAACCGACCGTTGTAATTCCTCATATCTTAATTATACATATTATACAGTCCACTACACATTTCATTTTGCTCCACCACCACCATCTATCGTCGCGATCATTGGTCCTTCTACCGTTAACGTTTGAACCGATTCAAGCAACGGAAATTTTCAAAAAGTCAACGGTTCGTCGGTTGGAGAACAAAGGACTTCATCTTCGGGTTCAAGTATCGCAAAAGATCTTCGTGTTCTACGTGTCATCGTCTGCATTTGGTCATCGTGAACGTCGATACGGCAACAGTCGTCTTCATCGAGTTCAAACCAACAGGCGGCACAAGAAAAGATCGTCGAGACTTCGGTGCAAGAAGGGTTTGAAGGCACATTCACGTCAGCATTCATCAAACCGTCAGCACCGGAAAGAAATCCAGGAGCTACTCATCGGAACCACAGGCGTCATTTCATCGTCAGAGGTTGACAGCATATAACCGTGAGAACGTTCCAACTCCTTTGTTCCAACACTTTGCCTAGTCATTTCACCTCATTCATTTCATTTCACCTATCCAAATAATTTTATATAGTTACCTACTACCTATTAAGTAGTAATACCATCAATCCATAATCTTCAGCCTTTCAACTTGTTTTATAAACAGTATCTTTTCTTTTACACAGTGCCAAGGTGTAGATAATAACAAAAGTGATTTCAACATTTTATTCATTTAGGCTCATTTTAATCCATTACATCCCCATTATTAATTCATATTTATTGTGTCACAGTTTCTAATTGACATATTTTGCATTATTCCGTTTAATTAAATTAAGCTTTTCTTTTATTTTGCAGATGAACATTGCATCATTCACATAGCATTACTCAGCAGATTCGATCGTAAACGCCTAACGCTTTTTTAATAGCAATCTCATTTCTTACTGCTTATAGCTCCAATACCCACGTCACAACTTATTGCTAATCGTTTAGTATCAGTAATTTTCGCTTAAACTAAATAGTGTTTTTCTTCTTTCTTTTCTTTTATACTGCAACTGCTAAATTTCACTGTCATGGCTGACATGAAAAGCTTTATTAAGAAGCGAGCTTCAATTAAAGCCAAGCTTACACAATTTACTTCTTATTTAAATATTTCTAAGTCTTGCGAAAAGTTAAGTGAGGTACAAGTCATCGAAATCGAATATCGGCTTAATATATTTGAAAGCTTATACGAGAAATATGATGCATTACAGGATGAATTGGAGGCGTTGGTGGATGACCCCAGCGAGCAATTTGCGGAACGCGAAGAGTTTGAGAAGCTGTACTACGGCTTGGTGGCTTCTGCACGCCAGCTGATCAGCGGCTCAAGAAAGCTTCTCGAAGGGGACTTCGCAAACGAGGTGGATTCTTGTACTACTAGTACACACAAACACAATTCAATTCGTTTACCCAAAATTGACTTACCCAAATTTTCAGGCAGTTAGCATGATTGGCTGGAGTTTAGAGATACTTTTGTCTCTATAGTGCACAGTAACACAACCTTAGATAAAATAAATAAATTGCACTATCTGCGTGCTTCCTTAAAGGGTAGTGCTTCTCTTGTCGTTGATAACCTTGACTTCAGGTCAGAAAACTACGACGCTGCCTGGAAGTTGCTTTGTGAGAGGTATGACAACAAAAGATTGCTTGTCAACAATCATGTGCAAGCACTCTTTAACGTTCAGCCTATAGATAGAGAGTCAAGTAAGTCACTACGTCACATAATTGACACAATAAATAAAAATCTTAGAGCTTTAGCAACCCTTGGTCAACCTGTTCAAAACGCCTTCGTCGATGTTCTTATCATTTACATAATGACCAGTAAGCTCGACCACGTGACGAATCGTCAGTGGGAAGAGCACAGAAACACTTTTTCTGAACCTCCTACATTATCTGCTTTCACTAGCTTCATCAGTAACAGAGCTGACTTACTGGAAACACTAGAGGAGGCTAAGCCCATAGCAACAGCTAAGAGTGAACCTGCCGCACCTGCGCCTAAACCAAAAAGCAGTACCACTTTACCTGAAAAATCATCAAAACCTTTGTCGTGTCCCATGTGTCATCAAAATCACTTCATTTTTGCATGTGGGCAGTTCAAAGGTCTTTCAGTACAGGCTCGCATTAAAAAGGCTCAGGGTTCAAATGTGTGCATGAATTGTCTCCGTCCAGGCCACGACATTTCCAGGTGCAAATTAGGTCATTGCAAATACTGTCGTCAAAAACACAACACACTACTGCACATCGATAGTGACAACGTTCTACCTAGTGCACACAACACTGCATTGTCAGCTAGTCAATTGCTTACATCTCAAATAATTTTGCTTTCCACCGCGCTCGTGAAGGTGACTGGCGCTGACGGTAACCATCATACAGCACGAGTCTTGCTGGACAGTGGAAGTACGACCAACTTCATCTCGGACGACTTCGTTCGTAAGTTACATACTCCCACCCACATTGCCAAGTCCAAGGTAACCGGCATAAATTTTCAAACTTCTTCTTGTACTCAGGGGTGCTCAGTGTCATTAAAATCAATTGATGACAGTGAATACGAACTGAACATTGACTGTCTCGTATTGCCAAAAATATCAGCATCAGTTCCTAATACTTATGTTGATATTAGCAACATACGTATACCTGCGAACGTGCGTCTTGCTGATCCCACCTATTATATTCCATCTTCGATCGACGTCCTCGTTGGTGCGGAAGTCTTTTGGGATATTGTAGGCACTGGCCGTATTGCGTTAGGTAACCGTATGCCCACTTTATTTGAGTCAAAATTAGGTTGGCTCATTTCGGATGCTTGTCATCAGTCTGATTCCTCTTCACATGTCTGTATGTACACTAACAACTTACAGGTAGATTTAGATCGGTATTGGGAGTTAGATTCTGTGTCGTCTATACATAAACATTCTGGTGAAGAGAGATCCGTTGAACAACATTTTATAGATACCACATATCGCAATTCTGATGGACGATTTGTGGTAAGTATTCCTTTTAAAGAGTCACTCGACGTATTGGGTGATTCGTACATGATGGCTAAGCAGCGATTTCTATCTCTTGAACGTCGTTTGGATAGAGATCCTCGCCTTAAAAGCCTATACGTAGACTTCCTTAATGAGTACATAGAGCTGGGACATATGTCTGAATTCACTAGACGCCCACTCGACTCAACATGTTCTAACTATTTACCACATCACGGTGTTCTGAAGGAATCAAGAACTACCACCAAATTAAAGGTAGTTTTTGACGCTTCGGCCAGAATTCAGGAAACTGTAGAAGGAGAAGCTTGGCATTATGTTCCGTCAGCTGAAAACCCCGCAGACCTCGCTTCGCGTGGGCTTAGAGCTGACAGGTTGCTTTCGTCTTCATTGTGGTGGTCAGGACCACCATTTCTTAACAAAGAAATGTCTTCGTGGCCACAGTTCCCTGAATCACATCATAGTAATACTGGGTTACCGGAAACAGTATCTTCTTGTCATGTCTCTAATCATATTATTGAAAATCCTATTACAGCGTTATTTTCAAAATTTTCAAACTTTACAACATTACAGCGTGTGATGGCATATGTCATGCGATTCATTAATAAATGCAATAAGAAATCACTTGAGTCTGGTTCACTAACTTCTGCTGAACTTAACACTTCTTTAAACTTGCTATTAAAACTTAGTCAAATAGAATCTTGCCCGGAAGAGTACCATTTACTTAAATCAGGTAAACAATTACCAACAAAGAACAGGCTATTATCTTTGTCTCCTTTCTTTGAGACTCTTTCTGGCCTAATCCGTGTTGGAGGAAGATTAAACAATTCATTTTATGATTATAACGTTAAGCATCCAATTCTATTATCTAGTTCTCATATAATTTGCATTCTCTTGTTCAACATGTTTCATGTACGCCTTTTGCATGCTGGGCCACAACTTTTATTGGCCACTGTTCGTCATCACTACTATCCTATTGGAGGTAGGAACCTGGCTAAAAAGGTCACACATCAATGTGTAAAATGTTGCAGGATCAAGGCTAGCACCATTCAGCCTATCATGGGTAATCTTCCAGAGCAGCGTCTACATTTAGAGTTTCCATTTTTGGACACAGGGGTGGACTATGCCGGTCCCATCATGATTGCTGACCGGAAAGGTAGAGGATGTAGGCTCATCAAGTGCTTCATTTGTGTGTTTGTGTGTCTAGCTACGAGAGCCATCCACCTTGAGCTTGTGTCAGACCTTACAAAGGAGGCCTTCTTAGCTGCACTTAACCGCTTTATTGCTCGAAGGGGAAAGCCCCGTAACATCTTTTCCGACAACGGCACGACCTTTGTCGGTGCTTTCAATGAGTTGGCCAGGCTGCTTTCGCAAGACTTAAACTCCAACAACATCGATCCTGGCATAAACTTTTCTTTTATACCTGCATATACTCCACACTTCGGAGGCCTATGGGAGTCTGCAGTTAAATCCACCAAGCATCATCTACGCCGCATTTTGGGTTTAACAAATCTAACCTTCGAAGAGATGGCTACTTGTTTAATTCAAGTCGAGGCTATATTAAATTCAAGGCCCTTAACTCCTCTGTCCGACGACCCTACCGACCTCGCTCCTTTAACCCCGGCACACTTCCTAATTGGTCGTTCTTTAATTTATGCTGCCTCATCCACAGATCCAGAACGCCAAGGTCAACAGCTTGCAACGATTTCGCCGCATCGAATATTTGAAGCAACACTTCTGGGCTCGATTCTCCCACGAATATGTTCTGTGGTTGCAAGAGAGAACCAAATGGTGCCGGTCGTCTGGCGAGCTCAATATAGGAGCATTAGTCGTCATAAAGGACAAAAGCTTACCTCCTCTTATGTGGCTTTTAGGGCGCGTCACACATATTCTCCCAGGCAGAGATGGCGTCGCGAGGGTCGCCGACATCCTCACAAGAAAGGGTGTCATACGGCGCGCCTTCAACACCATCTGCCCGCTGCCCGTTTCAACGGTTGAAGACACTTCAACGGGGGGAGCATGTTGAGACCGCTGCTCTCAACATCGCCGCGCGCCAGCGGCAGTGAACGAGAGGTGCGGGGCAGAGGGGAGTCAGCCGGCCGACGGCCGAGCGCGGGCCCCCGCCCGCACCACACGACAGTCAGCTGTTGCACGCCTCCACGCACGGCTGCGCTTACGCGTTTTCCTAACATCTATTCATTTTGTCTCTTATTACTTCCAACCGACCGTTGTAATTCCTCATATCTTAATTATACATATTATACAGTCCACTACACATTTCATTTTGCTCCACCACGACCTATCGTCGCGATCAGCTATATAACCGCGCATTAGCGTACAATATTCGGCAATAAAGAAAACAGGAAGTGGACGGGCCACAGGTCACCAGTGTTACCGGCGGCAGAACCCGAATCCCATGGTTTTTTTTTCTTTGAAATCCTGCGAAGAAGAAAATCGGTAATCGAATACCACCTTAGAATTTCTTGGCATTGAACCCTTTATAACGAATTGCTTTCAAATGGATAAGATTGAGTTTAAAGCATTACGCAGCCTAAAGGTACCGGCATAATCATTCAATAGACTTAGACAGCAACCCTAAATAATCAGTTGATATTTAAGTATAAAATACTGTAAGTCTTGATCCGCAAAGCATATACTACAGTTACTAGAGTATAAAGTAGGTAGATCAATTTTCCCGGTGCAGAGTGCAGGGGTGATCAATGATCATACATCAAGTGAACGGGACGCGAACAAAATTCTTTTAAGCACTTTATATCTATTTTCACGACGTATATTTATTGGGTGTCAGTTAATACGAGGTGAGTTGCACCGTTTATCTTAACGGAGTTGTTTGAAAATGTTCTAGTTTTAAAATTCGCTTCAACATTTTAAAATTTTCTATTGGATTTATGGTTGCAGTTGAAATGATTGAATTCATGAATAAAATAAGTATCACTTTGAGTCAGCAAGAAAGTTGGGACGAAGAAAGAAGTATCTGGTTCAGTAAGTGAAAAACATATTCAGTCAAGGAAGAAAAAGATTTGGCTGTGGAAATACTTTAACGTAAAGATCAATATCAGTATTAAGATTATTCCAATGTACTACAACCGGGTTGAGACCATGAATGTGGATGGCTATACAAGTAGAGGGAGACCAAAGAAACGATGGATGGATTGTGTGAAAGATGATATGGCTAGGAAGGGAGTAACTACCGAGATGACGACTAATAGAGAAGTATGGAAGAAAGAGACATGTTGCGCCGACCCCAAATAAATTGGGATAAGGGCAGGAGAATGATGACCCGATACAAAGTACGTTCACTAATAGAATTGCATAGGCTTCAATGATGAATGTCAAGGTGTTAATTCAGTAATGGTACTTAATACTTCTCGTATTAATTGTGTATCCACATGCCGGTCACCAACTTATGGTAGTACCCTAAAAGAAAACTATATACAGGACTGAGCTAGGGTTTAAAGCCTAGACAGGTACCTATATTTTATAATATATTCTGCAAAGCTTACCTCTATACTGTCAGATGTAACCTCATCTGATCTCAGATATAGTGGGAATTGAATCCATGTTACTTAGATTAATCCCATCTTGCCGGATCATATCCAACAGTCTTTTGCATTGATTTAATGAATGTACGATTACGTGGATCAGCATCTTCTTCTCCTTTTGTTATAATAATCTCGTTTTAATTAGAGTAAAGACTATTCTCGAATTTGATAAGAGTAAACTGCCCGTAGATGAAGAAGGAAAATAATATTTTATTTGATCTAGTGATAGCCTAGTGGTGTGACTGTCGGACTGCTAACTCATAGGTCTCGAGTTCGAACCAAAGTCCTTAACACCTTAAAACCTTTGACATTTCGGATTCATGTGCGTGTTGTGACATTTCGGATTCATGTGCGTGTTGTGACATTTCGGATTCATGTGCGTGTTGCAAAAATATCACCTGCTTAAAAACGGTGAAGGAAAACATTATCGGAAAACCTGATGTTTGACCCATATTTCAGTCAGAGGCATGGGAGCATAGACACCAGGTTATTCACTAACCACATGAAAGAGAAAGAAGAAAGATCCAACAGGGATTTCATAGAACACTGAGCTATGTCACCGTTCAAATTGCAAGCGTAAAAGCGAAAATTCCTAACTTGTCCTTTCACAATATAAACTTAGCAAAGCGTTAAGTTGTTCAAATTAACCTTGGTGCAACGCATCCCCCACGAGTAAGTGAGAAAAATAAAATATGGTATGAATCTATCATAGCGGCCATGTTTTTATTGCAACAGCTTATTTTAGAGCGGGAATTTCGTGTTTATTTTAACCGAATATTGTAACGAGTATAATTGAACTTCGAGGTTAAATATTTGCAAATTTACTGAAAGTAGGTATTTACCAACGTTTAAATAAACGTTTGGACCAATATGGTTTTAAATCCAGCCGAACCAAAATCAGTATTTTATTGAGGAGGTGACTTAAAAAAATCTTAAATTTATTTGGTAGCCATTAAACACAGTACATTTTGACCGAAACGAACGTTTATTGCTTCTAACAGTGGGATATAATGAAAAATTGCACATAGGTACAGACGCCAGCACATCAAGCTACCCCAATCTGTCAAAATTCTTTGATAGATTTTCAACTTTATTTCAAAAGCATAATGTTCAAGTTCAATTGGGAATATTTGACAGTTTGGGATAGCTTGATCTGCTGGCGTCTGTACACCACTACAGACACCAAGTTGTATGGGAATTGAAATCAAACGGTTGCGCCGTTTAATTTCTATTTTATAGCTCAACAAAGCACCCCCACAATTTGCATAGCTTTCTTGTTTTTAATCTAGGTCAGCACTAAAATAGCCCGCATTCTTGAAAAGTTGCTACGCTGCTACTGCATAATATTCCCATTTTTACAATATTCCTGTTGAAACTGGACTAGTGAAATGTTGAACAAGCGACTATTGAATCTCTAATTGTCCGAATAAAATCCTAATTAGCTCAGTCGCCTCAGTCTCAGGAATGCTTGAATACCAGGACTTAATACTCCTAGAAGATTATTTTCTCTTTATTCGTGAACATACAATTGTTTGAACAGCGTAGGGAGTTTTATGTTGATCAACAAACGTTTTGAAATGTATACAACTGTAAGTCAGTTGTATACATTTTTGCCCGCATGAATACACAGAGTTCAATAACAAACGCCGCTGGTTTGGGATAAAATAAATCTCATAAGACCAGATAATCACATCATCGAAATCCGTCCATCTGAGGAGGAAAATGTGGTCATTGATTAATTTCCAGCAATTTTCAACGGTAGCATTCTCTCACATCTGACTCTCAACTTAGGGCAGGTGGAAAAGCAGATAATCTTTCCTAAGCCAAAGGATTTTATTTCCACATTTTTTTAAACATGCATTTACATTAATATTGTATTCGTTTTAACGGACGGCTTTGCCGAAACAGGACGAAACGAACAAACTTGTGTGTATCTAACTACAGTAACCTAGCAGACCGAATTAAAAAAATAGCTTCTCAAATACATAAGTTGCCTTTTTTTTTTTTTAAGGCTGGGAAATCATCCAATGACTGCTCCCGCTCTGGGTGGAGCGGAAGGGAGTGTCAGACTCTTACTGACTAAAACCCATCCATGTTCCTTCCGTAGCCCTTTATGTTCCGGGGTAGCGGTAACCCTTTCGGACAATCCCGCTTACCCGGCAGGCTTGGCCCTGAGGGGCCCCTTCATATGCTGACATCTCTTTGAGGCGCGCGTGGAACATATACGCGCCGTACGGCACGGGTCTGTTGCTGATCGGACGGTGAGTCACCCATTACTCACCGTCCGCAGGCCCGCGCCTACGGTGGCCGGGAGTCGTCACGTGGCTCCCGACGCCCGGGGCGTCTCCTGCGGCGGCTGGGACGGGAGGACCTTTCTCTCTCCCATCCCGCCACCTCCTTCGTGAGCATGACTTTTTCGCAGAAGGAGGTGACTGCCTCCCACTCCCTCTCGCCCCGGACCATGGCTTGCACCAGGGTCGGGCGCGAGAGGTCGCCGCCGCCGATCGCCTCTACGAGGACACGGCGGTGCTCCGCCCAAGCGGGGCAGGTTTGCACCGTGTGGTCTACCGTGTCCTCTGGGCGATCCTCGCAGTGGTGACACCCGGGCGTTTCCTCCCGCCTGATGATGTGCAGGAACCTCCCGAAACATCCATGTCCGGTGAGGACCTGCGTCAGGCGGTAGGTGAGGGCGCCGTGACGCCTCTCTAGCCACTCCTCAAAGAGGGGCCTTACCGCCACTATCGTGGCGTGCCCTGCGCTGGGTTGCGACAGTCGCTGATTCCAGGCCGCCATGAGATCGCGCCGGAGGTCCGTCCGCTCCGCCGCAATTTGCTGCGGAAACGGAGTTTCCCCCCGGCTTAGTACCTCCGCGCGCCACTCGTACAGGCGCGCGAGGACTATCGCCTCCAGATCCCACGGCGGCAGTCCGGCAAGGAGGCTTGCCGCCTCGCCCGAGATCGTGCGGTACCCCCGGATTAGCCGAATGGCTACCACCTTTTGGGGCGCGTTCAGGTAGTGGGCGGCTCGCCGCCGCAATGAACGCGCCCACACCGGGGCCCCGTAAAGGGCCATGGACCGCACGACTCCCGCGTAAAGCCTCCGGCAGGAGGCGTTTGGCCCCCTCAAATTGGGCAAGAGCCGCTTGAAGGCGGCCCCAGTCCGTTCCAGCTTGGGGGCCAAACGTCGGAAATGCTCCACGAAATTCCATCGGCTGTCGAGGACCAGACCTAGGTATTTCATCGTGGTCTCGACGCCGATGTGAACCCCTCCTACCGTAAGTTGGGATCCCGATGGTGGCCTATTCCGAGGCCCATGAAAGGACATGGCCTCGGATTTGTGCAATATGCCACCTCGAGACCCAACTGCCGGATCCTCTCAACGACTATCGCAACCCCGCGTGTCATCGCGTCGGCCGCCGCCTGATGCGACCTTCCCTGCGCCAAGACCAGCGTGTCGTCAGCGTAACAAATTACGCTGACGCCGTCAGGGAGGTCGGCCCGCAGCACCCAGTCGTAGCCGATGTCCCACAGGTGCGGCCCCAGAACCGATCCCTGTGGGACACCGCACGACATCTCTCGCCGGTTCCATTCCCCATCGCGACCGGGGTAGATGACGGCTCTGTCCGTCAGGTACGCCCCGACTATTCGACGGAGGTAGGTCGGCACCCGGTGATACCGGAGTGCTTCCCCAATGCAACTCCAGGGCAGGGTGTTGAAAGCGTTGGCGATGTCGAGTGACACCGCCACGACGACCCTACCCTGGGACACCGCGTCCCCCGTCGTGAGGGCTCTAACGCGCATGATGGCGTCCACCGTCGAGCGCCCCTTGCGGAAGCCAAACTGGCAGTCCGCAAGGTCCGGCCCCGTCCTTCCAAGGTGCCCGACGAGGCGGCCCGCAATAATTCTCTCGAAGAGTTTGCCGACCTCGTCGAGCAGCACTATGGGCCGGAATGCGGACGGAGAGTCCGCAGGGCGCCCTGGCTTCTGTATAAGGACCAGCTTCCCCGTCTTCCAACGGAGCGGAAACTGGCCTCTTTCCATGCATGCGCTAAAGAGCGCCTCCAGTCGGGGCCCGAGAGCCCCTGAGGCCAGGACCCAGGCTTTACCAGGCAAGCCGTCGGGTCCTGGGGCGGTATTCTTGGCCTTGAGCCTTCCAACCGCCGCTCTCAGATCTACCTCGGTCACTTCGGGGATGTCGTCGTCGTCCTCGTGGTCCACTTCGGGCGGAGTCATAGGCGGGGGAGTATGCTCCCCCCGTGAGGGGAACAGAGCGCTCACCACCTCCTCCACCAGCTGGGGGCGGAGACTCTGCGTCAGAGGGGGGGCCCAGGTGCGGAGCTTGTTCCGCACCATTTTATATGGGCGCCCCCATGGATCTCTATCCAGAGTCCCCACCATCTCCTCGCGGGCCGAGTCCTTGGCCCGCTGGACAGCTTCTTGGAGGGCGGTCTTCGCCGCTCTGTATCCCTCGTACAGCTCCGCCTCCGTGGCTGCCGCATCCGGAGGGCGGATGCGGAGCCTGCGGTGCCTGGTGTACAGGTGGCGCACCTCGACGCACGCCTTGCGCAGTGTTTCCACCTCTTGCGACCACCAGTACACCTGACGTCGGGCGCATCCTGGCCGGACTCGGGGCATTGCCACGTCGCAAATCTACATAAGTTGCCTAAGTTATTTGACGAGATTTCTTTATAATAATAATTATTTATTTATTGTTGTTGACAACATAGGTCCACTGGTTAGTATATTACTTATCAACTAAGGGTTAGTATTTAACATTAAGACACAAACTATCACTCAACCCTGCCGCACGAGCAACTGGACAGCGTGTCTCACAAACGGTGCGTCGTGCTTTTCGGCTAGGGTTTTCAGGATACTGTTGCTGCTGGCCCTCATTCTGCTCATTAAGGATCCGTTTTTTTTTCTTATAATGGCGTAAAAGTCATCAGTTCGCGCTACGGCAAACATACTAGACGCGCTGCAGAACCGAGCCGCTGACCCGACAGACGTTATACTGCCAAATTTCAAGAGTTTGTACAAAAACCCATTGAAAAAATGACGTTTCAGTTTTTCGCGAATCCTTCCACTTTTTAAAACGGTCCGCACTAAATTGACAAGAAATAGTATAACTCGAAATTGTGGAATTTGGGATATTTTCTAGGCATGAGGAATCTATTTTCACGTAACTATTTTGACCACCTGTATAAATTAAATACAACACTACATATCTTTAACCTATTGATACAGCAAAACAGTATTCTGATATGATCCAACTCTCATTCATTGTTGCGCAAACATAACCCTACCAAATCTAGGTGCTTTAACTCTTCACCCGCAATGTTTGCGGTTTCTTTGCCGACTAATTAAAAGACTGTGGTTACGCAAATTACCAGCATTATGGTTTCATCAGGCCATTATTACTTCCGCCTTAACGGCTTGCCTTCGGGAAAGTGGAACAATTATATTTTATGTGGGTGTCGTATGGGTAGGGCAGTTTAATGTTATGATATGTTTGACAATTGCTGGCAGTTGCGGCTCTGTTGTTGGTTTTCATTTCGATAGAAGACTAATCGGCCGATCTGAACAATAAACATAACACGTGTATATAATTACTTAGGATGATACTGCTCTTCGATCGATATTTTCGAAATGCTTAAAACGAAGAATTGTAACTTTCTTATGACAAAACAGTGCAGCACTGGCCGAAAATAAAACGTTATCAATTTTGATTTAATAAATTATTGTTAATTGTTGTAAAGGGTCAAAAGCTCAGTGGCCAGAATCAGGGGCAGATACGTAAATCTTGGTACATTCGCCAATTTTAGGACATATTTTGCCTGGAAAAAAATTGTTGCCAACCTAACAACTGGCTGACAAAAATTACTACCGATTGCGAATACACAATAAGGCTTCTAGAAGAGGCCGGTCCTTTATTATAAGCGTTACGAGGACATAACGTTATGGTTCTTGAGTTAATGGCGACACATATACGATCGACACTACATACCACCATATTTCTGTACGTGACCCTTATTTCATTAGCCTTTTGCGGACTCTTATTAAAAACACGACAGACTCTTAGGATAAAATAATTGTTTCGAGATTTTAACGAATTTAGATTTTATTCAAATATTTACTTGAAATGCAATAGTAATTTTTCCGTTTATTTTTTATCGAATTGGTCGATACTGATTTTCACTTTATTTAAAATTCCAATTACCTATACTTTGTATATTTATATGTTTTGTTAGATAAATCGTTACTGCCTTTATGGTAAAATGCTGCGCGTATACCACTTCAAATAAAACATAGTAGGGAATTCTAAAGCTACTCCGAATCATCGGTAGCCTTTGACATTTGATCTAGTATAAAAAGGAAACATTCATAGAAACATTTTATTTTATAAATTGTTCGGAATAATCTATTATGCTACTGTTGTTGTACCAAATAACAACAAATTTGTAAAACAAACAATTGTTGTAATAAATGATGGTTTTTAATAAAATATCTATACCATTTTTACACGGTCAAACTGTAGTCTTGTACTATTTGATCAGGAGTATAATAAAATATCGATTTCTTTTCTACATAGTGAGACTAAGTAACCTATATACGTAGAAGACTAGCTTTTGCCAGCTTATAATATGCTATTCCAGACTATAATCTATCTTTCTGTCAAGTTTCATCCAGATCCGTTAAGTAGTTTGAGTTTATTCGTTACAAATAGGTATACATACAAATCTTTCCTCTTCATAATAGTATAGAAATGCATGCATTTTTTTTCTTTTATGTAACTGAAGACGACTGAACACAAATACAATACAACATAGAACTTAAAACATTAACAATCCATAAATCTGTTTATCCTAGCAATTCTCCTACCAGCACAAAGATTTATTCTACACAAATAACAAATGAACGATTTATCTCCTAGATTACAATAATGGCTGCCACAAATGGTGCAAACAAAATAAAATGTACCTTTTTCAGTCAAATAGCATGAGAACGTTGAACCTGTAAGAATTGTTTGTCCTATAGCCATAAAAACGTTTATACGATTAAGTTAATTTTATGTATTTTTATATAGAAAACTACCTGAGGGCCTAGACATAGTGACATTATAATATCAACAATAAGGTCGACATCGGACGCTTCCATTTTCGTTTATTTTTTGCTTTTCATTCGGCATCTTTCACTCGAAGTAAAACACGTCTGAACACAAAATCAATTAATGTGAAAAATAAATTCATTAGTGAACCAATTTAATCCAATGATTTTGGATTTCAGCTCTCGGCATTTCTTTTCGCGTACCGAATGATCGAAACATAAAATGTAAGAACGTGGATTTAAAAAAAACTCGGGTGAAGCGTCTGACAGCGTCTTATCGATGATGGAAAAGTCATATATGTATTGGATTGATAGCTACCGAAAACGTGTGTTAAAAATCGAGTTTAAAGTCGTTGTAGAAATGTGAAACTCTCACTCGTGAAGTCACTTGCAAAAAGCCCTCTGAACTGTCACTTAGCAGGACAAAAACCTCTTCTCATACAAAGAAGGGACGGGCTTTTATCACTGACACCTCTAGTATTGTGCTAGTTTGTAATATCAGACAACTACAGTGATTGCCGGCTTCGGGTATTCAGACGCAGGTTCTGACACAGCACATAGATGTGGTGAGCCCAAATTAAAAATACATTTGCATAACTTTTAGGGTCAATATGAGAGGTGGCTAGAATTTCATGACACATAACTCCAGTACCTACGAGGAGCTTTAAAAGACTGTGCTGCTTTATTAATATTATACAATTGTTTATTTTCACAACTAAAAAAAAAAGGATGCTACTTCAGATCTGCTTTGTGATCATTTTACAATATCGGACATATTGTAAACAATCATCTTCAATACCAGTCTTTAATATTGAATGTTTCTTAAAGAGTCGGCTAAAGACTAAACATTAATAATTGATACAGTTCCTTGTACTCGTATGCCCCCCCATACAAGGAGCTGTAACCCTTTTAATTTTATTTCGTTTGACAGTGAACAAATTAAAAAGTCGAAGTCGTTATTATTTGAATCGATTCCAAGTGATTTTAAACGTAAACCTACACGTAAGGGGCAAGGCAAAGAAGATCGTACTATGTACGATATAATTAGCGTGTTTAAGGTCATGGACAGTGATGTGATGCCGATATTTGTGGCTCGTAGTCTAGAGAAACTACCTCCAATAACCTTTGACCATCTGGACGTTTCTGATCTATTGAAAAAGATAGTGATACTTCAAGAGGAGGTAAAGAACTTAAAGAGTACTTGTGTCACAGTAAGTCAATTAGATGACCTTAAAAGTGTATTGCTTGAGTCAAAGTCTCAATCTCCACCTACCCACCATACCGTAAATACAAGAAGAGGTGCATGCACGTTGGATGAAAGTGATTCTAATCAATCTGGAACTCAGCGTTGTGACAGCTTAATGGTATCGGAATCATCAAATGCGAAGTATATATCAAGCATAAATAAGGTTAACTTTTTGTCAGCTGATATCAACAATAGCGGCAACATATTGCACGAAGCGGCAACAGTGAGTCATAGTGGTAAACGCAGTCCGCGCTCGGTGTCGACGTCGTCCGTTCCTCACGAGATAACAAACCGGTTTGCCGGTCAGCTGTTAAGTCAGCAGCATAAAGAAACTGCGGTTGATCTTGTCAAACTGAGTTTCGAAGAGAATAGACTTAATGATGAAGGATGGACGGAAGTTAAAAAGAAAAAACGTTACAATTTGAAAAACCGCCTAACGGGAATGATGGGAGTTGCGAATGATTCTGTAGAAAACTTTCGAGCTGCGGAAAGGAATGTTCCTATATTTATATCGAACGTGCACAAAAGCGCGACAGAGGCTGATATAGTTAATTATATTATAAGGAAAACGCAAGTATCTGTTAAATTACAGAAAATAAACTTCAAAAGACAGTCTGAACACTATGCCTACAAATTCTTTGTGTCACAATCGCAAGTAGAAACATTCCTTGACGATAAGTTGTGGCCTCAGGGCATAATATTTCGGAAATTTGTACACTTTAAGCCGAAGTCAGCAGCGCAAGCTAGTTGTACTGGAAACGGCTCAATAAACACGGTAGTTAATGGATAGTAAAACATGCAAGTTGGTTACATTTAATTGTAAAAATGTAAAACGTTCGGCAGATTACATCAGAGACTTGTGCAGCAGTGCGGACATAATAGCACTTCAAGAAACCTGGTTGCTGACTGAAGAACAGTCATATTTGGACACTATTAGCAGTGAGTTCAGTTCGACGGGTACGTCAGGCATGGATTCAGCGTCAAGACTAATACGTGGGAGGCCCTACGGTGGTGTGGCTATTTTATGGCGAAAAGTAATTTCGCCATAAAATAGCCACACCACCGTCGAGTGTCATAATCCACGCGTTTGAGCTGTGAAAATTGCACTAAGTAATAAATCTATACTAGTGGTGAGTGTGTACATGCCGACCGATGACGTTTTAAACCTGGCGGAGTTCACGGACTGTCTTGGCTCGGTGAGTGCAATTATTGACAGTTGTAACTTAGAATGTTGTTATGTCTTAGGAGATTTTAATTCGCACCCAACGGAACTATTTTATACGGAACTCTCAAGTTTTTGTGTCGAACAACAATGGACATGCATTGACACTGAGTTGTTGGGTCTTAGTTCGGATACCCACACTTTTATTAGTGATGCTGAGCTGAGCTCATGGATCGCAAAGGTGGCTTGATCATTGTTTAGTCACAACGGCGGCTGTGCCTACTGTTATGCATTCTTATGTAAAATATGACGACGTGCAGTGGTCTGACCACTTTCCGTTGATTATTGTGTGTGACCTTAGTTTTGTTCAGATTCAGCAACCAAATGTTACCATTGAAATGAATAGGGTGATCTGGGGAGAAAGAAGTCAAGAACAGATTCAGGCTTATAATAAAAAATGTCATGAGAAATTGCGACTTATTGACTTCCCGGATGACTTTAGAGAGTGTAGTGGTCAGACTTGTAATGACCCTCGCCACTTTCGGGTAATAGAATCAATGTATGGTAAAATTGTTAGTGCATTGTGCGAGTCGGCTACCGAGACAATAACGTGTGGGGGAAGTCCTAGAAAGCAAGGAGCAGTCGTGGGCTGGAACATGCATGTAAGCGGCGCGCATAGGGAGGCTAGGCGTAATTTTTTATGCTGGCTAGATAACGGTATGCCGACATCGGGACGTATTTTTGATGAAATGCGTGAAGCTAGAAGAATATTTAAGTCTCGGTTGAAGTGGTGTCAAGATCACGAGACTCAAATTAAAATGGATATTCTGGCTTCACAGCATTCAAGCAACGATTTCCGATCGTTTTGGAAACATACAAATAGACTGAAGGGCAAGCCTAGCCTCCCTGTTTGCGTTGATGGCGTGAGTCATAATCTATATATATAAAAGAAAGACGGGTTTGTTCCCTTCGTTATAACTCGAGATCTGCTGGACCAATTTTCATGGTTTTTGTTTCGTTGGATTTGTCTCCACCCTGAATAGCAGAATACATTTTAATTTTTTTTTTTTTTCGATCAGCTGCTGATTTTCCTCCTATAGGGTAGGGTAGGTAGGTAGGTAGGGTAGGAAGGTAGGTAGGTAGGGTAGGTAGGGTAGGTAGGGTAGGTAGGTAGGGTAGGTAGGTAGGGTAGGTAGGTAGGGTCGGTAGGTAGGGTAGGTAGGGTAGGTAGGTAGGGTAGGTAGGTAGGGTAGGTAGGTAGGTAGGGTAGGTAGGGTGGGTAGGTAGGGTAGGTAGGGTGGGTAGGTAGGGTATCTAGGGTAGGTAGGGTGGGTAGGTACGGTAGCTAGGGTAGCTAGGGTAGGTAGGGTAGCTAGGGTAGCTAGGGTAGGTAGGGTAGGTAGGGTAGGTAGGGTAGGTAGGGTAGGTAGGGTAGGTAGGGTAGGTAGGGTAGGTAGGTAGGTAGGTAGGTAGGGTAGGTATCACAGTTAAGACAGGACAACGTCTGTCGGGTCAGCTAGTAATAATAATATAATAATAATGTTTATTCACAAAAATATGTTCATTTTTTACAAGTACAGTGCTTAAACTAAACTTAAAGTACACAAAAGCTGATGCTAGACAAATAGCTGACCTTTTTGTGGACCATTTTAGTGTACAGTCACCATTAGGCCCATCTAAGTCGCCGCTCAATGTTGAGCCACGGAAAGACCTAGGAGTTAAAATTACTGCTAAAATGATCTTTAACAGAATTAACGCAATGCGTCGAGGAAAATCTCCTGGTCATGATGGTCTCAGCATTGAGCATCTCCGATTTGCTGGTCCACATTTGTCAAGAGTGTTGGCTATGCTTTTTACCTTTTGTCTGGGTCATGCTTATATGCCGAGTGACATGATCAAGACAACAGTGGTGCCTATCGTCAAAAATAAGACTGGTGACATGGGCGATAAGAACAATTACCGGCCAATATCTCTTGCCACAGTCATGTCTAAGTGTTTGACGGTGTGCTCCACGCTCAACTTAGTAGTCATATACGTGTTCACGATAACCAATTCGGTTTCAGGTCTGGATTATCCACTGACAGCGCTATATTGAGTGTGAAGCACACTGTGAAGTACTACACGGATCGCCACACTCCAGTATACGCATGTTTCCTTGATTTGAGCAAGGCTTTTGACTTGGTTTCCTACGACATTTTATGGAGAAAGATGGAAGAGGTTAATGTGCCACCAGCGGTGACAAATACTCTTAAATACTGGTATGGAAACCAAGTCAATAGTTTGAGGTGGGCTGGTGCCCTGTCTAGGCCGTATGGGTTGGAGTGTGGGGTGAGGCAGGGGGGGTTATGCTCGCCTACGCTATTCAACCTATACGTGAATGATCTGGTTGGCGCGCTTAGCAGCATGCGTGTCGGGTGTCATATTGATGGCGTGTGTTGTAATAACATTAGCTACGCAGACGACATGGTGCTGCTGAGCGCGTCAATCTGCGGGCTTAGGAAACTCGTAGCCACTTGCGAGCAATATGCCAGACTACATGGTTTGGCATATAATGTTAAGAAGAGTGTGGTCATGGTCTTTGAGGCCAGGGGTAGATACCCGGAAGCAGTACCTTCAGTTAAGTTGAACGGTATACCCCTTGTGAGGGTAGACCGATTTAAATATCTGGGTCACTTATTGACTACTGGTCTCAAAGACGATGAGGATATTGACAGGGAGCGAAGGGCGCTGTGTGTGAGAGCTAACATGATTGCCCGCAGATTCAGGCGTGCCTCTAAAGAAGTCAAGCGCACTATATTTAGTGCTTACTGTACATCTTTTTATACTTGCAGTCTGTGGGTTCATTATACTCAAAAATCATACGGCGCTCTTCGCATCCAATACAATAATGCGTTCAGGGTGTTGATGGGGTTGCCCCGATACTGCAGCGCATCAGGGATGTTCGCTGAAGCTCGCGTGGACTGTTTTTACACCGTGATGCGGAAGCGGTGCGCATCCTTGGTCCGTAGGGTGCGGGGCAGCGCCAACAGCATCCTGTCTATGATAGCGAGCAGGCTTGATTGTGTGTTTGTGAACCACTGCTGCAGGGTGTCGGCTGGGCCTGTCACCGTGCAGCAGTGATGTCACAATATGTATTCTTTTTTTTTTTTTTTTTGGGATTGTATTACTAACATAGTTTGTAAGTATATTGTTACTAACACTATGAGTCTTGTTGCTTGAAAATAAAATGATTATTATTATTATTATTATACATTATTACGGCGACATTAAAAATATACAATCTGTGATACAGCCCGCTAGACAGACAGACAGACGGACAGCGGAGGCTTCGTAATAGCGTTCTGATTGTCGCCTTTCGCGTACGAAACCGGCTAGGTCCGCCCTGCAACATCGAGCGCTCGAATCGGGACTCTTAATTCCAAGGTCAACACAATATTTACAACTCGGCACTAATGAATGATAACAAGAAACGATTGGTATACATAACGCAAAAATACCTCAAATAATCCCTCATAAACTAATGTGCTGACATAATCTAACATTGGCCAAAAAAATATAAAAATAATATTTTGTCATCATCAATCACTTGTCGTGGCCAGGTTGCCACCTCCGATTGTGAACTCTTCGGTGGGTGGAAACTCCAGTCATTTCTCAAAATGACAGACTTTTCACGTATAAATCTATGTCACGGGCATACTGCACGGAAATGTTGGCTTCAACTTGCCCGATATTAGTTTAAAACTTCCTAGATTTAGTTCGGAAATGTGAGACCGCACTTTTTGTTAAAATGGATTGTGTAAGACTTGATAGCAAGTCATTATTAAGCATGTTTTTTTGAATACCACATATTATTTGAATGTTTGATCTGCGAATAGGTGTGTTACAGTGCTAGAAAAATGAAAAACATAGTGGGAATGCTTAAAAAAAACTAGTTTTGACGTCTTTTCACCTCTACCATGTTACTGTAACCGACAATTGGTTGAAAAAAAAATATATTTATATAATCTCTTCATTATAAATAAATTCCACCAGAATAATGACCGCGCTTACTCATTCGATGTAGCTAACGATTCGTGCGATACAAATCATTTTGAAATATAACATCCAAATGGGATTTCCCGATGGTGTACTTAAGGGTAAATCAATAATCTGGCAACACTCGCTGATTTATATTTGGTGAGCTTTTTACTTATACGCGGTAAAAGGAGTCGTGGTATGAATACAGTTATTTATGACATCGAAGTTCATTCAATGTCGTTCACTCGATGAAAAACTGCTTAGCGATTTTTTTGGAACTCCTGACTGTATCAAATGTTCCTTCACAGGTAAAAGTTTTTCATAGTTTGGTATTTCGCATGAGTTGTGCCGTCTAGTTTCAGCCACGATTAAATTCCCAACTTTGCTGAAAGGTTTTAAAGTTATAAAAGGTAAATAAGTCACTTTATAAACATCAAGGGACTGATGTTGAGTTGTATAGCTTATAATAATTTTACCGGTACACAGATAGCGTGCTCATCCAATACGAAGTCGAACAACCGCTTTGCCGAGTTGAAATTTGACGACTCTTAAAGTTCCAAGCCTAGACACATCACTTTTCATCATAGCACACAGATCATGCAAAAACGATCCAAATATCCTCACACTCCTTTTAAATCCGCATCAAAAACAAACAAAAAAAGTTCGTCCCGTGCCGCAGTACCTATGTATAAAAGCGTCGAACGGCTAAAAGCGATCTGATAGGTATTGGTGTGAGAGCGACACGGAATCTAATCTCAGGATGGTATGTGATGTCAGGATCAAACGCTCGTTGCAACGGTCATTAAAGCAACCGACTTTCGGCCAATATTGCTGTCGCTTGGATTGGAATATTGTGGACATAAAGTTTACCTACTGATAGAAATAGTATATTTGTGACAGAATCAACTCATTGTGTTAATTTTTACCCCTCACCTAACCTCTCTGTAATAGTAATAGACCAGGCAAACATACAAAATAATAATAATAATGTATAATTTATAATAGTATCCTAAAGGAGATGTGTGTCCTCCAGTGTGATACAAAAAAGGAGTTCTCTTCTTAATAAAAATACTTTGTTTTTGAAGCATATCGCCTGGAAACTGTAATATCGCCTGGAAAGTTCCATTTTCGGGTACAAACTAGTTTCTGAAAGTGAAAATGGCTTTCTTAGTCAACAAAAAGTATAGTCATGTCCTGATTCTCTTCCGCAAAAGTACATTAACTTCTAAAAATACTTCCATTACAACGGAGAAAAGCTAAGAACTTGGAGAGTTCTATTGACACAATTTGATGGAAAAAAACGTTTCAGTAAGTTTTCGACGAGACTTCAAAAAATAACTTTGTTGAGAAATAAGACACATTTTCCCTGTAGAACTGAAGATAAATAAAAATGCTTAGACGAGAGAATATTCGGAAAGATAAAATGTGCATACTCATTGAAGGTAGGTGCAATGTTAATCCTTATTGTTTGTCGGTTATGCCGTTATTTTGGTTTGTTTATTCAAAATATTGTACAAGAATTTATGTGTCACATCATAGATGGATGAAGTCGGTAGGTGCACAAAGATAGTTGCGTGGTCCTTTACCATACGTTTAAAGAAGGGATTTCTTTCTTTAAACGTATTTTACGACGATTTATTCGCCACAGAGACGTGCTTATAAAAAGATAAGCTAGTAGTTACTTCGAATAAAAAAAACAAAATAGATCTATAATCACACCACAGTGGTGCTATTCTGTAAAATCGGTCCGTGAAAACGTAGGTGACGTGAGTTTAAAGTGAGCTGTCAATATTTTCAATCCCATTAGAAAAACACTAGTGCATTAGTTGAAACGACAGCTCTCTTCGCCCTAGTTTCCACGGTGAGATTTTTACAGAATCGACCGCCAGAAATAGTCAGCAGCTGCACGTCCTGTTTGTGACAAGGAGGCTCAGCATGTCAATAAGACACGTTCGATTTATTAGTTATGAAACAAAATATTATTTCGGCTAAACTTGTTATTTTAGCTAAAACATTCACCTTATAATCTGGGACCGTTGTTTTAGGCCGGACAGGGATGAATATTAAATATATGGAAATACAACCTTCAAAATTTGGGTTTTATTCGTTGAAAATAAATATTAAACGTTAGTTTTAGGGTGATGACCCCGAGATAATCTATTTAGTTCGTATACAGTAATTATGTAAATGATTCTGAGAGGCGAGGCAGGCCTATTTTATTGTTTCGTAATTAAAAGCGGTTACGTCTCTTTCTTCCATATAGTGCAGCAGGGGTACTCAAACAATTTTGGCGACGGATCGTATAGCTGTCTATGGAGTAGCAGTAACTTGAAACACACAAGCATCTCATTTCAAACATTTCTCTAAGAAAAAACAGCATCAGCGTAAGTATTACAAATATTTCATCCAACTCCCATCGATTGTCCAGAAAAAGCTTGTTTCCAAAATTTTCAACTTTACGACTTAGTTTATAGGAGCATATATTTTATATTTTACGTTCACCTGGTGCAATAAAAAGGGGACCGGAACTGAAGGAAATCGTCGCAAACCGAGAACCGACACTCGTTTTGTAAAATGTTGACTTTTTTGTTTGTTTTGATAAGGTCTGAGTTACATGTTTGTTTTGTACTGCCAGATTGTAAATAGACACACAATTTAAGTACTGCCGAATGGTTTGTAAGATACACTGATAAATTAATATTTTAGAATATCTCATTGTAATGACTGATAAATCATACATTGTTATCATAACATTTGATTCAAATTCATTTATTGTTTGTCACGGGTAAAAGTCACTTAATCATTGTTGATCCCAAAAAAGTGCTCATTAGTAGTCTAATCCTCCTTACATATCTAAATGATAAATGAGTATTCGCTGAATACCAAAATAATGTATTCCTAAATAATCTGCTAAAACTTAAATATTCACAACACCAAAGTGCCCGCCTTATACCCCAACAAGGTTACAATATTAGTATTCTAAATTATATTACAAAGAATTTGCTTATTCGGATTATTGAATCGAAGAACCGTGAACTCATCTCATTAATATTAACAGAGACAGAACCTCATGTACCGACATTCAGGCTCTTCATTAAGAATGAACTTAGTGAAAAGTGAGGGATTCCGAAAGTAGGTACCTAAAGTCAAAGTTAAGTTAAAATAAGTGAGTTTTGAGTTAGTGAGGGGGTCGCTTTTAGATGGTTGTATGAGGCGTAAGCGGAAGCGACTGTTGTTTGTAACTTTGTAAATTAGGTACATAATTGAAAACGCTACGGTTATAAAATTGAGAATCTGGATTAACAAAAATCCTAGCTTCGGGACTTTGTAGCTAGGATTTTTGTTTCACACATTGATGATGCAAAAAAAGGAAGAGTTTGAAAATATAAATAATTTATTTCAGCCAGTTTTATTCAGATAGCAACTTTAGAATCACAAAAACTAAAACAACCTCGTAACTTCCAAATTACCGCCACCTCTTTTCAACTTGAACTCATCGCATTCGACATCGAGTTCTCCTAACAGTAGAATCTGTTTTCACAACGAACACCAACTTAAATTAGAAAGCTTAACCCGACTGTGAATCTTACATCCAAGCAAAATTGGCAGTTAATGTGTTTTACTTTAAACGCGTTGTTGATTTCACTAGAGTGCAGGGAATACGGAATGAGACTTAATAAAATTTTCAACTGACGATGGTAATCCGGATGAAGGGGATGTATGGAGGCATAAAGGGAGATACCAGTGAGATAATGCAGTCTTGGTAGATGTTCTACTTCTTGTTTTTTATATCGACTTGCCTTTTATATGGCACTATAGAGTTTTAGTCAACACTTTCCCATGCCACCTCCGTAAGTATTTAATAAGTAAATCAACTTAAAAAACGTGTGGTATTTTGAGATAATATATTTATAAGGATAGCTCGGAGAACAGATTCGCCAGGCCAATATTGTAAAGTAAGTAGCATTGAATATACATAAATACAGGGTGCCTGGTAGTTAATGACCGATACTTTAACAACGTGATTGTACTCATGTTATCATCACCCAAGTAGGAGTGAGGTTTGCCCTATAATAAGGTTAAACATTTCATCAAAACTTGCTTATCAAAAGTTACACAAATCAACAAATATGTATAAACCAATCATCATCATCATTTCAGCCAAAATACGTCCCCTGCTGGACATATGCCTCTCCCTCAAGCATCCCCACTTTGACCGGTTCTGTGCTTCTCGCTTACAGCGAAATCCTGCTGCCATCACCAAGTCACTGGTCCACCTTATGGGAGGCCTGCCATCTGAAACTACGTCTTCCGATACGGTCGACATTCCAGATCTTTGCGGCCCCAATAATTAATCGCATTCGATTTATGTTCAGAGCAATCCAATTACTAATTCAATCGTTTGTTACATCAGAACTCAGTATTCAAATGAGTCATGTGCATTCCCCGATCGTTTTCCATTGAAAACTAAATTGATTACGAATTTTGTTCTCTCATATGGAAACAATAATAACTGATCAATTTCGGTATCCGCATTATTCATGTGTAATTGCAATCTAAATTCAATTGAGCAAAAATCAATTCTCAATTCTATTCTGGATTGCAAAAAGTGTCTTAGGCGATTAAATACGGTATTCACATAAGTCATGTGCAAGCCTTATCGATACTTGATTGAACATGCAAATCGATTTGAAATGGAGTACTGTAGCATGTAAACAATATCAAGAGCTGTCAATACTATAATCTAGCAGACGCCTTCACGGTCACGTCGTCTGTCGAGCTAACACGTCCAAGTAAATATATATCGGTTATTGGAGATTTGTGGTTTGCGATGCTTTTAATTTATATGCTGATTTATGAATATTAAAGTTATTTGTATACACCACAGCTATGGATTGGAGATCAATATTGAATTGGATAAGAATAACTGGGTTTCGGTTTCAATTAGAAATTGAATATATACCTACATTACCTACTACCTACAGTTGGCCTTTTGTCAATTTAAATGTGCAAAAACGTATCGATTCTTACTTTTTAGTAATGACAACACTGTCACTAAATAATTATTATAAAAATCAACAACTGCCCTCAGTACGTTCCTTTTTCTTTTTGGTGTGCTAGGAGATAGACATAAAATCTTCCCTGTGGAAACGTTACAGTAAAATATAAATGTTCAAACTCAAACATTCTCACAAGCATTTATTTCAAATAATACAATTACAGGCACTTTTGAATTATCAAAGGGTCGGTCAGTCAAAATGATGAAGCTAGTTGCCCATTCTAAAGCAGTAGGTACCTATGGAGGAGAACGGGCACGAAACATCATAGACACTCTTAGATCAAAATATGGTTACAAAATCTGGGACACATCATTCATTTTGAAATTATACATGTGAGAACGATGCAGAACTTAATAGTGCGTCCATAAAAAAGATAAAAAAAAACGATAAAAAAATTAAATTAAATTTTAAAAGAGCGTTGGCAGCTATGAGATGATTTCTGCTGACGGCGCCCATTCACGACTCAACATTTTGTTTTCCTAACTTTAACAGTGACAGTGTTCTTGACGTAGTTTTACAATATTTTTATAGTTAAGATGAAACCTGAATCCCGAAACAACTAAAAGCGAAAAAAGAGAACATTGTGAACAAAAAGTAATATGTGGAAGGGAGTATCAGACTAACTAAAACCGTTCCATGTTCCTTCCTTAGCCCTTTATGTTCCGGGGTAGCGGTAACTCTTTCGGACAATTCCGCTGACCCGGCATTGGCCCTAACGGGCCCCTTCCCTATTGCTGATATCTCATTGAGGCGCGTGTGGAATATGAACGTAGTGTCCGGCACGGGCCTGGTTTTGTTTGATCGGACGGCGTCTGGGACGTGAGGGTCTGTCCTTTAACCATCCCACCAGCATGACTCTTTCGCAAGCATAACTGCTTCGCAGAAGATAGTAACTGCCTCCCCCTCCGTTTTGAATCAGGGCCGGACGCGAGAGGTCGCCACTACTGCCGATCCTACGAGGACACGGCGGTGCTCTGCCCAAGCGGAACAGACCTCCACCGTATGCTCCACCGTGACGCGCTATTTTTGTAATTCTAACCGGGGTGGAAAGCGCCATAGCTATTTCTCCTATATGCTGATTACTTTTCCTTGTATTTCCAGTTTCTAAATTCAAAAACATAATTAATTTAATAGACCGCTAGCTCCAATAATTATGTTTAAGATTTTCCGAAAATTTAACTCTGAAGCCCAGCGCTTATACGATTGCGAACGAGTTTAAAGTTGCACAGTTTTGCTCAAAACTTTGTTAAAGATGGTTAAAGTAACTGGGGAAAATAATACGGTTTAAGTTGAAGGCGAGAAGGGGAGATTTTACGGCCATTTTCAATTATGCCGTTAGAAAGAATATTAGGGGGGTAAACAATGGGCATTATGAGAGAGTTTTATGGTAATATTCGATTCGAACTGCAAAATTACTGGGAAAATTAGGGGTTTATAAATACTAAAAGAAGACAGGGTAGGGATTTGATAAATAAAGTAAACGTGAGTCTTGTTAATGTACAACACCTAAACTAAGTATTTAAAAAATAGTTCATACACTATAGTTTTTTCTTGTGTGTATTTAGTATTTTTTTACTGAACTTCAATTTTTATAACATCTAAACAGTGGCACAGTTATTTATTGTAATGCCAGCAGCCGGATTATTAGAATTCAAACAATATTTTCTGTTAGATTCCAGAATCTAGTCCTAGTCTTAGTTGTTCAGTAAATCAGTATCAATAAAATAAATACGTGTCTTAAAAATTATCGCCGGAAATGTCAAAACATAAAATCAGAATCTTTCCAATGATCACGGCTGAATGAATTGAGACATTAAACTGTGAACGCTCGTCTCTTAACACTTGTCACATTGTTAACGCTTGGTTGAAGTTTAGAACTTTAACGCGTCATTAGCCAGAGGTATGATAGAAAAGAATTAATGGTTTCCGATGGGACCTTTTAATAATTTTTCATATAATCGAATAGCCATTTTCTTTTAACGATATTTAAAAACGGCATTTTTTTTTGTTATGGATAAGCAAAATCCGACTACGTGCGTGTCGATCGGCATGCACAGTGATTTGACCAGCTGCATGTAAAATAAGTTTGCATTTCGTAGTATTTATTGCAAAAACTATAAAAACATCATCCGGACGGACAGGCAAACATGACGAAATTATAAGAGTTCCGTCAATTGATTACAGAATCCTAAAAATAAAATGGTATGAATTGACTACGCAAACAGTATTATGAAACCCCTAACTACTATTAAAACAATATAATAATGCATTGCTGAACAACTTCATCCACGAATCCACTCCAAAAATATCTTAGGTGCTTTAGACAATTCAGTAGATATTTACATTTACTTCTTCCCATAAAAACAAAATATTCCGATAGTCTTTTAAGGGACAATTTATGCAATGTATTTTATACCTCAGATTATCTGAATCTTCTCAAATATTCAGGCTTACACCAAATACCTCTAAATATTCAGAGAGAGTATCGTTTTATTTATAAAAAACATTGTCAGACTTTTGTATAAAATAAGTTGAAAATTTACATAAGTTTTTACTTAGGTTTTCATAAAGGTTTCGTAAAATAATGAAAATTAAACAAGATGCGTCTCATATAAAATAACGCAGTTTTTAATTATTACTAAGAATTTAAAATGCTCGCAATTCCAGACGAAATGTTGAATGTAACGTTGAGATTAATAGTAAGTAGATATGAATATTTTTAAGTTGTCAATTTTGGAAGACATTTCTTGTAAATTTTCGATTTAAAAGATTCGTTTGCGAAACTATTCGAAGAGAAAGAAGTAATTGTGATGATATTTTACCCTAGAATACTACCGTTACATTTTCCGAAACCAAAGAAGTGGTGACCTATTATGATCCCAAACCTCAAAATAATTAAAATAAAAATGAAATTTAAAAACTAAAAAAAAACAAAAACGACAAGAACGCTAACGAAACTCGAATTAACAAGATATCACATCACACACAGACGAATTAAAAATCGGGAGTCTCACGAAATTGGTTCGGTTCACTTTAATTACACGACAATTTTTTGATGATACTTTGTTTCTAAATTTTTATTTAATAACGAAATGAATACTCGATTACTGAATGAGTAAAAACCGTAAACCCTGAGCGTTACTGCGGGGTAAGAAATTTTTATTAACGGAGACTTTTGTGTGAAATGTTTCGTTAAGACAGCTGAACACAAGACTTGATTTTTATGTTATGTAGCCAATTTAAACAGTAAGCTGGTCTTATTTACATTAAGTAATAATACAAAACTAATACCAGCTTTAAAAAAGCAAAGATTCCTCAATTCTCTCCATCATCATTTTAGCCCAACTCCCTTCCAAAAAATCTATTATTCGCCTTACCCAATCATTTTATCTGCGGGCGACAATGCCGTATTTACATGCCCCTACGCTTCCCTGTATTATAAGTAGACTACCGCCCCCTGGAGGGACTTGAGGTGTTAAGGTAAAGCGATTTATGTAGTTCCCTTAAAGGGACGTCAGCTCTTCAAAACAATTCCCGAGATTTGGTTACAGGTTTATTAAAGTTTATGTCTGTTAAGGAATTTTGGGATGTACAAGATTTAGGTCTAAAAATAAAGTAATGGGGTGTCTCAAGAGGGTTCGGAAAGTTTGGTGTGACGGTAATAATAATTTTTCGGTACTTACTCATAGTTATGGTAGGTATGTCTGTGTTACGCAGAATTTTTAATGAAATTCTTAAAACTTTTTTAGTTAATTTAGTCATGATTAACAAAATTAAACAGTCTGCCTAGAGTTTGTCCCAATGTTATTGTAGTCGGCTTCCACACTAACTGGATGCAGCTGAATACTAGTATTTTACATGGAGCGACTGCCTATTTGACCTCCACAACCTCGTTACTCAGTAATACAATATTCCTTGGTAAGACAGGTTGTCAGTCTTTTGAGCTTTTGACCACCAACACGGCCGTAACTGCTGTCAAAAATCTACGCGAATGACAGCCAAGAACACCGGTTTCAACGTGCTTTCTGGAGCACGGAGAGGTCTTGTTATACATGTTTCGCATTATATCAAAATTTTAAATACTATTTAGCTATTGTTTATGGCCTTATAAGCGTATAAGGCCTATAAGGTGGCAAATAAAAAAACTTGTTGTTTTTTTCTGAAACGCTCTTGCGTTTTATTATTAATGGATGGCCACCCATTCACGAACCGCGGTGACCACGGTAGGCGTTAACCTAATCTTTATCATCAATAAGAGAAAAGTTACAAGAGAACCTAAACTTAAGCAAAACTTAGTTTGTACCGAACTATTTATAAAACTCGTCACTCGTCTGCATATAGCTGGTTTGCACACTTATCACCAACCCGGTTACTCCTTTTCTTTCTCATTTATTTCCGTTTGATATGGAGTTCCCATATTAACTGAACTGTCTCCTCCATATAACAGTGATAAGAAATTAAACTATTTGCGCGTCCCTTTCCTGCACTTCCCCTCTCATTAATTTACTGTGAGTTTAAAGAAAGTTGGAGGAGTTCACTGTTCGGTTTCAGTTGCTGACGTATTTTTTGTCGTCATTTAGAAGGCTAGCTACCCCACTTAGTATAAAATAGCTTTAGTGCCTTCTAATCCAAAAACTTTTATGTGTAACTGATAGATCGATGGGCCGAACGACAATGACTTTAAGATATTAGCACAAGCATAGCAAAAATGCATCTAAGCTTGATAGCTCACCTTACAGCACTTGTATGATTTGATTCAAATGTTAGAAACAAATTGAATAATAAATAAAAATGAATAACAGGCAGAAGGCATTTAAACTAATATTATAAAGAGGAAAGATTCGATTTTTTGTTTGTTTGTTTATTACGATTTAATTCTAAAAATAATCAGTCGATTATTATTAAGATTTTAAATCAGTCGATTTAAAATCTTTTACCATTAGAAAGTTACATCTTTACCGAGGACCAAAGGTTATATACAAATACATTTTCAAAAAAAATAGAGATTCTTAACTAAAATGGAACGATGTCATTCAAGGTATCAAAATGTTGCAGATAAAGTCATTATTTTGCGTGCACTGTGAAAACTATTGCCGATACAATAAAATAGTATTATTTATATTAGTAGTTCCTTCTGGTGTCTCACCCCATTCGTTCTCATATGATATTAGAACAAAATTACTTGGGATTACCTTCGACGAAAACTGAGAGGAACGTTGATAGTCATAATTCTCCTCAAGTTTGACGCAGTTTGCTCGTGGATACCGAGTGTAAGGGGATCGGGCCTACTTAACTCCTGGTAAGAAATGCAAGATCGGCTCCTAAACCACAACTTACAGCTCACTTGGATTAGTCCCTCAACCAACCCCCAACCTTTCTTGATTAGTAGCGGATGCGTGTCACATACTTCAAAACACGACGTCAAATCGAAAACCCGTTAACCAAAGTTAGATTTTGAAGTCCAAAAGCAAGGTGTTCTTAAATATGCTGAGCTAGTTCGAAAAAATTAATCTTATGATGATCTTAAATGTGTCAAATAAAATTTTGGGAGCAAAATCACAGTCAAGGACCTCTCAATCCCGAAACCTGGCGTTATTATTTCCACTCGGAGCAGAGAGAGACCATCAAAAAACGTGAAAACCGACCCTTGCTCTAAGACCATCAATAAGACGCACAAAAGAGTATCTTAAACGAACTTTAAGATTAACAATGTCGAGCGGGGTTCGAAGCGGGAGCGATTGATTACAATTCACACATCATTAGGCACCCACCGGCGGGTAAGCGCTTGATACATTGCCGGGCTATCTCTTTTAAGGAGACTGACATGTGCAAGTGGAAGCAGAAGTATAAGTTTGTCTTGTGTTACATTTGATTCTGTAATTTTTAGGGACTGACCTGGTGTCTGAGTTTTTAAGCTGCCCTAGGGTCTTTGGCCCAGGCTTCACATGCTGTTGAGAAATATCTAATGGAATTGGATTTTTGATTGATGATTGGTGCTTGTTTTGCTTTCTGCATCCACCATCAGAGAAGTAGGTGTATTACGCATACATACATTCTAAAAGTTTTCTTTTTGGTGAAGAAAACTGGGTATTGTTCTTTTCGTGTGGTTAGTGACTAACCTGGTGTCAGAGTTTTAATGCTGCCCATGGGCCTCTGACTTAGCATCACATGCTGTTGAGAAATATCTAACAGGCATGCCGGTTTCCTCACGATGTTTTCCTTCACCGATTTTAAGCAAGTGATAGTTATACAATACGCACATGAATCCGAAAAATCAGAGGTCTTGGGTTCGAACTCGAGACCTATGACTTGGCAGTCCGCCGGTCGGCCGGTATTGTAAAAAAGTGGTACATTACAAATATTTTTCAAATGCCGATACAACACTGGTAGTAGGTTGGGTCGGTCCAAAAAGTGGCTCATCTGCTTTTTTCAGTATCGGCTAGAAAACTATTTTGACCAATTATATCGCCTTGATTTACTGCTTATCGATTCACAATACATAAGTGCAAAAGATACAGAAAAAAGAGGTGGAATAATTCTTTCAGAAAAGAAGCTCCCCAATGATTAAATCTGTTTTATGGTTTACTCAGGTAAATGCACCATTGAAGTGTTTTGTGTAGAAAAGGGAAGTCATCACACTTATGTTACAAAAGAGGTAAAAGGGCCTAAAAGGATAATGATGGGAAATGTTTGTAGCTGGTGTGATTTATATCTTCACGCTCGCACCCTGTCTGGGGTGAGAATAACAGAACGAAAAACTTAATTGAGCATCTTGCAAGAAAGCAGCAGCTGTTTGCAATTTGGGTTGAAGAATAAAGGTTGACAAAATTACAGGGAATAATTATTGACGTCATATTTAATTTAAAATTTGTTATAAACGTTAAGCACTTCATTGCTTCTAGGTCAAAGGGAAGCTTTGTGAGATATGTTTTATTGGATCCAATAATCCAATAAAACAGGGAAAACATCGTTTCCCACTGATCATAAGTATCACAAATCAATGAGGTATTTCTAAGGTCTTTATGAATTGCTTGTTTATCAATAGAGGATTTTACCAGTTGTTATTCAATGATTATTAAGTCGTTGACTGCCACGCAGCAGATTTTTTTTTTTTTTTTTGAAATGGCATCTCGCAGTTCAACCAAAGGGTTGTCTACTGCTTAACCGGGCTTGCCTGTGGCTGCCACAAAAGAATTGTAGCCTCCAGCCAGGGCTTAATAAAAACTAAACCTAACTTACAAAACTAAGCGACTACACGCTAAGGGCACCCCCTGCGGGGTTCGGACCTCGGCTTAGGGCGTCGCTGGGGGGGGGACAGCAAGGGACAGCTGGATCGGGGGTTTTTAAAGCTACTGGCTCAGCGGCAACGCGGGCTGGCTCGAGCAAGGGTCGGGGGGATGAGAGTGGACAGGGTCGTCTCGACGGGCCTCGACGGCGAGGACGGAACGACGGAAATTTGTATCTGTGTGTTAATCTAACAGTGCTAGTAGCCGGGCTGCTCTCCTGGAGGAGAGTGGTGGCATCGTCGGGGGCAATGAGGGTATGCCGTGGACGGCGAACCTTACTGATGCGGGACGGGGTGTATCGGGAGGCGGCCGCAATCAGGGGATTGCGGTGCTTTATGGCAGTGTCAAAGAAACGCTTCGAGAGGCGTTTCATGAACTGCTGAACTGTGGGGAGTTTAAAATCTACATGAAGGTCCATGTTACGGACGTAAAAGGGAGCTCCTGAGACCCTACGGAGGAACCGGTTTTGTAGTGTCTGCATTCGATGCAGATACTTGGGTTTGGCGTGCGCGAAGACGACGCAAGCGTAAGTCATGATGGGACGGATTACAGCCTTATAGAGACGCAGTTTGCACCGGAGTGACAATTTGCTGCGTTCTGTAAGCATGAATTGGAGCCTACCGAGAGCGAAAGCGGCCCGCGAACGGACCTGCTTTATGTGCTCTGCGAAACTGAGGTGTTGGTCGAGAGTGACACCCAGGTACTTGGCATGCTTCGCCCAAGGGATCGGCTTGCCGTACATGGTGATCGGATTAGGGGGGTTGGGGAGGGCCCTACGAATTCTCCTAAAGAGAACAGCCTGGCTGGGGACTTGTGCACCGAAACCGCGATTTTAGGACTCAAACAAACAGTGCAATATTACACTAACCGACGAACTCCCGTGTATGCTTGTTTCTTAGATCTCTCCCGTGCCTTTGACCTGGTGTCATATGATGTTATGTGGAACAAGCTACGGGAGAGGAAAGTACCAGCTGAACTGCTGCGTATCCTTCAGTATTGGTACTACAACCAAGTAAACAATGTGAGATGGGCCGATAAGCTTTCTGTACCGTACAGTTTGGAATGCGGTGTGAGACAAGGAGGGATTACGTCACCAAAGCTTTTTAATCTGTATATGAACGATCTGATCGTTGAGCTCAGCAGCAAGCAGATCGGCTGTCGCATTGATGACGTCAGCATCAATAACATCAGTTACGCTGACGATATGGTTTTGCTGAGCCCAACGGTCAGGGCACTCAGGGAATTACTTGAGTGTTGTGAGATCTACGCTGAGGCACATGGCTTATTGTATAATGCTACAAAAAGCGAGTTCGTGGTCTTTAAGGCGGACGGTGGTAAATGCCCAGAATCCGTACCTGCAATCAGGCTTAGCGGTAATGAACTCAAGCGGGTTTATCAATTTAAGTACCTGGGACATTATGTGACCGACGACCTTGGGGACCAGGTGGACATCGAGCGGGAACGTAGGGCGCTGGCAGTCCGATGTAATATGTTGGCACGAAGGTTTGCACGATGTACAGAACAAGTTAAAATAACGCCTTTCAAAGCCTATTGTCAGGTGTTCTACACGTGCAGCCTATGAACCAATTTTACTCAAACTCAAACTCAAACTCAAAGTATTTATTTCAAATAAACCAATTACAGGCACTTTTGAATTGTCAAGGTGTCGGTCAGTCAGAGAGATGAAGCTAGTTGCCCATTCCAAAGCAGTAGGTACCTATGGAGAAGAACGGGCAAGAAACTCCATGGACACTCTTTTAAACAAAATATGGTTACAAAATATTGGTTACATAGATCATATTATTATTATTATACATGTGAGAACGTTGCAGAACGGTGAAAGCATCTGATATAAAATAATGTAAAAAAAAAAAAGTTCAAAAGTTAAATTAAAGCAAGCCATGGCCGCTAAGAGATGACCAGTCTCTACCGACAGCGCCCGTTCACGAACATGACGCATGGATTAGCACCATTCAGCTCAACCATTTTGAAGGGAGCTAAATGATCCAACACACACGCCACCATCAGCGAGACATTAAAGTGAGCATGACATACTCTCAGCCGCCAAAGCACATTCAAGTCAATGAAAGACGTACCCAGTAAATGGTCACTTTATATTAGGTACATAGTACTCACATATGTGCTAAGCAATTATACAATATTAAGAAATTGAATTTATACAATGCAAATATAGTTTTTATTGTTGTTGATCTTCCGCAGCTCCAACAGTTTTTTAAGAAGTCTAATGAATTAGGTGATACGCTCTTGTGGAGCAGGAATAGCATTGACCCAAGCGTTTTTATCAGCGATGTAATCTCCCAATGTATAATATGCTTGGCTGCATAGTGTGCGTTTTATACAGGATTTAAATTTTGTTTCATTAAGTTTAAGAATGTTGGGAGGTATTTTATTGTAACATTTTAAACAGTACCCCATGAAAGATGAATCTACTTTAGCCAGCCTGAAACCTGGTTGAACTAATTGGTCCCTATTTCTAGTGAAATAATTGTGTCTTTCACCTCTTTTACTAAAAAGATGTAGATTTTTCCTTGCATACATGATGTTTTCATAGATATATTGACAAGGTACAGTCATGATGTTAATAAGCTTAAACCGTTCCCTTAGAGAATCGCGCCTACGTAGATTATAAATGGCTCTGATAGCTCTTTTCTGCAGAATAAAAATAGACTCGATGTCTGCAGCACGTCCCCAAAGTAAAATACCGTAAGACATAATACTATGAAAATAGCTAAAATAGACCAGTCTCGCGGTATCTACATCAGTATATTGACGGATCTTTCTGACAGCATATGCTGCAGAGCTTAGCCGTCCTGCAAGAGATGTTAAATGAGGACCCCATTGTAGCCTTGAGTCGAGCGTGATCCCTAGGAAAACAGTTTTATCGACAAATTCTAGTTTCTCTTGATTCAATACTATCTCACAATCACTACTTTTTACATTCGGTAAAGAAAATCTAATGCACTTAGTTTTTTTTCCATTTAATACTAAATTATTTACAGTGAACCAATTCTGGACCTGCAGTAGGGCGTTATTTACGTCGTCAAAATTTTTAGCACGTCTATCTATCTTAAAAATTAAAGAAGTGTCGTCAGCAAATAACACCATTTGCGGTTGTTTTTACTCAGCGGACTATTAGCGCCCTGCGGGTTCAATATAATAATGGATTCAGAATGTTGATGGGGCTGCCCCGTTTCTGCAGTGCATCGGGTATGTTTACCCAAGCGCACGTTGATGGCTTCCATGCCATTCTTAGAAAGAAATCTGCCTCGTTGCTCTGCAGAGTGCGGGCCAGCTCCAACTCCATTCTGAAGACTATAGCATGGAGGTACGACTCTCCACTTGCACGATATTGTTCGAAGATGTATCTCGAACAATAATTTTGTAACTAAATATTAAGGTGTACTAACATAGATATAAGATTTTTATGTACTAACCTATTATGGATGTAACTCTTCCGAAATAAACGTTATTTTTTTTATTTTTTTTTTACGTAAAATAAGTGAAATATTAAAAAAAAACTACATTATTCATAGCCGTAGTTAAGCCAGTTTGTAGGTCTCTACCGTCTCCAATTTTACCTCTGTTGTTTTTACCAAAAAAATAAAGAAAATCTTTAACGATTCATAAAACAGATTAGGTAAGCACAATCGTTCGTATACGTCGTTATGTTCTATGGTTTTTCGATAGCTATAAAATAAAAACGTTTCTCTTCACAACCCCATCAGCCGTTGTATCCATTGTATGGTATCCAGGAAATGCATAGTAATAGCTTTATTACACGAATGGGGCCGTTCAATGTTGTAAAGTATTTACTTGCCGTGTAAAGGTGTTTGGGGGTACAAGTCAATGATGTGTTATGTATGTATTACTAAGGTTTTTTAATAAGACTCGGGCCCTTCGGCAGTATTGATATACATTTTTTGAAACCAAGAAAGCTTGATAGGAGAAGTAGTGGCTCAGCGGTAACGGCCGTTACTCACGAATAGTAGGTTCAAATCCAAGTAGGCAATTTACTTTGTGTTATTTTTTCATCACCACTACCTGTCAAAGGTAAAGCATGGCAGACATGTAACAGCCTTACACCCGCACTGGGCCCGCGTGGTGGATGGTTATGGCCCACTACCTCACACAGAGAAGAAGCCCCTGTCCCAGCCAGTGGGGAGTTAAATTTTAAAAATAGAAGAATGTACAACAAGTAAAAAAAGAGAATTTGATTCAAGGGACTAAGCTGAATCCCGAGCGTAGCTCAGGAGTCTAGTCTACTTTTTACCATTGACTGTAGTCGGTAGTAAATTCGAAGTGCTTCGAATAAAAACGTGTACACCTCTTATTTTATTAAGTCGCTATGCGAATTCAGTACGTTTTACTGAGCCAACGAATTTCTGTCTTTATCTTAAGCTCGTAATTGTTTTTTCTGCTAAAAAGAGGTTTTACTAAATAATGGAATTAATGGGGTTGCGTGGGTAGTCAGTACGTACCAATTTTTTTTACACTTTTTCTGTTGTCATGTTACGTAATATCATTATAAACAGGGTTTTGCTTCAAGGGCGATAAGTTTAGCTAAGTATTGCATTGTTGCTTGGAACTATATCGTGGTTGACGTTAAGGATAGTAGTTGTCGATAAGGATAGTGCTTGTTGGTAAAGATAGTGCTTGTGTGAATAAGGGTACAGGTTGTGCGCTTGCTAATGAGTTTACCTAATCGTGACAAGACTAATTTCTTAAAACAATGTAGAGCCTTGAAAACAGTCTTTGGCAATCGCTTGTGTAGGTACAAGCCCGTAATAACGAGGTTTTTCGAACTGGGTATGTACAGACGCCAGCACATCAAGCTATCCCTAACTGTCAAAATTTCTCAATTAATAATGAACCTTATGTCTTTGCAATAAAGTTGAAATACTGTCAAAGAAATTTGACAGATTGTGGTAACTTGATGTGCTGGCCTCTGTATCTACACCCAGTTTGCTGAGGGGTTATTTAATTATTGATGTTTTGATTAAACCTTAATTATGCGGTTTTTGAAATACTGTAGCACTTTTTTAAAACATTAAGAAAAGCTACAGTTGTCACATCTTTTGTATAAAATCCTCTTTCTTAATACTTTCATTTAATCTCAGAACCGATGGAAAAAGATTTCAGTTTATCAATAGCGAAAATGTCTGCATTGAAAAGTCAAAAAGAGTAAATTGTTGTAAATAAATCTTGTATTTCGTTGTGGCGACAAGCGAGCGTTCGATGTCAGATTGTGTAGCGCAGTGCAGTTGCAACGATTTCTGACAACCGCCTGCGGCAATACTTTTGTGTTTCTTCTGTCTTTAGAGCTGCTACTAGAAGGCTTTGCTTGCTGTTTCCACAATAAATATTTATATCTAAAAAGTCCTGCCTTTGTCATTGAGACTTACAAAACTAATCTAAATAAATATGTTAAAATACTAATAACGATTTTGATTGTTTTATTTTAAAACAATGTAAATTAGTATCTTCTCATACAGTATAGTGTGTAAGAACACTATTCTGAAACAAGAATTCTGTGGCATTTCATGTGGTTTCCTTTTTGGTTTCCGTCAGCATGCTCTCATCATGTGATTGTGATGAAAAACAGAAACATCAACAAATTTTTAATTCTACTTTTTGAATTTTTGTACGTTGAGCACTATGTATCTATAAAAAAATGAATTTACCTGTGTGTCCATGTTATCTATATTTGTTTTTTTTCCTTTTCACCTTTTGTCTGTGTACCTAGTATTAGAGTAACGGTGCAGTTTCTAGCCCATGAAACTACCTTTTGGAAGGGGCAACTAGAATAAATTCCATTTTTGTTGTTCATTTCGACGTTCAAAAATTGTCTTTCACTTTGATTTGACTTTGAATAACAATTCAATTTTTTGGCGAGAGAATCCATGGTTTGAAATTGCATTGTATTAACTAAGCAATTTCAAACCATGGATTCTCTCTTTCTCTCTGTGTCAAATCGCATTGACGTGAGTGGATAATGTGTTCCGATCATTCAACCAACATTATTTTCAGGATGCACTTTGATTAAACGAACACCAACAGTCAACAGATCCTAATCTATTTCAGGCCACACACATCACTTTCAATGTACCGAACCGAAAGCAATGCTTTCCGACGCTAGAGCAATACATTTTACATAATACATTTTAATATTATCCTAGGAGAAAATGGAATGATGAAGATAAGTGCAGTGTCGTGTAGTTGTGTGTGATACTGCTTAGTTACTCCCTTGGGCTATGGGGACGCCGAATTTTTAATGGTTTTGCTGATAGACATATTTTGTGTTTTCGTTTGTATGGTTTTGTGTAATTGGTCAGTGGGTCGTCTTAATTTCGTTGTATCGCATTCTAAGTTCTTGTAAAATTTACTCATATTGTAAATAAATAAAAGGCTTTAACACAACTAGGCCAACGAAACCATTCAAAAATAATGTAATTCATTTAAAAATGTTTCAAACAAAATGCTGAATATTTTCGGTTATTTGCCAAAACTAGCGGTAGGGCAAGTGTGTGAATAAAATGAATACATAAAGCGTTCTGGGTTATGATATAAAACTGCAACGAATTTATATTTTTTGTGTGTGCTTGAATGTGCTTGAAAGTACCTGCTTACAGTGCACACTTAAAAGTTTATTATCTGCACCTAACCCGTCTAAAACGTTGCCTATTATTACTTAGGACTATCCTGCCAAAGATCCCAAAACAGTAATTAAGTGCCATAACAAGATTACAAGTCCCCACACAGTGTCATGATGACCATAGAGTAACCAAAATGAGCAAAGTTACTAACTGCCCAACTTATGACACCTGTGCCAAGATAAAGTTTTGATTGAACATTCACATCTTGGGAGGATAATTAAATAGTTGGGTAGGTATCTCAGGTGATATTGTTGCAAAGTACAATCGGTCTAAAAATGTTTATCTTTATCATTATCACACTGCGTGCATATAATTAAAATAAAATGGCAAGTTCAACCTTGCAACAAAGTGCTTCTTCTTCTTTTCGAGTCGATGACTAAACTCTGTCCGCCCAGTACGTGGCAACCTGGACGGCCCTATCATTTGCGTCATTCAGGTCCTTGAGCGTGCAGTCAGTTGTGCAAGACGGGCACGAGAGTAGATGTGGCATATCCTGTATTGGGGCACCACACTCACATTCTGTTCGAGATGGGTCGATTATACCCCATCTGGCTAAATTGGATCGGCAGCGGCCAACTTGAACACGCAGTCTGTTTAATGACTTCCATATCGGCCACTGCAGTTCGTGACCAGGGGGTAGATTTTCTGCCGGTGCAATGAAGTTTGGAGGGGGTGGATGTTTGTTCTCCCACAGTGTGCGTCGTTCATCTGCCGCACTGTCTTCCGAAGAGGTGGTGTGTCGGAGAAAGCTTTTTCGGCTCTTCAAACGGGTTCGTGGTAGTTGATGTCCATATAAGGGGTTTCGGCTGTCTGCTTCCTGTTTGCCTTTCTCAATGCGAGTTGCTATTTCCCGACGCACGACTGGAGGAGCTATGCCTGCCAATGGATACAGCATCGTAAGAGGGGTGGGTTTTAAGCATCCCGTAACGATGCGGCAGGTTTCGTTGAGCGCCGTGTCGACCTCTCTAGCGTGGATGGAACGATGCCACACTGGGCATGCGAATTCTCCAGCAGAAAAGGAGAGACATAGGCCAGTGGTACGCAGAACTTGCGGTGATGCTCCCCAGCTGGTGGAAGTAAGGCGGCGGAGTAAGTTATTCCGGGAAGCAACTTTCTTCTTTGTCTTCATGCAGTGGTGCCTATATGTTAAAGACCTATCCAATGTAATACCTAGGTAGCGTGGTTGTAGGCAGTGCTCTATGTTAACGCCTTGCCATGAAATGTTGAGACGCCTGTTTGCTTGACGATTACGGAGATGGAAAGCACATGATTCAGTCTTTGATGGATTTGGCCGTAAGGCGTTTTGGTCATAATATTTACCAAGTGCTTCCAGAGCTTTCGTTAAAATTTCTTCAGCCTCTTCAAAGCTAGGTGTCTGAGCTGCTAGAGCGAGGTCGTCAGCGTATAAGAAGCTTTTTGTTTCTGGGGCACGAGGCTGGTCATTTGTGTAGATGTTGAATAGCGTTGGGGCTAGTACACTGCCTTGAGGGAGCCCATTTTTTGGAATTCGCCACCTGCTCTTGCTGTTTTTAAGGTGCACTTGGAAACGGCGATTGTTCAAAATTATACTAAGGAGCTGCACGAAGCCACTATCTTTCGTGAGGTCGCTGACCTTTAATAGAAGTCGTCGGATGTTAACTGTGTCATACGCTGCTGAGAGGTCAACAAATACAACACCCGTCACATTCTTCGCCTCAAAACCATCTTCGATGTGTTGCGTCAGTTTAAGAGTCTGGTTGGTACACGACTTACCGGGTCTGAAGCCAGCTTGTTCAGCAATTAGGTGAGGTTCGATGACAGGCGTTAGGCGGTTCAGAAGGAGCCTTTCAAAAAGTTTGAACGTATGGCAAAGCAAGGAGATCGGTCGGTAGCTTTTAGGGTCTTTTGGGCATTTCCCAGGTTTTAGCAGAGCAATCACCTTAGCACTTCTCCATAGTTTTGGAATTTTTTTATCTTCAAGGCAGGTGTTAAATAAGGATAAAATCCAGGATACAGCTAATGGCCCGAGGTGTTTCAATTGTTCTACAGTAATGTCGTCAAAGCCAGTAGCTTTACCATTTTTTAGACTTTTAATCCCGTATACTACATCTGAGAGTGTAAAGGATTTGCTCAAGCAGTCGGTGTTTTGATCTGACACAGATAGCCTCTTAGTTCTAGGTAGACGTTGTGGCGATTTACCATTGAGAAGAAGCTGGTGGGCAACTTGATTGGCGGTCACCTGGCCTGGATTCTCTGCCTCAGGAGGGTTGTCAGTAAGTTTCTGAATTGTGCTCCAGGCCTTCTTACTATTATGTGTCATGTCTATGTCAGTAACTAACTTCATCCATTGGTGTCTCCGGCTTTCTCCCACATCCCGCATAAGCTCCTCGCCGAGCTCTAGGGTCTCCTCAGAGAATGGGTCTGTGTTGTATGAGCTTTCGTATTTCGTGAGTAGCGTGGCCGAGTCCTTGCTCAAACCAGGGATATAAGCGGTACGACAGCCACGCGGAATGTGCTGGCGGGAAACTGCCCATACAACGTCGACAAACTTCTCGTAGTTGTTCGGTACAGGATTTATGTTAAGAAGTTTTGAGTCAATGCTATCTGAAAACATCTGCCAATTAGCCTTTGCGAAGTTAAATCGGCGCCTGAAAGGCACAGTCTGGGGTTTTACAGCTGATTCGATGCGGCACCCAACTGGCCTATGTTGGGTTCTTGGGATAGGTTGAGAAACAGTCTTTATACACAGAGGGGCAACATTAGCAGTGGCAAAGACCAGATCCGGGTTGTAGCCACGGCGCCATCGACCGCTGTTGAAGGACGCTGGGAGTTTGGCATTATGTATCAATGTGAGGTTCTCTGCTTCCATCCATTCTTCCACCAAATCGCCATCAGAATTATTATGAGTATAGCCCCAGGAGGTGCTGTGGCTATTGAAATCGCCAATTATGATTTTGATTGGTCTGTCGTTGAAATTACTGGTGTAGTTAAAATTAAATGGTTGACTTGGGGGTTTGTAAATGGAAGTGACTGTACAGTTACCTGTGTCTATAGTTATAATTTCTATTGAGTTGAATGATGTACTAGCCGTGGAGTGCACCGCAACGTTAGGCCGTACAAAGACAGCGCTGCCGTACTTTGCATGCGGAATTTCGGCTGTGAGGATCATGCCAGGTATTTGTGGCCTAGGTTGTTGGTAATCGCGGTGTGTTTCTTGGATACACATTATATCACAGCATGTGTCCTGGCATAGGTTCGCCAGAAGGTGGGCCTTATGGCTTGAGAAGCCTTCTATATTGATAGAAATTACTATCAAAGCTGGTTGGTTTATTGAAATACCAGAGATGGCTGATGGAATTGCCGAAATGTCGCGATAGTGCGGTAAGTAGAATTGAGACAGAACTGGGATGTGCAAAGCCGAAGATCGGGCTCAATGGCGCGACATAACAAAGTGCTGAAATAATAACGCTCTATACCTACGCAACTCACATACATAATTATATCATCACCACCATATTTCAGTCACCTTTTGACATATGTGTGTGTGTGCATACAATTATAAACCTTCAGGTAGTAAGCGTTTTGAAGCCATAAGTATACCTACATAGGCTTTACATTATTTTCGCTCGTACCGACGGGTTTCACGCGACTGTTCGCTAGAAAACAGCGTCATTACTGCGGAGAGTGATACGACAGTCGCAATAGCATCCTGAGGACTGTAGCACTGAGAGCTTTAGCTTTCCAATTATAAACCTTATTCAAACGCGCCATTAATGTTTTCCGGTGGTGTACCGCTTCATTGAAACAATCTCAGTATTTGGTAACCTTACGCATAATTAAAAGTCGGTAGTCTGCCGCTGGCGTTTAAAAACATCCAGAGATGTCAACAACAAGGGTCGCTCGTTATCGATGTTACAATTATAATTTCCTCGCAAAGAGTAGATTAGATTTTTTAAGTTCGTTATTTTCGTCCGTTCACCTATTAAGGCCTAATTTAATTCCAAACAGTGATGAAAATCTCATCAGAAATATTTCAAGTTGTATTTACAAACATTGTATCGTAATTTAAAAACGCAGACACGTTTCCATTATTGATGACTTAACGTAGTCAGAAAAAACTATGTTCCCTCTTGACTACGGGACCCTAAAAAGAGTGGGTCTTATGATTAGCACAATTTGCAATTGCAATAATATTTTTATACCTATAAGAAAAAAATAAGATTAATGTCTGGCAAAGATTTTCTTTGCTTTTATTATGAAATTCAATCATTTTTATTTAGAATACGGTTAAGCAGTTTCCCCACATTCTTCAATCCAGGATACAATCACAATTTTTAAGAAATAGAGAAGCGCCAAAAATAAAGTCGGTAAAAGAACTCCAGGTATCCATAGTCGACTAACTTATCGCGATAGTGCGGTAAGTAGAATTGAGACAGAACTGGGATGTGCAAAGCCGAAGATCGGGCTCAATGGCGCGACATAATAAGATCTGAAACTTGTTCGATGTTCTGGCAACAGCAAGAGCACCATGTTTTATTGAAAACAGAACAAAGATATTACAGAATGAATATCAAACTAACTTTTAAAAACTATAGTATTACCCTTATTATTATAACGCGAACAAAAAGTCTTATAAGCGATGGTCCTTAAAATAAAAGGGCGGAAATGGTACAATTTATGTAAGTTTTTAAAGAAAATCATTTTATATAGTAATTTTATTTCTAGGTTAACTAAATCAAATCAAATCAAATCATTTATTTTTGCAGAAAACACTGTTACAATGGTGTTATAGAAATGTACATGTTTCAAGTGATTCTACCATAAGGCATGCAAAATGTATACAATTATAAAATTTTAAAAAACCATGTCATTATATAATTTAGTCAACAAATAAATAAAAACAATCATAAAATATTTAAAGATATAAATTAATCAAATGTCATTCAATTATTTATTCAATACAGGTTATATTTAAATTATTTCAATGTCATTCATAAAATTATTACAATATTTAAAGATACTCGTACATGCATCAGAATTGTTATTACTCTATGTCACTGTGATGTCTTAAGTTTGGGAAAATTATCGTTTAAGAAGTCGTTCAAATTATAGTAACATTTAGTAACTAAAAGGCTCTTTAGAGTTTTCTTAAATAAGGATTATTCATTGCCCTTATTTTTTTAGGTAATTTATTAAAATTTGTACATTAAAGCAGTATATGTTCGGGCGACACAGAGGCGAAATGCGTCACGTTGTTGCCTATTATTCACTTCTGAGGCTAATTTATATAATTCTTTATTAGTCTTAACGAATACTGAGACCTCATATATATACAGGCTTGGGAGAGTTAAAATTTTATACGCCTGGAACAGTGGTTTACAGGTTTCGATCATTTGAAGCCCAAACATAGCCCTTATGCATCGTTTTTGTGCTTTAAAAATTAAATCAATATCGGTCGAATTTCCCCAAAAAATCACACCAAATCTCAAAACTGAAGCAACCAAACCATGATATGCAGTTAACAAGGTATTAATATTTGCAATCTGCTTTAACTCATGTAGCGCATATACTGATTTATTAATTCTTTTATATAGTGTTTCAATCTGTGGTTTCCATTTTAATTTGTTATCCACTGTGAGACCAAGAAATTTTGTAGTTTGCACTTCAGATACAGGCTCACCCTTATAGTTAATCTGAGGCATAGTTGCATTCATACGCTGATTAAAGTGGATTATTTTCGTTTTTGCAATGTTTGCTTTCAGATTATTGCTGTCTAGCCATTGGATGATCGCATTTAGGCTACTGCTTATATCATGCTCATAAGATATTCTGTCATTACACTTAATTGCAACAGTACTGTCGTCAGCAAAGAGTGTCATTGGGTTTGAGTTCGCGTTAGGAAGGTCATTAATATAGATTATAAAGAGAAGTGAACTCAATACACCGCCTTGTGGGACACCATATTGTATTTTACGTCCCTTTGATAGGTATGTCTCCTCCATCTTAGTTCTAATATTAAGTCTATTAATTTGTGTATACTGAGTGCGGTTTTTGAGGTAAGTTTCAATTAGTTTTAAGATGTTGCCTCTTATGCCATAAGTCTCAAGCTTATATAATAAGATGTCATGTTCCACATGATCAAAAGCTTGTGTCATGTCCATAAAGATGCCGCAGATCGGTATTCGCTTGTCGACATTGGACATTATGATATTTAAAAAATCATATATAGCAAGGTTAATACTACTACTTAAACTACTTAATATTAATTATTGATAGAAGAAGTCAATAAAATATTCCGTGACTGAGTGACTAAAATACATAGCTCAAAAAGCGGACTGAACGGATTGGATTGAAATTCAGAATACAAATAGTAGATAATGACGTAGGAAACCGCTAGTCTACACAAACGAAGTCGCGTGCAGAAGTTACTCTATACATATAATATAATCATAGCAAAGTCGGAAACTGTACATGGAACATTAAAAAAAAAGTAATTGCTACGAGTGTGAATTCTGTGTGAAGTGTGTGTGTGTAGTGTGTGTGTGTTAGTCATAGTTGTTCGTCAGGAACTATCTGTAAGAATGTAGATAACATTCCCTGCATCAGTATTGTACCATGAGGTTATATATGCACGAACACAGGCGTAATACGAAAAACTTCGAAAGCAATGGGAAATTGCTACTGAAGGCAGCCGGTTGTTATTACGTATCCCACGCGTAAAGTTGTGGGCAGAAGCTAGTTAGGTATGGACGCCAGCACATCAAGCTATCCCTAACTGTCAAATTTTCTCAATTAAAAATGAACCTTATGTCTTTGCAATAAAGTTGAAATACTATCAAAGAAATTTGACAGATTGTAGTTACTTGATGTGCTGGCCTCTTTACTTTACAAGATTAAGTAATTTATCAGTATAGGAAATGATACAGGCTGCTGAAACCAAAGTTTTACTTTGTGATCGACGAAGAATAATGATGGTCCAAACGAGGCGGATTTCACTATCCAGTGAAATTATTAGGTAAATAAAATAAATCACATTAAAAATCAAACCAATTTAAGAAATTTACTGTTGCAACCAAACAAACATGGCAATGAAGAAATCATTAAAATAATCCTAAATCCTTAATATAAATTCAAAAAGCCTACAGCAAACTTTCCAAAAAGGATAAGCAAACAACCCCTTGGAGCCCGGGAGCAACCCCTTAATAGATTAAAATAGCTGAACATGGGGGACTAAATGAAATAATCCTGAATGAACAGGAAAAAAGTGGTTGTCATGGTAACCACAGTGATAAATAATTTTCTCCTGAACGAGACGGTTCATTTTAAGCAGTTTACATAATGTTGTGAGTTGAGAGACTGACGGTATTCATGGTGGCGAGGAACAGTTTCAAGCTGGTTGAAATTAATTGAAAGCGGGCAATCAGGGTTTCGAAAACTTTGATAAAGTACAGTACAAGTAGTGGCATCAAGTACACCTACGTAGACCTCCCTAGATGTTATGGAAATACTTGGACTATTTTGATCTATTATTATATCAAGTGTCTTGGTCTTGGTTTACTAGCAGTCATGCCCTGTCTCCTTAACCGTCATGTATTAGCTCGTCACTGTTACGCACTGGCTCCTAGTTGCTAACTCTGGTCGCTACTACTTAATCGCCGGCGCAGTGTGATTGATGGGTCTTGCTAAGGCTAAGGCATTCCTTGGTTTACCACAGACACTGCCAAAATAACCATTTTAACGGACAATCAACGACCAATTCATCTGTTATATGTCACATTTTAGTATTATTATTATTTTATTTACATTCAGACATAGTCCATAATATTGACAACAATACATTCAAAAATAAAAATAAAAATTTAAAAATTATCAAAGTTACAATTACAAAATTAATTAATAAATAAATAATTCACATACATACATCACTATGTATTGAAAATGTCCATCGACACTGTGCGAGCTCAGCTTATCATAGCGCTAAAATGCAGGGGGGGTCAATTGAGCGAACTAGGTCACTAGGCTCGATGGGATCAGCGCTTACGAGTTGACAATACTTGTGTAGCGACTATTTGTTAACTGTAAGCCTTACCTAGGATTGTACAGCTTTGAGAGCTTATTTGAACCGCTGCAAAAGTTTTATTCTGAGTTAAGAAATACGGAAACGGCTCTGGTAAGTAGCTTTGTACTTTATTTAATCACAGATTCGTAGGCAAATAATGCTGGTTATTTCACATTTTATACTTCACAATTTTTTTTTGTCTTTTTGACTGGCTCTAAAATGTATTTGACAATGGTTTTATAAAGTCGATGCGCAAGTTACAAAACTTTTATGAATGAGATTTGTGAGGATTGGATTGCTTTAGAATCGATCAAGCGCACTATCAATGCCATACCTAATACAACAAAAATAATCAACAAATCCTTGTACTCACAATTTCACTTAGAGTTATATATTTACCCCGAAATAGAAAACTAGCGTAAAGAAGCCTCAGTTACTACGGCAACCCACGCTTACCTTATTCTGTCTTTGTATTTGGCTCCGAAAACTTTCATTATCCAAACAAAGACGGGAGTAAGGTAGCTGTATTTCACCCCACAAATTGCCTATAAATTTTTATTATGGCCACTCTTATTTGAGGTACAGAGGTTTTCCAGATAAATAGGTTTGTTTTATTATGTAAGACTGACCATGATTTGTGGTGTCGTTAATTTTTTTACTTTATGTATAAAAAGTTCTCTAAGGGATGGGTTTAATGGTAATACATTTGTTTTGGGTTAGAAGTATATGGAATTAAACAATATCATGGATAGGGATATGAAAGATTTATATGATTAACCTTTGATCATGAAGTTAAAACAAAAAGAACTCGCTGCTGAAAGAGGCAAATTTTTCAGAAAGTCAACTATTTTACTTATAACTTAGTAGGTATCTATTTCAGTATTCAGAGAAAAAAAGTGTTATCCCAACCCAAACTAGTAGTTGTAGTTGAAACCTGCTATTCGATACGACCCGGTCAATTCTCCAACTGAGTGAGTTTGAAATCGCATTTTTTTTAAATGTGATAAAAATTAACGATATTCGTAATTAACTTTTTCCTTTACTTTTCTTGCCAAAGGAGACGGATACGCTTTCATACAATTTTGGGCCTAGATGTAAAAAGATGAAATTGGTGTCAATTGATAGCTACTATATTAGCAAACAATCACTGAAAGTTTTGCAGATTTCGGCAATCTGAGAGCCGAGATATAAGAGAATTAAGAAAAGTGAGGTTACGTACCAATCTATACGTAATAGCCAATTTTTGAAGTGCGATTGTTATTTTTTACTCGATTGCCGAAGGAGGGTAATGGTTTTATCAGTATACGTGCGTATATTTGTGTGTATTTACGTTTGTTCCTCTTATATTTTTTTGGGCAGGTGGGAAATCATCAATGACTTCTCCCGCTCTGGGTGGAGCGAGAAGGCGTGTCAGACTCTTACTGACTAAAACCCACCTGCCTGTATTCCTTCGGTTGACCTTTGTGTTCCGGGGCCACGGCAATACTTTTGAACTATTCCGCGACCCCGGCAAAATGGAAAAGATGGCGGCTTTTCGACTCCGTAAGATTTTGGAGGCCCATTTTTTTTCATCCAAACTGATCGTGTGGGTTAAAAAAAAAAGGGTTTTAAGAGGTGATACCTATAAAAAAATATAAAAACAAATATAAACCAGATGTATCCTTCGACTGCACAACATAATTTACTTCTTGTTTATCTACGTCTTTTTAGTTCGCTTAGCAGTCAAGGTTTAAAATTATTTTAATGACTTTTTCTTATATATTATTTTGTAGAGGAGGATGGAGATGATGTTTAAAAATAAAAATCGTTTTTTATTAATATTTTTTATTCTTCTTCAATTATAACAAGAACGTCATCTAGGAATTGTGCAGGTGGTACAATATTTTCTTGGTACCTAGCCCAACTAAGGTACCATATTATTGACATAACATGGGCGCAGCAGCCTACAGTCCGTTTGCCTACGATGCAGTTACAATAATATTTTAATATTGCTTCCCTACCTCTGCGAGAGCTGTCAACTAAAATATAAACGAAATACGTTTTGCGACTTATATGTCTTGATTGAATGCGGCCCCTTAGTAGCCATGAGGAATTTGAAGCCGACAGCTCTCGAAGTAGGCTGCTGTTGACCTCCCTGCACACTTCTATTACATACCCATCATTGCCCCTTACATGTTCACCGAAATAGGAGCGTGCCTGCTTTATTTCATACGTGCCTAATGATATTAGTATGAGCTCATTATCAGTAAGCTGGGGAAAATCATTCAGATTATCGTTTTGTACAGTTATTGTATGAAAATTAGCCCTACGCCTATTATAATTGTTTCTTACAATAAATTCTGCTAATTCATTTTCTTGGTTCATATGAATATTTATTTGATCCAATATTTCCCCAGTATCTTCACGATCAACAATAGGAGGGTGAAAACTGTTTAAAAGAGCAGCAGCCACTTCAAAATCTTTTACAAAACTTTTACTCGCTACGTTAAAATAATTTTGCCGTAATAATTTAAAATCTCTTTTAAATCTGCCATTTACCACCTCCACAACCCAACGACATATGGTGACTGCTCTCGATTTATTTGCTTCACTAGTGGAAAGCTGTGTCTCACCCTCCTCTAATGAAGCAGGCACATAAGTCCTATATCCACATTGATGCAATAAGGGCAATGAATCACGAAAGCCCCTATCCAGTATAAAAGCATCACCTTGACGGAAGTAGGGGTTTTCCGTTTGAAAATTCGTTTTTCATTATATCAGCGTCTGAAGTGGTGGCTGGATAGGGGCCCAGCACATCAATTATATGGCCATCTGTACATACCATTAAAAACGGTTTCATTAAATTACGATATTTATGCAAGCTATATGTCATTTTTTGGTATGAATAATTCGAACTCTTTTCAATGTAACAATATGTTCCATCAAATATTACAATGGGCCTATCAACTCCCTCAAAGTTTCCAAACAAAGTTTTAGGTATTGAAAGATTTCTTTGCACAATTTGCTGCCTATTAATGTGGTGTAAACCTAGGTGTCTAGGTACAAAATACTCATAGAGCAGATCTCTCACTTGGTGCAACCACTTTTCTAGAGTTCGCCTAGAGACTGTTAATAAAGTTGACAACCTCTCATTAGAATCCCCAGTTCTAAGTTTAATTAAATATGCTGCTAAAGCTAGGGACGCTCTAGGTATTTCTAATAACTGAGGGACCTCATTAAACATTTGATGGAACTGTGTTTTGTTTAACCCTATCCATGTGTGAACGACATGGTCTTCCATATCATCTATACTTTCAAAATGAAGTAATCCTGATTGTACAACTTCTTTCAAGGACATCATGTCCTGGATATGTTTTGCTGTAAAAGTCTGTACATAATTATTTCTCAAACTGGTAAGAAAATCCCATGCTTCTATAACCAAATGGCTATCACACAGACGATTATTCTCAGGGACATAATATTTATACCGACTGAGCAACATTTTTCTGGTAGAAAGTGGAACCCTGTACCTCTCCGTTCTCTGGCATCCTTCAATAAAGCACCTCCTTTCTGTTTCAATAGCTCTCATGTAATCTGGTAATACAATAGTAGGTTCCGGCTGATTTCTTCTAACTTCTTGCACTGGAGGGTCAGCAGCAATAACTTGTACCGGTGGCTGTATTACTTCAACTGGAAGATCAACAGCACAAACTTGTACTGGTGGCTGTACTTCTTCAACGGAAGAGTCAGCAGCAAGAACTTGTTCCAGTGGCTGTGTTTCTTCAACAGGAAGGTCAACAGCAAGAAATTGTACTGGTGCCTGTATTTCTTCAATTCGACTTGCTTGGGAAGAAGTTGATGGGCGTGAGAGTTGAGACCATATGGACAGCAGCTCTGTCTGCAGCCACCCAACAAGCATGGCATATGCGACTGGTAACTTCTATCTACAACAAACAATACATGATCATTTAAGTATTTAAAAAATATATTTGAATTACAACATTAACACATTAAATTAGTTATTAGCGTAAGCATTATCATTTTTCATGCTTTTTCAGGTGTTTGTGCTGTTAGTGATCCTTTAGATCACCTGTAATCTATATTACCTCTAACCGTGAAAACCTATAATTGGCTCAATGTTATATAATCATTTTTTTTAGTTCAGCATAGCTGTATATACACACATCAAAAGTGTCTAGGGATCAACATATATTTTTGCAATAACTTTTCTCTTGATTGATATTAATTTAAATTTTCTTTAAGGATTCATCAAATAAAGTGTTTTCGTTTGTCACAGTAACGATAAACCAAGTCACCTTTGCATTAATAAAGAAATTTGCCATTTTCCTAATAAAGGGATTTTTGACATTTGAACCACTAACATTAAAGTTCGAAAAAAAGACTGAAATAACAGTTTTCTTTAAAATTTTATTGGGTAACTTAAACAATTAATAATCCGTGTTTCTACCGCGAACACTAACAACACAAGAACATCGGTTTGGCATACTCAAAATGAGTTCATCCAAATCACGCTGTGGAATGGCCGCCCATGTTCGTTGCAACAACAAAAAAAGGTCTTCTTGCAACTGGATACCCTCCATATTCGACTGGTACCGTGGCTGAGCGCCATGAAGGACGGTATCGCTGCACCACACGGAGACAAGACCGATACATTCAAATCTTAACTCGAAGAGCTCCAACAATAACCGCCATGATGTTAGCCGTGAGGCTTCATCACTCTTCAGGGAACTTAATTAGCGACCAAACAGTCAGAAACCGCTTGCATGAAGTGAACCTTCATTCCCGAAGACCGCTACGGGTACCACCTATAGCAATGCACAATCGTAGGATTCGATATCAATGGGCTCTTGAACACAGAAATTGGGCAGAAGAACAATGGCGTTTCGTGTGCTTTTCTGATGAGTCTCGTTTTGGTATGAGACCGGATACAAGACGTATACGACACTGGAGAACCCCTGGACGCCAACAGCGATTAAAATCCTGCCAGGAAGTCCATCCTTATAGTGGTGGAACCATCATGGTATGGGCGGGTATTTGGATCGGCGGAAGAACTGAGTTGATTTGGATCAGAGGCAACCTCAACGCTCAAATTTATGCTGAGACGATTGTATCTGACGTCATCGTTCCTCTACAAGTGCAAATCGGTCCCTTATTTCAGTTAATGCATGATAATGCACGACCGCACACCGCAAGAGTTGTAAGACAGACTCTCGCCGCAGCTAACATCAATGTCCTGCCCTGGCCTGCTCAGTCGCCAGACTTGAACCCGATTGAGCATGCATGGGATATGCTACAGAGAAGAGCTCTGCCGAATATGGAGGGTATCCAGTTGCAAGAAGACCTTTTTTTGTTGTTGCAACGAACATGGGCGGCCATTCCACAGCGTGATTTGGATGAACTCATTTTGAGTATGCCAAACCGATGTTCTTGTGTTGTTAGTGTTCGCGGTAGAAACACGGATTATTAATTGTTTAAGTTACCCAATAAAATTTTAAAGAAAACTGTTATTTCAGTCTTTTTTTCGAACTTTAATGTTAGTGGTTCAAATGTCAAAAATCCCTTTATTAGGAAAATGGCAAATTTCTTTATTAATGCAAAGGTGACTTGGTTTATCGTTACTGTGACAAACGAAAACACTTTATTTGATGAATCCTTAAAGAAAATTTAAATTAATATCAATCAAGAGAAAAGTTATTGCAAAAATATATGTTGATCCCTAGACACTTTTGATGTGTGTATATTGGTTATAAGTATAGCTGTTGGTTTTCCATCTGAATTAAATAAATAAATAAAAAAATACAATGTAAACTCAGTGTGTGATTCAACTTACAGCTCTAGGCATAATCCACTCTTGAATAACATTATAAATTCTCAATTCACGAGGTGAGCCAGTGTGTAGTAAATGGCTGACTCTAGATGCCAGAGAACGTCCACATCGGAGACAAATACTACGGTGGCCAAGATTTTTAGCTTCACCAAGAGGTGATCTTCGAGCCAGGTCCCAGCAAGCTTGACAAACATGGTCACTGCTGTTTACCTGAAATATGCAAAAAGTTATTTATAAGAGAAAACATGATCATCTTAGCATGTCGATGGCAATCTATATCTCCTCGGCCCAGAATTCAGCTACGTGTTTAGCGCCATCACTAGTGTCCATCAGTTCCTGTAACGTGCATACGGCAGGTCACACAGGACACGAAATTAAGTGTGCCATCGTTTGTGGAACGGCACCACATTTACACTCCAAGGCGGAGCTGTCTATGAATCCCCATTTTGAGCAGGTTTTCCTTGCTTCGGCCAACCTGGGTCCGGAGTCTGTTTAAAGCCTTCCAAGTTGACCAAGGCAAGTCGCTCCCAGGAGGGAGACGTTCAGCAAGTGGAACGAATGGAGTGAGAGAAAACATGATTACTTTTAAAAAATCTACCTACTCAGGCAGAATATACCCGGCTCAATATATATTTATAACAACTTTATTGTACAATACCTACGTTCTATGCGAATTAATGATTTGATTTACTGTGTTCAATAGTTACTAAGTTCAATGAAATGTATGTAGTGAGTTTTAAATGTTTACCTATATAATTATACTTTATTATTTAGTGAAAACATGAGTGTTGTTATGAAGGAAAATATACACATATAACAAAAAGAGTCCAAGCCACCAACCGTAGACGCTAGTAAGTTAAAAAACAGGAAGTGAGTAAGTACTTACTGATTGTGGTTCACGCCATTTTCGAATCACTGCTAATATAATTTCGTCATCCAAAGCTCGATGTCCTAGTGTATTGCAGCGACTAGTCGCTATGCCACAATTTATACAACGATCCATGATGTCGATCAATATCCTATCGGTAGGCCGTTCGTAGAATCCAAAGTCCAAGTTCAACGTTTAAGCGGGGTTCTCGGTGTCCAGTATGGTAGCAAGGCAAGGGTCGTAGAAGGAGGAAGATCACAGGTCCGTAGGAAAGCCGGGTCGTGGAAAATATCAATAAAAAGTATGGGAGGAAAAAAAATGACACTCAGAACGCACACGCACAGACGATACGAAACGAAACGAGTGCCGATCGATGTCATAGTTAGCACAGATTAAAAATACAATAATCGATTAGTAAATGTGAATCCACTAATATTAATTATGTAGATAATTAATTAGTTTTAACTCTGAATACTCTAATTCCAATAGATTTTATTATTTTAATTAAATAAATCATCCTGTGAAAGCATTTTCGTAAACAGTATGAACTCTGTAACGTTAATCGATTACAATTGAATCGATATTCCAATTACTTCGTAACCCTAGCTTAATTATTGGATTTTTCATTTCCCAGATTGTAAATTGAATTGATTTTTTACAGTATGAAATAGAAAAAAATAAACTTTTTTTTAAGCCATAACTCAACTTATTACAATCAGGCCCACAAGTCCCAGTCTCCTTTCATGATTTTAGGTCAGCGGGAAGTACCCTACATGTTTTGATTTACGAGTATATGCGAGTGTCAAAATATGTCGCATAAATGGCTGTATTTTTTTTATTTGCTGTTAAATTCAGTTACATTTTGAGCCCCAAAGGATCGTAGAGAGAACAGCGTGAAGGTGTCAATTTTAACTTGATACCATCATGCCTGTTTGAGAAAAAGGATTGATAGACTGGACAGACGGACAACGAAGTGACGCTGTAAGGGCTCAGTTTTTGTCTATTTTTTTGCCTAAAACAACTTATTCGTCGTGCCAATACCTCAGTTATTCGAAATAACGTAACAAAGCAATTTATCAGATTTCTAGTGAACAAAATGCTGTGTTATTTTCCCAACAACGGACCTGTAAGCACAGACACGGACAGTTTGAAGGGAATAAATTAAATATCGCTTCGGCAGACCGAAAAATCGAATCGGATCTGCGCGGTAGGTACAATAAGCCTTTTTTACAAGTCAATAATAAAAATCATTTTATTAAGAAGTACGTAAATTATACGATTCGTTTTTGGGATGTTTTCGGACGGTCTTCTTAATGCAAGTAGGTATAGCTGATGTCAGAGAGGTGGAAAATATACCTACATAAATCAACGAATTTTTGTACTCCTTTTTTTAGTGGCGAGCCAAATTATAGAAAAAATTGCCAACGATGGAATTATAGAAAAGCCGCAAATCTTAAGCCTTATTTTATAAAGGTATCTTCTGTAAAAATAAATATAAATAAATTGTATGCATAAATATAAATAAAAAACTGTATGCCTCAGCTTGACCGAGAATTTAAATATGGAAAGCTGTCAAACACAAAACAATGTTCTGATGCCAGGCGGACGATGATCAACCAGCGCTGCCCACAATATAACCTCCTCCTTTTTCGAAATCTGTTAAAATAGTTTAGTAGACATTTATACAATTAGAGACTTGATACCTAAAACATTTATATTTATCCCGATATTACGATATAACTGATCGAACCGCCCACGCGGACGAAATCGCGGGCAAAAGCTATTTTTTTCTTTTGTGTTTTGTGTGTGATTTCTTTCTTTAGGGTTTTGTGAAATCTCTCAAAAAAATCAAGAAGTTTTAAACGCCTTTATGTTAAATCATTTCCATGAAATTATACACGGTTAAATTTAAGTCGTTTTAATCCCCTTAAGGGGTTATTGTACTCATTATAACGAGCAACTTTTACTATGGGACCGAACCTGAAATCGCGAAAAAAAAATCAGCTGTTCAGTACATTTATGTTCGCCTAACTCGTCAAAATGTACTGAACAGCTGATTTTTTTTTCGCGATTTCAGGTTCGGTCCCATAGTAAAAGTTGCTCGTTATAATGAGTACAATAACCCCTTAAGGGGATTAAAACGACTTAAATTTAACCGTGTATATATAAAACAAAAATGGGAAACAATTCTAATTACCTTTAGAAAACATCAAAATTATTCGAATACAACTAAACTTTATCAGAATATGAATTGACCTAAATATTTTGAATAATGTTCCAAGTTGTAGGGCGTGCTCCTGAACTATAAGAGCTTGAATCTTAAGCCCCTAGTCACGAAGATGTCGAGGAGATTTGCTGAGTCATTGCGGGCGATGAACATTCACTGCTCCAGACATCCTAAGTACCTGTTAACTTGCTATTTTGCTTTTAGACTAGAAAAAGTACCAAAGCTGCGATACAAAAAGTAAATGGAAATACTTTCTATAGGTATTATCGGGTTCGTTGATTACCAACATAAGTAAGCGTGAATGGAAATAAAAATATAATACAGCGGCTGTCAAGTGTATGCCATAGGTACCTTCACTTTAACCCTATACTTGGAAGAGATTTATTTTTCTGAATTTTTGAAAAATAATGCCTGAATTGTGTTCCTAGGTGTTCACTGGAAAGGCAAAAAATAATAAGAAAAATTATAATTATTTAGTTTACGTTTTATTGTATGTATCATATTAGGCACATTGCCAGGTTCATAATAATCAATATAATAAAAACTAGGTATCATATTTGACACATTGCTTAGAATAGGAAAAATTAAAATAATATAAATTCTGTTTTCATAATCAACAAGTATAAAAAAAAACCTTCTAAAAATCAACGTAATTATCAGTCACAATCCGCCTTTTAGTCTTACCTAATTAATGAGTCTTATTTATGAGTAAAATGAGATCAATTTTGTACATTACTACTTAATACGTTTACATATCAGTCTCAAGAGATACTTTTTATTATTAATTTCTTATTTTTACTTCGGGCAATAAGCACAGCCGTATTTCACATTTTTGGCAAAAGAATTTCGTCTGTCCTTTTGTGCAGTACAGTCACCACCAATATGTATACACCTAGTAATTTTCAGAACCGATTTTCTCGTAAAATAACTATTTCTACTTTGAGATATGACATCTACGGTAAACCCATGGATTCGAAATTGCAATGTGCATGATAACATACAAATTCATTCAATAATTAAGCAGAAAACCGCTTATGAAATTAGCTAAGTGTATACATAGTTCTGTTCGTGACTGTACACACACCTTGGTAATTATTATTTTGGGATAATGACCAACCTGGTCATATCGCACAGCATCCTAGGGTCTTTCAGCTACTGGTTTCTGTATCGTAGCACTAGCTATTGAGCTGGAAGGGGGTCCGATATCGCTCAAATGAAATATCTTCCACTTATCTTATCTGCAGAACCAGTAAATTTTCAGCAATGCCAATTTGGTGCTAATCTTTTCGGTGGTATTTCTCTTCGTCGTACCATGACAACTCTAGGTCTACTTGTGCAGGTAACCGCTGATAATGGAGACAGCAGCTGGTTACGACGCATCAAGTTATGGACGAGTGGTGCAGGAACTTGTGGGGATGTTGCCCGCGGAGATGGTAAAAACTTACTTGATATGATGTAGATGGCACTGGGGACAATGGTGTGGTCTCAAACGAATGCAGCTGTGTCTACTTGCAGATACGTTTGGCGATAAAATTGATGGCGAACAAGGGTTGGTTATAGGCGATGAATGTTGGTATAGCACCAAAGATGTCGAAGCAGCAATATCTTTTACCTCAGTATCGTCACCTGATAACAGATGGAGGTTTTAGAAGGTTTTCATCGAAGATGGTAATGTGAGCGGTGGTGAACTACTGTCGGAGTTCGCTGGGCCTACGTAATACTGGAGTTCATCTCCCGATGGTACACTTTCGTCCAAATCAGATTTTGCCCCCGGCTTCGGTACAAGAGCCACAAGTTGTCGAGCTCTATTTTCTTGCTGCATAGTTAGTTGACCAACCACCTGTAATGATAAAATATAATACTAAGGTAATAAACGTATCTGTACACACCTCTGGCAATGTCACATATTAGATACATAATCAAAAATATCTATAATATTGGTTATCTGGCAATGTATCAGATCTGATACTCTCGAAAAAACCAGTGAATGAAATATAGTTACAATCGATTTTGATCAACCAAAATAGAATACTGACTAGTAAAATATTCTAAGCTATTCATATTATATCACTTGTTTAAAATTATTTCAAAATAAAATTTAAAATTATTTTTCTTACCTTGCGAGGCGTACCTAGACGGGTTAGTTCGGTTTGCCATATTGGATTCTACTGCTTTCTCAGTATTGCTAATAGTGAAACAACATTTTTGGTAGAAATTTAATTATGTTTTGCTTCCCCAAAAATAATAAAAGTTTTATAAATATATTTAAGTTTGTGTCTAGATTTTTGAAAAGAACAGCGTATCAAATTGTATACAGTGCCAAGAATAGGGTTAATTAAATATTTTAAAAATAAGATTTTGTATTATTGACCTCATAAGTCTATTATGATAGGAAACAAATATTGTTTTTGTGTTCCCACACCAATTCGTATCCACTACTAAACTTGCTATGTAAGCAACAGTGACCTGAACTACTAATATATCATCAAGATAAAAATTTAAGACACATGGTTTTCTCATGGATGCCATCGTCAGAACTGAACCAAATAGAAATGAGACCACACGGGAAGCACAAGCTTTCAAATAAAAAAATATACAAAATTGGTTTACCCAGTCGAAAGTTCTGAGGTAGCCAACATAAAAAAAATCGAAATGAGAACCTCCTCCTTTTTTGAAGTAGGTTAAAAATACGTTATGTTGATAGTTGCAGTTTCTTTGACACATACATTTATATTTTTTATTTATTTATGTGGGATAGTAGGGCAAAATTAAGTGGGATTGTCCGAAAGGGTTTCCGCTACCCGGAACATAAAGGGCTACGGAAGGAACATGGATGGGTTTTAGTCAGTAAGAGTCTGACACTGCCTCTCCTTCCGCTCCACCCAGAGCGGAAGAAGTCTTTGGATGATTTCTCAGCGGGGCAAAATAAACGAACAGTAATACTTTAAAACCGTTTTATTCCTCTTGCTCAAAATTAAGCGTTACACCGGTACATTTGTTCGTCGTAGATCTAGTATTCTGCCATTATTCTTCCTCTCACTTGCAGACATACTTTCTTTTGATCAACTGCGTACGCGTTTCGACAAATATGACATTTATTACAACTAACTTGCATTTAAAGTTAAAACCACACAAACAAGCTGTTATAAAATTAGTTTACTATGATAATAATCTCGAGCCAGCGGACAATAATGATGCTACTAAAATTAATGAAAAATGTCGGATAGCACGCGGCACGCAACATCAATGAAATCATTCGTTGTGCTCTTGACACCGTCGGAGTGCCTGCAGTTGCAGAACCCAGATGCTTGGCACGCGACGACGAAGGTAGGCCATTGGAGTGGGATGCAACGTGTGTCGACACCCTTGCACCATCCCATCTTCCTAGCACGACGGGCTACTGCAGGTGCGGAAAATCTCAAAAGGCGCAAATATTCAAATCTATATTCTGTTCCAACTAGTTTTCAGTAATACTTGAGTTTTCAGTAAGGTTCTGTATTGTGGTGGTTGAGAGTGGTGGTGGTGTTATTGTTTCTGTTTGTGGTTGGTTGGTTGTGGTTGTGTTGCTGTAAGTTTGGGGTTGAAACATTAATAAATAAACGAAGTAAGCACACAATGAACACACCATTGGTACAATGAAACTAGGTGCGTTTCATTTTATTACTTCAATTCAGACGGCAATTGTCATGGTTTCTTTATGTGCTGTAAAAATAAGGTTTATGTTCGCCATTTAACAGTGGGGTGTAGACCATGTTGCAAGCTTTTCAACTGATTGATATTGTGCTCATGGAGTTTACAGTCTCTCTGGGGATTATAAAATCATATTAGGGTGGGGTATAAACAAGCTTATCGCAATCGAGTAAAGTTTTGACAGTCGTTTAACAAATTAATACGTTATTACTGAGAATATAAGTTATGGAAACCATAAAAAAACAACAATATGGAAAGTAATACATCTAGGGGACATATAAGCATGGCAACTACAGAGCCTTACCTTGTAGTTAGTTGTTGAGCAGATTCAGTTGTTGTTAGTTGAGAAAATAAAATTTGATACACGTAGGTTATATATACATAATACGATGTAATAGTCATCGTAGGTATCTAATATTTATAACTATCATCTATAAGTTGCCTGCACCTACTTAATTAACTAAGCAACATAATTATACCACAAATATATCAAAGTGACCACTGCACCCTGTTATGTAAGCAAAGCTGAAAACGAGTTCCTGGTAATAACTGATTTTATTTTTAGATTTACATTTCAACGTGAAAGTTTACTCAAAGCAATGCAATAAGCAAAACAGCTATAATGATTGCATTCCTTTAGTTATTGTACGCGACAGCGTGCACCGTTTTAAGCGAAAAAGGGGCGCATTTTTTAACAATAGCTCGGCGATCTGACCGCAGCCTTAACAATGGGGCCACAAAATGAGCTCGAGGAACTTTGCCTTGCCTACTCAATTACATTGAAACAATAAGAGCATACGTACCACGAAACAATAGATCATTTGTAAAAGTTTTCATTTTACTGTGAAACATGGTAACTGGCGCTCAGAGGTTTTTGAATGCAACATGATATTTTTTGTAGTTTTTTTGCATGGTTTTTGGCATATGCGTCCAACCATTTTGGTTATGTGGCCATTGTAAAAGCTGTTAAGGGTTTTTTTTTCAATCAGATTGAGATTTTGTTCAATGAACGTAATTCTAACTTGACTTTAATTTGCCATTGTGACTGTAACAGCAAGATCCTGAGCGTTCCCAACATGACATGTTTTTTCAAGATAAATTTGAATGTCGATGAGAGACGTGGAAACGAAATACTTTATTTTATTTACAAATAATATGTATTTTCATCAAGCATGTACTGGTATTCAGCTGCATTCGGTTAGACTGGAAGCCGACCCCAGCATAGTTGGGAAAAGGCTAGGCAGATTGATTGATGTATTTTCATCAAGCAGCGATAAAAGGAAATAATATACAAAACAAAGAAAAATCGGTTCTTTTAGGAAAAACTCTTTGATAAACTCTGAGGCTGTTAACTCAATAATTATGATTGTTGTGAGATAACTTTATCAATATCCTTTGATGTGACATCTATTTGTTATCCTATTTCCTTCTTCCATCGATGTGCCGGGTAAAATTCTTGAATGAAATTTCTACATAGAGAATATATCGGACATAAATATGTCAGTAAGTAAATGGGAAGATAAATAAGATCACGAAAATAATCTGTATAAAAATTGACGCAGTCAGACATACAAACGTGACCCATGGCCAGTTTACCCAGGTTTAAGCGTACAGTCTCAGGGTCGGCCTGACATCGTCCTTCGTCAAACAGCGAGATTATCGGGGTATCATAAAGGCGGTTTTATTACAAATATGTCAGAACGGGGCTTAATAATGTATAACTGTGATGTACTGATACGTGCTAATAAAAATACTAGCTGTATTGTCATGTAAATTATTGATCTGCGATATTAAGTTTTAGAGATGAGTTTGAGAGAGAAGAGATGAATGAAAAACTTGTTTACACGAATAAGCCATAGACTTAAAAAACCTATTACAAAACTTAATAAATACGCTCATTGTAACTAAAAGAGCGAAAAGTTTTAAGAAATAGTAACACTGTGGCTGGTAAAGAAAGGCCGCATATTCTAAAATTCCCGCCTATTCCAAAACCACAATTTTAAAAGAAACTGCGTAAATCTCGTTCCAAAAGTCCATAGAGGCATGCAAGTCGCGTATACGATACTGTGCAGACGATTTATGAACAAAATGCGAGTCCTCAAAGCCGAGGTCTTCGTATCACGCAGACTCTGCATACTTATCAGACCCTGAATTTGTTGATTATAATTAATTATATCAACATTCAACATTAAAAAAAATTGTACTGAGTTCAACCGCTCAACGAGTCGATCGTCAATCAGGGTAGTAGTTGTAAATTGTGTAAAGATATTCCCTACAGGCGGTAAAATTATCCACATTAATTTGTTTCTTTTTCTCAAGGATACAAAATAAAAAAAATAAGAGTCGCTTCTCGTGTATTTGGATTGATAGTATAGCAAATCCCTACTTACACACACATAACTGAAGCTCTACCACTGAGCCCCCTCAGTGAAAGTCCCCGACCTTCACAGTACCTTCTAATCCACAAAACTATCTAATCAGCAGAAACTGTCGAGTAAAATGAACTGACCACTCCATGCCGCGTCGTAACTGTCCAATACACATTGCTCAGACAGCATCTCCCTACAAACCCAATTAGAGCAAACAGCCAAAAGACGATTAGAACAAAGAAACTTAGTACTTATGTTAATGTTGCACACGGACTATGTCATCGATCAAAGTCACTTAAGACAGATTAAGCTGCAAAGTTGAAAGAAGTTGTTACAAATCTTTGTTGCAAGTCCGTATTCCGGAGAGAATGCACCACGGGTCTATGCCGACGTCACAATATTGAATGAGGTTTTTATCAACAAAATAAATCTTGTTTGATCTTTTCGCTGTAGATATCTTAAGGGAAAACGTTGAGCTATGAGGCAAAATAATAACGTTACATTTATTGTCAAAGAACCTCATTGACGATATGAGCTTATCGATAACAAAGTATTTTAAACATATTAAGGATTAATAATTCTACAAATTGATATTTACGTTATTTAAAAGGTAGATTATTAGTAGTTTATATAAGAAGAGATTTAAGTATTAAATGTAAAATAATCATTCGTTTTTTTAAGTTTATATTTTTTATGTATATATTTTTATAATGGGCTATAATAAGCGCTTACAGATACACAGAAGTGGGAAAGGGGTGTACTTATGATGAAAACAATCTACTTACAATATTTATTTATCGCAATAATCTCGTTCATCCTAATATCCTTTCTGGTGACCTGGGCCTGCCGCAGAAACTATTACGGCAAAAGTTAAATCAGTTTTGTTGCCTCCTTCGAGGCGGTTTCATCTGGTTTCATCCGGTTCACGGCATCCTCTAGTGCATGCAATTTTGTAAAACATCGCCGTAACCCGTTTGGGGATACCAGTTTGTGTAGCTGCGACAGCTTGAAAGAAACTCGCGACAACGTGTTCTTTTCCCAAAATGGCACTGTAGCAGATTTGAGGTCTGAGTTCTGTATCCCATTTTTTATTTATAAGGTGACTTATAGCTTTTGCCCGTGGTTTCGGTCCCATTAATCTTTCTATTATATATTATTATAGTTAGAATGATGAAAAAACCGGTATATCGACAGACACTCTAGCCTTACAAAATGTATTAGGTACTTTAATTTAAAAAAAACTTATGGTGCATTATCTAAGGATATTGTGGTTTTCCTCATTATTGTTGTTTTCCTCGGACGCAGTAAGTACTATTTTTTACAATGATATGTACCCCTACGACCGTTTCTGTACACCTGTCAACGTATTTACAAAATAATATTCAGGATATAAGTATATATATATATTTATTTTTTATTAAAGAAAAGTTTACAAAAATTCTTAATTTATGAACTATGCCCCACAAAACCGTTGATCGGTTCAATGGTTTAGGCGTGAAAAGGTAACAAAGAAACGAACTTACTTTCGCATTTATGAAAATAGTTAGTATTACGGGTGGTCAGAGAGATACCTCTAGTATTTATTAATTGTTTTAATATTAAACATGAGTCTGACATAAAAAAGTAACATGTTTTAATTTTATCCACTTATTATAAAGAATTGATAGCATCCACAAGCATTAGACTTATAGGAAGTTAATTGTTTCAGAATCTCACAAAAACACTCGGAATACTACTAACATCACTCACTAATAACACACTTGGTCACTAGTAACATCTTATTAATTTTATTGACTGAACTTTTAAACGTTTAATCAACTTCAAAAAAGGAGTATTAGGTTATGCATGATATGTCTTATTTACAACCCTTATTTTATTATTTTAAATTATAATTTTATTCAAACGGGTCAACATAAAACCGGAAATAAATAATCATTGTTTTTAATCATCGTTAAGTTAAATTTAGTTCAGTTAAGTTTACTAACGTAATAATAAAATTGTCATGTAAAATCGTGATTTACTTTCCGTACCATAAAACCGGAAATAAATAATCATTGTTTTTAATCATCGTTAAGTTAAATTTAGTTCAGTTAAGTTTACTAACGTAATAATAAAATTGTCATGTAAAATCGTGATTTACTTTCCGTACATCTATCTGCACCTTCAGAAATTCAGTTTTTACCCAAAAAATACACATGACTTATACACAATAAAATTACAATATGAAAAAAACGCGCTTCTCAATTAGACTCGTCTTAGGCGGCGCTATAAGACTTGTTTTCATTTTTCTCAGTCAAATTATCCTTGTCACTATTCTGTGGGTAGCTGAATAGGACGTCGGCCACGATATCTGATACTTCTCTGGGCTCCTTGGGTCTCAATTTTTGTTCCAGCTGCACGGCGTACATGTAGTAGACGAGGATGAAGTACGCTGTTAGAGCTGGAAATCAACACGTACTTTATTAACCGTTCAGAAACGTAAAGAACAGAGAAAAGAGTAGAGAATGGAGACGGACTATATATAAGGTGACTGGTAATTAGTGACCGATATTTAAACACGTGATTGTACTCATGATTACCATCAACTTTCCCAAAGAAACTTTTCTTGTACCTACACTCAATTTTCTTCGAATGTCTTACGGTTTATGCTACCACAAATAACAACAACCTTAACTTCACTTATGACTTTATTGATACCACTAATGTTTATAAAATAGAGCGATATACGTTAATCATTATAAGTTAGCTCGGTACTTGGGAGGCGAGGGGGGCTAAGTTTCGTTCTTATTCGAGCTCACACGAAAGCCACTTAATTACCTTCCTGTTCATCATGCTTTATTGAGTAGGTAAAGGAAACATAATTATTAAGCTTTTTGGTTACAACAACCTTACCGGGCCAAATTCATGAAAGACGGTTATTAAATTTTACTGTCACCTTACACATTTTGACGGACTGTTTTGCATAGTAGGTATGTTCTGCGAGATATGTATCTACATAATTATTATGTTTTATATTATTATATATTAAAGATAAGTGAAGGAAACCTTAAAAAAAAATCTTTCAGATTCTTACCAATCTCCGCGCAGCAAATTAGCATGGAGTGATTGGTGTGATGAGGACCGTACAATACCACCCCGAGGATTGACAGTACGAGACGAATGGTAGCAACTGACACATGCAATTTGATGTGGCCTGGTCGTTTCTGAAAATTAGATCAACTGATTTATAATCTCATAGCAACTACACGAAAGTTTTCATTTATACCGTTGTTACTGTAATGTCCGGTGTTCACAGACTATGCGAATGACTATATATAAGAATCGACAATGCGTATGGCGGGGAATCCTCCTGTGTTCCCAAATGTCTGCAGGCTGTGTCTTATGAACAGGGTAGACAATTACAACTTTCACAGATTGAAAGAAAAAATGTTTTTTCTGCACATACAAAACGCACGCGAGTTTTTATATAGCCGCAACAACAAATAATAAAAATATAAGAAACGTTGTTTTGAAACTGAAGTTTTTTTTTAATTGGAGGTATTGTTTCATATTGTTCGGTGGTACGAAACACTTCGTGCCCGATTCGTTCTTGACCGGTTTCTAACATTAGAAATACTACCTAGTAGATGGTTAAAATGTAGAAATTTTATAGGTTTACATCCAATTAAACATGTATTTTTACTTTACTTTGCCAACAATACAATGAGTAAGAAAAACAACATATTAAGTGTGCATGTACATACTATTCGGTAGTCACTCAAAACTATGGCTGTATCAACTTTTCACGCAGTATTTATATTGGTTTTATTTATTCCATATTCTGCCTGCCATTAGCGTAAACTAAGATAATGTAGAAACAAACATGATTGTTTATGCGTTACCTTAGAACATTATCGATGTTTGCCCGCCATTATTAACTGCTTAAAGGCAGGGCCATAAAATTACTAATCGCCGATCTTGTAGGTCAGAGAGGGGAGGGGATACAAACTAAGTACAAAGTGCTGGGTTCGTAAAGATGTTGCCAACTGCAAACTTTGGACTCATTTTGCTAATGTATTTCAATTTGGTTATCCTAGGTTTACCATCTTAGTTTTGTAATTAAATAAACTAAGTGTAGTGTGTCTGAAGTAAAATCAAGCTATTTATTTTTATTAGAATCTGTTAATGCATATTATAATTAATTAAAAAAAAATAATGTATAACATTTTTAAACTGGCATGTTTGCTCAATTTTCTCCAATATAAAACTGCCTTTTGGAAGAGGCAACTAACTAGAGTTAATTATATTTTTAATTTTAAAATTCAAATGTGTCTTAGGTGCTTATTTGAAATAAATTATTAGAATATGACTTTTTTAAGGCTGGGAAATCAATGACTTAGTAAGTAGTATAAATAAAACTTATCCTACGGTATTCAGATTCCTGATTTTATTTACAATCTGCATTGCAGTAAATTGAACAAAGTAATAAAGTTTTTCTCATGAAACTACAAAAAGACAGTATATCGTATGGTTCTTCTATACCTACGGGATCCGTGGATCCTTTTCCTAGAAGTCCTGTTCAAGTGGTTTAAAGAGTATAAGTACTTTGCACAACAGCCCCTGTATAACAGCCTGCAGTCTTTAGGAGTTCTTCTAAAATTTTGAAAGGAAGCACTGTCCAAAAATTATGAAACAAGTTGGCAAGACCTATCCGTTGTTTGGTATAAACTGGCATTTTGCCAGCCAAGTAGGTAAGTCAAATAGAACGTACATTTATTGTGGGCGCAGATAATGTAGAACACACCGCGTCGTGTGACGAGTCTGGAATGCGCTGTTGAACCTTCTTTTAACTGACCTTAGGCTTAAATGTGGCTACTGTGTTTATTTCTGTCTTAAATGTAAACCCTGGTTTCAACGGGCGTCTCGTTTTGGTTACATCTGACATAAATGTCTGGATTGTAAATAAAATCAGCTGTAATGGCCATGCCCCGTTATCTACACTCAAGTTATCCATTGCATGCGGTACAACTTAATGATGATGATTTAAAAAGACTGCACGTATGAAATTTTTGGAGTGCCTTACATCCCACTAATTAGTCAAAAATGTATAGCATATTACAAGCCGATGCTCATGAGTATAGCGAGACTTGATAATAAGTTAGTGAAAGAAAATAAAAATAATTATTAAAGTACGTAAAATATACGAACCCTGTGCAGACCAATGAGCAGGACGATATTCATAAAAAACCAGGCGATGTTCAGGAATCCAACCAGAAGTAGAATTATAATAGTTATGCTCAAACTGGATTTGTCCATGGAAGTTGTATCTGGGACCAGGTTACCCTCGTCGATTTGTTTAAAACGGATGTAACGGAATCCGTGGGTGTAAAAAGCTAGAAAACTCAGAGTTCCAACGAAAAATAAGGTGATGACGAAGTTTAAAATCTGGAAAACAACAAACTGATAAAGAAATGTATTATAATTGACAATAAATAATTTATTTTTAAAGACTTCATTTTTTTTACGGTTGAACCTCAATAACGTCAGTTAAGATTGAAACGCCAGTGAAAGTACATTGAGAAGCACATAACTATTTAAAGTGAATTTACCTACCTACTCATAAAATAGCTGTTTAATTGGCACTTACTATACTTATATATCCGAGTATAAAGCAGCCGGTCTTCAGGGGTATGCAGAAGCAGCATTTTGAGAACAGAAAACAGCCTTCGTTCTCTTTTGGGTAGATGCTGTAACGGAATTGAAAAATATGAAACATAGTTTAACACGTTAAGTGCGAAACGAGGCCTAAATCACCCCTCATGCAACTTCCTTGTGGTGCGGCAAGGAAAAACGTGAACATCTCTGTCGTGCGAAGGGCATAGCTTTGGTTTGGTCCAGTATAGAAAAGAGATAAATGTATATTTGAGACGCGCTAATGGTCCCGGACTCGGTGGTATACCTACCTTGGTACCGGATGTCTTAGGCCTCGTACCGCACTGAATTAATATAATTTTAATGCAGTGCGGAACGAGGCTAAAACGTCCCATATCCTCCCGGACCTCGTACCGCACCCAACGCGAGCTTCCCGCGACTAGTGTTGTGCATCACGTCGATTGGAGAGCACGTCCTTTTACATCGCCGAACATGTCTAAACGATGTTGGAAGAAGTTAATTTAAAAAAAAACCAGAAACAGAACGATTGCGATTTTTTATAAAAAAGTATATTGTTACTGATTTTTTTATGTTAATTCAAGTTCTAATAAGTGTATTTTTAAAGCTCGAGGCAGAATACATAGGATAGTTTCTTTTCTACTTCTGGTTTTCTTTTTTTTCTATTCTGTGAACCGTTACGAGGTGTATAAGATCCCTTACTTTGTTTTGCCAATAATTCCTAAACTAGTTATCAGATCCCGGGGCGACGGTAGATTAGGGTTCATCAATTCACTGTCTATATCGATAAGGACCAAATTTTTCATTTATCTTAGATTTCGCGCCAGAAAATGGATTTTAGTCTGTTAAAGGAGGTGGGGTCTAATAGACCGCGTGTCGCCCTAACGTCTGGTCACGGTGCGGGCCGATAAAACCTCGTGCCGCAGGAACGGAAAGTTTGCAAAAATTGGTGCCGCAGCTAACGTGTTAACTAACCAGTCTTAAACGGAATGACTTTCGAACAGACCCCAGGAGGCATAGACTCCTGTCCCGAGATTAAGTACCAAGTATGTGTTATCCTAGCCTTTGCGCGCGACTTCGCCTACGTGGAGTTCGGTTATATCGCATTATCGGAATAAAAATAAGTTTTCCAGATATCTAGCAATGTGTATGTGTGGTATGTAATTTACCCATATTAGCAAATAAATGATTTTGAATTTGAATTTTGAATTTCTAGTATCCAATTGTATTTTCTACATAACTTATGTATAGTGTTTTTCGATTTGATATTTTCCAAATTTTATGCACTTAATTTTGATTTAAGTATGTTTTAGTATTAAGTATTTTTAAACTAGCAATTTTTTTTTGTTTTTGTACAACTTCAAGCATGCGGAGTTTACCTATAAGAGATTGTTACACCACTTTTTTAATTTATCCAGCATGTGGTCTTAAGCGTAATTACTGTGTGTAAACAATTGTTGGTAAACCAAAATAAATAAATAAATAAATAAATTCCTATTTAATAGTGGGTGTCAAAATCACCCAACTTCTGGACGGGCGAGCTTACGCACATAGAATTTACCGTGTGAAAAACCATTTTCTCTCAAATCTACTCTCGAAAATTTTAATGTCTAGCCTTTTTTTTTTTTTTTTTTTAAGGCTGGGAAATCTTCCAATGACTGCTCCCGCTCTGGGTGGAGCGGAAGGAAGTGTCCCAAAATTAGCATTAGCTTCCCAAAATATCACTGACTTGCTGCCTGCGGCCTCCTGGACCAACATCACAGGGTTGGCCAGCTCCTTCCACAGCATGGTGGCAGGGAGGCCTGATCTAAGGAGGGAGATTGTTAATCGCATGCTGAACCTTCACAAAGAGGGGTCGGTGGGGGCCATCCTAACCCAAATCAAGTTGGTTTGGGAATATTCCTCGCTTAAGGCAGTCCAATACATGGACCTATTTATCAAATCTCATTGCCGAGCCCTTGAGATCCCCGCCGTGCTGGATCAGGCTGTATCACTGCACGACAAGTGGGAGGCCGCCAAAGTGGAGGACGAGCAGCTGGCCTACAGCAGAGTTCGGGACCCGAACAGCCACCCGGGCCTAAATCAGGCTCATTTTCCCGACCTCTATTTTGCAGCCATTTTGTATGCAAAGGCAAACAAACTAGTGGGGGACAATTTCCAGATGTCCTTCTGGCATCAGTCGGCGCACACTCTACTCATCGATAAATACATCAAGAGAATGGCTGCGGTGGAGCTAGGCGAACTATCCGACGAAGCTAAGGCCAAGCTGACAAGATTAGGGTATCCCGTGTCTGCCTCTGGTAAGAGGAGGACCAGGCCAGAGGATTCTGAAGAGGAGAATGGCTGCGGTGGAGCTAGGTGAACTATCCGAGGAAGCTAAGGCCAAGCTGACAAGATTAGGGTATCCCGTGTCTGCCTCTGGTAAGAGGAGGACCAGGCCAGAGGATTCTGAAGAGGAGGACGAGAATGAACCACCACTGAGGAGACACAAAAGAATGTCTAGCCTTGAGATTTGTTTAGTCATTGTAACGCAGACTTTGGTGGGAAAGAGATCATTTTGAGATAAAGTAAATTCGAGGTACCTACAAATACGGTTTCTCCTAGGTTATGATGCAGCTTTTAGTCTGGTCCCGTTGCGCATGTGAGGGGGTTTTAAATTTCACAACAATATAACAGGAGTGCCCACGCGCAGAATAAGCTTATGATATGGAAGACCGGATGGTTACGGTGATTGCCACGTGTTCTAAACCAATTAAATAAGATCTTTCATACAAACTGTATCCCCCTTTTCCCTTTTTTTTAAAGTATTTTGTAACTTTATACCAATTTTCGAGTTATCCAAAACACGGAGTTACATCCCGCGCGTTAAAATTCTTCCATACAAACTTTAACACCCTCCAATCCATATTTGGGGGTTGTTTAGAAAAACAAAAAATGACATACACATCACCCAGTCAGTCAGTTTACCATTTTAAATATATATGTAGATACCAAGCGTAAGCTCGTTCTTAAGTGACAAAATCATCGATCGTCGCTTGTTATTTGGCGGTGGGACAGCCTAAAGCTGATAGTGAAGAAGCAGTTGTAAGTTGTGGACGCTGTGGTTTATTACATGAAATGTATTGAGGTTAAATGTCGCACTCAGTAAATGTAAATGGCGCAGTCAGCTCCGCTACCATATTCAATATATATTTTTAGCACGGCAATAGCTAGACTCGTGTAGGCCCCCCAGTCTCGTTAGTCCGTGCCTGCTATACTAATATTACAAAGAGGTATTTGTTTGTGAACTCATGATCCAATTCTAAACATTTTTCACGGATAGAAAGCTACATTATTCGTGGTTCCTATATATCAAAATCAAAATCAAAAGTCATTTATTCAAATTAGGCTGAAGATCAGCACTTTTTGAAGGTCAAAGTTACATAAGACAGTCCCCCAAAAACGCCCACCCTTCACCACTTCCTAGTGCTTTAGCTGGGAAGAAGAAGTGGCGCAACAAACTCCCCAGCAGCACAGCTGTCTGATTAGTTGGAAGAACTTGACTCTACACACTTATCGTATGAGAAGTAATTAACATTACGAAACACATCACATTAAAATCAATAATTTGCCACATGTCAGCTAGCACACGTCAATATACCAATTAAAACATTAAAACTGACTGTACTCAAGCGTAAATAAAAAAAATAAATAAAAAAAAATAGCCTCCAGGTAAAAGTGCGTGCCCGCTTGCATGTGTGCAATGCTGTACTATGTCCATACAGCCGTAACTCGAAGTTACAAATGATAAACTAGGACCATCGAAGTAAAATCAATCAATTAATGGTTAATGGTTAATATAGGCTTTAAATTATATTTAGGTATATCGTTTATAAATTATATCCGTTCAACTTGTATAATCACCTCGGTTTGGAAGCGGATTGCTGTCCAAAAAGCCAGTCCAATTGTACCAGTGATACTACACGCATTTTAACAATATCAACGATATCTTTACTACAGTTAATTCCAGATACAATCAAAATAAATCATGAAATTTCTAAGTGCAGTAATTTCCTCATTAACTGACTAATTAAGTGGAAAAAACATAAAATTGATTAAGTACTAACAATTACCGTTGTATATTGCTAATAAAATGGGAAATGTGATAAGGTTAACGCGCTCCAATCAATCTCAGAAAACTCGCTTAAAGGTCAAGAAAAATAAAAGAGAGGTCTATAGAAATCAGAAGTGAAGAGCAGTAGGTAAACAGAAGTGTAAGCAATTGAAGAGACCACTGCGAGGATCGCCAAGAGGACACGGTAGAGCACACGGTGCAAACCTGCCCCGCTTGGGCGGAGCACCGCCGTGTCCTCGTAGAGGCGATCGCCGGCGGCGACCTCTCGCGCCCGGCCCTGGTGCAAGCCATGGTCCGGGGCGAGAGGGAGTGGGAGGCAGTCACCTCCTTCTGCGAAAAAGTTATGCTCGCGAAGGAGGTGGCGGGATGGGAGAGAGAAAGGTAGCGAGAGAAAGGTAGAGGTAGGCGCGTGGAACATATACGTGCCGTACGGCGCGTATATGTTCCACGCGCGCCTCAAAGAGATGTCAGCATAATATGAAGGGGCCCCTCAGAGCCAAGCCTGCCGGGTAAGCGGGATTGTCCGAAAGGGTTACCGCTACCCCGGAACATAAAGGGCTACGGAAGGAACATGGATGGGTTTTAGTCAGTAAGAGTCTGACACTCCCTTCCGCTCCACCCAGAGCCAATATGACTGCTTCATTGGATGATTTCCCAGCCTTAAAAAAAAAAAAAAAAGCAATTGAAGAGGATATATGGTAAGCAGCATTTCGATCTCGTTTTTTTTTCACATAAGAATGTCGTAGTGGCACCTGAATATCTCTATTGTTGCAAACTCTTTGGTTGTGCAAACTTTTTATAAATTTTTGTATTTTTTATTCGAATGTTATTCTTCGCTTTTGTTTTCATCTGTCAAATGGTTTGTTTTTTGTTTTCCATTTATGTTATTTTTTATAATTTTCCCATTTAAATCCTTTATTGCGCTAAGTTTTAGTTTTATTTCATTCCAACAACCACCAAAACATACAGTCCATTTGTCATCGTTTACATCTATTATGGAAGTGTTTTTGGCGTTGGTGGGGGCAACCACGCCAAAAAGAACACCGCATTACATCAGAATAATTGGATTGGGATCAGTGCCGAAATTTGTTAAATATTTGTCACTATTTTACATCTATTTTGAAAGTGTTTTTGGCATTGGTGGGGGCAACCACGCCAAAAAGAACACCGTATCACATCAGAATAATTGGATTGGGATCAGTGCCGAAATTTGTTAAATATTTGTCACTATGATCCGCATTCAATAAGTTTATTGAACAAAATCTAGAAACTGGCTTCTAATGATTGCGACACACAGTGTTTTACACAATGGCTGGTTTTTACACAGGTAACAATAATATTTTTAAATTTTACTATTATTTGACTGTTTCAGTAAATTGACTCGGTCATCACAATATCACGTGTGTTCAAAAATCAGGGTTTTTTTTTAAATGATTGTTTACGCTTGACTCTTGTTTGGATGTTTCTGTGTAAACATGACATACCTTTAAAAAGAGTTACAAAGCCTCCAAAAAAAGACACCTGGACAGCCTGTTGGCAGTTGTACCGGGGAAGAATGGACAGTGGATCCTGCAGTAGTGCCCCGCATAGAATTCAAACAAACTCAATCATCAAGTTGAACTCTATTCAAAGCCACGTACGTACTTATCTTGTTACATGCGACGTAGTTTTTGGCGCATCGAATACGTGACATTGTATTGTTACTTTTCATTAATATACTTTATTATTATAATGAACTAGCTTCCGCCCGCGGCTTCGCCCGCATAATATGTCAACAAATTATACACATAAACCTTCCTCTTGAATCACTCTACCTATTACAAAAAACCGCATCAAAATCCGTTACGTAATTTTAAAGATTTAAGCATACAGACAAACAGACAAAAATAGCGACTTTGTTTTATACTATGTAGTGATTTGAAAGCTTAATACATTTTTATTCCTGTTGCTTATTGAATTACTTCCTCAATCTTATCTGACGCAGTAGCATTGGCTTCCAATCACTTTTAAATTAACTAATTTTGTTGTGAAACATGAAAGCCAAGCAAGCATTACTGCTGTTTATCTTCCTTATTAACACAATACAACTAAAAATAGCTTGTAGCGTGCTAATAAATAAATAATTAAACAGCAAGGAAAAATAATCAAAACATGATATTATTTTTCCGGGAAATTATCCTAAAGAATCTTTATAGCATGTGAGTACTTACTCTCTTGAGAGCTCGTGAGCCATTTTAATGCCAAAAAATTGACTAAAATTATTCCACTAACAAGCAACTTTTATTCAGGGTTATATAAAAAAAAAACTGGATACATGCGTATGGTAATGAATACTGCGCATGGTAACCTTGTTAACAGTAAAACACGAGATTCTTTAAAAGTTAAATTAGCCCAGTAATTATTATACACTCCTTTGCAAAAAAACGACGAGTTAAGACAACGAGTATTTTTTGGTATTTTAATAAAATAAGTTATTAAAAAATAAAAATCTAAAGTGAGTATGTCCTCCCCTTGCAGTGATTACGGCATGTAATTGTCTTGACATGCTTTCCACCAGGGTTTTGATGGTGTCCTGTGGAATGTGTTCCCACTCAGCCCAGATCACACGTTTAAGCTCCCTGATGTTTTTTAGAAGAGTTTGGACAGATCATACTCGCCTTTTTAAGAGGTCCCAGATTTGCTCAATGGGGTTAAGGTCGGGGCTTTGCGCTGGTCAATCCAAAAGACGAATACCGACCACTTGCATCTAAGCATCTACGTCGCCAGAACGGTGGGCCCGAGCATTATCGTCCATGTAAATGGCATGTTCACCAATTACAGTCAGTGTGGGTTGTGCATGTTGACAAAGGATTAATGTTATATACCTTTGCGCATTTAGTGACCCATTTTCTATGAATACTATCTTGGTACGATAGCTGGAAGTTACGCCCACCCAAAGCGTAACGGTCCCTCCAACATAAGGGGTGATTTCTTCAAAACATACGTCGGCGTAGCGTTCCCCTGGTCTTCATAACACTCACTGACGTCGGTCCTCACCATTCAGATAAATTCGAGCCTCATCGGAGAAGATTACGCTACTCCAGTTACCTAGTGTCTAAAATAGGCAATTTCTAGCAAACCTCAATCGAGCAATCCTGTGCTCACGGAGTAACTTGGGGGCCCGCGCTGGTAGTCGACTGCGTATATCAGCCGCTAAAAGCCTCCTCCTCACGGTCCATAGGCTAACTTGCGCTCCTCGTACCTCTTCAAGGTTTATTTTGGGGTCTATGTAACTGCATTTGCGGTTCCTAAGCGCCTGAGTCACAAAACAGCGGTCGTCTCATGGTTGTGTACAACATTTACTCATAGAACCTTGTCTTATCTGAACGGAACCTGTCTCTTGGTATCGAGTCCAGGTCCTTTGGATGGTTGAACGACTCACGTTTAACCGCTGTGAGACGTAACATTGGCTTCACTCCTCTCCAGCAGCGCTATAATTTGACTAGCTCTTATTGCTTTTTCTGCCATTACAATAGATACAAAGATATCTGTTTTAAGTAACAATAAGGCAAGATTTTGCGACAAACATAAATGATTCTACTAAAAATAACGAGAAGTTAATTTTAGTGGCCTGATAACCTTTTAACCGCAAACCCGCGAAAAGTTAGTAAAAAGTCACTAACTGAAAAAGGGATTATTGGTTAAAAAAACTAAAGTTTCCAATTTGGAATTTACTTTCAATACCCCAGACTCTTTATCAAGTCCTAACAACACAGTTTGGCTATTAAATCCTCTAAAAACGAAATGATAACCAATAATGTAGAAAAATCAAAACCGCCCGTTTTTTTTGCAAATGAGTGTATAAGGCAGAAAGAATAACCACGGTCAAGGTATTATATGGTTATTTTTCAAACTTGCAAGATAAAGGGATAAACCATCAAAAGATTGCTTACTTTTCATACGGTGAAGTGATCATGTTGATTAAACCGAACTATGTGTTTCACTTTTTAAATTGAAGTTTGGTGCGACGCGTGCGCACTTTGACAGGTGAATCTCAACTGCTTGCTACGCACGATTGTGTTGTAGCATTGTTTCGTCCGCTGGGAATCCCATACATCCGAGTGTTTATAAAATAACGCCAGTAATTTAACGTCATGCCGAAGATATGAATGCGAAATTCTTTCTCTTAATTTTAAATAATTATCACATCATTGTCGTGAGAAGTTAAGTGGGAAGTTTTCATATTGATGATGGATTATAAACATGCGTATCTTGTAATCTCCAAAAAGTTGATACATTCCTCAAAACTGGTGCCAACTCAATCTAGTTACAGTTTGGTGATGTCATACTTTGAACAAGTTTTAAGGCTAAGATTATAACACAACATCAACAATATAAGTAGATAAAACAATAAATAATATATCAAACTGGTTATCCCCGAGTGAAACAGTTATGTAACAAAACTTACCAATTGATATGGGATAGATTTAGCGCTTTGGGACTTACTCAAAGGTAGTTTAAGTGCAAAAGCGGATTACGACTTAAGTCTTTTATGGTTTCCATCCAGGTTCTTATGAAACCATCTCTTGATAAGGACGACAGTGAAATATCTACTATTAGCTTGTCGCGTCCTTCACTGGCTAATTAAGGCAAGGAAAGAAATCTCTCAAACTGCAGCAAATTGTCTCCTGAAGAAAACTTATCTAACTTTCTGTGTCACTGAGTTCTTATTAATGCTTTGATAACTGTTTCAAACATTCAGGCTATTCAGGCATCTTAAATTATGTTTAAAACATGAAATGTAAAGAAGGCCTTCCGATCCTTCCTATGATGATGTCCTAGCCCTAGGTGGAGCTAGCCAGCGCCGAAAACCTAACAGAAAGAGGGGTAATGCTGGCCCAATACCATTTTTTTTATCAGAGTCGCCCTACCAGACTGGCCGGTTTTAAATGGAATTTAAGTAAGACCAACTAACTATAAAGCTATTGATGTGCTTAAGGGGAATGAATCAAGTGATCAAGTGATCAGGCAACTGGTTGACTAATTTCACATCTAATCAAGCCAAGCACCAACTCGATATGGATCGGGAGTTCCAGAAGAGACTCACCAGACAAGTAAATTCCTTCACAAAGAGTGTAGCTGATCTATCTGAGAAACTGAACTCAAAGACCCCTGAACTATTTCGACCCCATCATACGATGACCATTACACCAGCCACATTTACCACAGCAGAATCGGTCAGCTCACCTCGGATGGATTTTCCGGACAAAATAGAGCTCACTCCATCAACAGTTTTATAGTCTACCCATTAACTGCTACCATTAATGCTCACAGTGACATATCACTTCGCCCTACCTCTGCTAGGTTAACCCATTAGTGGAGATAGGAAAACCCTACGTGTGTCAATCACGATAACCCTACTATTTATTGGCAAGGCTTACAACACAGTTCATATTAAAATTGATTAAAGAGCTTATCCGCATCTCAGAGCGCTAAGACAAAATCAACAACTTGCGCAAGACTTTTAGAAACATTTCCGATAGAGAAGACCAATGGGTCAGAAAGCCCTTACAGTTCACTTACAGAGGAGCCCTGTTGACTCTCACTGACCCCAGCCCCCGAAAATCTTGACTCGTTTTATACTTCTGAAATGAAAAGACATTCATGATAGTTTTGTCTTAATATCAAACCAACGTTAACGCGTCAAAATTTTAATGATGAAACTAGCGAATTCTTCCGTATCTTCCTATAGTTTAACTGTTCTCATTTACCTAAACGAAGAAAGCTGCTGGTTCAAATTAACCTTCAGGACTGTGATACTTTGCCAGGGACTTATTAACCGAGCTGGACGTGATTTGTCCTTGAGTAGTTGCTGAGCAAGAATTTGACAAGAGTATTTATGTTCTGCGCCCAACTATTCGGATTCGCATCTATTTAGGCCTAATCTCATCTAATGGCCCGTTTTTAGGGTGCGTAGCAAAATGGTAAAAAGGAACCCTTATTGCGCGACTCAGTCTATCCGTCTGTCACAGCTGGATATCTCAAGGCCTACTAGTGCTATCAGCTTGAAATTTGGAACAGTTTTAGATTTTACAAATAAGAAATAAATATTATAAATTTTTTTGCAATAAGATCTTAGAGAAAGGGGATCTTATAAATCGCCAAAGTAGGGCCTACTAGAGGGGTATCACATGAAAGAGCGGGGATTGCACAAACCGACAATTGTTTTTTTTTGGGCGGCATGGTTTTTGACTTAAATGATAGGCATAACTTAATACTAGAAATACAGATAAATAAAATACAGATAAATAAAAAAGATATCAACTATTTTTCAGATTTTGAAAAGTACATACATCTTTTATGGGGTTCTGTGTTAAACGTTACAACAAAATACCTTGTGACATTTGCAATGGAATGAAAGAAAATTTAAAACTCATTTTAAAAGTACACTTTGTTTACTAAATTTTTTTTGGTTTCAAAAATATCATCTCTGCTCTAGGAGTTGAGCCATTGAGACAGATGTTTATAATGTTGAATCCATAATAAATAAATTCTCTTCTTATATTTATTTAAAGTTTTTAGTATTCATGTTGCCGTTATGTGGTTTATTTGTTAGATGTTGTGTTAAATTGTAAGCTACTTCCGCGATAAAATGTCCGCTACCTTTTTACACGTTGTACTGCTTACACACCATTTAAATCATCCAAATCCATCAAGTCAATCATAATTATATATATACCCATCATATTACGACCCATTTCGAGCGATTTATATGTAAAAACTTTAGTACCATAAATAGTTCAATAACTAGTGATAAACTTCATTTTATAATAGCATTTTATTTAGTAATGGTTTAAATCTAGTAATAGTAGCAGAACAAAATTTAGATCATGTTTTGGAAAAAGACTGTTATTGTTTAAACAGCATTTGCAGTGTAGGGGACTAACAGAAATTGTTGGCTTTCCCTTAATCTGACGACTGATGCCGATGTAGAGCGGAGGCTCTCACTAGCTAAATAAACAGTGATGCACTCAAATGGGATATGCGATTTCACCTGAAAATCGATAGGAATCGCAGATTTGGACAAATAAATGGAAGTACATATTATATTCTGGGCACATAATAGTTGTTTTCATAATCTTGTATTTATCTTTAATTGAATTAACGTTGATTGCTATTCGTATTTGAAGCTGGCACTTTCTTGAAAAATTGTCGGTATTTAGACATTTTTAAATTTCAATTACTTGAAAGTAATGATTAAAAGTTAACCAGGACGATTTGACCATTGTCAGAGTACGACTAGGACTGATTATTTCAATGTTATTTGAAAAACATTCTCCTTTTATCTTATATCTTTACAACATAAAAAGAGTTGGGTGGCACTTTTGAATATTACGTAACGGCACAACAGCCCTTTGGGCTCCCGTGCCATGAAGGTTATACCTTCTTCTTCGTGTGATGAGCGACTCACCCGGTGTCAGAGTTTTTGGTGGCCATAGGCCTCTGACTTGGGATGCCCGGCAGAAAACCTCCACGTGTGCCCGGGGACTGGAGTTCCTTTCTGGACACGTCCGGGGGGAAGGCCAGTCTTTGGGCCGGTGCATCCTGGGGTGCGGGCAGCGACTTCCCATTTGGGCTATTTCCCAGTGGGTTCTCGCTGTCCGCATGCTAATGTTCTGCCAGGAGGATCGCTCCACACCTGCCGCTCTGAGTAGCAGAGCGGCAACTGTGGTGGAGTCAGAGCGGGCCCGGTGTGCACTTACCCTGCCGCCGGGCAGGCAGGAGGGGTAACCCTCCTGTCACCGCTATAATCTCGTAGCCCCGGAGACAGTTACGGTCATGTCTCTGACTGTTGAAGGGGGTCGAGGGTCTTGGCTTAACCGCCCGGACCGCGAGGAAGATTAACCTCTATAAAAAATTCCCCAAACCCCTAAGCGGCGGCGCACCGTGAGAGGGGTTGCAAGCTTGACTGATGGGTAGCTTGATTCAGTCACTAGTGCGGACCACATAATTTGAGCAAGTACAGAATGAATATACTCGTGGGACTAAATATGGAAAAAAAATTATATAAAAAACCCAAACCCAAACCCGACGGAGAGGAGAGGAGTGGTGCGGGATCGGAGTCCGATCCCGCATCTGGTGGTGCGAGCACGGGAGGCTCGGAGAGCTGCCCGCCGTGCCAAGGAGTTGGCCGCTGCTACGAGGAACCGCAGGTTCTTCGCCAAGCGGCCAAGATCAGAGGACGGCCAGGGGTCGTCATCTGAGGGAGAGCTGGCCTCAGCTCGCAAGATCCCCACCAGCAAACGGGGGGGGGTCAGAGAGCGAGGCGTGGGGAGGGGGCTCACTGGCCGGGAGGCCACCGAGCTTGAAGAACGTCCCCAGAGGGACGTGGAGACCGGTCAGGCGGTCGCCTCGGGGCCCTCCAGTGACGAGGCGAGTGCGACTGGCGGTCCCAAGGCGGACCGCAAAGACGAGTTTGCGGCGGTCGTGGAGGCCGCTATCCGGGACGTGTCCCTGAAGAGGGTTCGGGCCTCAAGGAGCAAGGCCATCGTCTCGGCTACGGCCTCCATCCTGGCGGCGGTCAAAGAGGCCGGGTGCGCCGGGCCTCCGGCCAGTGAGGTGGCCGATTTGCGGGCGGAGGTGGCACGCTTGTCGGCCGCCTTGAAAGCTATCCAGGAGGAGAATGGGAGGCTCCGCGCAGACCTGGCCGGCCTGAAGGCTACAACCAACAAGGCCCCCCGGGAGGCGAGCCGCCCGCCGCCGCCGCAGCAACAACAACAGCGGCAGCAGGGGCCAAGCCGGCCCGAACCGGAGGGGAACCGGGTCCTGGACCTGGTTCGCCAGGAGCTAACCTCCTTCCAGGCGCGGTTCCAGGAGCGATTCTCAGTTATAGAGGGAATCGTCCTGCGCCTGTCTCTGGCGCCTGGAAGGACGGCCACAGGCCCGAAGCCGGCCTCGTACGCAGCCGCTGCGGCGGCTGCCGCCCCAAAACCCGGGCCGTCAGGCACAGCCTTGGCGCCGGCAAAATCGGCGCCGTCCGGCAAAGCCCCAACGCCGGCCCGGCAGACCAAGGCCAAGAAGGGCAAAAAGTCCCCACCGGCGCAGGTGGATAGGGTCCCAGAGCCCTCTCCCCGGCGCCCAGGGCCTCCCGCGACCGATGCCGAGTGGCAAGTGGTCGGGGAGAAAAAGGAGGCGGCCAAGGCAGCGAGGAGGAAGGAGAAGAGGCGGCGCCGCAAGGAGCGAGCCGTCGCGGCGAGACTCCGCGCCCCAAAGACCGCGGCTGTAGTCATCACACTACAGCCGGACGCGGTCAAGAGGGGCATCACGTACCGCGACGTGCTCACCAAAGCACGTGGGGCGGTGGACCTCCAAGAGTTGGGGATCACCGGGGGCCTCCGGCATAGGGTGACGGCAACCGGCGCTCGCATGCTGGAGATCCCCGGTGCGACAAGTGGCCCCACCGCTGACGCCCTAGCTGAGAAGCTAAGGGCGTCCCTTAACGCGGAGGAGGCTCGGGTCTCCAGGCCCGTGAAATGCGCAGACATGCGTATCATGGGCCTGGATGACTCCGTCACGGAGGGAGAGGTGGTGGCCGCCGTCGTCAGGACGGGCGGGTGTCTCGCCGAACAAGTGAAGGCAGGCACCATACGCCCTGACTTCACGGGCATGCGAACCGTTACGGTAAGCTGCCCCGTGACGGCGGCCAGCAAGATTATGGAGGGCTGGGTTTCAGCACAGGTTAAGCTGCTGGAGCCCAGACCTCCGAGGTGCTTCCGTTGTCACGTGGGGCACCATGTCGGTGTCCAGTGCACCTCAGAGGTGGACCGCAGCACACTGTGCTTCCGTCAGCCCGGACACACGGCCGGCTCTTGTAACGCCGCGCCGCACTGCGTCGCATGTGCGGCCGCTGGCAAGCCGGCCGATCACCGGGCGGGGAGCAAGTCCTGCGCCCCGCCTGCCGGGACCAGGAGGAGAGGCAGGCCCTCCGCCGCCACCCCCACCGTCGCCGCCGCCGCTGCCGCCACTGTCGCCGCCGCCGCTGCCGCCACTGTCGCCGCCGCCGCCGCCACCGACGCCATTGCCGAGGGCCCCTCGCAGGGGACCCAGGGGGGAGTCAACATGGAGGAGTGATGGCCCCACTTTGCTTCCTCCAGGCGAACATCAACCACTGCGCCTGTGCACAGGACCTCTTGCTCCAGAGCATGGCGCAGTGGTCGATCAATATCGCCGTGGTCGCTGAGCCGTACTTTGTCCCGCCCAGGGATAACTGGGTGGAGGACCTGAGCGGCTCAGTGGCCATAACTTCGTCGGCCGCCGCCGGCACCCCGTCCCTCGAGGGTGTCTCGAAGGGACAGGGGTGCGTCGCAGCACGGTTCGGAGCGATTGTGGTAGTGGGAGTGTACTACTCTCCGAACCGAACTCTCGCCGAGTTCCACAACTCTCTCACAGAGTTGAGTGTCGTCGTCTCCAGAAGCCATCCCTTCCCCGTGCTAGTGCTCGGGGACTTCAACGCTAAAAGCCTGACCTGGGGTTCCCGCTACACGGATGTGCGGGGTAGGATGGTGGAGGACTGGGCTCTGGAAGCAGGCCTAGCCGTCCTCAATCGGGGTTCTGTTCCCACGTGCGTGCGGATGCGGGGTGAGTCCGTTGTGGACATCTCCTTCGCCAGCCCCGCTCTGTCACAGTACGTCTTTGACTGGCGCGTAGTAGAGGAGGTGGAGACCTACTCCGATCACCGGTATATCCGGTTCGACGTCTCCACCCAGACCTCAAGCGCGCCGGTCCGACAGGCCCCGAGTGGTCCGCGGTGGGCGCTGAAACAGCTGGACCGGGAGCTCCTCCTGGAAGCCTCGATCGTGCAGGCCTGGGTGTCATCACCGGTCAGGCCTGCCGACATCAACGACGAGGCAGAGTGGTTCCGGGAGGCCATGTCCGAGATCTGTGACGTGGCAATGCCCCGAGTCCGGCCAGGATGCGCCCGACGTCAGGTGTACTGGTGGTCGCAAGAGGTGGAAGCACTTCGCAAGGCGTGCGTCGAGGTGCGCCACCTGTACACCAGGCACCGCAGGCTCCGCATCCGCCCTCCGGATGCGGCAGCCACGGAGGCGGAGCTGTACGAGGGGTACAGAGCGGCGAAGACCGCCCTCCAGGAGGCTGTCCAGCGGGCCAAGGATGTGGCCCGCGAGGAGATGGTGGGGACTCTGGACCTAGATCCATGGGGGCAAGACGCCCCGACGCAGAGTGCCGCCCGTGCTCTGACGCAGAGTCTCCGCCCTCAGCTGGTGGAGGAGGTGGTGAGCGCTCTGTTCCCTTCACGGGGGGAGCATACTCCCCCGCCTATGGCTCCGCCCGAAGCGGACCACGAGGACGACGACGACATCCCCGCAGTGACCGAGGTAGATCTGAGAGCGGCGGTTGGAAGGCTCAAGGCCAAGAATACCGCCCCAGGACCCGACGGCTTGCCAGGTAAAGCCTGGGTCCTGGCCTCAGGGGCTCTCGGGCCCCGACTGGAGGCGCTCTTAAGCGCATGCATGGAGAGAGGCCAGTTTCCGCTCCGATGGAAGACGGGGAAGCTGGTCCTCATACAGAAGCCAGGGCGCCCTGCGGACTCTCCGTCCGCATTCCGGCCCATAGTGCTGCTCGACGAGGTCGGCAAACTCTTCGAGAGAATTATTGCGGGCCGCCTCGTCGGGCACCTTGGAAGGACGGGGCCGGACCTTGCGGACTGCCAGTTTGGCTTCCGCAAGGGGCGCTCGACGGTGGACGCCATCATGCGCGTTAGAGCCCTCACGACGGGGGACGCGGTGTCCCAGGGTAGGGTCGTCGTGGCGGTGTCACTCGACATCGCCAACGCCTTCAACACCCTGCCCTGGAGTTGCATTAGGGAAGCACTCCGGTATCACCGGGTGCCGACCTACCTCCGTCGAATAGTCGGGGCGTACCTGACGGACAGAGCCGTCATCTACCCCTGTCGCGATGGGGAATGGAACCGGCGAGAGATGTCGTGCGGTGTCCCGCAGGGATCGGTTCTGGGGCCGTTCCTGTGGGACATCGGTTACGACTGGGTGCTGCGGGCCGACCTCCCTGACGGCGTCAGCGTACTTTGCTACGCTGACGACACGCTGGTCCTGGCGCAGGGGAGGTCGCATCAGGCGGCGGCCGACGCGATGACACGCGGGGTTGCGACAGTCGTTGAGAGGATCCGGCAGTTGGGTCTCGAGGTGGCACTGCACAAATCCGAGGCCATGTCCTTTCATGGGCCTCGGAATAGGCCACCATCGGGATCCCAACTTACGGTAGGAGGGGTTCACATCGGCGTCGAGACCACGATGAAATACCTGGGTCTGGTCCTCGACAGCCGATGGAATTTCGTGGAGCATTTCCGACGTTTGGCCCCCAAGCTGGAACGGACTGGGGCCGCCTTAAAGCGGCTCTTGCCCAATTTGAGGGGGCCAAACGCCTCCTGCCGGAGGCTTTACGCGGGAGTCGTGCGGTCCATGGTGTGGGCGCGTTCATTGCGGCGACGAGCCGCTCACTATCTGAACGCGCCCCAAAAGGTGGTAGCCATTCGGCTAATCCGGGGGTACCGCACGATCTCGGGCGAGGCGGCAAGCCTCCTTGCCGGACTGCCGCCGTGGGATCTGGAGGCGATAGTCCTCGCGCGCCTGTTCGAGTGGCGCGTGGAGGTACTAAGCCGGGGGGAAACTCCGTTTCCGCAGCAAATTGCGGCGGAGCGGACGGACCTCCGGCGCGATCTCATGGCGGCCTGGAATCAGCGACTGTCGCAACCCAGCGCAGGGCACGCCACGATAGTGGCGGTAAGGCCCCTCTTTGAGGAGTGGCTAGAGAGGCGTCACGGCGCCCTCACCTACCGCCTGACGCAGGTCCTCACCGGACATGGATGTTTCGGGAGGTTCCTGCACATCATCAGGCGGGAGGAAACGCCCGGGTGTCACCACTGCGAGGATCGCCCAGAGGACACGGTAGAGCACACGGTGCAAACCTGCCCCGCTTGGGCGGAGCACCGCCGTGTCCTCGTAGAGGCGATCGGCGGCGGCGACCTCTCGCGCCCGGCCCTGGTGCAAGCCATGGTCCGGGGCGAGAGGGAGTGGGAGGCAGTCACCTCCTTCTGCGAAAAAGTCATGCTCGCGAAGGAGGTGGCGGGATGGGAGAGAGAAAGGTCCTCCCGTCCCAGCCACCGCAGGAGACGCCCCGGGCGTCGGGAGCCACGTGACGACTCCCGGCCACCGTAGGCGCGGGCCTGCGGACGGTGAGTAATGGGTGACTCACCGTCCGATCAGCACCAGACCTGTGTTGTACGGCGCGTATATGTTCCACGCGCGCCTCAAAGATATGTCAGCATATGAAGGGGCCCCCCAGGGCCAAGCCTGCCGGGTAAGCGGGATTGTCCGAAAGGGTTACCGCTACCCCGGAACATAAAGGGCTACGGAAGGAACATGGATGGGTTTTAGTCAGTAAGAGTCTGACACTCCCTTCCGCTCCACCCAGAGCGGGAGCAGTCATTGGATGATTTCCCAGCCTTAAAAAAAAAAAAAAAAAGGCCTCTGACTTAGCTTCACATGGTGTTGAGAAATATCTCCCAGGCATGCCAGTTTCCCAGAGGACACGGTAGAGCACACGGTGCAAACCTGCCTCGCTTGGGCGGAGCACCGCCGTGTCCTCGTAGAGGCGATCGGCGGCGGCGACCTCTGTGTCGTGTGTGTATGTATGTATGTGTATGGGTTTGTGTGTGGTATGGTTGAGAGTGTATGTTATACCTACATATTACATGCGCAAGTGCTAAGAAAATGTACGTTTTCCATTAATATAAATTAAATGTTAACTGATTATCTGAATAAGTTTTTCTGTTTCTTCGTAGGAGAGTTCCATTAAAAATTCCAGTACCTTCTTTTTACAGTGGAATTTATTAAGCGAAATATTAATAAATTCTTTATGACGGTATCGCACTGGATCATACATGTAGATGAATCTTGGATTTGCAAACAGTATCGATGTATGAATACAGCCACGTGACGACTCCCGGCCACCGTAGGCGCGGGCCTGCGGACGGTGAGTATGGGTGACTCACCGTCCGATCAGCACCAGACCCGTGCCGGACGGCGCGTATATGTTCCACGCGCGCCTGAAAGACATGTCAGCATTTGAAGGGTCCCCTCAGGGCCAAGCCTGCCGGGTAAGCGGGATTGTCCGAAAGGGTTACCGCTAACCCGGAACATAAAGGACTACGGAAGGAACATGGATGGGTCTTGGGTCTGGGTCTCATTAGTCAGTAAGAGTCTGACACTCCCTTCCGCTCCACCCAGAGCGGGAGCAGTCATTGGATGATATCCCAGCCTTAAAAAAAAAGGCATGCTAGTTTCCTCATGATGTTTCCCTTCACCAGTGATAATTATACAATACGCACATTGAATCCAAAAAATCGGAGGTGCGTGCCTTGGTTTCGAACTCGAGACCTACGACTTGGCAGTCCGACGCAGACGGTCACACCACTACTAGTATATACCTGTAAATAATGTATTAGCCAGAAAACACAAATCCATAAAAGAAAATGATCTTTTCTACACTGCGGAATGCCATTTGCCTCTTCCGTTTTCAACTGGAAACTTTTTCAACAAAGTAAACCTCTATAAAATACTTAAAAGACAACCTCACGAAAGCCGTTCAGACTCAAACCAGTTTAAGCTGGATATTTTTTTAATTTTTATATTCCTAGTTCAAACAGCGCTATTCATTTAACTGCAGAGTCAACAGGGCGAAACGGAACACTCGGTTACACATGAATCAGAACCCGGTATCTGGTAGCGAACTACGACAAATGTTGGTTATGCTACTTAAATGTTACTTTTTTATTCTAGACGCGATGACAGTATTTGTAAAGAAATGTGTTTTGAAAGAGAAGGTAGCAGATTTATCCGTATCATATAGACATGAAAAGGTTTCCTCCTTACATTTCTTGTATGGAATGGTAATAATTCGAGGCTTAAAAAATTTTAAATGTATTATTAACAACAAGCTTTGACGGAAACTCCCAACAGCATCATGCCCGATGAGGTCCTTACCTAATGATATTACAATATTAAAACAGAGAGAGAGAGAGAGACAGTTATTGAAATTGGTGCTTCATCAACATTTTTTAGTTAACCGTCATGAAGGCTAATACATTGTTGATTAAAAAAAACTTTTAGAGTTCTGTTTCTTCGTCATACGAAACCTTTTTTTAATCAACAATGATAAAAAAAACTAAATTTTTTCCTTCATGATGGATACTTGGACTTGTTGATGAAGCTTTGGTGTAATAGAATTTTTTAGGACTAACTATTTACTATCTTCCATCCGATCAAATATAGCTGTACAATATGGACAATCTTTCGCAGCCGCCACATACCGTGTTCTTGGCATATGAAATCACGCGAACTATCAGGCCGTGCCATAATGTTGCCATAGATCAGCGCTAAACGCTCCTCGCGGTGCCATTCATAAGTTGTATGATAAAACGCTACTTTGGCCGCCCCAGAAACTTTCCCCTCAAAGGAGGGATATTTTCGTGAAAATTTAAATCCAAACCCGATTGTAGATATTTTAGCACGTCTATTTTATAGTGGTCACCTTTGGGATTTCAATTTGAACATGTAATATTTTAACGCTTCCAATTTGTTGAAAAGAACATTCAAATAATAGAGGTAGAAGAATAAGCTTTCAGCAAATTGTCATATTAGGTGTCAATTACCTAACAGCTATTCGAGGTTTGACAAGGGACTGAGTCTGTTTGGGACGAGTTCGACACCACCCGTTGCTTGACAATCATGTTTGTTACTGGCTCCGATATTAGACGCTTCCCTTTTTGTTCTTTTTTGATTTTCATTCAGCATCTTTCACTCGCAGTGATACATTCATACACACGATGAGTCTTGAACTATTAACCAATTCCAATCCATTTATGATGGAACTTATTACTCTCCTCTTTTATTACTAGTTAGCGACTGTTTAAACAACGTATTCCATTACTACATTAACTTTAACCAACGAGACACTATTAATTGGCCGGAACGCAAACAATCTCATCAGTATTCACCCGCAAAAACCCATGCCCGGAAACATTAATAATCGATATTGTTTGTATACACAAGTTATTTACGATAATGTGCGATGACCATATGTAATTAAAATATGGTGTTGTAAAATCATCCTTAATCTGTTCGGTGGCTGATAAAACGGATCAAGCTGTAAATTGAATCTCATACATTAAATAAAGGTAGAGCCGAATTTGTTGCTTTATAAAAGAACCCTTTTAGGGTTTCATAGTCATATTGAATTTGTAGATGTAAATTAAATTAATAACAATATTAGATTACATCAGTTGGATAACGTTGCTGCTGAAAACGAGTAAGGATTTTATAATTAAAGCTGTTATTTTGTAATAACAAACCAAAACTTTTTACCAAATGCATTGGAAAGTATATACGGTAGTTATAACGAGAAATATTTTTTTACAATTTTTGTCCATCTGTTTGTTCCTACTAATCGCCCAAATAGCTGGACTGATTTTCACGGGACTTTCATTGACCTATAGCATAAATTATAAGGCGTAACTTAGAATACTGTTATTTTAGAAAAAGTATTTGCTACCACGTGGGCGACGCCGCGTGCAGCAGCTAACGTAGACATTCTGTTGCACTGAGTTTGACGCGACGCAACGTCTCAGTCTTGCGCACCAGGAGAACTCACAAAGTGCTTGGGAGCAATTACTCACCCACCCCTTACAGGATTCTACATGACTAAAAAATTCGGCAAGTTAAAACTTGAGATGAAAACATTGCTTAGAGGATTTTATATTCATCACCGTTCCGCGTTGGTTAGTATCCAGTAGGCACTCCGACGACTGATATGATCAAATACGCTGGCCAGTAGGCACTCCGACGACAGATATGATCAAATACGCTGGCCAGTCGCCACTAAAAACTTATTCCATACTACTGTTGAGCCTAGATGCAACCTTATGTTTGTATCTAGCTGGTTGGTTATAGCAAACAGTTGGTTGCATTCGAGCTTTTAAAATTATTGAAATAGTTTGATAGGTTTTTATAAAAGAAATAAAAATGAACTTTGTTCGTAGGCGCGCTATGGAATGGTAGTATCTTTAAATGAATAAAGTAATCTCCGTTCCTCTTAATCTTTTTCCTAAATCTATGACCACTTAATATACTTATTGAGAGCCGGATCTTTACACCCCTACCGCTTGTGCAAGACTAAGTTTCTCTCTCTCAACTAAACAAATGTAAAATATTTATTACGCAGCCAATTTTATTAGACTCTAACCTCGTTCTGGGACCTATTTTAATGAAACCCTTGGTTTATGCCTAGCTGTCTACTTTATTAGCCTAGGTCAACTCATTATTGTACGCAGGACTGTAATAATATTTGGCTTCTGATATATACATAAATATTTCAACAATTTCGTACCGGAAAAGCTGACATAATTCAAATAAAGTTAACTTTTGCCATGCATGCATGTGCCAAAACATTTGGTGTTCTCTAATAATAAATTTAAAATCATAATAAAAATGAAGGACGGGACGGTTGACGTGTGGTCAGGCATGCCACCGTCCGGGTGAGTCCATCAGACATATTATCTCTGGTTGTTCTCGCTTGTGAACTCTGAGGGGTACCGTATTACAAGTATGTGTTCAACTCAGTTCTTGAAAATGAACAATGTCACACTGAACTGGGATTGGGATCTATCTTTACTGACAGAATTATTGTCGCCAATAAGTCTGATATAGTGGTGATAGATCAATTAGTGCGCCGCGTAGTAATAGTAGATTTTACTATTCCACAAGACGAGACGAGAACCTCGTGAAAGCTGAGAAAGAGAAACAAATCAAATATCTCGGCTTAGCACACGACGTTTTTGACATGTTGAATATGAGTGAGCTCGGCTATCATTGTACCGATTGTCGTAACGCACAATGGCGTAATGGCCGAAAAAGCCTACCAAAAGCAAGTCGTCGCTCGTTAAATTTCTGCTATTTGGGGGTATGAAACCCCCAAATAGCAGAAATTTAACGAGCGAAATGTGTTCGCCAGTTATATTTAAGTCCATATCAGGGGCAAGGCACAAAATAATTTAGACAAACTTTTTCGATCTATCTTTAAAAAACTAATAAAAATAAACCATTTCAACTTCCTCACAGAGTCACGCTTCTATAGCAAACTTTCTGCTAATAAAACTCCGCACACACTGAATCGCGTTCAAAATTAAATACCAATCCTAACAAACGAAACTGAGTTGAAAACTTTCCGCTAAGCAAGAACGATTCAGTTGTCACTGCTGCAACTGAAGAGAATCCATTAATCCAATTTGTGGAGTCAGCCAATCGTAGGAACTCCTTTATTGGATTCCTCGGGACAGACCTCGTCAGCCACACTGTTTGTTGGCAAACATCTTTTGATCGCGGTATAAAAATCTTTGGGATTCTGTGGGTTTCTGGTTCACTGCTTGCAAAGATTTCATGAGTTAAATGGCCTAATTGTAATTAACATATCTACTGCCACAAATACTTACGGTTTTAAAAATAACTGGAAAAGTGCGAGCCGACTCGCCCACCGAGGGTTCCGTACAAACTTGGGGGTTTTTGATTACGTACTTTAAATAAAGACTATATTTTTTGAGATTTAATTATAATTTTTTTGTAGTTTTCAGATTTTTTCCTATACTTGTAGTTTATGACGATTACTAGCCAAATTTCATAGTTCTAGGTCAACGGAAAGTACTCTATAAATGTTGATTCCCTAGAGAAAATCGATTACGTTAAACGCTGTGAAAAATCGAACTTCTAAGAGTTCGATTTTTCACAGCTTCAAGGGACTGTAGACGTAAGTACATGGTTTTAATTTCACGCGTTCCCGAGATAAAGCCTCTTGACAGACGGACAACAAAGTGATTCTATAAGGGATCAAGTTTTTCCTTTTGAGGTACAGAACCCTAAAATTGTTCTGTGGTCGAAAAAAACTCAAAAATAACAACCATGGGCATACCGTGCTAAAATCACTGAAATAAGCTCGAGCTGGTTACATTAAAGGTATGGCCTGAAAGAGAATTATAATGAACCCAGCATGGCCCTTTTCATATGTATGTACATTAACAACTGAAAATAATAACTTTCGTTGCTTTTAGGTTTACACACCTAAAAATAGTAAGTATAGAAGTCGAAATAATGAGTGGGTTAGGTAGGGAAGGGGATGGATGTAAAGATTTGTTTAAAATATAAAATATTTAAAAAAATTGTGGTAATTTGCTTATTATTTTAATATTTGTATGCCATTTTGTGGCGAAATGTGTAATTGCACTAATAAGTTAAATAGGTACCTACTCTTACCATATTTGTAGCGCATTTACGGCAATTCATGGCTAGCTTGAGGAAATTTCGGTACATTTGCAGTGCGCCAAACTTGCTTAATATCTTTTAATTATTTGCAGTCGCAGCCTTGGCATTTTATGGGCGATACTACACTTTTCATGAAAAAATCTAATCGCACATTTATTTCTGGTGACAAACAGCCAAAAAAGAAGATTAATTAAAAAAGACAATTTTATTACCCGGTTGTTTGGCTTTTTCAGTGGTGTAAGTACTTTTTTAAGTTTTCATTCAATAATTGAAATGGAATTGATTGTGTTTTGCATGTGCTTGCGAGGCAACGCGTTTAATTTGGGTACAGTTAATAAATAATAATAGTTATTAACTGTTATTATTGTGATAATCACAAAATAACGATTTACTTGCTGTTTGTAATTTGATTATTAGGTGTACAGAAGAGAGGGATAACGTTAGTGCTGCTTGAGGAAAAAGTAAGCTAAGGTGGCGGTTCAAGGATAGTTTGGAAGGCATTAGTACCGACGAAAAAACGGTGCTCATCGAACTTTGTGCTTGGCGCGTGCAGATGCGCCTGCCCGCATTTACTAAACAGTCACCAATACACCGAAGAATGTCCTCGAATAAGGCTTACGAAGGCCATATTCATGCTTGATAATGTCAGGGGGCCCATACTGCTGAAATTTTACAAGGTTATCTCAGTGAAGTTGGTATTTCCGTTAAGGAATGGCCATAGAGCACCTCCATGTATTGTATTTTGAACAAAAGCAAGGATTGACCATAATCGATTGTTGAGGATTTGTTCCGACGGCGACGCCATAAACCTTTGATACTTAGGTTATGACATCGATATGTCTTAAAAGGTAATTTTCCAATGGAATTTACTCAATGCCTTAAATTGAAAATATTCTAAACTTATACTCCGGTTCCATTATATTTTCCTGGACAAAAGTATGTATATTTAGAGCCAAATTCGTCTGTATTGTACATTAAGCCGTTATAGCTCACTAGGGACTAGCCTCGCTGGAAAACCAGAGGTCCGACTGTTGTGGGCTTGTAATAAACTAATGAGTTTTCATACCTTGCAACAGGCTATAAATTACTTTGAAAATAAAATTTCCTAGGCTATTATTTAAATAAGATGTTGGTGCTTTTCGTTTCTTTTTACGAGAATTTTCGTATAATTTAACAGAGATATGAGATAATTGTAACACACAATGTAAGTTTCTTTTAATTTGTCAACTGCACCAACACAGCTCCAAATGTTTCTCATAAACAAAGTTAAAATAATAAGTAACGTAACATGCATGTTTGGTTTATGGCAATAAATTGGCGATCTTTTTGGGTCTCAAAGGAAAAGAAGAAAAAATATTTTAATTGACCAAGGAAAGGCAAAAGTATGAGTCTGTGCTTTCCAGACAAGTCTGAATGATTTAATTTAGCTGATTTTACCAACGATATAATTATATATTTAAACGTGGAATAAAAATTGACAGACAATGTTTATGGGAAATCTGTCAAAAATTATTCCTCGGATAAAGATTCAGACGTTGTCAAATACGACTCCCGGCCACCGTAGGCGCGGGCCTGCGGACGGTGAGTAATGGGTGACTCACCGTCCGATCAGCACCAGACCCGTGTTGTACGGCGCGTATATGTTCCACGCGCGCCTCAAAGAGATGTCAGCATATGAAGGGGCCCCCCAGGGCCAAGCCTGCCGGGTAAGCGGGATTGTCCGAAAGGGTTACCGCTACCCCGGAACATAAAGGGCTACGGAAGGAACATGGATGGGTTTTAGTCAGTAAGAGTCTGACACTCCCTTCCGCTCCACCCAGAGCGGGAGCAGTCATTGGATGATTTCCCAGCCTTAAAAAAAAAAAAAAAAAAAAAAGACGTTGTCAAATATATCCAAAATTCCCAGTGAATATTTTCTATCGATTCCTTTTATTTTAGAATACGACTTAACGTAGTTTTTACATATTATCTCCGTTATCATTCTCATGCAAGCTTAACTTCGAAAACCTCCCCGTTTTCAAGCACGTTCCTGTTATCACGATCCCAGAAACCCTCACACGACCTCCTTAAGAGGAAACTCAGTATATTTATGGTGACAATAGGTCGTAAACGAAAGCTGACTGCAACACAGGCCGCTAACGAAGCGAACTGTCCGGGGAAATCACACCGTTTTTATTAGCTTACCGCATAAATCGTGGTCATTGGAACCTATTAAGCGTGTATCGTAGGGGAATTAAGTGGTAATCAGCTGCGTGGGTGTAGTTTCTTTTTCCTTGAGTTTCAGTTAAATATTTCAATTGCTAGCGAGTGGTTATATAATTATATACGACGCTTCTATACTTTAAAAATAAACTAAGTAACCTCGTAGGCAGCTTAGTTTTGTCATGCCACTTGTTCGGATCGCATACATATGCAAGCAAAGGATGCAGCATAGATAATATAAGCAAGCTATGATATCCAACATAACCTACAATAGGACCAGAAACACATAGCTAGAAGTGTGGAAAGGGGGCTCCAAGATCTCAAGTACTAGAGTTCGAGAGATTGAGAGTACACACAAAAATGGATGAAGTTTTAGCACAATTATTAGAAAATATGGTCTATGCGCTGCTCTCCACGTTGGGTCCAAGGAGTACCTATAGGTATATATCTTATATATATCGGGGGCATCAATTTCAGATCAGACCTTTAGCGTCAAAATTGCAGGTCTCATACAAACCATCCCCTAGTTTAAGGGGTTGGGAGATAAAAGTAACAAGTTTTATAATTTTTTTGTTGTTTGTGTACTAATACTAGCTAACATAGAAAATTTCAGCTTTTTAGGATATTCGGAAATACCCTAAGAATTTTGATGATCATCACTGAGTCAGTAACGAAATCAGGGTTTTTTAGATATCAATAGGAGCTATGCAATTAAAACTTTAAATCCGCTATTGACAACATATCCCGAAAATTTAGTTGATTTCGCATAATCCAAACCCAAGTTATAAGGGTTCAAAAAACGACGAAGCGCTTCAAAGAAAAGGTAGGTAGTGCCCTTGCGCTTCGCTTGGCTCGTCTTGGCGGGGGCACTACCGTGCCCCCAGATTGAACACGTAATTAAAATGTTCACCAATATTTTTGCTTAATGAAACGACTAACAAAAAAACTCATGGCGTTTCTGTACTATTTTGTCAATTGCCAATCTATTCCAGAAGAAATAGATTTCATTAGAAATAAGTATCACCTTTGTACATATTTTTCTGTTCTTTTTTACTTTTTGTGTGGGTCTATAAATAAATATATGGCAGACCAGTCGTCAGCTGCACTTAGTCAACTACTTAAACATACTTAGTTGGTGCTTAGCGTTACTTAACGACTATTGGACAGGAAAAAAGCGGACCTCTTGTGGCGAAACTAAGTCGAAACTACTTAACTATTAATTGTATATGCCTTTGAATTCCGTATTGGTTCGAGTGTCGGGTCGTCGTGTCTTTATACTTGGGTGGCGGAGTGAGTAAATTACTTATAAATGCCCAGTGCTGCGGAAAATATGTGTCCGTTTATACTCTAGCTAAGACGTTAGAATATAATATTGAAACTTTGATGCTGAACATCACGATATTTAAATAATTATCACGCTTGTTGTGATGATTGACAAGTTTGTCGTTAATTACTCCGTCTGACACTCCCTTCCGCTCCACTGGTGGAGCGGGAGAGGGGGTCATTTGATGATTTCTCACAATCGAAAAAAAAAGCGTGCTGTTAAATGAAAAGTACGTCATTGCTGACAGAGCAAAGCGGACTATCTTAGAACAGGCCTCCAGAATGTTGCAAGCTGTCTTGGAGAGTCATTTGCGCTTCAAGGATAATGATGCTGCTGATGACATTAGATTTTCTCTTACAGCACTCGCAGGTAGTCCATGAAAAATAAAAATAATTTCGTTTATCCGTTCGTATTCGAATTCAATATCAGGTCAACGACGTAAGCTAAAAAAGTACAAGTTCAATACAAAACAGTTTTTAGGAGTCCTACAAAAGTGGATTTAAAATACTCTCTACCTTTGCCTTAGCGTTTCAGGGCATAAACGTTCCCAATCTTATAAAATTTCATCTTTCAGGTACCCGAGCGAACGTTAGGGTTTTAATAAATGATAATATAAAAGCTGCCAGACCTTGGTAAGGCTCTATGGACGCATATACATTATTTTGAGGTCAGGTAATTTAGGGTGGGTGAAATTTAATTTTCACCTCACAGGCTCGGAAAGAGTTTGTTTGTCATTCGAAATCTGAGCCGAAAATCGACTTTTGCTCTCTAGCGTGGAAAGAGTTTTTAAAATTCGAACCTTTCTATTTAATAATTTTCTATACCGCCAGTCCATTGAAAATGCATGACACGGTCTAAAATAAAATATTAAATAATACCGCTCTCCTTAAAAACTTCCATCACAGAATATCACAGTACAGAAATTAAATATTTTGCCAGGATATAATTGTAAAATTGGAATTAATGTTAATAAGTATTCCATTTGATTAAAAAAATCTGTGACGTCACATTTGAATATGCCATAAAAATACTACCCTGTCAAATACCCAATTGTGTTGTAATTTAAGTTTATTTTTTTAAATAAAATAAATACTAATATAATATTATGTTATTTAATCCTTTGCTTGGCAAAAATAAATATGTATTAAATTAAATTAGTTAGTTATTTGTATTAAATTAGTTTTTTCCTTTCATTCTCCTTAGAGGACAAGTAGGATATAGAACAAAATACAGGGTATTTAATTTTGGAGATATTCTGTGTAACTCATAAGATACATTGCCAAGTATCTGTTATTTTCTTCACATGAGTCAATGTATCTGAGACGCTCGAACAAAATAAAACTCAACAACACCTGTTTTCTTGCAGCTAGCAGTTTCCTCGCTGTAGTGAGGTGAAAAATTGTGTGTTGCGCTCGGCAGCAAAGCTTTTCTGCGTCTCGTACCTTTGAAACCTTCGTTACGCTCAGGATTCTATATTTGAACCACTCGCTACGCTCATGGTTCAACCCTAGAATCCTTCGCTTACTCAGGTTTCAATAGAAGTACTCGCGCCAAAAATCAACTTTCCAGCCTTGCATAACAAATAACTATTGTTATTATAAAACGCCTCATTGGGTTAGCGTCAACATTTCTGGGTGCTATTTGGAGGTTTTACTTGCACTACGGAGTGAAAATGTCAACAAATAGTAGGTTTTGTACCTACTATTATTTCAAAATCAGCGTTGTTGTTATTAAGTCTGTTATAAAGGCATAGTGTGACGCCACTATATTCATAGATTGATACTGTATGCAAATCTAAGATTCATCTACATGTATGATCCAGTGCGATACCCTCATACAGAATTGATTAATCCGCTGCTTGTATGATCCAGTGTACTATACTCAAAGAATTAAAGCACCCCAAGGGATCTAGTTTTTTTTGGTGATACACACGTGACCAAAAATGATACATAATGAAAACTAGGAAAGTAATTACAAACAGTTGCGCAAGTATACAGTAAATTCAAGGGAAGCATCATTGATGCATGACACATTTTGATGCACCGCTTAGTTCTAAATAACCAAAAGGTAGTTTTTAGCTCCATTTTGACTTTTAAATACGATTGGGCCACTAGTTCAAAATTGTGTGTTATCTAATTACCGTGCTGATACATACCTGCCATAATACGTACGTACATTTGGTAAAGAAACATAACCGCCACATCTGCTACAAAAATTATCCTATACTTTCCAATGCCGCATGAGTTTAAATGAACTCATCTTTACCAAAACGAACCTTATACGTGCTGAATGCCCCCCTATCAAAGGCCACATCCAGTCGTGAAATCCCATCATTATTTATCGAGAGTATTCGGGATTATTCGTTACGTATGCACAGCGTCGGATGTCGGACGCCCCGCGACTTATAACTTCGTATCCATTATTTCATACAAATTGAAATGTCAGTAGGCTTATTATTGATATCGTGTTTTCCAGATGGTCTAAGTCTACCGGTCCGTGTCGACATTTGGACGAGATTTTGACACTGCGTGTTATTTAATAAGTGTTGAGTCATGTTTGAAAAAATGTGTAATGTTGTTTTGGTTGTTATATCTATTGAAATACCTGGTGGTATTGTAAGATTTAGCATACATGATCCAAGATCTTCGTTCTTGTTAAATATTATCTCTTTTATAGTAAGGTAAGCATTCAAGCTCGCTTAAAACGAATTTTAAAAATGATATTTACAAATAACGGCGTTGTTCCACTATAATGTTACGCGGGGTTTTATTTTATAATACTTAGAACTTCTGTCATTTATCTTAACTTTATCCATAAAAACCTTTTTACGTAAACATAAATACTTAATGGTTTTAGTAAAGTTTTAAATAAGTACTTTCGTATTTTTTTTTAAATCCTATAATACTACATTTACACGTGTATACAAAGTCGCGAAGAAACACGTTTGATAATATTTGAATTATACGTGTGAAATAACTTTGTTTTATCCTTCGTTCAAGTTTTTTTTTATAGCCAACATGAATTTTCTAACTACAAAACAGCAGTCTCGTATTAACAACTAGCGATCCGCCCCGGCTGCACACGGATGCAATGTAGATACTATCACACGGGCGAATCCGCGGGTGAAAGCTAAGTAAGCTATACGTATGTATAAGCCTTTCTCTATTGATGAAAACCGCGCTAAAATCCGGTGTGTAGTTTTAAAGATCGAAGCGTACAAACAGCGGGAGTGACTGTTTTATTGGTACTTTGTAAAGATTATGTTCTCTTACGAACAATATTAAAATGTATGAAATTGTTTTAGAAACTATTAACTTTTCGCTTCTCCAAAAAAACCATGGTCCTATTCCCGTCTAGAGGTTTACTCGTCCATTTTACAGATTGAAAGTCGTAGATAACAGTTTGATTTTATAGTTCCGCCGAGTGGACGGACCCGATATATCTTAAAATTTTAAGGTTAAAAATTGTGGCGGAAACATAATTGGCTATAAAGTTTGTTGAGAGCTGCAGGCTTATAACATTTTAGGAATTTATAATGCTTTAAGTAGACAATCGTGTTGGGTCTGATTTTCCGATACTTACTTGGGTCTGATTTTCCGATACTTACTTGTGTCTGCTTAGGGGAAATCTATATTGTATAAGCTTCATCATCTCAAGGCTAAGATTATAAAGTGACAAAAATGTTGTACGTGTAGTGTTACAACTTACAACTACAACAAGCATTCTAGTTCTCATATTTTGGAAGTTGAGTAGGTGGTACTTATATTTTAGTAAGTAATTTCAATACCTGCTGGTATAAAACAGAAATGAAAATGGAATTAGTATCTACCAAAAACAGCAACAAATGATATAATAATATGAAACTGATTGAATACATTGCGAGTATAATTGGTGGAAAAAAAAAAGTTTGACGCGCAGTCATCTTTTACCGAGCAACCAAGAAAAGACTTAGGAAATACAACAGGTAAACAAAGAATAGCAGAAATAAAGGACGACAATAATATTTGCACTCCTTTTATTATCTCATCACTTGGATTTAAAGCAATGATCCACGATCAAATTCTTACAAATACAAACTATAATTAGGTATATAAACTTAGAGGTAACTGTACAGTTTTGTAATGATCAGACTCTTATGCATTGTCAAATAAAGGGGGTTTAATTAAAAAGAAAAAAAAACATTTTTGCAAGAAAGTTTATCCCGAGGTTGCTAAAAAAACCATATATACGAGTATGTGGTAAAACCGTCATCATCTGCACACAATAAAAATATCTACTATAGATCGTTTTATAAAAAAAATAATGGTTTATCTTACCATAGCGTACTTTGGTGTACAACCTAGATTTAGATAGCTGAAAATTGACAATACATAAAAGCCGTAACTTTTGATAATTTATTATTACGTTATGTCTTATTAGTTTCTAGAATCGAGTTTCAAGGAAGTCCCAACACTATGAAGGACTTAATCACCATAATTATATCCTCTCATCTTTCGTTTCACAATATTTAAATATTGAGGGCATTTAGAACGTCCGTCATCAATTTTTTTTTTAATACAAATCATGGTCAGAAAATGTAATCAGTAGGTACAAATAAATTGTATCTTGTGTAATAATTTTTTCCTCGTATACTATATTATGTACAACATTATAATTCAAATATGGGGATAAAAATGTCCAACTTATTTTATTTATAGCTATAAAATTGATATGTTACACATTATCTTCTTTGTAAATTGTTAAAAATCTTTTCTTTTACAGATATTTCTTCCTTTGGTAATAAAGTGTAAGCCATAAGTGTTTAATTATAAAAAGTAACGATGGTTATTACAAGTACAAAATGTTGAAGACAAAACATAGATACATACAGTCAAACATAAGCTTCACTTTTTTCGAAATCGGTTAAAAAAGAGGAACATCGAACGAAACGGATAAAACAATTATAATTATGGTTAAAAGTACAATTACTGAAACTGAAAAGTTTAAACTAGAAGCTTGATAGGTACTTAACAATATTAGGTATGAAAAAGAATCTCTAATAATTAAAAACTGGTACACACATTATTATTATTGAAGTAATGAATACAGAGAATTTTTTATTTTTATATTAATGTTATATGTTTGATAAATCAAGCTACGTATTTGTGGTATTTAGAAAAACCTGGTATTTAATCTAGTCTCAAGACTTTCTCCCCTAAATCTACAAAGCGGTAAATTCAGTAGAAAAGGTTGATAAAGGAACAGTCAGTGGGTCTTTGTCTACATTTTTGTCAGCATTGGCACCTGGAAGTGACCAGGTTGAACTACCAGCAGCTGTGATTCTAGGACCCATATTATCATAAGCAGATTTTAGAAAACACGTTCTACTTCTTCTTGGCAGTGTGGCACCACCTCCCAAGAGGTCTGGATACTCATCGCCATGTCCAGCCACTTGGACAGAAATAAATATGTTACCATATGGAGCTGGTAAAGCAAACTCTGCAGGAGGTGGAGGAAAAGAACCAGGTGGTCCTTCAATAGTGATTTGTACAGGTTCTAAACATCTCGCATCGTCAGACTCCATAGAAATGGATCGATCCAGCATTTCAAAACCGTAGGCAGACCCTAAGTCTCCACTTGTTCTGTCACAACTAACTGCTAAAGAAGTATCCAATAGTTTCTTTTCTTGATCAGTGAAACTTCTACTTGGCGGCACTCTTCGACGCTTGGTTTTCCAGCAAACACAAGCTGATATAAACCCTGCGGTGGTCATAGCTAGCAGTGAACCTCCTATTAAAAAAAATTTTGAGTAGTCGGGTGCAACTCGCGCTGTCGCTGTCCTAGCTTTAGGTAAAAATAGAGTGAGATAAGCATTTGCCTCTCCTACAGGACTTTTAGCACTACATTTCCACTCTCCCGATAAGTCACTAGTCACATTCGTAATAGTCAAATTGACCCACTGCGCACTTTTATTTAAGGAATCATCGTTATATTCATCAAAATTTTCTAACTCGTATTTATTGATGATAATATCACTATGTTTATCTGTACTATTGTTTATTTCTATGTGGTGAAACGACCACGATACTGTAGGTTTTGGGTCTCCTCTGACAAAGCAGCCAAAAGATATTTCAGCTCCAGTTTCTGTTCTTATAACTGTTGGTGATGTTGTTGCAGAAGGTAGGCAAACAAAATCATCTCTTTTTAAAACTCTCCATGACATTTCTGCTTTCTTTTCCGGTCCACCGCAAAAAACCTCTTCATTCCCTAAATTACTATTTAAAAACCAGTCGTGGAACTCTCGTAATCGACAATCACAGTACCAGGGATTGTCCGATAGTGTAAGAGTTTTTAGTACCGGGAGATTAAAAGTGTCTTGATGGAGATATGATAGAAAGTTTTGATGTATGTTAACAGTTTCTAGAGCTTGAAGATTAACAAACGCAAACGGATGCACAGTTCGAAGTTTACACCGCGATATTTCCAGTTTCTTTAAATGTTTCAACAGAGGGAATTGCTCAGCGACTAAAACACTCATAGGGTTATCGTTAAGGATCAACAACCTTAGGCGCTCCGCGCCTTTAAATGTGTCAGGTGATAGTTGGAGGAGTTGGTTTTGGGACAAATCCAGTTCTATCAGTATTCGTAGATCTCGAAACGCATTTGCATGTAGTGATTGCAAACTTGTTAAACTGAGGTTCAAGCGTTGAAGATTTAACAGCCCCATATACAGGAAAGCGTCTTCTTCTAGCTTCTTTAAAGGATTTCCGTGCAGGTCTAAGACTTGAATGTCTGCGGCTAAGTTTGGAAGTTGTTTCAATCCAGCTGAAACACAGGAAGCAGTTTTTTTGCCTGAGGACCATTTGCAGTGGCATTCTGTTATATAAGCGCAGTTGAGCCAATCGCTTCCAGCCTGGGCGAGGATGACAATGAATGACAAGATTCCGCTCCATGCTCGAATCATATCAATCTGGCTTCTGTTTACCTGAAAAGAGGAGAATTTATATTAAGTGGTGGATAAACATTTAATACGTAAAGGCGAGTTTCACAGAATTATTTTACATGGTGCTCTACGCATTGACACAGAAAAGACGAACATAGCAAAATAAGCCGCCCAAAACCCGTATCACATAAATCATGACATAAAAACATTCGGTATCAGATGTAGGAATATCCTTTTCAATTTTGACTTCAGACTGGAACTTCGCAAAGTTAGATTAGGAGAGTGGGTGGTTCAATGTGGGCGGTTCAATGCGGGCGCTTACAAAATAGTAAAGCCTCGAGACCAGATAATATGGTAACTTGTACGCAAATTAGACATATTTATTCTACAGATCGGTTTGATTTTACGTGTACTGGAGTAAATGTGAGTTTCACTGGTTTTTCCTGCAACAATATTAAAAGATAAGTTTTTCTTTTAGATAGCTCTGCATTACGTACGTAAAATTAATGAATGATAACACTGGGATATTAATAGTGTATTCTCATTAAGAATCGATTTTTCAATCGTCATAAGTTTTATTGGAGGAATAAATAAGGCAGTTTGACACCTTTTGCATAGAAAAATATGTCAAATCGCCATTTTCATTTTTTAGATAAAACTTATCAAGCGATTGAAAAATCAGTCTTAATCGATTGATGGCAACAAAAAATAAGATATCCATGGCTCAATACAAATTGTTGTATTTTAAAGCTTTTATAATAGGGGTTATTCTTGGGTGCACTTGCATAGTGCGTATAGAGATAATCGTCGGTTGGTGCCTCTTCAACATTTAAAATGGGCTTAGGGGCCTGTGCGAGTTGATTTCGGGCCCTCGTACGCCTCCCAAAGGTTCGGGACCCTAAATATTTCAAAAGATATTAATAATTTATTAAAAAAAAACAATTACAAAAGAGTGTACATTTACCCAATAGTAGTAAGATTTCTCATTCAATTATTATCGCCTAAAATTAAACTAAAACTAAGACATTATTATTACAGGTGTAAGGAAGGATGCAAAGTTACAATGTTTGGTAGTGACCCGCCCGATCTAGGTTAATTTAAACCTGTGTTTTAGGCTTTGTATGTAAACGGATTTTTTATGATATGAATTGTGTAGTGTTTCACATGATGAAAACTGTTATTCAATTTAAAACTGTGACAAAAATATTTTTCGTCATGTTCGCACTATCTGAAATTACATAATTTCAGGTATCTTCGAAATAACATCGATTGAACTAAATTACTGAAATGTTGGTTTTGAAATTTGGTCCTGAAAAATATAGCTTATTAAATTAATCAAAAGAAAGATGCCTGACTTTTTTTTTAATTTAACTTGGTTCTTCTTTATTGATATGGGAATATAATTATTTATGATTAAATCAATGGGCAAACTTAGAGTAAAAAATATACTATTGAAACAACATATTATATGACATCGACTTGGATCCCAAAAGGTTTTGTCAGATAACAATATAGCAAAATAGATTTTACTTTTTTACGCATTGCAACATTACATAACCCCAAAACATTCCGTCTAAACATTGGACCAAACATTGACGTTGCATACTATACGTAGGTGTAGGTATCCCTAGACGATGTGATGACAGGTGCCACTACTTCGTCTAGTTACACGTTGAAGCCTTCACCCTACTCCAATTATTCCGTCCCGAAACTCCGCCTAACATATCAACAAAGGGTAACAAACGGTTGCACTAATTAATATTGGGCACTTAACCTCAGTATCGGCGCCTATCTGTTCCGTACGTGGCTAATGAAGAGTTTTGTTAATTAAACGGGGTCAAAGCAAATTCTAGGTAATGTAGTATACGCAATTATGTTTTAGATATTATGATATTAACCTCCGCAACTAACCATGAAACATACATACTAATAACTTTTTTATTTCAAAGGGCAGCTTGGATGCCGCTTTGTTTTGAAAGTTGTTGTTTTATCTCTAGCAGATCTAAATTCTTTTAAAAATCTATTTAGCAGCTTTCCTTGGATTCTGACTAGTAATGAACCTTAGTATTCAACAATTACAACTATGTGATTTAATAAAAAACTTGATAAACCAAAGAATTTGTGAAACATTAACGAATATAGTAGTCGGTGGCTTAGAGAGCTTTGTTTCTGACTCTGTTAGCATAAATCTATGAATAGTGTGGCTTTTTGGTGTAAGGGTACTCTACGGGCATAATTAACCATTTGGGATGAGATAGACAAGCTGTATACACATGAGTCGTGAGCATGAAACACTTCTCTTCATTACAAGCTTATTTGTTGGATAATAAGTCTGTAAAACTGTTAAGTCCAGATGCTGAATAAAATTTAGAGTGGCCCGTTCGTTGTAGTGATTTTTTATAGCCAGAGGTTCATGCCTTTTATTATTTTTACCTGAGACTTCATTCACTTGGATGTCTCATGATGATTATTCCAAATAAATTTTGAAGCTCGTTGCAGAATAGTTGAATTTTCAAAAATCTTTTCTCAGCGGATGCCTATATCATTACTTGTGTACCAAATCTCAGCCTAATCCATTAAGTGGTAGTACAATATAGTAGATAGAACTAGATACTACATGGTGAAATAGAACTGTGTTTAATCTATATAAACAAATAAACACACCGACAGCACAGTCACAGAATCTAAATTAAGGTTGATGTTCCAGGGTAGCCCGCGAAATTCAAATTTTCTTAAGTTTTTTGCAATTTGCAGGCCAGTGATAGGTTGTATGTTGATGAACATTTGATTCGCGGCTGTAAGACGTATGTAGTTACAGAATTATAATCATCAAAATCATTAATACAACCCTCCGAGCTGATAAAGGTTCCGGAATGACTTTGACCTTGTAAAAAGTCATTTTTACACCTTTATGAGCTCGGAGGGTTGTATTAATGATTTTGATGATTATAATTCTGTAACTACACACGTCTTACAGCCGCGAATCAAATGATCATCAACATACAACCTATCACTGGCCTGCAAATTGCAAAAAACTTAAGAAAATTTGAATTTCGCGGGCTGGTTGGAGGATTCACCTTAAATAACAGAATTATTGTAGAATTCGGCGTCATCAGATCATGACTATGTAAGTAGTGTTTAAGATATTGAATTATTTTTAAACCGTATCTATCCAATGCTGAGTGTAGGTCACTAACGTAATAACCGTGAGCTAAGGAGATAAACAGGCATGAGTAAATGATTAACTGTCTGAAGGTAAGATCATGCAAGAAAGTCAAAAATAAAATCTGAACCCCTTTAAATTAACTGATTCAATCTACTCCTTACAAAGTATCTTAGAGCAATTTAAAATTTCATATGATGAATGCTTTTACTTCATTATTGTGTCTACTTTAAAGTAACTAACCATTTAATTAAGAGTTTGAAGGTCCTAAGTTATGTACAATTTTAACAAGCAAAATTTTTGCTAAGCTCTGCCTCAGCTTAGTGCAGCTGTTAGGTTTTTATTGTTATGTTTGTTTATTCCATAAGAGCAACTTTCGAAACCAAATAGGCTTGATGATTCAACTTAATTACAAATTGTTGTAACGCCGCTTGTACTGCTGCTCATCTTTCTTATATAATAAATCCCTAAGCTGCCTACATCTCTGGCTAAAATGACGTTCTAGATGAAGCAACACGGCTTAAATGTGGCGGCACCGTAACCGTAGTTCGGATAAGCCGAGTTTTGCGGTGGACCAGCGCCGACGTCGGGGATAGGCAGCTAATTGGGACTTTGAACCGGCACTCATAATGTATTCTGAGATATTAACTCGTGTCCAGCGACTTCGTTTGGGTTTGCCAATTCTGGGAAGAGTTAATTACGTACTTGTTTATAACAAATTAACAACATGGTTTATAGTGTATATTTTACAAATGAGACCAAATTATTGAATTTTTTGGACCAGTGCGTAGGCTCCTTAGATATCTTTCGAAAAACGAAAATTGCATTTTCTGGTTCCATATTTTTATTACGTATCGGAATGAATTTACGTTTAGAGATCATTTTTAAGCAAAAAAAAAAAACAAAACAAAAAACCAACAGTAGGTACTAATTTCAAAGGTGTATCTGGAGTAATTTACTACATCAATGTTTGTTTTCAAGTTGGAGGGAGCTACACATCAGACGGTTAATTCCCACTTGTCTCGTTGGGGAAGTTATAATGATGGCACATTACACTTAATACATGTATACAACAAAACTGTTAAGGGCCGGTCATAAACAGTTTGGTTCTCTCAATCATATAGCCGATGTTATTTATTTGAAGGAAGCGATGCTACTGAATATGTGTCTAATAATGTAAGAGCTAATTTATTTCGGTTCCTGAAAAATTCGAGCACTTCCCTATTAAAATGTTCAGTGCGGTTATCTTGTCTTTTGCCATTTTACTGTATCCGGCCTAAAAAAGCAAAACTTTAGCACTGACCATCCCCATTGAAGTATTTCTGAGCCAATAATTGAAAGCATAGATCATACTATCTGACCTATTTTCAACCTCCAACTCGGCCATAATAGCGCATTCAATCTCAGACATCGAAGTTATATTCAATTTAATGGCCAGTACTTTAATATTTCTGCAATGACCCGTTTGTATTATATAAGGGTTAGCCCACACCAAACGTGACGCGACGCGACACTGTACGCACATTTTAATAGAGCGACACAAAATATAACTTTATTTATTACACGAAAAGATACACATTCTTTCATTGTGAAAATTCAGAATTCGTTGCCTCTAGGTGCCTAGAGCGATTGCATCGCGGCGCGCGGCATAGCGGGAAATCACTGGCCTCTTCCAATATCGTCGCGTCGCGTCGCGTCTTGGGGTGAACTGACTCTTAGTTGGTTTAAAATATTTGAGTGATAAAGTGCCCTACGGATGCTTTGTGTTATTTGTTAGCTGCGTGAAATCTACGTCAGTCCACATGATAAGCTTAAAAGTGTAGTGCGTGCTTAAACAATCTCAGGTTAACATTAATACAGATTTTTGGGTGATCTTGCTAGGAGAGCACTGATTCACCCACCCAGCAGTTCATTATCCCGACACACTATGTAATTAATACTACATACTTTTTAAAGTTATAAATACGAAATATACCTAAATTATATAGGTATAGGTAAACAATCTCAGGTTAACATTAATACAGATTTTTGGGTGAACTTGCTAGGAGAGCACTGATTCACCCACCCAGCAGTTCATTATCCCGACACACTATGTAATTAATACTACATACTTTTTAAAGTTATAAATACGAAATATACCTAAATTATATAGGTATAGGTTAACGTCCACTCCCTTAATAAATTTAGTTTGCGCTGGCGTTAAACTAGAAATTTACTAAACTAAATTTAGCTTAATGATGAAGCATGAACTCAAGCGGCTAAAAACTGAAACTAGTTATTGTTTAGTCTAGACACTATGAATATTTAATCTTTACTGTATATTGGGCATTATTACCTGAATATATTAAGCTCCTAAATTATATGAAACTTATATTTAAATATTTAAGCTGTTGCTGCTTTTAACGTTATTTAAAGGAATATTATAAAAGATGGTAATTTCATACCTTAAATTGCTACCTCATCTAAACTAGAAAAATAGACCAAAACGGGCAGCATTTATCTCCACAGTAAAAGGTCATAATGGTACGAAGCATTTTGAAACCGAAGTCCAATAATTTCTGGCAATGATTTCATTACCTATATGGTCACAGATAAGCTAGCTGTTAGTTTTAATGAGAGTAGTTTGTAACTAAAACCGGCTGCTAGTATTTTTCAAATTACCCTCTTATATTAGGTACTACGGCACACAACCCCAGTCTATAAACCAATAAAACGTAGGCAAACGTGTTGAAATCCACACGTTCACAATAAAGTCGGACGTGCGTAATGTCTTGAGAATATCGATAGATATAGCTCAGTCATGCGATCGCAGTCACAGTGGCTGAAATGTGCTGTCTGCGAGACGTGAAAGTGCCTTCACTGAGAAACTGACAGATGATTAAAATATAATCAAAAAGCTCAGTAGGTACTATAATATTTTTGTGGGAACGTTGGTTGGAGTTCAAGTGGATACAAACAACACTGTCACTTAAAATAATGAAATGAAAATCATTGAATTTAAGAATTTCGATTTCTTCCTCTGAATACGTAGTTGGTGCCCCGCATAAAGGTGATTACTCATTTTAATTTTGAAATTAATGTTTTCTACTCTAATACTGAAAATATATTAGTATCACCCCCAAAATTATTGAGCAGATATATTTTTCTGAGCCTTAAAAAAATACGCGAAACCTGCAGCCAAGGTTAAAGTGGTCGAAGCCTGTGCGGTGCACCGTGCATGATTTTTAAAATGAAAAAAATATCCCGTAATAAAGCTTTTTGTCAATCACACCTGACTAAACCCGACTATAATAGAACGTAATCATTCATTAAGCTATTGTGCCATTCACTGGCGATACATGAGTTTAAGCTGCTCTGTGTGATTTGAAAAGATTGTGACAGCGTTGGTCCATTCTAATCCCTCGGTGAGACATGGTACAGCTTTATCGCACAAGTGAATTTATAAGCCCAGCCTGACTTTCTATTTGTTTTTTGTATAATTGTTAAAAACGTGTGGTTTAATAACGTATATGATACCCATACCCTTCAAAGTAAAAAGGTATTATACTGATTTACTACTTCTATTGAAGACTCTTACAACAGCATTATATTTACATCTTATTGCGGAAATATTCACTGCGAGAAAAAGTCTGCATTAAGCAAGTCCCTAAGAAGATCTCGTCGAAAAAAAGTATTATCTAAATTGCTCATAATCTGCAATTTTCTTGTTGTCTCTATGTATCTCAGAATAGGTAGCAAAGCACATGGCTCCGTTACATAATTATAACGACAGATAGGTAATTATAAAGGCGACGCGGCTAACAGGATTGGCGACGTCGTTAATTTCACCCCTAATGACATTACCGTCGCATCCTACGTATAGCGTTTATAAGGGTTTTATTATGACACCGTGCGATGCGAACAACGATTTATGTGAGGTACTTCCGTGTTTTTACGATACATTGCGCATATGGCTACTGTTGAATATACACATGATTGTACTTATCGTATAATAGGTGATACACTTTTGCATTGATCATGTTCAATCGAATTCTAGGTATACTTTTTGTTGTTAATAAAAACGAACTCCATGTGGTGGTATATACTCATCGCTTGCTAAAGTTTTGCATATTTCACACAAAACAGTTTTATGAATCGTATAAGTCGATATTATTAAAGTAGGTACGCCGTCATAGAATACAATTAAATATTTATTTGCATATAATGCTGCTTACCATTGCAAAGAATATTGCAATAAACTCATGTATAATTTTTTTTCTGATCTTTATAGTTTTTTCGTACTGTATTGTTCTTTATAGGTGTACTCAGTCCCTCAGGCCACAGACTGCGGAGGATCGTGCATTAACTCGTGCATTGATGTTTTTTTTTATCGCAATAAAAATGATACTTGATTTAATATACCTAGGTACTCGTCTCTATCTTAAATATACGAATTCCACACAAAAAAAAACCGTGTTTAAACTTTATACGTACTCACAAAACACGAAAGTGACTAAAACCTTGCCTCTTTAGACACATAGCACAAGAAATACTTAAAACTTATCTCACGAAACAACAGAAAAAATACGAACTAAAAATTAAGTACAAACTCAGCAAGAAAAAATGTCCGAAACAGCATTCTTATCACGCTCTTCTCGGTGCAGTGCAGTTGGTCGTTCTAACACAATATTAATGGGGGCGTCCCCTGGCCAGGTGCCAGGGGCGCATCGCCATGATTTAATTTCAAGCTACTGATGGAAGCAGACGGTAATATTGAATTAAGCACCCGCAAGTTCACTCAATGCTCAGCATTTTGTTGGTACAACGCTTTAGTGGTTCAGATTGTTTCTGGTTTTGGGTTCTGATTTCGTCATAATGCTTGTTATGCACTGTTTAAATATGATAATGTGAGCTTAAAATAGTCGTGCATACGTACATATTCGGATGGTTTGTTTGTATCTTTTGTAGCTTATACCATCGTTACTTGCTTATCCATGTCCTAGGAGAATATCAATCATCTATTTATTATTTATTAAGGAGCGCCAAATACTTAACACATCTTCAATACACGTTTGTTTTGTATTTGTTTTGTAGCATGCTGTACTATAAATAATAAAGTTTATATTTAACTGACTGAGTTATCGATTGCCAATGTGTGCACTTGTTCGTAGTATTGTTTTGACGGAACTTTGTGTGCAATATTAGCGTTATGGAGGGGCAATCGTGGCTTCACCGGTATTCTATACATTTTGAACTCCACGCCATATCTCTTTCTTTATTATATCTATGATTCTTACTGACCATTCTTCTGCCTTTGTGATTTGTGCAGATAGTGTATTAAATTCAAATAATTTAACTGTAACACCTAACTTACCTATGTAGTTATTCCAGTCCTTTTATCTAAGCTACTACGACCTTATTCCAATTGTAATGCGAGAACACTGCACACGTACAGACTATCGGCTACTGGGACCTCATTTTCTTTTTATTTTACTGTGAACTAAAGAACAGTAGATAAGGTTACTAGAGGTAACTGGAGGTTGGTTGAACAACAAGCACTTGTATGACTATCCATTATTTTCGTTGAAAAATGGTACCTCCTCAGTGCTCCTAGTTACCTGGTAATAAACTGAGAATATCCGGATACTGCGTCGTGTCAGTGTTTTAAATTGAGGCTATAAATTCCCGCTTACTTTTATTTATGTCTCAAAATCTAATTTAAACAAAAGTAACCACGGTTTTTTAGAGACGTTGTGAAAGAAAGCACCCAAATGCTTTGTCGATTGTTCTATGCAGTTATAATGCTGATTGATAATTATCATACTAATATCAGCAAATACCTATAGATTGTTCACAAAAGTGCTCATTAAGAAGCTCACTACCACTGACCACTTAAGCGAACGGTCGCGAGTAAACACCATTTCAATACTGTCAATATTATCGAGAAAATGGAGGGGGATGAATGTGTGCATGTGGAATGCATTAACTTATTATTGATAATATTGGAAACTGTAACTTTTGGATATTATCAACCTAATCCTAGAGTCATCATATATAGAATACACAAACAATGCTATACAGGATGGATTCTTCTTAACAGATGCCCCAGCACAAAAGTAGCATAATAGAACTGAAATAAACTTGTCCTAAAAATAAGTGCAACATTTTCTCGAGCAGACACTGCCAATAAAACTAGGATGAATACGAAAGCAACGAGCAAAATATTAAACTCTATAAAATAACCGAATAGGATGAATACGAAAGCAACGAGCAAAATATTAAACTCTATAAAATAACCGAATAGTTCTAACTTTTCACAAACATTTCATAGGTCAGTTGCCCCGCCAAAAGCGCCAAGTCTTCCAACTTCACTATATGTTAGCATATTCCACAATAGTAGGTAAACAAAACTAATAACGCCGTCAAACGTTGAGATGAGAATATTGTTTACATAATTTCTATGCAACGCAATTTCCTTGCAGATGTGAAAATAAAATGTAATGTCCATCTCAGCTGGGTACCTACTTATTTCGAAGCTGAAAGTGGATGAATGCAGTAGCTTTTGGACTCTGATAATATTAGGAGTATTTCTACCTCCCTGCTATATGCATCATTGTTTAAACTGAAAAGCGAACTTATGATGATGTTGCATTGGTAGTGCAAGTTATGAATGAACTTATGATGATATTGCATTGGTAGTGCAAGTTATGAATAACATCTCCATGCAAAACTGGTGACAACCGCAGCTACATTAGCAAAATGTTAAAGCCCAGACAACAAAAGTCCAGATAATATTTGCATTTTTGTTGCTTACTAGTCTAGCATGACACCAGTCTAAGGCTCAGTACATACATGTCCGAAGCCTGTCCGGCGGACGCATAAGTCGGACACGGTGAGTTAGTGTCCGACGCTGAGATAAATCGACTGCGGTCTTAGAAACGGAGTGCACGCTCAGAGGAATCTATTATTTATCTATTTGTTACGTGAAATGCACTGTCTGGATGTGTGGTCTCATTGAGTAACGGCATGTAATTGGGTTTATTCAACTAAAAGACGTTTTCTTCCTTTCAACCATTTCTTATTTCAACCGAATTCATTATGTACAAGCTTACTGTCATGATTTATAGTCATACTTTCCGGGGCTATAGTAGGTACTTATGAAAATGAATAACTTTGACTATGGGACCAAATCTCTCTGAAAAATAGTAAAAAATGTCAGCTTTGCCATACATTTTGATGAATTATGCAAACGTAAATGTACGAAACAGCTGATTTTCTTCTTCTCAGCTGATTTGTTTTATACCCCTTGAAAGTATGACCCTCGTCTTACCTAACACATATTGTAGGTACAACACAAAAGTTGCTTGAAGATTAATTAACCTCAACCTGAGTGCCAACCATCTATACCACATCACATCCTGGGAACACTATAGAAGTCTGTTTGAAATTAAAAACCAACCTTGAAAGGTTTTCGCCCTTACTGAACTTCGAAAACAATAGCGTACCTACATAAAATACATAAATAAAACCTTTCGCTGGGTCCACGTACAATAAATGAGGTGCTCTTACCGTATTTCAAGTACATTAAGAGGGTTCGTCTCAAGTGACACTAATTAGATATAGCGACAAAGTATATCACCGAATAAAATATTTCTGAAATCAGATCCGAAAATTAAGTGATTTCAAGGAATTGACTTGTTAGAATGTAATTTAAAGTAAAACGTAATACTTTTTAATTGACTTCAAAAAAAGCAGGAGGTTCTCAATTCGTATGTACACGGATTACTCCAAAGTTTCCGATCCGATATCTGTGATTTTTGTTCGATGTGGTACACTTACCGTTCGGTCCTGTAAAAATTTAATTACGTTTGGCTCAGTAGTTTTTACTTTAAAAGCCTTCAAATTTTTCCTTCTTTACCTATGTAGATGATGTTCTAGCAGGTAGTGGTATGCGCATTTGTGTGGGGTATGTACCCCACAACTAAAAAGTGAAAAACAATCTTATTTACCAAAAAAAACACTTTTGTTTTAGAAGTCGGTTGCAAAAGGTTACGGAAGTCTTCATTCAGTAAATTTTTCTATGTATATTATTTTAGGTACTTTCCCTCATGTGCCCAAAGTCGTAGTAGTAAAAAAAGCAAAGAAAATGCTCTTCATTGTTTAAGGTCGATGCGCATTTTTCGACATCAAAGGACAACAGAAACCATGTTTAAGGTACAATTCGAAGCAATTGCTCGAGAATGCTCTATATACAATTATTGATGAACCATAGGACAAGTGAGAGTCCTACGTGATGCGACGTCTCAAGTCCCAAGATTTAGAATCCCTCAGATCTCTAAGCTAAATCTAATAACATAGTTGGCCTAAACAATCTGAACTAGCCTTTCCTCCCTGCGCCTCTTGTAACCCTCATAAAACACAGTACACTTGTCTAACTTTAACGTAATTTTGATAGCTCTAACTTACACTGAGGACAGTCCGATGATTTTAATTAAACAAAACTTTGCTCAAATGTTTAGCCCAAAGGGACAGATGTGGCCTCGAAACAAATTGATATTAACACATTCAAAACATAATCCCTTGGGGTTTCTATTATTACGATTATTAGTCTTTTGCTGTTTATTGTCTCTATGATTGTTTATGAATGGGGATAGCCTTATAAACATTTAGTAGATATATTATATTGTTTGATTCAGAGTACCTTTATTTTAATTTGAAAATTACTCACTTCTTGTTACAAAGAACAATGCGATTTTACCCGTAGGTCGTCGCGATATCTTTTAAAACGCATCTTGCTCACAACAATTTAGAAATGCAAACTAAAATTTATGAACAATTATCTACAAAACTTACAATACTATAGGTAAATGTACCTTCCTGCTGATAAAAATTAAACTGTTGGTGGTAAGAGAGACTGAAGTAAAATACCCGTATAATGTCACCAAGGTTGACAAATAGATTCAGAGTCTGATTCTATCATGGTAATAATGTCTCTTTGTCACCTCTTCAGACACCTACGATAGAATATCCAGTAAAGCATTTTGAGTTCTGGAACACAGAAGGTGTTCCGGTGGAATGTTTTTTAGTAGAAGCCTGGCTGTAAGCCATTGGGACGATATGTTGCTTCCTAAGATGTTTTGTCATATGCATTGTTAAAAAAAAAAGTAGCGGAAAAAATGGCTTAACTTCTTATAACTACTGGCTAAAAGTATGATACAATAGTTTCTACTCAAATTATATTCAGAGTAGTTTAATCCTCAGGTTTATACACTATTAGGCATTTCTTTCAAAACTTCGTACTTAGATAGGTTATGGATAATTTAATTTCCTAGCAAAATGTATCTAAATAGAATAAATCGACTCAAGCAATAGAACATTCTCTATCTGAACATTGAAGCGCGTGAAGACATGTGTAGGTACCTACAACAGAGGCATTGGACCAAGCGACCGGGCTCTCTGCCAAGTCCCCCGAGACCACCTCGAGCGTTTAAAATATTTGGCTAAGGTATAAAACTTAAAAAAATTACACTAGGTTTCTGAAGCCGATAAATATCAGTGTTCACTTAGCCAATACTTGTTTTATGCAAAAGAATTACCGACATTCATGGAAAAAACTGAGTGGAACCTGAACTACAGTGGAAAGGCTGCGTGTAAAGGATTGACTCTCTATGAAACCCATCTCTTTTTGTGATCAGAAAATGTGTTGGAATATTTTGTTTCTTTCCTAGGAATCTTTGTAGCTGTTGAGTGTAAAAAGGGTTGTTTCAGTTTGTAGTTGTATAAAATAAACAGACGTCCCACAGATATCTTCAATACCTACTCCACCTAATGTATGGAAAGGCTAATTATTTTTCCTCGATTTCGATATTGGTCACATGGATTAAGTTGTTCTGTTTGATGGTCTGTACCATGGTCTGCCAGACCATTAAATTTGACCACGCTTTTGTAATACACGCTGTATAAGCTTGAAATGTAGTACCTGGTCGCACTATGGAAAAGAAATGTGAAATATAGAAATCATAAAACTCTACTGGATTATCTAATTTACTATAAGTTCATGTCTTTTTTCTTTCTTCTTTTTCTACTAAAAAGGTTCAGTTCCATACGTAATACGTAGTATGAGTACGTTTGATTATAATATCAGTTTCCCTATGCATTTAATAAAACTACAACTATCCCAAACAATATTATCGGAGCAAATAAAGTTAGGATAGTCGAAATTATCAAGAGAGGATGTAAAGGAAGAGGATTTCCTAGAAAACTTTCTCGGTAATACACACATCAAAAGTGTCTAGGGATCAACATATATTTTTGCAATAACTTTTCTCTTGATTGATATTAATTTAAATTTTCTTTAAGGATTCATCAAATAAAGTGTTTTCGTTTGTCACAGTAACGATAAACCAAGTCACCTTTGCATTAATAAAGAAATTTGCCATTTTCCTAATAAAGGGATTTTTGACATTTGAACCACTAACATTAAAGTTCGAAAAAAAGACTGAAATAACAGTTTTCTTTAAAATTTTATTGGGTAACTTAAACAATTAATAATCCGTGTTTCTACCGCGAACACTAACAACACAAGAACATCGGTTTGGCATACTCAAAATGAGTTCATCCAAATCACGCTGTGGAATGGCCGCCATGTTCGTTGCAACAACAAAAAAAGGTGTTATCAGTCGACTTTGGACACGTTACCGAAGCACTGGTACCGTGGCTGAGCGCCATGAAGGACGGTATCGCTGCACCACACGGAGACAAGACCGATACATTCAAATCTTAACTCGAAGAGCTCCAACAATAACCGCCATGATGTTAGCCGTGAGGCTTCATCACTCTTCAGGGAACTTAATTAGCGACCAAACAGTCAGAAACCGCTTGCATGAAGTGAACCTTCATTCCCGAAGACCGCTACGGGTACCACCTATAGCAATGCACAATCGTAGGATTCGATATCAATGGGCTCTTGAACACAGAAATTGGGCAGAAGAACAATGGCGTTTCGTGTGCTTTTCTGATGAGTCTCGTTTTGGTATGAGACCGGATACAAGACGTATACGACACTGGAGAACCCCTGGACGCCAACAGCGATTAAAATCCTGCCAGGAAGTCCATCCTTATAGTGGTGGAACCATCATGGTATGGGCGGGTATTTGGATCGGCGGAAGAACTGAGTTGATTTGGATCAGAGGCAACCTCAACGCTCAAATTTATGCTGAGACGATTGTATCTGACGTCATCGTTCCTCTACAAGTGCAAATCGGTCCCTTATTTCAGTTAATGCATGATAATGCACGACCGCACACCGCAAGAGTTGTAAGACAGACTCTCGCCGCAGCTAACATCAATGTCCTGCCCTGGCCTGCTCAGTCGCCAGACTTGAACCCGATTGAGCATGCATGGGATATGCTACAGAGAAGAGCTCTGCCGAATATGGAGGGTATCCAGTTGCAAGAAGACCTTTTTTTGTTGTTGCAACGAACATGGGCGGCCATTCCACAGCGTGATTTGGATGAACTCATTTTGAGTATGCCAAACCGATGTTCTTGTGTTGTTAGTGTTCGCGGTAGAAACACGGATTATTAATTGTTTAAGTTACCCAATAAAATTTTAAAGAAAACTGTTATTTCAGTCTTTTTTTCGAACTTTAATGTTAGTGGTTCAAATGTCAAAAATCCCTTTATTAGGAAAATGGCAAATTTCTTTATTAATGCAAAGGTGACTTGGTTTATCGTTACTGTGACAAACGAAAACATTTTATTTGATGAATCCTTAAAGAAAATTTAAATTAATATCAATCAAGAGAAAAGTTATTGCAAAAATATATGTTGATCCCTAGACACTTTTGATGTGTGTATATTGATTCTACATCCTTAGAAGACGTGGTTGAAAAGATATTTATTGGGCATCTAAAGTTTGCCTGTGAATTGTTAGATTCGTAAAAGGTAAAATTACCTCACAAAACGTGAGTTTTTTGGTATTTGTCATCTTCTTCTTCTTCTTGTGGTTAGTGACTAACCTGGTGTCAGAGTTTTAATGCTGCCCATGGGCCTCTGAGTTAGCATCACATGCTGTTGAGAAATATCTCTCGGGCATGCCGGTTTCCTCACGATGTTTTCCTTTACCGATTTTAAGCAAGTGATAATTATACAATACGCACATGAATCCGAAAAATTAAAGGAGCGTGCCTTTTTTTTATTTTTTTTTAAGGCTGGGAAATCATCCAATGACTGCTCCCGCTCTGGGTGGAACGGAAGGGAGTGTCAGACTCTTACTGACTAAAACCCATCCATGTTCCTTCCGTAGCCCTTTATGTTCCGGGGTAGCGGTAACCCTTTCGGACAATCCCGCTTACCCGGCAGGCTTGGCCCTGAGGGGCCCCTTCATATGCTGACATCTCTTTGAGGCGTGCGTGGAACATATACGCGCCGTACGGCACGGGTCTGGTGCTGATCGGACGCTGAGTCACCCATTACTCACCGCCCGCAGGCCCGCGCCTACGGTGGCCGGGAGTCGTCACGTGGCTCCCGACGCCCGGGGCGTCTCCTGCGGCGGCTGGGACGGGAGGACCTTTCTCTCTCCCATCCCGCCACCTTCTTCGCGAGCATGACTTTTTCGCAGAAGGAGGTGACTGCCTCCCACTCCCTCTCGCCCCGGACCATGGCTTGCACCAGGGCCGGGCGCGAGAGGTCGCCGCCGCCGATCGCCTCTACGAGGACACGGCGGTGCTCCGCCCATGCGGGGCAGGTTTGCACCGTGTGCTCTACCGTGTCCTCTGGGCGATCCTCGGAGTGGTGACACCCGGGCGTTTCCTCCCGCCTGATGATGTGCAGGAACCTCCCGAAACATCTATGTCCGGAGAGGACCTGCGTCAGGCGGTAGGTGAGGGCGCCGTGACGCCTCTCTAGCCACTCCTCAAAGAGGGGCCTTATCGCCACTATCGTGGCGTGCCCTGCGCTGGGTTGCGACAGTCGCTGCTTCCAGGCCGCCATGAGATCGCGCCGGAGGTCCGTCCGCTCCGCCGCAATTTGCTGCGGAAACGGAGTTTCCCCCCGGCTTAGTACCTCCGCGCGCCACTCGAACAGGCGCGCGAGGACTATCGCCTCCAGATCCCACGGCGGCAGTCCGGCAAGGAGGCTTGCCGCCTCACCCGAGATCGTGCGGTACCCCCGGAAAAGGTGCGTGCCTTGGGTTCGTATTTGTCATATTATTATTCTTTTAAGAACAATAATCCAAATCCAACACACTAACTAAATAATCTAAAAGAAAAATGTTTACCACGATTTTGTACCATCTCATCCTAGTTGCCATGAAAAGGCACTAGACAATCTGTAAACGATGTAGATTAAATAAACATTTTGACTTTTGACTTTTAAAAGTCTCAATAATTATTGTATAATTATTGTAAAAGCAGGAAGTACCCCTAACGTAGGTATATGATGGACTATATCGACAGCGCTAAACTTCAACATAACATAACATCATAATATAGCATCTCCACTAAGTCGTAAGCAAAATCAACCCTGACGCCAAACGCCGTGCAAATATCAGTACTATAGACCATACAAATATTTGTTCTGATGCGGGAATTATACTCGTGTCCTTGAGAACAGAAACTGCGCCATTTACTGAGATACTTGAAAGATACATTTTATTCAGCTTCTTTAATGAATCCGTACCCAAGAGTTATGGCCATAATAACCACTCTTCGCAAATGGAAAACTTACAGCATTTGTATTAATTAAACATTAACAAATGTAGCAACCTCAACCTATTCAGTTTAAAATTACGATTTTTATTTGGCTTTTTAATTTGAAAAATGGCATAGTCAATAGTGTCCACTATTGCCCAAATAAATATTAGTTGTTTTTAATTGTTTAGTAGAAATATACGTTACCTACCTGTATGGTGCCACTAAATGGGGGATGGAACCTGGTAAACCTGTAATACAGGTTTTTTCTATAACCTACCTCAGCCAGCTCTGACACTGAAAATTAATATAGTTCAAAACTGTTAAGAGCAACATTAACACAATGGTAATAATAATAATAAAAAAAGCGTAGTTAGCTTCTTTTTCATATGAAAACTAATGTTCTTTATACTAATGTGTTTCCTTGTGAATAAATATTTTATTATTACCATGTTTCATTTCCTTCCCATCTTCCACACACAATACCTACTTTAAATTAGTCAGAAGCGTCGCTGTGTAAGTCAGAAAATATAATATAGAGGGTACAAAGCGTAGTGATACGTAGCGTACGATCAAGAGAAGTCTAGATGGTTTTTGGTGTGTTGATGTTGATCATGATATCTGATTGGCACCTTTTTTCTTGCCTAGCCATATATCCGTACGTTTTTGGTTACAATAAATATTCGCATGTTTTCTTTTATTCGTTACTCCTTGACTATAAGAACATTATGGGAATATAATTTTAATCCATGAAGTTAGGGCTTTTTAAAACACATAATTATTATGGGTGTGAACAAAATAAGAAAGCAAATAGAACGGTATAACGTCTACTACATTATTTCGTTCTTTTAAAAACCCACGGGAAGATGACCCTATTATTCCTCGTGGATATTAAAAGAGTTATTCCTCGTGGATATTAAAAGAGTTATTCTTCGTAAAGAGTGACGAAAATAGCTGTTTAAACCTTAGGGACTAAAATCGATTTGAATTTGGAAATCTGGATATTGTTAGTAAAAGTTCTTATCACCAAAGAGAATGATAAATATATATAATCGAGAAATCGTTATTGATCTCTCAAGTAGTAAGAATGAAAGTATTATATTAACTCCAGAGAACATTGTGTTGCACTCACTTATTTTCTTATAGAGGGCGATAACAACTAGAGTGTCCAACTCGGAAGCAAAACTATTTCTAGCTCGAGTGATGTACTTTTAATCCCTCGCTGTGCTCAGGATTCAACTAAACACCTTAAAAACAGTCGTTTGCTCCCTAGGCCAACAATCTTCTATTCTAATATTTACTTAAGCCTCTCGGACTAACCAAAAATGTGCTTTTAAGAGTGGATTTAGAATAGAAATCTGAATAATACACCGTCATAATATTTCAATGGCGGCGGATTTGAACCCCAGGCCTTCCGTTCTGAGGGCCGTGGTCATTTGGGTACCTTTTGTGAATTGAAATGATACGTGATGTCTTTTCTTTGTAGGTACAAAGCGATTTAAGCCAGCGCTGAAAATGCATTTTCTCATTTTGGTTGGTAGGTTTTAGTTAATGTAAATGCAGTTTAAAGAGAATCATAGCTTCTGACGACCCCCGCCTACAGGAAAAAGGCGTGAGTTAGTGGTTATGGAAAATACACAATATTCACAACAACCATTTCGGGTTCCAAGCACTACCCCTACTTGAAATTAACTTATCTATAATTTTATACGAAGTCCTGTAAAGTATATGGTTTTCAAAAATAGTAACAAATTTAGTTGTGCATAGCTAGAACCCTGCGGTTGAATACACAACTCGTAGAAAAGTGGGTTTAATACGGTCTCTCTCTTCTTCAGTTGATGAAAGGGTATAATCAGGATGCAGACTTCAAACAAGACATCCGGAATAAAGAACAGCCCCTTATGATTTGGAATTGCTTGGTTAGTGTACGTATGTAGGTAGTTCATACGTACCGTATAAACATACATAATTATATATGCGTTTTGATAGATTTATTATACATGAAGAAATGGCGAAGTCGCACGAAGGAATGAAAAAAATAATTCTCAGATAGACAGACAAAACACATTCAGTTTTTAGTTTACTCATAAAAGACAACAAACAGCTCAAATTAATTATGTTTAAATTATTATCATTATTAACGTCCATACATTTACAAATCTAATCATCTTATATAGTAGTCATATGTAAGTAGGCACTAATTAAAAAATAAATGTCATAAAAATTATAATTATTAACAAAGAGAATAGCTGTCAACATGAAATTATAATGGTTCCATTGTCCCGGTAAACTTTAATTCTTTTACAGGCGGCAGGCGGCTACCTTTGTTGATATCACTAGTATGAAGCTTTTATTTTATGCTGATTATTCTACATTCATGAATATTGTATTTATGTAGGTGTAATTAAATCTAAACAACAAGAAAAACACATATTTTCATTATGATCACGCAGTCTGGCCATAAATCTTGATGCGGCATCTAGGTATATAATTATCTATGATTCCCAATTTAAAAGTAAAGTCAAGTCATTATAATGTTAACAAAAAATATTACACATTATCACAAAAACGTACAAAAGAAGATGATACTCACATTCACATACACGCCTGCAAGAATCACAATAGCATAACGCACATGACACTACACAGCGTAACCACTATGACAATATTCGTAGGCGTTCGCGTCGCCACGCGACTACTTCGGTCGCGCGCCCGCGTCCATCTGCCGGCACTGGGCGGACTGTGACAGTGTACCTATTATAGGTGCAGATAATTCGAGCTTTCAAAGCGTATTATATCGCTTTCAAGAAGATGTGGGGAGTATAGTGTATTGTAATCAATTTTTTTGCCTAGTTGAGTCGATTCGTTAACTGCAACAGTTTTCAAACAGTCGTGAGTTCAAATGAATGATAATAGGTTATTCAAGACATTATTTGAAATACTCTGCAATATTACATTACTCCACGTTAAATTCGGATTACCGTCTGTCTGAAAGAAAATTAACAAATTGAGCTTTGAGATTGTTCGTTAGTACTAAACTAGGCCTACAACTAAATTAGATTGTAGAGAGACCACGTCTATCCTTGGTGCCTGAAATTTAAGGAGTTCATTAGTCCGTTCTGTAGATCTTTTGATTCTTTATGTAGGTATCATCAAAGTAATAGTGTAGGTATATATCTATACATATTTTGAGCTGTAAATAGTATCTGTAATATTTGAGTTTCTCTTAATAAAATAAAAAATTGTATGAAAATCGAGTCTGGTAGTAGTAAAGAAGAAAAAAGTGGTTTGCAGCCAGTCGTCACTAACTATCATTTCAATTTGTTTTTCTTAAGTATTCTGAATTAAAATTAACAATTAATTTTAATTCGGAATACTTAAGAAAAACAGGTTAGTGCAATAAATAAATCGTCTTTTCGCGTTTCTCAGGGGATAATAAGCGTGGATTTTTAAAGAAAACAATGGTGTAGTTAAAGGAAAATTAGATGCCTATTCAGCAACTTGTGTTCCGACCAAGGCATTTACGACGGCCGTCATACTGTTGTATTCATGTTAAATGAAATGTCAAAGTAAAATGATGTTGTATTCATTTTACTTCGATGGTCCTAGTTTCTCATTTGTGACTTTCGGGACTTCGTTACTAAATTACTACTAACAATACAAAAAATAATAATTAAAGAAATAACATTTAAAACGGTTACGAAACGGATAGATTAGTGCCTCAAGCTTTAAGAAGTAAAGTAGCCGTAGGTGTGGCCCGGACGACTAATTCTCAAGCCATCAAAATTAATGTCCACATTTTTTTACCCAGTAGTCAAAAAACAAAGCCCACCTTTCTTTCCCTGGATTACCATGAAAGTAGACTGTCGGTAAAGCTTTCACGATAGAATATACCAGTGAGCTTCTAAAATTAAACGCTGCTTACAGCGTGCGTTGATGAGGGAGGCGAGATAAATTACATTAGGGCCTGGTGTACACTCGCCCGGGTGCCAGCTATAAAAACTAACGTGGTATTTCAACTTTGTATTTTGATACATTGACAATATTATATTGCACTGATGCGCGTTTTGATACAGATAGTAGAATTAGTTGTATCAAAATTTTGTTTTTGACAGCAGAATTTTCTCTCAAAAAAATAACGTATTAATGTAGATGTATGTATGTATATGAAGTGTAGCTGAAAGGTAGCAGTGTCATGAAATTATGAAAAATAAGAATAACTGAACTTCACTTAAGACGTGACTTCCCGTTGTCAAAGAACCCTCCCAAATCTCAAGTAAAGAACGTATGTGCACTAGCCTTATCGCAGTCAGGTGCGTTACATTGGACCGGCCGTAAAGCGCATGCGTGTACCAGGTGTCGTCCAAACATTTCGATACCCTTTCATGTATACTAACGAAGCTCTTATTTGTAAACATTGTAAGTGAAAGTTATTTTGGAACTTTTATGGGGTTCCCGCAAGTTTAAAGTTCTGTTTGAAGTTTTAGGAATGGGTTATGAATATTGTAGTGGAGAATTCGGGGAACGACATTTTCTGAGAAATCAACTCATGTTGAAATAGTAGTTGAGATACGCTTGAATACGCAATATATGATACTGGCTCAAAAACAATTGGATGTTAACAAAATGGTGGGAAACAAATTGACTCATCTAAAAAGAAATTACACAATTACAAATTATAAAAATAAATTAGGTAAACACCTTGTTTACCTAATTTAAAATATTGTTTTGTCAACCAATAAACACAAGTAGGTAAATTAAACCAACGTCCGTATTAATAATAATTGCGTTATTATTTATAATTATACCAACAAGGCATTCACGATTAAAAATGACTCGACAGTTATAAAGTCAGTATTCTATCTAGCCTAGTGTAGTTACGATAACTCAGACCATTGTAAACAGAAACCAAAAGACGGTGCCCGGTGGCACAAATTTATAATTATTATAGTAGATTTAGAGACAATCATTTTCTTTGGCAATTTTGTACGCCACTTCGCAGTTATTATGTTACGACAGTGTGAAACAAACCATTTAAAAAACGAGTGTAGTTCGAGAATAAATAAAACCTCTGCGTGTTCATTGTAAATGAAATGACAGTTTGGAAACAAATATTGATTTACATTTAGAAAAATAGTTCAGAGAGACAGACCTTGCTGCTTTGACAAGGAACAGATTAAGTAAATCAAACAAATAGTTTAATTTACGTCCCAGTACCGTAAGTTTCGTATTTCATTTTGAGTTGAAGGTGGAACAGAAGACGAAATTTATAAAAATGATACGTATAGGTATTCAAGAATAACAAGAACAATATTAAGCAGTAAAACTATAACACAATCATGAGATTTTTCCTTATACACAAGTGGATTAATAGGTATGCCAAATTTGAATAAATGCTTACATCATCGTGCATTAAGCAAGTACTTCTTTTGGACCATTCTTTATTAAATTGGGAGCAATATTATGTAGCTCAACTGTGATGAGATTTTTCTTATACACAAGTGAAGCAATAGGTATGCCAGTTGCTAGGTAACCAAATTAATATTAATAGTTTAAATTTTAAGGTGTCGCTGGAACAGTTGGGTGAAATTCAGCATAACCAAAGGAAGCCTGAATTAGTCTGAGCTTGAATTTGGACATTACACCAAAATCATTTTTCGATTAACAGGCAAGTTATCCATATCCAAGGGTACTTAAAATGGTGAAGAAGTGTTTGTCAGGGGAGGGTCATCAAATCCAGCTGCAGCGATAGAAAGCATGAACACAAGTTGGTCGTACAAAGCCTTGTTCAAATGACGTTTCTACCCTATTCGAGATCCAATCTTACAGACTTCGATCAACAATACGTTGTGTTCAAGAGTACCAAAATGCTAGTACATATTTCCGTATTTTAAACTTAAAATTTGAAAACTTGTTACAGTCGATTGAAACTTTGATCGCAAACAGTATACACTGTTAAACTTAGCAAGGAAATTGTAGTTCCAATATTGATCGAGTGAGTCCTGTTTAGTTTTGACCAAGCCGAAGTCTAGGTTTATTGAAAATGCATTAGTTGCAAATTCAGTATTGTTAGGAGTCAGGAATAGGTTCCATGCCTTGTTGAGCTAGATTTGAAACTTATTTCAACGAGCGCAATGACGACAATTATTTGGCAGTGGACTCGCGTTGCACTGCGCTTCGTCATATCTGTGATCGGTATCACTTGAGTTTGTTTTGAGATTGTTTTTCTCAGTCCAACTCTCCTGGGCAAAGACCTATGAGAAAAAAAATGGCATAGTGTGAAAAATGTTGCATTGGTCCCGGAGAGGGGGTGTATAATTAAGTTCAAAAGGTTGAGAAGTGCTCGTACGTCAAAACTAACGGAAAGCTTACTTACCCCTAGTATGACTAAAACTTTCCTGGGTTCTTAGGTTCCTATCTTATGATATTAGGTTATTTATATTAATGCGATACAATATAGCATATAACCAAACAAGCAATTCTATTCGAAGCAACAATCAACATTTCCGCGCACAAACCTAAAGTGAATCGCGTGACGTATGAAGCCATAGTTTACAGAGGCGAGACTAAATAGACTAAACAGGAAACAGGGCAGAAATCGGTCAGCGCCTGGGTATCGTGCTGCGTTGCACAATATTCTGTTAACTTCATACACATACAGTTTACGATGTTTTTCCTTTTACATGAAAGAAACCCGAGTGAAAGGTTTCAGTTAAAGTACAAAGCGGTTACTACGGTTGATAGATAATAATATAGCTATTAGCGGTGTTTTTGTGTAAAAAGTACCCATCTTTTGAGTAGCGAAATCTGAGAGCGAGCACCCTAGAGGATTATCTGAAAAGAATATTTATTGCAAATAGTTGTTCCTATATAGCTATAGCTATAGCGCCTGTCCATAAATTCATATTTATATTTCCTTTCAACCCTGACGTCATTTAGTCTACAAAACAGCCAATAATGCAGCTATTAGCGGTGTTTTTGTGTAAAAAGTACCCATCTTTTGAGTAGCGAAATCTGAGAGCGAGCACCCTAGAGGATTATCTGAAAAGAATATTTATTGCAAATAGTTGTTCCTATATAGCTATAGCTATAGCGCCTGTCCATAAATTCATATTTATATTTCCTTTCAACCCTGACGTCATTTAGTCTACAAAACAGCCAATAACACAAACGCTAAACAAAGGCCCGATTGTTTTCAATAAAAGAAAAGCACAAAAACGCGTAATAGACCGTGACGAAGGGAAAAACGGAATCACCCCCGAAACTTACGTCATTAAGGAAGTTAATTAAGAAAAGGAGCTTAATCGAAAAGTTTGTGAACCCTGAATGTAACTGTGAAGTATATTTAAATAAATTATAACGGGATCATTTTAATAAGAATGAAAGAAATGTCGCTTCAGATCGTTTTATTCCGCTAAGCTGATAAGACTTCGTATTTTTCGAAAAGAAAATCTTTAGGAATAAAAATCCCTTTGTTTATTTTCAAATATATACTCACTATTATTATGTTCATTTTGAAAGAAGGTACAATGTCGTCGACATTCGCTGTCAGGCGCAGTCGCTCCATGTAAAGTACTGGTATTCAGCTGCATCCGGTTAGACTGGAAGCCGACCCCAACATAGTTGGGACAGATATCCTTAGTCCCAAGTTTCAGTACCTACCTAAAGTAATAAATAAAATCTGTATTTATGTACTTAAGTACTAAATTCTTGTAAATGCTCTCTTTGTGCCAACCGTTTTTTTAAATGTTCTATTCTTATTACGCAAAAGTAGCCCGAAGTTACTATGCCGCTTTATTCTTGTGACGTCAGACGGTAGCTAGTGCTGTTTCTGTCTAGCATGGACTTTAAATCGACATTTGAGATATGCAATCATTGTTTTAAATAAAAAATAGGATATATTTGGATGGATTATTTAATTAGATTGTTCGAAATCATAAAACAATCTAATTAAATAATCCATCCAAGTATATCCTATTTTTTATTTTAGAAATAAGTCGAATGAAAACCCAAAACCAAAACTAAAAAAAAACCAATGCCATCACAACACACATTCAGCAAACATTTTTTAGCCTAAGCGCTGTAGGTTTCTTCTACCTGTTTCTAAAATGTCAGGACCGATTTCGTTCAAAGGATGCCAGCGCCGACTATCATAATCTCATTAGCAGGATATTGATATGCGGCACAGGTCAAGGTGATATGCAGGACAGGTCAAGGTGTCAGTTGAGCCCACTCATCCACGACGCTACTCAAGTTAACGTAATACAAACTTAAATCACCAATGAGTAGTTTTCGACCCGCATTGAAATACTAGTGCTATGTCATTCTGGCTACTGGTGATTTGGGTTTCTAACAAATTTGAATAGTCGTCGTGAAAGAAGGGCCGAACAACTGTTGTATAAAACCCCAGGATACCTGTCCTCGAATATTGATCTGCCCCATACGAGTGTGATAGCACCCCAGGCCTTGACTTGATTGACAATTGGCGATGACAAACCAACAGAGAAGAAAACCCAAACAGGCGAACAGCCACAACGACCCGGGCTAAGCTTAATTACAACCGGGGGATTAAGCCGGGACATATTTGCGTTGCCTGCTCAAAATTAGGACACGCTAGGGATTTCTTATTTAATTTATTCGTGCCCGTGAAGAATGTCGGTTCGTGTCAGGAGGATGCTGTTTTATGTTTTTTATTCCTTCTATTCCGTATTTCCTACAGGTTAAATTAAATGAATCTCAAAAATTTACCGCAACTTTTTTGAAAGACGCTATATATCTACAAATTGATTATTTTCAAAAGTCGTCGGCTAGCTTATAGAATTACATACATGTGTATCAAATCAAACAAACATGTTAGCTAGGAAGGCCATAACTACTGGGCTATTACGAGGACCGGGTTTAATACTATTACTCTATCAATGAAATGTATTTAAAGCACGACCTTATTACAGCCCCTGCAAAGTCATTTGTACAAAATATACCTAATGTCATGATGATCTTTGACCAATGGCATTATTTCAAACAAATTAATACGATCTCATCACAAAAGTTTTATTACAAAAAAGTTGGTTGTATATTTTTTGAGCATTTCTCGTCATTTTCGTCTGAAGTTTCTTTTGTCTACTTTTGTTTCGAACTCTTATTTGGACGAGATTTGCCTCGTTGATTATTATGGAGATGTTGACTTTATTCGGTATATAATACCGTACGTGACTATGGAAATTATGACATTATTTGGAGTATTATTGTATTGGAAAAATGTTTCTCGTTTGCATACACGCTATTTGAAGGTTGGGATTGCCGCTTCTATTATTATGTTTGGGAATTATGACGCACGTCAGAATTTGCAGGGTAGGTTTATTACTGAAGTTTGTTGATTCATTCATTATCTGCAGACTCCCCCCCTCAAATCGTTCTCAGAAAATATCGTAAAATACCAGTTATAAAAAAGGGCTAAAATTGTTCAAAATTTAATTAAACGACAGATAATTTTGAACCAAAGCAGAAACAATGTGTTGAACTTCCTACTTCATTTAAAACCACAGGGGACGCATTCACTCAGTTAATTTCGACTCAACACTCAACTTCCAACCAATTCCTATGTTAATAAAGGAGTTAAGAAAATTATAGCGTGATGACTGCTTTGTCGGTTCGTATGTACAGTAAAAGTTATAAGTGGAAGAAAAGGGGGTTTCTGTTTTATTTTGAAATATCATTTTATATGTTAGGTAGTTAAAATCTTATAAAAACACAAAGATTGCATTGCATTGATAGCATTGCATGCAATATTCATAATTTGAATGGCAGAATAAATAGATAAAAAACCTTTTATATTTCTCTATTTTTAAGAAAAACAGCAAGACTTTTGCTCAAATCAAAGCTTGTTGCTTCTTTAAGAGCGACCGAACTCGTTATTTTCTTCTTTCTGCCAAATTCATTTCTTAAGACCAGTCGTCATCAGTTATAAAACTACGCGAAAGCTTTTTCCCTGATTTATCATTATTTTTGTTTTAGGCCTATAACATCTAAGCGGGATTGTCCGAAAGGGTTACCGCTACCCCGGAACATAAAGGGCTAAAGAAGGAACATGGATGGGTTTTAGTCAGTAAGAGTCTGACACTCCCTTCCGCTCCACCCAGAGCGGGAGAAGTCATTTGGATGATTTCCCAGCCTGAAAAAAAAGGCCTATATACATAAAAATGCACTGTGGCTTGATTTAGAGTCCGGGGAATGTATTTTCCTAACTCAACCTGCATTATACCAGCGCTCCCAATAATACATATTATTGCGAATGAAAACGTTTTCTAAAAGAATGCGACAAACCCAATTCCAATTATTCGATAATCGATAATATCCTGCAAATAAACCTTGAACTTCGAATTTGACGGAACGCTGAGTTAGTACTCAGCGTTCCCTCTCATAATAAATTTTATTCGATTCAATTGTTACGAATAATCGGAATCGTAAATCGAAAATTTATTTTAGTCACGTCACAACGTATTGTTGCGAGTTATAAACCCTTTTCTTTTTTTAACTACTAACTACTGTGCTTCCATGTACTTTTTGTGAACTAAGAAGGCTTTGGCTTTATAGGCTTGTAGCACAAAGGATAAATACACACATCAAAAGTGTCTAGGGATCAACATATATTTTTGCAATAACTTTTCTCTTGATTGATATTAATTTAAATTTTCTTTAAGGATTCATCAAATAAAGTGTTTTCGTTTGTCACAGTAACGATAAACCAAGTCACCTTTGCATTAATAAAGAAATTTGCCATTTTCCTAATAAAGGGATTTTTGACATTTGAACCGCTAACATTAAAGTTCGAAAAAAAGACTGAAATAACAGTTTTCTTTAAAATTTTATTGGGTAACTTAAACAATTAATAATCCGTGTTTCTACCGCGAACACTAACAACACAAGAACATCGGTTTGGCATACTCAAAATGAGTTCATCCAAATCACGCTGTGGAATGGCCGCCCATGTTCGTTGCAACAACAAAAAAAGGTCTTCTTGCAACTGGATACCCTCCATATTCGGCAGAGCTCTTCTCTGTAGCATATCCCATGCATGCTCAATCGGGTTCAAGTCTGGCGACTGAGCAGGCCAGGGCAGGACATTGATGTTAGCTGCGGCGAGAGTCTGTCTTACAACTCTTGCGGTGTGCGGTCGTGCATTATCATGCATTAACTGAAATAAGGGACCGATTTGCACTTGTAGAGGAACGATGACGTCAGATACAATCGTCTCAGCATAAATTTGAGCGTTGAGGTTGCCTCTGATCCAAATCAACTCAGTTCTTCCGCCGATCCAAATACCCGCCCATACCATGATGGTTCCACCACTATAAGGATGGACTTCCTGGCAGGATTTTAATCGCTGTTGGCGTCCAGGGGTTCTCCAGTGTCGTATACGTCTTGTATCCGGTCTCATACCAAAACGAGACTCATCAGAAAAGCACACGAAACGCCATTGTTCTTCTGCCCAATTTCTGTGTTCAAGAGCCCATTGATATCGAATCCTACGATTGTGCATTGCTATAGGTGGTACCCGTAGCGGTCTTCGGGAATGAAGGTTCACTTCATGCAAGCGGTTTCTGACTGTTTGGTCGCTAATTAAGTTCCCTGAAGAGTGATAAAGCCTCACGGCTAACATCATGGCGGTTATTGTTGGAGCTCTTCGAGTTAAGATTTGAATGTATCGGTCTTGTCTCCGTGTGGTGCAGCGATACCGTCCTTCATGGCGCTCAGCCACGGTACCAGTGCTTCGGTAACGTGTCCAAAGTCGACTGATAACACCTTTTTTTGTTGTTGCAACGAACATGGGCGGCCATTCCACAGCGTGATTTGGATGAACTCATTTTGAGTATGCCAAACCGATGTTCTTGTGTTGTTAGTGTTCGCGGTAGAAACACGGATTATTAATTGTTTAAGTTACCCAATAAAATTTTTAAGAAAACTGTTATTTCAGTCTTTTTTTCGAACTTTAATGTTAGTGGTTCAAATGTCAAAAATCCCTTTATTAGGAAAATGGCAAATTTCTTTATTAATGCAAAGGTGACTTGGTTTATCGTTACTGTGACAAACGAAAACACTTTATTTGATGAATCCTTAAAGAAAATTTAAATTAATATCAATCAAGAGAAAAGTTATTGCAAAAATATATGTTGATCCCTAGACACTTTTCATGTGTGTAGTAACTTTAATTTGAATTTGTTGTAAGAATTGTAGAAATTTGTACGAAACCTTTTTTTTTTTTTAAAGCTGGGAAATCATCCAATGACTGCTCCCGCTCTGGGTGGAGCGGAAGGGAGTGTCAGACTCTTACTGACTAAAACCCATCCATGTTCCTTCCGTAGCCCTTTATGTTCCGGGGTAGCGGTAACCCTTTCGGACAATCCCGCTTACCCGCCAGGCTTGGCCCTGGGGGGCCCCTTCATATGCTGACATCTCTTTGAGGCGCGCGTGGAACATATACGCGCCGTACGGCACGGGTCTGGTGCTGATCGGACGGTGAGTCACCCATTACTCACCGCCCGCAGGCCCGCGCCTACGGTGGCCGGGAGTCGTCACGTGGCTCCCGACGCCCGGGGCGTCTCCTGCGGCGGCTGGGACGGGAGGACCTTTCTCTCTCCCATCCCGCCACCTCCTTCGCGAGCATGACTTTTTCGCAGAAGGAGGTGACTGCCTCCCACTCCCTCTCGCCCCGGACCATGGCTTGCACCAGGGCCGGGCGCGAGAGGTCGCCGCCGCCGATCGCCTCTACGAGGACACGGCGGTGCTCCGCCCATGCGGGGCAGGTTTGCACCGTGTGCTCTACCGTGTCCTCTGGCTGAAACCTAACAAAGCATCACAAGAGTGGTGGAGCGTTTCACGGGAATGTAATTAGGATAATATTGTCAAAGGCTTGCTAAACCGAAACCAAATTTATTTTCGAATACGTTACACTGTATTTGGGAATGCCATACCGATATAATTTATGAACTTGATGGGTAAACTAATGGAAATGTCTATTCTAAACCACAGACATAGCATTGTCCTTTGTCAGATGAATGTTCTGATAGGACACAAAGACGGAATAGCCAATATAAGGTTTTGTTCCAAGTGTTCTGTTTTGGGTATCAAGGTGTTACGATCTGCCTGGAAATACTTAATATAGGAGACTTCGGGTTCGGGTTTTTTAGAATTTGTGAATAGCAATCTGATGTATACTTTTAATATTACTATCGAGGTAAATATATATGTATACTACACATAGGTTAAAATAAACTACCCGAATAGCTTTCCAGACTTTCTTTCCAGATCTTTTTCCTAGAACTGTAATTCACAGCGAGATAAGTGCTTCTATACTTACCAGAGAAAATGGCGCCCAAAAAGTTTTAGAACTTCTTGGTTTTAAACTCGTATACGTAATTCTATAATGACGTTATGTTAAACATTATGATAATGACGAAGTTCGTTTCCGAAATGAACTGGTGATGGTGGTTCAAGTTGTGGCTAAATTAGTAGGTAATAAGATTTTTCGTAATTTTTGTGATCAGTTTGAATTTATGAAATAGATACATCGAAACTTTTGTTGATATAATTATGTTTCCAACTCGTGCCATTACACATTTTTATGGTTTTTTTTTTTACATATCACTAATTTAACTAACTCACTAAAAAGCTATACTATACATACACAAGTACCTACATAAAATAATTTGTAATCAAAACACATCCTTATATAAAAAAAAATTACGCTCATTTAACCGAAGGAAGAATTTAAAATGTTAATATCCGGCTCATCCTCGTTTCTCTCGAGGAGGTAATTAATGATAAGATAATAAGTTAAGTACGAAAACATTAACGGAATTTATAAGACGAGATTCATAAGCCTTCAACAACGGGGCCCTCATAATTGGGCAATTTTTTACGGGAATTTGTTAAGACGGTACGAATATTTTTGGTGAATTGCTTAGGAGCCCCCTCCTACTTGTGTTTAAATGTTCATGTAATTACTATATATTATGTACTCATAAATTTTAAAAATAAAGTTCCATTCTTTTAATACAACGTAGTTTTTCACAGTGCAAGTACGTTGTATCATCGTAAAACTATCTAATAATAGGTACCCCTACTAATCAATTTTCTTACAAACCTCATTAAGCTAAATGCCGTTTAAAAAGTCAAAGTCAAAAATACATTATATAAATAAGGCCGAAAAAGTTTTAGGTATATTGTGACCAGCTTGATGCCGTAGTCCTAACATATTGAGCTTGAAGGTCGTTACAGTCAATCAGTGGCAAGCTGCTAGCCCCCGAACAGTCTAAAACCATTAATTGTCTCCACGAGCACCGTTCCTCTCCATTGATTCTTACGACTTGCACGCCAAGATTAGTTAAAGCTGCATATACACAGATTTGTAGATCAGAAGGTTGATTCCCGTTGAAATCTGCTTAAAAGTTGAGGTAAAAACGAACTAAGCCAACTATAAAATCTTATTCCATTTCATTTGTTACAGCCAGTAACTGGTTCATACCTGATCTGACTGAAAACTATATCTTACATTTGCAAAAATAGGTACCCTTTCTGATCTTCTGAACAGGACTGGAACTCGGCGGATCAATCACTCACTTATTCTGTAACATGGCTACATTTCCCATGGGAAGATCCCATGCTGTGACTACGAATTAACTTTTTTTAATTGAGCTGTAATTCGTTAAGATGCAGCAACGAGAAATATTTATTTTGCTTTCATTTACTTGGAAGTTTTAGTGTAATAGAGTTGAAATTACTTATAATTAAACGTTTTGTAAATAACATTTGTGTGCCCTTGGGGCCATATTGGACCAGGGTTTAAAACCGGCAGGGCGGCTATGGAGACGGGAGACAAGTAAGAAAACCCATAACAAAAGACACGCCACTTTTGTATAAATCTATACTAATATTATAAAAAGGAAAGATTTGTATGTATGTTTGTAACGAATAAACTCAAAACTACTTAACGGATCTGGATGAATCTTGGCACAAAGATAGATTATAGTCTGGAATAGCATATAAGCTTTTTATCCCGGAAAAATGTACGGTTCCCGTGGGATAATTTTCTACATACACGCGGGTGAAACCGCGGGCAAAAGGTATTATAAATAAAACTATGCATAGATACAGTACGCAAATTATGTAAAACCCACCTTCGACCTTCTTAAAGTAAAATAATACGAAAGGTAGGTAAACACCAAACACATCGATTAAAACATTGCTGACTTAATTCGAAAGGAACTCTACGCACCATTAAGGCAAGTTTATCTATCGATCATGTTATGTTTGTTATAATTAATATAAAGACGACTAAAGCAGATAAGTTTTAAATTATTTGAAAAAATATCTCATCTGAAACAGAGACATCCAATTTTTCAGTTCAAACTCGCTGGCCAGTTGCCATGTTGTTTGCTTGCCGCTACCTTGGACCTTCAGCAGATCAATCACTCAATTAATCTGGCAATGTATCTACGTTCCCCCGGGTGGGTTTTATTTCAAAGTCACAGCTCCGCTTTGGGAGTGAAGCTCCGAAATGTTGCTTATTGTAATTTTTCGTTCCTTCGTATTTTTGTAGACTTCTATAATACATTTTTGTCAATCTTTATAACTAAACCTTGAGGCTGGATTTACCTTTGAATAATTTATAAAGTGAGTCCCCCTGTTGAACCTTCACTATTGAAAATGTGTCACTTTTGGACAGACGATTGGACACAACTATTGCTACTTGAACTAAACTCCTCTTCACAATATTTGTTGGACGCCACAAAAAATCTTGGTTTACCAAAACCAAGATTTTTTGTTGATTAAGACCCACTGATTAAGACAGTGATTCTGGAAAGGCTCACTTGGTCACATTTTATTGCAATTAAATAGCCGTGTTCAGTAGGTAAATCATGCAAAATAGTGGCAGATAAAAAAGCGGGTCCGCTTAAAATATTTTGATTTACTTGCGTCAAAAGTTGGCAAGGAAGCTTCAAAAATATTCGCGGTTGCATCAAAAAGCCGTTGTCTTGTAACTTTTTACTTTGGGGAAGCCACCATAGCTTCGTTTATCTTTGACCGTAGAACCACGGTTAAATATGTAAACTTTTCACTCTGGTGTGGTCAAAAAGGCCCAGGTGGTGTCTAGTTTTCATGATGTTGAGACATCAAACAGTCTTGAAAGATGGCAAGCTTGAACTTAACACGAGTCTTAACTACTAATATTAAGAACCATTTATATTTAGAGCTTTAACACGATTTTATCCTTCGTCCATCATATTCATGATATGCCAGGAATTAAATTAGCTGATATATCGTATACAAAAGTGATCCAGGTATGCATCGCATCGATTATTAGTTCTATGAACTAGGATGTACCTTATCATGACAAGTAAATAACATGACACGCAAATGTAATATTGTGACCATAATCATCTTTTCACATTTTACCTTGCCTTAACTCAAAGTAATCAGGGGCTAATGATTTATTTTAATTATTTTCACCAAAAATATACAATTTTTCTGCAATCCTTAAAAGTCGTATAAAAAATGGGGCAATTCCAAAATTTCGTCGAGCACAGTTAGAGGCTAATGGGAGGCGGTAAAAGTAGAAGTTTATCATAATAAATGTTAAGAGAGAACCACCTGAGCTCCCTTGGATATTTCGCAGCACACTAAGTTAATTTAGAGTTTACTGTGAGAAGGCCGTGTGGCTTTCTATGATACAAAGTTTGCTAACTGCTCGTGGAACGTCGAGCGGTACGAAGGTGTAGGTAATACTTGCTTGTTGCAACATGTGCAAGAATTTCGCTCGTTTTACGGGTGAGGTGTTTGATCTTTGTGTGTTGTAAGTTGGAAAAATAACATACCGCCTCTTAGATATGCTGGTAAAAACCATAGTTTTATGGTGTTGAGGTTGAGATTAACGAAAACATTGTTACTGTTGCTGTTCGTGTGTTATCTTGAATTGCTGGTAAAAGTGGCACCAACGACTAGGTCATACTAAAATGACTATTAAAATTGTGTTTTTGAAGAAAATAAACTAAAATCACGACCTTTAATTAAAATCCTTTTCGGTTTTCTTTGAAGCTATTCCTTTAATATTATTACTGGATAGATCACAAAGGTTAATTAAAAAAACTTTTAATTCGAACTCAAAAACGCTGCCGGCGCGGCGGCGGTAAAATGTGGCTCGCAAACTGAATACACACACACGAATACACAAAAAAAAATATGGAAAACAAACAAAAACTGGAGATAATATTCGTTGATCGACAGTACAGCGCGTTCGCTGTTCCGCCGGCAGAAATCGACAGTTATGATTGAAAAAGTTTAATCAATCGGTCCGCCAATCGCGCGTGTTTTGATGGGAAAACGTACAAGTTTTATTACTGAGTAATTTTGGGGTGTTGAAATGAGTGTGAAACCTAACAATCTAAATTCAGATTTAAGGAAAATTAGGACACGTAAAATTTTGTGTGAAACTTCTGTGGCCCTTTCCGATCTAAGGAAAGATACAATAACGGTGCTGTCAAACTAATTTCAGTTTCTTCATCTTATCTCGCCCGATCAGGGCTTACAGCCTGATTTTCCTTCCATGGAATTTAAGAAGACTAAAAGCTGATTTAACCAATGAAACAATACGATCAGCACATAAACTCCGTTTAAGGGTCTTTTTTTCAGGCCCGTGCCGGACGGCGCTTACATGTTCCACGAGCGCCTCAAAGAGATGTCAGCATACGAAGGGGCCCCGTTAGGGCCGAGCTTGTCGGGTAAGCGGGATTGTCCGAAAGGGTTACCGCTACCCCGGAATGTTATATTCCGGGGTAGTGGTAACCCTTTCGGATAATCTCGCTTATTCGGACAAGACCGCTTACCGTTTAAGGGCTGTCAGTGTAATTATTTTTTGTGGATTATTGACAACTTCTTTCTTTTCCGTGTGGTTAGTGACCTGGTGTCAGAGTTTTTTATGCTGCCCATGAGCCCATGAGCCTTGACTTAGCTTCACATGCTATTGAGAAATATCTCTCAGACTTGCCAGTTTACTCACGATGTTTTCCAACACCGTATTTTAATCAAGTGATAATTATATAATTATATCCAACACCGTTTTTTAATCAAGTGATAATTATATAATTATATCCAACACCGTTTTTTAATCAAGTGATAATTATATAATTATATCCAACACCGTTTTTTAATCAAGTGATAATTATATAATTATATCCAACACCGTTTTTTAATCAAGTGATAATTATATAATTATATCCAACACCGTTTTTTAATCAAGTGATAATCATATAATTATATCCAACACCGTTTTTGAATCAAGTGATAATTATATAATTATATCCATCACCGTTTTTTAATCAAGTGATAATTACAATACGCACAAAAATCCGAAAAGTCAGAGATGCGTGTCTTGGGTTCGAACTCTAAACTTAAGACTTGGCAGTCCACGGTTCGACCACTAGCCTATCACTGCTGCTGTTCACACTGAAATTGAATTGAATATTGACACTGACAGTTCTTGAACGTGTTTTAGATGTGCTAATCACGTTCAGTTTTTTAATCGTGAAATTGGCACTCCGGTGATTCGTTGCCATGGTCCGAAAAACCAAAAGCAGAGTAGGTACTTACTGAAACTATTTGTAGTAAAAAATCACTGCGTGGTTCTTTTTACTTTGGTGTATTAGTTAAAATTCTTGGCAAACCGAGTGGTGACGTTGAAAATTGCATTTTTTTTTAATATTTGTCCACCAGCAGTTAAATTCGCAACGAGCAAAGCAGAAATATCATACATCATAATAATATAAAAAATAAGCAACATTAATTCAAATCCTCACTCTCGAGACGATTACAGCACTTAAAAAATACTCGAACTGTGGCGTTTTCTTTACTGTTGCTCATTTTATACATTTTCCTGTTACTGTATGTAGTCCACAAATAAGATTCAGCTCTTCACCATACAAGCTGTAATCCTCACAAAGAAAATACACATACAATGCACTTAAAGTCTGTTCTGTTGATAAGGCATTATCTCTGTCAACACAGTCACAGTCTAAGCCAATTTCATTTCTATTACTCGACCCTTAGAAGCCAATTTATGTCGCACCTTGTTTAGAAATAATTTTCTATCTCGACCCCCCTTTGTACGCCAATGTGTCGTTATCAAAAGAATTTGATCATCTGTCTCGGAAGGCTTTTGCTTTCTCCAATGAAACTCTCGCATGACTTATTGTAAACTTTTTAGAAAGTTACCGAGTTTGAGACGGAAGATTGTGGAGTTAGAAGTAATTATTATTTTAAAATTGTTGGCTTTGAAAACTGAAGGTTTATAGAATGTATAAAACCGTATCTAAAACATAATTATCACCCTTATTTACTTTACCTTTTACTAAGTAGTTTCTAATGTAATTGGATCGAAAAAAATATCTATATAATATAGTTTTAATTGAAATAAATGATGATACATCTAACTGCTTATGTGTACAAAACTTTTAAACCAATATACAACCCCAGACAGACCCAACCAAAAACCAAGATGAAAGTAAACCCAAAACTTGAAGATAAACGATACATTTATTCTGAACCTCAAGAAATTCTATCCCAACTTTAGTTCTAGAAGTCGATAGCCAAATTAATATTAACGACACCAGATGATCCTATCAAATCCTTGGTCCGCAGCCGACCCCTTTATTCGACTTTAAATTTAATTAAAACCTCAAATTTAATTCCGTTTTACTGACGGAATTCTCGTCGTTCAGCAAATTGATCGCTAGTATCTCTGTAGGTCGTTAAATTTTGATAGCCAGTTCATTTTTGCTGGTGCTTAATATATTTTCAGTTCTGTCCCTAAATGTAGGTTTTGGGTTGTTTTGTTGTAATTGATTCTTTTATGTTGGATACCTAAATCTGCTGCAATAGATGGCAGATGTTTTGAAGTAAAATAAATCTCTAGATTAGAAATTGATAAAAAATATTGAGGACGTCGCACATTTGAATACAGTCATCATTGACAGTACACCTAATAGTGGACGCGAACGTCAACAAGATGATTTTGTGTGTAGTTGTTATCAGTATCCCATATATCTACCGAGCTAAGCTGAAAGAAAAATTATATTGCAGTCACAAGATCAGAATCATCAGATCAGATCATAACGTATAAAATTATGCTTGAGGCTCATATTTAAGTGTAAAAAGAACTTTTCTTACGCCTCAAGCTTTTAAGTTTTATTCAGTAGGTACTTTTTAGTTAAATCTTGTTTTAAAAAAGATATATATTGTGTTTTTCCCAGAAAACCCTTTCATTCGATACCCATATCATGGAATTGCATAAAAATAACAAGTCCGCCACATATTGGGCGGTTCATCCTAGGATGCAGAATGCTAACCATGTATAAATAACAAGTCCGCCACATATTGGGCGGTTCATCCTAGGAAGCAGAATGCTAACCATGTATTGTTATCCAAACTAAAGGTGCATGCAATTTCAGCATAGTCGGTTGACGATAACTGCTTTAAATTCAGTTGCAAGATTTGACCCAAACTAACATACAATGATAAAAGCTTGTAAAAATATTTTAACCATGGTAACTAAGGTAAGATACCCTCAATAGATTAAACGCACCTACCATCAAGCTACCTTAAGTCTTGGATGAAACGGCCGTTTAAACTTTTGAATTATGCGTAGATTACTTTAGTAGTGTACGGAGTAGTAGTCATTTGTGTCCACCTAAACACGTTATTTATTTGCAGTAGGAGTTTGCAGTAGGAGACAGTGAACTTTTGAATAACCTTTATTTTTACCAGACTTTTTTCTTGCTACAATATACAGTAAGGGGCCATCTACACTGGCCAGAGTAGCGCGGCAGTAGCCACGCCGCCGCCGTAGCATCAAATTCAATAGAAACTGTAAGAAGCAATCTCCACACGACGACGATATCATCGCCGTGAGAATGTGATGGCACGACGGGACTCTCGCCGTGGTTGTCACGCCCGTGCAGATAGCGCCTAACTTTTACTAAAAATGGAGCCCGCAGTCGATTGCAGCAAAACAGACAGCAGCTACAGATTAAGTAGAAAACGGCTTAAATTTTAATTAATAAAAGGGGTTTCTTTTGGTCTGTTTTACAAATATGATATAATTATTATCTAATGGATTATAGTCTCATTACAAATAATTAATACTTCATTACGAAATCTTCCAAAATACGTGCAAACCGTTTGTTGAGGAAATCACTATGTTAATTACATCCCATCATTTCAGACTGAATATGCAAAACAGCTGCCATAAAGCAACAGCCGAAACACTAATACGCAGATTGAGCAAAATTAATTCAACTTTCCTATTACTTGCTCAAGTAATTAAAATATTAATTAAATTTTCCTTCAGCATAACGGAGTTTTAAGCGATTCTTTTAAATTATTATCCATAGACTAGCTTGAAAGTATTTTCTAGTTAATAGTAGGTATTTATCGTACCTACTTACATGTCATGTTGAATCGCTGCTCGTTATTTTAACAACGCGTCATGTACAGTCTCATTTACGGCTCTGACTGAAGTTTTCGTAAATAACTGCTGAAATCGGAAGTCAATAAAGCGAACATTTTAAAATATGCATATTTGTAGGAATTATGGTGAGGGGACTGGCGCTGGCAATCTTTAAGAGCTACCTCTCTGAAAGGACACAATGTGTCAAAATTGGCTCATACGTCAGCGACGACCACTTATTGTCATTTGGAGTTCCCCAAGGCTCAATTTTGGGACCTACCCTCTTCCTGATATATGTTAACAGCCTCTGTAACTTGTCTATCCCATACTGTAGCATATATACTTACGCGGACGACACGGCTTTGCTCGTGCAGGGTCAGGACTGGGGAGAAGTTCGGAAGCGAGCAGAGTTTGCGCTGGGGATAGTGATGTCGTGGTTGGGAGCTAATATTCTCACTTTAAACATCGATAAAACTAAATATATACCGTTTTCAATTAGATCTTGTACGCAGCCGGAAGACTCGTTTGTTGTCAGAGTCCATACTTGTAATGAACAGTTAGACCAATGCGACTGTCCTCCCCTAGTCAGAACAACACATGTCAGGTACCTTGGTATCATGATAGATAACCTGATGTCCTGGAAAGAGCAAATTGTTAGAACGTCCGGCAGAGTGAGGAAACTCATAGCGATTTTTAAGTCTGCGCCATAAGGTACACTTCGGATGGTCTACTTCTCACTCTGTCAGTCAGTACTCTCATTCGGGATAACGACTTGGGGAGGTGCTCCAAAAACTTGTTTCCTTAAACTGGAAAGAGCGCAACGAGCTGTTCTTAAGGTCATGACTTTAAAAAAAATCCGGTATAGAACCATACAATTGTATAAAGACTGTCAAGTTATGACTGTTAGACAGCTCTTTGTGCTCAATACCATCTTGCGCAGGCACGGTTCTCTGATATACTATGCTGGTCGTCTGGCAAATGTGAGATCAAAGTATGTCTGTCCTATAGAGCGGTACAAAACTAAATTGGCTGAAAGACACTTTCGAGTATTAGGTAGTCGAATTTATAATGCAGTTAACAAACGACGCAATATTTATGGCTTAAATAAATTCGAATGTAAAAAGAAAATGAGTCAATGGCTCACAACTCTTACCTACGAGGAGACTGAAAAGTTACTTGGAAAGCTTTTCTGAAAAAAATAAAAAACTGCTTTTTCAAACAACACTAACATACTACAAGCGCATACATCACACACACACGACACATATACATAAAACATACACACGACACATACACATGACACATACAGTCATACACTTACACTTTATACCACAAACCTCACCAAATTCACACTAAAGAGAGGCTATAGATTATTATTTTTCTTTTATAATTAATATTTTCTATCGTCTGTTTCTTTGCTTTCTTTTTGTACTCAATCCATAGCTACTTACCCAATGTAACTCCGTACTAGTTTTTGTATAAATTGAGGAATGTAGTAACAGAGAGAACCCTGGCACCCATAACACAAGTTTAATCTTAGCTTGGGTGCCAGAGGAGTAATCATTGATATACACAAAGACGGTGAAATCAATTCTGAACTTATCGTGCTTTATAGATAACTCGTGGCAAGCTGTGATTCGTGTTTATCATAATACAACTGTAGCACGTGAGATCACCCAGATATGGCTTCCACCGTACCTTCGCTGTCCAAGGCCATCCTCGGCTTGGATGACTCCCAGATAGAGCAGCTAGCAGCCTCTTTAGGAATACCGGAGTCTCATAAGGACATCAGCTATATGCAGTTCACTGATGGGGAGTGGGGCAACAATGCCAAGATTAGGGAAGCTGTAGCTTACATAGGCTTTGACGCAAAGAAGATTGTCGCAGAGTTCTTTAAGAAGGCTGATTCCAACAAGAGAGGTGAGAATGACACCCCACTCACTGTGGGAGACTTCAAGCTCTTTGAGAAGAACGATGCAAAGACCGACCTCATGTTCTTCCTTAATGTATTTCTGGAGAGGGGCACTATTGCGTTGCGATGATGTGGTGGCCCCTGTCCTCCGCAGAAAAGCTCAAGCATATGGGATAACACTTGAAAAGACTCAGAACCGGTCTATCCTGGGTACTAGACACCTGACTCTGGCCAGGCTGGCTCAGGCATTTCCTCATGCTACAGCGACTCTGATCCTGAAAGACAGCATCAAAAGTAAGTTGGATTCCAAGCTGTTCCCTGGACTGCCCCTCTTGATGGCCCATACCATCCTCCCTGCTCTGATCCCCATTGGTGTTGATGGTGTCACAGACGTCCTCAGAGAAGTAGCTCAGTTCGTGAATGTCGAGATGTCATTCATGTTGGCAGACCCCAAACAGAAACGGAAGATGGCAGTAAGATCTCTTGAAGATTTACTGGAGCAGTCAACAATGTATGTGGATGCAGCAATGAATGGCAGTGTCATCGCAAATGCTGCAAGAGTCAGCGTCCTAAGGAAGGCTGGAATAGTAGTGATCTCACAAACTGCTATCGCACTGACCACAAAGATGGGAGTGGTGTCTAGGCGATTAGCAGATGTTAAGAGATTCCAAATGCACCCTCTGGCTGGCTGCATCGCCCAAGTTGAAGCTATCAAGGCACCAGCAACGGACTCGGGAAACCAATAAGCCCGGGAGAGAGCCCCAAAAATGATGACACTTTCCCGGGCAGAGCCTATTCCTCTTCTGGTTCTGACTCGTCATGGCATTCTGCTTCTTCTACACCTCCTGCCCCACTACTTGCACCTTCCCCTCCTTCCTATAAAACTACTGTACGTGATGCTTACATGTCAGCTAGTTTCCCCCTCTTTAGTGAGCCTGTGACTCCCGGTCAATCGCTGACTCCTTCTAGTGATGGTATCATGCTGCTAGCTAGGGCAGTCTTTCCCGATAGCTTTAAAAAAAAAATAAAAAAAAAAATAATACTCTATCCTATAATTTAAGAATTATTTTAAAAAAAGTTAACTGTGTTGCATGACAACAAAGTAGAATTCAAACACGTTGCTGCCTTTGATGATTTGATTTGATACAGATTCTATAACTGTTCTGTGAAACCCCGTACCTATATATTAAGATACAACACCTTGCATTCATTGCACTAACGAGGAAGAGAAAACAGAGCGATTTGATCTCAAACGGATCATCAGTCTTGTTATTGTTTGCATCTTTCTGACAAAACCTCTAAAAAAAATGCAACTCTAATATTCTTTTATTCCAGTCTGAAAAATATAATATTTTATATCCAGTTCGCTGTAACATGAAACTTCCAGGATTGATTGTTTCATTTTAATTGATGTTTCGTTATTTTTGCGTTTCGTACGTGAGGTCTGCGCGCCTGTATTCCTTTTATTTTATTTTACAATTGTAAAATTTGAAACTTTACATAGACACCTAAATCATATTGTGTTTGTTGTAATCAGTAGTATTTCAGGATATCTTTTGTGTACGCGTAATGTTGTTTTGTCTGAAAACCTTGTGATGCGTATTGTTAAAAGATTTCTCTCTAATTCCGAAGACCTGGCCACTACCGGCAGCATATAGTATATCAACGTCAACTTTGAAATAGCGCTAACCAATGCAATGAGGACGCTAGGACGTCCAAAGAAAATATTGATTTGTTCTCTATCAGACTGATATTAATGTTAAAATTTTGTTGACAGACTATATATGAATAACCGGAAAGACAAGCAACATTGGCGCAATTGAACGAAGAAGATAATAACGTAGCTGATCCTATTAAGCGTAACGGCAACCTCCTGTGACTGGTGCAGTCATTAAATTCAATGATAATACAATTTCGAGTAACGATGTCTAATTAGTGGCTAGGGTAAATAATATTCCAGTCATCGCCTCCTGAACAACGTGAATAACGGAATGAAAGTAGGTAAACTGCCAAAATGAAACCCATTGCAATCTGTTGTCATTTTATGGGTGTAACGCAATAGCCCCGCTGAAAGTTGGAGTATTCAGGCAGTCAATAATGCTAAGAAGCCTACCCTAACAATTGTTTCCAATATTGGTGGCCGCAACAGTTGCCCGTCAGGGTCATGTAAATGATGACAAACTTTGCGGTTTAATTTGCGTAAGATTCGCCCAACGGCGTAAAATATAGTCGCGTTTCTGTTTCGTTTTGTCACCTCTGACATACTCTGATAATATGTGAGCTCACTCTGCTCAGTATGGACACTTTTTCGCGTGACTTAGTACTGTGAAAGCAAATCTAGTGATTTAAATATTTGTAGCGGACACTTTATTCTGTCAAAACGCGCTCTAGGAAAACATACCAACTTACTTTAATTAATAAGGTTTCAGTGTCAATTCAATAGATTTTGCCAATTCCTAGCAATCGACAATAGAATCGCACCGAATTGAACACTGACCCATTTCAAAATTACGTCAGTATTGAATCCAAATCGGCATTAACGTCGTATCGGCTTAGCGTCGACAAATCAACATTTGGCACGACAAGTGTACAATTTATGCATCGCCAATCACGCCTACACGCGGTTGGTATTACGATCTAAACGAGCCAAAACCATTTGAATTATTCTTGTGTACATTGGAAATCGATTCAAAGTGTGTATACAGTGTAAATTTAAGACCATTTTACGCTTCTTCTTCTTTATGTGTTAATTAAGTCTTGCATTTATGTCAATGGAGTAGTGTAATCCTAATCCAATACAATCCCAATGATCCGAAATCTCTTACAGAAGAAGATAGAATTAGTTTAAATAAATAAATATTTATTGAGAATTAAAATTGGTAAAATATTAACATTCAAATCTAAGAAATCCTTTACAAAGCTATATATTGTAAGATGACTTGGTTTAGTCAGCTCTAGTGGCCATTACATTCTTGATAGGTACTGTTTTATGTTTATTTGAAACCGACTGATAAGAATTCAATTTTTCCTGGATCGACATCTACATAGAAACGGCAACAACCTCACAGCACATCTTTCGATAGTTTTCGGTTTCAGATACAAACACACACAAACCTCCTTAAAGGTACATGTTCTTCAGCAAATCATAATTGACAGCTACCTATCCAAACTTGATAAAAGTATGGAAGGATTCAATTTTTCCGTCTACAAAGCTGCATCGATAGTGCATTGCCAACAAGTGCACGGTGTCCAGGCGGACGGCACGTTTCGCCCGAAGCTCACGTTTCGCTGACGACGAGAAACTCTGCTTACCCACCTCTTGAGATGTTTATACGGTTCAAGTCGTGTTCGATATAGGTCGGCGAAGTAGGTTTCGGGAGTGAAAAGTGTATGTTGATGTGGTGGGTAACTTTTGTAGTACAAGTAATGTAGACATTTTGAGATTTGATATCATGGGGAATTATGAATGATTAAGTTTTTGTAGCTAATTAGAATAATCAAGCAATTCAGTCCTAAGAAACATAAAGAAGATAATAATAATAATCTGTGGTCCGACTGTCAAGGTGACAGTCATAAAAATGTTTCTCGTATTTTTTTTTTATTCGGAAGCCGTCATGTCGTGTTATCTATTTTATTACACCATATCTTCATACCAAAACATACCATGCTATTAGAAGTACGACAAAAATATATTAACCAGAAAATTACGGAAAATCATATACAAATAAATGCCAATAAAATAGTGGTGGTGGATCGATTAGAGTGGTCAATGCAATGATCGTTGATATAAACGAACGAAAACTCATGAAAGCCAAGAAAGATAAACAAATTAAGTATTTTGACTTGGCTCACGAGGTTGTCGACATGTGAGATGTGGCGATCATTGTGCCGATAGTCGTCATAGCCACAATGGCTTAATAGCCAAGAGCCTCGACCAACACCAATCAATCGCTGGATCAAAGGCTTGATTCAGAAAGCGGTCTATTATATATAAGCTGTTCCATACATTTATGCACACGTAACTCAATAAAACGTATGGAACAAGCTCATATTTTTTTCGCGATTTCAGGGTTCATTCCATAGTAAAAGATGTTTGTAACGATGAGTACAATGCCCGCACGAAATTCTTAAGAGTTATGTGTTTTAAGTGATATAATGGGAAAGATAAATAACTCGAACAGTTAGATCGTTGAATAATCAGGTGTAAGGAGAGGGTACACGTTCGCCAATCGGTTTACTTAGACCCATGTCAAAGTATAGCGGCCCAACGCAACCCCGGCTATTGCTACTATTCCATGTCCAATGTTAGAACTGAGATTTTTGGTGGTAGAGTTCACATGGGAATAGAGCTCGAAGACTTATTTATTCCGCTTAGGCGCTCGCTTCTCGGATGAATTTTTTGGGACCTAACCTACCTATTTGCTCAGTAACTAGCCGAGATATAGTTGATTTAACCACAGTGGGCCATATTTTATTATTGGTGTCTTACGAGTTACTGTCCTTTCATTATGTTGTGACGGTTTCAGGTATTTATTCAGTTTTGTTTATATTTGATGCTGAACTTAAGTTGAAATGCTTAAACTAATTGGTTGTTTTACTAACCTGTTTGTTGCATCATAGGTATCTCAGTTATAATAATAGGAAGTAGTGAAGGGCAGCTATACTGAGGCTCTTAGGTAACTTTAAACATTTAAAAGTGTTGATTATCAAGACCAATTTGGATAAACGACTTTTGATTTGGATAGCGTAGTGTGCCTGAGCGTAATAGGAACAATATTTGTAAAACCAACATCTGAATCTCTCATGATAAATCTCAGAGAAATTAATATGAAAGGATAGAATTACTGTTTATAAAATAATAAGCTAGCCAAGCTGGTTTTGTTTCTTCATAGTAAATAAATAAAAATTATAAAATTACGACATCACTCAGACTCCCCAACGGCATTGACTCATTTACAACAATAGCTAAACAGCCGGTACATGTCCGAATTAGCTGGTTATCATCACAATGTTATGACGGATTCAGGTCAGATTGTTTCAAAATGTTTATGCTCCGATATTTTTCATTTTCATTAATTAGGTCATTAGGTTTCCTTTTCAGGTTAATGCCCGGTTCTGTGTTTTGTTTTACCCAAATGTTGTGATTATTTTAAAAGTCTGGTTTATAGGTGTAAATAAAAATATTGCCGATGATGTCATCTTTCTCAATCCTGTTTTAGTATTAAAATTAAAATTTTCCCACTGAACCCCTATTTTCATCAGCCGAGGCAAAATTACGGATATCAAATATACCGCTTATGAACAACAGGATCTATTAACGGGTCATGGTATTTTATACCCAAAACAGTTATGACCCGACACAATGTTTACTTGCGACCCGACACCCGACATATGCTTTTTAGTCAGAGTCAAAACCGCACCGGTTCTAATCCGTCGAGAGAGCTATGTGACAATAAGCTGGTTGCAACCTGCAGCGTATGTTCATAAAGCTGGCAGTAAAATACGTACCTATCTAGATCATTAATCCACCTGTATGACTTAGGCCTCAGTACCACGTAACAGTATGTCCAACATCAAAGAATGTCGTCGGAAACAATGTCAACTTTTCCAATCCCATTCCATTTCCAGAACTGCAATGCTCTGCGTTTTTCCACCAATATGTTTCCATACTAATGCAACCTACCTATCACCATATCTAAATTGTCCGCAAAAAAGACTTACTACTAGAATCTCGGAATCGAACAGGGAGTTTCACAAATTACACAAATCACTGTTCCATTTTCACTTCCACTTCAAAAGATCCAGTTTCTAATAAAACTTTAAACTATAAACAAAACTACATAACAGTTCGCCATACATTGCAGGTTTTGTACATATGGATTGGAATCGCATAGTGTACGGAGGGCGATCGAGTTAACATTACTTTATTAGCACGGCTCAGCTCGCTTGTTCGGTATTCTTCTTGTTAAGGTTCCAGTGTAAACTTTAAATTGGATTCGATAGTTGGGGTGAAAATGCGGAAAGCTGCATGCATCAATAGCACTTGGATGTAGTGCGGGTTCTAGAACTATTTGTGTGCATTTTGTGGAAAACGGAATACGATTCTTTGGACATTTCGGACGGGTTATACGGCCTCTGTGATTCTTCTAACACGGTACACCTACGTACTACGTACGTGTGTACCACTGCTAACAGTAGGTTATGGTTATATACCTACATAATATGTATTTGTAACCAAGAATAACTTTACTTGAAGTACCTACAATGTATTGTTCCATCGATAATAATATGTAATAGTAAGAACCCCCTTTAATCCCATAGTAAGTATATAGGTACATCAATAACCATTTCCAAAAATGGCCATTCCAAGATCCAAAAATAAATCGGAAATCGTTGCGTTAGATTCCAAATACCAATAAATTAATACCAATAAATTAAAATACTTCTTCAGACAACTTAACGCTCTTTAAGTTTATTTAAACAAACAATCCATGGGTGTTCGAATGAATCATAATAGACCATCTTTGTATTAATTTATTGGAACACTGACTGAGAATCTATATCCGTGTTGATAAAGCTGACTATGGGCGTCCCAAGCAAAATGTATTTGTTTTAATTTTAGAATTCTAGTCTGTTGTTGACGCTGATAACTTGGATGTGCCCACTATTGTTCCCTGTGTATCAAGAAGTTCAAGCAATTGATCCTAATGGTAAAACGACACTAGCAAAATGTCCTATTAGGCAATCGTCTTCGACATCGAATTATTTATTTATCAAGCTCCTCTGTCCTATATTTCGCAATTAGTTAAAATAACTAATACTATCTTGTTAAATGCGGAGTGCCGCGGGTTCAATCCGCAAGTCGGGAAGAGTTAGAGCTATCGAGTTTATTCCAATGGGATTCTCGACTCTAGAGTTAAGATTTGTGCTCTTTTATTAGCAACCGGTTTGTCTCTTATTTCATAGGAATTGATTCGAAATTAGAGTTACAATTGCAAAACGATAACGTCAAGATTGTTACATACACCTATAAATTTTCTCAATTTTGTGGTTATTTCTTCCTTCTAACATTAGTTTATATCCCACAAATTAGGGATTTGTTCGAGAAAGGGGTCTGTTTAGCGAAAATAATTGAAGATAGGATCTACTCACTAATAATAAAAAAATCACACATCATCATCACACATTATGGAATGCAAATACATATATATGAATTTGAATGAATACCTACAGCGCAAATCGAACGCCAGGAGATACCGGCGCAAATTCACGCCCAATATGCAGGATGTAACTGGTCGTCCTTGGAAATTGGTTTTTCACTGTCGACTGAGTCGCACGATGAATGGACTACATCACCGCCTTCCCAATCCTACGACAAATTCGAAGCATCGAAGTTTCGTAAATCCAATTATGAGTTAGCGCCGCCCTTGTAATTATATTTGTGAAGGTCATGTTACAATTAAGGAAATAATCGCTTAGTTACATGGCTTTGTTCTCGAAAAAGAATCAGCTTTAGATAGTGTTGAAAAAGTATTTAGATTATGAAAACTCGTCCGAAATCTTTACTGCGCTCATAAATCCTTATAATATTGATTACTTATTTGCTAGACAGACAAAACCACCTATATATTTACAACATAGTATACGGTGTGGTTTAATTAATGATCTCGACAGTCCAAACTCGTTAGTCCGATTTTCTTTACTTTGATGTCGAACATGTTTCCTCTACAGTTTCTTACTGCCATGCATGCCCGTAAAAAAGAAAGACAGATTCATATTCAAGAATACGAGTATAAGTAACAAGTTTACAAATTACATAGCAAGAGTCTGTGATGTCCAGAACAAGAATTTTATTCTAGAAGAGGACACCCGTCAAGAACAGGGTATTACAATTAAAAAAAACCATGTACTGACAATTAATCACTATTATTATTTTCGACGTAAGTATTCTCGAATATTACACTTTAAAAAAAAGCATCTACTGTCATTTACTCACTATTATTATTTTAGACGCATTCTCACACCGGATATAATGAATACTCTGAAACTATAAAAAATATACACACTACTACAGTCTACTACTACTACTGACTAGTCATACAAATCCAGGTAGAAAACAATGACACAAATATCCATTAAAATATTGAATATGCTATAAATTTCAACTATCTTACATCCGATGTTTCGATAGCTGAACGAACATTAAAATCGATTAACTTTTTTCCCAATTCGATTATGTCACTATTCGTATCATGATATAATGTAAATTATTACTGCCAGCAACATTTAAAATGTTTAAATATCTTGCAGACAAAAATAAAGCTCCGTTTAATGAAAACAGATTAAATATCTAGACCACTAGATCGGACCACTAAGCGTTACTTAGTATTTGTCAACCTCGGCTTAGGCACTTGTCTTTATAAAAATATCTATAGATTTCATACACTACACTACTGCTTTGGAATGGGCAACTAGCTTCATGTTTCAGACTGACCGACCCCTTGACAATCATTCAAAAGTGCCTGTAATTGGTTTATTTGAAAATAAATGCTTTGAGTTTGACATGGGACAATGTTATTTTCTTTTTTTTTCTCATTAAACTATTTCACTTAATACCTAATACCGATCTTTGGCACAAAGGAATCAAATCTTCCAAAATTACCATTATTATTGACCCCCCCACTCGGGCTTCGCACGGTTTTTACGACTTGGACAAAACTTCTAGAATGCACATATTATGTTAAACAACATCATCTTAACAAAAACTTATCATACCATTAAAACTAAAAGAAATATTATAAAAACGACTTACTTCCACAAACCTTAATCCTCATAATAAACTTCTTTGGGGGAGGGGGGGGGGTTCAAAAAACATTCCTTTCGCTATATTAATATGAATTCCTAACGTTCAACAAACGGAAAAACATGCAACAATGGGATTTATAAATAAACATATTGACGAAAAAAAAACAACAAAATATTATGTTGTTTATTGACAAATTCTTTGAAGTATTATTTTATTCTAATACTACGCCTTAATATAATAACAATAATAATAAGTTTATTAGCAAAAACAGTAATATTATGATAACTAATTTGTACTACCAATATTAAAATTATTGTCAGTTTTCCTGGCTCCTAAACTAGGTACGCAGACCTGTATCTTAGGAGTCGAAAATTTTACGGCATCAAATGTAATACAACCGTGACTTTTCTGTTTGTTTACAGTCATTTTTTTTTTTTTAGCAAATCAGATGTAGTGAATGATTGTGTTTATGTATCTAGGGATGTGTAAATGAGTGTAGTGTGGTGTGTGTGTGTAGTGAGGAGTGTATGTGAAATCAAAGTGTTTATATTCCTTCAAGGTAGAATTGATACAGTTATGATTCTATAGCCAATATATTTTCTGTCTCATCATACGTTACTTTACGCCTTTAATATTGCTTTGGGAAACAACCGCTGCTGCAATAAGAGCCTTTGGGTGCGTGTCAACCAGAGATGTGCAAGGATGTGTAGCGGCAAATTATTTAAAAACGAATTTAATTAGCTTTCGAAATCATAGTTTCTTTTTACTTAAGTATACTTGGTACTTACTTTTGTAACCGGCCTATTTATTTACTGAATGTTTCGCGATCGTTCATCGAATTGCATTTCATGTTGGGTCTTCTAATCAGGCCATGAATGTCACACTGCTCGGCAAAGACCTTCCCGCGTCACTTTTCCACACAAATTACCTATAGTAAACTTTTAACCTCGTGGTACGAGTGATAATAAAATATTTTTCTTTCGCTGATACAACATCAATCAGTCAAGGACATAATATCTTCCTTCTTCTGCGTTAAATATTTCGTTGGTATATACCTACATCTAAAAGGTTGCGAGAAGTGCCAATTACTTGACCCCGTAAGCCTCGTCTAGACCCAAGCAAGAATTGGATAACGAAATAACATGATAACATGACAATGTACGAATAACTGTTTTTGTGTCTGTACCCTTTGTATTCATATTTCTCTCTTTCCTTTGTATCAACGATTTATGAAACTAAAGCCCGACCGCTTTACTGAGACCTTTGCTGAGGTAGCTACGCAGTTCGGGAGGGGGACAAGTTCACGAATCAGTGAGCTCCCGTGTCGCGTCACCCCCTGCAGCCTAGCCTACTCCGCAGCTGCTACCTCAGAAATGGTCTCAAATAAGGGCCTAAGGTGGCCTATAATTAAGTTTTCAATTTCAGAAAGCCAGTTTTAAAAGAAGTAAGGGAATCCAATATATATATTTTTTTATTTCTGTATTCCAAACTTGCATGCGTAAAATGTTACGACGCTTGCTGTGTCAAGGTTATACAGAAAAAATGCGTGGTAAAAGTGTCAACCCTTTCGATGATGATGATGAGTGCCAAGACTTTGTAGGCAATACAACGTTTTGTCTAAAACTACGAATTTAGACATCTGCGAGTCTCTGTCTAAATATAAGAAATTTTTAATAGACTTGATCTGAGGATCTAAAGGTTGTATCTTCTTATATTATTGTTATTATTTTTTATTTTTTTTTGTTAGGTTTTGTGTCCTTTAATTAATTAACTTTTCCAAATTTTGCCCTTGTTGGCTTAGTTGTTTTTTTTTTCTTTTTGTGCATGTTGTGGTCTCCTATAAGTGAAGGAGTACACCTACTTATTACCTGATATAACTTTTTATTTATGTGTCATGTACTGTGTACATCTTTTGTTGGAGATCCTAAATTAAATAAATAAATAAATAAATAAACCCACAAAGTACATTTGCAGTTTCCCAAATACATCGAAACATGAGCTCATTATTAAACATGTTCCCTCACAATTTGTAACCTCTACTAAACAACTGTCTACCGTCATTTCGTACGGAATGAAAGCTCATTTTGCAAATTAAATGTTTGGTTGCAAATAGAATGGGAGTCGTAACATGGAAATTGTCATGCCGCCGTGTTTACCAACGTGTGTGGGTACATGTACCACTAAATATGTTAACCAGTCATGTCTATGTATTATTTTGTGTAGTAGGTTTATGTAGAGGCAACCATTACAATGCTAGTCGACGAGCATTTCAAGGCCTAATTTATACATTACTAGCTTCTGCCCGCGGCTTCGCCCGCAAAATATGTCGACAAATTATACATATAAACCTTTCTCTTGAATCACTCTATCTATTAAAAAAACCGCATCAAAATCCGTTGCGTAGTTTTAAAGATTTAAGCATACAGACAAACAAACAGACAAAAATAGCGACTTTGTTTTATACTATGTAGTGATGTAATTTAATCCTAAAATTAAAAAAAAATCGTGTTATGGCATGTTCTTATGCATCAACATTAATCTACTTAATAACCATCTTAATTTCGCTGACAAGCTATGTAATAATGGTCCAAAAAATAAAAGTTTGCACACAATAGTTCGGTGTCACATTGTGTGAACATTTATACTTTGTATAACTAAAAGACAGGCCAAATAATACTTTAGTTTTGACCTTTCGCATTTACACTATTCAACAAAGTCTAGGGAGGAATAGGCCAACCATATCGTTAGTAAAGAGGTACTGGATACAGAACTACATTGTCAGGTTTCATCAGTAAAGACTCGAAGAGTGGTACCTAATTGTGTTTTACATAAAAGTATGCACGCTAGTAGCAAAGGGGTGGGTGGGGTATAGTGTGGTGTTTATATTTTAGTACAAATCATTAAGATAAGGCCAATAAATAAGCAATTTTCTGTCTTGTCGTAATTCCAAGGAGGAATGTACGAAGGGCGGATTGGTATATTTTTAAACTTAAGTTTAATAAAGGATTGTCTTTTTATTAAAAAGGACCCAACACTGATTCATTATGAAAAATACATAAACCACACATACAAAAAAAGACTGCCTTAGTGAGCATTTCTTAGTTTTCAGTGAGAAAAACTAGCAAGTAACAATGGTACTGTTGTTGACGCCTTTGTACTGAAAGAAGGGCTAGAACAATATGGTTCTAATGGAGGTTCCTTTTTACCGGAAAAAGATTGTTGTATGGTAGGGAATTGCAAGGAGTCCATAGTCCATAAGATTGCTGATTCAGATAATCAGGAAGCTCCGCGTCGTCTCATTATGAAACATAATAACATAAACAAATTAAGTCACGTTTTTGGGGCCGATGATACCTTATATAGCACTAGTTTCGACAAACTAAAAATAATATTTTGCAAAATTTCGCCGAGATAGCTAAACCGCAACGTTTTAGGGTTCTTCTTTCTTTCTTTTTCGTGTGGTTAGTGACTAACCTAGTGTCAAGAATTTCTATGCTACCCATGGGCATGGGCCTCTGACTTAGCTTCACATGCTGTTGAAAAATATCTCTAGGGCATGTCGATTTCCTCACGATGTTTTCCTTCACCGTTTTATATGCAAGTGATAATTATATAATACGCACATGAATCCATAAAGTCGAGTGCGAGACTGCGTGTGAGGTACGTTTTAGGAGGTACAATCATAATAACTAATTTATACGTATTGAAGATAAATAAACTCGTTAGTAAAAATATGTCATGCCACGAAATATGATCTTTCTTACATTTACACCTATTATACTCAATACTTTAAAGTTCACAGAATAACATGTTTGTCGTTTATGTCGTCTATTGAGATTGCTATACTCAAATCAGGCATAGATCAAGCTTGAAAGATTATCAGGCAAAAGTAAAACAAAAAAAAGGTGTAGATAATATTTGCAATAATGATAGTTCTTTATACACTCGCATACCTTTTTGTACAGCTACAGAAAAAACACTTCATTCACGCTTGGAAATTAGCATGTGGGAGATAGTGTAGTTCTTGGGCCCATCGTATGTACGTAGCGAACCAGTATTATTATTTGCCGATCAATCCACCAATGATACAATTACTTTTATCCTGTGTCTCTCTTAAGTAGGATTATTAGAAACGAATAATTCGTAACATAGCTACTATTATTAGATCTTTTTTTATCGTGGGTAAAACCTTCAAAAGGCGCCTGGAATTTCGGGGAAAAGACCAGGGAGTGTGGGATTCTTACCTCACTAAAACCACCAGCAGGAGGAAGGGGCCCCGATCCCTCTTAAAAGACCATTCCGGGGCCATACTGTGCAACGCCTGTTAAGGCACATCGCTGAGGAGACTGAGACTCTCCCCTGAGCCTCGCTGTGCACGGCAGCACATGATCAGTGTCGCCGTATTCCTTGGAAGCTCTCGGTTGGAAATCAGATTCCCCTATCTGAACGCCCGAGATTCCAAAGTCCCGCCTGCTATAAATGATAAGGGAGATTTCGGCGTGTTAGTCGTTGAGGCAGTTGCCTCTTTGACGCCTTCTTCTCCCAACGGGATCGGTTTTCCTACGATCCCGCTCAGCGGCCTCCTTCTGGACCATCACGGTCTCACAGAAGGAGGCAACTTCCCTCCAGTTTTCTGTCTCAGTCAGCATACCCCTAACTACTGCTGGCAGAGACAGATCTCGTACAATCTTTGCGACCAATACCTGCCTATTGGAGGCCCACGGCACTCCTCGAGCGTGTGCTGTGCAGAGTCCAGATCACCTCCGCAATGGTGGCAATTTGCCGAGGGCTCTCGCCCAATTTTTTCAGGTACTCACCGAAGCAACCGTGTCCGGTGAGCACCTGCGTGAGCCTGTAGGAGATGCGGTCCCCTTTTTACGGCTTCGACAACGCGCTTGCGCGAAAATTGCGGCTGCTGTAGCCGTTCGCGCCAACACTCGAGCGCGTGTCGCCGTTCCTGCCGCCTCAGCCTTACGACAGCGATACCTGGCAAGCTTTCACTACTTTGGCGAATGGCAAGCTTTCACCACTTTGGCGAATGGCAAGCTTTCACCACTTTGGCGAATGGCAAGCTTTCACCACTTTGGCCAATGGCAAGCTTTCACCACTTTGGCGAATGGCAAGCTTTCACCACTTTGGCGAGTGGCACGAATCCGGTTATATACCCTCGCGTCCTTACCGCCAGGATGTCCAGTGGCGGAAAGCATGCCAGGAGTGTTGCCGCCTCAAAGGAGACCTTCGGTATCCACGTGCGATGTGAATGGCCAGCCTCCGCTGCAGGCTGTTTCTAGTCCTGCAGCGCCGGACACCTGATAGTCGTTTTGACCAAACAGGTGCCCAATAAAGGATCATCGATTGCACAAACTATTATTACACCTACATTACATTTTGCTCCAATGAATACAACTTCAATTAGTCGGTAGGCACCAACTAGGTAATTTAAGATTCAATTAAACGTTTGAATCAGAATCCTATTTGTTTTGATTGAATGTCTGTATACTGCATAATAGAATTTTAATAGTATTAAATACGAGACTGTTAAGAAAACATAGGTATTGATTATAGCTGACGAAGTCTTCACGATATTTCGGATTGCTTGAAATGTTACTGCTGAATTCTATGTTAAGTTTAAAAAAATAGGTAGTTCTTATCTCTTATTTTTGGTAACCCTGGTGGAAAGAAAGAGCTTTCTTTCTTTACAGGTTGGTGTTACATCTTCCAACTTGTGTCTGGAGACGGTTCAGGGACTTCCAAGTGGACCACGGAAGGTTATATCCGGCAGGAAGAATGATCCTTAACCCTGATGATGTGGTGACTCCATGACGAAATAGCTGCAGAAGCTCAGAACTACTAAACACGTGACCTTTATCAAATCTAACGTTGCATTAGTTACAGAAAATCTTTTAAACCTCGAAATACAAACAGTTATTTTATAATTTATGTTGAATCTGTTCAATTTATGATATAAAACAATTGTTTTTGTGTATGTGTCCAGTAACAACACTTTATATCTACTATCTGTTTTATCAGTTAAAGGTGCTTATTATACATAAGACCATATTAATTGTCAGATATTACAAAAATGTATCGAAATCGTCACACAGTTACTGTTATGATTTATTTGCAATACTTTTAATAATTCACAGTTTGTTACACCAACACTTTTATTGCTATATGCTGACTTAATTAATTGCATCTAGTAGGTTTCATATAAGCTATGATAATTACAAAAATTTACGTTCATTCAAATATTGTAAAAAAACGATGTGGATTTTTCAAGGCAGAAGAAGTTACTTTATCACGGTTAAAGTTACGTTCACTTCTCCTTCTCAAAGTCATCACCCTAAGGGGTGTCGCATTTTAGACATTTTACTAAAACAAATTAAACATCTTATGTAATAGTAGAGTACAAGACAGAGTGGTTAGATACTTATGTCATTAACTGGCAGTTTTATTATGTCAAAAATGTAGATGATAGTAACTTTTTCAAGACCGTAGGAGTAACTTGTTAAGTAAAGGAATATCTGCAAACATCTTACCCACAAATTAATTATTTTTCAATCAATATGACGTCAAGACCTCCATTTCCTCAACCTCTTTTTCCTAGAAAAATATAGCACAGCAGATTGGCGAGATATGCTGCGTTTACATCGATTCAATATTTACATACGTACTTACTACTAGTGTGTTAGCAGACTGTACCAGAATTTTATCAGGTGCGTGTTATCCAACGAAATCATAGGTTGGACGATGCCGCACTTGATAGGCTGCGCTCAGAGGTATTGAGCAACCATATTATCGTCTAAACTCCGACACAAACCGCGGTACCAGCGTCAACAACTGATGTAGTTCTACCGCGGTCCAATCATAGTGTTGAAGAGGAGGATGATAGGGTTGCCACAGTAAGTAGCCAGTGCAACGACAGATTGAGGAGCGCTCTGGAGGATGCATTCCGCGAGTATAGATCCATTCCGACCGGACTTAGACCCCCCGATTACCACGCCTACCTATGCATAAACAAAATAAGGCGTTGGTGTGTGCCTTGAACTCGCAGCTTGAGGATTTTTTCAAAAGCAGCGAGGATCTCGTTGATACACGCTCGATCCTGTATTGCGCGGCTGTTGCGGCGTGTCGATTAGCTAACGTTAAGTTCCCGAACAGTGACGAAGCTACTCGACCAAAACCAGTCGTACCAGCCTGGCAGTACAGAATCGAGCGTCGTATCGATTGAGCCAGGGTACTCATTGGCAAGTTATACTGCTTCAGGGAGGGTAATACACGATCACGAGTGATGCGCTGTGTAAGGCGGGCATTCTCGGGAACTGAAATCAGTCCTCTAGAATACATGTCCCGAGTTACAGAGCGCATCGACTTCCTGAAGCAGAAAGTTTGTGCATGGGCGAACCGTATTCGGCGGTATAAGAGGTGGGTGGATCGATACAAGCAAAATCGCATGTTCCAGAGTGACGAGAGGTGGGTATATAGAGCTTGGGAGTGACCTGAACAAAATTTGACAGATGTATGCCGCCCGGATGATGCTACCACGAGTGCATTCTGGAACAGCATTTGGCCCGTCTGTCACGCTGAAGCTGACTGGATTCGGGATGTCGAGCGAGTGTGTGAAACTATACCAGAAATGGAAGCAGTCGTAATAACACCGTTAGACGTATAGTCCATTGAAATGTTACATTTGCTTTGCATTTTTTAGAGGACGCAATTTTATTTTTGGGACATGTTTGGGGGGTCAATTGAAGCTTAACCTCAAGTTTGTGGGGTCGCCACCCTTGTCCCCCGGCCGCCATCTTGGAAAAAAGGTGAAAATACTTTTTTCGCGATATCTCGGAAACAATGCGTCTTACATAAAAAATGCAAAGACATAATTTGTAGCAAATTGTTTTCCTACAAATATGTAATACAACTTTTTGCCCTAAATTAAAAATTATAGAAGTTATAAGCAAAAAAGGGAGTTTTTTTTTATAAAAAAAATCTTTTTTGCTCTATAACTTTTTTTTAATACATTTTACAAAAAAAAACATCAGACCATTCTTGTAGATGATCCTTTGAGGATAATTTTTCCCTATTTTTTTTTTATTTTCATTCATTAATAACGCTGTTACAGCGCTCCAAAGTTGACCGGGTTCGTCAATGTTCATGAGAATCCGGTCGAAACGAAATGTTTAACTTATTTTTGTTTTATTTTTTATTGTAAATATATTCTTACAAGAATTTTGTTAAATTAAAAAAACAAATCAAACTTGATAGATCTTCTCAAAACTGCTCTTTCAGCGGTTGGTATTTCTGTCGACCAAACTGAATCAGATGCATCATGATTTTGTTATTATTGTGGCAGAGGACATTGCCATTCTTGTATTGCTCACGGCATTAGGCACAAGACAGCTTTTTTTGAAGGCTGGGAAATCATCCAATGTCTTCTCTAGTTCTGGGTGGAGGGAGTGTCAGACTCTTATTGACTAAAACCCTTTCATGTTCCTTCCGTAGCCCTTTATGTTCCAGGGTAGTGGTGACCCTTTCGGACAATCCCGATTACCCGGCAGGCTTGGCCCTAAAGGGCCTTCATGTGCTGACATCTCTTTTAGGCGCGGGTGGAACATATACGCGCCATCCGGCACCGGCCTGGTCCTGATCGGGTGGTGAGCCACCCATTGCTCACCGCCCGCAGGCCCGCGCCGGTGGCCGGGAGTCTTTACGTGGCTCCCAACGCCCGGGGCGGGTCCCGCGGCGGCTGGGACGGGAGGACCTTTCTCTCTCCCATCCCGCCACCTCCTTCGCGAGCATGACTGTTTCGCAGAAGGAGGTGACTGCCTCCCACTCCCTCTCGCCCCGGACCATGGCTTGCACCAGGGCCGGGCGCGAGAGGTCGCCGCCGCCGATCGCCTCTACGAGAACACGGCGGTGCTCCGCCCAAGTGATGCAGGTTTCCACCGTGTGCTCCACCGTGTCCTCTGGGCGATCCTCGCAGTGGTGACACTCGGGCGTTTCCTCCCGCCTGATGATGTGCAGGAACCTCCCGAAACATCCATGTCCGGTGAGGATCTGCGTCAGGCGGTAGGTGAGGGCGCCGTGACGCCTCTCTAGCCATTCCTTAAAGAGGGGCCTTATTGCCACTGACGTGGCGTGCCCTAGTTACAAGACAGCCTAACATTTATTTTTCAAAACCTTCAAAAGGGAGCACATCTGCTCAGATATAGCCCTTCAAGTTTTATGTATGGAGATCTCATAACACAGAAGTTGCTGTTTTTTCATGCTTTTTCAGGATGTGATACAACATCAGCAGCCTATAAAATGGGGAAATGAAAATGTATTAAAATTATGGAGAAACATTCTTAATTAGCTGGTGGTACCGCGCTATTCCATCTTTGCTCACTCTTGTTGGCGAACGTTTTTTCATATCTTTATACGGCTTTATACCAGCTAATTCAATTGCTGATGTTGTATCACATCCTGAAAAAGCAGGTTTTGAAAAATTAATGTTAGGCTGTCTTCTGCCACATTAATAACAGAATCATGAGATCGGGATGCAGTAAGCGCAGCAGAGACGATGATTGAATCTGCATCTGATTCAGCTTGGTCGACAGAAATACCAACCCCTGAAAGAGCAGTTTTGAGAAGATCTATCAAGGCTGATTTGTTTTTTTAATTTAACAAAATTTTTGTAAGAATATATTTACAATTAAAAAAAAACAAAAATAAGTTAAACATTTCGTTTCGACCGGATTCTCATAAACATTGACGAATCCGTTCAACTTTGGAGCGCTGTAACAGCGTTATTAATGAGTGAAATTTAAAAAAAAATAGGGAAAAATTATCCTCAAAGGATCATCTACAAGATTGGTCTGATGTATTTTTTTTGTAAAATGTATTAAAAAAAAAGTTATAGGGCAAAAAAGAATTTTTTTTTTTTAAAATCTCCCTTTTTTTCTTATAACTTCTATAATTTTTAATTTAGGGCAAAAAGTTGTATTACATATTTGTAGGCAAAACAATTTGCTACAAATTATGTCTTTGCAATTTTTTTGTAAGACGCATTGTTTCCGAGATATCGCGAAAAAAGTGTTTTCACCCTTTTTCCACGATGGCGGCCGGGGGACAAGGGTGGCAACCCCACAAACTTGAGGTTAAGCTTCTATTGACCCCCCAAACATGTCCCAAAAATAAAATTGCGTCCTCTAAGAAATGCAATATTCGGTCCCTAAATTGTAACATTTCAATGGACTAGTAGCCAGAGCAGTCCGTCCGTTACCGAACTGGAAATCACCGGGACCGGACGGACTGCACAACTTCTGGTTGAAATGGCTAGTTAGTTCCCACACTTGCCTGGCATCTCAGTTCCAATCATCTTTAGAGTCTGGGTCGCTACCACAGTTTTTAACAACAGGCGTTACCCACCTCCTCCATAAGTCTGGCAGTCCCGCGGAACCTAAGAATTATAGACCGATCACATGTTTATCGACGGTCTATAAACTACTTACATCCATTTTGAGAGTGAAAATTAATACGCACATAGAAAGTCATTCGATTATGTCTGCCTCTCAAAATGGGTGTAGGAATGGGTCCCGTGGTACTAAGGAGCTACTCCTCATTGACATGGCCATCAACCAACAGGTTCGTCGATTCCATAAGGATCTGTCGACATGCTGGATAGATTATAAGAAAGCCAGCCAGTACTGACTACCGATGACCGCGAGGAGATATGGCAAGGCAAGGAGCTTCACGGGCGCTTCTATCGGGTTCTTCATGAGCCCGTTGTAGATTTCTTAGCGTCTGTGTCCTGGTTACGTTTTGGTGACCTTTTTGGGGACACTGAAGGTTTCGTCTGTGCAATTATGGACGAAGTTATCTTGACGAATAATTATCGGAGACATTATGAAGGACGGGACGATTGACGTGTGTCGGGCATGCCACCGTCCAGGTGGCCAGGATTATTCACCAGCAACTTGCTTTGAAATAAAAACTTGGTAGACTCGTGAGGTACCGTATTATAAGTATGTGCCCGACCCAGTTCTTGAGAATGACCATGTCACGTTGTACTGGGATCGGTCTATCATTACTGACAGGACTATTGTCGCCAATAAGCCTGATATAGTAGTGATAGATCGATTAGCGCGCCTTGCAATGATAGTTGATGTTACCATTCCACATGACGAGAACCTCGTGAAAGCTGAGAAAGAGAAACAAATAAAATATCTCGACTTAGCACACGAGGTTGTTGACATGGGGAATGTGAGCTCGGCTATCATTGTAGCGATTGTCGTAACAGCCAATGGCCTGATAGCCAAAAGCCTCGACCAACATCTTTCGAGGCTCTCGTTAGGCGGTTGGAACAAGAGCCAGATTCAGAAGGCAGTACTCTTCGATACGGCTCGCATTGTGAGGAGGTTCTTGTCTCTGCAGCCCTAACTACCGGTGCCTTGGACCCTGCTCCCGACAACGGCGGACCACTATTTTTTATATTTTTAAATGATTTTTTTGTTTTTTATAAAAATATTTAAAAAATATATTAGATAAGAAATGAAATAAATAAACGAATAATAATATCCTTGGACATTTCACACAACGCCATATCGTCCCAAGCTAAGCAGCAGGATTCCACAGGACACCATCAAAAGCCTGGTGGAAAGCATGCCAAGACGATTACATGCTGTAATTGCTGCAAGGGGAGGTCATACTCACACTATTAATTTATCTGTTTTTATTAAAATACCAAAAAATACTCGTTGTCTTAATTTCATTATACACATACAAAATGTCCATTTTAACACGGCTTTCTGTTTACTTTGACTAAAACACAGATTCCCGGATTTAAGTGTTAAAAACTATATTCTTATTTATAATATGAAACTTCCAGTCGTTTATGCTTATCACTCACTAAAAATATGATTATTATCCATAGAAGAGCCAATGCAGACTTTGGCTTTTCTATGGATAATACATTTTTTTTTTTAAACGTGCACCTTACAGATCCGTTTTTTTTGCAAAGGAGTGTAAAAATGAACCTACCTACAGTTTTGGCTTCGTCACTATTTTTAAATATGTTTGTAGAAGATATACATAATTATGTATGTAACAAGTAATCAAAGCAGATAAACGAGTTATAGTAACGATACATGTATAAAAAAGTACCACCACCACTATAATAAGCTACCTACATGAAAAAGCTAACATAATCCCGAAAAACGGGCAATTGGGACGAAAAATCCTCACCATTTTCGTGATCACATAGTAGAAGCTGTAGCTGTGGGCTACCCGATCCCCGAATTTGTAATCTTTGCGTGTATACAAAAGGTAAATTGCTCGGTGGCATTTTCAACGGTAATGATGTCATCGCCGCATCCCGTAATCGAGGGCTGGATACTTTTATAGTAGATCCGTTGGCCGCCTGTTACACCGGAGCGTTATGCTTGGGAAAATAGATTTGACTTATTTTTCAAGAATCTGGTAGTTGTTGTTTATAAAGATAGCCGGTAAATTCCCAAAGCAACATCGTGAATGAAAAACAATATCTAGTGCCCAACCGAATTTTTTTTTTGTTCATATTAGAAATAATATTTTGGTAGGCCATATATACTATAAATGCTTTTTTATGATCTATTACAACGAGTATTAAAATACATCTATAAAACACAAACAAAACGTGCAAAGTAAAAAATATACAACAAGATCGACTATGCTATCAAGAAACACAAACAAAACAGACAATCTGATCTTAAACACGACACGGTTGGCGCAGTGGTTGAGCGATTGACTGCTGCGCACTATGTCGCGGGTTCGATTCCCGCACGGAACAAATATTTGTACGACCTGCAAGTATTTGTTACGAGTCTGGGTGTTTTTCTATCTATAATATGTATGTATTTACAAAAAAAAAAAAATATATAAGTAGTTTATCAGCCATCTCGTTACCATAACACAAGCATTAGGTTGCTTAGCTTGGGACGATATGGCGTTGTGTGAAATGTCCAAGGATATTATTATTATATTATTATTATTATTAAACAATAGAGACTAGATACAAAGCATGATCACCTAATTTTGAATTCTTGAATCACAATCATCTGCAAACGCTATTTCCAGACTTATTTTAGCACCAAACTTTCTCAATAATAGTTTAACACTGCTAAAATTGAAAGATGTTGCCAGCAGTAAAACTTAAGTATTCGGAGTAAGAAAACACGAAATAAACTTTACGATTCCGGATGAAAATACGAGTATGTCGAAGTTTACGAACTTCTTACAGAAAATTCGGTAGTTTAAAAGTAATACTTTAGAACGCTCTGTAAAACTTGCATAAACTTGTTATTAAATAAATTAATTAAAAAGTTAGTTGAGCAATCATAAAAAAAATGTTACGTGTCAGTGTAAAGTACTTCCAAAAGTAATGTGGGGGTGTACCTAAATGACATCGTGAGGCCGGTCCGAAGCTTTATATGAATCTTATCTCTGTTTCGCGACCGCCACTAACACCGCACATAATGGCTGCCCGCGCGTGATTTGTGACACAAATTCATCGTATATTGTGCCGCTGCGATAAATTAATTACGGTGTGAATGCGTGCCGACTAATTAGTTTTTGCGTAGTTTAATAAACCGTTTTGCTTGTTTCAATTATGGATGAGGTGATATGTTTGAGGTTTAATTAATAGTGGTAAATTAAACTTTTGGACGTTGTTATTGTGTAGAAATATAATTATTCCATTGTATATTTTATTAGGGTAGTGTAGTGTTGGTTTGAAACTTTTATTGACTTAGGTGTTTCAAAATTTTGAACGGAAATAATTTAAATGAAATTATCATTTAAATTATTTCCGTTCAAAATTTTGCTTATTATTTTGTAATTGATTGTGTGGATAAAAGGATAACAGTCAATACCATGAAATTTATTGAACCAACTCCCGTCTGAAAACTTTTGCTTTAAAATACCTACATAATGTTTATATTTTTGTATATTATTTAAGACTGAATAAATCGATTATATTGGAGGAAAGGAGCTGCGCATACCATAATTATCTACAACATCATCCTTAGTTAGCTGAGAAGATACATTCATAGAAAACTTAAAAATCTTATTCAAACCTTCATATAACCTACTTGCGTGTTCGTAGTTCGGTGGTATATATTTACGTTTTATCTTCGATATTTTTTTGACCTGAGTTGTTTGCCTGCCCATCTGCGTCTCGATCTCAAAAACAATGATCAGGACATAGGTCGACGGCGGTAAACATATTTCCCTACAACTCCCACTGGCACTTTGCCAGATCATATTGATTTTACTATAAGAGTCGACAAGTCCTCGGCAATCTTAAGAGATGTGACGATTTCCGGAGTAAATTTGAGAATGTTATAGAATGTTATAGTGGAGCAGAATCTATGCACCAGTAGTAAAAATTTAATAATAAAATTAACAAAACCTGAAGACGTCAGCGAGTACAGATTTCTTTTTTTTTAAATAATGGCGGATACTAAAGGATAAAACGAACGTTACCAAACAAACAAAAATATATCCATAGCATTTTCATAACAATAACATCAACAAAATAAAATACCCCAAACACTGAAACCAAACGTTTAGTCGATTAGTCAGTATCGGGTACAACAACACTAGTATAAACAACGATGGCCGCCACTTTAGTATATTAGTCATCGATACTTGACAGATATGTATATCAACAAACCTACCCCAATATATGGTAAAATGTATGACATAGATTGATTGGGCTTGGCAGAATATTATATGGCTGATGCTTCATATAAATCGGTATTTTATTTTTGTTTGCTAAGCTTATAAGTATTATGTTGGAATTCCAATCAGTACAATTCAATGCTTTCAGTTATGGCAAGGCTTCATCAGTGCGTAGTAAGAAAGATTATTTCGGTAATTCAAACAACACAAAGCAGGGTGGTGAGTCAATATTAAGTTTTGTTTTTACTTGCTTTTTATCTCATAAAAACAGACACGCCTAGGTTGTGGGATCTAAATGTCCAGCCAATTTTATCAATTCATTATCATCATCATCAGCCCATTGCTGAAAACCGCCTACACTGGCCTTTCCAGTTGTACACCATTCCTTCAACTACTCTCATCCAGCCCAAAAATGTTTTGCATTTGCTTGAAACTATGAAAACGTTACACGGTTTCCACCCGCTATTGGATCAGTTTTATTATTAAACTGTAGTAATTAATATCTGACGGCATCAGGTGGCGCTGTTACCTTTCCCGTGTTTTGTTTAGACTGAGCTAGTGTTGCAATTTGCCAGCGCGACTAAAACTTGAAAAACGTACCTAATATTCGCTAAGAGCTATCTATCTAACACTAGCTTTTGTTAGCGGCTTCGTCCGCGTGTATGTAGGAAATTATCCCTTGGGAACCGTATATTTTTCTGGGATAAAAAGGTAGCTTATATGATTATGATTCCAGAGTATAGTCTATCTTTGTGCCAAGTTTCATCCAGATCTGTTAAGTATTTTTTGAGTTTATTCGTTACAAACACATAAAAATCTTTCCTCTTTATAATATTAGTATAGATAGATAAATCTTTTTTACCAAGAGTTCCCATGTTTTAGGGAGTACCTACCCTAAATATGAATTTTATGTAATTACCGCTACTGCTACCTGCAAATTAACAGATGGTTGGAAAAGGTGGCTGCGCTCAGTGATAATTCAAAATGCGTATGTACTGTTGAGAGCTTGATGCGACATTATGTCGAATAGCAGACTGGTAAAAAAATAACTCGGGCTGCATTCAAGCTTTCAAACCGGTGCTCACATCTACACCTACTAAAATACACGCGGGCTTGTAGGTCAGCAGTAGTTAGATTATCATGATGCAGAACGTAACGTCTCAAAATATAACAAGAGGCACTAAATTTACTTAAATGAATAATTTATTCTTTTCAGTTTTACGTTGTATATTGTATTTAAGATTTGTGTAGGTATAATGTAAAATTAAATTAATAAATAAATTACTGTTCTAATGAACTCATAATACGCATTGAGTAATAATTTGACTGTGAAATTGACAACAAAAATAAACTACATACGTAACAAACAAATACCTATAAGTACGTATCTGACATGAGGCAGAGGCATTTCTACAGTAAGTCACAACTGCTTTTTGCCCAGCTGTGCTAAAATGTTGGATCAGTTAAGACGAGATACGACTAACATGACTTCACGAAAAAGGCAAAACAGTTCCTTACATAGGTTCATATTTTTATCGAATTTTTACACTTTTTAGTTATGATTCATGATTATTCTCGTCTTAAATGTTGACGACGAGACGGGTAGGCAAAACGTTACCTGTAGGTGTCAATGCAATTTTGTAACAATACGGTTATTTAAAATTTTTAGCTTTGAACATTTACTTAAAAACATGGCAGTTTAAGAACATTACCGATGGAAAAATTCGAAGAAGAAGAATGTTTGTGATTTCTATGATCGGTGGAATCGGGATTCCAGTCACAAGCTGCCAGGAGAATTGTGGCTGGGGCGTTATAAGCTAAATTTTACTGTACCCGGCTCATATATTAGGGCTCATTGGTTGCACACACTTACAAAGTTTTTCTCCACCTCGGCCGCAGGAGAGCCCAAAACAAAAGTGGAAGGAAAGTGCGATGGCCTCAGCAGGCATTTGAACTCAAAGAACACACTACTACTACACACTACTTTCACATTTATAAACATCATCACATGACCACGCCATCGACATCCTAAAGATTTTTAGATTAAAATAATAAATAACCCAGCTCAATATTACGAACCTCACTTTACACGATATTAAAGCGAAGGTTCTGCTGCAATTTATCTTAATAAGGACTCGGTTGAAAATTAATCGGCCGTGATACATTTATCGTATTTAATTTTACTTGCAAATTAAAAGTGCAGGGCCTGGGATGAAAAGGTCCTGCAGCTTTTTTTTATTAGGAAATTCAAGTTATTGGCTAGCTTTTACATAACATTTGAGAAGTTATTGGTATAGTACATATAAATTCTATAAAAGTTTAATTATTCACGAAAATGTAGTAAGTAACCACTTGTATATAGAGTTTGAAATAGGGACAACAATATTTGTGAAACTTTGTATTTCACGTACTAAGTTCAAATAGATGTTATTCATTTATACTTTCTTTTTATTTACCTCACTGGCAGAAAATGTTATAAGAATAAAAATTTATTTCAAATTAGAAATTAATGTCGTAATTATTTTGCCATGTTTTATTAATAATTACACAGTCCTATGTAGTCACTTCTGTCCCATGTGTAGTTGCGAATTGTTTTGTTTAGAGAACACGAGGATTTTAGGTAATCCAGGTGTGCAGAGGAAAAGACTCAGCTGTCTCAGGTGGCCGCTAGTTGGTGTGATGAGCATCATACGGTGACACCGACGACGAATAAAGTGTTTGAATGAAATAAAGGAGATACACTAAAATAATTTAAAAAAAAACAGTTATTTGGACCAAACATTTTAAATTCAAATTCATTTATTCACATATAAATAGAGTAAATACAATTGGTGGTTCCACATGTTACATTCTTTGGTCTTGTATTCTATTTAGCCTTATTATGGCATGTGAAGCTTAATAGTGCGAGATATTAAATTAAATTAATGTCATAAATAAAAATAAAAAGTACGTCTAATTACATTTAGTCAAAATTAAAATTAAAACATGTCCTTGAGATTCATCGGGCCTAATGTCAAGTATATAGTACCAGGCTAACTGTAGTATCTAGTACCAGAAAAAGTTAGTTTTTTTTTTTTTCACGTTTAACAGGACACATTATTCCTGTAACCACTCCTTTATTGAGTAAATCATTTTTTTAAGAAGCAGCTCTTTAAGCTTTTTCTTAAATTTTGGTAGAGGGAGATCTTTAATGTCTGTTTGTAACCTATTATAAATTTTAATACACATAGCTGAGCAGTTTTTTTTTAAACACCTATTACATATCCTCAAAGCCGGGCAGGATGCTCGCGCAAGTTTTTTATTTATAAGTTTTTTCCGCTTACAACACAGAATTGAGCGAATCATTCCTACCCATTCATTCCTAATCGACCAATCGGAAACTTTCCCGCCACTGCGAGCATCCGTCAACTGTGATTTGGACAAGAAACGTCAGTGTGTTCATCGTCGCATTCAACCGCTCACCGCTACATAACCTCAAACCGCTCACCGCTCATAACCGCTAATTATAGTGAGCTAGTCTCGTCTAGCTTACTTAAAAAGTGTAATTTTTGCATTCGCACGCGCCGCTTTATAAACAGTCTAGGTCCAGACTCCAGTGTGAATACTGACCCGCAAACCGCTCATCGCTAATACCGCTTACTCAACCCGCATCCGCATCAAAAACTGTATAACTATTATAAATAAGTGTTGTGTTGGCCGACACAAGTGTGACATTTAAACAAGTGAAAAAGTGCATCAGGAAGAAACCAGGGAACACGTGAGACGTCTGCAAAGGGCTGTCCTTGCCACGTGTTTCGTCCAGAAGGTCTCAAGTAAGTCCATCCATCCATATTCCTCAAAACCTCATTTCCCGTATGCTCAATTCTGTGTCGACCAGCAGTCCACGACGCTAAAATCTACATTACCAACAAAATTAATTCACCGCATATCAAGGTCCTTCGAAGTCGTTTAAAACTTATTCACCATAAGTTATTTGGTTTATATTTATACATTTTATCAATCTGACAAAAACATGGCATGGTGGATTTTGCCTAATCCAATAGGTAGGAAAAATATAATAATCTTAGAACTACGATATGTAAAAGCATGATAACAAGGGATGAATGGATACGTATCCTCATTGAAGGTTGACGTTATTGTAATCAGAAGTACCCCTCAAACACAGACTGATGAGATGTGGCGCCATCGATGACGGGGCTTATCGAGTTACCCTATTGTATATACCCTATTGTAGGTATAATAAAACCTTTGTATTATATTATTAAGATTTTTTACTGTGGTATTGGGTGTCGTGTTACGTCCAACGTTGTCCAATATCCAACGTCATCCATCGTCCAAGTCTAACATTGTCCGATGTCGAACGTCGTCAGACGCTCAACATCGTTCGACGTCGACGGCCCTATGAAAAATAACACAAAAAACGAAACAATTTAAATAAGCCGTTTTATATTTTAGAGTAACTTGTATTCATTCAAACAATTTAGACTTAAGATCTGAGTAAATTTAGATCTGATTAAATTAGAAAATTTTTTTTTTGTTCGGGATTGAATTGAAATATGATTAATATTAAATATTTGTTGTTCCGGGTGCGTTTTCACGTGAAACGCGACGATACTGAAATATAACGGTTTATTCTGCTTATTTGGACAGTGCGATCAGAGATACATGTTTGGAAGATCTAGTTTCTGAGTAAGTATAACCACAAAGGCTAGTGCATAGAACACTTATGGGATGAACTGAAGAGAAGTGTTCATACTAGTCAACCAGGTGCAGAAACTTTGCAAGAGCTGAAAGCTGCCATCTAAGAAGCGTGCGAGTATATTCCACTGCACATCATCATGGTCATCATCATAAATTAATTGCAAACTTCATGACGCTGTACAATCGGACAAGTTGGCGCTCGACCACTTTTAAAACAGTTTCCTATGAAGCAGTCTGGCGGGCGATGCATACGCAAACTCCACCCCTTTTTTACTTCCGCCAATCAGGACGTTTTAAGCCGCATAGATCGGAAGCGATAATCTTTGTTTACTTTAGTTGTGATTTGCACTTTGCTAATCGACGACGCGCGTTCTTACTTCTGTGTTTTGCTTACAACCATTTTTGTTTACCGACTCCGATAATATCTTGCCCCACTGTTGACCCTTGCTTGTTTTACCGGACAGTTTTGTTGATTGCTCTCTTGTTGACCTGTGCTGTGTATTAATTGGATTGTTGGACGCTCTTCTGTGGATCTGTGCGCGTGTTTTATGGACTTGAACAATGAACCGAAATTTAACGAGAGATGAACGGAACCAAATCTTGGTTCTATACAATCAAGGATATAATATTTCCCAAATATCGCGGGAATTAAATGTTACGGTAAGTCAATATCATATTTATTAAAACATAATATAATTGGTATACTTACCGTCATGTATCTTGAGCGCTCGGTGTCAGAGGGGGCATTGGGTCTATTTCACTTAAAAGATAGGTAAGCGCTCAAGATCCGTGCTGCTCAGTTTTTTTTTTTCATATAATGTGTTCGGTTTTATTATTTACATAATACTTACTACTTGGTCAAGCTAAGTTTTCACCTCTCTGGAATGCGGTCGCCTGTTCCGCTTCCCCGCTCATCTCCCTGTGATCGTCCTGTTAGACTAGATTATTTTCGAAAGACATGTTAATTAAAAATAAAACTTCTAAAAATATGAGCGATAGCTCATTCGATGCGAAATGGTGTCTAGAAAAAATTATTTGACGGATTTCTTAATCACTCCGAAACTTTTAAAATTTAAGAAATTTGCAAAAAAGATCCTTAAAGAGAAATTCCCAATAAAAACGTCACACTCCCGGAGTTCTATCTCTATTATTTATGACTTTAATTTAAAACTGAAAATACGGTGCCACAGGGTCGTTACGGCATAATAATATACGCAACACACTTAAAGTGACTACGCCACAGAAAATGTTATTTTATGTATTAAATATTGATTAATTTTTTTTTTAAATGTGGTGTATTCTATACACTTTAATGAGTAAATTCGTGTTTTTTTTTAATTCATCTTTCAGCAAGTAGGGCTAGGTATATTGTTAATTAACAACATTTATCCGAACCTTTGTTAAGAAAATAAAAATATTTAAATAATTGCTCTTAAAATGTGTCGCTTCTTAGAGCCCGTCTTATATATTAATTAATAGGATCACATAATTAAAGTTCTAAAAAGTCGTCCGTTTTGTTTATAATATCTTTTTTTATGTAACGAAAAATCGAATCTTAGAATCATAAGTCATATTATTATGGTTGTTTTTATGTATCAAAATCACAACATAAATAATGTTTTGAATAAACTTTTTACATCGTTTATTTATAAATATTTTTTAAATTAGCAGATGGTCTAGTAGAGTTATTTTTTAACTATCATCATAGTCTTGTCTTGAGAAAATATTGTTTCTTAAAAAAAAACTGTTGTCTTAATTAAATGTTTTTATTGTTCATTCGTTTTTAGACATAATTCCGCATCGAATGAGTTATAGTTCATATTTCTAGGAGCTTTATTTGTAATAAATACGTTTTTCGAAGTGATTTCTGGTCTACCATTCCACAGTCCTTGCCTATATTCAGTTTGACGCAATTGACAGGAGTTGCAAACTTAACTCAACAGTTTTTTGCATAAATATTAATTTATGCAAAATATTGTTAATTCGTAAATAGTACAAACAACTAATTGGTTGTAGATTTAATATCCACAAAAAAATTGTTATTCCTAAAAGAAAACGAAAAACGATGGGCCATTTTTTTCAACATTTTTTGTTAATAACTTTTGCAATTTTAGCGTGCTAGAAAATTCTTCAAAACATTTTTCTTGACATCATTCCGCATCGAATCAGCTATCGTTCATATTTTTAGGACCTTTATCTCTAATTAACACGTTATTTAAGATGTGAACCAGACTATGTAGATTAAATCTCACTAGAGGTTGCCCAGTAGTCGAATTTCGACTCGTAATTATTATTTAATATTTATTTTAGCTTTCTGCACTCCTTTATAAATGCTTAATCTCATACTTCCCCGTGCACGCAATATACTTAAAAAGGGGTACAAAGTTTTCTCTTCACGTATTATTGTACAGATTAATAATTATTTCTTATATACAATTTAATTTTATCAATTAATGTTTTCCTTTTAATATTTTTTTTAGAGAGCTACTGCCCGTCGGTGGATTCAACGGGACGCCGATGAGGGCTCCATTGCCGACCGACCTCGTGCTCACCCTCCGCGCATCCTAACAGATGCTCGTGTGGCACACATGGTTAATACCTACCAGGAGGAACCCTTTACCAAAACATCAAGCTTTGCACAGCAATACGACTGCAGCATGCAAGCCATTAGAACAGCGCTCCATCGTGCTGGAGTGCACCATAGGAGGCCGGCAGTTAAAATAATATTAGGCCAGGAACAAAAAGAAGCTAGAGTGCGTTTCGCCCGTGATTACAGAAATTTCGATTATTCACGCGCCATATTTTCTGACGAAAAATCATTTAAGTCTAGTCAACATGGTCGTCGGAATTTATGGCGTGTAAATAATACAAGATACGAGCCGAGAAACGTAAAGTCTAATAACGAATCTGGGAGAATAATAGTTAATATGTGGGGTTGGATGAGCGCTGATGGGCCAGGAGAATTACATTACATTAACGAAAGGGCGACTGGACAAGTATATGCGGAATTGCTAGAAGAAGTGATGCTGCCAACAGTGCGCGCGGTGTATCCTGGGGAAGAAGTTCCCCAATTTTACTTTTTTCAAGACAATTGTCCAATACACCGTGCGCGCGTAGTTCAGAATTGGCTACTCCAGTATCCCGAAATTAGGACAGTCCCATGGCCCTCTCGATCTCCGGACTTAAATCCTATAGAAAAATTATGGGCAATAATGGTCCAAAGATGGGACAGTCGAAATGAGAGGACCAAAGCAGCGCTCGTCACCCATTGCGATGAAGTGTGGGACTCTATTCGAGGCTCGGATCTTTGCGAAGTACTCGTAAGATCGATGAGAAACCGATGCGATGCCATTATAGATGCGGGCGGAGCCTTAACAAAATATTAAATAAATAAAATATAGGTATAGGTGTATGTTGTTGGTGTTGTGTTGTTGTGTTTTTAGTTTTGTTTATTTCTCAATAACTTAGTTAAAACAAACCTACCGCTACCTCTTCAAATAAATCCCGACAATGACACAATGTTGATTTTATGACCAGGAGTCGATGTTTACCTTTTTACTGTGGATAAGTATTTTGCGGTGCGATACAAACAATGAACCCTAATAAAAAGCACTTTCTTTGAATTTATAAACAATACTTCTTTAAAAATAATTTTAGTAGGCTTCATTGCTTGTATCTCAATGCAAAATACTTATCTACAGTAAAAAGGTAAACCGCCTATTGTTATTTGCCGACTCCTGGTCATAAAACCAAAACAGTGTTATGGTCGGAATGTCTATGAAGTTAATCTTTGCAGTGACAGTGATTGTTTTGTTTAAATTATGTTATTGAGAAATAAACGAAACTAAAATGTAGATTCAGTTAACGTAAATTGAGAGTTGAAAGTTGATTGAGTAAATTGAGTTGAGTGAGCACATACCCTGGAGAAATTGAGGGTTTAGCTAATAAAAAAAATATGTAAATAAAAATGTAAACATCTTTTTAGGCCTCCCTTATATTACGTGTTATTGTTGTCTCTCACTGTTATGATCACAAAAATTAGAAAGGTGTTCATTCTGCATTGCTGTTAATTGATATCTCTGCATTTACTGACTGTGTTTACATTAATTAAGGATTGCGCCATCATTAGGATTTGTAAATGAAAATTGTTTGTCTAAGCTGGTAGAGACCATAAAATAAAAATCGTCATATTCTATTCAGTAGATATGATTAAATTTCCTATTACGATGGTTATGATTTTGTTTATGTGGAATATTTACTGAAGTCATATTGTTATTCAGATACCACCTATTGAATTTTTGTGATGTTTTTGTAAATCACTTGTCTCTATCCAGAACCACTATATCTACAACATTTAGGTAGGTATTGTATTATTAATATTTCATAAAAGAGTACTCAGTGGTGTGCAGTTTCTTTTAATAAATAATGTTATATTCTATTTATTAGTCATTTATTTATTATAAACAATTTCAAAACATTGAAATATTGCTGTATTATTTGTTATTCACAAAACAGTGCTGTTTATTTTTGGTAAATTTATTAAATTACTTTTTGAAAAACCTTCTTTTATTATAAAACTACCTGACCTAACAAACATTCGTCTGAAATATATTTTTTTCGGCATGGTCTATTCTCATTCCGGTCTACCAAATACATACAAAAATACCATAAAAATTGGTCAAACCGTTTTGGGGGTGTTCGACCTCAAGCACTGGGACGCGAAATTATATTAGAAGAAGATTAATCAGTTATCATAAATTAGTACTAATAAAATTTTTTTACTTTTTTAATTAAATTTTAACAGTATTTGAAATGACACTAAAGGCACTAGTCTATTTTTCTCAATTTTTTTTAAGTAGGACAAACACTTTAAGAATTCAATCTCTCCGAGGTTCTGATATTAACTAGGTATCTAAGGGACATAATACTCATTCCGAAAAACAAATTATTTCTTTAATGAGTTACCAAAACACAAACATAGAGTATATCGACAATATTACTCGTATCGAGCAAACAAACAAGAAAAATACTAAAATTTCGAATAACCAACGTACTGAAAATATTATTCTGGTCAAAACATATTTTAAGCAATGACAAAACACATTTCAATACATTGAGGCAATTATTGAATTCATCCAAATCAGTCACAGTTATTCAGCTTTGATTATTAAAGAACACAATTAAGAGGAGCTCATGGCTAAGTAATAACGGCCGCACGGGTCGATCTACAAGGTTATGCTAAGCTTACCAAGTTTGCTTCGTGGATGGGTGACCGTCCGTCATACCGAGTTGGTCCCGGCTTTCATTTGAATATCTTAGACAGTCGTTATGGATGAAGAAGAAGAAAATCTGACACCAGTCTTACCAAGGGGTATCATGTTACCCAGTTACTGGGTTGTGGAGGTTAGATAGGTAGTCGCTCCATGTGAAACCCAGCTGCATCTGGTTAGATTGGAAGCCGACAGTCCTAACATAGTTGAGAAAAGGCTAGGCAAATGATGATGATGTTAGATAACACAATAGAAATGTGTTTTTTAAATTGCCCATTAAATCATATTATTTACTAGGTCGCTGAACAATTTTTGTCAAAAAAGGCACATTTAACATTCTTAAAAATGTGGTTTAGTGTGAGCGAGGGAGATGCCAAATATGATAGCGTGGCTGTAAGTGATAATATTATACGTATTTATGTAATAATCACTAAAATCAATGTCCTATAATAATTAAGTAAACTAAGTAATAATTAATCATAAACATGGAAAACAAAAGAAGAAAAAAATATGTGAGCAAAACATTTTTTCAAATAACATCCTACTGAACGCAAAATATTCTTAAAAACTTCTTTTTCAAGTGAGAGCCAGTGCAATGCAACCTAACAATGCCATGCGCGTGCGCCGTGTGTGCGTGACTATCGATGTTATGCAAAAAAAGTTTTAGGGGGCGTGGCTACGCTCGCTGAGACTGTACGCTAGGTGCAAGCGAATATGGCCTTATGGGTGGTCGACCGGCGAGTTTGCCGATGTACCTACGTCATAAATGCACTTCGAGTTACCCCTATCAAAAATTACTAAAAGAATTACCTACCTTTTTTATTAATTTTTAAGCTCTATGAAAATTAATGTTATTACATTCCACGCAATTTTTCCCCCGAACCTTGTTTTTTTTTAGTATTTTTTTTAAAATTTGGAACAATGACAAACCAACATGTTAGTGGGTGACTGTAGGCTTCAAACCTTTCAACAAACATATTATGCAATACTCAATACTCAATCATTTATTGCATTCCACAATGTGTACCTATGCTTAGGTGGTAAGTTAACATTTGTTGAACCAATCGTGGACCCTGTCGGGCACAGCAAAAGATTTTTTTTTCTTAGATTATAATAAAGTTCAAAGTTTAATATTTTCTTATTTGTCGTAAAGTTCAAAGTTTAATATTTTCTTAATTGCCGTAAAGTTCAAAGTTTAATATTTTCTTATTTGTCGTTATTTTTATTTAAATTCAAATACAAAACAATACGACGAGGAAAAATCAGTCAGTTATCAACTGCCCTATCATCACACAAACAAAAGTTAATAAAAATACGACAAGGATTAAAGAGTCAGTTCTAATCACACAGACTCATACAATTTTTAACAACTGTAGGGAATTATTACCACAAAGCAAGTCAATAATAATCCCTTAAATATACCCAAAGTTCATATTTTACTACACAAACGCACGTTTAGCTGTTGTTGGCATATAAAGGAGTCTTTAATACCGCGGCCAACAAATTTTATGCCAGTATTATGGGACCGAAGTGTATTTGTACACATTTTTACGCCCCAATGTGAGCATTAAACCGAACATCGTGATAGGACAAGCGTACTGCGTATAATACGTGAATGGTTCTTGAATATTTCAATGAGACGTTAAAAATGTAGGTCAATATGAACTGTTTGTTTGTGGTTTATGTTTTATGCGTTTCTAAAAGTTTCGAGTAAAATAGGGTCGCGAAAGTTTATCAACTCTAGCGCCCGCCCCCCATACCTGGGCATGAGGAATCTAATAAATTGCTACTGACATGTTTTCATTTAATTTATGGTGTGCCGTGACAAAAAGAAAATAAAGATCGTATTTTTTTCCGAAATGTGACATGATTAAAAATACACTTAAAATAGAATGTCAGAAAACAAAAAAAGAAGAAACTATCAATAAACAGTAATAGATTATTCAACAAAATATCCATTCCGAAGTTGTCCTGCGACGTTGCGACCGCTTGTTTCACCAACTTAGTTGCCAAGAAGGTACTAAGTCGGCTAAGTTACCCTAGCAAAGTAAATAGGACAGTGAAATAAAGACAATCGAGTTCAGTCTACTATGTAGGTGTATTGTGAAGTAGTAGTTTTGTATAAAATAACAGCTTATAAGATTATTCCGTTCCGTATATTAACTCGATCTCATTCTCACACAAGTTATATAACAAGTTACAAGTTATTAATAAAATATTGCTATAAAAGGTGCTGGTTCAGGTCCTGATCTGTCTTGCTGCAGGATGGGTTGGTTTTGAATATATGCTAACCAAATCGACATTATTGATAGTCTTCAGGTTTCATCAAACCACAATTTGAAACCTTCAAACCAATTCAATCAAAAATGCTCAAAGAACTCACGAACTGCAGTAGAAAATAAAGCAACTATTTCTAAAGAAATCATTCCTGCCGCCGCAACTAGTAATTTTATAACGTAAACATTGGGATAGGAGCTTTGAAGAGCTCATTCCTTATTGTTTGATGTCATTTGCGTCGGTCCCGTCTGCAGGATTGGAGTAAAAACTGCAAGAACATATTTGTGCTAGCTCCAGCAGAAAAAAGTTTCAATTATTTGAACATCTGATCATAGCACACGAGTGTTCCTCTAGAGAAAACTGTTCTTTTCCTAAACTTGAGCGAGTAGCAGTAATAAAATAGGCGTTATTTTAGACAAGAACCTCAATTTTAGGGAAAACACCAAGGCCCTCTGTGGTTGGATCAGGAAACTGATCTACATTTTTAAAACCCTCCGACACGTCACCGACTCTTTTGTGCTGAAGCGGATATACTTTGCCCTCTGTCAGTCCCTCATTACCTATTGTATTACATCATGGGGAGGATCCCCTAAAACTACATTAAAACCTGTTGAGGTTGCCCAGCGTGCCATTCTGAAGGTTAGCACCTTCAAACCAAGATTGTTTCCTACCTCGCAGCTTTACGAATTCTGTGGAGTCCTTTCAGTGAGACAACTTTTCCTTCTCCATATTATACTAATGCAACATAAGAATACCTGCTACGATCCCCTCACTCTAAATAGGCGCAAAAAACACTTTGTTTGCCCACAACCCATCGTATCTAGAACAAAATTTAGCAATAGATTTGCTCCATTTATTGGCCCCTACATCTACAACAAAATAAATAAAAAACTAAACATTTACCCGATGACGAAAAAGTCTTGCAAACTTACAGTACGTGAGTTCCTACAGAAACTCACGTATAAGGAGACAGAAGATTTGCTTCAAATACCTCGATAAACAGAGTAATCTCTTGTAAATTTAACAAAAGTCATGCTCCACAATCTTACACACCCTCCTCTCACACTCATTCATGCACACCTCCATCACACACAAAGAGAGGACTCGACACACCTACAATGTTACCTTTTAGATATTGTAATTTTTTTTTCTTTTTTTCTCTAATTCTATTTTATAAGTTGTAAAGACACGTACATTCATATATGGGATCATTACACTATCATAATAAAAATAATTATTTGTAATTGGGGAGGGCTTTTTTTTTTTTTTTAAGGCTGGGAAATCATCCAATGACTGCTCCCGCTCTGGGTGGAGCGGAAGGGAGTGTCAGACTCTTACTGACTAAAACCCATCCATGTTCCTTCCGTAGCCCTTTATGTTCCGGGGTAGCGGTAACCTTTTCGGACAATCCCGCTTACCCGGCAGGCTTGGCCCTGAGGGGCCCCTTCATATGCTGACATCTCTTTGAGGCGCGCGTGGAACATATACGCGCCGTACGGCACGGGTCTGGTGCTGATCGGACGGTGAGTCACCCATTACTCACCGTCCGCAGGCCCGCGCCTACGGTGGCCGGGAGTCGTCACGTGGCTCCCGACGCCCGGAGCGTCTCCCACGGCGGCTGGGACGGGAGGACCTTTCTCTCTCTCATCCCGCCACCTCCTTCGCGAGCATAACTTTTTCGCAGAAGAAGGTGACTGCCTCCCACTCCCTCTCGCCCCGGACCATGGCTTGCACCAGGGCCGGGCGCGAGAGGTCGCCGCCAATTGGGGAGGGCTGAAATACAGGTTTTGCCTAGTTTGGCCTCAAATGCTAATACTTTTGTGTACCTTAAGTTTAGTTTAAGCACTGTACTTGTAAAAAAAAAAATGTACATATTTATGTGAATAAACATTATTATCTAGGCAGGTGGGGTACGCTATACCTAATAATCCGTCGTGAGTCGTGGAGCCGTCATGGCTTTTAAGAAAAATTTTCTTTATGAAATATTTGGTAAAATTTTCTTTGCGTTCCTTCTTTTGAAAATTGACGTTTAAAACGCTTGAGCGGCACGGCACTCTGCTGTATTTCGTTCTCGCTTTTGGCTAGGGCTGCAATCCTGCCACGAGTGCGAAAGAAGACGAATGACAGCTTTGCACACTCGCATCAAACTAACGGTTGGCTAACACTTCCTGTGACCCAAATAATGATGGCTGTCGTCGCTTTTGCCAAACTCTAAGCAGTGTTCTCTACGTGGCAATTATTATTGTTTTTTTATCCGAAAGGAAGAAGACTTATACTGACGATAAAAGCCTCAACTAGCGGTCAAACGGATTCGTCGCTAAAATTGTTTCTATTTATTTACCTTGCCAGTGAGCGGCCCGTAAATGCGTCAGGAAACATTCGCTTGTCACCGAAAAAACGAGAAATAGCCACGTATCGCTATGATATTATGGATTGATGTGTAGAAAGTAGACATGACTGAGGCCATGTAAGTCAATACATATTGCATTCGTCACATGTAAAAATTTAATTGAGGAGTGTGAGTCAAGCATTAATTAGGTCGGGTCATAATACTGAAGAAGCATGTCCCATTGTTCAGTGTGAGCTCTCCATTATTGAAATTATGGAGATTTTAACGTCTTTACAAGCTTATCTAAAAGCCTGCAGGGCGAGTATGATCATATTTTTGAAAATAGCAATTGCAGTCATATCAAGAAAGAAGTTAATTCGAGGAGTGTGAACATTCAAGCATGCATTAGGTCGGGTCATACTGAAGCATGTGCAATTATTATTATTGTTCATTTGTTCAGTTTGAGCTCTCTCCATAAAAGAAATGTAAGAAATGTTAACTTCTTTACAACAGCCAACAGCCATCCCAGCCTCAACTAGGCACACTTCCCCGATCTCTACTACACTGCAATTATCTACGCTAAAGCCAACAAATTAGTGGGGGAAAATTTCCAAATGTCATCTTCACACCAGTCATCCCACACCATACTGATAGACAAGTACATCAAGAAGATGGCCTCCGCAGAACTGGGGGAGCTGTCAGGTGAAGCCAAAGCCAAACTAATGAAGCTCGGATACCCGGTTCCATCCACAGGGAAGAGGAGAACTCGTCCCGCCGACTCTGAAGATGAAGATAAGGAAGAGCCACCCACCCGAAAGCACAGGGGGCGGCGATGAAGAGGCAGACGAGGGTCCAAGCCCACATTCCAGTGTTTAAGTGTAAGCTATTCTTTACGAAAATAAAATCCTGCAGGGCGAGTATGATCATATTTTTGAAAATAGCAATTGCAGTAATATCAAGAAAGAAGTTGATTCGAGGAGTGTGAACATTCAAGCATGCAATTAGGTCGGCTCATACTGAAGCATGTTCAATTATTATTATTGTTCATTTGTTCAGTTTGAGCTCTCTCCATAAAAGAAATGAAAGAAATTTTAAAGACAGAACAGAAAGGTTTGTAATAATCTCGCACAAGGTGGCTCGTTCAAGAAAAGGTACAGAAGGAAAATCAGCCCAGCACGCGAGGCGTCGGTCGCGGCGCCCCAGACGCGCAGGCGTCTGCGCTATTGCGCCGCAGCCGTCAAAAAGCTGTCACCAAGTGACCCAAACAATTTGTGTATATAGTCCGTTTTTTATACGTGTAACTTATGTTGTTAAGTGCAGTGTTTTTTATTCATTTTTCTTTTAGGTAAGTGTTTATATATTTATGTTAAATGCCGGCTGTAGCGACGCCGGAAATAGTGCCAGTCAACTTGCCACATCGGTCGATGTCCTGGTGAGATGTCACCATTGCTTCCAGCCACGATTCTTTAAAGGTGAACCGGGGGCTACGGATACACTATGGTAAGGTTCACAAGTCTCATAGTGTACCTATGTGCCCCCCAGCCATATTTCTATCATCAACAACTTCGGATCAAAGTTTATGAAAAACATGTCAAAATTGAGAAATTCTACCCCAGTCTTAAAGACAGACCGTCTTGCACCCCAGGGAACTCCCCTGGGGTGCAAGACGGTCTGTTGCACTAAGTTTGTCACGATGTCTCCGTCTTGCGACCCAGGAGAACGTTTTGGTGGGCTCGGCGTCCGCAAAATTTCTAGTGAAGCTTACGGTTCCTGTACTCGGTCCACAGCACCAAAGAGTTCTCTGAAGTGCCGTGTTTCACCGATGCAATTAATGCCTTGGATAAGCCGCTCTGCAGGTTGTTACGGAATAATCTAATTAATACGTCCACCAAAACTGCTGAACGTGCCCCCGCCTTCTGGCTGTGGGAGTCTTTTAGTTTTGGTTGTATATATTAAGTAATTGTTTTAGCATGTAATAAATATATTCAATAATTAATAAAAGAGAAATATTTAAGACCCAATAAGCATAAAATATCTCATGGTTTTAAAAATCTCCATTTTTCCGAGACAGTACATATTTTCAGTAAAATATAGCCAGAAAATAAAGGTGATATAACAAAGACTAATGGTCGGTCGGAGCAAGGCTGCCGATAGTGTAGGCAAAGCTAAATTGATCTCCAACGCCGACACTTGGAAATATGGTCGCATTTTATCATAAATAATAAAGGTCCAACCTTTCTCGGTAACACTATCGCGGTATTAGAAGGGGATCCTTCAACAGCATGCATGGTTATCAACAACCTTGGAATATAATGGAAAAAGGGCTTACCTTTAAAACGTCAAGTAAGAAATGAGTTTGTAACATGAAAAATGAGAAAGTAATTTCATTAAGAAGAAAAAGTTTAAAATCTTGCATGACTTTGGTTAACCTTGCTTGAAAAACCGTAACAGTTACGGTTTGTCATAGAATATGTTGCGAAAATACTAACAAAATAATAAGTCTCATCTGCCTTTTCCCAACTACCTACATATATTGGGGTCAGCCTTCCAGTCTAACCGGATGCAGCTGAATACCAGTATGTTACATGGAGCGACTGCCTATCTGACCTCCACAACCCAGTACATGTACGATGTAATATGACAGTATCTGGCTTATGACTACCCATAACGACTTAAGATCCGCGAATGACAGCCGGGGCTAACGGCTTAACGTGCTTTCCGAGGCACGGAGAAGTCTCGATACGTAAAGATGGTCACCCATCCACGAACCAACCCCGGCAAGCGTAGCTTAACCTGATGATCGTTCCGTGCGGCTATTATTACTTAGCCACGAGCTCCTCAACAAAATAAATAACTGTTAATTAATGAATAGTAAGCAAATTACTCGCATGAGTTGCGGACAGTAGCCACAGTATTACCTAATGAATTAATAAAGCCTCATTCTGTTGCCAAGACCACGCTCACGATGGTTGCATTCTGCATGCACGGCACCCCTCCCCCAGGAATCCAGCGGGACTTCGTAACAGTTCTCAACAAGTTTGCATTTCCGTGACTATACCTATGCGGTAACAATAATATAGAGCTATGTGTACTTTGGTGTGATTATATTTAAAAGTATGTAATACATCTATTCTGACTGCCTTGTTGGTCTAGTGGTCGCATGTGTTCCTGCTGTAAGATCCTGGGTTCGATTTAGGAATTTCTCAGTAGCGAGGCCGGATTTAGGCCGGATTTGTGCCCGGTGCCCGGTGCCCGGTTCGCCCCCTATTAAATTGAATTTAAATATAACTGGCGAAATTTGGGTATACCTCTGCCTTACCCTTTGGGGAAGCAAGTATGTCGGTCGCAACTAACATACCTTTGCACCTGTTTTTAATTTATTTTTTATTCATGAGATGCGTATTAAAATTCAAAAGTGGTCATTTTTTACATACTAATATTATTAACAAAAAGGTTATGTTTGTTAAACCACAAAAAATATGCCTGCCTGTATCCTCATTTTAAGTCCCTAGCAGATAAATATAACGTAAATAATTAAGGTAATATTTAGTTAATGGTAACAATTGGGCGACGTAAGGTAGGTAATCTTATGAATGGTTTATTATTTGACCCCGGGAATTTATTTCGGGTTCGCCCGGCTAGGTTATAATCCGATTGTACCATGGTCTTCGACTTCAATTATCGGATTACCAATAAAATAACCTGCATCTTTATGTACTATTTAAATACATTAAAACAGGGAACTGTCCAAAAATAATATATAGTTGCCATAAATGGAATAGTAAATAATCACTAGCTATTGACATGTTCTCACAATAATCCTTAAAAAAGTCCTAACATCAAGGAAAGACTCAAAAGAAGTGAGATCGCAATAAGGGAACAATAACGCATCGTACGACACACTGCCTCTCCCCAGGAAATTGGAAAACGTGAGGCGCTTACCTCCTGTTTATATAGAACACCATCAAGATTTGGGACGATTTAGCTTTGTTTTTGTATTGATTTAGCTGATACAGTAAGGTTTTGTTTTACCGTGAAATAAATCTATACCAATAATAATATAGGTGTATTTTTAACGCGGCTTATCTCTTGAAGTCGCCGTTGGATTCGAATAATTATTTAGGAGTCGGAAATAATAATTATCAAAAAAAGCAATATAAATTAAAAATATATTTGAAGCATTGGGAAACCACTTCACTTCTCTCTTCTTTCTGAGGTCCTGTGCCTGATCACCTATAGTCGGGTAATATCTCACCTCCTATTTATGGACTTCAAAATCTTTGCCTCCAGGGAGGTAACCAACTATCAGGTCTGGTGAAAGGTGTGTGAAGTCGAGAAAGATTAAAGATTAAGATTATCTATCATATTTAAGTCAGAATTGCAGCTTTTATGTTCTAAAATTTAATTAGATCGCCGCCGGTAAAAACAATAGTTGGTTAAATTCGTATCTTAGTATTAATTCAATGTATTTTAACTAAATATTAAACCTATTTCAAATAAATAGGTTTATCATCAAGGGTATTTATGTAGCAGTAAAATACTTTTAAATTCATTAGAATCGGACATTTAATTTCGAAGTTTTTAGAGAGTTACTCGTGCCATATACATATAGTACATTATTTTGGAGACTGGGCCTGTTATATGAATAAAGAAAAATGCATAAAAATTGGAACGGAGGACGTTGAGATCACTATGTTGCTACAACCAAGATACTGATCACTCATTTTGTCCGAGTTAGTCTTATCATATATTCAGTCCATGGTAATAATAAGCGTATTATTATATCTATAATCATGTAGCAAGGAAGTACAGCAGGTAATTTGTGAATCTATACTATAATATTATAAAGACGTGAAGTTTATGAGATTGATTTTGAAAATGATTTCATTAAACTTGCTATACTTATTGATTAAAAGTCCTAGTGTGAAATAAAAAAAGAAGAATAAACTAGGGAATGCCGGCTGAAAATCGCTTCAACATCGTATTGCACTGGAACAAAGATTTAAAACTCCAACGTTTTAGCTAACCTTAAAGTTATGACTCCCTGGTTCCACGTTTGGACCCGAGCCATAGTATATTGATTACCACTTCGAAAATTTTGCAATTTGATTTAGGATCCGCGTATTTAACAAATAGGCGGGGTAGAAGGTTCATCTTTCATACTTGTTTACAACTGTAGGCTGATTATTTTAGTAGTTAAAAAATCTATAGATTCTACATTTTAACAAAATTAACAAAATAAAATAAATCATGCACTCAGTTTATACATTGAATAGTGAAATAAAATATGATAAATACCTACTGTATAACGTTGCTACAATATAAAGAAACTTCATTGCGTCATATTTTGACTACCTTTTTGCAACCTATTTTCTTTTATTCTGTATATTATGACAAAATTTGAATTTTAAAGAAATAATCTCTCATTTTGTCATGACTCGAATAGATTCGATCGAAAACTATCAGAGGACGATATACCAATGATTGAATATTTATTTTCATAGAATGTCGTTCTCGATTATGCCCAGTTCAAGAAGGGTTGTAAAGTTCCTTGTTGTAGTAGTGGAATTTATTTTAATACAGTACATACAAAAAAAAAATCAGGTTAGGATATTTGCCTATTTATCTAATAGACAATGCCAAAAATACTGATGTGAAATTTTTTCATTGCAATAGAAAAGCTAATCAATTGGTACTGGGTATCCTAATGACCACACGATATCATTTAGATACATTAGACTACCTATAAATTACCATTTTAATTACAAGATGCCCTGAGAGATCTTTTTATTGGACTTTCTAAGAGTGATAGGATTAAGTTTGGGTCAATTAATACGGATAATAGCCTCTTAGCAATTCAGGCCGCCCTGATGTTTCAGGTTTAATAACTTCTAGAATTTATTTAATCTGATGATATTGTATTTATATAAACTTTCTCCAATATCTTTACACGAAAATCGTTTTTCTGTTGATCAAAAATCATGAAAGGCGCTTGCCGCGCCGCAGCAAGCGTGTGTCGTTTTTCTGTTGATCAAAAATCATGAAAGGCGCTTGCCGTGCCGCAGCAAGCGTGTGTACTACCTACATACTTGCCAAACTAAAATCATTATTCTGCACAAAATATAAGACGCACAATATAAAACGAAACACACTAAAACTAAATTGGTTGCTAAAACCTAATAATAGTTTAAAGAACAATTAAAAAAATCTTCTACCACTTTTTCTTATTTCTTCTTCAGAGAGACTTTTTTCTCGATCCAGTACAATATGCTGGTACTGTAAACCAACCTATTTAAAATAAGCATTACTTACCGGTACAACAACAAACCCCCCCTTCCCCCTGTCAGATTTACATTCGTGAATTTTCTCTATTTGGCCTCTTTTTATACGAGTACGACCAATACTAAATAGAAATTCACTTCAAAAAGATTAGACTAAAACTATCAAGTAAATACCAACCAAAATAGTAAAATAAAATCTTTGTAAGTTACTATATCTATCCAGCGCCCAACCACACTGGTTCACAACCGGTTTTTCTGCCGGAGGACAGGCAACGACTAACGAGGTGGTAGGTCTCTCAGGTCAGCAGGACCCGCCGTTACCCCAACAGAGCTGGTAACAGGTTTATCTGATACACCTGCAAAAAGTAACCAAACCCTCGTTTTGCCGCTACGCTCCGAAGACCTGTCGGAATGGTCTTCAAGAGTTACTCAGCTGTAAACCACCCAAAAATGCTTCATTAATAGCAATCACATCATATGCTACCATTAACAAATAAAAATTCTGATTCTCATTCTGATTCTGAACGACAGGGCGACAACTAAGCCCTATTTACAGACGTCACGCGGAGTACTATCTAAAAATGTGTCTCTGCTATACCGGAGCTGGTATCTTACGCCGCTTCATTCAACGCGTCTTTCATAGGCCCCCTTTGAGAAGCCTGTTGTACACATACTCAAGATCAGCAGACGCGTGGTACTTTGATTCATCCGATAGCTGGTTTCTGCGACGGCAGCAGCTATCCCCACGCGCGGCACCCGGCTGAGCTACTTCCACCAAGTTGCATACGCGAAAAAAATTTTAACTCGTGTGGTGGCCGTCACATGACCAGCTTTCGCCAAACATCTCAAGAACTTGGACCCCGGACTGGCAGCGGAGGACTCGGGTAAGTCGAGGCCGATACCACAGGGCCAAAACACTGCTCCTTCCATGCCTCAATAAATACATTCATAAAAATTGAATAGTTGAAAGAACCTTAATTTTTTATTATGCGTGCGATATAATTCTCATTACTAAATAGTGCTTCGTCCGCCAAATACCACTCTTGTTTTTATTCACCTGGAATAAAGTTATAAAACGTCCATTGATATTACAAAATAGCACTTTAATTTGCCCTAGATAGATCGAATCATAAATAAGTGGAACGGTGTGGAGATAATTAAATTTTAAATAAAGTTCTTTGAATAGGCCAATATCAAATTTATTCACCGCTACGATTAAAATTTGTCTTGTAATATCAGTTTATAAATTTATATTAATAAAATAACACTAAATTGTTAGTACGAAGCAATTCCAATTTTGTATAACAAATAAGGCAGATAGATGTTAATAAAATGCTCGTTGTATTTCAATAATCATTTCAAAAGCAGTTTTATTTGATTTTATGGTTTAAGAATTTATAAAGGGAAACAAATCTTCTGTGAGTCTAGCCCTTTTTATGGCAAAGGGAAAGTTTTTACCACCATAATTTTTGTTGATTATTTCGGCAAATTCGAACTTTTTTTTTATTTTTTTATTTGGCACCTTCGCTTTTTAACTGTCATTATTATGAAATAAAAATAAATGTCAACTGTCAAAGAATATTTTTACACTGTGGTTAGTTGAGTTATGAAAAGTAGCGGTTTTTTCTTTCTAAAATTCTATCAGGGGTTATCCATCCAGATTTCAAGACATTGAAGGTAAGTTTTTTTATACATATATCGGTTGGGGTCTATACTAACTATCTGGATGCATATTTTTAGCTTTGGGTGCGTTGGTTTGACTAAACAGAGGTTTTTTGTGGTGGGAAAAATATTCCCTCTGCCTGCGGGTGAGTTTCAGTTTTTGCTTTGCTTCTGCAGATGAGCGGGAGAAAAGAGGCTAAGAAAGTTTTGGATTATTTAGACATAGAGCATGCGCTTGAGGATCTTTTTGGGTTACCCAGACGATCCAGAAAATTCTGAAGATGATCTGGAATCTGACGATGAAGGAGCTGGATACAGCACAGCTAGGCTTCAGAAAATATTGGAGGATCTCTACCAACCGGTTATGTCAGTCCCAGTTCCTTGGATTCGTATCAACGCTGCAGGCTGTGCAGCACCAAAGTGAATGACAAACGCACAAAAGTTAAGTGCGAAAAATGCACTGTCCCTTTATGTGTAATTCCTTGTTTTTCATTGTTTCATCGCCAATAAATTTTGTAATAGACATGCGAGATTAAAAATAAAAAAAATTGATTTAGTATAAACCGATTTTATTTCAACTTTCAGGACAAAATTGCCATAATATCATACATACATTCGAACTCAATCATTCGAATTCATATATTCCCTCTGCCCGTGTACGAACATATGTATGTTCGTACACGGGCAGAGGGAATATATTTACCACCATATAAAAAACTAAAAAAAAAAAAAATTCAAAAATCGGTTTTCTATCTACATTAATATACCTAAACAATTATCAGGTTTATGGTTTTGTTGCTAGAACGTTATACCTTATAAAGCGCTAGTCAACAATGGATACCTAGGTATTTTATTCTTTTCTTAGTAGATCCTTCAGAGAACTACTAGATATTTTTTTATAACAGATAAATTAGCTTCATTGCATGAAGACAGTTTAATAGATTGTAAGGTGCAAATTCAAATATCATATTGCAATCGCTCAAGCCAATCAGTAAAAGTAGTTCATTTAGAACGTTTGTGACTCGACAAAGAAGTTCTGCGTTTTAAGTTAGCACCCTAGTTACAAAACCAAAGCTTGAAGGAACAAGAAAAGAAAAGCTAAGTCTTTCGGAATCGCTGTATGAAAACAAACAGACACTGCAGTCTCTTACACAGGGGACGAAAACAAAAGTAGTCGCATTGTTTGTGAAAGACAAAAACTCACGAGGTCATGACGCTAGGAAAATACAATTTTAAATCGAGTTATTTTTGAAATATGAATTATTGATATTTAGGTTTTGATTGTTGTCGATTTATTTTGTATTGTTATTTCGATAATAAGTCCTTACCATGAACTAACTCCTCTGTCATTTATAATGTGCAATCCTGTCACGAGGTAGTCACATCTGAGTTACGTGTATATTATGCTGTATGGCTAAGAGGAAGGTTTCCTCCCGAGGAAGGTTTCCTCCCGAAGAAGGCGCCTATTCCATTGCATTAGAAGATTGACTCATCAGACATTATGGAAGCCGTCTCCCATTCGACATGTAGTGGTGACGTCATTTGGCACATATTGATATAATTAATTGAACTCAATAGTGGTATAATCTTACCATATAAGCAGTAATGGCATCTTGTTTGTTGACATGTGTTTCAATTAGCGAATTTGTTGAGCTGTACTATGGAAGCTGGAGTAATTGGGTGCTTTAAATTAGTTAGTTTATTGAAACAAAACGTGGAAGTGTTGAAGCATATCAATAAAACAAAAATAGAGATAGATAGCAAAAAAGAATATGATTCGGTGCAAATATTAAACCATTTTTGAACGGTAAACATATTTTATACTTCGATTCGTTTAAATGTGTTTTCAAATGAGGTTCACGAAAAGTTTGGTACAAAACCGTATACAAAAGTATATTCATAATATTAGTCCGGTCAATTTAGACATTCGAAGTTACATAAAGTCCCAACAAGCTGAATTTCTGTGAAATTGTTCAAAACATAATTATAAACAATGTCTAGAAGTTCCCCATCATTCCCCTGTAAGGAAAAAATTTTATTCAAGGTCAAAGGTCAAAAAAATGAGTTTTTCGGCGATTTTCAGCAAAACGGTAAGTTTTATCATAAAAGTCAAACCTCAGACAAAAATTGTAGATCATAAAATTATCTATAAAAAATGCATCAATACTTTTTTTCTTACGAGCCACCGTTTCTGAGATATAACGATTCAAAAAGTTATAAAAGTTGTTAAAACGTACACGTTTAAATTAATACCATTTTTACAATCTTTTTTTTTCAGTTTCACCTGTCCCGGTGTCGGTAATGAAATCTTGTAAGTTAAATTGAACCCACTTCCCGGTTTCCGATTGAGCTGAATTTTTGCATGCTTCGCTTCAATTCAGCGAAGATGATGGTCAAAGAAAACTGGGTTTAATTATGTATGCTATTCCGCGTATAGGGTATAATATCGTTTATGTAGGAGGTTCACCTGGTACCGCCTGGTTGCACACGCTGTATAAACGTAATTTTGAAGGAACAATCGTTTCGATCGACCCTTTCCCACTATCCCATATACCACAGATTAACGGCGACATCATTCAAATACAATCAATGGTTAACAGTCCCGGAGACGTCCCATCTCTATTAGAAAGGGAGGGGCTGGGGGATATGAATAACATAATATTTATATGGGATGTACGTCATTCACTTGCTCATGATATGAGCCAGGAAGAACGAGCGGCGTGCATTGCCTCAGAAATATCATTATTAAATGGGATATGCGATTCCCTTTGGTTCAGAAATCATGTAAAGATTTATCAGCTAAAAATGAACTCCGGCAATTTAGATTTATACGAGATGCCTGCAGACGCATGTATATATGCTCAACCTTTCACTCTCTCGAGAGACGTATATGAGCTTCGTATTACAGGACACCTAACGAACACTGATTATTCTTTAGCTACATTGTCTACAGAAATGCAGGTACAAGTGAGAGAATATTCGCATATGCTCAAAGCACAGCTTGATAACGGACAAATCGACGAATATGGACTCTTCATAAATTTCATGTGTAGCATTTACAGACGCTGTGACTATATAGAAACTCCACCCCTAATAGAACCTGAATGGGAGATCGCACTATTCACCTTAAACTGGAACTCTGATGCGAAACTCTCTAGATATTTTGATAGAATATATAATTCCAAAATCAAGTTCATAGGCAGCTTCTTTACCAGAAGTAGATTAACGGATCTTGAGTATCCATTCCCTGAACACTACTTATTGCTCCGGTACCCATCAATGGTTTTCGATTCGAGAGCCTTAACCAATGCAAAGCTTGAAGGCCTATATTTCTTTGTAAATGCCATCGATTGTAGGCATATGGAAAATGAAATCGTCTTTTCAGAGAGTTATTTAATCGGTTCAACCGAATATAAATTGCACTCACTTGGAATGATGCATCAGTATGATGAAGTGCGAACAGCGGAATGCGCTCGCATTAATGCTGTCTTTCCAAAGTTTCCCAATTCTTTTTCCGCTTCAGAAGACATTTTATCGCCATCGGGTCATGCGCTGCGCATGTTCATTGAGTATGCCCAAGATTCCGCTTCATTGTGCATGTTCGCGCACAAAATATTATCAAATTTCTTTCGTACCGGTTCCTCCCGCATTAAGAAAGAGTACGTTAATTTGTTCTTCCCGGAGGACGACAGCACGTGGCTGAGCGCTATCACGCCCAAATTCACAACACAGAAAAACAGAATGGAACGTGCAGATGATACAGTTTGGCATAGTAAGAAGGAGTGGATTGCCGGCTATTCATCTGGTTTCAGTATCGCCCAGTCACATTCTGAAGGATTGGGCGAGATAGTAAACTTTCTCGCCAATATTATTGATTGCGATTTGAAGGGTATAGAAATTTTTACGTTTCGACAATTAGGATGGCAACAAGTCTCGGCTGCAACATTGCGTATGCCTAGACTCACTCCCCATCTGAACATAAGAGATCCATACATACTCAAAATATCTCACATGAAAAGCTGATTTGATGCTGGGGCTGACCTGATGCTGGAGCTGGAAGGTGGCAATAGGAACTCGGCAATAAAACGACAAAACCCCATCGAATTGGGGCTCGTTTGATTCGTCTTGATGAGTAATTCAGTCATAGATTATATTTGTATGGAACTCATAAAATTTGGGAAAATAACTCCGGTTAATTTGGTATGAATGTGGATTCTATCTGATTAGATGGATAACACACAATGCCAGATGAGCACGTGCCTAGGGCTGAAAAGTAGGTATGAAGGTGTATAAACATTTGCCTTAGGCTGTACCAGGGCAAAAACTACAATGCACCTCTGGGAGGATGTACAGTTTTTGTCATATGCTCGTGGGACAAGAAGAAAACTACTACACAAAGGAAAATACGATAAAGAGAAATTGAAGTGACAGGAGGAAACTGCAAATGAAAGCGACGCTTGAAAAAAAATGCTTAGCAAGCAGTAGCTAAAAACAAAGAAAACAAATCACAAGAACAACGCAATTTAGATATGATATTGATAGAATTCATACACAAGTGTGTAAGGAAAATGAATTAGAAGAAGAACACTTGGCCAGGCTCGAATGGAGGAAAATGCTCAGGCGAGGAAGTCAGTTAACACAAACGACAGAGAAACGCATTGTAACAGCAGAGAATGAACGTCAGAAAAGAACTAACCCGAGGAATATACAACGTGGTAGTATTGAGTACTTGAATAACGCAATAAATACATTTTGTGATAAAGTGTGTAATATTTTATTTGCAAAAATATAAAATAAAGTTGTGTTGGGGTCTAACGTTGACGTTACTTAAGGACTTGTGAATAGAGCGATAGGTCACATCACTGAAATCATATGGCCCATATTACTTAAAATGCAGGAATACCGTAAATAATTCTGTTATTTATCTTGGTTCCAAATTAGGTCAAGCTTACGTGGCTTTAAAAGACGAATTAGGTCTTCAAATCGATGAATTAGACTGCTCCAAGTTGACTTCAAAGAATTAGGTCTTCAAATCGATGAATTAGACTGCTCCAAGTTGACTTCAAAGAATTAAGTCTTCAAATCGAAGAATTAGACTGCTACGAGTTGACTTCAAAGAATTAGACTGCTCCAAGTTGACCTCGAAGAAACCTTGGTATCACATTAAACGAAACGCATCAAAATGTGTTGAAATGTGTTTATTCTAAATGGTGCAAAACTGTCATGAAGAAGTAGCAAAATAAAACCAATGAGTTGAATTATGTAAACTAATCGTCACATATTCATGATGCTGACTATTCGAGTCCGCCATTGTATCAAATGCATGGCGATATAGTAGACTCTGTATTATTAATTGTCTAATTTATTACCCGTAACCGGTTGTGGGGCAATGTATTGACATGTATAGACACCGGATGTACGGATGTGGCGTCCGATCTGTGAATTGATAAATAATAATTGATCGACGAAATAGGTAATGGGTATTATTATTATTACTACTAATTTATAAGCTAACGAAGGCGGCTTACGAATTTAAAATAAAATGGGAGATCATAATAGTAATGATCAGGCAGGCACGTTTCCATAATACACATAACCTTTACTGCATGAAGAAAGGTGCAGGGCATTTTGCTGAGACTTAGTTTTTGTATCTAATTTTAACTAGTTTTAATAATAAAATGATGATGAAGGATGTTTTCTAAAGTAAGCAACAATAGCTATGTAATAAACAACAATCATCAAGTTCTACACAAAGTTAAAATTTTACACATACATATAAAATTAATTAACAACTGCTGCTACCCAAAATCATTTAATTTTATCAGCCCTTTCATATTACTGCCGTGTCACTGGCTTGATGTATAGCACAACGAGGGTTACGCTTTCATGTATCGCTCTCACGCTCTAACTTTTACTCCATGGATTAAGAATAACTTGGGACAATATATGCGGGTTAACGCTCGATTAACATTGAAAATATATTGGGTGAGGGAAATAGTGCATGAAGCAAACTAGGATGTTGTAAAAAATGGGAAATTAAATGCATTGGAAAATATTGCATTTGAGAAACCTTAACTGATTTTATATATTATTTATATTTACTACGGGTACAAATTTTATTTTTGATTAAAAAAAACCCATTGTTCGGATTGTGGGTTTCATCTAACAATGTGTTTTACATTTACAGTAGCAACTAGCTAGCAATCCTTTCAGTTATTGCTTCTTGTGCTAAAATTATTAATCGAATTCTGGGTAAAAGAATGTGCGGTATACATAAATATTAACAGTTGTCGAAATAAGCTATACAAGAGAAAAATTTCAATCAAATCCGTCAGTTAAATCCGGATAAACTACTACATCCGGCACTGATTAAGCCGCTGTTATTCATTTCCGATTTTTCTTTGTCGGGATATTTCCGAATGCAAAATTTCAGTGCCAAAGTTTCAAACTGGTTTTATTATTTCATGAAAGATGAACGATTCCAGTCGTTCGTTAATTAAAATCTGGATTTTAATTGTTTTTTTTTATATTCATATTTTGTGACCGTAGAAAGAAAAGTAATAAGTAAAGAAATATTGCATAAGTAATTGGTTGGTATCGTTTTAACGTACATACTTGGTCACTTTGAATTTAGTTTAGTTAAAAATTTCTTAAAAGGTCCCAAAAATTTGTTTTTCGCGATTATCTCGGTTTTGTACTTCCAATGATGTTAACACATTTATATTTAAAAATTATAGAGCATATTTTGACGTTATAATTGTTTTCATGTGCCCAACCGTTTCTGAGATAGAAGGCAGCCCGCAGGCCCGCAGCCTTTGTGTAAGTGCATGTTGAGTGTCGAAAAGTGTAAATCAGTAAAAACTCCATAGCAGTATCGAAACGACGCCTTGAAGAAGGAGAACTCTTACCATCACTCAACGTACCTACCTCGTAAAAAGAGGAATAAAGGTGTATGATTTTACAAAACTGTTTATTACCATACCGAATTAGCCGATGGAGCAGTGGAGCCAACCTAGTACTGACTTGAATGTGCTTTGGCGGCTGAGAGTATGTCATGCTCACTTTAATGTCTCGCTGATGGTGGCGTGTGTGTTGGATCATTTAGCTCCCTTCAAAATGGTTGAGCTGAATGGTGCTAATCCATGCGTCATGTTCGTGAACGGGCGCTGTCAGTAGAGACTGGTCATCTCTTAGCGGCCATGGCTTGTTTTAATTTAATTTTTGTACTTTTCTTTTTACTTCTTTTATATCGGATGCTTTCATCGCTCTGCATCGTTCTCACATGTATAATAATAATAATTATGAATTATGTAACTAATATTTTGTAACCATATTTTGTTTAAAAGAGTGTCCATGGAGTTTCTTGCCCGTTCTTCTTCATAGGTACCAACTGCTTTGGAATGGGCAACTAGCTTCATCTTTCTGACTGACCGACCCCTTGACAATTGAAAAATGCCTGTAATTGGTTTATTTGAAATAAATAGTGAGTTTGAATTTGAGTTTACTCTCATACTTGCTTTTCAACAATCTGTTGTTCAATCGCGCAAACTTGAAGAAGATATTGAAATTAATGAATTGCTTCTGGCAGAACCCTTAGGAGTAATTTCCTGCAGGATAGGACTTAAAGATGAAGGCAATATAACAAATATAAAAACAAGAAAAGTGAAGGACGTATATTCGAAGACGAAAAGAAAAGTCGAAAATATTTAGTAGGAGATGTTGTAGCAATCAAACTAAAAGATTAAAGACTAAGGTCTAATATACGGTCTTGACGCAGAACGTCACTTTCGCAGAATGTCATCGTGGCAAATTTGGTCACTTTCGCAAAATGTCACTTTCGCAAAACGTCATTTTCGCAAAAGGTCATTTTCTAAAAACGTCATTTTCGCACAAAGTCACTTTCGCAAAACGTCATTTTCGCAGAATGTCATTCAAGCCATTTTTTCCTGAGGAGTGACCTAATGCTAACACTGCAGAAACGGGTAAGTAATTTATTAAAAATATACAAAATTCGTCAATGAAATTTTATTACTCACTTATCTACATACATTGTAAGTACTTATAATCATTGTCCGGTTACCAAAAAGAAGCAGTCAGTATTTATTTGTTTGTTATTTTTAGGAAAAAAACAAACTTTTTGTAGCAACAATGTATGTAGTTAAGTGAGTAATAAAATTTCATTGATGAATTTTGTATATTTTTAATAAATTACTTACCCGATTCTGCAGTGTTAGCATTAGATCTCTCCTCAGGAAAAAATGGCTTGAATGACATTCTGCGAAAATGACGTTTTGAGAAAATGACCTTTTACGAAAATGACGTTTTGCGAAAGTGACATTTTGCGAAAGTGACCAAATTTGCCACGATGACATTCTGCGAAAGTGACGTTCTGCGTCAAGACCAAAGACTCCACGATGACATTCTGCGAAAGTGACGTTCTGCGTCAAGACCAAAGACTACTACTGTACCTATTCGAGATGATAGTTTTAAATTCATACAGATAAACTTACAGGACGCTGTGAAAGGTAAAATCATATTATAGTCCCAAGTTCTGATACAAAAGTTATTTACATGGACATTACATTTACTTTGGACCCTTTGAAATAAAAGTTTTACTTTCCATATGGAAGCGGGCAGGTTGTATAGTAAGTCTTTATTCTTAGGTACTTTGGGCTTTCCTACAGAATATAATAACTAAGCCTTTGTTACTTACGAGTAGACGGTAAACTTTTCGAATGTACTTAAAAAAAAAACCCAAACATTGTTACTATTCGGTCTTGAGTTAGCTTCGTAAGCGGCTCTGAAAGTATATCAAAGATTACTACCAAATTGCTTATATTTGCTACATTTCTCCAATAATTGCTACAAATGATATATTCAGAGAAACATGAATATTTTTTTGACCCGCCATTCTGTCGTCAGGATGCATGGTGGACTCCGTGTTCACCATGAAAGACGCAGAATTTCTAAAAGTTTGTTGTCCCAGTAATTGTTTACTAATTGCTACTTTCACAAATTTAAGTTTGAGCTTCGTACATACATTAGGTAAAAAAACATAACTTTTATTAAAATTTGTACGAACTAGTGCCTAATACTTTGGAAAGGCAACAGATTTCAACAACACAGCGTCTTGTTCAAATCTTACAGGCGTTCACATCGACTTATTATAATGAAGGCTTGCTTATTATTAATACACTTATATTAATAATCAATTATTGAAGAAATTAAAATACAAATATGAGTAGTACCTATAAATGTGATTCATTTCGTAAACAAACTGAAACATTGTTAGCGTCAGAATGGCCGGTTGCCTAGGGCAAGTTGCTACTAAATTGCTTATGTTTGCTACCTTTCTCCAATAATTGCTACATAATTATGATATATTCAGAGAGATACTTATTTTTTTTGACCAGCCATTCCTTCGTGGCCTCTCCGTGTTCAGCATAAAGGACACAGAATTTGAGCTTCGTACCAACATACCTTAGGTAAAAAAATAGCATTTATTAAATATCATACGAAGAAGTACCTAATAATTTGGAAATGCTACTGAAAGCTTTACTATAGCGTATTGTTCAAATCGTGCAGGCGTTCACTTCCAACTTAATTTAAAGTAAGTATAGTCTGATTTTTAATTTCACGGAATTCTGACAACTGTAATTTTTTGACACTTCAGATAATTATGCTAAACCTTTTCTGTCTTGTCCTTTGTATGAGTTATATAAATTACTAGATTTTTTTTTAATATAAAATTACAAAAAATATGAAAGAGAATGAGGGAGGTCAAGACAACTACATTAAATTGTCAATTGTTTTGTGATTTGCGTTTGGTGATAATGAAAAGAGAAAGAAAGTTTACTGTGCCACTAAATAAGCAAAGAAGTGCGTTCCTGCAATGCAAAAAATATTTTTCCAGTAAGTCCGATTTACCATCATCTACCGATCCATTGTTCAGTGAAATACGTATCCTTTTATCAACTAAAATCTCTAAACAAGCACTGTTCCTTTCTGTAAAGAAAAAATTCAACTATTTCTTTGGTAACTCTGGCGATCTTGAGGTTTGACATAGCAAATAACCAAAAAAAAATCTTTCGAATAATAATGAATTAAAAAATAAATTCAATGATAGAAAAAGCAGTATCTTACGATTATATTATTGACACGTATCAATGGGAACGAATGCAACCAATAAGTAAACGCATTTAAATTAAATAAGGGTGCTGAGACTGTATTCAGAATAAAAAATCTTTGCCTAAGCATCAGTGGGCTCATCTAATGCGTGAAAAAAATTGGGAGGTTTATCCCAGTGCACAGAATTGGATATTCAAACAATATTCTATTTATAAGGATACTAACATAATGCATTGGATTTTGTAAGCAATGTGAGGCTGCAGGAAGCTTATAATTAGCTGGCCTTCTGATAAAATTGCCCAATGCAAATGCACTATACAGCAAAAAGAAGTTTGTATTTTATATGCTAAAAATAATTATTGAATTTACATTCAGTCAAAAAAGTATCGGGAATGGATGATTTGTTTATGGTTCCAAATTCAAATTTTTGTTTTTTTTGTAGTTGTTAGATTGGCACAACTGTTTTCCATTTTGGCGCGGAGTTTGAGTTGCATCTGTTATTTATATTAAATACAGTGCTGGTTTTAGTAATATCATATATAGTGTGTATTGCGAATTTCATAATGGACAAAAATATCGAACAAAGAGTTTGTCTTAAATTTTGCATCGCTAATGGAATTTCGTGTTCGGAGTCACTGAAAATGTTACAGAAGGCTTACGGTGAATCGACTTTATCAAAAACTCGTGCTTATGAGTGGTTCAAAACGTTCAAAAGCGGTCGAGATGTGATGGAAGATTTGCCTCACTCTGGTAGGCCGTCAACGTCTGCAACTGAAGTTAACATCGCAAAAGTGAAGAAAATAGTGACTGAAAATCCCCATTCAACTCTGAGAGAGATAGCCGCCGAACTTTCTGTATCTCACGAGTCGATCCGTACCATTTTAACTAATCATTTGGGTATGAAACATGTTGCTGCTCGGCTAGTCCCAAAAGATCAGAATTTTCTCCAAAAACTCAATCGCATGAAAGTCGCTGAGGACATGCTAGAACGAGTCAGTTCGGACCCAACATTCATGAAACGCATTGTTACTGGTGACGAGACGTGGGTTTACGAGTTTGACATGCAAACTAGTCAACAAGCTTCGGAGTGGCGCCTTCCAACTGAACCGAAACCGAAAAAGGAGAATTCGCGGCGAGAACTGAACTCAATTCCGGAAGCAGCGTTTAAAAAATGTTTTGATGAATGGATTATTCGTTGGCGCAAGTGTATCGTTTCTAAAGGAGCATACTTTGAAGGTGATAAAATAAATTTGGAAGAATAACAGACATTTTGTGTATTATTGATCTTTTCCCGGTACTTTCTTGACAGAGTAGTATGTATACAGGTCTCCAAAAGTGATAATGCGCATAGAAATCTTCGCCACTGTTCGGCAACGGTCGTATTTCCCGAGCGTCGGAAGACGATATGTATATAGAGTGGTTAAGTCCATTTTCTTCATGCATAATTTAGTGTGATTATGTGTTTTGTCCTAAAAGAGATAAATATTGATTTATCAGTAACGAAATTTGATTCAATATTTCCATGTAAGTAAATAGCGAGCTATAATTCATATAAGCCTAAATCTGATTTTTAATATGCTTTTTCTAGTACTTAATATGTATTTTACGTTGGTATTTTTAATTTTTTAGTATTGAAAAAACGTGAAAAATGTTAGTATATTTATATATTTTACAAAATTAACTATTTCAATTTGAATAAGATAATTAAAGTTGAAATTAAATTCACCTTTAAAACAAAACCAAGAAAGGTGTGTAATAGTAGCTCTATATAATTCCAGACAAAGAGAACACGTGCAGTCACCACCAATATGACAAGACGACTGACGGACTTTTGACTGACCGCTGACCGCCGACCGCCCGAATTGTTTTCGATTGTGTACACATGAAATTGACTCCTATTTCTTTCGAACAAGGTGCAAAATGCAAGGGACTCGAACGATTCAATGATTCGGGTGTTTCCGGGAATACGACAATTAGCGAAGATCTGCATGTGCATTATTAATTTGGGAGTACTGTACGTATAAACAATATTGAATAAAGATTTAACGATGTACTACAGTTTTCCCTTTCATACATTTCCCGTGTTTCATTTTATGTTTTTGTAGGTAGGTATGTGCTGCTTTATATTAAACACAAAAATATTTAATTATGCTGCACAGCACGCAGTGTACGCATAGCACGTAGAACGACAACGAATTTTTATAAAGGATGACGATTTTTTGTTGTTTCTTTCTGATTTAATCGTCAAAAAACATAGTCCACTACATTTTCCGCTTAGCCACCAATTATTTTATACCTTTGACATAAGACACATATTCCCCTGTCCAGTGAGAGAAATAAGACACATATTCCCCTGTCCAGTGAGAGAAATTTGGCAAGCCCTTTTAAATTACGGAAACAGTTCCTCGGTCATGGCAAGACGCCAATACCCGTACTTTACAATAGCCCCCTTCAGTCTTGGCGCATTTCATAGTTCACTCTCAAGTAGTTTAGTACATTCATTCTATTTAGTTCAACTCAGATTTTCCAACACATTCCTTACTGTTAGGTTGAACAATGAATAGCTTTGCTTTACCTTACCTTGTTTACTGTTGGGCTGAACAATGCATAGCTTTGCCTTGTATCCTCCTGTAATGACGTGTTTTCTATGTAGGTAAGAAATTGAATTTGAACTATTTGTTTTTTATTGGATAGCACTAAAATACGTTATAGGGAAAATTAGTCCCGAATTACAGCCCCTGAAGCAAGTATGGTCATTTGCTTATATCTTCGGTGTACGTGTACTCGTACGTGCTCGTTTTGCTTCCGTGTTGTGACTGTTGGTGTTTTGTTGTTTTAAATTGATAATTTTTGTTTCTAATTTAATAGACTCCGTTACCGCAACCTCACAATGACCGGGCCTTACTTTTGGACACCGAATTACTTCTACTGTTGACCCTAGAATTATTTTGGACATTGAACCTACTTAATACGACAACCTTATTACCTTGGCACGAACTCTCATGGTGTTGTTTCCTTGCGTGGGAATGGGAAAGAACTGCGATGTGAGGAAAAATAATTATATTAGAAAATTAAAATTAATTTTTACTATCATTGTTATTAATTTGGAAAATAAATACTCTTATTAGACGATTTTGGAACTTGCTGCAAATATATACTAATATTATAAAGAGGTAAAATTTGTAAGTTTGTACGTCGGGGGTAATCTCCGGAACTAATGATTCAATTTCAAAAATTTTTTGATAGAAAGCTACATTATTCCTGAGTGCTATAGGCTATAAATTATATATATATCATACATATTAGCCGAGCTATCGCAATTTTTGTCTAGCAAGTCGGAAAGAAATACCTCCGAAAACAGAATTATTTGCATGCGCTGCCTAAACAGTTACAGTATATCGCAATTTTCCGCGGACGAAGTCGCGGGCAGAAGCTAGTTTATTATAATATTTCGTTTACATTAGTAATAAAGTAATAAAAACAACTCATTTATTATGTCATACATAATGTCCACGTCAAGCTAGAGAGCACCCTAAAAAACTGGTCGATTCCCTTTAAATGGGTAACATTCAACAACCATTTCAAAAAATGGGTAACACCCATTTTTTGAAATGTTTGCATAAAATCATTTTTCGCCGGGGGAACGTTTTCGAAGCGGAATTTTTATCTCAACAAAAGGACATACCAACAAAGAGTATAATGAGCTAAATGTGTGTGCTTAGATAAAATTTCGTATGTTGTAAGATTCCTAAGATTTGCCATTTGTTGTTTTTTTTGGTTATAGTATTAGTTTGCGGTCATATCGAGAGCAAAAATGCAGTTGTGCTATTCTGTAAAAAATTCATCGTGATTACTTAGGTGAAGTAAGCGAGAGGTAAGTTATCATTGGTGTAAATTCCGAATAGCAGGTGGAAGTTTGACAATTTCCATGGTGAGATTTTACAGAATAGGTTGGACATCATTATTAAATATCCGGCGATCAATCTCTGATCTCACGTTCCGCCAACGAGTATCGCATTACGTCACTCATCATTCACTGTGACCACGCTTATTAGCACTGGACTTTGATGAATATCGCTATTGGATAGACCAATTGTTGCCGATTTGTTAGTGGTCGGATCCATATTACATTGTTTAATGAATTAATGTCAGCAACAAAGCCTCCGTTAAACCTGTGCCTGACGGTTAAAATAATTTACTGATGGCGGCAACGGTGTTTGTGAGACGACAAATCATTTTAATAGTTTTGCGCGTTGATGAATTTTTGAATGCAGCATCGATTTTTGAAAGCATGTGTGTATAACTTTCAGTTATGTATCAATAGGTGACTGAATAGCTAAATTCATACATAAAATATTATAAGCCTATCTTAGAAAATATGCTAGTTGGCAACTTTGTAAATTGCAAAACTGTATGCATTTATTTTGTGTACCGGACAACCAATAGAATCTTAGCAGACTTGACATACGAGTAACATAACTACCATTATAATAATAATTGGTGGTGCATTGACCGGTATACGTACAATCTCAAACTCTATATAGAGCGACCAGAGGTGCTGCCGCGAGTGCATTCTGGGGTAGCATGCATCTGGCTGATACACACGAGGCTGACTCTGACCGCCATTTTTATTCTAGAAATGGAAGCAAATATTAGATGAGGCTGAAGCAGCCCATCCGTTACAGAATTGGAAATCACCAGGACCGGACGGACAGTCACAGATTTTGGCATGTACGAGTAAGATAACGAGTAACGGTGGTTCCTACTTATCGGTAAACTATACTGCTTTAGCAAGATCAATACGATGATGAGTGATGCGATTAGCAAGGCGAGAGAGTTCTCGAAATTAGCCTTCGAGAATATTTATATACCGCAGAGCGCATCGACTTTCAGAAGCAGAAAGTTCACGTCGTGCATGGACAAACTATTTGGCGGAAGTGTAGTTGAGCGATAGGGACTGGGAACCAGGCTATTAGCTAAGACTAGTTGAGCGATAGGGACTGGGAACCAGGCTATTAGATAAGACTAGTTGAGCGATAGGGACTGGGAACCAGGCTATTAGATAAGACTAGTTGAGCGATAGGGACTGGGAACCAGGCTATTAGATAAGACTAGTTGAGCGATAGGGACTGGGAACCAGGCTATTAGATAAGACTAGTTGAGCGATAGGGACTGGGAACCAGGCTATTAGATAAGACTAGTTGAGCGATAGGGACTGGGAACCAGGCTATTAGATAAGACTAGTTGAGCGATAGGAACTGGGAACCAGGCTATTAGATAAGACTAGTTGAGCGATAGGAACTGGGAACCAGGCTATTAGATAAGACTAGTTGAGCGATAGGAACTGGGAACCAGGCTATTAGATAAGACTAGTTGAGCGATAGGAACTGGGAACCAGGCTATTAGATAAGACTAGTTGAGCGATAGGGACCTGGAACCAGGCTATTAATAAGACCTTTATTGGAAGCACAACTAAGTTATCATGGTAATCCTCATTTGATAGTAACGATTGCTACCGAAAACTGCCTTGTACTAAAAACTTTAATTTGCCAACATCCGCAGTGACATGAATTCTCATAAAATAATTGCTGTCCACATAATGCAGCCCGCTCATTATGTACAATTATGTACATATCATTATTGCGACCGCTGACAGCCAGCATGGCACAATTGCATACCGAATATTAACCGTCGTAATTATATAAGATAGGGTTAATTTATAGTTAGGATGCTGCCCAAGTAATTAAAGATACGCGGGGTAGACCTTGAAAGAAATTTTTATCTTGAAGTAAGGTCAAGCAAAAAACCAAGTAACAACCTTGAATCGAGTCAAAATGTTGCGTCACAATACGATACACAGTTGGTTTATAGTAATTTTCTTTTGAATCTACTTAAAAAAAAACTTTTTTACAAAAAATAAAACCGACTTCCAAAAAAAACACTACAAAGTGAAAAATAATTATGATTTCGGAAGTCGGTGTCTTCAGTTTTGTATTTTCATTTTTTGCCACCGACTTCCGAAATCATAATTATTTTTCACTTTGTAGTGTTTTTTTTGGAAGTCGGTTTTATTTTTTGTAAAAAAGTTTTTATTTTTCACTTTTTAGTTGTGGTACCTATGCACCCCCCCCCCCCCAAAATTTTAATACCACTACCTACCTGGTATGTAAAAGTGCCTTTAATATTTCAGAAGTTGTTTTGTGGACACATTGATGATCAGACATCAGAACTAAATTTTCAATGGCACCTTTCATTCAGAATGTATCTTATGACAGTTCTAATAAACCCAAATACTGCTAGGATACATTGTTTTATTTTGAAGTCCTCATGCCAACCTTGCACCTTCCGGCTCCATCATCAGATCAGTTCGATAGTACCTTATAGCCAAAGTGCATTTCATGACAATTCTAATAAGCCCAAACACGGCTAGAATACATTGATTAATTACGGAGTTCCGGTGCCTGTCTTCCGGCTCCATCATCATCACCAGATAAGTTCAATGATAAAATTTTCAACATAACTATTCAGGATTGTATGTTTATTTGTATTATCATAGTTGCTTAACTATCTTGATTGTGATATCTATGCGAGTGTCAAGTTCCGTTCGCCATATCTGATCTTCTTCACCAGTTCCACTTCATCAAATGTTACTTTTTGACTGTAAACGCTTGATTTCTCGATGAAAATATTAAAATTACTATATAGTTGCCTATAATATTTGAGGAGTTCCCTCGATTCCTCATGGATCCCATCATCAGAACTGGATTTTGAAAAAAATGGGACCAATCTGGAAGCATATCCTTTAAAGTTTAAAAAAAAATTTGCAAATCCATCCATAAACAACGGAGTTCTGAGGTAACAAACATAAAAAAAAATAAAAAAATAAAAAAAAATACAACCGAATTGAGAACCTCCTCCTTTTTTTGAAGTCGGTTAAAAAGGAGGAGGTCCTATGTTCGACTTTAGGTATGTTTTTTTTGCAAACGTGAAAAATAATTTTACAACTACTTATTTAAAATTACAAAGTGATAATAAATTTAATTTCGGCTACTAATTTAAAACTAGAAAGTGAAAATAAATTCAATTTTGGAATTCGAGGGTAAAAACAACAATACAAAAACCAAAGACTAAGTGAAAATAAATTCAATTTTGGAATTCGAGGGTAAAAACAACAATACAAAAACCAAAGACTACAACCGACATAAGAAATTAAAACAACTTTTTACTATGTAGTTTTTTTTTGGAAGTCAGTTTTTTTATAATAAATTAAAAGACATATCTACATCCAAAATCGCCTTTTTGCTCTAATGCACCTCTATTTAACCTGTTGACATTAACAATAAAGTCAGTCGCTCGATTTTATCGCAAAACAATAAAACAAAACTCATCGGAACGACAATAAAACAAGGATAATCAGTGAGAAAATATTGACAGACGTCTAAGATACCAAACCATTTACGGCTTAGCAGAACAGGGAAAAAAATAAAAAGTGATATCATCCAGTATATAAAAAAACCGTTCTATCCATTGATTCGTGAAATCACAAAGCCGGAAAGATGTTATCTATTTCCGCTGCGGTTAAACGCCGCGGAATTATTCCATCATTATTTCGAGTTATTTTATTTGGGAAGGCCGTCCAAAATGTTCGCCTATAGATACATGATCACAATTCATACCCTTTGTGTCGTGTATTATGTGGTCGGGCAGCATGAAAAGGGTGAGTTTAACATATTTTTAGTTTACAAGACCAGCCCAGTTTTGACGGAATATGCTTTCATATTCCGTCAAAACTGGCCGTTCCGTCAAAAAGCCTTCTGTACATCTTTATCTACAAAAGGCTTTTTAACCATATATTTTAGACATTAATATAAAATTAATCGTGATAAAAACTCACAATAAGCCAAAAGAATACTTTAAAATAATGACTTTATTCTTTCAAAAACAATCAATATGTCTGTATATAATTTATGTTACTTTGTTATTTTTCGTGTAGGTAGGTGTATATCTCTCTTTAAACCTATTTCGGAAAACTCAATCTACCTTTAACAAATTTTCCAATTCGACAAATCCACAGGAAAACATTTTCAATTTCTACAATAAAATAAGATCTATTGATATTCTCTCGCATCGCACAAAGTCAAAAATTAGGCCCATTTAACATTCAAGCCAATTATAATAACCTCAGAAAAGCGCAAATACCTTTATCAAATTTTCCGACTCGACAAATCCAAAGGAAAATATTTTAAATTTCTGCGATAAAATAAGATTATTGATGTTCTCCGCATCGCACTAAGTGTAAAATTAGGCACTCAAGCGAATTCAACAAAAAACAGTCTCGACTATTTTTAACCGACTTCTAAAAAAGGAGGAGGTTCTCAATTCGACTGTATATATATATATATTTTTTTTATGTTTGTTCGCGCATAACTCCGGTGCTTGCCAACCGATTTGAAAAATTCTTAAAGGAAAGGGTATACTTCCCAAATGGTCCCATAAAATTTTTATCGAAATCGGATAAGCGGTTTTTGTAAAATCAGCAAAAATCTAAAAAAATTCCTTAATGTATGTGGACGATGTTCTAATAAGTTCCTGTCACTGTAATTTACATACCAGGTAGTGGTATTAAAATTTGGGTTGTGTAGGTACCACAACTAAAAAGAGAAAAAATAAAAACTTTTTTACAAAAAATAAAACCGACTTCCAATAAAAACACTACAAAGTGAAAAATAATTTTGATTTCGGAAGTCGGTGGCGAAAAATGAAAATACAAAACCAAAGACACCGACTTCCGAAATCAAAATTATTTTTCACTTTGTAGTGTTTTTATTGGAAGTCGGTTTTATTTTTTGTAAAAAAGTTTTTATGCTTCAATATTTTTGTTACTACAAAAATTTTCAGACTAAGATATATGAGGCCAGATTTGTTCCTAGGACTAAATATTACGGATTTAAGGGGAAGCTCGGCCCATGCTAAGCACGGAACACGGGCCAGTTGCCTGTTCAATCTTGAGTGTACTTCAAATGACTACAAAGTACAATATTAATCATCCATGTGCGAATTTAAAACTATTTTTATCATCTCTCACCTGAAATTTAATGTCAAAAAACGGTATATTATATGTACCTCAAATAACTCTTTCTTTAAAGTTGAGACGTGATTGATTATTTTGCAAAAAAAAAATGAAGTAAAATTCAAACCTACTAATTACATTGCAGCCTGCAATTACGCGGCTTAATGAAATGGTAAGGGCCAAACTCAATTTTGTCATACAAGGACCTAAAAAAAAAGAGTATTTTTTCAAATCTATATAATTTAAAAATTAAATTTTAGAAAGTAAATTTGGCGACATAGTGAAGAGGACTGTGATAGCAACAGCGCACACATGCATGGACCACGTCAACGCTACTGTTAAAGACTTGGAGAACCTTCGCGAAGAGCCACCTTATCCGGAGAAGTCGGCTTGCATCATAAAGTGTTTGTTGGAAAAGGTCAGTTTTGTCTGTTTCTACACCTAGTAATGTTTAAGTATATAACATAATTTAAAAAAGCAAATAAAACACTTTCAAAAAGCTATCTTAGGCAGAATAACGAATTCTATGACATCATCTATTAAAATTAAATTATTAATTTCAACAATTTCTTCTTACATCGATATATAAAGTGAAAACTTTCATTCCGTTAGATCGGCGTAGTGAAAAGCAACAAATATTCCAAGTTTGGTTTCATGACTGCGGTGACGCCCCTTGTGTTCGCAAACAGAAAGAAATTGGAACACATGAAAACAGTGTCGGAGAATTGCGACAGAGAGGTAAATATTTATGACGCAAAATACATAAGTCCTGGTACAAGGCCTTATGGAAAAAGGGGTTCGTGTTTTGATAATGATTCATGTATGGGAGGATAAGTAGTAAGAGGTAAGTAGGTATGTATATCAATCTGTAAGGAAAAGTAGTAAGAGGTAAGTAGGTATGTATATCAATCTGTAAGGAAATATGATTTTGAGACGACTACAATCAAGAGATTTGTTTATTAGAACGAGTTTGCAATTTAAACTCAAAACTGCGCCCACTTTGTCTTAAAAAAGCTGACTATGAGTATGGTATCGTAAACAATTTATTCCAAATAGCAGATTATTAATAGCAAAGCTTTACAAAAAAGCCACTTATAAAAAAAGCAATCACAAATAAATTACAGGCCAAGCAATTTTTCAGAGCTCAAAAATAAATTAGAATGAACTGGAATTGTGTTTCAAATCTGCTTGCTGCTTTTAAGCCCAACAATATTTTAACGTTACACTAGGTCGTGTTGCAATTTTGAGGGGAAAAATAAAATCAAAACTAAAAATATTTGCTTATTAAGTTGGTAAAAAAATTACTATCACATTTGTTTAAAATTTACTACAGAATGTTTATAATAGGTGAAATAAAGTTATAGTAGAAATTTCTGCACAGTAGGGGTAGAAGAAAAAACTTTTCAAGCTATTTGTACTTAGAAAACTATGTAAGCCACATTGAACGATTAATAGACAGTACATTAACTAAATTCGTCACATTGAGTTCTGTAGGTATGGGATGGTTATGAATAAAAATGGCAAAGAAAAATGCTCATTAGTTTTATCAATAAAAAATAAAACATAGCCATCACTCTTGTGAAGATCAAGGTGCGACGGCCACGTTTTCTTGTTTTCTAACACGTAGTCTAAAGGTTTTTGTATGCCAAAATGCCTTTATTCCCATCGTTGGGAACCATCTTTCTTCATTTATAAAATACACAAAGTACCCGTCCAGATTTTTATTACAAAATTATGTCTTTCGTACCAAGGAAAGGAAAGAATCATTACAACATTCTTACGTTTACCTACTATAGTACCTAAGTGAATAAAAAAGACGTGGTTGTTAAGTAGAACATTTACGCTTTTTTTTAAGGTTGGGAAATCATTCAATGACCTCCTGCTCTGGGTGGAGCGGAAGAGAGTGTCAGACTCTTACTGACTAAAACACATCCATGTTCCTTCCTTAGCCCTTTGTGTTCCGGGGTAGCGGTAACCCTATCGGACAATCCCGCTTACCCGGCAGGCTTGGCCCTGAGGGGCCCCTTCATACATAATTATGTTGACATCTCTTTGAGGCGCGCATGAATCATATACGCGTCGTCCGGCACGGGCCTGGTGCTGATCGGACGGTGAATCACCCATTACTCACCGTCCGCAGGCCCGCGCGCCTACGGTGGCCGGGAGTCGTCACGTGACTCCCGACGCCCAGGGCGTCTCCCGCGGAGAATATTTACGCTACCATAACAATTTCAACAACATGCCTATACAAAACCGAAATGTACTTACTTATGAGGCTATTAGTTCAGTACACTTGAAAGATAAATAAATAAATACTCCATCTCTGCAGTAAGGGTTGATTAATAAATAGATCCTTCTGATATTGACCCAGTTTTGACTAAATCTTTAATTAACTTGCACAAATAAGCCTGCCTGGAAGTTCAAGGATCACTTGTAAGATAGTTGTTATAATTGGGAATTTGGACTTTGAAACGGACGTTGAAAAACTAACGCCATATTATTTGTGGTGAAGTATAAAATAGAAGCTCCTTGCCAAGTGGAGAACAGGGTTGGTTAAAGAAATGTATGAATGAAAAAAACAATTTGTAGAACCAATTATTGAGAACATTACAATGATCACAATTGATGAATATGCATGTCTAACAAATTTAGCGTATAGCGGGTAGCATTTATTATGTTTGTTTCCTTCAAAAGAACTGCTAAAGAAACTATCTAGTCTCGGTAGTTCCTTTACCTTTTGCATACTACTGATCTCAAAAACTCTCAGTAGTTCTTTCAAACGAAATGCTAAAGCAACTAGTGAGCACAAAGGAAAAATAAACTAGGGAGGTACTACTACTACTAGAGGGGGGTTTATGCTCTTTTTTACCCAAATTAGGGCGGGCTGTCTTGTAAAAAGCAGTGTATAATTTTCAGGTAAATCACAAACAAGAGACGCCATGTCAACTCGGGAATGAGGTCACCACATGCATCTTTAAATACGCTCCTGAGCTGCATTTTAAGTCTTAAGAATGTTGAGAATCAACGGCGCATGACATATATTAAAATGGAATATAGTAAGAGTGCAGAAAGTGAGAATTAAACATGATAAATTACGTGGATTTTATTATTTGACTGTATTTTGACTATACAGAAATACCAAAATTGAGGATTGTTCAACTCAAAGCCCCATTCAACCTACTTGCAGTTATCAGCAACAGGTAGATACCACCATACCTAACTGCATGTTCTCATCAGCTTAGTTCAACGCGCTGATGTTCGCAATAAAGGGCAGCGACTAAACCTTGTATTAAAAAAAAACAGAAGAAGAAGAAGATGACAGCCTTATCAGACCAGCGCTTGGATTATAAAAATATAATAATAGCCGAATAGCCATAAATTACAAAGTAGATAAGATCAACGGCCTATACACAATGTATAACACAATACCTACCTCAATACCTACTAGATTTCCCCACAAATAATATAGTGATCTCATTTTGTAAGGTAGGTTTTTAACCTTATTGCTTAGATTATACGTTTTATTTCGCCTTATATATTTTGTTCTTATTTTAGAAATACGTTTACATTTCAATCGAAGTAGTAAATATACCAAACACTGATCCCATATTAATTCAGATAATCATACCTACACAACAAAACATCGTAACAAAACCTCCAGAAATAATGTTATTAATTGTTTATTTCACCAAGAAAGTAATGAAAATGTAAATTCGTCACGTGACGTGTAAGTTGTGCGTGACAAGAGTGAAGATTTTTAATGCCGAAAAATATTTGTTAATGCCCTTGAAGAGGGCATACTGAACAATGTTTACGCATTTCATATTATTATCGTGAGCCGTCTACACTTAATCTTGATGAATACTATACAAAAAAAACAAATAGCATCTAAATACATAAAACACTGGGTCGTTAAAATTTAAGAAAGTTAACTAAACGAAGAAATCAAAGTTATCTTTCAAATTGTTTGAAAATGTGTTAGTAGTTTATGGTATAGTACCTATATCAGTAAAAAAACGAACATAAAAAACCACAGACAGACTATAAGTTTCCTTTGAGCATCTGAAACTACAACATCATTTAATAGAATGTACGGAAACCATAACAAGCCAAAACAAATTCTTCATAAAATGTACATAAAATATAAAATAAGACTTCTCCAAAATCTGAGACGACATGACACGCGTGAAGCGTGACACAGCGTCTGGCGTGAAATATTTCACGCCTAACTAGCTATTCTGACAACGACGGAAAAAGCTTTTTTTGGCATCGAAGGACTTTTGAAACGTCTTACAGAACCTAATATTGTTGTAAACGTTTTTGCTTCTGCCGGAAAAAGTTATCCCCTATAGTTTTCCTTAATAACTTTTAGTTTTACACTTTCCAGTCAATCATGAACGAGACCAAGTCGTCAACGGCAGTGCTTCCAATGGTTACATAAATTTAAAAAAAAACCATCGTCGCCATAGTTTAGACAGTAAACAGGAAACAAGTCTGAAAAGAACCTTAAATTATGACCACACATGACATTGAAATAAAAAATAATATTTTTTAAAGTTGATACCTACAATCACAGGTACCTCTGCCATATTATATACTACTAGCTTCTGCCCGCGGCTTCGCTCGCGTGGAGGTCGGAAATTATCCCACAGGAATGTTCTACCGGGATAAAAAATATCCTATGTGTTAATCCAGGATATAAACCATCTCTGTGTCAAATTTCATCCAAATCTATACAGTAGTTTTTACGTGAAAGAGTAACAAACATCCATACATCCATACTTACAAACTTTCGCCTTTATAATAGTAGTAGGATTTATGAATATTTCCCATTGTATGTAGTTCTAAGGAATCCAATATGTTAAGAATTAAGCATTTGAGAAAGCCAACCTTCTCAACCTGCAGACCGAATCTTGAAAGAAAAACAACACGACATTATCAAGCGACCAAGAAAACAATACAAAATACAAAGAAAATCGAAAACAAACCACTAAGAAAAACCCTGGTTACATTTTGATAGCTTTAAGTACAATGTCAAGAAACAGAGGTAAATAAACATTTACCGAGTGATCGGAATAGCGCCTGAAGCTAAAATCTTCACTATTATAAAGAAGTTATAGTAGCCTAGTTGTGTGACCGTCGGACTGCCAAGTCATAGGTCTCGAGTTCGAACCCAAGAGACGCACCTCTGATTTTACGGATTACGTGGGTATTGTAAAATTATCACTTGCTTAAAATCGGTGAAGGAAAACATCGTGAGGAAACCAGCATGTCTGAGAGATATTTCTCAACAGCATGTGAAGCTAAGCCCACATGGACAACATAAAAACTCTGACACCAGATTAGTCACTAACCACACGAAAAGAAAGAAGAAGAAGTAGTTATAGTTATCAAACACTTACACAAAACCTGTGCGAAATGTTTTGACCAAGGAATACAAAACTTGTTACTTACTGTTTTATACCACTACACCAAACTTATAATCATCAAACAAGGCTTTAGTAATATTCTGTTTTATCACAACAATAACAAAGTTTCCTAAAATAAAGGATACCTACATACCAAAGATTTGTACCGAATTCAAACTTTTTTGCTAAATGTTAGCCATCCTGCCATTCAAACTCAAACTCAGCTTTTATTTCAAATAAACCAATTACAGGCACTTTTGTATTGTCTTGGGGTCGGTCAGTCAGAAAGATGAAGCTAGTTGCCCATTCCAAAGCAGTACCTATGGAAAAGAACGGGCAAGAAACTCCATGGACACTCTTTTAAATCAAAATACATCATTCATGTTAAAATATACACGTGAGAACGATGCAGAACTTATTACATGCAGAACATTGACTAAGGCGACCGCCGTCATCAGCAAGGACTTTGTGGTGGACTAAGAATCATATCAAACACTTCACAAATAATAACAGACAAGTGATATTACTTCAAACATTGATTCATTAAAATCATACGAATTGTAGTTAAAAGACGATCCACTAACCAAAATACCAAACTAATTCCGCCATTATTGTATTGGGAAAACTTGGTAAAACACTATTATTTTATTGACTGCTTGCTCTTGCTTGTTACATCGAAGAGATATTTTATTGAAACGATCAATAGAGGGAAAACACGAACTTAAAACAGACTTTCTAAGAAAAGCGATTATATAAAAGACAATCGAATTAAATAGGCGGCTTGTTATAGATTTCAATTCCTTTCTTGCGGTTTTATTACGAATCAAACACATTTTGTCTATATTTTATCAACAACTTTCACGAAACTCGAAAAACAATAACAAAAACCTCACTTTACAATAAATATTTTCCACTAATTGTAATTTCTGCCATGTAAAAATCAATTTTCTTCAATAAAATCACAGAAAATCACAAACGATAGCAAATTGTCAATCAAGCGTCCCATTGAATGACAGTTTGAAATTCGAATGTCGTTTGATGATTACGACATTCGAAAAAAAAAGTTCGGAAATTGTATTGTTGATGAAATGAAATTTCCTTGCTTGTTTTTATGCGGCCAGTGACATTATTTTTCGGTACAAAGAGGTTGAAGTTATATATTACGACTTTTTTTTAGGTTGCTGTCGGCCACTGCAACGGCTAGTAACATAACGTGTGCCAAAAACCATAATTAGAATAAAAATGGATTGCTCTAAGCGGCCACATACAAAAATATTATGATGTTCGAACTCGAGTTTTACCAAAAAAAAATCCCAAAAGGTCCCTAGTATATTTGTTAGTTGGTAAGTTTTGCTTTGGAAAGCCGAGGTTCGGTGGGGTCAATGCCGCTCTTTTTATTCTTTTTTTCAAACTGTATTTCTAGAAGAAATCTATTCGAGTAAAAAAAATCCCATTTAATTACTTTTTAGTGACTGGGTGAGGTTTAGTAAAATTTATTATTTTTACTTAAATGTTTTTTTTTGGTTTTTATTAGTAAATTTAGTTATGCACTAGTTTATATCCACGGCAACGCCTTTTTTTTTTTTTAAGGCTGGGAAATCATCCAATGACTGCTCCCGCTCTGGGTGGAGCGGAAGGGAGTGTCAGACTCTTACTGACTAAAACACATCCATGTTCCTTCCGTAGCCCTTTATGTTCCGGGGTAGCGGTAACCCTTTCGGACAAACCCGCTTACCCGGCAGGCTTGGCCCTGGGGGGCCCCTTCATATGCTGACATCTCTTTGAGGCGCGCGTGGAACATATACGCGCCGTCCGGCACGGGTCTGGTGCTGATCGGACAGAGAGTCACCCATTACTCACCGCCCGCAGGCCCGCGCCTACGGTGGCCGGGAGTCGTCACGTGGCTCCCGACGCCCGGGGCGTCTCCTGCGGCGGCTGGGACGGGAGGACCTTTCTCTCTCCCATCCCGTCACCTCCTTCGCGGGCATTACTTTTTCGCAGAAGGAGGTGACTGCCTCCCACTCCCTCTCGCCCCGGACCATGGCTTGCACCAGGGCCGGGCGCGAGAGGTCGCCGCCGCCGATCGCCTCTATGAGGACACGGCGGTGCTCTGCCCATGCTGGCCAGGTTTGCACCGTGTGCTCTACCGTGTCCTCTGGGCGATCCTCGCAGTGGTGATACCCGGGCGTTTCCTCCCGCCTGATGATGTGCAGGAACCTCCCGAAACATCCATGTCCGGTGAGGACCTGCGTCAGGCGGTAGGTGAGGGCGCCGTGACGCCTCTCTAGCCACTCCTCAAAGAGGGGCCTTACCGCCACTATCGTGGCGTGCCCTGCGCTGGGTTGCGACAGTCGCTGATTCCAGGCCGCCATGAGATCGCGCCAGTCCGTTCCAGCTTGGGGGCCAAACGTCGGAAATGCTCCACGAAATTCCATCGGCTGTCGAGGACCAGACCCAGGTATTTCATCGTGGTCTCGACACCGATGTGAACCCCTCCTACCGTAAGTTGGGATCCCGATGGTGGCCTATTCCGAGGCCCATGAAAGGACATGGCCTCGGATTTGTGCAATGCCACCTCGAGACCCAACTGCCGGATCCTCTCAACGACTGTCGCAACCCCGCGTGTCATCGCGTCGGCCGCCGCCTGATGCGACCTCCCCTGCGCCAGGACCAGCGTGTCGTCAGCGTAGCAAACCACGCTGACGCCGTCAGGGAGGTCGGCCCGCAGCACCCAGTCGTAACCGATGTCCCACAGGAACGGCCCCAGAACCGATCCCTGCGGGACACCGCACGACATCTCTCGCCGGTTCCATTCCCCATCGCGACCGGGGTAGATGACGGCTCTGTCCGTCAAGTACGCCCCGACTATTCGACGGAGGTAGGTCGGCACCCGGTGATACCGGAGTGCTTCCCCAATGCAACTCCAGGGCAGGGTGTTGAAGGCGTTGGCGATGTCGAGTAACACCGCCACGACGACCCTACCCTGGGACACCGCGTCCCCCGTCGTGAGGGCTCTAACGCGCATGATGGCGTCCACCGTCGAGTGCCCCTTGCGGAAGCCAAACTGGCAGTCCGCAAGGTCCGGCCCCGTCCTTCCAAGGTGCCCGACGAGGCGGCCCGCAATAATTCTCTCGAAGAGTTTGCCGACCTCGTCGAGCAGCACTATGGGCCGGAATGCGGACGGAGAGTCCGCAGGGCGCAGCTTCCCCGTCTTCCAACGGAGCGGAAACTGGCCTCTCTCCATGCATGCGCTTAAGAGCGCCTCCAGTCAGGGCCCGAGAGCCCCTGAGGCCAGGACCCAGGCTTTACCTGGCAAGCCGTCGGGTCCTGGGGCGGTATTCTTGGCCTTGAGCCTTCCAACCGCCGCTCTCAGATCTACCTCGGTCACTTCGGGGATGTCGTCGTCGTCCTCGTGGTCCGCTTCGGGCGGAGCCATAGGCGGGGGAGTATGCTGCCCCCGTGAAGGGAACAGAGCGCTCACCACCTCCTCTACACGGCAACGCCTGCGTCATGAAGTCGGAAATAATCTCTTGTAAACGTACTACCGGAATAAAAAAGTAGTATCCAATATCCTAATCCAGGTTTTTCTTCAGTCAAATGAGATACCCAAATCGGTTCATCCCTTTTTTGCGTGATGGAGTAACAAACACTCAAACATCCGAGCAAACTTTCTCATAATTATTAATAGGAAGTAGGATTTTTCTGGCTCAGACATACAATTTTATTTATTTCGGTATGTAATAACTTACCGCGACCCATGAATAACACAATATTTGATTGCTTTTCTTTTTGGGATATAAGGAAATCTAAAACTGTGAAGACTTTTCAATAAGACTGATATGATAAGGTTAAGCTACGCTTGCCGGGGTTGGTCCGTGGATGGGTGACCATCTTTACATATCGGGACTCCCCCGTGTCTCGAAAAGCACGTTAAGCCGTTGGTACCGGCTGTCATTCGTGGATCTTTGATAGTCGCCATTGGCCCAAAAGTCTGACAGCCAGTCTTACCAAGGGCTATCGTATTACCCAGTTACTGACTAGGTTGTGAAAGTCAGAGAGGCAGTCACTCCATGTAAAATACTGGTGTTCAGCTCCATCCGGTTAGACTGGAAGCCAACCCCAACAATGGGAAAAGGCTAGGCATAGTATTTTGATTAGACAAGTATATTTTAGAACGAAGGACACTGCCAGCACTGCCAGCCCTCCTCCCTCAGCCTGTTTCTAGATTACCAAGCTTAACACGTTGAACGCCAACGCGGTCACCGTGTGTCCGACAAACAATAGTTTTTCTATTGTGTCTGCTACATGGCAGTCAATGACTTAATATTTTGTTTGTAATTTTTTTGAGAACTTAATAAATTGGCAAATCTACTGTTGCCATGATGCTATTTTAACAGACCAAGAGTATTAGCATTTGGCAGCCTCTATGTGTGGTGATCAGCATCATAATAATATTTTGACTGACATTAAGGAGCTGTTATTATATCGTTCACCTGCTGAGCTGCTGAGCTAATAACCACAGTTATACCTAATTAGAAAACTCAAGTACCTCAGCACCTACACGTATGTATTATGTATGAAGATGTTTTTCTTTCTCGGCTCCTTAATCCCCGCAGTGTAACCTCGACCTTCCAACTCGAGATCTAACAAATTGAATTTCCTGGCCCATATATTTTAGTGCGCGGCATGTAGCATTTATTTTTCCCACGAAGTAAACAGATATATAAAAATAGAATAAACGAGACGAGCTTTTAGTGACGAAACTGATTAGGTTCTTCGTAATGATGGGTAGTTAGAAGGCATGGAGTATTTATTACTGGGGCTATAAATATGGTTGCGCCTTTCGTTTATATCAAGAAGATTGTCTAGACATTATCCGGCTTACGACAGAAGGGGATTTAAATATTCTTTTGTCGCAACAGAAACTGATGCACAATCAGATAACTTATCGTTAAGCAGATCGGCACACTGTTTGTTGTTGTGATTTGACAAATTATTTCTTACGCCTGACAAAAAATTAATATGGTGATATGACCATAAGTAACCGTAAGTTTTTATGCTTATTTCATAATATCATAGTAAGTATTTATTTTATTCGTAATCTAATTATTTATTCAATTTGATTGCAAGTACACCAATGCATAACCATCAGTGGTCGATTAATCGATAGTTGACATCATAACTTATTAACTAACTTTCGACTAGACCCTCATCACTACTAGGTGACGAAACGGAGAGGCTTGAGTTTATTCAGAATCAAAATGAAATGTACATAAATAACAAATTATAGATACCTAAATAGATCCAATTTATATAATAGCATAATGTAACAAAAACTAATAAAAAACAAAAACATGGCGTCGAAAAATTCCTCCGCGTCGCTATCGACTAGGAGTGTACTCAAGAGACTGACAGCATTACCACGTTGTATGGCAAAGCTTAGCCTCTGGCCAAGCCAGTCCTTGGGTCACGGTCGGTGTAAACCAGCCGTATGGAGAACATCTAATTATTATTATATGGTAACAGATATTGGATATATTGCCTGGAATTGTGTACTCATGTGATAAGTCAAGATGTCTTTAGTTTCTATACACTTTAATTCATCCTATCCCTACTGGATCTACATTGGCTATTGGATACTTCAAGATGGTTAACTTGTAAGTCAAGGAAGTTCCCTGAAAATATCACTTTTCAACCTTATTAAGGCTTTACCTTTTGTTTTTATTCTGGGTGCATCGTCTTTACCTATGTTATAATTTCATGTATACAAAACATTTTAAAAGAGTAACGGTGGAGTTTCTTGCCCATTCTTCTCCACACGAAACTACCTTTGGAAGGGGCGACTAGAATAAATTCTATTTCTTGTTCATTTTTGACGTTCAAAAGTGCCTTTCTTGTGCCTATTTGAAATAAATGATTTTACTTTGTCTTTGACTTTAAGGGTGAAAAGTACTAACGACCCCGGTTGTACCTACCTTTGTCTTACCTTGCAACAAAAATATGCAGTTCTTGGAACACCAGTTTGATAGCACCTAGGTAGTTAAAGACTATATTTTAAACTCCTTTTATAACAACTCGATGATATAGCTTTATTATGTATTTTATGGTTTTCCCCGCCAGATACGGAACAAATGTGAGTAAATTCAATTTATACTGAGTAAAATGTACACCACGGATATAAAGCAGCAGTTGAAAGAAATAAAAACATATAACAGAACAATAAAATACGCTTTTCATAATGTTATTTTTCGTTTATTATTTTATACACGCGGGGCTGTATCTCAAAGCGTTGATTATTCACTATTTTTACCTACATAATATATTCAGAGATAAACTGTTTTTCTCCACGTTTTCCACCGATCCCTTAGCATTACCTTTAAAGAATCTCTGCATACGAAATGCTCAATGAAGCGTGCCACCAACAAATAATCGCTTATTGTATTTCATGGCCGCGGGATAAACAACTGAAATACGCAAGGAGAAGTGAATATTTATTATTTAAACCTGCTTTGTGGATTAACCTTGAGTTTTGAGATTAAGTTCGAGAAGTGTTTAGTGAAATGTACTGAGGTTATAATTGAATGTTTAAACAATTCGATCAGCATTTGGATAAGTTAGCTAATTTTTAAACCATATAAAAAGGGTAATGAAAACGCTCGTACATTCAGGAGTTCCAGTTTAATAACGAGAATGTAAAAGTTAGGCAACCAATAACTTGGAAATATTCTTCCAGCTTTTCTCTGAATGCAGCTTATCTACCATATTTCTTATTAAAACATTATTATAGATTTATTCAAGTGAATACATTCAAACAATGGAGCCAGACTACATTAATAGTTGACAGTCAAACTTCCGGAGTGATTATTCGCCTGTCGATCACAATAACTTAGTTCCTAAAGTTGGTAAAGCAATACGATGAGTTTCAAATCGATCAAAAATATTACACTATAGGCAAATAGAAGATATCGTCGTTACTACGTGGTATGTAATTACTAGGTCTTTTGCTAATCTACTATTTAATATGTTAGCATTCTGAAAGCCCTAATATCTACAACTAAGGTAAATCTATCAACTTAGCCTATTGTAGTTAAACGCCTTTTTTTTTTGAGGGTGGGATATCATCAAACGTCTACTTCCACTCTAGGTGAAGCGGAAGGGAGTGGCAGATTTCTACTGACTAAAACCCATCCATGTTCCTTCCTTAGCCTTTTATGTTCTGGGGTAGCTGTAACCCTTTCAGACAATCCCGCTTACCCAGGTAGTTAAATGCCTGACATAGGCCTCTGTCAAGTTGCACTACATCACCTGGTTCATCTAGCTATATGCCAATAATTTTGAATTCCTTTGAGTAAAATACTTCACAATTATTGTAAAAACATTCCCCCCATATTCATTGCCCCCTAAGATACAGGCCTAGCCTAGTTTAGGGGACAGGGTTGAACCTATTGTACTTACCTACCTAATGCTAAATTAAGACCTTTATCCTGTATACAGTGTAATGTACATGAGCTTCGTGGTAATAAACAATTTTATTATTATTATTATTATTCAATAAAGTTCAAGCTATCCAAGTCAAGATAAATAAATAAACATGATACATACAACTGTGCTACAACCCCATATACATTTCAGCAGCTGAGTGCAATTTCCCAAAAGGGGATAGACAGTACATCATCCTACTACGTGGATCCTCGACATATCGTCCGTCACTTTTCCACTTTAAGGTGTTTTGGGATCACTCTAGGGATGAAGAAAAGGTATAAGACAAAGTTACTTTTGTACTGACATTACTTCTGCTACACGAAATTGAACTTTAAGCGCTTAAAGATAAGGGTGAGGTTAATGTTAAGTGGGAGAAAGTGAGGTAAACATTTGTGCATTTTACCTCTGGGTTGGTTGTACTCATTTATAAATTGCAATCATAGCATAAGAGCAACGTGTGATTTATTTATAAATATTTGATGAACAACATTAAGCTTTTTCTCCTCAGCACCCATTTGAGAAGTGAAAGCATAGATTTAGGTTGGTGACCTACAACGACGTGATCGATTTTGACGGTACTTAAACTGGCAGATAGCTGACATTATAAGAAGTAAACTATGATACTTTCATTATAGGAGAAAGGGGACAACGTGACCGAAGCCGCGGGCTAGTTTCAAATATATTTACAGTATATAACATATTATAACAGTTTTGGGACTAAATCAGAAAAATCATGGTTTATTTATTTAAGTAACATGGGAGACTTACCTACAGCTAAAACAAACAGATCAAGGACAGTATAATAGTGAGAAAGCCAATTACAGGTCTCCACTTATTATCTGAATAAAGAATGATTCGATAGTTCATTATATAATATTGAAAAAAACTGCCATTCCAACCGCTTCACAGGCGGACATAACGTATAATACTTTGTTTTTAATATTTATTGCATTGCCTGTACCTCCCGTGAATATTTTAAAATAAAGGGGCGAATAAATAAATGTAACGATCTCGGTGTTTGTGTACAATATGATCCCGTAGTTTATTATTGGCACTTTTTAAATACTTATTCAAGCTGTAACCATAATAGTACCTAACCCTGCGAAGATAGAAAGCTCTTTTCCCAAATCTATTGGGATCTGTTGCCAATCTAACTGGATGAGTATGGTACTTTACATAGAGCGACTGCCTAATTGAAGTAACCAGTAAACCAGGTACCCAGTTATTGGGTAAGACAATACCTCTTGGTCAGACTGGTTGTCAAACTTTTGGGCTTCAGATTACATGGAACATCATCATCATCATTCTCCTGCCCTTATCCCAATTTATTTGGGGTCTGCACAACATGTCTTTTTCTTCCATACTTCTCTATTAGTCGTCATCTCGGTAGTCACTCCCATCCATCAACGATGGATAGTATCCATCCATCGTTTCTTTGGTCTCCCTCTACTTGTATAGCCATCCACATTCATGCTCACAACTTTCCTATTACATTTTCCTCATTCCTCCGCATAACATGATACCCATACGCCCGTACCATGATAACCGATTTCCATACAACTTTTCAGTCACCGGAGTTACTTTCAGACTTCCTCTTATATACTCATTCCGTATTCTATCCATTCGCGTAACACCACGCATCCCTCTTAGCATTCTGATCTCAGCTGCATGCAATTGTCTTTCTTTCATTCCTTTTGTGGCCCAACACTCTGATCCATACAAGACGGCAGGTCTTTTTTTTTTTTTAAGGCTGGGAAATCAAAACCCATCCATGTTCTTTCCGTAGCCCTTTATGTTCCGGGGTAGCGGTAACCCTTTCGGACAATCCCGTTAAGACGGCAGGTCTAACTATGCTTTTATAAATCTTCGCCTTAAGTTTAAGGGGAATGCGGGAGTCACAAATTATTCCCGTGACCTGCCGCCATTACATCCACCTAGTGTTAATTCTATGCTTTACAGTCCGATCTATTTCGCCATCGCTTTGCACAAGTGAACCGAGATACCGAAAGTCGGAACAAACTGGGAGAAGCGCGCCATCCAGCGCTATGACCACAAAACTGGAGAGACCGCCGAAATCGCAGAACATGTACTCAGTTGGTTCTACTGATTACATGGAATGACTGTTGTAATATGGAGCGTTCTAGAACTCAATGAAAGACGTGTTACTTATTTGAATATGTGTAATATACTGCTTACTTACAAGCTAGTGACCCTAATATATGGAAGGACGTGTGACACACACTACACCTCCCCCGTTTTTTAGAAAAAAAAAGATATTTTTTTTTCCAACATTATACAATTCAACAAAATCTAGTTACACTAATTAGAAATACTTATTCTTAGGTAACGCACTGTTGACAAATTTAAAACCGACGTCAAACATTATACTTGTCTATTTTTTTTATTTTATACTCCAAAACTATCGTACGGACACTATCACAAGGAATTTTTTTTATTTACCTTAACATCTCCATTTATTTTAAATCTTTTACCTCATTCGTTAAAAATATATAAACAGATTAAAATATTATTTTCTTTTACTGATTTCGCGCTTCTTACTAGACACACTAATTCTCACACTCTTATACTTACTAGGTACACATTTCACAATACTTACTTTTATACTATCAACTTATAATCGTAAGATAACTTCAATAATTTACAGGGCTCTCTGTACCTGTTTTACTTGACTCAACGTCAGATCGTAAAAACGAACGGTCGCGTATTGTTAACGAGAAAATTATTATACTTCTACCTTCATTCCTTAATATGGTTATTAAAAGGTGTGTTAAATGCAAAAAAAATATTACCAAGAAAGTGCCCGGGCTGGAGTGCAGTAGGTGTGACAAAGTTGTACATGCTGATCCGGTGTGCTCAAAGCTGTCAAATAAGCAGCTGAACACCCTCAAGAATTCGCCTGGTATAGAATGGAGCTGTGATGAGTGTCTTAAAATTCTCTCGCGAAGGTCTTCCTTTGTGATCCCTGAAGAGGATGATGATGAAAACGACGAAGACCCTAAATGTACGGACTTGGCTCCTGTGGTCGATGCCAATAAACTGGTGCAGGATATCAGTCGAGAAGTGAAGAAGGCTTTTCGCGAGGAATTTAGAGGTCTCGAGAACTCGCTAGAGTTCCTCAGTGAGCAACTGACATCAATGGAGCAGGCTATTAAAAAGCAAGACAGCAAAATCAAGGACCTTGAAAACAAAAACTACGACCTCCAAAACAAAAACAAGAACCTAGAACTACGCATTAATGTCTTGGAGCAAGGGTTCCAAGAGGTGGAGCAGCAGTCCCTCGCAACAGCCGTGGAAGTAGCTGGGCTGCCGGAGATGCTCCCAAATGGCATAGAGAAGGTGATGGATACCGTGGCCGTCAAATTGAATGTAGCTGATGGGGAAATCCATTCAACTCGACGACTACCAGGAAGCAAGGATAAACCGGGACCCATCCTCGCGGAGCTAAAGTCGAAGACGGTCCAGCAACAATGGATAGGCGCTAGCAAGGAAAATTGTATTACCGTGGGTCAACTGGTGCCAGACGTCCCGAAGGAAAAAGCTGACGATCGCGTCTACATAAGGGAGGCCCTCACCAAGTACCAAAAAACACTACTATATAATGCAAAAACCCAATTGTTAAATAAATCCTGTCAGTATGTATGGTGTAAGAATGGCAAAGTGCAGGCTAGGAAGATCAAGGATAGTAAAATTTATTATATCCGTACATTGCAGGATATAAAACAAGTTGAAAAGCTATGTTCTACTCAACCCGGGAAACGAACAGAAGGATCAACTCCAGTATAAATTCTTTATATCTTACTCTGACCCTCGATTAGCACTTTTGATTTATTTATTTCTATTTACAAGACCAAGTTAGTGTGATATAACTATGGACATAAAAGTACAAGAAATCTTCCATTGCAATTCAACTAATCACTTTTTCAAACAAATACCTGCAAAAACCAGTATAAAATTATCATGTATACATTTTAATATCAGATCGCTCATTAAAAACTTTACGAAATTGCAACAAACCATTCATGCATGTAATTATCCACTAGACCTTATTATTTTAACAGAAGTGGGTATCTCAGATAATATAGTTTACTTGTATAACTTGCCTGGCTATAGATTGTACTCACAATTGCGTCCGAGCCGAAAAGGCGGCGGTATTATCATGTATGTACGGAATCATATAAAGTTTACATTAATTGAACAAAAATCTAAGACCTTTGAAAACTTAACAGGCTACCTAAAAATAGACTTACATAATAACGTAATTGTCTCTGCAATCTATAGGCCACCGTCTACAAATAAAGGTCTGTTTGTTGCAGAGCTTGCTAACCACATTTCTAATTTTGATTTAAAACAAAACTTACTCCTTATGGGTGATACGAACATTAATCTGAAAGAAAGCTCAGCATACAAAGATTCATATCTAAGAACACTTAGCGAACATGGATTATTGTGTGGAATAACAGATTACACCCGAATTGAAACTAAAAAAGATCTAATCACTAAGTCGTGTATTGACCACATATTTGCACGTTTTCCCACACTACATCCGTTCGCGGCAGTGCTCGATGTCGTACTAGCTGACCATCGTGGCATTATCTTTACCTGCGGTGACGAGTCGTTTGTAAGTCCTAGGTGTATACAGGTTGTTCCAAAAAAATCTATTAACTACGATAATTTTTACAAAGAACTTCAAAATGTTGACTGGACAAAAACAACAAGTATGAATTCCCCTAACGACATTTTAAGTTTTATTTATGAATCATTTGATAAAGCAGACAAGTCTGCAATTAGTAATAAAGCCAGTAAATCGATTGGCATGTACTCGAAACGCTTTACTATACCTTGGATTGATGGCAATATTGCTCGGCTTTGTGATAAAAGAGACAAATTACATAGTGATTGGAAAAATAATTTAAAAAATTCAAAAATAAAATTAGAGTATAATAAAATTAGAAATAAAATTCATAAAATATTAGAAAACAGAAGAAACAAATATTATATGCAATATATTAGTGATAATTTTAAAAACGTTAAAAAAATGTACAATATTTTAAACCAAATGTTAGGGAGAACGACCCTGTCACTCGACACGGCTATTCTTAGGGCTTTTGATGCGCAAGGAATCACTACCAAAACCATTGCTGACAACTTTGCAAATTGTTTTGACAGAGCGGTTAAAGACATAGTTCCTAAATGTAACATAAAATTAACGGACCCAGAAGCAACACGTATACCCCTGGATTCTAGTATGCTATTTAAAAAAGCCTCGGCTAGCAGCGTACATAAAATCATTAAACAACTAAACTCAAGAAAAGCCCCAGGTCCAGACAATATTAAAGTTTCCGATATTAAAATGATAGGTGACTGCATATCCAACCCTATTGCTGACTTAATTAATCGAAGTATTGAAAGTGGTCTATACCCAGATGATCTAAAGGTGGGTTGCATAAGGCCAGTCCATAAACGGGGTAAAAAAAACGATTATTCAAACTATCGTCCAATAACATTGCTCTCATCTATTGATAAAATAGTAGAAAAATATGTTTGTGAACAAATTCACGCATTTTATAGGCAGCATGACGTAATTGACCGGTACCAATTTGGCTTTCAGGCCGGCAAAAGCACCACGAACCTCTTGTCAAACTTCACCGATGAAGTCAATAAGCACCTAAATGATAAAAAATATGTTCTTGCTCTCTTTATTGACTTCTCACGTGCCTTTGACACATTAATTCATAATCAGCTAGTTGATAAATTAGACGACTGTGGAGTACGTGGTCCATTACTGAACTGGTGTAAAAATTATCTTAAAAATCGTACCTTTACTGTTAAAATTGATAGCATCTGTAGTGATCGTATGGCTATAACTCAGGGAACAGCCCAGGGCTCAGTATTAGGCCCCCTGCATTTTTTGTCGTATGTAAATGATATGAGTAACTGCATCACGAACAGTAAATGCTATCAGTTTGCGGATGACACTTGCCTTGTTATTGCTAATAGAAATCCCCAAATAGCATGCGAACGCTTACAACTCGACCTGGATGCTCTAACAAGGTGGTGTCACGATGCTGGCTTAGTACTTAATGCAAGCAAAACTAAACTACTGGTTATTAAATCTCCATACATTAGAAAACTGCCCTTTCGGAACTTAATAGCCCACGACCATGACTGCTTGCATACGGTCAACGCGATTAATTGTAATTGTCCACAATTAGATGTTGTCAGTAAACAGACATATCTTGGAGTAATTATAGACAGTAAGTTCAACTGGAGTTGTCACATAGAACGTGTTTGCGATAAACTTCGGCAATTTCTCGCTATTATGACCATTTTAAAAAACCGCCTGCCTTTCAAAGTGAAGATAATGCTTTATTACGCAATGGCTGAATCTTACATCCAGTATGGCCTTAGTAGTTATGGTCGTACTTATAAAACCTACCTTGATAGTATTTTGAAACTTCAACTTCGAATTTTAAAAACCTTAGTATCTCCTAAAATTAGAAACCAATTTCACGACGATATAAATGGCCTCTTTAAACACTGTAATGTCCTACCAGTTCATATACAAAAACAATTTTTGTTACTAAAAGAACAATTTTTCAATAAATCCCTAAGAAACAAAATCGAACATCCTGTATGCACTCGGGCAGTTTCTGAGAATAGGCTTCGTACACAGTGCGCCAACAATACGTATGGCGAGCGAACTACCGGTTACATTATACCGAGACTTATTAACGGTCTACCCTCAGAACTAAACAAATGTATTACACATAAAAATGTCAAATGTAAACTAAAACAATATTTTTTAAGTATTTTATAGGGATGACTGTAACTGGAGAACGGAACTGAATATTATATTCATTGTATCGGCAATAACGCGTACTAAAATGCATCATTGTATGTATATTAAGATAGAAAAAATGTAAATGTATTGTAATGTAATGAGTTCATGATAGCACAAGTTTAAACCTTAGTGGTTTTTGGTTGCTATTTAATTTGAATCCTATGATAATTTGTATAAATGATAAATAAAAAAAAAAAAAAAAAAAAAAAAACTTACTACATTTATGTTGCGCACTACATTTATTCACAACCATTTATTTTATTATTAATTTAGGGACATATTTAAGACTCTTTTTAGTCTCCAACAATTCTCACAGAGAGATCTCGTCTGCACCATGATCGAAGTTGAAGGATAGAACCCCTAATTGTACCTTACCATGTGTACCTAACGTAATACATATTACTTAGTATATTTCATTCCAATACATTTGAAAATAACACATTCAAGTTGAATCCTTTGGTCTGCAAGAATTTGCATTGTATTTGGGTGATCAGCCCTCTTACACATCAAACCTTGTGTACCAAATCATCCCAGACTGCTTCATAAACTTTCCATTACGTCTAACAAATTCCATTTTACTCATTCAATGTCCTTATAATTGTTCCTAAACTTGTAACTAATACCGCTCCATAAAATTACCTACATCATCATTAACAATGCACAAACAGTTCGCTGAATTTGTCTTGTGGTGTCGGATGACTCTATGTCGATATTATCATCAAATAACACAGCTATGACATCATCAGGCATGAGAAAGTTATCAAGTAATTTGAATCCTAGGTATGTATGATGAATCTTCCAAATACATTATGTCACAGTAATTAATACGAGTAAATCTGGTTTTTTGATTATTATAATAAAATAATTTATATACGTAGATGTATAACTTAAAAAAAATAAATGCCAATAGCATAGAATTGTAGTCAACAGGCGTCACTTTATAATCTTATTTTCATGATTTTTTAAACTACTACTACTACATACCTCATCATGTAACTCTATTACTTATAGTAATTTAAAAAAATAGTTTTTTTTGCCGCACTCTTCCACTTTCACTTTTTCCACTTTTGTCACACATCAGGCATCGTATTTAATGTTTGGAGGAGGTCGTTCCAGGGCGCGGAGAATCCTCAACGCAGCCATCTGGACGCCAACAGCTCCCGGCTCCAAATCCAACATCAGACTCGAACGTCACCCGGCAGCCTCTTTTGCCAATTATTGCAACTTTTTCCTTCTTATATGTCTATGTATATATTTTAGTCCCAATAGAACCAGGCACTATATTTTATTGATGTATTTTAAATTATTATATGCACAGCGCTGCCAACGTGGCAGCACTGGCAGGGTCGCCATGTAATATGGAGCGTTCTAGAACTCAATGAAAGACGTGTTACTTATTTGAATATGTGTAATATACTGCTTACTTACAAGCTAGTGACCCTAATATATGGAAGGACGTGTGACACACACTACACTGTCAAATATCTATTAATGACAGCCAACGGCTTAACATGGTTTCTCGATATTAATGGATTGTCTCCCATCCACGAACCGCCTGCGGCAAGCATAGTTCAACCTTCGTTCGACCCGTGCCGTTGTTATTATTTTGCCACGAGCCCTTCTATTACTAGTGCATTAACCACTTGCCAAAATCAATCAGAAACAACATCAAACTGTACGCCTAATGTTTATTTGTATGAAGCAAGCTTAGCTTAAGTGTAAGCAAATGTTTGATTAATGTAAGAGATTCCCCTAAAGTCAATTTAGCGGTTTTACTAACTTCAGAACAGCTAGTTTAGTTTGTTTTAAGGCTAATTCTGTTACCACTAAGTAAATTCTTGTATGATTATGTAAGTTTATACACTTAGAACTTTACACTGGTACATTAAAAGGCGGTGATTTGTGAAATTAAGATGTTTTCTAAATAATATAACCCAACGAAAATGAACGCAGTTTTTTGTTTTTTTTTAATTATGAATCACATAATTATTTACTGCTTCGTTAGCCGTAGGTGCCAATACTGAGTTCAACTTTCCGGTCGGTCTGGAATTAGATCTAGTTAGGGGCAAAAGGCTCGCTTCCTGTAACATGGGACTTATACATAACTGGCGAAATGTGGGTGTACGTGGGTCTTACCCTTCACGAAATACACGCGTGATGTTAAGATACTACCTTCTACGCCATAGAAACTAGTTACGTATGTACAACACGTCATGTACTAGTTTCCACAAGTATGTCTCCTCAAAGAGGTTTCCTTTATGGCATAAACTCCTTAGTTTGCAATTTGCGTAACATGAAGCTGCTGCATATTGTAGGTACTGGGAATATCGTAAGCCTCTATGTAATTATACGACGCAAAATCTGAAATACCTACACTGATGTTCTTTTATTAGGTAGCCATGATAGCAAATGCAATGGTGTTTAAGAAAGTCCGAGCCTGTTGTCAGTCAACGCGCTTTATCTGAGAGATGCCTATTACATTACGATTATTGTAGCTGAAGTTTCTATATACATAATTATAAGGTGACTGGTAATTAGTGACCGATATTTAAACACGTGATTGTACTCATGATTACAATCAACTTTCCCAAAGAAACTCTTCTGGCATACTCAATAGCTGCTAACAGCTGATTGGCGCGAAGTTAATTGAACTTTGCACGCGTCAGTTGTATTGCTATTGTGATAAAAATATAACTATACCAGTCACCATATATACAAAGTGCCTATACATTGAAACAGTACGTTTTCCACCTATACTAACTATAAAATTAATCCAAAGGGGGATGCCAAGTGGTCATAGTAATTTAGGCCCACTGCGCACACGTATAAAAATCAATTATAATGATGGGAGGCAATTCCAATAATTAATTAGTAAAAGAAAAGATTTACAAAAAACTTTGCATTTTAAAGTTATTTAAGATTCTTAAGAAGTTATTTAAGAGTTTTAATTTGTAACCGGATGCGATAGATGTCGCTGTTTTCTCCGACTATCCACCTCAGAATTTCATTGAAGTCGACCCCAAATTGCCGTTGGGGAAAAGACTTCCAAGATCGACCTTTGAGTTTACAAACAACCATAAAAATGATTATATTATTAGAAAATAAATGGTTTTTTTTCACCAAAGCCGCAAAACTTAAAGACTTTTCTATTGTTCCAAGCGTTCAGTGGTTTACGCAATGCAGTCGGTATACGGGAAACGATTGTATATAATATGTTTAACCTTTATGTGTGTTGGCTCAATAGTTTTTGGATAAAATGACGCCTCAGGTAATTAATATGCGTTGCAAATAAAAATCGCAGCTGCAAGCTATTTTTAAATCTTGAGACGGTAAATCTAAACCATCATTGCTTAGCTGCTGACAAAATGTGGTATGGTAGTGTAAATAAAAATATACACACGCCCAATCATTTTTCTCACCCAAGTAAGCATACAAAATTAATTTACTCAAACTACCATATAGGCTGAGTTTATTACATCTAGATAAAATTTAGGTCTAGACCAAACATAATCCTAGAGCGAAATATAATACGACCCCAGGACATGGGTAGTGTGAGTAAGGGTAGAATACTAATTTTGTTGAGGACGGCAAAAAATATAAGAGGCCAAGTGCGAGAATGTTTTTAAAACGAAATATTCTGAACTGCTTCTTGTTTTATATGAGATATTTTTTTAGGAAAATAAAATTATTTATAGGTCACATTTTGTGGGTATTCTCCCAGTTGTAATCAATACAAGTATAAAGCAAAGTCGCTTCCCGCGTCCTAATATCTGTATGTATGCTTAGATCTTTAAAATACACAACGGATTTCCATGCAGTTTTTTTTAATAGATAGAGTGATTCAAGAGTAAGGTTTATGTGTATAATTTGTCGGCATATTATGCGAGCGAAGCCGCTGGTAGAAGCTAGTAATTTATAAAACGTTTACCGGATGATGCTTACCTACACGTAATATTCCTGAGCATTATCAAATAATATTTTCCCTAATACTCGTGGAACCCTAAAACATAGGACATCGGTTTTGTGGCAAAATTTTGTTGCTTTATTGCTGAGGCTGCTGGCTGCTAGCCGGTTCTGTCATATTCTTACGTAATTTATTTTGAACTCCAGAATTGAATAGTTTTTTTTTTTCAAATATACCTATGTCTTCAAACAATACATTATGTTGGTAAAATTATTTTTAACCCAACACCGGTAAAAAGAAACGAGTGCGGCCTGGGGACCCCCATCAGCAACGAAGTTTAATTCTTTTGTTGTTGAGGTTATACAACGACCCGCGCACAATGCTCGTCTGTAATAATCGATTCTCGCACTCATACACACACTTTTACGTAATAGAAAGAATCAAAGAGAGAGAAAGTGAAAGTCGCATAGGTAACGCTTTTTCCTTACGTGACGATTTCTCATTCAACTCTTACGGCAAGCCGCGTTAAGCTTTACTTCGTTCCAAAAAATATCTCCTTATCGTTGATGACATCTTGAATTTTCATTTGTATTCCATAATAGTTGTCTGCGCCCTGAAAAAACATTATCTGAACGACACCCATGAAAAATTTGCGAATTGGTGCCACTATCGCCATCCTGAATGTTATTTTTGATTAAAGACATCTCTTACCGCAAACCGCTTTAAAGAACTCGGTTCCAAAAAAAAATTATTTGGTTGCCCCTAGACATTTTAGAATGTTTTATGCATGTAATTAATTTTAAAAAACAATATTCGAGCTTACAAAGTAGCAACAAAATGTACTTGTAGAAAAATGCAAGCATAGAATGTAAAAGATTTATAAAACACAAAAACATAAAAATTATGCTTTTAGAAAAAGAATGCACGAGAAGTTGAGTCTGAAAAAAACCCTGAAGGACAGGAAATCTGCTTTCAATGACAGTGTCCAAGAAAAACATTGTCACTTAGTAAAGGAAAAGAAGTTGTCAAGTCAAAAATCTTCGTGAATTGAATACCACTAGAACTAAAACTCGAATCCCGCTTAATTTAATTTCTGTTCACAAAGCCTACTATTAAATTAATTTCTAGTAATTTTATTAGCTGTCACTACAATTAGATTATTATTGCCGCCGTCCTACTAAGAACAGCGGCAATATAATTTAATATTGTTGAAGGCTTAATAATTATCTTGTCAGATAAAATGTCAGCGGGACATTTTCCAGATGGAGAACGGTCTATCTTAATTCCTTTGCTAAATATTGTCCATGAAGTTATGACGTAGCCGATTAGTTTAATATAGACTTATATTATTAGTAAGATGTAAAAGTTACTTATTTCTCAGTTACATAGGTAATTATTTTTTACCTCGAATACGAATTTTCCTGTTGCCACTATTTCGTGAACCTATGATGGATATGGTAAAAGTTCCTGTAATAAATTCACAATACCAAGAACCTAGTGTATACAAAAAAGAGGTTGGAGAAAATCTTAATTTTAACAACAAAAAAAGATTTAAAAATTCGTATCAATTTCCAGTATTTTTTTAAGTAGGCAGTACTTAACACTGTGAAAATTTTTTTTAAATTAATTTCATAAGTAAAGAACACTCCATCTTAAAACTCGTTCAATAAGAAGCCTTAAAAATAAGTCATAAATTATGCTGCCTTTTCTAGAAAATTTTCTTTCACTAGGCAAATGCAATTTGTTTTCCATCATTAAAACTAGGCATTCAGTGTGCCCTTTAAACTCAGCATGAAAATCTTTCGCTAAATTACTTGGATTTAGCGTTCCTCGGAAAAATACAACCTGATAATTTTGTCAAAAGCCTGACGTGTCTCTCTCAGCCATATTTACTGAATACCTGAAAAATTGGCATTGTTTGTTCATGTTGCTTTAACATTTTATTGTAATAAATTCATTTGATATAACTGATAGTATGTATTTATTCTATTTTAGTAAAACAAAGTTTACAGTTCCTATATAATTTCTTTTTTATTACATTTAATTATTCAGTTCTATTAAAAAAATGTACGATGGAACCCCTTTGACCCAGCTTGACTCGGTTCTTCCATTTGCTTAATGAATCGTAGGCACACAACTAAAAGTTTCGAATGAAATTCTTGGAACTCTAATACCTGAAGTATTTATGTTTACAAAGTATTCCTACGTAAAAAGAATGGTTTATTCTTTGGTTTATTTTAAAATAATATCAGTCGATTATAAGATAAGAGAAAATTTTAAATTACGTAATTCAAATTCAAAAACAGTTTTAATGCTCGTTAGCATTGTTATTTTAACACCATAGTAGGTTACAATTTAGATGTCATCTCGAAAGCAAAATCATGGTCCTAGTAATTAAATCCTGGACTCATTGGTATCTGCCATTTATTACGTAATTTTTCGCGTTTATAAATATCAACTTTGTTACATTTCGACATATTTACCTAAATACTTAAATTCAATGACTATCTAACTAACTCATTCATTCTGCCTAGCCTTTTCCCAACTATGTTGGGGTCGCCTTCCAGTCCCACCGGGTGCAGCCAAATCTATGAATTACAGCCAGAAAAACAAAAAGGAAACTTAGGCGTCGAAGTACTCATCCGTATCGCTGCCATCCGGAAACATGCCCAGGAGACTGAGCATGTCATGTCTATCAGCAATTAATGTATTTGATTCAGAAGTGGACAAAAGCTCATGGCCCATAGCACAGAACAGCTCCCGACTACCGCAACATTAACGCTGACTCCGCACTTTTATTGCGATCATAGATTTTTATTTTGTTTGCTTTTGTTACTGCATTCTATTCTTTTGATGCTTTATTCCGAGCTGTTATTTCTGTGTTGAATTGTTTTCAGCTATTAACGACGGTTTTATGCTGATGGAAAGTTAACTCCGGTATAAATATTACCATACAACGCTTTTTATTATTCCACACAAGTACAACTGGTAAAGAATACAAGCAAAGCCAAGGAAACATCTGGAATACTTGAATGGTTGTTATACCCTCATAATTATCCTCTTGAAATCTTTCTGTGGAGTCAACAGTCTAAACATTCTTTAAACAAAATATACGATCCAAAGTCAACATTAGAACAAACATTTGTGTGTTGATGAGTTGATAATTGTCTGCCATCTTAACTAACTAAAACTAGTTCAACCTCGCTGACCGCTCGTTCAATGTGCTTATCAATTAGCCACGAGCTCCTTTAATGCATACAGTAACTTTAGTCTGCCTAACTCTTGGCCCCTGGGATCGCAGGTTAACGATAATAGAAACAGGGACCTTAAGCCAGTTAAAAGTTCAAACCTAATAAACTTTAGCATACTTACTGCCAGGCAGGTCTAGACTCACATTACCATTCACAACCAAGTTACAAACACAAACTTAGATCCTATCTTAGATCCAGATTTAAACCAAAAACAGTTTCGAAGTTAGATTATCCTTGCGATTTACATTCAAGCGAACGACGTATTGGCACAAATAACGTTATTCGTTTTTCATGGTTGAGTTGGTACTGCTTTGATAATGTCTATGCATGTAGTATATATATTTGCCCATATCTTTTAACTTCAAATACTTTTTTATAAAGATTTATAAGACTGAAGATCATTCATTTATTCAAAGGTCGTCGGTCATAGGTGGTTTCATAACAAATTTTAATCTGATTTCTGAATACAGTGATCGACATCCCAACGAATGCCACAAAGTAACAAAGATCGTATACATCCCGTAGCCGTATCGTACGTTATATAAACGAGCCGTTGTACGAGTGGAGGAAAACGGACTGGGTTTTAACCATCATAAATCCGGCCATTTGGAGGAATCAACGGCCGCTTTCCGGTAATGATTTCAATTATATAGAACTTCAGCTGACGATCTCATTTTGAACGGGAATGAGATAATTTTTCTACAACCGGTAATGACGCTAAATGGCTCGGGTGTAAGACTTCGAATGTAACTTCGAAACGGTGGTGATTTCGGGAGCTTAAATAGCGATTGGAAGAATCAAACGCCCGTTTGGAGGAAGGGACGAAAACATAAACATGAACTGACTACAATTTAAAATGGAGGCGTTTGACCTAAATATTAAAAGATATTTAGGAGTGTCATCACACTTAGATTCAAGGATACTTGCTACAACTGTTTGACAATACAACAAACAGTCATTGTCCTTAATCGACGCTACGCTGGTCAACTTCTACTGCCACTGAATGCGAGTGAATTGTGGAAATGTAGTTACGAATATCACAAAATGACGGGATTGTACCTAAGCACCACAGGATAAAAGCTTTGCGCACATGCTCTTTTATCCAGATTTTACTGAAACCTGCATTGTATTGCCCGTAAATACATGTTTAATGCTAGCACTGTAAAACATCTAATACTTTACTACAGTGTGAGGACCTGAGCGCACCAAAAAAGTATAATACCTACCTGTATTTTATTTAAAGATAAGCAATGCGCCAAATCTAATTTATTACCCAAATTGATTGCTCTGGATCTAAAATAGGTCAAACAGATAATACAGAAAACGAATTGTTTTGCCGTTTACACCAAGTAATTAATGTTTGTTTAGCAAACGAACGATTAAACAATTTACGAGTTTGCCAAAAGTGCTCCGTTGATATATATGTATCGTTTTGTTTATGTTTTGGGCTAATAAATAGATTTTTTGGTTGAAGTTAAATTAATTTTCTTGGTAATAACGCTTGGCAACGAATCTAAACATGGCATGTGAATATTTCTCAAAGGAACAAGAATTTGAGTCGCCGAGGCCTCACAGAAAATAAAGACAAAAACTTTACACTTACCTTGTCTCAGCTGGAGAGAAGACAGGTTGCAATAGGAATTCCTGTACCAAGATGTGCTGCGAATGTTGCTGATAGCTTACTTACAAATAAGATCTCTAAGGGTTTGTTGCAAGAGTCTCGTTCGTTTAGTAGACTTTTACGAAATAATGTGATGTTGTTGTGGTCATGTGGTGTAAATATAGAATTGGTTTGTTACTTCATTGCTTACAATATCGTTGTGTGGACCCGTGTGTTATCTGATAGGCACGTTCAACGGTTTTAACAAACTACTACTTTTTCAAATGGGTCAATATAGCCGGTGATTTACTGACATCTAAACTATATCGTAAAGAATGTACCCATCCTATACCCTGTTCCACCCCAACCATGAAAACAAAAACAAAATGCCATTTGCCATATATTATATTTATAACATTGTTTCTTACGGCCTTGAGTCACGTGTCGCTAACATTTGGTCCCTAAGGGAATGTCGGGAGCATTCCTCCCCTTAATATCTCGCTCCATGGATTTCTGTGGCCTTAGTACATGTGTTGGTATGTCGCCATATTCAAAGGTGACTCTTTCAAAGGATAACTGGGGTATGTGTAGGTTGCCTTGCATGTTGCCTTGCATTGTAGAAGGGGGGGGGGGGGACTTTAAGATCTACGGTATTTCATTAAAACAAAATTAGTGTTTTATTGTAATTGGTTCATTATAAGGATATTAAGTTAATTACTATCCGGTCTGGATATAACTAAGTCTCATCAATCTAATTCGTGGAAATTATTGTGCCGATGAGCGGATGGTTCATTTATTACAAGTTGGGTATCAAAATAAGTATAATTCATCTAACTGTACCTGGATTAATGCTCTAGAGAGTCAGACGTAATACATTCTTGATAAATTACATTTATGTTGATTGGGGATCATTTATATTATACTAGCTTCTGCCCGCGGCTTCGCTCGCGTGGAGGTCGGAAATTATCCCACAGGAATGTTCTACCGGGATAAAAAATATCCTATGTGTTAATCCAGGATATAAACCATCTCTGTGTCAAATTTCATCCAAATCTATACAGTAGTTTTTACGTGAAAGAGTAACAAACATCCATACATCCATACTTACAAACTTTCGCCTTTATAATAGTAGTAGGATACCTATTACCTACCCAATTCTTTGAGCTCGTAAAATGTGGTCACAAAAACGTCTCAAGATATTTTTTGCTGTCGACGACACTTTACGATCAGTAAAGGGATACGCCTAGTACCAATTAATATTGCTGAAACACTACTTAGAATATAAATAATCCTCCCAACCAATTTCGGAACGTTTTCCAATCTCAACGGAGATTAGCCAAGTGATCAGGGGATGTTTATTAAAGTTTACTACAACTGGTGCACTCTCCTTTACTCTCATGGTTCAATGGGACTGCAATCCGAAACGACCAGAAAAATATCATGGGCAGAACCTTTACGTTCTTTATTAATTTCAAAAAAGGAAGATGCTCTTTGTGTAAATTTAATGTATTTTTTGGATTTTGGTCTTTTCTTAAACAGAGACTGCATTTATTACTATGCTTGTTAAAGAGGGGTTGGAGATATCAGACTTATATTTCATCACACTGATATCCTTCACTGATGTCAGTGCCTAATTAATGTCCAAGATTAATTCAGAAAGTACCGATGCCCAAATTTGAACCTGCAACCTCTTGCATAAGAGGCGCGAGGCCATAACCACTGGATCACCATTTACGTTACGACGACGTTTTAACAAAATGTATTAATAAGTTTGTTTGCACACAGCACTCTATTTTCCCCCTTTTTGTGATGATACATTACAAGGCTCTGTTGCGGTAACAGTAACTAACATTTCTACTTACCCCATAACTGCTGAGTGCCACTAACAAAGCATACGGGTACCAGGGGAGCATGAATCATCTAGCGGTGTAATAGTGCGCTCGTATTACACTAACGAGAATTAACCCACTCTTTATGTACCCGAGTTTCATGGCTGAACTATGCACCCAACATTACAACTTGTTACGAAGTTTAATAAGAAGTCATTATGGTGGGGGTGTGTGATGTGCTGAAATTAAAATAATATCTTTTAGCATTAAAATAGAGTGCATAATTCAGTCTTTATAAACATTGCACCGTGTGAATTATTTCAAGGTCAACTGGTCCCCACACCTTACAATAGTACGGAAATAATTTCAGAAAATAATTACAACAGTAGTATTTCCATATTTCATCACAATAATCACTAATTGATCTATTTAATACCGGATGACTATTATACTATTTTTGACATGAAACTTCTTAGGCGGCGATTCGAAAATCAACCGGGAATAAATTAAAATTTTAATGGCATATTTCGTTATTATAAGAGAGATGAAAGATCGCGATTTGTTCTTCGCATGCTAAGAATCTGCGTTCTTCTAACAACCTTCTCCTACGCTGTCCTTCTCATACTTCTGACTTTGTTCATTCCTCCTTTCATATTCAGTCCATTCTTCTTTGGAATGCGCTTCCTCTCGATATCAGGACGGCTACCAGTCGGTATGCATTTAAGCGGAAATTGCAGAGTTATTTTCATAACAAATAGCGTAGAGTTATCTCACCACCTGTCTTCCTTGTATCTATATATATATGTATGTATGTATATATGATATATATTATAGTTATCTATTATAGTAAATAATTATGTATGTTATGTGTTATAGTATAAACTGTTAGTATATATATGGTTTTAACCTATTTATGTACCCATTTTATTCAAGTCTCAATGTTTTGTATGTTCCTACTATTTAAAGCACCTGCCATCTAATCTCTTCACCACCCTTGGTTGACTGGTAGAGAATGCCTAAGGCATTAAGTCCGCCTTTGTACCTTTATTGTGTGCGAAAAGTTTAAATAAATAAATAATAATAAATAAATATAATTCTCTCTGTCTCTGATTGTAAATCTCTCTTATTCATTATTTTTTAAGAAAGACCTATAAGGTGCTGCAAAAGCAATTTTTCTTTAGATACTAAAATCATAATAAAATACAAAGTCTAAGCCGATTTAGAAAAAGATGAACATAATTATACGTATTTTATGCCTTAATCCCAAGTCTGACAAGTAGTCCCCAGTCCAATAACAATACAAAAAGGTGCTAACACATTTTCCTCATTCAGAGATTATAACAGAAATTCGAAAGATAAAATCATGTTGTTACAATCCCAAGAAGATAGGCCTTCAGAAAATAACTACCAAATAATATCATCCAACAAAGACATACATGAACCCAAATAATGGATCATAAAAGAAACTGTTCCGATAAAGGCAACACTAATAAAACGACATCATTTCACTTGATCGGTTTATTTTCCTTTACATTAGATATTTTTGCTTTCAAAGAAAAATTATTTAGAAGCTATTCTGGCCGACTAGGTGGTACACAGCATTAACGTTAAAGTTATAAAGAGGTGAAAAACAAGAGAAAAGGGTCAGTCTTATGTTTGGGAAGTTTGTATAATAAACAATACTTTATTTACAAAAGTTTAGCTGGAATATACGGACAGTAACACAAGTTCCAACAGAATGTCTTCTCTCGTTTATTTTCATGAATTTCGTTGGTGAATTATTTAAATACTACTGTACACTGGATACAGCGATGCTGACATGGAATTTTTAATCCAATGAGACTGAAAATGTTGGAATATATTTACTGTTTTGAACTTTATTACCTAAGTACTGAAACTCAAAATAATATTTTAAAGAGCAAACTGTTTCGTGTCAAATTTACTTCTCTCTTTTGGGTTTCTTTTTTTGTGATATTTTTGTAAGCATTACTTTAGTGAAAAAATTATTATGATAAAACCAAAAGTCATTTTCAGTCAAATATGGCTGAAAAAATCTGTCCATATATTCCAAAGCATAGGAAGACGCTTACTCGAAATACATAAAAAGAATGTCTAGGGAACAAATCAGGTAGACTAATCGCTCTCATCTCATTACCCAACGTATCAACAAATTCACTTTAAATGCAATATTACAATATTAATATTGATAACAATCTTACGTATTTACCTCACAGATGTCACACATCGTCCATGTCTTAGCGTTATAACTATTTACATTTAAATTAATAATCACTTCGAAATTATTATAAAGTACAATAAAATTGGGGAATAGTCTAATTGACTGCGGATTTCTGGGTACCAGGTCACCTCAGCGCTGAGGCGTCCAGTACCAGAGGCATGGGCTAAAGGGAGACGAACTCGGGTGGTGGTGGCGGTAAGGTCAGTACTGGTGTCTCTGACACTTCAACATTCTCTGTGCTAGCTCCTGGTAATGACCAGGTGGAACTGCCAGTGGCTGTTACTCTAGGCCCCATGTTATCGTACGCTGGAGCAGCAGCACAACATGTTCTATTTCGTCGAGGGAGCGTTGCACCACCACTCAATAAATCCGGATACTTAGCAGGCTCTCCACGGCCAGCTACTTGAACAGATATGAAAATGTTACCATATGGAACTGGCACCGCAAATTCAGCAGGCGGTGGCGGAAACGCTCCCGGTGTTCCTTCTATAGTTATATGAACAGGATCGAAGCCGCATCCTCTTGGAGGCTCGTCTGACATTCGTTCTGTCATTTCGAAATCACACGGTGAGGCCATATCACCGATAGATCGGTCACAACTTACGACAACAGATGCATCTATCAGTCGTTTTTCTTGGTCAGTGAAGCTTCTGCTCGGTGGAACCGTCCGTCTCCTTAGATGCCAGCAAGCTACTGCCCCTATAAAACCAAGAGTTGCTAGAATCCCTAGCGCTCCAAAAACAACTCCTAATAAATGTGGAATCCCAGGTGCGGTGCGAGCGGTCGCTGTCTGCGACCTTGGTAGTACAAGACTTATAATAGCCCTCGCCTCACCCGCCACACTTTTAGCTATGCAAGTCCATTCCCCGGCCGCACTTGACGTCACATTTAAAAGGGTCACGTTGACCCATCTTACACTGCCCGGCACTCTATCTTCCGAGTCGTCTTCGACACTCGTCTCTGTCTCTTCCATATCGCAATCAACTGAACTGTTATGTACATCAACACCATCGAAAAGCCATGTCACTTTAGGTTTCGGTACTCCATGCACCCAGCATCCGAACGAAGTAGGTAACCCAATTTCGGCTCTAACGACCAAAGTACTCGATTTTATTTCGGGTGGACACGACATGCTCTCGCCCGAGACGTGTCGCCACTTGTTTCCAGCTTGCGTTGAAGGTTCCACGCAAAGCAAATCTTCTGTACCTAATTTGCTCTCGAGAAACCAGTCCTTGAATTCTCTTAACCTACAATCACATCTCCATGGATTACCGGACAAAGAGACGGTCTTCAGTGCAGGCAAAGAAAACGTGATCAAACGAAGGAATGTAAGCTGATTCCTACGCAAATCGATAGTCTCTAAAGACTTTAAATTCCTCAAAGCATTTGTGTGTATCGCCCGTAATCTACATCCGTCTAACAAAAGCATTCGCAAATGCGGTAGAGGCGGGAATTGATCCGCTATGAGCGTGGTCAAAGGATTATTGCTAAGTACAACTAGTCGTAATCTTTCGTTGCCTCTGAATATGTCTCTTGGAAGATGGGATAGATCGTTGTCTCCCAAATCGACTTCTATTAATATTCTTAATTCTAAGAACGCATCAGGATGTATGGACCTGAGACTGGTCGCTCGGAGGTTTATTCGCTGTAAGTTAAGGAGGCCAATGCTGGCGAAGACTTCCTGTGGCAGGTTTCTGAGAGGATTGTCGTGTAGGTCTAGAACCTGTATGTCAGATGAGAGAGCTGGCGGGCGGCGCAGGTCTCCGGAGGAACACGTCGCGGTCTTCTTGCCGGAGGACCATTTGCACTTGCAGGTGGAGATGTGGGCGCAATCGAGCCAGTCACTGGCGGTCCTCGCGGCGCAAGTCGTGAATATAACGATCCAGTACCACCTGGCCCACGCCACACGCATACTCATCTCATTTCGACTTTGTGTTTACATCGGCGGACTGCCTGAAACAACAAACAGAAGCGTTAATCAAACTAGATTAGTTAAACAATGCGGGACCTAAAATACAATGGTGGGCTATCGTTCCGTTGCAAAATCATATTTGTGTTTCACAAACAGGTGGCTTGCGTCAAACTGGACATAAAGCTTTTTTGTAACGTGTAATTTCGGTCAAGGGTACGATATCGTAAATTCCGACTCAACTCGGATCCCGTAAAACAAAGTCTTACGCAATCCCCGTGAGTTTGGAACATAATAAAGATGCTGTGGGCATTTTATTCATTTATGTATCATGTTATACGCGATAATAAAGATGGTGTACTTTTATACAAGTTAATACGGGAAACGTAAACCTTTCTATAATAACGCGTGCTAGAAAATGTTAATGTTATAACGTATGAAAGTCAAACTAGTGAATATTTAAATAACAATTTTTTTTTTCAAGAAAACAAAAATGAGTAGGACGAAGTTTTGGAGTTGATAGACAACATTGTCTCTTCAATCACCAAACATGTGTTTTTGTATTTATTTGTTTAGTTAGCTAATGATTTATTTTAGTTCCAAATATTAATTGTCAAAATTCCCTTATTTCATACAGGTAGATGTTTCCACGCAACCAGACGAATCCATACAATGATAGAGAAGGTTCAACAACATACAAACAAAACCCATTAGGGGTCTCCGTAGTCGATTAATCCTACCTGTAATTAAATTAGTTCGGATACATTTGATGACAGAAATTATTGTGCGAGAGTAATGGAAATCTATTCCGACATCAGCTTTATGGGACAGTTACTATATACATATACAGGTGAACTACGCAGTTATTATCTGTGGGACTCTAGTAGATGATAATAATTACCTAATTCATTGTTCGTAGTAACTAAAACTTCTGGCGGTAGAAAGTTTGGTACTATTAATAGATAAAATTGATTGACAGGCAATGTTCAAGTAACTTTAAGATTATCTTTGAAGGACCTCTAGAAAGGTGGAGGCTCTTATCTGTTTCTTTTTTTGTATGAAAGGTATTTTCGCACATTTAAAAAAGTCTGAATTATTTAAATAATTTTCTGTCACTGGTTATTAACAGTAAAAGTTCGAATACCACCTAATCGATTTTTTGAGGGATCGATATATCACAACCAAAAACTTTAAAACAAAATCTTTTTTACCTTCTGAAATTGAAGTATTTTTTCACTTTGTACTGTTTTTTTTTCTCTTGGTGAATTTATTCAACAAAAGTCCTTTTACGATAGAAAGCAACTCTCGAATAGTATTATCATAGGTTCCCTAGGCATTTGTACTAGAATAATAAACGCTAGATATGAAAAATGTATATTTTATTTATAATACGTACTTTTTTTGACTGGTAAAATAACAGTGTACCATAAATACAAAACAATTTCTATTTGAAATACTTGGCGGCAACGTCAAGTTACTCGTAAATGACAAAATAAAAAATTAATACGGAAAATAAAATGGTGGCCATATCATACGATGAGGTGTAACAAAGAAAAGCCATACCATAGGTATCTGAAATATAAACCAATTTCAGGAGTGCATCCTAGAGTAATTCAATTTTTATAAATAACTCTACTCATAGATATTAAAAGTATTTCCAAATTGTAACGAAGTTTGTAATAGTCAAAAAATTTACTAATTTTCATAACATCACACCGTCGCAAATTAAGCTCGACACATAATAAATTCTTCCAAATGCAACCAAAATCAATTTGGATTGACCGTAGGTACCCGATTAATCGACCGTCTAATTGAATTGCCTAGCAACTCGGCCGGCTGATGACGGGAAGTGTAAACATCATCACTGAACCACTCCTGATAGGCTTACGATCTACCTCAGTGTGCTGAAAGGTAAACAAAGTTAGCAGGGTTTTAGTTTGAAATGTGTACTGGAGGATGCAGAACAGAAAATTACTGGTTTTTATTAGATTGATTGGGATAGCTCTACTGCTAGCCCATACCGATTTAATTTTAAGTATTCTAGGCAGTTTTATCACTTTATCCGCCTATCATTCTATATTAATCTTATTTTTTAACTTTATTTTTATGCTTTATTTACTTAAGTAAAGTGTTAGTTAGTCTAATTAGTTCTTTAGTTAGTTAAAGTAGGGACAAGATAATAGGTCACTTTTGACATTTCATCAAAATTCAACAACGTAGCCTTGTAACGGCGGGCATAAAATAAGAACTGCCCAATTGCTTAACTTTTTTCAATTACGTTTACATATTTATTGTAATAATGACCGATACGAGTAATTTTACGATTTGCTTTCACTAATAAACCATTCTAAACATAATAAACAATTTCTGATCTAAAGAACTGAACGTCGTTACAATGTTGCGTCAGTCAACCCTTTTTCTTTTTAAACACTAGGGATGTTACTCTAAAAATCGAAAGCTGATAGGATTGTAAGTTGAATCGAATGCAATGATTACTTGTGAAGAAAAATCACCATAAATTTATAACCACGTTGTGATTATAGTAAAACCTAATTATACATATTTATTATTCTTTTAACTAACTATAAAAATACAAAAAAATAACTAATAAAGCTCCGCTATGTAATCGATGAACTAGCCCTAGAGCATGGACACGAAGTTATTCGATTGCCTCCCTACCATTGCCAGTATAACGCCATCGAGCTTATTTGGGCACAAATAAAGGGTCATGCAGCGCGGAACAATACTGAACCACCCTTCAGTACTGCTAAAATGATGACTCTGCTACAAACTGCATGTGCAGAAGTCACTACAGAAGACTGGCGAAAAGTCGTGGAGAAGACAAAGAAAATAATTTTACAAGATTTTGAACGAGATGTGAGAATAGACAATATTATTGAAAATGAATTAATAGTATCTCTGAGTGCTGACAGCAGTGATGAAGATAGCAGTTCCGATAGTTCAAGTGAATAAAAGCAATTTTTTTGTTAAATTACGTAGGTACTTGTCTTATTTTGCTCCTTTAATTTATGAAAGAAAAAATAATAATGGGACAGGGATTCGCATGATCATTTTTAAAATTCACATATGTTTCAAGTCTGTATCGATTCATTCGATTCATTCATTTAATCGATGTTTTTAAACAGGTCACCTCACTATGAATATAAAACTGACATCTGTCAAAAGTGACCTATTATCTTGTCCCTACTTTAGTTAGTTTAATTTGGTATAATAAGCTGTAAAAGCGAATAAAAATATGCATTTAAGTGAGCTTAAATAAAAACATTAAGATCACAAATATAAACACTTCAACCCGATAAACGTCTCCCACACATTTTTTTTTTGTTTTCCAGTTAGCTAAAAATCTGCACACAGTCACTACGCTTAATCCGCCATCCATTTACAGTTGGAATGAGAACGTTCACGATTACATAATTGATAAGCGGTGAATATTCACTAAGATCGAAACTAAACTGACCTAAGTTTCTATGTACTGAGAACCTCAGTAAAACAGAATCCATAATGAACCGACTGTCAAACTGAAACCTCAAGTCTCATTGAAAGCGAAGCGATAGCTTTTGAGTGGCAATAATAGCACCGACAGTATAGCACCTACGTGAATCGATGAACCGAGGTATTTGCACAAAAGCAAAAAAAAAACAAGTGTGTGCACTCTCATGTGCTTAAAAAAAAGCTTTGAATAACTCTGTGCTACACGCACTCGATATTCGGGAGGCTTATAGTTTCAGTACTGGTATGCTATGTCCTATCACTTACTTAAGAAAGAGCTTTCTGCGAGAGCTTATATACATTCGTTTTAAATACAATATATTATATTTGTGGCAAAAAATGCTTATATAATTTTAATGTTACTGTCAGTGTCAACTAGTACGAAAAAGGCTGGCCATATTGTCACGCTGTATGCACGGTATCACGGTAATGGTTAGCCTCTAGCTAAGGTACAAGCCAGCCCTTGAGTCACTGGAAATGTCAATTCGTCAGTCGTTTGGAGATCTCGTTGAACAAACCACCAACTCCAAACGACTTGAAAATATAAATACCGATAAGATAAATATTACATAATATATAGAGGGTTTCCGCAGCAGCAGCAGCGCCAGCTTAGCTCATCTTTCAGGTCTGTCAAGATACATAATTATAATTATCATAACATCGCTCTCGCTCTGCCTTCTAAGTGACGAGTGCCCTAATCCACCAGCGTCTAATGAAATTAGTAGCGACACTGGTCCGCTTGATGACAGGAAGTGTACACACTGCACTACACTTCCGAAGCAAGGCCTGTGACGCGAATTAATTACTCCTATGTTGAAGTAAGGTACAGGTAAGGGAAACTTTAGGGGTCACTTTGAGGTGATCATTTGGGGTGGGTGTGGTTTCTTAAATAATGGTTATGCTTGAAAGAGAACATTATCGAGCTCTGTTTAATTATTTACTGTTTTTGCAGTGTAGTGTATTCTTAGCCGGCGAACGATAAATAATGGGGCGAGAATTTCAAGTACCTACGCGTTACGTTTAGGCACATTATATAATAATAAAGATATCTATAATCCTCTCTGTCATTCACACCGAATCTCTCTTATTCTTTATTTAAACCTCTCTGGGCCAAAGTATGTATTATAGCTTTTTAAATTTTCATTAATTTTCTTATTTTAAAACTCCTAGTTGTAATTAAAATAAGACGACATAAAAACCTCAGTGTTCGCCAGCAAATAAAAAAGCATTCCCGCAGTAAAAGAATAGGAGTTTAGCTAGTCCATGTGAAATTACCCCATGTCGTCTATTTGCGATAGCGGGGTCTCATTACTGATGTGCATGCACAACGAGCACATCTACATAAAATGGCACAATAGGTCTCTAATAACAAAATGAGGGTCTATTTTTATGTTTCGTTGGTAGTTTTATTCGTAATACGTTGTATTTTTTGGTTTAGTATGAGTTGTTTGTTGTATTCAGTGCGATAGAATGTAGATAAAATAGGTAAAGGTTATGACTTCAGTCTTTTTTGTCACCGTATTATGACTATAATAATAATAATAATAATTTCTTTATTACAGACTATGGTGTCCATTTTGTTAGTAACAATGTTCTTATAAACTAGTGTTAGTAATCCTTAAAAACTACCCACAAGCAAAACATATTATTTAGAAATTAACTTGACTTGACTATTTTGACTATGTGGCAAAGTCAGTGGTAGTTAACAATACATGACAGCATAAAACTTTTTACAAAAAATAAAACCAACTTCCAAAAAAAAAACACTACAAAGTGAAAAATTATTTTGATTTCGCGGAAGTCTTCGGTTTTGTATTTTCATTTTTTGCCACCGACTTCCGCGAAATCAAAATTATTTTTCACTTTGTAGTGTTTTTTTTTTGGAAGTTGGTTTTATTTTTTGTAAAAAAGTTTTTATTTTTCACTTTTTAGTTGTGGTACCTACACAACCCCCCCCCCCCCAAATTTTAATACCACTACCTGGTATGTAAATTACAGTGACAGGAACTTATTAGAACATCGTCCACATATATTAAGTAAGGAATTTTTTTAGATTTTTGTTGATTTTTCAAAAACCGCTTATCCGATTTCGATAAAAATTTTATGGGACCATTTGGGAAGTATACCCTTTGCAACAAAAAAAGAATTTTTCAAATCGGTTGGCAAGCAACGGAGTTATGCGCGAACAAACATAAAAAATTTTTATATATATATACAGTCGAGTTGAGAACCTCCTCCTTTTTTAGAAGTCGGTTAAAAATAAGAAAGCATGGATGTTCATGTCACTTGGATTAAATTTGCCACAAAAATGAATACGACATTTTTTATCAGGGTTGACGAGATAATTGCCCCAGACAGCGAGTAAAACCGCGGGCAACAATGAGTTCCTAACAATCCTGTCATATAAATTACAAAGACTATCTAATATTCCATTTAGTCAGTTTACGACAAAGCAGAACAGTTCCACTACAATGTATTGAATAAATAGGTGCTCATTTGAGTATTCATATACTCAAATGTTTATTTCCTGTAAAGAAGATTTATTATAGCCAGTGGTTGTAAATGGTATCACTTAATGTTTGTCTGACATTTATACGAAGGATGTATATCTAATTCTGTTATTTAGATTGGATATAAAGTTTTTCTTTTGTTTTTCTAATAAACTCATGGGCGCGAGTGCGCAACTCCTTTTTAAGGAAATTTCTCGCCCATGGGTCGACACTTCGCGTGACCAGAGGGCTAGATTGTTCTTTGGCCAAAGAATTAGCATTGCCATTCAACGTGGCAATGCTGCCAGTCTTCTGGGCACGTTTCCTGATGACAGCGATGCGGATGGGTACTTCGACGCCTAAGTGTCCTTTTTGTCTTTATTTGTATATATAGTTAGTTATCTAGTCTTTTAATTTAAGTATGTATAAGTTGTTATTGTATTAGATTGTAGAAATTAAAATTTAAACTCATAGGTAGGTGCGACTGACAAGCTTAGTCTAGACTTTAATTCTGATGCGATTCTAGGGTTGTTTTGCCAGATAAAAAATATTTTTTTCAGTCATCACCAAACACGCGAATCTTCATTTCGAAAATGTTTTACAATAGGGTTACGGCCTTTTCATATTACTAAAACGAGGTGAAAAATATAATCACGTTTAATAACATTGATAGAACAATTAAGCGACATAAATTCAGACTTGACATTGACAAAACATTGTTCGTTTTGCTCAGTATATAATATTACTAGCTTCTGCCCGCGGCTTCGCTCGCGTGGAGGTCGGAAATTATCCCACAGGAATGTTCTACCGGGATAAAAAATATCCTATGTGTTAATCCAGGATATAAACCATCTCTGTGTCAAATTTCATCCAAATCTATACAGTAGTTTTTACGTGAAAGAGTAACAAACATCCATACATCCATACTTACAAACTTTCGCCTTTATAATAGTAGTAGGATATTTTATCATGACGTGTAGGGCTTAGTACATCTCGAATCGATGAATAAACATGAACGGAAAGAATTCGATTTGCGAGTAAAAGGGCGACGATGAAAAATATCTAAAAAATATAGTGAGGCAGTTTGAAAAAACTCTGTGAATGTTTTTTCACTTTGTTTTTCTTACTTTTCTATACGAATTTTTTAGGTGTGTTATATGCGTATTAATGAAATACTGTAAAATATCCAGTATTAACTCAGCAAGTGTGGCTTACAAATGAGAAGCCTACTTTTTCAGGCTGATATTTTTTAGTTGTGTGTCAGAGGTTATAAGTTTCAAGATGAAATGCATCAATGTTTGCAATTGTCATTCAAAATTGTAGAATGTACAAGGATTCTCTAATATTATTGTAACTACTTTATTGTAAACACTTACATTCTAAGCAAATAAATGAATATTCTATTCCTAATACCATGGTATGAAACAGAAACTGGTTGATCTGAATTCATTATACTTCTTTTATATTTACTCAAAGCACGAGAAAGGTTCATGAATTAAGGGATATAATACATCACGTTTAAGAAAAAAATTCAGGGCTTAAATGTGTATGCATTTGATTTTTACTAAACGGCACAAAAAAAAATGAAGCAAATATTTTATAAAATCTGAATATCCAAACGCAATTTATTTATTGGCAATATCTCAAATTCATATATTAAATGCCATTACAAAAACAATAACAACATCTTCATATCACTGAGCAAACAACTCCAATCAGTGTAGCTGCCCAAGATTTGATAAATACCTTCACACCGCCGTCTATATAATTCTCCGGAGGTTTTCTGTCAAGATTAGAAGGATTAATGGTACTAGTAGGATATTTGTCTTGTCTCAAACGCACTACTCAATGGACTGGGCAGGGGCAGAATGATTCATGACCCTTGCCAGAGAAAAAGAACTAAGATGGATTTTTGTTAGCATTTCGTGAATGGAATTATCGAGACCTAGGCCCCATTTAGGCTTTAGGAGACGTTGGAAAGCAGCGATAAAGTTTACAGGAATTTAAGAAGGGTTCGGCTTGGGCCGATTTCTGTCGTTGATGTAAAAGTAATGGGTTTCTTTCCTTTTTTCTCAAGTATTTTTGGAGTGTGGACGAACACAAAGCACGACGCACATTAATCCGTTGGATCCGGCTATCATTCTTGGTTTTTAATTAGTTGTTACGGGTCGTCAGACGCCGAAGTCGGACAACCAGTCTTACTAAGGTGTATCGTATACCCAGTAACTGGGTTCCCTGATACAACTATTGGACGAGGATACTTCATCTGACTTATTACTATTTTAACATGAGTCTCATCCTTCTTTTCTTCTTAAAATAAATAAACCGAATACCAGTAAAATTATGAATAATTCCCGTTTTCATTAATGTATGTGACATCATAATACCGCGCTTGTATTGTGGCTTTCTATTTAGGCATCGTCTAGTATGTGTAAGTGGAAACGGGCAAAAAGTCTCATTCTGACAAAAGCTGCTCTGTCTTAAACCTTTCATCAATACTAAAACGATAAAAATGTGCATTAAAAAAATATGAAATACATTTTATCTGCAACAAATACAGCAAACCATTTTAAAAGATTCAACTCAAACATAAAATAGCATTCGAATCATAAAACAAGACCAATGTCTTTCATTGTAAACTTTTCCTTTTTCAAAAGTAACTCAAAAGATGCTCGAAACTCGAGAACTCAGTAAAGACTCAGGCAAAGTCTCGAAGTCGAGAACGCTCGCAACATTTGTTCTGCAATCTTTAGAGGCAAATGCAGCAGTTAGTTATTTTTCCTGTGATCGTCGGTGGAAACGTAGTGTATTGTCAAACGATTTAGTTGTGTTTGCACTTTTTACTTTTTCTCTAACCGGTGTAATACAAAAAGTTGTTGCAGAAGAGTAAGTTTGTGAGCTTTTGAAGTTGAAAGGGTAGAACGTTGTTTATAGTCATCTTATAATTATGACAAAACAGGTTTGCCTCAAAATGTTTTTCAACAACGTATCACCACGTATTTAAAACTAACCTTTGTTTTCTTTCCAAAATTTATTTACGTACCATTTTTATTCCCAGAAATCAAAACCCAATAACGTTTCGGGCAGCATTATAAAATAAACATGTGCTCACGATTCATTCAGATTCGCTCAATTTCATGCATCCGCGCGTTGATGCTCATATCGTATTTAAACGGAGTCCGACCTCTCAGGAGGTTTGGAGCCCCTGAATAAGTAAATTTGTTTTCGACTAAATCCCGCGACACAAAACCTTGATCAGGGTGAAAGGTTATGACAGATGTTGAAGTTATTATTTGAAGTTTCGACTTTCGAGGTTGTTGACTATTTAATTTTGGTTTGATATTTACACCTAATGTGAAGTGCGATATGTTTTGCTGGTAGGTATATCATTTTCTCTCAAGGTAGATGACTATAGGGTACTATTAATAAGCGGGATTGGCGGAAAGGGTTACCGCTACCCCAGAACATAAAGGACTAAAGAAGGAACATGGATGGCTTTTAGTCAGTGAGAGTCTGACACTGCCTTCCGCTCCACCCAGAGCGGGAGAAGTCATTGAATGATTTCCAAGCCTCAAAAAAAAGGGTAGGTACTATTAAACAGTTATGTAATACACCTTTTCGTTTAAGTATCGGTCATGAGGATATAAAGAAGTAGAATATTATATGATGAAAAATGCGCAGTTTTCATACTAAACTTTCGTAATCCGGGTCTATATCCACATATCAAACAAACACTGATATTCCAAACATAATATTTGCATATAATTACGACATTCAAGTGCTAATTGCAGTAAATTGGCAGTGACATGGTCCAACTAATAACGAATGCCACACAAATATAGATACCCAATTTAAAATTTGAAACATCATGCTTTTCTGTTTTGGCTGAAATACATTTTGACTATTTTACGATTGTTTGTTGCTAATTATTAGCTAATTGTTAGCAAGCAATACAATTTGAAAACCTAATTATAGTTTATATTTTAATGTCGAACATTCGCCACAAACACTGGTTGTTGATAGGTAGGTACCTAAGTCATTATAGTCATATTTCAAATGGATATTAGTATCGTCACTGTGTTTTCAAAATTTCTGGATTATTGTGACAAAAAATATGCTAATTATTTTCATGATATCTATTCACTTCTCTTCTTCGTATTTACGTATTCGTTTTTGTTGTACCTGCATACTAAGAAAAATCTATTCTATTCTACTTGTGTCGCTGTAACCACTGTATTTCAGATTTTGTTGGCTTTGCCACAGCATGTTTTCTATATTATTATAATTATATTAAAGTGTCCAAAATAAGTATACTCAGTTGTTCAGGAATACGAGTCTCCAGACTTTAGTAATAACTGTTAAAAACAATAAGAAAACACGAATTCACATAAACATAAGCTTTATTTTCCCCTTGAGGTCAATGTCCACAATTAGCGAAACAGAAGTTTAACAACCGGACAAAATATTGCATAAACAAAAATATAAAACCTTGCTAAGTGTACTGCGCAATACTTTAACATTCATTTTGTGTGAAGTTGCTTATTTTCAGGAAAACGGGGGAGGACGTTTCGAATTTAACATGGCTGAGCTGCCTCGCTGAAAGGCGAAGAAAAATGCAAGTTGTGAGACAAGTTTTAGTAGACTACCTATAGAAATACCTATGGCATAATTATGGGGTTATTCTATTTATAGAATGGTATCCTCTTTGACCTATGGAATAGCAACTGTGTCCAAGCAAAACGAGCACTATTAACAAGGAATAAAACACGCTTAGGCGATGGAGGAACGTGGTTCAAATAGCTCTCCATAATATTTCCGTCATCTAAGAGTTGATAATTTCGACAAGATAATAATTCTAGGTACGTCTAGAAAGACGTTATTGCCTAGATTACCATTTCCAAGAGCCACACATTTCGCACGCTACATTCTACAGAAGTCGTGGAAGATCGCAGAGTCTAGAAATTGGTTGCACGCAAGCATTCGACATTCCTTCCCGCACCGAACAGAATGCAATATATATGGGTTCGTTGTGCCGCAGTGATTTTATTTAGGGTGAGTTATCTACAGTTATTGAGGATATTTTGCCACTGTTTACGATAAACATGTCGATGTCCATGATAATGTGAAGGGTAGGCAAACTATTTGATAGTTAACTAGTTACAAGTAGAAAATTCAAGCGAGAAGTCGAATGTCAAAAACGTACCTTCATATATCTGTAACAGGCGTGGTGAATATATGTGTTCCTGTTCGACTACTGTATGGAGGAGTTTATAACTCGTGAAGCCTGAAATGATTTTGGCGCTTTTAGAACCACGTCTGTTAGAGGCATTAGGTTAAAAGCTGGTGAAGTTGTTTTGTGAGTTTAATTATCGACGTTTCAAATAGTAGGCACCTACTGTAAGCTGTATTAATCTTTCAAACAGTTAGTTATAGTAAAACGATAGAATTAATCCTGAAATGAACAAAAAAAAACCTACTAAGGGTAGATAGCACCACCACTAGTCCGAAGAGAAGTTGCATGCGCAGTGGAGAAACATAATCAAGAATGCCCGGCCGGAGTCCGGCCGATGCCCATTGCAAAATGTGGTAGGTTACCCTTCCCCCTACTACTAACTATATTCCACCAAAGGAGCATCACCTTCCGTGGTCTATTTGGAAGTCCCTGGACCGTCTCCGGTCACAAGTAGGAAGAAGTAACTCCAACCTGGTGAAGTGGGGCGACCTCAACGATACGGCAGCAGGGTGTGGATGTGGAGCTATACCGCAAACTATGCTTCATCTACTATCCTGCCCTCTGTGTCCCAAAACATGCAGCCTAAGTGATCTCTGCGTTGCCATCGACGATGCCGTGGAAATGGCGAAGATTTGGGCCAACAAAATTTGAATTTGCAATTCAGGTGTGCTAGCGACATGAAGAAGAAGAAGGGTAGAAAAATTAAGCCGCTAAAGTTTTTTTCCCCAAATTATTTTTTGTTCGTAGCATACAAATTTGATATCGTTTCTTTTTTTGTTCTTTTTGGGGGTGAGAAATCATCAAATGATTCTTCCCGCTCTGGATGGAGCGGAAGGGTACAGCTCCGCCTTCTGCATCCGGAGAGCGGGAGCACCCGCAGCCTGCGGTGCCTGGTGTACAGGCGTACACCAGGCACCGCAGTACACCTGGCCGCTGGACAGACGCCGGGTGCATCCTGGCCGGACTCTAGGAATTGCCACGTCACATTATGCCGTCATAAAATTTCACATCGGACGAGCGATATTGTCAGCTGGCCGACATTCATAAATTATCTCCAAACACAGTCAAATGACCGTGTAAATCACAAACATAAGTTGGACTACAGATCTGTAACTTCAAGTACATAATTCTGAGTGATAAGTGAACTCTGTCGGAGTTTCTTACTAACCATGTAGTTATACTTGTGAAGACGCCTGCTATCCCCATATTGTAAGCCCGTTAACTAACTATGTAACTTTTAAATACTTCAAATTCTACAGAAGACAAGAATGTTCAGTTTTCCTTCAAACAAACTTTTTGACTCAAACCGCATTCCGTCAAGGAACCTTTCGAAAAGGAAAATGATCAATATATTCGTCTTTGTAACTGACTTAAAAAAGAGGGACGTTATGCATTCCTCCATCTAGTCATAGCTAAGGTACGTACAAGCGCCAAAAAATGTGTATTTTTTAAATAAAATACCAAAATAACACCAAAATGAACCGTGAAAAATAACTTTAGTTTCGGAAGTCGATGGAAAAAATTTAACAAAACTAAATTCAGCGATTTCCGAAACGTAACTAAAGTTTTTTCTGACGTTTTATTGAACAGTTTTTAAAAGCAAGCATAGTTAAACTGAAATTTCCACCTGAATACAAAAAAAAAAAAACGAACGCCCTATGAGGGACTCGAACTCACTTTTTTAACTGTTTATGTGAACGCGATCCAAACTACGCCACCGAGACGCTGCACTGGTCGAACCTGCGAACCTTCTTCAACGCTTTCGATAATTTTCAACATGTACCTTAATATTTTAGGAAAGTTAATTTACGTTATTTTTATTCCCTCTGTAGATAGATTTTTAGTTATAAATTATTAAGAAGGGACTAAAAAGGAATAGTACTAATTAGTACATAGAGATTCCCCAACACCGGGGATCGTTGTGAACCATTGAGTGCCGTGTAGTCCTCTGGGGGACTGTTCTAGGGCTTTTAAGTGGAACGAGTGCAGCGAAGTAGTTAAGATTGGGTGAAGTGCGCAAACATTGTGAAAAGTGTTTTAATGATTTGTATTGTTTTCGTTGATGATATTGGTTAGAGATGATCAATTTGGATTGAAAGCAAAGCATTCGTAGTGTGCAGACGTGCTCGATAGCAATATTTAATAAATACTTTATTATTAGTGACCTCCTTTAGCGCATTACTGACGTAATGCAACTGAAATAGTGCCTAGTGTGTAGTTTTAGTGAATAATGAACACGGAACAGTGAACTACCAAAAATACAAAATGGAAAACAGCCCCTTTAATAAAAGAGGGCCAGTGCCAGCCCTCGAGTCGGCCTCGACTGATGTTGTTTCCACGCCCGAGATCCAAAACTGGATGTCAGCCATCGAACTGCACTTAAATGAAATTTGCTCTATTGCCACGGATGGCAAACTCAACTCGGAGCAGAAAATGAAAATTTCTACACTGTGCCGAAAAGTAGGTTCTGGCACCTCACAAATGGCAGTATTATACCAGTCGCTGAAGCAAAAAGCCATGCACGCTTACAACATGGTTGATTCCCTTAAAGAAGCGCGTGATCTGACGGAACACATCTCGGACCTAAAGCAGACAATTAAGGACTCTAGTACTGCGAGAAACGTTTCATTTGCTGATATGGTCAAGAAAGGAGCAAAGGACTTCGTTCGACCGAACAATTTAAGCTCAGTAGCTATTTATCCCAACGATAAATTAAAGTCCAGTGACGAAACCAAAGTCCTTGTACAAAAAATCATACGCCCTGATCAAATGAAGCTTCATGTACAGACGGCAGCACATCAACCTAAACCCTATACATATCTATAAATACGACGCAGCATGAAGCGTTAGAAAGAAAGCTTCCTTGGCATGATTGGTTGATTTTAAAGCGTTTCTAAAATTACCCAATGGTCGCACATTCTAAAAATTTGTAGCCAATAAAATCTTGTCTCACTTGGAATAGGCCACGCCTTCGCGTCACTCTGCGCGTCCGCCGCTGTCAGTCACTTAAAATTCGTGCAAGTGTTAGGTTGCGTGCAAAGTGCGGGAAAAATTATTTGTTTTTTTTTAAATGGCGCCTCAGCTGACGCAAATTGAGAGGCAGCGCATAATAGCGCTGAGATTGAGTGGATGCCGGATTATTGATATTTGTCGGCAGACGGGCATAACGGTGAGTAATAATTTTTTGTAATTATCTTTTTAAATCCTAAGATGACCAATTCACCGGAACTTATTACATTTAGGCTAATATTGAAAAAATGTAGTAGTTAACTTCCTCTTGTTCTTTCCTAATGAGTTCCCGCTACTGTGTTTCCCTGTTTTGTTGATAAAGGTATCAATGCTAGGCTCAACACCGAGTGTGTTTTTAAAATCCAGTGCGCAATAAAACCCCGCTGTGATATTTTTACGTCCGATTGAACGTGGACTAAGTCACAATTAGGTATACCTACTCCAGACATACTCAAAATAAAATTCGATGAACTTTTTTTTTCATTCCAATTAGTTATTATAAGACCTTTTAAACCTAATTCAATACAGTAGTAGGATTTTAAAGTTAGCTACCTGCATAATTTTGCACTTACTTTTTGTTTGTTGAAATATTGCAAGGTCAAGGCCTTCTCTCGGGATGGGTGTAATCCTGTCATGGCAGTGATGTTTGTGTGGAATACTTAATAATAACTTAACGATTATTGTAGGGAACTAGTTTAGTATTATTACATCTTTGCCTATAGTAATTGTGTAATAAATACTCATTTAGTTAGGTTAGCCCGTTACAATTTGTCAGTAATGATATTATGTAAGTATTGAAATTGACAAAATTTTCTTGTTTTAGATTTCGATGGATACTGTAAGAAGGCGCCTGAAGGCCGGCGGAAAAAAATGCTGCCGTCCTGCCAAGAAAATCCTAATGAATCAGGCAGATAAGGAGGCAAGAGTAAGTTTTTGCCTAGAATATTATAATTTTGACTGGGCAAACAATATAGTAATTTTTGTAGACGAAAAATACCTTCCGGTCGGATATGGACGGAAGAAAAATATTATGGCGCAACAGCAATGAGCGCTATGTGGAGATAAATACTTTGCCAAATCGGGCAAGTGGAAGAATTTCTTTAAATTTTTGGGGATGGATGAGTTCCATGGGACCGGCTGAACTAGTGGAGGTTAGCGGGCGCATGACTGGGGATCAGTACGTCGAAATTTTACGCGACGTGATGATCCCCACCGTGCGCCTGCACTACCCAGAGGGCATTATTTACTTGTGCCAAGATAACTGCCGCGTACACACCTGCAGAGTGGCGCAAGAGTGGTTCGGCACAAGATGACGTCATCTGCCTGCCATGGCCTGCAAAGAGCCCTGACTTAAACCCAATCGAGAATTTATGGGGTCTCTTGGTTCTCGATTAGGATGCCTCAGAAATACGCAACAACGAAAACTTGCGGCGAGAAGCCCATACTACATGGGAGCATTTCAGAGGCACGGACACCTGCTGGAACATGGTGGCCGGCATGAAGGACAGGCTGGATGCCGTATTAGATGCGCAAGGTGGTCCGACCAAATATTAAATAATATATTTATTTATTTCAAACATACCTACATCTAGATATATATTGATAAGCATATATTTTTATTATTACATATTAATAATATTTTAAGTATCTAGGTTTTGTTTAGTAGAAGTAGTTAATATACCTACTTAAAGATTATTACCGAAATTTGCTTCTATTACAGTTTAAATATTTTAGATTTTAATTTATTTTATGAGGATGCGCTAAGGTAGCCCGCGAAGTTCAAATTTTTTTACGTTTTTTTGCAATTTGCAGGTCAGTGTCAGGTCGTATGCTGATTAAAATATGATTCGCGGTCGTAACTAATATGGCTTTACAGAATTATAATCATTAGAATACAACAATACAACTCCATAAAGTTAGAACTGACCTCAAACTTCATGAAATCGCTAGATTTGAGGTCAATTCTAACTTATGGCGTTGTATTGATGATTGTAATGATTATAATTCTGTAAAGCCATTATAGTTACGGCCGCGAATGATATTTTAATCAACATACTACTCCCTGATACTGACCTGCAAATTGCAAAAAACGTAAGTAAGAAAATTTGAATTTCTCGGGCTACCTTAGCGCAGTCCCCTTAAGTTACTTTTTATCAATCATATATTATAATAATATTATGTGTATTGTTTTGGCAATGCATTAGGCTCTCGTGTACTCATTTTTTTTCAACAGGAAGGCCGATCTTGTTGCTTATTTCTGAGGTCAAGTTTAGGCTCTTTTCGGTCATGGCATATTGTTTATCGCTAATTAGACCCGAGCTTAGTCGAGCGAACTTAGTCTTAAAATGGATGCGTTACGGTAACCCGCGAATTCAAATTTTCTCACATTTTTTGCAATTAGTATGTCAGTGTCAGGTTGTATTGATCAAAATATTATTCGCGACCGTAACAAATAATTCTATACAGAATCATCAAAATCATTAACACATCCCGCTAAGTTCATTTTAATCCCTTTGATTGACTTTTCATGAAATAGTTAAGTATTCAAAGTGATTAAAATGAACTTAGCGAGTTGTGTCGATGATTTTAATTCTGTAAAGAATTATTACTTACGATACGACCGCGAATCATATTTCGTTTAAGATGGATGCGCTGTGGTAGCCGCGAAATTCAAATAAAACAGATTTCCTGCAAATTGATTAGATTTGTTTCGTTCGAAGAATCTGCAGGAACTAAACTAACTTTTAGAAATGACGTCATCTTTTGTAAAAAAATAAATTTCGAATTTCTATTGTCTATTTTAATTTAGAGTAAGAAGGTATTTAATGTTAAGTTAGTAGGTATTTAGTTAAGTATTTAATTTAGGTAAGCAGGTATATTAATGTTTTAAAATAAAAATAATATGATTGTTATTCCGTATTTTATTTTGATACCTAATTATCCCATGCGTTCCCGTAGGAACCTATCCTATGTCCTTTTCTGGATCCAAATATCAGTTGTGTAGATTCACATGGAAATGGCAGCAGCCGGCAGCGACGTGGTGAGCAGTTTACTTATAGTGACAAGGCATTAGAATAAACTATATCTATCTATACTAGAAAGGTGTAGGCAATGACGTTTGGTTTACACAAAAACAAACAAACTAGTGCCTAAAGTAATGGTTCAATTGATTTAGTTTTTAGTTGCATTTTATTTTTAAGTTCTGTCGTTTTAAAATAAAAAAGATAAAAGACACATCATGATTGTTTACCTTTTTTAAATTATCTAAACCTTTCTAGTATAGCGTATCTGTATTTTTTGATATTGCATATGCCTTTAAAACTGCTCGCCGGACGCCGATGATGCGGGCGGCTGCGGGCCCCTCATTACGGCTAGCTACGCTTGCGCTACGTGAAAGCATAATAAATAAACAAAATCACTTACGAGTTTTGAATAATAAGCTGCTTCACCCGAGTTTCCTTAAGAACTTATCCTTCTCTGTACTCCTGACATGTTACATGCAAAATTTCATGATGATGCGTTCAAACAAGCTCACATTCTCATTTATAAAATACAAATATTCTAATGAAGTCGATAATAATAGACTATTTAGAATTTCATTTTGAAATCGTATCTTATTACTAGCGCAATAAGGTTGAATTTGTAACAGCAAACTTTGCATTGTCAATAAAATTCACGTTACTAAGTTCAACCTTACTATTTGTGATAAGATCGTGTCGCGGACGAAACGGTAGGTAGTCTCAAACACGGCGCGGCGGCGCGGCGCGGCGCGGCGGCGCGGCGGACTGACAAGATGCTTTTGTAGGTATAGTGAATTGGCTATATTTAAACTTCAAACACGTTCGTGATGGGGTATCGAAATTGTTTTTAAATTTTAAGCCGATTGCGACCAGTAAACAACTGCTGTGATACCTATTAAGTATGGCTTTCTGCATTTAATTTCGTAGAAATACTTTTCTCACATCAGATAAGATTATACCTACCTCAATCAGCCTAGCCTTTTCCCAACTATGTTAGAGTCGGCTTCTAGTCTAACCGGATGCAGCTGAATACCAGTATTTTGCATGGTACGACTGCCTATCTGACCTCCACAACCCAGTAGCTCGGTAATACTATACCTACCTCTTGGTAAGTATGGTATGACTAGTTGTCAGACTTTCGTGCTTGTGACGACCCGTAACGACTGTCAAAGATCCGCTAATGACGGCCGGGACCAACGGCTTAACGTGCTTTCCGAGGCACGGAGGAGTCTCGGTATGTAAAGATGGTCACCCATCGACTGACCAACCCCGGCAAGCGTAGCTTAACCTGATGGATCGACCCGTGCGGCCGTTATTACTTAGCTACGAGTGAAGATTATACCTAGTTACCTGCCTCATCAATATTCATCACGAGTTTCGCTAATTAAGAGTAGGTAATGCCTTATTAATATATGTATCCAACAAATATGTAAAATGAAGGATTAATGTAAAATTAGTAATTTTAAATTACCTATAAGCGCGCGCATACGCATTTTTTCGATTCGATTCAAGTATTCAACTGTTACGCGACGATTTGTAATCGCATAGTAGGTATCTTATTCTACACTACGACGACGCGCATACACACACACTCGCATCGCACTGCAGCACGAAACATTACGAGTAAGAACGGATAAAAAGCTATTTATCTCTTTCGTACGATTCTCGCTGTTGTTGCTCATAGTGCCTTCAAGGTCAAAGTGGGGTAACTTGATGTGCTGCCGTGTGTACGTGGTGTCCGCAAGACCAAAAATGGAAGCGTTATTATTAGTACAGAGACTAAACATGATGCTGAAAAACTCAAGCAGGCAGTCCAGCTCTCTACATCTGGGCTTACCGCCGACGAACCCAACAAGCGCAAACCTCGAATCGTGGTGGTAGGAGTGCCTACTACTTTGGCTGACGCAGAAGTCTTCAGGTGCATTTACGAACAGAACGTAGCCGACAAGTTTCCAGAAGTGACTATAGAGTCCTTTTTGACCATGGTTAAATTGAGCCACAAATCTGGGAAAAAAGATACGTCGACCTGTAACTATATAATTGAAGTTCCAGCCGGTATACGTAAAGCCACAGAACAGTTAAAGTTATCTGTTCTGTGCGTAAAGCCCTAATAACCCAATCAAGACTTTTTATAAACTGGACGTCCTGCCCCGTCAGGGACTTCACCCTAGTAACCAGGTGCTACAAATGCCAACAATATGGTCATGCAGCAAAAACATGCAGAGAGTTAAAACCTACGTGTGGCCATTGCGCCGAAGAAGGGCACTCGATGTCAGAGTGTTCGAAGAAAGCTGACTCACCGAAATGTGCAACTTGCTCGCGCTTTAAAAAGCCCAACAACCACAAAACGGGAGACACTGAGTGCCCTGCTAGGAAAATAGCGGAATATAGGTACATCAACTCCATCGATTTTGAGGGCGCCTAGAGCGTCATACTCAAGGCCAAACTCTGCTGCTGCTTGCACTGGTCTACAAACCTGCGTATTTGTTGATGTCTAAGCATAATGACCGCCTGATGCAAACATTGTGATTTAAGTTGTGACCTTAATCAATTCTGCTGACGCGAAATCATATCGTATCTGTGTAACTAGGTTATAAGGTGCAAGAAAATATGTATGTTACGCAAACTTGTTAAGAAATTATTTTCCATAGTTATTTTAATTTTAAGGTAAATAGTATGTTAGTAAACTAGGTTTAAATAAGTAATGAATTATTTTAATATTTTCACTGTTCAAGATATTTTATGTTAAATATTGCGAAATGTTTTGTCCTACAAATACCATAACGTATGCGCTCCTGCCGCCTGTGATACAGGTTCATCCTAGTACAGGCATCTTACAATATAAATACCTTTACAAATTATTTTCTAAGATTTTAATGTTAATATTTTACCAATTTAATTCTGAATAAATATATTATTATTATTTATTATTATTATTAATCCCTACTGACGGCGGCCGTTTACGAACGTGACACATGGATTAGCAATAGGATTAGCACTAATCAGCTCAACTATTTTGAACGGAGCTAAATGGTCCAACACTCCATCCACCAACAGCAAGAAATTAAAGTGAATATGACATACTCTCAACCACCAGGGCATATTCAAGTCAATGAAATACGTACCAAGTAAATGTTAGCTTTGAAGTATGTACAGTTTGTAACTTTATTACAAAACAATAAGGTTTATGGGAATATTTGTCAGTTTGTGATAATTTGATATGCTGGCATCTGTACATAGTACTCACACATGTGCTACTTTAAGGAAGCGATTGTCATTTTATCAATCTGTAGTAATTTGATTAACTCACATAAAATAGATCAATAAAGCAAACTTCTGAACCAGAGATCACTCGATATTAAAATACATACGGAAACATTTACACTACTGGCAATATCGCGAACATCTATTACATAAATATATTACAGCACTCAGCTTTGCCTTGATCGGGTAAGAAGTAGGTTCACGACCCGACCTTCAGCTTCGGAACTCGGTCGAATAAACAACTGTGGTGTATGTTTACCTTTACATCGCGAATGGGAGTGTTGAATGAAATAGTAAATGCTATGAGTAAAAGAAACGAAGCAGTGATGGGGTGGCCTTGAGGAAATTGAGTTGTGTTTGGAAGTAACCCTTCGAACCGTTGTATGAATAATAATGTGTTAATAAAAAAATGACGTGGTGTTTTGTATGTAGATGTATTTATTTTATAAACCAGACGTAGATCCTACAACCTGGAGCACCTCGTCCATGAGACTAATTTGACGTAGAGAGGCTCTTTTAGGGTAGTCTACCTTGTTAGCAAATGTTTACCTAAGAGCCAGCTGGAGTAGTTAGACTGACTAACTATTCGAACTGGCTATCACTCGTAGAAATTAGATTCTAGCTAGATTAGGTACCTAATGATAGGCTAGCTAAGTGCTTGACAATCAACCCTCCGTATTTACAAGGGAACAAGCTTTTGCCGTGGCTTCGCCCACATAGATGTCAAAAACTATCCCTGTGGAACGTACTACCAGGACAAAAGTATCTTACCCGGGTCTTGGATATATCCGTTCAGATATTTTGGTTCTACACAGAAAAATAATTCATAACAGCACAAAAAAGTGATACACAAATATAATTGAATAAGCGAAATCCCATCAGCCTGTTGGCAACTGCAATGAAACTCCTAGATTGATGGCAATTAAAATGTATGTACGCAGTTGCAATACTCAAAACTGTTTTCGGTTGAAAACTGATGACCGTTGAGCTTTTCATGAAGGCCTTCTGCCAATCAACATTATGTAAAGGCCTTTTTACTTTTATTATTAACGATCGAATGATTCGTTTGTGGAACGTTAAAATAGGAAAATAAAATTATTTTCGCTGTTAAACCAACGGTGCATTACTTCCGTGGAAACGAAATATCAAATACCAAGAAAGAAACCGTTCTCACCATTTGCTTTAATATCGAGTCATGTAAACGAGCAATAATTTTTTTTCTTTCAAATACCACTTTTTGAAGTAAGGTGGTTTAATGATTCGCGTAGATAAAACAGACACTTAGCGCTCTTTGCGTATTGAAGATTCTAGGCCTCATCCGGTCTGTTAAAAACCGCCCCGAAAACAAGTGACTCCAAATTACTCATAAAAGTGACTTTTTGACAACATTTAGGCCTAAAAATATCCTTGTTATGATTATACGTATTGTAAATGTAGGCACATTCAGAACATCAACATTTTTTCCGCCGTCTTACCGGGTAATCCGAGGCAATCAATCAAGTGTCAACATCGGAGGTTGCACTACATGTTGCCTGATAATTGCGCGATAACTCAAGACCTACGTGCTTGCCGGTGATACCTATCTATGTACTCGTTGGTATAAAAAATGGATAGGTAGGATTTTTTGCAGGAAATCTGCTTACTAAAACTGTCTTCATGAAGGTTGACTAGCACGTGTATCTTTTATCTATAGTAATATTATAAAGCTGAAGAGATTGTTTGTTTGAACGCGCTAATCTTTGAAACTACTGGTCTGAATTGAAAAATTCTTTTTTTTTATTTTTATTTTATTTATTAAGGGATAATAAACAACTACAACATATATAAACATAATGTTAACATAACTTTAGGTGGTAATGTTGCAGTCCACTGCATTATCCGCAGATAGGACATATTATAGGATCAGTGGTCGCCACTAGACGAGCATCACTAAAATTAACAAATATTTTGGATTTTTAAGTAACTATAAGGCTAGCTATAGCTATAAAATCAAAACAGAACAGAAACAATTTCATTTACTTAAATTATACAATAAATTAATAATAATAATATGATAACATTAAGATAATTTTTTTATAATATTAGATTTAAATATACTTTTCGAACATGCAAATATATCAATATTCATGAAATTCAAATTATAGGATTCCAACATTCTATGAATAGGGTAACGTAAGCCAGAGTTCGTACGACAAGAATTCACCGCAAACAGGGTACGTGCACGAACCTGACGTACCTGAACCGTTCTGGGGACAGAATAACACAGCTTACTCGTTAGTTCAATGGCATCAAAATGATTGTGAACAATATCATAAAGCACGTTGGCCTTCAGGTATTTGCGACGGTTCTCCAGGCTGATAAGCTTGTACTTATCAAGAAGTTGGGAGTATGACAGATAAGTTTTAGTCCTATAACATCTGAAGTACATAGCACGGAGGTACTTGCGCTGGACCCTTTCTATTTCTACTACGTACTTTTGGTAAAAGGGGTTCCAAATAGGGACCGCGTATTCTAACTGCGAGCGAATGAGCGTCTTATACAGATAGAGATAGGTTGAAGTACGCTTAAATTCTGTTGAAGATCTCATCACAAATCCATACATTTTAAAGGCGTTATTGACTATGGCTTCGATATGCTGGTTTAAGGACAGTTTGCCATCAAAGAGTACACCTAGGTCCCTCACTATTGAGATATTATTTAGGGGGATACCGTTAAGTTTGTAGTTGAAGTTGAAGATGGATTTATTCTTGGTAAAGTGTATATAGTTACACTTTGGGATACTAAGATGTAGCTTATTCTCAATACAGTAGGCAGTTAGTCTGTCTAGGTCCTCCTGAAATGACTGGCAGTCATCCATGTTACGTATAGCCTGAAATGCCTTCAAGTCATCAGCATACATCAAGAATTTGGCTTTTCTGAAACATTTCTTAATATCGTTGATATAAACAATAAATAATAGCGGTCCCAGAATAGAGCCCTGTGGAACCCCGGAAGTAATACTAACAGAGACAGACTGATGACCATTAACAACAACTCTTTGTGATCGGTTTTCGAGGTACGACACAAACCAACGCAACAAGTTTCCACGTATTCCATTGTAGGCAATTTTATTTAAGAGAATTTCATGATCGACCTTGTCAAATGCTTTTTTGAAGTCAGTGTAAACCGCATCTATTTGTAATTGTCTATCAACATTTTCAAAAAGGTAATTAGCAAATATTAATAGGTTAGAAGTCGTGGAACGGCTCTTAACAAAACCATGTTGTTCAGGAATAATAACATTATGCAGAAGAGGGTAAATCTCGTTGTGAACAAGTCTTTCAAAAAGCTTTGACAAGGTCGGCAGAATTGAGATGGGTCTATATTGTTCGATGTCATGCTTTGAGCCACCCTTATGCACTGGGGTAATGTTAGCTCGCTTCCACACCACCGGGAACACACCCTCATGCAGACATCTATTAAAAAGAATATAAATCGGCTCACAAATATTATCAGCCGTGGCCTTAAAAAAGGCCGCCGGAAGACCGTCAGGTCCTGCCCCTTTAGTGGCGTCCAACCGTTTCAACTCGCAGAGTATTTTGGATTTATCAATATGCAAATTACTAATTAAGGTACCATTATCTGCAAACTGCTGCGGTGGACCCCACGTGGTGAGCGTCGGTGACACGGGCTCAAATACGGACAAGAAAAAGTCCGAAAACATATTGCAAACAACATCAGGATCACTTGATTTGACGTTCTGGTACTGCATCTTGGACGGGATGCCTGACTTACTTTTACGATTAGAAATATAGGACCAAAAATGCTTTATGTTACTAGAGAGACTATCTTCAACTGAGTTAATATAGCTGGAATGACAGGTTTTACACAAATGTTTGAAGATGGATCTACATTCCGAGAAATTATTATAGTCTTTTACGTTGCTGTATTTTTTCCACTTTACCCAAAGACGTTGCTTCTTTTTAAATATTTTAACTAATTGCGGCGTAAACCAGATAGGGAAGTCAAGTGATCTAGTCCTTGCGGGGGGCACGTATGGGCTAATTATGTCACTCAACATGCTATAAAAAGCCTCCACGGCCTCTTCTGATGGTAGACTGTCGAACAACGCAGACCAATTGACCTCTTCCATGTGTTTATTAATGAGATCGTAATTAGCTTTACGGAAATTATATTTATGAATCGGTTTTCTCTTCATCATTTGTATGGATTTTTGTGTTGGATTGTCCATTTATCGAGGAAGGCTATGTAATATCACGCTACAACTAATAGGAGCCGGGCAGCGGTGAAACCGTGCAGGAGCAGCTAGTTACTCATACAAAGAAAACGTTGTTTCAAAACAACATTGTCATGATGGTTGACTTCATGGTGATATTGAATCTGAATCGGATATTTAAAAAAAAGCTTGTATTTAATAAACCTCTGTATATTCCAGTGTTAGAAGCGTCCCTTAATAAATCAAAACCCTTTGACACTATCATGATTTAGTTAAGTAACTTTGTTAGAAATCACAACGATCTTGTCTTTTCATAGTCGATAACGATATAAATTTAAATTGAGTTTAAGCTGGGCTGCCTTTTTAAGCCGTTGAAATAAAACTTTAGTGCAAAACGTTTTTGATTTGCGTATTACTAGATGTATACTCTATATTACGTGAATGTCTGTTGCCTGCTTACTGCTGGCTTACACATACTGCGACGTATTTTGCTTGTATCTTACTAGTTAGCACCAAACAATCTTGAGCACAGTTCTAAAACCCGTTAACTACGGAATATGTTGCCTAACAAGACTTAAATGTATTGAAGCGTCTTCCTACTGCATAGTTATATCAATATCGATGATATTTCGCAGCACCTGTGAGTTATCTGTTTAATATAGGTATATGTTTCAGGAATCTTTTAAAGGATTTGTTGGAAGATCAAGCATGAGTTTATATTCATGATTTATTTTGCTTGGTTGCTATGGAGCTTATACATAAGTATCATAGTAATGTCAAACAACGTCAATGTAACGTGGTTCTTATTAATTGAAATGAAATACCATTTATACCTATAGCAATTTTTTGTATTATCAGCGAGTCGAACTCGCGCACGAAGGGTTCTGTACCATTAACTATAAAAACGGCAAAAAATCTAGTTTCTTTTAAAGGGGTATTTAAGGGGGCTTCCCTTAACTATATATATATATATTTGTATTTGTTGTTATAGCGGCAAGTGAAATACAATATCATCTGTGAAAATTTAACCGTTTAGCTATCACGGGTCATGAGATACAGCCAGGGGACAGACGGACGGAAGGACAGCGGAGTCTTGGTCTTATTTTACCCTCTTGGTACGGAACCCTAAAAACTAATCAAACTGTAAAACTATTCAAACTAAACTTTGTTACAGGATAGCAATTGATCTATTTTTATTGAAAACTGTGTTAGTTAATGAAAAGTAATTTTTTTTTTGCCGCCTTTTCACGTACTATGATAAATACAGTTAAATAATACTATGAACTGATCAGTATTAAGGCCTGAACAAATAAAAATACATACTTATACGTAAGGATTAGGCTACTATTTTGATTGAGACTATTTGATGTCGTAGAAGTAGGTACGAATAAACAATTAATCCACAAGCACAGTTAAGTCTTCAAATACAAAAATAATAAAGCTTTCACTTGACCACAAACAATGGGTTGATATAGCAATAACATTTAAGATTCTACTTCAATATTTACGTGGCTTAACTATCTATCTGTTGATTGAGCGTAGGAGACATCAAATCAGTCAGTGAATAAACACCATTAAATTCTTTACAAAAAAAGGAAAGCTGACATAAATATTATTCAAGCCTTTTTCAATTCCAAACTCGCAATAATTCCCCGTCGTTATTCCGACGCAGGAATATAAGGCGCACTTTAAACCAGATCAACATAGGAATGCGGTAACATTGTCATAAAATCACCAGGATTTTCTAAGAAATTCCCTCTTGCGTAGTCTCTAGCGAGTCTTCAAGCGTAGTTCAGTGTTGCCCTCTATCAAAATACTGCGAAGCGTTGCTTAGGGGCAACTGAATCATGTTTATTTAGGCGGTACACCGCAGAACCCAAAATAACCTCTCCTCCTGACTTTTATATGACCCGCTTGTAAACTTAGAAAAGGCTAGAATTTAGATTTTTTTCTCGTAATATTTTTTCTTCAGTAAGACCCAGGTGTCCCGTTTTTTGTGCGAAGAATTTGGTCCAATTTTCTCAGAGGATTAATGAAAATTGGATTAAGAAGTGGTATTGAAAACGTGATCTTTTGAGATGTGCGTCTTTGAGGGTTGTATCTGAGATGTTATCTTTTAACCTTATTTTAGGGTATTATGATGTTGGAACGGTAGAGTTTTTTTACCTATCATGCAGAAAATTCTTTCTAGTTTCAGGAAGATAATGAAAGGAAGGTAAACTCTAATGTCTAACATATACCATACTTTGGGCTATTTGTTACGTTTCTCACAGTAAACCAAAATCCAAATGCTACCTGTTAAGCTGTGCCAATGACAGCCCATAGCTCCCAGTTAGTTGTCTCTAGTGTTATAACTCTAATGCCTTCGTATTGCTAACCATCTTAACCAATACACAACACCGATCAATTAGATACTATCGAGTTCCTGCGTCACCCCATTGACTGTCAATAATTGCAGTATCGATCGAACTAATAGCTAGCAGGTCAGTGATGAGTTAGATTATTGCTGTCGGCAGAAATTCAACTATACATCTAATTAAAGCCATATGAGACTTTAATTTATAGCAGATATCTTAAGACACTGATTTAAAAACATACAAAACATCATGTTTGTTATCCCGGAAGGGTTAGGTGCACGTAATTTAGGGGGCGAGCCTGTTGCCTGTAACCGGATTTTGTACCCGGTTGATGGCGACCGGAACCTGTTCAGCCCTGGCTGCTACTAAGAAATTCGAGAAGGAATCGAACCCAGGACAGGCAGACACCCAGATAGTCTTAAAACAATCTTGAGGCAGTGATAAAAAAAACCAGCCAAGTGCGAGTCAGACTTGCGCACGAAGAATTCCGTACCATTGAAAATAGCAAAAAAAAATGTCTACTGTATGAGAGCTATTTATTTTACTCTGTTTTTTAGTATTCGTTGTTATAGCGGCAACATAAATACATCATCTGTAAAAACAGATGAAGAATAAAGAAATACATCAACCGTCTAACTCACAGCTCATGAGATACAGCCTGGTGACAGACGGACAAACCCCTTTTACCCTGCGGAACCCTAAAAAGCCCTGCAATTTATGTTTTAACATTTCTTAGTAACCATTGTAATGTTGTAACTAAATACTACACTAACTAATAATGTGACTTTATTTTTTCTCTGACCGTATTGTGGTTCGCTTGTAAAATTATGTTTAACTGGTAGGTAGGTCTATTGACAAGCGCTACTCCTGAACTTCCGGGTTCTATTCCTAGGTTGGGCCTAATATTAGTGGATTCTATTGATATGTATTTATTATGATATTATGTCATTCTATCGCACTCTAGAACCTTCACATAAAGCGTCCACTCCATGCAGACCCTTTCGATGCAATCCAAATATTTGCCACATTTCAGCCATCGCAGTCTTTTGCTGGTCAGAGGCAAGTCCTAAAAAGAAGGAAGCACCAACTTTAAAAGCACTAGTGGATGAGAAACCGAAGAGCCACATGCAATCCAACATGAATCGAAGCAAGAACGCACTTTGACCCACCCATGTATTGCATGGAAGAGATAGACTTTAATATAATTTACGCTACCGTTTTAGATAGTTAAAGATTCTAGTTTGCTGCTTTAAACGATACTTAGCATAAATTATTACTTATCATGTTTATTATCTCGATTCGCGCTAGTGTAACTTCATTTTCGTTGCATTGTGCTCGAATTTTAGAGTAAATTGCCAAGAAAAGCATTCGAATCCTTATCAAAGCAGTTGCAATATTTGCGTCTACCTTAGAACGTCTATAGCTTATCAATTCCGCATACCACAATTGCGTATTGCGTAACATGTGAATAGTATAACGTCCATATTGGCACGCCGCCATCCTGCCGACTATTCCGGGCGTCGACCTCTTTACGTGCGTTCAAAACAATGGGGTTTTATATCAATTCTGACATAATATCTCTTCATACCGAGTAAGAATAGGCCAGACTATTTTGAAGAATATCATTTTTTTTTTGGAGCTGATGAAGTAATATTTTTACTTAACGGTACCACGAATTCGGGCACTAGTCAGGCAGATAGACTTTGCACTTATATTATTAGAATGAATTGAGGTTTAGAAATATAGTGATACTTAAGTACGATACCACGCAATGCTGAACTTTTTCTCAAACTATATTTGCCACTTCGACTGTGAAAGTTTTGCTATACTTCACAAACCAGAACAGTAAGAGAGAGACCGAAGATGTTGTGAACTGACAAATTAATTTAAATTTTAAACCGCAGCGTGTTTACAGACGGCTTATTTCGACCTGCCGTCAAAACTTGTTGTGAAGTTTAAAATCAACCGATTTGACAGCTCCAATTTGTAAAGGGTGGCAATATTGTTGGTTTAGTTGACGCCTTACAAAATAGGAACAACTCTGCTCAAGATCGTCCATACCAGCGGCAGCGGTTCAATAATTTGTTGTATATTTCAAAAATATTAATAGTTTGTGGTAAATAAGAACTGCAAAAGCAAAATGAATGCATTATTGTTTGTAAGTCAATCCAAGTATTCATACATTTCATTAAATCATTTCATTAATGTAATAAATCAGACAAACACTTGTAAAATTTTAATGTACGGTTAAATGTGCGGCTGGAATTACATTTATTTGTGAGTAGATTTCAAGGTGTATTAATGTTCATCTTATTAGTTCATCTTTAACGATACATTAATATTAGACTCGAAAGGGAATAAGCATTTTCAGTCAACTATTTTCTTTTTCAGGCTTCTTTATTTTTGCAGCCCTACGGATGCTGTTAGTGAGGCTAGACCCCCATAGACCAACATGAAGATGAAACTCCTGCTTTTCCGTTAATAATTAATCTTAAATATAATATTTGAATGAATGTATGACATATGGAACAGCAATGTTGTATTAATTCATTTCAAAAGATGGTTTCAAAGTCGATTGTACTGTGGCGCCATCTACATCGCCGCATGCGAACTACGCATCACACTGACGTCACGCAAAATCATGCTTCGCGCAAGCAGTTTGCTGTGAGGCAAAGTTGTCGGGCAGTTTTCCACAAGACACAAAAGCCGTCTCGTCGGAGGATCCTCCCTTTTCTAGAGAGGATAAGTGAACTTTACACCCTATTCCTCATACCTCTATAGTACTAAGTGAACCAATGGCATTTCTCTGCTTTAAAATAAGATGACTTTAAAAACAACTATCCCAAAACTTATAAACTTTAAGTCAATACTAATAAAATCCTACAAAAAACATAGGTTAAGTCCATCTCTATCTTTCCCATACATATTTATTTCGAAGTCCGCTCGTCCGTTTGATCTCTTACGTTGCTAATAACGTTTCTTTTGATGTTCTACTCGGGATCGTGGCCGCCATTTTGGCATTAATACAGCTGTTAATAACATGGTTAATCGTCTTGAAACGTTCCCGTTACATGAATTATGTATGTATGTTTGTCACGAATGGACTGTGAAAACGTTGGACTATTTAGAAATGGATATTTCTTTCGGGATAGCTATAAAAGTTTTGGTTGAAAGCTTGCAGATTTGGTTGGTGTAATGATCTTGTAGAGTTCAAATTGTGTTCAGGCTTGGGAAAGAGAGTGAAATTTTCAAACTTTTGATTTTAGTGTATTTCTAATGAATAGCTTAATTTTTATTAAATATTATTTGTAGGTTTGTATATTTTACATTTTAGAAAATATTGAACTATTTGGTCATTTTGTCCACAGAACAGATAAAGAGGTTAGAATGGAAGTAGTTCCTGATTTGTATTAGAACGCGTGTCGCCGCATGTCTCCCACTCTTGTCTCTCCACTACAAGCAAGAGATAATACGTACGCGCATTACGCACACAAATAAACCACACGCACTTACATCGCGTGTTTACTATTGGTTGTCACACTAACGCAAATACTGCTCTGGACGTACACTCACACACGTGTAAAAGCAATTTATTTCTCATATATGTTACGGCCACCAAAAGGTCGATTAATCATATCGATAAAATTACTGTAGTTTAGTTAATTAAAGTTTTGCATTTTTCAAGTTGCGGATACGGTACGAATAACTTCCAAATTACATATAAATAAACTTCAATCAAAGACAAATTAAGGGGGAACATCCGATACTGCCGGGAAATTTAAATTTTCTTTAGTTTTATGCTAGTTGCAGCTCTGTTTTACGGCATCATAATAGAAAGAAAGAAAAATAGCATTTTTAATAACAAATTGCAAAAAAACTATAAAGAAATTTTCAAATTTCACGTCCATATCGAATTCTAAGTCGAATTAACATAAAATAATCTAATTAATTTATTGTGAACTACTCCGTGAAAAAGTATTTATTAATTTTATCATGTTAATTTATGAATAATATCTGTGCCCGCCGGTTTCACCCGCGTTACACAATCATTTTCTGCAAAATGTTGCGATCATAAATTGTGCTACATTTAGTACCTATCCATTCAATTCTACCAGTTGCTTCAAACCACAGTTTTCTTGTAACAGGATCTTATGGACAATTAAAAAAAAAGTGTTTGCATCGTAAATTAGATTTTAGACGAAAAACCAACTAAGAAACTAAATTAATAATCCACATTATACAATAATTGGTGTTAATATAAACAAAGTTATTTTCATTGTTATATTACTGACAATAATCATTCGTATACACATCTTAATATCGACATTGTTTACAATTTGGTACAACACTATCGACGCGCATAGATTTCCCAGAATTGAAGCTTTGGATCGCGCACGCGACGTTCGCAGGGAACGCAATACATTGCGCGACCGCTCACGTCGTGCAAGATCGTACCAATGTAATGCAAGCAATGTATAATTTTGCATCTGAATGCGATTTTATCGTTTTTGTCTACAAACTACATAATAGTTTTGTAATAATTACAAATATCACTCGTATTTTAAGGTTTTTGGAGTTACCGGTGAAAAGAAATCCCTCCTCGGGCCACATTACACTCCTGACTTCTTTTCCGACACGTTATAATTGGGCAAGACGGCATAATTCTTTTTTTCCGCGGAGAATTGAACGCTTTCACAATAAGAGCGTGACTGTTGACCGGTGATTCTAATTTCGGTTGGGTTTGGAGCGCCCGCGCAAATGTGTGGCGCGCCTGTCCCGCCCACAAGGCCCTTCTAACCTCTTTAACTGTTCTGTGATTTTGTCAAAGAAAAGACAAGAAGATTTTATACAGTTAAACATTACGCTTTAAACCAAAAACGACTTTTAAAAAAATGGTTTTAAGTGATATTACACTATGCTTTTTCACAATAATCCTACTTTATATAATAATTAACAAAAAATCGGTAAGAACCACAGCCGACTACATCATTATTATTCATTCATTTAATAAATTATTCTATTATTTATCTTCCTTTTATCGCATATTCGAGCGTTTTCCTTTCCATTGAACTTAATTAACGTTTCACATTATTTTGCGTTTATCGTAAAAATATCATATTATCTTCGTTTTGGAACATTTACATTGTTTGGGAATATTTGGAGTTATTATTTTTATGTGATGGAAAAATTAGGTTTCTACAGTGTTGTTAATTAAGGTGCGCGTTCATCAGTTCTGTTAGAGATAATTGCGTAACATACATTAACAAGTAACAAAATTATTAGTGGGCAGGCAGTGTGTCTAAAACTCAAAATGTATTATTCCCCTAAAGTGCTTTTTGTCAATGTTAACTCCCGTTGCACATCGATGCATAATGCTTCCATGGCGTGTTTAAATTATGAAAATCATAATCATTTTTATAATGTAACGTGTATTAACTGCTAAGTGTTACTCCTGAAAACACCAGCACTGTCAACAATTATTGCTTCAATCACCTAGCTTGAAGTGATTGTGACCCGATGAACCGCACGCTGGAATAATCCGTTTTTCAATGTTTAGGGAACGCTCATATGAAAATGGCTTACCTACTACTCTTCGACTGACGTCTTCATAACGAATGTAGAACTCATTACGCATGCATGGAGGTATATTATTCTGTTTCCTTACGAAAACACAAAATTTCTAATTTTCTCATTCATCTTTCGTAGTAGAGTTTCAAGTAAACTCTGTTACGGAGCTAAACATAGTACCCATTCCAATATTACGTCAAACAGTTAAATATAGCTGAAAGTTCGACGCGACGAGTTCCTCGATACAAATCTTATTGAAGTTCAATGAAACTTCTTATTTCTCTCAAATACCTAAACTATTTTCTGAGTCAAAAAGTACCTGAATATTGACATGAATAAGTAAGTAGATAGATATAGCTGCTTAGGCTCCTTAAACTAAAGAGGACCTTAGGTTTTCTGATTGATTTGCTTGTTCTTATGAATCTAAATCAATTACCTGATTGGCTTTTATACGTAAGTACGAAAAGCAAGAAAGTTGTTTGTATAATAATATGTAAAATTTGTGTCTGTGAAATATTAGATAATATACCGAAATTTCTTTTTGTCTGATATTTTCAATAAAAACATCCTGTACTCATTCTTGAGTGAAACACACATAAGAGTGTTTATTTATGGCTAAAGAATTTCTCCACCTGACTATTTAGCAAAGGTAATGTATGTTTTTTGAAACGCGTAATTACTTAAATAAGTTCAGAAATATATAATTTATATCCTACAAAATGTGAGAGTAAAATAAAACAGAGTGTAACTTACTATCTCGGGTAAGCTGTAAAAATTGTCCTGCTGGTAACGGTCAAAGCGGTTCTCCTGAAACAATTTCAGACTAGTTTTAGTATCATTCTGCATCAAGCTAATATGGTTTATGATAAGTGATGCTCATAATCAAAATTGTGGTAAGTGGGTTTACAGTTATTACACGAAATGAAACTACTAGCACTAAATTAAATAGGACGATGATGACGAGCATTAACGAACACTAGATCGCGCTTTATGTAAACGGTAGGTATAGTGTTTATGTCTTGCGTTTTAATCACACATGAACGCAAATGACTGCCTCGTTGGTCTAGTTGTCACAAGAGACTAACTGAGAATGAGGTTCTAGGTTTAATTCCCAGGTCGGGCAAAGAGTGATTGGTTTTTCCATCTGGAATTTCTCCGTAGCAGCTCGAAGTCTAGATGTGTGCCCGAATGATGGTAATAACCTTGTTCCCTGGTAAATGGGACTTACACTGCCGAAATATGGGTACACCTCTGTCTAATCCCCCGGGGTATACATGTGTGATATTACGTTTTTTGACGTAAGTAAACCATAGGTTTACTTAAATCACTGGTTTTCATGCAACCGCCTTTAACCTCTAAAATTCTAGCCTTTAACGACGGTGTCACTCATGTTTTCTAGCCCTGTCTAAGTATCTATCTGCACCCAACCTCTAGGTACCTGCGTAATAACTAGGTTTGGATGGTAGCCGATGTCTGCGGCCGGTGATTCCTGTCTAATAACGTCGGCGAAACCCGGATGCACGATTACTACATCATAATATTATGTGACAGGCTTATTAATTTATGAGCCTAACCGCTAGGCGACGCATGTCGCCGCAACACGGTACCATGGGACACATAACGCCTCCAATAGAAGGAGTTATGCTATGGCAATACACTGCCATATTCCGTGATATTTGAGGCAAAGAATGGCGGCTATTGTAGCGTAGATAAAACATTAATTTATAAAATTTCAAAAACCCTTTCGAACATAATAATGTGGCATTTATTTGCAATATATCAAAATTAAGAGAGTACAAATATATTTGAAAAATAAATCACTAGAAGAAACGCTGGGTCGAGATCTCTTTTAATACTTTTTGATATCTTCAGTTAACCACAGCAAAACTTAACATAGTGTTGAGAGGCAATCTGGCAAAAGCCGTAGGCTTTCGCTCCCGGCTTCAGTATCTCGACTTCATCAAACGACTTCAAACGCTGTTGATGTAATGGACTTTGACATAGCTTGAAAAGCCTGATGAGTAGAAAGTTTGCTTTGAATGTTTCATGTGTGTAGTTGAAAATAGTGTGGATATTTTGGCAAACCGTAACTTCTTGAAGAACGTTTGCTTGGATGAACGGAACTAAGAGTTATTTCAGCGGGTAGCTGAGGAACATTTTGTGGGCTGTGGCCAACTGCAAGTACTTTTATGTTTTAGGTTTCATATTTTATTTCTATATGAAGCTACAAATCCACTCACACTTTATTATTACATAACGTCTAGTAAAACAGTTAAAATTACAACTTTCTATCATGTCAAAATATTATGAACAAACATATTCTGTCTACCCCATAATTCAAAACCAGCTTGAACATACCAACGTGTATACAGACAGTTCTTTCTAAAATTCAGCGCAGAATACGCGAAGGCGTCCAAGTTATGGCTGCCCAGGGACTTTCCTGTGGGATTACTAGTTTATACGATTAGGTACCTACAGTTGCTGCGTACATCTAACATTCATAAAGTTCAAAATAGAGCAAATTTGGGAGGCTAATATTACAGTAATTGGGGTCAATTTGTACGGTCAGAATAAATAATATTCGTGTCTAAGGTAGAACACAGACCGTTAATTCGTGGGCGATTTTTTGGTGGTGAGTATCTGAAATTGCGAGATATTAAAAACAAAGGTCATGCAGACCTGCATCCTCCAAACGTATTGACGTAGCATTTAGCTAATTTTCTCTATGAATAATACATATCTTTTCACTCTTGAAAATAACTCATTGAATTAAAATTAACTATCTGTAAATTTTCTGAGTTATCATCAAAACCTGCCAACGAATAACTAATCGTAATTATGTATGGAAATTAAACTAATCATGGTTGGTATCAAGAAAATAATGCTCAAGAAGGCCCAAATTGCCAGATTATCAAATAATTGTTTTACCTGGAATAAATACAGAATAACGAACATGCAAAACACATTTCGGACAATATTTTTAACAAAAAAATATTTCTCGCTTATTATGCCCCGTTTTTTTTGTTTCCTTCCTTTGCCGACCCCTGACCTAATAATTTAGTTATCACGAACACGGAAGTGAGGCAAAGGTTGCAGCATATTCAGCCTAGTCGAATAGCCCGCTTCCTTACATAATGTATTGCTGACTCCGACATATTGACTCTACGAAAAGTAAAATAAAATCCCGGTTCGTCTTTTATCTTAGCTCAAATTGTACAAGGAAATATATCTTCTGCACTTGATGTCATTCCATATTCAGTTAATGCTCTTGCTCTGACAATTGTGCAAGTAAAAAGCGGAAGTAATATAATTATATAGGTTGTGAGGTGCAGTTTTGGAGTAGTGTCAAAAGCGATGCAATATTGGTACTAAATATTGAATTGACAGTTTATTTTAAAAAGTTAACGGAAGTTATCCAGCTTCACAGAAAGTCATCAAAGACGTACCGTGTGAACGGGCCTTATTCCTACAAAAAAAAAAACATTTAAATGTCATGGGTACTATGAGTAAAACGAATAGCGCTGCAGAGTGGGGAATAGAAAAATCCCGTATTTTAGAGATAAAACCTTGTGTGAAATGTTTGCCGTGGAAGCTGTATGTTATGATTTTATTATGCGTTTACTCTGGAAGGTGAGAAAAAATATAAATGACATGATGGAAATATGAAAATCGCCACTATAAGACTTATAACAAATAGGACTTTTATATAGAGTACCGGTAAGTTTCCGTGTAAGAATATATAGAACAGTATACGTTAAACAGAGTTTCCCTATACGCTCAAGGATGCATGTACTCTTCAACAAGATCGACGCAGTAAAACTAACAACCACTCGATCGCCACTCGACGATTAAGCCCTTCCTCAGTCGAAGTGAAAAGGAAAAACAAAACATTTTGACATTACTTTTATAAGTAGCAAAATTCCCTCAAAGCTCCCTCATAGTAAAAACAAACAGATTTTCATTTTCGCCCCTATCATTGTAATCCCTGGAACATTGGCCTTTAGCTTTCCTCTATAAGGAAAATTGTTTACAGAATATAATGCTGTAAGTAGAAAATGCGTAACCTGTTTATGATTTTTTTTTGACAGTTATTATTTGAGATAAGATTTCTAAGAAGAAATAATGTACTTTTACTAGAAGAAAGATATGAGTATATTATTCTTGTAAATGTATAAGTTCTTTGTTGTTACTTATTTAAAGTGCTAAACCAACCTACCAATTCCTTTTCAATTTTGAAAAAGACTTTTATATAAACTTGACAGCTGTAACTCGGCCTCAGCGTGAAAATACAGCCCATATATGGAATCATTTAAAATATGCTTTTACAACTACACCTTTATTTTAATGCACGACACGGAAAAGATTTGTTTAATGCATGGCTGGTGTATGTGCGTTGTTATATTTTACCACTGAAATGTAGAATGGCACTGGGAGTGTGTTTTGTATGAACGACGTAGGTATTGTGAAGGAAAATGTGACAGAGCTTAGTTTAAAAAGCTTTCTAAAATTGCTTTTAAAAACATGTTTAATACAATATAAAATACGCCTCCAGCTGTTCATTCATAGCAGACTGTTTTCTTTAATGATACTTTAGTAGGTACTGATTTTCCTACAATAACAACAGACCAGTTTCGTACCAGAAGGATGCCAAACGGAGCCTCGGCTGCCCGTCCGTCCATCTGTCCATCTGTCTGTCAGCGGGCTGTATCTCAGGAATGGTTACTAATTTTCATAGATTGTGTATTACTACTGCTAAATTCATATCATAAAGGTTTAAATCTTGAAGATATTTTATTGTTTAAGATTTCAATTTATTAAATACAAGATACGTGTTTTTTACAATGATACGGGGCACCGTACCGTTTCGAGTGTGAGTCTGGCTCGCGCAATTTTTTTAAATCTAATTAATTTAACATTTTCATATACATTGGCCAAGATTGAAAGGATGAGTTTTAAGACAAAAGTTTGGACTTCTGATTTATAAAAAATTGGCATAGTTTCAGATGACAAAGATAAGTTATATCAATCCTAAAAATACTGCCTCATAAGCTCTTTTCTCCAGAAACAGTGACATATTGGCTAGGCCCTCTTGGACATCAAAATTCCATCATGTGCTGCGATTTATTTGCTCTCTATGTACAGAATCGTATTCGCAGACCTTTTCGGCTGTCCAAGTCGTTGCTATGCCGACAAAAAGGAAGATTATTTATCGTTATTGCGGGTATTTTCGTTCCTCCTTTTGCCTGTTTTTTATTCTTTCTATTCATCCATTGTTTGTCTCGGGATAATAAGTTTTCATCAGACCCACTATGGCTAAGTGATAAGTTGCGTTTCCGATATCATTTATACAAGTATATTTGCTTAGTTTGTTCAATAAATTATTTAGTAATACATTGCTTTGTTTAATGAAAACGAACAGTTTCTTGGACGCGTAGTCTCAGTTGGTATTCGGTTGTTACGATACCATTATTTAAGGTTTTACCGAAGCTTAGAGATCGAACCGAGCTTGGTTTATTTACGAATTCTGGCTATTGCCTTCAATTGAGAAGTCAGGAACAGTTTTCGGAGAGTGTACGCAATATTCAAGAAGATATTGAAATGGTTGAAGGTTTCTCTTAGTCTCAAAATGCAAAAATGTACTGTTGCTAAGGATTCTTTAATTATTTTTGAGGGATAAACCGAATACTTTATGGTGTTATTTCGTGTATAGTATAATTTTATGTTTATCACACACGTCGGCTCTATAGCTTAATAAACACCAATCTGCTACATCATAAAAGGGATTATCTCCCTCGAATTTTAATCACACGGTTATCCAAACATGACCATAATGATTACACTATAAAACAACCCCTGTTCACCCCCTGGGCATACTCTGGTAGGTAGGTCTCGAGTAGCGATATCATGGCCCGAGGCCCAAGGGGGCTAGTATAGGATAGGTCGGGAGTTACAGCCCCCGCCAAATTGTATAGCAATCGGTTAGAATTAATCTATGTGTTACCCTTGAGTATTAGGTAGCCTTGAATTATAGAGGTGTGTATCTCTACACAATAGGTGTGTAAATTGTAAGGGATGTGCGACTTCTTCCTGCACTATAACAAGCTTAATATAGTTGAATTCGGTTACGCTAAATTTAACCTATTTTACTAATGACTCAACGAATCAAAAGGGTCAGTCAAGAAAGTTAGTAGTTTACACACAATGTTCATTTTTCCATAAATAACATCACGATTATAATCCATGAAGGGTTAGGCGGAGGAGGACCACTGCCTAAACTTTTACCTACTAAATTGGAAAGGGTTGGCTTTCAGTCGAACTTAGTAATTTAGTTTTTTTTTTGTTTACAGAAAACAAATGTAAACATACATCCATACAATAATAGAATAATACCTGATTTTAGTTCCGTAAAATAGCCGAAATTCCGAATTTGCTCCATTAGTGGAATTCTGAGTTAAATATTTCTCGACTCAATTCCTCGAGAATGCTCGCTTACACGAAAGTTACTAAAATATAGGCACCTTTCCCATTGTGTCGTAACGATTTGTTTATCGTGGGTCGACTGTCATTTATCGCTGCACGACAAATGTTATGAAAATTAATAATAAATAATATAATGACAATGTAAACAGCTGTATATTTATAAATATATATAAGCTGTATATTTATAATATACAATACAGGCATACGACTTTGAACCGGCCGACCCCGTCGTGAAGACACAATGGAATCCGTGCCTAAGATCAGTTGGTCGATTCTGTAAAAATCTCATCGTGAAAACTTGTGAATAGGTGAAGTTATCGTGAAGTGAGTTGTCGTTCCTAATGCACTATTAACAGGTCACTTTAAACTCACTTCACACTATTTGTACAGAATAGCACTATTGTTTTATGATGAACAGTCAAGTTATACCATACTGTCAAATTTTGTCAATCAATTTTGAACTTAACTGTCAACGATTTAAGGTTTAAAATCATTTGGAAAAATTTAACAGTTGATGCGTTGGCGACCGTACTTTTTGTTAAAGACAGAATCGACTTGTATAAGTAGCTACTCGAATATATTCACGGTTCACGAGGTTTACGAAGTTACGTAAGTATTACAAGCAAATTGGTGACAATGTTGGCGTACATAAATAGATAAGGAACGTTCCTGAAAACGTTTTCAGACGTTCGCATTTTTATCATTTGTCAGAACGTGTATCTTATGATCTAGCTGGGAAAGTTTAATTTCCAATGCAATGGCTAAGTACGTTCATATAAAGAAGTGATAACAAAATGCGTTGTTCCTTTTCTCTTTTCAAAAAAACTTTCACACAGCGGGCTACCTCAAATATTGAAGGGATATTTACAGTCAGAAATACAATATTCGGATAGAATATTTGTAGTCTGTGCAGGCTGTACATGGTTAGGTTAGCAAGAAGACACAAACCCTGTAATAAGATAATGTGACAAATACAATCTAGGAGCACTTACACACGTTGGTAACCCAACGACAGATTGTCAGACTTAGCAGTAAAACCCTTACAGTATTAAATTACGTAACCTGTACTTCTAGATTTCCTAAAAAGTAAGCGACACACGGTCAACTTTACTAGCGTAGTAGTTCCTGGTGATGAAACCATGAACAACATAAATTTTATTTTCCTTTATGCGTTTCCAGTATTTTATTACGGTATAAAAAAAAATATGCATACTGGACAAAAATCAGAAAATGTCTACTTGAGAAAAGAACAACAAGGGTTAAGTACTATAAGAGCGTTGTACACTCTACCGCACATCAGCGCCAGCAATTTGACGCAGCAGTAAGGGTGATATTCGTAGTGTAAGTGTTACTATAGATGTACGGTTAACCATACGTTCGATCGGTACGTCATTTGTCAACATTTGAGCTTTTTTTCTAGCTGACTCGAAGCCATACCGATTGAGAATGAACACGTATTGACTTAAAAACATTATTCCGAAACCGGAAGTATGAATACCGAATGTTTCGAACGCGCGGCTGGAAACACCCTTAGCTCTTAAATTCGGCACGTCACTTCACATTTACCTACACGTCTCGTTCGCACGATTCACAACGATCATGGCATTCTCTTGCATTTTCCGAGAACAAGTTATTCCAGGAGCGAATGTGGAACAAATATTACGTATAGGTATCACTAAGAATATCTATATTACTAAGTGTTGTCATCTTTTGTCGTACCTCCACAGACGTTGAGAGGAAAGTTTTGTTTGTTTCAACAATTTGTTTATGTGTTTGTTATGGAATTCCTATTTTCTGTAGGTGTATACAGTTTCACTAAGTTAAATTACATAAAAGGGGGGATGCCATGAATTTTCGTATAGGCTTTATGGGGAAGCTTAATTGTTGCAAAAAAGTCACGTTACTACTACATTCATACTACATTTACCTACCATTTCTGATTTTTGCTAGGGATTAAGATAAACCCATTTTAGAAATAATAAAATATTAAAGGTGTTTAAGAGTCTGGAGTACAAAAACAGTACAGGAGACCGATGTTGACATTTTACACAATAGTGAAAAATAACGTAGTTATTTAGCTAATGAGGAGTAATTTTACTAAGTACTTAAACTAACTAAAACTCTAATGAGTTCAAAGTTCGTTGGCAAGCCTAGGTACAAATGATCGATGTCGGTGAGGTCTGAAGTTACAGGTTAACTAAAAGGGCCATGCCCGCTACTAAAGACTAATGTCGACTATTCATTCAAGTATTGTTATCCATAAAACAATTAAGCCGTCACATTAATCTAGAAACTGGCAGTAAGTACAGACTCCAGCACATCAAGCTATCCCTAACTGTCAAATTTTCTCAATTAAAAATGAACCTTATGTCTTTGCAATAAAGATGAAATACTATCAAAGAAATTTGACAGATTGTGGTAACTTGATGTGCTGGCCTCTGTACTATCGTTTCTACTTATAATAAACACAGGTAGCCATTGGTACTCTTTATGTATGAAATTAAAAAAGCAACGCTATAGATTACCTAGTTAACAAGCCTTCTCTGGTCTTTTAAATTGACTTACCCCGTACCAAGGAAAAGCGTGAAGCATTATAAAATACGCAAAACTTCCTGCTTCATACGTTGCTAACTTCGGAACCGTAGAATACGAAACATTTTTTTCCCTCTAAATGAAATTGGACACTTACGGCGCTCGTAAAAAAACCAAATAAACAGAAGTACTGAGAATTTTTTCTTGAACTTTTCTTTAGAGACCCGTTTATATTGGCAGATATGAGAATACCAAGAAGTGTGCGATAGGTTTTTATTATACTGGCAATGCCAATGTCGAACGAAAATATTCAGGGTTAACCGACTTGATAGCTAATATGAGGACCAAGAAACTTCCTCATTCGTAAAACACAGATGTAAAACATATTAATGACCAATTATCTCCTACTCGCATAGTATAAGCAAACAAAACAAAACTCTGCAAAAAGTGAAAGAAAATACAGTGTATTTGATGTTAAACAGGCGCACAAATTGGGATCATTTCTCACTTCGCAAAGAAAAGACCGGTCACGTCGGAAGATACGGAAACAAAATACACGCTACCTTAAGAAGTTTTTGTTGAGTTTTTAGAAACTTATTGTTTATAGACCTGGTCCTTTGCGGCGCGGTGCTTTGCCCTTTACAGTTTTCTCTTTGTGCGGTAGGGTAGATTTACTTTCTGTTGAATGCTTATTTAAAACTATGCAGTTTAATAATAATATATTTAGGGTAGATACCATAACTGGTGAAATAAGGGTGTACTATAGACACTCCTCTGCTTTATTCTTCAGGGATTACAGGCTTAATGTTATGCTATTTTAAACTTTTATTTAAAGCGATTCTATTTATGCAGCCAAGGACAAAGTTGTCATAAAAATCATCACTGGATAACCAATTATTGTAATATTTTCCATCCAGTTGTCTCTAAGGAATCCCATACTATTGTGTTATCTATCTATCCTACCGATAAACCTTTGCGACAAAATCAAACCAAACCCAAAACTTAGCTAACGAGGTAGTTTTCCTTTCCTCCATACATTTGCCGTTACACGATCTCTTCTTTATTGCGTCACTTCAACACAGCTCCAATCTAGATCCTTGCATGTGTCAAAGAAATCAGAACAAAGACTAATTTAATGGTGAATTCGCTCGCGAAGGTAAAGACGGTCGGTCCTCAAGGAGAGCACCCTATTGCAAGGAAATCGTGCTCCGAAGTCCTGACCTTGACACAAATAAGCTTAAGTACATACAGAACTTTGTTTTGTTATTGTTCTTAGTAAGCTTTCTGGTTTAAAATTTCTAAAATTGACGAAAATTTAAGGAAATGTGGTCTGTTGTATTTGCTTAAGCTGTTTGAATTGTTAAATTGAGTTAATGGCGTGCCATAAAAGATCGGAATGTCTTTCGCTGAACATGAACGTTGGCATAGAAGAAAGCTTGGGAACGAACTTTTTTAGGAAGGAATTTTCTGAACGTTCACTGTCTAATCTCAATATCAATCTGACAAAAATACCTTTTACTTACCTAGATTTTTGTATAATTTCCAACGTAGAGTGTAGCCGTAAGATTGTGACTAGGGAGCTTATTTATAAACTAGCTTCCGCCCGCGACTTCGTACGCGGACCCTGTTGCTTATGCCAGCGACAACGGGGTCGCCATTTATGTTATTTTTTATCATTTTTCCCATTTAAATCTTTTATCACACTGAGCTTTAGTTTTATTTCATTCCAACAACCACCAAAACATACAGTCCATTTGTCATCGTTTTCATTTTGGCAACCGCATTATTATATTCCCCACTTGTCTCTAGAGACCTAGAAGTCAATGCGTAGATACGGTTGGAACTCAAGCACAATTCTCTATCCGTGAACGTCTCCAACTCGCGAGACAATACATGACGTTCACGATCAGCGGTCAGTCGCACATCACGTGCCCCACTTGTCTCTAGAGACCTAGAAGTCGATGCGTAGATACGCTTGGAACTCAAGCGTAATTCTCTTTCCGTGAACGTCTCTGACTCGCGAGACAATACATGACGTTCACGATCAGCGGTCAGTCGCGCATCATATTCTTCACTGGTCTCTAGAGACCTAATGAATACGCTGAGAACGCAGGCGTGCTTCGCGACCCGAAGAGGTTTCCACGGAGCGAGTAGCAGCTTAATGTTCTCGAACAGCATCAAGTCTCTCCTGACGCTCTTCGGTAGATTCTTGGGATCTTATGATCCTCAATCTTTTAGTTCTCTTGGAACATTGGGAAAGATTTGACCTCTTTCTAGGCATGGTCATAGTTTCATTTGAAGATACCTGATCAATAAAAATCTAAATTAAAATGACTGCTCCCCTGCGTTACCGGGTAGGCTACCGTGTCACGAAAATAAATGGAAAAGGAAATTAAACACTCAAACAACATAAGCCCGAAGGCATATTCATACGATAAAATAAAAAATAAATAGGAGTTTTGGCCAGTAGAGTCAAATTTTCAATGATACACCATCGTCATCGAAAATCAGTCCTAAACTGTTAACGCCTTCACCGCGTGCAGGTACTCCCAGTTTATGTTATTTTATAGTTAAACAGTAAAATTAGTGATAGCTTTGATTTCCACATCAGATGTTCCTGATCTTCGATTTTTATAAGTCAACAGGAAATGCCTATCATATTGAACAACAAAGACGTCAAAGACGTCATTCCTATATGTGTTATGTTGTAGCTAGGCTCTTGGAGTTCCACAACAGGTGTTCCAGATCTTCGATTTTTATAAGTCAACAGGAAATGCCCATCAGACCGAACAACTTTTGCTAAGACGTCATTCCTATATATGTTACTAGCTGACCCGACAGACGTTGTCCTGTCTTAACTATGATACCTACCTTACCTACCCTACTTACATACTCTACCTACCAACTTACCTACCCTACCTACCCAACCTACCTACCTATGCAAAAATGTGCAATAAAAATATTTTTCTCATACAAACTTTGCCACCCCTTGTAACCCTTTTAGGGGTTGAATTACCAAAAAATAATATGCCTATGTCCTTCTCATGAATGCAAACTATCTACATACCAAATTTCAGCAAAATCGGTAGGGTGGTTTAGGCGTGAAAAGGTAACAGACAGACAGACAGAGTTACTTTCGCATTTATAATATTAGTGTGGATAGTGTAGCTAGGCTCTTGGAGTTCCACAACAGGTGTTCCAGATCTTCGATTTTTATAAGTCAACACAGAGTGCTCATCAGATTAAACAACTTGTGCTAAGACCTTATTCCTATATGTGTTATGGTGTAGCTAGGCTCTTGGAGTTCCACAACAGGTGTTCCAGATCTTCAATTTTTATAAGTCAACAGAGAGTGCTCATCAGGTTGAACAACTTTTGCTAAGACGTCATTCTTATATGTGTTATGGTGTAGCTAGGCTCTTGGAGTTCCACAACAGGTGTTCCTAATCTTCGATTTTTATAAGTCAACAGGAAATGCCCATCAAACCGAACAACTTTCGCTAAGACGTCATTCCTATATATGTTATAGTGTAGCTAGGCTCTTGGAGTTCCACAACAGTTGTTCCAGATCTTCGATTTTTATAAGTCAACAGAGAGTGCTCATCATATTGAACAACTTGTGCTAAGACGTTATTCCTATATGTGTTATGGTGTAGCTAGGCTCTTGGAGTTCCACAACAGGTGTTCCAGATCTTCGATTTTTATAAGTCAACAGAGAGTGCTCATCATATTGAACAACTTGTGCTAAGACGTTATTCCTATATGTGTTATGGTGTAGCTAGGCTCTTGGAGTTCCACAACAGGTGTTCCAGATCTTCGATTTTTATAAGTCAAAAGGAAATGCCTATCAGACCGAAAAACTTTTGCTAAGACGTCATTCCTATATATGTTACAGTGTAGCTGGGCTCTTGGAGTTCCACATCAGGTGTTCCAGATCTTGAAATTTATTCTCTCAGCAGAAAATGCTAATCACGTGGAACAATTTTTGCTAAGGTATCATTTTTGTATCTCTTATAGTTTAGCTGGTCTGTTGCGGTTCTGCATCAGGTGTTCAAGTTTCCAAGATGAATTATAGCATATATGTTGCCCAGACTTAATACCTATACAACAAAAAAAAAACATTCCAATCCGTCCAGTAGTTCCGAAGATTAGCGTGTACAAACAAACAGACAAACAGACAAACAGACAAACAGACATACAGACAAACAGACATACAGACAAACAGACAAATTATTTTTTTTGGATTCGTGCTTTATTACTGTTTCTAAACCCCCCTCAATTATTTTTTTTTTAATATATTCAATGTACAGACACAGTTTTTTTACTGTTTTATTATATGTATAGATGTAGCTTAAAGTTAAGTAATGATTAGCGTCTGATTAAACATACATCTTTGACGTTTAAACGTCTCTTAACTTTAAGCAGCGTTTATAAATAAAGGGGTAAATGTTAAACGTTTTTCAATACGGAATTGGACATCTGATTTATAAGTGCTGTTCTTTCAAAAATGTTATTATCATTGAAGACAAATAATCAACCAATCCAACTTCATCTCCTATCTTTCACTGCTCAAAAGAGCTTCGTCACCACATTATCCTTTTCAAGTTCAAGTGGAACATCCTTATAGGGCGGTTTCTGCCAACATTCTTAGTTCGTACGTGTTCCAATTTACCAATTAATTTGGCCCCTACAGTTTGAGTGGATCACGAACATTTGTAAAAGGGGAGCCATTTGTTTGAAACGATGAAACTGTAAAAGTGACGATCATAATCTGTTAGAACGGTGTTTTCTGTGCAGAGGTATTTCCTCACTAATTATTGAGGAAAAACCTCTCAAATATTATGAAACAGCAAATATAAAACACAATACATTCAAAAATAGAATACCGACCTAATTATCCTGTTTTCTATTCAGTATGAATAAAAAAAACATAAATATAAAATCATATTTTCCTCATTAGGTGTTTTAAACTGAAAATGTGTTCGTATTTGCTTTTTCATATTAATATCAAGTCGACAACTGAAAACCCTGTTCACTTTAGGTTCTATATATTGTTGTACTGATTTTAATCCTTAAAGATTAACATTACAATACATATTTCTTTAAAGAAAGAGAAAATACTTAAACGTATCCAATATTATTTCACCAAACTAGTGACTGTAAAAATTCTAGTAATTAAAAAGCTAGAAGTAAAAAACCCTTAAGTTTTTAATTACAAAGCCCTTTAGGTAAATTTTATGGATCTAAGGATTATACGAGCTACGGATTTAAGATGAAACGAGAAGTACCAACTATTGCTGACTTTCAGGGTAAGCAAATAACCATTAATTAAGTTTTTTGTCAATAAATTTTTTTCGAAGTAGGATAAGTGCTGTGAGTTTCAAAACATGTTTTACCATTCATTAATTTATTTTTGGAAAATGCCGTTTTTGCAACCAAGGGCCAACCAACCAACATGGTCAAAATATTCTCAGCAAAAAATAATGTGAATATTGCTCGGTTCAATATCCTAAAGTTTTTTTTTTATGAATACCTATTTGTATTCCAAAAATGCGGAAAACAATAGTTATTTAGCGGCGGATATTTCCGAGAGTCAACCGAGCAAAATGGGTCACTTTAACGCTAATAACGGGATGCGAACTTTAAATACATTATTACTGCACGGCACGACTTACCTCGGTAATAATCAACAAGATTTTCAGAAAAACAAGGATAACATTCTTAAGCTCAACTCTTTTTAATGTCTCAGTTATTTATGAAATAAGAATTAAAATACTAAATTCATAAATAACAACTTATACCTAATTAATTCATAAAAATGACATCCTAAAATAAACAAAAACTATTCACAAATCACAAAAAACATGAAATCCTTCTTAAAACTTACAACTTAAATAGTCACTCGACTATGCTTCATTCACAGACAGCCAAAATGGATCCAACTAATTCTTATTTCGACAATAGAATTAATATTGAGCTTAAAACAAAAGAGAGGCTCTTTGTGCAACCTAATAGATTCATTAACGTTTGCTTGATGAATATTGTTCTGATAATGTAAACTCATGTTTTCAGTAATAATATTTTCATTAGATAAAGATAAATTAGTTTATGATATAATGGCCTTTAGTTAATCCATCTTTAGTAGCTATATTGAAGAAGTGAAGAAAAGCTGTAATTGAGAAGTTGCCAATATTTAAAGGTAAGAATGACCGAATAAAAGCTGGTGGACGTCATAGCAGCTATGGTCTTAATGAGACTGGCATAAAATTTGGGACTGGGGCAATCAATAAGAAGGCTACTCAGCAGTGATCGAAGTCAGGTTTATGATAATGATAAAGAGCTGAAAGCTTTTGGAAATGACAATAGTGAATAATTTCAAGTGCACAAAATTTAAAAGTTTAACAACCGACACTGTCTAACCATTTAAATTCAAAGAAATTGTATAAGCATTACGTACGTGCCATTATCGAAAAAAAAACGAATGGTCGTGTGGTTTTTAAAAGAGCAGGATAATTTATTCGCCTAATCTACGCCTCAGGTCTGTATCAAGTTGGAACAAGGCACTAGCTTTTACAATGTATATTTAAAACCAAACACCAAATGTACTCGAATTCCGTTTGTAAGCTACTCACTATGAATCAGAATTATTTTCAGAGAAGTAATATTAGTAAGGTTGTAGGTTGTAGCTTAATGATAATAAATCATTTGTTTGCATTTCTCAGATTTAACATTTATCTAGATCATCTCTGTAGTCATCTGTTGTGATGGCATCATGTTTAATTAGGTTGAAATTTTATGTTTATAAAAAGCTATGTCATTGGCAGGTGGCGCAATATGTTGTTTATTTTACCATGTCATAAAGGAAGTCATGGGATATGCAATAACGGAGCGAGCTATTATTATACTTCCGTCTCAAAACAAATAAATACAATTTTTTACATGTTTGCTTTTCCGTCCATGAATACTATAGTAAATTACGTTATTAATATCTACTATTTACAGTACATTATTTACATAATGGTAATAAAAATTATGATCTTCTTTTAAAATTTGTTTGTGTGCTGGGCTGTCCGCAACTTAAAACACAACGCAAAAATATGCAGTTGGGGGTAAGCGCGTATTTTGAGTTCTTTATACTATCAATCAGCCTAATCTTTTCCCAAGTATGTCAGGGTCGGCTTCCAGTCTAACCGGAAACCGGATATCAGTATTAAACATAGAGTAACTGCCTATGACCTCCACAATCCAGTTACTGGGTAACACGATGCCCCTGGTTCGACATCTCCTCAGACTTTTTGGGTTCTGACTATTTCGGGCCAACAACATAACGTGCTTTCCGAGGCATGACAGGCGAGGCATTTTGCGTACATGTAACACAGATAAGTATTTAATTCATCAATATTATCTTATGCCTTTCTCACGCTTATAACTTAACCCTCAACTACTGATCTAACACACTTGGACACGAGCTTTACCACACATTTGTCCCAATTATATGCTAGTGGCCTGGATATCTATCCAACGAGCAAGTTTTCTGTACTTTTAAATCTTTTTCTAAAATCTTGCATAATTCGAGTTTAATGGCAGTACCTACTCGTAAAAGATGTGTGTTATACTCGGATTTGATAGTTGATAGTTTGTACATTTTGACTCTTTATCTTCTTATAGTAATAATTTTGGAAAATAATGGTTATAGGCAGAGCTGCTGCTGTGTCTCATAAAAATTATATGATTTCTAAAGAAACAAGTTATTAAGGCACTTAACAAGATAGATGCCCATTGCAAATTAAACGTCTGACGTAAACTATTACATAGAATTGAAAATGGAAGTTTTTCTTTATCAAGTCTACAGGAGTTTATTTACCCATAAAAACCACCCATAAAAAACAGTTATTTAAGAAACCAAACTGGGTGGGTAGCGGGGTTGCTAACCCATTACTGCTTCGGTCTTTTTGCCATACACGTGCGCCGTGTTTTACCCAATTAGGCCCTGCCAGCGAACGGGTTAATCTTTTATTGACTATATAAATCTACAGTACTAATGACTTTGGTTGAACCGCTTTGAGCTTTAACACACCATTTTTGCAGGTCTTAAATTGAGCTTTCGAAGTGTGGGGTTTTTATTCCTGGCTTTGGGCTTTGACAGAAGTTTTTTTTTAATTTGTGGCTTTAATTTGACCACTTTTGTTTAAGTCTTTTTAATGAAGGAGATTAGTACAAAAAACTGTGTGATTTTTATTCGTTTTGCTTGACGCTTGAACAATATTGATAGTTAGTTGGGTAAACTTCTAAATGTACCTACCTAATGAATACGTGTTGCAAATATCATGATCGTAGTATCTACCTATAAAATGGCCTGGTTTCGCTTACGTGAAATTTTCTATAAAACAGAACTAATATAATAAAACTTTACACTTTTCCCCAATCCCTAATAATATAGTCTCGGAAACTTTTAGAAAAATCCGATAATCTGTCGAATTGTGAAAGTTTTTCGAACGAACAGACGCCACTTTATTTTTATGCATTAGTTATGTCCGGGTTATAGTACTGTTATAAAAGTGTTTGATACCTATTGGAAGCCGTACTTATCTTACTTATAAATGAGGAGTTGAGCTACGTATTTGCTTTGGCGAGCTTTATGCGTCAAGGCTCCTTCCTATAACAAAATAATGAAACACATCGTTGAAAGTGGTCAACAACGAAAAATCAAAGACAACATTTTTTGTTTTTTTTTCCCCTACCCAATTGTGTATAAAGTAGATTAGCGGATAGAGGGACGAAATAACTCAGTTAGCTGAAACTGCATTTGTTTTCCTTCAGTTGGAGAATGTAAACTTTTTCTCAAAAATATTTTGAAAAGAAAATAAGTTTTGCTTTAAGATTTTCTCCTGATCATAAATAGTTACGTTCTTGTATATTATCAAGGTAAGCACTTAACAAGACAGTAAATCGTGTTATTATATTTATACATCAAATGGTTAGGTATACTTTATTATTAACTATTGAACTAAACCAAAACAGATAATAATCGATAATAATTCGTAACATTATAAACAACCGGCAACTGCGAGCTACCGGATATTTGTTGGCTTGTTTGAAATATGAGTAACATTAACTATTTTAATTAATATGGCGAGACTTTAGGTACGTACAGGTAACTGAGGTGAAGTTGCTCGGTGGTATAATAATATCTAGACCGTCAATTTATTCATGAACTAGCTTCTGCTAGCGACTTTGTTCGTGTGGAAGTCTTAAGACATCAAAATGTAGTAAAATAACAGCCACAGTTTTATAAAACTACTCTATACTACTGTATACTACGTTTGTAGCTTTGGTCTCAGCAGCCAAAATATGAAGACATTCAGGACTACGAGACCATAACTACAGACGTAGTATACGGGGAAGTTTAATTAAAATGTAGCTGTTATTTTACTTCATTGTTTGTCTTACGGCTTCCACAAGAACGAAGTCGCGGCAGAAGTCAGTTCGGAATAAAATATGCAAATAGTTTCACTGTCAGGATTTAAATAATAAATGAATAAAGATACGGGACGGGTTTGTAACTCATTGAAATTATCTCTTCGAAATGAAGATAAGTATGATCATTTAATCATTGAACTTCTGTTAAAGTGAGCAGTGGATTCTAAATCCATTAATCACTCAATAAACATTGAGGTGCCCGAATATCAAAATCATAAACAACTTATCATGGAGAAGAACCATGACCTATTGCACTAAATAATTATACTACTGACTGATCCTTCTATTTTTAACACAGGGCCGGATTGATTTAATAAAGATTTACCACTAGCTTAAACAGTACAATGGCTGATCCACATACAGCGTTGGCAATGATCCAAGTTTGGTAGCCGTCAAAATAGTCGGTGTTGTCATTTTTTAGTTGTTAGTTACGCTAGACGGAGCGAAACATTTGAACTGCTTTAAAAATCGGTCAACTGTTCAGATCAGCTGAACTGTCTGTTTTTCTACTTGTTTTATTTCGAAAAGAGATATTAATAATGACATCATCCGCCGAGCTCTTGTCGTCGTCGGCGTTTCAACTATATTAGAACCTAATGGATTACCACGTGGCGATGCCTTAACCCGAACGGCTTGTCTTAATTTCAATGGAAGGTGAGACCTCTAGTATGTAGCGCAACGTAAATCGATACTCTAGCACTTTTCCATGTTCTTGGCTCGGAATGCTGGTTTGGCGCTGCTGCTGAGGTTGAGGAAAACTTAAGCGGAGATAATACAGTAATCTTTTCGATAATTATATTAATTTCCAGCCGTTTGGGGTTGAAACTCTCGAGCCGTGGGGTCCGAGCTGCTCGTGATTTGATGGTTGACAATTTCCGTGACCCAATGGCTGGCTCATAGCCTTGGTCAGATGCTAAGCATAGCCATACAACGTGGCAATGGCACCGTCTCTTGGGTTTGTTACCAGTCGACGATGCGATGCAGAGGAATTTTTTGACATATGATATTTAAATTTCTTAGTAGTTTTAATTAGGTTGGAATATTATATTCTTTTATTTTCAAATGTAATTAGAAGAGGGTTGTTTTTTATATATCGAGCAGAACGAAAGAGGAATAAGCACTAAGTGCACACGTCTTTAATTGTTTTTCGACCGAATTTTCGTATGTAGTAAGTATGTAAGTTAACTATTAAAATTCTTCACAATACTTAAAGCTATGCGAAAAAATTAACCCAAAAATGTTTCGTAAAGTAATCCTTCTCATACAAAATATTTAAATTACACTCATTCTCCTATATGTATATCATATCTATGAATAAAGGAAAAAACATAATATGGTTCGCTTAAGTATTAAGGTGTTTAGCTACATATTAAATGATGAAAATAGATGTGTTTAAATTTTTAGATGATCACAAGTAGAACATGAGAACTTGGGCACCAAGGGTCCATTATTGGCTATGAACCTTAAATAATAATAAATTAATTTTCTTGTAAAGTGAAAACTGCAAACAAAATTAATATAAATAAACAGCCGACAATAGGTGTACTAACTTACACATTCAGTCTACTTTAAAACTACTAATTATTGTACTTTTAAATTAGATAGTAAAAACAAGAGCTTTGTTAATTAAATTCTTACACAAAGGTAGAATTTCGGGAACAGGCTTCTGGTATAAAATATAATAAAATTCGAGATGAGAAAGTATTTAATTACAACATAGAGTTGTTACAAGAGCTTCTTGTTTGCTTCGTTTTATAAAACGGGCATTTCTAAAAGAAACATACTTATTCATCGTTTAATTTCGTTGCAAAAATATTTTGAACTAGTTTCTGCGAGCGACTTTGTCAGCCCCCACCGTTGCATCGCATCGCCCGCCCACTCTAACTTCGCTTTCGCTTAGAGTTCATTCCCACATTTTTCTTGCAATCGGCTCCTAAGGATCGTAGCCGTAGTAGTCGTCATGTTAAACAGCTTATAGCCTTCCTCGAAGTGTTAAACCAATTTTTCAAATACAACTGGGAGTTCCAAAGATTAAGCAATTTCATACAAAACACAAACTCTTCACCAATTATATTACTCCTATTATTTTATCAAAAATAGTGCATGTAATGTGTATAAAAAGTCTGAGCTATTACAATTGGAAAATTGGTATGATTAGGGATCTCTAAGCAGCTTATAGGCAATAAAGAAGTTTCTGAACAAATGGTATCTCTTTAATGACTCAATCGTGTTTCCTTGAGATAATAAACCTGTCAAAACTTGTAATCCACCCTAAATAAATTCTGAGTAATTAATTAATTGAATAAGAACAAATCTTTAATCCCTTTTCCGCGACTTAATTGATAACAGTTAAAATTGTAATAACTTACATCTTGACAGTTTAACGATGTTTATTAAAAAAGGTTATCTTATTGAAAACCTCTGTTTTAACTACTTAGTCATTGACTGCTGCGCAGCAGACAATAGAAAATGTATTGTTCGCGATCACAAGTGTAAACAGTGGACAATTACTAAATAAATCTATTAAGCTAAAGTATCTTCTCATTCATCTACAGAAAAACAAAGAAACTGCTTCAGTAAATGAGAAAAATGACTAGTACGTTATAAAATAAACATTTCCAAACATTCATTTAAATTAGTAGGTACCGTGTGTTTATTATAGAGAACAGAGATATTCAGTTACAATGTTTGTGGTAGGTAAAAAGAATATTATTACAACAAAAACCTTTTGAAGCCTCTACCAATTTGGTTGATAATGTGGGCGATGAAATATCAAATGCATTTTATTTTAACTTTAACTCTACAAAGCATGTAAATGCTATTTGCAAAATAATTGATAACGAATCGCAAAGGCGTAAGATCAACGCTTTTCTCTAATTAATATTACCTTTAGGTACTTTACAAGACTAATTAAACAGGCCTCAGATGGCGATACTAATCAAGAAAGAACAAATCTTAAGTTTGTTTTCTAAAAATTCTTGTTAATTGGCTAACAAATGCATTAATAACTGCTAATGCTTTAAATGGGACATTTTGATGATAAATAAACTTTCATGTATGAATTATGATATCTTGTTCAATTCGAGCCCACACGAGTCAAATATGTAGATAACGAATTGATAAAAAACTAGGAAATTTGTGAAACAAGGATGTATCGGGACGAAAGTTTAAAATGGATTCTAACGTTGAAATAATTCTGTTGCCAAAAAAAAACACTGAATAGTTAATTTGCATACAGTAAGCTCATAACCCCTTTCTGGACACAAAATGTATTATTTAAATGTTGAAATCTCTTTTAAACTTTCGTATCGATTCATGCCTGCATCCCTATCAACCTCGTTTTACGGTATTGGATTAAAAGATTTAGCAGAGTATTTCCTCCACAAATACTAGAATGACCCCATTTTGTTCGACGAACTTTCGCGACTAAGTTTCAGTTAAGAGCTGATAGTTTATACCTTTTAACTTTATTGAATCTAAGTTGGTAACGACAAAGCATCGAACTTTTAAGTTAGTACGTTAATATTCTCAGTAGACATACTTACATATTTAAGTAACACTATTACAACTTCAAATATTAATATGGACTGGAGTTGACTGTAGTGGAATTAGGTGATCAGTGGTTGAATATTATCTTCTTATTAGTTTGAATACCTAGTAACATTATTTAGATACTGCTACTGATCCCCGAAATAGCATGTGTAAAACAAAGGAACAGCACGCTTAAAACAAAAAGTAACAATTTGTTTCTTGCCTTGTTCAGACTTTTTACACACATTGCAGGTGTTCCATTGTTTTTAGGGCGGTCGTACACGGACTGCTCGACCCGTTAACGGCTGAGCGACGTACACGGACTTCTCGAGCGGTCGGCGTCGACTGCTCGAGCGGTCGGTTGTTGACTGCTCGAGCTGTCTCTACCAACCGCTCGAGCAGTTGATTTTCTACCGCAATCCAGTCATGTATCCTGACGAGGAAGCACTGCCTTTGCTGCTTCTGCATCACTATCGCACACGCCCTTCGTTTTCAAAGATTAGTCGACAAATGAGACGAGACAAACAAACGCCGCAAGGCCACAAGGGGTGAGGTCGGAGAGCTGTCGACTGCTCACTCAACAGCTCGAGCAGTCGGTGTATGCCTCGGACGGCACGATGGAATTTCGTCATGCAGTTGACGACTATTGTTCACAGCGCTGTCGCGGCTTCAAGCAGTCGGTCTGCAACTGCTTGAAGCAGTCCGTGTACGGTAGGCCTTAGACTAATGGTATGTCGATTACCGGTACCTAGAGAATTCTCTCCACTATCGTGAAAAAGATCTTTCAAAAACGTTAGTAGTAAGATTTCGCAGTCTTTAATAGGACCAATTTTTATTTAGGTATAATAAGCAATCTATTAGGCAAACCGCTCATTTTTATCCTAACAACACACAGTACCTCATATTTTATACAACATCAAATATTTGACAAGGGGCTCCCAACAGTGTTTTACGAGCATCTAAAATATTTACATAAAAAGGTGATCAAAACTTCTTAACAAGGGTGGTTTCAAAACCAGTTTACAATCTCAAGGAAGTTTCAAAAACCTCGAAAATAATTAGGCGCCAATGTCACAAGGTTGGCCGTGTCAACCCTCATAAAGTTTGGTAATTAATCATTGCGGAACCCCCGGTATGTGGGTTTTATTTCACATCACTTTATTGGTCCGGAAAACTCCTTTCCATACGTTGACAGTATTTTAACTAAAGGATTTTAGCTTTCATTTAATTTCAAAGTGATAGATAAATCTTTTACTACGGGTTATTCAAGCGTTAGTTTAAAGATTTTTTATTAAAAACGGATGCGATGTTATGCTTTACTGAAAGAAGATTGTGTTGTGATGTTTGACAAATATATCGTGGCGTATTTAACACTCTCAGAGCCAAGATAACGACATAGTTCGTAAATAGTAAACGCGTCTTACAAAAATAGATTTGACGAAATATATACTATGGAGCCATAGTAAAAAAACGGCCGTTGACATCGACAGTGCGTTTCACCCTACACAAAGGTTTTTAATTATTGTTTTTTATTGGCTCTGGTTGACAATTATACTGGCCACGGAACTCTATAGCGTGAGCGACGTACTTGACCTATTTCTTTTATCGTCGTATCTCGGTTTTTATTATTCACCTCAATTAAAAAACCCATTCGGGTTTCTTACATCTAAAAACGATACGAAATTTCTGGCTGGTAATTTAAATTGAAGCAACAGATACCAGCGAACTAAAATGGAAATCACCTAGGTTTTCTGCTGTTCATGATCCTGTAATAAATAATTTGGATACTATTACTATGCAAATTCGATTCTAGTAAGCTAACGTTCTCGGAAACTTGATTCTACTAGGTTTACCATGCCGTGCGATGATTATCGTGGAAAATGTCTATCAGAGAGTCGACCGGCTAAATGCGGTTTCAAAATCCCTCATCATCTGCATAGCCATTTTCCAACTTAGGTGTGGGGCGGCTTCCAGTCTTAGCGATTCCAACTGAATACCAGTATTTTACATGGAGCTGCTGCCTATCAGACCTCCACAACTCAGTTTCTGGGTAACACTATACCCTTGGGGTTACGCGTTCTAGGTTTTAAAAAACCTACGAACGGTAATTATTTTTACTTTTTTTTTGTAATATTATTTTTATATTATTAAAAAAGGGTGAGCAAATACTGGCAGGGATTATTAACTTTATTTATTTTTATTTTCTAAGTGGAAGAAAATATACAGATCATAATTATTTTTGAATAAAATAATTGCGTTATATCCATCTCCACACATTTCCTTATATGTTCAAGCCCACTTTAGCGTTTTAGGCGGGTTTGTTCCAGAGACTCAAGTTGTATTATGTAGCGCCTTTAGATGCTGTTGCTTAGTTTATTTATAGCGCAGCTGAGTGCCATCTGCGCTCGCAGTTTCCCGGGAACTACAGGCCATCTGCGGCTAACTAGATAATCTGTCAGTGAAAGAACCGGTCAAGTGAGAGACTGAATAGGTCGCATAGGATTCTGTGCTTTATTGTGACTGATTTAATGAGACTTTTATTCCTTGGAGTTCGTACTGTGATAATTATTATGCTTAACACAACATAACTTTATTCAAATGTACTCTTAAGCCATATTTTATATAGGACAAAAGTCTACAATACCTCTGTAATAATATTTGCTAATGTCCTGAAGTGACATGTTATTTTTGAAACAATACCTCCCACACATTTTTTTTTACATTCTTTAAATATCGTATTTGAATTCACAGAAGAAACTGTAACTTCCAAATCTCCAAATCACTGTTACTCCTGTAATTAAGAACAAAAGAACTAAAAATATTTGTTATTCAAAGGCGGCTTCCCTTTGCGATTTGAACAAAGTTCGTTTCGGCTTCACTCTGTTTAACTGAAGCGTAACGCCGTCGGCGATGCTTGCCAGTTTTCGTTACTCGCAGTAGCTGGGGTATGTATACACAAACAAATGTGTTGGTACTGCCGACTGGTGAAAATCTTGACCACATTGTCATAATAGGTATACGTTGAAAATGATAACGCAAAAATGACACGCCGGAGTGATAAAGACAGCTACATCATTCGAGTTTAGTGTGACAACATTAAAAAATAAAAAACAACATTGTAATTTGATTGTAGGCTGCAGTGATAGCAGCATGATAAAATCGACCTTGACATTTAAACCTTAAAATAAAAAGGATAGGTCGGACTACATTCTGGGAACTTGAATATATTATAAACATTATAAGACAAAGTCGTTGCCGTATGTGTCAGCCCATCTAAACGCAATAGGTTCAAAACTGACGATTTTCATACAGTTCTAATAACTAAACGGAGAGTTTCATGAGGAAGGTTTACGTGGATAATTAGTAAGTGCAGGATATATGTATTTAATGAATGTTAAAACAAAGAAACACTCGTACGACGTCGCGGGTAGATGCTAGTGGTAAAATATGTTAATATAATTCAAAAAAATAGCAAAGATAATGAACGAAGAACTGAAGCGACATAAAGCAATAAGACATTATGAACATAGATTGGATATACAAGAGAATCCCACAAACTAGAAGCGTTCATTCAATAGGGACGTCAGTCAAACTCAACAAGAGAATATCTCTTAAATTCTACAGACTATATTCACAGGCATAAACCTACGTAAAATATATGTATAAAATAAAACGGTAAACGAACAAAATGGTAACCTTATTAAATCTTAAACGATGAAAACCCACGTTATTATGAAAGAAAATTTTACAAAGTATTCGTAGGAAGATGTACTTTGCTTAATACATCCCACAATTACGATGTTTTACCCCATAATCAAGTTATTGTTTGGTTCGTAACCATAAAAATGAAAAATCGACAAAAGAATAACGTAGGAGAATGATCGACATAATTTGGATGTTAACAGCGTTTTTTGTGATGATAGAACATTTTTAGATGGAGAGTTTATTGAGGCCTGAAGACGAGTGAAATTAAGAGCACTTGTCCTAAATAATAAAGTGCGAATTTATGTATTGTAGCTAATGCTTTTGTTTATATTTCGGCCTTCTTAACGGATAAGACTGCTATGAGAAAAGGCTTATTTATTTTAAGGGCTATGTCACAAAGTTAAAGTATTTCATGATCACGTGACCTTAGAGTTTATAATTTTATTGTAATTAATTTAAAGATTTTAATATAGTAGTAGGCTCATAAAAGGGCCCCAACATATATCCAACATTCGAATTATGAAGAAAACATCATGTTTTAATTATTCAATCATAAAGTACAGACGCCAGCACATCAAGTTATCCGAAACTATCAAATATTCCCAATTGAACATGAACATTATTCTTTTGTAAGACAGATTTGGGTAGCTTTATATTTAAGAAGTTATAATGTACCATATTTTAGGCAAAATAAAGTTATATTCTTTACAGAACAAGAGTCGTAATTAACTATAGTCAAGAAATACTTGTCCTGTGACTTTCGTCAAAGTATAAGAGGTAGGTAAGCCTGTAAACTAAAACATGGCGTCAGTCAAGCAGCGACGCATGCTAGTTAACATGTTTGCTCTCAGAAGTCTGTTTGTTGACAGTACAAGTTACCGACACTACATGCATGTAGATTGTAAAGGATTAACGTTTCGCATAACCTAACATCACAGCTATGTTCCATGAAAAGATAGGCAGAGCCCATACTATGCCACGTTTTGCCTGCATTCAAGTCCCATGTAATAGCCGTGCATATTCTCATATCCGGGTTGTAACAGACGAAATCCTAATGGACAAACACATTTTTATTGCTCGACCTGGAATTGAACCCAAGACGTTGCGCTCAGCAGTCGCGCCTGCGACCACTAGCCCAACAAGGCATATTAAGGTGTCGTAATATACCTTAATGTTACGAAACCGAAACGTGGACACTCACGGTACGGCAGATCCATAAAATCAAAGTCGCTCAGCAAGCTATGGAACGGACTAGGCTAGTCTATCTGAGGGATCCAATCCGAAATTAGGTGATTTGTCAGAGAACTGTAAGTGTCGACTAGCTTATAGAATTGCCAATTCTGTACAGCTTACAGAATTGGCAAGCTAAAGTTCCAATAGACAGACCGTTGGGGTAGACGTGTTCTTGAGTACAGGCCGGGAATCACCAAACGTAAAGTAAGACGCTCTCAGGCTAGATAGAGCGATGATTTTCACTGGGTGGCTAGTAGCCGCTGGATGAGAATTGCCGAGAATCGAGCTGAATGGCATATGGAAAGGCCTTTGTCCAGCAGTGGACTGTTCCAGGCTGATGATGAACATACCTTAATATATCTCTGTAGTCTAGTATCACCAGGTCATATGACAAATAACAGTATGCTCGCTCCCTATCACATGGGACTTGAACATAACTATTGTATGCATATTATTATGATATCAAAACTTGGCAAAAAATCCGCGTCGAATACAAATTCTCCTCCTTTTTAAGTCCGTTAAAGATGAGCTTAATGGGAAAGTCAGATTATATCACGGAGGTGAGATTAATCCGTTGTTCTTTTTCCATTCCATATTTGAAAAATAATGAGTTGCGAAAAATAATCATATTCTGTTTTCAATTTGGAATGGAAAAGTTATGTCGGGCTTGTTATGTAACGTTGTTCTTAAAAGAACCTTAATACCGGTATTATAATGTATTTATATAAAAATCATTAACGCAGAAGGCGACAAACAATATACCGGACCCATTAAAAATCGTTTACCCAAAATATATGAATAAAAATTCGAGTGCATTAATTGCCTGTCTTCCCACCGCAAAATTTTAACTGAAAAATATTTGCTCACCAATTTACATACCTACTGAAAGCGTGGCAATCGTAAAAATTGTGGAATCGCTTAATTTCGTTTAAAGAGAACACCTGCACGTCGTATAAAATCGAAATTGGCAAGGAGTGCCCATACTACAGTAGGGGGAAAGATGCTTATTGGGTGCACTACGGTATGGAGGAGATATAATAAAGTATTTTATTTTCTTAAGACTGGATAAAGGTGATCTACACACTCGCAGGCAGATGAATTTACACTTTCAACGATATAGTGCCAATACGGCACTATATCGTTGAAAGTGTAAATTAGGATACAATTATTCACAAAATCTTGAATTTTGCTACTGAACCAAGACTACCAAGTTTCGTTGGCATAGAATATTGCATGAGAACATAATTTAGATTTTATTAGCTATAAATGTCCGCGGTTTACTAATATTCTAGTTTCCAAAAGTTATCATAATATGTTAAGCCGTGTTGCGAGAATTTTACCATAAACTACTCGACAATTTAAATAAAAATGGCACATTTATGATTCTCATAATAAAACTCTTAAGAAACTAAAGGATTATTTTCATAAGTAATTCTATAGTAATAGGGACATTCACGAAGCGCTAGACCGAACCACGACCTTAACGAAGTGATCGGGGATCAATCGAAACGCTGGTTAATCGGATAGCCCGAAACTGAATTAATAAATGGTGAATTTTATTATGTATTAACGCGTTGTCGGTTCGTTAGTGTTGCTGAAAAACATCGCACGTCCAGTAATAATGAAATAAACTTGGGATTTTGTTTTAAGCGTAAATATACGTTTTTGACAATACCAATTTCGATGCTTGTTATCTCGATTACCAAGTGTAGGTATCGTGCCTTTTTTTACCTTAGTTCAATAATAAGACATTTGTTATTGCACACTATAAAACCTATAGATAAAGTGCAATATAACTACCCATAACTGTTCCCTGAAATGGAACACATGTAAAAAAAGGACGTATTATGTAACAAAAAATGTCGCTCATCAATTTACTTAAATGTAGGTAGGTATGTAGAAAAAAGGCTGGTTTTCTAACTATAATAATTTAAAACTTCTACCGCTTTATACCGAAAAACAGCGTCGATTTGTTCAAAATATAATCCTGAAACCTGTCAACAAATGTTTGAGCAAACACATCTACCCGTTATGTGGCCCAATCCTGACAGCGATCGCGAAAAACTCAACACCAAATATTTGTGAGAACGCGGCTGGACGATTTGTAGAGCCGTGAGCGGATAGCCCATAACGAATGGGTGCTTCGCCGTCCAAAGCTCGAACTTCAGCTGAAGCACGATTGACCTGAAAGCTCTCTAAACTAAATTAAAGCGCACCACGATTTTTATATCTAAACCGATTATCTGAGTCAGTAAATCATTTCTCTTCGAATCGTTTTAAATTGATCCGATGTTTTTGGTCCTTTTGGCTTTTCGGATATTATTTTTGATAAGTAGATTTAAATTGTAAGAAGGCTATAAATAAGTTAACGATATTTTTTATACTCTTGAGAAATTTAATATTACCGTGACATCGATTTTGAGATAGAAATTCCTTTACTTAAGTTGATAAGGGTATATTAAAAAGATGATTTCCAGTTGGACTTAAATGTATATTTTTTACTATGTATGTAGGATTACTCATTTTCATCTACACTAATATTATGAAGAGGAAATATATAATATATGTTTGTAACGAATAAACTCAAAATGTACTGAATGGATCTGAATGAAATTTGCCACAGAGGTAGTTTTTAGTCTGGAACAGCACATAGGATACTTATCCTGGTAGTATGTTCTGATGGGTTGATTTTCGAAACCCACGCGGGCGAAGCCGCGGGCAGCAGCTGGTTATAAATATATTTATAAACTAGCACTTTGCCCGCGGCTTCGCTCCCGTGGTCTTTCCCGTGGGACCCGTTATTTTTCCCGGGATAAAAAGTAGCCTATGTTACTCCTAGAAAACTAAGCTTTCCAACGGTGAAAGAATTTTTAAAATCGGTCCAGTAGTTTTTGAGCCTATTCATTACAACCAAACAAACAAAGAAACAAAGCTTTCCTCTTTATAATATTAGTATAGATAACATTTTGCCTGGCAGTATGTATTTATATGTTTTTCCAAATAAATTAAACAACAACATTTACCTCAACCAGCTTTAAAAAGACTCTCATATCAAATTCTTTTTTACTAAATTCTCTCAGAAATAAGCAGGAAAAATATTTAATTAAAACCGTTAAACAAATGTTATGCAAAATGTCTGCCAACGAATTTCACTAAGACCACTGTGCCTGCTTACCCTCTGAGGAAAAAGATAAGAAAATATGTAAATGAACCGCGGGATCAAGAAGAGAAATGAGGAAGACTCCTTGGTGTTAATATTTCGAAGATACGAGAACAACGCACGAGGACTAAAAATGGCGCCTTATGGTTTATTTCATGATCGCGTTCTGTTATCAAAGTGCCTAGTTATTTAGGAACATCGCTTCGCTTTATAGAACACAACCTCCGGTTTTATATTTAAATTTAAAACAAAGTTTTCGAGTACACACGGTATCTATCAGGGCTTATTTGAAAACTAATGGGTCGATTGTAATGCCCACGAATAAACCTCTTAAAGCCCTGTTAGAAAGTTTTGGTATTGGTATTTACAATTTCAATGTAGTTAAATACCTGCTGGGTTTCTGATGAAATATCTTTACTAACCCGTGAAACCACATTAGTAACAGAGGGACCAATCCTTATACCACTGAATAGTTTTAGTAATTATTTGTATGTTTTGGAATTAAAGTAATGTATTGAGTTTGTGCTGCACAATTGTAAAATGCATCATCATCTGCCTAGCCTTTTCCCAACTATGCTAGGGTCGGCAGTCTAACCGGATGCAGCTGATTACCAGTATTTTACATGCAGCGACTGCCTATCTGACCTTCACAACCCAGTAACTGAGCAATACAATACCCCTTGATAAGACTGGCTGTCAGATTTTCGGGCTTCTGACGACCCGTAACGACTGCCAAAGATGCACAAATTACAGCTGGGACTAACGTGCTTTGCGAGGCATGGAGGAGTCTCGTTATGCAAAGATGGTCACCCATCCATGTCCAACCCCGGCAAGCGTAGCTTAACCTGATGGATCGACCTGTGCGGCTGTTAGTACTTAGCCACGAGCATTGTAAAATGTAATATTTTTTTTTCGAGTGTTTTAAATAATTTGATATTTTGTGTGGAGACGACAGAATTTTATGAAAAATAGACCAAATCCCTAGTGGTATCCTATAACAGTCGCATGAATTAATAATTATTCATCCCGAAAAAATATTAAGGATTTCTTATTGCTAATATTTTTGTGACCCGCCCCTGCTTTTGCCTTGACGAATCATCGAGATTTCATTATTATATTTAAGACTAATATGAAATTATTATATATTTATGTCTTGGCAAAAACGAGTAATACTAATACTCTAAAAATTTTTAAAAAACGCATTAAACTCCGTTGCGAAGTTTAGAAGATCAACGCTGTCACACAGACAGTTTCAATAAGTGGATTTAATTTTATAATATTATGTATTGATATTGATGTTCAGTAGGTATATTATAACTGTGGGTTTATCTACTAATAGCTGATACACGTCGTCGCGTCGTAAAACACGTGAGTTACTGATGTGCGTCTGCTTTATAATAAATGGCGCCCAAATTAATTGGATTCGTTCACATCATTAAAATGAACAAGCCATGTGATCCTGCTCCGCTTGGATATTTTTGGAAAAATGTCCGGCCGTTTAGTTTGGTTTCAAACAGTTTATTTATATATTTGACTACTTTGAAATAGTTAATGTACACTTATGGTGTAAATTGTTAGTAAACTCAGCTTCAGACGAATAATTTATACTAATATGATGTTTGCACAAAAACCTCCTGATCTGATCTTGGTAACCAGCAAGAAAAATGCTGACGATTATGAACTAGCAGTACTTAATTGTGGTTACACCTGCTTAATTGATTTCATCTTCGAATAGTGTTCGTCTCCAGGTCATCAAACTATCTCCTCGCCATGTAAAGCGGATCAATAGTTACGCCGTGACGACGTGCCAAATATATACGTATAAGCAGAAAGGCCAATCCTTATAACCTGAAATTATTGTACTAAATATCTAATACGGCATCATAAAATTCTTCTTCTTCTTCTTCGTGTGGTTAGTGACTAACCTGGTGTCAGAGTTTTAATGCTGCCCATGGGCCTCTGACTTAGCATCACATGTTTTTGAGAAATATCTCTTAGACATGCCGGTTTCCTCACGATGTTTTCCTTCACCGATTTTAAGCAAGTGATAACTGTACAATACAATCATAAAATTAATAATGTATTAAACATCTCTTCAAACAATACTAAATTGAAACCATCAAAGCTAAAACCGGTAATTACGACATTATTCTCCCAAGATCAATTGCCGTAATTGTGGTCGTAGCACTCTGTAAAGGTCATCTAAGCATAATGGCTACGAATCTCGTAGGCTCGTAGTCGCTACGGCGTAGCTCGTAAGTAACTTCAACCGGTAGATTGGATGGTTACAAATGCAGTCATAATAAAAAAAAAAACTACTTACAATATTTTAGCAAGAATTCTGACTTTCTCCGTTTCGGTAGTATAATAATTTAATACAAAAATAATTTATCACCCGCAAAGTCGACGATTTCAGCAGCGAGCAAACGTAATTTGAATAAATATTCCTTCTAGATTTTGGAATGAGACGAATATTTTCACAATGAAACGGAATAACGTACTCTTATATAAATATTTTTTGGTAAACCTTATTTAGGATTACACCCACCTAAGTAGGTATAAGTATCTACCTACTATAGAAATTCGTAAGAAATGTTTCCCTCTCTAAGTTATTTTTTTGGAAATAATTCACGTACGAATATAATATATCTTTGAAGAACAATTTTATACAGTCCAAACATTTCATTGACATTTTATACGTTATCATACCCATCATACATTATGTATGAACTCAATAAAATTATCTTTGACTCATCAAATATCATTGGGAAAGCTTGTAAAAGATTTTCTCAAATAAATACCAATGTACTGAAATATAACAAATAAAATTGTAATCGTTTCATATTTGGCTACAAATCTATAGAAAATTTATTTTTATGTTGAATATAAATTTTAACACGAACAAATAAGGCTCCATTTGAATTAAAATAATGAATATGAAATGAAAATGTCGAAAACAAAATGGAATGTAAAATAAAACTTACCATGGAAGGAACCGGCGATTCCTTTAAAATAACACAACACACAACGCCATTTTCAAAATCCACATACAAGTCACCAACACGCACACAACACCAACATAAAATTTTAAAACGATTATTTTCGAATTTCGAATGCGGAGTTCTCAGCGATACGACACGCGGTCGCCCGTCGCGGCATCCGAAGAGGTTATGGCAGCGAGTTTGCGTGGACCGACCCTCCCCCCACCTACATACCATAATTTTTAGCCGGTCCACCACCATAAAAATATTTCGCGACCGTATTGCGCAATGCATTAATCTCAACAACCGAAAAAAAATAAACACGTAATTTTTTTTTGTTACGAATATGCTAAGGCAGCTTTCCCGGTCTAAAGTTACACAGTTGTAAATTATGGGGGAAATAGGCGTAATTAAGCCCGTTTTACGTTTGAAATCCGTTCGGAGTCAGGAATAGGCGACAAGGAATGTTTTAATGTTTAATTAAAAGGATTGTCGCGCGAGGGGATTTAGCAAAACGTGATAAAAATACTAATCAATTTGAATGTGTCGAGGTGGATTCTCGTGAAATATTTTCAGATTCTTTCGAGTTGCAAAGGGCCATTAGTTTCCTTTGAAGTTTAATTCCGATAGTTTGCTTCAACCTAATTCTTTGTGAGTCGTTAAGATGTCTTTTAGATTTTCAATTTGTTTAGCAACCAAGTAAGCAGCAGTGGAATGACAGCTATTTGTCTGGCATCACACATCCAGCCATGATCGTTTTTTTTTTTCAATATAGCGCGTGCGCGTATACGTGACAGAAGTGGAACTTTTTAAAACTTTAATAATAAGAGAGATTTAGTGTGAGAGACAACCACATCTTTCTTCTCTCTAATGTAACGAAATTTGCCTAAACGTGACGCTTCCTTGAAATTCGCTCTCATTTCTCGTCCAATTATTTATCGAATCGCCGCTTAAGAAGTTTCATTTCAAAAATTTTAAAACTGTGAAAAGTAAGTTTTCATTTTTCTTTCTGAATCGGGTACTATCAGCGGAACCCACACCAATTCCCTGGTGGTTCACGAATCAAAAAATGTTGTCACGAACTTAACATTCGCACTAAATACTCGCAAACACCGAATTTATTTATTTAACACTAAATAAAATATGTATAGGAAGACCCCAAGACCCCAAGACCCCAAGACCCAAGACTATAATTATTATTACGTTTAACAGCAGACAAGGTGGGTTTTTAGTGTTCCGCAGTTTTTGTCTGGAAAGAACGCGTGAGTTTATGGAAGGTGTGTATGTTTTAATTATATTTTCGGGGAAACGATAAGAAAACTTTGGCACGATAACTGTATTTATGAAAATACTCCGTAATATTGTAATTATGATAAAATTTTAATGACACCTGATGAATAAAGGTTGATATCCTGGAATTGTTTTAAAGGTAAGCCACAGTATCCATTAATTAAGGTTTGAGTATGAAACTATAAATTTTTGGTACGAATAAATTAAATTAAACGTTAATGATAATTACCAAATTAATTACATATTTTCATAATCTTGTATACTTTATACTTAAAATATTATACATAATAGGTATAAACCTATTATGTATAATATTTTATGAACTGAAACAGTGCAATTGATAGGTAATTACAGGAATAAAGTATACAAGATTATGAAAATAAAAGTGACTCAATAGTATTATTACTATTGAGTCACTTTGTATGTTAAATGACAAATAATGTATTGCCCCTTTATATAGGTAATTGAGAAAATTATTATCAGATAAGCCTGGGGATTTTTAAATAAATAAATCTACCGATTCAGACTATTTTAGACATGTCCGCTTGACTTTATTTTGTCTGCCTTTTTAAACCACGGACCTATTTGTTTGTTTATTCGACCAACGATTTCTTATTTTCCGTTTTCTTTACAGAGTATTGAACCAAGATCACAAAACATAATTTACTTTAGTCCCCCTATAAAATACAGCACGCTTTTCTTTTCAGCAAAAATAAATCCGTTGCCAACATTGGCGGAACGGAACAGTGTAAGTCAAACGTTGGTAACCAACTGCAACTGCCTGAAACGCCAACGATATTATCGAAACGTTCTTGCACTCATATTTTAGAATGTTCAATTTTCGAACGCATTCGGATTTCGGGCGTGTTCATTCATCCGAACGAAGACATAAAGGATTCATTCCCCATTTTGTTTCACTCATTCTTTTAAAGTTAAATAGTTTGCAGATTGAGTTGCTGTGAAAACGAAATACTGGTTGTATTGGTACAATGACTTAAAATTCTTCTCAATTGGAAAAATATTTACGAATGATAAATATTAATATAATATATATTTTAGTGATAGGTTGTATATAATTTATTGCAATGAAATAGAACTTATTGATAGTATTTTTGCGCCGCGTGGGATCAAACCCAAAATAGTTACCATTCATTTTCTGCTGCAAAACTGGGTTTTCAGATAATCCAATTAAACCATCGACGCGAAACATCCAAATTTGGAGCATCCAAATTCAATGCAAAATCTGAAAAGCTAGGAAACGAATCACATCTTTGTAAGTCGTTTTCATTTTCAAAATCGAGGTGTGATTTATAAATCAGTAGAACGACGGCACGATTTTCGCTTCGTTACAGATCTATGAATTTATGGCAGATTTTATGGTGTTTTTAGATTTAGGAGGCTGGTGTATATCATACACAAGCCTGCATGTAGTGGAACATGCATTTTAATGTCATGACTATTTGTGTCATCGCAAACTATATAAAAAATCCTTTCCTGGATTTTTTTCAGGATGTATTTTTTTTTTGTAAATATGAGTTTATTTCCTCTTAGAAATCAAAGTTTGCTATATTATGACCATTTACTAATTTATAGATCTCAATAATTAGTGCTTTATTTAGGCAGAAAAATACGAAACCAAAATAATAGACCAAACCAAACATCGTAACCAACCTTTATCAAAACTGTAATGTAATAAAACAGAAACAAAACTGTTTACATTGAAGGAAAATACTTCTTTTTCCTAAACCCATGACAGTAAAGATTCGACCGATCTCTCGGGTTCACTGCCAACTCCTAAGAAAGGTCGACGACCTATCTATTAGACTTTTATAGATCTGCTTACGTCTATATCAGCTGAAAAAAGATACTGAATAAGTTGTAAAATGGAGAAAAATATGCAGTTTTTATGGGCACATATAAATATGTAGATGTTAGGAAAAATATGTATATGGTTTTGTTGACATATTACTTTGTTTTTAGGAAAAAAAATACTACATCATTCACACTATTGAAGTAACTATATATCAGAAAAATACGGAATGAACGAAATCGAGAGTGAGAACAATTCGTTTTCCGTTGACGATATTAGAACATAGACGGTAGCATTTATCAATGCATTTTACATCTTACAGCTGAAAGATCATAGTTCAATTATTGTTTATTTTATGCCCCTACAAAATATTAATACTATTTGAGATGACATGTACAAGAGTAACCAAAACTGGAAATTTTGTTTAACCAATCCTTTGAACAATTTCGTTATAAGAAAACTCTTTCATCAAATAATTCATTTAATTTTCTAAGTTAAGTAATTCAACCATGCTAACAATAATGAACTTTAAGAATTGCTTCAAACAGTTTCGGGGAAACGGTAGGTACATACTTCGGGTTTTCAGAATCTGAGTGAGATGACAAGCAACCGACAGCGTTTCACCGAGCTACCAGTTTGCAAACTTATAAAATATGAATTGTTCCGTTTCATCCGTTACTAGGTTCAACTAAATGGTTGTAAATTATACTTAACAAGACTGCTTAAATTTAGTATTTAGTAACAAATTTGACTCATACGTCGCGTGAAATACCTATTAATTAACTTTTCTTTTAACTGTGCTTAGAATAAGCCGAAAGGGAACTGCTATCACTTTTGAGTTCACATTTTATTATTGGTTGGTATAAGATTTGACCGAAGTCTGAAGGTCGCTAACACGGTTCCAATTTTCATTATAAAAAAGTCAGTATTCAGTAAAACCTTAATCTGCTTATCCTTTCGGAGAATAGGAATGGCGTACGTTTTTATCAAAATAGCGATAAGTAACAGCGAATAATAATGGTTTCAGAATGACATAGTTTGCCGACCCGTTTGGATATTGCCAAGAAGCGGCTGATTTAATAAATTGCTTTTTCCATACATTTGCATGCTTATAGCATTGGAAATATCGAATATCAGATACCAGGCTGAATAGTTTAAGAGGTTTTATGCTTCGTTGCAAAAATAATAATAATAATACCAGCTTTTTGTCCCAATGCAGGACAGTCTTCTTTTCATACAAAATCAAAAGTCGATTTTTTCAAACTAGGCTGATAGTCAGCCCTTTTCGAACAACAAAATTATATAAGATAGTGCCCCAAAATGCCCGCCCTTCACCACAGCTGTCAGTTTAGTTGAAGAACTTGATTCTGTACAATAAATAGTATGGACCGTAAATTCGATTACGAAACACAAAAAAATAAATTAAATTATTATTATTTGCCATACGTCAGCTAGCACACGCCAGTATACCAACAAAAACATTGCAAACAGACTTTGCTCAAACAGAAATAAAAACAAAACCGTAAATAAAACCAAACAATAGCGTCCAGGCATAAAGGGCGTGCCCGCTGATATTTGCAATGAACCATCGAAAAAAAACAATAAACACCTAATTACTGTAAAGTTATAACATCAATAAAGCCGCAAACATGTAGCACCGGTTCACCAGCGTAACACAAAGATCAGCCATTACCTCCTTGCCTTATTTTAGAAGAAAGGATACAACCCGACCCTCAAGACAGAGAAAGCCTTGATCATTGATCACCAGCTTTGAAGCTTGCGTAGGACGGGTTGCCGATTAGAAACTTAAAAGTGACATAAAAATTTAGAAGTCTTCAGAGACCGAATATTGAGTACTCATGTATAAACGATATTTTGCAATATTGATCAACTCAATTTTCATCTATCTATTGCGATCGAAATGTTGGTTAATCAATTGGTACGCTTTAAATTAATGTAACAATTACTAATCCTGTCGGGCACAGCAATAGGTAACTGAACACACAAAACATCGTTACCGGAAAGTGCATCCAAATTGCGAATAATAATCTAAAGCATTCAGCGTTATGCATCTATAATTTACTTTAATCAATTTCATTCATCTGATTTCTCAATTTTTCACATTACTTTAATATTACAAACAAAAAAACAAACCTAAGATTTTTATTCATTAATTTGCTTTGCTTTCATAATACCACAACAGTATTATTGTTACATGTTTTAGCAGCTTTTGTATTCGTTGGCATCTATGCTAATATAAGTACCTACAAGATAGCTTAACCAAGTAGAAATATCAGCTTCCTATCCTTTTGCATGCAGAGCTAACATTAACTTCTCTGTTTCTCCCGACTTAGCTATTTGCACGAGATAAGCTCGGAATACTTACGCTTTTTATATTTTCTAAATATAAAAAATATAGTCTAGCTGTGCCCTTTATAGGTCTGATTAAAAGAAAGAGAATACTTTCAAGTGATTTTAGAGCTGTTTTACAACCGTATCTGTGTCCGTTTTTCTCAAAACTAGCACTTCAGCTTAGACCTATGTATTGAATGCCTTAAAGGGATTTTTTTTCAGAGTGCATTATGCCGTGTAGAAGTATGAAATAAAATGAACACAGATCAGCGCAGTAAGGATCAAAACACCTTTAACTTTTTTAAACAATATGTATGTACATAAATTATTGTTACCCTGCCCACCGAACGCTTTTTGAAAACTCAATGGGAACCTATCGCTCATGATTGAATGATATTTCTATTCCCCTTTACGATTTGTGTTAATGTCACTCTATTTCAGCATAATCATATTATTATGTAGTATGAGTAGATAGGAGTAGTCCTGCTGCTCGGGCACGTGTCTCCTCTCTGTGAGAAGGAGTGGGTCCACCACGCATTCCCAGTGCGGGTGGTTGATCTCACATGTATTTGAATTTTTGGTTCAAGGATATGCCGGTTTCCTCACGATATTTTCCTTTACCGTCTGAAAGCAGTGGTGTTGAAATTATTTTCGCAAAGTAAAGTGTCTGTGTTGGTTGTAACCAACGACCTACGGTTCGTAAATCACGGCGTTTCCACTGCATCATTCTAAGCGTAATATTAACTAGAGCAAATGGAGCTTACATAAAATTCCTTAGTCTTCTAACTTTCTAGTACAAACCAGTCCGAAAAATAAACAATATAAATTTAAGTCATGTCACCAGTGTTCCCTGGTAAAGTGGGGCTTACTCGACGAAAGGTGGAAGAGTGTGGATGTGGAACTGTCAGAAATATTGCTCCACTCTCTATCCTTTCCTGCCCTGCCTTTGTTTCAAAGCGTGCAGTCAAAGACCACCACGTCGTTGGTGGCAGCGCAGCGGTCGCGCTGGCGGCAAAATTTTGGGCCAACAAGATTTGAAATTTTTACATCATTCCAGAGACGCGGAGAAAAAAAAGACTATTGCGAAACTTTCAACCGTTATTCAATATATTTGTGTGATCAAGAATTGTCTGAAGTGTTTGACTTACCGTGACAGCACAGCAAATATTAGGCAAAGCTCAATAAATATTACTACTACATATTCACTGCTCTATCAAATAAATAAATGTAGTTTTACAACAATCACACAGAATTGGCAATTATCCAACTGCTCTAAGCCCTAGCTGGACCGAAGTGAAATATTTCCTTTAATAGCATACACTATAATTGTGCATTCCTTCCGTCTGCCGTAGATTAAGTTTTAGTAGAGGATACAGTCATAATTGTGAAAGAAATAATAGTAATAGTTTATTGTTAGACGGCCAGGCATGTAGTTCTCGAGTTTTACATTATGTTTATCGGCTATGTTGGTCTTATTACTGCGTGTCTGTGAGTATTATATTTACATTAGAAAACATAGCTTTACTTTTTTGCAGATTTTGTGTTGAAATAACTTAATTTTCGTATGTTTCTTCTGAAAATATGTCACTAACAAAACTGCGTCCTCTCTTTTAACTTTCTAGTACTACAACCAAAAAATATGCACCTAAAGTAAAGACCACAATAAAGTCATGTCGCCTCTGTTCCCATTTCCCGTTCATCTACACTTTGACACAATTTAAAACTGTCTGTTGCTGTGCTCTGCTACTGTCCCGAGGACTTTTATTACGGGCAATGTTTATATGTCTGCTTCTTATTATTTTCAATGTACTGTGTCGTTTTCGCTCTAAATTGTACACATTGTTTCGCTTTTATACTTGTTTTCGCTACTATCATGCCTTTGTTGATGTTGGAAAAAGACGAGATAGTTCCTTGCGGTTTATGAGAAGATCGGAAAATGTTTTTGTTATCTTGAGAAAATCCTTCTAAGAAAATTATATTAAGAATGAAGTTGAATAATAGGAGTACACGTCAGCTTGTTAAGATGCTCTAATTTATATAGAATCCGTCGTTTTTAATGATGAACTCAACTCGGAATACAGAGGGTTGTAATTTGATAATAATTACTCACTATTTCCGTCTTAATGTATCATGGCTGTTTGTGTATTTAAAACGTGATTCAGGGATATGGTCAATGTAAAGATGAAAGGGAATAAAAACAAATGAATTAATTATTTGTTTGTACAAAGAGATCTTTAATCACTGACAAAAATTTAAAATATTATGGTCATTGATCATTGTTGTTCACGTTCACTGTTGAATGCACATGGTTCATGTCTATAGTGTTTACTCTGCAGACAGTGAACGTGTTAACTTAATTGTCTGCTTATTCTTGAAAGCTATTACTTTAAAGTTTTTTACAAAGCATTACTTAGTTTTATAAGCATCATTGAGTTCTTCACAATCCTGCTCTTCTCTTTGAAAATAAATGTAACGAAAGGTGTATCCATTTCTTTTATAAAAACCTTAAAGAATTTTACAAAGATTAAAATTCTTGAGACTGTTGGCCTCGGCTGGCCTAAGGCAAAATACTGTGTTTTGTGTTCTTTAGCGTTAAAATTAACATCCCAATCCTTTTAACTTTACTTAAACGTTATTGTGTAGATGGTATTTTCGATATTATACAGTGTTTCATTTATCTTTTAATGTCATTACCAAAATTACAAAGCTAAAATTAGAAATAAATAAAGGGTAAATTATATTTGCAAAGGAAGATGTTTTAGATACAGACCTTTGTCCTATAACAATATTTTTGGTATGGCTAATAGACTGTCATAAGCATAATAATAGTTTGGATTTTCAACATTTAATTAACCAATTTATTAAGTCATTTTTATTTCTTTACCTGTAGTAGTAAAATAAGCAGTTAATATGCCAGACCCTTCTGTCACAAACATGCATTATATTCACATAATATCCTGGCGTATGCATTAAATTTGAATGTAAAGATATTTTGGCATTAAACCTTTATCCGGACTAATTCCTACAAATTCTAGACTTTTTTTATTTCAAATTAAACGAAGGCATTGTGGGTGAGAGTTATCCATTTATCACTTTTAAATTGCAAAAACATTGTTGAAAGCCTTAACAGAAAAAGGCGTAACTTTCTACTCTTGGGACTTTTAATTTTACCGAATTAAATAAGGACTTTTGCCAGCCGTTGTTATTTCACAACAATTTACATTCATTATTACCCCGCTGCTACGCACATATAAGATTTATAAGCTAAATATCAATAGGTGACATCTATAGACAAGACGCATTTATTAAGGTGCGTTGTCTCATTGTTTTTTTTAATCTCGTTTACTCTATGTTTATAATGGTCCAGTAGTGAGAGTAAACGAGATAGAAATATATTTCCTGCGCTAAAATTGTGGTTACTCGTTGACTGGGGTCCAACAGACAACCGCTGTCACGGTACGATTTTTTTTGTAGACTTAGATTTCAAAACATAATTTCTAGTAAAAGTAATAGTAACGCAATCAAGAATTCTAAAGAGAAGTACTAATCCAATGGTAATTTGAAATAAACTGAAACGTGTTAAAGGTTATGGCAGTGAAAATGTACGAATGTGCAGCGACTTTCAAATTTAATCGTGTAAGCTTGACCGTCCCCACAAATGTTGCAAAGCTAAATTTAGCTTAAATATTAAACATTTTCACTACAAACTCTGCGAGGTGTGGAATACTTTTTGGCGAAATGAAGTATGTACTCAAATATTAAATAGCTGTCTGAAACTTTTTGTGTTAGGTCCTGAAACATAAATTACTTTTTGAAAGTAAATTATTTTCGTACGAACATATTTAATTAGTGTACTCTAACAAATATTAATTTATGCTATAGGTTTTCAGAAATAAGTTATGTTCATTATTAAGTAGGTCCACTATTAACCTTTGACACTGATCAAATATTAAGTTTTTCACATCAAAGTTGTCAAACTAGACTATTTGTTTATTGCTTGATTGCCATCTATCAAATAGTTTTTTTGCCCTTCGAGCCGGATCAAACGAATAAAATCAGACTAGATGTCAAGCGGACCTGAATTATTTACACAGACTTAAGTACTCTAAAGCGACATCTTTAATATTTAATTGAAAGACACTGCTAAGCAGCAATGTACATTGTGGGGAAACAGGCATCCCTTAGGTGTAATCCTTTACTCTGTTACGACCCCCATGGGAGCTGATAACGCGGTTCTGTTCATAGCCCTGAACCACTTAGAGATTGTAAGTCAGCATGGAAAGCTATGTGGTATTGTTCTGTATTCTTTTTGCTTTAGGTACTTAGTTAAGTGGTAGTAGTACACAAGAGAATTTTGTGTTGAAAATTCGGTTTTATATTAAACTAAAGTAGTATACTGCGACAAACTGCGATCACCAACTCGTTCACCAGTCATGGTTCTATAACTATTCTCTTTAAATCGCTGATTGAATTATTGATAGGCCCGGTATCATCAGTAGTGATAAGTTATTTCTCCTCTACCAAACCTTATTTCTCCTGACAAAGTTTATTATGTTTATATGTATGTGTATATCTATGTATTAATTCTTGTATTTCATAGTTATGTTCGTGTTATCTATCCTATGTTACACCTGCCATGATTTCACTCTGCATCACCCAATTTCTACAAGTCAACCTACTTGTAGAAAATGCTTCAGGCATTAAGTTCGCCTTTATACAGTATTTTTATCTATGCATGAGGTTTAAATAAATAAAGAAATGAAAGTTCTGGTGATTTAATTACCAATGAGTAATTTCTATGAATTGAAAAGGAGAAAAAAAATATGCCACTAGTTTTGGAGCTATGTTTTTAATGCGGATTGTGGGGAAACTGGCAGAAAATATGGCGTAACGAAAAAAGCGTTATGTCGACACTATATTTTTTAATACTAAAACAAAATCTTTTGACAATCAAAACTTTAAACCTTATGGCTCTGTATTAATTCATAATATACAGCGAATGGAACTTCCTTCCAACCGGGTGTCCCACGACACCTCCCGACTTTTTGTTTTTGCCGCGGGCACCACCATGCTTTCAGATTATCGCAGTATGTATATACTGAACACTCAAACGAGTCTTTTAAATCTGTTTAAACCCCGATCATTCCATAATTTTAAATCAAAGGGTTTTAATAAATTACTTTCGGTCCTATACACCAAAATGCCTCTTGGATTGACACGGTCGACATGTGTCCCGCATCGGTTCGTTCGTTCTGCTTACTCGGTGCTAATAATGCTACGTCTAACTCGGACCTTTGTAGTTGACAGTCATATATCATTGGCCAACCCTGTATCCATTTTCTGTATTAATTTTCACTACCATTTTAAAATTAACCTGTATTATCCCGCGAATGAGCAATTTGACTACCTTAAATTTCTGCAATTATAAATGTACAATATTGAGAGACAAAATAAATAGTTATTGTTACAAATTGGCGGGATTAGTGAATGTAGTTTGTGCTCTAAAAAAATGTTGCAACCTTAATGGCCAGGCCCAGACTGTAAGTCGGTTAAAAGAAATACTAACGAATAGTCAGTCAGAAATGGCAACATTAAAAATTGATTATCAAACCCATAGGAGGTATCCTGATATTATTGGAATAATGTAGGATATTAATGCATATAAAGTTACTAAACAACACGTCAGTGCGTACTTTTACATTGACCAAGTGACATATATTTTATATGCTCGGCTCCTAAGTGTCGTAGCACAATAATAAATACCTTTAAACCCCCCCTGAAATGTAAAAATACTTATTTCAATCCAACTAGTAGTTCTAGAGATAAGCGCGTTCGAACAAACAAACTCTTTATCTTTATTATTATAGGTATCTAAAAGATTTTTACTGGCCTATATTTTTTGCTGATAGTACAGGATTATCCGTTTATCATACTTAGGACTAAGTATAATACCTTTTGGTACTCAGATACTATAGGCACTTAAGCAGCACATACCTTAAGATCGAACGTTTATTCCTTGTAAGCTAGCGATCAAAGATATATTGCATGGGACGTTTTGTCTTACAATTACAGTCAATTCTGATAGCTCGTTTTCTACCCAAAGTTATTCATAGTTACGAGTACATAGTACAGTTACACACATCACAGTTAGTACAGTTGCACACGTCTCAGCACAGTTGCACATGTCACAGTACAGTTGCACGCGTCACAGTTAGCACAGTTGCACGTCACAGTTAGCACAGTTGCACGTCACAGTTAGTATAATTGCACGCGTCTCAGTTGATACAGTTGCACATGTCTCAGTACAGTTACACACATCACAGTTAGTACAGTTGCACACGTCTCAGTTAGTCTACTAGTACAAATATAAATTTTTGGTCTGCTGGCATGATCACTTCTTACTTTTATGCAATTTTTATGTTTTATTCTTCAGTAGGCTCTATAGGAACTCGTAGTTCAGTAATAAAAGCTACACGGGACGATTGAAGCTGCTATTACTTACGACGTTAAGCTACACTTGCGGCGGTCGGTCCGATGATGCGTGACCATGTTTACATATTGAGACCCTCCGGCCTTGGAAGAGCACGTTAAGCCCGTTGTTACCGGCTGTCATTTTGATGATTCTTCAGTCACCTATAATAATTATTGGTGACTGAAGAATCATTTTCAGCCTTTTCCCCACTATGTTCGGGTCAGTTTCCAATCTAACCGGATGCAACTGAATACTATTTTACATGGAGCGACTGCCTATCTGACCACCATAACCCGGTTACTTGGAAGTACGATATTATACCGCTTGATAAAACTGGTTGTCAGACTTTCGGGCTTCTGACTACCCGGCTCAAGAATAATGAAAAAAGAAAAAAGCCAACATCAAGGATCAGTCAGTTATTAGAAGCGTGAATCTACTCAGCCTGTTCTAGAACATTCGGGTTCTTTACAATGTTTTCCTTCGCCGTTTTGAGAGCAGTGCAAAGTAAAGTGATTGTCTAGATTCGAAACCTTGAATGTCGTTGTCACCACTGCTAATTCTGCGCTTTCTAGCAATCGATTAAATCCATTAACTACTAAAATGCAATATCGATTTCACTCTATTTTGTTTGCGACACGATAAATTCCTCCGGCGGTCTAGGTGCGAATTCTTGGCAGTACATCGCGGTTGCATCGCTGGTAGTTCCGACCTAATATCGTGACAAATGGAGTTTTTACTGCTGATTTACACTCGCCTCTAAAGTATTAGAAACGTTTAGAATTACGCCAAATATGTCGACCACCCATTGGGTTTTTAGAATTGGCTGCTACAACTTTTCACTGTAAAATACACCTAAAATTGTATGTTTAAAAGAAAAGTTGCGATTTCTCGTTCGAGTCCTATGGCTCCTAAGCCATAGGACATCGGACAGCCAGAAATCGCAACTTTGCGCAGTAGGCTGCGCAGACAATCTCTTATATAGCTATCTAGTTCGACACAAGCACTAAAAATGACTTATCTTCGGTAACTAAAGCCCGTAAATTATCCTAAAGTTGACTGGTTGTTGTTATTGAATTCAACCAATCGGAACTTGCTTTAATTATGAGATTTTACAGTGCGATAGCCAAAATGGCTATCGTTTGCGTTGGTCATCTTTTCATAAACCGGGTGGTACTTAATACATAATCATGTAAACTAAAGAACACTACAACAAACAACAACAACTATTATAAAGAAAAAGGTTTGATTATTTTTATATTTGTTTGTAATGGATAAATTTAAAAATACTTAATCTATTTTCGATTTTTTACACAAATAAAGCTACATTATCGAGATTCCCAGGAAAATTGCGAACTAAATCTCGATCAGAAGCCAGATTACAATAAATAACTGATTATTGATTATATTACCACCAAAGTACACGTCGTGGTATGTAAAGATATCATTCCAGAATTTGTACGAACCTGTGTGGTAATCTTATATTGATGGCATTATTATGGACCCCGGCGGGCACAGCATGGGCCACTACGATTCTGAATTACAGGTCCTCACTTAATACAGATAATTTCATGTCAGATCTCCTGTATAGATAAATGTGCAGGCTGCAGTGTACTTTACTTGACCTCAGCAACTAGGCCGCCGGCTACTAATGGGCATTAGTAACTTTGCCGTAAATCACCTAATATCAGACGACAGTTAATTAGCAGTAGTTTAGTCCTGCAACGAGTGCCTTGGTAACTGCAGAAGTAAGATTAATTCGACAGTCTTTTGAGAAAGGTGACTTTATATTATAACGTGAACTATCTAAACTGACACTCATTACTAAAATTCGCTTAATTTAACTAGATACAATTACATAGTTAAAATATTATCTATATGAATTTTATTAATTACCACAGTTTTCTATTTTTAAATAAAGACAATTGTGTTCATTAGCAACAACTAATTTAAACAAAAATGCAATATTTACCAAAAACCTGTTTGTCAAAATAGACATTAAAAACGGTATAGGAGTGCAATGCAATGCTTTTATTATTTGTGTGTTAATACATATGTACATACATAGCTGATATTGCCTTGTCAACAGTTTTTGTGTTTTATTTGAGGTTTTTTCCCGGTAGGTCATACTTAGCCATAGAACACAAATTATGTAAAATTGTCTTGTAATTCATACAAGAATTGAGATCCTACATCTTTTTGAAGTCCGATAAAACTGCCGTAAAATCACTTTCAAGACATGAGATATATACTTACAATCATGACACAGCCATATTGTCAATACGTAGTAAAATTACAGTATTAATTTGTGTTAGTTCAGCTAACCGATATATTCCTATACAATCAGCTCTCTCATAGATAGAGTAATAAGTTTACTCTTTTAATAAGTTTAATTAAACTAATTAGTCGTCCATTTCACGCTACACTGTTACTGTAAAAGCCTGTAAACGAGCGTCTCTAGGTACTTATTTTGTGAATCCTATAAAAGCCAAACGTTGTTTACATTTTCATTTGTCATTTTCTTTCTATTTTAAAATCAAATTTATGTTTTACATACTGCGTTCACTTTTGGTTTCAAACATATTGATAGTTTAAAAGGATTGTAGTTGTTACTTTAGTTTACGTGTATCTGAGTTCGTTTCCTGGTTCAGTCACACTAAGTCATTATTTTTAACAGTACGGTAACAAAGTTAAAGATATATTCATTTATCGACACATTATTGCCCCTGGACATTCTAGTAATAATAATATGCAACACTGTATATAAAATAATTGTCAACATTTTCGTCTAGTTCATCAAGTGTTTACGATAATTCCAGCTTCTACCTATTCGTTATGTTCGTGCGAAACCTATTGCCTATCATAGTTCGAAACGTATTGTAATAGTTAGTTCGTTTCCGTTCTTCATCGTCGCTTTAGTTTTGACTTTGTGTATCTTTTGAAACACTGCATGACCTATGTTTGAACACAAAGTTGAGAAAATCAACTCTGGCTACATGATATTTATATAACTTTTACGGTTTGTACACATTCACAAAATATCGACGAGAATCAATATCACGCGTTGACCGATTGAATCCAAACTCAGTATTTATACCCATAGTGAAAATAAAGAATAACTTGTATCTACTGGTGAAAATAATGATGAATGATGAACCGGGATGATGGAGGATTTTACTACATGGCTTGATTAGGTTACTTTTATTTTAGGAAAAGAATAAGGTTATATGCGGGCAGCAACCGGCAGTACCTAGATAGTCAACTATAAAACAAGATCTCAAATACTTCCCTTATATCTGTATACACACACTCAAGAATCACACACGTTATCTCACACAAGTACCTACTAACTGTGTCTGTACGTACACATACAAAACGATGGAACCTACTAAAAGAAGATTTTAACGTAGATTTTTCGCAACTAGCAAGCTCGCTGAAGCGGGAATAAGTATGTGCTGTGCATACAAACTGACTGAACTATCCGAGTCAGCGCTTTTTACCAGCAGTTTTACTCACACGCTACAAGACTAGAATGTGACCGGGTAGGGAATTAACTTGTGTCTCGAACGTATAATGTTGGTGTTGCTTTTTTATGCGGTACCTGCGGATCTGGCTATTGTAAGGTAAAATGCAATACAGTAAGAGGCAGAAATTCAAACGATGGATGGATTGCAAGATGACGACTACCAGAGCATGTATGCAAGAAGATATAGTAGCACTGATTCCGAACACGTTGAGATAAGGTATAGATAGATATAGTAATCATACCTAATACAAGTACGGAAGTCGAATCAATATTCAAAAGCGTAGCCGCCATAAAAGAAGATTCAAAAGACTTCTTGTAAATACACGATCAGTCACAATTTCCCTAAAGATGTCTAATTTTTATGAGATTATTAGAAGTAGCTAAAACTTTTTTTAAATATTTTTTATTCTCACATTTTTGCGTGGCCGCAAACTACGCAGGTAGAATCATAATTTTCTCATAATATCATAGAACTTTCCCCAAATCGAATTTATCATAATCAATCTAGTAAGAGATACAGTTTCATCTCTAGATACTGTAACATAATTTATTATTATTGATTACCTTCTCTTAGAGAAAGTGCTAATTATGTCCATGAAATAAGATAGCTTTTACTTTCGTGCAAAAGTTGGGAGGTACTAAAACCGCAACATTGTAGAGGAGACTCTGAACAAGTATTAAAGAAAACTAGGGCTATAACAATCGTACCTAATTTCTGAATATAATGTGGTTTTATTACTGAACCGATTTACAAAGTTTTCAATTTATTGCTTGTTACGTTCTTAGTACGTATTGTTCAGAGAAAGTGATGTATTTGTTGGTTTAGTCCTTTCGGCCATTTTGCCTCGACATATGGTACTGAAATTTATAAAGACAAGCTTTATTTATCTTTTTTTCAGTACTAAGCGTCGATTGTCTAAACAAAGCCAAGATTTGAGAATTGAAACTGATGTGTAGTAAACTTTAGAAAATAACTAATGTTTCGAGCAAGGCGTAGTGGGTATCTGTTATTTAACAAAAATACAGTGTTTTATAACCTCATCGTTAATAAAACACTTCACCCTCCTTCGTACAAAACATGAACCATGATACATCCAAGGAAAACAAAACAGATCTGTTGAAAAATGCAGGCTTGTACGCCAACATACTTTGAGGCAGACGAGCCATTGACACACATCCACTGAGGCCGCCTAGACAAGAGCTGTCTTAACGTGCTCTTCAGCGTTCAAAACGACGGTATATGTCTTATTACCGTCACCACTTAAATGGCTACTCTGAGACTTAAAAACATGCCAATGATGTTTAGTATGAGCTATTTGCGACTAGCTCTTTGCGGGGGTAACCAAAGAAACGATGGCGATGATAGATTGTGTGAAAGATGATAATTATATGACTTCAAAATAGGTGACTACTGAGAAGACGGCTGAAAGCAATATTAGACTAATATCAACATGCAAAAACATGCAACATGAAAAATTGGGAAACAAATAGCTGGATGATGATGATGACAGGTCGATCGGGACGATAACAAATCTGCAACGTTGTTTATTTATTAAAGGTACAGCCAGCAGCATATTTATAGTGTGTAAAATAGAAATAGTTCACAAGAAGGCAGTTATTGAACTAGTTTCGTGACGATAGTTTATTTGCACACAAAAGTTATATCTCAAATTTTTACAGAAATCTGGATTTGCTTGATAATCTACAATAAAGTGGGAAAGACAATTCCATAAATACACCGGGAACTTGGGTCCAATCAATTACTGAATCAATCGCTCTGATTGAGCGTGAAATTGGGACGTCTATAGTCACCTTAACCTCAAAGTACTGCTGTGGCGTTGTGCTACGGGTCGTGAAGTTCCGAAAATAAGCTTACTCAAGCTTATTTCGAAAACTTCGACGACTAATGGTTTTTTTATTAATGGAGATTACAAAAGATAATGAAAGAAAGAAATAAAATTTGTTTTTTTTTGCGCAAACAAAATGCATAAGTACCTATTACAAAAAAAAATACGCAGATTAATACAAAGTAGCCAAAAGCCTTGTATTCAAAGCGTTAAAAGTTTGACAATGTTGTCTATTGTTTTATGTCAAGGTAGGTCACAGTTTAATCGATCAGTCTTATTATTTTACTCTTTGGTTTAATCTACACCACGATCAAAGCTAATACACGTTGCGTAATTACTACGCGTTGCGACACTGGCAAATGACAACAAACAAACAAGACATGACATCTACGAGGTATCATTACACAGAATCGTGTACAGTCAACAGCAAAAGTAGATGATCAAAATCAGAAACTCAATACTAGTGAACGGAGTTCGCGTCAGAACTGTGTGGCGTCGGAGTGATTCAAAAGTATATGATTGTAAATTATACCAAACATTTAGTACTAGTACAGCTGTCATATATTCGTGATCAGTTATAACTCCAAAAGTTATAAACACAATTCGCATCAGAACTAAGAAGTAAAAAAAAATTCAAAACTAGTGAACAGTCCACGATTGTTACTTGGAAAGCAATAAAGATATTGAGTATTGAGTACAGTTGAAATCAAAAATTAAATGATGAAACTGAGGCCACGTAATCATGAAGCAAATAATTCTTATTTTTAATTATCCCAGTAATTTTGTTTGTTATGTTTTACGGAAAAGCTGAATTTGATAAAGATTTGCATATTTAATAATATATGCCAAATTTCATCCAATTGAACCCCGAAAAAAGCATAATTATGTTCATTAAAAATCATATAATTTAAAAACTTTACTAAGTACATTAATTTTTTTTTTTTGTATCTTCTGTCAAATGTTCAAAAGTAGCTGATGTGATACAAAACGATAATTCAATAAATATTATTATCTTTGTATGTTCGCGAATTTATGTCAATGTTCAAAAGTAGCTATACAGTAGCGGCTACAGTATATTAAAAACGGAAGGTAGATTGATATTTTTATCTCTAGTCTAGTCTATTGACACTGCTTGCAATGTTCTAAAGTAGCTGATGCGATACAAAATCATAACTGTAGCCGACTGGGCAAAAGCAATTATTGAGTTATGATTTTGTATCGCATCAGCTACTTTAGAACATTGCAAGCATTCTGTAGCCGACTGGGCAAAAGCAATTATTGAGTTAAGATTTTGTATCGCATCAGCTACTTTAGAACATTGCAAGCAGTGTCAATAGACTAGACTAGAGATAAAAATATCAATCTACCTTCCGTTTTTAATATACTGTAGCCGCTACTGTATAGCTACTTTTGAACATTGACATAAATTCGCGAACATACAAAGATAATAATATTTATTGAATTATCGTTTTGTATCACATCAGCTACTTTTGAACATTTGACAGAAGATACAAAAAAAAAAAATTAATGTACTTAGTAAAGTTTTTAAATTATATGATTTTTAATGAACATAATTATGCTTTTTTCGGGGTTCAATTGGATGAAATTTGGCATATATTATTAAATATGCAAATCTTTATCAAATTCAGCTTTTCCGTAAAACATAACAAACAAAATTACTGGGATAATTAAAAATAAGAATTATTTGCTTCATGATTACGTGGCCTCAGTTTCATCATTTAATTTTTGATTTCAACTGTAGGTACTCAATACTCATTATTTTTATTGCTTTCCAAGTAACAATCGTGGACTGTTTACTAGTTTTGATTTTTTTTTTACTTCTTAGTTCTGATGCGAATTGTGTTTATAACTTTTGGAGTTATAACTGATCACGAATATATGACAGCTGTACTAGTACTAAATGTTTGGTATAATTTACAATCATATACTTTTGAATCACTCCGACGCCACACAGTTCTGCCGCGAACTCCGTTCACTAGTATTGAGTTTCTGATTTTGATCATCTACTTTTGCTGTTGACTGTACATGCAGTTTGTATATTATTATGTTGTAAGAGATTCTCTGTTCTTAATAACAGGCATGGGCCATACACGATATCTCAATAGTTAAGCTTTGATGTTAGGTTATCCGCTAGTGGTTTACATAGATCATTGAATAAAGGAGCTTCGTTTATTTCAGATTTAATTGATTTGATTTTTTCATTGATTTACTAAATGTGTTTCTCTAATCATAGTTCTGGATCCATTGTTAACACAATATCTCTTCCGTATCAATTTTTCCACTCTGATAGCGACTTCTGATATGGCTAACAGTAATAATAGCTAATGATAATGATGCAGCCACACTACAACAAGACATTGATAACATACAGACCTGGAGCACTATAAACAATCTCAACTTAAACATCAATAAATGCGCTATCATGTCTTATTCAAAAGCCAAACAACCCATCCATAACATCTACACTTTAAACAATGTCATCCTCAAACGCGTTTCCACTGTACGTGATCTTGGCACACACTTTGATCCGCACCTCACCTTCAATAGCCACATAATTCAGACCTGCAGCAAATCTCGTAAAAACCTCGGCTATGTCTTACGACAGGCAAAAATTTTCGACAACCGACAGGCTATTACCATATTGTATAATTCTTTTATCCGCAGCTTATTGGAGAGCAATAGCGTTATCTGGAACCCACATGAAAAAGTTTACACCCTTCTTGTTGAACAAGTTCAGAAGAGCTTTGTTCGCTACCTGTACTTTAAACTATACGGTTACTACCCATATATGTACCCGACGCCATTTATACTAGGGATGGTTACGTACCAAAGTCTAGAGGTTAGGAGAAATCTTTCGCTTGTAAAATACTTCGTTCTAATAATTCGTGGTTCCCTCTTTAATTCTTTCCTGCTGCAGCACATCTGCATAAATGTTCCACTACCCATTAGGCATTCACTTCGCCCTCGCCAACGTCCTCTATTTTCAATACCTCAAGCCAGTACTGTGACCCTCAAGACCAGTCCTCTTTACTTAGCCCTTACCTTAATTAATAATATTTTGCATTTTGGTGATTCACTTGATGTGTTTACTAGCACCGAACTGACTTTTCTTAAAACTGCGAACCTTTACTTCGTGTCTATTGCCACTCCCAGTACTATTATTTCTTGATTGCATAAATTATTATTTACGTACCTAGTTTGTTATTTTTAAGAATTCTGTTTGTACCTATCCATTGCTTTTCTATATACAAATGTTAGTATATATGAGCGCAACATAATGTTATTGATTCGTATAATATTATAATATCTATGAGTCATTAAATTATAATTTCGATGTACTAATATCTAACCTATAACTTGTATGTTTAGTGCACACTGTTAATATAAGTTGGTTATTAAATAAATAAATAATAAATAAATAAACTACTATAAAAAAAACGCATCTTCCTAACCTTGGTCACAAAACATACGAACACAGTAAACAAAATGGCAGCTTCTATGTATGTATAGGCGAATAAAACAACGCAATTGTATAATAAAGATAGGTACTGATTTACTGAAAGAAACCAGTTCCGGCATCCGACATGCCTTATTTTGCTAACGTACACAATTTCGCGAAGTTCCTCGGAGAAGTCTACAGAAACTTCCAACAAAAGCTGTTCCGGAACATCAAAGATCCGAACTATCTCCAACTGCTCAGGACCAAACACATTTTGACTGAGCCAAGCTGACCTAGGCCAATACCCCCAAAAAACGGCTTCTTAAACTGGAGCAGGAAGGTCATTCACGATAATAATTTCCAAGAAACAATGGAACGTAACTATCGAAGTTTAAATATTCATCAAATACCTTATATCTGTCGTGGGGACGTTGAAACGGGCAAAGTTTCCGTGGAATCCCTGCAAACGACATTAGGCGAGTGCCGGAGGATCCCTGATTTGTAACTTTGCCAAAGTAGGCCGGGATTGGGAATTAATTGTCTTTTAGGACTGTTCAGAAGACTTTCTGCCGGTTTCTTGCCGATTGTGAGTGTCTGCAAAATTAATTCTTCTGTTTTCAAGTGCGATTTGACTTAGCATTTTAGTCTGTTAGGTCTCATGAGAAGGATGATGCTAAGTGTGTTTTGGTCATGAGTTATCAGTAACTTACTTTGCAAACAATGAATGTAATGAAACGAACAATGAATGAATCCTTTCACGTTGACACAAATTCGCAAAACTACATAAACGGTGTAACTCAAGTCGTTTGATGCCACTGGGCCCTAAACTACATATTTGGATTAAAGTTTACCAAGACCGACGTCAAGAATAAGTAGGTTCCGTATGAAAGCTTTTCATATACAATAAACTCAAGTAAGTGTAATTGTCACCCATTTAGTAGTCAAATATGTCATGAAAATAAAAACTTGATTTGGCAAAAGACAGTCAGTGTTCAGTGGCAAAAAGTTTAGCAAAAGTAAGTAGTAAACTGAAGAAACATCAACTACGTAGTCGTTGCGATAAAACAAAGGAAAGATATTCGAGACGTCTTGGAAAGAGTAACTTGTATTGTGTTCTGCTATGAAACAGACTATAAAAGATGTACAATGGTTCTTAGTGTTGCTGTTATATGACTTAAATCACTTGGCTTTCGAAAGAAAAAATATGATTTTTACGTTGGGTTAAAAAGTTCTACCTAGGGTAGTACTCATCTTCCCAAATATGTGGAGGCGGCTCTGTTTAACTGCATGCAGCTGAATATTTACAGGAACCAGTATTTTACATGAAGCTACTACCCATCTGACCTCCACAACCCAGTTACCTACCCGTTTGTCATGACTGGTTGTCAGATTTTCGGGCTACTGACTACCAGAAACGGCTGTCGATCTGCAAATGACAGGTTTGACATGATTTGCAAGCCACGAAGGGATCTCGATCCACGGGCCGACCTTAACAAGTATAGCTTAACTTTCGCCCGATATGTTCCGAAACTATAATAGTCACATACAGCAGTTTGTCAAAAATTCACACAGCTACAAGGTATTTATGATATTCGTAAAGCATTAAATTACAATAATCCCTTTGACATATACTTTTCACAATAATGTAGGCAAATAATACTGTTGCCAAATTAATCAGATTTTATCAAGTAACATTTTCACGCCTTGCTTTGTACATATTTTAAAACAAAACAAATTGAGTTTTAATCATAAAATCCGACCTTTTAAAACCCTATTTAAAGTGGCAACTGAAACAGGGTTTATAAATACAAATAAGAGCGAAAATTTATATTTACTGAAATATTTGGTACCTCTGGAAAGTATTTACAAGTGACGAGCACTTTGCATAGATTCAAGTACCCATAAGGGGTTTGTGTAATTGAAATGAGCATAAAGAATATTCTATTCTATTCTATAGTTTGACCATTTAGATGGATGACCATCTTTACGTACCGAGACTCCTACGTGCCTCGGAAAGCACGTTAAGCTGTTGGTCCCAGCTGTCATTTGTGCATATTTGACAGTCGTTACGGGTCGCCAGAAGCCCGAAAATCTGACAGCCAGTCATACCAAGGGGTATCGAATACGATACCCCTTGGTACCCCCCCCCCAGCCCAGTTACTGGGTTATGGAGGTCAGATAGGCAGTCGCTCTATGTAAAATACTGGTATTCAGCTGCATCCGGTTAGACTGGAAGCCGACCCTAACATAGTTGGGAAAAGGCAGATGATGATTCTATAGTTTGACCCTCAGTATATATTATGGTCAATGTATTGTTTCTTCAACTAGCATTAATTTTTGTTTTCCGAAAACTGTTCACGTTTAATGATGAGATTATTATAGAGATAACGGTGAAATTTCCCAGTTGCTTCAACTAATAAGTCAAGGTTCAATTGGGCTATGGGAGGAAAATGGATGGATTCTAGTCAGTAAAAGTTTGACACTCCCTTCCGCTCCACCCATAGCGGGAAACCTAATTTGAAGATTTCCCATCCTTAAAAAAAATGGTCCAATTTATATGAAGGAACCAATATTAAACGTGTCAACCTAAAAGTGAATCTATTAACGGCGGAATATTTCTGTGTCTTTCAATCAAAATGAATCAATTTAGTTGAACCATGTATTATTTGTGTAAACGAACTGTGTTGCTAATATTATGTTCCATACAAAACATGATTGTTTGCTTAACTCTAAAACTATAATGCTAACACCGCTCCAATTGATCAAATTACAATTTACCGTTTAATTAACACTATTGCGTATTGGAAACGAATTAGCATTAAAGTGAGCCGATATCTATAAAACGGTTATCAGCTGTGCCACTGTTTATTACAATGTGGGTTTAGTGCTATGCCACATGCTGTCCATGAGGCTCATCGCATTCAATAATAATCCAACTCATTTAATGGACTGTAGTATGTCGATGATGACGAATCTTTATTGGACTTATTAAAAGTTGAAAATAGCTCGTTTCCAGACATACCTAACTCACTCTTACTGTCGATCAAATTAATTCTTCAGACAAAGGTCATTTAGTCCAGCAAAAAAAAAAGATTTACTTATCAAGTAATAAATGAAAGTCAGGTGCTGGTATTCTTAATACTTACAAACCAGCTGCTACTATCTATAATTTATTGTGTCTTTTTGCATCACTACAATACTGTGCTATACATTGATGTTATGTACACATAATAATAAGAATATTAGCCTATTATTGTCACACAGAAGCAAAGGCCTCTTTGGATAGGTATAGAGAACGCATAAACATAAATCATAGCACAGGTTTCCTCACGCTATTTTCCTCCACCGATGTAGTGATGTCCATTCACATAGATACCGTATTGGTAGATACCGTGATAAAATACAATCGATTATCTCATACAAAAATGGTTGCCAGCAGGTCTACGGTCTATCCCAAAAAACCTCGTGCACAATGTTGGGTATGCACACAGTTAATAAATTGTGTTAACGTTGAAAAAATATTTGTCCACCTGTTGCTTGTTAGCCGCATTGTTCTACAACAGTAATGAACAAAACTATGTGCGAATTGTTTGTCTAGAAAAATAGGGTAGCAGTGTCTTAATTTGGCGGTCTTTGAGTGGGTACCTAAATTATGAATTTTACGCACGCATTGATCTTGGAGTGATAAAAAAATTCAAGTGTCATATCGCCATGTCGGTCCTCGTCGATCGATAACATTATGCAGATCATTCAGATCCATCTGGTGAAGTGCATCACCCGGATCACGTTTTTTGATCGACTATTACCGTTGTGGTGGTACAATTAACTGTAAATTGATATCATTTACCGATATCAAAAGTCATGTTAATAATAATAATAATAATTGATCTAGAACAATCTCATATTGATACTATAGCGTCAAATAAATGGCTTAAAATCGGTAACTTATTTCCGGAAACCGAGGGTTTTATAATCGCAATACAGGATCAGATCATAAATACAAAAAATTACAGGAAATTCATTATAAAAGACCCCACAATAACAAACGATAAATGTCGAAAATGTCACACACAACCAGAGACCATACAGCACATAACAGGGGCATGCACAACTCTGACCCAAACAGACTATACACACAGACACAATCAGGTAGCAAACGTCATCCATCAACAACTGGCACTTAAATACAAACTCATACACGATACAAACACACCTTATTACAAGTACGCACCACAAACTGTTCTGGAAAATACTACACACAAACTCTACTACGACCGCGCCATACTGACTGACAGAACCGTACACTATAATAGACCAGATATAACCCTTCAAGATAAAGTTAAAAAAATCACATACCTCATAGATATTGCAGTCCCTAATACTCATAATTTACAAAAAACAATAGGTGAGAAAATCAGCAAATATGCTGAACTAAAAGAAGAAGTGACCAGAATCTGGAAGCAGGAAAAAGTGTACGTAGTACCTATTGTTGTCTCTGCGACGGGTGTAATACCCAACCACCTCCACCACAGCCTCAAACTTATAGACCTGAAAGACTCTATTTACATAACACTCCAAAAAGCCGCAATTTTAAACACCTGCAGAATAGTAAGAAAGTTCATGCAAATTGAGGAAAATGAAATCAGTCACACTAACACACAGACAACTAATCATTAAAAACAAATCACAACACATACTCTACATTGACTTGGCTTGGGCCCGTTAATGTAGTTGAAACTAGCCAAAGAGCTAAGAAACAAAATTTGTTTACCGAAAATAATAATAATAATAATAATAATATCCTTGGACATTTGACACAACGCCATATCGTCCCAAGCTAAGCAACCTAATGCTTGTGTTATGGTAACGAGATGGCTGATAAACTACTTATATATTTTTTTTTTTTTGTAAATACATACATATTATAGATAGAAAAACACCCAGATTCGTAACAAATACTTGCAGGTCGTACAAATATTTGTTCCGTGCGGGAATCGAACCCGCGACATAGAGGAATATCGCCAGGGCTATCATTATGCGTTTGAAATTGTTGTGACCGGGGATAAGAATAGTCAATAAGCAGTCAAAATCAAATTGTGTGACCTCTTAGTCACAAAATTTAGACATTTAACTTTCCTTTTCTTCGTCATGTACATACCTACCTTACCACCGCCTCTGCTCACCCTATAAACACCAAAACCCAGTTATCATCACTTGTTATGTTCCTTCCCGCGTTTCGCGTAACTCCCATTACGTCTTTCTATAACTTCACACGGCGACAATTCGGTAATACCAAGCGCCTTCTCAAAGATTATTGTGACAGACACGCTGCTGCGTGTCAATGTTCTAAATCCAAGGTTGTCCTGTTAAATATTATTTATTTTCACCCAGAATGGATAAAATGGAGATTAATGTTCTAAACTAAACATTTGCGTTTTTAATATCAGAGTGCTCCGAAAAATCAAAATTAAAAACTCCAAATTGGATAAAAGTGAAAATCGAAAGGTTATCAAAATAAGACTCGTACAGCGAGAGAGAGTGTTCTTAAGAAAGCTTTTTTATTCGACATCAAAATAGAAAGGGTGAGAACTTAAAAGAGTAAAAACCACGACATTTAAAGGGTAGAGAAGTCCGTATTTAAAAAATAAGCATTTTTGAAGAATTATCAAGAAAAATGATGTAAACTAATCCACAACACTTTAGTCTATGACGTACCGTATCGAACGAAAACCATTTCCCGTGACGGGAATGAAGTGAAGAAAATGTAGTCTCCTCTGTATCGACGATATCGGAAACAAATGAGTTTAGTTAGTACGCCGAGCCTGGCTCCCGGTTAGGGCTGTGCTGAAATTGAACGACGTAAAGGGATTTTAGGGCTGTGCTATCTGATTTTGGGCGTATTTGAATATGTTGATGTGTGATGGGAAGAGTTGCTCTGACGTTGAATTTTTGGCACAAAAAGTTGTACGTTATAAATAACTAACAATCAGCCCCAGCTCCACACGGTTTTTGCGACTTTATAAAACATTGAGATTAATTCTTTGTATAACATAAATAAAACCGCATCAAAATCGGATGCGTAGTTAAAAGAACAACACGGTTACAAACAGGCTCGAAAAGCAACTTTAATTAAGTCATTAACTGCCACGCAGCAGACACAATAGAAAAACTATTGTTCGCGGTCACCGGTGACCGCGTTGGCGCTCAACGTGTTAAGCAGAATTATGTCATTAATATCATGCCCCCTTTTTTATTGAGGGTGGTAAATCATCCAATGACTTCTCCCGCTCTGGCTGGAGCGGAAGGGAGTGTCAGACTCTTACTGACTAAAACCCATCCATGTTCCTTCCTTAGCCCTTTATGTTCCGGGGTAGCGGTAACCCTTTCGAACAATGCCGCTTAAATATGACGACCCTGACAAGCAGTTGTACATAGGAAAACCGAGGCCGTGAATATTGAATTCGGTTAACGTTGCCACTGCTCAGCATGCCTCCTTAGCAGACGGATGATGATTATAGTAAGTTCATTTTATCTTGTGGAATCTCCTAGTCCCTTTTTAAGACAAGTATGAGTTTAGTTAGTAGCCGAGCCGAGTTTAGAACGACAAAGAACTATGCAGATGTTCCCGATAAAAAAAAAATAACCCAATTCGGTAATTAAACTTATGCCACTACGGCAACCATATGCCACTGAAGGCTGAAACCCTACCATTAATGTTTCATGCCACCGGGACACATATAAAAATGTAAATAAATGTTAATTTTCATTGCTCTCGGAAGGAATTTGGAACGAGCTAATCAATTTTTACGACACCTTGAAAGGGTTGCAAACGACCACAGCTACTCAATTTGTTTATTGTCCCACAATATGGCGGCTGTCAGCTGTTATTGTTTTTGTATGATCGTGGCTTATTTTGGTTTTGGGCTTACCAGTACAGGGTGTATTCAAAATTAATCTATAGGAATGAAGATGTCTTCGTCAGATGCTGAGTAGGGTCATAGCCTTATCATACTGCCACATAGGTCATTACTACTAAAATCACACCCATATACATACACTTAACTTAAATCTATAATTTATATGGCGTACATAATAATAATAATTTAATAATAATTTTTTTTTTCAAATAAAACGTTTACAAAAAGTGTACATGTAGCCAACAGTAATAAGTTTTCCATACAATTAAAGTGCCTAAAACTAAGATTTTATTATAGGTGCAAGTAATGGTTGTTCGGAATTGCAATTTTATGTAGCGACCAGCCCGTTCTAGGTTAATTTAAACCTGTGTTTCAGGCTATCAATAAAAAGCATTATAATAATATCTTTCTACCATTGTTACTATTCAATCACGTGGTTTAAAAATACCTCGTTGCCTACTTTAATATAACTTACACATCAACAAACCGATCAATACTTCCAATTGATCTGTTCAATCAGACTGCTGCCATTATCAGGATCTGTTTGAAGGTTTTCCATTACCCTGAATTTGTAATGCTGAATTAAAATCAGTTCGTACCCTTGTTTCATTTCAAACTGCTAGTATAACATCCAATCTGCAAGTTCATCAATTAGGTAATGGATGAGAATATGGAGATTGTCTTTACAACTTTTGTTATTGACAGAGTGATACACTATAAGAGGAATAATAATGAATGAAGCTTGCTGTATGTATGAGTACTAACATTAGGTCCAACTGTAATAGAATGTTTATTAAAAATACATATGTCAAACATATTATATTCTATATTCATGCTTGAACGATTGCTCAAAACGATTAGATACCCGAAATCATACATTTTTCTAAATACAAATGACAAATATTAAGTACACTAAGTCACTATTTGGCATTCAGCGAATGACCACTTGCTTTTTAATGAAAACATCCCAAAACGCTTTGTACAGTAAAAAGAATTAATTGTGTATAAATTTGGCATCCTAAGCCAATGTACCGTGTTATAGCCATTTCATACTACTGTAACTTAGTAGTCACTGCCTTTACAAGGTACAATTCAACAAACTGTCGATTATATCAAACAACAAGTTAATAATCCATCCTAATAGCTACAATACAAAGTAAAGTTTGTAAACCACAAACCGCTGATACGGTGACTTACACATACACTCGCGGCCAGACTTACATACTATGTGCACAGTTAACATTAGATCGGAACATGAAACTTGGGGCGATTTATCATAAAACGCCGTACGCACGTGGGGCGCGCTTCGCTATGTATGAACTATGGGAACAGGTCACATAGACAGCGGAAAAAAACAATTTGCAATCTGAAAGTAAGAGATGTAAACACGCAGTCTGTCCCACCACTCGGTTCCATACTGCGTCAACATTTTGGTTTTCTTGCAAATTCGACTATTTGTATAACAACATTAACATACAGTGTTGCAAAAGCGCACTCTAAACCTGATTACGAAAATTAGACTATGATGCCACGGAGTAGCTAATATTGTTCCCTCGTAATATTGAATAATTTCCGGTACTTGAATGTATCACACTCGCAACCGTCGTTTTAGCTTTCCTTACACTTCACCAACCCGAACTGGGTCCGCGTGGTAGATTATGGCCCACTCCACCTCATAGAGAGGAGTCCTGTGACACATCGCCTGCACAGTACACACGTATTACATTATGCCTAAATGTTTAGTTGTTTACTTTGTTGGGTAATTAATTTAATCACAAGTTAACAATTAATACTATGGCCGACAAAAGTTTAAAACTAAACGTCATTGAGACAAATCAGTAAGATTAGTATCCCTAAAGGAATCATTCGTCAAGTATTAACATAATCCGGTAAACGCTATCACTTTGACCACGGCCCAACTAGGTCATCGATTTAGTGGTTAACGCCTTATAATAATTCACGTATTCAAGCCCACTGATTGGTCGGCCGCTACATGCATGGGATGAGATGGCTGAATGGCCAGCATTCTTTGTAATGGCGTATAAGCTATGGGGTGTTATGAAAATGTGGGTAATTAGTTCATTCATTACCGTTTTCGGGTTAAATGGGGATGTTGGCTGTTTGTATGTTTTGACTAATGACTAGTGGGGCGTTTATAATCGTTGAGCTTTTTCGTCTTTGTTAGGTTTAATCATGGCCATCAGGTTGGGTACGTTGTAAGCAGTAAAAGGCTAGAGATAATATTATAGGTGTAGTAGGTATGGCAACCAACGATTAGAGCTTGTTTTACAGGTTATATGTGATTTCAATTTTGTGGGCATTCAAGTTTGACTTCTAAGATAAATGACACAATTTATTTACGTTATAATTATTTTTTGGTTATTTGCAGACGATGTTACTTCATTTCCATACTAACTACTTCATTGACAAACGTTTTATTAATGTTTAGATTTTGCAACTCATTCTCTATCATCCCTCACACTCGATAAACGACTGAAAAACATAATCTATCACCATTGCAATGTCGCCACCCCAACGCGACGTTGAATGGACTATTTTGACGTTTTGCGTTGTCGTTGGGCTATTCCTTTGGCTTTGTACCGCTTTAAATGGACAAGTTTAGGCTTGTTTTTTGTCCGTACTTATGATTGTTGAGCTAATTCCTTGGGCCTATCTCGGGCCGACCGCTCGTTGGATATATTAGGGTTGGCTCAGACTCGCTCGTTCATAAATAAGGGGTGGCGCTTTCGTTTGTTTTCATGATGAGTTTCCTGATTGCGTTAGTGAGTAAGTCTTGAAGTGGTTGGTTCGAAGTTCAGTCTGCTTACGAGTGAGTATTTCAATAAATAAGTCCATAAGAATGCAATTATTTTCCTAGGAGTTAATTTTGAATCCAAAGACAAGAACAGGAGGTTTGTTGTAAATAAACAAATTTTTTATTTTACTACCCTGCGTTGTCCCATTTCTAGGCAAAGAGCTTCTCCATCTTACCATCCATCCTCCTAAGACCCCCTCCATCTTTCGCGACACCTTACTTTGAATTAAAGTTCCCATTTCCATCCAATACGAGTTTAATTACGCTGGTATCACTTTAAGGCAATAATTGCTTAACAGGCCCTTATCAATACGACACATTTTACTCTACTAAGCCCTAAGTGAGCTTAAATCGTGAGAGTTACGTAAGCACTCAGTACATTTCGTCGGCGAGTCCTACCTAAGTAGCCTATGAATACATCCCACGCTTCATTTAACGCCGAGTCGACTTCAGCAGAAAATATCTTGTTTTGTCACGAAATATTCACGGCTTTCATATTTGTATTAACTTTGAGATAAGCTGAATACAGTATTTACTTGCCAAAAGGTTAAGTAAAAAGAAATATACCAGGAAAATGCAGTTCATGCTGTTGTTGAAAATATTTATAATTAACCGTAAGAAGTATATAGGTACTTTTGTCTGAATCTTCGACATAGATTGACCTGTAGGTAGTTTTCTGCTAGTTCTACCTCAATCAATCAATCAATTTGCCCAGTCTTTCCCCAACTATTTTGGGGTCGGCTTCCAGTCTAACCGAATGCAGCTCAATTACAGTATTTTACATAAAGAGCGACTCCCTTATGTAAATATTATTATAATAAGATTTTAACAAAAAAAATAAGATAATTTGCATGTCATACAAGCGGATAGAATCTGCAACATTTGTATCTACTTAGTATGTCCTTTTTACTCTCATGTCAGATACAGCAAGTATTTCATGAAAGTTTATCGTGAAAGCCAAGTATTCCAAAAAGATTATCCAGTACATAAGCATATCAATCAGCGTCAATGGTGCAAGATCACCCGATATTATTTCAAGAATTTCTGCTATTATTTTGTGCTGTAATCTAAAAAATAGACCTTCTGCAACAAATAATGTTCGTCTTCTTAACCGTAACCTTACAAAGTCTTGAAAAATAAACGGAGTAGCTTATTTTCAGTCAGGAAACACGAAGACTTTAAGATATCTTTATGCATTAAGTTATAAAAACATCGCTTGTGTAATTTTGCAGTGTGTGTAAATTCATATCTTTTACGACAGCACGTTCTAGAGTGATTTGTGTAGTCGCTTGGAATTGTGCTTATACGCTTACGTATAAAAGGAGACGCTAAACCGGATGTAAGGGAAACATTTACGCCATAAAAAAATCATAACTAAATAATGCATCAAGAAAAAATCAACATAAAAAATAAAAATTAAAACCTGAGCCTTTGATAAATGTTTGATAACTGACACTCATATATAGTTCAATAGACTAAATAAGTCAAAAAATTTACTTAAATACAATAAAAAAGTAGGTACTTTATCAAAACGGCAGATTCGTTTCAGGCTTTATGGAAATGCTATACGGGTAATTTTACTCAGTAAAATGGCTGAATATTCGATCGTCCATTTGCCCTCATTTCCCTAAACGGCTAGAGTTTTAGCTCAAAGGGAACTCAGAATATATTCCTAAAGACAGCCTAATAACAACATTGTAGTAAGGAATCTACATACTACTATATATTAATATGTTCTCGGTTTTACGTTGGTGCTCCAGGGAAATTAGGATTGTCTGCGGTATCTATTGCTCTTCTACTGAAAACATAATTGAAAAGCCGAATTTATTATTTTGAGTGAAACAAACATAATTTATATATAAATCAAAGTCATATTCTTTATTTTTTAACATAATACACTTTTTTTGTCATTATTTCAAGTGAAAGCAAAATTAAAACCATATTTTAACTAGATTTTTATAGAAAATTGTTGTAAAAGAGAGACCGTTTCAAAAGTCAATTCGGTAGGTCAGTAGGTCGATTGGATAGGAAAATGTAAATGAGGTTATAATGAAGAATAGAATTATATAGAAGAACCTTGCAATAAGTAGTAGTCAATAAAATAATATTTACACAAAGAAAAACTCGTACGAATGACGAGCTATGTCTAATAGTTATTTTATATTTGTAGGTTCCGCAATATGTAACCGATTCCAACAGATCAACTTTTCTGCCAATCAAACTGTCCCTTATCTCACCTAAGTAAGTGTCTAGAAAGAAATAGGAACCTAAAATATTACATGTTTTCGTCCGCAATACAAGTATGGAAATTCCTAGCCCTCTTGTTTACTCAAAGCCTATTTTTTTCCTACAAGGTCACCGTATTTTTCCTTGTGCCTATTACTTTATACGTATAGGGAAGGTTATACAGAAGAGGTAAGTAGTCTATGGTAAATTGATATGATAATCGAAGTAACATATGGTTTCTTATTTGTGTCAGTATTTTGTGACATCGATTGTTGCAAGAAGATATTAACTTAACCTTAATATGTCAAAACTGAGAACTGATCTTAAAAATTCATGGTTAAGCTGACGTTAACCATTACTTAAATGTTTCCTAAGTTTATAAATAAATACACTTTATAATAAGCTTTAATTAAGAGAATATTGTATTTAATTAATGTAGCAAAAGCATAATCAGCCTATAATCTCCCTACTGCTGCGATGCGATACAGTCCACCTCTCTTCGAGAGGGACTGGGCTGTAATCCATCACGCGTGCCCAGTACGGGTTGGTGGATGTCACATTTCTTAAAAAAAAAAATCTAGGACTTGCCTGTTTTCTCACGATCCTGTGTTCCTTCACCGTTTTGAGAGCCGTGGTGATGAAATTTTTTACATAAAGTAAAGCGCCTGCTTGGATTCGCTCGTAAGTCTGGGCAATATGGTTTTGTTAATTCACTTAAAAAAACAAAAAAAAAGTAAAGATTTCCGTGTTCCTGAGTTGCTTCGGAAAAAATCTTTATAAACTTATAAAATGTTTATTAATATCAATTCCCACTACACCAATTTAATATTACGTATTATCTTGTTACGCAATGAAACGTTAGATTTATGCAGATGAAGAGATACATACGCATCAGACAGACTTTGTTCGAAATGTAAATTTTCAGGAGCTGGCCTTTCAGAAGGATACGCATTGTTTTGAAGCTGTCCAAAGATTTCGCTCGCATGCCACTGTACAGGTGAAAATGAAATTCCTGTTTTCAATACAGATCCTACGGCAATATTTGTATTCGTATGAAAACCTTACATAATGTCCCATTTTTATACGTTTACTTGACGAGGGTCTAGTGTATGCTGTATGAATAATAACACAATGTAAACGTAATATAATAATATGATAAGTTGGACATTTGATGTGTTATTCTGATTGGATTAGGTAAACGAATTTATAAGTCAACGAGTTTATTTCTCCTTTCCTGTATAACATTTGCAATTGCAAAACAGTTTTTGTTACAAAACTTAACAAATTGGTTTATTTTTTATTAAATCAATAAATTAGGTATTCTTTATAAGTATGCCTTAAAATACTTTTACACACACAAGGCACATAAGAGCATAATTTAAATAACTCTGAAGCTGTTTTTTTTATCTTCGGAATTACAATAATATGATTAAATTTCAAACACTTTGTCACATCATCTTACTATGTATACATACTGAATTCTTTTCTAGATCAACGAACATATTGGTTTCATGAAACAACTCGTTCGATAGAAAATTGGATTTCAAAGAATATTGGAGTCTGCATCCAAACGCTATGTAAATGTACCTACCTACAGAAAAAAATGGAAACTACAGTTTGATTGAAAGAATATGTACAAAGGGATAATAGTTTTTTTGTTTGTTTTGTCATTTCTGTTGATATTGGACGTGGTTTTTTATAGAAGTGGACAGCTGAAAAAGAGATACGAAAATAAATACCTAGAGCAAAATTCAACATCACGACTGTAACGCCCGATGGGTTAGGCAGTTTGTTCTTATAGTATTTCGCCAGTTATGTTTAAGCCGAGCCGTTTATGTTTAATAAGGGCGAGCTTATAACTATCAATTTTGAGATATTACCCTAATAAAAAGGTAAAAATAAATTTTAATCTCAATAAAGACATAATAGTCACTTACTGAATAACAATTATACCAGAACATACGTAAATAACACAAAGTCCTTCGTTACAAACTCACCAATGCATTTATTTCTCCAGAAGTGATCGATCTGCAAATTGAATAATAACTAAGTTGAGTTTTGAATACATTGAATGCTAAAGGGAATTCTATTACGAAGTTATGCCCCATCAAAAATAAGCATTTTCAGGGTTACGTACCAAAATAATAATAATAATAATAATAATAATAATATCCTTGGACATTTCACACAGCGCCGTATCGTCCCAAGCTAAGCAACCTAATGCTTGTGTTATGGTAACGAGATGGCTGATATACTACTTATATACATTTTTTTTTGTAAATACATACATATTATAGATAGAAAAACACCCAGACTCGTAACAAATACTTGCAGGTCGTACAAATATTTGTTCCGTGCGGGAATTGAACCCGCGACATAGTGCGCAGCAGTCAATCGCTCAACCACTACGCCAACCGTGTCGTAAATGGTAAAAAAGAACCCTTATAGTTCGACTCAGTAGCTCTGTCCGTCTGTCACAGCAGTATATCTCAAGACTATTCCAAATTTGGAATAGTTTTAGATGACGTTTGGATTTAACTGGACCCAACTATTATGGAATTGAGAAAGATTTTTTTTTGCAACAAGGACTGAAAGGGGTTCTTAAAAAATGAAAGAGGGGTTTTTTTTGTATGGTGAGAAATCATGAAATGACTCCTCCCACTCTGGGTGGAGCGGAAGGGAGTGTCAAACTCTTACTGACTAAAACCCATACATGTAATTCCTTAGCCCTTTATGTTCCGGGGTAGCGGTAACCCTTTCGGACAATCCCACTTACCTGGCAGTCTTCGGCCATGAGCATGACTGCATCGCAGATGGAGGTGACTGCCTCCCACTCCCTCTCGCTCCGGACAATGGCTTGCACCAGGGCCGGGCGCGTGAGGTCGCCGCCGCCGCCAATCACCTCTACGAGGACTTGGCGGTGCCGCGCCCAAGCAGATTTCCACCGTGTGCTCCACCGTGTCCTCTGGGCAATCCTCACAGTTGTGAAACCCGGGCGTTTCCTCCCGCCTGATTATGTGCTGGAACTACCCGAAACATCTATGTCCGGTGAGGACCTGCGTCAGGCTGTAGGTGAGGGCGCCGTGACGCCTCTCTAGCCACTCCTCAAAGAGGGGTCTAACCGCCACTATCAAAGTGGGGCTACTAGGGCATGTGAGAAATCATATTATGAAAGAGCGCTGTTTGCACATTCTCAATTAGCCGCATATTTTACGACTTTTGATGAAAAGTCATCATCATCTTCAGCCTATAGCAGTCCACTGCAAGTACAACTCTCATCCAACTGCTACCAGCCACTTTGCGAAGATCGCCGCTCCACCTAGCTTGATGGCGCCCTACCTTTATGTAGTACATATGTACCTATGTAATAAATAAAAACAAAATATTTACATTATTATTGAGTACGTAAAATACTCGTACGATTCATTATTGACGACTAGGAAGTTTCTTGGAAATTTCTTTCTGACTCTTTAAAAAGATCGCTCTATAAAGAGTCAGAAAGATATTAATTAACAAGTTGATGGACACTGAACGAGAAACAATAAAAGTTTTATTGGTCTGCCTATGAGGGTTTAGTGTCCCTCAAAGTGTAAATCAGTTCATAAAGACCACTATTCTTTGCTTGCTAAAACTACATCACCCGTGCTAAAACGACATTAACATTTTTATTAAATTATAAAAGTGGCAGTACTTTCTCAACAGCACAATTCGAAGCATTATGAATTTGCTTTGTATTTTTTTCGGAGGCTGTCAGTATTTTAGGCGAGTTTATTTAAACACGGCTCACAAAGCCTCAGCCCGCGGGCGGCCGTAATAAAGGTCGTATTCAACTATGAGACGTGATCTTTTACTTTCGAAGGTATTTGCACACTGCTCCGTTGTTTGCTGGGAGCCGGTCAAAGCGTTGAGATATCATTGTATCTATTTACTTTGTATCGAGTTACAATAACTGTACTATTTTGCAAAATCATTGTATAGGTTATACTTGAGGCAATATTAATTTCATAACCAAATTCAATTTGATTAAACTTAGTGGATACTGAATAATTTCTAGAAGAAATATATTTTTTTCTACAAAAACTAGTTTATTGAGATTGTACCAAATTCTCTGGTGCATGAATGCACGAAACTATATTTCATTACAGTCAATAATAAAGTCGAAGACAAGCTACTAACAAATTCTATTATCCCTTCATCCCCTAATCAACATGGCAACAAATCAAAATCATCTCACCCTAGTTCGGAACTTCGTAAGCTATTCGCATAATCTGTTACGCTACAATGGGCAGGCACCTTACTGAACCGATGACGGTATTACTTCGTGTCATAACGGATTTGCGTTGTCTCGTGGCTCCGCCTGCATATATTCGTTATCAGGATCCAAAGTTCCATTGTATTCAAATAAAGACTTTCCTTCTTTATTCCTGTGACGAAATGAGTTCTGCTTATTGCGAGAGAAGCACGCTGTAAAATATTGTAAGGAGGTTTAAGTGACGAAGTTTTTGTCACGCCGGATTTCAGCGTGTTAGCAGTAAAGTTAGGGTTAATGTTATGGAAGGTTTAACGCGTGTTTTGGCTTTGTTTTTGTGTGTGGTGATGGTGGAAAAAATGCCGTGCCAGCTGCTGGAAACCTCCAGCAGCTGGCACGGCATTTTTTGTGGAAGTTGACAGTGATGGAGACGGTGTGTAGGATAATAGTGCGGCAGTTTTTTATGTGCTTTTGGTGAGTTTTCTATGAACTTTTTTTATATCTGTAAATATGAACAAGCTGCAAGTGGACGGCGTAAAAAGGAACTGTGCTCGTGACAATGTGATGTATAGGAGCACAAGAAGGATCTCTTTATACAACCATTAAGGTTGCGTAGAAAAAGAACTTTACTTATTCAATAATTCTAAATCCTCTTCAAAAAGAAACTCTAAATAGCTCAAAACAAACATCCATGGGATACATTTAGATAAAACAAAAGCGTTTTATATACAGAGCCACATTCCAATATTACTTGAATTTCAATTTTCTATCGCCCTCAGCCCCAGTTACAAAGGGGATTGTATTTTTTCACGCTGCGGTATGGGGTTATCTTTATTGGTTTTCCTTCTAATTTAACACGCCGAGTTTCGCTTGGAACGATGTCGTGAAATACCCGTTAGATTTGTTTCGAGGGCTACATTACGGTTTTAGGGATCAGATTCGGAACATTTCGTGGTCCAGATAATTTTAGGTCTCAACTTTGTCTTTATACCCGACTCTCCCAGAATTTAAAATCAGTTACTTACAAGTCTTAGTTCGGATAAAAAAATAATATATAAAGAAATCTTCTTCTTCTTCTTTTCGTGTGGTTAGTAACTAACCTGGTGTCAGAGTTTTAATGCTGCCCATGGGCCTCTGACTTAGCATCACATGCTGTTGAGAAATATCTCTCGGGCATGCCGGTTTCCTCACGATGTTTTCCTTCACCGATTTTAAGCAAGTGATAATTATACAATACGCACATGAATCCGAAAAATCAGAGGTGCGTGCCTTGGGTTCAAACTCGAGACCTATGACTTGGCAGTCACAGCAGGCACCTATGACTTGGTCACACCACAAGGCTATCACTGCTTATACAAGGTGTCCAAAAAGAGTATCGGGTATTTGTTTTAGCGCTGGAGTTGACTCGAAGCGGCGGGCTAGCCCTCGGAGGGCATTGTCAAATCCGCCATTTTGTGCAATTTTAGTTGCAATGGAGTAGTACGCGGGGACGCATCGCGCATTTTGCATACGAGCTTATTATCGTAATGGTGATTCAATTGTGACTGCTCAACGTTTGTATCGTGCGGAGTACCGTACACGCCAACTTTCACCTGAATGGTCATGTTAATAAGCAGAATTGTCGATACTGGGCAGAAGAGAATCCGAGACGAAAGCATGAACGACCCCTGCACAGCCCAAAGGCATAATTGGTCCTTATTTTCATGAAGATCGACGAGGCCGAGCGCTTAATGTGAATAGTGACCGTTATTGCGATATTATGATGCGAAACTTTTTGGGCCCAGAGTTGAGTTTCAAGGTTTCAACTCAAGAACGTGGTTCCAACAAGACGGGGCTTGTTGGAACTTGCCATACATCAAATCAATGAATTGAAGCTGTTAATGAATTGTTCCCTAATAAGGTCATTTCGCTCAGAGGTAACATCAACTGGCCTCCCAGAAGCCCCGACCTTAGCCCACTTGACTATTTCGTATGGGGATACCTTAAAAGTAAGGTTTATGAGAATAATCCGACGAACCTAACGCAATTGAAACAAAACATCAGGTCAGAAATGGCAACGCAATCGAGGGCTATGTGTCGGCGTGTTATCACCAATCTTCGTTTCAGATTAGAAGACTGCCAGCAGCGTAACGGTCACCATTTGGATAACATTATCTTTTCGAAATAATTTTCCATTTTTTATTCTAATAATGAACAATTAAAAAAAAAACTTGATTACTAGTAGTTTTTGTTTTATTGAACAAACAAATACCTGATGCTCTTTTTGGACACCTTGTATAAAGAAATGATAATTTTCAAAGTTTATCCGTGCGTATTAATACCAATTGTTTGTGCTTATGTTGCTCACTTGTTAATGCAATTCTTTAGCATTGGTTTCACTTCTTTATTTGGCATTGGCACCCTTACATTTCTATATAATCAGCCTATAATGTTCCCACTGCTGGAACGCTCTCTCCACGCGGGCCCAGTGCGGGTTGGTGGATGTCACACGTCGTCGAATATTTTTTAGTAATGATACTACTGCTCTCAAAACGGTGATGGATAATATCGTGAGGAAACCGGTATGTCCTAAAATAAAAAATATTCGACGACGTGTGACATCCACCAACCCGCACTGGGCCCGCGTGGAGAGAGCGTTCCAGCAGTGGGAACATTATAGGCTTTTTAGACATTATAGGTTTTTTTAGTTTGAATGTCATCATTCAAACTCAACGACCTACAACTCTTAAGTCGAGGCCGATACCACTGCGCCACCACTACTTTACGCATACATTAAGTCAAAAGTGACTTAGTCATTTTAATTAAACCTACTTTTTTCTTACGTTGGTCTGTCAGTGATGTCATGCGTGTTTCTAATAACGATATTATCTCATTTTGATCTGATTAAACCTTTTGGAAGGAACAAGTTGAATCATTTCTATTTTAGTGTAAGTCTTGACATTCAAAAGTGCCTTTTATGTGATTAATTGCAATAAATGATTTGAATTAGCAATTATTATTGAACTATTTAACTTTTCTATTTCTATTGAACTACTATATGGTAATCCAAAAACGATTAGAACATTATATTGTTTAACTGCTATTCGCTTATTTTGCTCAGTTATATTCATAGCATACTACCTTAATTTGCGGTCATATAGCTTCATATCTTGCTTGCAATGGATTAAGTCATTGACTGCCACGCAGCAGACACAATAGAAAAACTATTGTTTGTCGGACACACGGTGACCGCATTGGCGTTCAACATGTTAACCACTAATCCATCGCTGCCGAGTATTGCCTTAATACGCATCAACACTAGGATTATTCCATTACCCGTGAACTAAGTACATTCGAAGCACTTACCTATTGTGATGTACTGTAAAATTATTAAATAAATAATATGTGCTCCTGCGACCCGCCCGCTCGGCATTGCGTTGACAGCAGTCGAGGCGAGCGGACGGTCGCACACACTAATGGAAATATAACTGTGTTTCATTAAACCACCCAAGAGTTCAAGTGAGATATTACATTGGCGACGAGAATAAAGAACGTGAGTAAAATAAACAGATACGTAAAAAAAAAAAAACCCAATTACCGACGTCATCTATTTCGTCACAATTAAACATTGTTTTCTATTCTCTCTTATTCTATTTAAAAAGGGATTTGGAGATCAATAAACATATTGTTTAGTAAAATAAGAAATATTTTAAATGTAAGCTAATTACTGACGGTTAATATCTTCGGTCAAAATAGCCTTAAAACCAGTGCCTGCTAATACTTACCAATAAAATATTGTTGTGTAGCTGGTGTGCACATTCCATTATTACTATATACCCACATGGTATAAATACCGCAGAACTATCACTACATAAAACATAGTGAGATTTATCCGTGTCATTCTCGACTTACCCACATTACATTTCATTATGAATATTTACATTCTGAGTAAAACCGCACGACTAAGTACTTATCTAAACAGTAATTATCGTTCATCGAATCTTAATTTTGATTTGTATGCAAGTAATAGGTAATAAATGAGTATATTAAGAAATAAAAATATGATTAGTGCACGGATTACTTTAAAAACAATTTATTGTGATTAGACTCGACCCCTGCTCTTTTATAATAAGCTACACAACAACCAATCGTGCCTGTAAGTATTAGCCAAGTCGAAAGAGGATGACAAAATACAAACTGTACACTATTCCAATGGGTTTACCCATCTAGTTCCACATGTACTATGCAATTCCACAAAACTACATTTATTCCAATGGGTAAATGCCCATCAAGTTCCTCATATATTGGTATAAAACTGTACCACAAAATCCCACAAAATGAAATGATTCATGTTCCAATCCAAAAGTTCAGTCTTGAGTATATCGTTGCTTATCATATCGCTACCAAGTAGGTATAGTGGTTAATTTGCGTAGTACTTGAAGCAATATTTACTTGCAGATTGTCCCAACATGTCTAAATTACCGACCATAGAAACTCTCGACTGCGATGGTGATGCGACCTCATTAGGCCATCGGTGGCAAAGATGGAAACGAGCACTCGAAATCTACTTTCTAGCCTTAGGCATAGACCAGCCCTTAAAAAAACGAGCAACACTTTTACATACCGGTGGTTTAGGATTGCAAGATATCTATTATAACCTTCCCGGTGCACACGTTGAAGAGGGCGACTCCTCTGATGTTTTCGAGTCCACTATTAAAAGCTAGACGAGTACTTTTCTCCGAAGCAGAGTTTTGTCTATGAACAACACGTATTCCGACTCATGAAACAGGAACCGGATGAAAAGTTGGAAAAATTCTTAGTTAGATTACGTATTCAATGTTCTTTGAGACTTTGCTAACAAAGACAACGCTCTCATAGACCAAATTGCTGAAAAATGTACCTCTTCAGACCTTAGAAAGAAAATACTTCAGTTAGGAGATTCCGTTACAATAGAAAAGGTTATTTTAGAAGCCAACTCAATCGAAACGGTAGGGAGACAATTAAAGGAATTCCAAGTACCTAGTAAAAACTGAACAGGTTAATAGGATTGGAACAAGAACAAACAAAACCCGAACTGAGGGTATTCACACGGATAATACACGGTGTACAAGATGTGGAAGTGAAAATCACAAGTGTGATGATACACGTTGCCCCGCGAGGGACAAACTATGTGACAAATGTGGCTATAAAGGTCACTTCAAAAGTCAATGTCGAACAAGGAAACTCAAGCGTAAAGCACCCGTTACTTGGAACAAACAAAAAATTTACAGTAAAAACCTAAAACAGACGAATCACAGACCAAACCATCAGTCAGTAATGTAAATTATATATTTCACTAGCTTCCACCCGCGGCTTCGCCCGCAAAATATGTCGACAAATTATACACATAAACCTTCCTCTTGAATCACTCTACCTATTACAAAAAACCGCATCAAAATCCGTTGCGTAATTTTAAAGATTTAAGCATACAGACAAACAAACAGACAAAAATAGCGACTATATTTTATACTATGTAGTGATATTGACGATGACGCGGAAATAAATTGCCAAGTAGGAGGTGTCAACGTAAAAATGCTCATCGACTCTGGGAGTAAAAACAATATAATAAATGATAAAACCTGGAGATATTTAAAATCAAAAGCTGTCGTTGTGTCTAACCAGAAACCAGGTTCCGTTCAAGTATTTATGGCATACGGTTCAAAACATCCTCTGGATGTGCTCGGCACATTTGAAGCATCAATCGTTGTTGGACCAGAAACAAAAACTGCAAAATTTTATGTGATTAAAAATGGCACCCGTAATTTGTTGGGGAAGCATACAGCTACATGTCTCAATGTGCTTAAACCAGGGGTGAGTGTAAATCTAGTATATACAGAGAATTTTCCTAAATTCAAAAATGTCCAATTGGCCATTGCTATAGATCCATCGGTAACACCCATATGTCAGCCATATAGACGAGTACCAATTCCGCTCGAAAATAAAATCAATGATAAACTTGATGAGTTAGTCAAAAAAGATATACCTAATTGAACCTGTAGATCAATCCACAACCTGGGTTTCTCCGGTAGTACCCATTCTTAAGAGTGATGACACCTTAAGACTATGTGTCGACCTGAGATGTGCAAACAAAGCCGTTTTATGATAAAGTTTACAACATAATCATCAGTAAAAAAAAAAAAACTTGTTTGTTTACAATGTATGTGTGTTCTGAACCATTTCTCAGAGGATAGACACCTGACATCCTCCTAGAATTGTTAATTAATACATTCCGTGTATTACTTAAATTTTAGATGAATTATGTTCTGTCTCTGTTTTATTCATTGTGTTAAAAAGAGGGAAGAGGAATTATATTAATTAAAGGTACATTCAGTTCATAGCCTTGTGTATAAGTGTTGTTGAACAATCTATTGATAAAAATTACTTAACTTACCTGTTTGTCACTGTACATGAGTCATGTTTTATTGCATTAATATTGTAATGCATCTATTTATTTATCTACTCAATAATTACTCCAACAAGATATAAAAAAAAAAAAAAAATAGTTTATTAACACAGAGCTCATACAATGCAAATAGGAACATAACTTTGGGAAACAAAGGTTGCATAAATAGTTAAAACCCTGCCTTCTAAATCAGGGGGGACCCTGTGACTAAGGAGTCAGTATTCTACTATAAAAAATATAGGTAAGTATTTAAAACATTAGCTGAAAAGATAATTTTAAATAATTATTATTTCTAATGCATACATAAATATTAGATATATAATTATGTCCAATACTGCAGGTATTGCTGCTTACTTGTGTTAAGTTCATTATGCTGTGGCTTATTTTCCATATTTTATTATTAAGCATGAGCCTTGGGCTAAATAAATTCTGGCATTTAAAAAGGAAAAGCTAATATGGATTATACTTTTCTCAATACCAACTACTGGAAGTACGCTGCTAAGAACACAATGGTTTTGATAATTGTATTTGTTGTCTTTGAGAGTGCAATTTTTATTTGCAAAATCATCTGACATTTGTCAGCTTAATCCTATCATACATCATCATGGTGTTATTGCTTGCTGGAACCTGGAACAAGGTCAGAAAAGTTTAGTTTACAGTGAGTACATACAGTCCAAGAACTCATTAATAAACACTCTTTTGTATTATGTAAACAATCATTCTAATTAATTATATTTAGAATACATTTGGACTTTTCAGCCAAAAATAATTATTTTACCTGGTCTGTATTCTATTTGAATCTTGGCAATAGAACTGATGATTATCATGATTATTTATGAATTAACCAATATTTATGCATAAAGTTTATCATTTATTAATTAAAATCTGTTAAAAAAGACTTTCATTCCAATGACATTATCATAAAGTATTATCATAAGTATTAGTAAGGAATATTAACTAAGCAAAATAAATACCAACTAAACCCTAACTGCAAATTGATGTTATGCTTGACAAGCCTCGCCATGTCAAGCCTCTCTGTGCCAATGAAGAGACGCGAGTTAACTATGCTACCGTGGATTGACATAGCTATAGATTTTCTAGGCCCACTGCCAAGTGGACACAACTTATTAGTAGTCATTGATTATTATAGCCGCTACAAAGAAATTAAGGTTATGAAATCTATAACATCTAATGAAACCGTTAACGTTTTAAAAGAAATATTTTCCAGGCTAGGTATTCCAGTCAGTATAACATCGGATAATGGGCGTCAATTTATTAGCGAGGAGTTCAAATCTTTTTGTTCAGAATTTGGCATCAGGCTTTACAAATCTATACCATATTGGCCACAACAAAACGGAGAGATCGAAAGACAAAACCGTGACATCCTTAAGCGCTGGAAAATTAGCCAATGCCAAAAATCTGATTGGAAGGATGATCCCCTTCGCTATCTTATGATGTAGGTACAATATACGAGAAACATAGTTCCCCTCAAGAAAATACAGGGACAATGGAGAATTCATAATGAAAACGGGAAAAAAGACGATGGTGATGTAGAAATAGACACAGATGATTAAATAATCAGTAATAAATTATTGATTATAATTGAAAATTATTATTAAAACAAGGATATCAGATTTAAATTATTTAAATACTAGAATTATATAAAATCACATGTAGCTTAAATAGTGATTATTAACCAAGATCAAATTCAGAGCAGGAATTGTAATAAGTTTAAAAAATATATTGAAAGGGAGAGATGTGATGTACTGTAAAATTATTAAATAAATAATATGTGCTCCTGCGACCCGCCCGCTCGGCATTACGTTGACAGCAGTCGAGGCGAGCGGACGGTCGCACACACTAATGGAAATATAACTGTGTTTCATTAAACCACCCAAGAGTTCAAGTGAGATATTACACCTATGAATCAATAATTGTCTATCAATCGAGGTTATTGGAAGCTTTTCCGCTATAGAGGATAGACTGAGTTAGTGCGTATAGGATACAATGCATTATGCATTACTAGCTTCCGCCCGCGGTTTCGCCCGCAAAATATGTCGACAAATTATACACATAAACCTTCCTCTTGAATTCACTCTATCTATTAAAAAAAACCGAATCAAAATCCGTTGCGTAGTTTTAAAGATTTAAGCATACATAGGGATATAGAGACAGAGAAAGCGACTTTGTTTTATACTATGTAGTGAAGTGAGATTTCTCGCGAAAAAAAGCGAAGCGATTTTGTCGCGAATGTAAAATCTTCTACCTGCCCTTGTCTCATGTTACTTGGAGTGGCCACAGAATGTTTTCCTCTTTCATTATCTCTGTAACTTTTCATGTCATTATAACAATACCAGCCTATTATTGTCCCGCTGCAGGGCAAAGGCCTCTACTCATAATTATATAGAGCAAGCACGAGCATAATCTAAAAAAAGAAATAAAAATTTGAAAATTATTTTATTCTTTATTATTAACCTTAAACGATAATAAAGTTCCTTCGTCTATGTCAAAGTCGTCACACATGTTATTTATATATGTTAAAACCTTCAAACTTCATACCATAGCTTTGTGTATTTATCACAGTCTCAACTTATATAATGATTTAAAAGAAAATCGTTCAAATTTACAGCTGAAGAAACATTGATACCTATAAATAAACGCAGTGTTCGTTTCAAATATCTCTTTTACACAAAATTAAATCTTCAATTGGGACCGAATCCTCTTCAAATTACTTCGGTTTCGAAACTTTTAATCTATTACCAAATAACTTGTCCTGAGATCAAAAACCCTAATCCGCTGGATTGCGGAAATGAAACTTTACTATATTTTAATTAAAAGTGTCATAGAATTCAATCTACGCAACCATCGAATGGAGAGTATTTAGTCCAATGTCTTTGTACCCATAAGGTACCTATACCACCGCGGGCGATTAGTGAGAAGCGAGTAGAGCTTGAAACTATATAATATTTTGTTTGGCAGAGTTCAGCGAGAGCTGATGGATTGTGTAAGGAATGATATGAAAAAGAAGGGAATTAACGATAAACCGGAGTCTGGATTTGTACCCGACTGATAGCACTAGGCTGGCCCCTATTACACGGGATTTAAACATAACTGGTGAAATGTGGGTATATTTTAAGGTATACCTCTAACCCTCTGGGGAAACAAGACGTGATGCGTGATGCCGAGTGTTATACCTACCGAAATATTCTTGACACTTCTTTACGACCTTCTCATTAAACTTGAGTGTCACACTCAGCAGTCTCGACCGATCACTGGTCCAATGACAAAGTTCTATTCTTGATTACAAATCTCAATTGAATGTCAATATAAACACTGAATCTCTTCGATCTGAAATTCTAATACAAAAACTTGGCATAAGAATTGGATATCTCTTGAAACTCAGAGCTAAGAAAGAAGTAATAATTCCGTTCTAATTCATTTGGAATTTAAGCGACAACGTTTTATAAATTGATTCTGAATGAATTCAGATTTAAACAACCTTCCATCTACTTTTACTTAACTTATTTGTACTAATTTAATGATTTAAACTTTTTTAATAACTGTATTTAATGCATTATTTCTAATCATAATTCTTTTTTCGTCATCATCAAATTAAAAAGGAAGAAAAACATATTTGTAACGTTACAGAAACACGTGCATATAACTAAAATAGGTCAGCTCAAATATTTACTAACCAACCTCCCACCTATCCACTTTTTATACATGTGAAAAATCAGTGCAATACATAGCATTTTCCATCTGTCTTTATAAATCGAATCTCAGTCTTTACTTTAATTTTATTCATGCCATCTGTCGCTCAATCTCCGTTCCTTTTGCGAACATCTTCTCTTTATAACAGCTGAGAGGAGTACGTATCAATATTCACAAAACAAGCAAAGCAATTTATTCCCAACTTAATTCTAAAATCGTAATGAATACGTTCAATCTTTTTAATAATATCTGCTTGGCCTTCAACATAAATTATAAAAAAGAAAGTACTTTTAAACATAATTTGATAAAGCTATTCCAAAATGCCTACTCTAATAGAATAAAATATATTCACAGCTTCCCCTCGCCACCTGTCTAAGAAATGCAAAATTAAATCAATTGCAAGACTGAATTTGAAGCAACGTCTGAATTAAGCTTTCAACTGTAAGGGCTGTAACGAGTCAAGTTGAGGACAAGAATTTAAGATGATTTTAGGGTCCCTCGGACACTGGAGAAAGGGAAACTTTAGCAGTTCTCTTTTCGTTTTGGCGGAATCAAAATTTTGAATGCAGAAAAGTATAAATGTGAATACTTTTGTCGCTCCACGGGGTAAATTGTTATATAGATGAGAAGCGAGAAATGCTTACTGTGATTTTTCGAGTTTCCATTGTACATGGACATTAGATTTATCCGCAAATTCACCATCCAGGTGAAGTCTGGGCTTTCCAAGATATATTTAGAAAGGACGTTGTACCTAAATGATTATTTATTTCTGGAAATAGGTATGAATAAATGCAAATCACGCAGGCCCTTCTAATACGTACGTCAATAAACCAGTTATGTTTGGCTTCAAAGGCGTCTAAATATTTAAATGTCAGTGGAAAATATTAATCAGAAAAGATTTTTGAAAGAAGAATTTGGAATCTGTAAGCAAGCTTTTATGACATAATTAAACGACCAACTTGCACAAAATGAACAACAAGTTCATTTATGTATGCAAAAAGAAATGAAGCCGAAAAAGTAACGAGGATACATTTGTGTGTTTAACTAGACGTCATAATGTGGGTCCAACTCCCACTTGTCCATTTTTTATAGAGAAGAGACCCACTCTAACGTCGGGACATAAAGTCTGATTACGTAACTTGCGACCGCGGTTCATTGCACAATTTTAATTTTTACGATCTCTGACGTCAGTTGCTTGTTCTACTAAGTACCGAATACAGTCTACAGGTCTAAGTTTTTTGGAGATATTCCATTCCTGCAGCCGTAAAAGCTGAAATGCTATCAGTAGTAATAAAGTTATGAGCCCGGCTGGTCTGAAACAAGAGTTAGTAATGGTAACTTCAAGTTAAATTCAGAAAACAACAAAAATAATGACTTTGACTTTCAATCTTCACAAATTATTATTATTATTTATTTTTTATTATTCGTTTTCGCCAGTTACCATGATCCTCACATTGTCCTTTTCCTCCACCACGCTCCTCGTGAAGTCATGTGCTTCATTCGATACTTTTATCCTCCAAACTCAAAAGCATACATATAATTCCAACCGAACATCCCATCTTAAAAACAATTTGACTCCTCCAGTTCAACAATTACGAGCGCTTAATATTTCGCATTTTGTCAAATCGCTCATCGTGTAATAAAGACAATTAACTTAATTGCCTCCAGTCCTTAGCTTGAGCGACTTTTGGGTGCCATTTAGCAACAGGATGTATTACATTACATAAGTTACTGTGAGGGGTGGAACACATAGAGGGTTTTGGCGCGCACTTCGATGTCTTGTACTTAAGTGATTTTGATTGCACATTGTGTATTCGTGTATTTCGAGTTGAAAGAGTTTTCAAATGACGCATTTGATGGAATTGTTTTAAAGGCATTTATGAAAATGTAATCGATTTTTGTTTCCATTGTTTTTGTATATTGCACTGCCAATTACAAATCAAATCAAATCAAATCATTTTATTTGCCTGAAACATGGTTACACAAGATGTTAAATTAAATTATAGAGCAGGACATATTTCACCCTCATTACGGGCATGCAAAATTATAATTAATTTCCAAGAATTATTTGAAATAAATTTACAATTATTTGAATTATTACAATTTATAAGAAATGTGAAATAAAATTATTAGAATCATAAAAATTACAATTATCAGAAATATTGTGATTTCAATTACTAAATTAAAAACAAAACGAAATACGACGAAGAACTATATTATATTATACTAGTGGATACCAGATCGACATGTGCTTTTATTCAAAAAGTCTTTCACGGTGTAGAAGCTCTCCTCGATTAACCAGTTTCGCAAGGCACAACAGAACCTTTTATATGGCAGGTCAGTCATTCCTTTGGGCAAAGAGTTGTATATTAGGGGTGCCATATAGGCACAGTTCTTTCTGAACAGCTCTAGTTTAGGAACAGGCATTTTTAAGGGCCGGTGGGTAATTTTTCGTTTAAATGTATTGTCGTTAGGGGTGAAAAGATGGCTGTGGCATTTGACAAACTTAGCCACTTCATAAATGTAAATGCAGGGTACAGTTAGGAGATTTTTGGATTTAAATATCGGTTTACAAGATTCCGACCAATCCATGCCGTACAGTGCCCGAATGCATTTTTTCTGAGCTATGAAAACCCTCGTGATGTCACAGGAGTTTCCCCAGACAACTATGCCATATCGTAAAATGGAGCATATGTAAGCGTGATATACAATAATAGAGGTATGTCTACTCGTCACGTCTTTTACCTTCCGAAGTGCAAATACAAACTTGTTTATTTTTATGCATAAACTATTAACATGTTCTTTCCATGAAAAATGTGTATCCAGAATAATGCCTAAGAATTTGGCGCTGTTTATCTGTTGTATAAGTGAATTATTGTAACTAATATTTAATTCGATGTTTTTACTCTTATAAGTTTTAAAGTTAATTAGTTTTGTTTTCTCTATGTTTAGTTTTAATTTATTTGTGTCTAGCCATTGAATAACATCTTCTAACGTTTTATATATTTCCGTTTCATACGTATCAATATTTTTACAGTCCATAATAATAGTTGTGTCGTCTGCAAACAAGACACAATCATGTGTGAGTGCACTTGGGAGGTCATTGACATAAATAAGAAATAACAGAGGCCCTACGATGCTACCTTGTGGCACCCCAGAGCAATTAGTCCTTTGTTTCGAGTCAAACTCAACTACGTTATTGGTTACAGTATCAAATCTAGTAACTCTAGTGAATTGTTTCCTGTTTTGCAAATAGGACTGAAACCATAACAAAGAAGACCCCCTTATTCCACATTTTTCAAGTTTCGAGAGGAGTATCGAATGATCAACGAAGTCGAAAGCTTTACTTAGGTCTAATAGTAGAGCTGATGTTGGGATTTTATTGTTGATATTATCGATGATGCGATTTATTAAGGTGAAGGTAGCTAATTGCGTTGACCGATATTTCCTAAAACCAAATTGTTCCGGTGCCAAAATATCATATTTATCAAGAAAGTTAACTATTCTTTTGAGCATTATTTTTTCAAAGATCTTAGATAGGACCGGAGTTAAAGCAATAGGTCTAAAGTTATTTTTATCTGATCTTGTCCCCTTCTTATGAAGTGGCTTTATTATCGACAACTTGAGTTTGTCCGGAAAACATCCTTGTTCAAGAGATAGATTTATAATGAAAGCCAATGGTTCCGATATAAATAGGGCAATACGTTTCAATAAGTCGGAATTAATTTCGTCATACCCTGCCGACTTAGAATTTTTCAATGAAATCAATGTGTTGAAAACTTCGTTTGAGTCCGTGGGTTTTAAAAAAATACTTGATTCGTTACTTTTTAGATTTGATGTGCGATGCTCAGACTCATTATTGACAGAAACAGAACCACAAGAATTTTGAACTGCATCAATGAAAAAATTATTAAATATGTTTGCTATGTCAGATCCACATGTAACTGTACATCCGTTGTTGACAATATTGTCAATGAATTTACAAGTCTTAGGTACAGTACCACCAACATAGCGTTTAACTACGTCCCAAGTTGCTTTACATTTATTGCGAGAGTTTGTTATGTACCTTTGGTTACAAAGTGACTGAGTGCTATTAATACATTTCCTTAACAATTTGGAATATTTTATATAATCTAATTTATTATTGTTGCTTCTATTTAAGTAGTAGTTGTATCTTAGCGTTCTTTTGGTTCTACAACTGATTTTAAGACCTTTCGTTATCCATGAACTTCTGCCGGCTCTAAAACTATTTCTTCGTCTTATTATGGGAAAGCAGAGTTTAAAGAACAATGTTAATTCTTCGTGAAATTCATCGAAAGCCTCATTTGTATCCAATCTATTAAATATTTCAGAAAAACTTAAACTGCTAATGCACTCTACAAATTTACTGACGTTACTTTTGCTGTAGTCACGAGTAGTTGTGAAGTAATGTTTAGATATTTTTTCTATTTGTTTTGTTTCAAATTCAATAGTTTGTGCTGTGTCATGGTCCGAGAGACAGAAGTTGTGTGTTCTACCTACAGCTCCTGGAATATTACTAAGAATATTGTCGATACATTTATTTATTCGAGTTGGTTCCTGGATATGACACTGGAGTCCGTAATTGGATATAAGTTCTAGGAATTGAGTACTTGCGGTATCGTGAGCCAGAATATTAATATTAAAATCGCCGCAAATAATTAATTTACGTTTTTTATGGCGTAGTTTGGATAAAGTTTCATTCATTTTGTTAAAAAATACATTTATATTGGAATTAGGAGTTCTATAAATACATATAATAATTAGTTTTATTTCAGGAATTTCTACACCACAGATTTCAAAATGTTTTTCAATACACAATTTATTAATATCAAGCATTTGCACGCCTTTGAGGTCATTTCGCAATAAGATGCAAGAACCCCCTCTCCGTTGCAATTGCCGGGAAAAAATGGCCGACACATGAAAATTATTAAGGGTTAAAAATTGCTCCTCACCTTTAATTATAAAATGTTCGGTTAGACATACGGCAATAACACGTTTATTTGATTCGCGTAGTTCATTGAGAGCTAAGTCTAGATCGTCCATTTTCCTAAGTGCGCCTGCGATATTTTGGTGCACAATACTACACAATGAGGTACTATTGCGTTTACTTACGAAAAAACTGTTCTTTGCCCTTATTAGTTAGTACGGAAGAATTGTTTATGGAATAATTATTATTTGTGACCGCTGAGAAATAAAAGGGTATTGTGCCTTTACGAGGTTTCAGTTCAGATGACAAAGCCGTAGTGGAAAGAATATTGTAGTCTTGGAAAATGTAGTGCGTTAAGGTATTAAAAATGTTTTTCATGCCATGTCTATTTAGTACTCCACTTCGCTTATAAAACATTGTGTTGTCGTATTTCAGGTTCAAATTGGAATCAAATAATATTGCATAGTTATATTTACAAATGTCTTGGTATAATAAGGTATTAAAAGTCTCAACTCTTGAGTTAAAAATGTTGTTATAGCCATTAAATTTATATGTAGGCAAACACAATATTATGTTAGTGTAGCTAATTGACATTAAAGTTTCCCGTATACTTATAACTAGATCATAATAATTTACAGTTGTTTCAAAATCATGTTCTCCTATAAAAATCAAACAGTAGTCTTCTTTATTGAAGTTAACAAGCTTGTTGGTAAGATTATTGAGTAGCTGTTTAGTTCCACAGTTTGTTGAAAGATTATGGCATACATCATAACATGGGAACGTATTTAGCGCCAAGGTGAGAATATTATTTACTTTGTTGCTACTAATAATACAAAGTTTTTGACTTGAACGATTTAAAATAGATGTCTGACCGGCATTATATAAAACCTGTGCTGGTACCTCTGGATGTTTATTGTTTTTAACCACTTGGTGCTGTACATATGAAGATGTACAACAATTTCCGTTCTCCCGTAAAGTGTCGGTTGATGTACTGGTGGTGCCATCTTTTTTCGCGGCGCAATTCCCATTCTCCCGTAAAGTATCGGTTGATGTACTGGTGGCGCCATCTATTTTCGCGGCGCAATTCCCATTCTCCCGTAAAGTATCGGTTGATGTACTGGTAGCGTCATCTATCGAGACATTGGTGAACGTATTCTGTCCAAGATCGATCACATGCGCGTTGTCTTCGTCATCGAATGTCAGCCTCAAGTTTCTTGACATTCTCTTCCTCGGCGTTATCGATTTCGTCCTGGGTTCTGAACAAATTCTATGAAATGTTTGAGTTTTAAGTTTTTGTTTGATTAGGGCGTCTTTTAGCGACAAGTTTTCTTCACTTAGTTTTACTATTTCTAAATGTGCGCTTTCGAGTTCGTTTCTAAGCTGTAATAATTCTTTTTTCAAGTCTTCTTTATCACTATCATATCCAGTAGACAGGTCCGGTAGACTATGTCTTCTAACTTCTGAGTTTGTAGATTCAAAAGAGAGATTAAATGAATCGTTGAACAGTGTTTTACGCTGACGTATTGTAACATTTTCATCGGCCATTTCAATACCTTGTCGTTTACTGGAGACAATTTCAATGTAAAGTGTTTTATGCCAAATTGCTATTCGACGACAGATGTCGTTATTCTTAAAGGTACTTATTTAATTATTTGAAGGAGACTTACACAAAAAGACCTTTGCCGTATCGGGGATTGAACTTGAGATCGCCCACCTACGATTTCAACAAGCGAAGCCGCCACGCCACGGTGTGTTTACGTGAGTTGTTGAAATTAGGGAATACCTCATAAGTTTTCTTCAATGACAGTTAATTTGAATTTAGTAGACAGTTGTCATTCACGACGTTATTTTATCAAATCGTCACTATTCGGGCAATAATTTATACACTGCTTTGTTCTGATGCTTATTGTTCACGGTTTTGAGGACGTATTTGATATTGTTCACTTAAGTTAAGTAGTTTTTAGTTTTGTTGATTTCTTTAGTCACTCGAGTTAAGAAAAGGTTTAAAAGTCACTTATTCTTGATATTTAGCGTAGATAACACTTATACACCCGTATTGGCACTTTAACTTAATGTTTTACTATAAATTACGACATATTACGAAAGAAAACTATTTATAATTATTTTAAATGTGTGGAGCACTTGTTTCTGTGGCTAGTAGCGCCATCTATCTTACAGTCACAACACTGTATTTTTTGGCTGATAGGTCAAATGAAGGCACCAATGTATCTATCGATCAGTTATATTGGTCAGTCATGTGTTAATTATGTACTTAAGGACCTTGATAGCTGCCGATTAACTCAAGCGCCACTTTTTTTTACGAACGGCAGTAATTTTGATGATTTTCGATCAATGTAGCTGTGTGTGTGTGTGCGTGTGTGTGTGTAACATAATGACAAAGGTGTGCTCTTTCATATTCATTAGTAGCTCCGTTAGCTTCAATTAGTGCACTATCCTCACTATAAGAAGGTTACTTAAAGCACTACCAAAATAAATTGCACTCTCCAGTGAGTCCTCACTTACTCTCAAGGGTAGTAAAATGCCCATTACAACAGTATTTCCATTAAGAAACTTGCGACGTTTACCTAATATTATACATTCATATTATCTTGAAGACATTTTCGGCCTGGCGGTATCACTTCGTATTTTAACGTCATTTCTAGCTGTGATCACATTAGAACGTCATGTTTGACGATGATTTAAGAAATTATTTAAGGAGGGATTGTAAATAATCTCGTTTGGAAAATGAATTTCGGAAATGTAAAATGAAACCCGAAAGTTACGGAGATATTTTGAAGGCTAGGCTAAAATTACCAGGTTCGTCATACATATAAAATGTATGACGAACCTGGTAATTTTATTATAAAGCATATTTTAGGACAGGATTTCTGAAAGATGATACTTTGTGATATTGTCATGTTTGAACTTAATAAAGACTTGTAACGTCCACCTTTTTTTTTAATCTAAAAAATTACTTCTACAGCTTAAATTGCACACTCATATTCCATGGAATTGTGAATGCAAAATAGTTCCATGTAATTTAATTAATAGCAACAAATAAATAATTTTAATTCTAGTTTTAATAAATTATATATTCACAAAACCACTACTTTGCAACGGTAACCGCAATAAAACTAGAACACGGGCATGCGCTAATAAACATACATATTACCATAAAATCCAAAGTACTTTTAAACTCCCTTCGAGTTTCTGCCGGGTCCCAGATCCGGTATAGTAACTACTGCGATAATTGACTAGCGGGATTACATATTGGGATGATATGGATCCTGGATAGTAATAATGCCTTGTTTAAACAAAGTCCGAGACAAAACTATTGGTTTTCGTATTGTTTTAATCCAAAAATTTTGCCATTTTCATTCACAATTCAAATAGACCTTCTATTTTAACTGTAGATCCAATCGGCTTAACGATAACTGAGTTTCTATTTTGAATCGACAAAACTTGTTTGAAACTGCTCACTTCTCTGAAATTATTCCTAATTAAAAAATAAAAAGGTGTTGGTGTAAAATCCGTTGCGTAGACAATACAAGACGACCGACAAGGCTAGACGCAGACAAGAAAAACTATAACGATAACTTTTAGCACTTCGTGGGGGAGGCCTTTTTTTTCATTTTAAGGCTGGGAAATCATCCAATGACTGCTCTCGCTCTGGGTGGAGCGGAAGGGATGTCAGACTCTTACTGACTAAAACTCGTGGGGGAGGCCTATGACCATCAGTGGAATAACCTGGTGTCAAAGTTTATAAGCTGCCCATAGGTCTCTGACGTAGTCTCACATACTATCGAGGAATGTCTCTCAGACATGCATGATGATGATGAAACACATAGATAGCTAACCTAACCTAACCAAAACCATTCAATAAATTCTAGGAATATAATTACTTCTGATCCAATTCACGAATAAAAGAATAATATTATGTCCATTAATTCACTTACCGCTGGGTGTAAGTATAATAGAACATATAATATAAGCATCTTTCGATTCTTCCGTTGTATCCAGCCAGACTTAATTTTAATTCTGAGACCACTTTAGTCTGGAACATTTAACAGATATTATCAAAAGAATAATCTTAAAGATAAATGATTAAAAAACACCGAAGATTGATGTTGGCAGACTATCCTTTATGTTAATTAAGTCTAAAAATTTACGGGAAAAGTGTTTATTTTTCACGGAATAATTAAATTTTCTCATTATCTCTGCGAAGGTGATGAATGAATATTTATTATGTATAAACCCATTTATTTTAATGAAGAGGTTGTTCCTGGTGATTAGGGTGTGACGGGGGTGATGCTTCATCGTGTTTTACGACTTTACTTGTCTATTTGGTACGTTTGGTAGTCTGAAGGAGATCTCTATTTGTGAGTGATTTTTCAATCTAATAATACAATTCGGACTTCATACTCCACACTGAAACATGTGGACGCCGATCTCAGATCATTTGCAATACTTTAGCCAGCTGCTCTTCAAGGTCACACTCGTATGAAGCTTTCCACAGAAATTATGTAAAAGAATTTTAAATATTGATTAAATTATAATAACTTTCGTTGAGCGAAGTAGTGTTTGTAGCCAAATCAATATATTTCGAGATTTGGTACCTACCTTTTAGAAATATACTAAGAAAATAACTTATAATGTTATAGTACAAGATGAATGTACAATAATAGTCTGTTTACAAGTCTTCTGTGGCAATCGGATGCCACAGCGGCCGGGCACATGGCCGTACATTCAACGGCATGCATCCGGCTACGGTGAGATACGTCCAACTGCAGTCAAATATGCGATTAATTTCGCATTCACTGTTAATTATTATTCATGTCTTTCAACTATTATCAAGCTGTTACCAGGGCCGTATTTAAAATTTTGTCAAAAAAAGGCATTAGTTATTATAACACTTCCACGTGTGCTGGTAAATAAAGCAGAAAACTATGAAATGTTTACAGAATTGACAGATTGTCACCTATCACCTGTCAGTTTTCTTATAACTACTAAACTCTGATATAGAACGGTCAATGCAGTCAGACAAGAGAATCGATAACCACCAAGAGCTGGTTCTGATGAAGCGTTCATGTGTGATCCCTGCATTACGTTGTGTGCAATATCCGTTCTGTCGATTGTTAGTATTATTGGGTTAGGAGTAATAAAACAACGCATTAAGAACAAAATCATAATGTATAATGCAAAATTTCAGCGCAATCGTTTGATGATAACTGCTTTATAATTCAGTTGCAAGATTTGACCCGAACAAACATACCTACATACATAGGTCCATTGCAAGTAACAAAAGCTTGTAATATGATTTTATTCTCATAAAAAGGTATTTGTAACTGTACACGCGCAAGTGTACCAACGGAGGGTGCGGAGAACGGAACGTAGCCACGCTCCCCGTTTCGTCATCGCCGGCGCGGCGGCGTCTATAAAAGACGAGCGCCCACGCAGAGCGTTCCTTTTTTCATCAACTCGAACCAAACGGGAAGAACATTAGGTCGCGTGTCAAGGCCGCGCGGCCAACCTATAAGTAAAAGTGTGATATATGTAATCCAATAAATGGAATTAAATTATTTTATTATAACGTTCACCCGTTTCATTTATCACACAATTGGCGACCGTGACAGGACTGGAGCGTAGCACCTTACCTAGTTCATTGTTTGCCCCCACGAAGTTAGTGCCATTGTCGCACCAAATCTCATAGGGCTTACCTCTGCGCGACACGAATCGTCGTAAACATAAAATAAATGCAGATGTAGTGAGGTCACTCACCAGCTCTAGGTGCACAGCTCTGGTACTTAAGCAAACAAATATACAGAGGTAACATTTACTTATTCGATTACCTCTTCCCCTTTTACTAGAGATTTGAAATGGTCCTGCGAAGTCGGTACCGGTAGAGTGGAAAGGGAAAGTAGGTCGCATCCTCGCTGATGGTAAGTTGCCCATTATAGGCTGTATAGTCTTACCACGAAATCTAGTGCATACAACGCATTGTTTATATACTTTGCGCGCTAAGGCCCTCCCACCTACAGGCCAGTACCTTTCTCTTACGGAGGCTAATAATAATTGTGGACCTGCATGAAATAAGCGATGGTGTTCACTTTGCATTAATAAAAGGGTGAATCTATGTTTACAATCTAATATGATAGGATGCTTTTTATTGTAATCAAAGCTTGAATTGTCAAGACGACCTCCTACTCTTAGTAGACCTTCAGAGTCATGAAAAGGATTTAAATTGAATATTTTAGATTTTTTAGGTATTCCTTGACCTCTTTTAATAGATTTTAATTCTGTATCAAATGATTCGAGTTGACATATTTTACATAGAAAGGTATGAGATTTATTTATTTCGTTAGTTTGTAGTGGACCATATAATTTGGTTTTATTCCTACAATTATATAAAAACCGCAATACATAAGCTAACACGCGACTTAAATGATTATACTTTGAATAATTACTAAAATTAATGATAGATTTATGACTGTCGTCGTGAGCTATATTTGTTTGTACATGAACCTTTAGTTCAGGTAAGTCCACTGACTTATGAGGTTGCTGTGGCCAAGCAGATGATCCATCCTTTAAGAAGGAGGGTCCTTCCCACCACAAGGGTTCAACCTGCAGACGCTGAGGATCTACACCTCTAGAAGCAAGATCTGCAGGGTTAAGGTGAGTGGGAACATGCCGCCACGAAAAGCCCTGTGTCAACTCATTAATTTCTATTACTCGATTGGCTACAAATGCTTTTAAAAGGTTTGGTTGTGAATTTATACAACCAAGTACTACAGTTGAGTCGGTCCATATAACCTTTTGTGTTATCTTATGACATCTAATGGACTGGATTACCTTTGTGGTCAACCTAGCACCAAGTAATGCGCCACACAATTCAAGGCGAGGTATTGTCATAGCCTTCAGAGGTGCAACCCTAGCCTTTGCACACAGCAATTTAACATCTACAATATTTTTATTACTAATTGACCGTAGATAGACACAAGCTCCATATGCTTCCTGAGAAGCATCTACGAAACAATGTAATTCAACTGACATGGGAATATCGCATAGTACATACCTAGGCAAACTAATTTTAGACAGATTATTAATATTTTCTGCTATCTTAACCCACTTCTTTTCAATGTGGGGTGGCACAGGGTCATCCCAGCCTAATTTTTCATTCCATAATTGCTGTAAAATAATTTTAGCTCTAATTATGCATGCACATAGCAGCCCTAATGGATCAAATATTTTACAAGTTAATGATATGATAACCCGTTTAGTAAGTTTCTTAGACATATCCATATCAACAGTGAAATGTAAAGTATCTGGTGACGGTGACCAGTTTAATCCTAAAACTGTGGAATATTTACTCAGATCAAGTGATTTAGATGTAGTCTCTGTTTGCAACGCTTGGGGGCAGTTTGTGCGTATTTTATGAAGAGGGAAACAAGCTGATGATAATATATTAGTGATGTCATCATATATTTCTTTAATTTCTTTTTCTGATTGACATCCTGTATTTAAATCATCCATATAAATATCATATTTTAAAATATTAGAAATTATGGGGTTAGAACATTCATGAGCTAGTTGAATTAGACACCTGGTGCTCAAGAAAGGTGCAGATGCTGTCCCATAGGTGACAGTGTTTAGCTGCAAGGCCTTAATTGGCTGTGAGCAATCATCTCTCCACAAAATTAGTTGTAAATGTCTCTGAGAAGGATCAATTTCTATTTGCCTGTACATTTTTTGTATGTCCCCTGTTAAAACATACTTGTAAGTTCTAAACCTTAATAAAATAGACAACAAGTCATCTTGTAGAACTGGACCAACATACTGAATTTCATTTAATGATTTTCCTGAAGTAGTTTTGGCAGAGGCATCAAAAACAACGCGTAATTTTGTGGTTTCACTGTGCTCTCGCAACACCGCATGATGTGGCAAATAATATCCAAATGAAGGACGTTTAATCTCATTTAAATGTCCTAACTCTTTATACTCTTCAATGAATGCAGTGTAACTTAGTTTGAGCTGAGTATTTTTATGTAATTTCTTCTCCAAGTTAAGGAAACGTTTTTTCGCTAAGTAATATGAATCGCCTAGTGCCTGTTCAGGAATCTCCTTGAATGGCATTTTAACAGAAAATCTACCACTGGGAAGACGTTTCATATTTTCTAAAAAATGTTGTTCACACAATTTATCTTGGAGTGAAGTGTTATCAACACAATTAATTTCTTCAATTTCCCAAAACTTTTTTAGGTCACTATGAATTTCTTTTGTGAAGTTACATGTCAAGTGACTACTAAGGCTACATTCTCCTAAACGTCCACTGACTAACCATCCAAATTGTGAATTTTGTAGGATAGGTTTACCTACACCTAGTGAAATACGCTTAGTCCCTACAATGTTCCAAAAAACATCTGCCCCTAATAGCATATCTATGTTAGAGGGATAATTGAACTTTGGGTCTGCAAGCACAATATTTTCTGGTAAATTCAGTTCCTGAATGTTAACAGGTGCACTCGGCAATGTTCCTGTAATTTGTGGAACTACAAGACAGTTTATTTCTAAATTAAATGAATTTAGTCTTGATTTTATTATTATATTGCAGCGCTCGGATATATTAAAAGAAACATTATTAATACCTGAAATCCGTAGCGGTTCAATAGTTTTAGTGGACAGACCTAACTTTCCTTTCAGGTTTTCTGTCACAAAAGAGGATTGAGATCCTGTATCTAATAGAACTCTTACACAGTAAGTTTCATTAGTATGTTCATTAAATACTTTTACAACAGCGGTACACAATAAAACCTGGCTGATGGATACCGCAGACAGTGATACCGGTTGTTGTTGAGTTGACGTAGAAGGTGCAGCAGTAGTATTTTCAGAACTGCTGTTGCTATTAGTTTTATTTACATGTACTAAACTATTATGTTTGTGTTTACAAAATTTACATAAACCCTTCATACGACAACGAAACGAGTTGTGGCCCTCACGCAGGCAATTTAAGCATAACTTTAATTTATTAACCTCCTTAAGCCTATCTTGAACATTCATATTATTAAATTTGAGACATTTTTGGATTCTATGACCCTGCTCGCTACAAATTAAACATAAAAGTTCACTTAAGTTTTCAACTGAAGAGACAAAGGCTTTTGATTTATTTTGGTTAAATTTATTAATATTCCCTTTGTCACTTTGTTGTGATGTGACTGATGTTGTTTCTAAAACATCAGCACGACTACGAATAAAATTAAAAAAATCACTTAGTGTTGGTAAGTCAGGTAAGATATTCCTGTATTCCTCCCAACGTACAACCATACTGGTATCTAACTTCCCAGTTATTATAAATATTAATAGAGCATCCCATTGGTCAGTTGCTAGACCTAAATTGTTGAGCGCTCTTAAATTTTTTGAAATAATATCAATGAGATTTCTCAATTCCTTAACAGAGTCTTTATTAACATTGCCAATGCTACAAAGCGCCTTTAAGTGATTATTAACCAAGAGTTTTTTATTATTATACCTATCATTAAGTAATTGCCATGCAACACTGTAATTCTCAGAGGTAAACTCCAAGGATCTGATAACTTCAACAGCACCACCCTCTAGTGAAGACCTCAGATAGTGATATTTATTTATATTTGGTATAGACTCATTACTGTGTATTAATGAATAGAAGGTATCTCTGAATTCTAACCATTTTAAATAGGAACCATTAAATGTTGGCAATTTAATTGTGGGCAATCTTATTGACTGTAAGCCATTTTGTAGGCAATTTGAATGGGAGCCTTTGTTACTACATGCATCACCAAACTTTTCTTTGTCTGACCCTTGCCTTTCTAAAATGTCCTCAATGACTGACATTATTGAAATAAACTTTGATTCAATGGACTCTCTTAATGTGAGTTGTTCCTCAGTGTCACAATCCTCACAAGTGTCCTCAATTATTGTTTGAACGTCGTTAAATTGACTAAATAATTCTTGACAATTTTCTAAACGTCTACCTAACTCTTTTAAATTAACGCTACTTAAAGTAGATTCTAGGTTTTTCATATCCTGTACATAATCATTTAATTTAGTTAAACGCCCTCTGATATTACCGCGTTTCCGAATTAGTTCACTGAATTTGCACGCATCCTTGTCCATGATTGCACTAAATATACTACACTAACCGAGTACAAACAATGAAATAAGCAATAAATGTGCATCAAACCAAACGCCCGGTTAGGCGTACACTCCAGTCGCAGCTCGCAGCCACGCGTTGTTACGGCAGGCACGCCGCACAGGCACACAAGATGGCCGCTCTGCTATTCTGCGACCGCGCCGCGGTCCGCGGAGCCCTGCTCGCCACGTGGTCGGACGGACGCTGGGAGGCAGCGTGCAGACGCAGCCCGCAGATTTCCTGGAAGTGTTCGGCAAATCTATTTGAAGCAAGAATGCAGTGCAAGGCTTAAGCTTTGTTATTGGTGCATGAAACACGGAATTGGGTATTTAGTACCGGAATATAAACACTAGATGTATAATAAGCGTTCAAAATTATATGCCTTCACTCACAGCGCACGGCACAGCACAGAGGCACGTGTATTATTTTATAACCCATGCGGGCATGCGGGACCTATTGTATGGTCGCCATAAATATATATGCTTAAAATATACTCCTCATATTAGTCTGGAGTTACGACCAAATTATTTAGATACACAACTCACGAGATTTTAAAATTACCACAATGCAATAAAATTCTGTTTGCAAGCTGCCCCTAACCTCGAGGAATACACTCTACGAGGAGGACGCTCTAAACACACAAACAAAGCGGCGGAAATTGGGGACGGAAATATAAAATAGGAACGAGCTCACTTCCCTTCGGCAGACCTCCTGACGCGATGCCCGCTGTATCCAGGTAGATCTTCGACAGCCGTGGTTGTGTAGCCGCCTCGTGTTCCCAGCAATGTCGCCTGATGCACGCGGTTGCGATTCCCGATGGGCAGCGGCGGCGCCGGCGGTTTAGCGCCTGCACGGCGCGCGCACGTGGTCGGTTCGAAGAATCCGGAACACGCTACCGAGTCGCAGTTTTCTCGTAGTTGTGGTTGCAGATTTCTTTTTGCTCACGGTCGCCAATTGTTTTATCTTCTGATCCCTTTGATTTGAACCCTTTGACCCCCGGGCACTTCCTTATCGGACGGCCACTGACGTCGGTGCCCTCTTTTGCAGCTGAAGACTCCAGACCGAAGTACAACCTCATCTGCAAGCTACGCCTTGAGTTCTGGAAAAGATGGTCTCAAGAATTTATAGCAGAACTCCAGCAGCGATCCAAATGGAAAATTGGGTCTGCCGGGCCGAATGTTGGGGAGATGGTGCTCATAAGGGACCAGAATCTGCCTCCGCAACGCTGGCGGCTAGGCCGCATTACACGTCTACACATGGGCGCAGACAACACTTGCCGGGTGGTAGACATCTACACATCCAAAGGATCAGTCCGCAGAGCTATCCACTACATCGTCAGGCTGCCGGGTGAAGAAGAACCTGTTGAAGGCTGACTCCTTCAAGGCTGGGAAGATGTACACGCGCAAGTGTACCAACGGAGGGTGCGGAGAACGGAACGTAGCCACGCTCCCCGTTTCGTCATCGCCGGCGCGGCGGCGTCTATAAAAGACGAGCGCCCACGCAGAGCGTTCCTTTTTTCATCAACTCGAACCAAACGGGAAGAACATTAGGTCGCGTGTCAAGGCCGCGCGGCCAACCTATAAGTAAAAGTGTGATATATGTAATCCAATAAATGGAATTAAATTATTTTATTATAACGTTCACCCGTTTCATTTATCACACAGTAACCCTTTTAAAAAGAAGGTTTTACTGGATTTATTACAACTGGCGGGGGCGTACAAATGCTTCTTAAAAAAATGCTCTTGTAAAACCAATAAAACTAACACACATACAATAATGTGAGACTTTTTTAAATAAACATAGTGAAAACAAAATGCACGTCTATGTGCACGTTTATACAATACAATAAGCACAATGTATACGGATATTAACCCCCTAATCCTCTTGATCGCCAGCCCATCAGTAAACCTTTTATTCGCTAATTAACGCAGAAGCATATACAAGAGTCTATTCAGGTATAAAACTCTTTATTTGAAAAACATTTTATTCATTCGGACGCTAATTAACTATAATCCTTACGATATTCCCGATTTTATATTTATCCCAGATTTTGTAAGCCAGCGGTATTCAGTCTGCTCACTTATTCAATATAAGTAGGTATTTATACTCCTAGATGCAGCAAAGCTTTTACCTTTAGATATAATGGATATGACTATACCCCATCAATTTTATTGGAATTTCATATTACCCATATTTCATTCAGCTATAATTTATTCCGTTTTTTTTTCTTTACAAAATCTCCGTCATTTAGTTTATTAAAATGGGTCTACGCTCAATGAAATTTTATCTTTGCATTCTTGAATTTCAAAGCGTTTTGGGGTTCAGTAGGGAAAAAGTAAATACCCGTATCGCTTCATCACGTTGACACGTACCTGTCTGGCGGTAATACAATAGTTTCAACTTCCCTTATAACCAAATTCTCAGCCCTATCCCCCGGTTAGCTGAACGTAGGTAAACGGAAATAGTATAATCGTTTTATTATAATCTTTTATTATTACTTTACATAGTTACGTTTTAGAAGTATAGATACGTAAAACGGCGAAGGAAGACAACATGAGGAAACCGGCAAGTCCTACAGTAAAAAAAATGAAGACATCCACCAACCCGCATTGGGCCCGCGTGGCGGATTATGGCCCTCGCCCTCTCACAGAGGAGAAGCCTGTATCTCAGCAATGGAAACATTAAAAGATGATTGTACCATACAATTTTTTACTTAATGAGTTGTAAAAAACATCCAATTCACAAAAAAGTAGTTACTTCTCACACTTATCTATGAATTGGTATGTTTGAATTCGCCTCAATCACGAGGAAACCAGCCTCGACGAACCAAATAGTTTTCATGCAGACTAATATTTTTCTGAAAATACTATAAATCAATCTTATTTTTGCATCGAGAACCCTTTTTTTTTTTTTTAAGCCTGGGAAATCATCCAATGACTGCTCCCGCTCTGGGTGGAGCGGAAGGGAGTGTCAGACTCTTACTGACTAAAACCCATCCATGTTCCTTCCGTAGCCCTTTATGTTCCGGGGTAGCGGTAACCCTTTCGGACAATCCCGCTTACCCGGCAGGCTTGGCCCTGAGGGGCCCCTGCATGGGGCTGACATCTCTTTGAGGCGCGCGTGGAACATATACGCGCCGTTCGGCACGGGTCTGGTGCTGACCGGACGGTGAGTCACCCATTACTCACCGTCCGCAGGCCCGCGCCTACGGTGGCCGGGAGTCGTCACGTGGCTTCCGACGCCCGGGGCGTCTCCTGCGGCGGCTGGGACGGGAGGACCTTTCTCTCTCCCATCCCGCCACCTCCTTCGCGAGCATAACTTTTTCGCAGAAGGAGGTGACTGCCTCCCACTCCCTCTTGCCCCGGACCATGGCTTGCACCAGGGCCGGGCGCGAGAGGTCACCGCCGCCGATCGCCTCTACGAGGACACGGCGGTGCTCCGCCCAAGCGGGGCAGGTTTACACCGTGTGCTCTACCGTGTCCTCTGGGCGATCCTCGCAGTGGTGACACCCGGGCGTTTCCTCCCGCCTGATGATGTGCAGGAACCTCCCGAAACATCCGTGTCCGGTGAGGATCTGCGTCAGGCGGTAGGTGAGGGCGCCGTGACGCCTCTCTAGCCACTCCTCAAAGAGGGGCCTTACCGCCACTATCGTGGTGTGCCCTTCGCTGGGTTGCGACAGTCGCTGCTTCCAGGCCGCCATGAGATCGCGCCGGAGGTCCGTCCGCTCCGCCGCAATTTGCTGCGGAAACGGAGTTTCCCCCCGGCTTAGCTATCGCCTCCAGATCCCACGGCGGCAGTCCGGCAAGGAGGCTTGCCGCCTCGCCCGAGATCGTGCGGTACCCCCGGATAAGCCGAATGGCTACCACCTTTTGGGGCGCGTTCAGATAGTGGGCGGCTCACCACCGCAATGAACGCGCCCACACCGGGGCCCCGTAAAGAGCCATGGACCGCACGACACCCGCGTAATGCCTCCAGGAGGCGTTTGGCCCCCTCAAATTGGGCAAGAGCTGCTTGAAGGCGGCCCCAGTCCGTTCCAGCTTGGGGGCCAAACGTCGGAAGTGCTCCACGAAATTCCATCGGCTGTCGAGGACCTGACCTAGGTATTTTATCGTGGTCTCGACGCCGATGTTAACCCCTCCTACCGTAAGTTGGGATCCCGATGGTGGCCTATTCCGAGGCCCATGAAAGGACATGGCCTCGGATTTGTGCAATGCTACCTCGAGACCCAACTGCCGGATCCTCTCAATGACTGTCGCAACCCCGCGTGTCATCGCGTCGGCCGCCGCCTGATGCGACCTCCCCTGCGCCAGGACCAGCGTGTCGTCAGCGTAGCAAACTACGCTGACGCCGTCAGGGAGGTCGGCCCGCAGCACCCAGTCGTAACCGATGTCCCACAGGAACGGCCCCAGAACCGATCCCTGTGGGACACCGCACGACATCTTTCGCCGGTTCCATTTCCCATCGCGACCGGGGTAGATGACGGCTCTGTCCGTCAAATACGCCCCGACTATTCGACGGAGGTAGGTCGGCACCCGGTGATACCGGAGTGCTTCCCCAATGCAACTCCAGGGCAGGGTGTTGAAGGCGTTGGCGATGTCGAGTAACACCGCCACGACGACCCTACCCTGGGACACCGCGTCCCCCGTCGTGAGGGCTCTAACGCGCATGATGGCGTCCACCGTCGAGTGCCCCTTGCGGAAGCCAAACTGGCAGTCCGCAAGGTCCGGCCCCGTCCTTCCAAGGTGCCCGACGAGGCGGCCCGCAATAATTCTCTCGAAGAGTTTGCCGACCTCGTTGAGCAGCACTATGGGCCGGAATGCGGGCATCGAGAACCCTACGTTATGCGCCAGACACGCTTCTGGCAGGTTTATTCATAAAAGCTATGAACAGTTAATAAGGCTCAGTCAGTGAAATATGTATTCTGTTTATCAGTTCACCTTAAATTAATTTTCAGCATTTTCTCAAGCCGAATGAATTTTTTTATTGAATTAACAAATAATAGGTTTCCAACACTAATGGAAATTACAAAACACAATTATTTTAAATGAATTGCGAAGCTTTCTATATAACTTTAATCTCATTACTTATGCAAAATGAAAACCACGGGCGGTTTCGTATGCTTATTGTGAAGATCTTTTGTGAAGTGTTTTAAATCTTATAAGTAAAGGTAAAATCCGTTCTAAAAATGTACACGATAAAGAGAACTAAAATTGTCAAGTCTGTATAGTAGTATGATACAGTATTTATCAGGATTATTAGAGAAATAATCCTGAAGTGGATACTCGTAATGTTTAGTAGAGTCCGAATGAATTTCGTTCATTTTCTTTCAATCTCGTGTTCGGTTTTCGGCAGTTTACGTTTTCGGCAAGTGACCGTAAATATTTTCAGTACAATTATTTAGGAAAAACCAATCGTCACAACATCGAAGACCACCAAAAATGCAGTCAAAATGCTATCGCATATGCATAATATCGGATTGTTTAATTTTATTAGTAATTACGAAATTAAGAAATCAAGTTTTCAAGGTTCAAATGCTAGATATAGTTTCCTGTTCATATCTTATGTTGAAGGGTGTGATATATGTATATTAAGTTACCACACAACGCGTTCCCCAATTTACCTTGTTCAATTAGAGTCTCTATTCATTTACAAACTACGTATCGGCCTACTTACTGGTCCGGCGTAGTTGTTCAAAGTAACTATCTATACAATTTACTTACTTCTACATTGACAGGTACTATGGGTTTGTTCGTTCATCTATTAAGGCTAAAACTAGTGTTGCTTGTATTTTTAAGAACGGCGACTTACGAACAGGTTCGTACCCAGTCAGGCGCTTTACTTTGTGTCAATTATTTCATCACCACTGTTCTCAAAACTGTGAAGCTGTTACCTAGAATCAAAAATTCGAAAACATGTGACATCTACCAACCCACACTGAGATGAGTTCTGACCTAACTGTGGGAACATTATATGTTTATTATGCTTGCGTTTCCTAGTCTTGGCTTTTCATATGTATCATAATTATGTAGATACTGCCTTTTTTTTAAGGCTGGGAAATCATCCAATGACTTCTCCCGCTCTGGGTGGAGCGGAAGGGAGTGTCAGACTCTTACTGACTAAAACCCATCCATGTTCCTTGCTTAGCCCTTTATGTTCTGGGGTAGCGGTAACCCTTTCGGACAATCCCGCTTAATGTAGATACTGCCTGAGTTTCTCTTGGATATCACTGAATTCGGTGAATGAAGAACATTGTGAAGAAACCTGGACATAAATCTGAAATCGCTATCCTGTCTTGAGGCCTTTGGCCTACAGTGGGACAGTAAGGTGCTCGTTGTATAATAGTGTTGAGGTCAAAGTATTGTTACAACCTTATGTTTGTGGTTTACATTAGGTATTGAAATTCATAACGAAATCAAAAAAAGCAGAGTAAAGAAGTCACTGCACAATAACATCCTACGTTATATGAGTTTTGGCAATAATACATAGTTATTAAATCAACAAATGTCTTTAAGGATTTCGCGGTGACCAATACCAATAGGGTCCCCATTAACTTTTAGAGCCCTTTAAACCTCTTTATAAATTTACTGCAAATAACCTTACACTTGTGTTACACTTAAGGCTATGGTTATTGTATTATTAGTTACGAGGACTTTTTCTTATTTTGCTTTCCGCCAGAATATGATTATTTGGTCTCTTCTTTATTATTTTCAAAGTATTGCATGTAGGCAAAAAAACCTGCAATTTAATTAAACTATAAATATTCAAGTGTCTCCTGGCCTAAAAACTAGTACGCTTTTCGATTACAGATACCTATTTAGGTAACCCCCAGAAAAAGAATTGCCTCAGAAGTTGACACTAAAAAGGTATTTTACAATATTAACCTGTTTCAAACTAAACCATTATTTTACTATTTAAATCAAGGAATGCAAGTAAACCCAGTTCCTTACAAAACCGTAACAAAATCTCTTACAAAACACAAATTAATTGGTGATTTGCTCAGAGAGAAACGTAATTCACTAAAATCGTTCAGGAACAATGAGATTCGCGTTGAATATTTAATACTACGCGATGCGGGCTCCCGCTCCGAATTGAAAGCTTTATAGGCACTATTTTCTCTGATAAAGCACTTAATATACTTAATTAACTGGTAACAGTACAATTTGTGGGGAAATAAATATCAGCTAATTGATTGAGGAGATTTAAATTGGAAAAATATTGTGATTACCACATTGTTTACCGTACCTGCATTAACTGAATGTAGGTCAACATATGTGACGACTGTATTTGTTTCTACGTTTATCTTTGTCATTCATTTCATGTTGCTTAGAAGCCCGTCGCTACCTATTGTCACTAGGTGGTCTAGTTCGTCTAGTTCACAAAGAAACTGAAATCCTGTTAAAATAATGTGCCTAAACTAACGTTAATATGAAAAACAGATCTCAATAACTCATTGCGAGCACCTGTATTTGACAAAGGACATCAAATAATCTTTTCATGACTTTATTGCGCTGTCTCCCACAGCAATAAATAAACTAAAATAATGCTTTTAAATTCACAATACAGCATTATTTTGAATTCAGAATACAGAACAATACCAATTCACTTTTGCAAAATTCGCTTACTTGACAAACGTGTGCGGCCTCCGTCGTGGCCTAAGGCTTCGAATTTTATTACGTAGTTAGGGGGGCTGCACACGGCGCTGCATGCGGTTTGCTAGCTCAGCTGACGCCGTTTTATGCCGAATAAATTTATAGCCGAAGCGGTTTCGTGTGCATTCGGTTTAATATGTGTTTCAATTTGCTTAGATATAAGATTTAGGTGGGTTTTGAGAATGGACTTATTTGTAAGCTTAGTTTTTATCAAATCAATCTTTTTTTTAGAGAATGTTACACTTTACAATGTACAGTTCATATTAATGTCACTTAATTTAATCTGCCAGTTAAAATATTTAAGTAACTGTCAAAAGTAACTGATGTTCTTAATGCTTAAAAAAATAAAGGGGTGCTACGCGTTGAAACTATAATATGTACAGGTATAATTTTGCTAGCCACTTTTGCAACGTCCGAGCGTCACCAAAGACAGAGGTCACCCATTGTTACCGCACGAGTAATTATCACACAGGCGAGAGCTAGTTTCCAATTAAGAGAGCGACCCTCCAAAGTTTTAACCAACTTCCCCAATTCTAATCAAAGAAAAACCAGTAGACTAATACAACATTAATCCACAATTCCTTAATGAAAACGCCAAAAGTTAACAAGTAATTTGCATCAAAAAGTACCTTTTGTTGAATTCTCGTAAAGTTTGTAAATTAAAATTAAGATTTAACGTGTTTCGTCGGTCAGAAACTAAGTTTCGAGTTTTTTTTTTATTATTTACGAGACGCCCACTCGAGCTTGACTGTGGAATGTTATTTTCTGAAATAAATATTTATTAAAACTCCTATAAAGGTTCGCTTGTGACCAAGCTTTAGTAAATGGTTTCCAACTTTACCTTGCAAACAGAAACGGTTTGCTGCGTGGTAGTTTTATGTTTTAGGTTTGTCTTTAAAAACTACATTTTTTACTTTAATTTCAAATAATAAAATTCTGTTCATTTATTGAGTATCTACATTACATATTTTAGTTAGGCAGTTTACAAAGAGCAATGATGTATTACACAGTTGTATTGTGCCACTATACCCGACGCGAAGGCGCATTTCCATTTTAACCGAATGTATTCGAGTGATCGCATCCGTTAACGGTGAGCTTCGGCTCTGAGAGGTGCAATGGATTGCAATAGTAAAGTGCACGGAACTGAAACTATGAGATGTGTACGAATGTGGATAAAAGCACCACGAGCTCGATTTTAGAGAGAACTGACGATGTATTTAGAATTAGTTAGCTACTTTAACAGTTCCTTCATTGAACTTCACATTCTCACTTTACAATTTCTACCAAGTACTCATCTATTGCAGCATGAGTTATATTGAGACACAAAAATGCATTCTTCTACTAACTTCTGAGTTATAAGACTCCCTTTGTAGCCATGCATTCCTGGTCTGGCGAGACTCCAAGCCCTATTTTGGCTGACAATAAAATGTATCAAATCGTCAGATTTTCGGATTGTCGCCTGTTGGTTTTAGTTAATAGGCCCCAGGTCTTACCGCGCCGCGTGATGACTACCGGCCACAGTAGGCGCGAGCCTGCGGACGGTGAGTAATGGGTAGCTCACCGTCTGATCATGACCAAGCCCGTGCCAGACGGCGCGTTCGTGTTCCACGCGCGCTTTAAAGAGCTGTTAGCATTATGGAAGGGACCCGTTAGGGCCGGTGCCGAAACGATCGGGATGCGGGGCCAAATTCGCTAACAGTACTTAAGTGACTTACTAGTCTCTAAAACAAGTGACGCGCGCAGTTGCAGCCCGCATTTCGCTCCCGATTCAGTTTAGTCAGAACTTTAGTTACAGACCGTCCACTGCACTCCTCTTTCATCGTATAAAATTTCTATTAATAAATGCCTCTGTCCAAGTGGAGTCGCCTTCGTCTAATAAAATGGTAATTTATTCGGCCTATAAGTCTCCGGGCTAAAACGTGGACCTTAACGAGTCGCTTGGAGCCCTTCATTTTTCTACCAATTTACCGTTCTAAATAAATGGACTCTTCATTTATTTGTATGCTCTTTGTTAAGACTCTTGATTTGATTTTTGCAAATTAGTTCGTTAATTTAAAAGTAAATTATTTTTTTCCCGAAAGTTAATTAAGTTTCTTTAAATATGAATGAGTTATGAATAAAATAAATGCCCTCTGCGCCTGCACTCTTGACGTAGTTACTTGTTAGCTTAATAATTTTATTTAATAATTAACTTTTAATAAACTAACCAAATATCTTTTTGGACGAAGCGGAGGGTTGCTGTGGTTTCAAATTTTGATATATCAAATTGAGGTTTAAAAAAATATTAGGTACTTTTAACACTGAAATCAAGCGAGAAACAAAATCCAATTGAATACTATAACTGCAATGGTAGCGATGAGATTTCGACAGATTTTCATTTCCCCTAATAAAACCAAATTAATTTCACGTTCTGATAGTAAAATCCATACAAATGAAAGTGACGCAATAAAACAATTGAGCACGAACTCCCACTGTAAAGGAGGACGAAATAAAGTGAAGAGGTATGGTAAATCGTGTCGGTGTCGTGTAGTCACCGTAACGCTCCCGTACCGCAGCCGTGCCGCCGTGAATCTTTCGTGATTTATTCTTATGTGTATTGGAGTTGAAAATTCACTTGAAAAGGTTGGTTTACATGTAATGAAGATATTTTGCGAGATACAGGTAGGAAAATTATCTACGTTCACGCCTTTCATTTACCTAATGGAATTTATAATCACAATTTTTTTACATATATGAGTCACGTTGAAAGAATAAATTGTAACCAGGTTTCTTCGTTTCCCTCTATGCCTTTCAAAAAACTTCCTGATGTGGTAGGTACTTTTCGGGTAGGTACCCAAACTCAAAAGCCACGTCCAAATTGTCAACTACGGACAAATTAACTCGCCAGACGTACAGTAACGATATTTTTATACTTCCTGCCTTTATAGCAGTATGCAAATTTAATTTTCCTATACGTTTCATGCGCCCGCTGGCGTTATAAAAAATCTACGATCAGGTAAATCATAAAAGCACACAGATATACAGGGGGATGTGGAATATAATTTGCTGAGAAAAAATATTTTGTTTCAGTTAGCGAAACTCTCTTTTGACATCCAATAAATTATTCAAATCATATCTGAGAGGTTTCCATACAATGGTTTATAGGAATGATGCGTATTTGTTGTTAAGGGATTTTCTATGTCAATGTTCCGGTATTCAGCCTTAGAGGATAAAAAGATAAAGTTGATAGAAAAAGGAATTGCTTTTTTGTGGGAAGTGATAGTCGTGGGTTTAAGTACGATAAGCGTTTAACTTGTCGTGTCTTTAGTTCGGACTAAAGTGTTGAACACTAGAAGCTGCGCGTTCCAAGCGCTGGTAAAGTTCCATAATTTATGGCATGAGGAATTTCTAGTTACCCGCATAACGACAGCCTTCTGACCTACAATAGCACTAGATTCAAGAATTTACTTAGGAACTAATATAAACCACTAAAACATACTCGAAAAATATGAAATAAAAGTATTGACCGCAGTGATAAAATAAAACGAACATAATTGGCCGCAAAATGTCTCATAAAAGGCGTTAAGAAAACCCGAGAGGTATTTTAATAAAATTTCCTAAAATTAGGCCTGGAAAGTCGAGGCCTTGGTGTTCAGGTGTCTGTACAGACTTAATTTGAGAGAGAAGCGTCTACAAGAACCTTTATGAAAATTGGCCAAAGCTAAGTCCACTGAAACGCGAGCTGTATCCCCTGAACCAGCGAAATAGTCCAATTTTTAGGTAACACACCGATATTATATGCTTTGGGGGTAAGTTTGTGTAGATTGAACAGGAATATTTTAAATGACTTTAGGTGCCAAATAAAATATGGGTTAAAAAACTAAATAAAGGGTTTCCGGTCATCACTTTGGGATATAAAAGTATAAAGGTAATTTTTCTTCAGTATATTAAAGTGACCTCATTGACTTTTTGTAGTGCAAGTCATTGTGCTTAGGGTGTTTCAGTATTGCATGTTTTTAATAAAAAAAACTTAAGAAATGAGTTTTCAACCCTTTCAATTTAATTTACATTTCACGCTCAGTAATTCCATTTGTTTCAAGTTCTAGTAGGTATCATTTAAGCTGGAATTTCAAAACTTTTACATCTCTCGAAAAATTATTTAAAGAAAATGTTTAAAGATTTCAAAATACTTGTCGCTGCAAAAATAAGTAATTTCGATATATCAAGATAGAATTTGTCGATCACAAAAGAAACTATTCGCTCACAATTCGGAGCTACTGAAAAGCGTCTGACTCGATATTTCAGATGTCATTTGGAAAATATTTATCTCAGATAGCTGTGACAGCAATTTTTAATGATAATTAAGATAATCGTAATATAGTACGTAGGTATTTTTTGGTAACCTAAATGGGCAAAGATTACGACTCATCGCATTTTATAGTCTTTCATAACATAAAAGGATTCAGTTTTTAGAATAAGTTGCTTGCTTTTCAGTATTTATATCTTCCAATTCCAAGAAAAATTTGATTGTCTACGTCAATTTTACCCAAATAAAAATAAACCGTTTAGAAGATTACTTTTAAACCGAAATTTTTTAATCTATTAAATGGATGACGCTTCAGATAATAAATTGAAGTGATACTGAAAGCGAACGAAATGTTTGCAGTATATCAATGTTTGTTATAGGTTTATTAAATATGATTTCTTTAAAACCAAAAAGTATTAATTAATTCTAGGTGCACTGTCTTCATATTATAATAATACAATTAAAATATAACTTCACGCCTGTAATCCCCGGAGGGTAACGCAGAAGTATACCTACTGTGGTGTATGTACATTTACAATAGGTACATTTCTACAATCATACAATAATACATTAATTATACCATACACAAACATAATTGTGAGTGTGTATTTTAAAAGAGCAACGGTGTAGTTTCTTGCTCAAGGCAACTTGAATTATTTATTTATTTAATTAATCATAATGAATACTTTAATTATTAAAAATAAAGTTTCTCCATCAAAACAATTAGGTTCTTGAAACTCATTTACATTTAGATTTCATAATAAATAACATTAGCAGGAATTAACAAAAGGTTAATTATAATTTAAATAATGTATCATTGTTACTAGGAGTTGTTACCACAGAAAAATATACAGCAAAAGAACCACTTATAAGGCTATAACCAGCTACTAAAACACAAATGTAAACAGCCCAAACTAAAACTGCATCATTCATATATTTATTGACTTACTTTCACTCGGTATATCAGAGGAGAAATTCAAAAAACACTATATTTTTGTCCCATACCTATTCACACTGTTTTTATATATTTTTGCCTAAGGGAAAACAAACAGTTGTATTAATATACTGTCAACTTAATGGTTTACAACTGTATTTGTGATTAAAAGCCATTTCTTTAAAAGTGGGGTTTCTTGAAGGATCTTTATCTTAAACGAACAATCTATTGGAACCATGCACCTAGCTTCTGACGTTTCATAAGTGATGAAACAACATAAGCTTACAATAAACAACAAAAATTATAACATTCTAATTCATGACTAAAATGTGCAATTTCATTCCATCCTTGGGCAGTCAAATTCAAAACTCAAAGCATTTATTTTAATTAAAGTAGACGGTCAGAAAGATAAAAGTCTGCCAGACATTTGGATAAGAACGCCCGCTGTATGAAAAGTTTGAATTTTATTTCGTTTTTTCCGTGTCAACAAATATTGATCTGTCTCATCATTATTCGTGTCTTTTTTCTATACTTCTTTATTCGTCGTCATTCACTTTCCAGCCAAATCATCTTTCATACAGTCCATCCAGCGTTTCTTTAGTCTTGCTACTTTTATAGCCATCCACAGCCATACTCAAAACTTTCATTTGGACATTTTCCTATTTCATCCGCATCATATTAATATAAAGACGACCGATTTCTTCACAACTTTTCGGTGCCCGGTCCCGCTTTGGATTTTCTCTTTCATACTCATTTCTTATTCTATTAATTCACGCAAATAGTGATTGGTTTACCTTACAGATCACTAGAGAACTCTGTGCGTAACTTAGAAATAAGGCAAACCTTCTGTTGTCCCTATATTGTAGTTACCGGAGCTAGGATTACATCAGGGACTACCTTAGTCATAAATTACGTTGAAGGACATGTGAAATTCGTGTAGGCAACGTGTAGGGCTTAGTTTTAGAAAGTTACTGTTATTTTGTTTACTTAATTACTAGCGACCCCCAGCTTCGCATGGATGTAATGACGACATTGACAAAACATCGAGATTGTATTTAATCATGTAGCTAAAGATATAGAATAGATTCACTCTAGTTGGTAATGTTACTCTGATTTGTGACGTAACTCGCGGTATTTGCTTTATTTAAAAAAATACATTAATGAAGGTTTTCACGAAAATTCACTCCGCCAGTTGGCGTCACTTTAACAAGAGGTCATCCATTTCGACAATAAATATATAAAATACATGATTACGTTCATCATTCAGTCACGACTAGGTGGTTTGATACTTTTAACAGGTGCCCGGACCTGACGTCTAAGTGCTGCCTTCTATTGAACGGCTTTTCAGACTATTTTCATTCTGACAAGCGTGAAGAAGTGTATTGATTTAATGAGACTTTAAGGAACATCTTTATTTTCCATTTTGCGCTGTACCTATCATTAAGCTTTGTCGCTTCATTTGTTTTTTACTTTTATAGATAAATTAATTTGACTGTCAGTATAGCCCATGCTTTCGTCTCTTTGTTTTCGAAACCACTTCCTGAAATTACAAATGTTCACTCATTCGCCAACTGAGCTAACACGTTCTAAATAATTCATACAAACAAGGAACCTGTGTTCAAATTAACTAAAACACTATTCAAAATCATAATACGATTCCGTTCCGGCAAACTTATGCAGATCTGTAGGACGGTTTTACACTAGTTCGTCGAAGCACCTGCTACTTCAGATGTATTTGCATAAACATAGCGGAGTGTGCCGCCAGCCTATTGCGAATACCATTCCGGATTTGTATTTACTTATTATTGTTGTTGTAGTTTGAATTTATGTTGATCTGTGACGGGATAAAAGTGTTGTTTCGGTTTCTTCTCGGCTTTTTATGAGAGTGAAATAAATAATGTAGTGAATTTTTGATACAATAGCTAGTTTAACATGCAACAATAGTCTGAACTTATGTTTTGTTTATAAAAGCCTCTAACGTATATACGAGACAGTGCCGTCTATTTTAATCAAGGGATGCGTTCTGGGAATTGGTCATAAGACTAAAAGGTCCTATTTCGAAGTTGAGAGTCCAAGACAAGACCGATCGGTTCTGAAGGTTCACCAATTTGCTTATCTTGTTAAGGTAGTGGCCGGATGTCGTGGCTATTGAATTCTATCCTCTATAGAATCCTCTATGGAGACCAGATATCTTTATACGAACACACGCTAAGTCTCATATGGTAGCAATTTTAAAATACCATAGCGCTGTTTGGTTGAGTTTGTTAAAGATTTTTTTCGAATGAGGACGAAATGTCACAAGGCGTCTTCATACCTACTGCTAAACTTTACTCAATAAGCCTTAAAAGTTCAACGTTCTCTCCTTACAATACAAACTTGTCTAATGATGGAGTCGAGTGTTCCAGACATGTGTTATCATTTGATAGGCGACCTACAGACGACCCGGCCTTGTGTCGAAAATTTACATGTTCGCTGGTCGGCGCGAGAACTCTGATTGGCTGCAATTGTTATGAAATGAGAAGCAATTTATTTTTAGGACGATGAAGTTTTAAAGTCGAGACTGTTGTAAGTACCCGGACATTGTATTGTATTCTTGTTGCTTATAAGTACTTGTAAGAGTTGTTGTACTTGAAAATAATTCTCATAACGTCATCATCATGTTACAAAATCCCAATTTTAATTTTCTTTCATGTAGACGTTGTCCGTCTTCTCTGAAGGCTGCGCTCCATTATTGATATAATCCATTAAAATTATACGTTGCACATATCTAATTGTGCGGCTTAATCTCTGCTTTATAAATTCTTCCACTCCCTATTGCTATTCATGACAACCTGATCATTGTTAAAATAAACTAGCTTTTGCCCGCATTTTCCCTCGCGTGGCTATTGGAAAATATCCCACAGGAACGCACTACCGGGATTGAAAGTACCCTACGTGTTTATCGTACCTATCCTGTTTCTTTGTTTCATATAACTCTATTGGTTTAAGCGGCACACGCCAGTAAAGCTCCCAATCAGCATGCTTTTATCCGACATCTTCTTCATCAATAATTGTCATATTTCGCCCAATTTACACAAAACTGGAATGCATTATTATACACTTAAATGTTCCTCACGAATCACTTCATCCATTGGTGAAAACTGTAGGAAAAACCGTTTTGTAGATTTTTAATTTATCACGTTCAGACCGACAGACTGACGCAGCGGGGGTCTAAGCTGTATAATATGTAGTAATAATAAATGAACAATTTGAAAATAAGTACCCGCTTGTTCAAAGTAATACCTTTAATCAAATAAATAAATTGGCATTTCCCGTCATCCAATTTGAAATGAACTGAGACTAACCCTTTAATTTCAACTTGAAAGGGGAAACGGAAATGAACAATCTAAAATAATGTTTAATCGTATCATTGAATGATATGCACACGAAGTGGACTGTTTGATTTGTATCTACTAATTGAATTTAATTAAATCGAAACTCGCACATAAATCCAGTGGACCGGCAGGACAATGAATAAATAAATCATGTTTAATACTCGTAGATGGGTAGGTGTATTGACCTTTCCAGTAATGGAATTATTATTTAATCAAATACGTATTATAGCTGCTAATTGATGAATTAAGAAGTATCGATATAATTATGTAAAAAGGTACCCATTAAAAATAGACATAAAAAAGTTTGCGAATGTGTAAAAAATGGTACACGTTATTTTTTGACATGGAGAGCGGGTTTCTAATATGTCATGTAACCAAATATTCTGAAAATGAAAATACCCTTCATGTTATTTTTTAACACGTAATAAATAAGGGTATGAATGACGGCCTGTATGAAATCAAGCGACCCAAAGTTATAAACTCGTAATTTTTAGGGAAATTTTGGAACAATAGACGCAAAATTCATGAGGCATTTCAGATTCTATGCTGAACAAACATTCAGCAAATAATACTGTTACTAGGCACTAAATTCCAATAATAATCAATAGAAACACCACAGTGATTGCAGTGTAGTTGCTTCACATACTAAATAGTGTTACTACCAACTCACTTGATGTATGTATCCCTCTTGATGAGAATAAAAGCCAGAAATTAAGAAAACAGTAATTCTGTGGGAGTCAAGTGTCCGTCACTCTACACATCATCTGCCTAGCCTTTTTCCCAACTATGTTGGGGTCGGCTTCCAGTCTAACCGGATGCAGATGGATATTGTATTTTACATGAAGCGACTGCCTATCTGACCTCCACAACCCAGTAACTGGGAAATACGATACCCCTTGATAAGACTGGCTGTCAGATTTTCGGGCTTCTGACGACCCGTAACGACTGTCAAAGATGCACAAATGACAGCCGGGACCAACGGCGAGACACAGAGGAGTCTCGTTATGTAAAGATGGTCACCCATCCATGGCCATCCGCGGCAAGCGTAGCTTAACCTGAGAGATAGACCTGTGTGGCTGTTAGTACTTAGCCACGAGCTCCTGTGGGAGTCAAGTGTAACCACTTATAAATAAAACGCCCGCAAAGTACGGGACTATTACATTTTTATAATATCCACTACACCTAGTTGTCCAGTACCATTCCGTCCACGTGCAAAGTATAAAAATTGTCAAAGTTGGTCAAGCTGCTTGGGTCGTTCCACGGCACGAATACTAAGTACCTATGAAACTACCAGTAGTGGTAAGTTTTAAAATTCAACGACCAGTCCAACCATTTTGAAGTTTTACCTTGAAAATATTGTTCATTCCTTCATGTTATGAATTCGATCTTCATTGATGATTGCCTATAAAAATGAGTATCTTATACTCTTATTTAATATTGAAGTTAAAGAAATAATATAAGTGCGCCAGCTACACACATCAAAAGTGTCTAGGGATCAACATATATTTTTGCAATAACTTTTCTCTTGATTGATATTAATTTAAATTTTCTTTAAGGATTCATCAAATAAAGTGTTTTCGTTTGTCACAGTAACGATAAACCAAGTCACCTTTGTATTAATAAAGAAATTTGCCATTTTCCTAATAAAGGGATTTTTGACATTTGAACCACTAACATTAAAGTTCGAAAAAAAGACTGAAATAACAGTTTTCTTTAAAATTTTATTGGGTAACTTAAACAATTAATAATCCGTGTTTCTACCGCGAACACTAACAACACAAGAACATCGGTTTGGCATACTCAAAATGAGTTCATCCAAATCACGCTGTGGAATGGCCGCCCATGTTCGTTGCAACAACAAAAAAAGGTCTTCTTGCAACTGGATACCCTCCATATTCGGCAGAGCTCTTCTCTGTAGCATATCCCATGCATGCTCAATCGGGTTCAAGTCTGGCGACTGAGCAGGCCAGGGCAGGACATTGATGTTAGCTGCGGCGAGAGTCTGTCTTACAACTCTTGCGGTGTGCGGTCGTGCATTATCATGCATTAACTGAAATAAGGGACCGATTTGCACTTGTAGAGGAACGATGACGTCAGATACAATCGTCTCAGCATAAATTTGAGCGTTGAGGTTGCCTCTGATCCAAATCAACTCAGTTCTTCCGCCGATCCAAATACCCGCCCATACCATGATGGTTCCACCACTATAAGGATGGACTTCCTGGCAGGATTTTAATCGCTGTTGGCGTCCAGGGGTTCTCCAGTGTCGTATACGTCTTGTATCCGGTCTCATACCAAAACGAGACTCATCAGAAAAGCACACGAAACGCCATTGTTCTTCTGCCCAATTTCTGTGTTCAAGAGCCCATTGATATCGAATCCTACGATTGTGCATTGCTATAGGTGGTACCCGTAGCGGTCTTCGGGAATGAAGGTTCACTTCATGCAAGCGGTTTCTGACTGTTTGGTCGCTAATTAAGTTCCCTGAAGAGTGATGAAGCCTCACGGCTAACATCATGGCGGTTATTGTTGGAGCTCTTCGAGTTAAGATTTGAATGTATCGGTCTTGTCTCCGTGTGGTGCAGCGATACCGTCCTTCATGGCGCTCAGCCACGGTACCAGTCGAATATGGAGGGTATCCAGTTGCAAGAAGACCTTTTTTTGTTGTTGCAACGAACATGGGCGGCCATTCCACAGCGTGATTTGGATGAACTCATTTTGAGTATGCCAAACCGATGTTCTTGTGTTGTTAGTGTTCGCGGTAGAAACACGGATTATTAATTGTTTAAGTTACCCAATAAAATTTTAAAGAAAACTGTTATTTCAGTCTTTTTTTCGAACTTTAATGTTAGTGGTTCAAATGTCAAAAATCCCTTTATTAGGAAAATGGCAAATTTCTTTATTAATGCAAAGGTGACTTGGTTTATCGTTACTGTGACAAACGAAAACACTTTATTTGATGAATCCTTAAAGAAAATTTAAATTAATATCAATCAAGAGAAAAGTTATTGCAAAAATATATGTTGATCCCTAGACACTTTTGATGTGTGTATTTCCAATAAGCTTTTAATCAAATTATATGCGGTTCCTTTTTCGTATTGATACCCGTAGATCTATTAAAGATAAAATATTTTGTGGTGAGAAAAGGATGGACAGTATTTCAGATTTTGAACACTCTCCTGCGAATTTGCTTTTGTTCAGTTTCTTACATCACTGTATACTAACAAGTTCAATTGCTCAAATTACTGAATACTTACAATAATTACGCTTAATTCTGGACCGTCGCAATATAGATTGCCATAGACATGCTAGGAAGAAGAATAACATGTAATATTACAGAAAAAAAGAATTAGTGTTCACCTTTAAAAGAATCTTACACTGACCAACGATCTAACAGGCGTACTTGGGGATGCCCAAATGCCAAGTGCTCTTGTTAGGAAAGCCGTCACAAATCTTCACAACCTACATCAGGTAGTCAATTACTCAAAAATATAAACAATTTCTCAAAACGACAAACACTCGACCAAAACAAAATCCCAGTTTATTTTAGATTCAACGAAGCAATCTATTTGATTTATACAAGAAAAAAACCCAGCTCTTTGGCCTCTGTCTTCACGTACATAATACAGCTAATCTTGTAAATTGCTGAAGGGATTCGCCAGTTATCTCCAAGACTATTTCTCTGGGGATACTAAATAAATGTACTAAATTCGCGGATTAAAAAACAAAGCTGGGAGAATGTCTTGATTTTTGATGAGATACTTTATGTCTGATTTTGTTTGTTTTGAGCAATTTGGGGGTGTTGAGAATTTGGTAATAGAGCCGTGTGGGAAAAAGAATAAACAAAATAAAGCTGGGTGGTTAATTCCTTTGGAGCGACAACTTAAAAGAGAAACACAATGAATAAAAGGAACTCTTGTAATGCAACACAATAAATAATGAATTATTACGATCCTTTTTTTCAGCGTGAAACCCCTCCCGCTCTAGGTAGAGCGGAACAAGTGTCAGATTCTTACTGGCTAAAACCCATCCATGTTCTTTCCCTTTACGTTCCGGGGTAGCGGGAATCCTTTCGGACAATCCCGCCGACAATTATTACGATGAATTTAGTTCCGTATTAGCGTGATAGCCTAGTGGTGTGACCGTCGGTCTGCCACAACTTAGGTCTCGAGTTCGAACCTAAGCCTCTGACTTTTCGGATTCATGTGCGTATTATATAACTATCACTTGCTTAAAAAAACGGTGCCGGAAGACATCATGAGGAAACCAGTATGTCTGTCTCAGTATGCCTGAGAGAAGTTTCTCAAGAGCATGTGAAGCTAAGTCAGAGGCCTATGGGCAGCATAAAAATTCTGTCACTAGGTTTTTCATTCACCACACAAAAGGGAAAGAAGAAATTCAGTAACTACCTAATTATCTGTTACTTATTCTTATCTATTTCAACCCAATTAAAAACATTTAGAGAACACTGAGGGATTAAGTCATGTCCTATGAATAAACAGCACAGCACTTCAAACGAGTCCTAAAACTGCTACCACTAAGCCAAGCATGGTGAAAATTATCGCGAAATTGAGTTAGGCATAATTGTAATGAGTTGGTGAGAGTTCATGGCAATATCGCCTCTAATTATTATATTAGTCTTTGGTGTTAGTACAGAGTGATTTTATTTTCAGTGTACAATCCATCGTGGTGCGGTAGGAGGTTTGGTGAATTATGTCCATTTATTTGGTTGTGTTTTTAATTTAAATGACTGGACGTTCATTTTAATTATTTTTGAGTATTTACGACCATTTAAGTTCATGAGTATAATTGTTTTTTTCTGTTATTTTACACTTCAATAAATGAGAAAGAATTAACAAAATGATTGAGAAATTAACATTGTTTATTCCGTAGAAATATTCAATCCTATTCAATTAAATTCAAGCCTATTCAATTCAGTAGAGCTTTTTGCATAAAAAATACTGCGGCTAAATAACAAAATAAATGTATTTATTCAAGCTTTAAGTACCGGTATTAAGCGCCCAACATTTGAGCAAACATTTGCTTTGGCTAATTACATTTGTCACACTCGAGCGAGTCGATGTGTTTGGTCGCGTGTATCCCACGTAGGTACATAGGTAGTACCTATCCTTCTACTGTTTATATACATGTGCATTTATTTAATAGAGCCATTATAGTTGGTATCGGTTTGGAGTTTTATGCTCATTTGACAGTAATACCTATGCTTGAAACATGCACGTGACTAAAACGGTATATCGATGATATTGTCTAGTAATTGGCTTATGGAGGACGAATCTCAGTATTTCCGATTGAAATGTCGAGAAAAATACACGTGTTTTGTCTGTAATGTCACCCCACAAATACTAGGTAAATTAAGTAGTATTACAACAACCAGTAACTACATTTAATCCATGTTCTGGGAGAGCTGAGTAGACTGACACCGCTCACACAAGTTTGTCTTAAGTTCTAAACTAGCTACGCACACAATAACTATGAACGTTGACAGCGTAGTGGCAAGATGTTTACTTCTCGCCTGTTTAACAAACATTTTTGTTGACTTTACAATATGCTGGCTCTGCATCATGGGTTTCCATCTCCATAACCTAGGCTAGGTGCAATCAACAACAGAGACAAGCAACTAACTTGTAACTACTTTCAATCCATGTTTAAGTCTTTGAAAGCAAGCCTTACGAGTTTGTCTTAAGTTTTGAACTTACTGCACACACGACAACTTTGAAAATTGACATCGTAGTAGCAAGATGTTTATTTTCTGCCTGTATTCCATACTTTTTTGTTTACTGTACAACATGACGTGCGATGACGTAACGATGCGGAGACGACGTCGAGTCACGTCATCTATGATTGAGTGGGAATGTGTGCTACCGGTGCGATATCTAGCGCCTGATGGTCATACGTAGTCATGTGGGAAACATCAATTCAATGACCGACAGACAATGCTACCCATAAGGAATCTAACACGGGAAAACTCATCTTGCTGGAGATAAAGCTGGGAGATTTATTTGTTAAGCCATAACATTAAGAAAACAGTTAAAAAACAAGATACCTCTCAAATGAAATAAAATTTTAAATCTAAAAAACACACAGTAATATCATATTAGCCATAAGACTTTTTTGAGATCTATTAATCTTACATCCTTTCAATGTTCTAAAGACATTATAAGTAGGTATAATCTTAGGTTTCTCAATACAAAACATTAAAAAAAAACTAGGCCATCCTCTCTACTTTTCACAAACGACCGATCTAATAATTTCCCTCTAAAAATACATTTCGTATCTATCTAAATTAAAGCCCCATTCACTACGCCTTAGGCCTAAAAAAGTTAGTGCGAACTCAAATTATTCTTCAAAAGGGCTAAGTGATAAGAGTCCCTTTTTAAATTAACTGAACAGCGAAATAATTTGGTCGTCTCGTTTTTTTCGAGTTTTTTTTTATTCGCCATAACTCAAGTCGTAAATCAGAAGCGAGGTAACTAAGAGAAATTCTTAATTACGAAGCTTATAAAGGGCAGTTCGGACGACATCGCGGAATTTAATTTTTGCTGTTGCGTTGTTGTGTGTTTTTTAGCTAGATAGATGTTTTGGGTGAAGAGGCGAATGATGTCACAGCAGCATTTTTATTGGAGATCAACAGCTCATATTTCTCACTTCACAGTAGAGTTTAATTTTTAAAATTGTGGCGCAAACTGTTTTTTCAACCGTCAAAAAAGAAAAAAAACTGTGTTTGCCTTCAACGTTGCTGATTCTTTCGCACCTACCCTTAAGTTACAGTGGTCTGCTAGATTCAATCTAAGTTTAATGTTGGTATGTTATGAAATTTCCTGTTTCCTTTTGAAAGAAGTCTTTAATACAATTTTTGTTAAAACTATTTAAAAAGAAATCTAGGTCAGAATAATCCAACAACTTCTTCTTTTAATTCTATGTGAATTCAACCATAAAATCCAATAGAATGTAACCTTTCTTTGCGGTGCAAAGGCAAGTGAAAAACGTCGAATCCAAGCGTTCTTATTGTGTCTGGGGTTCAATCGAATCAGACTTCAATCTCCTACCTCCATCGAGTTAGTGCCTAAGATGATGGTCCAACAAGTGGGCGGATATTTTTATATGCCAGCTCTCTGTACAGGACGTTTCTTTTCTGAAGGAGAAGGCCAAAAAAATCTTAGATATACAGATATTTTAGTGGCTGTAATGTTATAGTTATTTTTTATTAACTTTATGCGACTAAAGAGGGTACTCCAGCGTAGGTCACAAAAGGTAAAGTTGTAGTCATCTCGTAGGCGTAACTCTACGGCAAGCTACGGCGTAGCTTATTGTGCTACGACCGCGTATCTACGCCTACGAACATTTTAAGAAGCTTTGTTCCTCATAAAATCTAGAAGCCTGTCCCGCAGTGAAATAATCTCTTAATGCGTTTACAAAACTCAGTTTATCATTGTCCTAAATCTATTCGGATGTCCCAGAAACATCCTGTATTTTAAAGATTAATATTTGGAATCAAGCTAGCATGAATAATCGGATTCCTGATTCGGTTCCCAAGAGATACTTTGATACTTGAGGCCGACCTAGATTTTCTTATTTAGGATAGATATTATTAGGCTTGTCTTGGTAAACAAATTATTTTGTGGAAAAAACAGCCTTTGGTTTCCATTTACTTTTGCTTGAGAAAGTACTCGACAAATAGAAATGAACTTTTCCTTGGCTATCATTGACGCTAATAGTTATTATTACACAATTGTTCTTTAATTGAACTCATCATCATCTCTCTTCTTACTTCTAGTTTGTTTTTCTTAAGCATAATAGCAAAATGTGGCTGTCCACAGTTGGACATAGACCTCTCTCAGGCTGCGTTAACCCCGTCCTCCGTCTTCCGCACCTAGTCTGTTCCAGCGTGGGTACTTACTATGGGTACATCTCTGCCTAACCCGAGGGGGAAACATGGCATGATGTTATGTGTTATGTTATGTTCTTTGACCCATTAAGATGTTCGCCTATTAGAAGCTGTTTGATTATAAGACCTCAAGGATTTATACGGTAATATTTATTGTCGTTTCAAGAGAATTTTCTTATGAACCTATAGGGTTCATGCGATATTTGAGGGATTAATCACCTACATACTCAACTTGTGGACTCCTTTACTATCACTGATCTCTTCTAATATAAATGTAACTAAGCAAATTTTATCGAGTTTCGTAATTAAGCCTACAGTTTTCAGGTCGTTCCTAAGGTCTTACTACAATTAATATATGTTCGCTTCGTAAACGTAATATATATTCAAATACATGTAAATTTATCAAACAGGGATTTTAAGATGAAAATCTAACATTATATTACATTATTTGTTAGGCACGCTAGGTACGCTGATAAGATTAAACTGACAAGTTGAAATTGGGGTCGTTGAGCGTGTTTGGGCTAGCGAAAGGTATTGCCATAGTGATACGTTAAATCTTATACTTCGTCGATTCGATGATTTGAAATAATATTTTTTATATTAAAGGAAAGCTCATGGCTAAGTAATAATAGTCGCACGGGTCCATCCATCAGTGTATGCTACTCTTGCCGGGGCAGGTCCGGGTGGATGGATGGTGGTGGATGGGTGATCGTCTAACTTACCGAGATTCCTCCGTGCCTCGGAAAGCAAGTTAAAACGTTGGTCGCAACTGTCCTTCGTGGATCTATAATAGTCGTTAAAGGTCGTTAGAAGCCCGAAAGTCTGTCAGCCAGTCTCGCCAAGGGGTATTGTATTACCCAATTACTGGGTTGTGCAGGTCAGATAGGCGCTCGCTACATGTAAAATCCTAGTTTTCATCTGCATCTAGTTAGACTGGAAACCGACCTCAACATAGTTGGGTAAAGGCAAGTAGATTGATTTATCGTTATCATTGGTTTTGCAAAAATTTTTAAGTGCAGGAGCATCGGCTTAACGTTTTCACTGTGACTCATTAGTATTGGTTAAAAAGGAGACTAATAATAATATCTTCATGACTCATAGTAATTAAATGTAATTCAAGGAATATTTTTAATTTAATCAATTGAAATATATAAATAATAGACAAGAAACAGTCAGAGCTCACTGCCCAGAATGGCCAAAAGTACCTACATTTAAAAATCGCTACTGTTGGAGGCTTTTTTAATTTGCCGAGCGTTGAAGGTGTTATATTGTTCAAATAAATTAAATAAGCAAAGGTAAACGAAATAATCACTAACATAAATCAACTAGGCAATACCCAGAACATATAAATACGCAAACTTTTAATGCTACCTGCATATATAAGCTTATAGCGTTACATTTTTCGCAGCTCTTGCAAATATATCAGCTGGTTATGAATTATGCTGAAACAATTTTGCTAGAGCGGATCATGTTTATGAAAACCAAGTTTTTTATGGCAGTGCCAGGCTTAAGTAAATGATGTAAGGTTGGTTCGGCTTTTGTGAGAATTTGCTGGTGTGTTTGTGTTTGTATGTTGACTAGCGATTCAGCAGACTTTACTTGCTGAGTTCACTAAATCCGAGCCGAGAACTTCCGAGATTACCCCGGCAAATCACACACTTAAGTTGCTTTTAAAGAAAAGGCAAGCCGATTCAGAAAACTTTACTTATATGTGATGAATAAAGAGCAATGCGTTTCTTCGTCGTCAGCAAAAATTACTAACGTTGAAGTCTTTACCTCAAAATAGAAGAAAATATTTATAATACTCTTTTTTTTTGCGACGGCAAGTGAACTATAAAAATTGAGTCCTTTACGAATTTAAATTTGAGAATTAATTAATTTTGCTAACGCCATTGCTATGGCTGAGTGTCCATCGCACGTCCGATACCGGTTCGTTCTCAGCTTCGGATCAATGACGGATACTGTAAAAAACGGCATTGTAGCTCACTAACCAGAATGCTTCAGGCATGTTAACGGATAGTCAACCTCGTAACTGCTTTAATAACATCATATGGCACTCTTAATATCATAAATGATGAGTGATTCAACCTGTTAATGATTCAATTTACTGTGAATTGTAATCAAATATAGTACACAAGTAGGCTTCTGAAAGCTTTATTTTTTTAAATGATAAGTTGAATAGAAAAGAAAATTCTTTATTATGTACAGAGGCCAGCACATCAAGTTACCACAATCTGTCAAATTTCTTTGATAGTATTTCAACTTTATTGCAAAGACATAAGGTTCATTTTTAAATGAGAACGTCTGTGCCCCATAAAAACTACAGGTATTGGCGGTTTTACTGCTAAAAGCAATCTTTTAAAGATATCCGTTGCAGGGATGAAGGGAGATCCCTTACATATATACAATAAATATATTCATAATATGAAACATATTACACTTAACTTTATAAAATGTACGCAATAATACTCGTAATCATGAAACAAATGCAAAGACCAAAAAACAAGAGAAATTATGTTTATAATATGTTGTCACAACATCAATTTTTTTTTAAGTACTCGTAAAGTCTTTATTTTAATATATTTTTTCTTCTTTCTAAAAAAATTGTTGAGAGGTTTTGTCGGACAACCGGTTGGATGGAAGTTTCTTTCGCTTACGCACACTTGGCGAATGAGAGCTAGATCAAAATAATTTAACATTTAGACCGCCACGAAAGTATAACGTGCGATCAGAAACTTCGTTTGAAATAACAAAATAAAAACTTAAAACAATCCTTTATAAATAAAACAGCAGCGTATATGAAAACACGACAGTTAGCAAGTAATCAGGCCGACGAGGGTATAAGTAAGATTTACATTGAATCGCCGCTCTTAAATATTAACTGGACGGTGACATGGGTACCAGCGACAAGAGCACTGTTGTGATAGTGCGAAACTTTACATTTTTTGGGGAGTTATTTTAATAGCAGTTTTTTCTCACTTAGTCGTTGGGTAAAGTAAGTAGGTCTCGCTGATCGATGGCAAGGTACAAAACCATCGATCATTGAGACCAACTTTTTTTTGCAAAATTTTCTTAATCGTAGGTAATTATTGCCTATAGATACCTAATTAATATTTTTTATCCTACTTATAACCTAGGTGGAACCTTATAATTTCAGGTTTGGTGTTATATTATGTGTTATGTTTAACCGATTTTAAACCTTCTTGGGTTTTGGTAAAAAGAAAAACATAGCCGAGCTACAAACATCATCATCATCTGCCTAGACTTTTTTCAACTGTGTTGGTGTTGGCTTCCAGTCAAACCGGATGTAGCTAAATACCTGTATTTTACATGGAGCGACTGCCTATCTAACCTCCACAACCAGTAACTGGGCAATACGATACCCCTTAGAAAGACTGGCTGTCAGATTTTCGGGCTTCTGACGACCCGTTACGACTGTCAAAGATGCACAAATGACAACCGAGCTACAAACATAGCACATTAATTATTCAACCACGAGTCTAACTGTGTTTGCACAATATTACAGTAAGTCAGTAAGCTACTTAAGTACTTAACCCATTCAGGGACATTGATCAAGACACAATAGAAGTTTCATTGTTATAATCTGTGGCCGTCTGGCGTCCCGCCCAGCGTTAAAGAGTGCCTATGTATTTTGCACGTATCATGTTGGAGCAACATAGAAATCAAAACAGCCAGAACTACAATGCATAGCTTCGTCACTCCACCTCGGTCTAAAATCGTGTACTTATTCAAAATAAATTGTTTCCTTTTGTGCAATTCATTTTCGTTTCCTACACCGATTTTAAATATTGTACGTCGAAAAGTCCTACTGTCCACAAAATTTATCTTTTTAAAACACTGAATACATCGTAATGGCGAAAAAAATATTAGCTGTCCCATATTAATGGAATGGCTGATAATCTGGCCATACATTTGGGTCGAGTAGATATTAAAGTTTTGTAACTTCAATACCTATTCGACCGAAACGTATGGGACATAATTCTTTCGCAATTCTAATATTGGTCCCATACCTACATAAAGTTGTTCAGTTTGATAGTCTGTATCACATCCATAAAATACAACTACAGATTTTTCTGTAACACGCTTTACAGAGTAAGTTAAAATAAAAATGCTTACTAACTACATTTTACATATAAATTCAACTACAACGGCGAGAGATACATATAAAATTCTTGTTTGTGTCGTTAATTACAACAAGCCAGTAGAATTAGTTTGTACCAAGAGGCTTTGCGAAGCAGATTTGCGGCGCTGTTCACTTGGAAAATGTACTTTGTTATATTTTTTTAAAGGAAAAAGACTCGATCTTATAGTGAAAGTTCTAGCTTCTAGAGCGTTTCCGTTTCAAAGCTACTGTTGTCAGGAAAATTACGGGCGAGGAAAGTCCTTTTACAGATTATACCTCTGACATAAACCTTATTCCAATGAGAATAAAGGTCAATGTCATTGTGATACAAAATCTGAGGTAAAATAATGGTAAAGCGACTCTACAGTCCGTTTATCCATTGCGCCATGATAGGATATTTTTTGGCATATAGATGTAATCTACGAGTTACTGTTGCAGTTGAACAGGTTATGCAAACATGCCACTAAATTAAATGCCTCGTTGATCTAGTAGTCTCAATCTCTACAGCGGTGCATGAGGTCCTGGGTTCGACTCCTGGATTGAGCAAAGTGATATTGAGTTTGCCATCCGGTATTTCTCAGCCTAAGTAACCTTACCCATCGAAAATGACAGGAGTGAAGTTCCGCTACATAATTTAGTGAAAGTAAAATTGCTTTCGGAAAGATGGAAAGTCGATTCCAAAGTGTTAAGAAACGGCTAGGCCGATGATGAAGAAAGACCAAGTCACTTTGATCTCTATCCTGTAATAAATATATGTATGTACCTATATTTCCATGCCTCTCGTGAGAGAATGTAATGACACAGTTGACTAAACTTCAGACCGTCAATGTTTGTCATAATAATATTGATATTATAAATAAATAATAATATCTCTGTGACATTTCACACAACGCCATATAGTCCCAAGCTAAGCAACCTAATGCTTGTGTTACGATAGTGGCGGTAAGGCCCCTCTTTGAGGAGTGGCTAGAGAGGCGTCACGGCGCCCTCACCTTCCGCCTGACGCAGGTCCTCACCGGACATGGATGTTTCGGGAGGTTCCTGCACATCATCAGGCGGGAGGAAACGCCCGGGTGTCACCACTGCGAGGATTGCCCAGAGGACACGGTAGAGCGCACGGTGCAAACCTGCCCCGCTTGGGCGGAGCACCGCCGTGTCCTCGTAGAGGCGATCGGCGGCGGCGACCTCTCGCGCCCGGCCCTGGTGCAAGCCATGGTCCGGGGCGAGAGGGAGTGGGAGGCAGTCACCTCCTTCTGCGAAAAAGTTATGCTCGCGAAGGAGGTGGCGGGATGGGAGAGAGAAAGGTCCTCCCGTCCCAGCCGCCGCGGGAGACGCTCCGGGCGTCGGCAGCCACTTGACGACTCCCGGCCACCGTAGGCGCGGGCCTGCGGGCGGTGAGTAATGGGTGACTCACCGTCCGATCAGCACCTGACCCGTGCCGTACGGCACGTATATGTTCCACGCGCGCCTCAAAGAGATGTCAGCATATGAAGGGGCCCCTCAGGGTCAAGCCTGCCGGGTAAGCGGGATTGTCCGAAAGGGTTACCGCTACCCCGGAACATAAAGGGCTACGGAAGGATCATGGATGGGTTTTAGTCAGTCTGATACTCCCTTCCGCTCCATCCCGAGCGGGAGCAGTCATTGGATGATTTCCCAGCCTTAAAAAAAAAAAAATGGTAACGAGATGGCTGATAAACTAATTAATTATACACATTTTTTTTTTGTAAATCTTACATTTATAGATAGAAAAGCAGACCCGGATCAAATACTTACAGGTCGTACAAATATTTGGACCGTTTGGGAATCGAACCCGCGACATGCTGAGCAGCAGTCAATCGCTGAACCGCTACGCCAACCGTGTCACCACCTTATGATTGTGGTTATACTAGTAAAAACTAGACCAGACAGTTACCGGCGTGAAATTGTTACGGGGATTTCGAACTATAAAATCACGGCATAATTTAAATACCTGATATTTTAGTACCCTGTCGATAATATCAGTGGCCATAGTACATCAATCAGAAACCGGAAATTGATAGCCCATTACGTGACTCCATATGACCACGGTTTACATCATGCTTTATGAACCATAAAAATATAAAACAGCATTGCATAATTTTAAAGTTTGTTGGAAGTGTTTGTGGAAAGGTCCGTTTTATGAGCAGTGCTTATAAACACTTATTACTAGCTACATGTAGAAATTTACCGATGCATTGCTAACCATAAATAAACTGAAATATCACGATAATACATTAATTTAATAAGTCTTTCATTTATTGAATTTGTTAGATAAAAATGTAGTTTGTACGCCTCGTCAGGCAAAACATGTATGGACTTGGTATCTATATTTAAAATTTTGCGTGCTTAATTTGTATGTAAATACATGTTTGACAAATAGGTCGTTTTTTGTGTCTGTCTGAGTGAAGGCGTTGTTCTGCTAAACTATGCAACAGATTTTAATGCGGTTTTCACCATAATATACAAATTGTAAAACGAAAGGTTTATGTTTAATATACTAATTATTAAACTTAAATCATCATCATTCTCCAGCCCATAGCCCAATTCAATGTTATGCCATTGACGCAATATGTCTTTTTCTTCCATACTTCTCAATTTGACGTCATCTCGGTCACTCCCTTTCTAGCCAAATCATCTTTCAAACAGTCCATCCATCGTTTTTTTAGTCTTCCTCTACTTGTATAGCCATCACATTTATACTCAAAACTTTTCAGACGACTATTTCCTCATGCCATGCCCACTGATTTCCAAGCAACTTTTCAGTCACCGGTGTCACTTTTAGACTTCCTTTAATACTGACTATTATGAAGAAATCTCGATGTTCGAAATCGTAAAAATCGTACGAGCTGGGTCGCTAATAACAAAAGTAAGTCGAGACAATCATTTACAAGCAAAACTAATTTTAACACCTGAAAACCCATTAACAATAGTAAATCTCGATAAAAGGACTGTGTACATCATTAACTAAGATACAAACTTTCGCATTAACTTGCCAGAAACAGTCTCATTTTCAAAGAAAAGGACGATCAAAGTATGACGGTACAATGCCGCTGTCTCTGAAGAAATATTAAGATTCCGCTTTTTGAACATAAAATTTCGCTGAGATGGGGATTTAGATAAAAAATAACATTACACCTCAATTATTCTACTCTATCTTAAATAAAATCTGACTAAATTCTGGGGATTTCGGACTAAATTTTAATTTTTTCTAGACTTCGGTTATGACCCTTTTTATTAGGCTAAGCGATTAAGCCAGATTTATTGTCTCCTTCGTTTTTATGCTTTTAACGAGGAAACAGCGTTTTAAAGTTGTAAAACAAATTAACGGAGAAGAAAATATTTTCTCTTTTGCTGTTGTCAAGGCCAGCTTTCCTTTTTTATTCATAATTAATGGGAAATTAGAGATGACCTGTTTAAGTTTAATTATTCTCTGCAATAATTAAAAACTCAAATACCTTCCTTACCATTGGAACGCGCGAATAAATTGATCATCACTAAAATTAATAATCCGTTCCTAAACATAGAAATCTAAAATACATAATATTCTTAGATTTCAGTCGACTCAGCCCCGAAAGGAACTTTAAGGTCAACCAAGGTCAAGTTTGCTGTGTTGACAATCAAAATTGCCTCAACTACAAGCAAGGCCTGTAAGGATGATAAATGTATCCTATGATACTCCCATCCCACAGGATATTACAGTAAAATCCTTTTCACATGTCACTCTTGTCCATTCTCAACAAATCACGGTTCTGTGTGATTAGCGGCAGACATGTACAAATGTAGCTTAGTGCGTCATGCATATGAAAGTGTGACTCGTTCAAGATTCATAGCCCGGGTATGGTCACAATATCCCATGAGTGCGACGTTGGCGCCCCTGGCGGAGGGGTTTGGGCATCAATCAAAGTCAGTTGCAGGTTAGGGGTGTGACCTACGGGCGCCGAAGTTGTCCAACGGGGTGTCGATGTAGGTCGGATTTAGGTTTCGGTGTTAGATAGACGTTTTGATTTAGGGCGATTTAGTATATGATAGTGACAGTGACACTACTATTTATTTTACCTACCTAATATCGATAACCAGTTAGGGGTTTATTTATAAACGTTACTTAAGCAAACGGGTAAAAGTCTAATTATGATTAAGCAGATCTCAGCTTTGAATAACGTGTGTAAACTTTGTGGAATTTATACGAAAAAATATAAAAAACGGTTTTAATATCCAAGCATTATAACTTATATTAACAATAGTATTAAGTATTGCAATTGGCCATTCTATAATAATATATGGGTAACAAAGTCATAACAAAAATTTGGATCGATCTTAAGAATGCAGTATCCAAAGCAGTAAGGCTGTGTGTAATGTCCACTGCCCGCGGCACTGCGAATTCCCATGTGATGGATGTAAGCATATGTCACTCATTGTCCAACGCGAATGTATTGTACAGTAGTAACTCATTTTCTCCATTTTCTTTGATCTTACAGTTTCGAAAAATACTCGTACTACAATATATTATGTTCTTCGTAATCTAAAAACGCGTATAAGCACCCATAAGCCCATAAAGATTATTCTGTTCATTTGAAAAATATCACTATCTAATAACACAAATTGTGTTTATCTTCTGGCCACTGTCGAACAAGAAATCCCCTTAAACACAAAGCGACACAATATAATACCAAACAGGAAATTACGACCAAATAAACGTTATTAACTAAGCAGATAATAATTAAACATCGCCACTCAGATCACGTCCTAATTTGTTCCAATCCGAGAAAAAAACAAGCAATAAATAATCTCATTGTCACATTACTGCGCGATCAAAATGTTACTACCCTCATTCAAACCAACGCTGACTTTTCCTGCTTTCTCGTTTTCGTTCCTTTTCTTTTGTTCCTCAAAAAGAAATTCAAAGATAGAAAGCAATTGTTCATTCAAAGTCTTTGGTACTTTCTGGTTTTCTTTGGATAATCTTTCACTGTGACCTGAATGTACTGTATGCAGATTAGGTATAGGAGTGCTAGGCGTGAAAACGAGCTGGATCGTACATTTTGTTGATGGATGACGTGGCAGCGAATGGGCACGCCGTGACGCGAATTTGTTGGGTTTCGTGGAACGGTGTTGTTTTCAAGAATGGATAGTTTCTGTCGAGCTGCAATGTCATTGAAACGATTTGTGCAGCTCTTACAATACACGTTTTCTTATTTTTAACCGACTTCAAAAAGGAGGAGGTTCTCAATTCGGATGTTTGTATTTTTTTTTTTTTTATGTTTTTTCGCGCATAACTCCATTGCTTGCCAACCGATTTGAAAAATTCTTTTTTTGTTGGAAAGGGTATACTTTCCAAATGGTCCCATAAAATTTTTATCGATATCGAATAAGCGGTTTTTGAAAAATCAACAAAAATCTTAAAAAAATCCTACTTAACATATGTGGACGATGTTCTAATAAGTTCCTGTCACTGTAATTTACATACCAGGTAGTGGTATTAAAATTTGGGGGGAAGGGGGGGGGGTCGTGTAGTTAGGTACCACAACTAAAAAGTGAAAAATAAAAACTTTTTTACAAAAAATAAAACCGACTTCCAAAACAAACACTACAAAGTGACAAATAATTTTGATTTCGGAAGTCGGTGGCAAAAAATGAAAATACAAAACCGAAGACACTGACTTCCGAAATCAAAATTATTTGTCACTTTGTAGTGTTTGTTTTGGAAGTCGGTTTTATTTTTTGTAAAAAAGTTTTTTAAATTAGGTAGACAACTTCGGAAGATAGACAGCTTACTTATTGACAAGTATGGCATAATGCTGAAGTTACTTAACAAAAAGGTCTCTTTACAAATAATATTCCAAATTCCTCACCGGTCACCTAAATTTCTTTTAAGTGCTAACAATTTTATAAAATGTTCACTAATGAATATACCTACAATATCATCAAGAACATTAAGTTCTCCTTATCGCTGTCACTATGGCAAAATTGTCAACAGCCTCGGACACCACGACCGATCTTGCAGCCGAAGTACGGCTCAGCACACAAATATTAATGACGCCATCCGTCGAGCTCTTCTACCGTCATGGTTCCAGCTATATTAGAACCAAATGGCTTGGCACGCGACAGTGGCAAGAGACTGGACGGCATGTCTTTATTTTCATTGAAGGTGGGTAGGCCCTTATTGTGGGACGCAACGTGTGTCGATACTCTCGCGCCATCCCATCCTCCATGCACGGCGTGCTGCGCTGGCACTGCTGCTGCGGCTGCGGAAAACCTCAAGCGGCGAAAATATAATAACCTTATCGGCAATTATATTTCGAGTCATTTGGGGTTAAAACCCTCGGGTCGTGGGGTCCGTTGTGCTCATAGTTTATTTTCAGAAACTTCTAAAGGCTAGTTAACATTTCCTGTGACCCAAGACCTTTTACCTTGGCCAGAGACTTAGCATTGCCATACAACGTGGTAATGCCGACAGTCTCTTGGGTGTATTACCAGTCGATTGCGATGCGGAGGAATTTTTTGACGCAGATTGAATTGATTTTAAACACTTGTACATAAATATTCTTTTTAGTTTTAGTGTTAGTTAAATTTTTAATGAATAAATCACAATTAATAGAACATTAAAAATATTTCTGAGAAACACGACTTGTTCACAAAGGATCCACATAATTTCGTAACAATTAAGTTACAAGTCTCAGTGTAATATCGGCACACATATTAATTAGGAGACGGTTTATTAACCTTTCACATCACTGAAAATAATTAACACTATACCTTTACCACCAAAAATAATTACTATCACGTACTCGTGTAAATTCTAATAAGCAAATTAAACCCGGATTTAACACGTCAGAGATCAAAAGCGCCATCTTGTAAATATACATAACTTAAGTACATATTAAAATCAGTACTAACACAAACATTATCATGCTTTGTAATATCTTCAAGTAAGATTACTAAACTCAACAGAATGTTGGAGTTAATTAGAAAGTCTGTCATTTGCTCTCTCATCTCATTTATGTGACGTGTGTCACAGGTGAATGACCCGTGAATGTCGTTTAGTGATAGCACTGTCCTGCATGCTCGGTAAAAAGAATATTGACCTTTACACCGTAAATTCTTTTAAAGTTTAAAATAGAATACACTGTACTAATATTAACCAGTTGACTTATCCCTACGAAGATGATCATTCCCTTGCCCTTATCCTAATTTATTTGGGGTCAGCGCAACCAATATGTACTTCTATATTCATCTCGGTCGTTTCTCCCCATATCATATTTTACAGTCCATCCATTGTACCTTTGATCTTCCCCTACTCTTATAGCCATCCACATTCATACTCCAAACTTTTCTCATTCCTCCACATCACATGCCTATACCATGTCAACCGATTTGCACACAACTTTTCAGTCACCGGTATCACTTTCATACTTCCTCTTACATACTAATTTCTTATTCTGGCCATTTTTGTAACACCATACATCCCTCCTAACAATGTCATCTCAGCTGCATGCTACCTTCAATACATATAAATATATATATGAATATGTTTAAGCCGTTTGGGGTTGAAAAACTAGGGCCATGTGGTCCGACTGCCCACTATGTTTTTCGAGACATCGCTAAACGGTTGGTCGACTCTTCAACTGGCCACGTGGCTTGCCTATTTTTGGTCAAAGAATCAGCTTCGCCATACAACGTGGCAATGCTGCCACCCAATTAAAAACTTTTCTTGTTGACAGGTATGTGGACAATTTTTTGATACTCCTAACCTAACCTAACTATCACATCAATGAAATTATATACACTATCGTTATGTGTCGTACACGTGACATTCAATCTTATAAGGGTTCGATTATACACTGTCGTCTATTAATGCAGCCTCTGTGTCCTGTAAAAAATTTACCGCGAAAACGTGGTGAAGTGACCTTAAAGAGAGTTTTAAATAGTGTCAATCATGACTTGGAATGACTGCTAACGAAGCTTACTTCACCTACGTTTCTACGGTGCCATTTTTACAGAATAGCGCCGCTGAAATTACTTTTTAAGTAAGGATTACATAATTTTAAGGGAGATCACGGATATCTGCTCTGTTTAGTGATTCTGGGCTGGTAAGTATATGGTTTATATCGGTAAGAATACGGTTGACATTGCTCTTTTTTTTCAGTTCATTGTCTTGTTTTTAATTTCACTAGCACTTTGCAATAGGGAAAGACAAAAGTATCTACAGCTTAGTAGGAGAAAAAAACAATAATTTAATAGACAACACAGGAAGATAATGGAAAATAGTTAAGTGATATTTTCTTACGAGGACGCTAAATATCAGGTGTCTAGTTGGAATATCTATAAAAATTAATACTATCATGTTTTCGGTATTTCACGTGACCAATGTCGAAGCTCATGTTTTGAATTTATTATGAACCTCTAATTATAACTTTGGCGTCCATTACGAGACATGAAAAATGCGACCCGATTGGCCGAGCAGGCTAAATTTCAGGAGAGCTGGCAGATTCTATAACCTTTTGAGTCTAAAAATGTTTAGTTTCCAAATTAGTTTCTTCATCACACAGTATGCAATAAAGTCTAAAATGCTATATCTACATACGTCTTCTTCTTCTTCGAAGCACTCTTGTCAGAGCGGTCTTCGAGACGGTTCTATCCAGGGGCTGATGATCTCCATCCCACGATTTCTCACCATCTACCATCCAGGTACTAATCACTTTTTTATAGGTATTCAATTCAATTCAATTTTAATTAACCATGAGTCATGGTTACTTAAAATTGTTAGTAAAAAACGTATCCTATGTTAGTTAGTAATTATGATAGTATGATTAACAATGTATATAAAACACAGCGGCAGTACTGTCCGACGCTTCACCGCGGCTGCACCATTCCATGGGCAATTGCGCAACAGCGATTCACGTACGGACAGTCAAATCCAGTCCAGCCAGCATCTGTTCTTTTAAAAATTGTATTAATGACTTTGATGATGAAACTCATTTTTTAATTTAAAAGTTAACACATTGTAATAATTGAATTGCCGTTACAATAACATTATCAATTATTTGGTGTGAAATATAATAATAAAATATTGATCGAAATGAAATGGCAAGTTTATTTCAACAAATTGCTAAAATATTATTTGTCTATAAAGATAACTTGAATATTAGTGTTGCATCACGAGAACTCATCTTGATTCACCGTGAGACCTTGGATTTGGCGCCATGACGGAGAAGGGCATATCCTAGAAGCAATTCAGGACAACGGCCGGTACTAACCGCCGCGTAAATAACTGATATAGTTCGACATTACGAAAAGCCTACGGCTTCACACCAGCTACTCGTTGACTTGTATTGTTTATAAGGATTTCAGTAAATAGCAATACTTATGATAAATCAAAAATATTAGACACGAATTGAGAGCAGTATAAAGTCAGTCATTATAAGTCATTTAGACATTATTTTCAATGTTTTTAGGTTCTTTGAATACCATGTTATTAAAATACGCACAAAAATGTTCACAACATAGTACGACATCGTCATGCACACCGAATTGCAATAGTAGGCAACGGGCTATACAAATATATCCTTTCCACAATGGAAACCTGCACAAAATCCGTCCGTTATGTCATTTATGCCGATCCAAGCGAGATGACTATCAAATATTTATGGCACAATCCTTTCCGACTGATTGCAATGTACTCGTGTCGCGACATTGAGGTACTATGCGGCATAATATTAAAATATGCCGGTGAAAAATAGTAGGGTAAAGTATTTTGCATTGATTTTCTTGCCGGTATATTTGGGGCTCTACGTTCGTTACCCGGAAAGCTACGTTACGGAGCTGTCAAAATGTTAAAGAGATAACCGCGGTCACTAGAGCGGTAGTGGATTACTTTTGTTTTTTATGATTTTACTAGCTGACCCGACGGACGTTGTCCTGTCTTAACTGTGATACCTACCCTACCTACCTAGCTACCTACCCTACCTACCCTACCTACCTAGCTACCTACCCTACCTACCCTAGCTACCCTACCTACCCTACCTACCTACCTACCTACCTACCCTATTTACCTACCTACCCTACCTACCTACCTACCCTACCTACCCACCCTACCCACCCTACCTACCCTACCTACCTACCTGCCCTACCTACCTACCCTACCTACCTACCTACCCTACCCTACCTACCTACCCTACCCTACCTACCTACCCTACCCTACCTACCTACCCTACCTACCTACCCTACCTACCTACCCTACCCTACCTACCTACCCTACCCTACCTACCTACCTAACCTACCTAAAAATAAAAAAAAAATAAAAAAAAATGTTTCTGCTATTCAGGGCGGAGACAAATCCAACGAAACAAAAACCATGAAAATTGGTCCAGCAGATCTCGAGTTATAACGAAGGGAACAAATCTGTCTTTCTTTTATATGATTAGTTTTTGGGCTTCATTAAGAATGCCCTGATAACGAAAGTTTTGGGTCTACGTAATGATAATACCACAGAGAAGGAGGCTGTTTTTTAAAATTAATGTAACACTACTTTATAACTAAAGTAAGTAGGTAATAAATAGATCCGAGGAAAAATATTGTGAATTTTATTTTTCTTCAAAATATTTATTTTAAAGTGTTATATAATTTTTGTTTTATGAACTTATGGAGTTATTTTTCTATAAGTTTTATGATTTCTATCGATAGAGGTAATTTGTTAAATATTTTGGAGCCATTTCTAAGAACTACAAAGTTGAGAATAGGGCGGTTTGATGGGTTTTTGACTTAAGAGCGGCGTTTAGTGGATAGGATTTCAAATTGCTTATGATTATTTTTGATAAACATCGCTACTTTATAAATATATAAAGATTTATCACCATTACAACTACCTTATAAAATAATCTCACATCTCAAAAATCGTTAGACGCGTTCCGAAGTGTCGCCGCTATCACAAGTGCAATCCAAGTCAAACGCTCATCTCTCAAGTACATATTGTCATCGCGACATCTTCGCTACTCACTGAGATTGACATCTCTCTCAGTATTTGCTGTACACTCTCATGACACTGCTGACACATATTTTTTTGGAGTGTCTGGGAAGAAATTGTTTTCTTATTTTTGTAGGAAGGGTTGTTTTGTAATACCTTTGACGGAAGCAACTTTATTTGTACGGACTAGTGCTAGCTTCTACTTTTTACTTCTTTGGCTTCGTCGGCGTATTTTAAAATAAAACGTTATGGTAATACGTTAAGTACCGTACCTTTCTATTAGTGAAAGATTTCTTGTAATCGGATCAGTAATTCCAAAGATAACAAAATATAAGCAAACGGCTGTACCTATTTTTTACATTATTTGATTACAAAATAAGTGTTATGTTATAACAGCTGCATTTCGCAAAAAAACGTCACATAACACGGCAATACGGCCATACGTACTGTCAATGCACACGGGTTAATAAGTTTTATGAAAACTTTCTAACGTTCTTGGTTACCTGTCATCAGGTTAAATGGGATTGGTACTGTCATCTTACTATAAATGATAAGAAAAGGATATCAGAGATATTATCACCTCTGCTTTATTTACCTACCCAAGTATAGAATACGCCCCATAAAAGGCCACTTCTCTATACACGGTCAAACATACATCACTCCCATAGATCTATCGTAGTAGTATTCGAAATGAGGTCAATTGCGGCATATTACTGATACACTCAAATTTGTGGTCGACTCCGTGAAGATACCATCTAATCAATAATTTAATACCAGACTGACGTATCTTATTTTTACGATATTTTGATCGATCCCAGAGAAAGCTCGGCTGTACTTCACTATCGCTTTACGATTATTTCCCAATAATAATGTTCGATCCGGTTAGTTTACAATATCAGTAGCTCTAAAAAGATATAGCTCCAAATTAATACTGAGAAATTAAATTACCAGATAATTAACAATCCCCAGAACTTGCCTTTAATCCAAAAGTACTATAGATATTTCTCTTACGATATACTTAAACCATCTCATTTGTTCTTTATGATATTGTACAACATTTAAAAGGGACAGGATAATCCAGGATTGTCCCACAAACCGACAGAAGGCTGTTTTCCGCAATAATTGTCGTTCATATCGATGGGAACTCTTCCATGGCATTCAATGGCGTCCTGAAGCGTTATGTGGGATAATAAAAATTGGTCTGAATCCTGTTTTGACCGACAAAACCCAGTTGGTAGGAATGATTATTTTTAGATGATGGGAATTGGGAAGGGAAGTCGGTATTCAATGGGTGTTCATATCCCTGTTTTTCTTTTAGGTACTTATTATTTATTTTGTGGAAAAGTACTGCACAAAGTTGTAGGTTAAAGGACCGATTATGTTGATCCTTGGTTAAGTTTGACACCTAGTTTGGTTACTGACTCTGTCAGCGTCGAAAGCTCTTTTTGATTTTTTAATGATAAACGATTCGAAAAAGAAGTGATACGATTTTTCTTTTATTATTCTTATAGATTGAAAGTTCTATATAAAACATTCTTCACCTGTAGAGGTGTTCATGCATAGAAAATTATACATATAATTATTGTCACTTTGTGACAGCGCGGCGGTGCGGACAAGTAGGTACTTCAATGCCTAAGTGTCCTTTTGTTTTGTATTTTTTGTATACAAATTTAGATGTCATATAATTGTTGGCTACCGAGTGTAAATAGTTATAATAAATTTTAATTTATAATAATATATTTTAACATTTAAAGAAATCACTTGTAGGGTAACAAAATTAATTCTAAAACATCATCCAATGTTAAAAGTGATGCCCCGGATATACAGTTAGAGTACCCATCAAAGCCTTCCGCGTAGTAAAATGAGACGGAAAACTGTTCCGTTCCATCCAGCAACATGCCATATTCATGTAAATATTTTTCTTGAAAAACTTTTAACGCTTACAGCGACATCTGTCGTGTTATTCGTCAGGCACAACATTAACTACTTGGTGATAAGGACTCCGTGTACCTTCTTTAAACTTTCAACGCCTTTCGACTGTGAGCTGCAACAATAAGACTGCATGTGTGTCCATTGCTGAATGCAACAAGATTTATTTTCGAATACTATCATGTTGAAGCAGTTTTAATTTTTTTTAACACACAGATGCATGAAAAAGAATGACTAACATGACGACCAGGCTGAGGTCCTTTCATTAGTTCGTCAATTAAACCATTTACAGGCACTTTTGAATTGTCACAGAGTCGGTCAAAGAGAAAGTTGAAACTAGTAGCCGAACGTAGACCGTATTGTTAGTATCGGTCGTTACACACACATTTGAAATTCAAGCACCTACTAATTTAAAAGGAATCGTAAACATCACCTACGACATAGACATTATGTGTCAACCCTTTGCGCTGCGCTATAAAACTACAAGAATTTGCAAGGATTAAACAAAGAAAGAGAAGCCTCCCATGGAGCTAGATTGTTCTTAAACTTTCTTCCATTAAAAGATAAAAATTGCCAACGCAATGTCAAAGTCAGAAGAAAAACCGAGAATCATAAAAAATCACATCAATCCTTTGGGCCGCGTTCATAAATCATTCCTCAAACTAGGGGGCGTGTCTGCCTCATAACATCCATTCCTCATAACATATAGCTTATAGTTCTGTTGCAACCAAACCACAGAATAAACAGAGGTCAGAATAACAGAAAGTTCCATGCAAAGAGCGAAAACAAACACAGGCCTACGTAGGCGCGTTCGTGCAATGATCACGGTCGAATTCCAGCCATGAAAGCGCTTGAACTAGGTGAATGGGAATGTTGCGAGCATTTTTGTTCGTTGCATGGTACTGACATTCTGCTCTTACCTATTCTGTGGCTGCACCAACCCGGTGGAGGGAATGATGACGTGACAACATGACATCTGAATCACCTCCCCATCCGTTTGCAGAAGGATTCCTTTATTGAAAAACATTATATTAGTTGTGATTGCGACCGCATGTCAGCCAACCGGAATAAGAGGGTCTGGATTTCTTGTTATGTTTGTAAGAAGTATGGATTTGTAGTGTGATTTTTGGAGTTCTAGTAGAATAGTTTTGTAGACGTAGTGACTTTGAGATATAGGGATATGCCCCGGCTGTGGTTAAGTCTGGCAAATAACCGCTATCAGATGACAAATCAATGTCCCAGCTTAACAAGACCCTTTCCACGTGATGGATTTCAAACTCTCAGAGTGAGACACTCTGAGAGTTGGAAACGAAATAAATATGTAAGAAACAACCATCATAAATAAAAATTATGAACTATTTGTGTCCCACATTAAACTCTCAAAATAAACCTGAGATAAGAACTCAGTACCAAGAACGAATAATACAGCTAATCTCGTGTAACAATGGACACATACACAGTTAGCTAACAAACAAGACACAGCGAGTGTTCCCACAACTTGAATTCAAGAAATCTCTCCCGGTCTGAGATTAACCTCACATCAAGCTGATGTAGGACATACAATCTTGCTGTTCTTCGATTTCGGTAATTGGAAGGTCAATGTATCTTCCATATAAAAATATCTAGGCAAAAATGTCAATTTGAAGACACACGATTTCCTGCTAGGGAAAAAGGACTATAGGTACCTTTCTCAAAGTGACTTAGTGGGAATAGACAGTCCAGTTAGGTACTATTTTAGAGGCGATCGGCGGCGGCGACCTCTGCAAGCCATGATCCGAAGCGAGAGGGAGTGGGAGGCAGTCACCTCCTTCTGCGAAACAGTCATGCTCGCGAAGGAGGTGGCGGGATGGGAGAGAGAAAGGTCCTCCCGTCCCAGCCACCGCGGGAGACGCCCCAGGCGTCGGGAACCATGTGACGACTCCCGGCCACCGTAGGCGCGGGCCTGCGGGCGGTGTGTAATGGGTGACTCACCGTCCGATCAGGACCAGGCCCGTGCCGGAGGCCTCAAAGAGATATCAGCATATGAAGAGGCCCTTTAGGGCCAAGCCTGCCGGGTAAGCGGGATTATCCGAAAGGGTTACCGCTACCCCGGAACATAAAGGGCTAACGAAGGAACATGGATGTGTTTTAGTCAGTAAGAGTATGACACTCTCTTCGCTCCACCTAGAGCGGGAGAAGTCATTGGATGATCTCCGAGCCTTCAAAAAAAGGTAGTGCTATTTATGAAAAAAAACTGGTGTTAAAACTGGAGTAGAAATTGCTTATTAAGTTAGAAAGGAACCAGTTTTAAAAGAGAACGAAAAATTAAATCCTGCAAAAGAGACGTAGCCCAACCACAGCCAGTTATTCCTGATCCTATCCTACCTAGTTAAGTCAAATCCATGGTAAAAACAAACATCCCATAGGTCCGTACAAAAGAACACCTTCACAGGATTACGCTAAACTCGGCACAATATAACTACCGTGACGTATGTCTATGGTAAATCCCTTTCTTACGGAACCCTTTGGAAAATCCGAGAGACCCAACCTCCTTTGTATAGCGCAACCCTTTGAAGTTCGTAGAATAAACACGAAGATAATTAATAAGGTCAAAACCTTGAGGAAATTTTAATTTGGAACGATGACTTGAGATATTTTTAAAGGGAACTGATAAATGGTGCTAAATTAGAAAGTTTTGGTTTTCTTCGTTAATAAGTTGTTCGCGTAAAGCCTTGGCTTTATTTTCGGCCTTTTTAAATGTGAATCGTCCATTCAGTGTCCATTCAGTCCATTCGTCCACATAAAAATCAATTCATTATAATAATTATTTTCTTTCCAAAGTTGATCTTTGAGAAATCTAAGAAGGAATTTGATCCATGATGACTGATTCCACTATTTATTGGGTTTTGAAGGTTCAAATATGGAACTAATAATTTATAGAGAATATTTAAAGCATATAAGTTGATACCAAAGAAACCTGTAGTATCTCTTTAAATAGTAAATATCTAAGAACCAATTTGCACTTAAACTTTAATAATCGACGAATTGAGAGCAGACATTTTATCGTGCTCGTATACGGGTGAAGTCTAGTACTTTTTTTACCAGACCGACTCCAGAGTTTGAAAAGCGTTAATCCGATTTATGTCTCCTATTGTAGCCTTTATAGGGTGTCCACACTTTCAATTTGTGCCGTAATTGAATTAATGGTTATTTATTTTATGCTGTTGTGGTGGAAAATTGAGTTCGTTTTTCTATTTTCTGTAATAATGGGGAGGGGTATAAAATTATCGTTCGTAAGTGGTTGACTTTTACGACTGGTGTGTGGCTATAAAAGGCGGGTACCAATTTCACGGGTAGGTGCTGCAATCATGAATTTGTAGTAATATGTCCAACATCTCAGAGTAGTGTGATGAGCCTGCTCATCATGCCTCACTTGATTGTGTTTCAAGAGCATTTGAAACACTAAACCGCCTGACATAATAAACATTATCACTGATACTTGCTGCTACTCGTATTATATGCTATTGCACTAGGTTAGGTTCAACAAAGCTGTCGGCAGTAGTAGTCCACTGCTGGACATAAACCACTCCCAGGTTGCGCCACTACACCCTGTCGTCTGCCTCCTGCATCTAGTCTATCTCAGCCACTTTCTTGAGGTCATCGGTTAGTTTTAACATGTTAAGGTTACAAGGATCCTATACAAGGTATTATCTATTGGTAAATTGGATTAAAATAAAAAACGTCTCCAAAGAAAAACGGTCACCATCACATTAAAATACTATAAAGACCCTTAGAATCAATAGGTATAGATAGGAATAGCAGAGTTTGTAAATTACGAGACACATGGCTACCCTACCCAAAAATCAAGCGGAAGAGATTTAACGCTTTATTTTTATCGAGAGAACTCCATCCTTTCCGGATGCTTTGCTCCATTGATCTACTGGCGTTTTCTAAACATATTTATTTACTTTGCGCTAAACCTAAACGGGGTTTAGAACCTTGAGAGGAACAGATTTGGGGCTATTTTTGATTTATGACTTGTTAGGGATTTTTCTTTTGTATGCTTCAAGGATATTCCAAGTTTATGAGTGTATTGAAGCGTAAAAAGGTACTTTAGATTGATTAATGGGCTTTGAACTTGCGGTTAGCTTACGTATACGTGATTTGGCGAGCTACAGAGTTTGTTTAGTTTTTATCCTCATTGCACTTACCCATAGCTACCAATCTATCATTATTTTAGCACCAAACAGAAATATTATGTGCAGAACAGCTCGATCTAAGCAACGAAGAATCCTTTTAAAATCTACAGTCACCTTATATTCTACGGATCCATCATAATAACAATCCCATACTTTATATAACTTCCACCTTCAGTCAATAAATCATTCTGCGACATCAACTTGGCTAAAATAATAATAATTTCACAAACAACAACAAAAAGGAGTCTGTTTAGCAAACAAACAAAACATCTTTCCAGTTATCCGTTATCCGGTTGAATCCGGATAAAACTGGATTATACATCTTTCACATTTTTGTTTACTCAAAAAAGTAATTCGTTTCGTCTTAAGATAAATAATTAAGTAAATTGACAGCGTTTTTTTGCAGTCGAGGTCTTTTGAATTCTGTCGAGACGGTTTTCCACGGCATTTCCGGATACTATGTATTTTGGAGGAACCCCAAAAGCAATACCAAAAGAAAGAAAAAAAGTGTCACAGAAACACGTGCATACAAAAAAGACAAGTTATTATCTCACAACATATTCCTACCAATATGTAAATGGCACAAAATACCGCCCAACTTCTAGCATCCATTGCTTACAATTAAAACTTTCCGTCGCTTTTCCAATTAAAAATTCCCATACATCCGTATGAGAACTGTTCCTCACACGTAGCTACCGATATCCCAATTAAATACGCCATTCACCAGCAGGTTAATTAAGAAGAAAATTATCTCCTCAAACAGTAGGCGGGCGTGACATGCGAAAAAGTGCCAAGTGGTGAGATGATAGCGGGAGCGATAAGCGTTTTTTGCTGTGCGTTGGGTCAATAGTTTGAAATGAATCAGTTTTTCTAATTTCGTTTAAATTTTCTGAACCTGAGCCTAAAATTTAATATTCTTTATGCTTTCGGAATTTGAATTTAGAATAAATTCCCTAATTAGTTGTTGTGGTTGAGTTGTGGAGGTCAGATAGGCAGTCGCTCCATGTCAAATAGTGGTATTCAGCTGCATCCGGTTAGACTGGAAGCCGACCCCAACATAGTTGGGAAAAGGCTAGGCAGATTGATTGATTGATCCCTAATATCTTAGTTATCTCTTTTTAATCACGCAGAGAAAGCGATTGTTCAGTCCATACGGCAATGAGTGACTGACTCGACAGGTTTAAAATATACCGAATTTGTTTGACCTATATAAACTAGGTCAAATATATTCGGCAGTGCTTAACACTCTTTCAGGTCCTAACTTGCGCCACATTATAAACTGAACGACCGCTTGAAGCTGAAATATGGCTGAAATTCCAACAGGAATGCCTACACGCACTGAATTATAGCTAATGAGACGAATATTAAAGGAATTGATGGTGCGACGAGCATTTTGTTTTTTCTCCGTGTTATTTTGATAAAAAACGAGATTGGAAATGAGATCGATTTGTTCAGGAGTAGACTACTTTGTAGTGGTAATGTATTGTGATATTGTGAGTTGAATTGAGTACAATAGAAATGGAATTGTGAGGGAGGGTGGAATAGGACTCCATTTACATTGCAACAGTTGAAATGTTAAAAAGTTTGAACGCTGATTTTTACTTTAATGTATCAGGTTTATTTTCAATGCAAAATTGATAAGTTTACCTGTTTAGCCTATAAGTGGAGGTAAATAGATAGATAAATAAATTGTTTGGATTGCATAACACAATATTAAATAACATAAGACCGATGTAAACATATGAAATTCATTATTTTCTTCTTCCTTTTCTTCTTATTTTCTTAAAAGGTTTATTAGTTCTTTTAATCTTATTTACGTATCAAAGAGTGCCACAAATGGGATAAATATAAATATCAAATATTATCTACAAATTAGCAAACAACCTTAATGCCTAATATAATTATTGAAATAGGTAAAAGATTTTGCATTTCCTAATGGGTAGCCATTACCAAACATCTTGGTAGAAAACCTGCGGAAGCCCATGCGCAAATTCACCCTTACCTTCATTTTTATTAGGTTTGTTTTTGTACTATACCGTAAAAAGCCACAGAATACAAGGCAGATGCCAAAAAACAATTCAATTATACAAAGTGAGTAAAAACAACATTGTACAAAATGTTGCCATGCAAATCTGGCAATAGGGAAGAGAAGTAAATCAAGTGCCACTCTCCGGCAGTTATTAAAGCCATAAGGAAAATGAATTATTTAGCCAAAGTAGACAACAGATTAGCTGTTTTGATTGTTTTTCTTGTTTCGATTTGCAAGTTGATTAAATACTTTATGGAGACAAATTGAAAGTAATTGATATTTAAGAGATTAAGGTTACGTGTTTTGGGGAAATTGAAGAATGTGAGGTTTCACGCATTGATTTAACTTATATTTATGACGTGGAAAACGCCACAAATCAATCGACCTAGGGCTCGCGGCGATTTTTGTATAGATGAAATAGTATATTTTTCAAACTCAAACTCGATGCGTTTATTTCAAAAAACTAATTACAGGCACTTTTGAATTGGTAAAGGGTTTGTCAATCAGACGAAGCTAGTTACCCATTCCAAAGCAGTAGTTACCTATGGAGAAGAACTGGAAAGAAACTCCATGGACACTTTAAAATCATAAAATTATTGTTTCTTCTTCTTATTTATAAAAAATAGTCGTAATCTCGCTCTATTTATTCGCAACATTTTATATACGAATTAACTGTGTATTTAAACACTGATTATAGTTACTTGATTATGGTAAAATTCTGCATTAACTACGCTCTGAACAAGCAAAAATGTTAATTTGATAAATTTATAAAAATCATGATTAACACTAACTGCTACATGATTTGCTACGCAACGATGAAAGAGACTGCCATTTTAATACATGTTTTTATAGATATTTTGTTAAATGTTTCTTTCTTTTCGTGTGGTTAGTGACAGACACCTGGTGTCAGAGTTTCTATGCTGCCCATGGGCCTCTGACTTAGCTTTACATGCTGTTGAGAAATATCTCTCAGACATGCTGGTTTCCTCACGATGTTTTCCTTCACCTGAACCAATTTTGTTGGTAACCTATGTCGTAGCCAACCGCAATATTATGTAGGTTTCTTACAAAAAATTGCAATATCGACTTAGATAACTCAGTAACTTCTCTCACTCAAACTAACTTAAAACAAAACATTTCGCCCTCAACCAGTCTATCGCCACAAACCAACACAGCGCCATAAATTACCCTCGAAATTGCCAATAAAACTTAATTCTGCCAAAAGCCGTTATTACAGTATTAAACTTAAATTAATAGCTGACTTTATGGCCACAACACACGCCTACTCTACTGGGAGATGTCTGGTCAGCAATTCTTTGAGATCTTCTCATTAATGAGCTCTTCAATATACCTTAAGAGAGCTATCATGGGCATTAATATCCGATAGTGTGTATACGGTTTGTTTGAATGACTGGCGGGTTGGGTGACTTGCTCGACAACTACATATAATGTGTTACCATCGCATATGAAAATGGGAAATACCAGGCTAAAGCGTCCAATCAGGCCCAGGCCCGTGCTGGACGGCGGTGTGTTCGTGTTCCACGCGCGCCTCAATGATTGATAGATTTGATTGAAGGTCAGCGGGATTGTCCAAAAGGGTTACCGCTATCCGGAACATAAAAGGCTAAGGAAGGAACATGGACGGGATTTAGTCAGTAAGAGTATGACATTCATTTAACGATTCACCACCCTCAAAAAAAAAGTGGCTAAAACAATGCATTATCAATTGCAGAGACAAAATTCCATGTACGTACGTACGTACGTAACGGCTCCCTTCATTCTAGAATGCAGCTATAGCAGGAGAAATAGGTATAGATAGTGGTAGTACTTTCACATAAGAACTTACGAAAAAGCACTTGTCTATCCCGTTCTTTAATCTATCTTTAAACAAATACAAAATATCATAAATGTCAATATCAAAATTTCAGTCATTTAACTTAATATTCATGCTTGATCTCCGTTCTACATTTTCAAAGAAAGCAGGTTCACGACAAATACTCATACGTCTATTTTAAACTTCACGAAACTATGTAACATGAAAACCGCGAGTATTTCATCTCAGCAAATTTAATGTGTAATAACCGACATATTGTACTTTGCGAGTGTCTTATGTTAATTTTGCAGTAGTTACACGTGGATCTTAAAAATGTATCCCTAATATATTGAATTTTCTCCCTTGCTTCGGGGTAAATGTCAAAGCTATTAATAGAGTAGATTTTCTAGAAAAATATGTTAAATTTGTGTTTGCCCGCAAGTTCCTCCGCGTGAAGCTCGGTTATATCACAATATCTGACGGGCAAAAGCAAGAAATAGCAGGTATCCCATACAAACTTAAATGCCCCCGCCCCCCCTTTAGGGATATTTTTGAGACAAAAAGTAGCATGTCCTTCGCTGGGATACAATCTATCTCTCTGCCAAAATGTATCGAAATCCGTTCAGTGGTTTAGGCGTGAAAAGGTAACATACAGACAGACAGACATACAGTTACTTTCGAATTTGTAATAATAATATTAGTAAGGACTAAAGGTGAGACGGTTGTTATAAGACGCTTATTATTGTGTTAATTTTTAAAAGAGTTGAAAATCGAACAGGTGTTTTATTAAACGTAACTGAATAAAACGCGAAATCATTTTTTATTGTACTCGCGAACTTTGATAATTATGTAAGCAGCCAGTAATAGATAAATATGGATAATAATTCTAAAATAACACAATTACTCTGACAATCAAATGAAATTAGTCTGACTATCATGGTGCCAGTATATCACAACACACTTCAATAAGAAAGCTTTTCATACACAACGGTTGTATGTCACGTGCAAACAACCTAAGCGATGCAGGCGAAAATTTTCCGATAAAATTATCATAATGATACCTACCAAGTGCCCTGGGAATGACAGGATAATCTTCCGCACCTGATACGTGCCTCATAATAGACTGCTTTTTAGTCCTTGTTAGTTTATTTAGTCTTTTTTCAGTCTCTGTTACAGACTTGCATTGTTGCTCGTCGATGATTAAAATGAAGATGTGTTTAAGTCTTTTATGAGGCTAACGTCTTAAGCAATATTTATTTATTTACTAAGTGACTTCAACGGTAACACTAATTTATTGCTTGCTTCTAGTGGCTCTTTTTTCAAATCTTTGACGTTAATTAAGGTCACGATTCGATTCACGGTCAAATTGAATTTGAATTGACGATGAAATTTGAAAAAAAGTCTTCTGTTCCATTCATTTTGACGAATTATGCGAACATAAATGTACTGATCAACTGATTTTTTTTTCATATGTCAGAGTCGGTGCCATCGTCAGAGATGTTCATCATGAGTACCTCCTAAAAGTATGTCTCTCGTTTAACCTACCAAACTGTATACATACAAAATAGCAACTGAAAAACTTTATTTCTAAATTTTCCCAAATTGCTATTACACCTAATAATGTATTACTTAAACAGTACCGTATCCCAGCTTAAAACCTAAAGACTATGCGACATTTTTGTCGCAGTCAACCTCAAATTCTGTTCTAAATAACGAGGCATTCTTGAGCTGTCATGGCGTAATGGCAGATGCGTCAGCATCATTAGTTCATTACGTCGTGGTTACGCCCAGTGATAGTGCTAAAGGAGAGATGAGTGTGATGAGTGGAGCGGCCAGCGAATCTGACTGGTACTAAGAGCTCCATTCGATTTCGGAGCTAGCCGGGCCAGCCTGAAAAAAAGTTTAATAAAACCGTGGAAAATAAATAAATACAAAAGTTATTTGATAACATACCATCACGCTGATAATCTCCGAAGGGTTACATTTCGCCAGTTATATTTCAGTCCCATTCCAGCCTATTGCCATTAATCGGGCACATTACCCGGCCCGGGAATCGAACCCAGGACCACATGCTCAGCAGTAGCGCTTGCGACTCCTTATAAATATAAAGTACAAAAAAATGGAGCCTATATTTTTTATCTCGTGAAAAACCGTAAGTTTAAACCAGGTCAATAGACCAAAGCAACACAGCCTTCAGACTGCTTTAATCTTTCTTTCCTTAAAAACAAAACATACTCCTTAGACTTCAAAGGACTGGATACATAAAATGAAAATACTGTAATAGTATTTCTATCTCCTGATACAAAGTAACTGTTCCCAATACGTCTATTCTCTGAAAAATACTTACCCAAACACTAATACCGCTGTTATACTTCGCCGGTAACCAATCAGTCCCCTGTCACGGTGTCCCCGCCCTAACAAGTTAATGGCTTCTGTTTCACTGAGATACGGACGAAACACTGCGCCTACGACACTATTCCTACGTAAGGCCCTATAACCTGTGCCTGGTTTTTATGTCACTGACTTTTTAAGGGGTATAATAAATGTGGAGTTTTATTTAAGGTCCTCGGATTTCGATGGATGATGTAATCCCAAAGTGATATAGGTACTGCTGGGAATGTTGGGTCTACTTTCTATTTTTTTTTGTTCTCTGGACTGTTTAACCCAAAACATACTTAGTGTTTTGTTTGTTTCTAGCCAGAGATTGAAAAATCTGTCATACTCATGTTGACAAACTGTTTTGGAGCTCAGCAGATTCCGATGCCAGTTTATCATACAAATATTTTGGGAAACAGATACACAAATGCGAAGCCAAAACTAGTATTTTCAAGAAGCCGCCTCTTCTTTATGGAAATGCTTACAAATGTCCTTGATTCAGAAGCGATTTTCTCTAAAAGTATTGATAGAATTGTGAATAAAATATTATCAAAAATATTTTAATCACCACCGCCAAAGGTATAGCAAGATGGTAATCATTTTAAAGGTTAAATCTGTAACTAGATAATTATATGCTATATTCTTTCCGTTTTCAGCCCAGTGAAATAATGTATTTATTCTGACTGTGGTCATATACTGCTAGCTCTCTACATATTCAATGTACAGTCTTGACTGTGCCAAAATGTATTATATAGATAATCCCTATTTACTGTCACCACAATTTATCAAAATCCAGCTTGTTATGAATTATAATTATACATGTTCATTATTAGCTATGAAACGCTAAACCAGCGTATAACACTGTTACCACGCGATACGCGTACTACGCGGTACGCCACAAATATTGGCGTTTAATACGCCATAATTATGTTGCTCTCCATTTTGGATAATGAACTCAATTCTTGGTAAACATCCGCTAATTATTGAGTATGGTAAATAAATTCAGCCAGGCCTAAAACAATAGGTCATAAATCACATCAGATTGAAGTAGTCCATTGGTAACATATTATAGGTTCGCTACTGAAGTCAATATTATTGTGGTTTTTATCACTTCAAAAAAGGAGGTTCTGTATTCGACACGTATGTTTGTATGTATATAATTATGTTCGAATAACCGCAATTTTTTCAAAAGCTAATGAACCAATTTTGATGTTTCTATTTGTTGAATTTAGTAAATTTTGCCAATGGGAAATCCTATCAGGCACATGGCATGTAGGTATGTAGATATATACTTTTTTGTATAATGTACAAATAAGTACACTTATTAGGAGTGCCGTGTTTTCCTGTAATTTAGACACATGCGTGATCTAGGTATAATTATTACAAACATTTTTGGTAAACGCTGTTAATGTATTTAATTGTTAAGTAAAATATTAATAAGCTTGATAATTAAATTATTGCAAAGTATTTAGCTAGTCAATACTGTTATTCTTTATTATGAAAATACTGGGATATTATTTGTATCAAAGCCAAATTGATGTCGCTATGTTTCCTCACGATATTCAAAACTACGTTTTGGCATTTCCCAGAACTTTAATTAAAATGATCTAATTACATATGATCCTACCGCAGACCAATTTTATTCCTATTTGACGAAAACCGGGTTACGCACTATTATTATTTTCCACCCAAAGCACAGTCGTCTCTTATCTAAATTATTTCGAGATACCATGTTGGGATTTCAATAGTTGACTTCTAGCATAATGCGAAAGCGAATAGCTTCGGCTTCTAGCATAAGGTTTGGTTTGTGTTTCCCATTTATGATATTTTATAATTTTTCACATTTAAATCCTTTATCATGATAAGCTTTAGTTTTATTACGTGTGTTCATAATGATAGAAAAAAATATAATAATGATGTTACCAAGATGAAAACTATGTACTTACGTGAAAATGAATGATAAAATTTACCGTCGAAGGACCAAAATGTAAACGATGACAAATGGACTGTATGTTTTGGTGGTTGTTGGAATAAAATAAAACTAAAGGTTAGCGTGATAAAGGATTTAAATAGTGGCGAAACATTGTGTAACTTTGAACAAACGAATTAGTCCTTTTTCTTCAAATATGGGTCAGTTCAACGACAAGCAGTGCACTTCCCTTAACTACTAGAGTTTCCTTAGCTTTATGTCACATTTTAGCAAAACTTTCGCAACTTAGCAGAAGTCTTAGAATTTTTATATCTTCTAAGTGCTTATGACCTGATTCCGAAGTTTTCTACCTACTTCGGAGTTTGCGTGGTTTAAGAAAGATAAAAATGAAGATCTTTGTCAGCAGCATGTTTTTTTGCTTTTTGATTTCAACTTAGCAGTTAGTCATCTTAGCACTTTTGTAGAAACCTTACACATTTTTCCTGGTTTCAAAACACTACCTTTTTTTTTTTTTTTTAAGGCTGGGAAATCATCCAATGACTGCTCCCGCTCTGGGTGGAGCGGAAGGGAGTGTCAGACTCTAACTGACTAAAACCCATCCATGTTCCTTCCGTAGCCCTTTATGTTCCGGGGTAGCGGTAACCCTTTCGGACAATCCCGCTTACCCGGCAGGCTTGGCCCTGAGGGGCCCCTTCATATGCTGACATCTCTTTGTTGTATGTTCCAAGCGCGCCTCGCGCTTGGAACATATACACGCCGTATAGCCGCGCCGACACGGGTCTGGTGCTGATCGGACGGTGAGTCACCCATTACCCACCGTCCGCAGGCCCGCGCCTACGGTGGCCGGGAGTCGTCACGTGGCTCCCGACGCCCGGGGCGTCTCCTGCGGCGGCTGGGACGGGAGGACCTTTCTCTCTCCCATCCCGCCACCTCCTTCGCGAGCATGACTTTTTCGCAGAAGGAGGTGACTGCCTCCCACTCCCTCTCGCCCCGGACCATGGCTTGCACCAGGGCCGGGCGCGAGAGGTCACCGCCGCCGATCGCCTCTACGAGGACACGGCGGTGCTCCGCCCATGCGGGGCAGGTTTGCACCGTGTGCTCTACCGTGTCCTCTGGGCGATCCTCGCAGTGGTGACACCCGGGCGTTTCCTCCCGCCTGATGATGTGCAGGAACCTCCCGAAACATCCATGTCCGGTGAGGACCTGCGTCAGGCGGTAGGTGAGGGCGCCGTGACGCCTCTCTAGCCACTCCTCAAAGAGGGGCCTTACCGCCACTATCGTGGCGTGCCCTGCGCTGGGTTGCGACAGTCGCTGATTCCAGGCCGCCATGAGATCGCGCCGGAGGTCCGTCCGCTCCGCCGCAATTTGCTGCGGAAACGGAGTTTCCCCCCGGCTTAGTACCTCCGCGCGCCACTCGTACAGGCGCGCGAGGACTATCGCCTCCAGATCCCACGGCGGCAGTCCGGCAAGGAGGCTTGCCGCCTCGCCCGAGATCGTGCGGTACCCCCGGATTAGCCGAATGGCTACCACCTTTTGGGGCGCGTTCAGGTAGTGGGCGGCTCGCCGCCGCAATGAACGCGCCCACACCGGGGCCCCGTAAAGGGCCATGGACCGCACGACTCCCGCGTAAAGCCTCCGGCAGGAGGCGTTTGGCCCCCTCAAATTGGGCAAGAGCCGCTTGAAGGCGGCCCCAGTCCGTTCCAGCTTGGGGGCCAAACGTCGGAAATGCTCCACGAAATTCCATCGGCTGTCGAGGACCAGACTTAGGTATTTCATCGTGGTCTCGACGCCGATGTGAACCCCTCCTACCGTAAGTTGGGATCCCGATGGTGGCCTATTCCGAGGCCCATGAAAGGACATGGCCACGGATTTGTGCAATGCCACCTCGAGACCCAACTGCCGGATCCTCTCAACGACTGTCGCAACCCCGCGTGTCATCGCGTCGGCCGCCGCCTGATCTTCACGACATCTTCAAAACACTACCTGAAGTTTATTTTATACTGAGAGACAAATGTATCCAAGTGTCATAATTCGCTTGGCTTAGTCATTTGATTGTTAATGCTATATTATCTCAGTACTTAAACATTCTAAAATTGGTGAGAAATCTAGTCATTTCATAAACATTGTCACATTTGCCGATCTTGTCCCAAAATATGCCCTATTCCTAAAAACATGGCCCCTTCCCAAAAATATAGCTCGGTCCCTAAAATATGGTCTAGTGTTAAAATATGAGCCGGTCTCAAGCTGTTTACTCCTCTTAAAGCAAACAAATATGCGGCCGAAGATACGTTCGCACGTAGAAAGGTCCTGCCGTTAGGGCTGTCTCATATTTTTGCTCGGAGCTCAATAAGCAGAGGCGCACCCAAGTTTGCCAACCTCTTCTAATTAATTTCTACTCCGTGCCGGTAAAGTGGGAACTTTGTGCGTGGTGCGAGTTGTGAGTGACTGTGGAAGGCAATTTGTATTAGTTCAGGTGTTTATTTTGTCACGCTGACTAATAAGCACCTCGTGGCTAACACCCGCACGTTAAGCTACACTTGCTGAGTTTCGTTAGTGGATGGGTCCATTACACACCAAGAGCCCTCCGTGTCTCAGACGGTACGTTAAATTGATACGGGTGGACAGAAGCCTGAAAGTCTGACAACCAGTCTCATAAGAAGATAGTACATTACCCTTCTGTCTTCGGAGGTCAGAGAAGCAGTCGGTTCCTGTAAAAAGCTAGAATTTAGCTGCATCTGGTTAGATAGAAGCCGACCCCAACATAGTTGAGAATAGGCTAGGCAGATGATTTTCTGTATCATTCTTTAAGGTAATTTCGCTCATGATTTCAATCATATCATACTTCCGGTTTCTCAACAACAATCGCTGTGATTTTGTACCTTCCACCACAAGTTTATGGGACTTTACACGGGCGATAGTGTAACTTTACTGAGCTCCGAATTGGTGAGATTAATTCTATAACAAAAGCGTTTGATCTGGCCGAGTGGCAGTCCTAACTGTTGTATGTAAACCGTTAAGGATTGTATTTATTAGTTCCGTTTACTTTGTCAATGGCGGAAGATGATCTTAATTTGACCTACCAATGTGTTTTGTTTGTGAATGAAGTGAGAAGGCATACGGTGGGGGGCCAAAAGTAAAATTACAGTTAACACTTTTTCACCGATATGTCTGTCGGTTAAAACCCATGTAACAAACCGATAAATCAGCTTATGTAGCTGATTCACAGCTGATAAACAGGAGGAGGTACTCAATGGATTTATTTTTTACTAGCACTTTGCCCGCGACTTCGCTCCCGTGGTCTTTCCCGTGGGACCCGTTATTTTTCTTTCCCGTGGGACCCGTTATTTTTCTTTCCCGTGGGACCCGTTATTTTTCTTTCCCGTGGGACCCGTTATTTTTCTTTCCCGTGGGACCCGTTATTTTTCTTTCCCGTGGGACCCGTTATTTTTCTTTCCCGTGGGACCCGTTATTTTTCTTTCCCGTGGGACCCGTTATTTTTCTTTCCCGTGGGACCCGTTATTTTTCTTTCCCGTGGGACCCGTTATTTTTCTTTCCCGTGGGACCCGTTATTTTTCCCGGGATAAAAAGTACGCTTTCCAACGGTGAAAGAATTTTTTAAATAGGTCCAGTAGTTTCGGAGCCTATTCATTTCAAACAAACAAACAAAAAATCCAAATCTTTCCTCTTTATAATATTAGTATAGATATGTTCATCGATATTTCGGTCAATTGGGGAATGATTTTGAAAATTAATTTTTCATTTATCACATTAATCTTGCATGGTGGTCTCATATAATGCTGGGGTAGTTTTAGAGTTAGCTTCTTTATTACATACTAGCTTATGCCCGCGACTTCGTCCGCGGAAAATTGCGATATACTGTAACTGTTTAGGCAGCGCATGCAAATAATTCTGTTTTCGGAGGTATTTCTTTCCGACTTGCTAGACGAAAATTGCGATAGCTCGGCTAATATGTATGATATAAATATAATTTATAGCCTATAGCACTCAGGAATAATGTAGCTTTCTATCAGTGAATTTTTTTGAAATTGGATCATTAGTTCCGGAGATTACCCCCTACATACAAACTTACAAATTTTATACTCAATACTCAATACTTTATTGCATTCCATAATGTTACATAAGACAGTTGATATGTTAAACATAGAATCAATTATGGACCCTGTCGGGCACAGCAAAGTTAAATTAATTGATAGGAGAGAGGATGAAGGTGTTTTATTTTTATTTTTAACAAGTAAAGAAATTTTAAATTAAAATAGCAAAATGGCTTTTGTGGTATTTACATTTTCTATCATAATTATATATAATTGCGTATTAATAAATTCGTATGAGTCTTAAATGTATTATTTGAAACTAGACATTCACATTTTTATAGAGTATATTATTAAGGAATTAGATTAAATTGTGCCGCATTTAGTATATTTATTTTAAATTAATAGTATTTTCGCGTTTTAAAATAAAATGATTAATTAATTCAAAGTCAAATTTAAAATGAAATGTCGGTATTATGTCAGATAGTATGTTAGAATTATGTCAGAATGGTTTTTATTATTGTTTAAATTTATCGTCAAAATATTAGTTAATAGTGTAGTAGCTTTTAAATTTATTTTAAATGAATAGTATTTTCGCGTTTTAAAATAAAATAATTAATTAATTCAAAGTCAAATTTAAAATGGAATGTCGGTATTATGTCAGATAGTATGTTAGAATTATGTCAGAATGGTTTTTATTATTGTTTAAATTTATCGTCAAAATATTCGTTAATAGTGTAGTAGCTTTTAATGATTAGAAATTGTTTCAATTTATTGGTAAATATATTATTATTATTAATATTTTTAATGTCTTCCGGTAGCTTATTGTATATTTTAATAGACATTACAAATGAACTAGAAGAGTTTTACCTCTTTATAATATTATATATTATTATAATAATAAAATAATAATTAAGTATAGATTTTTCATTTTATTCGTTCATATAAGTCGTCTCCTGCTTTATCTGTAGGTGATAATGACTCCGGGTATCTATTTTTTAGCAGGCATTAAGAAAGACGCTGTTCACTATCTTTAAGTTTTTTTTTCCTTACCCACGGTTAAAAAAAATAGTAGTCTTGTCTTATTTGGTATTTCTTAAGAAAAGCTCTTTTTTTGTTGATTATGTTGGTCACATTGCCCCAAAATTAGCATGCCTACAGCAAAAACACACAACATTATCATAACAGAACATATAAATTCGTAAAAAAAAGGATTCATCTGTCTCTGAATAATTATTTTGAATGCAACACAAACCTGCACAAATTTTTATAAACCGATCAAACAAATATTTACCTAACCTACATTTTCATTTCAACATAAGAATTTTAGACAAGCCTCCTAGATTTATTTTAACCCCAGTTACGAAAGGTTCCTACGTGTTCGAAGAAGTTAGGAAGAAAGCAAGACAGGCTGAGAAATATGTCAATATTGGACGACGAATTTAAATAACTATCTGAAGGCCTACACAAAGTCACATTTCCATTTACGATAACGAAATTAGATAAATCCGAAATGTATGGAATTGGAATTCAAGCTTTCGAAATGTCACGTGATCAATCGTTTTCGATCGCTAAGTGCTATACAACGTCAATTTGTGCAACGAAACTCGATCAATATTCCCATACAAATGCGTTGGCAAGTGGCGTTCTTGACAATCAGAATCGCTGAGATTACGAATTGTTCGATCAACAATTTTCGAAATCGAATCGACACGGAGCGATTGACACTTGTCTAGGCCCCTGGTTGGTCAAGGTCGCAAATGCTACTGCTGGCCATGAGGTCCCGGGTTCGGTTCCCAGGTCAAGCAAAGTGCTAATAAGCTTCTTTGATCTGGAATTTCTCAGCATCAGCCTGGAGTTTAGACTTCTGCACGGTTGATGGCAATCGGCTCGCCCTCAATTACATGAGACTTGTACAGAGGCCAGCACATCAAGTTACCACAATCTGTCAAATTTCTTTGATAGTATTTCAACTTTATTGCAAAGACATAAGGTTCATTTTTATTTGAGAAAATTTGACAGTTAGGGATAGCTTGATGTGCTGGCGTCTGTACATAACTGGCGGAATGTGGGTGTACTAAGCTACACCTCTGCTTAACGATTAAAGAAATGTTACGAATTTAAACATTGATAAAAGTAAAACAGATTATTCTCAGGATAATATTTAATTTGAAAACGTGGGATGCAACCTGTGTCGACACCCTCACGCCATCTCATCTTCTTACCATTGTGGGCTATGCAGGGGCGGCTTCTAAAGGTGAAAAATCCTCAAACACGCAAATCTAACAACCTTATTGGCAAAATATTATTTTTTTTAATTTATACTTACGTTACTGAAATCGATTCAGTAGTCAATTATGGACCAACTACTTTCAGGACTTGCGTTTATTCTGTTATACCTTGTATAATAAACGTAGTGTTTAATAATGTACGCACACAAATTTAGTTTTCGTTTATATATTTAAAAATATTGTATCTGTGGTACTAGCCAGTACTGATAAATTTGTATATCAACGAATCAGCATTTACCACGACAACGCTGTAATTTCTTCTTTAATTTTATAAACGATCAAGATGTTTTTCTTAAACACTAACTTATAAACTGAGTATTTCCATAAGCATTTACAAAAGTTAACAGACATTTCATGAGTTGCAAGTACCCTTTACAAACCCCACATTTATGCAGTAAATAACCCATACCTTTTAATCTTCTCTCTCCTCGATCGCGTCACGCATACACGGCACGTATAGTCTACAAATAGTTTTATATGTTTATACACCCACACAAAGAACTATGGTCGGAAATATCTTTCAATTCTACACCTACGCAATCCTGAACGTCTTGTGACAACATTGTCACTGGAAATTGACTGATTTAGCCCACGCTCTGATAACCACAGATAGATAGAATACTCTCTATTATATTCACCATAAAAATTGAATACATAAAATGTGAGCGATCTTAACGCTAAAAGCGTTCTTCTAAAGGTAACCTTTGGATGGTTTAAAAAGGAGAAGGAGAACCAATACATAAGTGGCGTAGTTTATCTACATCTTTTTAGTAAAAGAGGTGAAAGACACAATTATTTCACTAGAAATAGGGACCAATTAGTTCAACTAGGTTTCAAGCTGGCTAAAGTAGATTCATCTTTCATGCAATAAAATACCTCCCAACATTCTTGAACTTAATGAAACAAAATTTAAATCCTGTATAAAACGCACACTATGCAGCCAAGCATATTATAAATTGGGAGATTACATCGCTGATAAAAATGCTTGGGTCAATGCTAGTCCTGCTCCACAAGGGCGCATCACCTAATTCATTAGACTTCTTAAAAAGCTGTTGGAGTTGCGGAAGATCAACAACAAAAAAAAAACTATATTTGCATTGTATAAATTCAATTTCTAAATATTGTATAATTGCTTAGCACATATGTGAGTACTATGTACATACCTAATATAAAGCGAACATTTACTGGTTACGTCTTTCATTGACTTGAATGTGCCCTGGCGGCTGAGAGGTTGCCATGCTCACTTTAATGTCTCGCTGATGGTGGCGTGTGTGTTGGATCATTTAGCTGCCTTCAAAATGGTTGAGCTGAATGGTGCTAATCCATGCGTCATGTTCATGAACGGGCGCTATCAGTAGGGACTGGTCGTCTATTAGCGGCCATGGCCTTTTTTAATTTAATTTTTGAACTTTTTTTTTTACATATTTTATATCGGATGCTTTCACCGTTCTGCATCGTTCTCACATGTATAATAATAAAATGAATTATGTAACTAATATTTTGTGACCATATTTTGTTTAAAAGAGTGTCCATGGAGTTTCTTGCCCGTTCTTCTCCATAGGTACCAACTGCTTTGGAATGGGCAACTAGCTTCATCTTTCTGAGAATTCTGACTGACCAACCCCTTGACAATTAAAAAGTGCCTTTAATTGGTTTATTTGAAATAAAAACTTTGAGTTTGAGTTTGTAGCATTTAGATAATTATATACAATAATACATAAATTTATAATAGGTACATGTTACATTTGCGTTATCTCATGAACTTAGAACATAAAATTATATATGCCGATAGTCAATAATGCTGGTGGAAAACTAGGTTTATAGTTAAAATTACCTTTGGTATTTTGTTCATAATTTTGAAATAATAGAAGGCTGGAAAGCCGGTATAGATATATAAATTGGAAGTATATCAACTCTTGCGACTTAGCCGAATGGTCAATGTGTTTTGCATAAGTATCCACATCGCGATGATTTACGGTAAGCAGAGACAAAAGAACAGCTCGGCAGCAGAAATATATGTTTTATTTGTTACAATTGAACAAAGACGACCACATTAAAAAAAAAATGTTTGTAATCCATTGGTCCTCCAACTTTACTCACACACAGCAAAATACACATAACTTTTCCTAAATTATCTTTCACACTTCTTGAAGGTCAAAATGAACCACAGATAGATATAATAATTTATTGCGGGTGCCCACGTTTGGAATGCCCTTCAAACTTTAAGCCTTTCAAGCGACAAGTCTAAGAATGAAAGCCGCAGACTGTTAAATTGTGAGGGCTTTCATAGTATAAGTTGACTTTGAAAGTATTGTTGCACTTTTGTTATGGAGACAGAACGTTTTTTTGCGTGTCTTTTGGGTGAAATTATCAATTACATATGAATAAAGGGTAGATCATTAGTATTTTTGGAAATTATAGACTGACTCAGTGGCTACTGTCTTTTTTTTAAGGCTAAGAAATCATCCAATGACTTGTCCCGCTCTGGGTGGAACGGAGGGAGTGTCAGACTCTTACTGACTAAAACCCATCGATGTGCCTTCCTTAGCCCTTTATGTTCCGGGCTAGCGGTAACCCTATCGGACAATCCCGCTTACCTGGCAGGCTTGGCCCTAAGGGGCCCCTTCATATGCTGACATCTCTTTAAAGCACGCGTGGAATATATGCGCGCCGTCCGGCACGGGCCTGGTCCTGATCGGACGGTGAGTCACCCATTACTCACCGTCCGCAGGCCCGCTAGCAAAAGTACCTAAATAGTACGAAATGAAATTAATAATGTGAACCATGCAAAGACAAATACTCAGAACCAAAAAGGGAGCTTATCAGTAACCAAAACATTAGTTTAGCAGCCCATAAACCTGATTACCCGCGATTAACCCGTATCAATTAACAAACGCACGTAAACACGTTCGTGGTTTGCGTTAAAGTTAAACTAGTTAATGTCACATGAAAATGAAGCTAACGTAAACTTGTGCGCAATTACCACAGAGACTAAAGTTAATTCGCACATATATTAGGAGAACGATAATGTTAATAATTGGACCCTTTTCACGGCTGTCCGCTAGACAGTTTAAATTGTAGTTGACAATTGTTTAATTTAAATTAAATAGTACAATGTGGCAATATTTTGCTATGCGGTGTGTTCTCTATCTTTTATAATTTAACTATCATAAACTAGAAAGTCAAATTGTATGCAAGACTAACCATTGCCTGCAGTTTCAGTCGCATTTTACATTTATGCCGGTAAGAGTCTTTTTTTTTTTTTAAGGCTGGGAAATCATCCAATGACTTCGCCCGCTCTGTGTGGAGCGGAAGGGAGTGTCAGACTCTTACTGACTAAAACCCATCCATGTTCCTTCCGTAGCCCTTTATGTTCCGGGGTAGCGGTAACACTTTCGGACAATCCCGCTTACCCGCCAGTGCTGACATCTGTTTGAGGCGCGCGTGGAACATATACGCGCCGTACGGCACGGGCCTGGTGCTGATCGGACGGTGAGTCACCCATTACTCACCGTCCGCAGGCCCGCGCCTACGGTGGCCGGGAGTCGTCACGTGGCTCCCGACGCCCGGGGCGTCTCCCGCGGCGGCTGGGACGGGAGGACCTTTCTCTCTCCCATCCCGCCACCTCCTTCGCGAGCATGACTTTTTCGCAGAAGGAGGTGACTGCTTCCCACTCCCTCTCGCCCCGGGCGTTTCCTCCCGCCTGATGATGTGCAGGAACCTTCCAAAACATCCATGTCCGGTGAGGACCTGCGTCAGGCGGTAGGTGAGAGCGCCGTGACGCCTCTCTAGCCACTCCTCAAAGAGGGGCCTTACCGCCACTATCGTGGCGTGCCCTAAAAGTCTGACATCTGACACTCCCTTCCGCTTCACCCAGAGCGGGAGAAGTCATTTGATGATTTCCCACCCTCAAAAAAAAAGTAATCGTCTAACTGACAGTATACGACGTCAAAATGAGTTCAAACGTGAACTTTCACATTAATATCTATTTATTTAAAGATAAGAAAAAGTGAATATTTGGACTTCAGGCCCTGTCTGACAAGGAGCATGTTTGAACAAAATAAATTAATCTTTCTAAGTTTTAATTTTAGCATCAATCAGGTTGTCTGGTGAACTTGGCTGAAGAAACACAAGTTCCTAAATTATTCACAAACATTTTGATGAATAAACGTTGTAACTTGTTTCTTTTTGTTTGATAAAAAGTACACTTTTTCCCGAGATCTTGTTTTATCATAATTTTATTTAGTTTCATCAAAAATCTGGACGGAGATATTGTTATTCTCTTTCAAAAAACTCATAGTTTTGGAGCAGTAACTATTTTTTTTTAAATTTCTGTTGTATTATTTAACAATACCAAAAGCAAGCAATAATTAATAAAAAATATTAGTGATGGAATTTAGTTTGAAAGGTTAAGTACCTTTTTACTTTGAAAAACCTACAGCGTTTTTCTTTGACCCGTTTCTTCTCGTTCGTCTGAAGGTTAGCCACAGCTGTAGTAGTTAAGAAACCTTAACATTTTTAATGATTTAGTTTATATTTTTTATGCAATAACAGTCTGTAGCTTTTAAACATGGTTTTTGGCCTTATTCTGTGTTACAGTTTCCACCAACTTGTACTGACAGGACACAGGTGATCATTTTCACTAAAGTTATGTACTGTATTATATTGCATAGCTCTAATACTGTTTTTGAAACAAAAACAATATTTTCTATATTAATAATACCGTGGCAGCGAAAGGCAATGTAAGCACATTTGGCAGACTCAATATATACATGATATGGCAGATAAGCATGGTGAACCCAATGTTATTTCTGAAAACGAAACTCAACTTGCACGATCACGTAAAACATGCAACAATCCAGTAGCATCCCCTCCAACATATTTCGACTAAGTAAATAAGTAAATTTCGCCAAGTCGTTGGCAACTTGCGTTGTTCGTTGTACATTATCGTCATATTCCGCTGAAGATCTTTGGAACAACCAACAGTTTATGAGTTTATCCTATCGAAGTGATGCAGTTAAGAAAACTTTGCCAGTTTTGATAATAATGATTTGTCTTTTTGTAGCTGTTGGGTTGGCGTTTATGATACAATTTATTGAGGTAAATCTTTACGCTCGTAATAGTACAACAAATTGGGTTAACGATTCATAATTTTAGGATATTCAAGCCAAATAAATACTGGTAATTATTGATATAAGTAAAAAGATACCTAATTAAAGTAAGTACAGTACTCCCAAATTAATAATGCACATGCAGATCTTCGCTAATTGTCGTATTCCCGGAAACACCCTAATCATTGAATCGTTCAAGTCCTTAACAATGCACTTGCATTTTGCACCTTGTTCGAAAGAAATAGGAGTCAATATCATGTGTACACAATCGAAAACAATTCGGGCGGTCGGCGGTCAGTCAAAGGTCCGCCAGTCGTCTTGTTATATTGGTGGTGACTGCACGTGTTCTCTTTGTCTGGAATTATATAGAGCTGCTATTACACACCCTTCTTGGTTTTGTTTTCAAAGGTGAATTTAATTTCAACTTTAATTATCTTATTCAAATTTAAATAGTTAATTTTGTAAAATATTTAAATATACTAACATTTTTCACGTTTTTTCAATATTAAAAAAATAAAAATACCTACGTAAAATACATATTAAGTACTAGAAAAAACATATTAAAAATCAGACTTAGGCTTATATGAATTATAGCTCGCTATTTACTTACGGAATTATTGAATCAAATTTCGTTGCTGATAAATCAATATTTATCTCTTTTAGGACAAAACACCATAATCTTACTAAATAATGCATGAAGAAAATACACTTAACCACTCTATATACATATCGTCTTCCGACGCTCGGGGAATACGACCGTTGCCGAACAGTGGCGAAGATTTCTATGCGCATTATCACTTTTGGAGACCTGTAAATCTAAAATGTAGCAGAAAAAGAAAACAAAAAATAAACCCAGAAAAAGACCGTTTTATTATAGACGATCCTCTATTAAATTTCTTAAAAGTAACTACCGTTATCTTAACGATACCAATATAGGTATATCTACTCCAAAATTATCTTCGGATTTCCTGCAAAAAATTTGGAAATTCATCTTGAAACGAGCACGTTTTCTGCCACAACACACCTCTGAAACATAATACGAACCTTGAGAAAATACGCTACATAGCTAAGTGTAGCTCTGTATTCAGCTTAATATAGCGGATATTAGAGGGTTCGACACGGTTGGAGGGTTTCAAAGATCGTGCGGGATAGCCGATGCCATCAAATGACGTCATGATGCTTCTGTACAATCTACCCAGGCCGAGGTGCGAGCCTTCGAGCCATAAAAACCTATTTTGTTAAAGGAAGTCTTCGGTGTTAGAGCGGTTTTGCTAGGATATTTCCAAGATTACTGGCTTTATGATATTGGTTTATAGTTGGTGCAGTGTTATATCAAATTGGTATTGTGGTCAGTGGAGCTCTGGGTTTCTGTGTTATGTTTTTTTATGGTTTTGGTTTATCAAAGAAAAGGACAACAAAATTATATTTTTATTAATTGTATTTATCTAAAGCCTTTACATTTACTATCTGATTACCAGCAGGTTTTTAAATAGACACGGCTAAAACCTTAACTGCATCATACTTAATGACATCTGACTACCGTGAAGACGACTTATAAAGAAGTGTGGAAAAATACATGTTGCGCCGAGCCCATATAAATGGGGATAAGGGCAGGAAAATAAAGCTTTGTTTGTCACTTTTTGCTTGATAAATAAGTAAATCACGAGGTTTCAAAACCACCCGCAAACAAATACGGACTTCAAAAATACACTACAGATTACTATAAATATCCTAACAAAAACAATAAAAAGGGAATGCCAAAGTATTCCATAAAAACAATATTTCTACGAGACAAACAGCCACCGGGTTTGTCTATGACTTACTACGTATTTTACTATTGAGCTCATCAAACACTGAGAAGTTATCAATGGAGTGCTAATTTACTCGCAATACACGTTAGGACAAACTCAAAATCTAGTCTTATGTAACCTTGACTAGGGTAATGTAGTAAAGAAAACAATCGCAAATACCACATTGAATAGTTTACTTTTTTTTTCACAGTAAAATTCATTTTATATTTAAAATATTAATCATAACTACATATGTACAAGTATATAAAACGGGAGGAAGAAAAATAAATCAAAGGGCATAAAAAAATTCGTCCACACAAACAGCAAAAGTGTTGTTAATAGGAAAAGTTCCCAAAAGCCACGTTGTATGGCAATGCTGATTCTTTGACCGAAAAATAGGCCGGTCGCGGTTTTAGCAGTTTCGATACTTAACGCGGAGGCGCCGAATTAGATAGTAAGGAATGAGCGAAGATCGCTTTTGCCATCCAACTTAAGTAACAAATTTTTGACGAACATCTTCCGTCACTCCATCTACTCCTTTCTCCTTGTTTACAACTGAGCCCCACAAACAATTCCAATTTGTCCTAATATCTCTATAAACGAGCTGTAGCCGGGAAAAACTTCGCTCATTTATATAGAGCCGATGATACAGGGCTCAATTGTACTGTCATGTTGCCTGTTACATTGTCCATCTGTCAAAAGTTTGTGAATTATTCTGTGTGCAATTTGTTTTGCGGGATTCGCTTAACCTCGTTTTTGTTTTTAACTCTTTCGATTTATATTGCATAAATTCATTTTTAAATAGTACGCCATGCCACTGACGGCTAGATTAACTTAACCTACTGGGCTCAAAAATAAGACGCACTTACGATACGAAAGACAAAGAAGAAAATGTGAAAAACCGCAATTTCATATAAAGTCCACTGTATTAAGTTGGTAGGTTTGTATCTACTGTTAGATGACTCACGTCTAATTTCTATAAGGTTTTAAACAAGAAAGTGTCGAAATAAAACGTATATAGTCTTGTACGTGTACATATATGTAAGCTATCACAAATATTCCCAATCCCCAAAACATGAACCTTATATTTTTTAAATAAAGTTGAAAATCTATCAAAGAAATTTGACAGAGAAGGTACCCTACCTTGATGTGCTGGCCTCTGTACCAGTGTTGTATCATTTTATTGTGTTGATTAGTTGTTGTGTTGTTAGTGGTGGTTTTCTGGAACCGATAGTTATGTAAGGAATAAAGTCGAATACTATAAAAAGTATTCCAATTCTAAAATTAACATAATCCGACGCTTAAATAAAATACATTTCTATTACCCTACCCGAAATCTAGTAAGAGAAATAACAACACACAACATTATAAATCATAAATACTGCAGTCGGTTTGCCATCCGCGGTGGCCAAACGAGTATCCAATTGGGGTGGGCAGGGAGGTAGCTATCAAACAGTAGTTAGGCGGTGTGGTCCCGATCTGGAACGAAAAGTGAGAGATTTGATTTTAAAAATAGACTGCGGTAAATATGTATTTGTTTCTTGTATTAGTTTGTTTGGAATTATGCTGTGTTGTGTTTATTTCTGGTTTTAATAACTGCCAGAATATCATCGAAGCTCTTAGCGTATGACTAACTAGGATAAACTTTTTGTCGGCATTGCACCCGTAATCGAGACACAAAGTTGATAAGTCTCAAGTGTCACTGGTGATTAACGAGAAGTGAGTAGAGCTGGCAACTAAAAATGAGTCTGCGAGCAACGAGCAGCGAGTTCATGACGGCGGCGAGCATTTACTCGCTGGTACGCGTATGTACCAAGTGTGAGTCTCAAGAGTTTTGCCCGGCAAGCTAGCGTTTTTGAACATGACATGTATTGTCTTTGAAATCTCTTGTACGAAACGAGTAATCGCCAGACGCTGTGTAACTACAGTTGAACAACAGACGATATACTGGCGTGTGCTAGCAGACATATGACAAATTAATTAATTTCATATTTTGTTTCCTAATGTCAATTACTTTCCATACTATTATAAAGATAGTTGATCCTCGGGGCGCATGTGGTGGGACAAGTGCAGTAACGTAAGTAAACAGACTGCAACACGCTGTTTGACGGTTGATCTACGTAAACATACTACATCAGCTATCGAGGCTTTTTTTCATACAAAAAAAAATGATATATTTTATCAAAAAATATGCAGCTCAACGCATAAAACCAACCCGTATCGATTCTGTGACACATCTCAGGGGACCTGCAAATGTCCTGCTCCGGTGGAACCCAATATTTTCATGTTACGTCACACAGTATACGTCGAGAACACTATACGTAATGATGTGGGTTGACAACCCGTATTCAGAATATATTATTTGTTGAAATAGATATGCGATACCTTTGTTTCAATTTAAATGACCTCCTTTTCATAGGTATCTATAACACAACAGCTCACCCACCCATTTCTGGGTGTTATTGCTAAATACTAAGCCTACCGCCTTAGTAGTGACTATAATAAATATGTACTGTGTGAAATACCTCCCCATATCATACTATGAATGTGACATTATTTTGAAGTGCTGTGCTTCACCGAGGCTATGGATGCCTGGAGACTCGCTTGCCCGAATTAAGATCTACCCCAACTTCCTAAAGACAATGGGATGAGTTGCTCTGCAGTGTAGTACAGAACTATTTACTTGCCACGTCTGCTACCACTGTGGAGCTTGCGCACCTACTAGCTCGGTAAGAGGGAGTGGGTCTTGGGTTCACCCACGTCACACATAGGCATTATGTTCGTCTTCGTGACAAACCTCTACGCTGCTTCCCTGCGACTGTTTTTTGTTCTCCCCATCTCTGTCACTTGAAAAATTGAGTTTGTTAGTAGTTTTAGTTGGGTTATAATATTTTCATTTTAGTAATTTGCTAGTTCATTTATTACTAAAAGTTAGTTAGTTAGTTCATTTATTATAAAGAGTTTTTACTTTAGTAAATCCATATTAAAGGAGATTTTTTTTATTAATTATCTTTAATTAAAACGGTGAACCAATTACAATAATTAAAGGCACATAAAAGAAAAGAAAATATAAAATTCAATAAAAATAAAAAATAAAATAAAAGCATTGCTTTCATGAATCCCTCTCACAGAACTAACAACTGGTCAACAACAGCTGGTCTTATCCAAAGCAAACATGAAAATAACAATTTAGTTCATTGCTACTTTAATTAAGATTCTATATATAATCACCATTTGATTATTAGTTATTAATATCAATATTTGAAACTGTTGGTAGAATATCGGCTGCTTGTTCAGAATGACTGTGTTAGACGTTATTTGTAATATTACCAGCACAGTTGGATAAACGTGCTCTTTGTGGCATCGAACGCTCTTCATTAACAGAGATTCACTATGCAATGCTTAATCCTCTCAACGTGCTTATTTATAGAAGCTATTGGTATCACTACCTTGGGTTCTATGGCTTCATTCGTCTATCTGATAACAGCTATCTCCTTGACTGTTCTTACAATATTTTTATTCGAAACAGGTTGACTCTTTATTTCATAGGAATTTATCCTGTATCCTGGGCACAATGCAGACATAAATCTTAAACACACTTACAACAAAACTCCAAAAAACTGACATATTTGTGTAGCCCATACAAATTTGTTCCTTGCGGCCATTGAAATGCCCATAAACTATAGAGATCCAAACACTCGGCAACTGTGTCATTATAAACAACAATTTCCCAAGCAGACTGGCAGCTTCACTAGCACATTAAGTAAGGATCTGTCATATTTGCCATCACACACACCTCGACCTCATCGTGGTATTGTATTCTTAGTAAATAAAGTTAACCTCTGAGACTTCCTCAATTTTCCATACACAAGTCAACCCTTTGGGCTAAGTAACAATACGTAGCGGGTTAATGACCTATAAAGCCCCGCTGATTCGTTCCCTAATGTGTTTTTAATGGCGTACATTTTGCTATTGAACTGTCATTTAATATGGCTAACAGAATTTACGAGAACATACGAAGCTTTGTTAATATTTGCGCCGAGAATTTATGACGAGTTTTGGGTAATTATTGCGCCGAATATTTATTCAGGACGTTTTTTTGTTTTCAACGGTGTTTTTTGCTGACAAAAAATGTGTGGAACTCCGAAATATTGGGTATTTAGAACCTTTGGTTTATATCAAAGGTTCTAAATACCCAATATTTATATGATTTGATGAATTTTATATGATTCTGCTATCGTCGGAAGTCAAGTAGGTACTGATATTCGGTAGATATTAAATAATTATAAAATAACAACCGGGCACACACAGAACACAGTACAGTAATCAGTTATATTACCTCTTATAATCTAATTTGTGAGGCCACAGCCTGAAATGAAAGGAATGTCAATTAACGATGTTGTAGTAAGATCCACAAGGTAATGGCTGTTAAAATATAATTAGTAATAAGATTTAATGTTCTCATGTAAGTGACGATTGTCTTAATGAGAATAAAGTTCTATAAACCGAACAGTATCAGCGATAACAAGATGTACTCGTTGTTAAAAAAACTTACATTTTGAATAGTATTTCATCACTCCACTTTTGCCAACAATATTCTTCACAGCCCTACCCTCTAACCACTTGAGTTCTATCTCACGTGTGTGAAATTTTAATAATTTGACGTTCATTCGTTAAATGCAATTCACAACACAGCAAGTGTAGAATATATTGCACGTTGTTATTAAACTATAACAGGTTTAAAATTGAGAGATTACGTTACGGAAATCAACCAACATAGAACTTCACTCGATCCGTTTTAAACTGTAAGGTTGATATCACACTGGCGACTTGCGAGCGATTTCAAAGCGAGGTGAGTACGCAACGAGCTTACATCGAGCACACCACGAAGACGCAGCGGGCACTCAGCGAGTTCGCGGCGTGCTGTCTGCGTTTTGCACAATCAGTCACAGGATGGATTCCGACGAGAACACACTGCTGTTAGCTTTGTTAGCCGCCGTGCGCCCGCGGCTTCTTTGCGGCAAGTTCACCGTGCGCTTGTTCCAAACTCGCGGTGAGCTCGCTGCGTATTTGCTTGGCTTTGGACTTGCTTGCAAATCGCCTAGTGTCTTTAGGAGTAAAAGTTGATGCCAATCCCGGACGACTTAATCAAACTATTTTTTTTATTAACCGACCACGTATTTTTTACGGACAATTTTCTGAAATTTGTGGCGCCAATCATAGATTTATACCATTAGTAATTGAAAGAATTTCAATTAAAAATGATAAGGCCCTAATAATAGGATGTAGACAACCACAGACTACGTTAGACTTACAACAAACATTAAAGGCGTGGAATGCACAGGTAATAAAGGGGCAAGTGTCGAGGAGCGGTTGTCATTTTAAAAGCACCCATAGGCAATTACTCTGTTAATACCGTATTCAAGATGTTTTCTTACACTAACATCAGTAATGTTCAAGATAACTTATTATTAATAATAATTATAGGGAAATCTATTATTAAATTTATGCAACAGAAGATACATGTTCATGATAAGACTTTAACCAATTTATTTTATTATGGAGACATCATAATGTACACAATCCAGAAAAACTATTGCATTCTTCATGTCATATCAAAATAACAATTAATTTTAATACAGTATGGAAGGATTCCTTCTAATACATCAAAAATCAGTAGAATAAAAAAAGTGCTATTATTTTTACAAATTGTTTATCAGCACTTTGACACGTGCCTTCACGAAAATAACTCTCCCGTCTGGAAAAGACACGTTTTGATTCTATTTTAATATACCTACCAACCTTATTTTATTTTCGGCAGATACTTGATATTTTATATACAATACCTCTGCATGTGACTTTGGAAAATAGAAATTCTTCATTCAGGAATGAAATCGACAGATTTATTACTAAATGTCAATGACACCCATGTCATGTCATTGACATGTATATTCCATGGAATCGATATGTACCTAAGTACAAACTAATTCCATGGAGTACAGTTACAAGACGTTCTGATAGTAAGTCTGATAGTGACACTTTATTTATTTTAGTACCATGAATGAAGTTTTTTATTTCCAGCTTTTTTACGGCTACCCTCGATGAAATCATTTATTAGGCTATAAATATAGTGCGGGGTCAAAGGAATAATTTAATGACAATAAGAATGAGTTAAAGAATGTCAATTTCGATGAAAGAAATGTTACTATCACTTTTCTAAGTATGTTGCTAAGTAGGGATATCATATAGTAACGCCGTCTTATGGCTTACCATAATAAGCCTGTTCCCACTGCTCGGACACAAATTTCACGTGACTTCGATGTTTTTATTCAAGGACATTCCGGTTTCCTCCTATTGTCTTCGTTCACCGTTTTTGATAAATGGTGATGAAAAAATTTACACAATGTACCTACATAAGCCACACACGTTTCTAACAAAATGTTCAACAATCCAAACTGGACAAAAAACCATGCAATCTAAAATCTCCAAGTTCAAACTCAAACTCAAAAAACTCGAACATAGAACATGAATAAGAAAAGGCTGACCTTTTCCCAATTTTTTGTAGTTGGCTTCCAGTCTATGGAGTGACTGCCTATACCTGACCTCCAAAAACCAGTTACTGGGTAACACTATACCCCTTAGTGAGACTGGATGTCAGACCAACTGGACAGGGAGGGTTCTTGATATGCGAAGACAGTCACTCATCCACGGAACAGCCGCGGCAATCGCAGCTTTCCCTGATTGATCAACCCGTGGGGCTTAAACACAAGCCCCTCTGTTTTTTATAAAAAATATTTATAAAAGTTCTCAAGGAAAATACTCCTCACACGCGGAGGGTCATCAGACGAAATGTAAATCTACCCTCAACATAAATTACTTTAAGGAAGTTGTTCTAACAAGCCGTCGAGTACATCTCTAGTGAATAAAGAGGGTAGTTATAAATCTTTGCGTTTGTTCTGCGAGTGAAAAGATGAAAAAAGTAGATTTGAGGGTAGATAGTCGGGTTTTATTGTTATTACATGGTCAGTTAAGTTGTGGATTGTTTTTGTGTTAATTGGATGGATTGAAGACAAAAAGGGGTAAGTTTAAATAAAACATTCATTTAATAGTTTTAAAGCGTCATCGTGCTTTTATTAACAACAAAAAAAATTAATTGAATGAAAAGCGTCTGAATGTGCGTGGAAACGCCCTTGGAGGACGTAATATAGACCTTACTGGTGTGTTTTTCAGACATTTCAGGTGCGCAGCACTCACAATCGTTGTGTATGACCAATAATTTTAATTATTTAAATGAATTCAAAATAAATAATATACATTTTTCCCTGTCTTGCTAGCCTGTTTCTTGTAACCAGCTTATTGCTAACTATGCAGCTAGACCCACGCAAAACGTTATCATCCCCAGCTCTCATCGTCTCCCCAGCAAAATGCCTAGTCAAGTTTAAATTGTCCTCCATTGTTATTCAAGTCCGTCCGCAGTCTGTTATAAAGCGGATAGGTGGTGTGGGTGATGGACAACTTTCAAGAAGACTAAGTTACGTGGGAGATTACGTTCAGTTCTTTTCATTTCACCTGGAGTCTGAATTGATATTATTTTAATGTTCTTAAAGGTGATTGTCGCTTCTAAACTTTAGTACGCAATCATCACTTAAAAGGAAAGTTTAGTCTAGGAGGCTCTATCCCTCAACCATCCCGCCACCTATTTCGCTAGCATGACTGCTTCACAGAAGGAGGTGACTGCCTCCTACTCCCTCTCGATCCGGACCAGGGCTGCCGATCGCCACTACGAGTACACGGTGGTTCTCCGCCTAAGCGGGGCAGACCTATACTGTATATTCCACAGTGTCTTCTGGGCGATCCTTGCAATGGTGTCACCCAGGTTTTTCCTCCTGCCTGATATTGTGCAGGAACCTCCAGACACATCCGTGTCCAGTGATGCCTGCGTCAGGCGGTAGGTAACGACGCCGTGACGCTTCTCTAGCCTCTTCTCAAAGAAGGGTCCGATATACTTGTTTGATAGAAAACAATAAGAACAAACATAATATAAAATCAAGCCTGTTTTCCGTGAATTGTGGATGTACCTGTAGTATATTAAATGAAATATAAAACTAGCCACGAGTTATAGATAGCGAGCCAATGACCTAAACAATCGTTGGCTGCTTGAAATTCGGTCGTACTTAACCAGGCGTAATAATTTAAATTACTAAATAAATTAACTTCTTTTTATTAAAACAACACAATTCAGAAATCCAATGTACGAAATTGCTTTAATTAAATGTCTTAAATTGTCAAAGACTTTTCCTCCCTCTGTGTTCATTATTGTGAAAAAGTAGTAACAAAAGACTTTTGTGATATTTTCATTTATTTGGTACATTCGATGCTTTTTGTAATAAGTTACGTAACTACCTATCAAGATGGTACTTACAAGATTTTCATTGTAAATCTCATGTTGCTAAGTAAGATAATATATCTGTAGAAAAACATGTACATATTGTACCTACACACCTTAAAAATTTTATTCAATAACTGGATGTATTTATTCTACATGATGTGGCTCGTGGCTAAGTAATAACAGCGGCACGGGTCAATCCATAGGTCAGCTACGCTTGCCGGGGTTGGTCCGTGGATAGGCGACCATCTTTACATACAGAGAAACCTCCGTAGCTCGGAACGCATGTTAAGCCGTTAGTCCCACGTTAGGCATACGTGGATCTTTGTTAGTCTTCATAATTTGTCAGAAGCCCAAAAGTCTGATAGCCAGTCTTTACCAAGGTGTTTGTATTAAACAGTAACTGGGTTGGGTTGTGGAGGTCAGATAAGCAGTCGCTGCATGTAATACGGGTTTGCGGCTGCAACCAGTTAGACTGGAAGCTGGCCCTCAACATAGTTGGGAAAAAGCTCGGCAGATTGAACTGCCAGATTTTGTTTACAATAATATACTTGACGCGGTGTAGCGTGAACTATTTTTTATTTAAAAGGATACTATTATTTAAGAAGGATTTTTAAATAATTTATCAAATGTACCTCTCATTGATACACTTAGCTTGCATAAATATCCCACTGTGGATATCCTTTCTACACATCGCAACCAAAAAGAGAGCAAGGAGTAATGCCATCGAACCGTAATTTATTAAAAATAAGCAAAATACAGGAACTCCGTAACATTATGATTCAGGCCAACAAGCAGGCCAGCAATATGAGCACGCGTACGTTACGTTGCCGTGACGTCAATAAAAACGTTGCGCCACGTAAATCTGTAATGTACGGAGATCAGCCCGTCACAAACAATAATCCTATGAGCATGATATGATGGGGGATATCGGTACAAAGAGCGGTGAACTTGTACTTACATCAACATTTTTCTTTCCGAATTATTAAACTACGAAATAGTTTAAACGTATCTTTCTTTAGTTTCTCGGGTTAGTTTTTTTAGGGTGCCGCGTCAGGTTATACATGGCTCTCTAAACAATGTAATGATCTCAAGGTATATTAAACCAACAGTTAAGGTAGATGCGTAAGTTAGCCCGAGAAATTAAAATTTCCATGCGTTTTTTGCAATTTGCGGGATCAGATTTAGATCATGATATTTGAGACCAATTGTGACTTAGACAGGATGATTCTTATGGTTATAATTATGTAAATACGTATTTGTTTTGGTAGCGAACCATTTTCATCGAGAGATAACCTGACTCTGACCTGCAAATTGCTTCTTCTTCTTTTGGTGTGGTTAGTTACCTGGTGTCATAGTTTTTATGCTGCCCATGGGCCTCTGACTTAGCTATGTGAAGCTAGCTGTTAAGAAATATCTCTCAGACATGCTGGTTTTCTCACGATGTTTTCCTTCACCGAATTTTGAGCACGTGATAATTATACAATACGCACAAATTGCTAAAATAAGCAATAAAATTTGAATTTCGATAACGCCCTCGCACATCCACCTTAAACGGTATTCTAAAAATAATGAGAGGCAGTTTACAGGATAAACAACAGTCGTCGCTCGTTGAGTTTGTTTGTTTGTGTGACTGTATGTCACAGCCACCCCGCGCAGGTACGCTGGCATTATTACGTTCACTCTTATTTACAACCACCGAAACAAATCATTGAACGATATGAGGCGGAACATATTTGTCTATAGGTTTTATGTGTTGAAAATAAATCTGAATGTAAGATCACAACCATCGTCACGTTATCAACGATCATAATTTTATCATACTAGTAACTCAACTACATAGTTACTGTCTGCCCAACCTTTTCCCAACTATGTTGGGGTCAGCTTCCAGTCTAACCGGATGCAGCTGAATTTACATGGCGCGACTACCTGACTGAGTGAGACTGCTTGTCAGCCTTTTCGTTTTCTACCCGTAACGATTGTCAGCGGAGGGGTCTCGATATGTAATGGATGGTAACGATCCACGAGCCGACCGCGGCAAGTCCAGCTTAACTTTCTTTCGATCGACTTAGCTTTCGATTCACCCGTGTGGTTGTTACTATTAAGCCACGAGCCCCGTAATGATACCACCTTACTGAGTTCTAAAATTTCAAAAAGTTTTTTGAAATTCGAACTTATTTGCACAAACGCATGAAATCGATTTAGGCGAAACCGAAGAAACTATTCCAGGGTTGAGTGCATGTTGAGTGTAATCTGTAACGTGTCTTATGATAGCGATAACCACTTTCACATCAGAGACAAAATCGGTCAGATTTTGGTTCGGTGAATTAAAAAAAGTAAACCACAAAGACGGTACTTAACTCAAATAGAAATGGTCACCATAAACTTGAAATTTCAACAACATTAATACGCTGTTTATGAAAGCACCCAAAAACCATTTCTTTACTGCCTTTAATGGCCTTTACCCATACACAAAATTCCCCTTTAAACAAATTTAATGGAACGAAAACCTATTAACTGAAATTTATTTAAAATGAGGCCTTAACGACGTCAGAGACATGCGTGATAATGATAATTGATTTATCAATGCGACCCATTGTAAAGTACTGTGAGAAACGATAACTTTACGGCGCCTATTAAAAGGGTTAACTGTCAAAATGTCGACGTAATGAAGGCGTGCAGCACCTAAGCCGGATCGTGGGAGAAAATGAAGTTAGAAGTTCTGGAAAATTCGATGTTATTGCCAGAATAAGGAGATTCTCACACATAAAATTGTAATTAGGTAATTAAAATTATAAACCATCGGTTAAACAAGTACTAGCCAGAGAAACATATTTTTTTTTTTGGCTGGGAAATCATCTGTCTTCTCCCGCTCTGGGAGGAGCGGAAGGGAGTGTCAGACTCTTACTGACTAAAACCCATCCATGTTCAGTTCATGACAATCCCGCTTACCCGGCAGGCTTGGCGTAATTCTCTGAAAATCAGCGCTGGGGCTCTGTCTTGCGTAATGTCGCAGCATAATGCTGAGCGATAGCCGTTTTTCGTGAAAGTGACGCATGTTTCCCTCAACCTTTTTTATGTTTTTGTGTCTATGCTCTTTTTTTGCGTCATGTTTACCGCAAATAAACGTACTTTCTTTATTTTTCCTTCTGTTAATTATTAACAGAACGAAAGAAAGTACGTTTACTTTCAAATACTTTTGTAACACAAGGCTTTCCCCACATAATATGATTGGCATGTCCGCAAGATCTTTCACTAATTAAACACTACGAACTCTCAGTGACAGGATTGATAATTAGACGGCATACCGGTAACCTGTGATAACTAAGCACGGATCGCTAGAAAACTGATGAAGTTTTTTTTATCAGTAGGTACATCTGTAGTGAGTTTTCATTTCAGTTTAGGGTTTTATAATTATAAGAACTTTCAAGATGCCGATTTTGCTTTAAGCTACGCGTTTCAACTGACCAAGATAAACTATTTATTATTGGTCGTTAGCGCTGCTGCAGAGCATGAGCCTGGGTTCGATTCCCAGGTCGGGTAATGTGTAGGTGGTTCTTACTATCTATGATTTTCGGAGTCTTAATTTGTGCCCCCTTAAACATCATCCTCATCTGCCTAGCCTTTTCCCAACTATGTTGGGATCGGCTTCCAGTCTAACCGCATGGAGCTGAATACCAGTATTTTACAAGGAGCGACCGCCTATCTGACCTCCACAACCCAGTAACTGCATTACCCAGTAAGTACTTAAACATGGCACTTAAAAAACCCTGACAAACTGTGGATGTAGTATTGGCGCACCTTTGCCTAACCCTATTTGGGGATTAGAGGTGGTATGTTATGTATGGTACTAAGACGACCGTGTGACCTAAGGTTAAGGCCGTATTCAACCCAGTTGCTTAATGGTCGTCACCCGGCAAGTATCTCAATATGGTTACTTCGAAGGATTTACCCTCAAAACATCATAAATGCCACCATTTGACCCCATACATCACCAGCTGATCTGACTTACCGGTTTGCGTATATAACGGCTCTAATAAAAAGCGGGGTGGGTAAATTTATGACAGTAATTTGTCTGGATGGGGGGCCTTGGTACTTCAAGTATAGGAGTCTTATGTTTCGGCATTATATTGTTTGATGCGAGGGTTCAGTAAGGGTTAAGAGGTCATAATGATAATTGTTGTTGGAGAAAACACCGACTAATGAAACACAAAGCATATTTTATCTATACTAATATTATAAAGAGGAAAGATTTGTATGTATGTTTGTAACGAATAAACTCAAAACCTACTTAACGGATCTGGATGAAACTTGGCACAAAGATAGATTATAGTCTGAAAAGGCATATAATTTTTAGTTCATTCTGACGTTCTAAAGGGTCTTTTACGTGCCTATTCGAAATAAATGATATTATTTTGAATTTAACAGTAATCCGCAAATTGCAAAAAACACAAGAAATTTTGAATTTCGGGTAATTTGAACTTTGACTACTTTTTTACTTCCATCTTTAATACCTAATACAACTTGCTCAAATAACACTGATTTAATTTGAACCTGTAATCAACGTAAACATAATACTTTTAGTCTGGAATACAAGTCATTCGAGTACAGAATCCTGTATCTGCTTATTAAGATAATTACATCCTTTGAGCAGATTTCAGGCATTTTCACGGATTTGAGTTTCGTTTTTCGTGGAATCGGAAAGCTGGTTCGTTAGCCCCTATGAATTTTCGCTGTCTAATTGGTATATACGGCTTTGAATTTTTGTTTTTTCCATATTATATAATAATGATAAGAAAAATGTTTAAACAAATTTCCACACTCATATAATTATAGATTGTTATTTAAATTATTGCCACCTAAGATCAATTTGATCTTACTTATTGTAAGATAAATCTGGATTTCAAGTTTTAGTACAGTTGTATTTATTCATATATTCCTTTGACTATCTAAAATTTGTTTTCCGAAATAATGTATCAAAGTGTAGTTTAAAATTAACTACCCAATATGGTAAATGTTCAGTGGCTACGCATGAATATAATAATAAGGATCAAAGTTTGCAGGCAACCAAATAAAATCTTTACTCTTACTTCTTCTTTATTCTTTTGAGACTGACTGTACTGTGACTGTCTGTACCAATAAGAATTATAGCTATACATATAGCTATAGGTCAAAATCTTAGCTAGGCATAAGGTGGTAGCAAGACTGACTAACTATTGCATGGTGGTCTGAGTGTACCTCACAACATGCGAAGTTTGAGGTTAACATATACATACTAGCTGTCCCTGCGAACTTCGTTCCGCCTTGTAATTTTTTTTTTTTTTTTTTAAATCTAAGCCATTCTCAAAGCCACTGTAACACACACAACAAATTTCATTAAAATCGGTCCAGCCGTTTAGGAGGAGTTCAGTGACATACACACGCACAGAAGAGTTATATATATAAGATATACTACTCATAACAGATCAATCAATTTGCTTTTCCCAACTATATTGGGGTCGGCTTCTAGTCTAAACAAATACAGCTGAATACCGTACTTTACGTGGAAGGACTGCCTATCTGACCTCCACGTAAGAAATAACAATGAATATCACTTCGACTATAACTTGAAATCCTGTCACATTTATTGTTGAACTAATAAATTGCGTTGTTTCATAACGTTTCTAACGTGTCACGGTTAGACATCGTTTATCACGTTTATGTCACAATAATTCTGCAAAACAAGCCGTAAATCATTTCTTTACAACAATAATTGTCACCAACAGATTTTATGAAACAACGAAATGATGGAAGTTCACTAAACAGAGTACCATGTTTAAAGAGTTCATTCATTTAAACTATCATCTGCCTGCCTTTTCCCAACTACGTTGGGGTCGGCTTTCAATATAACTGGATATAACTGAATACCGTATTTTACTTAGAACGGCTGCCTTTCTGATCTCCACAACACAGTTACTGGGAAACACAGTACCCCTTTGTAAGACTGGTAGCCTGACTTGGGGTTCTGACTACCCGTAACGACTGTCAAAGATCTACGAATGGCATCCGAAACCAATAGCCTAAAGTGCTTTCCGAGACACGGAGGGATATCGATTTGGAAACGATGGTGACCCATCCACAAACAAACCGCGGCAAGCCTCCGATAGATCAGTGCGGCTGTTATCCTTAAGGCGCGAGCCACAATTCAATTAAACTAGTTTATTACGCAATATAGGACCAGTCTGGCACATAAATTTTATGGTTTTCTGGGTTCGTATTTGTATAATCTTATGAACAAGACGTTGATGATCTATCCTCTTTCCAGGGTAGAGTGCAAGAGGAAAGTGTTCTCGTGGCTTCAAGGCATTGATTACAATGCAACAGAACGCTTATTGAAACCCCTGAGGATGGAACGATATACGTACCACATTCACTCTATTTCATTGATACGTAAAGAATAATTTCTCTCTCACTCTCACTGACACACATACACCTACATACACGCTCCACCAAATCAAAAATAACCCATTCTTGTCACTTTAAATGTTTACTTTTACTTCTGTTTTTATTTTATTTTATTTTATATTGAAAATGTTTATTTATTACTACAATCTAATACAATAAAAACTTATACATACTTAAATTAAAAGACTATCTAACTAACTATATATACAAATAAATCCAAAAAAAAAGACAAAAAGGACACTTAGGCGTCGAAGTACTCATCCGCAACGCTGTCATCAGGAAACGTGCCCAGAAGACTGGCAGCATTGCCACGTTGAATGGCAATGCTAATTCTTGAAAATGTGTACCCTAATTTTATTATTAATTAATTAATTAATTGATTATCTAAAATTGTTAATGTATTTGCTAATTTTAATTTACTTATTTATAATGTTAAATCTTGTATGAAAATATAATGCAGTTAATGTCATTTAAATGTCCGACGGAGGGTCAGCCTGGTGATCTGTAATACTAACAGGTTTTACCTAAAACAGACACCAGTCTCTTTGTAGTGAACATTGACCTTGTACTGTTTATGATGATCAGAGAAAATAAATAAATAATTATTATTTCAAGGAAAGAGGTAAAAATCGTTGTTTGTTTGTAAGACGTAATCCCTGCAAGCAGTGCTCCGATTACAAAGAATCTTTCACATAGGGCTAGCTTCACTATTGCCAAGTGGCATAGGATATGTTTTATCTATACTAATGTTATAAACAGGAAATATTTGATTGTTTGTTTGCATTGGTTCCAAAACTACTGAACCGATTTGAAAAATTCTTTCACTGTTGGAAAGCTACACAATGCGTGGTTGACATAATATTAGGGTTCCTTACTAAAAGTCCAATAATGTAACAATTTCCAAAATCTACGCGGTCGAAGCCACGGGCAGAAGCTAGTGGTATATAAGTGGCGAGCAGAATCTATTGTGTAAATGTTAAAACCATACACATTTTTCATCGTAATTTATATTTTCAATCAATTTAGTATGTTTGAATGTTTGTTACATTCAATATTTCAAATCAATGTTTCAATCAATCGTTTTAATCACGCAGAAACAACCGAACGGGTGTGGATGAAATTGGGCACACAGATTTTGTATAACCCGGACGTTCCCTTGGCATAATTTACGACCACCACGCGGGCAAAGCCGCTGGCAGAAGCCAGTGTAATGTAATTCTGACCAACATGGTCGTAACACTGTATTCATTTGGTAATCATATTATATACTCTGGACGGATGGTCGATGGAAGAGCTCGTGGCTAAGTATTAACAGCCGCACAGGTCGATCCATCAGATTAAGCTACGCTTGCCGGGGTTGGCCGTGGATGGGTTACTTTACATAACGAGACTCCTCTGTGCCTCGGAAAGCACGTTAAGCCGTTGGTCCCGGCTGTCATTTGTGCATCTTTGACAGTCGTTACGGGTCGTCAGAAGCCCAAAAACCTGACAGCCAGTCTTACTAAGGGGTATCGTATTGCCCAGTTACTGGGTTGTGGAGGTCAGATAGGCAGTCGCTCCATTTAAAATACTGGTATTATTCAGCAGCATCCGGTTAGACTGGAAGCCGACCCCAACATAGTTGAGAAAAGGCTAGACAGATGACTCTAGACGGATGGTGGATGGCCTTTAAGAATTCAAAAAAAGAAGAGACTCTTCTTTTTTAAAGCCCAGTACTGGAAACTAAAAACTTCAATAATACCGTAAAGCTTTTGGTAAATAAAATACAGTCCGAATAAATTATGTCAAAGTTCAACGCTAGTGTTCTAGAAGAGGCCAATTAGGAGTAGTTGTATATACTATTACACTGTCCACTAATTGTACCAATATAACTGTCACCACATTCAAAACAAAATAATAAGCTTTAGCGGTTTGGCATTCATCATTTGAATGATTTCATATTAAAAACATCAGTAAACTCGATTTAGAGACGGATAATTAATAGTATTTCTCTGAAAGCAATTAATATAAAGCACTGCAAAACATCATATGGACTTCACCGAACAAAGTGCAAGAATATGGAAATTTGAACTGGCTTATTCCGAAAGATGGGAAACATGGTCAATATATAATTAATTGGAGTTACCGACATAGCTGGCAGAGTTAGCGAGTTGAAGTGGCACATGTTTGCCGAAGGAACGATGACCGATGGAGTAGATGTGGCCTGGAGTGGAGACCGCGTTGCAAGTGTAGTGTTGGACGATCCCATGCGGTTACCGCTACCCCGGAACATAAAGGGCTAAGGAAGGAACATGGATGTGTTTTAGTCAGTAAGAGTCTGACACTCCCTTCCGCTCCACCCAGAGCGGGAGCAGTCATTGGATGATTTCCCACCCTTAAAAAAAGGGTTTTGTGGCGCAGTCTGGAAGAGGCCTATGTTCAGCAATAGGCTGCGTTAGACTAGGTTGATTGATTGATATAATTATATTCAAATAATAAAGCTAAACAAGTGAACATCAACGAGACCATCTGTTTATTCAAGATGGCCATATAAAATAAATTGCGCAGAAAAAGTGCATATTCAGCCATTTAACAGTAAAAAGGCTGTTCCTGTAACAAACGTGCGTACTTACTTTTTAATTTCCTTCTAACCCGCGGTCGCTCGCGTCCGGGTCGGTAATACCGGTCAAATAAATTTTTGTATAAGCCTCCAATAACCATTGGCCTGCTGTTCTAATTAATATCTGGGCTAATACTAAAGAGATATATGGTAACGTCTTGTTGTCTTCAAGATATAGGTTTTATTTAAGAGTAGATTTTGAAAGGTGCAATGGTTGATATCCCTAGTATTTTTTTCAAATATGATGTTCAGAAACCCTTTACTTTGCTTCCATACTATTTTATATTTATGTATAATTGATTTTGGTAATACTTTATTGTAAAAGCTGTGAGCTGTTTTGAGTTTTGTACAGGTATATTTACTAAAATAAATAGAAAGATCACTAATTAAAAACATAAATTAAAAAATAGATAAAACAAATAAATTGAAAAAGAACAGTGCCAAAAGGCCTATCTGAGAATGATGCCGCGACATATAAAAAAAAAGTGTCGCAACGCTGGTATCCTGATAGAGCCCGCTGGGACGTCACGGTTAGATACAGAAAGAAATAAAAATAATAAAATCATACTTATAATAAATATAAAGGCGAAAGTTTGTGAGTGAGTGTGTGTGTGAGTTTGTATGTTTGTCCGTCCTTCACGCTCAAACGGTTAAACGGATCTGGATGAAACTTGGCACAGAGGTAGTTTATGACCTGAATTAACACATGGGATACTTTTACCCCGGTAGTACGTCCCCTTGGGTTAATTTCCAACATCCACGCGGGCGTAGCTGCTAGCAGCTGCTAGTAATAGCATAATATGCTTTAATTTTATTTTGGACATATTATGTCCAAAATAAAATATAATTACAGTGAAACCTGGTTAAGTAAGACATCAAGGGACCTGCAAATTTGTCTCACTTATAGAGGTATACCACTTACCCAGTGTCTCAGATATCCGGGTATAAATAAATATCTGTCTCATTCAGAGGTCAGAATACAGGTTATTTCAGTTATAGAGGTGCGAGTATTAAATAAAATAAAGTATTATGTAAATATTATACATAATTTTTTATCTTTATTATTTAGAGGTTAAATGCATATAGAATTCACTCGCAGTCGGTAACTATGACGATAAAATGGAAGGAACAAATCCCAGATATAGAGGTTTGCTTCGTCTTACTAACAGAGGCAATTCAGTGCCAAAGTGTTGGGACCTCAGCATGAGTTCCAGTTATGGAGGTTTCTCACTTATCCAGGTCCCACTTAACCAAGTTTCACTGTATTTCACTATCAGAGTAGAAATAAATAAATTTTAAATTATATTATTATTAAAATGATTGCATCATTGCGTGTCGGCATCGACGTAACATCAGTTACTTGTATCGTCACCTCTTGCTATAAATCTCGCCACCAGCTTCCAATTTCCATTGGCAACATAAACTACCATTTCAACGTGGTAAACATCGACTAAATCGTACATTACAAAGAGCCGTCATGACCAATCCCCGAATATAGTCACTTTGACAAAACAAAGGTAGCGCAACAAAGAGGAGTGTGGTCACATTTCCTTTAACTAATGAGGTTCCAGTATGGCGGACAGTTCGCTAATAATGTGACGAACAAAGCTCGTAATTAGAAACCACACTAGATAATCGAGATATTAGGCCGAGAATTGGTAATAGGCTGAAGCGATATCGTGAAGCTATTCAGTTAATTTAAGTTCCTACCCGAGTAAAGACGAATTATTTAAAAATAGTGCATTTAATTATATCGCCACTGTGTTTAAAATGGCAAAGGAAAACATCGCGCTGTGATAAAGGAAAATTTTAAGATCTTAACTTAGAGAGGGACCCAACTATAGGACGTACATAAACAGAACATTCTTAATCAAATCAAATCAGATTATTGCAAACATAATTATTGTATAACGGATGGAATAATATAGGTTCTAATTATGTATCTATCTGATTATGCTTGCGTGTAATTAATTAATAAATTAACGAACCAGAACAGATTAATTAGTAGCAACAGAAACAGGGATTTAAAAATTGACCGTATTTCTAGGAACACGAAAATGGAAGCTGTATGACTGAAACAGGTACTTTCATTTCCAATACAATTAGGTACAGTAGCTGGAAACTAAGTACTTTCAAATAAATATTAAATGAACTAGCACTTTGGCCCGGAACTTCGTTCACGTAAATTTCGTATTTTCTCCTACAAGCCCAACCTGCCACACTTTTGAAAGGCAGTTTTCGAAATTAATGATTACTATCTTAATTCTTTATCCAGATAAATATTCAGGACAAGTTTTTACATCAATTTTTACGTACATATCGTGTACGTTATATGTACTATAACGATTTTTGAGTTAGTCAAGCCATGCAGTTAAATTCTCCCCTAAGAACTTAATATTCCTCTTTGCCATTTAAAAAAAAAACTAAAATCCGTAGATTTTCCCAAACAAACGTTAACAGCCCCCAATCCCTTGTAAGGGATATTTGTGAAAAACGAATAATGATGAACTTAGTTTATTTACTTATAGAACAAAGTTTTTTTTAAATCCTCCCCTTTTCCCATAAAGGTTATATTTCCAAAAACTATTAATTTTAATTATGTAAGTATAGATATTATACACTTAGTTATTATAATATAATAAAATTATTATGAACTAATGTTTAGCAACAACGCCCCCGTTATTATGCCATTTAACGCCAAATGACCTTTATTGCACTCTTTTATTATGAGTAAAATAAAGTACTTTTAGTATAACGATTGTTTGGCAAACCAAATCTATACATATAATAAAACAGTAAAAAAACTGTGTCTGTACATTGAATATATTAAAAATCTATTCTATCTATATCTATATCTATCTATCTATACATATAATAAAACAGTAAAAAAACTGTGTCTGTACATTGAATATATTAAAAAAATAATAATTGAGGGGGGTTTAGAAACAGTAATAGAGTATGAATCCAAAAAAAAAATTTTGTCTGTTTGTCTGTTTGTTTGTACACGCTAATCTTCGGAACTACTGGACGGATTGGAATGATTTTTTTTTGTTGTATAGGTATTAAGTCTGGGCAACATATAGGCTATAATTTATCTTGGAAACTTGAACACCTGATGCAGAACCGCAACAGACCAGCTAAACTATAAGAAATACAAAAATGATACCTTAGCAAAAGTTGTTCGGTCTGATGGGCATTTCCTGTTGATTTATAAAAATCGAAGATCTGGAACACCTGTTGTGGAACTCCAAGAGCCTAGCTACACTATAACATTATATAGGAATGACGTCTTAGCAAAAGTTGTTCGGTCTGATGGGCATTTCCTGCTGACTTATAAAAATCGAAGATCTGGAACACCTGTTGTGGAACTCCAAGAGCCTAGCTACACCATAACACATATAAGAATGACGTCTTAGCGAAAGTTGTTCAGCCTGATGAGCACTCTCTGTTGATGTATAAAAATTGAAGATCTGGAACACCTGTTGTGGAACTCCAAGAGCCTAGCTACACCATAACACATATAGGAATAACGTCTTAGCACAAGTTGTTCAATCTGATGAGCACTCTCTGTTGACTTATAAAAATCGAAGATCTGGAACACCTGTTGTGGAACTCCAAGAGCCTAGCTACAACATAACACATATAGGAATGACGTCTTTGACGTCTTTGTTGTTCAATATGATGGGCATTTCCTGTTGACTTATAAAAATCGAAGATCAGAAACATCTGATGTGGAAATCAAAGCTATCACTAATTTTACTGTGTAATTATAAAATAACATAAACTGGGAGTACCTGCACGCGGTGAAGGCGGTAACAGTTTAGGACTGATTTTCGATGACGATGGTATATCATTGAAAATTTGACTCTACTGGCCAAAACTCCTATTTATTTTTTTATTTTATCGTATGAATATGCCTTCGGGCTTATGTTGTTTGAGTGTTTAATTTCCTTTTCCATTTATCTTCGTGACACTGTAGCCTACCCGGTAACGCAGGGGAGCAGTCATTTTAATTTAGATTTTTATTGATCAGGTATCTTCACAATAAAACTATGACCATGCCTAGAAAGAGGTCAAATCTTTCCCAATGTTCCAAGAGAGCTAAAAGATTGAGGATCATAAGATCCCAAGAATCTACCGAAGAGCGTCAGGAGAGACTTGATGTTGTTCGAGAACATTAGGCTGCAACTCGCTCCGTGGAAACCTCTTCGGGTCGTGAAGCACGCCTGCGTTCTCAGCGTATTCATTAGGTCTCTAGAGACCAGTGAAGAATATAATGCGCGACTGACCGCTGATCGTGAACGTCATGTATTGTCTCGCGAGTCAGAGACGTTCACGGAAAGAGAATTACGCTTGAGTTCCAAGCGCATCTACGCATCGACTTCTAGGTCTCTAGAGGAGGAATATAATAATGCGGTTACCAAAATGAAAACGATGACAAATGGACTGTATGTTTTGGTGGTTGTTGGAATGAAATAAAACTAAAGCTCAGTGTGATAAAAGATTTAAATGGGAAAAATGATAAAAAATAACATAAATGGCGACCCCGTTGTCGCTGGCATAAGCAACAGGGTCCGCGTACGAAGTCGCGGGCAGAAGCTAGTAAAATAAATAAGGTACTGAGTTCATAAGTTCTCTAGCTTTTATTCTAACCATAACCTAACTCGCTGCCCTTAACACTGCCGCCGCGACTGCGGGTCGATTCGACCACAACCGAATGTCTGTCCGTCAGTCCGTAATCCGGTATGTACCGCGACTCACACTGGTCGATCGACTCAGAAATGATGTGGAAGATGTATGTCCAGGTTCGCATTTAGAGGGTTAGATTTGAATGGAGACTAGATTGCCGGCGTTTCAAGGTTGGATGGAAATTGATTGGCGGACAATGTGACTTATTATACTATTATGTTTAGAGGTGGTGCTAAGATGGACGGTAATTGATTTTGGGTGTTCAGAACTACATTGAAGTCGGCCGAGCTGCTACCGTTGACAGCTCACTTTAAACTCACTTCAACTACGTTTTGATGACCTGAGATTTTTATAAAATAGCACACTACACTGGGCAACAACTAAACTGGTAATTTTTGAATAAATTAAGGGGGAAGGCCCCCAGTTACATTGTATTTAACACAGCTGGCAATATGTGGGTGATATGGGTACATCTCTGCCTAACCCTTCGCGGAGCAAAGCATGATGTTACGTATGACGTTATGTACATAAATTATAGAAAAAGTAGTAGTAAAAGTGGCCCCACCTTATAAAAAAAACCGCATGGCCTGATATTCTAATATTCAAGTCACGAAAACATTATGAAATGAAATTTTACTTTTGTAGAGACAAGAAGCGAACCAAGACTTACCTTCCCACAACATTAGTGTCTGGAGTATAACTACATTTATGAATTATTTCGTACTTCGTTTTGCTTTTACATTTTCTCTTCATTTTTAACATTCACATTAAATTAAACCTTAATTTTCTTCTACGAATATTTGTCTAGGTGTGTCGTAAAAACCGTAATAATATTATGCATAAATAAAAATGAAAATTATTAGCCATAACTTTTAGCTAGCGATACTCCGAGTAATTTAAAAGTCTTCAAGTACTTTTAAAAGTCTTTAAACTCTGCAAGGTGAAAAACTATTAAAGCAAGTCTCGAATAAAAAGCAGCTGTGCTTTATAGCCTTTTGAAGACATAAATTAATGTACATTACAGAACAAATAGATTTACAACACAGCCAGAAAGAACTCACTAAAATAAATGAGCGTACCTTATCTTTTTTGTAATATTACAGTTAAAGTAACTGAACAGTGGACATTTTATATCGAAAGAGAAATCTTTCTTTTCAAATAAAACAAAAACCTTGAATTGTTTCCAAAACATTTTACATAAAGCAGTAAACATAAAAATAAATTGTTCGTTTAAATTAATGATCACCATAATCCAAAAACGTATCATTAAACCTTAATATAAGCATGTAAAAATATTCCCGAACAATGCTGAGGGTCTAACGGACCCATCAAGATTCCGTAATCAGAACGGGAATGTACCACGAATGTGACCGAGCATCGGAGGGTTAGAGTAATTGAAAACAGGTGGGCAGTGCGAGTGTTAGTTTTGTTGTAATGCGTGGGTACTTTATACCCGCATTGCGCACAATGACAAGCGGACGCTATGCGTTTTAGAGGGTTAGTGTCATTTTCTTTTATTTGTTTTTGTAACTTCCGTATGTGTTGTTGGGAATTTAGTAACTAAGAGAAATATTTACTGTTCAAGTTTTATGAGCCACACAATAATTTGACTGACAAGATTTTTGACAAACGTGTGTGGACCAATAGCTATGACTAAGTATGACTGACTAAGTGACTGTATAGTAAGCCAATCATTTAATCGCCAACATAGGTTGCAGTATATTATTATCAAAATGAAGCTAACGAAGATTTATTTTTCGATCATTCAGTAATAATGGAAAAAATATCATCATGATCTTATTTATTTAATACTTTAAGCACAGAAATGTATAGGGGCGGGCTTAATGCCATAAGCATTTTCTACTAGTCAACCTTTGGGTGATGCAGAGTTACACAGTGGTTGGTGATGTATAAAAACCTAATTACTAAAAATTTCATCAATAATTTGTTTGCGTACTTTTATTTATTTAAATTTTTCTTCTACTTCTTCTCTAGTGACAGAAAAAAGCTAAAAACCTAACTGTTCATAGCAAAATTGACTGTTTAGTCGACGGACCTACTTAAATGCAGCCCATTTTCTACCAAAAAATCCTCATCCTCACATTTTTAACAAAAAGGTAGCTCAAATGCTGCTTTGCATACACATTTGCATGTTGCACGATGTAACTCAGTTTCAGATGAATATCCCGACACAACCGCTTGTGACACTCCGTAGAACTGTGAGAGGAATATGTGTGACAGTATCTAACTAGGTCCCACACAATTTTCAGTCTAACTCCTGTCATGATCCTACATGATGCGACGCAAATGCCGTGCTGAGTAAGTAACTGGTGTGTCTGCGTGCAGTTATTTGAATTACAACTTCTAGGAATGTATTTGAAGTTGTATTTACAAGTATTTCAGAGCAGTTTAAATCCTAACCACTCAATCGATCCATTTAAAAAACCGTGAACAGCAAGGTGGTATGAGCATGAAGCGAGCCGCGTGTGTCGCTCCACCTAATGCTAGGGATTGACACTATTGACAGCTCACTTGACAGAACCCTTAGCGAAACTGGACTGTGTGCGTATTGCGCAATAAATACTCTCAAGTCATTCACGGTCTAAAATTGACATAATACTGCTGTAAAATTTTCGTTACTCTTGATAATTTGAGTTATAACACGAAAATGTTATTAGTGTCGTGGGCTATCATGCCTAAATGTTTATTTCGACACAAAAAGTTTTTACTCAGAAAAGTATGACAGTACCATACATTCAACAGTGCCTGTTAAAGTATTAATTTACCATTGTCACAATAATTACACCAACAACAGATTTTAGCGGAAAGGCAATTAGGCCTTAAATTCTATAACAGCTAGAAAATGATAGGAAGGCCATTAAAAGCAGGTGAACGATGAAATTATGAAGATTCTTTGTTTTACTACATAATCCTGAATGCGGACTTTAACGCTTAGAGAAGACTTCTTCACTTTAACGTTTATAGCCTAATGAATCTTTAGAATGACGAAGATCTTAGGAGTGTAAAAAGGTTAAATTTTTCAGGACTCCTTGCAGTTGGTGTGTAAGAGAGAGCCTTAACGAGTGACAGTAAATAGGTAGATGCTAAGCGTGCTTTTGGGACCTTGGGTAGTCAATCAGCAGATTGGCTAATACCTACTTAATACGTTATGGACATTCTCGATAGCTCATCCCAAAAAGATCAAATGTAGAAATCGGACTTTTTTGAACGAAATACGTCATTGCCAATACTAATTACATACTGTAGGTACTAATTGTTTAATATGTAACATGTTATGATAATGCCTGTAATCCTCGAAGGATTAAGCAGAGGTGTACTTATAGTACATCCACATTTTCCCTGACGTTTCAGTCTCATGTAACATAGGGTGAGCCTATAGCCATCAACTGGTAACCATCCAGACTCCGAGTTCCTACTGAGAAAGAAAAACCCATAACACTTTGCCCGACCTGGGAATCGAACCAGGGACCACTAGACCAAGGAAACAGTCTTTATTATAACTACCGTACAAATCAACACTCATCCTGAACTTGAGGTAGTTAGTTATTATTGGCTCAGTGGCAACCTGGCATTTGTATTTTGTCCCAGTGCATGGCAATAGACTCGCTTACTGCAAGGAAATTAAACAACTGGCAAAATGTTGGTATACTAACACCACTGCCTATCCCTTTCTGGAATGCGAGCGTGATGTTATGTTTGTAGTCGTACACACGTGCAATGACTATGGAGCCCCAGCATAATTAGAGGACGGATGGCAACGTAGACTTAATAACTACAAAATTACAAAGACCGTAATTATTCAGGGAAGTACTCCCACATATAATTTTTTCCTGATTAAAATGAAGATTTTCTGCAGGTTTTCCGGTTTTAATGTTTTGCACGGGAATTACTGCAGAATTAAACGTAATGTTTCTGGTGTACGGAAGTGGGAAAAAGTGTTTTAGTTTTTGTGACCATTTCGTTTGTGTATGTTTTTGTCCGTACTAAACTGTGTTCGATCAAGGATCTTTACACAGCGAGACTCCTCCGTGCTTGGTCCCGGCTGTCATTTGTGCATCTTTGACAGTCGTTACGGGTCAGAAGCCCGAAAATCTGACAGCCAGTCTTACCAAGGGGTATCTTATTGCCCAGTTACTTGGTTGTGGAGGTCAGATAGGCAGTCGCTCTGTACAAAATACTGGTATTCAGCTGCCGGTTAGACTGGAAGCCGACCCCAACATAGTTGAGAAAAGGCTAGGCAGATGATGATCTGAAATACACACGACACGAAGAAGAAGGAGTATAAATAAAACTAACAAATAGAAATTCATATTATTTCTTGAAATCACCAAGGGCTTAGAAATCCGCTTCAGAAATTATAATCGGACTATTAGCTAGGTAACTACATATTGGAACGAAATAGGAACTAGAAATTGATCTGTAAGTACAAATTGAAGTTACATTTTATATACATAAAAGGAAAACAAATCTTACAAGTAATAATAAAATTTAAAAGCTATCAACTTAAACTATGCTTAAATTGAATGACGGTCTAACTAACTATATAACTATTGCTTTAACACCACATCTGTAAGTAGGCCAAACTTATGTTAGTCACTCACTTAATGGAAAAACCAAAAAAAGATGGTTCTTTACCCATTCGCAACTATTATGAAGTCAGAATGGGCTTTCTGAAATAATATTTTCTATTTTATTATGATCTAGTTTCCTTTATTTTATAGTCAGCTGTTGCTTTGGAGACGTGATCGAATTACAAATACGCAATCGACTGTTCTCTCTTTGAAATATGATTAACCAACTTCCAATGAAGTTCTTTTGCGTTTTGTTTTTCTTTCTTTTTGTTATAGCCTGAGCATTTACATACAGACCCACTGCCTAAAGTATACTTATTGGTTCAAAAATGAGCATATGCTTGACTTTCGTATATGTACATATTATACTCGAGCTTTTTCCACTAGGAGCTAATCACAAACAATAGAACGTCACCTGCTTGAATCTCTCCAAAAAGGTCAGGTGGAAACAGATGACAGAAGTAGATTAATTAATTACTTTTATTACTTAAAGAATATATTTGTGTTTATTATGTAGGTACATCGTATAAATTACAAAAGAAAATGTAGAAATAAGCAGGTTTTTCTACCAAAAACCGATTTGTCGTTTAGGAAATCTTATTGAGTATGCGTGGTGTGAATAGTTTCTAGTTCACTCTTAATATCATATTTAGTGTAAAGCTATTGGTCTTTTTAACAACACAGTTAAATCGTGGTATTGCGTCGATTACTCGAAATAAGAAGGAATTTTTTTCCGGTTTATTTTTCTAAGTAGCGGTTTTTAAGTTAAACCATCTGTTTAGCCAAAGCGAAAACAGAAAGAAAATTAAGCGAATTTGCTTATATATGTATATATCCTTGAAGATTGGCTGCTAGGGACCAATCCAATGGCACTTTTATTTCGCTATTTATTTGTGGTTCTGTTTTCCTTATACACTTTATTACCCAATACGTTGAAAAGAAGGAGTGCATGTCTTTGGGGATATTAACCCCATAAAGCTATAAACTGAATTGTTACAACAGTAACGGTGTAAATTACGGTGACGTAGAACCTAAAAAATGTTTTAGATGGGTTGTAAAAACAACATAAACAACTAGATTCATTGTTTCATATGTTTGTAAGCGTCTGCATGATAACAAAAACAACGTGACGTATATTCTTGAATTGTCAGGATATTTTGCCAACAATGTCCAATGTCACGAGTGTGTTACGCAATTAAAGTGCATAGTGATTTATCTAGAACTAGCTGCTGCTGAAATGATCCCAAGTGAACGCCCTACCAGGATAAACTCCTATGTGTTAATCCAGGTCATAAACTACCTCTGTGCCAAGTTTCATCCAGATCCGTTCAGCCGTTTGAGAGTGATAGACGGACAAACATACAAACTCACACACACACTCACTCACAAACTTTCGCCTTTCTCAAAATTAAATATCAGTAAGGAGTTTTTCACCGTCTAGGATTAAAAATGTCTATCGCTGGTTTTAGTACCCCATGATAAATTCCGGTTAACTTAGTTGCAGACGGTTTTTTTTTATAACAAAACCGGTTGCAATTTTAACAGGCCCTCACACAGTAGTAAAGTAATTTAAATCAAGCTCATATTCGATACTATAGCATAGAAAAGTCAATAAAAAAATATAAAAAGTATCAAACAATATTAAAACTTATAACCACACAACACCAATCCAATCGCCCACAAATCGACAATCCAAAACACCAGATGAGAAAATAAAACAATTAGAAGCAACAACTCTAACTGGATAGCTTTTTTATTACTTGGGGCTGGCAAAAAGGCTGACTTTTAACAGCGGTATCAAGGCTCAAGATTAGTAATTTTCGGTGTAACACCAATTAAGGGTAGACGCCGTTGAGGTTATGACTGCACTGACTTGTAACGTGACTACTTTTAAGACGGCACTTGCGTGAAATAAGTGGGGGTTTTATTTTACTTTTTTACACAAAACATGTTTTCTTATAAAATCTTGCTCATTTTACAATTGTTTTTCTCATGCTTGGGAGATCACTGACCTTCATCTCAATGTAGTCTACAGTCTCGTAGACTCTCTTATCCATAAATTGATAAGATGAAACCACTTTTATATATTTCCGTGGATCTATACTATCATGATTCTCCTGACTTTAGCCCAATTTATTTGGGGTCGGTGCCACATGTCTTTTTCTCCCATACTTTTCTATTAGTCGTCATCGTCTGTGGATTTATACTATAACTTTTGCAATTGACATGCGTAACTCCTAACAGCCCGTACTCTCTATCTCTGGTGTTAAGTCCAGGTTGGTGACTTGCTTGGTGTTCATTGGCCATTACCTAAAAAGGCTTTTTTTTATATGTCTTGAATATTAATTTAGTGTACCAAAAGTTGACCAAACTTCGAAGACTTGGCTCACGTTCAAATCAGAAAAGAATCGTTTTGATATTCAAACGAAGTCACGAGTGCCCAAACCGCAGTGGTCAAGCAACACGCCGCTTAGCCAATCCGCAAACGCTTGCAAAAATAAATTTAATTCACTATTAAGTTTTAGTAGCGGCAGTCCCGCAGAACAATTATTCTCGCCCTTGAGCTCTGTGGCCCGTCACGTTTCGCCAAGGAGGTGTTTTTACGAGCCCGTAAAACATGTTAGCATTAGGTGCTATTAAATTCTCTAAATTATAAGAGAAGAAAATATTTGGTGCTAGAATTATAAAAATTTACAGAGAGATTTATTTTTATTATTATTTGAGAAGACGATAGAAATGCAATGAAAAGATGGAGTGTATATTTACTTTCTGATTATGCTGTTCTTTACGTAATCTCTTTGTAGTCCTGATATTTCTGTTTGCAATAATAAAGAAACAAAAATAAATTACAGCAAGATTATCAAGGCTTTATGCAAGTGGAATTAAAAGGATGAACGGCTGCACGCTCGTTGGTGATAATAACAACAAATTACGATTACAATGTGTTGTTGTTTTAAATACGTATGTAAAAATATGTAGAAATACATTTAATTCCATTTCAGTGCAAGATTACAATCGTGGGGATCTCTATCAATCTGGGGATCGGCCTCCAGTCTAACCGAATGCATCTGACTTACCAGTAGTTTACATGGAGCGACTACACATTTGACCTTCACAAACCAGTTACTGGGTAGCACGATAATACTTGTTGTCAAATTTTTTGGGCTTCTAACTATCTACCAGTCACGACTGTCAAAGATTTACGAATGACAGCTGGAGCCAACTACTTAATGTGTTTTTGGATACACAGAGGGGTTCCGATATGTACCTAATGTTGTCAGCTATCCACGGACCAACCTTGGCTAGCTTAATCTTCGATCGACCCTTCCTGTTATTATTGGTTAGCGATCTATTTACCCGCAGAGTTATGATTTTAACAGGCTTTGTATGTACGAATGTAATAAATTAAATATTATGTATGTTCATTTGTTCTTGCAAAAATCCTAAATAAGACGAGTAGCGTCATATTTTGACAAACCAGGTATCGTTGGAAGCGTCATGTTTTCCCGCTAATTTAACATGGTGGCTTATAAAAGTATTACTGGAAAAATATTATCGAGGGTAATATTTTGTGTTTGGTATCTAATGAAAGGTCTTAAACAGTACCTTTTAGAGATATTTTGATTATACTTAAATACCCCGTTGAATTTTCCCAAACCAGCGAAATTGGTAACTTTCTCAGCAATCCCAAATATGTGACTCTTTTATAGTTGGTTTTTCGTCGTAGATGGGTTAAGTTTAAACCTTTATAAACAAAGTCCAGCTGCAGATAATAGTTTTAAGCAAATATTAAAATAACAAACGAACCAATGAAATTTCGTGGTAACTAAATCTACCTAACTTTAAAATCTATAGCCTAAACTTTCCTCAAAAACTATCAAAGTAAAGTTAGAGCTAAACCGATACAGCGCTTGGAAAATGCAAAATATAGATGTTATAAAGTTACAAAACAAGCAAGCCTTTGCATTTTATGGGCACAGCACATGTGCGAGACAAAGCAATCGTTCGGCCCGAATCGCTTCGAGAACGATTTCAAATTACATTTTTTACGAACTAGTTACAAGAGACAGCGGCATAACAAGTGAGATATAACGGCATGCAGTTCACTGATTTTACCTGACGACACTTTCAAGACGTCAGCTAATACCACTTTTGGCGAAATGAAACCTAGGACCAATAGATAGATAAAATTGCGAAGGATAAAATATTCTTCCCAAGATCTCGGAAGCATCACACCTCTTGGAAGTGGTTACTCCTTAGGAGTAAGGAGTAACCACTTCCAAGAGGTATAATATTTTTAAGGAGGACCTTACTCCGGTACTTAATACATAGCACGTATTTGATACCAATTATTTACCACCTTAAATATAACGTTTTCGGAAATGAATACAACCCTTTTCCTTTTCTTGATTGAAACTTCCGGAAGTTGATAAAAAGAGGGAGCATTTTTTCCATTCTCAATACACCGCGTACGTTATAAGGGGATGCTAAGAGCTTTGTCATGCTTACATGGGCTTTCCCACATTTTATTTATTTATTTTATTTTATTATGTTTGGATGGTATTATCGATACAGAAGTAATCGTGAGGGAATTCACGACAAACCATTTACAAGCCACAGTTACCAATAGGGTATTGTTGTACAGGTTTTTGATTTTGTGACAAATGAAATGAATCGACTCTTTAGCTCACGCATTCGGACAATTTGCAAAATTATATTAGCAGTCGTAGAATATAGTTATGTCGTAAATTCGTCATCATAATATTTTAGTGCACTAAAGAGATATTTTTTTTAAATATGTGAATAAATATTGCTATCAAAACAGGGATATATTTGACAGTTATTAGTGACGCACCCTATATTCTTGTGTTAGACAAAAAGAACGGGAATGGGTTGAAAGATGTAATTTTAACGGATTTTGTGTTATTTTCTATATCAGATCATATTTGTTACTTTATGAAAAACAATTACAAAATCGCAATTTAAAAAATAAGTAGGTTACACACGAGGGAAAAAATAAAAAATGTAAGTTTAAATGTACCCCACATAAATTATGTTAATTTTCATTCGTTCTTGAGTATGTAAGTGGTATTCGAATCATAAAAGTCAGTTTTAACAATCTTAGCACCACATAAGTTGTTTACTTGTACCATAGAGTTATGCATTCAATGCTTAAATGGAAGACGACGTCCTTTGACTGAGTTTATGGTTTCTTTGAGTGTCCTGTTCTTTGATCTGTCACGACGTGTACCTAAACCGAAGATTAATATTTTTGATAGGTTTTCGGTACTATTGGTAGGTACCTGCAGTAAAGTTTTGATGTTATAGCTGCATGAGCACTGAAATGGTAATGAAAAAATTCTACGCTACATATATTGTGATCAAACATGTATAAATTAAGAAATATCCTCGCGCAGTGCATCTTCACGAAGATTCAGTAAATTGCGAAAGTCTGGATTCATCTCGATCAACCACACTTTCTATTAATTGGTGTTGAATCCTGATGGTATACTTGTCTTTGACTCAATTAAATTAAGGCCCATCCATTCCCTATAAATAATAGTTAGAAGTGAAAAAATAATTTGTCATAAATTAGAGCAATGGCGCCACCGAAGGATTGCTAATTTTTCGACATGGGTGTCGTTTTCAAGGCTTTCGAGAGCTCTGTTACGACGATGGGGTCAAAATCAAAAGTCATAAAGCTGCAAATCTGATTTATATTTAAAGTCTAAATTATGTAAGACAGTCGAAAACGCATAAATCTCCAGTCGCGGAAATGCCTTTTCTCGCAAGTGGATTCCCGCAAGGTTACCAGATCCTAATATTTCATTATATATAAACGGCTCGGTGTGTTCAGTAGAGTAAATTCAGGGCATAATGTGAATGTAACTATATAAGTATTCGTTCGTTGACTATCAAAAGACCCTCACGCCGGTCATGCGCCGGCCACTATCACGCCATAAAAAACCTATACTTACCTAAACTACACTTTGCACAATGGGCAAAACAAACAGGGCTATAAAGAGGTCGTTCCAAGAACTCGTTTCGGCTAATTCCGTCGTCTCGGCCGTAAGTGCCTTTTATGCCTAACTACGAAAGTGTTAAGTAGGCACTGAATATGGTATTATAATATATGGGGACCTTGAACCTCGTTTAGTCGATGGTATTTTTGGCTGATGAAACTATTAGGTGTTGTAGGCCTTCTACTAATAGTAGCGTATCTGATGAATACGATAAAAAATCCAAAAAAGGTAGGCTGAAAATGATAAATGATGAAATGATAAATGTTAAATCGAGAAAAATAAATGTTACATCGGGCAAAATAAATGTTAAATCGAGAAAAAGGTACCTCATAAGTTGCAAGATATCCGATGTCACTAGATTCATCAGCATCAATAGCTTACTCGACTGCAAGAAAATTGCATCATCCCATCTTTCTTGCACAGCGGGTTGTGCTGGGGCAGCTGCTGCAGGTGCAGAAAACCTCAAACGGCGCAAATACTCCAATCTGATTGGGACTTATATGTTCAAGCCGTTTGGGGTTGAAAAACTAGGGCCATGGGGTCCGAGTGCCCACTATGTTTATCGAGACATAGCCAAGCGATTGGTCGACTCTTCACGTGACCAGAGGGCTGGCCTATTTTTCGGTCAAAGAATCAGCGTTGCCATACAACGTGGCAATGCTGCTAGCCTTTTGGGACCTTTTCCTGTTGACAGCGATGTGGACGAATATGTAAATATTATGTGTATCAACAGAATTGTATAAAAAAATTCTATAATATAAATATTAAACTCAATACTAAAAAATAAAAAATAAATGATTTGATTTGATCTAAAAGGTCACCGGGATGGCCACGTGTCACCGGCGACCATCCTTTATTTCAATATCTTTCATTTTCTTCCAGATGAAAACTTCTAAAGACAATTGTACGATGTAGAACAGCTAGTTTTCTTGCTAAATTTCTTATTCTTAACTTTCAGATTTAAATAAGAAATCTTCATAACATTGCAATGAGTTTACATCCTATAATTTATTTACTATTTGTGTTAAATGTACAAGTTTCCATAAAACGTTTTACTGATTTTTCCAGTCACGGCCGGTTCGGTCCGGTCTAAATTCTAGCATCATCCGGTATAATCCGCTTTGGTCCAGCCCAGTCCAGTTTTGGCAATTGCTGTGCCGGTACCGGATCAGAATTTTTGCTTTTCGAGTTTTGTATCCGGAAATTGTAGCGCAAAATCCGGAATATGTGCACTTGCAGTCAATGCGAATTAGGGTGTTAGCAGATAGAACGTTTTGGTTTATTTTCTATTCCAGTAGCTGCGGATAATAGTTGAGGAAAATGCAAGTTAATTCAAGGAACTAAACGTATTGTATAGTTTACAGAAATTAAAAAATTCTATTTGAGTAACGTTAGGCAGAACCCCAAAAAAGGAAATTAGTCTTCAAATCGTATTATCCCTTCTGAAGTTCAGTAGTTAAGTATCTTGGACGTGCAAGCAATAATTGATGATCATAATTTGTTTATTTATTATTTTATTCTATTCGGGAAACTACACTACTACTAAAATGTATATTACTACTGTACTTAATGATCACAATAATTTTGTATAATAATCTATATTCCGAAAACAGTGCGATAAGATGGATAAATCTCACAGCTTTTCCTGCTCGAAACATTCATCTTCATAATATCGAACCTAAAAACAAAAGACAGTCTGTAATATTAAAAAGTCATGTCTAATTCTATACAAAAGCAAGTATCATTGCGCTTCCCGACGGATATCAATCACGGAGGCTCAGAGCGTCGCTCCCAATTTGCCGAGGACATTTGCACGAAATAAGTCACGCTTTTAGCCTTAGCATTGGCACAGCGCCAGTACATTTGTATCTAGGAATATTGTAGAAATGCTGTAAGTAAGAATGTAAAGTAAAATTGTTTGTCTTTTTAAGTGTTTTTCTGGTAAGACCGAGGAGGATAACTGGAGTGATAAATAGGTACTGGTCTTCAGTTGTATCTGGTTAGACTGGCAGCGTACCTCAACAGAGGGCCTTTTTTTTTTTTTGTTAAGGCTGGGAAATCAGACTAAAACCCATCCATGTTCCTTCCGTAACCCTTTATGTTCCGGGATACGGTAACCCTTTGGGACAATCCCGCTTACCCGGCAGGCTTGGCCCTGAGGGGCCCCTTCATATGCTGACATCTCTTTGAGGCGCGCACAGAGGACCTAACCTGGCTATTATGTCATCATCTGCCTAGCCTTTTCCCAACTATGTTGAGGTCGGCTTCCAGTCTAACCGGATGCAGCTGAATACCAGTATTTTACATGAAGCGACTGCTTATCTGACCTCCACAATCCAGTAACTGGACAATACGATACCCTTTGGTAAGACTAGCTGTCAGATTTTCGGGCTTCTGACGACCCGTAACGACTGTCAAAGATGCACAAATGACAGCTGGGACCAACGGCTTAACGTGCTTTCTAAGGCACGGAAGAGCCTCGTTATGTAAAGATGGTCACCCATCCACAGCAACATAAAATTTAAAATTATTATTATACTAGCTGACCCGACAGACGTTGTCCTGTCTTACCCTACCTACCCTACCTACCCTACCTACCCTACCTACCCTACCTACCCTACCTACCCTACCTACCCTACCTACCCTACCTACCCTACCTACCCTACCTACCCTACCTACCCTACCTACCCTACCTACCCTACCTACCCTACCTACCCTACCTACCCTACCTACCCTACCTACCCTACCTACCCTACCTACCCTACCTACCCTACCTACCCTACCTACCCTACCTACCCTACCTATGCAAAAATGTGCAATTAAAATATTTTTCTCATACATACTTTGCCACCCCTTGTAACCTTTTAGGGGTTGAATTTCCAAAAAATAATATGCCTATGTCCTTCTCATGAATGCAAACTATCTACATACCAAATTTCAGCAAAATCGGTTGGGTGGTTTAGGCGTGAAAAGGTAACAGACAGACAGACAGAGTTACTTTCGCATTTATAATATTATTATATAGTATAAGTGTGGATATGATCAGCTAACTATCGTTTAGTTTATTTATCCGCTGCTGCTAAATGTAGCTCTTCTTTTTTCTTATTGGTAACCAGCGCTTAGCAACTGGCTGGGGACCTAAGCATAATGCTGACGCTTAAACCTTTTGCTTCCAGTATTATAGTTTTGAATAAACAGCGCCAGCGGAATAATGACCGTATACTTATTTTCACGTAACAATTTTTTATCAAACTAGAAATGTGAAACAGGGCAACATTGTTTATAGTTCATTTTATAACTGCTACTTTTATAAAAAACACAATTTTTCATCCTAACACAAAATTTTGCACGAAAGCTCTAGGAGCACACTAATTAAAATTCTATTCGCTCTTTATGAGAAATTGAGTGTGAAAATGTTAAAGTTAAATTTAATTAATTACTTTCTCATAAGTTTTGTTAAAACAGCGCCATTTTAAACACAAGTCAGAGTCTGTAAACTGATTCACGGAGTATGGAAATATGGGTCAAGCGTATTTACTTTTGCTAAAGAGTTAAATTACTGAAAGAGTCTTTTATTTTATTTTTAAAAGCGACTTTTAAAAGCGTTTTCCATTTTCCAGTTTTATAGTATGATCATTTTGCGAAAACATTTTTTTTACTCCCAATAATAAACAAGTTATTTTTTTAAGATAATTTCCATCATCGACATAATTTTAGTGTCCAATGTACTACTTACTAATTACTTTAAGTGCCTCTCTCAAACTGCGTTTTGTCACACTAATATTATAAAGGCGAAAGTGTGTGAGTGAGTGAGTGTGTGAGTGAGTGTGTGTGTGAGTTTGTATGTTTGTCCGTCCTTCACTCTCAAACAGCTGATCGGATCTGGATAAAACTTGGCACAAAGGTAGTTTATGACCTAGATTAACACAGGATACTTTTAATACTAATTATCCCAACGTAACGTACTACACGTTCCCTTGGGATAATTTCCGAATTCTACGCAAATAGCAGCTGATCTGAAATAAATTGAATGGTGTGTGGATTTTGAATTTAGCAAAAAACTCCTGGATATGAATGGGGGCTGTATGTAATGGCGATGACGCTGTGCATTTTTTCTTATTGTGTAGATAACAACCTGAATTGTGTCAACCCAGAACATAGCTACAAGTTTGGCATTATTCCTAAAGTCCATAGTCCATAAGTATGTGTTACGAAAGTACAGGTATCTGGGCACGTCGAATATAACATCAAGCGTCAGCGGGATTGTCCGAAAGGGTTACCGTTGTCCCGGAACACATAGAGCGTAGGAAGGAACATGGGTGGGTTTTAGTCCATCAGAGTCTGATTCTCCCTGCCGCTCCACCCACAGCGGGAGGAGTAGTTTGATGATTTCCCATCCTTAAAAAAAAGGGCACCAGAATTTAATTATTTCTGTTACCTCTTCTAGTTGTCTATTTCGCTGGTATAAAGAGTCACAGGTGCATCTGGAACCCTCGTCACAGCTACTAATCCCGTCAGTTTAGATCCCACTTAATTTCCTTGACGCAGCGACAGCCATTAAGTACTGCCCACAATGATGTTAGATGACACACCGTTTTGTGAGGTCTGCTTATGCGCAGTTATGATATGACGCTGTGTTTGACTTCTTAATTATTATTATAGGAGAGTGTGATACAATTTATTTTCAGGATACTGATAGCATAAAATTGTGCCCTACTTTTTCTATTACTGTCATGATTGTGCGTTCTTTTAAATATAAAAAAGAATGTTACCAGTTGTTTCTTACACCAATACGAACTATATTCTATGAAAAAAGCATATTTAATTGAGGTTGACTGTTCAAGGTGCGCCTGGTGAACATTCGAACAAAGTATTTGGTACCTATAAAGGCAGCTTGCAAAAAGGCGCTGAGTGTTCTCTGTCGGCTCGCCATGACCGGTTATCAACCGATCACCATCATCTCTGGCTATTTCCCACCGGCCAACGGTAGCGAGGATCATATATCCATCGCCGCCGACCTCTCACTCCTCTTCGGCTTGAGCGACTCCGTCATCCTGGCGGGCGACCTCAATGCCAATCATCCCGCCTGGAACAGTAACCTCACCTCCACCAGAGGCAGATTACTGTTCAACTTAGGGGCCTCCCTTAACTTTGACGTCATCGCTCCGATGACTCCCACCCACTATCCCGGCGACCCTAACCAAACTCCCGACGTCCTCGACATAGCGCTCCTCAAGAATGTGAACCTCCGTTTGCAATCTTTAGAGGCGCTACAAGAGCTTAACTCTGACCACCGTCTCGTCGTCATGCACCTCACCCCCACCCCCCACACGGGGGGTCCGCTTGACCCTGACCACCCGCCCCGTACCCAGCTGGTGACTGACTGGAGGAAAGTAAGCGAAAAGCTTAAATCCGACACTCTGTCACCACAGCTGGAATCCATCCCTGACCTCATTGTCTCTGTCGATGACACTACTGGCGCGATCGCCTCGTTTACAGAACACGTGCAATCCGTTTTGACGGATCGCTCACGGGAAGTCCCGGTGGTGGAAGACCACCGCTGGAAACTACCCGCTGACGTACGTGAGCTGATAACCGAGAAGAACGCAGCCATCCGTGCCTACGACTCCTTCCCCTGCGATGCGAACAAAGCCCACATGCGCAATTTACAGCATGCTGTAAAGAAACGCATTGCGGAAGCTCGTTCGGACAACTGGGACAAGTTACTCGGTGAACTTGAGCCCAATCACCAAGCCTTCTGGAACCTTCAGAGGAAGCTTCGCGCTCCCGAATCTTCCACCCCCCACTCATCCGCCCCGACAAGAGCATCGCTTTCGATAGCTCTGAAAAAGCCGAGCTCCTAGCCGACAGTCTCGAGTCCCAATGCTCCCCCAGTTCCCTTCCGGTCGACCCAAAGCACCTCGCCAAAGTCGACGCCGAGGTCGAACGTAGAGCCTCCCTCCCGCCCGTTGAAGACTCTGATGATCCTCTGCCCCCCGTCACCCCTGACGAGGTGCAAGACATCATCAAGGGTCTTCAGGCTCGTAAAGCCCCCGGCTCAGATGGAATTACCAATAGGGTATTCAAACTCTTCCCCGCCCAACTGATCATGCTCATGACCGCCATCTTCAATGGCGCCATGAGTAATAACATGTTCCCACAAGCCTGGAAAGAGGCCTCTGTTATAGGTATCCCCAAACCCGGCAAACCCAAATCCGACCCCACCAGCTATCGCCCCATCATTCTGCTCAACGTGCTCGGCAAAATCTACGAGAGGCTTATTTATAAGCGTCTCAAGGACTATGCCGAGGCGAAGAGCCTGATTCCGGACGAGCAGTTCGGGTTCCGTACCCAACACTCGTGCGTCCAGCAAGCGCACCGCATAGTCGAGCACATCAGTGCCGGCTTCCAGCGTGGCGCTATGACTGGCGCCCTGTTCTTCGACATAGCGAAGGCTTTCGACAAAGTCTGGCACAATGGCTTAATATATAAGCTACACCAACTCGGCGTGCCCGACCGTCTCGTGCTCATCTTACGGGACTTTTTGTCGAACCGCACCTTCCGCTACCGCATCGAGGGCGCTCTCTCCTCCCCCCATCCGATTCGCGCCGGAGTCCCCCAGGGCTCCGTTCTCTCCCCTCTAATCTTTACCCTGTTCACTAGCGACATCCCTAAGAGTAAAAAGGCCCAATTGGCGTTATTCGCCGATGATACGGCCATTTACTACACGGGGATCAGTCCGCCAGCTATAGCTCAGACTCTCCAGAACTCGGCCAACGCCCTAGGCACTTGGTTCCGGAAATGGAGAATCGAGGTCAACCCCGATAAAAGCCAGGCTGTCCTCTTTAGGAGAATTCGTAGGGCCCTCCCCAACCCCCCTAATCCGATCACCATGTACGACAAGCCGATCCCTTGGGCGAAGCATGCCAAGTACCTGGGTGTCACTCTCGACCAACACCTCAGTTTCGCAGAGCACATAAAGCAGGTCCGTTCGCGGGCCGCTTTCGCTCTCGGTAGGCTCCAATTCATGCTTACAGAACGCAGCAAATTGTCACTCCGGTGCAAACTGCGTCTCTATAAGGCTGTAATCCGTCCCATCATGACTTACGCTTGCGTCGTCTTCGCGCACGCCAAACCCAAGTATCTGCATCGAATGCAGACACTTCAAAACCGGTTCCTCCGTAGGGTCTCAGGAGCTCCCTTTTACGTCCGTAACATGGACCTTCATGTAGATTTTAAACTCCCCACAGTTCAGCAGTTCATGAAACGCCTCTCGAAGCGTTTCTTTGACACTGCCATAAAGCACCGCAATCCCCTGATTGCGGCCGCCTCCCGATACACCCCGTCCCGCATAAGTAAGGTTCGCCGTCCACGGCATACCCTCATTGCCCCCGACGATGCCACCACTCTCCTCCAGGAGAGCAGCCCGGCTACTAGCACTGTTAGATTAGCACACAAATACAAATTTCCGTCGTTCCGTCCTCGCCGTCGAGGCCCGTCGCGACGACCCTGTCCATCCTCACCCCCCCGACCCTTGCTCGAGCCAGCCCGCGTTGTCGCTGAGCCAGTAGTTTTAAAAACCCCCGATCCAGCTGTCCCTTGCTGCCCCCCCCCAGCGACGCCCTAAGCCGAGGTCCGAACCCCGCAGGGGGTGTCCTTAGCGTGTAGTCGCTTAGTTTTGTAAGTTAGGTTTAGTTTTTATTAAGCCCTGGCTGGAGGCTACAATTCTTTTGTGGCAGCCACAGGCAAGCCCGGTTAAGCAGTAGACAACCTTTTGGTTGAACTGCGAGATGCCAATTAAAAAAAAAAAAAAAGGCGCTGAGTGTGCTGAGGAGTCAATTCATTATTTCTTTCTTTTCTTTGACTATTTTGCAATACTTCCCACGCACACTGTAAAATTAATATTGTTAGTGTAGATTAATATTGTTAGTGTAGATTTAGTCGAATGATCAAAATGTTTGCCTGTTTAGCAAACAGCTTTGCCTATACATTTGAGTTTAAAGGAAAAAGGCCGTTTAAGCGACACAAAATTTTCAAAAACAAAAAATATATTCTTTATTTCGGACGTTACATCCATAGTGGGTTAGTAAGCAATGAATCTTATATGTACTTATGTTCGTAAACCTTAATATTATTTAGTTACAAGATGATGATGATGAGACCTTTTTGTTGATTATTTTTCAATAACGTTTGTTTATGATCTTTATTGAATAGGCACTGAATAAGATATGAATGTGCGCTACTTATTTCGAAGAAATACATATTTCTACGAAAAATATTAGAAAAGTCTGTGTCTTTTGTTATTTGAAATCATAAAACTCTGTAATAATCGTTCAGAACTTTGCTAACCCGCAAGTAACAACCCTTTCACCAATTTAACAGAAGTAACACGACGCCTACCAGATGATATTCTTTTCCAAAGATAAACATTGAAAAGGATTCAATTTGCAAAGTTTGATCAAACCCAAAACCAAATTATAAACTTTTATTACAGTTTAATAGTTTTAAATAGAATTCAAAAGAGTTTTGGTATACTTTGATCTAGACTAAAGTAAGGTATCGAAGGTACCTAAGTGAAAATATATGTTTGATTTTTAAAACTTATGAAACATAAATTTATTATTAAAAAAACTTTTAATAATACAACATTTTGCTTTTCACTATATTTTAAAACTTTCGTCCCCATATTATTTACTAACAGGTTTTTTTTTGTAACTTAATCAACAACTAAGAACTGTTTTAAGCTGTCGAAAAACCTGTATTTAGTCTAGTCAAACCAATAGTTTAATCAACGCAGTGAATATAGTAACCGGTATATGCAGAAGCCATAAAGATTTTACTTGTACATAGGTGATATGTTGTCCCAACATAGTTGGGAAAAGGCTAGGCAGGTGATGATGATAGGTGATATGTCAAAAGAATAATTTACGCTAGAATACCATTTTACTCCTTGTTAATTGATTTGGCAAAGATACGCTATAAATGCTCTGCAAAGTTTTCGTACACTTTATTTTCAACCCTGTAAATTACCATGTACTACAATACTGTCAAGATAAATAAACGATTTATTATTATTTATTTAAATAGATAACAACAGCGTTCAATAACATATCTGAATCCCGATCCACTGTCGACACTCAATCACATTAAAAACAAAACACCCCCGTCGGCATCCTCAATTTCTCTTATCTCAAATTGCTGAACTCCTCAAAGCAATCAGTAATTAAAACAAATAAACATCAAACTAATTGGCGATAGACAAAGATCTATACGATGACAGAACTGTCAGAGTAAATCGCTTCGGAGATCCTGTGGGCACGTCTCGAGCAGTGACGAGGTATCTTTAGTTATTGGTAGGTACCTATATGAGTAGAGAATTAACTGAGACTAGGTTCATAGTCATACAGTCGAGATCGATAGGAATAATAAGCATCTAAGGACCTAAGCACACCACGTTTTTTAAATGCGCCGTCGACGCGCGTTTGTAGCGATACAGACGCGATACGCACGCAAGTCAGACGCAGCCTGTAAACCTTTGCACACCTGACGCGCTTGTGTAGCGATACAGACGCGATGCAAACGCGCGTGTGTAGCGATACAGACGGTGCGTTTAAAAAACGTGGTGTGCATAGGCCCTAAGAATGCGTAATTTCTCATCGGCGCATTTATGTAGGCACCACGAGTCAACAATACGACAATCAATGATTTATCGAAAGAATATGGCCTTATCTTAAGAAGATCCTACTTATTTAAGAAGAATAAATAAATAATTAGAACAATCTTAATTGGTACTGCTACGGTTTTCCATACGTGAGTTACCATTGAATCGCAATACTGGATTTGTAAATTTTCATTCCATTTTTTGAGTCGACTAATCTAAATTAGGACTACAAAAATAGAGCTTTAGATAAAAATGTTCCAAACCAAGCCACTATTTTTAAACAAACTTTCGTTTTCAAGCAAGAGTAGGGTAGCTCCTTAGTATAAAACCTAACGCTTACATAACCGAGCCTTCCTTTTACGTAAACATTACACACACGTCACAAATTTATTCCATTACATCCGTAATCATGCAAAATCCAAATAAAATGCGTGTGAATAATATATGGCAACACATCACCCGTCGCGGGTTTGTCAAACACAAACATTACTGGAAATGTCTTCAAAAAATGGTATATTTTCATTGAAATCGCTTATGAAATTATATTTTTATCTGTTAGAAGTCGCTTCACGTATAGAATGTCGAGTAAATTCAATGTATCAACGAATTTACAGCGTCTAGACACATTGGCGTTGTGAAACTGTCACCTGTGTAGGGTGACTAGGTGTTGGGAAATTGAGAAAGCAATTATAAACCTCTCAGGGAACAAAGCGGGTAGACACCCAATCAATCTGCCTAGCCTTTTCTTAACAATGCTGGGGTCGACTTTCAGTCTAAGCGCTTGCTGAATACCATTACTGTACAGAGGCCAGCACATCAAGTTACCACAATCTGTCAAATTTCTTTGATAGTATTTCAACTTTATTGCAAAGACATAAGGCTCATTTTTAATTGAGAAAATTTGACAGTTAGGGATAGCTTGATGTGCTGGCGTCTGTACATGGAGCGACTGCCTATAGGTCTTCCACAACCAGTTACTGGATAAAATGATACCCTTTGGTAAGACTGGTGGTCAGGCTTTTAGACTTCCAATTACTTGTAAAGATTGTCAAAGGTCTACGGATACCAACGGCTTAAAAAAGTATGTTAACTAAGTCAAATTATAGTAACAATAGAAACCGAATAGCTTGGTTACCCTACTACCTCCCGGTAAAGTACGTGTCATAAAAACTGGATTTTCTTGAGATACGTTTTATTATCATAAATCGTTTGATTCATTGGCTGATTTTATATTACCTTTTGTTTCATACATAATTTTCAAATCAATTTGGTAAATGGAATGATTCTCTTGGGCATAAGATTGTATTGCCTAGTTGCCTACTATTCGGGGTGCAATTTAAAAAAAACAGCTGTCGTCAAAATACATTCAGTCAAAAAAGTATCGGGAATGGATGATTTGTTTATGGTTCCAAATTCAAATTTTTGTTTTGTTTGTAGTTGTTAGATTGGCACAACTGTTTTCCATTTTGGTGCGGAGTTTGAGTTGCATCTGTTATTTATATTAAATACAGTGCTGGTTTTAGTAATATCATATATAGTGTGTATTGCGAATTTCATAATGGACAAAAATATCGAACAAAGAGTTTGTCTTAAATTTTGCATCGCCAATGGAATTTCGTGTTCGGAGTCACTGAAAATGTTACAGAAGGCTTACGGTGAATCGACTTTATCAAAAACTCGTGCTTAGGAGTGGTTCAAAGCGTTCAAAAGCGGTCGAGATGTGATGGAAGATTTGCCTCGCTCTGGTAGGCCGTCAACGTCTGCAACTGAAGTTAACATCGCAAAAATGAAGAAAATAGTGACTGAAAATCCCCATTCAACTCTGAGAGAGATAGCCGCCGAACTTTCTGTATCTCACGAGTCGATCCGTACCATTTTAACTAATCATTTGGGTATGAAACATGTTGCTGCTCGGCTAGTCCCAAAAGATCTGAATTTTCTCCAAAAACTTAATCGCATGAAAGTCGCTGAGGATATGCTAGAACGAGTCAGTTCGGACCCAACATTCATGAAACGCAATGTTACTGGTGACGAGACGTGGGTGTACGAGTTTGACATGCAAACTAGTCAACAAGCTTCGGAGTGGCGCCTTCCAACTGAACCGAAACCGAAAAAACCACGCCAAAGTCGATCAAAAGTCTAAGTCATGTTGACTGTTTTCTTTGACTATCGCGGTGTTGTGCACTCTGAATTCTTACCGGTCTAACGGTAAATAAAGAATATTATTTGAGCGTTATGCGGCGTTTAAGAGAGCAAATTCGACGAAAACGGCCAGATTTGTGGAAAGAAAATTCTTGGATTTTGCACCACGACAATGCGCCTTCGCACAAGGCTATCATTGTGAACGAATTTTTGACCAAACACTCAACAAATACCATCCAGCAACCACCATATTCACCAGATAAGGCTCCTGCTGACTTTTTTCTTTTTCCTAAACTCAAATTACCACTTCGTGGCACCTGTTTTCAATCGATAGAAGACATAAAGAATTCGCGGCGAGAACTGAACTCAATTCCGGAAGCAGCGTTTAAAAAATGTTTTGATGAATGGATTATTCGTTGGCGCAAGTGTATAGTTTCTAAAGGAGCATACTTTGAAGGTGATAAAATAAATTTGGATGAATAACAGACATTTTGTGTATTATTGATCTTTTCCCGGTACTTTCTTGACAGAGTAGTATAGGGAATAGCAGATTATTTTTTCGCGCTTTCAGATTTGTTCCCATTGTGAAAGTACAGTAGTACCCAGTAGCCCCATAGTACAGACGCCAGCACATCAAGCTATCCCTAACTGTCAAATTTTCTCAATTAAAAATGAACCTAATTTCTTTGCAATAAAGTTGAAATACTATCAAAGAAATTTGACAGATTGTGGTAACTTGATGTGCTGGCCTCTGTACAATGACCCCTTAAAATAATGTCCATGAATTCAATTTCACCCTATATATAAGTCAACTGATATCTATATTTTAATTAAGCTAGACGCAATAGAGAACAGATTTCTATCATCAATAACCCCAGACGATCTGTTGTTTCATACAAAAATGCAATATTTACCTGATGAATATTTATGAAACCGATGTTTTTTTTGCTATTTTGAAGTTGGTCCCGGAGTACAATTTGTTTATAATTATTAATCCTTTCACGCCCTGAAAGGTTAACAGTAAATTAAAAATCATCGTGTATATGACCGCATCTAAAATGGCGAACACTCACAGTAGGTACGTCTTATAATGACGTTCTAATTCAAAATGCATCTCAAATATCAGCTAATGCTTAAAAAATGTCTGGCACCTCTTTATCGAATCGCCTTTAAACTAGAATTATTCTGCTTTACCACTTTTACACACAATCTCATGCAAAATGGTAGTTTTGCAAAACACATTTTCTTTTTAACAAAACACTCATAACTAACTGTCCAGTTAAAAAATGTGACTTAATCTACGATTACGCTCACTAACAGAGTTCAAATGGGTGTGCATACATTTTGCTGACGTCCAAGAGCTCTGCTTGTAATATAATGGAAGAAGTAAATAATTTCCAGTGCCGGTTGTATTTAGACGCCTAATTGCACCCCGCACACCACTCATCTGGTTAAGGGTATGTAGGAGGGTTCGAAAAAAATAGGGCGGAGTGATTTTTTTGTCACTTTTTTCCTTCATCAACTGCTTTTAACTTATTACATACATACATGTAACATAAACTCACCTTTGATATCTTAGTGGTGTGACCGTCGGACTGCCAAGTCATAGATCTCGAGTTCGAACCCAAGGCAACCTCTAATTTTACGGATTCATGTGCGTATTGTATAATTATTACTTGCTTAAAAATCGGTGAAGGAAAGCATCGTGAGGAAACCAGCATGTCTGAGAGATATTTCTCAACAGCATGTGAAGCTAAGTCAGAGGGCAGCATATAAACTCTGACACCAGGCTAGTCACTAACCACACGACAAGAAGAAGAAGACAAATTCACACCTTTTCACACAAGGGTAGGTAGAAACTATAGAACACCACTTGTCACGAACCTTACATACTCCTTATACTTCGTTTACGGTCATTCATCAGGTGACACACGCATGCCCGTTGCGAGTACTACACACCTGACCTTTCTGAAGAACTTCACCAATAAGGTCACAATTTATGTTCTTCTAAGGCGACTCCTTACATTGGCAGCGTTTCAACTCACTCTCAATCATCTATCTTGAAAATACATAAATAGTTCAAACTAATTGTTGCCTGGGACTTCTGACTGATGAAAAGTAGCCTATAATCTTCTGCAGGTCCACGGATGTGCCAAATCCGTTCAGCCATTTTAGCTTGAAAGCGTGACAAACATACAAACACACTTTCGCATTTACAATATTAGATAAGATTTGCAAGGTAAGACCGCACCTTATTTTTACCTCCACATTATTATACTCCTTTGTTTTCCTCAAGCCAAAACTCAAGGGGTATAACCCAAATTAGATAATTTGGATCCCTCACCAATGAACAATGATACGGAACCTCACCAAATCTGATTGGTCAACTGGTAACCCTTCGTAATTGGAGGCATCCTTTGTAAATTGACTTGATTGATCTGATAATCGTTGAGCTGGCCTCAAGGATATCGGGCTTGAATAAAAAATGATACTCGGACCATGGGGCTCCGTAAGCTTATTAATTTAAATGGACTCCGGTGTCCGGGCCTGATATATTTAAGCTATAATGATGATTCAATAACCTTGCCAAAAGGTTTTTTTTAAACGTATAGAATATTAAAGTTTATTTATTTTCTACAAAGTCGGTGGCACGTGCCAAATCACTGAAGTCGACTAAAGATTAGCAAGTCAGTAAGTTTATTAGCTTTCTATCACAAGAAGTTAGGGAAAAATATCATAATTTGAAGCCAATGTGTCCAAAAAATAATGCAAACAAAAAAAAAACTTCAAAAAGTCACAATATGAAACCTTTGTGGCTTTTCAATTTAGATATACTAAATTACAAATTGTTTTCTAAGGAACACCGTATAAGACAACATTTGTAACGCATTCAAAATTAAAGTTGCAAAAGAACAATTTTTATTCGCAAAACGAGCCTCCCCTTAAGCGTTGCGACATTGGTGCATATAAACAAGCTCTAACGCGGCCGCAGGACTCCAGCCCCTTAATTAAGTAGGAAATGCAAAACCTACAGTATTACAACGCTAACACATAATTATTGCAGCTATACATAAACAGTATTGCTGAAATAAGAGTGGGGTTTATTTTTCATTTGTGCAGCTGACGGTAGACGGGTTTTGTAATTATGCAACCGTGTTGTTTTTTTTATTTGTGGTGGTGAATGTCCTGTTCTGTGTAGTGGTTAGAAGTGTGAGTAGTGAACATCTATGTCCTGGATTCGATTCCCAGTCTAAGCAAAAATTATGTTTATTTTTCTGCGGAAATGTCATCCTAAGTATTCTTACAACAGTCGTTTTAACCAGTAGTTGGTAAGGTTAACATACATACTAAAAATTTATTTGTATTTGTTGTTCAGAAATGGCCTTTAATAAGCAGTCATGTGTGTATATTTTTATCTTAAATAGATATAATGTCATCTACATTTCTACACCGTACCTGCCCTATTATATCTACATCATAAATTCCACTCAGCTAATTTATAAACAGATCAACATTAACAGGGTAAAAAAAAACATCTTTACACAAAAGTAGTGTCGCACACATTCGAAACTTTATTGAAACTGCTATAAATGGTAAAGTAAATAAAATATTGCCACGTCATACACACAGGACCTAAATTAAATTCGAGCCGAAAATGTGAATAAAATATTGCCATTGTAATACACAGAACATAAAATAAAATGATCATACCTTTTATTTTATGTTCTGTGTCGGTTCCAAAAACCCAGTCAAGTGCGAGTCAGACGCACACGAACGCCGCACAATATTTAAAATTATCTATGTTAAAAAAAAAACATCACAAGACTTGTTTATTGTATCGGGACTGCTTTAATTTTTAAGTTCATTTTATTTTTAACATTTGTGTTCTAAAAGATACACAATCTGTGAAAATTTCTATTGTTTACCTATTACGGTTCATGAGATACAGCTCGCTAACAGATCGTTGGACGAGCGGTCAGCGTGAAAGGTTTCCGTTTGGCACCCTTACGGTACGTAATCCTAAAAAGGAAACTTCAACATCAGATAATGTCTCTCGTTAGATACAATGGCATGATATTTGGTTAGGTATGTCTTATTTTTTGTAAAAACATACACGTGTTTGCCTGCGGCTTCATTCGCGTCCACAGGAGCTTTTACCTCGAAAATTTCTATTCTAGTCCACCCTTAGGCCATTTGTATATAGTGAAGTTTCTTTACGGTACGGCGACGTATAAACCGCGTCGTAGAAGAAACGTGTCCGTCAACATTATTTCATAGTGTAGGGATTACTAAGAGAACGTTGACACGTGGTCCACGAACACTGACGACCGCACCTACACACGGTATATAAACCGTAGTTTTTCACGGCAAGAATCACGTGTGTAGACTGACCTGTGTGGCTCTACTCTCTCTAGGGTATTTTGTAACAGTCATGCTGACTGTTTTCGATACAGGCAAAGCATTGTTCTGTTAGTCTGTTATTCATAACACGAATTCTCCCTGTTATGAAAAAAAAAAGACTTTGGAAAGATTATTCTCAACTTCAAAAATCGACAACGTTCCACTCTGATTTTGAGTTTAAATCGATGTTGTCGCCTATCCTTGATGATGGCGATGTTCAAATACGCAATTAATTATATCCGAAATGTCTTAGAGTAAACTAATCGAATGGAGATAAACACACACACACACAGTAACACACAATACATTTAATTTTCAGTCAGAATTACACAAAGATTGGATGTAATCGTACTTTTGTAAGTACTAAATCCTTGATCTAAAAACGAATAATATCCAACTAAGGCTGAGTGCGAAGCTCTATTTTGGTATTGCTTTAATTAAAACTGAACTGTAAGTACTACGAGTCAAGTTTCTAGCGATTATTTTTCTGTTTTTAGGTGAAAAAGAGAAAATTGGTCCCTCCCAGGTCGAAAAAACTTGCAAATTGGGTATTCGAATAAACTTCGGAACTGAAAAATAAGCTAATTAGGTCATATTTCGAAGTATTCGAGATAAAACTAAAAGAAATTACAAATGTTGCAGGTTTTTCAGGAATAGTATCCAAGCTTCTAAAAATAAATTAATAAATTAATTGCAAAGACAATTCAAAAGCAAAGTGTAGTACCAGTTGCATGTATTATAAAGTCTGGTTTATTCTTCAAAAGATAAACAGAAACTCAACAAATCACATTAAACAAAACATCAACTTCATTCGACGTCAAAACCAAACGCTCATAGGGCATAAATGAAAACCAAACTCATTTTATTTTTCAACCACGTTGAAGTAACGCTGTTCTTAATGAACCAATTGCGAAACGAGTCATAACATGGGTTCATCCACTTGTTTTCAAAATCAAAAACTTTTAGAAACACAAAAAAAAAATCAAAGGAAGACTCCATGGAGTTTTGAGGATAATGAAAGCGATTTAAATTAGCCAGAGGACTTGGTAAAAGTCTTCAAAGAGCAAATAATTAACCCTTTGTCTGATTCGGGATGAAGTTTCATCTTTGCTCGTAAATCATTGATGATAATGCCTTTTACCGCTGTTATGATTAGTTACTTAAGAGAATAAGGGATGGACCACATTATGGCAGTGCAATTTTCAACAGGAAGTTGTTTTTGACCCCGTTTAAAGAGCGGAAGTCAGCGGTTTATTACGGAAATATGTTTGTAAATTTTGTCGATCATTGAAATACTTTTAATTTGATTATTGTGGTTAAATTTCTATAAAACATAATAATAATATTATGTCACTTGTACCAAAGTCTTTGACAAAAAGCAGAAAACTTATTTTTCTTCTCTGTAGGATTTAGCTTGTACTGAAGTAAGCCACGCCATTACTTATAAAAAATACTTCTTCCGTCGGCATCACGGTCTCAAAGAGCGATAAAATGAAGTAGATAATACATTGTCCTAATTTACTATCTTTACCCAATTTTTTACGCATCCGTCACTCAAAGTCGAGTGATGATACATTGCCTATTATAATGTAAATTTTTGCCATACAATAACGCTTTGAAAACGTAATCCATTATATATAATGTATTTTGTACATGTAATTACTTAGTCACACATTAGTATCTAATGTGGTAAGAAGTTTGTTGTTGCTGTAAGGAATTTTTTAACCGATTTAAAAATAAACTCACGCTTTTTATTCCACAGGGATAGGCAGCAACTGCAGACCGGCTTGTAGGATTCTTACACGCTTCTTTGTTTCGTCTTTCGCACTTACTCACGCTGTTCACATGAATTTTTTGGAAGACATCACTAACAAGGTCAGTACATACAGTGTATTCAAAAATCATAGGTTGTGATTTATATCGATAGTAGATTTGGGTATTGGAAAAGGTATTCAATAACGTTACTTTTAATGAATTGTCAAAACGCGGAATATGTACCTGATTTGTACTTATGAAATTTAACATTGTGACATCACTAATTAGCATAAAATGCAATTTAACAATTATGTCTTCGCATAATTTTTAATTTATGTACGGTGATGGAAGTTTATAAGACGAGCGGTCTTTCATCCATGTGATTTCGTATCTTATTTTTTACCGTTTCAAATAGTCAATTGTGCAACATTTTTAAAAGAAGTCTGACCATTTGTATTCCGTATCTCGCTCGTCCGACAGTATGGAAGGCATTAGACATTCAAAATCAAGTTTTTCTTGAAAAGTTTTCAGTTGAAACTTGGCTACATCTTCAGGAAGTGAGGCGGCGACTATATGAATTCTAAGAGCCGAAGAAGTTTCCACGTGGCTTCGTTAAAACGAACTTTGCTTTAGAATTGAACTATATCTATGAATCACTTCGGTTTATTTAATTTTTATATCGCGGAGTTCATGGCTGTATATTTTCTTTTTGAAGTTTTTCTTTATGAGTCCTCTAAGTATGGGTATACTTTCATATGCATTTAGTAAAAACATGTTATTTTATCATCAGAAACTTCAATTTTATTTATTTTTATAGATTTCCAACAGTATCAAACAGTCTTCTTCTTTTCGTGTTGTTAGTGACTAACCCAGTGTCAGTTTTGCTTATGCTGCCCATGGGCCTCTGACTTAGTTTCACATGCTGTTAACTTTTTTTAGCAAATAATAATTGCATTACGCCCAATCATGAATCCGTTAAATCAGAAGTGCGTGCCTTGGGTTCGAACTCGAGACCTATGACTTAGCAGTACGCCGGTCACACCACTAGGCTATCACTACTACCACTACTAGGCTAGTATCAAACAGTATCATCCATCGTCTATTTTCCTTTCATCGTTCATTTGTCTTCAAGAAAAATCCGTTGACTCCCGGCCACCGTAGGCGCGGGCCTGCGGACGGTGAGTAATGGGTGACTCACCGTCCGATCAGCACCAGGCCCGTGCCGGACGGCGCGTATATGTTCCACGCGCGCCTCAAAGAGATGTCAGCATAATTATGAAGGGGCCCCACAGGGCCAAGCCTGCCGGGTAAGCGGGATTGTCCGAAAGGGTTACCGCTACCCCGGAACATAAAGGGCTAGGAAGAAACATGGATGGGTTTTAGTCAGTAAGAGTCTGACACTCCCTTCCGCTCCACCCAGAGCGGTAGAAGTCATTGGATGATTTCCCAGCCTTAAAAAAAAAAAAAAAGACTTCGAATACCGTGAACCATGTTACTAAATCCATATTTCCAGAATGTTTATAATACTATTCCATCGATTTACAGAAACAATATAATATGCTAACCGTTGTTTGCCAACTCGTTATAACGGACGGATCCTAAATTCATAATAGTTAGGAGGCAGAGTCCAATTTCCATTCATATTTGTTGTTCAATTTGCGTAGGTACCCATGTTTGCCATATATGAGTAAAGGAGATAATGTCAATAGTCAAATATTGTTGAACTGGTCTATACTATTTTGATCCTATTATATGGGTCTCTACCCAAAGCCTCTTTCGCACTAAGAACAAGTATGTACAGACGCCAGCACATCAAGCTGTCCCTAACTGTCAAATTTTCTCAATTAAAATGAATCTTATGACTTTGCAATAAAGTTGAAATACTATCAAAGAAATCTGACAGATTGTGGTAACATGATGTGCTGGCCTCTGTACTTTTAAAATTTTTGATCCGTTCTTGATGTTTGGACATTTTGTAAGTACTGCCAAAGTCATGTGACAATACAATGTCATAAGACTTCTTTCATCAATAATAATTAATTTGTAACAGGTACAGGTCTCTAGTAGAGAGACATAAGTTTGACAAACATGTACGCGACCTGTCAGAAGATCGACAGGTCTTTTGGTCGACAGGTCCCTAGGTCGGCAGGTTGTTAGTGCGACAATCAGTATTAAATATAATAATAAATATGACTAGGATTCATATAGCCTGGACTTTTGGTCTATGTTTATTCGTTAACTTATTACCGAATCCTCTCAAAACTTTTTAACTTAGTAATCATTATATTTTATCAATTTTTTATTTAATTTTCGGGGGAGGTCATCTGTAAATTAAACATTATTATTTAACTTTGATATAGCATAGAAATCTCAAAGAATTGACATGTCACCACATAATTACAATAATTTAACCATTGTGAAACAGGGGCGGGTCGCTATAACCCAAACGCCGTAAACATGGCTCTCTCGTGAACTCAACTACTTCTACAGGAGGAAGTCGCTAACGGCAGTTGGACTGCATTCAGATAATAAGCAGGACAACAAAAGCTCTTTTAAAACAAGACTTAAGATTAGCATACCCTCTCCGATAACACTCCAACCAAGGGCGACCAGGTCATTTAAAAATGAGTCCAGATAGGTTAGACAACCCTTTTAGTGAGGCAGACAGAAACAGGTGCAAGCGACATGGGTCCACCGCACTTCAGCATCCAATTGTTTTTAAAACATTATCAATAACTTGCACTTCATGTCAACCTTAAGTCTTTAATTTTAAGGAAGATTTTGCCGTATTTTAGAGCGAAATAAACTTGTAGCCTCCCTATCTTTTTAAGGCTCATTGAGATTGAAGTTGACACGGGACAGACTATTGTATTAAAATAATAGGTAATTTGATTTTATCTTACTATATGAGTCGTTATGAATATTTTGAAAAACTCAAAATAGGCAAAGAATTCAAACCTTTCTTCTAAATATAACTGGCATTTCGGAAAAATTAAGTTTTTTTTTCGTTCTTTACAAAAACCTTTTTATTTTATGATCGGTGTTGGTAAACTTTAAGTTTTTCTCTCCAACGAGTGTCCTCAGGGGAAAAACAGTAAAAGTTGTGACATTTTACCAATAATACGGGGTATTATCAGTCCAATATAGGTACAGACGCCAGCACATCAAGCTATCCCAATCTGTCAAATTTTCCCAATTGAAAATGAACCTTATGCTTTTGTAATAAAGTTGAAAAATTATCAAAGAAATTCAGCAGATTGGGGTAACTTAATGTGCTGGCTTCTGTTCTACAATCAGGTTATCTATTAAGTAAATACGGAGATAACAGGCAAAACAACGCACAACCAGCTCTCATGAATCAAGTACATGATTCTAGACTCCCCAGCGTTGAAACTTCTTACATAGTTGTCTGTGTCATAGTTTTTCTGAATATAAAAGTTTTTGGATCTATAAAAGGCTATACAAATTAAAATAAATTATGACACTAATCCGTACCACAAAAAAATTCTTGCTACTTCGTTAGTCGTCTTAATTTCAAAAATCTAATATTATTAAATAATTAAATTTTGTTTTTATTTACTTTTAATTGTAAAAGATTCTTTCTCTTATATCCACTGGCGACGTAGAAATAAAAATCTCATTGCCACAATCCTCGAGTTTTAAACTAAGCTAAAAAATTCAAGCTGAGGCAAAGTCCGTAAGTTTCATAAATTAAACTTTCTTTGTGTACAACACTATAAGGGACAAAAACACTAAAAGGTAATAAAAACTATGTCTTTACTGTCTTGTTAAGGCGATACTCCAGCAACGGAGCTGCTGTAAATATAGCCGAAGATTTTTTTTTCAGTTTTTGCAAGAAAACTAAAGTGGACTATAGGAGTCCACTTTAGTTTCGCTCTTTATCGAAATACATCAAAAGAATATGTTTTTTTTTTTCTTTTACATCATCACTGGTCTTGCATTCCATAAAACTGGAAATTGGAAACACCTAAATGATATGATAGTGTATTATTTCTCAGACAATAAAGCATAATAATTCGGAAAAAGCTGTTGAATAATCTATCCGCTTCGAAATACTTTTCTATCTCTTTTTCTTTGCTCTTTTTCTATGAAGCGAACATCCACATTCAATGCGGTTGACATCATAAGAACCAACCCAATAAATTCTTCGCTTTGCTCATTCTTCGCATATCATTCAATGGAAGTCTCCCACACGAGCATAACTTCAGCGACATTTTAATATTTCGCAACTTGAGGGTAAAAGATATTAAAAATTCCGTCCCACCTCTACTTCTTTGCGGACCATGCGAGATGGGCACGTCTGCTGAAATTATAAATTGAAACTGTTTCAGTAAAAGTACTTGTTGTAGTTTTTTATGGCTGGGCCAGAACCTATCCGACTGAATTCGCATTTGCCCGTTACTCTAAAGAAAGAAAGTAAAGAATGTTTGTAGCAAGGCATAGAGTTTCGGGAAAATCGGTCTGGTCTGACTCGGTCTGGTCTGATCACTGTGAATAATTCGCTTGTCCCTACCCTCTGGACTAGGGTACCTGACCATATTCTCTTTCATCCATTACTATCCTAGTAAGTTTATTATTAGCCAAGAGGCGTTTAAAATGCACATACGAATTAAAAATGTCCCTGCACAACTACAAACAATGTAACCAAGATTACCTCGCCAAGCATTCAAAAACTTCACCGTCTAGTTCTCACAAAGCCTTCTGAATAAACCGAGACACCTTGATAACTAAAGGTAACAGCGTTTACACAACAGTCTAAAATTTCCCAGGATCAACCCCTTAGCTGAGCCATTTACATAAATATTGCACGAGACTAAGACTTGAATAGGTATTTAATTCTCATTCAGGCTGCAGCTTGGACCTTTAAACCCAATCGTATTTTTCCGTTCCATAACCAACTTCCCAACATATGTGTTCTCTATCTCTGTAGCAGTAAAGGCCGTAATTGCTGAACATTTTTTTAGGGACCCGAAAATGTAACATTGTTGACTTTCACGCTACTATCTCTAATTTGCATTTGGATTTCGGCTGGTTGGTCACAATGCGCTCTATTACCAAGACGAGAAGGACGAAGACTGTGGAGGTAACTTTTTTGTAGCAGCAAGGTTATCTTAGCAGACTTATTGTACGAGGAAGACGGACACAAATAGCGAATGCTGATAGTGTGGTGAAGCAAGATTGCAATGCGCTCGGGTCAAGTTTATTTTGAATCAATTTACATATTGAATCGAAGGGATTACCCAACTGTATCGGTCCTAAATTCTTGAATAATAGAACTTTAGGACAAGAAGGAAACAACGTATTCAAGGTCCTTCGAAGTGCTCATTATAATTGTTAACTTTATTTAATTTTTACACGTTTTCAATTGACCTATTTTCTTTGTTTCGTTTTGTGGTGAAGGTAAAACTTGAATGCTCTCGAAATTGGGGGTGAATAAAAAAACTATTAGGTACTACGGAAGGTTGAACGTACTACATAATTGTGTTTATTCCTATTGGCTTCATACTTCTAACTCTACATAGCCAAAAATACCAGTTTGTATGCCAGTTCTTCTCAATCTTTTGAAATCGAACAGAGATAACCCTCTTTTTTTGAGGGTGAGAAATCATCAAATGACTCCTCCCGCTCTGAGTGGAGTGGAAGGGAGTGTCAGAGTCTTACTCACTAAAACCCATTCATGTTCCTTCCTTAGCCCTTGTTCCGGGGTAGCAGTAACCCTTTCGGACAATCCCGCTTACCCGGCAGGACTCGGCCTTAACGGGCTCCGTCCTTATTGCTGACATCTCTTTGAGGCGCGCATGGAACACCAGGCACAATCCTGTGTCATTATAATGATGTAAAGAAATTATCAATACCCTTATTAGGCGACTCACAAACACAGGTTACATACCCGAATGTTATTAAGAGCCTGTCAACTCCTTCAATTTAGGGAGAAGAATTGAGATTAATGCAACAGGCAGTGTTCAAATTGATACTCTCAGCCTCGCCTATCTGACACCTAAACTGTTGGGTTATTGTCGGATTAAATTCAGCCGACTGTATAACTTATATGCCCACACAAACAAATATCTAACTAAGAAAGGGAGGGGGGAACCAATTCATGCAGACGTCCATACATAGAGGCATAATATGGTTTCCAGTGTAGGTACCAAGAAGTAGTATACTTGCTAGGAGCAAGTAAGCCATAAAAGCCAATTTAAAGCCCAACCACACCGCAAGCGGGCATGCTAGCCTGCATATTCCAATAAACAATGTTACTTAACGGGTAGATTGTTTGCTAATAACATTATAGCAGATTTTTCAGTAGGTAAGAGGCTTATTTTAATATTTTCCGTATTTGTGTAGTATATTTTATGCAAGGTTCGTTTTTTCCAGCTGAAAACTTTCTTCAACAACCTATTTTAGTTTCGCATCATTTTATGCACCAGAATATATCCAACAAAAAAGTCATTTCAAGCCTGACAGCACATTTGCACCACTATATTCAGAAACTCAACATTTAAAATTAAAATGAACACACAAATTTTGAAACGAAAAACCAAAATTGGTCTATTTTCGTGCTCGTTGTGTAAGCACACAGCTGACGCAGGCCACAACCGTTCATCCGATTGTTAGGAAGCCGTTATACAATTTGCACGACAGTGTAAATGTTGCAATTGCACTGTCGAGCAGTATTAGCAAGATGCACGGAACCGCTGCAGTATCGTTATGACCGTTCCAGTAGTATTTGAGCATTATCGGCCGGTATAATGAGTGCAGTTTCGGTTTGCTAATAGTTTTGCTAGTCATCATCGGTTTATCGCCGCCGGTCTGGCTATACCGGATGGCGTCAGTCGTTGGCCGGTTTTAGGTTCGGTCCGGTCGGTTTAAAGTTACGCTTTAGAATCTTTTAAAAGATTTAAGTTCCTAAACACAGTTTATTTGCAAGACCGGAGAGTAACTATGCTATTATGTCCGTTGCATTCGCTTACTCAATGAAACATGTGATACTAGTAAAAAAGACCAGCATCAGGTTACCCCAATCTGTCTTTCTTGAGGTTCTCAATTCGACTGTATATATTTTTTTTTTAATGTTTGTTCGCGCATAACTCCGTTGCTTGCCAACCGATTTGAAAAATTATTTTTTTGTTGGAAAGGGTATACTTCCCAAATGGTCCCATAAAAATTTGAAAATCAACAAAAATCTAAAAAAAATCCTACTTGATATATGTGGACGATGTTCTAATACTGTAATTTACATACCATACGTAGTTGTATTAAAATTATGGGGGGGGGGGTTGTGTAGGTACCACAACTAAAAAGTGAAAAATAAAAACTTTTTTACAAAAAATAAAACCGACAAAAAAAAACACTATAAAGTGAAAAATAATTTTGATTTCGGAAGTCGGTGGCAAAAAATGAAAATACAAAACCGAAGACACCGACTTCCGAAATCAAAATTATTTTTCACTTTGTAGTGTTTTTTTTGGAAGTCGGTTTTATTTTATTAGCAAAAGGTTCATTTTCAATTAGGAAAATTTGACAGTTTGGGATACAGCCTGTAGTAGTAGTGTAGTACAACTGGTACTCCATAATCTGACATCATGAAAGACCATTAACTTGACGAAAAAATTGAGGTTTATTAGACAGAGGTACTGCTGAGGAGTTTGTTGTGCCACCTCTACGTGTCAGTGAAAGCACTAGAAAGTAGCGAAGGGCAATCATTTGGAAATGACGACAGAATAATGATTTAATTACTATTAGCGTTAAATGCATGTATGGAATTAAAACTTAAAAATAAACATGTTTGCGTAACGTTAAAACTTAAAAGGTTTATGAATATTTAAACTATAAATAAAGCATTCATTTACAAACACAGACAAATACTGAATTTGTTAAACCGTATATTGTAATCGACTGCACTTGAAATAGTATTGAAATTAAATATTTATTTGACTCGTTATTCACACAAAATGTATTCATTATTAAATGGGATTTATGTGTTAAAAATAATATTGATGCTTTAGATAATTATTATACAATGTTATGTTGCAGAAACCAAAAAAGTGTCGTGGTACTACTCATCATTTTGCACAATTATATTATATACTATTATTCTTCTTTAAATAAATCGACCAAACTATAGGCAACAGCTGATTTTTTCAGGATTGCAGGAGTGGTCCTATAGTAAAAGATTCATATAGATGAATAATGATGAGTACAATAATCCCTTCTCGAATTTTGCTACTTACTTATATTTTTTTTGACAAAATGTTATTTTGTAATACTACTGTGATAGTAGTGAGTGAAAGACTAAAACAATGTTTCCTATCATTTTTGCTGATAATAACAGAACATGTTAATAGGTCACTCAGCCGTTATCGCTAGCTATTACCGAGAGAACATTATATCATTATTTTACGACTATTTTACGAACTATGCTGATAAATAATGTAATTTTATATGTTAACTTTTATGAGTTAGATGTGCAAAATGTTCACCTATTTTGGTTATACGGGGTGATATTATACTGTGACAAGGGATATCGGAATCCGACCTATTTAACAAAATTTTATACAAACTCGACGACAGAAAAACACGAAACATACCTACTGATGTAATGAGGCTCAAACTCAAAGTATTTATTTCAAATAAACCACTTTACAGGCACTTTTGAATTGTCAAGGTGACGGTCAGTCAGAGAGATGTAGCTAGTTGCCCATTCCAAAGCAGTAGGTAGGTACCTATGGAGAAGAACGGGCACGAAACTCCATGGACACTCTTTTAAACAAAATATGGTTACAAAATATTGGTTACAAGTGAGAACGATGCAGAACGTTAAAAGCATCCGATATAAAGTATGTAAAAACTATTCAAAAATTAAATTAAAACAAGCCTTAGCCGCTAAGAGATGACCAGTCCCTACTGACAGCGCCTTCTCTACCTTCAGCTACTTTCAAATCTCAAAATAAGTATTCTACTTCTTACAGTAATTGCAATCTATACTAATATTATAAAGAGGAAAACTTTGTTTGTTTGTTTGATTGTAATGAATAGGCTCAAAAACTACTGGACCGATTTTAAAAATTCTTTCACCGTTGGAATACTTCTTATCCCGGGAAAAATAACGGGTCCCACGGGAAAGACCACGGGAGCGAAGCCGCGGGCAAAGTGCTAGTATTTTATAAACTGGTTTAGCATTAGCATACGCTAAACCAGTTTATAAAATATAACTTTTGGAAAACAGGTTTCCAAATATTATAGAGATGCTTGACACAATACAGTCACGTATCGGCACTCACCAACATCAGTAGTTACCTTCCCATAAAACATACGCACTTAGCTCTTACCGCTCCATATTTATTGCCATGAAACATTGTTACACAATACTCATACAATGTTGAATGTCTTTTATTTATTATTTGATTTTATTTCCTTTTAAAAGCATTACAGTGTTCGACGCGGAAATAGTGCGGATTGCTACACTATTTACCTATTTTGTAACTAATGTTCTAGGTATATAAACTAGCACTTTAAGTTACCCCAATCTGTCAAACTTCTTTGATAGTTTGTCAACTTTATATTACAAAAGCATAAGGTTTATTTTCAATTAGCAAAATTTGACAGTTTGGGATAGCTTGATATGCTGGCGTTTGTACTAAATACAGTGTGTATCAAAAACGTGTGCTGATATTTAAAGGTGGGGTACAGACTATCAAACTTAACAACTTTCTCCGTGCGACCGCCGTCGAAATATTTTTACTATCCCGTCTAAAACTTCAATGCATACTTGACAAATGTATGGAATGGTAACTAATGAGTCGCCATTGAAAGTTGTTCAATTTATAGTCTACACTGCAGCCATTAGGTATATGATACACAAAATTTGCTGTGCCACACAAAAGTGCACACGACACAAACTCACGATCAAAATCAATAAAAAACCCTTAAAGTATGTCCCTCGCTTAGCCTAACACACTGTCCCTAAACAGTATGTAAACAGAATTACAGCACAATAATAATTAATAGGTTATGTTTGTGCTCGAAGTCCAATATTATTATGCTGAAATATACGATTAAAGGCAGAAACACATGTTAGTTTCATCTTATCTCCCCTAACCAAAAGCACTTTCTCTCAAAACGTTCCTATAAGCACCTCTGTTGTTTACCGAATAACAAACGTGTATTACACTATACAGCCAAAATATGACGTTTCCTCAAATATATTAGCCGCGCGTTGCCAAGCACAGAATATTAACTTGTAGGCCTTTATGTGTAGATTTATTACGCCGCCATCTTGGATTTTAGCGGCAACATGGCGGTTATAATTAAAAATTGATGAAAGATGTGTGAACTGATTTATGTTTATTGGTTTAGTTTGTAGAGTTTGATTAGATTGCTTTTGATTCTATTTGCTGTAACGGGTTTTCGGCATATTGCCACACAAAATGGGTACATATAAATTCCATTACTGCATTTGTAGATGTCAGTACATAACGTTCTTTCTTGATCTGTAAAACCCATGCAGTTTCGTTAAATACATCAAATTGTGAATAAAAATTCGATCCTAAATTAACACCAACTCCAAAGCCTGACAAAACCCAAGTACTGTCGAGCTCAAAGTAAAAACTCATTGAGTTTTGCACACAACACCCTCAATTTTGCTCCGGTTTTAACCAGATCGTTCGAAGCCTCTCCATGTTGTGAAGAGATGACTAGAGGCTGACGGCGCAAGAGGCTCGTTTTATCGGCCCCTCGGGACGTAAAGAGGCCCTTAGACCGCGTTAAGCCACCCATTAGGGATCGCGGTCTTGCCACTCAATGTTTTGAATACGCTTGACACATTTTTTGGCGTAAGGTGAGCTGAAGTACGCCTAATTTTCGAAAATATTTTGTTGGGTAGGAAACTTGCCAGAATTTTGGATGGAAAAGATACTATATAACATAACACGCTACGGTGACCGGAGTTTTACCAAATCGATGTGGTGGCCACCGATTCACAACCCTTTGATGGCGATCCAAATCGGAAACTTTTGGAATATGTTCCTTATTTACTACTTTTTCACTACAATTTAGCAGTTCACTCTAAATGGTTTAGAGTGAACTGTTAAATTGTAGTGAAAACATTTGAAAGTAAATCTCACTTCAGGTTGACGGTAAAGCAATTTGGCTATCGTAAGAAAAGCTGACCTTTAATTGACTGAAATCATCTACCGTAAGCGTGATCTTATCCCTTATTTGTATGGAAAGACAAACGTTAAACTTGGATCTGGAGTAGGTATGTATTATAAATACAAGCTGAAGCTAAAGTGAACGAAATTGAAAAAACATAAACTGGAACAAAAGTGACGAATTGCTTGGATGGACAGATTGTTTAAAAAGGGGAATTAAAATGTATCAATTTAATTCCCATTCTTTTTAAACAATCTGTCCATCTAAGCAATTCGTAAATCATCTTCTCAAAAACACGATCCACAAAACTCATTGTACCCACCATCTAACATTTAAAACCCTCTTTCCCATTTTTCTGGTTCATTACTAGCAACAAGCAAGATGTAGTTAATATTAAAGCGCTCGCAACCTATTAACAGTGAAATAGGCTTGTTCCCGACTGTACTTAAGCACAGGCTATTTACCGCTGTACTCGTACTCTAGGTTTTTTACGTAAAGCGCTGTAAGCGTTGTTTTCTTTAGTTTTACAGTGGTTTTCAGTTTCAGCAAAGTAATGTTTTGTATTGTATTTCGCACGATTAGAAACTCGTTTAAATACAATCTTCCTATAGAATGAATAAGTAGTTTTTTTTTTATTGTGTTGTATGCCAATACGTTTATATTTTTTTATAAGATTCTATTTTTATTCCTCTTCGTACGATATTACCAATCAACTGAAAGATTTGATGACAAGGCAATTTGTGGTAAAATTCAGAACACAATTAACTGTTTAATATCACTTAATAACGCTCTCTACAAGAGCGCGCACTCGCCGACACCATCAACCGAGACTATAAATAGAGGGATGAAACTAGCAAGTTATTTTTACGCCGCCGAGCCACCGCAAATTAGATAGGGTTGAAATTGGAGTGAAATTTTAATCGAGTCGGTGTTAAAAACACTAGAGTTAATATCTTTGTTTACCAAGTGTACTCGATACCTTTTCACTTTGCCAAAATGTTATAGATTCAACGAAATCCTTTCAAAATGTACACAACATTAAGAAAAGTACGCGCCAGAACTATTTTTCAATTCAAGACTAAATATAAGTATCATCACGCCTTTAATTCGCGAAAGGTTTTGCAGAAGTGTACCATAAATATATCTGAAGAAATCTGAGTGACATTTTGTCAAACATGTCTGAGTAGCTTATATTAGAGGGTGAGCCTATTACCAACCGGGCTCGAGTTCGTAGTAGCCTCTGGGCTGCTACTGCGAAATTTCTGATGAAAAACTCCAATAACGCTTTACACGACCTTGAAATCAAACTCACGACCACATTCTAAGCTTGCTTGTGTCGCTTGCGACTAATTAGACCATTTTTTTTTTAAGGCCGGGAAATCATCCAATGACTGCTCCCGCTCTGGGTGGAGTGGAAGGGAGTATCAGACTCTTACTGTCTAAAACCCATCCATGTTCCTTCCGTAGCCCTTTATGTTCCGGGGTAGCGGTAACCCTTTCGGACAATCCCGCTTACCCGGCAGGCTTGGCCCTGAGGGGCCTTTTCATATGCTGCTGCTGATCCCGGCCTGGTGCTGATCGGACGGTGAGTCACCCATTACTCACCGTCCGCAGGCCCGCGCCTACGGTGGCCGGGAGTCGTCACGTGGCTTCCGACGCCCGGGGCGTCTCCCGCGGCGGCTGAGACGGGAGGACCTGCCACCTCCTTCGCGAGCATGACTTTTTCGCAGAAGGAGGTGACTGCCTCCCACTCCCTCTCACCCCGGACCATGGCTTGCACCAGAGCCGGGCGCGAGAGGTCGCCGCCGCCGATCGCCTCTACGAGGACACGGCGGTGCTCCGCCCAAGCGGGGCAGGTTTGCACCGTATGCTCTACCGTGTCCTCTGGGCGATCCTCGCAGTGGTGACACCCGGGCGTTTCCTCCCGTCTGATGATGTGCAGGAACCTCCCGAAATATCCATGCCCGGTGAGGACCTGCGTCAGGCGGTAGGTGAGGGCGCCGTGAAGCCTCTCTAGCCACTCCTCAAAGAGGGGCCTTACCGCCACTATCGTGGCGTGCCCTGCGTTGGGTTGTGACAGTCGCTGATTCTAATTAGACCAATAAGGCAGTAAAAACAAAATAAATAGTTACGTAAAATGATGATTAATTTTCTTTGCTTATAATTCAAAAACTCTTTACAATTATTCTAAGTGAGGTAGCTAAAGAGAAACGATTATTCAATTAAGTAACTTTGTTTATCCGCTTATCTATGGAAGTTATTCATGTACCTTTTGAAACTTTCAGTCTTAGTTTGTAGACTGGGTCTTTGGAGGATACCTACCCACTAAAGTTTCAAGCATTCCAATTATAGCTTCTCTAAGCGAATATTTAAGTAGAATAAATATAAATTGATCGTCCATTTGCTGTTTCAAACACTTTGAACACAATAATTGGTATTTAAATTTCTTATTCAATTCGTTTTTGGTATTTTCCATTAGGAATTCCTCAATCCCGAAGTCCAGATTTATGGCCGGTTAATGGAATTAAGCCCGGTTTACATGGAATAGCTTACTGTACATGTACACCTCTGTTCAACCCTATGGGAACTGCAGACGTGTTTGGTATGTTATTTAATGAGTTTTAACGGCCTAAAGTTATTTTCAAGTAAATTATTTGATGAGTATAGTAAAGAGTAAGTCATTAGGTGACTTTGACATACTTATGATGGCGGAGAGTTAACAGAATAACAAGAAAAGAATTTATCTCATTAATTTGTCGAATCATAATGGAGACAGTGTGTGTCATAACTAATAATTTGTTTGTGTGGTTTTAAATAAATTAAAAACAACAAAAAAAGTTGAATATTGTATCGTTTGTAAATTAGTAGACTTAGATCTTCTGATGTTTCGTAAAACTTGGAATAAAATATGTGTTTTAAAGTTTAATAAACGTTTCCGCAAAACCATTTTTGCTTTGTACAAAAACAGTTTCAACCAGTATAAATAAAACAAGCCTTCATCCAATTTTAATAGATTGTTTGCGGTCAATTTCTTCCACTTATTTCCTCTGGTAATTCTCTCTTTAATCCCCGCCCGTACTGTTTCCTTTTCATTAATTAGTCAGCGCGGTTCAGAACGTTCGCCATCTTGCTATAAGTGAACACTATTACTTAAACGTGTTAATTCGATTTGTTTTTCTTGATTAAAAATTAATAGGATTTTTCGATAACGTTTCAGTATTTATAAATTTAATATCATTTAGAATTTACGCCTAATCGATTTAACATCTTTCTAATTTCTAATTTATTGCACATTTTGCGTTATTACATAAACAGATTAGGTTTTCCATTATGTAAGTTTAATAATCGTTTATTAATTACATTTTGGATATCTGTAACTAGCATCCATAAGTGTGTAGTTTTCTTCTAAAACTACATGGTGTACCGTGGCGTAACGTACGTAATGCCAACAAAAAACAAGCACCAATTTTCTTTAAAACATCCTTCTTCGCAAGAACTTAAATGAGAACAATCAGCTTCGCAAGCAAAATGAAACCCGACCCAGTCTTAAATATACAACTGACCTAAAATCTACAATTCTAGAAAATATGTCGAGTCAGCCACTTACAGTCGCTAATAGTGTTCATTTAAATACCTAGCAGACGTCAAAGGATGAAAGGCAGACACAGCTAAAACTGGAGGAAATGAACGCTCCGCTTTTACTAGGTATTACATTGTCCGTCTGTATTTCGTTGTATCTACTGTAAAAGCAGTGCGGCTGCAAGTTTTATGTAACGTTGAGTTATTGGGTACAGGCAATTTTATTTTTTAATATCATGATAGGTTTTCTTAATAAATGATGGTAGATCGAGAAAAATAAATCAAAGTTGTACAGAGTCCAGCAGATCAAGCTAGTCCAATCTATCAAATTTCTTTATTAGATTTTCAACTTTACTACAATAGAATAAGGTTCATGTTTAATTGGGAATATATGACAGTTTCAGGTAGCGTGATGTGCTTGCGTCTCTACCACAGCATCTCGGTGTTCAATGCTAGTCAGTTGACTATTTTCTGAAAGGACTCTGGGCATTAGAAACATCGCCTCATCTTGGCCAAAAAATACTATTGACGTATAAAAATGTTTGTGTAAACCTAAATCAAGAAATACAGTCTTGCCAGTCTACTTTGGTATGTCTCATCTCATTTTTAGGTAATTTAATAAACGATCATTAACAGTAACTCTTCGTATTTATTTACAAAATCTAAAAGTCTGTCTTAAAATAACATCATCATATAATATTACGCCTGCATTTCCCAAAGAGTAAGGCAGAGATGCACCTATAGTATACTCGCCCAGTCTTAAAATAATATTTGTTGTATATATTTATATACAGAGTTGATACGACAGAGGGGCTTTCCTTTAAACAGCTTATACTAGGGACCATTTTCAATCTCTGTACCAAAAATCAATTAAATAGTAGCAGTAGTTTAGTCGCATATTTTAATGTTTTTTTTAAGTTTTTGCCCCGTTTGAACACGATGTATCTTTTCTAACAGCGCTCCGGCGCGCGCGCGTCAGTGCCGCTGCGTTACAAGGTCAGTTTTCATTTAGAAAGGGTGGTTGCGTTTTACTCTGATTTGTTACTCTGGTTTGTTTGAAAAAGTAAAAACATAATTTTTGGTGCTTTTTATTTTTATACCGTACCGAGTTAATACTAAACACGTATAGTATACGTAGTGTAATTTAATGCCCCTCTGTCATATCAACTCTGTATATAAAGAAGGGAAAGACTCAAAGGCAGCTCCATAATGTCAGCGAATAAACAGATTGGAAGCCGTCTCATCTCTAGAACAAATAAAAACTAAAATAAAAATGTATATTCCATAACTTTGTGTACCTTTTCAGACCAGTTTCAAACAAAATAAACAAAAACCGTTCTTTATTTAAACACAAACAAAACACTGAAGTATAGGGCTACGTTGAAAACAGTCTTCTGTACTATCAAAATAGTAGGAGCATAAAATATAGTTTTGAAAGTAGTCTGAAATTAAAGCAAGCACAGGAAGTGGGAGTAGCGCAATTTTCTACAACGGATCCTGAGCGGCGACCACAAAAAAGTGGAGGTGAGAAGAATTTGGATATGGCAAAATTTATTTTAGAAAATACGGATGTTTTCTGCTTTGAGGATAGGGCAAAGACAGAAGTAATATGTTTGAATTCAATGCCAATTTCGACTAACTAACATTAGACGATACAGTTTTATATCGGAATAAATAAAAGCTTTATGTTAGTGAAAACCGATATTCGAGCCTCTTTATTTAAAGGAACAACAAGTTTAAGTTTCTAGGCTACACACTGATGAAACGCAACATTACATGTAACGCTCGTTGAAATAAAACCCGCTACTTGTTGTGTTACACTTCATGTTGCATCGCATTGATTTGGACGGCTCATTTGTGTAACATTCCTCAAATCTCAAAGCCCTGTTAGTTGAGTTCGGAATTAAATGAAGCTCTTAATACCACATCCACAATAATTCTTAGCTAGTACCTCAAAGTGGCCATAACAGAGATCTCGCAGGGAAATTGCTTTCTTGCGCGCTCTTCATTTCTTGTGTAAATTTTATTTTTTAACCGTTTGCGATCCCCTAGTCCGTTTATGTAGCATTTTACTTTTTTAAAAGCTTTTACGTACTACTAATGATTTGAATATATAAAGGGAGGTTAATGTCCTACCTATTGAAGTGATGGAATGTGGGGTCGTAATTTTTTTTTTCTTTGGTCTGATTTGCATCGTTAGCTGCTTAGCTGTGAGAATAATAATATTTATTGGCGATAAGAAAAAGTTGCCTCGTTGGTTGATCGCACGTTGAGGAATACATAAAAAAAGGCTGAAATATTTCTCACACTTCTTTAAAAGAGAAATATTTCAGGATTGATAATATTTTTATTTCCATAACATGATTAGTTCCTTGAGTTCCTTAAACATCCTAAACAATTAAAAGTATTCACGTATTATTAACTGACATAAAGCCAAAAAATCACTGTAAACTTTATTCACCATAATCTTAATTATAACGAATCTCAGGAATATCTGCCAAATTACAAATACCATATATGCGATGTGATCCAAAAAAACTCACAACCTATCCTCCTGAAACGAGTGTCACATATACCATTCATTCTGTACATTCATCACCCCTTTGACTAGTATGTATGCCGACGAGTCAGAGAGTAGCGAATTAATAGAATGTTCATAATGTATGACGTCATTCCACGCAGTGTCATTTAATTAGCGAGTGTCATGTTATTAGCATAAACCGCATTTAATGTTCCCTCTACTGGGACACAGGCTCTGTGAGAGGGATTGGGTGGCACCACCACGCGGACTCAGACCGGATTGGTAGATGTCACATGGCTTCAAATTTTAATTTCTAGGACATGCATGGTTTCCTTACAACGATTTCCTACAGCGTTTTGAGAGCATTATTGGTGAAATAATTTACACAAAGTAAAAACCCTATAAATTAATTCGTAAGCAATGAGAACTTAAGATTAGTTTCCAGACTTTTAGATTTGAGAAGCTGGATCGCTTTGAGATTCAAAGGACAAAGAGCTATGTGTTTTAACTCACCCACTAAACAATTTCAAAGAACTAGCATAAATACAAGAATGACAACATCCAGTTGAGATAGAAGAAACGCGTTAACGGTCCAGTCATCTGAGTGATTCCATCCCGCTATAAGAAATAATATCCTTGGACATTACATACAACACCATATAGTCCCAAGTTAAACAACCTAATTGCTTGTGTTATGGTAACGAAATGGTTGATAAACTACTTATATACATTTTTTTTTGTAAATACATACACATTATAGATAGAAAAACACCCAGACCCCGGTACAAATACTTGCAGGTCGTACAAATATTTGTTCCGTGCGGGAATCGAACCCGCGACATGCTGCGTCGCAGTCAATCGCTCAACTACTGCGCCAACCATGTCGTCAAACAAAGCATGTTATCCCTCCATCGCCTATCTACTCCGTGACACAGATCCTATTCCTAACTGTCGGAACTAACGTAGCGTGGAAATGTGGCTGTCAGTTTGTTTCAGCGTTGTTTCGTTAAAACAGTGTGCTATGGAGTATAAGATTTGTTTTGTCGGAGATATTAGGTGTACGCTTTGGCACAGTTTCTGTTAGCAGTCTATTAGATGAGATGACGCCCAGTAAGTAAAAGTTATGAACGATACATATAAGTTCCTCACACTAGGATTTCGTTTACAGGTCGAAATACCTGCACATACCGGATATGTTATCTAGATTTATAAATATATAATAATAATAATAATATAATATCCTTGGACATTTCACACAACGCCATATCGTCCCAAGCTAAGCAACCCAATGCTTGTGTTATGGTAACGAGATGGTTGATAAACTACTTATATACATTTTTTTTTTGTAAATACATACATATTATAGATAGAAAACACCCAGACTCGTAACAAATACTTGCAGGTCGTACAAATATTTGTTCCGTGCGGGAATCGAACCCGCGACATAGTGCGCAGCGGTCAATCGCTCAACCACTGCGCCAACCGTGTCGTCATACATCCACACTAATATTATAAATGCGAAAGTAACTCTGTCTTTCTGTCTGTCTGTCTGTCTGTTACCTTTTCACGCCTAAACCACCCAACCGATTTTGCTGAAAGTTATGTAGATAGTTTGCATTCATGAGAAGGAAATAGGCATATTATTTTTTGGAAATTCAACCCCTAAAAGGGTTACAAGGGGTGGCAAAGTTTGTATGAGAAAAAATATTTTTATTGCACATTTTTGCATAGGTAGGGTAGGTAGGGTAGGTAGGGTAGGTAGGGTAGGTAGGGTAGGTAGGGTAGGTAGGGTAGGTAGGGTAGGTAGGGTAGGTAGGGTAGGTAGGGTAGGTAGGGTAGGTAGGGTAGGTAGGGTAGGTAGGGTAGGTAGGGTAGGTAGGGTAGGTAGGGTAGGTAGGGTAGGTAGGGTAGGTAGGGTAGGTAGGGTAGGTAGGGTAGGTAGGGTAGGTAGGGTAGGTAGGGTAGGTAGGGTAGGTAGGGTAGGAAGGGTAGGTAGGGTAGGTAGGGTAGGTAGGGTAGGTAGGGTAGGTAGGGTAGGTAGGGTAGGTAGGGTAGGTAGGGTAGGTAGGGTAGGTAGGGTAGGTAGGGTAGGTAGGGTAGGTAGGGTAGGTAGGGTAGGTAGGGTAGGTAGGGTAGGTAGGGTAGGTAGGGTAGGTAGGGTAGGTAGGGTAGGTAGGGTAGGTAGGGTAGGTAGGGTAGGTAAGTTGGTAGGTAGAGTAGGTAGGTAAGGTAGGTATCATAGTTAAGACAGGACAACGTCTGTCGGGTCAGCTAGTATATTATAATGATACACTTTATTAGGTAGGTAGGTACACCATAAATATTACAGGAATAGTGTGGGATGAGACCTCATGATCAATGGCGAAGTCTGACTGAAAAGCCTTATTAGTAAATTGCTCAACTGATTGTGTCAATTGATCCATCATAATTATTAATAATTAACCATAACATCAAACGACATAATTCTACGTTATGGCTTGGCTATGATTAGCATATTTCGATCAATGTTAGTACCTCAACAACAATAATGCTTACTATCTATTTGTGGAAGTACGTTATTAATTACGATTGATTGATCGTAATATTATAACAAGCGTTCTGTAAAATTTTTTTACCCAAATACATCTATAAATAACTCTTTTGACCTTGAACAAAACCTAATTGTACGCTATTCCCTACCCAGAACACCTGAAACCCCAACATTGTAGATCCTAAAAATGTATAAAATCGTTAACACGCCACTGTTTAGCGCGTAAACAAAACCGCTTAAATTACGCATTTTTACGCGAAACTTTTAATGGAATAACATAGTAGTGACCCTGGACGGTTGCAAACTTTTATTACGTACTCCTACGCACTTCAGAAAACAAAATTGTTTGATTACAAGCTGGGATTTGAAGATAGTTTTCGTCTATTTGGATGGTTTTATCTTAATATGGTAAGCAGAATTAATATTGACTTACATAAAGTCTGATGATAGGAATTCGGGCGCAGCGTGATATGCAGTTGAGAATATAAGTTTAATTGCTCTTTGCAGTTCAAAACATAACTTAGAAAATTAAGTTGTTTGTAAAATAAACCTTATTCATTAGAAGAAATAACATACAATTACAAGTATTTAAATTGAAAATGACAATAAAAGTCACATTTTACAGGCTAAAAAGATAATTATGATAATCAGTAGAAGAAATTAACATTAATAAAAAATATGTGAAGGGAAATTTATGTAATACCATATTAACTTATTAATAGTCCTGGGAATTAAAATGTCCTAAAACTCAGTACCAAAGCCCAAGGTTTCCTTAATAATAACGAGAGTTTAAATGACATAAGCCGTAAAAGAGACGTAAACAAAAATGTTATTATGCAAACAACAGAAATCAGCTCGAGGTGTGTCATGTAAATTGATGGTGGTTTTTTTATAAGGATGCAAAGTTTTACTGGATATGGCAAGAGTAATTACTGTATTAAAATATCGTTCAGAAAAAAAAATCGATCTCCCACCCTTTTTCAGTGGGCACATCTCTACATAGTATAAAACAAAGGCGTTTCCCGTCGTCGTCTAACCTATACCCGATACGGCCTGTCCCTTGCTGTCCTCCTCCAGCGACGCCCTTTTTTTTTTTTTTTTTTTTTTTAAGGCTGGGAAATCATCCAATGACTGCTCCCGCTCTGGGTGGAGCGGAAGGGAGTGTCAGACTCTTACTGACTAAAACCCATCCATGTTCCTTCCGTAGCCCTTTATGTTCCGGGGTAGCGGTAACCCTTTCGGACAATCCCGCTTACTCCAGCGACGCCCTAAGCCGAGGTCCGTAGCCCACAGGGGGTGCCCTTGGCGTGTAGTCGCATAGTTTGTAACTTTTTATACCACTGGAGGCTACCATTTATTGTGGCTTACGCAGGCAAATCCGGTTTAGCAGCAGACAGCTCTATGGTTGAACTGCGAGATGCCATAAACCAAAAAAAAGTCGTCTGTCCCTCTGTACAACTCTCGACCCCCTTCGAACACGTCATCACTCTAAATAATGACCCCTGGATAGGAACTGCAATACATTATTTGGGTTTTAGTCTAAGCTAAATAAAGTTTCATTTTCCTTTTTTTCTATCTTCCTGCGACCAAGAGAGACCACCGCGCCTAGCCCAGTGTCCTGCCTACCGACATTTCAGAACCACAAACAGTTTTATTAGATTTTTTAACACTTCCATTGAACCTGCATCCATTCATTGATCGCCCTAATGAACTTTTTAAATTAAAAAAAAGGTCGTGGCTAACATATTATCCGGTGGCACGCACCCTACCTCAGAGACACAAATTTAATTCTCAAGTCCCGTTTTGTCAACCATATGCGGTTTTGGGCCTACTTTTTGTGGTGCGTTTAGCCTTTCAACATAATTAGTGTTGAGTTTGGACTTTTCTGATGTGAAACATCTATAGCCGCATGTAAAACTAATTTCTGGCGTGGCGACGCATGCCGTGGCGACGCGTCGTCACGCTATATGATGGTGTATATATACAGTCTATATGCAGTAGTGTGTACTGTGTGGCGAGGCGTCGCCATGTATCGACTCGTAATATTTTATTTTATAATTTATGCCATATTTAGTTTCTATCGCAATCTGTTCTTTTCAATCATATTACTTTTACAAAATAATGTCGATGTTTCACATCTACCAGGCGTCCCGTGACGGCTCACATTTTTTTGCTGTAAAATTTTATTGTTAAAATAGAAGATAATTGTCGAGGTTTTCATGAAAGTGATTTTTCTGTATATGTGCCTACAAGTTACAGTTTTGTGCAGTTCGTTATATGAATATCGGTTACTGAAGTTACAATAAACTATTATAATTATCTTTCTTTACTTGTTTTGATATGATAGAAGCGATATTTATTTTCCTACAATACCAATTTGGCGTTAATTGATAACTTTCAGATAGTATCGAAAAGTTCATCATTTCAGAGGGCGTTACCGTATAATATGTCAAAACATTTTAATAACTGATGCAGTACAGTCAGTCTAAAAATGTTTATTAGTGTTCATATAAGATTATTAAAATTTATCACACTGTGTACAGTAAAGTCCAAAATGTTCAGTAGGTACTTTTTACTTCATAATAGTGGCGAATTCTATAAATAAATAAAAAATCTTTTTAAACTTGGATATTTTTGTAGAGTGTATGTGTTGGATATTTTTGTACATACACATGTATAGTATTCTATTAGTCAAGTCCTTTCATTTGATACCCATATTGAGGGAGTTATGATAAAATATGTAAACCACCATTTTGTGACAGCGGCGGCCATCTTGTACCTATTTTCATCAAATATAGCTTAGAACACTCGCGACTAACCTCACTCACCTTTCAAATAAAAGAAACAAATCAAAATCGGTACATACGTTCGGGAGCTACGATACCGCAGGCAGACACACACACAAACGCGTCGAACTTCTAGCACCCCGTCGGTTTTGCGTCGGGGGTTAATAAAAAGAGTTGCACCGAGCGGGGTTATAGTAGTATAACCCCGCTCAGTGCAACTCTTTTTATTATACATCATGCTATTAAAATGGAACCTCACCACAAAACTGCCCTACTTAATTTTGCGCAACAATATCTTGATTTTGGATTGGTCGATTTGCCGACGAAAAAACGTTGAAGGTCGAGTCAAATCGTAAGATTAACTTTATCGCGGTATTCGCACTGGTTATGATCAAGCGCATTTTGTGCCACGACATGAATCTGGTCGCGTAACAGTCAATTTATGTGGTGGATGAGTCAAATGTCGGTCCACCAGCAGTTTTGTCAATCTGAAGAACGTCACCAATGCAAGCAATGTATTATTGTTCTTCTTCTTCTTTTCGTGTGGTTAGTGACTAACCTGGTGTCAGAGTTTTAATGCTGCCCATGGGCCTCTGACAAACTCAAACTCAAAGTATTTATTTCAAATAAACCAATTACAGGCACTTTTGAATTGTCAAGGTGTCGGTCAGTCCGAGAAATGAAGCTAGTTGCCCATTCCAAAGGAGTAGGCACCTACCTGACTTAGCATCACATACTGTTGAGAAATATCTGGGCAGGTATGCCAGTTTCAAGGTTATCACTGCTTTTTTTTAATTGTTAATAATATGGTAGCGTCAATAGCAAAACAAGGAGACAATTTAGAACTATGATGCTACTTTGGTTTGAGTTGTTTGAACATAAACAAGAGCCACACCAACACTTTTTCAAAGATTAAGATGTATGATGTCTCCTGCTTTCGCGTATATATTCACTATGCTAAGTGAAAAATTAGAGCAACGTGGCTCTATATCACTCGAATAATTGCTTAACCACCTTAAACAACAGCTACCGGCAATCATTGCAGACAGCATTGCTCGTGCAAACACCATTTATAAGTTATAAATTAATGATTCTCTAATATGAATATTGATATTTTGGGACTGCAACTTTTTTATATTTAGTCCATCTATCGAAACATTTGCAGTGGGCGTTTCAGTATTCTATGTCAAACATTCTCCTAACTGATAAAGTATGCAGTACCGAATGAAGCATGGCTCTGCTAACTTATGTCTTACTGCTGCAATTCCTGAACTACACTCTGGCCAACAACTGTGTTATTGACAATACTCCAGACTACATCACCTGGGAAAAAGAACTCTTGGAAGATCTAGAGTGCGGCTACACCTCAGAGCACGCGCCAAGTGAGAACACAATAGTGAATGTTTCTTACATCATACAAACCTTCAATTTCAATAGCGAAGAAGAAGTGATCACAATACAAATGTGGATGAGCACCGAATGGAAAGACGAAAGACTGAAATGGGACCCCGAAAAGCATCACGGCATCAACGAGACTGATGTATCAAAATTTTTTCATTTATGGATTCCATTCTTTGGAATAGCTGACACCACAGACTTCCGTAACAGTTACCTAGCCTTCTATAACTATGAGTTAAAGAGTACTGGAGACGTCCATGGCAAACATTTTTTGCTTCAAGAGGCTTGGTGTAGAAACAAACTTATGAACTGGCCATACGATGTGCAAGAGTGTAGCTATGAAATCGTAACTAAGGAATCGTCTTGGGACTCAGGAAATTTTACAGTTAACTATGATATTACAGTAACGGAACCTAGTAGCGCTGAATGGTACATGTACGATTACAAACAAGTGGAAAACAGTACCAAGAGGCAGACGAAGTTTATCTTTTTTATGATGCGGGAAGCAGTGGGCTTGTCTGCGATTGTCATCTGTCCTGCCTTCGTTTTAACCGTTTTAAGTGTATTGTCGTTGTGTTTGGATGTGCGGCGTAACGTGCGGCTGGGAATCATCTGCTTCAGTTTACTGGGGCATTATTATTTCTTGACAGAGTTGTCTCACGATCTACCAAAGGAATGTCATTTCCCACCGACCGTATTGTTGTACTATCGCGGCTCTGTTGTTTTATCTGTTATCATTGTAATCTCGACTTTCTTTTTGGCTGCAATGTGTAAGTTGAAATCAACGCCACACGTTCATGTAAAACTAATCAATGATTTTGTGTTTCAAAATAAGTATAGAATGTATTTAGTGTTCCCGCGATGGGATTTTGATGATGCTACAGTTGATATCAAGCCAAGCCGTGAAGATTGGGTGAAGTTTGCGAACATTGTGAATAGTATTTTTATATTCTGTGTTGTTTTTGCTTATTTTGGTTTGTATGTTACAAAGATACCCGCACGAATGCCTATTAGTATGAATCATGATTAATATAAAAAATGATTTTCTTTAACGCTCTCACCACAAAAACACATAACGTACTAAAGGTAATGGGTGGAAAGATATATTTAAAACATATTTACATAATTCAATTGAAAAATCGATGAACAATTTTTCTGGCTTGTAGAACCAAAGGGTAGTATCCCCATATGTCCAAAAGACCTGATTCTTCAATTTGAAACTACAATGATACAAAAAATGAAGAACAGATGAAACGCAGGTTGGTCAACTTTTGTTCACCAACAACTACTCCTTTATCGGCCCAAATGTCGGACAAGATTTTAAAAATCTCTTCAAGGGTCTCCCTGCTTGATTCTTTTGGTAGACAAGGATAGTCTGGTGGTGGAGGTTTTGCTTTTGTGGTAGATGTTCTGCAGGATATTAATATACACGTAGGTGCTTTACGTTGCTCTACGTTATCTACTTCTGGTGTTTCAAGAATATCAAAGTTGTTTTTTAATTTCAACTTGAATTTAATTCTACAGATGATTTACGGAGTTTGATCTAATCGTTTTACGCTATTTCGAATCATTTCAGTCCTGTGAATGTTGTGGTTAAAGCTCGCTACCACGCGTTATTGTCGGTGCTCAGAAAAATTGCGAATTCTGTTTAAAATTTAAAATTTAATAATAATTTGTTTATTTGGTTACTATTTCAAGGCTTACTGCCAGAGTCTGTACACGAGTAATCTGTGGGTCAATTACACCAAAAGATCGCTGAGTGTCCTGCGCGTCCAGTACAATAATGGTTTCAGGATGTTGTTGGGCCTGCCTCGCTACTGCAGCGCGTCGGTAATGTTTGCGCAAGCTCGCGCCGACGGGTTTCACGCGATTTTACGCAAAAAAACTGCGTCGCTACTGAGGAGAGTGAGAGACAGTCGCAACAGCATCCTGAGGACTGTTGCAGAGAGCTTCAGCACTCCAATTGTTAAGCAGTTTGTGCAGAGGGTGATTGGTACTAACACTAGATATTAAGTTGTTTTTATATCATGTTACTAACACTCTATGGATTTTTTGTGTCCGAAATTAAACAAAAAAATATATATATATATAATTATTATATCTATCTCATTCTCAGTCTATCTCATTCTGGGTTACTCCGTCGGCAGAAAATCATGTTGGCGGTGTGGTTTCTTATCTAAGAAGCTATTGCTAACGCTCAAGTTCTGCTTCATTATGGATGATGACAAAAATTTGTTTATTAGTCCGTCAGCTAGTTTATTAAAAAATACGACACGTATTTTTGTCTTTTTCCAAGTAATCAAAGGATTACGTCGATACATTGTGCTAAAATGTGGCATGATGTGGCGCGCCCCCACTCCACAACTTTAATGCATTTTATCTATTTTTTATTTATTTATAAGATAAAGCAAAAAAACCGTGTATAATTGTTTTTTATTATCAGACTGACGAACTAAATATGATTTCTTTTTTTTACTCTGTCATCATTTCCATTGTAACAGGCGGTTGCCGCGTTTGTCCTTGGTTCCCAAGCAGTGAGGTCCTATGATACATCTGCGTTTGTTATCGTGGTTTTCTCCCTTGCCAAGTTTGGCATTAGAGTTTCCAAGTACTTGGAGGATGGAACACAGAGGACCATGGAGGTTCTCTGTGTTCATCAGAAGATTTGGTTATCCGGTCATTAAACTCCTCCACTTCTTCATCTTGAAGTGCTGACGTAGGAGCATTGACTTGAATGATGGTCAGAGTTTTCTGTTTTGTGATCTGAAACTTTAAACCTACTCCACAGGTACCTGCTGCTTTGGAATGAGCCACATTTTTCTGACTGACCGACCCTTTGCCAATTCAAAAGTGTCTGTAATTGGTTTATTTTAAATAAATGCTTTGAGTTTTAGTTTAAATTCAAATATTTGTTTGCAAAAAATACATAGTTTACAAGAGAAGATCTTACAGCCTTAGCCTACGTTGGTGTATTCTGCCTGCAAGCCACCGTGCAAATTTTAAATGTTGAAATGTTATTTATCACATTATTATTATAAATACAAATATCATTAATTAATTTACAATAAGTTCATTAATTAATTCTCTACACAAATATTTGTATGTGCTGAAAATTCTTTTATGCTGTATCAACACTTTTTTTTGTAACCACTCTGTCAATTTTGTTTTATAAACATTACTATGCAACAATATAAATTTATTTGGTGACCTATCTACTATCCGCCCCACGTGGTTTGCCAATTCATTATTTTGTATACATGAATCCCAAAAAAAACCACTTGTAAAAAAAATTACACCTTTTCACTTGATTTGCTTTCATAAGAGTAAAATTTAATTTAACAAAGCAATTATATCAGATTATGGCACAAATGTGTTAGGCTTTCATCGTTTGGCTACCAAAAAAGCGACGTCTGATCGACCTCGACTACTGCTATTATAATAAAAAATGATTTGATTTCGTTTTAAGGTGTCTTCACCTTCTCTTCTTACTTCAGACAAACCTATGATGATGTCCCAGTTAATATTCAGTGCATTTTCTAGGTCTATTAAACGCTCTTCGGTTCTTAATATTCGGACATTATAGGTGAGTATAGTAAGTTTATTGGAGTCCTCTATAACCTAGAGGACTTCAATAAAGTTTTAGTCACCACCAGTATTATTCATCTAACGACTTACTTACAATATAATATGAACATATAATACATACACATACAAACATATGACACACACGCACGCACATATACACATACATACAAACATATGACATATACATCCACACACATAATTATATACATAATTATATTGCTAATATTGATTACATTCAGTCCGTTTATCGAAGCATTCGCAGTGGGCGTTTCAGTATAATATGACAAAACTGTACCGACTGATACAGTACTTACGCAGTATCGAGAAAACTATGGCCCTGATCGCTTATGTCTTCCTGCTTTATTTCCTGAACTACACTCTGGCCAAAAACTGTGTTATCGACAATACCCCAGACTTCATCACCTGGGAAAAAGAACTCTTGGAAGATCTAGAGTGCGGCTACAACCCAGAGCACGCGCCAAGTGAGAACACAATAGTGAATGTTTCCTACATCATACATGCCTTCAATTTCGATAGCAAAGATGAAGTGATGACAATACAAATGGCAATGGGTGCCAAATGGAAAGACGAAAGACTGAAATGGGACCCCGAAAAGCATCACGGTATCAACGAGGCTGATGTGTCGCGTAAATTTGATTTATGGTCTCCAATGTTTGGACAATCCAACTCGACGGACTTCCTCGAGGCTTCACTAACCCTCTATAGAACTGAGTTGAAGAGTAATGGAGACGTCCGCTGCACACTTTTAATACTGCAAGAGGCTTGGTGTAGAGTCAAACTCACAAACTGGCCATACGATGTGCAAGAATGCAATTACGAAGTCGTAGTAACGGAATCAGGATCTGGGGAAACAGGAAATTTCACAGTTAACTATGATATTATAGTCATAGAACCTAGTAGCGCTGAATGGTACATATACGATTATAAGCAAGTGGATAGCAACAGTACCAAGAGGCAGACGAAGTTTATCTTTTTTATGATGCGGGAAGCAGTGGGCTTGTCTGCGATTGTCATCTGTCCTGCCTTCGTTTTAACCGTTTTAAGTGTATTGTCGTTGTGTTTGGATGTGCGGCGTAACGTGCGGCTGGGAATCATCTGCTTCAGTTTACTGGGGCATTATTATTTCTTGACAGAGTTGTCTCACGATCTACCAAAGGAATGTCATTTCCCACCGACCGTATTGTTGTACTATCGCGGCTCTGTTGTTTTATCAGTTATCATTGTAATCTCGACTTTCTTTTTGGCTGCAATGTGTAAGTTGAAATCAACGCCACACGTTCATGTAAAACTAATCAATGATTTTGTGTATGAAAATAAGTATAGAATGTATTTAGTGTTCCCGCGATGGGATTTTGATGATGCTACAGTTGATATCAAGCCAAGCCGTGAAGATTGGGTGAAGTTTGCGAACATTGTGAATAGTGTTTTTATATTTTGTGTTGTTTTTGCTTACATTGGTTTGTATGGCACAAAGGTGCCTAAACCTACACATTACGATGTAAATTATGATTAAAATATTTGATTACTTTGAACCTCCTTCTTGCTCTGAGTCACTGATTATTGAGGTCTCTAAATATTTTTTTTTATTTTCATTTTAGGAAAGCTTACAGACTAATAACACATTATTGTAACAATATTAAAATAACTAAATTGCTAATGACAAGGCTTCAAAGTTAAATGCAAAAATATTATGATCACAGTATTAATTCCTCGATACCTATTGGTTAATTTCTTTCGTTAATACTTAATAAAATGTGCCAATTTGTATTTTTTCGACCGCGATTTACAAAATTATTTCTTCACCAATACTGTCAAAACGATGAAAATAAACATCGTGAGGAAACTGGCATGTTCTAGAACTAAAAATTCGAGACATGTGACATCCACAAACCCGCACAGGGCCCGCGTGGTGGCTTAGGCCGGGTCTCCACCAAAGCAGAGATGTGTGCTGTGCGAGAAGAGATGTTTTTCAGCTCGGGTGCGAGGCGTTGCGTGCTCAGTACGCGCAGTCACTGCACGCCGCTCACATCTTTCGTCTCCACTGCGCGTCGTCCGCGCACAGCTCACATCTCCGCTTCCATCGCGCCATACACATATTACACATCTCTGCACAGCGATCTGCACTGTCGCTGAATGGAGAGGAGACGTGTCAAAAACACAATTCTATTGGTTGTTTAAAAAACATCTCCTCCACGCTCGTCTTCGCTTTGGTGGAGTCTCGGCCTTATGGTTTACTCCCTGCTACAGACCGCCTGTCCCAGCATTATAGGCCAATTACACAATAAAGATTCTGTTCTTACTCTGCAATAGCATTTATAATTCATTTTAAAACAAAAGTTGTAAGCTCAGTCAATGTGTAGACGCGCCACAACACGGGACTCCTTGTAAACGGTTCAACATAAGTAAGTACATACCTACATCAAATTATAATAAGTTAGTTACGTACACGAATATCTGGCGTTTGGTGTTTCACTAATGTGCTAATTAATCAGAGCAAGTGAGAACGTCTTGTCTTATAATCGCTTATATCGCTACGCACTTTGATTTTAACGATAATTGATGGCGTTGGGAATTAGCGGGAATAGCGCGAAATTCTCGCTGAACATGGAATTTGTGGGTAGTTAGTTGTGAAGTAGATAATTTGGTTTAAATAATTGGGTAAATAGTTAATGTTGAAGTGTATGGTAGTTGAACTCAATGTGTAAAGAGTTTAGAGTTAAGTCGACCATTTGAATTTGAATTTCACATAGTACATTCAACATTTCTTATGTCTTCCTCTACTCGTACAAATATCCACATTCATACTCAAAACTTTTCTGACGACATTTTCTCATTCCTCTACTTAACATGCCCATACCATGACAACCGATTTCCGCACAACTTTTCAGTCACTTTCAGACTTCCACTTATATACTTTTTCCATAATTTATGCATTCTCGTAACCCTCCAAGCAACCAATAAAACAAAAAAAAAGAATCTGGTAATAGTTGCACTGCACCCTAATCGCGTAATACACATTCAATGAAAATCTGAATAATTTTGAAGAGCTAATCCATTGCTTCATATGTTCGAAAAAATTGTCTGCTTCAGCAACGGAAATAACGCAATGAATGTTGTTGAACTATAAAAATGAAAACCATTCCTACCGTGTGTTGCGCAATTATCCCGCTGATAGTGTTACCTGATAAAAAACACAAAACAAATAAAAATAACAACCACTTGATTTGATATTCCTAATGTTACGGTGGAACAAAAAGAGGAACATAACGAAACCGAGAGTTACTTATTTTTTTCGTTATTGTGAATATTTTTGTCTTATTTTTGTCCGTAACCAGATGGTTCCAAGGACCATACCTCGGAACTATCTGGTTACGGAGATATTGAAGGCAGACGCTTATGCCGCTGAAAAAAAAGCTTAACGAAAGCGATACTCCCCGTCGTTGTGGTTTTTTTCTGTACTGGACTTAATAAACCTTCTGGTTACGATGACATTGAAGGTCAAAGTTGTAACTTTATTATCTCGAAAACCAGTTTAAATATTTTGACTGAACTTTAAAAACCCTTATAAATCCTCTGTACGCTGCACAAAATTTTCGGTGTGTTACATTGCGCACTGCCAAAAACAACGAATTTTCACACCAAAAATTAATGTCGTTTCCCAGCAATAATATGTGCTCAATGTCACTTACTTTGATGTACAGAAGGTGTAAATTACGTTTATATGATGGGTTAATTTCACACCCTGTATATGACATACTTTTTCTTCTTCTTTTAGTGGCGACGGTATTTTTTTTTTAATGTTATTAAATTGAATGCGCTCACTTATAACATACTGTCTTACAAACATTAATACAATATCGTCGCTTAGTTAGTAGCAGCCGACTATTAAGTTTGTGCTCGTGATTATTGATGTAAATCTATTTTCTGTGTACCTACTCGAGTTTATTATCTTTTTGTATACACATGTTACTGTAACAAAACATTTTTATTTTTAACTAGAGGTGGCATTAAAATTAATAAAACGCCACATACTACATAAAAACTTGTCGAAAGCCCTTCATTTAGATTACTTTTGACGACGTTACTTTTACGATTCCCACAGGAAGAGATAGTGGCCATTATCCTACCCTTTAGGCCACGCAAGGACAATGAAATTAACCTACCGTACTATCACAGTTACGCACAGGTTTGATTGTAAATACAGGTTAAAATAGGAGGGTGGGGGTAGGGAGGCGGTTACTTACACCATAGAAAATTAAAATATTATTGTATTTTTTTTAGGTGTATTAAAATTAGTTTAAACAGTACTTATGCGACATTTTTTGATACTTGCCTAAAAATCAAAACCTATAGAATTCTTCCCGTTGAGCTAGAATTATGAAGAGGAAGAAAAAGAAGCTAGGTCTCACATCACAAGCAAAGCAAAGATAAAATTGACAATTTGTAGTTTTATCACATAAAACTTAATGGTTTTTTCAACTACAAAGATAAGTTTGTTCTTGGGATGAATACGTCCCAACTACGAAACCCTTCATTGCGCGTGGTCCGACTCGCAATTGACCGGTAATATTTTCATTCTATGTAAAAACAGCCCATATCATTGACCAGTATACCTAAAAAACCTTCATAATAATTATCATTACTTTTAAGTACGCACTATTAATCTCTGCCGGCCCCAAAAGAGACACATGGCGTGAAATTAATTAGTTAACTCAGTGCCATCACGCCGCATATTTTATTCACTATGTTTTTAATTTAAAAGTTAATTACCACACTCACAGGGGATCGTGTGTGGTGAAATTTTCGCAAAGGGAAGTATTATTTATTTAAAGTTGTCAGAAACGATTATCTAGGGATATGCTTGTGGGCTGTAGATGGTTTATCTGAGGTCCTGCTCGTGATAAAATCATAATTAGGTCACTGGACAGCAGAACATAAATAAGTAGATATAGAGCATTACATAGCATCAGGCCTGTATTCCCCGAAGCGGTAGTACAATGGGTACCTCTAACTAAGAGGCACCCACATTTTACCGGTCATGTAAATATGTATTGTATTATGGGGCGAGCCTACTGCCATCAAGCGGACACAAATCCAGGCTTCCTGAGAAATTCCAAATGTAAAAACCCACTTTCTTCGACTCGGGAATCCAACCTAGGGCCTCATGCTCAGTAGTATCTTGATCTAGACCAACGAGACAGTCGTAACCATTATACGAGTATAATATTATATTGTCTACAAATGCAGACTAACCACTTAATTTGCCATGAAATGACAATAACACGACAAATTGATGTAGTGTGTCAATTTAATAAACAATTATTTTGACTGAATAGGTTTGGGAGGTTTTTCTATTATCACCAACTTTGTGTGGTTGTTCAACAATGTTGTTTTTAAATAGAATTGGCAAAGAAGCATTTAGCATCCGCAAGTTTAATGTAATAGGTAGGTACTTCTTAAGTTCAAAATTAACAGGAAAGGAGGCAGAAAAATAAATACGGCAATTAATTACAATAAAACAATTATTCCAACACAAAAACATCAAAGTAAAACAATTAAATTAAAATATTCAGCACCTACCTACCTACCGCCTTCAAAGAAACAACCCAAACATGGAAAGGGTACAAAGATGCCGACGAAAAATCCAACATGGCCGCCGTATTAGGCGCCATTAATATTCTTGTAAAAGTTGACGTGACGTCAAATATTCTATGATTAACGACCAAGTATTGTTTGGTGACCTTATTGTCCTTCTATTCCACAAAAGGTTTGAACTAAAATCGCGGACAAGAGAAATTTTTCGGTGTTTTTTTTTAATATCTCCGTTGAAATCCCGTCGCGTGTCACTTTTACGTTGGCAGCAAAATGGGAAAGATATAAGCAAATATTTGTGCTCATTTTTCAGTAAGTGGCCACTAGGTGTGGCGGAGCGTGTTCTATGGTTATTCATTTTGTAATATTCGTGAATTTCAAACTTTTGAACTGAATGTTGAACTTGCAGTCCTGTATAGTAAAATGTATTGTTTGTCATATTCAATAACGGCCACACGGGTCGATCAAAGGTTGACTACGCTTGCCACGGTTGTTTCGTGGATGGGTGACCATCCTTTACATATCGTATAACCCATTGTTGGTTTCAAGTATGTGAACCTTTGCTTTACTTGTGAAAGCAGTAGTATAATTTAATTGTTATTCTTCTTCTTCATTCGCAGACAATCGCTACGAGTAGTAGGAAAACCAAAAATCTGTCAACCAGACGTAATAAGAGGTAACGTGTTACCCAGTAACTTGGTTGTGCAGGTCAGAAAGTTAGTTACTCCATGTAAAATACTGGGTCTAAATTTCAGCTGCATACAATTAGACTAGGAGCCGACCCAGACATAATTGGAAAAAGACTAGGCAAATTCAGAATCAGAATCATTTCTTTGTATTCGACCATCAGATTGATCGACCATGTCATTTCTCTCCTCACGATTAAGCCTAAACACTAATGTAGGTATTTTCACACCTCACTCGGTACTGTAGAGCCTGAGTGAAACCTTATGTTGAACATGGTTGGTAATAATCTGACGGCATTCGAACCTTTAAATTATTTTTAAACTGGTCGATTGCTTTTTGTACAAGTGACACACCAACTCGGGCCGTGGGGCTTGGCAGATGTATTCGTTATAATATATGTGGTGTTTTTCGTCCTATGTGTTTGCTTTCATAGCATAGCAAATCCCCTACACACACAGATTACACGCTCTACCACTGAGCCCCCTCAGTTGAAGGTCTTCAACCTTCCACAGTACCTACAATCCATGATTATGATTACAATTGTTATATATACCTACATTGCACATCTACCATTCCTTCTCCGCTATTTCTAAGGCCATCCGCGGTCATGCTCATGATAAAAGCTATCTTGGTGCCTCAAATAGCCTCCAATACTACATTGTCGTCTTAACTTTAATTCAATCTCGCTATCTAATTTAAAGGCTTTCTGGCAAATTGATTCCGTGTTGTTGTTACAGCGCCATAAGTTTTTTGTGGGAAGATGACATCTTAAACGCCCCTTCGTAAGTATTGAGTATTGGAAAAGCAACAACAGTTTTTTGGGTGAGTCAAAACAGACAACCACAAATTGGCCTTGGCTGAAGACATTGTTTCAAAGCCAAGCTATCGTAGGAATATAGTATTCGTATATAAGAAGTTACGATCTAGCCTGTCTTCAAAACAATGTTCACAGTGTTTTGGCTTTTTCTTTGAATGCGTCTATTTGATAATGCTTGAAAATAGATAAGGCTTTCCCCACAAAACCCACCTTGGTAGCCAAAATTACTTACAGTCAAATCCAATTCCCTGCGGCAACCTATAAACCAACTCTGGATACATAATAAAAGATCAAATATTCAACATTTCCAAGAATCAACGCGCAAGATAATCGAGCTTAAACTATCTAAGACATATTGCGCGGCACTTCACTTGGTTTCAAAGGGCACAAGACAAACATGTAGAAATTATTTCCCCAAACAAGTTTGAGCAGTCTTACGGAGCGTACAACTAAACTAGCAACTCGTAACGTTGACGTAAAATATGGGAGTGACGCGGAACGACGAGGATGTAGGGATCAAAGAAGGAATAAGGAATTTGAAGAGAAGTGGAGAGAGTAGTCATTAGAAGATTTTTCATACTTGTAGTTGAAGTTAGGAGATGATAGTGAAATACGATGTCATCTTCCAATAGTCTCTGTCTCTCTTTGTCTGTGGGAGAAAGTGTGAATTTATTACAGAGCCAAGTTAAGAGTTTCTAACAATGTATACTAGATGGCTCTGTAATAAAAATGTATTCTGTGGGTGAGCAAAACAGTATAGGCGAGCTTAAAAAATTGGAACAAAAAGTCAGTTTAAAGGTTTCAAGTGTCAAAAGTTATTTTTTTTTCTTCTATCATGTGTACGAAAGAACTTCGTTCCTGATGGTGGTCCCCGACCGCCCACGTTTGTTTTTTTGTGGGACATTTGTACCCCAAATCTAAGATTCGTCTAGGCAAATTACATCTGTGTACCTCCAAACAAGTTTGCATACTTAGCTTGCAGATTTCACGCTCAACCGGCGAAACGAACGGTAACCGCTGTACTTAGCCACTGTGCCGGTCGTCCTGCAAGTTGTACTACAACTTGCACAAGCTTGCAATACTTGCACCGTTTTAGGTAATTAAGATGCGAGGTCGAGGTAATTAAATTGTTTTCCGTTTTAACTCTTGCTTGCGTTGCGCCTTTGTGGTCCGTTAAATCTGATTTATCTTGTTTTCCGGGGTTGTTTTTGCCCATTACATAATTAGTTATACAGTCTTTTGTTTTTTGGGCTGTTGTTTATATTTAATTTTTTTCATTATTCGAGGGTACCGATTTGAAAAGCAAATACGGTATCTTTGGAAGAAAACGAAATAACAGTAATGTAATTGATAAAATTCTGTCCGAAAAAGGTAAGCGACGACACTAAGTGATATCATAATAATTTACACGAAGACTTTTATCACAAGAAACCGGTCCTCCATCAAATATAATGACCGCAGTGATCACCTAAAAATCCATCAAAACACTTTTATTGGGAGTCATCAATTTTGTTTTTACAACGGACCACGATGTCTTTTACAAATAAGACCAATTTATTTTAGTCTTTCGACACAATTGGTTCAAACTTGAGAGAAATGCTGGCCATTTGATTGAGACAGCAACCGTTGAATTCAAGATGGCGTTTGACAAATGGAACCATTAAAATATGTTCCATTATGATCTTAAGACGTTTCCGGGTTGAATTCTGGATTAAGAATTAATTGGACGCAGTAACAGTTTGGAATTGAATGGTTTCTTTGAAGTTTGAAAATTATCTAACACTTCACTCACAGACTTTCATATATAAAAATTTCACAGACTTAGTTTTTGAGGTGTATTATTGAATTTGCAAAGGTCGTAAATTTGCAAATCGTTTTTGTTTGGATTAGGAGTTTTTAATACACGAAGTGGTCACCGTTGCGCACCAACATAATCCAGATTTCTTAAAATCTATCTGGTCTTTAGATGCATCGATTACTGACAAATGCTTACACTGAATGAAGAGATCAAGTCTGTGTAGATCTTTCCTTAAAACACCATGTCATACCTAAACCATATACATGTTCCTCACGTGATCTGACCAAGACTATGAATGAACTTTAAAACAGACTATGAATTTTTATTTTGTTTCGGTTTCTCTGAGTAGTCATATAGGAAACACCATACTCATCTAGCTTTAATACATAATGTATTTAAAAGTGTTTATACAGAGTTGATACGACAGAGGGGCTTTCCTTTCCTTTAAACTGTCTATACTTAGTACCATTTTCAAGCTCTGTACCAAAAAACAATTAAATAGGAGCAGTAGTTTAGTCGCAAATGATTTTTTAAGTGTTTGCCCCGTTTGAACACGATGCATTATGTTTGTACGTATAGGTCATTCATATTAAAACGATAAATCTTAGTATAACCTACGATGCGTTTTTACAAGGTTAGTTTTTATTTACAATGGGTGGTTGCGTTTTACTCTGATTTGTAACCTATTTAGTTTGTTTGAAAAAAAAAACTAATATTTGGTGCTTTTTATTTTTATACCGTATCGATTTAATACTAAATACGTATAGTATATGTGCGTAGTGTAATTGAAAGCCCCTCTGTCATATTAACTCGGTATAGATTTACTACTAAAAATAAAACATTTATCATTTCACATTTTAAAATTTTATTTGAAGATAAAGCAAGTACCGCAGCCTCACAACCCCCTTTAGATCGAAGCTTAAATACTTTGAAGATTAAATAATTCTAGTTTTACAAAACAAACACGTTCAAAACCAAGATAAACTATTAAGAACATAAAACAACTACTGGAAGTAAGAAAAAACGTTAAAAGGGAACTCCGTACCAAAGCAAAACGCGCCACAGTCGTTAATGAGCGCCCCGTGTAAAGAAACAACGCCCATTGTTATTTAAAAGGGTTTCGCATTTTTAAAATATCTCTGAAGAAAGCATAAAATTAGCTGGACTATTTAAAATGCCGCGCGACAACGGGAGGCGACGTAAAGCGACTGAAAATAGGAAAAAAACCTTATTAGTGCTCTCGAAGGAGGTAATAGGGAATACTGGAAGGCGCAAGAAGGTTTAAACCATAAAATATTTAAATTAGGGGTGAACGTAAAGACGCCAGCACATCATGCTATTCCAAACTGTCAAATTTTCCCATTTGAAAATGAACCTTACGTTTTTGTAATAAAGTTTAAAAACTGTAAAAGAAATTAGACAGATTGGGGTAACTTGATGTGCTGACCTCTGTACCACACGTTGTCCTTCCAAACGCGAATGGAATTTAATCAAAAGAACGACTTAAGATTGTAAATAGTAGCATGTGATATTGTCGAGCTTTCATAGTATTCAGATAAGTTAGTTAAATAAGTATAAATGGGAATATAGACGACAGTAATGGCACAACATTATTCGAAACTAAATTAAATTGAATTCAGCGTTTACACGGTAACTAGAGAGAATATCTGGTCTGAAAATATTTTTTTTAAAACTTTACTTTTAAATAGTTTACAGATGAATACTGTTCCGAAAGAAATCATTTCAAATTACTTCGCTACCACGCTCTAACACCATCCAGTAATCCTGCACCAAAGTTAGTCACAGCAGTTAAAGTTTTCCGAGAGGCTTTTTAAGCATTCTTCTCCATCCCCGCGAGAGTGGATGCAGAAAGTTAACACTTGCAATTTTAGACTCGCTTCACAACTTTTTGGTAACTACATTTCACTTATTCCAAGTTTTTGGCGACTTTTTGTTACCTTTCTAAGAATTGCTCGTATTTTTGGCGACATAGTGACCTAATTTAATTATTTTTGGAAGTTATTTTTCGTCTCACTGAACGTTGTGCCGCATTCAAGCAGTAACTGATTCGCGGAACCCTTGTGTCTTTTCCTTGAGTTCTGCAGAACTTTATTAGGAATCGCTGAGCTACTCTATTGCTAAGTGTCATCTATACTAATATTATATGAGATATTTTTTGTAAGTTCGTATGTAGACTGCCACGTTGGTCCCGTATTTGCAAACGCAACTGCTGAGCTTGGGGTCCTTGTTTCAAAGTGTTATTGGGTTTTTCCATTAGGATTTTTTTATTAACAACCAGGAGTTTGAAAGTTGGGAGTGTTGTAACCTCGTGCCTCTGGTGTCGTGAAAACACGTTAAGCGCGTTAGTCCTGCACCTGATCTCTCTCCGGTCGTGTCAGATTGACGTCCTATGACAGTGAAGGAAGACAGAGTGTACCTGCGCCTGCGCGGACTATAATATCCCCCATGCCGAAGCCTGGTCGCCGCTGAGATTCGTCGCCATGGCCGGTGATCTTTGGAATTACTGATCCAATTTCGATTTTTTTTTTCAGTTATTGGAAGCTACAGTATTGTCTTAAAATATATTTTAAGAAATTTTACGGAAGAAGTCGTGGGTAAGTTATATTTAATTTTTATGTTGAAACAAAAGGATTCTCTCAGACGCATTCGCAGGCAGAAGCCGGTTGAATGTGACTGCCTTACCACCAAAATGTTTGCATAAGGTCATGTATATTTATTTTTCTATTAGCATACAGAATAACGTGATCAAACTCTAAAGAAGTTAGAAGAAAAAATTTATGAAAATTTTATTCATGACATTAAATTATAATGTATAAAGATTGGCAGGCCTGAGTCGGTAGTATCAACAAATTGAACGTATTATCATAATTTTGGTCGTCAATAGTGAATTAGGAAGTCGTTATGGACTATTTATACACAAACTTATTATGTTTTTTTTTCGTTAAAAAATACGGTTAGAACGAGATAACACGTAAGGGCAATAGATTATAATATACGACTTAAGGTCCGAGGTGCGCGGGCCTGCGGACGGTGAGTAATGGGTAGCTCACCAGATCAGTTTGGTTTGATCAGGACCAGGCCCGTGCCGGACGGCGCGTTCGTGTTCGTGTTGCAGCAAGAAATAGGCCCGTCAGGGCCGAAGCCAGCGGGAGTGTCCGATAGGGTTACTGCTTCCCTGGAACATAAAGGGCTACGGAAGAAACTTGTAATGGTCAGTAAGAGTCGGATCTTACTGACCAAAACCCATCCATTATGTTTCTTCAGCTCCACCCGAGCAAGATCATTTGAAGATTTCCCACCCTCAAAAAAATAAAAACACAATGTAACAAAACATGAAATAATAATATAACACATTCTGAAAATGGTGAAGTTTTGGGCCAACAAATCTGAAATATAGTCGTGCCAACGACACGATGAAGAAGAATAACAAAACACAACCAAAATCATTAACATTGATTCAAAAGTCGCGGTTCGAAATTAAAGAAATGGCTGACATTGAATTTTTTACTTTTCAACACGCGTTTATTAGTGTATTATTAAGTAAGATAATGGAGACTCGTGATCACTCATAGGTGTATGAGCGAGCGCTTTATGCCTTTTGTAAGAAGTAAAGTGTTTGTGGTATGTAATCTGTGACTTACGCACCAGTTCTCCCTAAAAGTTTAAGCATTAAGGTTTACAGCCGACTTTATAGCATACCTGTGATACCTTGGGTCTTGTGATTTAGCTTACCCAACTTACTTTATGTTACTTAAGTGTGTATTTTGGTTTCAATTAGGGCCACGTCTAAGGCCGGTCGTCCACGAAGCTACTCAAAAGTCTCCTGCTATTCTGTAGAAATCTTACTGTGAAAGCCAGGGTGAAGGAAGCTATCACTTGAAGCTAGGGAATGACATTATTGACAGCTCTCTTCATCTAAGTTTTCACTAGTAATATTTTAATGTCCATACACGACGCGTCACATAAAGCAATATTAGCTCGATTATATTTATTTGAAAAGCCTTGAAAACTAACATATCTCTTAACCTAATGCGATAGCCTAGCCACACAAAAAAACTCTGGCAACAACATAATAAACAAAGAAAGTATACGGCAAAATAGCAAACAACACATCATAAAAATAAAATAACAATAAACTAAAAATAACATAGTCATGTACAACCTATACAACATAAAACATTACAATATTAAAATTTGTAACGTAACTGATTGCATCGTGTATGAAGCGCCATTGACATACATTAAATATTATAACAATAAAATTATTATATTGATGTTATATTCTATCTAATAATTGGTGATTTAAGTTTGTAACACTTTATTTTGGGTTGTATCGAGGACTAAAGTCAGGTGCGATCACAAACACAGAACTCACTATCCACAAAACCGGTTACCAGGAAAACAGTCACCAAGTTTTTACAAACTTTCCTTTAAAAGGCTGACAAATTAATCTTATTTATTGTAATCCTTTAAGTGAAAACATAACGAAGTTTCCTCTTTGCAATTAATTCCCGAATTTGTAACTGGGTAACTGGTAACTCTGGTCGCTTTTACGAAGATTGATGTACTGTCAACTGTTACGTTTTATTCCAGGAGTTATTGGGTAGCAACACGGGCTGGAAACATGGAAAGATGGACCAAGTTTTGTTGTTTTGGATTGGGGACTTTGTTATCGTGATTTTTGACGAAGAAATATTATTAAAGGTTGGCTTATATTCTATATTAACTGACTAAACAAATTGAATACATGGAAGTAAATACTTTCAGGCGTATTTCAGCTCTAATACAAATACAACACCAACGGTTCCCGCTCAAATTCAAACGATCCCCTTACCTACGTCACGTAGTTTTCTGTTTCTGCTCGCACAAAATTTCATATTTACCAAATTCACACTTTATCTCTTACCATCTGTTTCTATTCCTAAAAAAACATAGATGGCTCTGTATTCATTATTTTTGAGTTTTGAAACTACCGCTTTTTCGTACGCCATATTTTCTGCCTGGTTACTCTTACCACAAGCTGCGATAAAGACTTTTAGGGTTCCGTACCTCAAAAGGAAAAAACGGAACCCTTATAGGATCACTTTGTTGTCCGTCCATCCGTCTGTCAATACCGTTTTTCTCAGGAACGCGTGGAGGTATCAAACTGATAATTATATCTAATACTCAGGTCTACTGTCCCTTGGAGCTCTGATAAAATCAAAGTTCTAAGCCAAAGCAATCAAAAGATACAGCCGTTTATGCCGCAAATTTCCGCAAATCTTTGAAAACTCTCACGGGAATCAAAACCTACAGGGTACTTCCCGTGAACTTAGAATCTTTAAATTTGGTACGAAGTGACGTCTTATAGTACAGATAAAGGAAAAATTGTGAAAACCGTAAATTTTTAATTACATCATACAATAAACAAAAAAACTTTTTTTTTATATAAAAATACCATAACTATTTCTCGATTGTCGTGATGGGTAAACTTTTAATTATATACCTACGGTTTGTACGGAACCCTCGGTGCGCGAGTCCGACTCTCACTTAGCCGGTTTTTTTTCCAAAACTTCGTAAAGCTTGGGCTTAAAATAACCAATTTTAGTTAAAGGTAAAGGTTGGGTTTTTTTAACAAAAAAAACTTCAGGTTAACATTTTTCCTAGTCTCCTTCTTCGAAGGATAAATTCATTTAAAACTCAAAGAAAACTTCCTCTAATTATTATTCCTGGAATTCGTTACACCAAGGATATCGTCCTACGTAACAATTTGAATTTCAGTCTGCACTAACTTGTTAATTCCATCGAAACATGGACGACGCAAGTTTTCAGTTTCACTCGTTTCGTATTGAATAAGTTTCGGATTAGTTTCAAGTTTCCACTTGGTAATATACTTACAAGCGTATAATTTGGTTGTACATATCTAGGAGTATCTAGGAAGTTTCATGGTTGCTTGTTCCCGATTAAGAGTGTGTTTGTAGTTAAAGTTAAAGAACTGTGGTTTCTATAATTCTTTGCCAATATTATAAAGGGATAATGTTTATGAGTTTGTATGTGTTTCGATTCCGAAAATTGGGAAGCATCAGTGTTGCCACGTGTTCACAGGATATATTGTAAAGTGAACCAAGAAGTTTCACGTTAAAAAGTAGCTGGTATAAAGTTAGTTATAGAACTTTAGGATGGTGGGTGCTACGAAAACAATAACCACACATGATGCACCCAAAATTTCGAATCGACCAAAATAAGACAGCAAAACAATGCCGTGTTATTTGAAAAGGGTCTGAAAGTGGATAAACTGAATAAAAATTTCGCTAATTGAGTTTTAAAGCATTATGTCTTTTTGACGAGCTAGTAAAGGACGTCAGCCTTCTGTATGCCTATCGCGATCTTTTAGAAGAATTTTTAAAGAAATAGGTACTTCCTTACCCACTCCATTCGTTCCACCTGCTGAAAGTTTCCCTCCTGAGGGCGACTTGCCTTGGCCAAACTGAAATTCTTTACACAGACTCCGGACCCAGATTGGCCGAAGCAAGCAAAACCTGATCAGGTGAGGATTCAAAGACAACTCCGCCTTGAAGTGTAAATATGGTGCAGATTCACAAACGATGGGACACTTAATATCGAGTTCTGCGTGTCCTGACACATGTACGTTACAGGAACTGATGGACGCTAGTGATGGCGCCACACGTAACCGAATTCTGGGCCGAGTCCATTTAGATTGCAATCGACACGCTAAGAAGAAGAACGAATTCAGAGGTCAAGTTCTTTATTAAAACCATTAGCGTAATATAGGTTGGCAATGGATGTAAAGAATGCCTGAAGATCAAACTCAGTGGTGTAATATTGGAACGACCTTTTTCCATGATTATGGTCTTACATAGATTACACCCCCATACAAAAACAAGTTATGAAAAAGCCTCCCTAAGCAACATAACCCTTTCACACTCCACACACTCGATCAATATCCAAACACGTCTCAATGTGTCAGAGATTCTCGTCGTCTCGTAGACAAGCGTGTAATACAAGACGAAGGAGACAGGTGGTAGGTACCTGTTGCCTGTTGATATCAACCAAACACGATGGATTTTATTATGAGAAAAGACATTTGTGAGAGTGTGCATTGATTTGAGGCTAGGTCCATGAAATCTTTCAGCCTATACAAATTTTCATTAGAAAAGGCAATTCTTTAACCCCTCAAATGCCGTATGAACCGCATAGGTTCATAGGTTCATAAGAAAACGTAACGAACGATAACTCTCGTAACGACCATAAATATACCCGTATAAATCGTTGAACTCTTATAAGCAAATGGCTTCTTATAGGTGAACATTAATGGGTTAATTACGAAACTGGCGTTTTAGACCCAAACCGTATCAAGTAGACTTCATAATTATTTGAATGCTGATGTGGTCTAGTCATGTCTGTCAAAGGACCAGTACTGGAGCTGCCGAGTCCTCGAGACGCGGCGACACCCCCCAGCTTAATGGACCGACGACGTTTAGACCTGCTGGTTCAGACTGGATGCAGAAGGGAGAGAGGTCCGGGACTTGTGGCGCAATTTGATAAAAAATTGCAACCTAGACAAGGTCTTACAGGCCTCACATTTCTTCTTTTTCTTTGGCCTTCCTCTCGTTACGTGGGGTCGGCTTTCTTAATCATGTGACGCTATTTAATACGGGATATCTCCCTCATGTCGCTTTGGACCTTCGTCATCCATGTGGCTTGAGGACCTCCACTTCCCCCCTATGAAGCCATGGAACAGCAGGCCTTATATTTCCACTTCCTCATATTTATATAATACTTTCTTATTTTAATTTATTGCATGCTTTTATCTTACTTTGTCCATCTAATATGTATGCTTCGTACTTGTATCTTATTCAAACGCAATGTGTATTTTTACTGAATGAAGGTTTAAACTGAATTTCAAACCTTTTCTAATTTACCTACATACAATGAGCACTCGATCCCTTTTTCTGAATTCACCATTCTCTTGCCTTTATCCCAATTTATTGGGGGCCGGAGTAACATGTCTTTTTCTTCCATCATTAGTCGTCATCTCGGTCGTCAACCCTTTTGTATCCATATCTTATTTCATACGTCCATCAATTGTTTCTTTGGGCTTGCCTTACTCTTACAGCCATCCACAATCATACTCAAAACTTTCCTAAGTTTTTCCACATCACATGCCTATACCATGACAATAGATTTTCACTCAACTTTGCGGTCACCGGAGTAACTTTCAAACTTCCTTACATTATTAAACCCAAAAGACATAATGTCCCAAAAGTACAGGTTAACTCAATCAAAATAATAATTCCAGTGGCACATTTCGTAATCTGTGCCATTTATAAACTGATTGCCTATGATTGCGTGACGTGACGCAATATCCGCACTTATTGCCCGGACGTTTCACTCGAGCAATATTTACGAGTTTAATGTACTAGCTCATTTTAAATGGAAATCGTCTGTCGTTATTATAATTAGGGGCGATTGTAAACTCGTTTATAATCGTTCGGTGACCAAAATGAAATGAAAATCACACATAGAGTTTTATTTCATTTTGTACATACTGTTTGTTATTGCTTTAAAGTATGGCTCTGACATAATTATCGGGATAAAACTTTTGTGTGTACGGTGCCTATTTATTTTTGTTTATTGAAAGCATTCATATTGATAATTATGACTACCACTAACGAGGTAGTAATATCAATATAAAGGCGGGTCGCGAGAGCTACTGATGAGCGACCCTGGGTTCGATTCCCAGGTTGGGCAAAGTGTTATTGGGTTTTTCCACAAGAATTTGTAAGTAGTAGCCAGGATTCTGGATTTGGGCCCGATTGATGGCAATAGGCTCGCCTCATATTATGCGAGAGGTAAACATAAATGGCAAAATGTGGGTGTACTATTGGTGCGCTTCTGGGCACCTTCCGGTGATTACAGGCGTGATGTTATTTTTATATGCAGTTACAAGTAGAAAGAATACATCTATTCAGCACTCACTCTGTACGTCATTATCATAGCTGTACCGCATGTCGTAGATGCTACGAAATTAATAATCAGCAGAGTGCAAGAAACATCTGTTTAGTAAGTATCTTTTAATGCTAACGAGACATCTCCAAGCCCGAAAGTCTGACAACCAGTCTTACCAAGGGGTACCGTATTACCCAGTTACTGGGTTGTGGATGTCAGATAGGCAGTCGCTACATGTAAAATACTGGTAATCAGCTGCATCCGGTTATACTGAAAGCCGACCCCCACATGGTTGGGAAAAGGCTAGGCAGAGGGTAGAGAGATCCAAAGCCAGGAATTTCAAAAACAAACGGCGAAAAATAAAGTTTCTAGGTATCAATCCACATAGCACTACGGCGCATTCCACAAACCACTGAACAAAACATCTTCTATCCAAAGAAAACTAAATGAGAAAGCTACAGTGTATCGAGCAAAGGGAATAAGTATAGTTTCAATATTTATTTGTAGTTATTATTGTTTGTGTTGCCAACTATTTATATCCAAGCGAGCAAGACAAATCGTAGCCGATCGCTGAACACGCACTGGGCGCAAGGAACGCTGCGAATACGCGAAATGGTTGAGGTAAAGCAGTATTTCGTTTCGATGAATCATCATCAGCTTCGGTCGGTTCTATCAGTCGGAGATTTTTGGTCCATTCTCCTCTACCAACCGAGGGGAGTAATAAAGTTTAACGTGTGTGTCTATCTGTGGCGTCGTAGCTCCCAATGGCTGAACTGATTCAGATGTTTTTTCATTCATATAATTCCTCACACAATTTATTTGGATTAATTGAACGCTGTTTCATAATTCTCCAGTCAGTCAAAGGAAATTGAGAAATTTGTGTTCATTATTAATATAATAATAATAAAATGTATTTATTTACCAAAGAAAGAAATACGCACACAGACAAACTTTAAACAGATTGTACAGAATGTTGAGCATGATAATAGCTCAATTTATACACAGTAAGTTCACAGAATTTCAATGCATACATATTTAATTAAAATGCATAAATATTATTATATTTCAAAAGTGATTAAAACTACAATAATGTAGAGCTTACTCGCTGATACGTATTTACATTTTTGTAATGTTGCTAATTGTTTGTATTAATACACAATCCCAAATATAAACAACTGCATTTTGTTTTGTGATAATAAAACACAAATCTATCGAGTCCAACAACAATTTATTATTGGCCCATTTTAGTTTTAAACAAAACATTGCCCAGTCATTTGATTTCAAAGCATTAATCTAAAAAAAACGCATTGCAGATGTACATAAAAATAGCCTACAATTGCCAAGATAATATGTTATTGTTGGCAGCTAAACAAACAATGCTTAAATAGTAACATATGGAGCCAATAAACTACACATATTTTTTCTGAAATGTCTGAGCCTATTTGGTGGATTTGTGTGAAAATTCTTATTTTGATACCCCGACTCGCAAAATCGCATGGCATCTCTATCATAGTATAAAATAAAGTCTTCCCCGCCGTCTAGTCTGACTCTCTGCACAGTTAAATCGCAACGGATTTTAATGCGGTTTTCATCAATAGATAGAGTAATTCAAAAGTAAAGTTTATGCGTAAAATTTAACCCGCGCAATAATAATAATAATAATAAAACTTTATTTCAGACCAAGGTCCATACTTTTGTTAGTATTTTTGTGTTAGTAACAATGGTGCTTACATAAGTAGGTTAGTATTGTTAGTTTTCGCAGTTAAAATTACTTATTTATTTTGACCTATGACTGTCCTCACCCAGTATCCCTGAAAGGGACAGTCCGGTCTGGCAGCTATCATTTTCAGGATGCTGTTGTTACTACCATGTAAGCGCTGTAGTAAGGAGGCTGCTTTCTTTCGCATGATGGCATGGAAACCATCTATGCGAGCCTCCGCGAACATTCCAGAAGCGCTACAACGCCATGGCAGTCCGCAATACTCTCTCCATTGCACCCGAGCAAAGCGCAAGTCGCTAGTTAAATATGTACAAAGGTGAACAAAATGTAAAAAAATAGTTTAAAAAAACTAAAAAACACGCTTTTTATAGAAAACCGAACTAAAAATAGAAAATAAATTTTACTTTTTTAAAAGCGTGGGGTGCTTTTTAAGATAATATTCACAGCCACCATGCACCCCACGCTTTTAAAAAAGTAAAATTTATTTTCTATTTTTAGTTCGGTTTTCTATAAAAAGAGTGTTTTTTAGTTTTTTTAAACTATTTTTTATTTCCTACATTTTAGTTCAAATTAATGTATTGTCATCGGTCCTCGATAAATCTACAAAGTTTGAACGAAATCTGGTCGTTTAAAGTGGGTCAAAATCGCTTCCAAATGAGTCGGTTACAAACATACATACAAGTGAAGCTAATATAAAGCGTGTAAAAATAAGGATAATGGGAAACTATTATCAAATTATTGCATTGTCATCGGTCCTTGAGACGTGTGCAAAGTTTCAAGTTGATCAGACTTTTAGAAACCGGTGAAAATTAAGCTCAAAGATTCCGTTACATACATACATAGATACAACCCGAGCTAATAAAAGCGTGTTAAAAATAACATAAGGTCCGATTGATTTTATATTTTGATTTTGAGAACGTTGTAGGCCTAATAGACTGTAGATTTTTTTATCAGTTTCTATATTGTTTTCGTTTTAGGATAAAGTCATGTTTCCGTATTTCTTATTTTTATATCGATTTTATTGAAGTGTGTCATGTGTTTCAATATTTTATTCTCTAGAAACTGCAGCAGTTTGAAGCACCCCAACTTGACGATCGAGCCTAATATAGTAGGCTATGGCTATTGACGTTTTAATCCAGACAAACTTAGATGTTAAACCGTAAGTACAATTATCGTATAAGACACTTTATTAAAGCTCCTTTTAAAAAAATGAATAGTTATATAATCGCAATTCTGTATGCCGTATCGTCCCTGACTCATAAACATATGCACCCCATAGTACAACCAGACCGAACTGTCCTAAGGCACTTGTCCCACCACCGCGCGCCGCCGCGCTGACAAGGAAACAACTAAAATCAAGAAATAGAGAACATAATTAAGTCCTGTGTCAGTAAATAGATACATATAAGGTGTTAAAAAAATAACTCTAATTTCGTGAGAGCATTGTACTCAACGTTACGAACAACTCTTTCTAATAATATAAAAATATTGAGCTGTTCCATACATTTATGAACACGTAACTCAATAAAATGTATGGAACAGCTCACATTTTTTTCGCCATTTCAGGGTTCATTCCATAGTAAAAGTTGTTCGTAAATTAACAATGCTCCCACGAAATTCCTAGAGTTAATTTTTTAACACCTTACATAATAACAGTTAACCAAACAATAGTTATCAATGAAAATACTTTGCTGAAAGACTCTCACGCGGTACATACGCATACGCAACTTTTTGCACTCGCGCACTCGTTTATAGCCATAATTGACATAACCACAGTGACATAATTACCCAAACAACACACTCGCTGCACGTTGATCGCCAAATCATTTCTAGTTACAAGCCCTACTCGCTTTTCGTTACTAGCCGGCGGTGAGACAGGTGCCTAATATTTACAATGTACCACAATTCGACCGCGGCACTGATTACCACATCGATTGCTGATTAGTCAATTGTCATCGTTCGAATGTGATCGAAATATGTCACATTCATCGCAATCATCGCTTCGTAAATAACAATACATTCATACACTGCTATAAGACTCTTTTGGCGCATGAATGACAGTGACGGGGGCGCTGTTGGTAAATATTTACGCAATTATTTTGTGAATTGTATTAAAAAGAACAAGATGGCGGCGTTAGTTCCGAATTCGGCCACAAGGCACATGATCCTTATGCAGCAATAGTTAACTAGTAATAACGATTCTCAAACTGTATGAGAAATAGTTTTGGAAGTCCGAAAAGAAAACGATGCTAATTAAATAGGCTTTCTCACAAGTAATAGCTGTGTTTAACACAATATTAATTACTTCGCTAAAGTTGTCTTGACGTATGAAATAGCAATTTTCAAAGAGACATAAAAATATACAATACGAAAGCTAGAAAAAATTGCATTTTATATGGCACTTTAAACTCCATCACAATATGGGGCAATAATCTCCAGAACTTTAATCTTGAAGTCATTTTATTGGTCAAAGCTCATAGTAATATCGTCACCGAATTAACAAGCAAACGGTATATAACCTCGATTTTGAAATTCTTAACAGCACACTCACGATAACATAAATGAGTTACAAAAAAAATATGTGTGTACAGTCGTCGTACGGTAATGTTACCAAAAGCAGTTTTAGCTGGTGTTTTATTCTATTGAAACTCCGAACCCATGCTACTCCAGATCAAGGTGTATATGTTACCAATGTTAGGCGGTCTACTATACATACAATACAAGTTATCGACAGCGTTTTTATTACGTTCTACCGCTGCATTTTTCTGCCCAGTGCGTTCTCCCCGCTAATCTAAGACGTTTTACACAAACACCATCAATCAGCCTCATGACAGAGCAATCGGAAACGGATTGTGAGCAACAAATTGAACGACGTCCCTCACGCGGCCTGCTGTTATCACTGCGTGAGGGACTGTTGTGAGAGTTTTTTGTTGATGAAGTTGTTGGGTTGTGTTAAACTTAGCTAAACCTAAAACTGTTTTGTTTGCGTTGAATTCTATAGGAAATCTCTTACTCTAGATATAAAAAATATAGTGTGTCCATCAGCCTGCTTTGCAAACGACATCCCTAATAGCAATTAATGATGCAGCTTGACTATTTATTAAACTATCCGTGGTATAGGTGAGACAGTGATCAAGCGCTCGTCTTAAATCCAAAAAAAAATACCTTTAAAGAAAACAGTTTGATTTAAACTCAAAGCAAACTCAAAGCATTTATTTCAAATAAACCAATTACAGGCACTTTTTGTCAAGCGGTCGGTCAGTCAGAAAGATGAAGCTAGTTGCCCATTCCAAAGCAGTAGGTACATATGGAGAAGAACGGGCAAGAAACTCCCTGGACACTCTTTTATATTAATATTTAGGACGCAAGGTTCATCAGTATCACATCGTAGAACTCTAACAAGGAACCACCAACGTATACTGCGCCGGTCGAAGTCATCACGTCAACGCCCTCCCTTCCGCTCCACCCAGAGCGGGAGCAGTAATTGGATGATTTCCCAGCCTTAAAAAAAAAAAAAAAGCACTCGCTGAAAACCAGTTTTATGGCTCTGTCTGTCTGGCATAGGGTCGCAGCATGCTGAGCGATGGCCTTTTTGCGTGGGTATAACGCATATTTTTCCTCATTTTTTTTGTATATTTGTGTTCTTTATTTGCGCCAAACTTACCTCAAAATAAACGTTTTTTATTTATTGCTTTTTACAGAAAGAAAATATTTAATTATAATGTATTAAATGCTTTCAAATCAATTCCGAATCCAAGCATATCGCACTATGTAAGCACAAACCTGTATACTCACAGTTTGAATACAGTTTCCACATAACAATCAGACAGTACGTTCACAAATCTTGGATAGCATTTAATAATATCTCCTAGCGAAGCAAACTTGCGCTAACTACATCTCTAGTTTACCTGCACGTTTAATATCTCGAGTAGTGTTGTGCGTGCGAGGTGGAATTGTCACGAGATGTTCATGAATATTTTGATAGGAATGGGTATTTTATTCATTCAAATATTTATCTACAGCTCTTTTGGTAATTGAGGTAACTACTTAAAATGATGATCATGAATTAAAAGAAACTGTCCAATTAAATATAATAAGATTGTCTCTTTAATGGACACACGATACAAAATGAATAACTTATTGCTGGTTGCTGTTGCTGTTATTTATATAGATTTAGTCATATCACAAAATATTTTACGTTGCAATGGAAAGAAATAAAAGGGAAGCTTGTTTTTCTCTTTTTAAAAGATTCCCGGACTCCTATGATTATAAAAATATCCTCGTATTTATCGTACACCACCTAAGAGCATTTATAGGTTAAATGCTCTAAGTACAACACACTCTGTCTTCGGTATTACAACAAAGAAGTATTTTATTCTACAGCAAAATCCACCTTTCGCCACGCTTATCACAAAAAAATGTCTGTTGAACATTCCAATATCTCGAACAATTTTCCATCACTACCGTTCTACAAGATAGTGTTGCGCCGGCATATTTCTCCAGAATGTGTAAACTTGTCCCGTGCTCGAATAGTTACGCACTTTACACAATGAAGGTGATTCTGGTCTGAGATTAATTAATTCAGAGCTGTGCTCGAGATAAATAGACGACGGGTGGACCGTATGTGTAGGCGGGACAAGTTTGTTCTTTGAGTATTTAGGTTGCAACTGGTTTAGTCCAAAGATACTAGGTTAAAGGAGTGCGCGATTTCGTTTTTAAGGAAATTTCTCACCGAATGGTTGACACTTCTCGTGACCAGAGGCCTGCCCGGCTAGCTCGTTCTTTGGCCAAAGAATTATCTTGATACGTGGCAATGCTGTCAGTCTTCTGGGCACATTTCCGAATGACAGCGATGCGGACGAGTACTTCGAGGTCTAAGCGTCTTTTTGTTTTCGTAGGTAAATGTATAGTTAGTTAGATAGTCATTAGATTTCTATGACCTTGAGGTATTTGAATTTTAATAAATAAAAGACAGGGTGTTATATACAGCGCTGCAAAGACTATATTCTCGGAAAGTCGTTATTGCATAATAATTCTGAGAACCCCACCCACAGTAAAAAACGAGCACAAAGAAGTCCCTAAAGGAATTAGTAAAACTTTTGGTGATATCCTAGAGAAAATTATTACGACAACAATGTTATGATGTGGCATTTATGGAATTGTGAGCATTTTGAATAGCTAATGTCGACTTATGTTGTCACCCCATAAAGGGCTCTTTTATGACTTGACATCATGCCATGGTTTGCGTTTAAATGAGATGGCCCATATAATTTAAACGATCGACTAACGTCGTACCCGACAGAAACGACAACTATACCTTTACCAAGCGATTATCTTCCTGGCAAGTGACTTTTATCCTAAAGTGTGAACTCGGGCCTATGAATAAGGTCCCAAGATGCGTTCGTTTATACGAGCTTAAGTAAATTTTCAGTAGTACAGGCCCATCGGCTTAGTGGAAGGTGAAACGGCCTGCGAATATAGCAGTTTTGGGTTCTGTTTTATCTATCTTCACGCTGCTTATCTACTGGGGTGCGCAGATTATTGTGGATTTCAAAACTTGGTAGGTAGAAAGTTTAGTTTATAGTTTCAAAGGATTAAGCATGCTTTTTTGATGCCTGAAGCATATTGACGTGCACTTATAAAAAACTCCACATTATAAAAGGAAAACAAATACGCCATCTTCGCGAATCAATGTTCTTTTCTGTGTTTTTTTAAATTTCATCCATCATTAAAATCATCGTCATCATTATCCTGGCTTTATTATTGGGGTCGCCGCTACATGTCTTATTTTTCTATCCTTTTGAAGTCATTATCTCAGCAGTCGCTTTCTAGCATATCATCTTGCACACTCTCTTTACTTACATACCTAAATCAGCATCATGCAAGGCCGATGCCTGACAGGTCAGCGGGATTGTCCGAAAAGGTTACCGCTGGAACACAAACGGCTAAGGAAGGAACATGAGTGAGTTTTAGTCACTAAGAGTCTGACACTCCCTTCCGCTCCACCCACAGTCATGAATTTGATAATTTTCCATCTTAAAAAAAAAACCACTTGCGCTTTCAAGCATATATTATTATTATCTCACACTCCATCATCGTTTCTATGGTCGTTTTCTCCATTCAGCCTGAAATATTTCAACGTTACTAAATTAATACGAGTTTTTCACACACTGAAGTATTGGCATCCATGTCCTTCACCTTCACAATGAATCCTCCTCACCCTTACTCCATTCATCCTTCACAGAACTTAAAGCCTTATGCACATATAAAGTACGCGTGCATTTAAGCAATAAAGGCAAGAGTACACAGTTAAAGCGAATGTTTGAACTTTTAAATTGAGCCGGGTATTCACTGTTTGCGCTGTGGCGGGCGGCATAGTGTGTACTCTGCTTTGTCACGATGGAAAAGATGTAGATTGTTACTAGAAATGCTTTTTGTGACGTATGAAGTGGAATGGAATTTATAACGTAGACTTTAGGTAATCGATAATATGCTGAGGCCCAGGGAGCTTTGTCTGCTCTGAACCTTTTTTGAAACTTATTTCATCCAGACCATTTATTTTCAACGATTTACTTGAAAATAGTTAACGTTCCAGCTATCAAAAGCGATCCAGAGGTGGTAATACACAACCCACAATAAACCACGAGTAAAGTGTCCTTTTGAAAATGTGCATGCAAAACACGTGCCATAGACATGGAGTTGCGGACATTGGCCAGAAATACAATACAACATTCAACAGTAACCACTTTTACATCAGCTGAGCTCGTGGCTAAATAATAAAAGCCGCACGTAACGAGTGCAGGTTAAGCTATGCTTGCTACGGCCGGTTCGTGAATGAGTCACCATACACACATTGAGAACTTTCGCACCTCGTTATTTTAGTTTGTAGTTTAATTCACTTTATTTCACTCAAAAACATTACAATTACCAAGGGGTATAATGTTACACAGTAATTCGGTTGTGGAGGTCAGATAGGCAGTCACTCCATGTAAAATACTGATATTCAGCTGCATCGTGATATGGAAGGCCACTCCAATATATTTGGGGAAAGGCTAGGCAGATTGATTGGTTGGCCAGTATCAATTTTGTCACCCCTTAACCAAAACCGTTCTGGTGCGAATGGAACTCGCACACGAAGTGCTCCGTACAATTATTCTACAATATTAACTCGACATATATTTTTTTCAAATGCTTTACTTTAAAAAAACACGTTATTTGTTTGTATTGTGTTTTTTTTTCTTGTAGCGGCAATAGAAGTAGATAGGTACCAACACAATCTGTGATTTATACTGTCTACCTATCACACTCAGATACAGTCAGCTGACAGACAGATGCACAGCGGACGGTTAGTAATATGATTCCGTCTGGCACTCTTCGTGTTCTGAACACTAAAAACAAGATAAAAGCTTTACTCGGTTCAATAAACAACAGCAGAAATAAGATAAAACTTTCATTTACAACAGCACAGCACCTCCCACTTTTAAAATTACTTCGCACAGAAACTAGTTATAAGTACATACTAACAAGTTTTTGAATTTAACTTTGTCGCGCTTTATATCAGTGGTAACGACGGTGATAACTACAGAACTAACAAAATCTATGTTGTGCAGGTATTTTTGGAAGGGCAATGACCTGAGGAAAATAGACAACAAAGACGTTTTGGTAACCATTTATCGGACTAAATGTGATTAGAGAACTGAGAGAAGCGAAAAATATTTTTTTTTAGTAGTACTTACTTTACGTACGCAGTAAGAGCAATGGTGGCCCACTGGCGACGGTCGTCAGTTCTTACCCTGACAGGTACTTTAGTTTGCGTATATTATTTCATCTGCACTGCTCTCGAAACCAGCATGTCCTAGAGTCAAAAATCCAAAGACGAGAGGTATCGACCCGCACTAGGCCCGCGCGGTGGGTTCCAGCCATCTCACAAAGAACGGAAACCTTTGTCCCAGCAGTGGGAACGTTTTGCTTATGCTATTTTCATAACTTCATCCAATCTGGTTAGACTGGAAGCCGACCCCAACATAGTAGGGAAAAGGATATCCCTACTACGTGGGGGTCGGCTTCCAGTCTAACCAGATTTTACGTGGAGCAACTGCCTATCTGACCTCCACAATTTTCATAACTTCATCCTTCGTAGAATTCTTGGTGTAGCAACTTATTCGGGAACATAGATAGGTAAATACCTACTACCGAGCCTGTTTTTCAAGAAATCGCTTCCGTTTCGGAACCGGCCCATGAGAGAGACATTTCACCTTTGTCTTACAATATGGCACCTACGACTAGTAATCCTTGACGTAATACTCGTAGCTGTAACTACAGATCTACATAGACGATGGTGACTATTAACTTTCGTTGAGGTAGTCATTCCTAAACCCATTTCGTTAATGATTGTACCTATCAAAACTATAAAAGCGTTTATCCAGCGCGAACGGCAACACTTGGGCACTACGGACAAGTACCCAGTGTGAAGACATTACAAGACATTTAGTGTCATTAGTGTTACTTATTCTTTACTATTATTATTATTAACTTATAGAATGTTTGTAAATATGTGAGCACCATGTACTTATGACATAATTAAGTTTATTTGCCACTGCTACATGTGTTTTTCTTTTCACCTTTTGTGGTGTATTGTTTTTATTCTGGGTGCATCGTCTTCACATATAATGTTATAATACATGTATACAAAACATTGTGAAACATTTTAAAAGAGTAACGTTGGAGTTTCTTGCCCATTCTTCTCCACACGAAACTACCTTTTGGAAGGGGCGACTAGAATCAATTCTATTTCTTGTTAATTTTTGACGTTCAAAAGTGCCTTTCTTGTGCCTATTTGAAATAAATATTTTGACTTTGACTTTACTAGCTATTGCCAGCGGCTTTGCCCGCGTGGATGTCGGAAACTATCTCAAGGGAACGTTTTACCGGGATAAATAATTAAAGATAATCCTATGTGTTAATCCGAGTCATAAACTACCTTTTGCGCCAAACATCCAGATCCGTTCAGCAGTTTGAGCGTGAAGGACGAACAAACATACAAACTCAGACACTCACAAACTTTCGCCGTTATAATATTAATGTGATATTTTATTACATACATAATAATTAGACACTAATTTCTGTAATACACGAATTAGAATATGAAAAAAAAAAAACCTAGCACAGGAATCAGAGGCTTCACATGAAAGGTTGTTATTTGTATGTCAGTAAGTTTTTATTGAAGAGGAAGAGGTAGCGAGATGACCTAGTCGCATACCGCAAAAGATGGATCGAGGTTGCTCAAGAGAAAGATGTATGGAAAGATTTAGGGGAAGCGTTTGCTCAGCAGTGGGACAGTGTAGGCTAAATAAAAAAAGTTTTTATTTATTTATTATAATAATAATGAGTCCATCCAGTACCTTAAATCTACGTTCACCGTCACTTACCGTTAATTATATCCGCAAGACTCGTCTGGCTAGACAAATTTTCGAAATAACTCAGTGCATTCACCTCGACGCGACGCTAGTTAGGCGAAACACTTTCTGCTGTATAATATGCATAAGTTAAATTGGAAAAGTCGAAGGATTGTTTTATTTTAGTACTTTAATCATACAGTAATTTTATTACAATATAAATTTAAACGAGGCATAATTATATACCTTTTACTATAAATGAGGTACTAAACTAACGTCAGACGTTAACGTTGTGTATTTGAAACCTTGGTTGTCCATACACATGTACTTCTGAGGACTTAAAAATGTCCAGTAATACCGCTAGCTACCAACCAGGGCCGAACTAATTTAACATAACGTATTTTTATTTAGTAAATAGACTCCAAAAGACTAAGAAGAATGATTGAATCAGAACGACTCGTGGTGCAACGTACAATATAGAAGATGGAATGTCATGTGTGTATTTACCTCAATTTTCTTGATAATTCTATCAACAATTTTTCTCTATTGTGGATTCTGTGTATCAGCCACAGCATAGCTTAATGCATCAAGCATCAAACTGAATTGCAAATGCTATATGCAATATCAAACAGTTCCGTCACTGACTGTTTCCACTTTCCACGGTATAGTTTAATACTTTGTCGACGTCTCGCTTTGACAACGATTCAAACTCAATCATTGCGGCCCCGCATCTACTAGCGTACTAATGTATTGCCTGCACCGGAACATATCAAGCGCTGTCGCATCACATTCTCAAAGAAATTGCACCCGTCTTTTAGATCCCTTGCATAAACAGTTTCCACATCGCGGGGGAATATACATTATTTTTAATGGCCGCCGGGATACATAGTAAAATCGATATTGACTATAAATGCTGTTATGTGTTCATTAAAACGAAGCGCGCATAACCTTTTACGATGCTGTATACTTTGGATACGTTTCATTACGCCAATTTTATATTTTATTACGTTTTGTTTAAGGAAATATTGCTTTTTTATGGCGCACCCCTTTTTTTCTTGGGTCTAAAGAAAAGGTTTGGGAGCACACCTGTATATTGTTTATGGCTCTACAGGTGTAGAAACTGGGAAAGAATATTTTCTTTTAAATACTTTTAATGGCTGTCGAACCGCGGAACAGGCGACCATCTCTACGCCTTTGGCAGACACATCCACGTACTGTTGGTGGAAACTGAAAACAGCCATGAATTTGGATACCTGAAATTCCTGGAGTACAGAAACCATGGATTTGGAATTTTTACCTGAATATAATTGTTTCACACGTGTGTCTGTTGTTGTGTATTGTTGTAATTGTATATCGTTGTATGTTTGTTGTGGACTAACATTAGGTAATATGAAATACAAAAAATATTATAAGAAAAGATGAATGAATTGAGTGGTAGAGAAACGGTTAGGACGGAATTTAATGAGATGACCGCCATTTCATTCACTTCCGTCCTAACCGTTTATCTGACGGAGATTTATTGAAAGAAAAAAAAAATACTTTTCCAACCCTAAATGAATTAAGATTATGTTTAAACTGGAACATATTGGCACCACTTAGAGATGTGGTGGAACTCCACACAACAAACCAAACGCACAAAAACGATGCCGCGGAAGTGGCAAAGTTTTGGGCCAACATGACCTGAAATACAGTGCCAGCGACACGAAGAAGAAAATCGCACAAAAAAGACAAAACACCCAAAAATCTATACATTACATAAGTGCTACGAGCAGAAATATCGCAGATGTCAAATGATTTATACTCTAACAGATTGGGCCCAATATTTTTTACGGCTCCATTGACGTTCTGCAATATTATGTCCATTCAAATGGGTGCGACTGAATTATTCATTTTCCCTTGTCTTTTCAAGTAAGTTTTGTTCATTTGAGTTTTTATGAGGTCGTTTGACAAATGTCTGTGTCCAATCGAGGGTGAATTACTTTAAATCGTTTTGTATAATGAGGTGGAAGGAATTTCAGATTATGTCTATGGGTATTGGAGTCATTTAATCAAAATTATTGTCGGTATACAAAGTGGAAACGGCAATAATTGAAAACACTGAAAATTATAATAATTATTATGTAAGAGTATTTTGGAATTATCCAATAGATTCTAACGTCGACTTAAAAAGTGATTTTTTCATTCAAACTAGATGTTGGTGGCGGGCTGACTATGGGTTTTGCCAATCTTTGACAAGTCAAAACTTCGCTTTCGAACATAGCTTAATCAGCCTAGGACGTTTCCACGGCTGGAAGAGCTCCTCTTTGTAAGAGGGTGTGGGCCCAGTGCGGGTTGTTAAATGTGACATGTCGAATTTTTGGGTCTCAGGATGCTTTTCTTCACCGTTTTGAGAGCATAAAATATACAAAATAATGCGCCTGCCTGGTTTCGTAACCATCATCTACTTGTAAGTGAGGGTTGTTACCACTTTTTGAATAGATAGCATTAATTCTAGTGCAGCCTTAGAATATCGGTGCTGGCCAATCCGTGCTGAACTGCTCAGTGACTGTTTACATCTGATGACAGTCGCTGCCAATAACATACTATTAAAAATATTCGGGGAGGAACTCGTGTCGAGTTCCTAAACAGTTGCAAAAGGCCAAGCTATTCATAGCAGTTTTTCCTTCCCTCCAAAAACCAACTTTCTCACGTAAAAACTGAACTCAAATAAACTGCCAACAAGATTCTTCACCCTACAGTACACTGTATAGCACAAAAGTTGTACCAACAAAGTGTTTAAACAGCAACTAAGAAAATAAAAGGGCGAAGTGTTAAACGTGCAACGAAGTATATTCCGTAGAGTGTAGAGCACAAACACAGGTGATCAAATGTATGTACATACTCGTATAAACAACGGTGTGCGTTTAAATTGAAGATTCTTGTCGCGTCGCGGCAGGATTTGAAAAACTGGATAAGGTTTTATTTATGGGATTAAATGTTAAAATCACTGACTCAAACCATTTACATGCACTGTTATATTGTCGGTGTGGTTCTTGGAGTCGTTCAAAAAAACAAATGGAAGCTAGTTACTATTCCCAAACGCAGAACACATGGAGCAAAAAATGGGGAAGAACGGGTAGGTACCTAAGAAACTCCGAGGTTATTCATTTAAATCAAGATATCATAAAATCCGAGGCACAACATTCTCGTTGCTTCTATTTGTGAGAAAAACATACAAAGTAAAAAAACAAAATAGTATAAGACACTTTTTAAAAACTGTCGCGTCGTCCCATGAAAGATAATTGTTCAACGGTATCTCACTGTACTGTCATTCAGACCTATTTACTCAAGTCACCAGCATCCAGTCTTACACAGCCATCCAGTGATACATCCGAATGCAATGATATCATTAAAAACATTATAATTATAATACCTCTTTGGGTCATTCTCACAAGTGCTGCAGGCCTGCCTTAGCTGTTATCAATTCATTTCACAACAAAAGTAAGAATTTACAGTAAGAAAATCTTTTAAAATGAAATAATCGAGGCGAAAAAATAATTAGCTGAACCATACATTTCGACCAAGTAGGTATTTCATTTCTGTGGTACGTGCATGTGAGTAGTTTAGTTTCAAGATTTGTAGGGTAGTGGACCCTTAAAACTATGACCGCACAATTTTCATACACCTTGTGCACCCACTATTAGTTCGTGGATATCACTAAGGTTAAATTACGGAATAAATTCAATTCAAATCACTATATTACTTACACCTACGTGTGTTAGTGGTTACGTGTTTACCTTTGAAAACACTTAAAAACAATAATACAAACTAAATTTTTTTCAACAAAGATAAATTTCTTATCCACCGCACTTAGTTCCCCTGCATGTAAGGCGATGTTTACAACGCTAGAGAGATGCAAATAAACTCTGGTGGCTTAAAATTGACGACGCAACATTCGCACAGAGCCTGTAGCCATTATTCTTGCCTGTAAGTGTTGTTTGATAGCCGCTGTAAATCTTAATGTAGCTACGTACGAAGAAATTAAGGGAAAAATCTGAGGATAAGTACTTCTTAGATGTATCCGTTCTTATAGGTAATTATGTATCTACTGAGCAGCGGTTAGCATATTACATTGTCTCTGTAAATCGATGGAATAGTATTATAAACATTCAAGATCAATGATACGGGGCTCCCGAGCTACAGGGCCCTGTAGGAAAATGTATCCACAACCTGTAATTGTTATTAATAAAACTATTGCATACGTCATGAAAATATGAAAATCAAAATTAGATCATAGATTTTCTGTGCTCAAATAATTTTGTATGGGAAAAATCTCCTTTTTTTATTTCGGGTAAATGCTTATCTTTTTTTTTACGGGAAGTAACTTGACGTCTCAGATCCTTTTCATAGAATGAGCTTATACACACGTGCAACTTCAAGGAATTTGCTTTTTCAATACGTTGCCAAACATAAACACAAGGTTGAAAATCTGTTGTACCTCTAATTTCACTAACAGCTTTCCCTTTCATACCGGAACCCAGCTAAGCTTCACCAGGTAAACTGGTTTTAATACACACATTTTTAAAATGTGTAGGTAATTAATTTAGCTTTGCAGTGCCTTTTTAGAGGATGTTGTGTGTAAAAAGTTTGAACACAACAATTTTTACTTTCAGCTAGCAATTTCTACACCAGCGAAACAATTTTGCTTTTAGTTTTGGATTTTAATATAAGGTTTCTACTTCCTGATTAACATACATGACGTAACTTTAGGTAGCTTAATACTTTACATACAGTATACACACATTTGGCTGGTCATAATATTATTTAGGTTCCATGTGCAGATTCCGGGCTGTTACTGAAAAATTGCCACTAGAAAATCTTACAACACTGTGCCTGACCAGAGAATCACAGGCCCCCATATACTTTTTATATTTATTTATTTTTGTCTTTTCTTTGGATTTTTGTATGGACTTGTCTGAAATAAAGATAAATCATTATTTATATTAATCATTTATTTAGTAGACCATTATTGGTCTCTCAGCAAAAGAGCTCTCTAAGAGTAACCTTACGCCTTCTTCCCATGAGGTAGGCTGGAACTACAAAAAGCTATGATCATACTCCTTTTGCCTCAACAACATTCAAACATCTGGTCATACACAGATACCGGTTGCGAGTACAATGCATGTGACCTTTCTGAAGAACATCACCAATAAGGACATTTATGACCTTAGGACGTGCCCTCCCGGTAGAGCGGAGTTTTTTACCCACGGATAAATTTTGTGACAGTAGACTAACAATCTATCAAAGTCTGTCGCTTATTGATGACGTGACAAACCGTTTCCGTAAGGAAATAGGAATCCACTGATTGTCTTCTACTCCTTCCGAGCGATGACAAGGGAACATTCATGTTTACATTTGTTATTTGTTAGCTATGTTTTTATCAAGGAAGGAGAAAAGGTTTTTCCAATATTCGTTAAAATCAGTTGTTAAGGAGATACTGTGATGCAGAACAACATTTATCTTGAGATCCAATACAAGCTCCTTGCCTCCATGGCAACCTAAAGCTGACGTTTAATTATTTAAAAAAACAAGAGACTCATAAATCATTCATAATTTCATGGGAAGACACTTTTTAGATAACGCCTGAAGAAACATATTTATCTAACTCACAAAAGTTACAATAGAGTAAAGAACAACAATCAAGATTCTTTGAAAAAGTTTAGCTAAAAAAGTTTTGTTTACGAAAACAAGGGAAGAGGGGGTGAGCCTAGAGGTGGGGGGGGGCGCAAAATAAAGCAATCAGTTATCCGTTAGGTTTGTTTTTTGATAAAAACGTTGACTTTGCAATCTTGCGCCTGAAATTAAGCGTTGTGCGGTACAAAAGTTGAGGGGACGGCTTTTGTACCCTTCTTTTTAAACAGAAAATACTCAAATTCCTATCCACAAAAGGCCATATCCACGCACAGTGAAAGGGTCTGTTATTGTGATGAATATTTACGCATGCTCAGCATTCATTTTAACGACCACAAAGATAACTTTGTATTTCATTGTATTAGTTCCAAAAAACTGAAAATACCTTTGACGTAACCAAAAATATCCCATATCTCAAAACTAAGACTATTAACTTCAGAATATTTTAAATAATGCAATACAACAATACCCCACAAGCCTATGTGTACTATGTTTTTTTTTCTTCATTTACATGTATTTAGTATTTAGACATAAAATATGGTTTGTGACCATAACCATAGCCCAATAACTTGCTAAACATAAGTGGCAGTGGGTTTTGACGTTGCCATTTGGCAGTGGCCAGTGACAACCGCATACCGGAAGACGTAGCATTCGACCGTAAAAGTCCGCTGGACACGAGAAGCACAGAACTGGTCGAAGTGGCTATCCTTTCAAGTGAAATTATGACGATGTACGAAAATGAGGACTTGCTTTTGTATGTATGTAAATAACGTCGTTTTCCTGAATCCTAGTTGATCCTCAATTACCACATACTGCTGAGTCTCATTTCATGTGTTTACGTTGCGTTGATTGCGCGTTGTGCTTTGAACACAACTCAAACCGACTAATCAGGACTGATATATTCAATCGGAAATAGTAAGGGAATTTGTGATGTTTGTTATTTTGGTACTGACGGCAAAATAGTTAATAGTAACAGTAGTTAGACGACAGAACAGCCAAGGATCAAATATTAATATTTTTTGATCTCATTTGCTTATACGGGATGTACAGTCGCCAGCATCAAGTCATCAAGTTACCACAAATTTTCTCAATCGTCTTTGAACTTAACAATCAACATTACAAGGTAAAAACCAATTCGAGAAATTTGTCAGTTTAGTATAACTTGATTCGCTGGCGACCGTACGTAACAATCTATTGCACGTTTCTTGAAAGAAAATTGTTAAAAGCTAGCCGGTTGCTCGTCGACAGTGAGACATTATATTATTGAAGTTTTAGTTTACGAGTTTTTGTCCATTGTGGTAAAGTAAATACTGACTGTACTTGGTTGCTTGCACACTTTACTATTTTGTTTACTGTACCTACATAATCCTGTTTTACTTATTACATTGTGTAACATGATACCCTTTCCATGTTATGTCTAATGGAAGTGAATCGCTAGAGGGCGTGAATACTTTAACATGCAGGAAATATTATGTAGAGGCAGTGTGGCTATGGCTTTTGTTATATTTGTAGATATTTGAATGTCCTTGAGATAAAATATAAAGCATGTATTTAATGGAATCTCTTACTTTGTAAACAACTAATCAGAAATCAAATAATTCCATTGATTACGTCACATACGTTCTCCGACAGGTGTATTTTTCGAACTTAAGAAGCAATGGATTAGCAATATCCTTTTAAATCGATAGATCAATCGATCTTCTTCTCAATTGTAAAAGATAGTGTATTACACAAGGTACAATAATAAATAAATATAGGGTATAATTCAAACACTAGGAAATATACGCATTCGAAGTGTTGTGGGCGCTGCCTTTCATAATTTTTGTTTGTTTTGGGAACAGTGCTGACCTAGATAATAAAACCATGAGTTATTATTATTATGCTTTACGTTCAATAATTTCCTAATTACACAGGTAACCTGTAACTCCTCAATTTGTGTACCCCACTCGGTTCTTGAACGCGGGACGAAAAGAAATTTACATTTTAATTTTGTTTCACGGTGACTGTTAGAAGTTTGAGACGGTCTCAGTAACGGATCTGTTTGTAGCGATACAAACTTTTTGTTTTGCATAATTAACTGGCGATGGAACCGTGTACCTAGTGGAATACTGGCTTTATAGTTGAGAAAAAAAAATAGGGTGATAGTCTTTGTGAGAGGAGTTTTAGTTTGCTGGTGTTAAAGTCTTTTAAGAAGGATTTATGTAGCTTCTTATTAACGTTAACTAGGTACCAAAAAAAATTAAAGGTGACAAGTAAATCTAGCTGTTGAATGCCTTTTCTCGATTAAGTTCAGCCTCCATAAACTCCCACTCTCACTCTTCCCATTAAAATGTTCCCAATGCTGGGAAACAGGCCTCCTCTCTCTTCCAGAGGAAGTGGGCCGTAATCCACCACGGCACAGCACAGGTGATGGATGTCACCATGTTCTTAGATTTTTTTATTCTAGGACACGCCGGTTCCCTCACGATGTTTTCTTTCACCGTATTGAGAGCAGTTGCAGTGGTGATGAAATTATTTACAATAAGTAAAGCGTCTGCCTGGGTTCAAACCCGCGACCTACAAATCGTAAGTCGGGACAGTTACCACTGGGCAACCACTGCTCTCCTGGCGGAATACTTATTATAAAATCCTGGATTACACCTAGCTTTCTGAAATGTATACGTTATAGGATGTTGTTATTACATCCAAAAATTTACTCTCATAAACTTGTTTTCGTAAATCATACAATCCTATTTACTGAAAATCTCCTTAAAAAACTCGGACACTATAAAACTTCCGAACTTCAGAAGTCAAGGAATAATGCATACGAGACGTGGAAAATGATAACTTACCGCCTTACTCACAATACCACTTCACACTGCACTGCACCAACAATCATACACAGGTTTCATGTCTTTTACTGTGATAGTATATAATAATAATAATATCCTTGGACATTTCACACAACGCCATATAGTCCCAAGTTAAGCAACCTTATGCTTGTGTTATGGTAACGAGATGGCTGATAAACTACTTATATACATTTTATTTTGTAAATACATACATATTATACATAGAAAAACACCCAGACCCGTAACAAATACTTGCAGGTCGTACAAATATTTGTTCGGTGCGGGAATCGAACCCGCGACATGCTGCGCAGCAGTCAATCGCTCAACCACTACGCCAATCATGTCGTCATAATATTATGATTATGATGTTTACACGGGTGGGATAGCAGCGACACAGTTTTGAACTTTTGCAGCTATCAGCATTTCCATTGTTAGTAAATATCAATTTGTTACAACTTTATTTTTTTTACTTTACTATGGTACTACGTTAAGAGAGAAGTCAGAAGAGCCTGGTTGTCTGGTTGCTACGTAAAATGCTACGGCGTAGCAGGCGTAGTTCGTGCTACGGCGTAGCCTGCGTAGGTTATGCTACGGCGTAGTAGGTGCAGCTCATGCTACGGCGTAGCAGGCATAAGTCACGCTACGGCGTAGCAGGCGTATGTCATGCTACGGTGTGGCAGCCGTAGGTTATGCTGGATTGCATATTAGATTCATGATGGTTACGAGACGCTCCAGACCATCCCAAAGAAGATCACTTATTAAGTCACTATTTATGTCCTAGGAAAAAACAACATTTTTTTTAATCAAGTCGATAACGACCAAATAAATTCAGTTTTTTCGTCAGTTGCAAATGGCAGTGTAGTTTTGAGCCAGAGCAATAGGCTCAATTGTGCTTTTGATTATTTAGAAAATAATTAAGGAAATGTTTATTTGGTGAACACTTCTGCAAGCACCTTTAGTTAATACAGGCATGATGTAATAATATTGTTTTAATTACATACATTCCATATGGATAGTTCTGAGCCCTGCGTCATATGGCGACATATTGTGTCATATCCGGTATGAAATTCCAAGGTGACAAGGATTTATTTACATAACAATCCAAATTAGAATATGATTTATGACTGAAATACCCTTTTTCAAATGTTTTTGATTGTTATGCCCGCTCCATGCGACTTTGCTTGGATTTCTTTCTGTTGGCGAGTTTTTTTTTTTTTTTTTTTTTTCCTTATTATTAATCCCAATCAATTTGTTAGGGGGTTTATGAGGACTGTATTTTAATATTTTAATGAGGCGAGCTGATACTGGATTCAAGATTTTATTTGGCTTAATACAATGGTTTGACGTGCGCAATGCTCGCGGAAGATGGTCGTGTGTGAGTTGGCTGACGACCGGTTTCTTACTGATCCTTGGCGTCGTGCGAGCCTCACGAGAGTGATAACAGGCATATTTAATCCTGTTGGCGAGTAAAAATGTTTTTGAACACGAGATTGAACTTTGTTCCTGACGAAGGACCCCGACCGCACACGCTCATAGCAGATCACAAAATCCTCCGGCTGCGTCTGTCTGAATGCGATAAACTGAAAAATATGGATTTTCATAGGGTTTTCACCAATGGACAAAGTGATTCACGAGTAAGGTTGATGTGGTCATTCATTTATGTTTTGTGTAAATTGGCTGAAATATGACGATTATTGTTAAAGATGGCGGAAAAATTATGCCGACTAAAACTCTAGGGCAGATTTGATCAATGAAACTGAACGCGATCAGCGCATAAATCACGGTTAAGAGTTGTCATCACTGTTATGTAAAATTGACAGTAACAGCTCTTAAGCTTTGGCTTGCGCGCGTTACCGTAGTACATTGTGTTTACGTATGGCTGTTGTATATAAGTAGTATAAGGTTGTTGTTGGTCTTATTTGGGGAAGTACCCCAACCAAGACCTTCCACTCAAAACCCAGACATACTTGTATGAAACGATTACTTTAGAAAACACGGATTTGCAATTAATACCAACCCATTTACTTTGATCCAATAACTTGTTTCGCCGAAGGGACAGAAAATTGTAAAGTAACTATTTTGTTACAAGAAACGGCTATTTTGATTGAATTGGTACTCTTCTGCGGCGGATTCTTAAGCTACGTCTTAATCATGAGAGGCGCAGGTTTCTGTTGCAGTTTATTTACGTTTCCTTTATTCCAGACATAAAATACATACTTAAGCATAAAAGCAATAAATTTAAACTAATACATATTATCTACAACAATCTTATAAATGAATGAATTTAATGGCGTCGTGTTACGCTATTAGCATGTTACGCAATAGTGTAATGTCGTTGACTTTAGCCACCTTTAAAAAAAAATGTTCTATGTTGATATCAATCATACACATTTTTTTTTTTAAGGCTGGGAAATCATCCAATGGCTGCTCCCGCTCTGGGTGGAGCGGAAGGGAGTGTCAGACTCTTACTGACTAAAACCCATCCATGTTCCTTCCGTAGCCCTTTATGTTCCGGGGTAGCGGTAACACTTTCGGACAATCCCGCTTACCCGGCAGGCTTGGCCCTGAGGGGTATGCTGACATCTCTTTGAGGCGCACGTGGAACATATACGCGCCGTCCGGCACGGGTCTGGTGCTGATCGGACGGTGAGTCACCCATTACTCACCGCCCGCAGGCCCGCGCCTACGGTGGCCGGGAGTCGTCACGTGGCTCCCGAAGCCCTGAGCGTCTCCCGCAGCGGCTGGGACGGGAGGACCTTTCTCTCTCCCATCCCGCCACCTCCTTCGCGAGCATGACTTTTTCGCAGAAGGAGGTGACTGCCTCCCACTCCCTCTCGCCCCGGACCATGGCTTGCACCAGGGCCGGGCGCGAGGGGTCGCCGCCGCCGCATCATACACATTTGGTATACGGATCGGTAATCGCAGTTAGTTAGTTTTTGCTTCCCATACTTTTGCACATCACAATAATAATTTTGATCTGATTACAAACTTCACATTTAAATATGCGTTAAGCTCCAAGCTAAGCTGAAATTATAAATTGATTCCACTCAATAGGGTAATAATAGTGTTGCAAAATGCAAATTGTAAATTGCTGTTATGATTTGTCTATTTAGATAAATCTATTCCGGAAAATTTTGTTTGAAATTATGCTCTATTTTGAACTGTCCGTTTTAATCCAACTAGTTTAATTAGTTATGCAATAATTTCGTCGATAAAATTGGATATAACTACGTACCACTGGTTATAATATGTTTTGTATCGCTTGGGAATAAGGACGCTATCTGATTACTTGATTAATACACTGTTGATGTTTGTCCAGCAATGACATTCGTTAGGTCATGGGTTCACAACCAGACAAGAGACTTGGTGGTGGTGGTTATTTTCCTCTTCATCATTACTCTCCGAATGTTGAAGAAATCATCGTGAGGGAACAGGTATGTCCTAGAATCAAAAATTCCGAGACGTGTGACATTTTCTAACCCTTGGAACGCTTGGTAGATTACAGACCGGTCCCTCTCACAGAGAGGCCTGTGAGTCTCAGAAGTGAAAACGTTATGTGCTGATTATGACGATGCTCACAATAACAGAATTCTGTTCAATATCGCTTCCGCCTATCACCGTAGCCTCACCTCTTCCACCCACATACTTGTATTCGCAAAAGTTTGTGGCTTGTAAACTTTTCGCACAAGGATCTTTCATTAGACGAATTGTTTCCAAGAATTTCGCCCAGTACTTACATATTTATGTAGGTTAGGGAGGCAGAATTTTTATTGGTTACAGTTTTAGAAACTGCGTCAATATCACCTTTCAACGTCCTTTTCAGTACTCATTGGAAGTTAATAACCCAATGGCAAAAATAACTTTACATCATTTATTATCTTAATGCCACTGTTGTCTTATTTTTATTTTATTGTTGTTTATCGAAAAAAATTGTTTCATAGAAAAGTGCAATAACGAAATGTTTTCAAAATGTATGGAACAGCAGGTTTATTTTTTAATAGGTGACTCAATAATTCAACGAGTCTAGGTCCAAGCTAAAAGCTACCTATCATATAGGTACTAAATTTATGGTAATAGTTTTCGCGTCGATGCCCCTTACTGCCTGTACACTTCTTACCAATACAAGAATAATCACTTCCTCCGACCATTTCACTCTAAACCAACATTAAATAGAGATCCCATCAGCTGCTTACTTTCAATTCTCCATAGGGTACTAGGAGGTCTTTACATAGAGCACTGTTGGCGCACGCAAGAGCACATACTTCTGGTATGTCTGGAGTATACACAGTTGTAGATACGGTAGTTTATAGTGCTGTGTATTCACAAGCAACTATTACATAATTGGCTTTTTTTTTGAGGGTGGGAAATCATCAAATGACCCCTGCCGCTCTGGGTGGAGCTGAAGAGGGTGTCAGACTCTTACTGACTACAACCCATCCATGTTCCTTCGTTAGCCCTTTATGTTCCGGGGTAGTGGTAACCCTTTCGTACCACCCCGCTGACCCGGCACATAATGGGCTATGTCATGCATTTTGATAACGCTAAAATAAACATTCTAGTGTAGGTATAATCACCGTTTGTTTTGTTCAACTTTTCATCTTGTCTTCAATTAAGTACAGCGTTCATCCTGCGTGTGAATTGCTTCATGTAAATGTGGTATTTTGCTAAGCTCTTACTGTACTTTGTGTTCCAACATTTTTAGACAAAGTATTCTAATACGCGATAGCAAAAAATCTTCTGAGAATTACAATTCTGTATGCCACTGCGCGAATCAAACCTTGCTTTGTTAATATAACCGCTCTACAAAACTTCTACGCTCCTAAACGAGGGGCTGCAGAGCGGTAACGTTAGCGGAATAAATTGAAATGTCTTGCCAGCAGGCGAGCGATCTTCAGAACATTACACCACGCGCTGTCTTACTCGCGTGAACTATGTAAGCGAGTAGCTGGGACAACTGTTTGTTCTAGAACAAATCTTGAGACTAGCTTTTAATACATCTGCCGAATGGATTGGATTCTACCAAAATGTTATGTTTTACTTAGTATACTAGTTTGTTCCAGGTTGAAATTCAGATAAAAACTATCGCACGGTAAAGTACATTTAAATGATCCTTTTAGTTTTACACAAAAACGATGACATGTTACTACTGATCGCTTTAAACTCAAATATGTACATTTTATTCATTCGCTGCGCGTCGAAATCAGCATAAAATTGATATGTACGCATTTGCTCGTAAACCATGTTTTTTCAGCGGTGAATTTAAAAAACTTAAATTCATTGTTAAGCTGTTTTATACTTTAAAAAATATAAATAACAATATCTGGCACGGTGGCAGGCTTCCGGCAGGACGCGAAGCCGTTCTTCCGGAAGAGCTTTCAGCAGGACTCGGGTGATCTATCATTAATGTAATGTTCCATTTTTCTAAACTTATGTTACGTTACGTAATCCTACGCAGTAGGAAAGAAAGAAAGAAATAATTAGTCCAGGTAATACAGTAAGCAGGTTAAAACGACAGGAGTAGCTTACATATTACCAACAGCTTTCAGCGAAAGTCAGCAATGCAACTAAAGGTCATCAACTCAAAAACCCTGTGGGCTGTCAGTGGCAATATTTTCAGTGGAATATTAACACTGATAGGTCTTGAACGCGGTTTACATGTGCTGATCGAGTTCAGTTTCATGAGTGAAATTGGCACTTCATTTAAGATGTATGTTAAGCAAATCTCAGCATTAATAAGCGAAGTAGCTTAGTACTTCAATCAATATTTCTTATACCTCTTTAAACCCTAACTTAGCTCAAACGGAACGTACTTACATAACAGTCAAGTACCGGTGAAGTTAGCAGAACGATACTTAGCCAGTTCACGGCCAAACAAACATGAAACAGTTTTCATTCATTGTATAGCACTTAAGTGCTCCTCAGTTCAACGAGCGAAAACGGTTCAAACGTAGGGAAAGAAAATTTTCAGAATAGTATACTTTTTGAGTCGCTAGGTGACTCTGGGGTCACGGACTCAAGAGGTTTAGTACCTGATGTAAAGGCTGGTGGAGGTTTTTATAAAAGAGGTCGTCTATGGAAATACTAGTAGGTACCATTATCATCAACATCCGCCTGCCTTTTCCATATTTGTTGGGTTCAGCTTCCAGTCTGACCAGATTCAGCTAAACCCCAGTGTTTTATATGAAGCGACTGCCATGACGGGACCAACGGCTTAACGTGCTTTCCGAGGCACGGAGAGGTTTGGATATGTATTGTGGTCAGCTGTCCACGGACCGACCTGCAAGCGTAGCAAAAAAAGTATGAAATTATTGAAGAATTAGTTTTGCTGGCTACCCTGGTGCATTTTCCTTAAAAGAAAATGTATGAAGCTTGCTTTCTCACCAACACCAACTTAATAAAAACACGAATTTTCAATACCGTATCGCAATAAACCTTTGATTCAGTCCAATAAACACGAATATATAATGACACAAAGGAATCTGTACGATGTAATAAACATAACTTGTGTTTCAATACTTGATTACGTCACTTCAAAGGGAGGATGGGAATTGATTTAACTTTTTCTTAATATGTTTTTCTTTTATTTATGTTTTTTATTTAAGTGTCTGATTTGGCGATTAAGTGCGAATTTCATCAACGAAACTGAACGTGATCAGGACATCTGAACCTAGTTTAAGAGCTGTTGGCTACTACTACTGACACCACTAAATGTGATAACAAGCCAAATTAAAAAATACAGAATATGTAGAGGAAAGGGAGTTTTGAGTAAGAAATGTGAGTAAAAATGGCTATAAGAGTAAGGGAACACCAAAGAAACAATGGATAGACTGTGTGAAAGATGATATGAATAGAAAAGGACTACCGAGGTTGCTACTATTAGATAACTGAGAGGTATGGAAGAAAAAATGGCCCTAAATAAATTGTAATAAGGGCAACAGAAAGATGATGATGATCATGACGTTAAATTCAATTGAAGTTAATAAAAATTCTAAAAAAAGTCGCAAGATGGATTTTGAAAAAAATAAAAGTAAAGCGGTATTGGATTTGGTGTAATATGCACCTTCATGGTTCGATCATATCCGCGTAGGTATCCTAATTCCGTTCTATAACAACCATCTATTAAAACACTCGTTTCTCGAATAAAACCTAAAAACTGACCTTACAGTACCTACCTTTTTGTTCCCAAATACATATATATAACAATTCGTAGGCATCGTTATTAGCCAGAACTTTTAACCAACGATTTAGTGCTCGGTAACGCCTTACCGAGCACTAAATCGTTGAATACATTACTCTATCGCCACCCGTAACACCCACACATGTTTTGAGTCAACATCCATAAACAAACTTCGCAAAAATTTTCACGCAAAGCGTCGTTAAAAAGCTAGTTAATACACATTTTAGTCATAAAGTTGCCGTCATAATATTAATATAGCGCTCCGAAATAATTTGAGGGAAGTCGTTACCTCCCCGCTTTGCGCCACTACACATTTAGGCCGCCGCTTCTGAACTCTTAACTGGAACTACTGGCTCACTGTTACACCGAAGTGAATGCTCGCAACTGGAATTGCATTGAATCTGTCAGTCATTTATTTCAAAAGGCCATTTACAGGCACTTTTGAATGTCATTAGAGAGACTTCATTTGAAATCAAAATATTGCTGTGCATGAATTTATAACATTTCTATCACACGTTTCTATCTACTAATGGTAACTCAACGCTACTTAAAACGCCTCTAAAATCCTACTGCTGGCAAGTCAACACCAATTAAGTTAATGCTTTCGTAAATTATAATTAATTCGATATCAATAAAGTGTTACTCGCTCATTAAAGAAATAGCAGGGCTAGTAATAATTTTGCCTTACCTCGCCGTGAAAGCACGTTAAGCCCAACGGCTTAACGTGCTTTGATTGATGACAGCCGAGAACAACGTCTCGGCTGTCATTTGAGATGTTCGGCAGCCGTTACGTACTCAGAAGCCCGTAAATATGACGATCAGTCTAATTAATGTTAACCAGTTACTGGATTGTTGAGATCAGTTAAAACCAGTCGCTCCATGTAAAATACTGGTAGTCAGCTGCATCTGGTCAGACTTGAAGCCAATCCTAACATACTTAGACGGGAAAAGGATAGGCAGCGATGATATTACTTTGTGATTTCAGTGCCAATTTCACCGATGAAACTGAACACGATCAGCACATCTAAAACACGTACAAGAGCTGTTAGTATTAATATTCCACACAGCAGAAAATAATGATACTGACAACTCTTAAACGTATTATACGCGCTAATCGCGTTCACTTTCATAAGTGAAATGTACCCACTCGAAATTCAAAACGATATTTCTTTCTTCTTATAATTCAAGCATCCTAATGGCGTTACGCCTCGGTGTGAATGACGCCCAGCCCCGGCAAAGGCCACTTCACGGGATCTTTATGGGCATATTATGCAACATTATGCATCTCGCATGCAAAACATATCGCGCCCCATCTTATATAATTTTAGCTTAGAGTCTTTGAGATTTGAGAGCCTTTATGTAGCTTATTCTGTTGTGCTAAGAACCTTGAATGTTTGTGTGGTTTAGTTTTGTTAATTGTTTGTGATAAGAGAGATAGTGGAAGTGTAAGTTGTAAAGTTAGCAGATGTAGTGATGTTATAGTCTTTGTGCGTGCCTGCCTACTTAATGCTACAATACTCTTGACGTTAGACAATGAAAATAAAATATATAAGTAAGTAGGTATATAATGTTACTTTCAGAGACTACTATAGATTTATGTCGCCTCTGTCACTGATTCGAATTGTCAAACGAAAAGTTGGGTAGTTTTTTAAGCCCGAAGAAGCTACACAGCAATGTTCTATCAAGCCTATCGACATTTGTTTCAGAAATCAAACAGCAAAGAAGCCACACAAAAATTGACCGGAATTTCCAACAATTTTCTAATTCAACCATTTCATTCTATTACTTTTAAAATCCACGAACACAGCTACCTATAATTACTTGCATTCTTTATCAATTGAATTAACACAGCACATCCAATTACAGTACGACACGGGCGCATGTGCCGGTGTGAACCGGTTACAACTAGTTACGACCGGTCGAAACCAGTAATATCCAGTCTAAACTGCCGGTAATGGTCCGGTTAATCGGCTTAAGTTGTATTTATCGCACGAAACCGTGTGTCTAGCCCGTTCATGTGAGTTATCGGATATTGTGAACGGACAATAGGCATTGTGAGATGATTGTGTGGTGATAATAAATTGAGTCCGAGCTGGAATCGGTTTCTGTATTTGCGTAAATAATTTAAACTGAACAACCCACACATTCCACTGCTGGGACGCTTGTTTCCTCCCTGTAATGGAGTGGGCCGTGTTGGTAAATGTCCCTTTTTTTCTTTTAATATAATTTAATTTAATCGTTACTTTCGTTTTTTTATTTTTTCTCGAAAATTGCCGGTTTTTCTTGATGTTTTCCTTTACCGTTTTTGAGAAACACAAAGTTAAATGACAAGACATTCACACATTCCTCAAAGATCTGGTACCTAGAGCTGTTAGGTACGTACTGTTTCGTACGCCCACACAGAGTTGTATTAATAAGAACACCCACATTCGCCAACTATATTCAAGTTCCTCTGTAATAGGAAGCGAGCCTAATGCAATTAACCGCTGAGCTCAAATCCAGACGCCGTGCTGCTATTGAGAAATTCCTTATCTTCACAGCACTCGTATTTACAAACACTAGACCAACGAGATAGTCTTTTGTAAAATACCTTCTTTAATTAATTTTATGCCTTGGCAATATAAGTCGTAAAGAAATGCAATTTTGAGCCAAGCACATTGTATACCGAGTGTACTTTATAATTAAACAAAGGCGAACCTGAATGAATGAGTGAATATTTAATATGAATAATTAAATATTCAAGCTATTTATTCATACACGTAAATGTAGGAAACTACCTAAATAACGTTTCAAATGTGTGTAAATTATGAATTTCATTATTTGTGAACCGCTTGGATAGTAAGTACATTAATTAAATTTTCAATACACAACCTTAATTTATATTAAACTAAGAGGCTGGCTATGTTTCAATAAATTGACAAATTCGTAATTAATGCAGACATGTTGTAATTAAATTTCATGAAATCCAAGGAGATTTCATCTGTTTTTGACAGTCTGTCACTCTTTATTTATTGCCAACATTTATTCTTCTATCATGGATCAGAGTGTTGGGCCACAAAAGGAATGAATGAAAGACAATTGCATGCAGCTGAGTTACGTAAATGGACAGAATACGGAATGAGTATATAAGAGGAAGTCTGAAAGTGACACCGGTGACTGAAAAGTTGTGCGGAAATCGGTTGTCATGGTACGGGCATGTTATGCGGAGGAATGAGGAAAATGTTGTCAAGAAACTGGTGAATATGAATGTGGATGGTTATACAAGTAGAGGGAGAACAAAGAAACGATGGATGGATTGTGTGAAAGATGATATGGCTAGAAAGGGAGTGACTACCGAGATCACGCGTAAGTATGGAAGAAGAAGACATGTTGCGCCGACCCCAAATAAATTGGGATAAGGGCAGGAGAATGATGACTTATTCTTCTATCAGTTTTGTTTTATTATTTTTTTCAGGGTACTAAAGTTCTTGTGAGTATTAACAACTTTTAATATGGGAATAACTGAATAGTGAAAACTAAGGATCTATGTCAAAGATTTAACTGAGTAAGTAAGTATAATTATAATTAATACGGTGATGTTGCTGCAGTGTGGTGTAGTGTAGTGGATACGTATTACAATACCCAAATTTAAACGTCCGTATTTTAAAATGCCTATGGCAGAAATCCCGATAAATTAAACGCCGAATAATTTTTTGGCCGTCATTTTATTTGCCCAAAAGGTTAAAATCCCTATATTCAAAATTCCTAATGTTTTTAAATACCTAAGTAACTAACGCCTACCTACGGTGTAGTCGACGGAGTCCCGCTTGGCGGGACTTCTATTTCTGGGTGGTTTCAAAAAATAACCCGGGATCCGCTCTTAACCTGTTCGAGTCGCGGTGCCCCAAGTCCCGAGGTACATTACATTACATTTTGTACCGATTTTAGGTATTTTGACCATTCGGGATTTCGTCCATTCGGCGTTTCATCCTTTCGGGCATTTCGACATTGGTATTTTATGTTTCGATATAACGGCTATCGGCATTTAAAACTTTCGGTATTTTGAAATTCGTTGTTTCCGACGTCGGTATTTCAGTCATAGTAATAGTGTTTCTAGAATATCAGGCGTCATGTTCCGTTATGACCCTTATGTTGTAAAATAACCACTATAGCATAATATCTGTAAAGAAATGCTTTTGTTATTCACTATTGCCTTCCCAATCAGTTCTACAATAAAATTCTGTTGTTCGCGGGTGCCATCACAAAAAAAACACTTTCCCAAACGTCCAGATTCAGAGCAAATATCGGTGGGCCGTACAGATTTTTTTCCGATAGGAAAATTGAATCCAACACTCGACTTTCTGAACAAGAATATAAAAGGAATGCTGAATTTTTGTTGACACTACGCAATTGTTTTCGTGCTTTGATTAAATGACTTTTATAGATGGAACTTAGGTACATTAGGGCCGGCTTACTACACAAATCACTGATAATTTCAAAAAAATCTGCGAATAAAGAATTTTTGTCAATCGTTTGAAGGTGAAAGGAATAAAATGATATTTTCAGTATGTTTAATGTTTTCGATTCTAGTATCTTACGGTGCATGAAGGCCTAAGTAATGATTACTACCGCCTATAATTACAAGTAAAATAACTTGTTTTACCATCATACTGCTGGCACAAGATCTATTTTGATACAAAGAAGAAACGATCTCACAGAAAAATAAGCTCATTATGGATCAGAAAAGAAGTATTCCTTCAACACAAAAGTAGTAACACCTACTTCCGCGGAAAACCTTTATTAAAAAAAAACTTACCTCACCATACTCAACCACTAATGTTCATCTGCGGCCAATTATTTAACTATTAAATAGTAGTCAAAAAATCATAAAATCGTTCTACCAGTTCCTGGCCGCGATAAACAAATGAAATAGCAATAAATATAAATAAATAAGTACTAGCAGACAACGTTAAACTAAAATGAGGACTAGACTAGAGCATAAAGTTGAACTTAAAACATCTAAAGCTCAAAGGAATAAATGTTTAATGTTCGTATTTCAACTTTATTATAATTTACTTTATGGGCAAAGTACGTTAACCGCTCATTGTTGAGAATAACCGGGTAGAAGTAAGTAATATAAAAACCCACGGACATAAAACTTATAACAAATCGCGTTTCTTTTTATTTATCTTAGTCTGTTTAATTCAAATTATTTATTGTACTGTTCGCACAATAGAAGGAAATAATGCATCAACTTCAAAAACCGCTCTTACAAGTCAAATAAGTGTTTTGTTTTTGATTTTAATTCTAATTTCCGTTTTGTGTATGTTTATTATTACATTATATTTATATAATTATACAAGAGTGATATAACTATGTACAGAGGCCAGCACATCAAGTTACCACAATCTGTCAAATTTCTTTGATAGTATTTCAACTTTATTGCAAAGACATAAGGTTCATTTTTAATTGAGAAAATTTGACAGTTAGGGATAGCTTGATGTGCTGGCGTCTGTACAAGTATATAGCAGGAGGGAAAAAATTAATAAAAATAAATCAAAGGGCATAAAAAAATTCGTCCACATCGCTGTCAACAGGAAAAGTTCCCAAAGGGCTGGCAGCATTGCCACGTTGTATGGCAATGCCGATTCTTTGACGGAAAAATAGGCCAGCCCTCTGGTCACGTGAAGAGTCGACCAATCGCTTGGCGAAACATAATGGGCATTCTGACCCCCATGGCCCTAGATTTTCAATAAGTGTTTGTATTCAAACTCAAACTCAAACTCAAAGTATTTATTTCAAATAAACCAATTACAGGCACTTTTGAATTGTCAAGGTGTCGGTCAGTCCGAGAAATGAAGCTAGTTGCCCATTCCAAAGGAGTAGGTACCTATGGAGAAGAACGGGCAAGAAACTCCATGGACACTCTTTTAAACAAAATATGGTTACAAAATATTGGTTACATAGTTCATATTAATATTATACATGTGAGAACGATGCAGAACGTTAAAAGCATCAGATATAAAATATGTAAAAACTATTCAATAATTAAATTAAAACAAGCCTTAGCCGCTAAGAGATGACCAGTCTCTACTGACAGCGCCCGTTCACGAACATGACGCATATATTAGCACCATTTAGCTCAACCATTTTGAAGGGAGCTAAATGATCCAACACACACGCCACCATCAGCGAGACATTAAAGTGAGCATGGCATACTCTCAGCCACCAGGGCATATTCAAGTCAATGAAAGACGCACCCAGAGACTGGTCGCTTTATAGTAGGTACATAGTACTCACATATGTATCACATGGGACTTAAAAATAATTAGTGAGAGATCTTAGTTACTATAGCTACACATCTGCAGGCACGAAATTACGTTGCCCTGAGTTTCAGGCCGGCATTTCAAAAGGTAACTCACAAAAAACATTACTACCAACAAACATAAAGCTGAAAGTTGGACCTGCAATGCAGCTGTAAAACATTAATTAACGTAGCGACTAACACTGCACTGAATACTAATCTACTTCGCCTGTAACTGCAGGTCTTTATAGGGACATTTATTATTTAACTGTAGAAGGTGCTAGCGAAATATATTGAAAATGGACAAAAAAGACTGCAATTGGGTTTCCTTAATATTGACATTCCTATCCTTATACCCATTTATATGACGGCGCAACATGTATTGGCTTATTAGCTCAGTATTACAATTAATTAATAAAGGATACCAGTCTTAGGGTGCGTTTCCTCCAGAGATGTACGAGGATCCGTAGCAGCGAAAGTGCATAAAACAAACCAATAGCAAAACTCACGCTATGAAAATGAAGTGATCCTATTGGTAGCGTTTTCCTTGCACACCGCATAGCTACTCCAAACATCTCTAATGGATACGTAGTCTAAAGAATTCATTGAAATCTTATCAAAAAACTTTAATAATACTATACAGAGTGTAACCGAAAGGGTATAAACATACAAAAGCATATGCTAGAGACCACCAAACTGAACAAATTTTACTGTGGGACCAACTCCGAAATCGCAAAAAAAACAGCTGTTCTATACATTTTTAACTGACTTCTAAAAAACGAGGAGGTTCTCAATTCGACTGTATATATATTTTTTTTTATGTGTCGTTCGCGCATAACTCCGTTGTTTGCCAACCGATTTGAAAAATTCTTTTTTGTTGGAAAGGGTATACTTCCCAAATGGTCCCATAAAATTTTTATCGAAATCGGATAAGCGGTTTTTGAAAAATCAACAAAAATAAAAAAAAAACCTACTTAATATATGTGGACGATGTTCTAATAAGTTCCTGTCACTGTAATTTACATACCAGGTAGTGGTATTAAAATTTGGGGGGGGGGGGGTTTGTGTAGGTACCACAACTAAAAAGTGAAAAATAAAAACTTTTTTACAAAAAATAAAACCGGCTTCCAAAAAAAACACTACAAAGTGAAAAAATAATTTTGATTTCGGAAGTCGGTGGCAAAAAATAAACATACAAAACCGAAGACACCGACTTCCGAAATCAAAATTATTTTTTCACTTTGTAGTGTTTTTTTTGGAAGTCGGTTTTTTTTTTGTAAAAAAGTTTTTATTGGTCACGTGACTCGTCAAAACGTAGGGAGCAGCTGATTTTTTTTCACGATTTCGAAGTATGTCCCATAGTAAAAGTTATCCAGTTTGGTGGTCTGTAGCATATCCTTTTGTATGTATATACCCTTTCGGTTACACCCAGTATAAGATGCATAAGAAGAATAATTAATTTATATGCACAAAAATATTACCGACCCACCTGTACACCTGCTCACCCAAACCCCTTAACAAATTAAACTGTGAAAGTCCCGTCAACACCCTACAATGCTATTTAATGTTCACACATAAAACAAGCGTGATTACGTACACGGCGCGATGCGAGAAAATTCACCGTTTTCATTAATATTACAGACTTCAGGGAGTTCTATTAATTATTTAAATTCATACGGAATCGTGTGAACGTATTGTAAGCCTGGTTAATGAAACTTCAGCAGAGGATGTTGAAATGGTGAGGAGTTACTTACCAAGTTTCCAGCCGACGTGTGTCAGACACTCGTAACTTCCTACCCGCGGGTGTCAGACACTGACCGTACAAACAGTGTTAAATATTTCTCTTATGCGGTGATACAATAATATCATAATAAAAAAAAATATTTTACTATTCTATAACTCACCTAAGTAGTAACATATGTAGATGATTAAATTAAGTTTATTTTTATAAGCAGGCTATACGACCGGGTAGGCGGGTAGGCGGTAGGCCCGAAAGGGTTACCGTTACCCCGGAACATAAAGGGCTAACGAAGGAACATGGAAGGGTTTTAGTCAGTAAGAGTCCGACACTTCCTTCCATTCCACCCAGAGCGGGAGGAGTCATTTGATGATTTCACAACCTCAAAAAAAAGCAGGCTACACGAGCATATTTGAAACTATAGATGAATTCGGTGTTTCCTATTCGTAACGAGACCCTGGTCTTTGGAAGCCAAGCTCTCTTATAAAGTTCACAGATTAGGTAGCTATCATATTGGTCCAGTCAGTGCACGCGTTCGACCGTAGGTAATCGTGTAACTGAACTCAGAACTGTAGCTCAAGAATCATCAAGCTCATAGAATTCTAATACAGTTCAATATTACACCACAATAACTGTAACAATTAATCAATGTTTAAAAACTTTTAACAATCCATCAAACACCCTATAATAAAGTTTAATTATTTGATGAATAACCAAAGATTTAGATTCTATCGGGTATTGAGATTTTTTTTTACTGATAAACTGTATCTTGGTCTGTTGCCAAAGGTAGTTTTAATTCTTTTATGTACCTACTGGGTGTACTACTGAAAAAATGTAGAAAAAATATTTTTCAGGAAAATGTTACCTTCCTAAATGTTGGTACGAATTATACTTTGAGAAGGAGAAGTTTTTCGAAATACGTTGCTACAACATGACGGATCGAATTTTATGATAGAATTAGTGCCTGGAGAAGAAAACCTAAGAAATAGAGTAGGTACCTTAGGAAATACAGTCTCCTTTGCCTTTTGTGACATGAATTCAGAACGTTCATAAAATCACACCTTTCCATTGGGGTAAGCAGAAACTACACAACGCCACCTATGACGATCCTTACATACTCCTTTTACGTGCTTCGTTGAAGTTCAACCATCTGGTTATACACGCGAGCCAGTTACGAGTACAACGCACCCGACCTTTCTAAAGAAGTATTCACCAATAAGTTATTACAAGTCCTTCTAGGACGTTCCCTCCTGGCGTTACTATTTACATATTCCTTGTAAATACTGTGGCAGGTTCAAGACCTTCACTGAGGGGGCTCAGCGGTAGAGCGTGTGTTTAGTGCATAAGGAGGATTTGCTGGGCTATCGAAGCAAACACACAGACAGTGAACAATATATTATATTATATCGAATACATCTGCAAAGCCCTGTGGCTAAAGACAGAGTCGTGTCACTTGTACAAAAACCTAACAACCTATTTTAAACATAATTTAAATGTTCGAATGCTGTCAGATTATTACCAGCGATGTTCAACATAAGGTTTCACTCAGGCTCTGCAATACCACTTGTTAGCCGCCTTTGAGCAATCAATAAACAAATTAATTACCACCACTACAAAATCACTTTACACACAGCAACACCTCCTCAACAGACAAAAAGAGAATTTCAAATGTAATGGCTCTCAAACTTGTAAATTCACGCGGCGTACAGTTTCAATGGATCGCAAATACGCCATGAGCTTTAATACCGAGCCGCGCTCATGATGCTGCATTATCCACGTATTCACACCTATCATTGGGAAATAATAATATAATTCACGATGTAAATTATCATGGCGGAAAATGAGAGGAATTAAAAATGTAAATAGCAAGTGTGACGCAACCAAATCACAAGCAATTGCACTTATTAAAAAACGTAAGTTAATTCAAACACTAATAGACAACGCACAGCCTAAACCACTAAGTGGGATTGTCCGAAAGGGTTACCGCTACCCCGGAACATAAAGGGCTACGGAAGGAACATGGATGGGTTTTAGTCAGTAAGAGTCTGACACTCCCTTCCGCTCCACCCAGAGCGGGTGCAGACATTGGATGATTTCCCAGCCTTAAAAAAAAAAAAAAAGCTTAAACCACTGGGTGTAGAAACATGAAATTTTGCTAATTTTTTTTTTTTTTTGAATTGGCATCTCGCAGTTCAACCAAAGGGTTGTCTACTGCTTAACCGGGCTTGCCTGTGGCTGCCACAAAAGAATTCTAGCCTCCAGCCAGGGCTTAATAAAACTAAACCTAACTTACAAAACTAAGCGACTACACGCTAAGGGCACCCCCTGCGGGGTTCGGACCTCGGCTTAGGGCGTCGCTGGGGGGGGACAGCAGGGGACAGCTGGATCGAGGGTTTTTAAAACTACTGGCTCAGCGGCAACGCGGGCTGGCTCGAGCAAGGGTCGGGGGGATGAGAGTGGACAGGGTCGTCGCGACGGGCCTCGACGGCGAGGACGGAACGACGGAAATTTGTGTCTGTGTGCTAATCTAACAGTGCTAGTAGCCGGGCTGCTCTCCTGGAGGAGAGTGGTGGCATCGTCGGGGGCAACGAGGGTATGCCGTGGACGGCGAACCTTACTGATGCGGGACGGGGTGTATCGGGAGGCGGCCGCAATCAGGGGATTGCGGTGCTTTATGGCGGTGTCAAAGAAACGCTTCGAGAGGCGTTTCATGAACTGCTGAACTGTGGGGAAATTTTGCTAAATAGGTAGTTCCTTTTTTATCGAAAGTTAACACTAAGGAAGAATTCGCCCTCCTCTCCTCTGAAGGGTTTAAGTAGGGGATGAAAATAATTGATATGGTGGACACTACTAGTTCTTTTAATAAAGTTATACTGTCGTTACGAAACAATTTCATAATGATATTTTAAAGTTGCGTGTATTGTTTAGCTGCGTAGGTAGCTGATAAAATAAGTAACATGAATCATTATTCTTTTAGTTTATTTTTATAAGAATCTGAACCAGCTTTAACCCTTTTTTAATGTAAAAATGTGTCCTCACCAAGTGGAGTTGTTATCCTCAATTATATATTCTCAGAAGCGGGTAGTTTCATAAAATTACAGTACCTAGGTATCTAATTAACAAACTCAACTAGGGACTAGTTCAAAACCGCCTTCTCGAGAGGTCGAGGTAAAGTGACTTTAAAATGCCAACAATAATTACATTTTTAATAAAAAAAATGGTTTTTTGATGAGCTGATATACGAGAAACTGGATTAATATTTTTTTACATTTTTATAAAAATGAATAAGTACCATATTTTTTTTTAGCCTGTGTTGTCACACTTCAGGGCCATGGCATCATTTTTTCCTTTCCACTCCTCTCTATCTTGAACTAATGTGGATCAATCCTGTCTCTCGGCGTCTCTTGGACCTGCCTAGGTGTCGACATTCGTTCTTACATTATGACGTTAGAAATTAAAGTCGCTTATCGCGTCTGTCAGTGAGATCGCAATTTGTGTGCGATTTTCTTCATCATTTATAAAATTTAAACGACATGTAATTTTTATATATGTCATAACTCTAGGGTTAAATTCTACATTTAAAACAATACAAAAAATCTAAGAAATTATGGTCTAAAAATGCATAGTTTCGAAGATATCATCCATCATAATTAATCTCGATGTGTGTGACCAAATTAATGATGACAATGGCCACATTTTCAGCAGTTAACGTTTACAGGCTTAACATGTTTCTCGTTTCCAAACACAAATCCCTCCCCATTCTTTCTTCCAAAGCAAACTTGAATCTAAAACAGTTGGCCAAGAAATGCAGGTTGAAAGCCAGGCAAAGCCCTCGATACGTATTTCACAGGCAGTTTGAATAGGCCCCGAGCTGCAATATGTGCCCCGGAATATAAGCCGTGTATAAATCTGCATATCCGGATAATATCCGCAGTGATACTGACGCTAAGATTATTAGCCAGATACTAAGGGTAGATTGAAATTTTGGGTGCATATTGCATATTTGAGTTATGAGATTGGGTGAATGTTTGTTTATCTTTCATATTATTAAAATCAACATGATTTTTGTATTGTAAATATTCAAAATCAAATTTATTTATTCATTTTATGAAAATAAGGTAAGAACAAATGTTATATACATAACTAGCTTCTGTCCGCGGCTTTGCCCGCGTGGATGTCGAAAATTGCATGTTATTAAACAAAACCTTCCTCTTGAATCACTCTATCTATTAAAAAAACTACATCATAATCCTTTGTGTAGTTTTAAAGATCTAAGCATACATACATACAGACATTAGGACGCGGGAAGCGACTTTGCTGTTTACTATGTAGTGATAATGGAGTAATAGAATCGCCCCCTATTACATCAAATCTGCTAGCCTTTTCCCAAATATATTGGGGTCGGCTTCCAGTCTAACCGGATGCAGCTAAATACCAGTATTTTACATAGAGTGACCATGCTTATCTGTCCTCCACAACCCAGTTACTAACTGGGTAATACGATACCCCTTGGTAAGACTCGGGTCGTAGGCAACGGCTAGTTAGCTATAATAATAAAAGTTACATATTATTATGTAGGTTAGTATCTCATAATTGCTTATATTGTAAATGTGCCTAAAATACCAAGAGTCTATCTAAATAAACATGCTAACTTTTATCACACCTAACACTATCATCGCATTAAATATATAATAATTCATCAAGTTTATACAACTTACTTAAATTATACATTAACTTGGGAAAGATTTTCTAAATCAAATAAGCCTTCCAAATTTACTAAAGTTCTTGCGAAGTGTTCTCTACATTATCTCATTCTAGACTGACTTCGTTATTTAATAACGTTATTGACCTTTACGCACATTATGAGTTAAAATTGAGTAGGTCTAGGTACACGTTACGAACTAAATTAGATAGGCAATATATTATCTTATAACATTATATTACACAGGCTACCGAAGTATATTGAAACGTAAGTTTCTTTTAGCGGCTTGTGAAGTAAACTGGCAGAAAATGTGGTGTTTAAACAATAAACGAGTTATGCCCAGTTGATCCCCATGTTTTTGATACTAAAACAAAAACTTTTTTTTTAACAAAATTAGGTACCAATATTTCGCCCCTTCTTCTGATCTTTATCCACGATTTACTCAACTCATTCGCACTAATATTAGTTCCGTATTACCCTGCATTTACTAAACACCGATGTAAACTACATGTATTATAAGTGTTGTGCCTACTACTTTCGATTTAACAATTACACGTAAAACAAGACACGAAAACGAGTCAAAAAGGCCAAAAATTCGGCCAACAACAGCGTATGCGCACGACGAACTTTAATGTCGCGTTCGGGTGTGTCATATTGTAGGTGACATCTCTCAAAATACGTAATAAAAATTATAATTATTTACAATACTGTTCTCTACAAATAAGCGCACTAAGAGACGTACAAACAAGAATTTGAAAACCCGTTATGTATTTTACATTCAGTGATATTCCCGCTACAAAAGGCGTTGTGATATGTAACAAAGCATACATCCACCTGAAATAGTTGAGCGCCACAAGCGCATAAATATCTCAAAGCTCGGAGCTATTGAAATGTTCGAGCTCGAGTGCTCTTACTAACATGCATGGATCACTAACATGTTGGATCACCAACATTTTGGATTTCAAATTGCACAAATAGGTAAGTTACGTCCAACTAGAACCTTGAAACAAAGTGTCATGTCATGTCGAATGTACTCTTAAATATTTAGATGCGGAGACAGCAAAAAACACGCATAATTATTTTTATGTATTATGTACAGAGGCCAGTTGCCCCAATCTATCGAATTTCTTTGATAATTTTTCAACTTTATTTCAAAAGTATTTTCACATACCTTTACAAATAATTTCTAAGATTTTAATGTTAATATTTTACCAATTGAATTCTGAATAAATTATTATTATTATTATAAATATTTATTATTTGGGAAAATATGACAATTTGGGATAGCTTGATGTGCTGCCTTTTATACTTATTCTTGTATTTATCATTTTCTATGCATAAACTCACGCCTTCATCCCATGGAGTCAGGCAGAAACGATAGTACGCCACCAGCTACGCTCCTTATATCCTTCTATTGCTTCGTTTACGTTCACATATATGGCCAGGTGCGTAGTGCTAGTAGTGCGCAGTCAGCGTGCCTGTATACGCCTGGTGCGAGCACTACGCACCTGACCTTCTATCATGTTACACTTATAAATTGTTTGTCTCTAGACCACCCTGATATAAACTGATAAAAAATGCCTTAGGTATTAAATCCGCCTTTGTACTGTTATTTTTACTTGTGCATACAGTTTTAATAAAAAGGTTAAGTATTTTCCGGACGAGTTCTCGTAAGAAGACCAGGTAGTTACTATTTTGACATAAATTTAAAAAAAAATACTACCGATATGAACATTACATGAATTCAGCAAGTAATTATGAGACGAGACGCCAGTACACACAATATCTAAAACTTAATTTTCCAAAATCAATAACATAATCAAATCAACAATTGACAAAAGATAGGGTGAGCAGACCTCCGATTGTCAAACAAAAGGTTTGGCGCATTGCGGACTTGCTTCCGACCGGCTCGCTTTACAATGGCTTTACCGCGGGTCCTGAAACCATAATACAGGAACCATTGATGGAATTGTTTACAGGACAACGGAGCAATACACAAAGTTGGTACTTCTGAGTCAGATTATATACTTCTTTTAAAAAAAATGTTTCACGAAAACACAATTCGTTTACACAATTCTCACGATATTCCTGTCAAGATGCGGTTAGTCGACTCTACACGAGTCCAGAGGGCTGGTCAGTTTTTAGGCCAAAGAATCAGCATTGCCATCCAACGTGGCAACGCTGCCTTTTGGGCACATTTCCCAATGACAGCGATAGGGAAGAATTTTTTGACGCTCTTTTTATTACCACTTGTACAGAAAAGATATATTTTTTTAGTTTTAGTTTGTAGGTACATACTCGTATATTGTATTTAAAATTTGTGTTTAAGTAGTATGGAGAGAATAAAAAGATGTAGGTGTCATAATATTACTATTTTTGCAGTTAAGGCAGTGTCTTCCGACGTCGAAGCTGTAGCCGGTGACTGTTGGTTACCTGGTTCAAGTAGAGACAAGTCTAACTCATGCTTATAAAACACCAGAAAAGCAACATATTTAGAAAAAACCTCAGACAACATCATTCTCGGACCCTTCACGCAATTTATTTGATTTAGGTTATTCGGTAATTTCAACAGGTTTCAACATGTATTTTCTTCCATATTTATTCCTAAAATATACTTATACCTAATTTATAAATGTAAAAATAGAATATCATCACCTAACTAAAACTATTAACAAACTGAAATAAGGAGTTGAAAAATTTCTTCGCATCGCTGTCGACTGGTAATGTGCCCAAGAGACTGGCAGCATTACCACGTTGTCCGGCAATGCTTAGCCTCTGGCTAAAGTAAAAACCAGGTTCACGGAAATTTTCAACCATTCAGAGATCGGGTTGATCAAAACTTTCTTCTAAACTTCTCTACAGTTACTTACAGTCTACCTTAATATTAAACGCATTTTTTATGAACACCTCTGCCTAACCCTTTGAGAATTACAGGCGTGATGTTTGTGTTATGTTTGTATAAACTCAAGAACATTACAAAACTGTATTTACGACCTGTGAGCTTTTTTTAATACTTGTATACTTAATATTATATAAGGTGTTAAAAAATTAACTTTAAGAATTTCGTGGGAGCATTGTACTGTTCCATACATTTTATTGAGCTACGTGTGCATAAATTTATGGAACAGCTCATATTTTTTTCACGATTAAGGGTTCATCCCATAGTAAAAGTTGTTCGTAACGATGAAGAGTTAATTTTTTAACACCTTATACATAATTATATTATATAATTATTTCAGTTTTAGGTTGTATATTGTATTAATAAACAGTAGCAATGAATAAATTACGAATCATATCACAGACCGTAACTGACGATTCAAACATTTGGACAGGACACTTTTGTTGGGTGAGCTAGTACTCCAAAAAGTTCCAAATAAAAATCCACAAACAAAAACAATAACTACTAAAACAGCAAACCCGAAGACAAGAGGAATCCTTTTACAAAGTGCCTAATACCGGCAGAACATAAGGGCAGAGACACTACATTTTAACGTTGCTATTAATATGAAAAGTTTGATCAAAAGCGAAACTTTGCCAATCGCTGTCTGGCTTTTGTTTCCCGCGAAAATTAATGGCAGGCGGAAAACAAGAGCCTCTTACAATGTGAGCACGGGAAGTATTGAGCACCGTAGGTAATGTTTTTTACATATTTTTTTGTAAAACAGAGAACGGCTATTATATGTTAAAAGTTTTAACAGATTGATGTTAGCAATAAGCTTGTATTTGCAAAGAATAGAGACAAAATGGCTGTCTGTCACATGCTAAATAAGTACATACAAGATACAGGAATATTTTGGCGCGTGACCGAACTCAGAACGTACGCCGCCATCTTGGTTTTTGGATTCATTTCAAGTGAAAATTCATAAAACAAATCATTGTACAAAATGTTTATTTTACGTCATTCGTGTGCCGAAATATCCTTGAAGAAGTGTTTACTTAACCATTAATAAGATTTTATAATTACTGTGTAGACAAGGGCATCCAGTCAAACCATTATTTTATTATTGTCTGTTTTTGGTCTAGTGGTTGCAAGCGCGCCTTCTGAGCATGAGGTCTGGGTCAATTCCCAGGTCTGGCAAAGTGCTATTGGGATTCACCATTAGAAATTTCTCAGCAGTAGCCCGGAGTCCGGATTAGTAGTAGTAGGAGTAGCCTTGATTGGAATTGGCTCGCCCCCATAAGACTTTAACATAACTAGCGAAATGTGAGTGGACTGTAGGTACTCCTCTGTCTATCCCTAGGGGGATTTCAGGCGTGATGTTATGTTAATTGATTAGCAGACGAGTCGAAATGGATAAACTGGAAGATGCTGCTACTGAGCCACAGATTTTTTTTTATATCTAACCTATTGGCACAAGCTGAAAAGAGGTTCAAGATATTTCTTTACCAGAAACTACACGATGCACAAGTACTGGCACTTAATAAACCCCAATAACAAAAGACGCATTTTTTATCTTAAAAAAAAATAGATAACTTACTTATTCAAAGTACCACAAGGTTTTTGGCTCTTGAGTTACATTAACAGGGGTATTTTGGCAATAATTTTGTAAAAAATGTATTACTATAAGAGATTGTATTGAAAATCAAGATGGCGAACCGCGTTAGTGCAGATTTAGGCGCGATGCGATGACATAAAGTAAAACCAGAACTTTTTCTTCTCATCGTTATTGAATAGAAAAACTCCCACCAAATCCGAATTGATCGTGCTAATCAAATATAATCTATAAATACTCATAATTCGATTTATATAACAGTTGGGTAGTTACCACGCATTGGTGTAATGTCTTGGAAACAATGACCAGAACGGTCATTGTTGTTACATAGCGATCCTAGGGAGCGTTTGGATTTATTTGTTATATCGAAAAGAGTCTAGTATGTAGTCGAGAACTGGCAATTAGATACTGACCACAGACTCGCTATGACCCAATTAATTCATTCAATATAGTGTTACTACGGTGTCAATATGTGCGTATAAACACTTCCGAATTAAATTCATAAGCCTGAAGGTAACAAAGCAGGGAAATTAAAGGGTAGTGGAGACGTCCCCTTCTTTGTCAATTTTTTTTTCCTTACCAAATCAAAAACACCGTGTTTGTAAGGCTAACCTCACTATTACACCGCCCAAAATGTAATCATGTGCAATAGTCTGATAGACTATACCACAGAAATATTAAAAACATTATTATTATTCTTTATTATATCTGTGGACTATACAGATACCTACAACCCTAGTTGAGCCAATTTAAGAGCTTTATTCCAGATTACATCTAAGTTCTAAGTAGAGCATTTTCATAGAAGCTAATAATGGCATTTTCGGTTGCTACTCTCCCGCTCGACTTAGCCCAGTAGGTACTCGACCAATCTAAACGTAGCACAGCGATCTAATGAGCGATAAAACTGTGTTTATCCTTATGTTTCTGTATTTTTCTTCACAACTTTTATAGGTCGAGATAAAAACAAGATTATAGTTGTGGACTTAATAACGGTTATTCTCTGATTTGTGGAACTTGCTTCTTCTTTGTATCTGTTAAGCACTGGCAAGTTAAGTCTTCTACATCTGAGAGTTCCTTATTTTTTTCACTACAGGTCTTATAATCTTTCGTATTGTGGCCAGTCGTCAGTGACATTCTTATTTTGTAAAACTTGAGCCCTATTATACAACCTATCGACGATTGATCTGCATTTCTATATTAAGTGAGAAGGCTAGTACAGTATTGTAAGGTTACGGTTTCTAAAATAATATGAGGGTTAGATTCTCCGCTTTGACAAAGTGTATGGGCTTTTTCCATCCAAAATTTGTCATTAACAGCATGGAGTCTAGTTTTGTGCTTATTTTATTGCAATGGGCGCGCCCCCTATTACATGGGACTTAAATATAACGGGTCAAATGTAGGTATACTATAGGAGCATGTCTGCCTAAACCTCAGGAAAGGTATAAATAAATAAATAAGTAATAAATTGTTTATTGTTCCTAAATCATTACATAAGAGTTTTGTGAGGCGGCCCCATTAAGTTATTAATAATTCTTGTGTTGAGGTATGGAATAGTAAATTCTTAATACAGTGCAAGTGTACATACCTATGCTAATGTAGCCCCACATAAATATCTTACTGAACAATTGAGTGCAGAGAACGGTAATCTCACTCGAAGCCAGGTACGTATACCCGAGTCAGGTTGGTTCAATTCGCACCAATATGCACCTGTAACCGTGCATAGAGTAGTGAAGCGAAACAGAGATTTCTAATGTCTTCATATATTAAAATGTTCTAGATAAGTACTGTTAAAGAGTAGAACTTAACATGGCTGAAGAATAAAACCTCCGCGACTTATTATAAGTAAACGGCAGATTGGAGATGAACATCGATAAAAGAAAAAAATATATATTAAGGTGTAAAAAATTAACTCGCGGTGATGATTAATTTCGTGGGATCATTATACGAACAACTTTTAATATGGGATAAGCACTAAAATCGCGAAAAAAAAATGAGCTGTCCATACATTTATTCATTTATTAATCATGGAAGACTTACAGAATAAAACAATATGTGAGACTGAAAGTCAATTAAAAGTCGTCACTTCTAAAAACAGTTTGAAAAAGTGTGTGTGAACAACACAATACAATACAGCTAACAAGAAGAAACAGGATAATAATCAAGCTAAACTTAATTTACGTTTGAAACACAATACAAGAATTAAAACCTGACTTTACAAAACCTAATTAAAAAAGGACACATTTGTAATGAAAGGGTCAAAATCATGCTGTCTGCACATGATATTAAAATTATTACTCGCACGCACTATGAATGAGTTTTGCCTATAATTCGTAGCGGTAAATGGAACACGCAGCGTTGTGTTCCATCGCTTCGACCTTTCCAAATAAAATTTGGATAGAATATCGGAATTATTAGTAGAATGATAAATGATGAATTATGCACACGTAACTCAATAAAATGTATGAAACAGCTCATATTTTTATCACCTTATATAATTATGTATATAAGGTGACTGGTAATTAGTACAACCAACTTTCCCAAAGAAACTTTTTTTGTATACCTACTCAATAGCTGCTAACAGCTGATCGGCGAGAAGGTCATTGAACTTTGCGCGCGCCAGTTGTATAGTTATTGTGATAAAAATAAAAAACTATTGAGTATACAAAAAAAGTTTCTTTGGGAAAGTTGATTGTAATCATGAGTACAATCACGTGTTTAAAATCGGTCACTAATTACCAGTCATCTTATTTATATAGAAAAAGAAAATATTAGACAATCAGCTGCCACAGAGTGACAACGGAAAGGTAAGAAAAATATGATTAAATGTAATAACGAATGAACTCGAAATAATAATTCAAGTTAAACCTACTAACTCTTTAATTTATATAATCCGCTCCGTGCGAGTTTACAGTACCTGCTCACGGAAGTGAAAACTGGGTACCTAATATACTTTTGTCGTATTATAACCATACAAATTCAGTGCCTCGATTAACTTCCGTATTTTTATAAACCTGTGAATAGCAAAAATCTTTTTCGTTTGAACTAGAATTTTTTTGCTGAATATTTATTTGAATAACTTAATTCACATCATAAGTATTAGGTAATTTTAAAAAACTAACTGTTTTTCAGGGAAATACGTAATCCTCGCGAACAAAAACGCGGACGAAGTGAAATTGGAATAAATACACAAAATGATATAGAACAAAAATCTGTAGGACTAAAACAAAATCGTTCAATATTCTGTACATAGCGTACGAAATGACGTGTCGTGTTGAGAAGTATGGATATAGGAAAAATATTCCAGATCCTAATATTATAGCAAGCCTAGTGTATCGGTCCGTATATCTACGCATGAAGACTTTTCCAATCAAATTCTAGAATTCTTTTTCATACAATTCTTGTCACAAAATGTGATGAAACGTTGTAATGTTATGATACTTAAGATAAAGGGTACAAATAAAACAAAAGACATACAAAGAAGTAGGTAAATTGTATCTCCAAATCTCCTGTTACTATTTTTAATAACTAGTTAGACTTCTTTGCGGCGCACTTGTGGCCCAGGGTTCTATCCTTAGGTATAATTTAATTTTAATTTTTAACACGTATAGGTACCTCAAACGTTATCCCATGGGAACGTACAACCGCGATAAAAAATAACATATGTCTATCAAAGGAAGACCTTTCGAAGTATGTACAACTCGGAGTCCAACAGGGCGATCTGATATCACCGAACCTTTTACAACTCTCCTCGAAACCATTTTACGAAACTTATTGTAAGAAATATTGGTAGAGTTGGAACGCAACCAGAGTAGTTCCAATAATTGCCGCTTCACGGCGCCACTCTCTCTCTCTCTTGTTGTTAATTGCGGATACGTTACATGAAAGAAAACTTCTTGTATAATTATTCTTTAATACAGTAACTTAAGTACTTATATCAGTGCCTTATTTCTAAAACCTCTTACACTTATAATGGGACTCAAGAGGATAGGATCAACATTAATGGAGGAACATTGAACAATTTAAGCTTCGCAGATGACATCGCACTAATCTAATCTAATCTGCAATAACCACATAACACACCTGGAATACACGCTGCAATCAATGTGGATTGACTATAAATCTGAAGAAAACGCGCAATGTAATCAAGGGAGAAAAAATACGATAAGAATATCATCCAAGGAAATACAGTACACGGAAGATTATAAATAATTAGGATATAGAATCACGTTCAATCAAGGAGCTAACTGCAGGAGAAGTGGAGCGCAGAATAAGACAACAATATTTAGCCAAACGTGCTGCCTCTGTTCAATAAAAACACGTGCCTACCCTGCATTACCTACGTGCTAGAGACTATCCGGAATAAGCATACGATTTTCTGCAGCGCCTCTTCTAATAAAAATATGGCTTGGATTCAATCGGCTCGCCTCGTGGGCGTGGGCTAAATTATAATCAGCTCCGATATTGATACGAAAGTCATTCCAAGGGTAATCTCTGTTTTGTTTGTGTAATGGGTAAAATATTGGTATTATTGAGGTAAAATAAGATGATTTCGGATGGAATACTGATTAGTTATGCTTTGCGGAACAAGGTGGGTTTCTTTTCCTGATTTTAGTAAGAAATGATATTATTTAATTGTAATTATTGTTGTCCGTGGACTGCCATCTCTACGACAGATCATCTATATGTATCTAAGCACCTTTTTTTTAAGGCTGGGTAATCATCCTATGACTTCTCCCGCTCTGGGTGGGCGGGTGGGAGTGTCACACTCTTACTGACTAAAACCCATCCATGTTCCTTCCTTAGCCCTTTATGTTCCGGGGTAGCGGTAACCCTTTCGTACCATCCCGCTGACCCGGCACATAATGGGCTATGTCATGCATTTTGATAACGCTAAAATAAACATTCTAGTGTAGGTAGGACAATCCGCTTACCCATCTAAATGCCTAATAGAAAAACACCAAGGATACAAAATCCCGCTACCGTACCGCGGTTTTATTGACTACTCCAATCTACAAAGTTTTCGACAGCATTTCACTCACACAAAGCTATTTTTGACGCATTATATGTATAAGCAACCAAAACATTGATCCCACATACTTAATACATAAAAAAACAACGTAAAAATAATATAGTCGCAATAAAATTTGAAACCATGGGTAAACATTCAAAATAGAGAAGGAAAACACACACGGTACGCACGGTACGTACACGGTTGGCGCAGTGGTTGAGCGATTGACTGGTGCGCACTATGTCGCGGGTTCGATTCCCGCACGGAACAAATATTTGTACGACCTGCAAGTATTTGTTACGAGTCTGGGTGTTTTTTTTCCTATCTATAATAATATGTATGTATTTACAAAAAAAATGTTTATAAGTAGTATATCAGCCATCTCGTTACCATAACACAAGCATTAGGTTGCTTAGCTTGCGACGATATGGCGCTGTGTGAAATGTCCAAGGATATCATAAAAAAAAAAAAAAACCTTTCCTAAACAGTTCACATACCCATGACGCTGCATGGTATGCACTCATTTAAAGGCCCAGTCCCAAAAGGTACGATACAGCACGTAAGGTAAGATAACGTGTTACATCTACTATAGAAAATACTGCTTAATCTACTCTTTGACTACCTGACCAAGAGTCCTGGGCACGATTCTCAGGCCGAGCAAAGGGTTTGTGAGTTTTTTTTTTGGATTTTTTCCTGGCGTCCGTATTTGTACCCGGCAGTAGTGTGGCCTCCAATTGCATGGGACTTAAACATAGCTGGTGAAATGTACTGCAACCATGCCCTGTGTCTTTGCCTAACCCTTCGGGAAAACAGGCGTGATGTTATGTTCTGAGAAAAACACATAGTATTAGACATAATTTCTTCCTCTTGGTTTTCCACTTCCACACCTTCATTTTCTCCTATACATTCTATCCTGTAGCCTAAGCAAGCTATAGGTACGTAGCTTAGGTGTATAGCTTACGTATCTATACACCGACATAGAAGCGAAGTTACGGAATCGCACCTACTCGATCCGAATAGATTGAACTGGAAAATATCCAATGCAAATATACTCTGGTGTTCTTCGTAAATAGGTTTGGATGCGGTATTGGCAACGTGGACGTAGGAAGGGATCTTGGGATCTGAGCTTTTTACTGTAGCTTCTGGTATGTATGATAATTTAGGCTGCAAATGGATTGCATCATCCAGACTGGTAGAAAAATTAGCCACTGTGGTGATTACGTAATACATTACGTTATCTACGTTGTTGACCAGACAAAGTTTTCGAACACATGAATCAATGAAGTGACAATACCCTTCAAAAACGTTCTGATTGTTACGTACTGGTGCTGGTTGTATTCGATCGAATATAGCGTTCGTTTCAGAATTTAATATGCAGAGATTGTTTTTATAAAACCACATTTATACATACGTGATAGATGCATAAAAGTGAGCAAAAATCAGTATTGCTCATTACGATGATTCTTACAATTTTGGCACAGGTTGCTGACCGGTGATAGTTCGGTATCTATGATAAATGCCAATTATAATAGAAAGTCATAAATTAGTGTTTCATTGTTTTTAAAAGATCTTAGGATAGCAATCTACTTAACAAACGATTTAAATGTCAAGAATACTCCATGCGTCATGTTCGTGAACGGGCGCTGTCAGTAGGGACTGGTCATCTCTTAGTAGCTTGTTTTAATTTAATTTTTGAATTGTTATTACATGTTTTATATCGGATGCTTTTAACGTTCTGCATCTTTCTCACGTGTATAATATTAATATGAACTATGTAACCAATATTTTGTAACCATATTTTGTCTAAAAGAGTGTCCATGGAGTTTCTTGCCCGTTCTTCTCCATAGGTACCTACTGCTTTGGAATGGTCAACTAGTTAGCTTCATCTCTCTGACTGACCGACCCCTTGACAATTCAAAAGTGGCTGTAACTGGTTTATTTGAAAATAATACTTTGAGTTTGAGTTTTACTCAAGATTGTTATTTAGGAGCAAAGACGTCGGATTTTCTTAGTAAGTACTAAGAAAATCCGACGAAAATTTATTCACAAATTTTGTAAACTCTAAGATTCATAAAGTACATAAAATTTAGATCCTATGTGTGATGCCCAAACAAGCGTGATCTCAAAACTCGACGTTCTACTTGAAATTACTCTCCAAGTCTCCTTGGACGAGGCACTTTACGCGCTCTCCTCTGAAAACTAAAACTAAATAATTTATCATCGCACCGTCTTCCACCTTCCCCGTTTCGTAGCTCCGAAGTAATTGCGAGCTGGCGCCCTGGACGTAGGAGAAAGGGGTGAAATTTGAGTCACGCGCCAACTAAACGTAGGTAGTCCTCATAAATATTGTAATCAGACCAACGCAGTATACCTTTCTACTGAAATTTATTTAAATTCACCCACTTACGTATTCCTCAGTTTTTATAGAACCTATGCTAAGTATTCTTTCTTATAGATAACCGTAAGATTGAGGGTCGTCTTTTAAAGATTCCTTATATTCCGAATCTTTATTATCTCCAGCCAGCCTGGTCTTTGTTCTTGTTCTGTAGGTGTTGGGCAAATGCCTCATCTCATTTAAAAGAGAACATGAACTTATCAACTCACTTAACTTTACACTATTATTTCAAATTTACTTCAGGTTATTTACCATCACCTAAATACCTACGTGATATTTTGCAAGAGTGTTAAGCAACAACTAATTATGTCTTTTCCAAGTATATTATATACTTAATTTATAATAAAGAGTGCGTCACCCAACCTGTTTTCATTTAATTAACAAAATTCACGCACTTCACATTTAAAATGTACGACAATGTACGAGTACTATGAAATATATCAAATTTCATTTCATTAGTAACGTCGTTTGTGCTAGTTTCCATAGTTTATATCAAGTGCTCAGTTAAGGTGCGAACACATAGGAGCTTAGAATAGAAAGAAATAAAGAAAACATGACGCAGAGCAAGAACACAAACATAAAAAAGAAATTTTGCGGGAAAACATGCGTCACACCCATGCAAAACGGCCATCGCTCACCGCTGCGACCCTATGCGAGAGAAAACCCCAGTCTGGTTATAGTTTAGTTACTGGCTAGTATTTTGATGCCTTGAACTCGCATTGGTTTGAATTCTTCACTGCGGCGGTTTGGCATAGTTTGACACTTAGCACCGACTATAATACATTTTTGTCTGTCAAGATATCAGATTCATTAAAGTAGTCAAAAATTAACCTCCTAACGGGGTTGGGTGACATTTCTGACAGCAACGAAGAGTGAAGAGTAGAGGGTAGGAGTGAGTAAAGATTACAAGTACATGTTTTCTTTGCTGAGGACAAAAATAATCAATTAATCACGCTGGGAAATACATTGCTTGGAAAACACATTAAGCCGTTTGGTCCGGGCTGTCATTTGTTGTTGGTAGTCAGAAGCACAATAGTCTGACAACCAGTCTACAAAGGGTATCGTATTACCCATTAACTGGGTTGTACAAATCAAATAGGCAGTCGCTGCATGTAAAATACTGTTATTCTACAAGCAGCACAGGTGAGAATTTTGTCTTATCATAAATATATAGGTACCTTCTGAGGTAACTACTAGCATTCTGTCTACAGCCTAACAGTGTTCCTCTCAGAAGTGTATTCTCAACATTGTTCGAGAGCTCCATACGCGTTTATTGTATTTCAAACATGTTTCGCGTAGTTTTCGAGATTCACACAAGTAGATAATTGAAGAACACGAGCTGTGACATGGTAGAGCGACAGTTTGCTTTGTTTTATTGTAAGGTGTTTAACATAATCTGTCGTGTCGAGTCGAGGGTTTGGGAATTGAATAAGCGTGAGACACGTATTTCTAGAAACGTTCTTAGCAGTTTGTTTTAACCCCGTTGGTTTACCATGCAGGCTACATAAATATTGTATATTTTGTTGATGGCATAATAATTATTAAACATACAGTATTTCTTATGAAGAATATTAGATCTTAATAGAGTCTATTTGAAGAGGTGATAGAGTGCGCCATCTTGGAAAATACGCCATTTTGAATTTTTTATATAATTACCGATAAAACTAAATAGTAGGTATCTTTAATTTGTTCGACCCGGTCATTATATTAATTATGTTACAGTGTTACAGTTTCTATCTACATTTAAGGTTTTTGAGTCTTGTTCTTCTAGAGTTCGCAACCACATGATGTCCTGAATACAATTTCTAGGTCGGACAATGTTCAATTAAAATAATTTCTCAAGAGCAGCCTTTTTTTAAGGCTGGGAAATGATCCAATGACTTTTCCCGCTCTGGGTGGAGCGGAAGGTAGTGTCAGACTCTTACTGACTAACCCCAATCCATGTTCCTGCCTTAGCCTTTTATGTTCCGGGGTAGCGGTAACCCTTTCGGACAATCCCGCTTACCCGGCTAAGGGGCCCCTTCATATGCTGACATCTGTTTGAGGCGCGCGTGGAACATATACGCGCCGTCCGGCACGGGCCTGGTGCTGATCGGGCGGTGAGTCACCCATTACTCACCGTCCGCAGGCCCGCGCCTATGGTGGCTGGGAGTTGTCACGTGGCTCCCGACGCCCGGGGCGTCTCCCGCGGCGGCTGGGACGGGAGGACCTTTCTCTCTCCCATCCCGCCTCTGGAGCAGCCTGGAGTCTGGATTTGTGGCTGGTTTATGGCCAATTCATCCCCTTATAACTGGTGAAATGTGGGTGTACCTCTGCCTACCCTTTGGGGTTAACAAGCCGCCATGTTTTGCTACCCAAAATTATAAAAATTTATAATATTACGTTCAAATACACGGACTCTAGCCGTTCAATAGACCCAAAGGGACTACATGAAAGGGATTAATTCATATAATCACAAATTAATAGGTCACTCTCTATACCAAATGTCGGCAAAGCAGTTAAAAGTGGCTTTGGAAATTGGGACGGCTTGGCATTAAAGCCGTCATGGCGGTAGAGGTCAAAATTTCATTTTCCCTAATGAATAATATCCTCGCAGTGCGGTCATATATCTCGGGATTCATGAAATAATATCTACTTTGTGAACCGTTTGAACTGGCTAGTGGTTAGGCGAGTAGAGTGAAGGGAATGGCGTGGCGAGATAAAGGAATTAGTGTAGAATTAAATTAGTTCTTGGCCGATAGATAACTCATAAGTTTTAGCTCAAATTTCTCTAACTTTGAGCCAGTTTTAGTTTAGATGTTTGCTTACTCTTCAACCCTAATGACATATTATTAATGAAATCAGTTTCCCAGCACCCTCTTCCACAAAAGCGAAGGGTGTTGTCTTGAATCATTGGGAACTGAATGTTTCCTGTCTCTAAAGTCTCTGTTCATACCGCGACGATCATAACGAAATATTACGATCTAAAGTTCGGATCAAAAGTCAACATCCCACTGCTCATAATTACGGTTAAGTAAAAACAAAAATGGGTTCGAAACTGCCATGTGTACAGAGCTTAAACCACAAATCAGTGAAGCGAAGCAGCTGCCTCAAAAATCCATCCATGGATTATGAGAGTGTCACTGTCAAAACTCGCCCACAGTATTTTTTATCGGGCCAGCACTAGGGTCGTCCAAACGGGTCTAAAGTGGGACTAATGTTTCGTATCTTAATAGGAATCTCGGTCTCATAATGTCCAAGTCATCAGCGTTTTCCGAAAATACCCTTCTTAAAGACCAACCACCCCAGTTTTGCTGATTGCTTCATTTTTTTAATAACCTCACTTCGTTTCAATTTAAATTGAGTCCGGCAATTGGGTGAATACCGGGATCGTAATGTTCCGTTGGAATTTAAGTACCCTGGGGTGCGGTGTCGGGTTCCCCAGGTGCATTGACTTAAATACCTAATCAGAGGTTTAATTAAAGACAAATGAATTAAGTTTCTTGGCTCAGATAATATGGTGAAACGATAAGAACATTATTGATCATGAATATTTATTTCAGTAAATTGTTCTTTTATAAAACTTGACCTATTACGCAACATAGAGGGGACATCGAGCCATTGGCTAAATAAAAACAGCCGCACGAGTCCATCGCAGGTTAAGCTACTCTTGCCGCGGTCAGATCATGGATAGGTAACCATTCATAACATAACGAGGCGCCTACGGGTCCTGGAAACGTTAAACCGTTGGTCCCGGCTGTAATTAGTAGATCTTTGACAGTCCTTACCCTTAGTCAGAGGGCCAATAATCAGGTGACAACTATGCTTACCAAGGGGTTGTGGAGGTTAGACAGTAGTTCCATGTAAAATACTGCTACTCAGCTGCATCCGGTTAGACTGGGGGCTAACTTAACATAATTGGGGAAAAGCTTGGAAGATTGATTGACCTATTACGCAACACTGATGACTTAAACCTACTGTGAAAATTCTTTCAATAATGAGAAGCTAAATAATTATTCCTGAGTAGGTACCTATCATGGGATACATTTTAAAAAAATCGCGTCGACGAAGTCGCGAGCGAAGTGCTAGTGATTACTGAATAATAATTGCTGTGAACTAAGCATCAAAGACTCTTAAATAAGAAAAACTCATCCGAACAATTAGCTTATCAAAAATTCAGTCTTCCATAGGTACTGCAGTTGACCGCACGTCGTTGATAAAATTATGACCTTGATGGCCCAGCGTAGTAGGAAGGAGTTTCAATAGAGTTAAAGGCCAGTACTTATACCTAGGTACTGGTTTGGTGGCCACAAACATACGGCGTACTGTAGGTACCTAGCTACTTGAAAAATTGCAACCTAAAAACGAATTCAATTAGCTTGGAGTGGCCTTATCCTACGGGATATTGAGGTTTGTGGTATGTGGTTTTCCTTGCAATAAATTGGCCATAATAATATCAGAAGGTCGTAAAACTAGATGGTGATAATTATGTGACCAAAACCGTCAGCAACCCTCAACAACAACAGACGCTGCAGCCTCGAATATCGCAAACGTAGTATTCATTCACGTAGACTAAGTATCTTTTCTTTTGTAAAAATAATCAGTTTATTTGTATGTATTTTCACGTCGTTTGCTGTTTTGACTCTACAACAGACGGCGGCCTATCAAAGTAGGATCCCATTCATAATAATATATAATATGAGTAAGTATATAAGTCTATGGATCCCATAAAATTTTCTCAGCACCATCTTTATAGTGTTGGCACCAGTTCAGTGTCCTTTGGATCCTTTGTAGTAAAAATGTTATCAAATTCTGTTAATAGATGGCGTTTCACGAACAACGCAATAATTATCTCATAAAATAATTCCATGGTTTTAAGTTGAACCAAACATATTTTAATTATTTTTAAATTTACAGGTATATACTTCTTATTTACATAATTATTATTTATGAGCAGCCACGTTTCTTTAATATTTTGTCTGTGGAAGTCGGTAAAACAGTTAATATACGGTGTTTTTATTCTGGACTAGTGACATCTATTGCATCTAACATAGACAATTGAAACTACAACCCAAGAACAGCTGCTAAAAATACTGATTAGATATTGATAAGAAACCGCATATTTACTTAATTTTAGACACATGATTGAAGTTATATTATAAAGTTCTGTACGGAATTAACGCGTTCCTAAAATTGTGTAAGGTAACATAAGTTATTTCGTATCATTCTTTGAAATTATTCATCCGCAAGTAGCGACATCTTGCGACTTTATTTCAAAGTTTTAGCTGTCATCTATCGGAAAATACTGTCAACAGTGGATTTAGTTCACGTTCCATCCGGGGCGCTCACAACCCAAACAATGAATACCAACATGGTGGCAATGTGCTACACAGTTTGAAAATGCAGGTCGTGTCATGCTTTGAAAAAAATCATTTTATACTCGAATTTGGTGGAAAATGTCGGACCCTAAACGTGCTACTCTTATAACAGTGGGTGCTCCAAAAAGTGCAAAGAATAATGTGAACAAAACAGTGAGATTAACTATAAATTTGGATGAAAGCAACGAAAGTAAATATCCGGAGCTGAATTACAAGGAACTAGTCATTGCAGAAGAGGTAAGTTATAACAGAAAATCATAGCAATTTACGCAACCATACTGGTTTTCCAGCTCTTTGTAGTGCAGGGCATCAGCTAAAAAAAAATCGAAGCCTAAAGATTGTTAGGGCATCGGCCACGGCCGGTTTCATGGGGTCCAGTTAAAATCGTTTTAGGATATTTTTGCTTACGTTACACGGTTTTGTATTAGGTTTATGACATGAATTTGCGTCCACGGGCTGCTCGAGAAGCTCAGATAGCGGTCGCCATGTTTGCAACAATCATAGAAGTTCGTTGTCGGCTTAGAACATCATTTTACTAGAGCAATGTTTTGATCACTAACACGTTCTGATTAAAGTTGTTTTTTGCCCCAATATAAATATTTTTTACATTGTTATTCCATATAAATAACTTGTATAATTAGTGCTGACGATAATGCATTACGTACGATATCATTTTATCACGCGAAAGTCTTGATTTCAATGACCTAGGATAACCTACCAATTGTATACGGTATCCGGTAAAAGCAAGGTACACCTTTTAGGTTACATTTTAGGATATAATTAAAATATATTGTAAATGAAAGTATGAACATATGTTTGCAATTTGAATGTACCTATGCTGTTTATAGATAGGTATGTATCATAATATGAGATAGAGGATGCGTGTAGGGAACAGCTATACTACGTTGCGTATCGTTGTACTGTTCTAACGCATTATTAGGATAATGGGATTAATTTTAACCGATAGAAAGGGTTATTTATTATGTATTGAATGCGTATATAGAATGTTTGGTTATGTATTTGTTTGCAAACTTGATCTGCGATGTTGCCAAGTTGGTTTCGCTTGCAAAATGCACCCGTTGGCAGATTGTATCACGACCTTTGCTTCTTTGTGAGCTTTTTTTATTTTCGTAAGCCTCTATTCTCGATCGATAACAGTTTTTAGAGTATATAGCGTGCATAGGTTATGTACTGCGGGCGTCTTATATACTTTTGCGCATGAGAGTGTGTGTAAATTTAATGTTTTGATTAGAATGTGTTGCAGTTTTTAGAATGTTTTTTTTTTATCAATGTATTTCATTACGTGTGGGACGTATTTTGGTAGACAGTGATAAAATAGTCTTAGGTTTTTTTTTGACGCGCTGGGTTATTGTTATTTTTAGTTGGCGGTAAGATGTATCATTTTATGAAACAGGTTTCATGAGACTATGTGAATGTTGGATATTTTTTTTTAATGCGCGCGTGCACTTTGTCGCGTGCGCTTTCTGTCAATTATGGCGCGCTTTTTTCGCCGTTATGCCAATGCAGTAATGTCTATTATTGAGTAACTATTCATTATTGACAGATGGTTGATATTATGTTTTGTAAATAAACATTTTTCCAATGATTTCCATTAGTGTAAGTGCAGTGCTATTGCATTTTTGTAGGTTTTATAGTATAGTGAGTTAGTTATTGCGAGTTTAATAAAATAGATGTAGCTTGTTGAAATTTATAAACTTGGTGCAGTTTTGTTATTTATCATTATACACAGGTAAGCGGCCGCCTAGATAATATAAGTACATCATGTTGATTGATGACGTAATCAATGATTCATAGCCGTACGTTTTTATGACGATAATACCTATTATATCGATTATTTATGTAGACGAAAATATTTTCACGTCTACTTATTTCAAGGTTTTCATCCATTTTAACCTAGGTACATTCGGCTTCGATTTACTGGTGTCATTGTCATGGCCATTTAAATTAGGAATTCCGAATGACCATTAGGTATCTTAAACAAGACTAATATTATAACCTGTGCTGAAAAAAAAAACAGGTAACAAAGTCACAGAAATATTTTAAAATCATCCATATTTGTATAGAAACAGAGTAGAAATTTCAATGCAAACTTTAGGCGGATGGTTAAATAATAGGTAATTATCAGTTTATTGTATGTGCATTGTCTTGTGCTGTAAAAACTGCTTGAATCGCGCATTTAAATATTACCTGTACACTTTCTCTTTCCAACTCAATATATTAAAATGGATAAGCCAACTTAATTGGTGCAATGTTTGACTACTATCTTCACAAATATTGGTAGTCAAACATTGGTCCTAAACATTTCCCAATAATTAAAAATAAAATGCTTGTTTCTCCCATACACTTTTAACGACAGAAAATATTATATAAAATCACTAATATAATATGTATGTCAAGATACCTATCAGAATCTATAACTTTCAATACTCTTGAAAATAGACCAAGGCAATTATGCAAAATTCAACCAATAAGAGCATGCTTATGGCCGTCACAAACATTCTCATTGGCTGACAATCATGTGACATCCATTGTTTTAAATGTTCTTATAAAATAATTGATCCTGTGTAGAATTTTGAATAGAATTCAGGTAAAGACTTGCAAATCAATATAGATTGTAGACAGTTCATGTCATTAGATAACTATATCAATTGTTATCAGTAGGTATTTATGGAAATAGGTACCTATTATATGCAAAAAACTTAGCTTATGTAACATTGTTATCTTTCTTTCATTGATTCAACTCAACATCTTTCTGTAGGTTTGAAATTTACAACCGAGGATGCAGCATTAACTTTCCCAACAATTGTTAAGATATGAAAAAAAAAAATATCTTTTTTATGTTTTGTACAAATCAATTTAACTGCTCTATTATCAAGTCTTACTAAGTGGTATCATATTACCCAGGTGCTGAGTTGGGAGGTCAGATAGGCAGTCGCCCTATGAAAAATACTGCTATTCAGCTGCATCTGGTTAGACAGGAAGCCAACCCCAATAAAGTTGGGAAAAGGCTAAGCAGGCCTAGTAGTCCTAGTGGGCAATAATAAGACAATGCCTTATTTACCTATGCATACTTGCTCATTTAGTGGTAGTAAAATGTAATGCCGTACCTACATTACACATATACTTACTGATTCAGACATTTACCTAGAGACAATAATTAGTCTTACTATTAACATCATGAATTATTGATACTTACTTACTGTTGTTTGTGTCACATGAACATTCACTAGGGTTGCCATAATTTAAATCATTTTATCAGTAGATGATTATCAAATGATTTAATGAGGTGTATATATATCTACTTTGGATTATCAAATTTAAAATACTAGGGTCAATAGTATAAATCACAATTATTATTATTAAAAAAATACATTAATTTGTCTGCTTTTCGTGTTCCCAGTTGATAACATAACATGGTGTGCAGAATAACAAATGTGGAAAATTACTTGTTTAAATGTAACTGAAGCGACTACAACCATAACTTGTTGTACTGACGCCAGCACATCAAGTTACCACAAATAGTCAAATCCCCTTAATTGATTTTGAACTTTACCCTTAACATCATAAGGTTCTATATCATTTGCAGAAATTAAATAGTTGTATTATTTGATGTGCTGGCGACTGTACTACAGGATTTAGTATCTATGTCAGGCTCAGTATAGGACACTCACAGAATTAAATAAAGCTAAATACTTAGATAATGTGGGTACATTTCGCCAGTTATGTTTCAAGTCCCATGTAATAGGGGGAGGGGCGTGTTTAGTACTATAGCGGTATGCACCTATCTTAGCTTTATCTCTGCTGGTTTACCAATTCTGGTTGCAACTCTGGTCGCACCTTGTCATTACTTATCATGACACAAACTTTTTTTTTGGAATTGCACAGAGTTATTAATCTTTATGTTTCCATATTAACGATGAGTAATTTAAAGTAGGTAAATGTAACAGCTCCATATTAGGGCTTGTACATAAAACTGCGATGCGAATTCGCGAGTCACAAAATTACCTATTTTATCAAACGTCGAACTCGCAGAATTTTACGATGCGACATCGCAGTTTTGTGTACAAGCCCTTAGATTTCATTGTCATGCGTTTTACGATTGCCGAAGCACACACCTTTTCTGGGATATCTGTAGTATGAATGGCTCAGTCAAAACAAATTTCAATCATTTCCACCAATTGATTCATAACCATTATCTACAAAGGAATGATAATATTCTGCTGCATCTATGTTAATGTGCTATTCCCACGTCATTTACACTGCACAATAATCTGTGTATGTGCATGTGTGTTGATAGTCATCATAAATGACTGGGCTCTTGACCTACTCAGTTGTAACTGTATTATTATAATGTACTTGGTTTATGAATGATCAATGGGTGCAGGGACTACTAGTATTACGAATTCGCTTTGCTTAAGGCTGATTAATTACTCTAGTTATTTTATTATTTATTATTATTATTTATTTATCTCAAATACAGGATTCATATGTTTTATGTAGAAAGTTTGGTTGGTAGTGTTTATTTTATGTAGAAAGTTTGGTTTTTTTACTATCACTATTATTCCTGTAGATTTTGTTGCATCATGTCTTACCTGTTCATACACTTAGAAATGGTGAAGGGTGCGCTTGTCATAATGCTCAATATTACTAAGACGCGTCCTTTGGTCTATCTTTTTTTTTGCCCGTAGGCAGTATCTCATGAATCATAATAGGTATACAGACAAAATTTTCACAGATTGTGTATTCCCACTGCCGCTATAAAAACAAATAATAAAAATAAAAAGCTAATAATTTAAGAGGTAACCATGCAAGACTTGTGGTTTTTGGACAAATTAAAAAAAAATTATTGTTGTTAACACGATGGGTACCGACTCTATTGGCCGGTTTTTAATTTAAGTCTTATTTAATATTGTTAGTGCTATTCTAAAACTCATTTATTTCAAATGTTTCAGAGAAAGAAGAGAGTTGAGAGAGAGAATGGCAAGACAGCAGGGCTGGACCCCTTCTCAGAGAATAATGATGATGTGCTGCGCGTTGCCAGGCAGTTCGAGCAGAAATACGTAAGTTTAATTGCCTCTAATCAGCATGCTTGAAGTTTTGCTCTACTGAAGATGTCAAAAGCATAGATTTTTAGGGCTCCAACATGCAAGGGAAAAGAGGGTACCTACCTTTACAAGAATAAGAAAAAAAAAGAGAAAAATGTATATTTTGCACAAGCAAAACGCACGTATAAACAGATAAAAAAATTACCAGCCGTAGGTACATAGTAGCCAGAAACCCTTGTATCACTTTCTTGTTCATTTTTCTCAAGATCTACGCAACTTAGGAATTGGTCCGAAGTTGCATAGAAATAGAGAGAACGGACGCGCACATAGATCGTCAGTCAATCAGTCAAATTTTTATTTTTATTTATTTGATACGGCGCGGCGTAGGTAGAGGGCGTCTAATTTAAAACTGCACGCCCCTCTGCTAACATTTCTACACAAAGAATTGAAATGTGTATGCAGCAAACAGTGGAGGGTTGTGCAATTTTAGACCATCTCTACTAAGATGTTGGTAGGTGTAGTATTGTTTCTTCCTGCCTTCTATTTATGGTATCATGTGATAGGATGTGTCAAAGATTATTTTTTGTAAAACGATTCGTCAATGATTTGTCACACATACTTTTCGAATATTATTTTTTTACAGTTATTTAAGTTTTCGACAAAAATTATCCTTAGAAATATGCATAACTAAATAATTTAGTAATTACCTACTTGACTCTTTTTCCTTGTATTAGTAACAAATATACAATGGTATTGCAAAGTAAATGTATTTATTCTTTCTTTATTTATAAACAAGAAACAAATAATATAATAGTAATTCTAATAGCATGTTACTATCAACTAATTCAGCCGGGCAAATCTGTCTGTATTAGCCCGGATTGATTTCTGAGTTTAGTTTTTAATTAAAAATGTTAAATTAATTTGTTAAAAATAAATAGTTATTGTAAGCAAAGTAAAATGTCCACACTTTTTGTCAGACCTTTTCGAAGGAAATGGTAAGTGCAGGGTACAGAGCACTTTCTACACAGGAAAAAAACCCCTTTGGACGCCTTATTACAAAACGAGATTTATCTTTAGACCCAAATTTAAACCATCGAACCATTTCTGAATTTCGAACTGTGTTTAGACTAGGTTAAAGTTCTAATTACTAAAATTGTCGTCAAACCCGAATTTAACCCATTGAAGGACAGTGAACGAGACACAATAGAAGTTTTATTGTTATTACGTCTATAGGCGTTCACTGTCCCTCAAAGTGTTAAATTGTCAATTTTGTATTAAGAACTTTATTGTGGTCAGAATAAGAGTCGAAATAAGTACAATAAAGGGTTTCATGGTTTAGACTCTGCCTACAATTAGAACTCGTTTTGTAATAAGATGGTTTGTGTTGGTCCGGGTGGCTTTTTGTTACTTTCTTTTACTCACTTTGTTTCAGGGCGGCAAAAGTACCTATGGCCGTAAAGGCAGGTCAAAACACGATGATTTCGCTGACATTGGCGCTGGGTACGACGAAAATGACTCCTTCATTGACAATACACATGGGGTAAGTATTAAAACGTTTATTTATCAATGTCTTTCTAGGCAAAACAGAAAAAGTGTAAGATTTTTTCTAAGAAAGGTGATTAAAAGAAAAGGCCTCGCGAGCGATCACCACCTCTTAAAGCAGTATTATTTTAAGGTGAATCCTCCAACCAGCCCGCGAAATTCAAATTTTCTTAAGTTTTTTGCAATTTGCAGGCCAGTGATAGGTTGTATGTTGATGAACATTTGATTCGCGGCTGTAAGACGTATGAAGTTACAGAATTATAATCATCAAAATCATTAATACAACCCTCCGAGCTCATAAAGGTGTAAAAATGACTTTTTACAAGGTCAAAGTCATTCCGGAACCCTCAAAAAAAAGAGTAGGTACCATGTAATAATTAAATGAATTGTTTGCCAAACGCTTAGTAAGGCTAATTAAGTTGGATTTAGTGCAGTCTATTCCTCAACAAACGTAATTTTTATATCGAAAACCAGAAAAATTTAGGTACCTACTGTTTGATAATACCTTTATAGCTTTCAAGTGCATATTTAACGACACAGTTTGACATTTAAAAAATATTCTACTTCCTGCACCTGCATGGGAAAAAAATGATAATTTATTTTCGGCCATACAACACAACAATATGAAAACAACATTTATCACTTCACATTCATAAAGAATATTTAAAGCAAAGGCAATTATCTGAAGTATCTGGGTCACACGATATTTTAGAATAGGGACTGTCGCCGGAATACAATCGAAGGTTTTCCAGAAGAATGCCCGTTTTAGCAATAGGTCAGTTATGCCACAGTTTGAAAATAACTGCTTTGAATCGATACTGGCCGACCATAACGCCAGTTGTCTAAATGTGGTTGAGGAACTATTTAAAACCGTTTACATTTAAAAAAAACGTTTGCTATAATGAGCTTCCCCTCTTATTTTGTTTGGAAAAGAACACTTTAACAAACATTAGTCTTTCCCAAAATGGGTGATAACGCCTCCTTGTGGGCGCTGCAGGCCTAAAATAGGGGAGTAAGAGAACCCCCATTTTTTTGTTGGGCGATTTGTAATTTCATCTAGATAGTGGTTTTTAAGAGTTATTTGTTATGCAAGGCTGGAAAGTTGATTTTTGGCGCGGGTACTTCTATTGAAACCTGAGTAAGCGAAGGATTCTAGGGTTGAACCATGAGCGAAGCGAGTGGTTCAAATATAGAATCCTGAGCGTAACGAAGGTTTCAAAGGTACGAGACGCAGAAAAGCTTTGCTGCCGAGCGCAACACACAATTTTCACCTCACTACAGCGAGGAAACTGCTAGGTGCAAGAAAACAGGTGTTGTTGAGTTTTATTTTGTTCGAGCGTCTCAGATACATTGACTCATGTGAAGAAAATAACAGATACTTGGCAATGTATCTTATGAGTTACATAGAATATCTCCAAAATTAAATACCCTGTATTTTGTTCTATATCCTACTTGTGAATGAAAAAAAAAAACTAATTTAATACAAATAACTAACTAATTTAATTTAATACATATTTATTTTTGCCAAGCAAAGGATTAAATGACATATTATATTAGTATTTTTTTTATTAACATTAATTCCAATTTTACAATTATATCCTCACAAAATATTTAATTTCTGTACTGTGATGGAAGTTTTTAAGGTGAGCGGTATTATTTAATATTTTATTTTAGACCGTGTCATTTTCAGTGGACTGGCAGTATAGAAAATTATTAAATTGAAAGGTTCGAATTTTAAAAACTCTTTCCACGCTAGAGAGCAAAAATCGATTTTCGGCTCAGATTTCGAATGACAAACAGACTCTTTCCGAGCCTGTGAGGTGAAAAAATAATTTATTACCAAAGTGGGCAGTAGACAAAATAAGTTTGGGAACCCCTGGTCTAAGAACTCAAGTGATTCTTAGAGTCATGTTCTTACACATTCTACTTGTTTTTAAAATTTTGTGTTATCATGCATGAACCGTTTACCTACAAGTGACTTGTAAAGTTTTATTGATGGTAATCTGCGAACAGTGCATTATAAGTTATTTAGGTTTTTCTGTTTGTAATATTTCATAATGTAGCTGTTTGTTGTTGCTATTCAGTAAAATAAAACTAGTCTCTCCACTTTTACATGGGATTTATATGAGTTGGGGTGTCGTATTCGCCTCTCTCACCCTTTCTGGCATTTTCGGGGAGTACCTAGTCGTGACGTCATTAAACCATTCTATTTCTTTTTTTTTTAATTTATTCATGCTGTCTGTAGCTAATGTCAGGAAAGTATTATAAGAAGTATTTTATTTTTCGCAATTTGTAAATTATCGTGGATATAATATGACGGATAATATAATATAATTCGAAAGAGTGAGTAAAACGTCTTGAGGAAAGTTTTGAGTATGAATGTGTGTGGCTATAATAGTAGGGGAAGACTTAAGAAACGTTTGATGGACTGTGTGGAAGATAATATGGCTAGAAAGGGAGTGACTACCGAGATGACGACTAATAGAGAAAGCAAGAAAAAGACGCGCTGACTCCAAATAAATTGGGATAAGGGCAAGAGAATGATGAGATTGTAATTTGTCTTAACCATATTTTATTATTTCAGTATGATGAGATGATCCCGCCAGAGTGCGACACTTTGCACGGCGGCTTCTACATCAACTGCGGCTCGTTGGAGTTCAAGAGTGTTGCGGACAACCAGTCGGCGATATCTGACGCGGAGCCCGGCGGCAGTCGGAGGAATAAGGTAAGCGCTGTCGTGTCGACAAGAATAACTCGTGTCGTGGTGCTAGACACCAAGGTTGGTAGGTGAATCTATCAGGTAAGCGGGATTGTCCAAACGAATTACCCCGGAACATAAAAGGCTAAGGTAGGAACATAAGAATCACTAAGAATCTGACACTCCCTTCCGCTCCACCCAGAGCGGGAGGAGTGATTTGATGATCTGTCACCCTCAAAAAAAAAAGTGAATCGATGACAGGGTGTTTATCGTGTGTGTTTTCAAGTGTTTTTGGGTATTTATGGTTTCTGTGAAGACTTCTTCCATGCTTGTATCTAGCATCAAGAAAAAGAAGATGCTGATAAAAATATATCCAAGTTTACAGTACCTACCAGTTTTAACATTCTTGGGGCTTATGATTAACATGCACTTATACAGCTTGATTTTATGGAATTTTTAAAATAAAACGATTGTTGAAAAAAAACTTTGTATTTAAAAGCTGGAATGGCATAAAACCTTGATAAAATAAACGCTGATTTAAGTTTTACATTGATCAATTTTTACATTTCGAATTGTAAAGAATCCTGCCGAACTCAAAAGTGGATAAACCTACCACAAACTCATTCAACACGTCCACTCTTGCAGCGGTCCCGTATATCATCAAGCGAGAGTAGCGAGGATGACTCTTCGGACGGCAGCTCTTCGGAGTCGAGCCAAGATGAGAAGGAGCCCAAGGCGATAGCCAACGGCGACGTCGACTTGCACAAGACTGAACACCGGAAGAAGGTAAGCACTCCTTATTACAGAATGTGGTTTTATATAATCTTGGGTTAAACTTATTGATTCTGACGTTTAAATTCAGTTTCTGGAACGAAATAACGGCAGAGCAGTGATGTGTCAAAACTTATATCAAGTGGTCTGATTGGCTGTTGGTTGATAGATCAGAGGACGAGTTTCAACAATAAAACTGAATGCGATTAGCGCAAAAACCCCGTTTAAAGACTATTAGTGTCATTATTTGCTATGGAATATTGGCACAGACAGGTCTTGAACGCAGTTTAGATCAGCCCCCAATTAGTTGCTGTTGACACGTGCTGAAGAACTTATTAGCTCATGTTTGTGGTGGTTTTCGTTTCAGAACTATTGTGTTAACCGATACTATCGTTAAACTATACTTATAAATGAAATAGTGACACAATATTTTTAATTACATTAAAATGTGACCTGCTGAAGCCATGTAATGGATGGACAGACTATAATGTTGTTATAATACTCTTGCTTAAATAGATTGGTTATTAATAAATGTATGGAGCCGTCTAATTCCGTACTTTATAATACATTCTTACCTTACACAAAATAAGCGCTATGACGTGCAGTTGCGGACACCAGCTCGTATTATCTTACATAATCTATTCATTAAAATGTTGATAACGCGATAGATAAACAAGACGGGATTCCCTCAACAAAAGACGTTGACTTTTGATAGACTTATTTTAAATACCTACACAATAGGAAGATAAGTATCCATCAATAAAAAGTCAATATTGTATTTATTACTAGCTTCTGCCCGCGACTTCGTCCGCGGAAAATTGCGATATACTGTAACTGTTTAGGCAGCGCAAGCAAATAATTCTGTTTTCGGAGGTATTTCTTTCCGACTTGCTAGACGAAAATTGCCATAGCTCGGCTCAGGAATATTGTATTTTTTTTTTAAGGCTGGGAAATCATCCAATGACTGCTCTCGCTCTGGGTGGAGCGGAAGGGAGTGTCAGACTCTACTGACTAAAACCCATCCATGTTCCTTCCGTAGCCCTTTATGTTCCGGGGTAGCGGTAACCCTTTCGGACAATCCCGCTTACCCGGCAGGCTTGGCCCTGAGGGGCCCCTTCATATGCTGACATCTCTTTGAGGCGCGCGTGGAACATATACGCGTCGTACGACACGGGCCTGGTGCTGATCGGACGGTGAGTCACCCATTACTCACCGTCCGCAGGCCCGCGCCTACGGTGGCCGGGAGTCGTCATGTGGCGCCCGACGCCCAGGGCGTCTCCTGCGGCGGCTGAGACGGGAGGACCTTTCTCTCTTCCATCCCGCCACCTCCTTCGCGAGCATAACTTTTTCGCAGAAGGAGGTGACTGCCCCCCACTCCCTCTCGCCCCGGACCATGGCTTGCACCAGGGCCGGGCGCGAGAGGTCGCCGCCGCCGATCGCCTCTACGAGGACACGGCGGTGCTCCGCCCAAGCGGGGCAGGTTTGCACTGTGTGCTCTACCGTGTCCTCTGGGCGATCCTCGCAGTGGTGACACCCGGGCGTTTCCTCCCGCCTGATGATGTGCAGGAACCTCCCGAAACATCCATGTCCGGTGAGGACCTGCGTCAGGCGGTAGGTGAGGGCGCGTGCCCTGCGCTGGGTTGCGACAGTCGCTGATTCCAGGCCGCCATGAGATCGCGCCGGAGGTCCGTCCGCTCCGCCGCAATTTGCTGCGGAAACGAAGTTTCTCCCCGGCTTAGTACCTCCGCGCGCCACTCGAAGAGGCGCGCGAGGACTATCGCCTCCAGATCCCACGGCGGCAGTCCGGCAAGGAGGCTTGCCGCCTCGCCCGAGATCGTGCGGTACCCCCGGATTCAGATAGTGGGCGGCTCGCCGCCGCAGTGAACGCGCCCACACCGGGGCCCCGTATAGGGCCATGGACCGCACGACTCGACGATGTCGAGTGACACCGCCGCCCTACCCTGGGACACCGCGTCCCCCGTCGTGAGGGCTCTAACGCGCATGATGGCGTCCACCGTCGAGCGCCCCTTGCGGAAGCCAAACTGGCAGTCCGCAAAGTCCGGCCCCGTCCTTCCAAGGTTCCCGACGAGGTGGCCCGCAATAATTCTCTCGAAGAGTTTGCCGACCTCGTCGAGCAGCACTATGGGCCGGAATGCGGACGGAGAGTCCGCTGGGCGCCCTGGCTTCTGTATGAGGACCAGCTTCCCCGTCTTCCAACGGAGCGGTAACTGGCCTCTATCCATGCATGCGCTTAAGAGCGCCTCCAGTCGGGGCCCGAGAGCCCCTGAGGCCAGGACCCAGGCTTTACGTGACAAGCCGTCGGGTCCTGGGGCGGTATTCTTGGCCTTGAGCCTTCCTACCGCCGCTCTCAGATCTACCTCGGTCACTTCGGGGATGTCGTCGTCGTCCTCGTGGTCCGCTTCGGGCGGAGCCATAGGCGGGGGAATATGCTCCCCCCGTGAAGGGAACAGAGCGCTCACCACCTCCTCCACCAGCTGGGGGCGGAGACTCTGCGTCAGAGGGGGGCCCAGGTGCGGAGCTTGTTCCGCACCATTTTATATGGGCGCCCCCATGGATCTCTGTCCAGAGTCCGCACCATCTCCTCGCGGGTCGAGTCCTTGGCACGCTGGACAGCCTCTTGGAGGGCGGTCTTCGCCGCTCTGTACCCCTCGTACAGCTCCGCCTCCGTGGCTGCCGCATCCGGAGGGCGGATGCGGAGCCTGCGGTGCCTGGTGTACAGGTGGCGCACCTCGACGCACGCCTTGCGAAGTTCTGCCACCTCTTGCGACCACCAGTGCACCTGACGTCGGGCGCATCCTGGCCGGACTCGGGGCATTGCCACGTCGCAAATCTCGGACATGGCCTCCCGGAACCACTCTGCCTCGTCGTTGATGTCGGCAGGCCTGACCGGTGATGAAACCCAGGCTTGCACGATCGAGGCACCTCCTCTACTACGCGCCAGTCAAAGACGCACTGTGACAGAGCGGGGCTAGCGAACGAGATGTCCACAACGGACTCACCCCGCATCCGCACGCACGTGGGAACAGAACCCCGATTGAGGACGGCTAGGCCTGCTTCCAGAGCCCAGTCCTCCACCATCCTACCCCGCACATCCGTGTAGCGGGAACCCCAGGCCAGGCTTTTGGCGTTGAAGTCCCCGAGCACTAGCATGGGGAAGGGATGGCTTCTGGAGACTCTGTGAGAGAGTTGTGGAACTCGGCGAGAGTTCGGTTCGGAGAGTATTACACTCCCACTACCACAAGGAGATTACCCCCTACTTACAAACTTACAAATTTTACCTCTTTATAATATTACTATAGATTAGTTTATACTTAGATGATAGTTAACAATATTATGGTCAATATTGTTAACTGACACCTAAGGGAAGGAGCGAGACAACCCAAACAAAACTATTTTTAATCACATTTGTAAAAGTAACCGTTTGAGACACAGTAATTTTTATTTTATGTATTTAACTAAAATGCTGACATTTTCATGCAGATAAGATAATTTAACAACTAATTTCCTTTTGACAGAAAAACAAAAAGATTGATAAGAAGAAGGCAAAGAAAAAGGTCCGGCGCACTGACTCGTCAGCGGCTACGTCTGGAAAACAAACTTCTGATGGTATGCTTATTAGAATAGTTAAGAATAGCTTTATTTCGGACAAAAATATCCAAATACTGTTACCATACAAAACAGTGTTAACATACAAAAAAAGTATTGCTGTCCACTGCTGGATATAGTCTCTTAATAAGGGGAATCGTATTACCCAATTACTGGGCTGTGGAGGTCAGATAGGTTGTCGCCCCATGTCAAATATTGAGCTGTATCCGGTTAAACTTATAAGCCGACGTCAACATGATTGGGAAAAGGCAGGCAGATGATGATGCTGGATATAGATTATATTATATTAAGTCCGCCTTTCCGCAGTATTTTATTACTTGTGCATAAAGATTTAATTAATAAAATAAGATAACATAACGATTTCCTTACGAGTTTTTCATTCGTCGATTAACGAATGTTATCGCATCGCCAAATAGTATACGACTGGCTCGCGTTTCAAGTATATGTGAAGAAAGAGTAAAAGAAAAAATGATTGTTTAACTTAGTCATTAAATACACCCGTGCAAAGAAGCTTTTATCCAACTATCACTACATAGTATAAAACAAAGTCGCTTTCTCTGTCCCTATATCCCTATGTATGCTTAAATCTTTAAAACTACGCAACGGATTTTGATGCGGTTTTTTTTAATATAGAGTGATTCAAGAGGAAGGTTTTTAATTTGTCGACATTATGCGGGCGAAGCCGCGGGTGGAAGCTAGTCCACACTAATATTAATAACTAGCTTCTGCCCGCGGCTTCGCTCGCGTGGAGGTCGGAAATTATCCCACAGGAATGTTCTACCGGGATAAAAAATATCCTATGTGTTAATCCAGGATATAAACCATCTCTGTGTCAAATTTCATCCAAATCTATACAGTAGTTTTTACGTGAAAGAGTAACAAACATCCATACATCCATACTTACAAACTTTCGCCTTTATAATAGTAGTAGGATAATAGTAATAATAATAGTTTATTTTCCAAAAACTTAGTACTACTTTACAATGGCAATGTGGCAACAATTTCAATTAAAGTAAAGAGTTTAGCGTCTGTAACCGAACTAGGCATGGCCTGTATTTCGGCTATCAGCACCATTCCCCTCGAGTATTATAATTCAAGAATAGGTGCCACGCAATCGTGGCATATATCATCAATGCTGCAGAAGTACAAAAGTAATAAAAGTAGGTAAGTAAATTACAAATAGGTAAGTACCTTTTTTTTTTTTCTTAAACCTAATTAATTAAATGGATTGAGTGTAATGTGTGTTCGCGTGTGAGTGTGTATGTGCGGGTGAGTGAGTTGAGTGTGTATGTGCGGGTGAGTGAGTGAGTGTGAGGGAGTGTGTGTGGGGGTGTACTTGTGGTGCGTGTGCGTGTGTGCGCGCGTGTGTGTGTGTGGTGTATGTCTATGAGAATGTGTGGGTGGGTGTGTGGTGTATATGTATGTAGGTGTGTGTGTGAGAATAATTATGCGGTGAGTATGTGGGTCTGAGTATGCATGAGTGTATGTGTGTGTAGGTGAACTAATTAGTGAGTGAATCTTAGTTTTCTGTGCTATACTTAAAGCCGTACTGTTCTGTTAAGGTGGTAAATATATTAGTTGTTCCGTCTCCTCGTAGCTTAAATTCTGCAAATATTGGTATGCTTTTAATTTGCATTGATTTCTAGTCAAGGAGTATATATTTATTGATTTGTTAAGCTTATTATAAAGATAAGGGCCTAGAAAACTTGCAAATCTTTTAACAAAAGTTGTTTTAAATGTGTCTAAATTGTCACATACATGATGCTTACGACGTCTCTGTAACAACGTTGGGTTGTAGGGCTGATTTTTATGTTCTTGCAGTATAACATTAAGTATAAATAACTGTCTTACTGTCAAAACCTCGCACAACTGGAAAAGTGTAATAGTAGGAAAGCGCATCGGTTTAAACGTGCTAACCTTCAGTATGGCTCTCTGCGCGACCTCAACCGCCTTTAGCGTGGTTTTGCAGATACCTCCCCAGGATGAAATGCAGTAGGTAAGTAGTGACTGACAAAGGGCCTGATATATTCGCTTCAGCAATGCAGGGTCTGCGACATGACGTAGGTTTTTAAATACATAAATTAATTTTCTCACTCTATTACAAAGAATTTTGACATGTTCTTTAAAGTTGAGGTTTTTGTCTAAGGTAACACCAAGGTACCTTAGAGTATTGACGCGTTCCAGAGATGAACAAACGCAACTATCCGCAGAACTGCACTCATGTGGAACAATTCGTAGGTCGCCGCGAATATTCACCGTCTGCCTAATGCTGAAACAAATATACTTAGTTTTTTCTACGTTTAAAGTAAGTATGTTCTCCTGCAGCCATCCCCTAGACTTATCAAACCCTTTTTGTGCGAAAGCGAAGACCTCTTCCCAACTGTCACCCGCAAACACCAACGCGGTGTCATCCGCGAAAGAGATAATTTCACCCCTAGAAAGGTTGAGACGAGTAAGCTCATTTATGTACACGAGGAAAAGGGTGGGCCCTAGTACACTACCCTGAGGCACACCGTGTGTAATCGGAAGGTGTGTACTTTTGTTTTTATCCACTCGGACACACTGAGTACGACCTGAGAGGTAGCTCTTGAAAAGTTCAAGCTCGGTGCCCCTGAAACCCAGCGCCTCCAATTTTTTGAGTAAGCGAGAGACAGAAATCGTATCAAATGCCTTTGCCAGGTCCAGAAAAACAGAAAGACATTTTTTCCCTTTGTCCAAATTATAAATGCGAAAGTAACTCTGTCTGCCTGTCTGTTACCTTTTCACGCCTAAACCACCCAACCGATTTTGCTGAAATTTGGTATGTAGATAGTTCGCATTCATGAGAAGGACAAAGGCATATTATTTTTTGGAAATTCAACCCCTAAAAGGGTTACAAGGGGTGGCAAAGTTTGTATGAGAAAAATATTTTTATTGCACATTTTTGCATAGGTAGGGTAGGTAAGGTAGGTATCATAGTTAAGACAGGACAACGTCTGTCGGGTCAGCTAGTTTAAAATAATTAAAGAAAAAAAGAAAAATGTTTAATTAACTTAAAGTCATTAAATACACCCGTTCAAAGAAGCTTTTATCCCACTATTCAAAAATAATTAAGAAGTGTAACAAATTTACTAAGTGTAGTCCCGGTTTGGAATCCATCTCTTCTCAACAATTTGTACGCCACGATACGCGGCTGAACATGTTTGAACATTCCTTCTTATTATAATACTAGCTTCCGCCCGCGGCTTCGCCCGCATAATATGTCGACAAATTATGCATATAAACCTTCCTCTGCAACCACTTTATCTATTAAAAAAAACCGCATCAAAATCCGTCGCGTAGTTTTAAAGATTTAATCATACAAAGTCGCTTTCTCTGTCCCTATATCCCATAGGGACAGAGAAAGCGACTTTGTTTTTAAATACTATGTAGTGATCTTACATGCAATGTATGTATACCATGTTTAAACAAATAAATATACTTACTTAAATAAGAAGCATAAAGTGCAGCGTATGGCAACCTCCGTGGCCTGTGGTGCTTAATTTCTTTACTATTTACGTGCTTAATTGATTCCTAATAACTGAAAGTAATTTATTTCTATCAGATAATGCTCACGGTGACGGCGAGAGCGTGGACTCGCGCACGTCTCAGTCCGACTCCCTTACGTCCAAACCAGCGCCCAGCTCTGAAAATGCTATTACTTCTGACAGCTCCAGGTAACATATAATATCAATTCAATTCCTTTTTTTTTTCACAAAAACCTTCAACACAGGACAGATCCACTCTAACATTTCTTCATATCAGACACGGATCTACATGATCTGACCAAGATTATTTCTGGATTTTAAAAGTTACTATAAACCTCTTTATTTGTTTCGGCTCTTCTTTTACCTCCTTATAAAATCCATATCTTAATATGTCATACAAAAGTGTTTCTGAGAATTACAGAATAAACAATTTCTTTGTCTACGGAGAAGCGGCAAAAAACTCCACCCACGGTTTCTCTTTTAAAAATACTTAAACTTTTACAATGTTTCAAATTACATTGTGAATAGGTATGGAAGGACTGTGTATGCCTGTCATAAAAGGCTAAGGATGGGTTTTAGTCTGTAAGAGTCTGACACTCCCTTCCGCTCCACCCAAAGCGGGCCTTCCTGCTCTGGGTGCGGTTCACTTCCGAAACAATGTATTGGTACGCACATCGTGTTCCAGTAAGTAGGATATTACGAAGTCTTTTAGTGTTTTCTTTTCTTTTAATATTAATTATGTCCATCTTCACAGGGATTTCGAAACGAAGATGGAAGTAAAGCTACCGGCGCAAGTGATACAAGTGCTGGAGTCACTCGAACAGTTTGTGAGCAGGCAGCTCAAACAGAACCCCAACACGCCGCGCAAGCAGCTGTTGGCGCAAGCTGACGAGTACACTAGCAGGTAACGAATATATAATTATAAATAAATATCTATTACTAACTGACCCAACAGACGTTGTCCTGTCTTAACGATGGTACCTACCCTACCTACCCTACCTACCTTACCTACCTTACCTACCCTACCTACCCTACCTACCTTTTCTCACCTTTTAAACCTTCCCTGGACTACGACAAACATTTCAACACCAAAATCAGCTAAATCAGCCCAGCCGTTCTCGAGTTTTAGCGAGACTAACGAACAGCAATTGATTTTTATATATATAGATAGATGAAAATTAAGCTGAGAATCAGTGCAATTTGGTGTCAATAAATGTCAATAGTTACAAAAGACAGTCTCAGGAACGCCCGTCTTTCACCATTACCTTGTGTTTTAGCTGAGAAGACGTAGACTTGCAATAGTATAAATATTGAATTATAGTGGTTTTATAATGATCTGGATTATAAAGGAGATTGTTCTAGACCGCCCTATAACCAACAAACATATGACGTGTACGTTAATTTTAATTATATTTTAATATGCTTTTAAAAATAATAAATTCAAGCGGACACTGTTTAATTCTTAATAGGTTTTTAAAAGTGACCTCATTGATTTTATTACCAACTGAACTCGCCATCTTTCAAGGAATTGTCAATGTGAATGTCACAAAAGATTTGACAGTGTCGCTCTCGCTCATATTACATAAATATCGATATCGACGACGATGTCCATAATATCTAGTGATAAATAATGGATGTTCGATATTTATCACTTCCAAAACATTGAAAATGTGCAACATAAAAGTTTTTCATGCATAGTTTTTTCATGGAATTAGTTCCGTGAACATTTTAATGGAACTTATGATGAATATGGCCTAGCACGATTATGATGAAAATATAATGAACAAAACAAACTCACAAAATGTACTTACTAGTCGAATGAGGGATTTTCTCACAAGTGAGAAAATATTAGTTCTAAAGAGGCGTTGGTAAAAAATACGTCACTGTCTCAGGTTTTTGACATCAAATAAGCTTTCTTATTTACGGATCTTATTTTTTTTATCAGTAGCCAGTAAAACAAAGACGTATTTTTTACTCACGCCATCTATTGAACTATGTTTTTTCACTTGTCAGAAAATCTCTCATTTAACGATTGAAATGTCATTTACGGCGCAACTCTAGTGAATTGTTCTCATAACCATTTAACGACTTCAATAGCCATATTTTTACTTTTTACGTACTTAAACTCTATTTTTAAATGTCGCAAACTAAAACGTTACACATTGTTCGTTGGGAACAAAATATTTTATTTTAGCATTAATTTAATTGGAGTAGAATCATAGCAACAACGTGTTTATGTTTGAAACGGAACAAATTAATTTACATTTGACATATTGATCCGTCATTTTGGTCTACTAAATTAAAACCACAGATTAAATAGGTGGTCATTGATAATCGATATACAATGATTGATCTTCAAGAGAGCATCTCTACGTCACTATGTCAGTCGGTGCCTGTGGCTGTGTTGTGTTGTGAATACCTACCTATTTGGCGATTTCTTTTGGCGTTTTTGATTTTGTTTCTGTTTAACGGACTACAATTTGGATTGCTTTCAACGTGACCTGGCTTCGAATAACTGATTCTGTGATCTGCTTAAACGACACCTTAGCATTTTGACAACGGATAACGGACTTCGCTTAAAGTAAACTTCAACCAACAAATAATAACTGTACCTAAAAGGCATAATACAACTGTATTTACGGTAATATTTTACTGTATTTGAAGTTTAATGCTTTGTAGAAAACAGAAATAGTGATAAAATCGCTATTTCTGTTTTCTTTATATGTTTTCTTTTTATATTCTGAAGGAATTACTTAAGTTTTCTTTTATTAAAAATAACCTCAAAATCTGTTCATTTTCTTTAAATAATTCTTTTCTCCAAAGTGTCCGTCAAGAAACTTTGTTCTTTTGGGCTACTAAGGGCAGTTTACAAATAGAAAATGATTTTTTCTATGCTGTTGGCTCCAGGGCGAACAATGTATGGGCGTAGAACAATCTCCTTTATGTTGGTACACAATTAGTGATCCTAAATTAGGGCTGCTCTTTTATTAACTTCGTAAAGTTTCACATAAAATTACGCCTTGTTGCCCTGAATTGTAAGGCAGAGACATTTCACCAGTTAAGCGTTTACACTCACTAGATCAACGAGTCCGTCAGATCTTGAAATATATTCACTAATAATATAGTGGTTGATATGTCGCAGTCATCTGGTTGAATCTGCTATTTGATTGAATGACTAGCGCGTTCATTGAATGACGAAGACAACTCGTCAAGAAACGTCTTGACGAGTTGTCTTCGTCATTCAACGGAATGTAACGTTCAACGTCTTGACTGAACGTCATTTAGTGAAGTCGTTGAATAGGACATAGCCGACTTTGTAATGTTTGGTTAGGGTGACCATGAGTTGGTTGGGGTAGGATTTAGTATCCTTTGGCAGGCGGAGGGGACTCGAGTGTTACTCCTCTTTAGTATGCAAGAGCGAGCGAAGCGAGCTCGGGACTTAGGGCACCCTGACTCGGACAGGTTAGGTTAGAACGGGGTCTTTCAGACCGCGCCATTCCCTTCGTGGTTGCTTTTTAAACCACCCAGAAGGAGCCCCGCAGAGCGGGGCTCCGGTCGATGGCGCCTTTTTTAATATTGATTGGAAGCAAATTTAAAGCCGCACGTGATTTGCTCCGACCATAATAGGTGATAATGATGTGTTTTGAGGTTAGATTACAAAAATCAGTTTTTCTCAAAAATGGTCGTTCAGTGACGCTTTTTCAATTTACGTTCCGCCTAGTCATTCAATTAAATGTCGTCATTCAATGAACGCGCTAGTCATTTAATGAAATAGCTGATCCAACCAGATGACTACGACAGATATACCACTTTCTACACAGTGTAGATTCCTAGTGTGTTAAAGCCCCTCAAAGATGTTAGCAGAAGGTTAGCCAGTCTTTACAGTAGCACCCTCCCCGCAGACTGGAGCGCGCGCTGTGGAGCCAGCCGCTGGAGGCGCGCGCCGGCCGCGCCGCCTGGGCCCGCGCCGCGCGCGCGCTGGCCACGCCGCGCGCCAAGCTCATGCACCGGCTGCGGGGCCGCGCGCGCACAGACCTCGCGCCCGACACACGTAAGTAGCACCCTCCCCGCAGTGAGCGCGCGCTGTGGAGCCAGCAGCTGGAGGCGCGCGCCGGCCGCGCCGCCTGGGCCCGCGCCGCGCGCGCGCTGGCCACGCCGCGCGCCAAGCTCATGCACCGGCTGCGGGGCCGCGCGCGCACAGACCTCGCGCCCGACACACGTAAGTAGCACCCTCCCCGCAGTGAGCGCGCGCGCCGGAGCCAGCCGCTGGAGGCAAAAGATAATAGTAAGAAAATAACACTAAATTCTATTTAAATAAACATTCAAATGAAAATCCAATACAAATGTTCACAGCCGCGCCACCCTCAACAACAATTGCTCAACCCACAACTACCACTGCCAACCCCACAACAGCAGTGACGACATCAACAACAGCACCAACTAACAACAAGCGCAAAGTTGATGATGATCTTGAAGACATTGATCCCGATCAACTGAGTGCTGAGGAGAGAGAGGTTCTGATTGTTGAAACTTTGCTCAGGTGAGGTTCTTTTAAAATAAAAGTTTTTGGTTCATTATAAATGTAATTTGCAGATAGATTCAATTTTAAGGACAATTTGTTGAAATTATTTGCAAGATGAAAAGCGGTTTGGCAAGCTAATGGAGTGATAATAGCTTGTCAGATCCTTGTTGGTAAGGAGTTTGTGAAACAGCCCCTATAACAGTGATTTTATTAATTTAAATATAATTTCTAGTGCTCTAGGGGTTTATTTCTTAGCTCTCCTTAAAGTTTAGTAATGATTAGCAGCTGGTCTTTTGACTTCATAATATTTCAACGGTTATTTATTTATTAAAATCACATTTATAACACCTTTATGGAATCGCCACCATTCTCCTACACTTATCCCAATTTATTTGGCGTCCAAGCAATATTTTTAAAATATATAAGTGCGTAATATGTGTTGAAATAGCTCTCAGCAATGTTTTAATTAACCTTTTGAACGCCATTGTCACATATACGTGACAAGCAAGCGCGTGCCCGTACGCCAACTACACAAATATGTGACAGTGGCAACAACACTATAACACGAAATAAACAATCAAAACATTACTTTTGTGAGTGTTTATGTAGATATCTTGACCACTGAAGCTCTCGTACGTATTTAATGACATGAAACAAATTAAAAGACAGTATAGATAATAGGCAATTCATGATAACAAAAAGAAATTCAATTTGTAGCTTGGCATTGAGGGTACACGCGTGCGTTTATGCTCTGGCGTTCAAGGTTAATATCTGTTTTAGACAAGTAAGACCTAAAAAATGTATTTCTTTGCCAGTAAAATATGGGAATTTTGTCATCACTAATCATGAACAAAATAAAATAAGTGTAATTTATAATAATACATTGATTGGTTTCAGATTAAAAGCACTGATAGATGAACGTAAGCCTGGAATGATAGCTAACTATAATGCCGAGTGCGAAAGAGTACAAGAAGAGAGGTAAGTTGAATGATACTTGAACAATATTAAGTCTGCTGTCCGTCTTTCAGTTGTACCCTTCAACTCAACTCAACTCAACTCAAAGTATTCATTTCAAATAAACCATTTACAGGCACTTTTGAATTGTCAAGGTGTCGGTCAGTCAGAGAAATGAAGCTAGTTGCCCATTCCAAAGCAGTACGTACCTATGGAGAAGAACGGGCAAGAAACTCCATGGACACTCTTTTATACAAAATATGGTTACAAAATATTGGTTACATAGTTCATATATTAATACTAAACATGTGAGAACGATGCAGAACGTTAAAAGCATCAGATATAAAATATGTAAAAACTATTCAATAATTAAATTAAAACAAGCCTTAGCCGCTAAGTGATGACCAGTCCCTACTGACAGCGCCCGTTCACGAACATGACGCATATATTAGCACCATTCAGCTCAACCATTTTGAAGGGAGCTAAATGATCCAACACACACGCCACCATCAGCGAGACATTAAAGTGAGCGTGGCATACTCTCAGCCGCCAGGGCACATTCAAGTCAATGAAAGACGCACCCAGAAACTGGTCGCTTTATAGTAGGTACATAGTACTCACATTTATGTGCTAAGCAGTTACACAATAATTATTAAGAGATTGAATTTATACAATGCAAAGATGTTTTTTTGTTGTTGTTGATCTTCCGCAGCTCCAACAGTTTTCAGTAGTCTAATAAATTAGTTGATGCGCCCTTGTGGAGCTGGACTAGCATTGACCCAAGCATTTTTATCAGCAATGTAATCTCCCAATTTATAATACGCTTGGCTGCATAGTGTGCGTTTTATACAAGTTTTAAATTTTGTTTCATTAAGTTCAAGAAAGTGGGGAGGTATTTTATTGTAACATTTTAAACAGTACCCCATGAAAGATGAATCTACTTTAGCCAGCCTGAAACCTGGTTGAACTAATTGGTCCCTATTTCTAGTGAAATAGTTGTGTCTTTCACCTCTTTTACTAAAAAGATGCAGATTTTTCCTTACGTACATGATGTTTTCATAGATATATTGACAAGGTACAGTCATGATGTTAATAACCTTAAACCGTTCCCTTAGAGAATCGCGCCTACGAAGATTATAAATGGCTCTGATAGCTCTTTTCTGCAGAATAAAAATAGACTCGATGTCTGCAGCTCGTCCCCAAAGTAAAATACCGTATACTATGAAAATAACTAAAATAGACTAGCCTCGCGGTGTCTACATCAGTATACTGACGGATCTTTCTGACAGCATATGCTGCAGAACTTAGACGTCCTGCAAGAGATGTTAAATGAGGACCCCATTGTAGCCTTGAGTCGAGCGTGATCCCCAGGAAAACAGTTTTATCGACAAATTCTGGTTTCTCTTGATTCAATACTATTTCACAATCACTACTTTTTACATTTGGTAAAGAAAATGTAATGCACTTCGTTATTTTTCCATTTAATACTAAATTATTTGCAGTGAACCAATTTTGGACCTGCAGTAGGGCGTTATTTACGTCGTCAAAATTTTTTGCACGTCTATCTATCTTAAAAATTAAAGAACTGTCATCAGTAAATAACACCATTTGTGGTTAATTTTTTAGTAAATGGAGAAGATCATTTATGTATACTAAAAAGAGGAAAGGACCCAATATAGAACCTTGTGGCACACCCATTTTTACTTTTAAACCGAGTGAATTGACACCTTTTATTTAATTTATTTAAACTTGCTGTTGTCTATCGTTTAAATAAGATTTTACCAAACTAAGCGCAAGTTTTCCAAGTCCGTAATGCTCTAGCTTCAACAGCAAGGTTTCGTGATCAACGCAATCAAATGCCTTGGAGAGGTCACAAAAGATTCCGATGGCGTCTTGAGCCTCTTCCCACGCATTGAAAATGTGTTTTAATAAGGTCACACCAGCGTCAGTTGTACAACGTCCTTTGGTGAAACCATACTGTTGATCGTTAAGTATTTTATTCGTGTTAAAATGATTAAGCATTTGATTAAGTATTATCTTTTCAAAGATCTTGCTGAAAACCGGCAACACGGATACGGCTCTATAATTATTGGTGTCTTTACTGTCCCCGGATTTGAAAAGTGGTATTACCTTGCTGTATTTCATTAAATCCGGGAAGATGCCTTGATCCACACATTAATTAAATATGAAGGCTGAACAAGGTGCTATCGTCTCAATGATCGAGGTGCAGACTTTACTGGACATTCCCCAAAGATCTTCGGTCAATTTGATTTTAATTTGTTTAAAAGTTTTAATTACTATTATGGGGTTAACATGCTTAAAGTTGAATTCAATTAGGCAGGCTGAAACGTTTGCCTTTACTAAATCAAAAGAGAGGGAAGGCGAGGAATTTAGAGTTTCAGTAGTTTTTAGGGGAATACTGGTAAAGAAATTAACAAATTCTTGAGCTACTTGTTTGCTATCACAAATGGAACCACATGACGTCTCCAGTATGTAATCAGAACTATGTATTTTGCTCCTGTTCCTTTCGTTATTGATAATTTTCCAAACCGTCTTTATTTTATTTTCAGCTGATTTAACCTTGTTACTAATGTACTTGGCTTTAGCTGCTTTACAAGTGTTTTTAAAAATTCTTTAGTAGGTAGAAACATACTTATTAAAACGGATATAAGGTATAGTTAGACAGTTTAAATTTTTACAGGTGATGTATATCTGTTGCTGCTATAACGCTATACTTTAAGATATACACTCTATTATATGTCTTTTACTGTTTACGTGTCGCACGATAATAAAGTTCCCAGTCGGTATGATTTTTTCTAACATTTTTAACAATCATTTTCCAAATTAAGAAATTCTTTTCTCTTCCACTCTGTCTATTGGGGAAAATATGTTCGCTAGTATTTGAATTGATCGCGTTCAGATAGACGCATAGGTAGTCGTTCTTGTAGCTTCCCCCATTTCAACTTAATGCGGTGTGGTGTTATTGGTAATTTTTTATTTCATATTTTTCCTTTAACAACTTGTAGAAAAAAGCTGCAGCTGCTGTCGGCGAGCGAGGGCGGGCCGCACGTGGAGAAGCGCCTGCCCAAGCGGCGCTTCCCGTGGTGCGCGCGCTCGCGGGCCCTGCTGGCGCGCGCGGCCTGCCTGGCGCGCGCAGGGCCCGGCGGCGCGCCCGCGCTGCTGCAGCGCCGCGTGCTGCCGCTGTTCCCGCAGGGCTTCGTGCGCATGCCCACGCTGCTGCGCCAGGCCGAGTGAGTGCCGTCCGTACCTGCCGCGCTGTGCTGCCTCAATCTAAACTTGAAAACTTAGCTGTAGTGAACCGTCAATTATGGTATTCCCTAGTTTCTAGAGGAATGATAGCTCACTTCAAGCTCACTTTACCTAAGTTATCGCAGAGAGATGAGATTTTGGCAAAATAGAATGACTGCTTCCGAAAACCGATCATTATCATTATCTTCTCCAGAAAACATACTTATGTTTTTTTTTTATATCTAAATGTCTTAATCACATAACTTGTCTTTTGATTTCAGTCTCAGCAAAGAAATCAAAGTATCAGATTTGAAACGGCCACCTCTAGGCTCAGCATCCCAACCTCCCACCCAGCGGCCCGAACCCGCCGCGCCCGCGCCCACGCCGGCCGCGCCTCCTGGGCCCGCCGTGCCCTTCACAGAGCCCATACAGTTCCCGAGCTCACTCACCGTCACCACAACCTCTAAACAGTCACCAGATAAAACTGAAGCAGCAGAAGAACCAAAAGCTTCCAGCTATAAAACTAACTCTGTCTTCGGCTCAATAGTGAATTTCTCTCTCAGCAAAGAGCTCATCATAGAAAAACCAGACAAAAAAGACAGTGAAAAGAAAGAAGAACCATACATTCCCCCAAACAATATTGGCAGCATTACTATTACACCAGTCCCTAACAACCCCCCGAAAGGGGACAAAAAACATAATAACAATGTTCAAATACCAACAGATAAACAATCTGGGTTCATAAGGGTTAAGTCACCGGCAGCATTGAACGACATGGTGAAAAAAGACAAGCATAAGAAGCCAGAGAAGAGTCAAAAAGAGAAGGCTCGAGGAGAATCACCATTACACATTGACACAAGTTACCACCCCAGTAAAAAAGACCCCAGTCCTAAAGCTAAGGAGGAAATACCTCAAAAGCAAATTGAGCATATGAGAGTCGCTGAGAACAACATCCCTAGACCTGCCTTAGTTCCTGTACATCACTCCCCAACATTTGCGAAACCAGACAAACGACCACCCGAAGTCAAGAAGAAAAAGGATGTCGTGATTATCTCAGATGTTGATCCATTAAGTGAGCAAGAACCGCTTGCGGTGGACGACAGTAGCAGTGATGTGGAGTTAGTTGAGGACAATAGGACTGATAAAAGTGAACCAAAACGTGATACTAGTGAGAGTGTGCCTTCCAAGGACCGTGTGAATGACACGAACAAAAAACTGAATCAAGTGAAGTGTAGGAAGGATAAAGAAGTGCATAAGAGTGAAAGTGAGGAGGCTAACGATGATATTGATAAACTCATGAGGAATATCAGAGAGATGGAGGTAAGATCTTTTTTATTTATACCTGACTGATGCATGGGGGTTTCTTTTGCAATTATCTTTGGACTGCCATTAACAAGGGACCTGCTTTAATGATTTTGTGCTTACTGTAGCCAGCCAATTGAGCAAATCTCGGCAATTATGATTTTCTGCATTTTCCATTGAAGTCTGTCATAAAAGCAATTAATGGCAATTCCAAGATAATTGTAATCAGGAATTCCACAATTTTAGTTGCATGCTAAGGCATAGGTTTGGATTCTGCATGCCATCATGTCGAAAGACCTGTAATATTTGCGTGAATCTGTTTGTAAATAAAAAATGAATGTGCCAAAATGTTTCGTTATTTAAATGCAGTTCAGACTAAACGCTTCGAGCCGCAGCGCATCGCAAAGCAAATCAAAAAAGTCTGGCTCAGCACGTCACAATGTGAGCTAGCTATTAAAAGATGGTACGATATTTTCAATACCGCCATAGTATTATTATATACACGGTTAAATTTAAGTCGTTTTAATCCCCTTAAGGGGTTATTGTACTCATTATAACGAGCAACTTTTACTATGGGACCGAACCTGAAATCGCCAAAAAAAAATCAGCTGTTCAGTACATTTTGACGAGTTAGGCGAACATAAATGTACTGAACAGCTGATTTTTTTTTCGCGATTTCAGGTTCGGTCCCATAGTAAAAGTTGCTCGTTATAATGAGTACAATAACCCCTTAAGGGGATTAAAACGACTTAAATTTAACCGTGTATATATATATTAGTATTTTTCCCTTCGAGTTAGCGTAGTATAAAATTAATGCGTAGAAATAATAATGACGTATCTACTGAATGTCCTATTGAAGGTCTTGCGATCATGTGATGCGACCAAATTGCATCTCTGCTAAGAGCCATTTCGAGAGTGATCGCATCGCTCGAGGATAAACGTTTTCTCATCGCGCGCATTCAAAGTTGTTGCATCGCAACATCGCACGGGCGATGGCAATAGGTTGGCGCCTAATAGGAGGTTGGACCGTAATCAATTATTAACCCAATGGTTATTTTTAATAAAAAAATCAAAAACATTTATTATTTATAAAATTATCATCCTTAGTAAGTTCACAATTCCGCTTTCAACTGTTGGTACAACACGTGACTTGTTCCCACTTGTAGGATGTTGGTTGCCCTAGAACATTTTGTATTAAGCAGCTCACATTAATACGACACCGTAGTTTTTTTCGCTTCGGCCCAACATCTGATGTTGTGTGCTCAGAGACAGTGACATCTAATAAATAGGATCCAACACCCGACAAGACAGAGTACAGTGTCCATTAGCACACTTAGAACTTTGAGACAGTAGATGCTTTATTTTTTTGCATGTTATAGCTGTACAGTAACCAGGAAGGGGTTGGCTTTATATTTTGTTTTAGTGTGTTACTAGTGTTTTTTTTTTGTATATGGGTTTAATAACACCAGCAAGTAGTCATCTGCCACTGGACTAATACAAGTTGCACGAAATGTTTCAGCATTCCCAAGAGCCTACAAAGTTCAACAGTAATTCTTATGGAGGAGTTATAACAAATGGTAATTATTATTTTCACTTTTGACCTTTACATATAAATATTACTAGCTAAATTTATGGGAAACTGGGATATTACTGAGACAAGATACTCATAGAATTAATATTGTACCCTTATCATTTTTCCAATCTAAAATAAAAGTAAGTTACTACTTATAACAACAGCTATCTGCCAGTAAAAAGTCCTGTCAAAATCGGACCAGCTGTTTCCGGCATTAGCCCGTACAAACAGACAGACAAACAAATATTTTAAGAATGTTTTTTTTTTATCAAGTAAGTACCTATATATTAAAAAGCTGTAGTATTTTCGCATTACAGGCATATTTCAGTTTTCTTTATTTATGTAGATACATTAAAATAAGGTATATTTTATATGGGTTACTAAAGTGTATTGTATAGTTTGTTTTATGCCACACATCGGGTTCTCAATTTTGATTATTAGCCTATTATTTACCTTTAGTGCAAAAGTAATTGATTATTACATTTTAAATCTGTGACACAATGATCAATGACCCTCAAAAGCTTCACAGATTTTCAGAAGTATTCTCAAACACACAAGCATTCGCCTGTAATGTAAATTTACAGATCCGAGCATTGTATCAGTGGATGTGGAGATCGTGGCATTAGTCAGAAGTTGTCAGGGAGGCAGTAATGTAACGTAACGCTCCAAATCGAATCATAAATGTTACATTACAGGCGATTGCACGCGGTGAGGGGCCACCTTTATACTGTGTGTTAAGTTGAACGAGAGACATACTTTGAGGGGGTACTATAATCATGACAATGAACAACTTTGACTATGGGACTATACCTGAAATCATGAAAAAAAATCAGCTGTTCAGTACATGTTCGCATAATTCGTCAAAATTTATGGAACAGCTGTTTTTTTTTTAATATTTCAGAGTTGATCCCATGGACAATGTTGTTGATTTCCATGAGTACTATACAACCTGAAAGTATGTCCCTCGTTGTACACACTGTATAACAGAATCAAGTAACGTTTGAGATTTAGCAATTTTACTTCAGACTAAAGACTTCAGTACTAATAATATTCGTACCCCGCATTAGCACTGGGCGCAAATACTTGGTTTTTCTCGCATGTTCTACAATTCACATAATAAATGCCTACGCTGCAACGGCCCCTGAGGCCTCTTCGTTATCTGTGAGATAAAGGGTAAATTGCCTTGTTTGTACAAACCAGTGGGTAAGCGTAACATTCTATGTCAACTAGCGAAACACGAGAGGTCTTCCAGCCAGCCTGACTTCCCGAGGAGTGCCGTGTTCAGAGAGGCGCAGGACGATAAGCTGTAAGTGCAGCTGTTCGATACCACAGAGTGTGTTGGGAATGGAGTGCTAACTTGCGAAAAAACCGTAAAAAAATAGGTATAAGTAGATAACTGGGAATCAAAAAGTATGGCGGGAAGACATGTATGCACTTTCAAATACTAATTATATAATGTGGTTTATTATATAAAAGATGTTTGTGTGATATTATTATACTTAATTGTGACGTTCGGCAAAAACAACAAAATGACATCAGCATCATACATAGTCAACTATTCGATAACACAAGGTGTTTGGACACACAATACGGACGCCAGTCTCGTAGACATAACATACGAACACTCAAAAGTGCATACAAGGTCTGACAAGGCCAGTAATCGATCTATAAAAGGTCAAAAAAAATTAGCGGAACTCAACTCTTATTCGGTGAGCGGGATGCATATAAGTACTCCATTTACTAACTACTCTGTGTTCGACATTGCTTGTACAGCTTTAAATTAGGTTGTAACGAGTTGTCCTACTTCCATCTCAGTACCTACGGTTTCAGGTGTGAGATAAAAAATAACAATCACGGGTCACAATGGTTTTGGAAATTTATACGATTTTTCCCTCGAAATTAAGAATATTGAGGCTAAAATCGTAGAAATTGAGGGTAGGATCATACGTCAATTCGTTACAACCTTTTTTCCTCGTCTTCATTAAACCCTCTGCTTTGTTTCATAATGCTACGCTACCATCCTTACACTGTAATTAAATGATTTACCCAAAAAGCAGTATGTAACCTAAATGTGTCATGAATTCATAATAATCTTTCATATAGGTAACAAATGTGATTTTTTCATGAATATGTTGAGATTTCATTAACGAAAATGCTCAATGCCAGCAACACGAAACGTCTACAACGCTTTGCGGCGCCTCTTAATCGTTTACAAAGCGATATTTGTATGTTAACGCTTATAAAATCAGCCACAGAGCCTTGTGACAAACGTAGAAAGACTACAAAACGATGTGTCCATTCCATTCATTCCATTACGTAACTAATATTATTATGTAATGTTATCAACAAATCTTCTCATATTTAATTCTTACCTGACTACTTCAAAAGAGATTTACGATGAACAATTTATGTTAAGTAAATTACAGTAGTATATTCTGTATTTTCTACTCTAAATACAAATTAGCTCGAAAATAAAAAAAAATCTGTAATTTATCTTAAACATTCGTGGCAGTGACATCGACGCAGAATCTGGGTCCAGGATCATGTACTTGCTGAATTCATGGTAACAGGTTACGCGTCGATATCCACCTGCCACCCTGTATACAAACAAATATTGCAATTTTAAAACAGGATGTTTGATTTTTGAAAATTTAAAGTATATAAGAAAAAGGCTAATGTCATGTTAAAATGATTTCTAGTTCCTTTTTTGCCCATTTTTCCGTGTAACTAAACATTGCATATGTCTATAGAAAGTTCATTTGTTTCAGTACAGAACGCACTTCTTTGAACAACATGGATGGATGTAATGGCATAACAGGTGACAATTTTTTTATAATAAAATAATAAAAAGAACTAAAGTTAGCGTTGCTCGGTCACAACATGATTATTAATTATGAAGCAGAAAAGTATGTTTATTATACAATTCTATAGATACACATAATATTTACATACCTATAAATACTTAAAATATTAATAATAATTATGAAGCTAGTTAACCTATACAGTGTTTTAGGTTAAACGAGGGACATACTTTCAGGTTGTATAGTAGGTACTCACGAAAATCAACAACTTTGTCCATAGGACCAACTAAGAAATATGAAAAAAAATAAATAAGCTGTTCCATACATTTTAACGAATTGTGCAAACATAAATGTACCGAACAGCTGCTTTTTTTTTGATGATTTCAGGTATAGTTCCATAGTCAAAGTGGTTCATTTTCATGAGTATAGTACCCCCTTAAAGTATGTCCCTCGTTTAACCTAACACACTTTATATTAGCACATTATTTTCTAATTTATAAAATGTTAGACGGCTGTTACATTTCTGAGTGAATAAAGTGATAATTGTTTTTTTTTTTCACCTTTTAGGATGACACGAGAACAGCACTGTTGAATCACAAGAATGTTGTAACAGTTACATGAAGGTAGTACTATGTATATCACAACCGAACTAGCCACTGCCAGATTACTGAATTTATACTTTACCACGCTTTTATTTAAGTCGATACTTCGATTCCTTGTTAATATAAAAATACGATATTTTTTTTTAATCTGTGTTTGTATATTTGGGAATCGTAGATGTGGCGGATTGTGCTAAAATAATATAAAGAATCTCTGCAAGCACTGATATTTTACAATTTTTTTTTTTGTTAATTACGTATAAGCAAGTTACACTGTAGCCGAATGCCAAAAGGTATGTCTTATGGTATAGTATGTGTCAATTATTATAATGAAATTTGTTAAAATCCGTGGCACTGTCAAATCTGCTTCAATGGTTCCTTAATAGTTAATAACAGACCGTAATTGAAATCCGCCTTTTCTACTGCTCCCAAATAGCCGACACAGTTTCAAAGTTATTGGATTTTAATTTGCATTTTTGTACAAAAATCAGCTTAGATCTAAATAAGAAGTTAGTTTTAATGTGTAATATTTTAATACATGTAGTGGTGCCAAGAAATTTGCCTTCCATTATAATATTCATGTTACCACAATAACTTGTAATATCCAAGATGTTTTATTTTTGTACTTATAAAATAATAGTTAGTTGAATTCTCACACTGTTGATACGCAAAGCACGAAAATTTATAAATTATCAAGGGATACGACCTATCGACTTCGATAAATAATCGTTAGATGTCTAAGCACGTTATTGTGTCGATAACAAATATATCGATCGACAGAAATTTCGATAATTATCTGCATATCGACATAATTGACCCTATGGTGTTGCGCTTGTGAAGGGAATTGTCGATATCGACATTTTGAAGCTTTATGTCGGGTCCAGGGAGTGTTTTGATTCCTTTTCTTAAATGTTATTTTGCCTAACCTATGTGTCTTGTTTTTATCCGTGTATTGGAGTGCTCATGAACGAAGTAGTAACAGATAAAATGTCCACTTTCTGTTATATTTCTTTAATGTATTACTCAAGAAGATAAAAAATTCGTATGTACTTTATTTTAGGCATTCATTTACGTTTATCGATTTTTAAATTATTTTATTATTTATCATCTTGATACCTTCTTTACGAGAAGATACTATACTCTTTAATCTTCAATTGAATTCTGTTTTTATGAATTTTTATTCGACTATCTCTGGACCCACGTGCTTGACAATATTACAAGAAGTTTAATTTTATTGATACAATAAGTTTGTATAGAAACTCACGTATTTTGTATAATAAAGCTATTAGTTTTACGATAAACCTTTTAAACACCGGCGAATAGTACCTACTGCTCCACCCGTTCAAATGTGTTGCCAGTTGAAACAACGTAGGGTAAATATTTTTTGAGTACGCAACACTGCGAACGGATTATGAGTAAATAGTTTCAGGAAGAAAATTACCATGTTAGTATACATATTAATGCGAAAAAATCTTAACTCTAATGGATTGAGGAAAGCAAAACGTTAGTTGGCAACTAGGTGATGTTCTTTGGCCTATTAATATGTAAAATTGCTTAATCTAAATCATGATTGTATTAAAAATGAATGATGAATTAATTATACTATTTGTTATGTTCATGGTTATGTAGTTGAAAGTTAGTAACGTCATGTTGTATCTGCAAAATGCACTAAATCAAAAGTGAGTATTGTGGAGCAGTAACATATTTTTACACGAACCCAGTTAAGATATAGTTTTATTTTCGTTAAAATAAAACAATTAAAAAGTTCTTTTGTGATTGAGTGAGTTGAAATCCTAAATTCCAAATTATGCCCAATGTAACAATTATGAATAAATATTTATAATGAATATGATGTATTTTTTTTTATATTTTTAATTTTAGCCTCACTTGCGCCACTGTACGCACGTGCTTACTAATGTACAGAGGCCAGCACATCAAGTTACCACAATCTGTCAACTTTCTTTGATAGTATTTCAACTTTATTGCAAAGACATAAGGTTCATTTTAATTGAGAAAATTTGACAGTTAGGGATAGCTTGATTTGCTGGCGTCTGTACGTTTAGCCCGAATAAAGGTATTATATTTCTCAGTTAGTTTATTTTTAATTGTTTGAAGTTGAAAGAGACACTTTGATATTTTAAGAATGTTATGTGTGTGTATCGTGGCTTGACATAATTATGGCCCTATAAATTACAGAATGTAAGGGTTCCTTAACTGTGTTAAAAGGTGTTAAACAAACAAAACACATGTGTATGAATATTTTTTTATTAATTTCACAAAAGTATTCATTAAAAGCCACAGTTTGAAGGCTTTTAAGCTGTCAAAGCGATGACTGTATATAACATTATCTTCCCGATCCTTTATATTCAACAGTGAGCTAGAAAACAGGAATTCACAAGCTATCTAATAAACTACATAAACGTTTATTTTTATAGAAAATATTGACATATACCTACTTCATCCGATAAAAGGCCGTGAAGCTTGCATTGTCACATGTATTGCGCGAAGAGAGCGATCACAAAGGAACGGCTGGTCAGGTCCTGGAGACCCACCACACGTCCCTCTATGAAAAACCCCGCCCTTAAATATTTATATATTTTTGTATAAATAATGACTTTCACTTAGTATTAGAGTGTGAATAACACTATCTTTACGTATTACAGAACAGCTCAGTGTATCATTATATTTATATAAGTGTGAAGCGACACTGATTTTCTAATATTTGAAATATACTTTGAAGCTATTTTGTGATATTCTAAGTCGAATGCCTTAATCTATTGAAAGAAGATGACCTTTGAATACGCTTATTAACTGCTCAAGGTCTTCTAAAGTCAGTGTCAAGTTCAAATGTTTGAATCATTGTAGAAAGTCTGCGCTGACGTCATCGACCCACGTAATCGGAGGTCATCTTTTCTCTGTATATACTATTAAGTTACCTATATTTTTCGAAGTGTTACAGACACAAAAACACTTTTAATTAATAATACATTTCGAGTAACTTTGGAACTCATTTCACCTCCCATAGTTGAAACTACCGGTGTTTCAAAGTCCTTCATACGAGTAGACTTCCAATGTGAGTAAACTTCAACTATGGTAAAGTCAAATTTAATTCGAAAATCTGTTTCATGGGTCCCAATTCCCTTTGTTCATTACGACTCTCCTTATGAAAATTCTAATCTACATAAGCCGCCAACGGCAACTCGTCAGCCATTTTGTATTATATTTTTATGCATGTAAAATGGCCGAATTTAGGATTTGTATAATCTAGTTTAAATACGAGCGGATTTGAATATTACGTATAAATATATAATATTATTGAAAGCTCAATGTGTTTCGAACACCCTTGTAACAATGAGGTTAGCGATTTGAATGGGTTTAAAATATATTTTGATGGGAATGTTAGTCCATCACTCAATATTTAAAGTCTAGTTTCAAGAGATATTCACAATTTAAGTCTGCCATTTTGATAATGGCTGTTCATTGTTAATTTACCTTTTAGACTCAACTAGTTGACTTTAAATTTGAGCCTTCAAATGCAGAACTAAAGGGATAATTTACGCCCAAAAAGCTTAAGATTATAAATATTATAAATACACAATGAGTGATCATACAAAAAATATTTATCTTTAGCAATTGAAATCCTCAATATCTTAAAGCTTAAGCAAAAATAAACTCTTTATTTATACTCGTAGGGTCCTATATTCGTTATAATTATACTACGAACCAAAGTTTATTTTGGAAACCATTGATGCCTTACTGTCTAGGTACATACCGTGCTCAACACCAATACTTTCCATACACACTGCCATTTTACATCTATTATAGTCAGCGTACGATTGACTATCCATAGCGTGCTGCTAACAGGTCAGCCCTGACCAGAAACTGTCCGAAACACTATCAATCCATTATCTACCTTATATCTACTTCCATTAAGTTTACAATAATTATTTACAAAGAACCTCTACCATCCCAAACTAACCACTTACGAGTCTTACATTTAATTTTACACAAAAATCTATAACATCAATAGTGTTCTGTGGCCATATTGTGTCACAGATATAAATAGCGTTAAATTTACAAAAGCTTAACATACCTACTTCTATGGACTAGTAATTTATAAGGTAACCTTCAAGAGACCAAAAATTTGGTAAATCCTAACGGTAAATGTCGGACTAGATTGTCAAATTTGTTGAGACTCGAATTGTCGAGTCCAATTTGACAATTCAATTCGACAAAACATCAATTATTTTACTAACATCAGCCCAAAATATTGTTTGATATTTGGACATCAGCATATTTCTATTCTAAAACGTTAACCTAACAACTATTTAATTTAACCAATGTTTAAAAATTCAGCAATATTAATCTATGTAGTTTGTAGAACAAACGTAGAGAAAATCGCCTTGCTTGTTTAACCATTAGTTAAATTTTTATTACAAGTAAAAGGTAACGTCTAACATCAAATTAAAAACAGGCTTTTTACAACTCGAGGTAATACATAGGTTTATTATTTTGTTTTTAAAAGCAGGTTGGATTGTTATGCTTAAAAATTTGACAGTGATATTTTTAATTTAATTAATGTTTTAGTAATACAGTCTGATTAAGTATTTTATCAAACTTAGGGCGTAGAAGTCTAGAAATGGAAGAAGCTAGCTTGCCTAATTTTGAAATTAATTTTCTGTCATTATAATGCAACACCAACTTACATTATGTAGGTACTCTAACATTAATTAAATTAATTTAATAACTCCATTCAATTCATTATTTGTTAGTCCACATTTTGGTAGCTTTTATGATTTTTTCATGTCGTGCAAATCATGCCTAGGTAGTTACATGGTCATTATTGCCATTTTGTGTGGAGTTTACAATTTAGCACGTATGCATACATTCAACAGATTTATTTACAAGATAATAAATTGAAAACAATATAAAAATAAAAGGAAGTTAAAAAGACGGCTGAATAACTGATTATATTTTCTTAACTTGTTAATAAAATCATAACTGTGTATTGCTATATTGCACATAATAACGTATATTTATATTTCCACTAAATATGACAGCCTATTAGCGTAAAAAAACTAATAGATATGTTCATTAGTGCAGTCGAGTTTGTTTAATAAAATGTCGAATTCAAGTCCTGATGTCAAATTGGAAATTCTGAGTCTTAATTCAGAAGACCAGTTTGTCAAATTGTCGATTAAGACTTGGGTGTTTATTAGTCCAATGTTAGGGTTAAGCAAAACTATGATGGCTAGTATTCTAGTCAAAATTCTCAGTCAGCTTATTATGTTTTGTATCGTTTTAACGAGTACTAAGATGTCTTATTAAATATTTTATTCAAAAACCATCATAATATTTTATGGCATCAATATGGCGTTTCGCGCTGTTTCTCCTGTCATGGCAAGGCGAACAAGCTCGACTAATCCGCATACCATTACATATCATTCTCGTTACATCTGTTAATAAAATGTTTGATCTATCCCCTCAAATATTGTTCTACCTTACACCCGTTTTCTTAAACGTTGTCTATCAAAATTTGTTGATAGATTGTCCCACTTATGTCCAATGATTTGATTGGCTGTTGTTATTTCATGCAGTCAATTTAGTTTACATGAATTTGACACACTGCCAGCAAAATTTTTGAGCCATCGGGTTTTTCGGAATAGCATTTTCCCTCGTTTTCGGTCCTTCGAATTACTGACAGCATATTACTCAGCTAAAACGATACAGAAGCGGTGAGTGATGACGTCATGTAATGGCGGCAAGCGGTGGCGCTAAGGCGCGTCGGCGGCGCCACTGTCGCCCTGCGCGTGCGCCGCCGGGCCGCACTCTTCCGGCAGTAATGGCTCGTCTGGGAAGGAAAAGAAAATTGTAGTATGATACAGATTATTGCCCAGTTGCGCAGCCGTTAGATGTTACGCTAGAGACAAATTGGGACAGACTGAATTGTTTTAGGTTGGTAGCGTGGGTTTCATTAGTTTTACCTGCAGTCGGTGTCGCTTGCGTGTGTAGCTCGTTACTAAGTACATAGTTACCGTCGGAGTGCGGCTCGTGAAGTCCCGTTCAGGAGCCCCTGCGGCCCGTGAGCGAGCCCACCAGCGACTTGAGCGCGGCGCCTAGAGAGCCGCGCGCGCCCTCCGCGCACGCGCCGCCAAGCGCCGCATGCGCTGACCCGCCGTGCGCGTCCAGGCACTTCTGGTAGCGGAGCTAGATACGAACGATAAAGAAGTTTAGATTGCTATTGCTTTATTCTTCTGGTGCCTCTCCAATTGGCGAAAGTGGGCCATGCACTTTAAACATTTCGTCCTTGTTTAAGTAATAGACCCTTAACCGATCAGAGAAACTCGTATGAAACCGAACACCAGTATATCCAGAAGCTTTATTGGGCTGCAGGCATTGACTATTGTTACGGATTCCCTATTCATGCGAGTTCTAGCAGTTGGTGTCATCAGCATATTTTACCAAAACTTAAAAAGCTAAAAGTTACCTTGCAAGCCGCCTCGATAGTCTTACAGAGTGCGCCGGAAGAAGGCTCGGCATGGAAGGCGTGGGCGACGAACAAGTCCTGCGCGGTGTGCACGATGAAGGCGCAGCGTCGCACGTCGCGCCCGATGCCCAGGAACGAGAGGTAGCGCACGCGGCATTCTACTATTGGGGTTGTCTCCTGAAATGGCGATGAAAATTAGGATTTTATAAAAAAAATTAAACCTACAAATCCTTCTTGCAGAATCACGTAACCTTAACCTTTGATCCTTTGCTTAACCGCACACAATAAATAGGTACACGTCTTGACGTGAAGTTGCAGATGGCAACTCGATATGCAAATCAATAATGATGTACCTACTCATTGAATTGCATTCAATTCAATACACACACAAACAATCTGGACCAAACCAATATAATAGGATCTCACGCTCAGCAACCGCGCTTGCGAGCACTTGACCAACGAAGCAGTCAGTTTTGTGTTATGTTTTTTTTGGTTGGCAAACAAGTCTTTGCTGCTATCCCAGATGGTCTGGTGTGCATGTGTAATTTATGCAATTTAGGTTAACAGAACAAACAAGTCACAATCAAGATAATAATAGCAATAGTTTCTCCAAAATAAGTCATCATCCAAAATCCATATTTATGGCACCTACTGACCCTTTCGAAATATTCAAAGTGATTAATTCATTAAAAAACACAAATAGCGCCGGCTATGACGGCATCACAACAGACATTCTTAAATTAGTGAGAAACACTATAGCTCCTGTGCTAAGCTATGTCATCAATTTATGTATAGAAAAAGGGCACTTTCCAAGTAAACTAAAAATGTCATTAATTAAACCACTCTACAAGAAAGGCGATAAAAATACCATATCAAATTACCGCCCAATTGCCTTAATACCAATACTGTCTAAAGTCTTTGAAAAAGTTATGTATAATTCCTTATATTCTTTTCTTGAATCAAACAATATATTTGCAGAAGAACAATTCGGATTTAGAAAAAATAGAACTATAAATAAAGCAGTATTTGAGTTAATTTCCAAAATAGTTTTAAATGTTGACAAAAACATACCTATCACAACGATACTAATGGATATGTCAAAAGCTTTTGATCATGTAGACCATAACATATTGTTGAATAAATTAGACCGCTATGGAATTAGGGGGAACGTATTAAAATTGATTAAGACATACTTAGCAGACAGAAAACAAGTGACTGTCATAAACAGAATTTGTCCAAAGACGAAAGCCGAAATAACTTACACTTCATCAACAAGAACAACAATATGTGGGATTCCTCAAGGAAGTGTCCTTGGGCCCTTGCTGTTCATAATTTACATTAATGATTTACCAAATTGCACTGAACATCAAACTATTCTTTTTGCAGATGACAGCACAGTAATCGTTCCATATAAAAATATAAGCACATATGAAAATAATATCAATTCTTCCCTAGAAAGCATTATTAACTGGCTAAAAATGAATAAATTAAAAATTAACTTAGAAAAAACTAAAATAATGTCTTTTTATCAACGGAAAAATCAGTCCCAATTAAACGTATGCTATGGAAATGTTAGAATAGCTGATACTGATAATGCCAGGTTCTTAGGACTACATTTAGATAGTCATTTATCCTGGAAATCTCATATAGAAACTACCTGCAAAAAATTAAACCAATACTCTTATGCTCTATATAACTTGAGAAAAATTGTAAATGAGTCCGTCGCCATTGTAGCGTACAATGCCTACGTATCATCTGTACTACGCTTTGGGATATTATATTGGGGAAATTCAACAAACAAACTTATTGCATTCAAGGCGCAGAAGAAATGTATACGATCCGTCTTCTAATTAAAATCAACTGACAGTTGCTTGCCGTTTTTTAAAAAAATGAAGTTGTTAACCCTACCATGTATGTATATATATGAGACAGCGGTGTTCGTCAAGTCAAACTCACATTTATTTAACACCCTGAAATCAAAACGTCGTAATAATGATATTTGCGCCAATACACACAACACAGCGTTCTATACAAAAATTCTTCTAGGCATGGCACCCAGAATTTACAATAAACTACCGAAACTTATTAGAGAAAAACACGAACTCAATGATTTTAAAAGATTGTTACATAATTTTCTAACTGAAAAAGCATTATTCTATAAATGAATACCTGGAAGATAATGCAACATAATTATGTGGATAAATGTGTGCGTGTGAACTAACTTTTTTTAACGCACAGCAATTAACTTGTGATTATAAGATTAGTCGTAAGTGTTCTTAAAATATAATTTTTATACTTGCAAAACTTTGGCTTGCAATATTGTCAACGTTTTTGTAATTGCAAATTCTATTTGATATTTGTACGCCGTTAACGGCAAAGCATAGAGATCTCTGTACCTATTTATAACACCCATTTTTATACCTATGTTTTACAAATAAATATTTGACTTTGACTTTGACTTTGACTTTCCATAGATGGTTTTTCAGGTTCTCTCAAATATCCACTCCCTGGCACAACGCTACAAGAAGTTTATTGATTCAGTACTCACCCCCTCATCAGTAATAGTGATCATGGACGGCGCCACAGCTACGGCGACCGGTCGCCAGGCGGAGGGCGGGCGCGCGGCGGCGAGGCGCTCGAGCGCGTCGTTGAGCACGCGCATGCCTGTGGCGCGCGCCACCTCTGCGCTGCCGAGGTACAGTGCGCGCACGGTCTTGCGCGGCTCCTCCATTGGCGTGGGGAAAGCGGCGCCTACTAGTGGAACAAAGAAACACATGAACAGTCATGTCAGAAGAAGAAACGAATGAAGGGCAGGGCAAGGTGTCAGCAACTCACTGGTCTATTTTATGACGTTTTAAACAGCCAAAATGGCCGACATCTGACCTCCACAACCCAGTACGATACCCCTTGGTAAGACTGAATGTCAGACTTTCGGGCTTCTGACGACCCATAACAACGATCAAAGATCCACGAATGACAACCGGAACCAACGGCTTAATGCGCTTACCGAGGTACGGAAGAGTCTCGGTTTGTATAGATCGTCACCCATCCCCGGACCAACCCCGGCAAGCGTACCTGATGAATCGACCCGTGCGGCTGTTATTAATTAGCCATGAGCTCGTCTTAAGTCCTTTTCACTTAGTTATTTCCAAGTTGACTGTTTCTGGTTGACATTACGATTGACAAACTTCTGGCTTTCCCTCTGTTGGTCCAAATGGTCTAACTTAGCTTACAAAACATCCTGGCGATGAAAGTGGAGTTTTTTAGGTCGTTTTCGCTCTACACTACTAAAACCGAACAAAATGACGAAATCAAGATCTTACCAGAAAGCGGTCTAGGCCGTCTAGTAGCTGGTAGATCCGTGGGCCTCGGCGGAGGCTGCAAGGACCTTTCAATCATGATGCGCTTGCAGATGTCCCTCAACGCGTTGGCGATGCTGCGCGCCGGCGCTTCGCAGCGGAACACGTGGCACATGTGCTTGCGCGTCGCACGGTCACGAGCCACGTATGCGAAGTCCCTGGGTAGTAAGATGGAAGGTTCTAGACGGTCAGGGTAGATTTGGGGGACATAGATGTGCAGATGATAGGACCTGAAGTTTTTGTGAGAAGATGCAGTTTGTATTTTGTACCTACGGTATGCATTACAGTACTAATTGATATTAGTATCACCCAAAAAAGCGGATGAATACCGCCTGCATATTCAGGATTGACTTTTTCAAGATGGCTTAAAAATGATCAGTGTCTCCAGTTGTCAGATTTTCTGGGTAGTTTAGACATGTGAACATGCCTTAGATTAGTCTTTTTGGTACTATTTATAAACCTCTCCTGAGAATCTACTTATTTGCAGACATAAAACAATAACGAAGGCCTGGTTTTAAATCAGATATGGTGCATGTAACAGCATGAAATGACACCACCAAAGACGGTTTGATCATGTTGCGTGTATCGAAGAAAAGCCAAAATAGCACGTGAAATAAAAGCTGAAGTATTTACACAAAAAACTAGAAAATTAACTAAACGAGGCTTCGGATAACGCCATAATGAATCGTGCCTAAATTAGAACCTTTGGCAAGGCTTTGAAGCTCTTTGAAGTCTACTGTAGTAAAAACTCTAATCAAAACTAGATTTTCAAACAATTTCAACATTTTTTTTAAACCAATTCACAATCACACCTAATTATCTATATATCTAAGAAAAACCTGTAATTTCGATTGTATTTACCTTTCACTATTCCGAGAATGCAAAGACAGAAAATGTTCAGATTTAGTTTAATTTTTACGAGTTGGTGTGTAAAGAAATAAGAGTGGTTACTCACCGGCCGTTGTCCCTGCCGACTCCCCACACGCGTATGGTGTGGATCGGCTGTGTGTGCAGTGTATTCAGGCTTTCTGGGTCGATCAGCTTTAGGGCCCCATCGTCTAAGTCCATGAAGAGGTCTTTGCCCTATAAAGGAAAAAATACGTAGGCTCAATGAGTGCCTAAGCTCGAGTGAGCTAACTAAAACAGGTTTATAGAAGAACAGCTCCAAAGTAGACCAGTCAATAAATTAAAGCCTTCTTCATTGTTCATTGTAATCAAGATCTGATAATGAACAGTTTAGACAGTTATCAATGTTGATAATGGCCCTGACTGTATTTGTTACCCCAGAGGTCCCTTAAGTATGAATAGTTTATGAAGTTATTTGAACGCAGTTCAAGGACACCCTGAGCCTTGACCCAGCAGGATGATGCAGCAACCATTACCTACTGGTTACTGTCAGCCAAAGACTTGATTGACATGACAAAGGTTTTGCAAAAAAAATACAGAATCAGACGACAGCACCCATAACCCATGACAGTACTCACATCACCCCAACGTCCGACTTGATCCAATAGGTCATTGCGGCCGAGACTGAGGTCCACGATACACTTGTTGACAGCCCGGCTGGACCTCTCCGGAGTCAGGTCCGACTCAGCAATCTCCACCCAGCCCAGGGAACGGACGAAGAAGCGGACGGCACGGCCGTTGTCTGGCTCTGGACGGGCTGGGAAACTGCGGCGTCTGGGGAAGTAGACATTGACCGTTGTCGATTAGTAGGTGCTTGAGTATTTTTATTTTATTTTCAGTAGTGAGGCAAGTGATGTGATAAAAAAACGGAGTTCTAAAAATAGTTTTCTATAAAAATGCTGTGTATGACTCAATGGATTGAAGTAACTGTTGTTAATGGATTGAACGATGCCATTTTCTTTGGTCAACAAGATGTGGTTAAGTGTAAAAGGTGACAGGGACATAGACAAGACAACAGCACATGATTTATAACTTTCGTTGGTTATCAAAAACAAAATCAGCTGTTTCTTAAAAAAAAAACCTAAGGTACGCGGTTGAAAAAAATAAAATAAGTTTCGTCCCCTCTTAATTAATTTTTCAAAATCCTACCTTAGTGCTCACTTTCTTATACCTAACTTTTTTTGCAAGCTTCTTTCATCCGATCCAGCCTGACCCTTGCTGGCCTCGCCCTAACCCGAGGTCCGTAGGTACCCCACAGGGGTTGCCCTTAGCGTGTAGTCGCTTAGTTTGTAGGTTTTTGAGCTCTGAAGGTAAGCTAAGAATTCTTAATTAATTGAGGCACCCACAGGCAAATCCGGTTAAGCAGTAGACAACCTCCTAGGTTGAATTGCGAGATGCCCGTCAAAAAAAAGTTCATGTTTTTTTAGACCCAACCGCTTGCTGTGTGTTGTTTGTCTGTGAGGGATTGAAGTGACAGCAGGAGAATGAAGCAGTACCTACATCCCCATAACTAAATCCTTTAATTGCCTTTCAAAACACAGAAAGTTAAACTGACGTGCTTCAAGAATATATAAAAACGTTTACCCAAAACTTTCCAAATATTTCTACCAAAACTTACTTGTAAGACATCTCCTCTTTCCGTTTCCTCTCGGCTTCCTGCCCATCATGATCCAGGGCTCCACTGGTGGTACTCCTGGTGACGGAACTGGTCATCATATTCCCCTCATACTTGCTGACTTCCGACAGGTTTGAGCAATCCCTGACCATGGATATGCGGGACTCTTTGGCTTCAACCGGTGGCATTTTGGGGATCTCTCTTTGGATCGTACCGCTTTTTATGTGCCAGTAGTAAGGACCGTCGTTATCTGGTGAAGATAGTAAATGATTAGTGTGCGGTAAGTTCAGAGAGTTTCCCACGGCTTTGGCGACATAGCGTGATGTGCGGACTTTGACACAACCTCAAAATATTGGTGCATTAGCTAGACACAAAACAAATAACAATCGTAGAGGAAGATATTATTATAGTCTTGTCTAACGTTTGATCTGGTAGGTAAATTTATTCTACTTTTGATGAAAATTCTATGGCTCTAGCTACAAACATGAGTAGGTAAGGGTGTATTTTTCGTAACGGAAAGCTATTTCGTTAAGTGGTAACTATTCCATTCAAAGCGACGTTAAATGCGTCTTGTCAAGCAAATGATTGGGTGCTTAGTGGCTCTGGAACTGCTTTTAGCGACGCGACAGTGATAACTGCGTTTTATATGGAACTAGGTATACTAATTACATAGTGTGCTGTTAAAACTCTTTGCAAAAGCGTGTCTCTTTACCCGTTTGCGGTGTTTTTATGTCCACACGACAAGAAACGTAAGTCAAATTCATTAGCTTAATGTTATAGCTCATACACTGCCATGAACACGTATGTGTATTGAAGGCACTGAGCTTAGAATAGCACAAAAAATAGTGGCAGTGCTTGTGCTAGAAATAGTATGTTTTCGTGCTTTGATATTAGGTCTTCAAATTAAACAAAAGTAATTTAAATTTTGCAGAGCGTTAGTTGCCAAAAAATCCCACATTTACCTACCTATCTACCTTTACTAAAATTCTAATTCTATTACTCCAAATGAACATACATATCCTACGAGTACCTTCGTGTTTCTCCCATCCAGGGGGCAACTGGGGCTCCTTCTTGGGCCGCAACTTGACGGGTATCGCGTACAGGTCGTCATTTGGCCCCTCTGCTGAGTGGGGCACAGGGGCCGAGTGACTTTTCTCCGAGTCCTCGCGGTCGGCCCGCTCTTTTTCTGGTGGGGGCGATTCCTCGCCGCCATTTTGTGGCGGTGTGATAAGACCGCTCTTGTCACTGTGGAAGATAGAAAATTTAATTTAAGCATGAAAGATCCTAGAAAAAATTTCGAGACATCGTGACGGACAAATAGTTGTCTTATAAGGCCGCGTCCTATTAGAAAGGGATTGTCGCGCAAATACCTGATAATCGCGCTACGCTGCATTTTGTTGGGAAAACCGGAAAGTGCCCTCCGCTTCGGTGCGACCACACGTACAAAACTGACATATGCATGCGACGATCGCGTTTTGGTTGGCTGTTTTAAATAGGACGAAAGGTCAAGATTCCGTTTTTCCCTAAAAACTGTTGTCACACAAAGCTTTCACCTCCCCCAGGACCCTTGAGGGTCTGAAGAAGTAGGCTGCGTCCCTTTCAAAAGCACGTCCATATGTTACTTTGTGATCGGTGAACTTGAGCGCAATTATCGCGTATAGCTTTTATATTCGGATGCGTGTTAAAGATTTTGACAGGTCACTTAATAAAACTTTGCTGTGGAACCCTGTTTGTCCAGCAGAAATCCTATATTATACCTATCTAATAATAAAAGCTCATTTTAAACGAGAGATTCAAAAGATTGTCAATCCTATAAAAAGTTTTCCGCGTAGTTGCTTAACGACTCGAGGCCATCTCTTAGTTGGTACATAATATCGTTTTTTTACAGCGCAACTGTAGTAAACTAGTTCAAGTTCATAATAATTGTATGCTAAGTTAACATTAACCTACAGCATAACACACAACTGTACAAATGATGTATTACTTCTTAAACCACATACAGCAATATTGTTAATGTTCACGATCACAATGCGTTCATTAACGTGTAAATCCGGTACTCCACTTTGGTGTAATAATAGACACGTTCGCTCCTTAGATTTACATGGCAAAAGATCTAGGCTCGCTACCACCACATATATCTAAATACGTATAACGCTTTATGCATTTACTGATTAATCTAGGTACACCTACTTAGGGACTAGAACCAGACATGTGCACAAAAGTTATTATTATAGCGAATTTTTTATGAATGTTCGTCATTTTTGTCCATGAATGAGAAATTCCGTCGGATTTCACCAATGAAACTGAACGCGATCAGCACATCTAAACCGCGTTCAAGAGCTGTCAATGTCAATTTTCCATAGAAAATAATGACACTGACAGAATTTTATAGTAAGTTAAGTTTCACTTGTTAAATCCGCCCTTAGTGAGTTTTTTTGAACGCGCTCATCTTTATTGAATCAAATCCCAATACTTAAGGAAGTCTATAAGCTATTTAACATCTCGACATGCTAGCACCCATAGCGTGTTTAACCTTTTTTAGTACATTTCTTATTTTTGCTGGACTCACACCAGACCGAACGTCACAAAGTAACGTGTCTATTCACCACAGTGTAGCGGGGACACGCTCAACAAGCATCATCCATCGTGCAACTAGTTCGGCTAATGTGGCACATTGTTTATGAGTTAATAAAAACAAAACAAAGCGGTTTACGTGACTGCTCGCGCTGAGTGCGTCACTGCCTTAATAACTTTATATGAATCACTGTGTGAGGGTGTGGGTGCGGTGGTGCGTCAAGCGGAGAATGTGGCGATTTTAGTCTAAAGAGGTGGTCTAATTTAAAACTGCGCTGCTTGATGCAAACACATTTCAAATGTTTGTATCGAAATTTTAAAATATTCAGTACCTAAAAGAATATCCGTGCCTCGTAAAGCACGTTAAGCCCTTAGTCCCGGCTATCTTTCGTGGATCTTTGACAGTCGTTACGGGTAGTTAGAAGCCCGAAAGCTTGAGTCAGTCCAGGGAGGTATCGTATTACCCAGTAACTGCGCTGTGGAAGTCAGATAGACGATGGATTAGATGGATCCATGTAAAATACCTACTGCTATTCAGCTGCATCCGGTTAGACTGGAAGCCGACCAGACTATGATGTTGGTATGCTTGAAATTAAAATTAAACATTTACTTTTCATTTGATCATCTGGCCATGCAGTATTCCCTGGCTAGCGGCAATGATAAAAAAAAGACTATTTCTTAACCGAGATCTTCCTACCTATGCACTGGAAAGCGTTTATAAACCGCTCTCGCTATATTTTATCACTCAATCCTTTACTTAACCGCAAGGCCGCCAGCGCAGTCGCGAGCACGAACAATTACCTGATCATATTGACCGAACGTGCAACAACTGTGTTTAACAAGAATAAGTGCTGTGTTTAATTCAACCATGAGCTGCTGTGATGTTGTCAACCTAGCTAGTAAAACGACAATGTTGAGAATTATATGTGGTTATGGCCAGTAAAGTAAAATTTAAGGGACCGTGTTAAAAGATTACCTAAGGGTATACCTACCGTGGAATGGTGGATCGCTTACTCAGGATTACGGTTTTTTTAAACGGATTGCTGAAACTACCACTCAAGTCACTGACTCACTTTATTTAAGAAGGAGTGCAACCATATACTAATCATCTGCCTGCCTTTTTTCAACCATGTTGAGGTCGGCTTCCAATCTATCCGGATGCAGCTGGTCAGTGTTCAGTGTTTACTGGTCAGATAGGCAGTCGTCTATCTCACCTCCTCAACCCCGTTACACGACAGGTAGATACCCCTTGGTAAGACTGGCTGTCAGACTTTCGGGCTTCTGACGACCCTCAACGACTATCAATAATAGCCAAGACCAACGGCTTAACTTGCTTTCCGAGGCACGGAGGGGTTTCGGCTTTTGATGAAATTTTGGCATCATGACCTGGGTAGGTAGGATATAAGACTTTATCTCTCGCTGGGACGTTTCCGTGGGATAATTTCTAGCCCCCACGCGGAATGGAACTTAATTTTTTTTCTTGTAAGCATAAATTAAGTAAAAGAAATTAAATTAAATTAATAAGAATTATTATTAAATTAATAAGAAATAAAGGTTCTATCTATGAAACTGCTGCTTAGAGAGACATTCCTAGACAATGAAAGGATGGTGGTGAAGTATGACTACTGACAAACACTGTTAAACAAAAAAAATAATATACTTGGTTAGTAAGAGGCATTGAGGTGCCACAACTATAAAAAACAAATCATGTAGAAAATTCTCAGTGCTGACTTTCTGTATGAGAAAATAATAATTAAGTAATAAAATAAAACACAGACAGACCCAAGAAAATAATATCTTCTTTTCCTCGCGATCATTTTAAATTAACTTTAAAACGTCCTCTGAGTATCGTTGTTTTTCGAACGTAATAAACTGTGTTTTAGACACAAACGCAAAACACGGCCACTTCGTTAAAGAATAAAATCAGAACTACCTACTCGCACGTTGTTAGGGTTCCTTAGCAACGGAAGAAACCCTTGGAATTTGGTTTCCCAGGCCCTTACACTATCTATCCGGGCCCTAAATGAACGAGTTCATGTACAATATTTTTTGAAACGATAAGCGTATAGTATGTATGTATGTATATATAGTATGTCATTCATTTCATTTAATACCTCTTGATCGATTTTTAAATAGTTCAAAAAGTTAGACATACATACACCTACTAGTGTAGGCGTACCTACTTAGGTAAAAACTTTTCAGTGACCATGGGAAATTCTATACGGGTAACAATACTTAAATAAGTACTTGGTTCCAGCGGTGCAATTGCGTAACACGAACCGTAGCAATGTCATTTTGACAGTTCAACAACATGCATTGTGTTATTGAAGTAGTTGGGCAGACAAATTTTTCGAACATATGAAGCATTGGATTAGCAATAGGCTTCAAAATCATTCAGATTCTTCCACTCTGGGCGGACCGGGGCGTGTCAGACTTTTACTAACTAAAACCCACCCGTGTTCCTTCAATTGCTTTTGTGAACAGCAGCTGAGAAGTCAGCCTCACACAAACCTTACTCACACTCATATTGCTAACTGTAATTTTTTACCACAGCCATTTAGCTTTAAAACCAGTTTATAGAAGTAGAACAATTATTTGATTATAATTTGAACCATTATGCACTATCCGACACACTCTTGGCAGATTTTTTTCCGAATAATGACGATAATAAAAACGCAATTAATATCAAGTTGGAGCTAAGACGTAACATGCACTTATAATTACCAATTAACTGGAATCGGGTTTCGGCTGTTACGTACTAATGCAACACTCAGATAAAAACAAACTAGAATCAGGAATATTATTGTTGTTTATGAATTTCATTAGTTTATGACCGATTTTTTTACTAGAAAAGAATTAACTCGAAAAAAATATATAAAAGTTTTTTTTCTCGTTTAATTTTTTTTAAGCAATCGTATTTTATTAACGATGCCATAGGTTGAAAATCATTATAAATAGAAACGCTTTTAGACGCAGAAAAGGACTCAAGCATACGTAGTAGCTTCATAATTACTACCTAGGTACTATAAATCTTTGCCTAGACAAGGAAACCCCAAAAATTCATCTCATCTCAGTATGTGACAATTATTCCACAAGGATCTCTGAAAATGCAGACTAGAAACCAATTTCTTCTATCAAAGCCACTACCGATATAATCAAATATTTGTATGGCTTTGAAAGTATCCTTTGGATTTGAGTAGGCGAGAACCTAAGAAATAAATAATAGTAAAAAATTTGGAGGTCTATTTCGGTTGGCACTTAAATTTTAGACCTTTTTTTCTTTTAAGGATGGGAAATCATAATAACGTATTACGGTACCTAATCTATATATCGCTTTACATATTACATATAGTATGTATAACCTTTTACATAAAGTAGTAATAGGCGCTATAAATGGGTAATGGGTGTACTTATAAGTTATGATTAAATATTTAATATATAATGACGTCATAGATTTAATAAGATCATACCTTTAAACCTACATTCTGGAAAGATAATAATAATAATAATAATTTATTTCAAATAAAACGTTTACAAAAAGTGTACATGTAGCCAACAGTAATAAGTTTTCCATAAAATTAAAGTGCCTAAAACTAAAACTAAGATTTTATTATAGGTGCAAGTACTGGTTGTTCGGAACTGCAATTTTATGTAGCGACCAGCCCGATCTAGGTTAATTTAAACCTGTGTTTCAGGCCACAAGATAAATGAATTTTAATAACCTGTTACAACAGGGCTAAAGGACTTTTGTTTTTATCTATTTTTTGCAATTTTGTACAGCCAAAAAGGCTATCTAAATACCTTGTTTTTGTTACAGGCGAAGCAGCCTCATCTTCGACTCTGGAAAAGAGCAAAAAAAATACGTTAATTTAATCAAAATTCAATTAGAATTTTCATTAACAAAGCGCCCTACATTTTTAGTTAATCATTCATTGAAGGTAGGTAGAGGGAAAGTGCCCCAGATTTAAATGGAACAAACGTTTTTTTTGTAATGAATATTAATCGTTATGTATTAATTCAAAACTTGTATTGTTCGTTCTAATTAAGAGAAAAACATAGTTTACAAATGTTAGAAGTTCATTATTATGAACTCGCTTAATTATTTGACTCAATATGCTAACGCTTTGTATGGTTAATATAAGATCATCTTCATAGCGACAACTCTAAAAAACAGACGCAAAAATTTAAACTCACTAATTCACCTTAAGTCCAACAAAAAGACGCAAATTTACAAGATGGCCACTAAAAAAAGATCGGCCAAGAACTTGGTCTCATTAGCGTATCCAATGGCCAATTCAAACCACCTAATTTAGGCAAGGGGGGCGCGGATTGATTGGTAACAGCCAAGTTCTGGCCAAGTCCCCAAGTAACACGCCAAGTTGAGGGTATATGGTTCGAGTTTAAAGTAGGAATATAAGTTTGGCGTGGAGTTTGTATTGGTGAATAATGATTTGTTTTGTTTTTGTATTGAAGAGTATTGTTTTGATTCTGTTTGTAAAAGGGGAGGATGATTGATGCCTTTTGTGGGGGTATATCTTTCCATTGCCATTCAAAATTATATTGTCTTTATACCAGTATTGATTTTTCTGTTGGAAAGTTTACCAGCTAATACTGTAATAAATGGCTCCGTCTCGCATGGGGTCGAAGCATGCTGAGCGATGGCCGTTTTGCGCGATGTGAAGCATATTTCCCCACCATTTGTTTTTTACTGCGTCATGTTAGCCGCAAATAAACGTATTTTCTTTCTCTATCTTAATCTTTACATTTTTAGAATCTATAGTGTCTTATCGTGATAATGTAGGTGAAGTGAGTTTAATAAAGAGCGCCGTCAATAGTGTCAATATCGCTATCATTAAGGTTGATGTTCCAGGGTAGCCCGCGAAATTCAAATTTTCTTAAGTTTTTTGCAATTTGCAGGCCAGTGATAGGTTGTATGTTGATGAACATTTGATTCGCGGCTGTAAGACGTATGTAGTTACAGAATTATAATATACAACCCTCCGAGCTCATAAAGGTTCCGGAATGACTTTGACCTTGTAAAAAGTCATTTTTACACCTTTATGAGCTCGGAGGGTTGTATTAATGATTTTGATGATTATAATTCTGTAACTACATACGTCTTACAGCCGCGAATCAAATGTTCATCAACATACAACCTATCACTGGCCTGCAAATTCACCTTAAGTAGAACGACATCTCACAAAATCAAACTGGTTGCTAAGTAAATTAGGTAATAATTTATTATTTATAAAATACTATTTTAACATGTTGAAATAACTTCTCACACATTGATTGATTTATTATTATTAACTTTTAGAATGTTTGTAAATATGTGAGCACCATGTACTTTTGACATACTTAAGTTACCTACCATTACTATGTGTTTTTCTTTTCACCTTTTGTGGTGTAGTGTTTTTATTCTGGGTGCATCGTCTTCACATATAATGTTATAATTCATGTATACAAAACATTGTAAAACATTTTAAAAGAGTAACGGTGGAGTTTCTTGCCGAATCCACACGAAACTACCTTTTGGAAGGGGCGACTAGAATCAATTCTATTTCTTGTTCATTTTGACGTTCAAAAGTGCCTTACTTGTGCCTATTTGAAATAAATGATTTGACTTTGACTTTGACTTCACTTCACGCTCACTTCATCAATTAAGCTTTCACGGTGACATTTTTACAGAATCGACCTGCTGTTGATTTGTAATTGCTCACCTAATCTCTCCTCATCTCATCATAAATGAGGTGATGATCTGGTTATATTTTTTTCTTTAATTCGTGTTTAACAATCCTTATAATAAAATGTTGATCAGCATCGGGATGTTACAGTCATTACCCAAGCGCAACAGCATTGAGGAAACATGCCTCATAAAGGATGCGGCTTATACTCCACAGTTGAACTAGGTTCCCGATGATGTCTATGATAATTAACTAAACGGTCATTACCATAGAGCATCACAAATATAAGCTCCACATAGATTTCTATATAAACAAGAAACAGCTTAGACTAAAACACATACCTACACGACAATGTATTATGTCTATAAAAACTGACGACATGACTTGAGTCGTGCTCTCGAGAATTGCAGCGAACGATGTTATGTGCTATTTGCATGTAGGTACTACGAGAACATGGCTGCATTCGTGTTATGGTGGACGGTTTACGAGTGGTGTTCATACATGTAGGTATAATAAAGCATCAGATGTAGGTAGCTGCATGGCTGAATGATGTCTTCTACAGAACGGACAATGATCTTCGGGGTAATGGTAGAGACGACATTGCAATAGAAGTATGGAATGAAAACAGTGATAAAGATGCATCACTGTTTATCCGACTACGTTGAAGTCAAATAAAAAGTACTTACAGAATCAGGACATGAAAAGGGAGGTTTTAATCACTATAAGTAGTCTGTAAGATACTAAAACGTAAAGTACAACTTTTTATATGAATCCACTTTTATCTGCCATTTATTGGTAAAACTGATTCATAAAGAATGTAAGCATGTTCAAAATCAGAAGCAAATAGATTTTTAAAAGAGAATTTAAATATTTTAGGAATATTCATTTTTATCCAATAGGTATGCCAATTGATAAAATAAAGACTTCAGTCTGACAAACGTCGCTGAGTTCTTTATAGAGACATTTAAATGTTAAAATACGAATCGCGCTGCATGCAAAGCGTCCTATGCAAGGGGCAGTAATGATACTACGCTGCACTGCACAAATACAAGATTTTAGAGTTGCACTTTTGTAGAAACAACGAAGAGTGTTAGAAATGTTGATGTTACTTTAAAGATTATAAATAACTAGCACTTCGCCAGTGACTTCATCCGCATTTTGATATAGCCTAAGTAAGTAAGTAAGTAGGTAATGTAGTTTCTCATTAGTAAAAGCATTTTCAAAATCGATTTAGTAAATCCAGTGATGACCCCTACAAACTCACAAACTTTACCGTTTATTATTATTAAGTATTGATTAGATGGATGTAGACTAGTTAGGATAGATTTGATACTGCAAGTTGTTAGGTAGAAAAGTATTATTTATTTATAACAATCTTACCTACACTATCATTACAGATCTATGATCCAATGCGACAGAGTCGCAGAGTTGTATGAGTTCTTTTATTTAAATTAAAACAAATACAATTATACTCAAGCTGTTTCATGTATGGGAAGGTGGATGGGGCCAGATATATGGGAAACGAATTGGGTTGTGTAAGGCATGATTTAAAAGAAACAGGAGTTAATGATATTAATAAAGTGACGGCTGACAGGAAAGAATGGAAGAGCAAAACCTATTGCGGCGAACCCAAGTAATTTGGGCAAACTGAAGACACAGAAAGTGATATAGTTTAAACAGCTGGTGTAGGCGCTGTTTAAACTTAACGCCATTGGCAAGAACAGTATAACACGATATAAACAATTAAATCTTTACTTTTGTGAGTTAAACGCTCACAAAAGTAATGATCTAATTGTGTATTTATTCAAACTCAAAGTCAAAGTATTTATTTCTAATAAACCAATTACAGGCACTTTTGAATTGTCAAGGTGTCGGTATTATTATAGATATCTTAAAAATTCAAGCTCTCGTACGTATTTAATGACATGAAACAAATTAAAAGACACCATGGATATTGGGAAATTCATGATAACAAGAAGAAATAAATTACAGGCCTTACAAGGAAACTTTATACCAATATAGCATCAGATCGCATGACCATAAAGAAATCAAAAACTGTCGGGCCATTGTGGAGAATCGTTGAAATGGAAGAGAAAGAGTGCTTTCACTTTCCTAAAACAGTACCTACATTCAATATAATAACGGATACATGAAGGTATGTTAATAAGCAGATCAAATCATTCCATACGATTTGATACACATTATTGTCTGCACCCATTGTTACAGATTACCCTTGAAGATTGACGAACAATAAGATCACTTCTCTTATAATTGCGTCATTAGTCTTAATTTAGACGTGAATTAAGCAACTTTAGTTTTTAATTGAATACTGTACTGACTTTGAAATGATAATAATTAATTGGAGTATGATGAAACATAGCTCTTTTTGTCTAACGCCTGAATTATAGAATGATGTTTTGTTTTTCATCTCGTATGAAAAAGTTATTATAACTATTAACTAATTTCATGACTGAGTATCGTTTGCATTTTATTTTTTCACACCATTCAGTCTAAATTAAGTAAATTGAAGTAATACTTTTAAACTAGTTTTATTATAAATCATGTAGATAATCACAATGATCAATATTTATGTAGGCCTTGACCAAATCCGGGCAGAAGAAGAATCATAAGTGCTTCAATTTCATACAAATCTAATTCGATTATTCATATCAAGATTCTACTTGCCAATTTAGCAAATATGAAAATTCTTACAACAGAGCCTTCCAGACCATCAAAAAAGAAAGTCACACGCAGAAAGATTTAATAATCAACATTATCAACAGGCCTGCTTTTCCTGTCCTTGCTCTCTTCTTAACACTACGTATTATAAACATGATGTAATTATAAATAGACAAACATAATAATAATGATAATTTAAATAATAATACCTATAAAATGGAATAGTTACGTCAATAAAAACTTTCCGCAGAAAAACATCATCACACACGAACAACACGTCGAAAACGAGAAAACGAAGAAAAACGACATCATAGAGGAACAAGTATTCCATTAGATACATCGAGATGCATCGTACGTGACCCCACTCCAATCTCGAGCTGAAATATTGAAGTCACGCGAGTCGACGACTTTCAAAGACAAAAGACTTTTACTGCTATCGAGGCGTTGGCAGCGACTTCAATCCGGACAAGTGGTTTTTTAGGAGTTAAAGATGAGGATTAGTCACGAATGGTGGATGACGTTTCTTTTTATGGGATTACAGTTTAAAGAAAATATATTAAAATTGTGTAATAATAACGAAAGAGTTAGCTTTGATCAACAGAATATTCTCAATGTTTAATCAGCAGATACAGGCTTACTTTTGAGAGGTTCGATTTGGACGTTAGTTACCTTATATGTTGAGCTCGTAAGACTATGTACCAGAGTCAAGTCAAAACTGTAGACTGAATAGTTTTATCATGCCAAAACAAAATATTTCTGTAAAGAGTGTCCCTCTGGCTGCCATCATTATTTTCATAGAGATAAGCCTGTCTATGCGAGGGAGATAGTCTGGGTAAAGACATTCGCGGTTCAGGTCTGCACAGAGACACAATATAACATATTAAACTAGATAGACGATACAGAGTGGAACGTCATCGATGCGAAACCGGATTTAGTACATGATTCTGAACTTCCCTGTATAATTCATCATATCATACTACAAAAAACAGTTGTATAACAGACACAAATTACGAGAAACAGAACACTAAACAAACTCTATTTTTAGCCCAGATTCACAATAAAACGAACACATAGTTTACAAATACTATTGCTAAGGAATCCTGGTTAAAAGCAAAGAGTGGGCGGTGTCTATTTATATCTAGAACCAAACGACTTGAATAAGAAAACACGGACATAATTCTGGGATGAACCGCAAACAAGACCACTGTAATTCGAGATAAGACAGTTTTATTAGCTCTGTTTAACTCGGCAAGGCTGCAATATTGCACCAAGGATATTGTATGCGCGAATGCAGTCTAGGAAAAATGTAATGATTTCTTTGCGTGTGGTTTGAAAGTTAAAGATAAAAGATTTGGTTTTGTGTGTTGAGATCGAGGTTAACGTGGGGCTCGTCAATCAATCTGCCTAGCTTTTTCCCAACTTCTTGGGGACGGCATCCAGTCTAACCAGACGCAGCTGAATATCACTATTTTACATGGAGCGACAGATAGGCACTGTTCTCCACAATCCAGTAACTGGTTAATACGATACCCCTTGGTAAGAGTGGCTGTCAGATTTTCGGGCTTCTGATGACCCGTAACGACTGTCAAAGATGCACAAATGACAGCCGGGACGAACGGCTTAACGTGCTTTCCGAGGAACGCAGGAGTTTCCGTATGTAAAGATGGTCACCCATCGACGCCTTAGAATAAAAGAATTCGAAGACTTAAGAGCTGCTGTTATCATTGAAACAAACTCATAATTCGTGCAACTGAATCTCATAATACTGTTAGATATTAGATAAGAAAGTCGAACACACCCAGTTTATTACCTTCGCAAGGTTGAACCACTTCCGATGTAAACAATTTGTAAGTTGTTTGTGTTTCTGCACGTTCAACGCGTGTGTTATTCTTCGCTACAAATGTTACCATGAAGGGAATCCAATCACAAAGTGATGATGAACACCACCACGTACAATAAATAAGCTTGGATCTTGATTAGTCTAGATTGGTTTTAAGTTTGATTTAGATTTTAATCTGATTTGTTAGATTCTGCTAATTTTATTATGGTTCTGAAAAATCATCTCTTGTCTAGTCTACTAATATATTATTAGGTAGGTACATAAGTAAAAGACGACGCCATGCTTTATGCTTACTATGATGTCCATCGATTTTGAAATAGTCCATCATCAATGATAAGTTCTGTCTAAGTGTACGTACGTAGTACTCAATATTTTATTTGCATTCCACAATGTGTACTTAGTGGGTTACTTAAAATTATATGTGATTAGTAAGGTCACTGACGGGCACAACTAAAAAGTTTATAAAAACTTAGCTTATCAGTCTTCTGAAGTAAATCTAATATTATTATTATTAGTAAGTCTAATATTTTTGTAAATATGTATACAGGGTGGAATTTTGTAATGCCCCCTGGAGGGAAAGTACTCTTAATACTGTAGATAGAAAATTTTACTCAAAGGAAACATTCCTTTATTTTTGAATAGAAAGAAAACTGCATTCAAAGATTTCCAAAAAATCGCTTGCCACACCCGGGAATCGAACAGACTAAAATCTGCAAAAAGTACACACTGTACTTTAATTGCCGCGATCGTTAGTATCAATTATAAGGATGAAATCTCTCGAACAAACTTGATAAATTAAATGTAATGTAATGAGTTCATGATAGCACAAGTTTAAACCTTAGTGGTTTTTGGTTGCTATTTAATTTGAATCCTATGATAATTTGTATAAATGATAAATAAAAAAATGAAAAAAAAATGATAGGAAAACCATGAAATCTTGAATTATTTACAAAAAATTGTAAACTAATTAATTAGTTGCTCGAAATGGGCTCCATTTTCTTGGATACACAAATGTATTCTTCTAACAAATTCATTTCTTGTAACCTTTAATAACGTGTTGTGGTGAATATTATAAATCGTATTCTGAACTTCAACTCTCAACTCGTTTACATTCGCATAAGATTTAATGTAAATTTGGTTTTTAACATATCCCCATAAAAAAAAATCTAAAGGGGTAAGATCTGGTGATCTCGCAGGCCATCTGATTATGCCGTTTGTACCAATCCAGGTATTAAAGGTATTTATTTAGAAGAATACATTTGTGTATCCAAGAAAATGGAGCCCATTTCGAGCAACTAATTAATTAGTTTACAATTTTTTGTAAATAATTAAAGATTTCATGGTTTTCCTATCATTTAATTTATCAAGTTTGTTCGAGAGATTTCATCCTTATAATTGATACTAACGATCGCGGCAATAAAAGTACGGTGTGTACTTTTTGCAGATTTTAGTCAGTTCGATTCCCGGGTGTGGCAAGCGATTTTTTGAAAATCTTTGAATGCAGTTTTCTTTCTATTCAAAAATAAAGGAATGTTTCCTTTGAGTAAAATTTTCTATCTACAGTATTAAGAGTACTTTCCCTCCAGGGGGCATTACAAAATTCCACCCTGTATATTGAACTGTGAGAGTTTACTACATAGATATATTAGCACTCTTCTTAACAAATGTAATTATTAAAAGTTTATACATAATTTCATATACATGATTTGCCACGCCATTACTCATATCTATAAGAAATAATTTAATGCACACCAAAAGCTACATCCATCGCAGTAATTTTTTAATTATACCTACATCTCCACTTCATTCAACCTAAACTCACCCTTAGTCCTTGACAATAAAATTGAATATGGCGTAGCAAAATGAATGCAATTTCCTCTGCTAGGTGGCGCCACGTTCTCACGGATGCATTCTGATATTAAAGCCGGAACGTGATCGCAATAAAGTAGATGCTTCCCATAACTTGGAGGAGGATTTACTTTTGCTTTGTTTTTGTCTGTTTTAAATTGAAAATGGCGGAAACTGCCGTCTTAGTTTTTCAGAGAATCTAGCAGAGTGCTTTCAGAGGTACGCACCTCTGATTTTTCGGATTCATGTGCGTATTGTATAATTATCACTTGCTTAAAACCGGTGAAGGAAAACATCGTGAGGAAACCGGCATGCCTTTTTTTTTTTTTTTTAAGGCTATGCCTGAGAGATATTTCTCAACAGCATGTGATGCTAAGTCAGAGGCCCATGGGCAGCATTAAAACTCTGACACCAGGTTAATCACTAACCACACGAAGAAGAAGAAGAGAATCTCTTGGAGAAGCAAATCCGGCAAATAACGGATATAGGTGGGGAGTTACCTAAGTTTCTACTGGTGAATTATACTAAAATACTTCCAGGGCATTATTTTCTGTTAGACTGCTGCTAAGACTCGGCTAATCTTTTCATTACAGCATATTAAACAATTCCGAAAGAGATTATCCAAGATAAAATTTGTATTTAAATTATGTAAATGTTAGCTATTTGGGCAGGTTGTGACGAACAATATGCCCACTAAAAACTCTGTAAGTCTTTTGTCCAAAGGGTACATAATTATCAATAGGAAAAAAATAAAATCATTTTTGCCACTGTTAACAACAAAATTAATTTTAAAATATAATAGAATATTCACGTCGACATATCCAAAAATACATTTTAGTTTTCCGCAGCAGAATTAATAGCAGCAGACCAGAAACAAAAACAGTGAACTAAAAGTTTTTAATATGATTTTACGCGAACCCGACGATGTGTCGTAAAATCCCGTGTAACGGTGTTTGTAAACTGGCAAAGTTTTCACTCTACAGTGCAGGATTTAGTTGTACTGTGGCTCTGGCATTAATTTGTTTTTAATAGAGAATTTATATTTTTGTGGAAGACTGTTTGTGAAACAGATTTTGTTTTGTACAAATAGCGCTATTATGGTGTCAGAGTTTTTTGCTGCCCTGATGGGCCTCTGACTTAGCTTCTCATGCTGTTGAGAAATATCTCTCAGACATGCTGGTTGTCTCACGATGTTTTTCTTCACCGATTTTTAAGCAAGTGATAATTTATACAATACGCACATGAATCCGTAAATTCAGAGGTGCGTGCCTTGGGTTCGAACTCGAGTCTTATGACTGGTCCATCAAGTAGTGAACTAGGCAAACCAACAAACAGAAATCGCTGTAAGCTTGTAAATTAATCCACTGCAGCTTTAGTATCTACGTTGACAACGGATGTTGTTTTCTCCGCCCTGATAGTTGTTATGTCCGTGGAACTAGTGATTTTATTATCGCCATGCAAATCAAAACATAGAAAAGCAGGGGAAAAGGGATTTGGAAAGAATCATTATTTTTTTCTTTTGGATGAAATGATAGGATAGGATTTTAATAAAAAATGGAATTGAGCAATTCCATTTTTTTATTAAAAGGCATAAAATCCTCATAGTTTTGATCTTTGCAAACTTAGGTTAAGTTAGGTCAACGATCATCCACATCAACGCTTCGGAGCATTTCGTGAGACAGGAAAAAATTAATAAAATGGTAAACCCCCAAAAACTGTTCTTACGTCAAAATGTTTGCAATGTCTCAGAGCTTGAGGTACAAGTTTCAACTAAAAAGCCAGCTTTACGGACAACTTAAGTCATTTGTTTTCAGTGCATAGAAACAAGGCGCAGTGCAGCGTTATTATCTTGCAGAACGGATGTTGCTCTGTTGCGTGGGTACTGTGTAGTGAGGCCATAAAACCAGCGAGTGCATAGCATAGCTGGTAAATACATACATATGTATGTGTTATGAAAACTATCTACTATCTACATGAAAAAAGTCGGGAGGTGTCGTGGGACACCCGGCTGAAACACGTATTAATACAAAGCCATTTAGTATGATCTCAAGTTTGATGTGTCAAAAGTTTTTGTTTTAATATTAAAAAACATTGGGGCAACAGGGCATAAGACTTTTTCGTTACGCCATATATGCCGCCAGTTTATACCTACTACAAGAACTTTGTTCCAATAATAGTGTCGCTTTCAAATCGTTTCGTATTTTTATGTCCTGTTTCAATTATACATTTTTAATTAACTTTTTCATCATCGTTATCGTTGATAGAATACAATGTTGTCTAGGCCCTTAGATTCATTTTCGAATTGGTTGGAAAGACCAAATTACGATTTACAGAGACAAAATACCATCGTAACTCCTCTGTCGCCTTTAAAGTTTTTTAACCACTAACTTACTTTCAGGCAAAGAAAACATGTAATTCTCTATGGATAGCTAATAATATTATTTTCTGTTTTTATGGACTTTTTTTTATTAATAACCTGATTTGTTTCATAATCGATAGATACGATCATTTTAATTTTTGTTTTATGTTCGTTTAGAGACAACTCATTACCATAAAATTATTTTCTTTTGTCAATATGAGGATTTAACAGGCTGAAATATGGCACAACTCTTATACTAAAAACTTTAACTTAAATCTGTTTAGGATGTCTTTAATATAAACTAAATGAAATAAAATGCTTGAGCAGTCTTTTAAGCAAATATTTCGTAAAGCTCAGCTGTTCGTAACATATTAAGTTAGCTGGTTTAGTCACTTTAAAATTCATCGTTTGGTAAACCGCTGTCAGTTTATGCCTTGCGCCACATTGTAACGCTATTATCCACATTGGCAGCGGATGTTGCTCTGTTCGCTGTTGCGTGTGCATCGTGAGGCCACTAGATAAGCGTTTTTTTACCAACTAAGCTGCATTTAAGGTAAAAATGTAATTGGAACAAATGTCTAGTTGATTTATGAAGTGTAATTGCCCGCTGTTTGTTGTCATGTCAAAGATTTTTATTGCAGTGAATGACTGAAGTAGGTGAGTGCTCGAAAGTATTAATTGGTCAGTTGTTTTGTGTGAAATTCGATTCGAATTAGTAAGAGCGTGTATAAACTGAATTATAAATAGTTGAACTGAACACTTATTATTTTATTAATTGTGAAATCCCAACCACTTCAGTACCTACATATTCAATAAAATAAAATACAGTTAATACTTCATAAAAGCTTTAGTTAGGTAAGTACTCTGTTGTATTTTAGGCTGTTAGGCTTGAAAGTATGACCCACTGAACAGAAAAAAAATCTGTTCAGTGAGTCATACTATCAAGCCCCGAATTAGGAGACGTAATTTATAACTAATTTTTAAATCATAAAGGCAAAAATGTACCCAAACAATAAATAACCATTCGTCTGAAAAACATCAACTGCACTAGTCCTCCGCTCACGTGATACCGGGGCACTCCGCCTCGAATGCACCGGATCGATGCAGCGACTGCGCACTGCGCGGGTCGATGCACCCGGCTCTGTGACGTAACGACACACGTCACCACCACGAATTAGGACAGAAAGACCACTTGAAAACACATGGCAGTACTAATGCAGTTATCATTGATTTGAAACAGATTCGCAGCTTTCAAGATTACAAGATGGTCTTATTGAGTCACCGGGTGGAAAATGTATAATTATATGGTGCATCATAGAGTATATTTCAATGGTAAAATTGGCGATTAAAAGAAATGTAAACTATGGGTATAGGTATGCTCTACATCAGCAACCCAAAAGGCATGACAACATGACAAAGAATATTGTATCAGACTCAGGCAAAGATGGCATGAGGAAAGACAGCACGAGGAGACCTAGGAGTACCTAGGGGTGAAGAAGAATAATGCGATACAGCGGGATACTCCATGTTTTTTTAAGTAAAATCTTCAGTTGACTAAATAGAACACTGCTGCCATCTACGAGCAACTATGAAAAACTACATTACTACTTATAAAGAATCAGCTCGTGGCTAAGTAATAACAGCCGCAGGGATCGATCCATCAGGTTAAGCTACGCTTGCCGGGGTTGGTCCGAGGATGGGTGACCATCTTTATACATCGAGACTCCTCTGTGCCTCGAAAAGCACGTTAAGCCGTTGATCCCGGCTGCCAATCGTGGATCTTTGACAGTCGTTACGGGTCGTCAGAACCCCGAAAGTCTGACAGCCAGTCTGACCAAGGGGTATCGTGTTACCTAGTTACTGGGATGTGGAGGCAGTCGCTTTATGTAATATGCTGCATCCGGTTAGACTGGAAGCTGACCCGAACATAGTTGGGAAAAGGCTAGGCAGATTGACTTATGAAGAATTAGATCCTATACTCGCCTTCATACATAAGTGTGTAAGCCTGTTGCATGCCCCAATTATCAAGCATGGTGGTACTTCGGCAGTAACCCTTATTGTGTGTCTAGCCAAATGTTGAGCTAGGTTGGGGGTGAGGAATGTCTGATTGTCCTCCTCGCTCTGATGGAGTTACTACTGTTTTCATAGGCTTACTCTGATTTGTATGCAGTTGCGTTTCTATATTTGGACTTTATTCTTATGGGATTTGCAATAATTTATTTGAAGTATCAAACCGAAATTGGACTTTCAAAATTGAACAGTTGACATTCCGAATGTATGAGCGGATAGTCCTGACAGGGAAATATAATCAAAAAAATATCTATTACCTATGGATATTTTTTTGCAATAGAATAGAATAAAACAAAATTGTTTTTTTTTTTCAAATTTAACTTTCGAGAGAAGAAAAGAAAATCTTTTAGGGGACTAATAGGAGCTAAAAACGTTTAAAAATGGCAGTAAACATCATCTCGCTGCCCTTGCCTTAATTTATTTGGAGTCCGTGCAACATTTCGCTCCATACAAGTCAGTGCATCATCCCACTACAGGGCAAAGACCTTCTCCTGACGAAAGGACTTGGCCAGAGATATGTTTAAATAATAAACCACTCTCCTTTTGATAACCTCTAAACAATATCTTTCTTTCTCACACTCACCTCCTGTTATCCAGATAGCTGTCGTACTCATCTGGCGTGTTCTTCTCATCGTGCATGTCGTAGAGGTCACTGTAGATGGCAGACTCCATCCGAGACGGATCCAAGTGGTAGTTCGGATTCTCGTACGAGAGGAGACCATTCTCTGTGAACAAAAATGGAGGACATTAATTTGTGGACAATTGATGAGTCGATGGCTGGATGATGTAGGATCGGATGTAACTATTATAGGTTGTCCAGATAAGAGGGCATAGCACACGCAGCACGAGAAGGATAAGCTAGATGTCAGAAGCATAAGACAGGCCGATGTGGCGACGCCTGGAGGATTTCTATGTCCAGCAGTGGACGAGTTCCGAAGTTCCGACTATTACTAGGACTTACTTTTTAGATTTTCGATTTATTTATTTATAGTTTTGTATTTGTCAAAATAGAAATAAAACTAATTTTACGTCATCACAAACACAGTGATCATAATATAAGGACTAGGAATAATAACCTTTCGCTGTTATAAATGTTTGAAAAAATATGACATTCAATTCGTAATGTTTACTTTTCATTGATTCGATTTATTTCTATACAACCAAAATTAAATCTTCTTTAAAAAAAATCGTAGAAAGGAAGAAGAATTACTCCACAACCAATATCATTTATTTTAAAAAGCATTGTCTCCTGTTCGAAAGATCTGCTATCAGCCATTATAATACGTTGACTGTCTAGCTCGTGCTGGCTTTATTTTCTAGACAGCTTAGCTGCCTAAGATCTCTGAACTTGTCTAAGAAATAAAACGACTACGAGATTATCTAATGTGATTGGGAATTTGGGATGTTCTCTTTAGGAAATGATTTTGGCAGTTTTGTTTATTATACAGGGCTGTTTTAGTTATGATATTAGGAATCATACTGGATGTCGCATAAATAGTTGTTCTTTTATTTTGATGTTATTTGTTTGTTTGTTACGCTTTCATGTGAAAACGGATGAATTGATTTAGATGAAATTGTGCACACAGTTAGACCGTGAACTTGCTGGGGACATATACTTTAAATCCCGGTAATACGTTCCTGTGGGTTAATTTTCGACTTCCACGTGTGCAAAATTAGTATTGAATAACTTTAAAGACTAAAGATAAAGGTAAAATGAGATATAATTCTATGCGTCAGCTGTCATCCACTAATTACGCCACAACCTGTTAAAGTAGGTACCCCAAGATTTTCCTTAAATGCGATTTTCTTAATTTTTCTCTTAAATACCCACCCCTATGTTTATAAACGTTGCTTAAAGTTAAGTTAATGATTAACGTCTGTTTAGCCATACATTTTTAACGTTTATTCGTCTTTTAACTTTAAGCAGCTAAGCCAGTTTGAATTTAAGGTGGTGAGAATCCATCTTAAATCCAAACTTTATAAAGAACTTATAAACAACTTTGGGCAACTACCTTTTTTTTCTGACTGACCGACCCCTTTGCAATTCAAAAGTGCCTGTAATTGGTTTATTTGAAATAAATGCTTTTGGTTGGGTTTTGTTTTGTAGTTTGAGTTTGATAAAATATGACACACATGTCATCCCGAAAACTCCAGCAGTTTCGTTCTAGTTCGCCGAGGGCCGCACTTGGCAGGCCTCATCGTAACCAGAGCCGAAGCCTTAATAATAGCTGACGATCACTCCCCCCACACCGCCCTTTCATCAACATGCGTGTCGGTACGATGTAATTGCTGTCATCGCGATGTAGCCATTATTTTTATGTGATAGAGTAGATTGATGGGTACTCAATAAGGCATACACTAGTTAACTACATGTATCTAGGCATGTAATATACATAGTATATTCCTATAACATATCGTTTACAGGCGCCGTTAGCAAAACAGGTTGCAGGTTTTTCGGGACAATTTTTGGGGAACTTTTTCAGTTTTTAAACATAACTCTCGAAATGTGAATGAATTAGAGGTACACCTTCGCCTCACATGATTCTTCGAGGAACACAGGCTAGATGTTATGTATATTAGGTTGTGTGTGTTTTATAAGCTACGAAAGTTATATAGAATGTTTTATTACAATTGTCTGCTGTTTCGTTCGTATATCGATTGACTTTTAAACTAAAGCAACTAAAACCACTTTAAATAAATAAATAAAACACACCCCAAAAATTACATAACATCCCAAAATCTTAATTCCCAAAAGGATTGGCAGACTCCAGGCTGCCACCGAAAAATTCCAGGTTGAAAAACCTGGAAATCGAACCTTGGTTCTCATGTTCCGCAGTAGCGCTTGTTCGACTAGACCAACGAGGCAATCCAGTTAGTTACAACGGAATTTTTTACGGAGAAACCAAATTCAAGTCACCTAAAATACAACCTAACTAAAATACCTAGATTGACTCCACATGTGACCTACAAAAGCCTAGATTCTCTTTGTAATCGATTGTAAGCGCCCGCTTAGGTAAATGTCTGACCCATTTAGCTGGCAGAATCTTGAAAACTATTAGCGAATCTAAACGTTTTAGTGACGCTTCGAAAAGGGTAGAGAACCTCGAACGCTGGCAACACACAGACGCGACGCGACTTTGCGATATTATTTACCCTTAGTACAGTCAGAAAAATCTATTGTTCTGCACATTGACACACTAGGTAAACCCGTGTAGCTATTTCTTATCACAAGAGTGACAGCTGTGATTTGAATAATTGTTTTGTAACTTTGTTAAATAATCTGATAGATTTTCTACGAAGTCGTGTTACGAACAAAGACGCGACGCGGCTGAAGAAGAAATCGCGATGTCTCATGTCGTGCGACAAGTCGCGCCTGTGTATAGAGAGCCATCCAGCTTCATTGCCGTTAGAATCTTATCTGAGACTAGCTTTATAGTTAGTAGTTCCGATTCAAGTTCGAGACACTTTATCCTAAGTATGTAATAGTAAATGTGACTAACTTTAAATGGTTTGGAATCTATTCGTCGTGGCGCAGAATGTTAAATAGATTTAAGCTAGTCCTCCAAAGTTTAAATCTTAAGGCGCTACAATTGTAATCTACAAACCCAAGACAACTACATAACAAGGCTGATGAAGTCTTTCACGGGATCCGCATAGATAAAAAGGCACTATCCATCAAAATACATTTAAAGAAAAATGTTACTAGATCTTTTTAAAATAAATTGTGAGACATGTCGAAGAGATACTTCTGTTTCTTTACAAGGATTTATCAAAAACTAGCTTGTGCCAGCGGCTTCGCCTGCGTGGATGTTGATAATTATTCCCACGGGAACGTATCACCGATAAAAACTACCCCATGTGCTATTCCAGACTATAATCTATCTCTGTGCCAAATTTCATCAAAATCTGTTCGCGTGAAAGAGTCGTCACAAACATCCAAATATCCTCACAAACTTTCACGTTTATAATGTTATTGGGATATTTCAAGTGGTTTTATAAAACGAAACCGAACATCTGTTTCATAATAAAATACCACAGCAAACTCCATTACATAAACTGCTTCACCATAATAACCAAAACACTGACAAATTGCTATCCCACTTAACGCGCTATAAAATCCGTACATTCCTATTAAATCCACCAATCGCGTTAACACGCAACGATTGCCTAAAACCCCCATCCCCCATATAATCCGCTACATCCTATAATAGGGGGATGAGTGGATGACTACATCCCCGAACAACTTCCAATAGGCATTGAGAATAACCCTTGCAACGATATTACACGGACATTATGGTCTAATAGTTACATGCGAATATCGGGTCATTGGTGTGTGTTGTAAGTGACAAGAGAGAGCGATATGGAAATTGTAATTGCTGCACGAATGCCGTTGATATGCTTGGGTGATGTTGGTAAACATTTTGTCTGTGACATTTGTTTTGTAAAATGTATTGAAAAAACAAGATGGTGGAATTAGTTCCGATTTTGGCCACACGCCGAAAGCGCTATAGTTGTCGTTTTAAAAACATCTTTTTCACCTCACAGGCTCGGAAAGAGTCTGTTTGTCATTCGAAATCTGAGCCGAAAATCGATTTTTGCTCTCTAGCGTGGAAAGAGTTTTTAAAATTTGAACCTTTCTATTTAATAATTTTCTATACTGCCAGTCCACTGAAAATGCATGACACGGTCTAAAATAAAATATTAAATAATGCCGCTCACCTTAAAAACTTCCATCACAGTACAGAAATTAAATATTTTGCGAGGATATAATTGTAAAATTGGAATTAATGTTAATAAGTATTCCATTTGATTAAAAAAATCTGTGACGTCACATTTGAATATGCCTTAAAAATACTACCCTGTCAAATACCCAGTTGTGTAGTAATTTAAGTTTATTTTTTTAAATAAAATAAATACTAATATAATATGTTATTTAATCCTTTGCTTGGCAAAAATAAATATGTATTAAATTAAATTAGTTAGTTATTTGTATTAAATTAGTTTTTTCTTTCATTCTCCTTAGAGGACAAGTAGGATATAGAACAAAATACAGGTTATTTAATTTTGGAGATATTCTATGTAACTCATAAGATACATTGCCAAGTATCTGTTATTTTCTTCACATTAGTCAATGTATCTGAGACGCTCGAACAAAATAAAACTCAACAACACCTGTTTTCTTGCACCTAGCAGTTTCCTCGCTGTAGTGAGGTGAAAAATTGTGTGTTGCGCTCGGCAGCAAAGCTTTTCTGCGTCTCGTACCTTTGAAACCTTCGTTACGCTCAGGATTCTATATTTGAACCACTCGCTTCGCTCATGGTTCAACCCTAGAATCCTTCGCTTACTCAGGTTTCAATAGAAGTACTCGCGCCAAAAATCAACTTTCCAGCGTTGCATAAAAAATAACTATTATTTCGATAGAGTAGTGTTGAGGTAGTGGTTTATTTACAAAAAAAATTACTATTTTTAGTCACAAATACTTTTTACGGAATTGTAAAAGTAGTTAGCAGGAATGTTCCCAGTGGACTAGGGCCATAGTCGTAAAAGCTTCTTTTTTTATTCGAGCAGACATTTAGATAGTATTTCAGATAAAGTACACGCAACTTTTTAATCTTATTCGTGATTGATGAGAAGTGATTATGCCTAGTTTACGTGTAAATAATTAATTTTATTAACAAAGAAGGTAAATATACATTTTCACCTCACAGGCTCGGAAAGAGTCTGTTTGTCATTCGAAATCTGAGCCGAAAATCGATTTTTGCTCTCTAGCGTGGAAAGAGTTTTTAAAATTCGAACCTTTCTATTTAATAATTTTCTATACTGCCAGTCCACTGAAAATGCATGACACGGTCTAAAATAAAATATTAAATAATACCGCTCACCTTAAAAACTTCCATCACAGTACAGAAATTAAATATTTTGCAAGGATATAATTGTAAAATTGGAATTAATGTTAATAAGTATTCCATTTGATTAAAAAAATCTGTGACGTCACATTTGAATATGCCAAAATAAATTCTACCCTGTCAAATACCCAATTGCGTAGTAATTTAAGTTTAATTTTTTAAATAAAATAAATACTAATATAATATGTTATTTAATCCTTTGCTTGGCAAAAATAAATATGTATTAAATTAAATTAGTTAGTTATTTGTATTGAATTAGTTTTTTTCTTTCATTCTCCTTAGAGGACAAGTAGGATATAGAACAAAATACAGGGTATTTAATTTTGGAGATGTTCTATGTAATTCATAAGATACATTGCCAAGTATCTGTTATTTTCTTCACATGAGTCAATGTATCTGAGACGCTCGAACAAAATAAAACTCAACAACACCTGTTTTCTTGCACCTAGCAGTTTCCTCGCTGTAGTGAGGTGAAAAATTGTGTGTTGCGCTCGGCAGCAAAGCTTTTCTGCGTCTCGTACCTTTGAAACCTTCGTTACGCTCAGGATTCTATATTTGAACCACTCGCTTCGCTCATGGTTCAACCCTAGAATCCTTCGCTTACTCAGGTTTCAATAGAAGTACTCGCGCCAAAAATCAACTTTCCAGCCTTGCATAACAAATAACTATTTATTTATCGTCACAAAAATTACAAAACAATATTGTTATGTTTTAATTACCAAGAGTAATTAATCAAATCAAAAATGAATTACGTATATTGTATTCCGATTACATACTGGTTAACTACCGTATACATACAATAAAGTTATATAACCGTGAACATTTTTTTTTTTTTTTTTTTTTAAATCTTTATTTATTTTATAGAGAGTTTGATCAGACATGATCATGCCACCCTCATAGGCCTCACAAAGATTGACTTATCTACGCTTAATGGCTAATTTAACTAAATTATAAATTGACTTAGCTTCCTCTGACAAAGGACGGGCCAGAATCAAGTTACACATGCCCATTTCCCGCAGATCCACATCATATTCGAGCATTAAGCTGACCCTCTCCACCTCGTTCCGGGCACATTCGGCCAACACATGATAAACATCCTCAACCACGCCACACTCAGCACAATTTGGTGAGTTGGATTTACCCATCAGGAACGCGAAATTGTTTAGCGGTATGTGCCCGGACCGAAGTCTTAGGGCTGTCACAACATCTGTTCTAGACAAACCAGACTCTGCGAACCACGGTGATCGCGTAAGGGAAGCCTGTATGGTCTTATACCAGATGCCTTTATATAATGACCTCTCGTCAAAATGCTCCCTCCAAATCTCTGAGCACTTTTCCCTAACTAAGTATAAGCAGTCTGAGAATAAGGGTAAGCAGGTGAATGGTATTCCATTGCAACTAGCTTCTCTGGCCAGACGATCGGCTTCTTCATTTCCTATTATGCCCACATGTGAAGGTACCCATTGTATTTTAACTATTTTATTTCTAATCCTAAGTTTGCGGAGCGAATCCAAAATGTTATAGGCTATCGGTGTGCCTCGAAAATTCGAGGTGCATCGAGCCAGATGTTGAATAGCACTCTTGGAATCTGTCAAAATGACATATTTCCCGGCCATAAAGGAATCAATGTAAGAAATTGCTTCTGCTATGGCTATCAACTCCGTATACATAATGGAAATTTTCGCGTTAATCATCAGTTGGATGGAGCTATTTGTTTGAGGATCATAAAGTGCCAAACCACTACTACCATCATCGTTTTTCGAACCATCTGTGTATAGTTTATAAAAATGTGAATAGTTATTTATTAAAAATTCATTGCAAATCTGTTGTAATTCGTAAGGTTTATACTGTTGTTTTGGCTTACAGATGGTCTTAATATCTGGCTCCAGTACCACAGAAAGATCTATACCACTAACCCATAGGTCCAACGAGAACATTTCTAATTGTGTTGTTGAATAAACTGAAGTATTTTTAAAAAGTTCATGAATTGATACTAAAAGGGGTTTTTTCTTGTACCTCCAATAAACATTACGACAATTATCACTAAGCTTATCTAGGATTTTTATAATCTCATTACCTGAAAAGGACTTGCATCTAAACCAGAATTTGCCAGCCAGATAATACCTACGAGCACTCAGTGGCTGAAGATGGAGTTCGCATTCCATCACGTGTATTGCGGTGCTTTTAATGAAACCTCCGATAATACGCATGCATTGGTTTTGTATTTTGTCCAGCTTACCCAAGTGTGTTTTACAACTACTGTCGTACAGCGCGCTAGCGTAATCCAACCTGCTCCGAAACATAGCTATGTAGACCCGTCTCAAAACAATCGGGTGTATTCCCCAACCCGTCCCCGTCACAGCTTTAAAAATATTTAACAATCTCAGACTTTTACCTCTCAATTCATTTATGTGTTTCGCCCAGCGCAATGATCTGTCCAACCATATTCCCAAATATTTCACATTATCTACCACTTCCAACGTCATTCCGTTTATAGTTACATCAACTAATTCACTCCGAAAACCTCTTTTAAAAACACATATTTTGCTCTTTGAAGGTGAAATATCTAATCCGATTTCAGAAAGCAGATCAACGAATTTATTTAGACCTAATTGTATCTGTTTGCTTCCTTCTCGCACACTATCACAATTTATGTGTAACGCAAAATCGTCAGCGTATTGTGAAATACTAACGTTATTGATATTATTGCAAATCTTTATAGTAGCTAAATTAAAAAGCAGAGGCGAAAAAGGGTCACCTTGAGCCAAACCGCGGCACGTATACCTACATAATGAAACCGAGTCTACCTGCATTCTTAGATATCTTTCTTTTAAAAAAAACCACAAATACCTACACATTAAAGAACTAACTCCTAATTGTTGCATAATACACACTAAACTTTTTATATCTACATTATTGTATGCATTGTCGATATCCATAAAGGCAGCTATCGTCATCTGATTATGAGAAAACCCGGTTTGAACTGATAACACCAAGCTTGCCAGGTTGTCTAAAGTTGAATGATGTTTTCTAAAACCTGATGTATGGGAAGATAAAAAGTTATTTCTCTCAATGTGCCACTCCAACCGTTTAATTAAAATACCATGAAAGGTTTTGCAAACACACGATATCATAGCTATAGGTCTCAGAGATCCGGATGACTGAGGATCACGACTAGTGTTGCCCAAAATCGGTCTTGGTCTTGCAGTCTTGGTCTTGTTCTTGCATTTCCGCAAGACCAAGACCAAGACCAAGACCGCCTTATTGTAGCAAGACCAAGACCAAGACTAAACCCTGCAAGACTTGAGCAAGACAAGACTTAAGCCTGCAAGACTCTTGCGTCTTGCAGTTAAGACAATTTGAAATTTGGGCGTTATTAAGTAGGTACCTCTTTGGTTTTAATCCCGATTTTGATAGACGTTCCCCAGTATCAAAACCGTATCGTCATAACACTAAACTAAGGGCTGTAGTTGTATCTGCAGTTGGCAACGTGCCGCTCGTCTGAAAGAACCCTAAAAGGTATTGTATTGATTAGGTAGGTACTTATTACATTTCAACTATTTATTAAGTAGGTAGCGTGTTAATACTCACAAATCTGTTCCCATCATCCCATGTGATTAAATGTACCTAGAATAACTTGCTAGCAAAGTTCATACCTTGTAGGTATCTACCTATAATTATATATATTATGCTTGTTTATGTCTAATATGCAGATGTAACGTTAGTAGGTTGGTATGTGCTTAAAATTATAGCCGACAAAATTATATAAACATTATGTAGGTACCTACTTATGTTTCAAAGTTTATATTATTATTCTTATTCAGCAAAATTTAAAACTAACAGCGAGTCGAGTAGGTCTAGTAACAGTTTCTACGGCAGCCAATGTTATGGTACAGACGCCAGCACATCAAGCTACTACAATCTGTCAAATTTCTTTAACAGATTTTGAACTTTATCGCTAAAGAATTAAGGTCAAGGTTGATTGGGATAATGTGACGTTCCGCGAATAAACTGTTGGTCGGTCGATGTATTATATACCTACTTATTTGATAATTTACCGACAAAGACGCCGCGGTTTGCAACAAGTGTATCACAGCATTTGACACTGTTTGAGCGCCGCATTCGCCGACAAAGAGTACGGACAGAGGCACACAAAATTGTTACCTATTTTGGTAGGGTTGGTACAGGAGGATAAAATTAAATGACCTTGAAGATGTCTCAGCAGTAGGTAGGTATAAATTGAATGCTTTGAGTTTCTTGTATAAATACATTCTCACACTGGCTTGAATTCGAACACTACAGCGTTTAAAGCTGTTGGGCGAGATGATAATTAATAACTAAGTAGGTATCGCATCTATTGAATTGCAAATATTTTGATTTCGAAATAATCATTGTTAATATCGGTAAATGATAGATAGTGAGTGGTACTAAAATGAGAGCAGCAAGATTAAAAATTGTATAATTATGTCATGTCAGGGCTTTCCATAATTTTATTTTAAAAAAAGCTCTCAAGTAAGATTTAGAGTTTACCATTCAATTACACACAACAAATTATTGAAAAATAAAAATTATTCAAAATATATTTAGACTGATTACTTAGGAAATTAGTAGAATAAATTTTCTATCGTGGATACCTAGTTATTAAAAAGTTGATAAACGTTGTGTTTAATTAATTATATTTTTCTGTACTAATGCCAACATTAACAACCCTACCAAAATAGGTAAAAATTTAGTCCGCTCCTAGACTTTGTGTCGCCGCCGCCGCTTTCATATCAAAGGTCGCCGCCACTGCCCATGTTCAACGATGACAGACTACGTAGGTATAGCAAAGCGCGCCAGACACGAGTACGACAAATTGCCTAAAAAATGTACCTACGCACACTGTAATGAAATCTGCAAATCTCAACACGACACGCACTTCCTTATTTTGGCCGCATAGGTAGGCTTTGCCTGTAGTCTTCTATTATTGGTTGATTAACATTGTACATTAGTGAATGCTCCAGGATAGCCCGCGAAATTCAAATTTTCTTATTTTTTTTGCAATTTGCAAGCCAGTGCTAGATTGTTTGTTGATTACAATATTATTCGCGCTGTAAGACGTATGTAGTTACAGAATTATAATCATCAAAATCATCAATACAACTCTCCAAGTTCATAAAGGTCGAGGAAAAATTAAAAAAAAAATGACTTTTTCAAAGTCAAACTCATTCTAAACTAACGTGTTCAATAAATAGCAATAGGCTAATAGGTATTTGCAAGACTTGCAAGACTTGCGAGACTCTTGCTGCAAGACCAAGACCAAGACCAAGACTGAGAGCGCAATACCAAGACCAAGACCAAGACCAGGTGTATTGACGCAAGACCAAGACCAAGACTGGCCTAAGTCTCCTCTTGGTCTTGCATTTGGGCAACACTAATCACGACCTGGTTTCGGGATCGGGACAATAGTGATATCTCGCCACTGCATCGGAATAAAACCTACTTCGTAGAACGAGTTGTATAACTTTAATAAAATGTCTTTTCCGTTGTTAGGTAAATTGTATATCATTGAATACGATATTCTGTCACTACCTGGTGACGTGTCTTTATGGTGTATACAAGTATCTAATTCTTGTCTTGTAATAAGAATATCTAAACTTGTTTTTACTGGAGGAAATTCTGGGTCATCGGGAAGTACATAGTCAGGTGTCAGACTAACTAATAGATCCCTAGCTTTTTCTTTGTCTACGTGGGAGCGGGGCACATTATAACCCTTTAGCCACTTCAGTTTGCGCCACATTTCTCTTTGAGTGGTTTTACCATCCAATGAAGTACAAAACTCATGCCAAGATTTATCTCGAGATTGACGGATCAATTTTTGAGAGATTCTTATTTTGTCTTGCAATTTAATTAAATTATTCGGATTAGGGTTACGTCTGAATTCCGAAAGTGCTAGACGCCTTTCAGCTACACATTTAGATAGGGAAGCGTACCAATACGGTTTAGGTGAAAACTTATTGCTTGGGTTACGGTTTATTATATAATGTGGTATGAAGCGATCTGCTGCTATGTTTAAACAATTAACAAATGTGTCATACGATTTTTGAAGGTCATCCTCACTAAATATAAAATCTTTAAGCAGGGCTTCTAAAAGGTCCCGATAAGATATCCAGTCTGCCTTATTATAGTTACGTCGCGAAATTATGGAATCCCAATTCGCTTCCAAATGTGTAACCACCTTAATAATAAGATGGTCGCTGCCCAAGTTTTCATTTGTAGTGGACCAGTTCAACCTTATCGCGATGTCAAATGTAGCTAATGTCACATCAGGTGAAGATGTTTGAAGCTGATTGTTTACTAACTTAATACGTGTGGAACTTTTACTGTCATTTAAAATTACAAAATTACTTTCCAGGAGAGCATCGTACATTTGGGAACCTCGTGAGTCTGTTTTGTAAGACCAATTCGTATGGTGAGCGTTAAAATCACCTAAAATAACAGCTTTTTTGTCTACGCTGTTAAATAGATTCTCCCAGTCTGATTGATTGGTGCGAACTGAAGGTGCACAATAAACGGAGAATACATATTCAATAAATTCACAGTTGTTAATTTTGACCATTATTACTTCAATATCTGAATTACTACTCCTAAAAATATGCGAACAAGCTTCTACAGATCTATGTATTAGTAATGCTACACCACCATAAGAATCATGCCTATCTTTACGGAAAATTCTATAGCCACTCATCTTAAATTGACTATCCGGTTCCAGCCAAGTTTCGCTCAGTGCCGCAATGTGTATTTTTTCTTGGCATAGTATTTGTTCTAATGCTAATGACTTAGGGCGAACACTTTGAGCATTCCATTGAATAATATTAAGTTTAATGAGATTATTATTCATTGTAACCGAAATAATCTAATATTAGCTTCATTATTGGCCAGTCCGAAATATTTTCTACTACTACTAATATTACCCATTGAACACAACATTTTAAACAACTTTGCACCTTCTGATGAACTGTTTCTCCTTTCAAAAACAAAATTTCCTTCAGCCTACTTATAAGCTCATTGAATTGTACTTCTCTCGTCTTATTCTTCTCTTCATTTGCATCTTCTTGTCTATCCATCCCATCATCTTGTATCAACATCTCAACTTCATTAGGTTTCTTCGACTGTTTTTCTTTATGAGTCTTAGCACTCGGTTGATGCCTCTCCACCCTAGGCGCCTGTGTTGCTACCTCTGCACGAGGCTGTTGTAGACAGGCCGAAAAAGACAACTTTCCAGCTTGTGTAGCCGTCAAGTCCGTCGATTCTGTTGCTGTTATGACACGTTCAGCAGGTTTGATTTCTTTAACTGGGACATATATTGTCAAAGCACGTCGATATGTGCAATTGAATTCCGCCATTATCTCCCTCAACCTCTTCTCCTTTAAGTATGCTGGGCAAGATCGCACTAAAGCCATATGTTGACCATTACAATTGGTGCATTTAAATGAAGTGGTGTCACAATTATCGTGATTCGCGGTACATTTTGGGCATCTGACATTAGCTGACGGGCATCTTTGTACCGTATGTCCAAGCTTCCAGCAGCGTGAGCATTGGGTCACGGGAAATATGTACTGCTCGACTCGTATACGTAATCCATCAACGGAAATATATGCTGGACGGAATGAGCCCTTAAAGCAAAGGCGTACAGACTCACTGGGTTTCCAACCTTCACCATCTGAGTTTCGGCGCATGAGTCTCTGGACGGATACAAGTTGTGCGGGTTCCGCACACTCAATACGCTCCAACATTTCTTTCTCGGTCAGATCTATATCTACGTCTCTAATTACACCATAGGACAAATTAACTTCCATGGCCCTTTGAATTTTCCAACCTCTGTCAGTAATCTCCTTACACTTTTCCAGTAACACCATACCGTCCTCATTTCTCACCTCGACTCTAATCTTGTAAGGATTAATATACTTAATCTTGTCGATACATAATATCCCCTCATTTTTAAATATTTTAGCCAGTGCAAACTGTTTTGGCATTTTATCATAGGATGAAATGTAAATTTCAAATTTTTCCTCTTTATATTTCTTGCTTTTGTTTCTGCAAACTTCCGTCCACCCATCCTCATCTTCTTTTTCTCTCTCTCTCTTACTTGATCTTCGCTCTTCGCAATTTTCGGACGCTTCCTGTGAATACTCCTGCAAATATTGTTCCTCCTCCTTCATTTCTTGCTCATAGAATTCACGCGGATCACTCATCACGTCGACTTCATTTGTTATCTCCCGTTCGGTAGTAATTGCATCCATTTCTGTTGTCGCGCCGACCGGCGTACTCGCGGACGGCCGCCGCGCGCCGTCGTCGTGTCGGGCCGGGCGCAGCACGGTAAACGCCTCGACGTAAACAAACTAATTAGCTAATGAACGCGATCACCTCGTACGAATGCCGTTTCGAGACTGAACCGTGAACATTGATTATTAACGTAAATTACGATTCATTATGCGTATATTATATATCTAATACGTAATACCGGAAGGTGTTTGAGGAAAGTATTGAATAAATATTTGATTGAGATATCGTGGGTGATGCACCTTTTCAGCCAGAAGATGGCGTGACGGGGGTAACTCCAATTTGGTATGCTAAGGAATAAGTACAGACGCCAGCACATCAAGCTATCCCTAACTGTCAAATTTTCTCAATTAAAAATAAACCTTATGTCTTTGCAATAAAGTTTAAATACCCTCAAAGAAATCTGACAGATTGTGGTAACTTGATGTGCTGGCCTCTGTACTTATAATAGTGGGTATATTGAGGTGGGTTTGTTAGCTTTTACTATTTTTTTGTCTAATGAGTATTTTTGGGTTGTTCCTCTTTAAATAACGATATAAAAAATATATAACTCGTGAAATAATAATAATAGAAATTAGATTAAAGTGTAAAATTTGTAATACTGTTAGTTTTAATTAATGAGTATTATGTTACCATAATTATACAAGCGAAAAGCATCCAAAGCATTAAAAAACTATCGCTTTATCGAGCTCTAGGTACCCGCCCTGGCTTTACACGGTGCAATACAATCGCGCGGGTAAGCTAGTTACCCGTTATAGTTATTTATCTATCCGTATAAACCTTCCTCTTGAATCACTCTATTTATTGCGCAAAAAACACTTTAAAATCCGTTGCGTTTAAAAGATCTAAGCAAATTTAGGTCCGGACGGCGGGGAGTGACGTTGTCCTATATTATGTAGAGACTGTTCCCAAAGACAAAACTCAAATCTTTGACAACTAGTTTCAAAAGAAAGAAAAGAATATTTTCACGCAGCACATCTACACAATTTCCTCAATTACTTATTTGCGTGACTCCTTCGAAGAGCTTATACGAATAAATAAAAAAACGCGTGAATTGCCTTCAACTGGTGTCACGAAGAGTAACGCTCGAGAAGTCAGGATTACATGGTATTCTGAACACCCTCTCCGGGGGTGGGCGGTAAAGCGTGCACCGTATGGGAAGTTAGCTCGAGTTTTAGTAGTAAACTAATAATAATATTGTTTGTGATGACAGAAATTTCTTACAATGCCGTTAATACTTTCATGTTTTACATTGCCTGTTCTGCAGTTGTCAATTTATAATGGAAATAAGCGTGAAGTTTTGTATCATTTTTGTCTTTTTGGTTTCGAAAGAATGTAGGTAGTCAAACGCTCATCTAGAGGGTAAGATTTGCACTAAGAAAACCGCTCTTACTGGAATGTTATTGTGTCAATATCAAATTGTACCTATATCATAGCAAAAAAAAACTTGGTAAAAAATAAATTAAGTGATAGCTGTCATCAATTTTGAAAAGCACCTCTCACGGGTTACCATTTTTACAGAAGCAATTTTCATGCGTAAAAATTTTGTAGTTCTAGAATCAATACCTAAATCCGCTACATCTTATTCCTCACAACACAAAATAAAGGCGTGTGTCCACGAACGTAACGGTCGCACCCGCTTCCGGCTAACAATGGCGCCCGCTCCATAATTGATACTTTTTGGTAATATCACTGTTGTTCTGAAATAATGCGTTGCTCGTGAATGTAGGCTTTTAGTGTGGGAACGATAGTAGAATAGATTTGTCCTGGGAATCGATTTGGGGTGTGCCGATTGCCTAATGCGTGTTTAACTTGAAATAAGGTACAATGGACTAAGAGTATGATCAACTGTTCTAGACACTGCTCGCTAAATAAACATTTTCACTCAATAGGCATAATGTAAAGTCCTCTGTGCAGGGCTTGATAGCGGCTGAGGAAAGCGTTGCGCATGTACTCTTTGAATGTATGAGCGTCACCCAATTTAGAACAGAGACCAATGGGACCCAGATCTTTCACAAATATTGTAAACAGAACAGGAGACGTAATCAAATTCTGGAGGGAGGTACTACATTATTTCTTGAAATATCAAATAAAATCTCATCTCATTAGTGCACATCGAATGCATTTCATAAACAAACAAACGTTCGTGCGCGCTGCCATTACAATGAGCTATGTCGAAGGAATGTGACATTTAGCTTATAATACAAGGCCTGAGCTTTGAACTTGGTACGATGGCAGCATAACGCTGTTTGATGATACAGAGGTCAGCAGGATTCTCTAGCTTGGGAGGTCAAAACGCTGTCATATGACCTTGGGAAGGATAATGCTTAAAATAATCACATGCTGACGTTTATTCGCCAGCACATCAAGTTACCACTAGCTGTCAAATTTTCTCAATTGATTTTGAACAATTTTAATAACGAATTAAAGTTTAAAATCGTGGTAAGAGTCCTACGTTACAGAGTTTCACCTTTCCATTTTTATTGAGAGTCAAATGACACATTTATATGCAAAATCATTTGCAAATTATAAAGCCCAGTAGGTTTTGACATACCTAGACTAAAACAGCGTATTAATAATTGTAAAAAATATCCCACGTCTTTTTTGCCAAACCCTACCCGCTGAATACAAATAAAACAAAACAACGCCCCATGATAGGTACATCAATCGAACTCAAATACCAATGAAAGAGTACAAATTATTCACATACGCGTAGTACCAAGACAGAGCGCCTGTATCGATTTTCAGGCGACCTTCAGACAGCCCGACTGTTCGCTTTTAAAACTTCAAGAAAACCTTATTGAGGGTAGCTTGGTGACTGACACGTTTTGTGGGAGGGACTGCGGGTGTCAATGAGCTGGGGGGGGGGGGGGGGGGAAATATACCCTGATGACGTGCTGTGTTAGTAAATACAGATTGATTTAGTGTAAATAGTTATGAGGAATGTATTGTATAAGTGCAGAATTTATTTATATAAATAATATGGATATGAGGGACAAACAATGTTCTATGAATCCATTTTTGTTTATTTGTTGCATGGCCTGTTTTTGGTACCTATAGTAGTGGACTTTTAGAGGTTAATTAAGCGATTATTTTAATTTATTTGCGTATGAGGATACATCAGATTGTTTTTCAACTGTTTTTCTTTACTGATTAAAATTTCAAGGAGATATAAGAAGACTGAGTCAAAAAAGTAGCTAATAAAAAACTGCATCGTTGAGTCTTTTTTTAAGACTCAATTTTGCAATTTTTTAGAATGTTTTATGAGCATACTAGGAACATTATTTATTTATTTAAACTTTTCGCACACAATAAAGGTACAAAGGCGGACTTAATGCCTTAGGCATTCTCTACCAGTCAACCAAGGGTGGTGAAGAGATTAGATGGCAGGTGCTTTAAATAGTAGGAACATACAAAACATTGAGACTTGAATAAAATGGGTACATAAATAGGTTAAAACCTTATAATAACAGTTTATACTATAATACATAACATACATAATTATTTACTATAATAGATAACTATAATATATATATATCATATATACATACATACATATATACATTATTTTACAGAACTAGCATTAGGTACATAGTTATTATTTTTTTGAACAAGTACCTTTATTTAAGCATACCGCTTAAAAAAAGGTGTTTAAAACAGAAAATAAACCACATAGCTGCGACCACTTTGACAACAAAATTTAATTAAATAGAATACTCCAGAATTTGCAATGTCGACTCAAGGCGATGATAATTTACGATTTGTACTTTACCAATTCGTTTTCATATTGCCTATTCAACACTCTGAATGGGATGATTATTGTTGAATTACTGAAACTCTGTAATGAAAGTAATGATGCACAAAATTGTGGTTTAAAATAATTGTACGTCATTTCAATTGATTGGATGTGGGAGGGTATGTGAATTGAAAATTTTAAAGCCGCTTTTATTAGGTTACTGTGTCAATTATTGAGAACTTGTCTGACATGAATACAAATTTGTTCCTACTATACGTCGATAAATCGTATCGACTAACTGAAACACTGATGACAAAGAACTGCGGGGTAATTGAATAACACAGTAACAGTAATAATGGGTTTTATTTTGACAGTTCAACAACATTCTGTGTGTTATTTACGTTATTGGCAGACATTTT